>OV815959.1:31708735-34471235 GCA_929112965.1 Mythimna albipuncta
AACAATGTGTAAGGGAACTGAAGACGAAATGGTATATTAAAAGAAAAAATTGTCATAATCAACAAAAAGGACGTTTATATTCATATTTTTTATGCTACGTCTTTATAAGCAATACAATTCTTAATAATCACGCTACAATCAAATCAAAGCATAGAGGATATTGGATGAGTTTTAAAATTTGTTTTTTGGTTCATTTAGCCCGCATGGGAAGGTAAAATGGACCGCGCTAAAGGGCAAAATTAACCCAGTAACCACCTTTCACACTATAATCTATTATATATTATGAGTTCTTATCGTCGACATCAACACTATAATGTGCTAACGGTTACAACTCATTGCACCCACCCTTTGTTTGATTTGGAAAAAAAGATTATTGCTGCAGAAGGACTGTGCCATCATCTTTATCAAATGTTAAATGAAACAGTTTTTTTTTCTTCTTTTGTTATGTTTTTTACTTCGCCTTTTTACCTTTTGTGGTATTTTTGACAACTTTCAGGTTAAAATCAATTGGTCCATTTTGCCCGGCATTATTTTATTTTGAGGTTAAATATTCAGCATAATATTTATTATGAAATGATACAGGTGACTATTTCATTTCAATAATAATTATAATAAATACAACCAAAGTGCGGTCTTATTAAAAATGTCATTTTATACATCAAAATCCCGAAAAAAACTAACCGCGACAGAAATCCGCTATCATACATGCCAGGTTTTCCGGCACTAACCGAGAGGAGGGACTTCAAGAGTAATGACTGGCGTTACTCACCAAAAGATGGCTCTAGTAGTTTCAAAGTAATCTGTCTGTTCCATTTTACCAACATGATCCGTTTTGCCTCCAGTTCCTCTAAGTACTGCGGTTTTATATCTAATAAAACGTCGACCTTCGGAACGACTTATTAAGTACGGGAAATACGTTGCGGTTTAGAAGGACATTGACAATTAGGTATGTGGTCATTTATTTATTTATGGCTTGATAAATATAACATGATAAATATGTGAGATTTTATCTATGTAATTCAAACGAATGCCTTAACCCCTCGAGCGCCGATTGTACATACGTCTGTACAACTTGGATGTCCTTGAAAAATGCTTAATTTTCGTGTTTTAAACAAGTTTTTTCGAAAGTTATTTGTTCGAAAATTTTGGTTTCTTTACATATTCTTCTTTAAATATTATATTATTGGTTTTTGTTAGAAAAATCCGAAAAAAGTTTTTTTTTTATTTTATGTTTATTTTTTTGGTGATTTACGTAAACAGTGCAATTTTCCGGGTCAATGAACCCCTGGCGCTCGAGGGGTTAATAGTATGATATTACTCGTATTAACTATTTAGATTTAATTTTCTAGGCCTAAATATGGTGTTATATATAAAGCTGTATAGTCTCCTGGTCTTGAGTTAATAATTACAGCCGCACGTGTCGAACTTCGAGGTTAAGCTACGCTTGCCGAGGTTAATCGATGGATTTATGACCATTCATTACATTTTCCATGCCATGGGAAGCACATCAAGCCGGTACCGGCTGTCATTTCAAAATCTTTGTCAACCATTACGGAGAATTGACTTCTGACCAAGATATCTGACACCAGGTTGGCCAAGGGGTATCGTGTAACACAATTACTGAGTTGTGTCGTCTGTGACTGCTGGTAGCCAGCTGCATTTGGTAAAACTGAAAGCTGACACCAACATAATTCATGTGTCTCCATCTCTCATCCCACTCTCGTGTCACAGGTCAGCTGGAAAAAAAAAATGTTTAAAATAAACAGCACCTTCGTACTATCCGTATTTGTTGTTTTCAATTTTAAGTTTTTTATCATCATCATCATCATTTTACTGGCCTGTTGGTCTAGTGGTTAGTGACCCTGACTGCTATGCCGGAGGTCGTGGGTTCGATGCCCACCCAGGGCAAATGTTTATATGATGAACATAATCATTTGTTCTGTGTCTGGGTGTAATTTATCTATAATATGTATGTATTTAGAAATATATAAGTATGTTTATCAGTTGTCTAGTACCCATAACACAAGCTCTGCTTAGCTTGGGACTAGACGGCGTTGTGTGATAGTTGTGGAATATTATATTATATTATTATATTATGTTTCAGCCTAAAGGTGTCTACTATAGGACATGGGTTTGCCCCAAGTGGCGCCATAACGACCGGTCCTGTCTTGCATCCATCCCCTCGACCCTCACTAACTCATCGATCCTTCTTGTGATAGGCCTTGTATCGCTGCGACTTCCAGAACGTGGTTGCTACTACCTTTCGTCCCCATCGACCATTTATTCTGCATGCAATGTGCTCTGCCCAATACCACTTAAGTTTGGCGATTCTTTGAGTTATGTCTATAACCTTGGCTCTCCTGCGGATATCTTCATTTCTAATTCGGTCACGCAAACAAACTCCGAGCACAGCCCTTTCTATGATCGCCCTTTGGGTGGCTACAAGTCTTCTGATGAGGTCCATTGTAAGCGACCACGATACGATTTCCGTCTTGAGACACTATGGTATATTGGACGAGAAGATACCGCGCATTTCAAACGCTGCCCAACCAAGACCTATTTCTCGAAATTAGACCTACCCAACTGGACCGCCTGTCCCAGGTAAACATAGTCGTCCACAACTTCGAGTGTAGTCTCTGATCTTGATAGAAGTGGATGCAACATGCATGTTTAAGTGTTTGTGTGTACTTAAATAAATAAAATGGTTGTGAAAAGCCAGCCAGACATCAGTCTGTGCAAACGCAGACAGTTTTGACCAACGTCATCGGGAACCGATTAGTGATCGTCAAATAGGCGTCATACACTATCATTTATGTTTAACAGCAATCATTAGTAACCGTGTCTTGTGAGTCTGGCTGATAACAGTGTTTGTTCCATTAATTAATAAATCCTTGACTTGGATTTTCCTTCGAGGAGTCAATAATGGCTACTTGTATTTTTATGGTTTTGTTAACGTAGTATTTACTTCTTTTAAACTAGGCAATTTAATTAATATGTATAAAGTTTTTGGGGCCCCATTTATGGAAGTACAAGTTACCCCCTGCCTTTTTTTTCAAAGTAAGTTTATATATATTTTTTAAGTGGGAAAATCATCGAATAACATCCCTGCTCTTGGTCGGAGCGGGAGATAGTGGGACTTTTATTGACTAAAAACCCACTTCTGTTCCTTCTTTGGTTCATGCGTACGGCCGCCTCCTTTGCTAGCATTTACTACTAATCGGGGTTTGTCCCTGGGTAGACTAGCATAGTCGCGTGCAGGGATAATCTTCGGTTTTACCAAGTTTCATTAAAACTGACAAAAAGGTAATAAAATCAGTTTCCAGCCACACAGTCAACCAGCTATGCAAGCTTCTTAGCTAATGCCAATTTTATATAGTCTATAAAAAAATTAGCATGTGGTCGGTCAACTTTTATGTGATCGACTGTAGGTTTTATTTACTTCGAAGGTTCTATAGTAAACCAAAGACCATACAGCATTATTAAAAACTTATTTAATCCATAGACTTTACAAATAGGTTCATGTCAACGTCATTCACGCTGGTTGTCATGCGTGACTTCCACTGTCCCATTTTAAAAGTAATTATTATAACAATAGAAATAAGTACATTTGAAATTTTCTAATGGTCAAGAGATTTGGTAAAGGTGGCAAAACCAGTATAGAGGCTGACGTCATCGTCCTAGGATGTACTATTCCAGGCATGGTGGCGGCGCACAAGCTAATGAGGAAGTTCGGCGACACCATGGACATCGTGCTGCTCGACCTGCACTCAGGCGCCCCCAGGACGCGCTCCAAAGGCAGTGTGGCTTTCATGGACATCGCTCACGACGATTCCGACTCAGACACTACACATGTTCAACGTGATCGTGATAACTACACCGCCAGACAAATACTTGACAACGTAGCCAGATTGTACCTTCAACAATACGCCAAAGATTTGAGAGTACCTCTACCTGACGCAATCATTTATCCAGAAGGAGTAGCAGAAACATTAACTATATATCAAGACCAAGACTCAGACCTAAGCCTAGACGAAAGTCAAGACCAAGACCAAAGTCAAGACCAAGGCCAAAGTCAAGACCAAGCCCAAAGTCAAGACCAAGCCCAAAGTCAAGACCAAGGCCAAATTCAAGACCAAGGCCAAAGTCAAGACCAAGACCAAAGCCAAAACCAAGGCCAAGGCCAGAGCGAAAACCGAAACCAAGACGAACTAGATCCAAAATTGTCATCAACACCGTCACTATCAACAAATCCATTGCAGAAGCTCTTCCAATATCCCAACGGAAGTAAGGTCGTGTTCCATAACAACGTGCACGACTTTGAATACTTGAACTTATTCGAAAAATTTGAATTAAATCAGTATCAAACGTATTTAGACAGAAGCATGGTAGATCTGTTCCAAACCAACAATATAGATTTAGAGCAGGAGAGAAAAGTATTGATGTACTACGACCAGACCACCATGGAAAAAAACATTTGCGACACTCTTCTGTTCTCTACTTCGAGAGAAATAATGAGGATTATCGTCAGATTAGTCTGTGGGGCTCCAGCTCACAGTGTATCACTCCTGTTCTATCTCCATCAATGTTATAGAACGAGCAGTGCCAAAAACCACCTCGGTGGTATAAACACAAGGTTTCGGGAAAAGCTTTTAGGACATTGTAGGAAACGCCTCACAAGCAAACTTCATAAAAGTGTAGCTGACATCACGTTGAAAGCAAAATCCATCAAAGGCATTCGCAAATATTCTCAGCAGGTAATGTTAGAAACTATAAAGGGGGAGACTACTTACATTTGCAATTTGCTAGCGATGGCTCTGAAACCGGAGGAACTACACAATATTGAAGTGGAAGATAAATTAATGTCAGCAGAAACGGAGCAAATAACTAAAGATATGAAACCTGGTTGCGCAAAAAAATTTACCGTCCAATACGAGGAGAACTTTTGGAGCAGACAGGGATATAGTGGTGATATATTCAGTATGCAAGGCCCGATAATTTGGGCAATGGAGATGCCGAAAATGTCGTCGACAGGTAGCTCTTCGAGATTTTCAACGTTGGTTGGTTATCTGAAGGTACGGGAAGATGTCACCGATTGTAAAGAAGCTGTGCTGGAGCAGCTGGTGAACATGTTTGGTGAAGCAGCGGCTACTCCTCTCCATTACAAAGAGACAACTATAACTGACGTGTACGTGCCGCGCTGCGGGGACTACGTTGCCCTACAAAGGTTGACCACTGAAGGAAGTCCAAAGTTCTTAGAATGGGGAGCTCTGGATATTTTTGGTGATGGGGACGTGGCGTCTGCACTGGAAGCTGGACATACTGCGTATTTGAGCCTGATGGGGTGTTTGCGGCCTCAAGCTCAGACGTTTGATGATGTGATCGCCTGCGAATGGCCGACGTTCTTAAGCGAAGGTCCAACGAAACGATGGATGTCCAAGATCAACGTGTACAGCAGCATCAAGTTGACCATATTCGCTACTGCTCTGGGCGTCGGAATATATTTTCTTCACTCGTACATGAGAAAGAGTTAATTGTCGTCCCTTTTGAAATATTTTTACTAGATTTTTGGTTGAATAATAGAGTTTTGTAATTCATTTGTGTGTTTAATTAAAATTGAGGATTTACCTAATTTCTAAAAATCTGTCTTAGTGTTTATTGTCGAATTCCTCCGAAGGAAATTGAACGATTTTTACAAAAAAAAGTTGTGATTTGGTAAGTTTGAGAATAGGTCGTAAGCTACATATTTTCTATACCCCAAGCTAATAAGTCTTATCACACGGACAAAACCGCTAGTAGTAACTAGCTTCTTAATAACACCGAGTGGTTTATTCATCTTCCTTCTGGCACAGTTGCTAGGTAGCTTCTATAACAGATCTGACAATACGAATAATAAATAAGACTGCGTTATGTCTTAGTAGTAGAATAACTAGGAAATAAATAATACAAACTACACGTGATCTCAGTCATACTAATTTCAAGAATAGTGTTTTACTGCATCATCTGCTTGTCATTGTCGCCAAGTCTAGTCTTTAGAGGCGATTGAGGTGAACGACACTTACCCAATACTAGATTTTTTTTTGTTTCAAGGCTATTGTTGATTGATGTATTGTTTTTTTTGGTTAAGAGGTCCTTTTTCCACTCTACTCGCATATCGTCAACATCGAGCATGGTTTAAAAGCTTGTTGCTTCGTCTAACGCTTTACAACGCGATGTTTGATGAAGGGGCAACGCCTGAAAACTCTGTTGGCATTCGATAATTCCGCGATTTTGTCGAATATTTCACAAAACACTAAAACAATTTGAGAAAAGTAGTCGTCATTTAGAATTTCGATTAAATGTGCAAGGCTTCTGTAGATGTATATTTTTTTAATATTTTTAATATATGAGTAGATTACGGAGGACAGCTTCACGTAAAATAATAGTAGATTTTCAAAGGTCAGGTGTATTCCGGTGTCTTCACGATATTTTCCTTCACCGTGAGCAATGGTGATGAAATACACAAAGTAATGCAGCTGACTAAATTTGAACCCGTGACCTATAACTGGTAAGTCGGGAACGTTACCATTAGGCCACCACTGCTCTAACTAGTCATCAGTACAAATAAAAAATTTTGACTTAGCAACAGTGTTTGCATCGCACTACCAGACGCACGGCGATGCGCCACCGGTACATTGTGAATATTGTGAATATTGTGCGTATAGGTGGGAAGTGGTATTCCTTGCCGGAGTCTGTGTTTCCTGATAGCTACAACCCGGGAATCTTTAAGTTGAGAGTGAACAGGTTTCTTCTAGGTAAGCGCATCCCATCGTCGACCGCATCGTCGCTTTCCATCAGGTGAGATAGCGGTCAAGCACGAACCCATCAACAATAAAAAAAAAACAATGCCTGTCCACCCAAGTAATTACGAACATCCCATCTATTTAATTCCTCCAGTCAACAACTTAAGGATATCTGTATTCAAGCCGCGTCCCATAGTCTGTGCCCGTGGGCTATATAAGGGCCTGTATAGAATTGAATGAATAGTCATCCGACAGTCTGGCCATGCCCTTGTCCGTAAAGACAAGGACATGGTCATACAATCGGGTCAAGTTCGATCATGGTGTGAGTCAAAAGACAGAGAGATCAGTGTGGACGGTGCGCTGAGTGCGAGTTGTTTTTACGTTAACGCGATCTAAACGTTTAGTGCGTTTGGCTCTCTGATTGGATATGGTCTCGAAGCGGGCCAATCGGAGCGCTGAACGTCTTAAACATGTCGATCGCGTTAACGTAAAACAAACTCACACAGGCACTCTGCACGATCATTTGTATCCTATATACTTCGAAATATACATAATAAGTCGGTATGTTTATTACTTATCCAGTACCTACTCATAACACAGCTTAGCTTAGGACTAGACAGCGCTGTGACAGTTGTTTGGATTTTTTTTATTATTAAACGACTCGTGAAGAAACAAAATAAAGATCTTAGTTTGCCCAGTTGTGGGACGAAAATGTAATCTTGTCTTCGTCGTTTTAGAATAGCGTATTTTAGTGAGGAAGTTGTTTTCATTGAGTTAATCTTTGCTAAGCATATAACTGTAGGCGTTTCTAGTTTATTATCCTTCGGCATATTATATTCCTTTTTATTTTGAATAGTAATAATTGGCGGAAGCTTCCATCGTGTTGGGGCTTACGTGCCCCAGTACACCTTATTGCAAATTGTGTTCACACATCACAGACCGACAAACAGACCGTATGGGTAGATTTAAATTTGCCGTAACATGCCTAGGATGAAGGGTTAGGTTAAGAGACATATCCGCAGAGTAGTTTGGTGGCAACTGTTTGGTAGTGGTGACCCCACACACCCAATCTCCCGGAAAAATTCTTGTTCCTCTAGCAGAAGTTAACATTGACGAGGAATGGAGCTCCTGCTCTAGCCTTTATTGACTGGAGGAGGACTGAGGGGGAGAACGGGAACCCGTTCTTCCCCTCCCTCTCTCCCACTTAAACGTTTTCGAAAGAAGAATTTATAAGAAGTAGGTATGATGCTAGTAGAAATTATCATAATATATAAATAAATAAGTGAAAGTACAGTAAGTCCTGTTATAACTCAGCTATGTTGTAGTATAGCTCTCCACTCCTTAAACACCTCAAGATATGTCATCCATTTGTTGTGAAATTAGCACGTAATTGCGACAGTTTTTTCACAGGAGCCCACATGTTAAGTGGGTAGCTCACCCTCTGCCTTATTTATCGAGAATATTATAACAACATTATTAATTCATTAAAAGCAGGAGCCTTAATCTTTACATAGCGATACCAGAAATATCAGTTAACGTAAGGGACATATTTACATTTTAGTAAAAAAAAACTCTTACGTCAATCGCCTTGCAGTACATTTTTAAATTTTAATTAAATGTCCCTTCATTCAATTCTTATTACAGGTATTGATAGTTTCTTGGTAAAACACTTTAGCCTCCCAAAACCATAGGCTAGAGTTGGTCTGAAAAGTCAAACGCCTTGAGTATTGTCTGTGCGATAAAAGAACCGTCGTGGCGTAAAGTGAAAACAACATTAAAGATTTTAAGTAGCAACACAACCTAGCCATCCGTCAAATGGCAAACGTCATATCAGGTTTGTTTATTGTGTTATTTTATTGTGATTTTAAATTGAAATCTTCAGAAATGTGATAAAAAATTTCACTGAGCTGTAAGGGAAATAATATTTAATATATTACAGTTTTGCCAAAGATAACAAATGGCAAATGACACCATTATTGATCAAAACAAAGTCACGAACTTGGGAAACATTGGTATGCTGTGTTTTTGGTACGTAACACTTTTATTTTAAGGTTTTTAGACTTCCTAGGTGAACTCCTGTCCCTGTTATCTCCAAATATATATAAATTAAACGGAAATTCATTAAAACATGACGATATTTGTTTATTTTATTTTTGTCAATATTTTCGATGGCTAGTATAAAGAGTATTGATACTTTAAATTTATAATGCATTTCGACTAACTTAAAATATTTCTTTTCAGGCTTGAGTGAGGATACAGTAACTAAAATAAAAAAGCACTGAAGAGTCTGTACAAATTTACCGAAATTAATTCCCGAATTGAGTTACAAAAATTTTTCCGAATTTCAAACAATTTTTTTTTTTGTAGTGATCTGATCTACAAATTTACAGTTTTCTGATTTTTCCCTGTACTTGTTCTATGAGACCTTGTTTTATGCCAAATTTCAGGTTTCTAGGTCAACGAGATTCACCCTATGAACTTTTATTCCCTTGAGTATCGAAATATATGTTTTTTGCGACATAAACGGCCGTAACTTTTTTTTTTTCGTTAACTCAGAAGTTTGATTTTTTCACAACTTCAAAAGACCGCAGACTTGTGTGTATGGTTTTAATTTTAACTCGATACCTCCAAGCGTTCTCGAGTTAAAGGGTCTTAACAGATAAACAGACGGACAACCAAGTGATCCCAAGGTTCTTATATGCGAGATGGTCCCTTACAGTCATTAAGTTCATATTTTTCATTGATTAGCTAAAGGGAAAAGTGTACTAAGAAAGATAACGAGTAAGTGGTAGTGTGTCCCATTTTTACCTTTATATTTAACAAACATAAACTTGCTGCTAGCTACAATATTCCAGTCAGTGATAATAGACCAATCCCAATCAAAGTGATGGAACCATTTTCGTTGGAACTTGGTAAGTGGTCGTTGGTGGAACCTACCTCGATAGGCAGTACAGCATTTCCGTCACGCTATTTTCCTTTACCGGTTCGTGTTTGCATTTAAATGTTCATCATCATTGCAATCGAAAGATGTCCACTGTTCGACATAGGCTTCCCCCAGGTGTCGCCACAACGGCATTACGCAAAAACTTATAAAAATTTAATGATAAACGTTGCTATAATGTAGCTTATGACCTATATTTTTGCTAAGTTTCATCACGTGAGCAAGTTCAATAAATGGGCTACTAATATTATAAATGCGAAAGTTTGTGAAGGTAGATCTAGGTACTCGTATGTATGGACTATGGATGTGTCGCGCAAAAACTACTAGACAAATGAACTTAATTATAAACATTTCAATAATATAGCACATAAGCTATAACTTTGCAGTTTCATTAGGTGAGCAAATTCAGAATAGGATAATTTTTATTATAGAGTGAAGTCGCTGGAAAAAGCTAGTCTAACATAGTTTAAAAATATCAAGATTTAACAGTCGCTCTATAATGACGTCACAATGTTGCTTACATAACGAAAACGATATTTATTTACAGCAGCGCCCTCAAATCCCACGATGGTTTACTTTCCGCACAGACTCTAATGTAATAAAATAATTAAATTCTTGAAATCTGATGTTGTCAACACTGGTTGAACAATCAAGGTTGCAAAGAGATGATCATTGTTCACTAATAGAATCTTATAAAAAGTATTTATGTAATATTTATAACAGATTTTTAATTCGTTTCAAAATTTCTAAGTCGTTTGAGTTTTTAGACAAACTATATTAGGCACCGTTAAATTTTAATCGTTTTAATCCCGTGGAGGGTCGATCCGGTACATGAAACACTATCGATTTGTAAAAATAAAATTAAAAAATAAAGAACCTCTTTTTCAAAACTCGTATAATTTCACGCATTTACGAAATTAGTATCTTTAAGAAAACGTCAGCTGAGCGAGTTCAATGACTTGTAGTTAATCTGGAAAATAAAACACTTTTAAATCTTTATACAAGTTTTTTTTTATAATCTTTTAAGCGTCATAGGTTCCACCGTGTGTTGAAGCGTAGTGTGAGGCGCCTGCATGAAGTATGAACACAACTGTAGATACGAATACTTTTTGCTAAAAGGTTTTTCTCAGGCACTTTATAATTCGCGAAAATTACTTGAATTGAACAATTGTTACGTGGCAAAAGACTGGGACTAGATTCGACTTTCACTTAGTGATTTGTACAAAACCACGCCGGCGACGCTGTTCGTTTCTTCGGCTAAGCAATTATCATGTTAAAAAGAGTGTATATGTATGTATACAAGTTGTTAGATGTAACCCACGGATACCGCTTTAATTGCAGGGTAAAATCTACAAATCTATAAAGATCTGTCATACTGTATGGATCAGAATATTGGTCTGTGAAAAACCCGGATGAAAAAACATTGCATGTAGCAGAGTTGAGTTGTTGAGATTGACGTAATTAAGTGAGTGATGAGAATGAATAAAGAAAGATATAAGTAGGCATATTAGAGGAAGTTAAAACTTTAAAAGTGGCACCAGTGACTGTAAAGTTGAAAGGGAATCGTTTGTCTTGGTACGATCATGTAAAGAGAAGAGATGAAACGCATGTTATCCAAAATAGTTAGGTGGATGGGTGTAGAGAGAGGAAGAGGGGGGCCATAAATATTGTGTGAAAAGTGATATAAAAGAAAAGGAAGTTAGTTATAGCGTGACTGCTTACAGGGTAGAATGAAAGAAAAAACGTGTTATCCTGACTCCAAATAATGCAGAATATTATGATATAAAGTTTATCATTGCATAATATACAACATTTTTGTATTGTAAATATTTTTTACAGTTCAAGTTCCAACGTTAAAATCAATCTAATATTGAAAACTTTCCAACCTAGGATATGTTAATTTTACTTTAAAACATATATTTTTTTAAATCAATTGTCCAACCTCTAAACAGCGGAAGTGCTTCCGTAACAAAAACACGAAATGGCGCAGTCGGAAGAGGAACCGTTTTGTTTTTATTTATTAGACACGCTTCGACGATCTCTAACGAGACCGATATAGAAGATTACCTTGTTAACACTTGTGTAAGATACTAGATTAGTGATGAAATGGCGACAGGTCACTGGAACAACTTGTGACCCAAGTTGAAGGGTAAAATCTACAGCCGTGTACAGACACCGCGAGGCGAGTGTCGCGAATGGTTCGTCACATATGCCTCAACCTGAGGCATACGACGGTACATTTATGCGTGCCTCCCGAACGATACATGCTCAAGCTGAGCACGCAAACCACTACGCATGGTGTTCGTCAGTAGAAAACGTAAACAACACCTGTCCGTCGACCGTCGGCTCGTACTGAGGCGGCGTTCGCAACGATCGTATGACGCGAATGCTCACTGTGAGCACAAACGTCGACGCAGCCCGAAGCATGCGAGACGAACCATTCGCCACGCACGCCTCGCTATGTCTGTACGCGGCTGATAAGACCTGTCACACTGTATGGATCAAAATGTTGGGCTCTGAATAAGACGGATGAAAAAAGATAGCACATAGCGGAGATGAGAATGTTGAGATGGATTTGTGGCCTGACGAGAATGGATAAAGTGAGAAATGAGTATGTTTTAGGAAGTTTGAAAGTGGTGCCAGTGACTGAAAAGTTGAAGGGAAATCGTTTGCCTTGGCATGATCATGTAAAGAGGAGGGATGAAATACATGTTACTAAAAGAGTTATGAGTTATATGGATGGATGGAGAGGGAGAGGGAGGCCAAAAAAAAGATGGATGGATAATGTGAGAAGTGATATGAAAGAAAAGGAAGTTAGTGATAGCATGACGAGTGACAGCAGAATGGAAAAAAGACGTGTTGCGCCGACCCCAAATAAAACGGGGCAAGGGCAGTAAGTTGATGAAGTATTTGTTGATTTCTTTTGTTAGAAATCAACAAATACTTTCTCCAGCTCTGAAGGAGGAGTGTCAGACTTTTACTGACTATAATCCACCCGTGTTCTTTCAGTTACTCATTGCGTTGTAAAACTGTGGTTATATACCTAATCAGTTAGTTATTTCGACGGACCCGGAGCGGGTACGCTTCACAGTTGAGGTATTACTATATTACCCACAAGCTTTTGCCGGCGGCTTCGCCCGCGTTCATAAAATATAGCCTAAGTCACTCAGGAATAAAGCAGCTTTCTGTCGGTGAAAAAGATTTAGCAATCGGACCAGTACTTTCAGAGCTTACCTCATACAAATAAAAAAACAAACTTTAGGTACCTCTTTGTTATAATAGTGTAGATGAAGTCCTACTGCTAGGTCAAACCCTCCTCTCCTCCTTCCACACACGTCTGCCCTCAGCTATTGCAGGCCAATCATTTTTATTTTATTTCACCTGCGGAAATATTAATAGCTCTATATCTATCTGGCACTATTGCCATTGACACCACATAAGTGTATCAGCACAAACAAAAAACAAAGGTTGAACCAATTTTTATTTTCCGTTAAACTCCATATTTCAAGCATCTTACATAAAACTGCCATAAAACAATCTATGTAAAATAAATGTCTACATTCCATCACGTAACAATATAGTCTGACCACTATAACCATTATAACATGACATTGCGAGATGGCGCTGCTAACTATGACAGCTGTCAAACGAAACGTCAAATCAACGCATTAAACTTTAGTTCCAATTCTCGCCACAGTTCAAATTGATCTTGGTGTATAAAATGTACAAACGGTTAGTGGGTCAGAATCAACACGCGATCCACAATAGGCCAGGCATGACAATTAGGCACAGTGACCCAGGTTACGCAAATACTTTCCATTCGACACAACCAAACAGATCATATTGTATAACAATTAAATATGGCGTACATTATAATTATTGTGTGTACCTATTATTTGATAATACGAGAGGTTTCTCTTGTAGTGGTCTCCGGTTAGTCTCTCAGCGGCCTTTTTGCGTTGTAGAACCACGAGATTCCTTTTCAGAAATTCCCAACGTGGCCCTAGCAAACGATTCTTTACTTAACCTATTACATACCTACTAATAACTTCAATTACATACCTACTTATATGACTCTGCCCATAGCCCTACAACTTAAAGCCTTTAGACCTTCAATAGTTCACATTGGGCTATCTGAGTGCTTTTTTAGGGTTCCGTAGTCAACTAGGAACCCTTATAGTTTCGCCATGTCTGTCTGTCTGTCCGTCCTCGCTTAATATCTGTGACCGTTAGCACTAGAAAGCTGAAATTTGGTACCAATATGTATATCAATCACGCCGACAAAGTGGTAAAATAAAAATTGGATTTTTTTTTTATTAGGGTAGCCCCCCTATATGTAAAGTGGGAAGTGTTTTTTTTTTTCAACCCTAGTGTGTAATATATCGTTGGATAGGTATTTAAAAATGAATAGGGGTTTACTAAAATCATTTTTTGATAATGTCAACAACTTCGGAAATAATCGCTCCAAAAGTAAAAAACAATGTGTGTGTCCCCCTCTAACTTTTGAACCATAAGTTTAGAAAATATGAAAAAAATCTGAAAAGTAGAACTTTATAAGGACTTTCTAGGAAAATTATTTTGAACTTGATGGAAAGAACAGTTTTTGTAGGGGTTCTACAAAATAATTTCTGGACTAAGTTTGTAGTATAATCGTATGCAAGCATTTTTTTAACCTCATAAGTGGGTACACTTATTGTGACGGACGGGAAACTACGGAACCCTACACTGAGCGTGGCCCGACATGCTCTTGGCCGGTTTTTTATATTTAATTACTAGCTTTTGCCCGCGCGGCTTCGCCCCCGCTCTTCCCTACTTCAGCCTACTATACCCTACTCTACCCTACTCTACTCTCTCTCTCAAGCTCGCGCTTGACCTCTATCTCATCTGATGGTTAGCGATGATGTGGCCGATGATGGAACACTCTTGCCTAGAAGTAACCTATTCACCCATGACTATAAAGACCCCTAGGTTATTAATATCAAGAAAGACAGACTCCGGCAGGAAATGCCATTCCTTAGCTGTACGCATAATGAATGTGTTCCCAAAACGCTTTGTACGTTTTTGTGGGATATCCACCATGTACCGGTGGCGCAACGCCGTATTTCTAGTGGTCCGATGATGGAACGGACTTGTTGGAATTAATTTGTGCAATTCTAATGCACACTTCCTGAAATGTAATCGGTAAAAAACTGACAGTTTTTTACTAGCTAGCAACTCAGCGTCGATGCTCAAGACTTTAGAGTTTTGACTCAACAAGTGCGTCATCGCCGACGCAATCTTCTTAGCTCGTTTCTCAATCGACTCTAGTGTATCAAGCTGGCATTAGGCAGATCCATCCCAAGATGAGAGCAGTACTCCATACACGATCGAACTTGCGCTTGCCTAGTCCGAATTTGGTTTACATGAACGCGATCGACACTTATGACGTTCGACTTTCCAATTGGTCCACTCTAAGCTCTTGACCAATCAGAGAGCCAAACGAGATAAACGTTTCGATTGCTTTAACGTAAAACAAACTCGGACTAACCTTCCATTTCCCTATCGACAATTACGGAAGTAATTGTGAGACCGTGGTCTATTTATAGCATGATTATTTATATCATCATAGTAATACATATGGATTCGTCTATTAAAAACCAATCTACGTACAATAGCACATAGGCCTATGCTGTAAATTGTCGTAACATTTGTCATCAGGATGCCGTGCTTACCAGCAGTGGTTGCTATGTGAATACTAGTCGTTCTTCCGGGTAAGTATGATAGAAGCATTTGTTTACACTAAGTTCTTACAGTGCAGTCGTCTAAGGCAGATTTACCTTCGTCTTGCCTGCGTCTGGGTACTGTTAGTGGATCTCCAAACTGATGTCAATTTGGTGAAGCAGTCCACCGCCTCGGATACTGGTCGGATAGCTTATAGGCACGCTAGCATTAATGATATCATCCGTTGAGCTCTTGTCACCGTGGGTGCCAGCTGTTATAGAACTCAATGGCTTGGTACGCGACGATAGGAAGAGGTCAGATAGGATGGCCCATAATACCTTGGGAATTGGATAGGTCCCTGGTGTGGGATGCAACATGTGTTGACACTCTTTTTGCGCCATCCTATCGTCTGAGTTAGGCGGGCTGGCTGTGCTGGAGTAGCTGCTGCAGGTCTCTCGCTCTGGGTGGAGCGAAGGCGAGAGGAAGTGCCAGGCTTTTACTGACTTAATTGCTATTTACTTGCCGCGGAAATTCGAGAAAATCCGAACAGTCTTGGCAGACCAGACATCAGCCCCGTTACTTCTACTTGCATCGAAGAATTATCAAACCTGTTAAATGAATTAGGATCTAACAATGCATTGGTTAGCAAACTAGAATATTTTGTCTATGCCAAATAAACACAATTTTTCATTATTATCAGTAGGTTGTCCACTTTTCCATAAACTAACAGGAATAGACAAGTGAATAAGAGTAAAAATGTAGAAATTAATCTTCATAGAAGACACTTAGATACCTAACATTCAACGTCTTCAACATTCAGCAACGTTTGACTATTATAGAGTTTTGAAAATGTACAAATAGTATGTATAACTACATTCCTCTTTATCTAGTGATCAGTAAACTACAATCCTCTAATCTAAGCACACGTTTGATGATAACGTCAATCCACGTTTGGCTATATCATTAATGTACGATTTCTATGATATTAAAAGGTCTAAAGAAAGCAGGAACTTATGGATTGCTCTTGTAAGATCTTTGCTTATTTTTTAAAACTCTGCACTCAAATATAGCCCCCTATTGCCAGAAAGTAAAAGGGATATTTTCAACTGTGCATCAAAAATCTTATTCCTTACCAAATATTTATGAAATGTTTACAATTTTAAAGGACCCCGACTCAGATAGGTTAGGTTTGAAGGGGACGGCGATGTCTAGTGAGCGAGCGAAGCTATCAATCTAGACCCCCTTCATCTCCTTCTTGATTATTTTTTTTAATCCATCGAGAAGAACATATTTCAGTGCAAAATTCGTGTTCTTGATTTAATAAAAGCATATTTTGCAGTAAAAAACAGAAATAAATTGAGGAATAGGGGACTGAGCTGGTGTACCATCGCGGTTATTTCTGCCTGATCAAGCACTTAAAAAAAATCGCTTAAATCCTGCAGCGCGATGCCAAACTAAACCCTTTAAAGTTTTCGTTTCGAGTGCAAGCAAAAATGAAATTGGCGGTGGTTTTTTTTTTTTCGATGGGAAAAATCATCTTATGACAACCCCCGCTCTTGGGCGGAGCAGGAGATAGTGTCAGACTCTTACTGACTAAAAAACCCATCCCGTTCCTTCAAGCCTTCAAGCCTTTCGGATAACCCTGGCCCCAGTAGGCTTCAACCCGGCTGGGCCCCTGCTAGATTTCTCCCGGTGCGAGATTTCTCCGCCGCCGATCACCCCCACGTGGGCACGATGCGATGCTCCGCCCAAGCAGGGCACACCGCGATTGTGTGCTCCACCGTGTCCTCCGGGCGTTCCGCACAGTGGCGACACCCGGGCGTCACTTCCGCTTTAATTCGGAAAAATTAGCGGTGGTCAGGCGGAAGTGTCTTGGATAGTACAACGTAACTATTTTACGATGTGACCAGCAATGTTTATCATATCGTGAAATAATCCGCCGCCGCTGTGCACATAGGTTTAAGATTCTGTGAAATTGTTACTATTTTGGTGTACAATAAAGTTTATTCTATTCTATTCTATTCTAATAATGTGTTTAGCTGAAATAGCACCATTTCATGAAATGGCCGGTCACATCACAAAGTGATCAATTCTAAAATCTAACCACAAAATCCATACAAGCATAACAGATGTTTACTATGCACGCACGCATACATGAACTACTAAGTATACGTGTTATAAACACACAATTTCGAGACAAGAGTGTCATGCTTATATTTCAGTTCAGGGAAACTGCGCTGCGCTGGCGCCGCTGGCTATAACATCAACACATGGTAACAGTCAACAATGCTGAGGAATGATAACATTCTGGCGTAACCTGGCGTCATGTGAAATGAGTCTGTGTAGTATAGAAATCATAAATTAGGAACGTTTATTTGAAATACACCAATTACAGGCACTTTTGAATTGTCAAAATGTCGGTCAGTCACAAAAAAAGTAAAGCTAAGGTACACGTTCCAAAGCGTTAATCTCTATCTCTTTGAGATGAACGTGCAAGAAACTATATGGACACTCTTTTTAATCACATGAATGTGATTAAAAAGAGTGTCATTTCATCATCAATGTCATCATCATTTCAGCCGATATATATCCACTGTTGGACATGGACCTCCCCCAGGTGTCGCCACAATGGATGATCCTACGTCTCGCATCCATCGGTTTCCCGCAACCTTCACCAGGTCATTGGCCCACCTTGTAGGAGACCTTCTAACGCTACGTCTTCCGGTACGTGGTCGCCATTCCAGAATCTTTCGGCCCCAATGGCTATCTGATCTGCGAGCAATGTGTGCACCAAATTGAACCTTGTCGCTTCTAATATGTATAATAATGGATGCTACTCTACCAGTCGTCACCAGGTCGTGAAGAACCAATTTCGAGAAGGTTAAACAGGAGTCTTCCTTCCTCAAATTGTCTTCTTCAAATTGGTTTCTTTTTGATGTGAAAAATCGTCCAATGACTTTTTCAATACACTTATACTTTAGAGCGAATGCAATGTTCGCAGGCAAGCAAACGCCGGCGTTCGCTCTCTCGTTGTCTTTCTATCGTGTCTCTAATTACGATATTCGAAAGGTTTAATAGCAATAAAAGAATGTAAAAACAAGCCACTACAATGATCATAACTGACCTTCTTCTTCTTCCTGCCCATATCCCATATTACTTGGGGCCGGCGCAACACGTTTTCTTCTTCCATTCTGTACTGTTACCCGTCAAACTGATAACTCCCTTTTCTTTCATATCACTTCTCACATAATCCATCCATCTTTTCTTTGGCCTTACTCTCCCTCTTCATCCATCTACATGTACACTCAGAACTCTTTTAGTAATATGCGCTTCATCCCTCCTCTTCACCAACGTGAACCTTCTTCAAGAGTCATAACTGACCAATCGTCACTTAATGAATTACATACGGCATCATACCTACTGCTAAATTACCACCAAAATACGCCATTTTCTTTCCCCATTCACATCAACTTTAAAAATAGTCCGTCAACATTTTTGCCACGTGATTGCACCTAACCTAATAGCAGTGATAATCAAGTTTGGCGGCTGTTATTCAATTAACTGTTACGAATAAATACTTACGTGAACGAACGACGGCGCAGTTGCGTTCTGTAGTGGCGTGCAGTGATTAAGACAAAGACGATAGAGTGATTTCAGAAGATCAACTTTTAGTTAGTTAGCCCATTTATGTCCCAGTGCTGAGCGAAGGTCACTCTCCTTTTACCACTCACGTCTGTTCTCAGTCATTGCTGGCCAATCTCTCCAGGAGTTGTCCAGCTCATCTCTCCACCTTCGCCTTGATCTGTCGCGATGTCGCCTTGCGTTTAGTGGGACCCAATGAATGGTTATTTTATTCCATATCTCATCCGATATGCGGCAGACATGTCCGGCCCAATCCCACTGTAGAGCGCCAGCTTTTCGGGTAACTTTTTTTTAATGATATGAGCCAGTACTTGACTGCGATCCTACCTGGTGGTAAGCAGTGATGCAATCGTTGATGGTGAAGCGCACTAGTTTATTAAGGGCCTATTCACTCTAACCTTGAAGATAACTAAATTATAATCAGACGGGAAAACCGCAGCAGACAAATTATTCCAGTCCCTCAATGTGAAATTTGTAAAATACAGGCGGTAACAGCAAACTGTCTACTTGACCATCAACTGTGTTAGAAAACATTAGATTTTTCAATAGCTAGATAAGTTTTAATTGAGGAATAAATATGGTGGTTTGATAGCTTTTGTACGGAATATATGCCAAACATTTTTATTCTTCAGGTAAACGTTATCCACCGATGGAAAATCAAACTTGACTTTACACAAAGAGTATATCGATATTTATACTGGTCTTTTGATTGAAGTGATTGAATTGATCCTGTTATGATGCTGATGATGCATGCTCCAAAATCTTGGTAATTTTTCCACTGTTAACTTCTTGTTAACAGTGGAAAAATTACCAAGATTTTGAAGCTCTTAGTGCGAAGAAGTTGATATTGAAATAATAGTAGGTACCTAACTGCAGAAAAAGAATGGAGAGGCAAAACAAAGAATTAGGAAATATGGAGTACGCAGGACACAATTGTACATACGTCTGTACAACTTGAATTAAAATTGAAAAACTTAATTTTCGTTCTGTACAGTATGTACACGTTTGTACGAAAATTAATAGGCCGAAAATTTTGGTTTCTAGGTTTTTGTTTTTCCAGCAAAGTAGAGAAAAAAAAAATTGGTTATTTATGCCAAAACTGCAATTTTCCAGGTCATTACCCCCTGGCGCTTGAGGGGGTACTATTACACTGCATATTACGAAGATACGCTCGTGACGACCATCACGCAACAAATGAATGTAGATGGTCCTTCTGTAGTATCTCTATGACGAATTGCACTAAGTATGGTGTAGATGTGTGAGGACGTGCGCTTCATACAGAGGTCAGAGGTGTGACGGTAACGTGACGACCGATTTTAATACAGGGACTTGTATGACGGTAGAATTGTCCTAGACAATATGAATTCAAATGTTTCGCTGTAGGAGTAGGTATCTTAGTATTATTTAATGGCTGAAGTTTTTAAGCGACCATTACACGGTCATGCAAGCGTCAATCAATTCTATCACTCATGAATTCGTCGAATTGTTCGTTCGAATTGTTTTCGTCAATCAGTACTAAAAATCGTCTATCATCGCATTAGACGGTAGGTTTTTCGTCAATCAGAGCTTTGACTGTGGCAAAACTGACAGCAAAACCTACCGTGTAATGTTCGCCATAGTGCAATCTAACTATAATTTTATCATATTTTTTACCTAGTCTGTGACTTTTGTGCATGCTGTCTTCCATAAATGAAAGAGGAGCCCGTTGTATAATTGAGATTTATGTTGTAACTATTTGTCCTTTTATTTTTTTTATTCAGGTAAAACTGATTCCTGTGTTCTGTGGGGTAAAATAACAGTTATACATTAAAATCTTATACGAAGTTATAAATGTATAACAAAACATAAGAGTTATATTTAACAATGCGCTATTCTAAGCTGTTAAAACAGAAAAATAGTTAATAGTTAACATAAACATAGACAGGCATGCAAGTGAGAGAGAAAGATAGAGAGAAAGTGAATGTTTAAATAATAAACAAACTAAATTATCCTTTGTTGTAGACCCAACTAAATAAATATTGATATCGGATTTCGGTGACAATGATAGTGGACTACTCCGGTCTTCTACTGGTTTAGTAGATGACCGGAGTAGCACATTTCTTAAAACTAGAAGCTTTCTTAACTTAGAAACTTTTAAAATGAAACTACAGGAGCACAGAGTGAACTCTGAAAGCCCACCGAGTCATGTGAAGGAAGATTCCTAACAGAC
Source organism: Mythimna albipuncta (assembly GCA_929112965.1). Lineage (NCBI taxonomy): Eukaryota > Metazoa > Arthropoda > Insecta > Lepidoptera > Noctuidae > Mythimna > Mythimna albipuncta. The sequence goes on from OV815959.1 coordinate 31,730,007, forward strand.
GATACATAAAAGGAGTTGATCACCAGGGTGGTTTTATAATTAACGTATAAATCCCGTAATGGTCTTTCCCCGTAAGTTAAATATCTCGTTGAAAATCCCCCCCCCCTCCCTAAAATAATTATTAGTAGAGATACAGAAAGGAATCATAAATAAAGATCCGTACTTCAATTCCCTCTTCATAAATCCAGTTAACACTCCTACTCTTTCTCTGTCCATGCTGTAAGGTTGTGGAACTCTCTTCCACCTAGCATTCGAGATTTGCAAACTATTTTGCTATTCAAATCTGGATTAACCTTTCGAATGGCTTAAGTTACACTGTCCGACATAAGGTAATTGTCTTCCTATTGTGTTTCTAATTACGACATTCAAAGAGTTAAAAGAGCAATATCGTTCTTCTCTAGTATGATGTTTATACTTTTATGTATTAATTTATTTTTAGTATAAGGTACATATAGGTAAATAAGTATTATTACTTTAACATTTCCCATACTCTTCTTTTCTTATTTCTACACACTACTCTGTCTACATTTCTTCCTCTCTCCTTTCACAAGTCTGATGGAATAAATTTCTTTAAAAAATAAGCAGTACCTTTTTACATTTTTTATAATAGTGTATCTTCTTTTGTTAGTTTGTGTCTACATATTATAAAATAAATAAATAAAGATCAAGAATGATTGTTCATTATTGATCTTTATTTATTTATGGTTTTATTATGTTATGGGATTTATGGGTTTTATTTTTTCGATGGGAAAAATCATCTTATGACAACCCCCGCTCTTGGGCGGAGCGGGAGATAGTGTCAGACTCTTACTGACTAAAAAACCCATCCCGTTCCTTCGAGCCTTCGTACCGGGGCTCGAGCGCCCTTTCGGATAACCCTGGCCCCAGTAGGCTTCGACCCGGCTGGGCCCCTGCTGTTGCTGACAACTCCTTGAGGCGCACGGGAACAGCGCGCGCCGTCGACGAATTGGGCTTGGTCCGGACGGTTACCGGACGGCCGGACAGCGAGCTAATGGGATTTATGGGTCAAGTTATTTCTATCTCTTTGTACAAACAAATTCCATAACTATAATGACCGGTAAGTAAAACCGTGTCAGGGTCATGAGGGCAGATATAATATGGTGAACACCAATGATGTATATAATTTGTAGTAGGAAAATCATTGACCACCATGGAAGGAATATGACGTAGAAGGAAAAGGTTACGGTCCGTTGACCGTGGCCTCGACACTCCACATCAGCTGACTTTATGACAGTGAATGAATAGAGAAAGATCTAGAACTATCCAGCTGTAATGGAAGTGTAGAAAAGTTAAAAGGGTTTTCATCCACTGTAGACGCGGGCTTGCGGACGGCGAGCAATGGGTAGCTCGCTGTCCGACCGTCCGGTAACTGTCCAGACCGAGCCCAAGTCGTCGACGGCGCGCATTGTTCCCGCGCGCCTTAAGGAGTTGTCAGCAACAACAGGGGCCCAGCTGGGTCGAAGCCTACTGGGGCCAGAGTTTATCTCCGAAAGGGAAGCTCGGCCCCAGTATGAAAGGTAAGAAGGAACGGGGTGGGTTATATAGTCAGTAGGACTCTAACACTATCTCCCGCTCCGTCCAAGGACGAGAGATGTCATTTGGTTGATTTTTACCAACCAAAAAATAAGGTGACTTACTGTGAAAAGTAATGACTTACGTGACTGTCATTGAGAATATTTTTTTTAGATCTATTATATTTGTGGTTACTTCCTAATAATTATTAGACTATAATAAAGTTTATTGTACACCGAAATAGTACATAACAATTACACAGAAACTTAAATCTATGGGTATAATGGCGGATTTAATATTGGTTAAAAAAAAAGATCTATAAATATCTAGTAGTAGTAGTATCTATACGTTCCAAATGAGAATAGGATCGATTACCATGTTGTGACGTCACGACGTAATGTCAAATCGAAGAAATTTTGGCAAAATTGACGAACTCAGGGATGAATAAAATTGAAGAAATGGATTCTGATTAAACTTTTTTCGTTCACAGTTCGTAAATAAATTAAATTTTTCGTAAAATAATTAATGTTTAAAAGTTTCTTTCCTCGATTTGACAGTAAATCGTGACGTCAGAACATGGCAATCGATCCTATTTTCATTTGGAACGCATTGTAATGGAAGTGTAAAAAAGTTAAAGGGTTTTCATAGTAACGCTTTAGATACGTGACTGTCATTGAAAATATTTTTATAAGTCTGTTATTAAACGGTTTTATTTAGCTCACCCCGTTTTTTTTGTAATTAGTCCCTATATAATATTGGTTAAAAAGAGAAATATCCAGTTGTAGTGGAAGTGTAGAAAAGTTAAAAGGTTTTCATAGTAACGCCTTACGCGACTGTCATTATGAATATATTTTAATGTCTGTTATTTTTGCCATCATTATCATTATCATTTCAGCCGATATACGTCCACTGTTGGACATAAGACTCCCCCAAGTGTCGCCACAATGAACGATCCTCTGCGTCTCGTAACCATCGGTTTCCTGCAACCTTCACCAGGTCATCAGTCCACCTTGTAGGAGGCCTTCCAAAGCTGCATCTTCCGTTACGCGGTCGCCACTCTAATACCTTTCGGCCCCAACGGCCATGTGTTCTGTGAGCCTTGTGCCCTGCCTATTGCCACTTCAGTTTGGCAATTTGTGCTATGTCGACAACCTTAGTTCTCCTGCGAATATATTCATTTTTGATTCGATCACGCAAGAAAATCCTGAGCATAGCCCCACAGAGTACTTTGTAACATGCTGAAACATAGCCCTTTCCATTGCCCTTTGAGTGACTATAAACTTTCTTTCTCGTTTGTGAGCGACTTTTTATGATTATTTTTGTGGTTATTATTATTAATATTGGTTAAAAAGAGAGATGTAGAAATATCCGGTTGTAATGGAAGTGTAGAAAAATTAAAAGGTTTTGTTCGTAACACCTTACGTGACTGTCATTGTGAATATATTTTAGAGTCTGTTATTTTTGTGGTTAGTTCCAAGTTCCAAGTGGTTGGTTAATATTGGCTAAAATGTTTATTTTATTACCGTGATGGTTAATCCGCCTCTCATGCATAAGGTTGCGGGTGGTCAAAACCGGGCAAGTACTAATGTGAATTTTTCGATCCATATGTACTTTTCTAAGTTTATCTAGGACATTACTGACACCCTTCCCGGAAAGCACGTAAAGCCATTGGTCCTAGTCGTCATACATACATCATTAAGAATTGTTATAGGTAGTCAAACGCCTTAAAGTCTGACTACAAGTCTCGCCAAGAAGTATCGTGTTGTCCAGTATCTGAGTTGTGGAGGCTTGTTAGCCAGTCGCTGCATGTACGGGTATTCATCATCGCATCTGGAAGCCGACTCTTTAAGCTACACTACAGTGACTATAAGATGGTGCTGGTGACAGCTGTCGAAGTCATACAATGTAGCTATCTCTCCTTGTCCCTCATCTTAAAGATGCATAATTTCATCCTGCTGTCATTATATCCATGGTATGCAACTTTATTTGGGAGAAGGATAGAGATCATTATCATCCTCAGCCTTTTTAATGTTCCCACTGCTGGGACTCAGGCCTCCTCTCTTGGAGAGGGAATGGGCCGTAATCCAAAACCCAGTCCGGGTTGTTGAATGTCACATGTCTAAGAATTTTTGGTTCTAGGACATGCTGGTTTCCTCACGATGTTTAATTAAGGCTAGAGACGAAAAAAAAAAATGTTAAAGTGCAAACAGTACTTTTTATCAGCTAATATACTGTTCTGGAAACTTCTGAAATATACTGTTCTGGAAGCTTCTGACGATAGGGGCATAGCTTTGTTGAATTTTGACCATAATAATGCGTGTAGAAACGGTTTTCCAAGTTGTGTGACGAAATTATAGAGTTACGTAGTGTCTGCGTAAGAAACGGAAACTATATATTTTCAGAGTATGATGATATCAGCGGATGCTGCTGTCATCTAAACGATTCTTTATTAGTCAACGAGTGTCCGATTAGTTACCGACTACCTCACAACATAGTATAATTAGGAAGTGATTAAAATTGAAGATAATTTTAGATCGGCAGGTAACAGAGAAGAGTGAGTTACACCCACAGTTACACCCTTTCATCATTTTAACAAATGCGAGACGCACAGGTTGTTTCGGAGACACTTAAGAGAGGCCTATGTCCAACAGTGGACATCTTTCGGCTGAAATGATGATGATGAGGTAGGTAACAAGGCAAGAAAATGAATCTATAGGGACTTAATATTATAAGCCGAAAAGAATTTATTTGTTTGAACTCGTTTGTTTTAGCAAGTATTGGTTCGAATTCAATTAATTTGGTTTTTCGTAGCCCATTTATTGAGAAAGGGTATATAAGGCTTTTTTTTGTGGGGAAAATCATCCAATGACAACGCTCGCTCTTGGGCGGAGCGGGAGATAGCGTCAGACTCTTACTGACTAAAAGACCCACCCTGTTCCTTCTAACCTTCATACCGGAGCTCGAGTTTCCTTTCGGATAACCCTGCTCCCAGTAGGCCTTGATCCGGCTGGGTCCCTGCTGTTGCTGACAACTCCTTGAGGCGCGCGGGACAGTGCGCGCCGTCGACGACTTGGGCTTGGTCCGGACAGTTACCAGACGGCCGGACAGCGAGCTACCCATTGCTCACTGTCCGCAAGCCTGCGCCTAGTGATATAGTGGTGGTTATATAGTGATAACTATATAACCACCGTAGGCGTAATGGAAAGCTACTGAAATTAACATCTTTCGAACTATAGGGATGTGTAAGATTTTTTCACGCATTTTCCTTTTTACTAAAATGGATATATGGCGAAAAAATAGATGACTGCGCATTTTAAGACCAAATTAATGACGCTTTATCAGCTACCATACCGTATGAAAGTTCTATCCAAAATCTCTTTCTTACAACATCTGCAAAACAAATGCCTTTTTATTACAAAATTCTACTCCTCCCAATGGAGTGGCAAAGTTCAATGCGCTAATTAGTTCGTTCTAATAACTTTTATACTGACCACAGCTGATAAAAACGGTTGCCTACTAAAAACGTCACCTTGTCATCATGGCCATGGTTTTTGCTATCTGTGGTTCGTCAATCAACTGAAACTATGGGACTGGAGATAACAATGCAATTGTACCTATACCTAGTATAGGTATTCGTAAAGCCTGCAATACATGTTGGCCGAGCTTAGACCAATGCGAGCCAAGGCACATATAGGCAAATTGATACAAGGCATGCGCTTCTCTCTACACGTTCGGCAAGCTTGAAGGAAACCAATGCGCATGGCCAAAATAGACAAGTTTTGAGGGGACGCCCACATGTTGGGCGAGCACAAAACTGACACCCCTCCGAAGTGAGGCAAGTGATAGCGAGCGGCTGCGAGCTGTGACAAGCTGCTACGCTAAATGTGATCTATACACATTGGCTGACGTTGGCGCATGTCTTTGCTCAACTAACTAGGCGAGCGACACCGAACGATAGCAAGACATGGCAAATATACTGTCCAGATGTTGGTATCGGTCTTTACTCGGCAACGCTCGGCCAACATGTATTGCTGGCTTAAGACGTACTATGCGTTCCAAAGGAGAATAGGATCGATTGCCATGTTGTGACGTGACGTCGTACTGTCAAATCCGAAGAAATTTTGGCAAAATTTAAGAACACAGAGATGAGTAAAATTGAAGAAATGGATTCTGATTAAACTTTCTCGTTCATAGTTTGTATATAAACTAAATTTTTCGTAAATAAATAAAGTTTAAAAACAATTCTTTCCTCGATTTGACAGTAAATCGTCACAACACAGCAATCGATCATCATCAGCATCTCATTTGTGGAACGCATTGTACTTTTACTAAGGAACAACATTCTCCTTATTTTTACGTGAGAAATGATCGGAAAACCTTTCCCGTTCTAGGTGGAGCGAGAGGGAATATCAGACTTTTACTGACTAGGTCCTTGCCGGTCGGTCGGACGACGAGCTACCCATGGCTCGCCAATTTATTTAAGGAACTCATAAAATACAATAGGAACATATTTATCGGTTTTTAGGGTTCCGTACCTCTTAAGGAAAAAAAACGGAGTCCTTTATAGGATCATTTAGTTGTACGTCTGTCTGTCGAAACGATACCCTGTGTCTCGCTTGTTGTTAGGGTTTCGTACCTCAAAAGGAAAAAAACGGAAGTCTCACACTCACTTGGATCACTTTGTTGTCTGTGTGTCTGTCTGTCAAGACCCTTTATCTCGGGAACGCGTGGAGGTATCGAGTTCAAATTACAACCTTATAGGAAATTAAACTGTTTCCATAAGTAAATTTGTACGGAACCCTCAGTTCGCGAATCCGACTCACACTTGCCCGGTTTTTTTTTAATTTGTAACTGTGGGATATCATAGCTAAACAGTGAAATTTATGAAAGTTTTTACACAAAAAATACAAACCCGACGATTTTAATTTAATTTTTTAGTGTTTTTATCACTTTTGAAGTCGGTTGTATTTCCTTAATTGTGTATTGCGTAGAGATGTGCCGTTGCTGGCAATATTGCCGTGAAATGGGAACATTGGTGGCAATATTGTCAGCAATATTACCCGAAGTAAGAATATTGGAGGCAATATTGGCAGCAATAATCCCATTTCGGCCAATATTGCCGGCAACGGCACATATCTAGTCTTGTGTCACCTGCCTGTACTTGCCTGTAAAGAAATTGCCAGCAAGAGTTGTTGTAGGTACCACTACTAGGTATCTAAGTAGGTTTGTTAACTAGTATTTCTGTCAAGGTTGTACCTACTATCCCGCATTAGAATCCATGTTAGTGATATCTAAACCCATAAACAACATAACTGATAGCAATGATTACCAAATTCATTAAAAAACAAGAATACATAATTTAAATAGGTCCGTCGACATAATTGTATTGGTACTTGAGAAATTATTGTAAAACATAAATTGAGGCCGAATATATAATATAATATGTATAGAAAGAATGTATACAGCGTTCATATTAGTGACTAGCGTTTTCCTGCGGCTTTGCTCTTGTATCATACCTATTATTATGCAGGAATTGTGTACTTTTCTAAGAACCATAACAGTATACAGGTTGTCGCGTAAATTGTGGTTCAACGTTAAGGGGTCGATACACCATATGTTCAGCTAGGTATCACATACCATAATTTGAACCACTTCACAGGTACCATAGGTCTCAGAATAAAACTGACCTTTATTAAAAAAAAATAACACCTTGCTATACTAATTTGGCTCTAATTTCAACAAAAAATATTATTTTCCTATTTTTTTTTCTTTTTTGTATATTACTGCTGAACGTCATGTGCTTATAATACGCAAATAACTATTTTACTGTAAACTTAAAGATATTAATGAAAAAAATTGTTTATTTCAAATTTTGGTGCGAATGATGTAAAAGAGATTTAGATGCTACACTGTCGGTGCCCATTATTGAAAAAATATGTCCATTTAATGCAGATTCTAATGTGGTATAAAGAAAACTGATACCATGATTTAAAATAAAGTTTTTGAGATTTAACTTGAAAATGAGCTTAATTTGAAAAAAAAAAAACACTACACTATTTAATTCAAGTAGGATATCGAGGTTGCAAAATATTTTGCCGGAGCGGGAAATGACAGGGATTGGCAACCCTTTACGATCCAGGTCCACAACAACCCTTTCGAACAAACCTTGGCACGCGAATTTTTAATAGGTTAACACATTATTTCAATATTTTTATGTAATTATGTCATTACTTCTTTTACATCTCTGACCTCGCTCAGATATCGCTGTTAGCGATAAGGCCGCCTATGTACCCATAAATTTAAGTTTCTGTATAAGCTATGTTACTTTTTGGTATACAATAAAGTTTATTTTATTCTATTCTATTCTCGCTCTAGCTAGGTTGATTAGTTCTGATTAATTCTGGCAATAGGCGAGTATAGAAGTAGGCCGATGTCTCTAATAGATAAATAATAAAATTTCTTATATTTAAGTTGTATATACCAACGATCCACCGTGTAGGAGGCCTTCCAACGCTACGTCTTCCGGTACGTGGTTGCCAATCCAGAATCTTTCGGCCCCAACGGCCATCTGTTCTGCGAGCAATGTGCCCTGCCCATTGCCACTTAAAATTTGATTTCCACACAATTGCCCGATGAGCTGGTAAGGGTTGCGGGAATCCGATGGATGTGAGACGCACAGGACCGTTCACTGTGGCGACACTTGGGGAGGCCTATGTCCAACTGTGGACGTGTGGCGTACTCATCGACCATTTGTCCTGCGAGCAATGTGCCCTGACCTCTGCCACTTAAGTTTGGCGATTCTTTAGGTTATGTCAGTAACCTTGATTCTCCTGCGGATAACTTCATTTCTGATGTGATCGCGCAAGGAAACTCTGAGGATAGCCCTTTCCTGCCTTTTGAATGGCTTTAAGTCTTCTTATGAACTACTATAATATGCATGTATAGCTATATATATAAGCTTATACCTTTCTCATGAGTCACACTGAGTATTGATGAAATCCGCTTGATAATTCATTCAGTAACATTTGAAGTTATCGCATACAGATAGGTAGACAGACGCGGTGGGAGACTTTATCTAACATACATAAAAATCACAGTAAGTATTTGATATCGAACTCTTTCAAAATGGCTTGACCGATATTTGTGGTATTTTTTGTTTATATTCTGTAGATCTGAGAATAAGGACTATATTTCACGGAGACATCATGGCGGCGCGACCAGTCTCTGCTACCAACAAAATACGTATAGCTCTTCAGAGAGTTACTAACCAGCCCCCTTAGCCAAGTTACAAACGTTTCGCTTGCGCCGAACGCTTCGAGTTGACCTTGCCGCCAATTCTTTTGTTCTGACCACGTGGTTGAGCGATAAGACGACGTCATTCCCGTACATTTGAAGCTTTCTACAAGCGTTAACTATTGCATATTAGCAACTTGGCTAGGGGTACTGGTGTCCGTTTGGTTGCGCAACCAATAAGGTGGCGTGACCAACTCAGACGTGTGGCGACTCTGGTGTCTGTATGGTGTTCAGTTTGGTAGCTTAAGGCTATATTTCACCAGGACACCATGGCGGCGTAACTGGTCGCGATGCCGAACACCATATGTTCTGGTGAATTAAAAACCTTAGTCAGAGACTATTTTTTACTCTCACTCCCCCAACCCCAATTCTAAGGGTTCCGTACTTCAAAAGGAAAAAACGGAACCCTTATAGGATCACTTTGTTGTCCGTCCGTCCATCTGTCTGTTTGTCTGTCAGTCAAGACCATAGATATAAGTCAAGACCCTTTATCTCGGGAGCGCGTGGAGATACTGAGTTGAAATTAAAACCATATACTCAGGTCTTCGGACTGTTAAAGCTATAAAAATAATCAAACTTGTATGCTAACGAGGAAAAAAGATACTTCGCTTTATGTGGCAAAAAACGTACATTTCGACATTACTTCCCGATGACGATCAGAAAGGAATTGTTGAGCTGTTTTTTTATATTTCTGTGATAACACGCTTACCGCTACTCGCGTCATTAGACTTGCATTCAATTTGTAAAGCATTAATAATTTCTCAGCTAAATAATTTCAGTTTAATAGTTTACTAACAAAAGATTTCAAATAAAAGTTATTTTCTTTTCTGCGTCATTCTGTCTTTGTTCGGACTATGACTAATGATTTGAATCTTTTGATTGGATTAAAACGTCATCTATAGTAACTTTACGTCTGAGCAAATTTAAGCAAAACGTGGCTAATTACTAATTAGTAACGCTTTAATCACTGTTTCTAATTAATATTAAACTATAATTATACATTATGCATTCTCGTTGTAACCATTGGTGCCACATTAGAAGCAACTTGGTTCAATTCGCACAATCTGCCCTATTCCCAACTATTATTGAACAGTGGTGGCCGAGTGGTAACGGTCGACTTACGAGTTTTAGGTCGCGGGTTCGTACCCAGCCAGTCGTATTGCTTTGTGTAATTTATTTCATTACCACTGCTCTCAAAACCGGCATGTCCTAGAGCCAAAAATTTGAAGACATGTGACATCCACCAAACCGCACTGGGCCCGCGTGGTGCATTACCCATACGGAGAGGGTATGGGTATTCCACCACGCGGGCCCAGGCCCAAAGAGAAGGTCTGAGTCCCAACAGTGGGAACATTATAAGGCCGACTATGCTTTGCTATTGGGGTCGGCTTCCAATATAACCAGTGCCAAAAAGAGAAGCCCTGGACATCGGGAATCTCCAACTATCGTAGATGTGGGTTTGCGGACAATGGGTAGTTCGCCGTCCGCCCTTCCTACAAGGACTAATAATAAGAGTTAATGCGTCAGCAAAACAATAGGTGGGCCCCTACTGTTTTGCTGACGCACTACTTTGAGGCAGGACCAGTGCCTGCTAGGGCCATGGTAAAACTTCTGGGAAGGAAACTAAAAAAAAAACTTAATTGGACAGTTTGTATGGAGACCGATTTTTTTTTTCGTTTCTTAAGAAAAGTCTTCTGGAAGGTGGTTCAGTTTCGTCTACTGAGCAAGCCCTTCATATTTGCAGAGACCTGTCCCTTACACCCTGTAGTGCGTTCAAAAATAACAAGAGTCGAGTAGAGTTGCAACCATAGATTTAAGAAAGGCGGTTGCAACCCAGGGTCGTTCATAAATAACTTGACAACAACTAACCCTAACTTTAAGCAGGGTAAGTTGGAGTAAGCGGCAATATGCTTGACATTGACAGTTGAACTCCGTTCGCGTTCAAAAATACTAGGGTAGAGTAATTACCCAATGACGTCATTAGAGTTAACTCTAAATTGAAATTTGAACGCAGCCCTTTAGATCAAAGACGCCTAATACATAGAAAGTAATAGTGAGCATTAATATGTTAATAGATTACCTATAGGTACCATAGTTTACGACAAATAACTGACACAGTACGCTAGAAACCAAATACCGTTCCACTTAATGCGCTTAGTAACTTATAGAAAACGTACTAAGATAAGAAAATAACGCATTGAACTACTTCTGAATAACTGTTTATTTAATTGTTGAACACAATTTCATTTAGCTTTATACCTACTCAATTTTTTTTTTTAAATTTCGAGCCATCGTAAATGAAAATGTGGCACAGATAGACGTAAGAAAAGGACGAAAGAGGTTTATGGTTTTATTTCTAAGTAAATAAAATAAAAACGTTCAAACAAATGTTCATATAAAAATATGTTTGCTTGTAATACTAGGAAAATTTGTCATAATATAGACAGAGTTAAACAAGTGTTTGAAACCAGTGCACGTATTTTTGAGGTCAAGTGTCCAGCCTCGGTATAACGTGTTACAGCATTTCAATTCAGACAAGCCACGTAATGTAAAAAAAAAACCATTGTCAGGCCTTTTAAAAATAGAATTCTATCAGCCCTTTACTTAGCGACTGATAGAAAATACAGGAAAATGTAAGTTTGGTTTATTTAATTTTATTAAATTATCACGTTATTTTAGATTTGAAGATAGAAAATTCTTTTTAAAAATCAACCATTTTATTTAGAAAAAAAAATTATAGTTAAAAACATTTAAAAAATATATACCGTTTGATATCAGGCAAGAAATAAAAAAGGTACCTAAAGATTAATTAGCTGTTACTTGATATCATTACTTACTACGGAAAAAGCCATCACAAAAAGAAAATAATGGTATAATAAGGATACCATGTTCTTTTTAACAATAACCGCCAACAGGAAGTAGTCACGTTCCCGCCACAAAAACGTGCCGTTTTCGATATCCAGAGATAGTCAATTTTTTGTTTCTGAAATTATAAATTATTCATCTAACTTCCTTATTTCTTCTTTTCAGAAGAAATAACTTCCTGTCTAGTCTTTATTGTTATATTGTTTAGGATGAGCTCTGGTGACTGCGCGGTGGATCGCACAATGCACCTCGCCTTCACCCTAGCTATCGTTCCGATTCCGACATTGAAACAAAACGTTTTTTCACGTTGCGGATCTGTCGCTATAACTCAGCCGATTTAAATATCCTACTTGCAGTTCCAAGTATAATAAAGTGCAATGTACTCTCGTAGTGGGCCGTATGCCATTGTTTTGTCCGGCAAAACGTTGGGTTTACTTCGCGGAACGTCAGTCGTATAGTGCCGGAGCTGAGATTGACAACCAGTGTTGACGTGCGCGCATAGTTTATTACGACTACGAAATGTCATCTAATATAATTAGCAATAAATATGCAAACGATACAAAATTGAATAGTTTTAGTGCGGTTACTGATAAAAATTTGGCGCCAATAAACGGGAGGTATAGATCGAAAAGTTTATCGAGTGATAAGTTGAACAAAACGAATGCGGATCGAGCGGCGATATTGGAAGACGTTGAGGATCATCATATTACAGACAAGTCAGAGACTCCAGGCTGTCTAGTCGGGCATAGAGTCTCGGAGCAAGGAGGTCACATTATAATGAACGGGTGAGTTTATTGTTACAAAATACTGGTGACACATATTCGAATTTTAAAACTAATCGTGACCCCTCTCTGACACTACTTTGACATACGATGTTTGTTTGTTTATTTACAAAACAGTGCCGAAAGTTATTCTTTTATTTAGGTACATTCAATTTAATTACATTTAAAATAATATTGTTTAAGTTATATCGTTTTTAATGATGAGGTAAGTACCTACCTACCTGCTAACTTATTTTTCTATTGTAATCTATTTCTTTACATAATATGAACATCTGTGTTCATATTAGAATCAGTCAATAAAATATTTATTAACTGACTACTTCACTAAAGGTTTCTAATAATTGCTGCAGTTTAAGACAGATTTAAAATTATTATTTTAAGTACTATTTAATCTTTGTATACTTTAATTTTTTCTACCCACTTTCATTAAACCCCAACCAAACGCGGTCTATTGTCTTACTATTGTGTCTCAAATTGACGGTATCTGAAAGGTTAAATACGTAAGAATTAGACTAAGGTGATAAGCTAAATTTTTATTTTATTGAGAAATGTGTCGGACTAATACCGGTATTTTTTTGTATGACAATGCATACTTAGGAGGGAAATATTAATAAAACGTCTCTTATGTATTAAGTGTCTGTTTCTGTTATTTTTGTGTGTACATAAATTGTTAAATAAATAAAAATAAATAAATAAATTAATATTAAATGCAACAATAGCGAACCACAAAAACAATAAACATTAACATTTATTATCGGTTTGTATGTTAAATGTTATAACTACATACTACATGTTGTTGCAATAAGATAGGTACATGTGTACCTATCTTATTCTCAACACACAAATAAAAAACCCTTCTTATGCTAGCTGACCCAACAAACTCCAGTAGGTACCATAATTTTTGGGCAACTTTAACGCTAATATTAGCCGTAATTACAATTTCAAACTTGTGATGCATTTTCCTACAAACAGCTTTTTTTTTTGTTGATGTAGGTTATTGGTATAAAAAAATGTAGGAAACAGGATTCTGTTACACTTTATCTCACAGCTGTATTCCGTCTGCACGTAATGTCTATTATCTAAAACCATCAAAAATTATCAGTAGTACTTATACCTGTCAATCAATTTTATATTGTTTACCAAACTATATATTAACAATACATTACTGTAACTTTATTTTAAAGTTACGGACAGAAACCATATGAATGAACATTAATAAATTAATTTAGTAGTTGGAGCAATGAATAAATATTATCTTAATCATAAGTCTTTTAAGTTCATTACTTAAATTAGACACCAATCCATATTAATTTATTTAACCTTTCAATTGTGATAATTACAGACACAATTGAAAGACAATAGGTGCGCGAACGCCGGCGTTCGCTTGGGGTTTAATGAATTAACTAAATTTGTCTTTCAATTGTGTCTTTAATTACGGTATTCGAAAGGTTAATATTATAATTGTAAAAGTAACTCTTGTCTGTTTGTTACGCTTTTATGGTTTAACTACTCAGTCATGAATTTGACCAAATTTCGGTTGGAGTATGTCTGTACCCAAGGATCCCTCCTTAGGGTACAGCATAAAACATATACTTTTTATTTGACTTCAACTTAGCGTCCGTGACAACCAGCATTTACTTGGACGAAGCCGCTGGCAAAAGCTAGTAATGTATATGAATGGCAATTTAGGATAGGTGACCTTATGAAAAACAAACCGTTTGAGTACTGCCAATGCACCTAGCAGTGTCACTCAAGGTATTTACCTTGTCAAAGCATACAAGCATGTTTGTAGATAAATACTGCCATAATTTGTATCGTAAAAAAATAATCTGACATTCAAGTAAGCTGTTCAAACCCATCAAATAGATAATGCACTTTGCATTATAGATGCACTTATATGTTCCAAATAATCATTGAAGTAAAGCGATTGCGTTTATCAAACAATTCAAATCAATCACACTTAATTAATGGTAATTGACAGATAGACGATTTACTATCCCGTTATCTTTTACTTACAAGTGGTATTGTTACAATAGATTAAGTACTTTTGTGACCTTTGGGTAGGCCTTCACTGATTTATTCTTTTTTCTATCTGTCAAATTGTTTAATTGCAGATAGTAAAAAGGTTTTATCAAATAAAAACTTTGTATGGTTTTTCTTTTTAGGGTTCTGTACCTTAAAAAGTAAAACGGTACCCATAGAGGATCACTTTGTGGTCCGTCTACCTCGAAAGCGCGTGGAGGTATCGAGTTGAAATTAAAACTATATACTCAGGTCTGCGGTCCCTTGAAACTGTAAAAAAAAAGATTTTGCAAAAAATGTAAATTTAGACACTCAAAGGGAATCAAAATTCAACCATTGACCTAGAATTCTGTAATTTGACATAAAGCAAGGTCATATAGCACAGGTATAGTAATAAATCTGTGAACAGTAAAGCGATTTGGAAAAATCTCCGAGACTCCATTCGGGCATAGAACTATTTAAACATAAGTAAGTTTGTACGGAACCCTCAGTACCCAGTTTTTTTTATCAAGTGGTTGGTATCAGCCAATTGATTGAAAAACAAATTGCAGGTACATTCTTATTCACGGCTGCATATTGCATCAAGCCAGGACACATGAAAATTAGCAATTGCACTTAATGATAATTAATAATGGCAAGAAATGATAAATACTTCAGTAAACATGAAAATTTATAAATACAGTATTTATTTTGTTTGAAGCAATACTTAATAATAGTGTATTGGGAAGTATTGAGTAGTCTATCGAGTCTGAAGTAACTAATTGTTACAAGTCTATTGAACTAACTCGGTCACAAGGCCAGTTCAACTAAAGAATGTTGACCAATTTCTCCATTACTTGGTGGTAAGGCTCATTTAAAGAACATTGACCATTTGTTCTCTGCTGGATGCCTATTCAAAATCAGTAGTCAATTTGCTTTTATTCAGTTTGTTTGAAATGTTTAAAATTAAAAAAATTAAAACTAATTTTTCACAGTTGTGAGTTGTGGCTTTTGACACATATCTCAGATACAAAAAAAAAAAAATTAATGTAACTTTCTTCATCATTTCATGAAAAGATATTTTTAAAAGTGAGTTAGTAAATAACTTCAATAATGACATAACTTTTATTACATAGGATCAAAGCTTAAATCTATAATATATGATATAAAAACGAACCCCTATTTCTTCTGGTCACGCTATAACTTTAAGAACAGCTGTCTGGACCAATTTTAATAGCTACATAATTATTTTTTGTTTTATTCACCAGCATACAAGGAAGGTTGGAATAAGGGTAGGGGGTAAGTAGCGTAGGATAGGAAGGGTTGGGTAGGTAATTATAAATTTATAATAGATATATATGTGTAGAGAGTAGAATAGAGTAGTCAGTTGACGGGAGCGAAGCCGCGGGCAAAAGCTAGTAGTAATCATAAAAATCGTAACTTAGTTTCATTGTCATCTGGTTTCATTGACATGAAAATAATGACAATTCAAGGTATTCTGTATATTATTAGGCTGTAAATTGCGTAAGTAAATCAGTGTGTTTAATTGCTTAGTTTATGAAAAAGCAGGAGGCTCTCACAGACAGGGACAACGCGACATTGCGATAAAACATCGCTCCTGGCCGCGACCGGCACGTTTGTCGCAGTTACTCAAAAAGAATAAATACTCAATAAATACTCGTTTTTAATCGAGTTTTAATCCAATAAAAACGAGTATTTATTGAGTATTTATTCATTTTGAGTATTTAATCGGATAAAATTCCAACACTAGTCGCAGTGGTTGAGCGATTTGCTTCTTTGAGTTTGGCGGGTACGATTCCTGCATGGAACAAATTTTTGCATGGCCTACGGATAGTTGTGTCGGGTCTGAGTGTCTTGTGTTATAACCAGTGATCGGAATAAGTAGGGCTATTTAGGTTCATTGACCGCAAACATTGATGTTAATAGGGATACTCCACGGGATTCCGCTACGGGTTTTAATTTCATTTAATTATTTTTGTTCATTCTTTTCATGATTGTTGATTCTTGAATAAGAAATTGTTACGTAAAAAAATATATGTGGATGAATCAAGTTTATCTATTTATTATACTATCCTTAATCCCGTCCTTCTTATATTTACCCGTCAGAAAGGAAGTGCAATTTTTCAATAGACCCGAAAGCAAGAATAGTTTTTTTTTTAATTTTACTACTTAAAAAACCAAATCCCGGGACTCGGGGATATCCATATTATTCTAACCTATGGCAAGTATATTAAACAGCCCTACCTATTCCGATCTCTGGTTATAACTACACTAGAGTAATTCCTATTATGAGGCAACATTAAAAAAAAAACTTGATACATGTTGGTACCCATTAAGAATTCTATGTCAGTGTCAGTGAAACATATTTTATTATGTACCTAACAAGTAACTGTAGCCATTAAAGTATCAAATTTTCAAAACAACATAAATTCAATGCTTATCTCTGACCCAGTTTTCGATTGTAAATGTGTTTATTTTACAATTTAAAACTACATACCCACCTACGTTAGAAATGAACACCACCCTACTGAAATTGAACCTACTATAGCCGACCTTGCTTAACTCTTTGAATGTCGTAATTAGAAACACAATAGAAAGACAATTACCTTATGTCGGACAGTGTAACTTAAGACATTCGAAAGGTTAAGATTGATCCTTTAAGTGGTAGGTAGGCTAGGTAACAAGAACTCGTATTTTCTTTATTAGGATTCATTAATGCTGAAAAAATCACAAAATTAGCTTTATAGTCTGATGTACAACGTTCCTAAGAAACCAAACCATGATCAAAATTTTCAAAGAACCTAATATGACGTTCGTAGTATCGATAACAGGCTACTCAGTATTTTAAACGATATTATTGCATAAATATCGGCACTTACAAGACAGTACTGAAGTAAAACGAAGAAGCTATATCGTCTAAGAGGCAAACTAACCAGTAATCAAAGTAGGACACAGTATAGTACCTTGAAGAAGGCTATACCCTCATCTATTCATCTATCCAGAATTGTGATTGCAATCCCCTTCATTGTTTCTAAGAAAGAAGTTAATAAGGTTTTTACTTGTATCATTACAAATACACGGAATCTTAAACGCAAAAATCTTTGTAATAAAAGAGTTCAATAACTTGTAAGCTTTATTTAAAATGAAATCTAAGCGTTTCAATATTCGACACCACTCTTCTAAACTGTAGTAAACCATCGCGGTTAATCTCCGAAAAATCTCATAATATTGACGAACGCAGTCCTTAATATTATGTTAAAGAACGATAATATTGATATAATTTACGGTTTGATTGTGTGTGAATCATCGTTTGTTCCTGACTCAATATGTACAGTACTAAATTACTGATATGTCGACCGGGGCAATACGAACAGTAGATATGCTATGGCTGCTATGGCTTAGTTAATTGAAATCATTTTGCTGATATCCTATTGTTGAATTAACCATTATCATTAACTGTGTGTTTACTGTCATCATTATCTAGCAGAATCAATAAATGTAACAAATAAAATAATGTTTTCTCGTGAACGGGTCCCGTCAGTTGAGACTGGTCAAAGGTCATCTCTTAGCTGCCAGTAGCTTAATTCAATTTCTATCTTTTAATTAGTTTTATTACTTATGTACATTGTGCTCACATAATAGAAGCAACAGGAAATATGTAACCAAGAGTAACTCATAATATAATTTAAAAGAGTGTTCATGGAGTTTCTTTCGCGTTCATCTCTATAGAGATTTACGCTTTGGAACGTGCAATTTTGCTTCGGTTTTTTTGGACTGACCGACATTTGACTATTCAAAAGTGCCTGTAAATGGTGTATTTTTGAAATAAATGCTTTTGATTTGAAAAATAAAGAAATTTTCCTTACTTAAATCGGGTATCATTATTATTTTGGTTAGTCACTAGCCTAACAGTTGGTAGTAACTAGACTTCACGATCTCAACGTAATGATTGACGACGTAGTTATCATTACGTTAAGTTACTACAATTTTTGATCTCAAACGCATAAGACAAAAGTGCCATATCAATGCAATGGTGTCCTGTCAATAGAACTCTGGCAATTTTACTGTTTTTCACCGTACCGAGAAAAATAGTGGTCCGATTACTTTTTTCTGAAATTCTACAGATTTAACTTTCAATGATAATAGATATATCGTCTCTACTTTCATCATTATGTCGCATTGTTTAATACACTAGTTTACCTATTTGTTTTCAGATTATTTCTTCGTCTTAATTAATGTTTATTAACGGTTTCTAATAGTGCTAGATGATGCATCTACAAATTTGATATCTCCTGATTCTGTATCTAAATGGTCTTGTCCTTATCCTGATTTGGATTGACCAACACGACTTCTTCAAAACTTTTTTAGTAGAAAACTCAAAGCTAGAGTGCTCTTAATTAACTAGTTCGCCTCACCATCAACGATTGCATCACTGCTTACCATCAGGTGGGATAGCATTTAGATTATCAATATTTAAAAAATCGCGGTAAGCACACTATCTAGGCATATCGTCTTGTTTCTCATTGCAAGTTTATTTTAAAAAAAAATCTGAACGAACCAACCAATATACCATATTAATTTGCGCTCTTTTATTCCTAATGGAAAATGGAAACTCATCTAGTAGAGGATATAAAAAGTTATTATGATTCTCGATTTCTATGTAAAGTAGAAAGTTAGCTATCGGAAGTAAGTAATACTGCTCTTCTCATGCTCATTCTATATGTGTATGGGCCGTGAATTGTGCTAGTATCAGTACATATATGTGTTATGTGGTTGCTTCGACCGCAACGTTGACTGTTGTCAATATCTGCACTTTATTAGATAACAGACAGGGATAGGAAGCGCTGCATAATTGTATTTATGATGAACTATTCATGACTTCAAATGGCTATTCAGTGTGCCAGTCCGTTGATTGGCATTCGAATCAAAGCGCAGCAGCCAATCGCCCAATCACTGCGCCTATCGTGTCAAAAATGGCTTCTTTAAAAGGGCTTTTGTTCGTTTTCAATATCTTAACAGAAATCGATTGAGAACATGATTATGGACGGTGATAAACAGATTTTCACATGTTAATATACACGTACTGTGGTGAGATCATAAAACAGCTGTTTTGTCGTCTTTTGTTCTTTCACAAGGACAAACAGACCGCCTCGTATAGGGTTTGTTTACTTTAAAATTATAATAATATTCCATTTAAAAACTTAAAAAAATAATAATACTACATCGCGTTTTACATTTCACGCGAATACATCATTGGTGTGAAAAATATCGTCCATATATGCAGTTTTGTTACCACCAACAGTCTAAACAGCTAAACTAATAATACGTAAGCTATAGGAATCATCTTAAATGGAAATCTAAAATGGCGGAACGCCTTTTTTGGCATGGTTAGTAACTTGTTTCAGCGAATACCTAATTCTCTATTGGTACATTCGCACAATACAAATTTGTACCGTCTTCAGTTCGGTCTTTTTTTTTATTTATTTATTTATTTATTTATTTATTCACTAAATCCACAGCTCTTTTACAAAAAATTTACTTAAAAATAAACTAATATTACAGCCAATTAAGGATTTACTATTTACTAACTAAACATTTATGCCTCAGAAACAAACAGAATAAAATGCTAGTACCATTCAAGCCTAGTAGTGGTGTGCTGTGTGAGTGGGTGTGTTGGAGTGAGTGTGAAGAGTTGATGTAGTGTATGAAATACTATTTTACTGTTATTAATGGCCATCATTCTTTTAAAAAATTATTATTGATTAATTCGTCGCATACAGACGTTACCAGCAGTCTCCTGAAAGTATGTTTTTTGGTATTAAATAAATCAAGATGAGAGAATTTCTTATTATAGTTCCTCAAAATCCTGCCAACGACAGAGTTTTGAGCGTAGTTTGTCCTACTGCGCTATATATGTATAGATACTAAGTCCTTTAAGCCATGTCTTCGTATGAATAGTTTATATGTTACCATTAGAATATGGATGTACACATTCTAATGTTTTTGTGGTGTTTGGCAGCAAATGTATCAAGTCAACTCCATTTTATGAATATTGCACCTGTTTCAATGATACCTACTACCTGTTGTATAGTTGCCCAGACACTTGAGATACAAATCTACTCCAATTTTACACCAAAATATCCAATAGGAATCGATTGGTGAATAATTAAAACAGCCACTGACCTTGCATGTTATTAAATAAGAAAACAGCCTTGAGCGCAGCGCTGGCCGCAACGTCGAACTCCAAATACGTACATAGGATTAACAATCGAATATACCTATACATTGGATTGTTAATTCAATGTACTGCGCTCTCGACTCGTCGCTGCGGCCAGCGCTGCGCTCAAGGCTGTTTTCTTAGAGAATAGCAATGCTTCACTCGAAAACATCTCGCCAAAAACTCCCAGTTCGACTCATAGTATCTCGCGCTTCAAATTCGTCCGAAAAACAGCAACTTATTGAAATTAAAGATGATGTCATCGTTATTGTCAAAAGAAGTCAACCTGACTGACACACTCGCTGACTCATTGTCGCGTCGGACTAAAAAAACTAAAACTTCTTTCTTCCAAAAACTTTCGGTGTGGACATAGGCCTCTCCCAAGTGTCGCCATTATTGTCGCCACGTATTTACTGTTTGTCTATTTATTAAGTTGTATCTGCCGTGTTGTGTGCACCGTGCACCACCCTAAGGTCGACTGGCAGATAATGCCTAAGGCATTAAATTCTCCTTTGTACAGTTTTTTTTTGTGCTTTCTGCACAAAGGCGGATTTTAATTGCGGGCTTTACTATATAAATAAATAATAATAAAATGTTTTATTCAGGTACTAAGGTAAATGCTATGTTATGTACCTGAACTAGGATACAAAAAAAAACAGTCCTGCGTATCTCGCATCCATCAGATTTCCACGACCCTCGCCAAGTCATCGGTCCACCTTACGGGAAGCCTAGTTCCAACGCTACGTCTTTCGGTACGCGATCGCCACTCCAGTACCTGTCGATTGTTCCCGGCCATACAACGGGCACAATTAGGCCTGAAAATCGCACGATATAAGCAATAATGGCGGATGAAATTGCTAGCAAATTAAGTTAATCGACGCATTTAAAAAATAAAGTTTCTTTATATGCGTCTAGTTTACTATTGCGAAACTGCGATCCTACGCAAGCAGTGATGAAATCGGTGAAGCACACTTTTATTTGTTAAGATCCTATTCACTCTAGCCTTGAAGACACTTAAATTATAATCGGACAGAAAGACCGCTGCAGGCAAATTGTTCCTCCGGCTGTCCGGTAACTGTCCGGACCAAGCCCAAGTTGTCGACGGCGCGCACTGTTCCCGCGCGCCTCAAGGAGTTGTCAGCAACAGCAGGGACCCAGCCGGGTCGAAGCCTACTGGGGCCAGGGTTATCCGAAAGGGCGCTCGAGCCCCGGTATGAAGGCTAGAAGGAACGGGGTGGGTCTTTTAGTCAGTAAGAGTCTGACACTATCTCCCGCTCCGCCCAAGGGCGGGGGAAGTCAATGCATGATTTTTCCCACCATAAAAAAAAAGTTCCAGTCCTTCGATGTACACGGTATTAACGACGAAGCGAAATGCTTAGTCCTGACCGCGACCTTTAGGTTGTCCACAACATAAAGGTGGACACTCGCCGTATGTCGGGTTGTCCAATGGTAGAAAGGTGATGGCGAAATCAAGTGTTTTAAATAAATAGTTGATCTCCTCACTTCTTCATGGCAGCCTAGTACATTAACAATTATTACAGTCTATAATATCGTGGTAATTATTTCCAATGAGGTCAACAACAGTCCCTTAAATTATCAGTTCTAATGTCATAAGTATGAAGTTAATTAAATACTCGGGCTATCGTGATGAGTACTTTGTACTTCATTGAGGACATTAGTATTCTATGTGACAAGAACATGATAATGGGCACTTACATAGCTTTTATCTTTACTGACTGTTTCTGCTGAAAACTTCGGTTCATATATGAAGTCTTGAAATACATTTCACTAGCACATCGACAGTGGAAAATCGCCACTTTGGTCGAAAATAAGTTTTATACTTTATTTTATGTGAAGTACCATCAAAGACACTTCCGCCTGACCACCGCTTAGTTTAATTTTGCTTGCACTCGAAACGAAAACTTTAAAGGGTTTGGTTTGACGTCGCGCCGCAAGATTAAAGCGAATTTTTTTTAAGTGATCAGGCAGAAATATGACTGCGATGGTGGTTACGTGTTGTGTATGAGGGCCGTGTGTTTTATCTTGGCTTATGAGGAGAGGAACGTCAAATGAAACTTGGGTGATTCTGTGTAGAATGACATTGAAAGGAAAGGGAAGGAATAATGTGACGGTTGAAAGGGGAGAATTAATGTAAAAAAGATCCCAGGCAATATGGAACAAGTCTCTTACTATTCCAGAGTAGAAAGACGGTGATATTATGGGAATATTGTTTCTTAGTTGAATCATCCATCTCTTGGTATATTGTTTTGTTCCTAATGACAAAGATTTTAGAGCTGTTTACGGTAGACTGCCACTTTTTCCAACTGAGAAACCAATTAGCTTCACTTTTCTTGGACTGACCGACATTTGACTATTTAAAAGTGCCTGAAATGGTCTATTTGAAATAAATGATTTTGACTTTGACTTTGATTATTTTTTATTTGTACGTACATCTAAAGAATGGAACTCCTTACAGGAGCAAACTACGGATCTTTAAGTCAAGAGTGAATAGGTTATTTCTAGGCAAGCGTGCTCCACCGTCGATCACATCATCACTTACCATCAGGCGATACAGTCGTTACATGTGAGATTTGCTTCATGTATGCGAGTTTACTAACAATGAAAACAACGGCTTTAAATCTGATCCTGAAGAACTTTTAATCTGCTTAACCTACTATTTTGCATTAGTCTGTAAATCTGTAGGTGTTATGCTGTTGTTTAATTAATGAATGTTGACAAGCTGCTAGAACATGGTCACGATCACGCCTCACCAATTAAAATAGCATACGTTTCACACAATTAGACAGATAAACGTGCGAACTGTGATAGGCGTTAATTATACACTGATTACGTTTCCACGCGATTACTACGAGTCTACGCCTTGAAGAATAGTTTTGCCTTGCAACCATTTCATCCCGTATTTTCGGACTTACTATAGGGCTTATCAAAACTATAAATAAATTCAACCTTCTGTAATTACGCAGGAGAACCAAGGTTACTGATATGAAATAGCTCGGGAAGCTGCGCGGTATCTTCTCGTCCAATATACCACAGTGTCTCAAGACGAAAGTCTCGTATACGGCTCCGAAGCGTGGTCGCTTACAATAGGCCTCATAAGAAGACCTAAAGTCACCCAAAGGGCAATGGAAAGCGTTATGCTCAGAGCTTCCTTGAATGATTACATCAAAAATGAAGATGTAGCAGGAGAACCAAGGTTACCGACAGCCCGAGGAATCGCAAAATTAAAGTGACAATGGACTGGGCACGTTGGTCGCCGAACAGATGGTCGATTGGGCCGAAAGGTTCTGAAGTGGTTACCGCGTTGCGGAAAATGCTGTGTTGGAAGGTCTCTTACAAGGTGAAACTGTAACCTGGATGAGAGTCACGGGGCCAGTTGCGGAGATAATTTCGTGCTGTTTCATTTAGATAATAAGTGAAACAGTACTGTTTCATTTATTATCTAAATGAAACAGCACGAAACAAACAGCAGAAACAGCACGTTTAACGGCACTTCGTTTCAGGCTGTAAAAGAATTTATTTACCAAAATTCACGCACAAAGATACTCGTACAAAGGCGGATCTAATGCTTTGAAATTCTCTACTAATAGACTGAGGATGGTAAAAAGATAACATGGCATGTGCAGCGCAATAGAGACAGAGAAAGATGTGATACAGCCTGTAAACAATCATCGTCATCATCATTTCAGCCGAAAGACGTCCACTGTTGGACATAGGCCTCCTCCAAGCGTCGCCACAACAACCGATCCTGCGCGTCTCGCGTCCACCGCATTCCCGCGACTCTCACCAGGTCGTCGGTCCACCTCGTGGGAGGCCTGCCATGCTGCGTCTTCCGGTGCGCGGTTGCTACTCTAGAACCTTTCGGCTCGATCGACCATCCGTTCTACGAGCAATGTGCCTTGCCCACTGCCACTTTAGTTTGGCGACTGTCATCATCTTCCTGCCCTAGTCCCGTTTTATTTGGGGTTGGTGCAACACGTTTTTTTCTTCCATTTTGTCCTGTCACTCGTCACACTATCACTAAGTCCCTTTTCGTTCATATCGCTTCTCACACAATCCATCCATATTTTCTTTGGCCTCTCTCTTCCCCTCCATCTAAATCAAAAATCAAAATAATTTTGTTTAATTTATCAATGTATTGATAATGTTACCAAAACATGTTATTTAAAAATCGTTTCCCCTCGACCCTGAACGTACTCAAAACGTATGCATCATACTAATATTTTTTTTCTTTATCTATTTTTTTTAATTCTTTCCTCAACCGCCAAGCATTGACAAACAAGTCTCCCCTTCGTAACCTGTCCGAATAGTCGGTAGATAAACTAAATATAATCGTCGATTATTTGTTTAATCCGGACATTTTGGTGATAAGAAGAAACATGTAAGATAAAATATGGTTCTGTACTGTAACGACAGTAAACCACGCCGCTATTTGATTTGAAGTCCCAATAATTGATCGCAGTAAGGAAGCCAAATCACCTGATTCTTCCTAAAAAGAAACCCATGGTCCTGGAATGAAATGGCCAAAAAAGGAACATGTAGGTGTGGTTTTAGTCTGTAAAAGTCTAACACACCCTCCTGCCCCGCGAGAGAACTCATTGGATGATTTCCCAAATTAAAAAAAAGCCAGAACAGCCATCTGAACCAATTGACGCTCGGTTTTGACGATGTGGCTCACGTATTAGAATATTAAAGAATTTAATTCGAATAGTTGCCTAAAATATAGGTATCTGGCAATTGGCATACATTCATATATGACCGTTTCAGTGCCTAGTATTAGCGAAAACGGACAAAAGTTAGCGTAATATTATATGTGTTGCAAGGGCATAGCTAGCGCCGTATCAATGGCCCCCAGAATTCAAGGGCCCGACTTATGGAAGCTTATGCTTCTACTATTAGTAAAACGTCCACATACACAAATTCTTGTTAAAGAGGCTCGCAAATCGGCCTGCCTTAACCATTCGGTGCTAGTTGTGATTATTTTGCGGTAAAAACAATATTTCTTTTGAAATTTGCCGGAATCGGGTAAAAAATGGGTCCTCTTTTCCATATACAGGACCTCTTTGGGTAGTCCCAAAGAGCAGGACCTGTTTGGGTAGTCCCCAAGAGGCACTGTACACCCAGAGGCGTAGCCAGTACTACGCCACTGGTTTGTTGCTATAACTGTTAGTATGTTAGCCATTGACCACTTATTCAGCACACGGGATGCACGGAACCATGCCGTAGATAAACAAAAACAATTACATAAGGTCACTTTCACATTTCACGCTACAATTACATAAAGAAATACGTGCTACACTGTTTCTATCAATACAGCATAATCTGTACGATAAATGATAATAAAAGATTCAAACAGTTTTTAAATTACCTGGCTCATGATGAATAAAAATTGACGTACTAACAATTCTAACCTGAATGCTTCGTCAAACAATTTCTGCAAATTCAGAGAAATCCATACCATGTATACGCGTATGCATATGTCTTGTAACTGTACCCACAGCTAAAATCAGTTAGAATACGACAATATTGACATAGTACGGTTCCCGCCGTAATACTAACGCTATCAGTCTGTAGTTGCACTTATCTACCTACGATTTGTGCAGGGAGTGGCTCATTCGATGTGTTGATAACGAGGCGATAGCGTTAATAGCTATTAGATTCAAATTAGTTTAGTTCTCACTCGGTAACGCTTCTAATATGACATCTTGAAGTATCTCTGACTCTTCTTCGTATATTATTTGGAATAGTGTTTTAAAGTGCATTGTGGTGATTTCTTTGGAGCAAAATGACAGACTCGAAGCCTTTGCTGCAGTAAGTTTTTGCTTTTTCTTTGATTTTTACGAACTATGATATAAATCTGTTTTATAAATTTAATAAGCGTGAGGCATAGAATCTAAAATTAAAACTCAACTTGATGAAACAAAAATCATAGCACATTTCAACGATGCTCAGAGCCTGTCGGTCTAATTGTGTCAAGTTTTTATAATACAGATCAATTTATCACTATCGATTTATAGAAGTTTTCATAGAATGAGCAAATTAAATCGGACTGCATTCTTTGAATCGATGTCATTGCTGAACTAAGAAATTGTTTGCTTTTCATCATTCTCAGTATTATTGAAAGTATCACCAACTCAATTTTCCAATACGCGTTGCTACATTGCTTCTGGTATACCTGATACAATAGCCTTGCGTCACATCAACGTTCATCAATACTATATTAACAATATGTAGAATACACTGGTTCCTGTAATACAGTTTCTAACTAGCACGTGAGCTAGGCAATTTCATTTATGTGTGTAATGTGTAAAAACTTTAATATGTCAATAAATAATTTTATTATTATTGTTATTAATACTTCATGTAAGAGAAAAGTCGTGTTTAACATCATCAATGGATGCTATTTCACTCCAGCGACACGTGTCATTGTTTACTCTTGTAATGACCTCGCCTAGTTTACTTTTCAATCCTTGAATATGATGTCTATTAGATAAGTTTTGTATTTACACTAGACAACAATATATCTAAATGTTTGGATTTTTTCTATTTGGTTGTTAATGTTACCGCTTTGTTGGTCGCTGAATCAATTTCAGTTTTGATTTTGAGTTTTGTTATCTCCACATGGGCAGCAAATAGGCCGTTTTTGTTAAGTACATAATAGTGTACATTAATAAGCACTTTTAATTAGATGAATGACGTCATGCGACCTTATAGTAAGCTTAGTTTTGAACACGTTTTTTGATAACCGTATCTTGTGTTAAGATTAGTGCTATTTAGCTAATTTTATTTCCTTGTCATGCCTATGTCTATAGGTAACTATAGACATTGTTTTTCTTGGTCAAGAACAATAACAAACGAAAGGGGTATATGTGCAATCACACTTATATTTTAAGACTGATGTAACTGGCATCCTCTTGCCATTTCTACACCTATTTAGACGACGCCGCATTACATGCATTTCGATCATTTCATACTTTTCCCGTACTTCCTAAATATCACAGTATTCATATACTTAATCTATTTTTGGCACCACAATCAGCACTATGACAGTTTGAATAATTTTTGCTTTAGAATTCAGATCATCTCGCTCGACCACAATGAAGGCAATGAATGCGATAGTTGGTAGAACTGTCAAAAACGAAGCGATTGTCTTAATGTACAATGCTGACAATACCGTACTGTTATAATTTGTGACTAATGACTGGCATGTGGAGATGACAATGGCCATTGATTGGAACGAGAGTTTACAATACATGGATATCGTATCCTGCGATATCGTATTCGTATCCTGCGGACATCTTGACCAGGGGTATCGAATTATCCAGTAGTTGAATTGTGGAGGCCAGATGGTGGTATTGATAGCTAGCGTTCAGCTGACTCCGGTTAGCAGACTAAGTAGATGTTAAAGCATTGACTTAAGGAAAAACGTGATCCAAAAAGTGATATTTGCATGTTCTGTGAATTGATGGTTGTTTACGTAGTTTGTTAGCACTTCTGCTTTAGACTAGTGAGTCAATATTAGACATCAGTAGACTGCTTCTATTGGTTTTTATTTAATTCGGTTTCATTTTTGTGAATACGCCATGTCTTTAGACTAAAACGTGCTCCAAGTTCTCATACTTCTACACTTTTGTCCTATCTACTGAAGACCTAACCTAACAATCTAAGGAGTCTAACATTAACTCGAAAGAAGAATACTTAAAAACCAAAAAAAAACTAACAATAAAAGTGGCAAATGAAGGAATTCGGGTAGATTATAGGTATATGGTAAACCAAGCACTGCTGCCAGTCGGTAACGTGCCCCATTTGCAAAACTGAGACACACATTTAAAATTTGATGCTTATTTGAGCCGATCTGGTTAGTAAAAGTATGACAGCGATGTAAACTATGCAACGTAAGTTTAACTTGATTTGAATACTTTTTGTAATTTTAATTGAGTGCCTTAATTTTGCAAGTGAGCCACGTATGGCTGGTTTACCCTGATGATGATGATGATGATGATGATGCCATCTAGCCGATTTCCGCACTCCTTGGCTCTTCATGGTGGTTGTGAGCTCAGATCTGCTGCTCTGTTATGTGCCCTCATGTGACTTGCATATCCAACCCTTGCCGATAAACTCCGATTACAGAGCGGACATGTCAGAACACCATTAATGGTATGATACACCATTGCTGTTGGTGGTCTAGCCTTGAGGTCGTCGCGCTTTTGGTCCAATTCCGACCTCCTTTTATTCTCAAAGGCCCGCACGTGCCTCTGCACATGAAGTCTTCACTCAGGCCGATTTTGAGCTTGTATCTCCCAAGTCGCGGGGTCGATTCCGCATCTCTTTATATGCCTTTTCTGAACATCTTTGAAACGAAGAAACTATCCTTTACTCTAGTTGGTAAAGGTCGGTAGAAGCTATTTTCTAAAATAATAATAGTGCTATACTGGTTTTGCTTCTACTAGCTATTTACGTATGGCTAACTGTACATAGAATATAATTATTATACTCCCACGGTGCGCAAGTGACATTATTTATGCGTCTCTTACAATATTTATATAACACGAACGCGAATTACTTTTTTGATTGCACGATGGTTTCGTCTCGATTTCCTGTCGTTGATTTTGTGCAATAATCTTTTTGCTATTAAAACACTTTTATCTTGTCAATCTATTTATCTATAATATGTATGTATTTAGAAATATATAAGTATGTTTATCAGTTGTCTAGTACTCATAACACAAGCTCTGCTTAGCTTGAGACTAGATGGCGTTGTGTGATAGTTGTGGAATATTATTATTTATTATTATATTATTATTTGTGTTATGATTTAGATGAAACCTATTCTGGCTGTTGTTTGTGGATTGTTATTCTGTGATCTGTGTTTTACATGTTGTTAACTTCTTCTGGTTTGTTTTTTTAGTTTATATCGTAGGTCAACCTATGAGGTTGTCATCTGCTTAACCAGACTTGACTGTGCCTGCCTTAGTAAATTAAAACCTCCAACCAGGACTGACGATTTTTTTTTTTGATTACTCTACATTGTGTTTTTATTTCCACTGCTGGAGAAAAGCGGGATAAAAGAGAGGTTTGGAAAGCAAAGGCGGAGGCCTTAGCCTTCCAAATCTCTGTCATGGTCAATCTCTGGTAAAATTTTCCTCGCGAACATGATCAGATCGTCAAATCACGGTAACGACCTTCAGGCGTCCTGTGAGTGACGATCTTCGCCCAGGCCGGTCATGATATGTAACTAGCCAAAATATAGTCCATCTGCTAGGTAAATCTAATGCTTCGATTTGCTCGCAGCTATTATTCTCCTCCACGTCTACGTCTCCTCAATAAAGAACGGTTTTTTGTCGGTTACTTCCCCATTACCTTCTCTAACAACGCATAGGTCATAAACTAAAAAGAAAGGAACTTTAGAAAAATCACATATACTTTTCTTTTATGATATGAGTTTCACTTGTCAACTTATCAATTGCATGTCAGGGGGCTGTCTGGTTGTCCTATTACAACTCAAAACATACATGTAATTAGCTCGCTGATGTGCTTGACAAAAAAATTATGCACCGCGGTTTCTGTCATCGAGCTTACAATTAGTGACAAATTGTCTCAAATACCCTTTCAATCACGATAATAGTCCTTCCGATTGTATGTTTGTCTTTAGACCGTCGCAAATGGGTGTAACGTGACAATGGAATAACTAAGATTTCTCACAGAAATGTTTCAAAAAAATTTTCACTCCACAAGCTAACAACCAAAATTGTAGAAGTAATAAACGAATACGAATATGAATAACATATACTGACAAACTGTCTCAAATATACTTCCAATTACGACATCACTTTATGCCATTTTTTTTTTGTTTTTAAGCTGCCTTAAATAGGCCCAAAGCGAGAATGAACAAAGATCATCAGAAAAATTTAATGAAATTGTCATCCCACAAGCTGACAAACTGTCTCAAATACACTTCCAATCACGATAATAAACCTTCCGATTGTATTATTGTCTTAGACTGTCACATAACGTGACAATGAGACAACGATGATTCCTCATAGAAATGCTTCAAAGAAATTTATTCCGATAAAGCTTACATTCACTTACAAGCTGTCTCAAATATACATACTTAATTTTGCCTTTAGACTGCCTCAAACAGTTCTAAAGCGACAATGGGACAAGGAAGATTACTCATGAAATTTATTATCATATCTCATAAAAAACATTCACTGAAATTGTCATCCCCTATGCTAACATTGACTGACAAACTGTCTCAAACACTTCCAATCACGACAAAAATATCCTTTTGGTATTTTTTTTTTCTTTAGCCAGCCTCAGATAGACCCAAATGGGACAGCGATGATGTCTCATAGAAATTATTTAACTGGTATGTTATCCGAATACCATGCGGCCTTACTGTGTGAATGTCAAGCGTGCGAGCGAGATATAGGGATGGAGCTATTTAAAAACCCTGTATAGCTCCATTTCTTTAACTTTTAACAGTTCAGTTTGGGTCGTCAATGGGGTCGTGTTACCCTGCCCGCCCACGTCAGAATTTTTGTAGGAACAGATAATCGAGCCGATTTTATACATTTGTAACATTGTTGACCGACTTTTTGTAGGCCGTATGCGTTGCACTGTTGCTATCAGTGTGTTCTATTTTTCTCCTACAAAAAATCGGTCACCGATTATCGGATTTGGGCGGGCAGCCCTTAGAGCTTGCGATAGAGTTTTCAGGAAAAATGGCCGCTGCGTCGTCGTCGTTAGACCGACGCACACGTGTAATGCTGGCTATACACCATCATACCTGTCGTCCAATCGGTTTCACGCTACAAGTTTGATCCAATCTGTAGTTCCTTGTGTGGAAGTGGATTGGTATGAGTCATACTGATCCATTCCCACACATGATCAATCGATTGGACGATAGATAGGATGGTGCCGGTATGGCCGGCATAACACGCCTTATTGACGTAAAACGACGTCGCATGGCGTGGATCAAGTGTAGCTCTACAAGTCTAGTTTCCATATAAAATGTATGGAGACGCGCCGAGATCGGCGTGTGTGGCACACGTATGCGCAGCGTAGTTCTACATTTAGTCTGCAGTCGCAAAAGCCTTGTTATCTAAATCACGTGAACAATTCGTTTCCCTGTTCTGCCCCGAACAAGGTCACAAG
This sequence comes from Mythimna albipuncta, assembly GCA_929112965.1. Classification (NCBI taxonomy): domain Eukaryota; kingdom Metazoa; phylum Arthropoda; class Insecta; order Lepidoptera; family Noctuidae; genus Mythimna; species Mythimna albipuncta. The sequence continues at coordinate 31,761,894 of OV815959.1, forward strand.
TGGAATTTTGTTAATAGGTCGTTAAACTCGACTGCCCTTAAAAACTCGGTAATCTGTCGATAGCTACCTAACATTACCGCCGATTGCGATAAGCGATTGATAAAAATGTGAAATACGACGAATCGTACAGGTACCTGGTAGCTTACATTTTAAAATTGATTTTTGATTGCTGATTGCATGATATTCTAATCCTACATATTTTTTTTAATAAACTTTTCCGACACACTAGGAATTACTCCTGTGTAGTGGATGCGTTAAACATATACACACATACACAAGACACACAGACCCGACTCCTATCTGTAGCCCATACAAATATTTGTTTCGTACGGGAATTGAACCCGCGACATGCAGCTCATCAGCCAATCGCTCAATCACTGCGCCAATAGTGCTGTCATATCGATAATGTCCTACAGATAGTAGGATAGGATAGTTTTCTAAAAAAAACTTATGCCTCTCACTAGTATCCTATTATTAACTCCTGTATCGTGTACCTTACATAGACACGAGACTCCCAGACTTAGAACAACTACTATTTGTAGGCCATACAACCCGCGACACGCCATGTTTACTAATCAGTAACACAAAGTAGATAGGTACAGATGACAATCTCATGTATGTACTTCACTTTTTATACCTACGCTCGGTGGACGCATACTGATGAGCGTTTGAGCCGGAACTGTTCGACGAGTGAGCCGAGACGCCACCGAGACATCGTGTCTGTGACTTCTGTGAGCGGTGTCTATGCGCGCTTTGTGTGTAGATTGACTTCTGTACCTATAATTTTGTGTCAGTAATAAGCATAGGTCGGAATTAGGCAAAGTTATTCAGGTACTCGTTTATATCATTTAACCTTTCAATCGTGGAAATCATAGACACAATAGAAAGACAATAAGTGCGCGAACGCCGGCGTTCGCTTGGAATTTCATGAATTAAAAAAAAACCTAGCTAAGTTCATTCAAGGCAAAGTATATGACAGCGCACTCACCACATTTGCTCATAGTGTCCAACACTGATTGCAGATTTAAGAGGAGAAAAAAAAAAAAGTTCATTCAAGGCAAAGTGAAAATTCGCGACTTCTAGCTAAATGCTCTGAAGCAGGTAGATCGTTAGAATAATTCACAACAAAAAAAAGTTGTCATTCATAATAATTGTGAATTTTTAGGTACTTGCTTACTTCCCGAGATTCGTAATAAAAAATTCCGTGTGGCCGACAATCTTATAAATAAATAATAATAAAACCTCGGAGATAGATAAGACCAATAAAACAAAGATAATTAACATGCAATTTTTATTAGCAGTTTTCTTTGAAAAAGATATCTAAGTCAACTGAGGTGAGGTTAATAAATTTATTACACTTCCTCCTCCCTGTCATTATTACAGGAAGATTTTTTTTCCGCTATATTTCTGACTAGCTTTTGCCCGCGACTTCGCCCGCGTACATAAAATATAGCCTATGTCACTCAGGAATAAAGCAGCTTGCTAACGGTGAAAAAATTTTAGCGATTGGACCTGTACTTCCAGAGATTACGTCCTACAAACAAAAAAAATCATAAAACCAACCTTACTTCTTTATTATATTAGTGTAGACAGCATCATAAAAAAATCTGCTCTTTAAAATAATCTCGGGATTCGAGACATATTCACTTTATTCTTTCGCTGTATGAAATCAGTACTAATTCAGCCCTCTGGTAATCAGCTGAACCAATTTGGATGAAAGATACACGTAGGTAGACTATAACTTGGATTTGGGACTTGTGATATTGTCATGTGATTTGAGTACATTCACTAGGATGAGCTAGGTACATATAATAAACAGTGGCACTATTTAAAATAAAGATAATACAGTATCGCATTAGGTCTTCTAGCCTGTAAGGATATTGCTAATTTTTTTAAATAAATCTTTTTTTATGCCCGTATTATACTGAAACTTAGTACCTCATCCCCGAGCTGAGAAAAAATTTCAGTCCAGTCCAGTCTCAGCGTTTTCTAAACCTCTTAGCTGATATTGGAGAAAAACAAAAAGATAACAATGCTACCATATGTGCCAGTAACACTGCGTTACGTGCCTTTAGAAATAATAACATGAACAGTAATCAAAAGCGTGGTATCTTCTTATCAAAGAGAGTTAGTTGTAAACACACAAGAAAATGGGTCATAAATATGAGAAACTTGTACTTTTTCGCCAATTGTTAGTTGGTTTTTTTTTGGCGGGTAAACATTATCCAAATGACATCCCCCGCCCTTGGGCGGAGCGGGAGATAGTGTCAGACTCTTACTGACTAAAAAACCCACCCCGTTCCTTCTTGCCTTTCGTACCGGGGCCGAGCCTCCCTTTCGGAACTAACCCTGGTGAGTCAAGGGGCTCTGTGGACGGAAAAATAATAAAAAAAATTAATAGTATTTTGGGACAACCAGGAAAAAGGCATTAAAGTATAATTACCAAACACACTGTATTTGTTTTATTTGTGGTCTCATAATATCACTCAAAAAAGAATATTATTTTTATAGGTGGAAGTTGAGACCGCGGTCTCGTTCCAAAGAGCCGATAGATAAACACCAAGTTCTGGGTTTCAATTGGAGAATCCAAATCTCTTACAAGCTGTCCCTAGTCCATCTACTTACCCTGTTCATTGGCAAGAACGGTACAATTACCAACTTAATATCTTCATCATTGTTAGATTTTTTGTTACTAGTTTATATGAAAGACCCTATTAATTGCTCACCACGGCCACGGTCGTTGTGAAAAAAATCCTTTTTTGAGACAAATAAATTATCAAATAACTGGAGCGAGAGAGTGTCAGTGTTTTACAGACTACATCCCATCCGTTTTCCTTTAGTTGCATTTGGCATGCCAGGGCCGCGGTGATTACTTTTTGGAAAACCAATGTTTAACCAAAATTGACAATCTAGACAAAATAAAGAAAGATGGAACAGAAAGAAGAAATTAATTCGCCAGATTTCACAAATGAACTCTAAAAGGCTGCTATACCTAATCTCCCGATGGTGCTATTAGCTAAAGATAAGGTATATTGTTTATAAAATTATATCGCGTATGTTAGCCACGATAACACACATACTTTGCATGTAAATACATCGCTTCACATTGAAAATTAATACTAATTATCTAGATAGGAATATGTGCAAGGCAGTTATGTAATGTTACAAAGACAAATCGTGTTTGCTCCACTAACCCAGATTGATCAAAATATTGTAAAAGTGAAGAAATAATAGAAAGTATTTACTTACCAAGTTTGCTTAAATTGTAACAACACATGCTAACATATACGTCATAGCTATCGTAATATCTAAGCCGGATATGTCTGCCGCATGTCAGATGAGCTGTTAACTAAAAGAACCACATGTTGGGTCCTGTTAAACGCAAGGAGACATGGCGGCAGACCAAGATGAAGGTGGAGAGATGAACTTGACCTAACTGGAGGGATTGACCCGTAATGGCAGAAGACAGACGTACCTACTTGGAAAAAGGAGAGAGACTTCGCCTAGTTGTGAGACATATTGGGCTAATTAAACAAAGCACGCAAATAAACAAAAAATGCATGCATGCATGTAAATTGTTCTCGCTACCCTAATATTCCAATATGTGATCAGTGTACGAGTACACTATACATAATATAGTAAGTTTCTAAGCAAATTTAAATGGCGGAGATCCTAGTGTCCTGAAACATAGACCTTGAACCTAGCTTAGGCACCAGTCTCTCACAATATTAAAGAATAAAAGTATATGCATCTGATATAATATGTACTCTATATAATTAGATCTGTATTTTAATAGGATATTTGTTTTTAATGAATATATTCAAAAACTATTGGACTGATTTCCTAAATTCGTTCATCTGCGAAATGCTTCTTTATCACTGAATGACATAGGCGTTGCATATAGTTTAAAGTTAGTATCATATCCTATATCCCAATATAGACATACACCCACATACAGACTTTAGAGCTACAACATCTTCTTTAAGATGAACACACCAATTCAGAATGAAAAAAACATTAAAAATAAGATTTAAATCTTATACACCACGTCAAACTTTCGATATTTATAAATAGTTGTGGATTGGAAATTAGGACAACACACGAGATCAAGGCAAGATGAACAGTTGGTAATGTTGATAGAAAAACCGTGAGAAACGATCCAAAGATTTAGCACCAAAATTGCCTGTTCAAAAAGGGTCATGTTTTTTTATGGTATCGAACCGAAAAATTCAATATCAGTTCCGCTTGATAAAGAAACCAAAACCACATAATGATAAGCAGTGCCTGTGCCTAAACATGTATTTACACCACAACTATCACAGTGGGTAGATACTAATAGTGACGAACAAGCACTCGGCCTGATGACTTAATAGCCAGCAATGATAGTAACCGCGTTGTTGTACCTACGATGATTGGCCAGATGCACAAATAGGATAATATACTTGTTTGTCAGCCATCTCTGATTCAGTATTGTCTGTGCATTCAAAATTGAACGTTTCCGGAAATATTCCACCGTGTTGTGGAATTGAACATGAATCTTGAAATTTACCGTGATTATGATGCCATTACATATCTTTCTCTAGATATTTTGGTAACAGAAACGTCATATCTTATGTTTGTTATTTAGATTTCTATTGTATTCAAACGTTTTGTGTAAATTAATACGGTCAATACCTCTGAAAATCTGATACATTGCGTGAGCCCCCCAAAGCCCCTCAAAAATTTTAAAGTAAAGCAATTTTATCCTTGCACAATAAATCGAGATTCTGAACTACAATTTTTTTTTTCAATTACTTAGGCTTTTTAAAAAATGCGTAGTGTTTCCTGGATCAAGTATTGTGTCGAATTTCGAGAGAGTTACGGAAGTTACCGAATGCCAACAGTGTTCATGCGTTATCTATATTTTTTCGCGTTGTCTCTCTTACTAATATTTGCTTTGGGTGAAACATCAAGCTGGTTGAGTGTAGTTTGTTTTGTTTAGTTGACGATACACAAAAAGTTTTTCATTCTGTAGAATACCAAATTGACATGAATTAGTTTAGTGTTTTATTCACATTGCTCTGAAACTTAAATTAAATCTCCTACAAATCAATAAGATCCTTCTGCATTATTGCTGGATCGATTTTATTATAATAAACATATTATAATAAAATCTAATTTTCCGAGATTTACAATTCTGCTCTTCTAACTATATTCAAATGGATTTTCTAAAACAATAGATATGACAGTAAACATAGTTTATGTATTCAGACTCGAGATAATGGGATTGTTTACACTCAAAGTCTATTTTACCGTATCTACTATAATTTGGTCTGTAACTGTTGTTTACGTTATCACTACGTTTGATCGTCTGGATCACAATTGTGTCAATACACTCGCTAGTCTGCTTCTGCTTAAACGCTTGCTACTTTGGTCTAGTTCTATTTATTGCGATCGGTTCGGTTCTGTCATGTTCTACAAATTGGTTTGACTCTTGGGTTAACTAAGTCTCCAAACCATCCTCTGTTATTATTCGATTTGAAAAAGTAATAAAACGGATGTTAGTTTTATTTTAAAATTGGTAATGGCTTTAAAAATTGAAACTTGTTCGAATGGAGATAAACTGTGAAGTTCACAAATTGGAACGACTCTGGCAGAAAATTATTCAATCACATATTTTTAACAGTAATAAAATCCTAGAATAGACGTAATATTTTGTTTGGGCGACAATTTGATCTACGACAATTGATACAAACTGCTTTACGGGTCAAAGCATAATGATATCAACAATGCAAAAAAGCATGAAGCGGAACCAATTTAATTCCGTTTTTCCGTGTATAGCTGACTATAGTTCCCGGGTTTTTCAATTAAATGCTCTTCACCTTCAGATAATTGACCTCAAGTCCCACGTCCTGTATCAGATCTAATTCAATTTATTTAAGCTAACCATTGGTGTGTATACCGTAGGTGTATAGAATTTTTATTTTGAAGTTTTCACTAGATGTTTTTATGCTAGCATCTTCAATCGTAATATCATAAGGAACTAGAACAACGTCCTTGCTTGGAAGGAAGTCATTTACATTATCAATTGAAAGAACAGTTTCTTCATTGATGATATAGTTTTTCTTCTAGACGTTTTTATAATGGTTTTCGGTAATCGTAAACGCGTTTGGCGATTCCACCACATCCATTCCTTCTTCCAAGTTACTCAAATTATTCTCCTTTTTTCCAGGTTCAAAGGGGATAAAGTATCATACGGCACAGACAGCCCAGCTCGGGGTCGCCGTGTCATCTTCTGTGTGCACGGCAACCCATCCACAGGCTGCTGTGCTGTTATAGAAACCAGCACTGATGGAGAAAACGGAGACGGACACAATGGAAGCATAACTGAAGTTGAAAGTGAGTATAGAGGACTTGATTGAATTGGAACCTTAAAGTGAAGTGCAGAGATAGTAGATTAGCTTCCTAAAATGTTTGATGCTGTAAATTTTCAGTATCATCTCAGAGGCTGAAAGTATGTATGGTAATGGGGTTGATAAAGCTGTAGACTAGATGTTCAATCTCATATCTAGTGAGTTTAGAAATGTGATTGATTGAATTGGAAATTGTAGAGCATTGACGATAGATTTGATTTGTGAAATAGTTAAAACTGTAAGGGAGGTGATCAGTCTAATAGATGAACTACACATCATTCATGATGTACAATCGTAAGCTGTAATTAATCAACAATCTGAATTTTTAATTTGAGTAGGCTTTCGGACAGATAATGTGGATTTGTTTGGTGAAACAATTGAAACTATCAAAAGAGATATTAGTTGATATAGACTTAATATATTTGTGATACTTATGTGATATTTATGATGTGACACTTATTTGTACCTACAATGAATCTTGTACAGATTATACAATGGATCTTGTACAGATTCATTGTCCAAATGATACGATACATTGTACGGTTTAGTCTTTAGCTAACTTTATAAAGTATTATGGAAACCGTGACTTCTTTAGCATCAGTTTTTCAATCTAAAAGTAATTGTTTATGTAATTAACCTTTCAATTGTGATAATTACAGACACAATTGAAAGACAATAGGTGCGCGAACGCCGGCGTTCGCTTGGGGTTTAATGAATTAAACTTAGACAAATGTCAACTGTTACAAAGCAATGCCATGGTCGGAAAAATATGATAAGATTTAAGATAAAAATGCATGAAAGTGATACCTCACTATACTTATATATTTGTCGATAATATACATAACTAGCCTCTGCCAGCAGCTTCGCCTGCGTGAATGTAGACTGAGGGGGGGGGGGTCTAAAGTTTGTATGGAGAACCATACAAACTTTAGATCCCCGCTTCATCCTCTTGTGGGCTGAATTTTGAAAAATCCTTTCTTAGTCTTCGCCTACCACGTCATAAAAGGATACCTTGTGCAAAATTTCATGGTCCTAAACCCAGTTGTTTCCGCTGTGTGGTGATATGTCAGTCAGTCAGTTGCTCCTTATTATGTTATACTAGCTGACCCGGCAAATGTTGTTTTGCCATATAAATATTTTTTAAGTAATTTCTTAGTCTAGGGGTATGAAAAATAGATGTTGACTGATTCTCAGACCTACTCAATATGCTCACAAAATTTCATGAGAATCGGTCAAGCCGTTTCGGAGGAGTACGGGAACGAACATTGTGACACGATGTTTTCCGCCCGATTACTTAAAAATATTTAATTTAATATTTCTTTGTCAAGATGGCTAGTCTTCAAATCTTTACAATGTTATGGTTCATCGAGTCTATAACCCGTATACGTGTTACCTCCACTTCACTTGGTCTTGGTAAATCTTCAAAGGTCCGATTACTGCTCTTAAATATCAGTTTTCTTAACATCTGGCTTGGCTAGGCCACCCATGTGTTTAGCGTTGCCAGGCACGGTCAGGCTTTTTAGTTCTGTATCCGACCAAATTAACGCTTTTTAAATTTGACTATTTGTTTAAAATTGACATTTGAGTTCTGCCTTGTCTCGCCAGCACAAGCAGAGCGGATATGGAAATGGTCTAGCCGGTCTAGGTCTAATTTGATTTAATTTAAAAAGATTTTATGAATTTTATTGTTATTAAAAAGTCATGATAAACTTTAAAAAAGTCGGCCTTTTTGACCAAATACAATTACTGGCACGGATCTTGAGCGCTGGCTTCAAGATGCGCAGAATTTAAATATTCGGTCTCTTTAGTGGTGCGAAGTGAGACGCGGGGGCGGGGAGTATCAGTGATTGGCTCGCCGCTCTATCGTGTCATAGACGTCACTCCTGACTCCTTATCTGCGCTTGCTGCATGTATCTAACAACGACGACGATTGGCTCGCCAATGTATGGAATGCGCAAAGCGATCCCAAGATCCGTGCTAGTAATTGTTTCCGGCTAAATAGGTTAGTGTCAGTCCGGCCGGCTTTTCGGTTTCAAGACCTGGCAACCCTACATGTGTTTAACATGCTTAACTTTGTCACCTTGAGTACCCTGACAATAATGTTGCAAATGTTAATACATAGTATATTATAATTATATGGTGTGTCGTTGGTTAAACACATAAGTATTTAGATGACAATACATTTTTGTTGTGCGAGATGACTAACGGATAATTAATTCCTAGATATATTTCTTTTGCTAGCATTTTGTTTTTTTTCGCAAAACTAGTGACGCCTTGATGTGTGGTCCCACCGACTGGGTCTTCACGACAGTGTGATCCCCGTAAAATATTTTTTATAAAATAAGTAAAATAAGTCTTGATTTCACACTGTCGGCTTTCGTGAGCTTACGGATGGTGAGCAATGGGCAGCTCGCCGTCTGTTGGTCCGTTTACGCGTGTCTCAAAGACATGTCAGCTAAACTGTTGCCGAAGCCTACCGGTGCTCATAGGTAGTCTGAAAGGGAACCCCGGGGCCCTAGAACGAAGGCAAAGAAGGCTCGCCGCTCCGCCCTCGCGCGGGGAAAGTCTTTGAATGATTTCCCACCTAAAAAAACACTCGGCTTTAGACCTGTCTGTAAGAAACTGGAGTTCCCTTTCTTCCATTCTCATAGCCACGACCTTAATGCAGTGAGAGGTTGCTAAGCGCGGGGCGACGAGCGGTAATGTCAAATATAAAAATTTTTGAAGCACGTCACGACACGTCCATAGCGTCCTGCGACGCTTACGGATGCGCCCTGCTCATCGTACCGCTCACCGCTAACACCGTAGCCACAAAATATATAGGTACAGAAGTCAATCTACATACAAAGCGCGCTCGAGCAACGCACACATAGACACCGCTCATGGACACGATGTCTCGGTCGCGTCTCGGATCACTCGTTGAACAATTCCGGCTCAAACGCTCATTAGTGTGCGTCCTCAGATTGAGTGGAGATCAAAGCCTTCAATACAGGAGATTGAAAAGACACAGTGTTCCAACTCTACAAAGTAGATTTACCAGGATGGAATGAGACACCCAACTGAGCAGTGTCCCTCCAAACTAAAAACCATAAGCAGATAAATAATATATCGGACAAACTAGTGGCTTATTGTTTTGTACAACAGATTGCCGTGACGCAGAAAAGCAAAAAAAAAGAAAAAAAAAAAAAAAATTAGTGTGCGTCCACCGAGCGTAGGTATAAAAAGTGAAGTACATACATGAGATTGTCTTCTGTACCTATCTATTTTGTGCCGTAGCCGAAGTAAATAGGGCCGTTACTTCAACAATACCATCACTGACGTGTGTTCAAACAGTGTTAGTTTACCTATTCTAATCTCTCATTTGATAAGGTGTTAGTAATAATAATGTTGATTGTTTCAGGACATTGCCACAGATCGAGGAACGAGGAGATAGACAAGCGGGCGCGGAGAAAGCTGATCATAGCCAGTATTCTATGTGTAATATTTATGATAGGTGAAATTGTAGGTGAGTAAGAACCACTTTACATTACATTAATGATTTAAGTTTTTGTGAAATTGTTACCATTTTGATGTACAATAGTTTATTCTATTACTACTCCTGGGACGAAAACCCCCTCATTGTATAAAAAATACACCTAAATGAAATTTTATTATCATGAGTCTGTTGTGTCCCACTAACTAACGTAACAATCCACGTCGTAAATTATTTTTCTGGCTAACCGTTTTAAAACTTTATTTTTAACCTTTTTTTTACGACTACGTTTTACTAATACAATAACACAAGCTGTACGCAACAGTACCCAAGTACAACAGTATCCAATGAGACGCAAGAACGCAACGCGCGAATTGAAGAGCGACTCTATCTACCAATGACGTGTCGCCGACGGCGCACACCCGCCCGCACGTCGCCAAATATACCTTAGAATTGAATACTACGCATGCCCCTTCCACTTTTGCCGAGCGATCTTGATTCACCGCGCGACCTGTAGGCCATATCATGATGTGTTCTGGCCACGACATAATATAACCCGTCATAAATTTTATGATGAGGTGATCTTTTTATTTATCATACATACGTCATGTACATAATGTATGCATAGTAGCAATCCAAACGTCCAATATATTGCAATAAAAATACGTTTTCGATAACAATGGCTTGCATAATCTTGAACCGATACTTACGTTAAAAGAATTTCTAATAAGCGGCCGCGAATGTGGGCTGTTAAAGATGGCGCGTGTCCAATATTCTTATTGTTTACACGAAACATGATTACAATATTGAAGGGTCTTATGTCATTATTTTATTTAGTCGTGTGGAATACTAATAGTTCGATGTTGGTCATGGTTGACCTAGAAAATATTAATAATGCATAATTTACGGCCCGTCTTGGCTTCGCACGGGCAATAAATATAGCCTATGTTACTCAGGGTGAATGTAGCTTTCCAATGGTGAAAGAAGTTTTTTAATCGGCACAGTAGTTTTTGAATTTATTCATTATAAATATGCACACACACACACACAAAAATATAAATTTCAAAAATATAAATTTTTGTCTCTTTATAATGTTAGTGTACATAAATGTTCCAATGCACAAAGCATAGATTAAAACTTAGTTAAGTTTTTGGTCTCGGGTTCTAAGATACAAGCTTAGGCCTAGTTTAGACTCCACATCTCCCAAAATCTTGTCAAATAACACACTGGATGAGTGGATGTTTGAAGTGTTATATGTGGAAAGTTACAAAGGCGGGCTTAAAGTTGAAGCGCTGAGTATTTGGCCCGCTATTTCATGAAAACGTCATTTATCTAATAGCGTAATAGCTGAACTAGCGTAAACTAGCGTTTTAGTCTAGTGGCTCTGACTGTTTTGCCGGGGGTTCGATTCCCACCCGAAAAAAATGTTTACGTGATGAACACGATCATTGGTTCTGTGTCTAGGTGTAATTTATCTGTCTCATTTATTTTTCTTTCATTCATTATAATTTATTTCTTTGAATTTGCAGGTGGTTACTTATCAAACAGTTTAGCGATAGCCACGGACGCTGCTCACCTCCTCACAGACTTCGCTAGCTTTATGATATCGCTGTTCTCACTATGGGTGTCCAGCAGGCCTGCTACCAGACGGTGAGACCATTGTTACTAAGGAAAAAAAAAACTATTTGCTTTATTTATATCTAGATAGAGGGTCAAATAACTCAAGATAGAGTTGGAAGAAGCATACTGAGGAAGATTATGACCTCATCATCATCTTCCTACCCTTTTCCCATATTATATGGGGTCGGCATAACACGTATTTTATTTTATTCTGTCCTGTCACCTGTCATGCTATCACTAACTCACTTTCATATCACTCCTCACACTATCCATCCATCTTTTCTTTTGCCTCCTTCTTCATCCATTCACATGACCATACCAAGACAAACGATTGCCTTTCAACTTTTCAGTCACTGGCTCCTAACTTCCTCTAATATATTCATTTCTCACTTTATCCTTTCTGGTCACTCCAAATCTTTTACCTATTAAGATTCGTTTGATTTTGACCCCTGTCAACACAAAAATCATCGATCCGTTAAATATTATAACTTTTTTTTTCCAAGATATATCGTACAATCAGTCCTTCCAACTACGAGCAGATGCGAATAATTCCGGTGGAGTGATATTTCTCATTAGAAGTATCCTCCATACTAATATAATGGCTCTTAAATTGCCGAGTTCTAATATTCTGTGTCTCTTTAATCTGCGCACACAGTCTGGTTTTGTATTTCCCCGAACATGCTCTTATTTCTTCCTTTACTGTAGGCATGTTGGTATACTCGTGAACTTCCGAGTTTCGCATGAACCAGGGTGCATTACTGATTTATTTCAGGATGTAGTTCTGGGTTCTTTGGATTTTGTTTTTGTTAGAGTCACAGGTTTCTCCCCACAACTGGAAAATCTTATAACTATAAAAAAAATCTATCCCACTGCTGGACCTCTCTCCATTTTTTCAATTGTTCCTTAGGAAGACACCTAAGTCGTTCCGCCATCTCCTTCGTGGTCTGCCGCGACCCCGTCATGCGATTTCAGAGCACCAATTTTGTATTTTACCTGGACACCGTCCGATCAGCATGCGGCAGACATGTCCAGCCCATTTAAGCTGGGTAGCCTTCTGGCCCTAGTTAACAATCTGTGTTTTGGAGTGCAGTATAGTGTTTTGAATGCGATCCGTTAATTTAATACCTAGTATACTGCGCTTAACCTTTTGAATGTCTTATGGCAGTGGCGTGCCTGATGCCTTAACATGGGGCAAGCCAAGGAATCTTGACCTAACTACTACTTACCTATTAAAAAAAAATCTCGTGCTACCACGTGTCATCAGTGCAGTAATGCTGATTTTTCTGAATTGCTCCACTACTATTAACAATTATAATGTTAATAGTAAGTAATAAATAATGATAACAAAAGCTTCACCACAACAACTTTATCATCATACCAATAATCGTAAAGTTTGAATAGGTACATGAATAGAAAAAAAAAAATCGTATTCTAATTCAAATTGTCTATCTTTATTTAAAAATGATTGTATTACTTACACCAGCGTAAAAAGTTTGTGAACGTTATTCTACCAACAGCTGATTTTCAATTGCAATCAAAGATAATTCGGAAAGCCGCTCTTGTTGTCGAGTACCTACCGGCCGGCCGGGATGGTCAGCCAATACTATTATAACGATTAATTTGAACATAATGAATATTTAATGTAAGGTTGAGTTGAATGTGAAATAAAACAACCGAATACTAGGTACTGATCTAATGTTACTGTTTTGACGCCAACGCCATCTAGTTATGAATGTGTAACTAATACATATTTTTTTAAATCTTGGTGTTTCAAACACTTCTTCGTTGTAATAATATGTAATATTGTTGGCAAATACTCACAATTGAAACAGCGGTAGCTTTTCGTTGTTCGCTTTTTTAAAACACACTTATCACTTTAACTGTCGAGAAAGAGAACCAACTTTCTATTGGCGGTTTACCAAAGTCAAAGTCAAAGCCATGTATAAAGAAGGAAATAACAGCGTTCAAGTAGTACTTTTGAGAATTTTCATGGCACTAGCAAAGTTATTTGAGTCATACCTGATGTATTCCAAGCATTGTTATTAACTTTTCTGAGAAATATTCAAAATAGTAAAGTTACAAGATTATATTTATCTTTAAAACTCAAACCCTACCTGGCCATTGATATCAATTCCACACATAATAATATCCACACACAACTACAAGTATAGTTTCCGAATTCATAAACTGGTAAATGACGGAAAACAAAAAAAAAACAAAACAATAATTACGTACAACACGATAACCGATCAAAGCAAATTTGAACTGAGTACTTTTTAGTTCGTACAACTTTACGCGTCATAGAGGGCGCCTCGTATTATAATATGCGTAAAAATTTCTGTCATTCATAAATTTACCAAAGCCCTGCTTTTTTTTAGAACAAAATGTTCGACGAGGATTTGCACACAATAACAAATTACACCCACACACACTCAAAATTTGACGTATTTATATCAAAAGTTGAGATAGAAGATAAAGCCTCATAAAAGCCTTTGAGGCAGAAAAAGACAACAACACATTAGTGTTCATCTCTTTCTTTTGTTAAGTGTTAGAGTGAGATCGGAGAGATTTCGCTCAGAATGGCATCCTCGCTTCGCCCTGGTATCGTCTTATGAATGATTTTTGAATTTCACATAACACAGTGGCAACTTAGCGTAACCGCGTAAGCGCGCGAAATTTAAAGTTTAGATTTTTGTGATAATTAATTGATTGGTCGTGTTCTATGAATTAGGTGAGGTTTTGGTAGGGCAAGCCAGGCTTTTTGGCTTCTATGGCAGGCACGCCACTGTCTTATGGTACACAGTTCGACATAAGCAATTGTCTTTCTATTGTGTCTCTAATTACGGCATTCAAAGAGTTAATAGCACGTTGGTCGCTTCAAACCTTAAGGGTGGAGTTGCACCATTTAACTATAACGATAACCAAACCATAACCAGCCGTGAAACGGCCGCCTATTGGACAATTCGACGATTTGACAGCTGTTAACGGCTTTGTTATCGTTATAGTTAAATGGTGCAACTCATCCTAAGTTTTTATCATTTGGATATTAGTCAAAGACCAAGTCTGTGCATCATAGGTCAGGATGGGGAGAATACTGTTAAATTGTATATTATTATTTAAACTATAGTTACAGTAGTGGTACATAGGTGGACTTAATGCAAAAAGAAATTCAACCAACGGAACCCTAAAAAAGTTTAGGGTTCCGTACCCTACGGGTAAAAATGGGACCCTATTATTAAGACTCCTGTGTCCGTCTATCAGTCTGTCTGTCTGTCTGTCACTGATGAGGTATTTGTTTTGCCACTATAACAACAAATGCTAAAAACAGGATAAAATAAATATTTAAGCGGGGCTCCCATACAAATATACGTTTTTTGCTGTGCGAAAGTCTGACTCGCACTTGGCCGGTCTTTTCAGAACCATTAATGGTACGTTTACTGCTGAAAAATCCAATTACCATCTTCTGTTTCCAGGATGCCGTTCGGCTGGTATCGTGCCGAAGTGATAGGCGCTCTAACATCAGTCCTCCTGATCTGGGTGGTGACCGGCATCCTGGTGTACATGGCGGTGCAGAGGGTCATCTACAAGGAGTTCGAGATCAACGCCACCGTCATGCTGATCACCTCGGCAGTGGGAGTGGCAGTCAACCTTGTGTGAGTATAGCAACTGGATTCATGTAATAAAAGTCAAAATCGAACGGACAGTAATAAAAGGTTTTCATAAATTTCTAATGTAATTCTGAACAGAGTATAGTACAGGTGATATAGGATGATTCTGAACAGAGTATAGTACAGGTGATATAGGATGATTCTGAACTGAGTATAGTACAGGTGATATAGGATGATTCTGAACTGAGTATAGTACAGGTGATATAGGATGATTCTGAACTGAGTATAGTACAGGTGATATAGGATGATTCTGAACAGAGTATAGTACAGGTGATATAGGATGATTCTGAACAGAGTATAGTACAGGTGATATAGGATGATTCTGAACTGAGTATAGTACAGGTGATATAGGATGATTCTGAACTGAGTATAGTACAGGTGATATAGGATGATTCTGAACAGAGTATAGTACAGGTGATATAGGATGATTCTGAACAGAGTATAGTACAGGTGATATAGGATGATTCTGAACTGAGTATAGTACAGGTGATATAGGATGATTCTGAACTGAGTATAGTACAGGTGATATAGGATGATTCTGAACTGAGTATAGTAAAGGTGATATAGGATGATTCTGAACAGAGTATAGTACAGGTGACGTAGGATGATTCTGACTGGCGTGTTGGTCTAGTGATTAGTTGCCCTGACTGCTATGCCGGAGGTCGTGGTTTCTATTTCCAGTGAAGACTAAAGTTTGTGTGATGAACACGATCTTTTGTTTGGTGTCTGGGTGTAATTTCATCGAAATATATATTTAATAATATTTAAGTATGTTTATCAGTTGTCTAAGTGCTCATAGCACAAGCTCTGCTTAGTTCGGGACTTGATGATGTTGTGTGAAAGTTGTGGAATATTATTATTCAATACAACATACGAATACCTAAGACTCAAAGGTCGTTGGGCTACCGCCTCAGACTGTGTAGTAGTAGACATAAGAACCATTTTGGTTTACTTGCTCTGTACGTAATACGTTTCTCTATCCAGGATGGGCCTGACGCTGCACCAGCACGGACACTCGCACGGCGGCGGCGGACACGGACACTCGCATGGCGGGAACAACCCCGTGCTCAATAACAAGGTAAAGTCTACAAGAATACACTAATTTATATACGTGAAATAAAGTCGTATTAGTTACACTATTTATAACTCAAGAACGGCGAGGACACGGTGGAGAGGTGTCCGTACACTCTCGCGCCGGGCCGCGCGTAATGGCTTGATCACACGTACCGAGTAAAAGGACGAGACAGTAAAATATTGCTCGGCCGAGACAGTGATGTAAGCGGGTTGAAGAGATAAGCACTTGGCCAATCACTCAGCGCTTTATTTATACGTATCAAGTACTCGGCCGAGAGCACTGTCTCGCCCGTTTACTCGGTACGTGTGATCAAGGCCTAAGGGCCATGGTCCTGAGCGAAGACGAGTGGCAGGCGTGAGCCTCCAAGTGCGAAGCAGTAATACTAGCAAAGGAGGAGGCCGACCGTATCGAGCAACGGCACTCACAGCGCCCCAGCCGCCGCCAGGATTCCAATCCCGATTTCCGCCTACCGTAGACGCGAGCTTGCGGACGGCGAGCAATGGGTAGCTCACTATCCGACCGTCCGGAAACCGTCCGGACCGAGCCCAAGACGTTGACGGCGCACACTGTTCCACGTGCGCCTCAAGGAGTAGTCAGCAAACCGTAGGGGCCCAGCAGGGTCGAAGCTTACTGGGGTTAAGGATCTGCTTCTGAAAGGAAGATCCGGCCTAGGTACGAAAAGCAACTAAGGAGCAGGAGGGTTTTTAGTCAGTAAGACTCTGACACTATCAAAGGGCGCAGATATGTCATCGCATGATTTTCTCAGCTACAAAAAGAAAAAAACACTAAGATTGATTTAATTTTTGATTATTATCAAAATTCCATTATACAGTCCCCCATGACGACCACTTCCCAGTACTTTGATTAAAAAAAGAAAGAATTCCCCAGCAACAATAATCTTATTTTAAACAATAGTAAATAAAATTACAAAACAAAGGCGAGGTAAACACGATAACAACTGAGGTGGCCATGCCTTTCGTGTAATAAATAAAAATAAATTATTATAGGGTTTTAACTAGGGTTCCGTACAAAAACGGAACCCTTACAGGATCACTTTGTTGGCCATCTGTCTGTCTGTCAAGACGCTTTGTCTCGGGAACGCTTGTAGGTATCGAGTTGAATTTAAAACCATATACTCGGGTTTCCAGTCCCTTGACATTGTAAAAAAATCAAGCTTCTATGTTTATGGAAAAAAAGATACGACCGTTTGTGCGTTTATGTCGCAAAAAAACGGATATTACATCACTCCCATCATCATCATCATTTCAGCCGATACACGTCCACTGTTGGACTTAGGCCTCTCCCAAGCGTCGCCACAACGAACGTTCCTGTGCGTCCCGCATCCATCGGTTTCCCGCAACCTTCACCAGGTCATCGGTTCACCTTGTAGGAGGCTACAACACTCCCAAGGGTATCAAATTCATAGGGTACCTCCCGTTTATCCAAAATCCTGAAATTTGACATAAAGCCAGATCTTATAGCATAGATATAGGAATAAATCTGAAAACAGTAAGATTTTACGTCAAAAAAAAAAACTGCGATTCCGATAAATCATGGAGACTCGATTCGGGAATTGAATTATTTACATTGCATACGTAAGTTTGTACGGAAACCTCAGCGCGCGAGTCCGACTTAAGAGCACGCCCAGTTTTTTTTTTTTTTCATAAACCTCGGTTATTCTCAATCACACCGAGTACATCGAAGGACAGAACAATTTGCCTACTGCGGTCTTCACGTCGAACTATAATTTAGGTATCTTCAAGGCTAGACTGAATAGGCTCTTAATAAACCAGTGCGTTAAGTTTGTTTCCTGATAGCTACAACGTAAGGGTATGTAAGTTAGTATTGAATAGGTTTCTTCTAGGCCAGCATGCTCAATGGCCGACCACATTATCGCTTACGATCGGATCAGTTAGTGGTTAAAATCGAGCATACCTATAAACTAGTGCGCCTCACCATCAACTATTGCATCACTGCTTACCTTCAGGTGGGATCGCAGTCAAGCACTGGTTTAAATAATTAAAACGAAAAAACAAAACAAAACTTACAGATACTAACAATAACACTTTTCTTTCAGAAGGAACGCGGAGACTCAGACGCCGAAAGCTCAAACTCCCACTCTCACGAACACCACCAAGAAGAGAACATCAACGTCAGGGCAGCATTCATACACGTGCTCGGAGACTTCCTACAGAGCTTCGGAGTGCTGATAGCGGCCATTGTTATTTACTTTGAGGTAACATGACACATGTCACTTATAGCGTCAGCGCAGCATTCATACACGTGCTCGGAGAGTTCCTGCAGAGCTTCGGAGTGTTGATAGCAGCAATTGTTATTTACTTTGAGGTAACATGGCACATGTCACTCATATCGTCAGCGCAGCATTCATACACGTGCTCGGAGACTTCCTACAGAGCTTCGGAGTGCTGATAGCGGCCATTGTTATTTACTTTGAGGAAACATGACACATGTCACTTATATCGGCAGCGCAGCATTTATACTCTTGCTCGGAGACTTCCTGCAGAGCTTCGGAGTGTTGATAGCGGCCATTGTTCTTTACTTAGAGGTAACATGACACTTGTCACTCATATCGTCAGCGCAGTATTTATACACGTGCTCGGAGACTTTCTGCAGAGCTTCGAAGTGCAGATCGCAGCCATTGTTCTTTACTTTGAGGTAACATGACACATGTCACTCATATCGTCAGCGCAGCATTCATACACGTGCTCGGAGACTTTCTGCAGAGCTTCGAAGTGCAGATCGCAGCCATTGTTCTTTACTTTGAGGTAACATGACACATGTCACTCATATCGTCAGCGCAGCGTTCATACACGTGCTCGGAGACTTTCTGCAGAACTTCGGAGTGCTGATAGTGGCCGTTGTTATTTAGTTTAAATTAATATTAATATGAACATAAAAATATTTGTTTCATCTAATAAAATTAATTTGTGACCTGGTATGAATTGAGGCAATAACAGAATAATTTTCTCTTTCGAAACCATTCCTTTTTAAGTATGAAGAAAGCTATTTTCACGCTGACTTTTTTGGAACACCCTTTCATACACTTAGTGGGAGGTAAATTTTGGAAAATTCTAAACCAATAATGACAATCTTTATTATTTACTATTCGTGCTGTTTCAAATGTATTGGCCAATGGAAAAAAAAAGACGTTTTGCACTCGGGGACTGCCGCGGTAAAGCTTTTGCATAGCATTTTTATCAACTTTTGCAATTATAATTATTTGTTTATTTTATTTATGCAGTATTTTTTTTCCTTTGTTTTTTTTTTTCTTTGATATTAATTGAAGTCACACTTTCACACATTGAATTGAATTTTGATTGATTGTTCACTCATTTGTTTTCTTATCGGTCACCACGCTCAAAAAACAAAGTCTCTCAAAACTAACACCTCATTTAGTTTATTTTCGTTACGGAATTTCTGGATTCGGTCTCCACGCTCAAGGCCCGCGATAGAAGCTATGCAATAGCTAAAAAAAATTGCATACAAATAAAATTCCTCCTTTTCACCCCTAAACGGATTGAATGTCCAGAATCCCTTTCTAAGCCTATCCCTTTTTCACAGCCCAACATTCTGACCCATACAGTATGACAGGTCTTATGACGGACTTATAAATATTATCCTTCAACTTGAGGGGCATGCGTGGGTTGCAAGTTGTTCCCGTGACCTGTCGCCATTTCATCTATCCTGCGTTGATCCGACGTGTTATGTCTCGGTCTACCTCACCATCCCCTTGGACGAGCGACCCGAGGTACCGAAAGTCGGTACAGATTGGTGTGGGCGTTCCTGCGAGAGCTAAAGGCACAGAGTCCCACTAGTTACAACTGTGGTTTGATGTTTGTCAGTCAGTCTCTCTTTATGAGGTGAGGTAATAGTGGTCGCGTATAACAAAGTGTTCTACTCTTCTATATCCATAGACATTGGGACGATTTAAAAAAAGTCACGTTATAAACAATGATGTTCGTTTCCACAGCCGAGCTGGAACCTCGTGGACCCGATCTGCACGTTCCTGTTCTCCGTGTTGGTGCTCATCACCACATTCAACATTATCAAGGATACCCTGTTGGTTCTCATGGAAGGATCGCCCAGGGGTGTCGATTTCCAGGTAATATTTATTTAATTCTTAGTTCATAGGGGTCAAAGAATCTGTGAGTGATATACTTTCTGTAGTATGGATTTAAGTACGTGACATAAATATACGCTTTTGTTTTTGGTATGGAATTGATATGTTGTTAATATTAAAGACAATTTGTGAAATATGTACTTGAATTTTATCAAATCTTTAAACTTTAAAACTTATAACTCGTTGGTCGTGACCGGTGATAAGTTAGTATTATTCTTTTTTGTTTACGGCTTAAAGAGAGACGCATAATAATCACCACCCTTGTATTAAGTCGAGTAATGGGTAGTCCGTCGTCTAGTCGTCCGGTAACCATTGGGACTGAGCCAAAATCGTCGACCGTGCATAGTACTTCATGCGTTCTTCCAGGATACGTCAGCAAACCGTAGAGACAAGGAAGGAAGACCACGAGGATTTTCTGAAAAGGAAATTCATGGTCCTAGAACGCAAGGGGCAACTGAAAGACACAGGTGTGGTTTTAGTCAAGGAAAATTTGACACGCCTTCTCATTCCACGCGTTCTTAGAGTGGGAAGTCATGAATAATTACCTACTTCAAAGAAAAACCCTTAGCTTATGTATAGGTTTTGTTACAGCCATTTTCGCATTTTAAAAGATGTATATATGAATCCACAGGAGGTGGCGAACACGTTCCTGTCCCTAGCAGGCGTGGTGCGCGTACACAATCTACGCATGTGGGCGCTCTCCCTCGACAAGACGGCGCTGTCGGCGCACCTGGCCATCCGTCAGTACTATTCCCACATTTCGTTAACACGAGTGTTTATTACCGTAATTAGAGACACAATAGACACAATTAGGGAGCGAACGCTGGCGTTCGCTTGGGGTTTAATGAAGTTAAAGTAAGCTATAAGCTACTCCATAAACAGAAAAAGAGTGCATCCTGATGACACCGAGATTTAAAGAACATTAAATATTCAGCCAGATTGCATTGTTCAGCTAAAATACTACATTAATTGTATAATTGACGATTGAA
Organism: Mythimna albipuncta; assembly: GCA_929112965.1. Lineage (NCBI taxonomy): Eukaryota > Metazoa > Arthropoda > Insecta > Lepidoptera > Noctuidae > Mythimna > Mythimna albipuncta. The sequence goes on from OV815959.1 coordinate 31,783,251, forward strand.
AACAACATTTTTTAAATATTGTGAACCTATTTAAATAAAAAATAACTATGTTCTTAATTGAAACACTGATTACAAGATTCTTAATCCAAAATTTTCACATTAATGCAAAACCAAAAGCCACAGAAAAAAATGACCTGCGAATGATGTTTAATTTTTTCTTTTTGTGAACAATACTTTAGTTACAATCTCTAAATATTTTTTAACATATAACCCACAGGTACCGGAGTAAGTCCCCAGAAAGTCCTGGAAGAGGCAACAAGGCTAGTCCACGACAAATACAACTTCTTCGAGATGACGCTGCAGATCGAGGAGTTCAACGACGGCATGGAGGACTGCAGCCAGTGCAAGATGCCGCAAGCCTGATGCGGCACCGCAGCTCAAACTCACATCTTGTCACGTTGGCGTGCTTGGGTACCAGTGCAGAGGTTGGCAATGCTAAAACTTTTTGGTGCTATAATGGTGCTATGATAGTCGAGTAAGCTGCATGTTTTCGCTAAACAAAATAGGATTTTTTTTATTCTTGCTGTAAATTTTATATCGACTAAACACATCTAAGGAGTGGAATTATTTGCTGTTTAAGTCTGTTTCCTAATACAACAAGGGGTATTTGATTCCGTATTTAATAGATTACCTCAATCTAGACAAGCATGCTCAATGGCCGACCACATCATAAAGTACTATCAGGTGCAAGCACTAACTTGTATATGTCAAATAAAAAAAATATATCAAAATCCCTGTTTGAGTGATATCCAAATATGTCCTTATACACATAAAAAAAAAGTCGTAGCCTATATGTTGACTAGACCTATAAGGATTATATGTATGTAAAATTTGTCCAGCACTTTTTGCAGCAACTAAAAGTATCGCTTTACAATTTTACTGTTTTATATATTATACATGTGGTTTTTCTGTAACTGTTTCAGTAACCATTCACGCCAACTTCATAAAGTTCCATCTAGTTTATATTAAGAGCCGGCGCACATTGCGCGACAGTATTTATTATAGTTGCGCCCGTTTTCATGAACATCTGCTTCTTGGTTTTGACAAGCCCAGTAACTGGGGGTCAGTGAAGGACAATTACTGCTTGAGAGACACTGGGCCCATGAAAACAAAGCTTAGCCTCTGAAAACCAGGCTTGAAGAGGTAACTAGATGGTTGCAAATGAGCGTTCCAACCAAGGTTAACAACTTTGTTTTGTGATGCTACATGGGTGTAAACCACGCTTGTGTAAACACGTTCGGTGAATGGGAACACGCGCTTCTCAACCAAGGGCGTTGAAGGTTATGTTTTACAATTGCTGTCTACACGGATTGAAACTACCTAGGTCACCTTGGTTGGGACGTTCTTTTGCGACCGTCTAGTCACCCCTAAAGCGACACTAAAGTAAATGCCTAAAGAATAGTGTGCTGTTGGATTTTCGACCCTTGGTTCAGTGCCGAAAGTCGAGAATCAATGGAAGCGTTTGTGAAAACGGGCCATAAGACACAACCACCTCGTGCATTGTATCTTAGATTTAGCATAGGTTTGTTGAAAATGTATAAGAATCGAAGAAAGCGTTTTCAAACGTATTATCGTTTTTTATTGCACACAAAAAATGCCTTAATTTTGTAATTTAGCCTTTATTTCATTTGAGTTTTGTTTTTATCTGTATTCATATTTCAATGCATACATTTAAGCGATTTTATGAAAAAACATTGCTTATTTTTTTAGCCTTTTTTAGATTTTTGTTTTATACAGTGATCAAAATAAAAATTTGTTTGTACTTTAAAACAAACTGCAAAGCAATAAAATATGTTATTTGTAGATATATATCATAATTAGTGAGGCTACCGCCAAAAATATTATCAAAATAAGAGGCTATGAGTAATTTTAATTGTTCAAAGATAAATTAACGATGATATTAATAGTAGATATTACTTGGAAGACAATAAAATGAGAACAGACAGCATTGTAGAATATTAAAATGTAAATTTTGCTATAAAAATTTAAAAAAAAATCTTCAAACGCTTGCGTCGGATTGATTCGACGAGTGTTTTCGTGAGTAATTCGCCAGGGTCGTGTAGTTGCGACTGGGTACTTCACCTCGTTTAGCTCTTCAATCCCCATAGGTGACAGAAGAGCTGACGAGACGGAGTATTTGGTCGTAGTTGTGCGACCCTAGCCGAATAACCGCGAGAGTGTTTGTCGATATATCCGAAGTATGGGCGGTTAAGATTATGACGTTAAAGGGTTAAAAAAGAAGAGTTAATTTTGGTTTTAATATGTACAAAAAAACAATGATATTTTTTTTTTATTGCAAATAGTTTGTTCAACAAAATCCGAATTTATAAGTAAGTTTTGTGAAACTATACTTGTTTATAGGAAATACAATGATATTTGTATATAGCGTAATATTTATTAGTAAGTCAATTAAACTTTAGCCTAATTGTCGCGGTTCGGTCGTGGCAACAGTTAAATGTTAATTAATTTTAAGTTATTCCAGTAAGGATAAAGAGAAATAAATGAATACATTTTAGACTCATTTTTTTATTTATTTTCAAGTTTTCAGAGATGTTCATAAAACAATTATTTGATTTGCAATCATTGTCTTAAAATAACAAAAAGCCATTATTTCTCACAAAATTAAAAAAAAAACAGTTGGCTATTTCAAGTGAACTAACTCAAAAATTGCAATTTCTGTAGAAATGAACCAGAAAGTATTTTTAAATGTATAGTGTCGATACGAACGAATGTGTATCTCCTGTTTCTTACTCACACACACACTATTTGGTCTCTTTTCCATCGTAAAGTCTTAGGGTAGACTTTTTAGGCAAAAACAGAATTTACAGTACTTTTGAATTAGGTCACTTTCATTCTAAGGGCATGGTATCAATCATATTAAAATCACCATTCATTGCAAAAACTTAACACATATTACTATATTAATTTTTCATAAATGCTACAAAAGCGTTACTCAAACTGAGGCGATCCCACACTAAATACGACATTGTGGTGAAAAATGTGGCAATTGCAGACACCGTTCGGGCCCCACTCTTCCGTATTCGTATGTATCGCTAACAATATTGGGTAGTTGCTCGGACTAGACACAACACCCGTCTAGTCGGAGGATCAGACGGACATAGCTTTACGGGACTTTACACCCTGTTCCGCAAACCCAATAAAACAATTAAGCTAGAACGCCTAGAACTACATTAGACTGACGCACACGTGACACGCCTGATTTGTACGTAGAACGACGTCGCGTGGCGTGGCTCAAGTGTAGCTCTACAAGTCTAGTTTCCATATGAAATGTATGGAGACCGACGCGCCCAGACGACGTAACTTTAGACTGTTTTTTGCACGATAAGCACAAACAGTGAGGCGCGTCTTGGTAGTAATTACAATCCATGAATAGATATACTTTAGCATAGAAATGTTCAAATAGTCGTGTCACCTACACAGATAAGCGAATCCTAATCCCCAGCCAGGCGGCAAATTCGCATGGAATTTATTATGTACTGAAAAAAATACTGCTCAGCTTTTTTTGGTGGGTAAAAATGATCGAAATGACATCCCCCGCCCTTGGGCGGAGCTGGAGATAATATCAGACTCTTACTGCCTAAAAAACCCTACCCCGTTCCTTCGTGCCTTTCATACCGGGGCCGAGCTACCATTCGGAGCTAACCTGCTCAGCTTTTAATAGTGCCGAACGACGAACGTAATGTTGCTACGGTTCGGCTTTTTAGTTCCACATATTATAACCGAATTGGTGTGTCGACCCAAACAAACTACTCCGCTTATAAGCTGATTAAAACTGAACAGAGGCCCTACCACAAGATCTCAAGGGGAGAATCCCTCTTAGAATTGCTAAAAATACACAGCATTGAATAATAAACAAAAAAAGAAAAATCAAGAACCTAATCAAAATGCCAACAGTTTCACCGCGACATATTTGCAAACTGATCCCTAATTTCAAGAAAAAAAAGTTGTTCATATCCCTCAAAAATAGTTAAATCAACCTTTTCTATTAGCAGGATTTTAAAAATTTTTAACAAGACTTTTTTTTTCAGTGAGGTGGTTTTTTTTTAATTGTGAAAACTGTGAGTGCCTTTTTGATGTTTCATACGAACTCTCCTCTCGCGATCCTAAACTAAATTGTTAAAAAGATGGAGCTATTAAGGGTGTAAGTATATCAGGGATGTTATGGATATTAAATTTCGGATACGGATATAAAAATGATTATTATACCGGATACGGGTATAAAATTATTTCGAATTATCTGTTAGTTTCGGATAATTTCGGTTACGGATATTACATTTTTAAGGAATTTCAGAAGTAAAATATAAATACTATTTATAAAATATAAAAACTATTTATATTTTACGTCGCGATACGTTATGACAGGCTGTCAAAACGTGTCGGGTTCGGCTTTTTAGTTCCACATATTATAACCGAATTGGTGTGTCGACCCAAACAAACTACTCCGCTTATAAGCTGATTAAAACTGAACAGAGGCCCTACCACAAGATCTCAAGGGGAGAATCCCTCTTAGAATTGCTAAAAATACACAGCATTGAATAATAAACAAAAAAAGAAAAATCAAGAACCTAATCAAAATGCCAACAGTTTCACCGCGACATATTTGCAAACTGATCCCTAATTTCAAGAAAAAAAAGTTGTTCATATCCCTCAAAAATAGTTAAATCAACCTTTTCTATTAGCAGGATTTTAAAAATTTTTAACAAGACTTTTTTTTTCAGTGAGGTGGTTTTTTTTTAATTGTGAAAACTGTGAGTGCCTTTTTGATGTTTCATACGAACTCTCCTCTCGCGATCCTAAACTAAATTGTTAAAAAGATGGAGCTATTAAGGGTGTAAGTATATCAGGGATGTTATGGATATTAAATTTCGGATACGGATATAAAAATGATTATTATACCGGATACGGGTATAAAATTATTTCGAATTATCTGTTAGTTTCGGATAATTTCGGTTACGGATATTACATTTTTAAGGAATTTCAGAAGTAAAATATAAATACTATTTATAAAATATAAAAACTATTTATATTTTACGTCGCGATACGTTATGACAGGCTGTCAAAACGTGTCGCAATTAGGCTCCGCCCCTATCCTATATTATCCGAAACTTTAATTTCGGGTTCGGTTACGGTTATGAATATTATTTTATATCGTATATCCGATAGTTTCGGTTACGGTTATAGTGCTCCCTAACATCCCTGGTGTCTACATCCCGCTATCTTGATTGCACGCCTCACATTTTACCACGTAAGGTTATCTTATAACTAAGAAAATAAGGTCGAGAATCCGTTGATTCAACTATCGCACTCGTCGCGTCGTTTCAAAACCAATTATTGCAATGAAAAATGAACTTTATGTTTAACATCAGCAACACAAACAACAACGCATAATCGAAACCGTAACGATATCGTAGCGATTTAGTTGATTAGACCATTTCCGTATTCATCCATCAATCCTGTAGCCTGATTCACGTAAAATCAAACAAGCCAAATGTCGTTGAAGTTTTATAGTCGTTCGATCAAAGTCCTATCCAAAAGCGGTATTCACGATCTATCGACTTATTTCCAGTTACATTACTAGGTATGTATTCTACCAGGATAATGTAATACAGATTTTTATTTAAATCGACGAATTTCAAACGACTTTAAAATCGGTGCCGTTCAATGTCGATTGATGGATGTGAATAAGGAAATGGTCTAAACGACTAAATCGCTACGATATCGTTACGGTTTTCATTACGTGAATCGGGCCACAGTTTGAACGACACCGATTTTAAAGTGGTTTGGTCGAAGTGCTGATTTAAAAAAAAAACTGTAAAAAGAAATATATGTAACTGGAAATAAATCGTTGATAGATCGTTTAGTTTCGAGCTAGTTGAGTTGTCGTTCTATCCAATTCTGATTAAGGAACACGTGAATACCGCTTTTAGATAGGATTTCGATCGAACGTCTATAAAACTTCAACGATATTTGGCTTCTTTGATTTTACGTGAATCAGGCAACAGCTTTCATTGCAATAACTGGTTTTGACTGTTTGTTTTTTCTCGACCTTATTTTCTTAGCAGTAGGATAACAATTCGCATACAGTAATTTGAATATTGGTTTGTGGAAAGAAGACTGTTTGGTCGTAGGATGGAAAATGGCTGTTACGTTTCAGAACAGAAAACGGTCTTTGAAAACTGTTCATTGTTGAAACGCCCACCGCTAGCAGTTAGGTCGTTGGTACCAACCCTCAGTTATTACGACCCACAGTGCGGGCTACGCCTCAGTTCGAACAATGCACGCAACACTAATCTGTACTATAAGTGTAGTCAGCGAAGTTATTCGGCAGGCACCCAGTCTTAGCTACATTGGTGAAGTATTTCGCAGAGAGTCGCGGCGTTCGGGTCAGGTTCGTTGAGTTGTAGTCCACTTCGTACAGGCCGAAGCGCTCCCTAGAAAAGAAAATAATGTAAATGCTAACTGGTTGGATTCTCTTCGGGTTGTCTTGAAGAACCTGTTGTTATTAACCGTAGTAACACCGTGGGAAAATGAGATATAGTCGTTCCCCATATGCATGTCTTTAAAGCTATTAGGTACAATCAAAACAGTAGTAACAGTAGACACTTCCGCCTGACCACCGCTGAGTTCATTTTGCTTACACTTGAAACACTAAACTAAAGGATTTGGTTTGGCGCCACGCCGGCGGTTTCAAGAATTTTTTTTTTTTAAGTTATCAGACAGAAATGACTGCAATGGTATCTATATACCTAGACTAGCTGTTTAAATAATTTTTTACACGACAATAATTTATTTCTAGAAACATGAGGCAACACTTTTATTAAAATATTATTCAATCCCGAATCTAGTTTAAAACAATTGTTCCTAAGTTCCTAGTTATATAGAAAGAAGATAATAAGAAGAAGAAAGACATAAATAACTAAATAAATAACCTCATAACAAGTAATAAGTATTCCACTTACGAAAATCCTCTGGTCCATTCAAAGTTATCCATGAAACTCCAGTAGGTATACCCAATGACATTGCAGCCGTCTTTATACACAGCTGTATGTAAGGAGCGCAGGTACGCATCGATGTAGTTGACTCTCTTGGTGTCGCGAAGACCTGGTTCGAAGGACACGCCGTTTTCAGTCACCAGGATCTTCGGGTTCCTGTAGTTTAGTCTCACGTAGTTCAAGGTTTTCCTGAAGCCCCAGGGCACTACCTGCGAGAAAAGATGTAGTAGCTTTTAATCAGTTAAGCGTACTTAGAAGGTAATGGAACGGCAATGCGAAAACCCAGAACAAAAGCTAGCTGGAAGAACATAAGGACTGGCTCAAAATTTCAGAAGACCGGGGAAGGCGGGCTTAGTCTATCTCCTTTATCTCAGTCCATCCAAAGGTTGTCTGTAAGAGATCGCCCTGTGCGATAAGACCGCCCATTGTGCACTTATTCTTTTAAATGTTTGTCCTGTATTTTTGTTTATTTGGTGTACAATAAAGATTATAATAAATAAATAAATAAGGTGGAAAACTGCTGATCGGATACTTTAGCCGGTTATCACACTGCCACGCACCCCGCAGCGTAGCGCGTGAATGCGTGTCTTAACGTTGCTTGTAAGTATCTCCGATTGTATAGAAAACACGCAGAGTCCAACACACCGAAACTGCATCCACGCGCGTTCATGCAGATCTCGCACCTATATGCAGAGAAATATGCGACACGCGCGTGGGTGCGGGGTGACACGCAAGGTGTGCCACACTGAGTCTCTTAGTACAATTACCGGCACGGATCTTGAGCGCTGGCTTCAAGTTGCGCAGAAGTCAAACATTCGGTTTCTTTAGTGGTACGAAGTGAGACGCGGTGGCGGGGAGTGTCAGTGATTGGCTCACCGCGCCATCATGTCATAGACGTCACTCCTGATTCGTTCCCTGCGCTTGCTGCGTGTATCTAATAACGACGACGATTGTCTCGCTAATGTATGGAATGCGCAAAGCGATCCCCACTCTAACGCCGAGCGCTCAAGATCCGTGCCGGTAATTGTACCGTGCGTGATTTTGTATGTAATGAGTGCGCGCCTGCGTGAATTTACAAAACGCACCTACTCGCGTGAGTGCGTAAAAAACCCGCACGATGATGCAGATCTGCACTACCGCAAGTACGTGCGTAGGAGCGTTCATCGCATCACGCACTACGCTGCGTGGTGCGTGACAGTGTGATAACCACCTTAGCCTGTAGTGGAACAGCACAGATTCATAAATAAAACCAAGATGAAAATCTGAGTCTTCTACTTCTACTAGCTCTTACTCTGTAGTAGGGCTGACTACCTTCTGTGGTGTGCCGACTGCACCTAAACGTTGAACTGGCCTAACAGGCAAAATGTATCTGGCCGCACCGAATTGCACTTTCCTATCATAATCATCAGCCTTTTTAATGTTCCCACTGCTGGGACTCAGGCCTCTTCACTAAGAGAGAGAGGCCGTAATCACTTTCCTATACTGCTATCCTTTTCTATCACTTTTAACCGTCATATACTAGAGCGGGAGACAGAACGGAAGTGTGATCGCACGAGGCGGTCGGTAGCTTCGGCGTTCTTAGAAAGTCTGGGGCCTATAAGAATCGGTCGACTGTTTAAGATGATAAGTCTTGCATGAAGTGTCTCAACTGCCTTACCCTCAACCACGACGAATTAGACTTAGGCCAATCATTGTTCTGGTGAATTTTGACATTAACATCATCATCATAGGACGGCTGACTCCGAATCTTCCTGGATCCTTGCTCAACAAGATACGTCGTATAATGGTTGAGCCCCAGGAAGTCGTAAGCTCCTCTCATCATTTTCACTTCTTCAGGAGTGAAGTAGGGAAGCCTTGATCGAGGGAACCCTTGCCTCTTGGAGTTGGCGTCGATAACGCTTCGCATTATTGGTGGGTAGTCGCCGGTTTTTGAGAATATTGGGTTCGCGAACCAGCCGAACTGAAAAATAAGAATAATATTCCACAACTATCACACAACGCCATCTAGTCCCAAGCTAAGCAGAACTTGTGTTATGGGTCCTAGACAACTGATAAACATACTTGTATATTTCTAAATACATACATATTATATATAAATTACAGCCAGACACAGAACAAATGATTATGCTCATCACACAAACATATCCTGGGTGGCAATCGAACCCACGACCTCCGGCATGGCAGTCAGGGTCACTAACCACTAGATCAACAGGCAAGTCAAAGTCAAGAATGGAAGTGTTATTATGTAATTTTTTCACGCCATAGGGTGACAAACAAGTAGGTGGTGTGGTGGCGATGTGGTTACCGCCAACTATTGACTTCTGCAATATATGCAAAAATAAAAGTATCGTACCTAAGTACAATTACAGTTATCTTTTTCATCATCATTTCAATCAAAAGACTTCCACTGTTGGACGTCGGCTTTCCTCAAGTGTAGCCACAACGGACGGTCCTGTGCATCGAGTTATCTTCAGGTGTTAATAGAAAGTGCGCATTGCAATATTGATATCAAAGATACTTTAGGGGACAGCTCTATTCTATTCTAAAGAGATCCTCTTTCAACTATACTGCCTTAAAAAGTTTGAAACTAATTGCACAATAAATGAGACAAACACTTATTCTAATTTTACTAATATTTTACTTAATATTATAAAAGCAAAAGTGAATTTGTTTGTTTGTTACGTCTTCACGCCTAAATGGCAAACCCTATTTTGATGAATTTTGGTACAGAGATAGTTGGGGCCCTGGAGACGGACATAAGCTAATTTTTTCACGCAGGCGAAGCCGCGGGTAAAAGCTAGTGTTTTCTAACTACAAGAAGACCTAGCAATAGTCATGCTAAACACGTCTAGCTGTGGACACAGTATTACTAAATTACTCACGTTGAATTGCCTAGCAGTTTCAGCGGCCTTCTGATCCTCTGCAGACGTTGTAGCTGGTTCCAACCAACTAAACGATATCGTGATACCCATGTGACCTGGAACACGTAAAGGACAGCTGCAAATTCTGTGCTGGTCTCACCATAGCGTAGCCCAACGACCTTACAGCCACCAGATGTCCCATACTTGAACTGTCAACTAGCCGAGGTACGGGGAGCGGGGTACTGCGTTCTGATTGGTTCTGATCGGTACGGAGTAGCGGGGTACTGCGTTCTAATTGGTCGATACCACAGAACAGAAAATACAGGTAGAAGTGCCCCTATCCTGGCAAAGCACGGGAACTAGTGTCGCCAAACTCACACATTTGTATATTAAATTGTCCATTACACGCATAAAAAACAGTAATATGATTGGCTACAAATTAAAAACGCAACTTTTACTAATCATCTTCTTATTGCTTTCATAAATTAAGTCTTATTACAACAAGTGAAAGTTGTTATTATTTGACATGACACAAACAATAAAGATGGTTTTCGTCTTATAACCAATCACAGAACACTACTTTTCTTTATTCCGTGGTCGAGACATCAGATCTAAAAGTCATATGTGTTGACAGACATGCGTCGCCTTTTATTAGATGTTTAGTGGCTGTAAGCCGTTGGCATAGCCAAACTCAGCCTACACCATTCCCACTGCTTGGACACTGGTCTCCTCTCTTTGGAAAAAGGATACTTTAATCTACTATGCGGACCGACTGTGGATTGGTAGATGTCACATCTTTGTTTTTTTTTGCCTCATCACTATTAGTTAAACTTTAAAAGCCTCCAATTTTCAATGTCGCTATATTAGTTTATTGGTCCCAATACGACGATAAATATAGGTTCCTGGATTCAGGCTGAACAAATAGATGCTTTTGTATATTTTCTTTAAATAAATCTCAGTAACATGGATTTTTAACTTGAATTTTAGGGTTCTCTACCCGAAAGGTGCCAACGGGACTCTATTACAGGTCGCGCGATGAATCAAGATCGCTCGGCAAAAGTGGAAGGGGCATGCGCAGTATTCAATTCTAAGGTCTATTTGGAGACGTGCGGGCGGGTGTGCGCCGCCGGCGACACGTCATTGGTAGATAGAGTCGCTCTTCAATTCCCGCGTTGCATTCTCGCGTCTCATTGGATACTGTTGTACTTGGGTACTGTTGCGTACAGCTTGTGTTATCGTATTAGTAATACGTAGTCGTAAAAAAAAAAGGGTTAAAAATAAAGTTTTAAAACGGCTAGCCAGAAAAATGGTTTACGACGTGAATTGTTACGTTAAGAAAGAAAGTAACGAATTTTTTTTTTTAAATTTTAAAAATTTTAATTTTTCTGCATTTACAAGATAAATTACAAGCAAAAACCAATGTTATTATAAGTTATGTTACTAAGGTTCAAACATACGAAATTAAAAATAAAATCCTAACATACTAAGAATTTCTGTGCGCAATTGTACACATGCGCCGATTGCCCCCACTACTTTCACCGAGCGATCTTGATTCACCGCGCGACCTGTACTAAGCCTCCGCTATCTTTCCGTCGGTCCATCCTCCTTTCAGTGGATTATATCTCAAAAACCGTAGGAGGTAGAGAGTTGAAATATTCACAGAATGTGTATTTCTATTGCTGCTACCAGGACAAATGATAAAACTAAAGTTAAAAATTAATGGGGGTCCCCACACAAGTACGGAACCCTTCGTGAGCGAGTCCGACTCGGACTTGGCCAGTTTTTAGTCATCACCATCAGCCTGTTTAATGTTACCACTGTTGGGACTCAGGCCTCTTCTCTAGGAGAGGGAAGTTTTTAGTAATAACCCGAATTATATGCCACAAACACATAATTATGAGAGACAAATGTACCTCCGAACTTCTTCCGATACTCCTTGTCAAACATGCGGTAGACCATGCCGTGAGCCCTGAGCACGGTGTGGCCACACATGTAGTCCTCGAAGCCGCTGGACCTGCCTCCAGGGGCATCTTCACCGCCGTACCCGCCTTCACAGAATGACACCGGCTCGTTGAATGTGATCCAAACCTTGACTTGCTCGCCGAAGTTGTCGAGGAGAACCTGTGGAGAAATAGGGTTAAGGCTTATAGTCCCTTGAATCATTTGGCCGAAATTAAATGGACACAACTCTCGTACCCGCCTAGGCGGCAGTACGCGTATCTGTGTATTTAATTGCGGCTAGCCTTGATAGTGCGCGGCTGATCTTGAAATCCATTTTCTTTGCGAAATATTGATTGATTTACATATGCTATGTTCACTTTGAAGAATATTTAACCACTAATGTTACAAAAGTATTAATCGCACGAAAAAATGAAATGTTGATAAAATTGTTCATGAATCTATTATAAACATTTATTTTTTTCAAACCTATTAACTAGGCCGTTACCGAGGAGTAGGCTTCAGAAAGTCACTGTGTTATGGCAGTTTTCGGGCGCTTGGGCCTTAAAAATGTATACCTACAAGGATTTTAGGTCGTACATTGAGTACGCATCATTGCAACCTCGCCTCGCCTCGCTTGTACTAGCATAGCATAGCATAGTCGGCCTTATAATCTTCCCACTGCTGGGACTCAGGCCTCCTCTCTAGGAGAGGGAATGGCCCGCAATTCACCACGCGGGCTCAGTGCGGGTTGGTGAATGTCACATGTCTCCGAATTATTGGTTCTAGGACATGCCGGTTTCCTCACGATGTTTTCCTTCAGCCTTTCGAGAGCAGTGGTGATGAAATAAATTATACAAGGTAATGCGCCTGGCTGGATTTGAACCCACGTCCTACAACTCGTAAGTCAGGGTCGTTTCCACTCGGTCACCACTGCTCACCTATAATGCTCGGATAAATTTTGCCTCGGTCGCTACGACATGCTTTCTCCATTTGTGTCTAAATGTACTATTTTACCGCCTCTTATCGGATCACCGCTTTTAAGCACGCAATCGACTGTTTTTCGCACTAGTACAGAAAAGACCGCGTGATCGCCCCCGTCACAATCTTAATACATGTATCGTATCAGGCAGAACGTGCGTCGCCCCCGTTTAAATATGTCTTCAAAAGTGTATTGAAAAACGTCGTTTGGTACTTGTGGAAAACTGTCACTGCGGCCCATGACAAACTTTCACCACTTGTATCAAAATGTACCATTTCAATTCGAACCAGTAGTTCTTAAGATAGACTACAAAAAAAGGGAGGATGTTTACCCTGGCATAATCGAGGAAATAATCAGCCATGATGGGGTTGGTCCAGCCGCCGAGGTCCTGCAGACACTGCGGCAGGTCCCAGTGGTACATCGTCACGACCGGCGTGATGTGGTTCCGTTTCAGCTCGTCCAGCAACTCCTTGTAGTATCTGATGCCGTCTTCATTCACATAACTGGAGAAAAAAGGAAACACTAATAAAATTTTACTCGAGGTCGTAGAAATCCTGGGTATGCCATTCCTTTTATGGGATACCAACGCATCAACACATAAGTATAAATAAAATTTTAATATCAGAATAACATTTTTTTTTCCAAATGAATTATTATAATTTTTTTTCTTGTCTGTTTCTTCCGGCTAAATCGGTTGGGGCCATTTGACGACAATTTCTTTAATAGATATTAGAAGATAGAATAGAAGTAACCATAAGTTAGGCCTTATCATCAGCTATCTACCAGTGAAAATCACGTCAAAATAGGCCCAGCCGTTACAGAGATTAACCAACACAAAAACACCTACAGACGGAGAAAAAAAACTTAAAATTCCCATTTTTGGTACCTATCGAATAGATATGCCTACTTTCTTATGCACATAAGTAATTTAAAAAAAAATAGTTGATAAGTAGTACAAACAGACACTTTTATTTTATTATTATTTATGATGTTTTTATGTATAAAAAATAGTAATACAATATAATAATAATATATAATAATATAATTACAGTATAAATGGTATCTATCATAACTGCAAAATGTGACCAATAATTAAATAAGCAACTATTTTATATGGACAACTCACTTGGCCAATCCATCAGGCAGTATCCTCGGCCAGGATATGGAGAACCGGTAGAAGCTGAGTCCCATCTGCGCCATGAGCTGAACATCTTTCTTCACCTTGTAATAGGAACCACACGCGACGTCTCCGTTCCGGTGATCGAAGATCCGCTCCGGGTGCTCGTGAGTGTACCTGTCCCAAATGCTCTCGCTTTTACCTGGAAAATGAAGGTAGGAGTTATTGGATATATTTCTGACTGTATTTTGGTATAAGGTGGTGCTGGAGGAGAATGCTTGGAGTATCGTGGACTGCATTCCTTACCATCAAGTCTGTACTTCGAGAACTCGGCATCAAGCAGCGTTTATCATCTTTGGTACAGTCTCGTATCCTCACCTTTTTTGGTCACGTATGTTGCCGAGGGGAAGTGGCTATTGAGCGACTTGTAGTCCAGGGAAAGGTTCAGGGCACCAGGCCATAAGGAAGATTCGCCTATTGAATCGGCGATCTTCCTAGGGAGTAGGGACGTAGGCATGGGCGAAGTGGGTCCTCGTCCATGACCTCGCACTCAAAGAACTAGGTTTTTTTTTATACCTAATTGATAGACTCACGTATGGCCAACTATTTCACCTGATGGTAAGGCGACGATGTGGTCGAACTATAGAAATATAAAATCGAACACTAGGATGCGACAGCCGCTAATGCGCCTTCCTCACGTCCACCGTGGCCGAGTGGTAATGGCTCCGACCTACGAGTTGTAGGTCACAGGTTCAAACCCTGCCAGGCGCATTACTTTGTGTAACTTATTCCATTACCACTGCTCTCAAAACGGTGAAGGCAAAACATCGTGAGGAAACCGGCATGTCCTAGAACCAGAAATTCGAAGACATGTGACGCGCGAGTGTGACCTCACGTGGTGGATTACGGCACATTCTCGAGAGGAAGCCTGAGTCCCAGCAGTGGGAACATTAAAAAAGCTGATGATGCCAATACCTGACACATTCCAGGCCCCTTCGATCTGGTAAGCAGCTGTAGCCACTCCGAACGCGAACCCATTGGTGAAGCAGACTTGCGAATCTAAGACATTGTTGGAGTCGGGATCGCCGGAGCTCGCGCTGAAAATAATACAATCGTGTGTGAGTCATTAGTTTGTAATGATAGTGATGAATAGGCAACGCATTCACATTGTATTTCATGAACAATATGAACACAAATATATGACAGTTTACTGCCAACTACACTTGCACCTACTATACTTATTCTCAGGGCCGTTTTATTCATTAAGCAATGTAGGCAACTGCCTAGGGGCCCCGCCAGGTTCTAGGGCCCCGCGATTCGGGAAAAAAAATAGGCTATGTTTCATAAACAGTAAAAAAAATTGAATTTTCGATGACATGCCATTTATCTAGCAATCCTAGCATTGGATTATGCGAAAAGCTGTCAACTGATGGAGTTTAATAAAACACAATCTTTCATTAGTAAGCTTTCTAGCTGACAATCACTGAGATTATCCTCGGACGGACAGACAGACAGACGGATTTGGTGAAACTATATAGTTGACTACGGAACCCTACAAACGACGTAATTATGAATAAATTTGTGTTAGAAATAAAATATTTTAAGAAGTTAGAGAGGGTAGGTGGGGCCCCTGACGTGCATTGCCTAGGGGCCCCGACATGCATAAACCGGCCCTGCTTATTTGTGGGCACGGGTAGCTTACGATTAGGTACCTACCATTGTATTTTAAGGCGACTATTACACGTTCATGCTAGCGTTAATCAATCATAAATGATGGTGAATTATGGTTTCCGTCAATCAGTACTAAAACCGTCATGCAACGCATTGGACGGTAGGTTTTTCGTCAACCAAGGTTTTGACTGTAGCAAAACTGACAGCAAAACCAACCGTGTAATGTTCGCCTAAGAATAACATGAATACATATTGTATTATTTAATATAGCTCAATAAATGTCAAGAATAACATGGATACATAAATATACCTATTTACTACCTACTACTTATACGGGTAGCTCGCTGTAACTACTTGATTTACAGTTCTTTACCATTGAATGACAAAAGTTTTTTTATTACATAGATAGATAGATAAATCATTTATTGACTACAGCACAAAACATGCACCAAAATACATAATGCACACAGAGTTATTCACAAAGTATCACTGAATATTTTTTGACCAATCATAGATTTATTTTAGCCACAGTTGGACCTCTATTTTGATAGTTATATTGGTATTATTAGCTTTTCTATAGGTACGTAACCTACTTACTACTCATCATCATCATCATTTCAGCCGAAAGAGGTCCACTGTTGGACATAGGCCAAACGACCGATCCTGTGTTGTCTTGCATCCATCGGACTCTCGCGACCCTCACCAGGTCTTTAGTCCACCTTGTGGGAAACCGCGCCAACCTACTTACTTAGGGTGAGTTGCACCATTTAACTTTAACGAGTTGTCAAATTGTCGAATTGACCAATAGGCGGCCGTTTCACGGCTGGTTATGGTTTCGGTATCGTTATAGTTAAATGGTGCAACTCACCCGTAGTAAGTAAGTAGGTACTAAATCTAAAAAACCGGCCAAGTGCGAGTCGGACTCGCCCATGGAGGATTCCGTAGCAGCAAGTAACATAATATAAAAGTTCTTGCAGTTCGTTGTAACTTTGATCGATGTTTTAATAATAGTGTATTTTTTTAGATTTATGACGTATTCAAAAACACTAGTTACTAGATCTCGTTCAAACCAATTTTCGTTGGTTGTAAACTACCAACGAAAATTGGTAATGTAAATCTTATATTTTTTTTAGTTTTATCATTCTCTTATTTTAGAAGTGACGGGGACACATTTCACCACTTTGGAAGTGTCTCTGTCTCTCGCGTAAACTATTCAATTTAGAAAAAAATGATATTATACACCTCAATATCATTTTTGAAGACCTATATAAAGATACCCCACACGAATGGGTATGATGAAAAAAAAAATTGAGTTTCAGTTCTAAGTATGGGGACCCCCAAAATTTATTGCTTTTTTTCTATTTTTGTATAAAAATCTTAAAGCGGTTCACAGAATACATCTACTTATTAAGGGTTCCGGTGGGTTTTCGTGCAAACTACAATTCCCGAATGTCTCGAAGATTTTTCCGAATTGCATTTTTTTTTTTGTGACTTAAGTAACAACAAAACTGTTTTCAGATTTATTCCTCTATTATTATATTCATATACCTGTGTTATATATAAGACCTTGCTTTGTGCCAAATTTCAGGATTCTGGGTCAAAGGGAAGTATCCTATGAATTTCGATCTTTGAGAGTATCACAATATACATTTTTTTGCGACATAACCGGCCGTAAGTATCTTTTTTATTCGTTAAGTAAGAAGTTTGTTTTTTTCACAGCTTGAAGGGACCGCAGACTTGAGCATATAGTTTTAATTTCAACTCGATACCTCCACGCGTTCTCGAGATAAAGGGTCTTGACAGACAGACAGACGGACGGACAACAAAGTGATCCTATAAGGGCTCCGTTTTTTCCTTTTGGGGTACGGAACCCTAAAAATAACGAAAAATCCGAAAAATAAACATCTTTTTCGGTGTCAAAAATTGCCTGGAGCAGTAATTATTTCGGTACCGGGTAAAATTGAGTGAATAGAGACAAAACTTTAAAGGGTGTTTTTTCGATATTTGAATATTTTTTGCAGCATTTATTTCAATTTTAAGCATTCTATATCAATTTATTAATGAATTGTTATTCTAAAAAATCGATGCTTTGTTACAGGCCGATATTAAAGTATCAAAGTGAAAACCAAACCAAAGTTTTGTCTCTACTCACCCATAAGTCTCTATTCACCCCGTTTTACAGTACTACTAATTATAGTTATATTTGTATATTAATTTTATTATTCAATTATACAAGTTATTAGCCGCATACATAAAAATATTATAATAAACACTAATCATATTATTGGCACCAAACGACACTACATACTACAACAATCAAATCAATGGGGTTGACGTATCCACGTGGATAAAAACCCCGAATTCAATAAATAGAAATTATAAAACAAAAACAATCAAATCAAACTCCAAAAAAAAAAACAAAAAAAAATTACATACCTATAAATCAAAGCGAAGCACATAAAACAGTGCAAATACATAGAGTACATGCTGCTGTTATCACAACGCGCCGGTCAGAGGCGCGCGACTATTGTCCGGACAGCGCTTAGATAGCGTCGGCATTGCACTTATTATAAACAGGAGATATACAGGGGGCAACCAAACAGTACGAAACAGTAGCAGACACTTGTACTCTAAGGCTCAATATACACTGCCGCGGAATGGAATGAAAGCGACTTTTTGCAACGAAATTGTACAGAGCACAATGAACTTTATGTCAATTGTATAATATAAAAAAAAAATTGATGTGTAAAAGTGTTTTTATAAAACCTACTTGCCAAATAAAGATCATTTATACAAATTAATTACGAGCCAAAAAAAGGTTGCGCGTCTTCCGAGGAATCCACGCGCATTCCCGAGAATTGCCATAGCTACGAAATTGAAGCTTCCATCCCATTCCGCGGCGGTATAAATCGAGCATAAAGCTAGAACCACATTAGACCGACGCACATGTGCCGGCCAAACACCATCCTACCTACCGTCGCTACAGTTTTGTTTGACTCCACGGGTTTGATCGTGTGTGGGAGTGGATTGGTATGAGTCATGCCTACCAAATTACCAATCCACTCTCACACACGGAACTACAGATTGGATCAAACCTATTGCGTCAAACCGATTGGACGATAGGTAGGATGGTGTATGGCAACTCGCCAGATTTGAACGTACGAACGACGTCGCGAGGCGTAGTTTTCATATAAAATGTATTGAGACCACCGACGCGCCCAAATCGGCGCGTGTGGCACACATTTTTTTTTATAATAGATAGTTTCGCGTTTGACTACAATCTCACCTGATGGTAAGCGATGATGTGGCCGACGATGGAACACGCTTGCCTAGAAACAACGAAGAACCCTAGTTATAGCTATATCAGGAAACACAGACTCCGGCAGGGAATTCGACTCTTTAGCTGTACGCATAATGAATGTGTTCCCAAAACGCTTTGTACGTATGGGTGGGATGTCCACCATGTACCGGTGACGCCATACGTCTTGTGGTCCGATGATGGAACGGACTTGGCGGAATTGAATTGTACATGTGCGCAGTGTAGTTCTACCTTAACTTAATCTGAGGCAGAACCACACAATGCAACATTTAAAATGAGGTATAGTGTGCATAAATCGTTGCAACTTCCAAGTATCGAAACAAAGGGCTTCGGGAATGCTCGAAAGAGTGACCCTGGAACGCTAACGGCAAATGATACGGGCAAAAAAATTAGTTCTATAGGTACCTTTTTTTTTGTTTGCGAGGGAGAACCTTCAATAGGCGCCCGGACTTTGGGGATAAGTCTAGGGAGTGTGGGATTTTTATCTCACTAAAACCACGCCGTTATCTCTTAAAAGACCATTCCGGAACCCCCTCTGAGCAACGCCTGTTAGGGCTCATCCCTGAGGAGACTGTACTACGGTCTCCCCTGAGCCTCTTTGTGCACGGCAGCACGTGGACACTGTGCCACCGTCTTCCTTGGAAGCACACATCCCCGTAACTGCAATATTATTTTCAAACGCGATAATGTAGCATCCTGTACATAATTTATCAGTAGCCCACAAAGTCAACGACTGTTTTAATTCATACCTAATAGGTTATTATTGATACTTTAACATTGGCACAATGCATTCATTAAATTGTTGAAACATTTTACAGTTATTGAAATAGGTAAGTAAGTATTTACAATAACTTATGTAGGTAGCCATAGCTACCTACACATCATAATGTAGGTAAGTATTACGTGTCTTACCCTGTGCTGTTCTTTTTTTGGTCTTATTATTTTTCAATACACTTACTGGAAAACCTGCTCTTTTTCCACCGCTTTTAAGGGCCAAGCGCCCGAAAAGTGCCATAAAACAGTGATTTTCTGAGGCCTACTCCTCCGTAACGGCTAGGTCAATTGGTTTGAAAAAAATATGTTTATTATAGATTCATGAACAATAATATCAACATTTGATTCTTATCTATAACTATCTATCTAGAACTTTATTATCATTACCATAATACTTATTATTACATGCGATAATAAGTATTATGGTAATGATAATAAAGTTAAAATTCATATGAAACTGAAACTGCGCTCCGCTTCGCTGCCCTTCGCGCCGCTCTTTCGGTGTGAGTTGACCCTAAGTGCAGTTTGAATGCAGTTGACACGACTGCAATAGAACTGCAAACCAAACGTGCGGTCCGATTGCAGTCCCACCCACCCATACGCTCCGTTCTCCCCCGCATGGTGCAGTTCGGATGCAGTCGGTGTGCAGTTCACACGACTGCAATCGGACCGCACGTTTGGTTTGCAGTCGTGCCAACTGCAATTTGCAGTTGGATTGCAGTTGAAATGCGGTCCGTCTGTTTAGACCCTTAGCCACCAGGATTCCGATCCACTGTACAGTAAGCACAACGGATCTTGACTCAAGATCGAGCGGTTGCGCAGAAGTCAAATATTCGGTATCTTTATTGGTGCGAAGTGAGACGCGGGGGCGGGGTGTGTCAGTGATTGGCTCGCCGCGCCATCGCGTCATAGACGTCACTCCTCATTCGTTCCCTGCGTTGCTGCATGTATCTAACAACAAAGACGATTGGCCCGCCAATGTATGGAATGCGCAAAGCGAACCCCACTCTGCCGCCGAGTGCTCAAGATCCGTTGTGCCTACTGTAGGCGCGAGTTTGCGGATGGGAGCCGTCCCGGACCGAGCCCAAGTCGTCATCGGTACATGATACGGTTTATTTACTCATGTGTCATCGGCGCGTAGTGTTTCACGCGCGTCTCAAGGAAATGTCAGCATGTCAAAACCGTAGGGGCCATAGATATAAGAAAGGAGTTTCTATGGTAGGTCGAAGCTCACTGGGGCCATGGGGCCATGAGTAGGTACCTACTTAATCTAACGAAACTCGCGAAACTAAACAGTGTCTTGCACAGAACGGAAAATATAGGGTTGAATGCACGGATATCGATGGTTGAATGTGAAATTAGGTAGAAACCTATAGTCTGTCTATAAAGTCAAACGACTTGGGAATTTTGTATAATTTTCTTTGGGGTTCTTCTATTAAAAAAAAAATCTTCTAGTAAACAATGATCAAAATTTAATCAACCTACATCAGATTTCATTTTACTCTTACTCTAATAATATTACCCAAGTCGCTTGACTTTTTAGACTGACTATAGGTAGGTTTCAAATGTCGACTCGAAGGTAGGAAGGAACCAACCTATTAAATCAGCGAATTGTTAAATAGTATACAAACACGAATATTTATAACAACGCGCAACGTCGTTATCTTACTGTCCTAACAATGTTCAGATTGAATAGGTTGCCTACCTACATAACATTAATTTTATCTATTTATCTACCTACAGTAAAATAATAAATAACACGCTTGTTCTGATGACATTATCTTCCCTGCGTTCCGAATTGCGTCAAAATCGATTATACCGCGAAACCGACCAATGTGCAACGTCACAAATAGTACTTAGTAGTCCTTATATTTTTTACTATTAAATTTGGTCGGATTCGAAATTTAATCGCTTTTGACGCAATTCGGAACTACGGGCTTGTTGATTTATTTAATTTTACTACTCGCCGCAAGATGGCGCTATTTTAAATAACAACGGTATCCTCGGTCATATTCTAGAACCGAAACCGACGAGCAGCATCGCGCGTATTCCACAACGTTCGAATTGGAGCAACGGAAAGTACTTTCTCGAAACAAGTCGCCCCACCCGATAACAGGTGGCGTTGACGTCGCCGGGAATATAAATACGGACATCGGACGGGAACGCGGCAGTTTATTACGAAGAAAGTGAAGTGTTCAAAATTAAAACAAACAAACAAACGAGCAAATACTACGAAAATGTCGTTGATTCCTTACTTCTACGATCTCGAAAGGCCGTTCCGCGTGATGGAGAGGGATTTCTACAGACCTGAGAATTTCTTCGGCTATTCACCATTCCATCAGGTGATGCCTCGTGACTTCGGTCCTTCGTTCGTCAACCCCTTCCGACAATTGGAGAACATCATGAAACCAATGGAGCAGCTCTCATCAGCGATGAACCAGCTTGCACTGAACAGCGTCGGCAAGATCACTTCCGACAACGAAAAATTCCAGGTTAACGTCGACGTCCAGCATTTTGCACCTGAAGAAATCAACGTGAAGGTGGTGAATGGACAGGTGATCGTCGAAGGAAAGCACGAGGAGAGGCAGGATGAACATGGATATATTTCACGACAGTTTGTGAGGAGATACGCACTCCCGCAAGGCTGCTTACCTGATACCGTGGAGTCTAAGTTGTCTTCCGATGGTGTTTTAACCGTCACAGCACCGAAGGTCCTGGCCATGCCTTCGACAGGAGAGAAGATAGTGCCAATCACACACACAGGCCCCGTCAAGAAGCAGATAGGATCTCCAGAACCTATAAAGGAAAAGGAAGCGAAGGGTGAAAACTGAATTTGTAAATAATGTAAATAATCATTGTATTATTTTCCTTGTAAGACTGAATTGAATCTGTGCTATATTTCGCCTATTTTTAATTTAAGTTTTATTAAATAAATGTGTTCAGTATCGATATACCCTTGTGTTTTATTTTAGCAGCTACCTACAATAAAATTAATAATTTTATATGATTTCAATTCACTGCAATTACCTAACTCATCGAATACCGTAATTAGAGACACAATAGAAAGACAATTGCTTATGTCGAACTGTGTAACTTAAGACATTTAAAAGGTTAATTCAGCTAGTTTCAATTCAAGTTGGTATATACCAACTTTAGCTTTTAAAACTGTTTTTGTGCAACCATTAGTTCTATAAGTTCTATAAAAATGGGAGGGTTTTGCTGTACGTAGTCTGTCATGTTGTCATGTGACACGAGATGATTGGTTAGTCCGTAGGGTACAAGATGCTCCATCTATACACACATCCCAAAGAGTAAAGTTTGTGTTTTAAGTTCCTTATGTGATTTTCATTTTTAGTTCACAATAAAGAAAATATCTGTCATCCCACATATAAATAAAATTGAAGTGTCACTTGTGAAGTTATGTATCAAAGTTTTTAATTTTATGATGTATGTCAGTCGGTCTGTCTATTTGTTCTGACTAATCTTCAAAACGGCTGGACCGGGTTTGACGGAACTTTCAATAATTGGAACGGGATTTTGGAATACGTTTTCAAAACGGTTGAACAACATTTGACGGGACTTTTACTGGGGTACAGCTATAAGTTGTTTTCCCGCGACAAAGCTGCAAAGTTACTGACTGGTCTAGTGTTTAGTGACCCTGACTGCTATGCCGGAGGTCGTGGGTTCGATTTCCACCCAGGACAAGTGTTTGTGTGATGAGCACGATCATTTGTTCTGTCTGGGTGTAGTTTATCTATAATATTTAGTATAAAAATTAAATATTTAGAAATATATAAGTAAGTTTATCAGTTGTGTAGTACTCATAACACAAGCTCTGCTTAACTTGGAACTAGACGGCGTTGTGTGATAGTTGTGAAATATTTTTATATTATATTATATATATGCCAATTTCTGTCTTCTGTGCATATAGGTATCTATATGCACAGAAGACAGAAATCGGCACAGCTGCTAACAACGAAGACTTACTGTGAAATAAAAAAAAAATTACATACTTGAAATACCTATCGCTTTAAAAGTTCAACGAAGGCACGCGGCTGCCTGTACCGTGATAGACCAATCATTTTCACTTCAAACACACGAGTTTCCTTGTCGAATGTACAAACACAACTGGTCAAGAGGAGACTTGACGGCAAGTCGATCGGACATGCGCGGCTACCAGTGGGTCCAGTGCGTCCAGTGGCCGACGATGATCTTGGGCACAGAGTACATATCATCAACACTAGTCTGCGGCGTCGGCTCTGCCAGCCACCTCGCGTGATGTCACCTGTCATTCTAGCGTGAATCGGTTCCTCATTCCGACTGCACAATATATCGTAATCGATAACATATATGTATAATACATTTCATATTTACTTTCCTACAAAAAATATTTTAATTCATCGTTTCACATTTTCAAAAACACTAATGGATTCTTCAATTTTTGCGTTTAAGAAATTAATAAAACAAAATTCTTAATAAAATCAAGCTCGTTTATTAACCATGTTTCGTATACAGAATCAGTTATTATTGGAATGCAAATAAATCAGTACTCTTGCACTATTACCTAAGCAAAAAATGACGACTGGGCGTCACACAAATAACATAATGTGTTTCCTATTGAAAGTAAACATTTAACGAAGTAACTATTTGGGGATAGTGTACCGCACACCGCAACAGCTGCATCTATAATTACTGTCCGTTTTCCTCCTTTAATGGACTTTCTCCATCTCCTAACTCTTCAGCCTTTAACCCATCAGGCTGAGTCCTTACTGGTCCCGTCTGAATGATCGGTACTATACGTTCATTCAAAGTTTGAGAACGCTCTAGTGGTGCGGTGACAGTCAGCACTCCATCTGATGACAAACGTGACTGAACGGCATTAATGCTACAACCCTCAGGTAAGGCGTATCTTCTCGTAAACTGACGAGACACCCATCCATGTTCGTCTCTCTTTTCGCCGTGACGAGCCTCGATTATGACGAATCCATCAGCAGCTCTCACAGAAATGTCTTCAGGCGCAAAGTGCTGCACGTCTAAATTGATCTGGAACTTTGCCCTATCGGATTTTATTGTTGATCCAGTGTCTCTCAGCATAGTTGACAGTTGTCTCCAGGGCCGGTAGTACTCGTTCGAAATTTGGGGATGTGGGGCTACCATCGTCAAAATATCTTCAGGTGTTAAGGCCAATGCAAAATGTTGGTCCGATAAGCGCCTAGGCCGATCCATGTCGAGAAGAAAAGGAAACATAGACATATTTTCAGATTAATTTCAGACTTAATGAGAAAAAGAAATGCCGGTCAACAGCACTGACGCGTATCAATTTTATTCTAACTGCGCATGACGTGATGCGCAGACTATATGGCTAGATATCGTGTATCTGGCCAGCATTTCACACACAATCGTGAACAAAAAGTTTGCATTCAATTGTGATTATAATCGAAAGTGAAATGTTTGCAATCGCGTAGAATATACAAATTCAATAAACCGAATATACATTAACTGGCCTAAAATATGAACAGGATTTTAAAGAATGATATCCATTACTTCATAAATCATGTTACATAAATTATGCGTTTATAATGCTCTTTTTGGTTTGGACGGCATTAATTCATTAATCACACATTTGATAACACAAGATGAACTTGCTGGTCCAGCGACTTATCGTTTGGCCTATTCGAAGTTAATAAACTCTTTAAAAAAATACAAACAACATAAATATTTAAAAAAAAAAAAAAACAAAAATGTACATAGAATAGCTGCTAAATACCTAGACATTAACCTACTAAAACCACTTATAATCTGTGTCATGACAAGTTTAATAAGCCATGCCATATGTAACACAATTAAAGTCTGTCTAATAAGTTAAACAACTTGGGTAATTATTAGGATCTAAGGAAATCTGATGTAGTCAACAAGGGTTCAATAATAAAGGTGAGATAGAGATCATTGTTCACTAACAGTAGAACCTTATAAAAAGTACCGAATATTTGTATTTTTTAAATGGTTAAATATTATACAAAATTCCCAAGTCGGTTGACTTATTAGACAGACTATAGGATACAATATTTTACTAAGTACAGAGTTCCTGTACCTACTTTGCGAATTCATCATCAGATCATTTCGATAGTACCTTATAGCCAGACTGAATATCATGACTATAGGGAATACTTATGAAAAAAATATTTGTTATTTAACCAGTTCATCAACAGATAGGTACATACACATAAATATAATACTAACTGAAAGCAATATCTGGCCAATAATGGATTCTCTGTTCGTCTAGTGGTTAGTGGCCTTGATTGCAGTGCCGGAGGTCGTGGGTTTGATTCCAAATAAAGACAAATGTTTGTGTGAAGATTTTTTTGTTCCAGGAAATGAAAAAAAAAATCAGCTTGTCCAAACAAACAGTCAAATCATTGATCAAGGAAGGGTAAAAAAGTCCCTATTGTAATAATAATCACGATAATACATTGATTTACAAAAATCCAGTTCCTAACTGAAATATTTCGATTTATGACATAAAATATTACAAAATATAATTTTACTGCATTGGTTTATTAAATACATTTCGTTATAAATTTAGTCATTTTTTTGTATTCAAATCCAGGAACTGAAAATGTGAGAATATGCTTAAAATGCTCTCCTGTTTTATTTATCGCAATTAAACGAAATTTAATCTATCAAAAAAAAAATCATCTAATGACATCCCCCCCGCTCTTGGGTGAAGGGGGAGATAGTGTCAGACTTTTACTAACTAAGAACTCACTCCTATTCCTTCGTTGCCTTTCGTACCGGGGCTTGAGCTATCTTTCGAATTAACTCTGGCCCCACTAGGCTTCGACTCATTCCATCACCTCTAAGTTTTCAGTTGAAATAAATAAAGAAAATATCAAATATAAAAAAATACCGTTACACGGCACTGATAATATTACAACTATCAATTGTGTTCATCTCATATTTTAATTTCAAAGTAATAATGTGTACATTTATTAACTCATTTAATTGTACTGTAAACTTTTTTAAAAACAGTAGCATCCCTCTTGTTCCCTAAGTGGAACTAAAAAAAAATAGTAGGAAATAGCTGAAATAGCCAAAGTATACTACCTAATTTAGTTAATTTTAGTTTTTTTTTTTGCATGTATTCCGAGTGAATACGAGCCAAAAACATAAAAAAAATAGTCCGTTGATGTATTTTTATGATTTTTTAGATTATAAATAGTACGAGTTTCACTATTTTTAAATACAGAATCAATTTGGTACCTATGCTTTAAATTTAAAAACTCCAATAGCCACTCTGTTACACTTAGCTGTAGACTAGTTCTTTTTATTTGTGCATTATTTGCTTTAGTGATAAGGTTATCCGATAGATAATATCAATTTGTGCGAGAATAGCTGTTTTAACAGTAAATTCCAGAATTCAGATAATACGCTGATAGCTTTAAGATTCCTACTTATCGTAGAATGTTTTTTTTTATTTGTTTCTGGAAATTATGATGAACATGAAACAGTATTGAAATTGTTATGCATAAAGCTAACTTAAGATAACTTTTTCTCACAAGACGAATGACGATGTTACGGGTTGAATTATAGACTTCTATTAAAAAAACCCCTCAAAGCTTGTCAAACCATTGCCGCGCTGTTTTGAAAAGAAACAAATCAACGCGAAGACAGTAAGTATTTATTCAAACGAAGTAGTTACGTACTTGAAGGATTTACTTAAAATATAACGGCTGACTTTGTAGTATAGAATTTGCACCCCTGTTATACTTCGCTAATGTTACTAGGGTGCGGAAGAAAGGACTGAGAATAATTGTAAAAGTTGGATATGAGTCCCTTATTCAATATTATTTAGCCCGAATGTAGCTGCTTATGTAAATAAGTTACAAAAGATCTCAAATCAATGAAACGAGACACACAGAGTGTTAAAGTTACATGTGTGCCCCTGCCACCAGAAAATTATTAACACCGTAAGATTGTAAAAATAGGTATCTGGAGAAATTATTGTAAACTATTATTTTATAAATCTTCAGTCATGTTGGAAACTAATGAATTTGTACCTACATATGTAATTTTTTTGTAAATAAAACGATTTTTTATATGATATATCGGGAAAACACAATCTTAGTAGGTAACAAAGATTTATTACAATCATAGGTATGGAGTCTGGAATTTTTTCGGTGAAACCCAATGATATTCTAATAGTTCTTTATTATAAATATAATATCATTGGTGACACTCTAATTTTGGCAACGTAAGGTGTAGGTAAGTTGATTAGGATTTTAGGATTCAGATAAAATCAACAAAATGATGGTATGCTTTTTATCCGATTACCTACGGCAAAGGCAAAATAAAAACAAACTATGTGGTAGGGGTGAGCGCTACAAAAGCTTTCTATGTCCGTGACACTTTGAAGAAGTAGGTACCTACACACTTAAAAACTATGGCAATGAAAAACGGAAGTTTTCAAGTTATTTGATTTGTACTTAGCGAATATTCTGTCTTGTGAAAAATATAGCTCCAATATGTAGGTCTACTTCTTATTTTAAACTAATTGGGTTCATAACGGGATGTTTTTATTAGGCACTCCCAATATGTGGGTTAGAGCTAGTGTTGCCAGGTCCGATTGGAGTAAAATCGGGACTGATGGTAATACAAATCGGGATTTAGGGTTTTAAATCGGGACAAATAAAAAAAACGGTTTTTTTTGTGGTGAAAAATCGTTTCATTACTTCTCTCGCTCTAGGGTGGAACTATGTTCTTCAGTTGCGTTCCAGGGCTATAATCTCTCTAGATGTGTCGTCGCCGTGTGTCATTTTAAGTTAGCGCATTTAATATGTGTGACAATAATACGAATAGGCTTGCTTTGTTACTTTATAATATGTAATTATAATGGCTTTTAATTAATTTATTGATAAATCGGGACATTTAGCGTCCCGATCAGGCGCAAATCGGGACACCTGGCAATACTAGTTAGAGCGATGTTTATATTAGGCACAATACGTAGTAGGACCTATTATTTTGAACTACCTAATTAAATCTCCCAAAAATTCTCTTCCTGATTAACCTTACATCTGATCATTACATCTGTTAATATAGGTATAGTAGGTAGGTACGTACCTACCTACCGATTTAAAAATCATAGAAGAAAATAGGTACCTATAAGTAGGTTCCTACACTGACAATTTATTATTGGCAATGATATCTTATGCTCGCGCTCTAAGTAGGTACCTATTGTGTTTCTATTAATCTATTCTACCCACCTTAACCTTCACCTTAATTTTCCTTAAAAACTCTTTTTTATTAGGTACCCACCTACTATTTACTTGTTGTGTTCCTGGGATGTTCTACTGCTATCTAGAAAAATCTTTTTCGAGAAATGTCTGCTCCCGAACGGAAGCTTAGTAAAATTTCTAGAAATTGACTGTACGCTACTCGACACCAGGTGGCGCTCTGATCCAGAGATAAGGAACATTTGGTGGTGGAGCAGTTAGCGCCGCTCGGTAGCGAGTGTTAAGAGTTATGTATGACGCTTTTATTTTATTTCAATAACTATGATGTTTTTAATAAAGGCACTTTTTTGATAAATTTTCAGATAGTTTTTACACAATTCTACACAATTGATTCATATCAAACGTCTTTATTGAGATTATATTATTACTGACCTTTAAAAGTAAGTTATCAGCCTTCATCAAAATGATGAATAAAATTAAACGTTCTAATATATTCTGATTTAAATATATCACAATAGTTATATTAAAACCACATTTAATTTTATAACATTAATTAAGTACGTGGTTTGGGTACTTGACATTTTTTTTGTTCTATTAGGTATACCTGTTTGAAAAAGTAACTTCGAAAATCACAAATAATAGAAAATATAGAATACTGAAATGTGATATAGCGAGATATTACCACTACTCTACCACTCTTCCATAGCGTGGTAAATATTGGTAGCTGTAAAGCTACTAATATTTAAAATGCTAATTGCTGTTTTCAGAAAAAGATTTCTTTTAGTGTTATTACTTGTTTAGTATAAAATATTGTACCAAGAATAAATAGCCAAATATAGACTCCGCCGAGACTGAACGTGAGTCCTAACAAAATGTTTCAAACATCTGCCACATTGACGCATGCGCGAGTCATCGTGCACATTCTAGACTAGCGTTCCAGAAAATTCTATTTGCTACTAGATGGCGCTGTCGTCAATATAAATATGAAGCCGGCCAGTTTACCGGCATTCAGTCAGACGACAACATTGAAACGAGTGACGCTACGAGAGTTTCCAAGCGATTTCCATCTCCAAGTGATTTATCAACCTGTGAAAGTTTTCTATTGATCCAGTGAAGACTACTAATTCCAGTGAAAATGTCGCTATACCCATTCTTCATCGATTACGAGCGCCCAAGGGCCAGGCAGTGCCCCCGCCGTTTGCTCGACCAACACTTCGGCTTGGGTTTGACACCGCAAGACGAACTAACCATCATCGCAGTTCCTCAAGCCAGCCGGGACTACTACAGACCCTGGAGGAACCTTCAAGCTGCAGCCCAGGACACCGGTTCCACAATCAAAGAAGACAAGGACAAATTCCAGGTGAATTTAGACGTCCAGCACTTCGCACCGGAAGAAATCTCAGTGAAAACAGTTGACGGATTCCTAGTGGTTGAAGCTAAGCACGAAGAAAGGCAGGATGAACATGGATTTATTTCTAGAAGCTTCAGCAGGCGGTATGCTTTACCTGAAGGTATTGATGCAGACTCGGTGATATCCAAATTGTCCTCTGATGGTGTTTTGTCAATTACTGCCCCATTGAAGCCTAAACCGAAGGAGTCTAATGAGAGGGTGGTGCCTATTGTTCAGACCGGTCCCGTGAGGAAACAAGAAGGCAGCAATCAGCAAGGAAATAAGGAAGAACAGGGTTAAAACATTCCTGAAGTGATTACTAGTGTGTTTATCTTAGGTTTATCTTTACAATTCGTGGAGCTGCATTTATTATGTTGTGATTGTTGAGAATCTGCGATGATTTTTGTATCTAAGTAATGTTTAAGTTAATTAAATGACGTTCTAGTCATTAAACTCTATTTGATTGTTTTATTTTCCTAAAAACTGCAAAGTCAAGACACATGGGTACCTAATACTTGGAGAGATTCTTCATTAAGAATTCTATAAGTAGGTACTTAGCTATGTATGTGTGATAATTAGATTATTAGCAAAAGATGGTACCTAGGTAATACAAAACAGTCATCACACCGCTCGTGCACTCTCATCCAAACGAGACATGTCCAAGCCAAGCGTCATCGAGCCGAGTCAAGCTGACTCGATTAGGTAGGTACTAAACAACTGAACCGAATACGTAGGACTGACTGGACTAGTTAATACTCAACTTTTGAGTAGGTACTCAAAAGTCAAATTAAAGGATTCGAATCCTACTGAGGGAGACACTTGACTGGGCTTGGATAGGTACTTACCTAGGTACAGAATTTAAGTAGCTACCTACTTAGGTGGGTACGCTATTCAAATAGGTACCTACTAAGGTGCGTAGGTACCTACCTACCTATATCACAGATTACTGAATAGTTACAGGTCGCGCGGTGAATCAAGATCGCTCGGTAAAAGTAGTGGGGGCAATCGGCGCATGTGTACAATTGCGCACAGGAATTTTTAGTATGTTAGGATTTTATTTTTAATTTCGTATGTTTGAACCTTAGAAACATAACTTTTAACACTAGTTTTTGCTTGTAATTTATCTTGTAAGTGGGTAAATTCAAATAAAATAAAACATAAAATTAAAAAAAATAATTTCGTTAGTTTCTTTCTTTAACGTAATAATTCACGTCGTAAAGCATTTTTCTGGCTAGCCGTTTTAAAACTTTATTTTTAACCATTTTTTTTTACGACTACTTATTACTATTACGATAACACAAGCTGTACGCAACAGTATCCAAGTACAACAGTATCCAATGAGAGGCGAGAACGCAACGCGGGAATTGAAGAGCGACTCTATCTACCAATGACGTGTCGCAGACGGCGCACACCCGCCCGTACGTCGCTAAATAGACCGTAGAATTGAATACTGCGCATGCCCCTTCCACTTTTGCCGAGCGATCTTGATTCATCGCGCGACCGTACTACGTAAAGAGAGAGTAATATAATCTAAGACCTAATGAGTAACTTTTATTTTTTAATGTTCATAAATGAAGGCACAGGTAACTGTTAAATTATTAATAGGCTACATGACAAAATTTTAATAAGCTCTAGCTTATCACCCATTTTATCAGAAAAACTGTTTAGTTTATATTACATTATAAAATTCGCGAATTAAAAACATAGTTTAAATTTGGTACCAAAACGCACAAAACTAACATGGCGTCCTGAAGGACGTCACGCCGTGGTAAATAAACAGTGTGTTCGTACGATTAAGTTAGTTTTTATCGTTAAAAATGAATATCTCATATTATAAAAACTGTATAGTGCCCCAGTGTAAAAGCACAACTATAAAAACACCAAACAAGTTGTTTATATATGTTCCAAACAAAGGAGAAATACGGAAAAAGTGGCTAAAACTTGCAAGAAGATATGATGCTCATAGTTTATCAACAAGTTCAAGAATGTATTTTTGTGAAGATCATTTTGATGTAAGTAGTTTTTGACACGGTTACCTATCTACATAATTTGAGCAAATTAGATGTCCCTACTTTCCTGATATGTAATAAAAACATGAGTTGAGGTTATGTTATTTCACTTTTATGTGTTAGTTTTATTTTAGTTTTCTAACTAATGTAAATGTGTATACTCTTTTATTCTAGTTGCCAAATGATATGATTAATTTTATGGAGTATCATATAAAGGGAACAGTATCACAAGTGCGCATGAAACCAGGTTGTATACCAAGTAAATTCGAATGTCAAGAACTCAGCGTGGACAGAAGAAAACGAACATGCAGCAGTCAAAGCAGTACAGAACGCCCATATATTCTGAAAAAACAAAAACTGATGACAATAACAGCGTGTCTGAATGAATCAAAAGAAAGTTGTGCACCAAGTTCTTCTCAAGATACTTCTAGCACAAGTTCAAGTGTGTATTGTATTGGTACTATCAACCTTCCTTTTTTTTATGGTGGGAAAAAATCATCCAATGACATCCCCCGCTCTCGGGCGGAGCGGGAGATAGTGTCAGACTCTTAAGTACTGACTAAAAGACCCATCTAGCCTTCATACCGGGGCTCGAGCGCCCTTTCGGTTAACCCTGGCCCCAGTAAGCCGACCCGGCTGGGTCCCTGCTATTGCTGACAACTCCTCGAGGTGCGCGGGAATAGTGTGCGCCGTCGACGACTTGGGCTTGGTCCGGACAGTTACCGGACGGCCGTACAGCGAGCTACCCATTGCTCACTGTCCGCAAACAACTGCCTAGCTAAGTTATTTAAAGTTTGATAAGGCAAATACCCCATTATTACCATTATAAAGTTATTAAGTATGTTGTACTTATTTATTTTTCAGATATTGAAACAGTTGGTGGAAATGTGCCAGAAATTTTATGCCAACAGTCAGCAGATAAATCCGTTCAAGCATTTGTAACTTACAAATTCAGAAGTAAGGCTGTGCAGACCAATGTGAAAATGAGAGATCAGGCATT
The DNA here is from genome assembly GCA_929112965.1 of Mythimna albipuncta. NCBI lineage: Eukaryota > Metazoa > Arthropoda > Insecta > Lepidoptera > Noctuidae > Mythimna > Mythimna albipuncta. The sequence goes on from OV815959.1 coordinate 31,816,555, forward strand.
ATCACCTTTGAAACATTCTGTAACATCCAGGTCCACATCCCCATTTAAAACTGTAACCATTTCAAAATCATGACTTTCTGTATCCGGTCTAAGCAAAGTTACAAAATAGTAGATACAAGTGTATAATATTGGTGATTGACCGCTGAGGCGGAATGTAGATCCGAGCCGAAGTCTATAAGTCTAGTCTATGGCCACCATTTTGGAGGCGCGATTGCGCGCCCATACGAAGAAAGAACAATTTTTTGCCGCCATACTACAAAAAAAAAAACAGTTTTGCTGATAAATCAATAATTAATTAATTTGTAAAATTTTTCTTCTCAAGAGTGTCGAAAAACGTCGTATGATACACGTGAATAATGGTGATTACCGTCCTTGGATCTCTTAAGATAATAAATATCGCCTCAGCGGTAAGCACCAACATTATACTATTATTTGATGAAAGGTTTTATTGTGTTACATGTAAAAGTTAAAATAGTTTATTTAAACACAAATTAGCATAAAATAAGCAAGCAAGACACTAATTTGTACTATTGAACGCAATACCTAATGTATTTTTTTTAGAATTCAATGTTTAATTTGAGAACAGAGATTTAACAAAAAAGGTTACCTATCACTACAATATCACACTTGTGCATAATGGTAATCAAAAGGTCAGTTTGGTTACAAGCTACATTATATAGCTAAGTGTAGTGCGATTATAGTCACTTTCTGAGCAAGTGCGTCGAATTAGTACATTGTTACACTAGGGGTGAAAATAACTCATTTCGTCCCGAGAAGGAGTTGGCAGGCGAGCGTAGCGAGGTCGCAATTCGAGGGGTTAAATGGGTTATTTTCACCCCGAGGTAAACACTGTGCTTTTCATTGCGAATATGAGGAAAGTAAAAATAAAATAAAAAGTTCTTAAAAACCTGAGTCGTCGTACCTATGATTTTGAGTAGGTATCTTTCTTCTGATTTAGGCGGTAAAAGGTATTCCACTACTGCTTTAGCCTCTTATGAAATTAGCCGTTAAATTACTATTTTAATCTGATAAACATAACGTGTTAATACATAACTCTGTTGTACGGAAACGTAAACAAAGCTCGAAAAAACCAACGACTGATTGGCATTGCCATTTTCCCGCCATTTTGTTTTTTTTTTCTGCGGCCGGCCAGCTATTCAGCCTTATTAATGAAAAATTAGAAATTAATTATAATCTTTTAAAAATAAAGTATTTTAAAGAAATTGTTTAACAAATAAATCACTTAATATAATATCATTATTTAATTAATACTTGTCTTTAAGTTATTTTAATTTTATATCACGCTGTGATTGACTGGCTGTATGGAAAATTTGAACATGGTTAAATATAAATGTGAAGATAAAACTAGTTTTTTTTTAATAATTTGACAGCTGTCAGTTGTAAAGTAAAACTCCCTAGGGATGAAAAGTATCACTTTCAGCCCGCTCTTCAGGCAACTTCAGACCTACTTTCAGAGTATGAGTACCTAATGAATAATATTTTTATTGCAGAAGAACAGTCCGTCAGTGATATTTCTTTATATATTCTGTCAAGAAAATACCGGGAAAAAATTAATAATACACAAAATTTATGTTATTCATCCAAATTTATTTTGTCACCTTCAAAGTATGCCCCTTCAGAAACAATACACTTACGCCAACGAATAATCCAATCATTAAAACATTTTTTAATCGCTGTTTCCGAAATTGAGTTCGGGTGCCACGAAGTGGTAATTTGAGTTTAGGAAAAAGATAGAAGTCGGCTGGAGCCATATTGGCGAGCTGCTCAATGGTATTTGTTGAGTGTTTGGTCAAAAATTCGTTCACAATGATGGTATTGTGCGAAGGTTTATTATCGTGGTGCGAAATCCAAGAATTTTCTTTCCACAAGTCTGGCCTTTTTCGTCGAATTTGCTCTCTTAAATGCCGCATAACGCTCAAATAATATTCTTTATTTACCGTTTGACCTTCCGGTGAGAACTCCGAGTGCTCAACACCGCGATAGTCAAAGAAAACAGTCAACATGATTTTGACTTTTGATCGACTTTGGCGAGGTTTTTTTCGGTTTTGGTTCAGTTGGAAGGTGCCACGCTGAAGCTTGTTGATTTGTTTGCATGTCAAACTCGTAAACCCACGTCTCGTCGCCAGTAACAATGCCTTTCATGAATGTTGGGTTGGAATTGACTCGTTCTAGCATGTCCTCAGCGACTCTCATGCGATTGAGTTTTTGGAGAAAATTCAGGTCTTTTGGGACTAGCCGAGCAACATGTTTCATACCCAAATGATTAGTTAAAATGGTACGGATCGACTCGTGAGATACGGAAAGTTCGGCGGCTATCTCTTTCAAACTTGAATGAGGATTTTCAGTCACTGTTTTCTTCACTTTTGCGATGTTAATTTCAGTTGCAGAGGTTGATGGCCTACCAGAGCGAGACAAATACCTAAAAACATTGGTCAAAATTAGCTATTGTGGTTAGCGCCATCTGTTGTATTCTTGAGTAACCACGTCGGAACGGCATATTTTGAGCGGGAGGTACGTAGTTACGTACTACATTCTTGTAAGTTTACCATTTTAGCTACAGAGGGCATTGAACAAAAACATGAATAGGTTAACTGAACAAGGAGGCGACTAGCGAAAAAAGCTGTTGGGACTTTGGATCGATTCCCAGGTCGAGTGTCAGAGGGTTTTTCTACGAGTTACTGTTGATCTAGTGCTTCGGATATCAACCATTCCATCGAAATATGAGAGCCAAGAAAGACGGAACTCTTGCAAGAGCTTCGAATTGTTCTATCTTTTGATGGAGTTCTTATATTTAGGACTTGGAGTACTAGTTAGTAGAAGAGAGGAAGTTATATCCATCTGATCTTCTTTTTTTTTTTGGTGGGAAAATCATTCAATGACATCCCCCGTTCTTGGGCGGAGCGGAAGATAGTGTCTGACTCTTACTGACCAAAAACCCACCTCGTTCCTTCAGACAGTTACCGGACGGTCGGACAGCGAGCTACCTATTGCTCGCCGTCCGCAAGCCCGCGCCTACGGTTGCCGGAAATCGGGATCAGAATCCCGGCGGCGATATCTATCTAACCTCCATAACCCAGTAATTGGATAACATGATAGCCCTTGGCAAGACTGGTCTCTGACTTCCTGGCTTCAAACTGTCTGTAACCACTATCAAAGACCAGTTTCGTAGCTACCGAGGGCTAGACGGATGATTTTTTTGAGGTGGGAGGTGATCAGATTCTGATTACCTCCCACTTCAAAAAAAAAATCATCAGATCCTCAAAAAAAATCATTAGATGTCTTCTTCAGGTTTAGGATGGAGTGAGAGGGCGTGTAAGATTTTTACTTTGTAGCCCTTCTGTGTTCCTGCAGTTGCCTTTTGCGTTCTGGAGCCGAGGCAACTCTTACAAAAATATATTCTTGTAAAGAGACAGATTCGTATAAATACCGGCACGGATCTTGAGCGCTCGGCGTCAGAGTGGGGCTCGCTTTGCGCATTCCTAACATTGGCGAGCCAATCGTCGTCGTTGTTAGATACATGCAGCAAGCGCAGGGAACGAATCACGACTGACGTCTATGACACGATGGCGCGGCGAGCCAATCACTGACACTTCCCGCCCCCGCGTCTCACTTTGCAAAACTAAAGAGACCGAATATTTGACTTCTGCGCAACTTGAAGCCAGCGCTCAAGATCCGTGCCGCTAATTGTACGACTTATTACCTTAGGCTGTTATCACACTGCCACGCGTCACGCTGCATGTTGCGTGTCGACGCACCTACGCAGAGTTCCTAATGTGAGTTTATTTTACGTTAACGCAATCGACACGTTTGTGACGTTCGGCGCGCGATTGGCCCGCTCCAAGCTCTTTACCAATCAGAGAGCCAAACGCATCAAACGTTTCCATTGCGTTGTCGTAAAAACAGCTCGCGCTCAGCGCATAGATCTGCATCATCGTGCGGGTTTTTTACGCACTCACGCGCGTAGGTGCGTATTGTAAATTCACGCAGGCATGCACACATTTTATACAAAATCACGCACGGTAAAACGATGCTCAGTGTGCCATACCTTCGATGCGCACACACGCGCGTGTTTTTCCGCATGTAGACGCGTCATCTGCAGGAACGCGCATGGTTGCATTTTCGGTGTGTTGGACTGTGCGTGTTTTCTATACAAACGGAGACACTTACAATGCGTTCCAAATGAGAATAGGATCGTTCGCCATGTTGTGATGTCACGATTTACTGTCAAATCGAGGAAACAAAATTTTAAACATTAATTCATTTACGAAAAAATTAATTAATTTATGTACTGTGAACAAAAAAAGTTTAATCAGAATTCAGTTCTTCAATTTTACTCATCTCCAAGTTCTTCAATTTTGCCAAAATTTCTTCGATTTGACAGTACGACGAGACGTCAAAACATAGGAATCGGTCCTATTCTCGTTTGGAACGCGTAGTACAGTTGCCACCACGGATCTTGAATACTTGCGCAGAAGGCAAATATTCGATCTCTTTAGTGGAGCAAAGCGCAACGCGGGGGCGGGGAGTGTCAGCGATTGGCTGGCTGCGCCATCGCGTCATAGACGTCGCTCCTAAGTCGTGCAATGGATTGCTGCATGTATCTAACAACGAAGACGATTGGCTCGCCAATGTATGGAATGCGCAAAGCGATCCCCACTCTGACGCCGAGTGTTCAAGATCCGTGATAGCAACTGTACAAGCGACGATTCACGCGCTACGCTGCGGTGTGCGTTGTAGTGTGATAACCGCTTTACTTTACCTTTCAATTTCGTTCCAAATTACACTCTATGGTCTTTCTTAAATATCAGAACGGGTATTTATTATAGAAGTTTATTTCTTTTCTGTTTGTCTGTTTACGCCCACCATCATCACCGCCATCGACTGGTAGAAAATACCTAAGACATTAAGTCCGGTTTTGTACAGTGTTACAGCACATAGCATAGTCGGCTTGGCCTCCTCTCTAGGAGAGGGAATGGGCCGTAATCCACCACGCGGGCCCAGTGAGGATTGGTGGATGTCACATGTCTTCGAATTTTTGTTTCTAGGAAATGCTGGTTTCCTCATGATGTTTTCTTTCACCGTTTTGAGAGCAGTGGTGATGGAATAAATTACACAAGTGCCTGGTTGAGTTTGAACCCGCGACTGAACAGCTCATAAGTCGCGGCTGTTACCACTCGGCCACGACTGCTCTAAAATATTTAAAGTTAAATAATTCAATGATGCAACCTAGGGTTTTCCCCAAGAGCTATTTCTATAATAATAGCGGGAAGGTTATCGCATCGGCTTCGGGGAAAATCCATTTTGCCAAATTATTAATAACCTTTCCACCTTAATACAGACAGGGTGTGTTCATCAATTTTTTTTTTATTATGGATAGTTTCGGCGTTAGGACGCTATCTCACTTGATGGTAAGCGATGATGTGGCCGACGATGGAACACTCTTGCCTAGAAGCAATGTATTCACTCTTGACTTAAAGACTAAGTTATAGCTATTAGGAAACACAGACTCCGGCAGGGAATTCCACTCCTTTGCTGTACGCATAATGAATGTGTTCCCAAAACGCTTTGTACGTATCGGTGGGATGTCCACCATGTACCGGTGGCGCAACGCCGTACGTCTTGTGGGCCGATGATAGAACGAACTTTGCGGAATTAAATTATGCTACTCCAGTACACACTTCCCGAAATGTAATCGATAGAAAACCGCCAGGCCAGCAACTCGGAGTCGATGCTCAAGGCTTTGGAGCTTTGACTCAACAAGCGCATCATCACCGATGATCCTCTTGGCTCGCCTCTCAATCGACTCCAGAGCATCAAGCTGATACTTGGCAGACCCATCCCAAAGATGAGAGCAGTACTCCATACACGATCGAACTTGCGCTTGGTAGGTATAGGTTGAGCAGCTGTTCCGGAGTGAAGTACCGCCTCACCTTAGCTAAGATCCCCAGTTTTTTGGCAGCGATAGAAAACGGTCTTATTGATAAAGTGCTCTCGCAACGGTGAAGGTAAACGTCATCATCATTACAGCCAAAGGACGTCCACTGTTGGACATTGGCCTCCTTTAAATTGTCGCCACAATGAACGGCCAGGTCGTCGGTCCACCTTGAGGGAGACCTGCCAACACTGTCTTCCAGTGCGCGGTCGCCACTCTAAAACCTTTCGGCACCATCGACCATCCGTTCTACAAAGCAATATGCCCTGCCCATTGCCACTTGGCGATTCTTCGTGCTATGTCGGCAACCTTCTCCTGCGGATATCTTCATTTCTGATTCGATCACGCAAGGAAACTCCGAGCATGGCACTTTTGGGTGACTCTAAGCCTTCTGATGAGGCCTATGTCATCACAAGGTAAACATCGTGAGTAGGGCATCTAATCCCGCATCAAAATTGTGATCTCGTGGGCCCCGCGGGATTGCGGGATTGAGATATATGTATATTTTAATTTTTATTTTGAGGGGGATTCTCATAGGGTAGCTCGCGAAATTCATATTTTAGCGTTTGCAAGATTTTTTTAAAGTGGCTATATCATCCTGTCACATCTCCCGCTCTTGGACGTAGTGGAAGGGTGTGCTAGACTTTTACTGACTAAAAACCCACTCCTGTTCCTTCGTTGCCTTTCATACCAGGGCCGACCTTTTCCTTTCAGAAACAAACCCATGTCTCTCAGTTTCGCAAGGATCTCAAGTGGCTCCCTATCCGTCTTCGTAGGAACACTCGGGTATTATGTCTCCTTTACAACATCCTTTTCAACCCTGCGTACCCTGGCTACCTGCGTGATCGTTTTTCGTTCACTCGACCTGCCGACGCCCCTTGCAGATCCCACCTTAAATACCATCTCAATTTCCCATCCCATAATACTCATTTCTATTCCAACTCCTTCTCTTTTCATGCAGTGCGACTGTGGAACTCACTTCCAGCTAACATCCGTGACGCTAAAAATATATCTCTGTTCAAAAAGCTAGTCAAAAATCATTACCTCTCAACCATCTCGTAAAGTTATTTTTTTTATAGATATATATTATATACTTGTAATTTAATTTATGTATTGTATCTATTTTTTATGTTTCAATTACTGTTTTTTTTATATTTATATATATATTATATAGGTTAATTTAGATATGTTGTTAGTATATTCTTAATTTTCTGACTCATTTGTATACACTGTGTCTACATCTCTCATCCAACTCTCCTGTCGCAGGTCTGCTGGAAGAAATTTCATTTGAAATAAGCAGTACCTTTGTACTCTTTTATCTGTATTTGTCCATTTCATTTTTAAGTGTTTGTGTGTACATAACTGAATAAATAAATAATAAATAATAAACCCTTGGCCCCAGTAGGCTTCGACCCTGCTGGGTCCTACGTTTTGCTAACATCTCCTTGAGGCGCGCGTGGAACAGTACGCGTCGTCGACGACTGGTCTCAGTCCGAACAGTTACCGGAAGGTCGGATGGCGAGTTACCCACTGCTCGCCGTCCGCAAGTCCGCGCCTACGGTGACCGAAAATCTGGATCGGGATACCGGCGGCTAGCGCTTGCAGGATTGGATTCTCTAATCATGAAGTAGTGTATCTAAAGACCAAAAGTTCAGATCAGACATCCACCAACCCGCACTAGGCGAGGTGGATTACGGCCTATTCTTTCTGCTAGAGAGGAAACCTGAGGCCCAGTTCTGGGACCATATCCTGGAGAACATAAGGCTTATTATGATTATGCTATGTTTTCAACTTTATCAAATATGATGTGTCCACAGTGTGAGTTATAACTGGATCAAGGAAAAAAGTTATCATATTTTATAAGAAATGTCTAGAACTTGATGGAAAACGCATAATATGTAAATATTTTGTACCTTATTATATCCGTATTCTCGTAGAAAATGTGTCATTATTAAAGATTTCATTGTAACATTATGATTCATAAGAAACAGATGTCTTTTAATTGAGTGTAAACAATTCATTTTGTTTTTGTTAATGATTGCGTTAAGGCAGTGTTCACACTCTTGCTTTTAAAAAAAAAAAATTACGAATAATGTAACCGATTTAAAAAACAAACTCATCATCTTCCTGCCCTTATTCCGTGGTATTCGAGGTCGGTTACTGTTTTCTTCCATTCAGTTCTGTCACCCGTCATGCTATTACTTCCACATCCATCTTTTCTTCGGTCTCCTTCTCTTTCTCTATCCATAGACATGTATACCCATAAATATTTTAGTATAATGCGTTTTATCAGTCTTCTTTTTATCAGAGGCCAAGGCAAATAATTCCCTTTCATCTCTTCAGTCACTTTCGCGACTTTCAAATATACTCATTATACTCATTTCTGACTTTATCTGTAGATGCTTCTCTGTTATACTTTATCTCTTCTATAATCTATTGCAAATTCATTCCATCTCTGTTACATGCAATCTTTTTTAATTCGCTCTTTTCACAGCCCAATATTCTGATTGTAATTATGACAGGTCTTAATTACGGACTTATTGATTTACCCTTCAACTTGAAGGACATTCGTGGATCACAATTTCTTCCTGTGATCTTTTTCGCCATTTCATCCATCCTGAATTGATCTGATGTGTTATATCTCGGTCTACCTCGCTATCCCAATGGACAAGCGACCCGAGGTGCCGAAAGTTGGAGCAGATCCGTACGGGCATTCTAGCGAGGGCTAAGGGTTTGGAGAGCCGTGGATGAATTGTAATAACTATTTGTTGGTATATTTACTTATCGCTCGTTAGCGTTTAAGATATCAGCCAACAGCAATGTAGAGAAAAAGAAAAAAAATAAAAAAATTAACAAACTGCGCAATAATTTCGCATCAATATTACCAACATTCGATACATAACCTAATCCACCAATAGTGACTAAAACATCAAAACAATTAAGCGAAAATACACATTATGCCACAGAAAATACAGTCGTAAATGAGTATCCAAAGCAACTGTGTTTCTAAGAAGCCACAAGCACTTGTACAGAGCAGACAAAATTGTTTGCACAGTCCAGAATGTGACGATAAGGAGGATAACCTATGAACCGAACGTCCGGGCATATAAAACGCAGTGTTCAGCCCCGCGCACTAGTGATTCACGAACATTGAGACAAAATGATCGCCTTACTACTGTGCGGACTTATTGCAGGGGCCTGCGCAGCCCCACAGTTCGAGTTCTCGTTCGGGCCCCCGCAAAGCAGGCAGCCATACTACTCCAATTTCCACACGAGGCTGCACCCTTACACCGACGACAATGTCTTCGACACCGGAAGGTTCTGGTCTGACTTGTCTAAGGAACTTAAAGAGCTGGACGACATGCTAGCTGACTTCACCCGCCGCTTCCCCACCAGCGTGTCCCAAGAAGGAGTTGAAGGTACCGAGTACAAAATTATCATTTCTCTGCCAGACTTTGAGGAGAAAGACATCGTCGTGAAGGCCCGAGAAGGACTGCTGATGATCCAAGCGAACCACAAGTACACGGAAGGGAGTGAGAGGAACTACCTGGACGTAAGAACCCTGCCTAACACTGTGAACGTTACTGGAACTTGGATCTTCGAGCAAGGAGTTTTGAAGATAACGTTCCCGTTGAAGGATGGTGCGGTAGTGAAGCCGACGACGGAGGTGGCCCCGGAGACGGAACAACAGCCTGACACGACTGCAAGCCCACAGTTTGAAGGTAGCCGGGAGGAGATTGAGACTAACGTGAATGACGTTCAAGACGCTGATGTCGGAGTAGGTAGAGGAGACTTGGACAAAGAAAATGAGGTGAGGACCAATGAGAACGCGGACTCCAACACCGTTGAGGCTACTACTTACGCTGTTGATCTGAAAGATGAAATAGAATTTGTTCCCGTTAGGTATTAGTGTTTTTTTTAAATAAATTTTTTTAAACTATTTTTTGTTTTTTTCCATTACGATAGTGATTAAGAAATTATTCTTTGTGTAGTGGCATGTTGTTTATAATCAGAAAACGAGACATAATTGGCACTTCAATTTATTAATGTATAGAATGACTAATTAAGCCTTAATCTGTAAGTTTAACACGCAAATTGATAGCCTCTAATCACGTTCTAGAACTTTCTGTCTTCTATATATATATATAAAAGGCAAAACTGACTGACATATCAACACACAGCCAAAGCTTCTGGCACTAGGAGCGTGAAAGTTTGCACCACGCGGGCCCAGTGCGGGTTGGTGAATGTCACATGTCTTCGAATTTTTGGTTCTAGGTCATACCGGTTTCCACACGATGTTTTCCTTCACCGTTTTGAGAGCAGTGGTAATGAAATAAATTACACAAAGTAATGGGTCTGGCAGGGTTTGAGCCCGCGACCTACAACTCGAAAGTCGGAGCCATTACATCGCCACTACTGCTCTCACTTCATGTAACACACGGGTATTCAGCAGCATATAGTTAGACTGGAACGCGACCCCAAGCTAGATTGGAAAAGGAGACGATGTTGTTTTAAAAAACTTTAAATCATGTCTGTTATTAAAAATATTAATGTCATTCTGTCGTCAGTTGAAGAATGAATCATTATGCCAATTGCCTACCATTTTTATTTCACAAATACGTCAGAAATTAGTGCACCCTGCACTAATTTCTGACGTATTATTTTGCCAATTGATCTTTTCCAACGGATAAAAACTGGCAAGAGACTACGGTTACATTTTAATTATTGGTTTTTATAATGATAGATAGGTACCTTTTTTATGGTGGGAAAAATCATGCAGTGACATCCCCCGCCCTTGGGCGGAGCGGGAGATAGTGTCAGACTCTTACTGACTAAAAGACCCACCCCGTTCCTTCTAGCCTTCATACCGGGGCTCGAGCGCCCTTTCGGATAACCTTGGCCCCAGTAGGCTTCGACCCGGCTGGGTCCCTGCTGTTGCTGACAACTCCTTGAGGCGCGCGGGAACAGTGCGCGCCGTCGACGACTTGGACTTGGTCCGGACAGTTACCGGACGGCCGAGATAGGTACCTTATTACATTGTAGTATGACCGGACAGTATAGGCCAGTTAACATAGTACGATTAAGAAAAGGATCATTAATAGTAGTAAAATTTGTTCCCGATCACAATGAATCCATATAATAGTGTAAGTAAAAACATAAAATATATTGTAGTTATTCCTAGTGTGGGGCAACGTTTTAAAAAACGAAGAGAAATAACAAATAAACAACGATTTAGTCACGAGTTGATTTATAGACTGGTAGAAAAGGTGATAGGTCAGCGTTGTGTACGCTCTTTGTTATTAAACATGGTTCTGCGACGTCACGTCTAGTCATCTGTTCGCTGAGTGCGAGTTGTTTTCGATCGAAACGTTTCGCTCTCTGATTGGTCAAGAGTTTGGAACAGGCCAATCAGAGCGCCGTACGTTATACGAGTCGGTCGTTGTTAATGTAAAAACAAATCGCACGCAGCGCACTGACTGGGGCCATGGTGTGCGAAAGTGTACCTGGGGGCCCTGGAACGAAAGCAAATAAGGAACAGGAGTAGGGTTTAGTCAGTAAAAGTCTGTCACGCCCTCTCGTTTCGCCCAAGAGTGGAAGTCATTGGATGATTCCCACCTAAAAAAACACAGCGCACTGAGTACCTAGTACGGGTTTATTTTAGGTTAACGCGATCAAAACGTTTACCACGTTTGGCTCTCTGATTGGTTAAGAGCTTGTAGCGGTCCAATCGGAGCGCCGAATGTCATAAACGAGTCGATCACGTGTTTTAAGGCCCAAGCGCCCGAAAAGTGCTATAAAACAGTGACTTTCTGAAGCCTACTCCTCGGTAACGGCCAGGTTTGAAAGAACTATATGTTTATTATAGATTCATGAACAACATTATCAATATTTGATTTTTTTTTGTGATATTAATACTTTTATCTAAAAAAAAATATATAGATTTCTCAAAAAAATATATCTAGACTTTTCGCAATATTCCCTACTCCTTCGAAACGGCTTTGATCTTTAGAAACATTTTTACACATAAAAATTGGTGGTTAAATATTCTTCAAAGTGAACATGGCATATATTATGTAAATCAATCAATATTTCGCAAAGAAAATGGATTTAAAGGTCAGCCGCGCGCTTTCCGGGTGCTGCTGGCCGCAAATATAAATGCACAGATATGCGTACTGGCGCCTAGGTGGGTGCGAGAGTTGCATCCATTTAATTTCGGCCAGCTGGTTTAAAGGACTATAAGCCTTAACGATTAACAAACTCACACTAGGTACTCTGATTAGACGTTATTTTTAAGACTATGATAAATGATGTTTATTTTTGCAAGTAAGTTTTTAAAAAAAAAAGGATTAAATCTTAATGTTTTACATTAATATGAGAACTTGTTAGTGTTATTTTAGTCCGTGACAAGCCAGCCAGCTGATAATTCATAATTAGGTATAAAGCAATGACTTTTGCATGTTTGGGGTCATCGTGTTTCGACGCTATATCGGGATATCGTTTTGATGATCTCATTCAATCGCTTCCAATTTTGAATTTTAAAACTGTTTCTGTGGCTTTTATTTCCTTTTGAACGACCTTTGTGATTTTAATATTTACGTCATCAGGATGTTTTTGGGTTTTTGCGAGAATAACGAATATCAATTCATTTTTATATCCTTACATTAGATGTCATCATCTTCCTGCCCGTGTCCCGTGTTATTTAGGGTCGTCGCAACACGTTTTTACTACATTTCTGTCCTGTCACCACTATCACTAATTCCAGTTCCAGTGATTCTCAAACTTCCTTTAATATACAGTTCATTTCTCATTTTATCCATTCTCGTCACACCACATCCATCTCAACGTTCTCATCTCTGTATAATCATAATTTTCTATGAAGTTTTTTAAATTATAACTAAACATATTAAAAGATTTTGTATTATTGTTTTGGATTTTTATGTACTTTTGTGTAAAAATTTAATAAAAAAAAAACCATTTTATTTATGGAGTTTTTGATGATTTTATAGGTAGCTTAATTCTCAAATTATTGTTTCATGCATGTGGTGTTTACCTCAACCCCAAATAATTTGAGATAAGGGCAGGAAGAAGATGCGTGTGGTGTTTACATGTAAGTAATCGTTGCGCTGAAGTTTAATTTTATAAATATATGCGTTATGTTGCTGTATTCAGTAGATACAACCGTTGGCGCTACATGCATTTTTTTTCATTTATCTTTTTCACAGCCTAACTTTCTCTATTAGGATTTAAATCATTCGAACCCAAAGCACAAAATAGATAGGTACAGAAGACAATCTCATGTATCTACTTCACTTTTTATTCCTACGCTCGGTGGACGCACACTAATGAGCGTTTGGTCCGAGACGCTCCGAGATATCGTGTTCGTGAGCGGTGTCTATGTGTGCGTAGCTCGAGCGCGCTTTGTATGTAGATTGACATCTGTACCTATCTCTTTTGTGCCCAAAGCCAGCAGACACAAATAATCTCCAGTGCTAACAAACCGTTTGCCCAAATAACAGCGTGTACCACGAGTAAGATAACGCGTAATGCTTGATGTTCCGCCATTAATTAGTGACGTTAGTGCTAATTATGATAACCTGATCTATCGCTCTAATGTGTACGCTGAGACGACTTACTGTCTGCAAGCACGATATGGTGATATATGACTATGTCTGGTTGGTTCATGGTTTTGCTAGGAGTACCTACTTATGTCAAAAATCTGTGAACACAAAATATGAGCCTACTACCTACTACCTACCTACGAGATACGGAACCCTAAATTATAATCTAGTTACACCTTGGTGAAATAAAACATCCGTACCCCGCGTCGAAACCGGTCTTATCCGTACCGCTTTTAGATACGCAATTTACTGTTTTTAGCACAAGTGCAGAAAAGTCCGCGAGCTCGTTCCGGCTACACTTCATTGTATTTATCGTATCGGGCTGGGCGCTAAGCAAGTCTCGCGAGTGTTCAAACCCCGTTTATTTATTTATAAGTGTATTGAAACATGTCATTTTGCAGCACTGGGCTAAATAACACCCTTGCTAGAGGCTCGGGCGAATTCCGTCTCGATTGCAATGACAAACTTTATCCACTTGTATCAAAATGCTAATGCTAAAGTCAGCTGAGCGAGTTCAATGGCCTGTAGTTAATAGTTGGCGTTCGTACAAAGTACCTACAGGTCATTGACCTCGAACAGCTGACTTTTTCTTGAAAAAATTAATTTCGTACATGCGAAAATTAATACGAGTTTTGAAAAAGAGGTACTTTATTTTTTAATTTTATCTTTACAAATCGGTAGTGTTTCATGTACCGGACCGACCCTCCACGGGATTAAAACGATTAAAATTTAACGGTGTATATGAAAAGTTTTTATCGTGATTTCATACACTACTCGTATAATAGAAGATATGACCTGTGGTAGGGCTCGTTGTAATTCGACATTTGATTGTTAGCTACTAATGAGGACTGATTTACTGCGTTTGCGAATAACTGACTTAGTTAAGCGCTATAAATTAGATTAACACGAGTTATTGACCGCGGCTGTGCTTACAAATATGATAGGCTGCAATAGAACGTACTTCAATATATTATGTAGCTACATATATATTTATATCATTACAAGGTGACTTTAGATACGTGTTAATATTTAAAGTCATTGAACTTTAAACACTGTTTTGGTTTTTATTATTTTTTTGTTGTTTAATTCTAAATTCTTTATTTTACATGAAAACAAACATACTGATAGTTTATGTACAAAGGCGAGCTTAACTCAACAATGAGTTTTCTTCCAGCAAACCTTTTCTTTATAGAGAGAACATATTTGGGGGTAGGATCCAGTGCACAATATACACCTACATAACTAAATCTAATATATAAATATATTATTATTAGTGTCAAGAGCTAACTCGCCACTCGTTCGTGCGCTTTCTGTGCTTAAATGCTCTTCTGACTCTAACACCAGAGTGTGACTTGTTTGCTGGGAGATGGACAGATGTGTGTCGTGAATGTCTGAGGTTTTGTGAGAGGATGGATGAAAAATAAGTTAACGTTGTCTTATTTGGTTTTGTGGGATATTTTATATTAGTGGTAATGTATATGTTTTCTTCTTTTTTTTTTCCTTGTTTCTGTACAACGCATTAGTTTAGTTAGACTGTAATGTTGTATAAGTAAATTGTGAATAAATAAATTACAGTAAGTCACTGAATTACCGAAAGCTAACAGTGTTTTCAGGCGTTATTCACGGCCTCACGGCTCTTTTTTCGCGTTGCTTATTCGTCAAACATCGCGTTTGGATTGCGTTAGATGAAGTAACAAGCTTTTAAACCATGCTCGATGTTGATAGGCCAGTGAAAATGAGCCTCTTAAGGATTGGGCACGCTACAATCATGGCGGTAAGTCCCCTCTTTGAGGCGTGGCTGGAAAGACCTCACGGCGTCCTTACCTTCCGTATGACGCAGGTACTCACCGGACTCGATTCATGCGGAAGTGACGCCCGGGTGTCGCCACTGTGCGGAACGCCCGGAGGACACGGTGGAGCACACAGTCGAGGTGTGCCCTGCTTGGGCGGAGCATCGCCGTGCCCTCGTGGGGGCGATCGGCGGTGGAGACCTCTCGCGCCGGGCCTTGGTTGAGGCCATGGTCCGGAGCGAGGAGGAGTGGCAGGCGGTCGCCGACTTCTGCGAAGCAGTAATGCTCGCAAAGGAGGAGGCCGAACGCATCAGGCAACGGCGTTATCGCCGCCGCCGTCGCCGGGATTCAGATCCCGATTTCCGGCCAACGCAGACGCGGGCTTGCGACAGTGAGCAATGGGTAGCTCGCTGTCCGGCCGTCCGGTAAGTGTCCGGACCAAGCCCAAGTCGTCGACGGCGCGCACGGAGTTGTCAGCAACAGCAGGGACCCAGCCGGGTCGAAGCCTACTGGGGCCAGGGTTATCCGAAAGGGCGCTCGAGCCCCGGTATGAAGGCTAGAAGGAACGGAGTGGGTCTTTTAGTCAGTAAGAGTCTGACACTATCTTCCGCTCCGCCCAAGGGCGGGGGATGTCAATGCATGATTTTTCCCACCATAAAAAAAAAGAAAAAAAAAGCCTCTTAAGGATTTGTTTCAGAGTTGAGCCGCGCAGATCAATTAAGTAAAAGGTCAGCGCTTTTGAGCGATATTTTTCCAATATACAACTTACGTAAAACTCTACAAATATGATTGTCTTTGATATTAGTTTCTAGTAGTTGGCTATCAATATTATTGGTACTTTGTTGGAAACTAGGGATGTACTGGACGTGAAGTTTCGGATCTGAATACGGATAGCATAATTACTCTTTGTAATACTCCCACTGCTGGGACTGAGGCCTTCTCTCTAGGAGAGGGAATGGAGCATAATCCACCACGCGAACCCTGTGCGGATTGGTGGAGGTTACATGTTTTCAATTTTTTAGTTCTAAGACATCTGACATATAATAATGGTTTCAGGGTGTTGTTGGGGCTGCCTAGTTAATGCGGTGCATCGGGCATGTTTTCGTTAGCGCGTGTGGATGATTTCCACGCTATAATGCGAAAGAAGGCTGCCTCGTTGCTAAGCAGATCTAGGGCCAGCTCCAATAGTAGTCTTAAAACCTTAAGCATGATGCGCTAGTGATTAATCACTGGTTGCGATTACTGGTGCGGCAGTAAATTAAAGCTTTTTGTGTTTTTTTTAAGTGTTACTAACCCTTTAGTTGTTACTAACCATTGGACCTCTGTAGTCTTTTTTAAATAATACTAATTATTATTTTATCATTTCACCAGTTTGTGAGCAATGGTGATGAAATAATTCACACAAAGTGAAGCGCTTTTACACGACTACGTACCGGAAGACGCAGTGTTGGAAAGCCTTCAACAAGGTGGACTGATGACCTGGTCAGGGTCGCGGGAATCAGATGGATGCGTGATGCACGAGACCGGTCGTTGTGGCGACGCTTGGGGGAGGCCTATGTTCAACAGTGGATGTCTTTCGGCTGATATGATGATGATGATGAAAGCGCTTGCCTGGGTTTGAACTCACGAACTAAAAATTGTTAGTTGAAGCTGATAAGCTTTCCAAATAAAAAAATGTTACGGATATTTGTTTTATTCCGAATATCGGATAGTTTCAGTTATAGTTACAAAGCTTAATAACATCCCCATTAGAAACCATATAAAGTAAAGAAATATAAAAGTAATTTTATAACTTAGATAAGTTGTAGGACACAAACAATATAAACTGAAAACTTACTTAATTTTAACTTAGACTGCACGAATATCCAAATAAAATTCATGTCTGAATTAACATAAGGTTGCGACTGAGGATTAAGTTACGTTTAAGTTACCGCTGACTTGGAGAGTCTGCAGGTTTCTGTTAATTACTTAATTAGCCTAACTTTAACCTAAGTTCAGGTACCTGCTCCGAGCAGGATATGTGTTCCAAACTTTGTTGACTTTGCTATGAATACGGGTTTTGCAAACTGGATATTTATAAAAATATGTGTTTGATGGTATATAGTGTTTCTAAGGTATGAATAAAATAAATAAAAGCGGACAAGTGCGAGTGACACTCATACGCGAAGGGTTCCGTACTATTATATGTACAACATTAGACAATATATTATTACCTTTTTAAGTTTTTAGTATTGGTTGTTATAGCAACAGAAATAAATAATCTTTCTTAGCTGTCATGGTTCATGAGATCACTGCTTACCATCAGGTGAGATCGCAGCCAAGTACTAGTTTATCTCAAGGAGTTGTCAGCAACAGCAGGGGCCCAGCCGGGTCGAAGCCTACTGGGGCCAGGGTTATCCGAAAGGGCGCTCGAGCCCCGGTATGAAGGCTAGAAGGAACGGGGTGGGTCTTTTAGTCAGTAAGAGTCTGACACTATCTCCCGCTCCGCCCAAGGGCGGGGGATGTCAATGCATGATTTTTGCCCACCATAAAAATAAAAAATAAAAAAAAAAGGCACTAAGATTTTTTTTAACGACTTTTACAAAATCTAGTGCTCAAAGAGTACTTTACTTATGTATTATTCAAATAAATGTTCTTCATATAACGTGCTTACGTATATTTTTTTTGAAAATTCTAAGTTATGGCTGGATACGACGGCCTTTAGCCACACATTACGACACCCTTGGGAGAGATTATAGCGGCACGTTTTTTCCTACAGTTACCGACTGTTTAATTATTTATTTTCTTGCTAGCTTTCGCCCGCGGCTTCGCTCGCTTGGCATTAGGTACTTAAGGAATCGGGATAAAAGGTAGCCTATGTTCTTTTCCATGTGACTATATGCATGCCAAATTTCATCTAAATCCGTTCAGCCGTTGCGTGATTAAGTAACAAACATCCAAACATCCACACTTTCACATTTATAATATTAGTGAGGATTATTTGTTCAGTCCGTACGAAAGGAATATCATCATCATCATTTCAGCCGAAAGACGTCCACAGTTGGACCTAGGCCTCCCCCAAGTGTCGCCATAATGACCGCGGGTCCTGTGCGTCTCGCATCCATCAGATTCCCGCGACCCTCACCAGGTTATAAGTCCACCTTGTTGGAGGCCTTCCAACGCTGCGTCTTCCGGTACGTGGTAGCCATTACAGAACCTTTCATCACCATCATCTGTTCTGCGAGCAATGCGCCTTGCCCACTGTCACTTAAGTTTGGCGATTCTTTAAAATCTATAAGGTACCAAAAACCTATTAAATATCATCGAATTCAATTTCAACTTATACGGTTTTAGTCATTTTGGTAGCTTAATCAGAAGTTTTGAGCAGTTTGAGATTTGTCGATTGCTTTTCTTTTTAATGTATTTAAAAGGCTTCTATAAATCTATTATTGGAACACACTTCGAAATCATACATTACAAAATCCTCGCCGCCTCCTACTGCGAAGCAGTAATGCTAGCAAAAGAGGAGGCCGACCTCATCAAGCAACGGCGCTCACGCCCCAGTCACCACCGGGCTTCCGATCCCGATTTCCGGTCACCGTAGGCGCAGGCTTGCGGACGGCTAGCAATGGGTAGCTCAATACTCAATATTTTTTTGCATTCCATATGTACAATATTGAGTATTCCGGACCGAGCCCAAGTCTTCCACTGTTGGACCTCCCCCAAGTGCCGCCACAATGAACGGTCCTGTGCGTCTCGCATTCAACGAATTCCCGCAACCTTTACCAGGTCACGGTTCACCTTGTAGGAGGTCTTCCAACGCGGCGTCTGCCGGAACGCTGTCGCCATCCAGAACCTTTCGGCCCCAACGGCCACCTGTTCTGCGATCACTTTAGTTTGACGATTCTTCGTGTTATGTCGGCAACTTTGGATATTTTCTGATTTCTGATTCGATCACGCAAGGAAACTCCGACATACCAAAAATATTTAAACAAAAATACGTTCCTTTACGCATAGAACGTTTTACACATTTTCAAAGAAAAAAAAAAAAAACGCATTTGTAAATTGAATTTGGAACGTAGTCGCTTTTAAATATAAATAGCATTATTTTGTGATTCCGACAAAGATTTTTATCGGCATCGAGTGTTCATTGAAGGGGATGACGCTATTCAGGATTGTCGTGTAACTTTTTTCAGCGAATTTACACCATAACAGATATCCGGTTCCGTCTGCGAGCGCCCCAGGTGAACGCGATATCATTGAGCGTGCTTAATAATGTATATTGATTGACTATGTTTTAAATGATGGTATTAGCCTTCTTGCTTTCTGTGTTTATCGTAAGGGGAAAAGTTTAGCTAAGAAAATAGTGTGTGTCTTTGAACATCATTCTAATTTGAGATCTGCATACCTAATGTCCCACTAGATGCAATGAAACGTCATTTCTTTCTGAGAGGAATGACCTGTAAGCTGTAATCCAGAAAGCGGTTCTTGTTAGGTGTAAAGTCCCACAAGCTTTCATTAAAAAGCGAGGATCCTTCGATCAGATGAACATTATGTCCATTCCGGGGTTGTATTTTTCTAATCACGCGGAAAACGAAACCGAACAACCTTCCATAAAAATCTTTTTCAAGAATCGAAAAAAAAATTTGACCTCTCCGTACAAACTGTCCAATCAAGTTTATAATTTTCTATGGTGAGGTGGATTTTTATTTTCGTATCCTGAAAAAATTTTTTGCGGAAGGTTGATCAGTTTCGTCTACTGAGCAAGCCCTTAAAGTTTGTGGAGAGCTGTCCCTTACACCTTGTATTGGAATTTTTACTTCTACGTAGATGTCGCTACGGGTTCAGTTCTTGTCGATGGGTTGGCTCATGTCTTGTTGGGTCTATAACATAAATAGAAATGAATAGAAATGAATAGAAATGAATAGACTGTAACCATAGCGGTTAGATTTATGATAAATGATATTTATTTTGCAAATAAGTTTAAAAGCACTTTTTACACGTAATTTTTTTTTCGTCACTTTAATCTTTCAATCGTGGTAATTAGAGACACAATAGTAAGACAATAGTTGCGCGAACGCCGACGTTCGCTTGGGGTTTAATGAATTAAACTAGATGTAGCCGGTGTTTCCTCGCTGACTACCCTGAGAAGAAACACCGAATAAAACTCAGAGCTATCCTTGTCCTCCTCCTCCATATCTAGTACGAACTCATTAAGGGTACCAACCTAAATAAACCAAAAAAATAGGCTTACTGACGTTTCGGACACGTCATTTTGGGACACAGAGTCCAAATCATCTCTTTATTTTTTTCAGTGACGATTCGGACACTGTCAAATTTAATGAAGCCGTTTAGTACAGTCAGATACAAAAGTTTTAAAATATAAAATTAAATAAAAAAGCGTTACCTATCTGAACTATTTTAACATGGCTTTAAGCCACAGAAAGATAGCGCTGTCTTTTGGTAATAAATGGCTTTGTGAACATATATCACACCATCGGTATCAGGTTTTAAAGAAACGAAAACTTTAGATGGCCGTGGTCCGACTATATAGACCCAATCATCGAGTGATGGTGTTCAGATAACATCTAATAAGTGTTTATAGACCATAAATATAAAACCGTAAAAGCAACTCTAAGAGTGTGCCAGGAAGCCTAATTTCCTAAGACAACTTCAGTCCTGATCTTCTGTAAACATTATCAAGTTACCTGTTTTCCACACACATCCTATTTCTACATTTCTTTTAGTTTGCAATACTAATGCTAGCATGCGACTACATATGGCCTATAATGCCGTGAACACTATGCTAGATTAAATCTCTTACTGATTTAAAAAAAAAAAAAAGTGTACCAGCTGGTCAATCTGAAACTCTTGAGTCTTGGAAGACAAAGTTCGAGGCGAAGGCATAAGTTGTGTCTCAAGTTTGTGATGCTTTGCAGTTTCCATCAGTTTTAAGAATGGAATCTTAAATTATTTTTCAATACACTTACTAGAAACCCGCTTTTAGGCACGTAATGTACTGTTGTTGTGTTTTTCGCACTAGTGCGCAAAAGTTCGCGTGCTCTTAACTTTATTACATTTATAGTAGCAGGCTGGGCGCGGCGCGACTCCCGGACCACATTTCGCGCGTGAACCCCCGTTTATTTATATCTTCATAAGTGTATTGAAAAACGTCGTTTGATACACGTGGATCACTGCAGCCCTCAGCTCCATAACAGTCTCGCCTACGGTTTGGGCGAATGCCGCCTCGGTCACAATGATAAACTTTCTCCATTTGTATTAAAATGTACTATTTCTTTTCAAGTACCTATCGTGTAAGACTGTCGGCGTTTTTTGCACAATTTTAATACTGTAGTACGGGACCTTTTGTGTGTGAATCTGACTTGTACTTGGTAAGTTTTTTTTATGACACTTGTAAGTACAAACTGTACCAAATAAACCGGGCGTTCATCTACCACCGAATTAAAAAACAAACAGTTCCAATTGAAACTTTTTATCGCAGCTTGTATATCTCTGGGAGCAGGTGGGTTCAACCTTTTTTCTTGTCGGGCCACATAGTGAGAGCATAGTCAGGCGCATTACTTTGTGTAATTTATTTCATCACCACTGCTCTCAAAACGGTGAAGGTAAAACATCGTGAGGAAACCGGTATGTATGGGCCGCACTGGGCCCTCGTGGTGGATTAGGACCCATTCCCTCTTCTAGAGAGGAGGCCTGAGTTTCAACAGTGGGAACATCATAAGGCCGAATAAGCTATGTCACAGTGCTTCTACTATATTCATGATGGGCTGCAAAAAGCATTAGTCAAATAAAACTCTACATTTAATATTGTATACATTAACAGTTTTTTTTTTTTTTTGTCAAATGGATTGTTTTCTATAAAATAGCTAGATACTATGGGAATAGAACTATTTTTTCGTTTTGTTAGTAGGACCGTCATTGATTGCCAAGGAGTGAAATAGTAAGCAGCCTTCCGTACTGTTAAACTGCTACTGAGACAGGGAATAAATACAAAACAAATGCTACTGTGGCGACATCTATAAGAACTACGTAGAGAAATAGGAAATCCTGCATCGCGCAATTAAAGTTCTCCGAGCGATTTGGTTTGTCCTATATAAGATAGCTCGAAATCTATCGAGCAGTTGCCCACCAGACATAACACCTGTCTGGTCGGAGAATCCTCCTTTTTCAATGGAGGTTGCCTCAATATATACCTCTAATCTACCAATATTGTGTTAGGCTGCAGGGCCATTCATGCGCGGTGGGCCACATGCTTCCCGCAGGCCGTAGCTTGAGTACAGCTGTCTTGGAGTAACATAAAATATTTTTTATACAAAGGTCGCAAACTTCTGGTAATGCCTCACTAACTTGAGCCATAAACTTGATTTAATGTGTGCGCTCTTTTATTTCCTTCTATGGAGACAAGGAATTGGTCGTGCTGTTTACTATTTTCCCGAATCATTAGGTGATAAGACCCCAGCCTATTTGTTATTTTGTGCGGAAATCTTGTGTTAAGAATAGCCAACACGGGGTATATTTCCATATAACCGCTCTTATGTGATTATGACGTTATTATATCTTTATTTTCTTTTACTTTTAACTCGAACAAAAACGGATATTTTGTGAATATTATCTTTTTTTTTATGTGGGATAATCATCCAATGACATCAGGGAATTTTAGTCACTAAAAATCCACTTCTGTTCCTGCGTTGCCTTTCTTACCAGGGCCGAGTCTTCCTTTCAAAAGCAGACCCTCGGCCCCAGTAGGCTTCGACCCTGCTGGGCCTCTAGAGTTGCTGACAAATCCACGTGGAACCTCACGCGCCATCGACAACTTGGGCTGGGTCCGGACGGTTTTCGGACGGTCGGACGGCGAGTTACCCGTTGCTGGTCGTCCGCAAGATCAGAATCCCGACGGCTAGGGAGTATTGCCTCACGCATGCGTCCGCCTCCTTTGCTAGCATTACTGCTTCACAGTAGGAGGCGACCGCCTGCCACTCCTCCTCGCTCCGGACTATGGCCTGTACCGAGGTCTAGCGCAAAAGATCGCTGCTTGTGGATATTATCTAAGTTTCTATTGAAATGAAAACTATAAAGATCTCTGAAAAACTGATATTTTACGTGCCTACGGTGGCTGGTAGTCGGGGTCGGGATCGCGCGGCTGGGGCGTGAGAATGCCCTCTTCCTCACGCGTGCGAGCCTCGCCTTCGGTAACATTACTGCTTCGCAGAAGGGGACGATCACCTCCCGTTCTCTCTTACTCAGGACCATGGCTTGAACTGGGGCCAGGTGCGAAAGGTTGCCTCCAAATAAATATATAAGCGGGGCACACTTCCACGGTATGTTCTACCGTGTCATCCAGGCGGTTCGTACAATGGTGACACCCGAGCGTTTCTTGTGTTCGAACCCGGTGCAGGAACCTCCCGAACTTACCATATTCTTTTAGGACCTGCGTCATACGGAAAGTGAGGACAACGTGTCACCTATAAAACTATTCCTCAAAGAGGAGACTTACTGCTATAATTATGGCGTGCCAAACCCCAGATGGAGTAAGATCTGGCATCTAATAAAAATCAAGCGCATTTTGTCAAAGCCAATTACTGCTCCAAAGGCCACCATCATACAACAATATGTCATACGCCATAAAACTAAAAACCCACCAACACAGCACGACAATGAAATTCCGAAAGTTTTTTACAGCGAAATCCGTTTAAAACGCAGCGGCTTTACAATCGGATTCAGTTATGGAATTCCGACAGATTGTTACAAACGAACTCCGGTAGTTGTATCTACGTGGTTCGGGTTAGGATGCGGATTCTGGGCCGGAGTTAGCGAGTTTGCGCCGGGAATGTGGCGCGAGGGTGGAGTTAACTATGAATATGATTGGTAAGTGTTGTTTAGGTTCGTGATTGTAAGGAAGGAAGGAGTAAAAAAGAAAACTGAAAAGGTAGAAAAAAACTGGAAAAAAAAATGTACTGACTGACATATCAACGTACAGTTGAAACTTCTGGGACTAAGAGCGTGAAATTTCGCACAAAGTATGGTTTTATGACGTAAGCGAGCAGTAGCAGAGGATTTTCCAAAATCCACCCCTAAGAGAAAAACGGCGGTCCTTTCACGTGGGTGAGCTGGTAGAAGCTAGTAAATGTATATAAACTTAACAAGGGACTTGGGACCCAAGCATTGCCATACAGCGTGGCAACGCCATCTGTCTTTTGGATAATTGCTGCTCGACAGTGATGCGGAGGAGTTTTTCGACAACATATTATTTTAGATTCTTTTTAATTAGTACTTTCTCACCAGCCACATCGCTAAGAATGCTGTTAATACTAATAAAGATGGCTGAAATTGAACTCTCCCTTAGAACTTTCCTCTAGGAGAAGATGATGGCTATTCTAATATCTTTGACAGCCGTCACGAATAGTCAGAAGTCAGGAGGGCCCGGTCTAGGGGGGGGCGGGGGGCGGCGGTGCAAGCCGAGCATTTGCCCATAGCGGCAAAAAGTGAGGGGCGGTAAATGATGGTGTCCAGTCAGTATGCATTTAAGCGAAAGTTGCGGCATTACTTTCAGAACAACTAGCGGAGTCGTTTCAAAACCCCCCTTCTGCTACTTTATCTATATATATATGTAGGTATATTATATTAAATGTAAATATTATATTAAATTATATTAGATGTCTTGATCACAGTTACTTACCGACCGAAGTTATGAAAACAAACGTGGTACCAATAATTAAAAATAAAACCGGTGACGTATCCTGTTTATCTAATTATCGCCCCATCTCATTAGCAACAATAGTATCTAAAATTTTTGAACGTATTATTAATGGTCATTTGGGTGAAGAAAACATTCCTATATGTCAGACTCAATTTGGCTTTAGAGCCGGCTTATCTACAGACCTCGCAATATTTGCGTTAAAAAACACAGTGCGAAACTACATTAAGAGAAATACCTCAGTTTTTGCATGCTTTCTCGATCTTAGTCGCGCTTTTGATTCTATTAATTATGGAATACTATGGGAGAAATTAAGAAATACAAAAGTACCCGCAACAATAATAAAAATTTTAGAATTCTGGTACTCAAACCAAATTAATCAGGTAAAATGGGGTAGTACTTTATCAGACCCATATAAACTGTCATGTGGGGTTAGGCAAGGCGGGTTGACCTCTCCTGTACTATTTAATTTGTATGTGAACGAGTTACTGGAGGAGCTGAGCAGCACCAGAGTCGGATGCCACGTAGGAGGCGCATGCCTTAATAACCTTAGCTACGCTGACGACATGGTGTTGCTCAGTCCCTCTGCTGGCGGACTGAGGAAGCTTATCGCGATTTGCGAGCAATATGCAGTTGCGCACTGTCTGACATATAATGTTAAAAAATCGGAAGTCATGATTTTTAAATACTGCAAAGGACCAGATCACATACTACCCATCAATTTATGTGGATCTCCCTTGAAAATTGTAAACTCTTTTAGGTATCTTGGGCATATTATTAGCGATGACCTAAGCGATCATCTCGACCTTGAGAGGCAAAGACGAAGCATTGCCTGTAAAAGTAACATGCTAGCAAGGCGTTTTGCGTACTGTTCAAAACAGGCAAAAGTTACTCTGTTTAAAGCATATTGTCAGGCGTTCTACACTGGCCAACTGTGGTATAGGTACACGAAGAGTACGTACAATACTCTTCGTGTACAATACAATAATGCTTTCCGGGCCATGCTCAACCTGCCTTGGCGGTGTAGCGCGTCTGGCATGTTTGCCGAGAACAGAGTTGACGACTTCTATGCTGTAGTGAGAAGGCTGAGAGCATCGTTTCATTCAAGACTAATGAGCTGCAAAAACATAATTGTAACCACGATTTTCAAAACACTCTATATGACTTCTAGACATTTTATTATTGTGAATTGAAATCTCTCATTGATTTATTTGACATTTTTATTAATAAACCGAGTCTGACATTTTATTATGTATTGAACTGAATTTGACTTTGTATTAATTATAAAATTGAATCTGACATTTTATTATTAATCTAAACCTGACATTGTATTAATTTAATTTTTGACATTTTATAAGTTAACAAATTGAATCTGACATTGTTATTATTGATCTGACATTGTATTAATTACTGAAACTGAATCTGAATGTATAATATTAATATCTTTAATTTTTAATTTTAATTTTAACATTAACTTTATTCAATATGTAAACTGTCTTTTTACTATGGGTTTTCTTAGCCTGAAATAAATGAATTTATTATTATTATTATTATTATTATTAAATATATATGTATGTCTATTTTAGTTATATATATACATTTGCACCCTTATTTTTCTTAATAATCCATTTTTTTTTTTTTGTTTTGTTATTTTTTTTTTTGTGCACCTGCCATGTTTTTCTCTTCACCACCCTAGGTTGACTGGTAGAGAATGCCTAAGGCATTAAGTCCGCCTTTGTACCTGTGCGTTGCATAAAGTTTAAATAAATAAATAAAATGCTAAATTGATTCTAAACCGAATTTTATGTGCCACCTTCCAACCTATTTTAGTTTGGATAGTGAAATATATATATACCTATGTAAAGGGTGGCGAAAACTATCTTTGTCCGGTGTGGTTAAATAACCAGATCGGGCCCTGTTTGGCTGAGGAGTATCATGTTACCTAATTACTGGGTTATGGAGGCTGACCTCCAACTTACATATCTAAATAAGTAGTATACTGGTATACAGCTACATCTGGTAAGACTGGACACCGACCCAAGCATAATTGGGATTAGGCTCGGCGAATATATCGAACGTTTGTATGTTTCTTACTTCTTCACGTTTTAACGCCTGAATGGGTTGCAATGATACTTGGTACACAGGTAGTTCATGTCTTGGAATAGCACATAGGGTTTTTTCCCAAATAGCATGTGCCCTTGGGTTAATTTTTTACTATCAAGAAAGAAAATACCTTATGCTCAGCGCTAAACCAACATAAAAGGTTATTTTGCAAACCACGACGGGGATGGCGCGACGACCTTGTCATGACCTTGATGGCTTCCTTAAGAATTGGAATGAAAAAGCAAATAACAGTGATCACTGGAAAGAATGGAGGGAAGCCCAAAGGCCTGCACTGCTGGGCAAACCCAGCTGTGGAATTATACAGGCTAGCTATAATTATAATAATTTCTTGTCATACATAAAAGAGGACACGCTGTACACGTGGACAGTAGATACCCAATCCCAAAAACACAGTAACAAAATTAACATACTCATTTAAATGTTAACCGAAAATAAACAAGAACGAACTTAAAATATTGAGTAAACAGGAAAACGAAATTAATTTGCACGTGGTAAGGATCAGTCTTCTGTAAGAGCATCATTGATGAAACTGATTTAAAGTCGAGCAAATTAATTTTGAAAATTATGTGCCGAGGTAATATATTTAGTTGGAAGCCGGTTTATTGATAATGAAATATTATGAGGAAAATGAAGACCGGTTAATAATTTGAAAACAGGTTTAATATGGCTTTAAATATTGTGTTTATTTTTAAACCATTGTTACTATATCAATTGATATCGAAGAAATTTGGATAAAGGGTAAGAAGTGAAATAAAATTAATGTAACTGAGATATTTTTAATATATTACATGAATGAAAAGAGTGTCCATGGAGGTTCTTGCACATTCTTCTCCATAAAGAACGCTGCTTTCAAATGTGCTATTACCATCATTTTTCTGACTCACTGACTTCTTGAGATTTCGAAAGTGCCTGTAAATGGTTTATTTGAAATAAAATGCTTTAAATCTTTGGACGATGACCTTGATTTACGAATTACTAGCTTTTGACCATTTATTCTGCGAGCTATGTGTCTATCTTATTCTTTGCCTTTTTTTATTATCTATGTCTCTATTCTTCTAAGTCATGCACTCTTGACAGTGTGGTCGTGGTCATGTCTCGGTTCCGGAAAGGTGATGACGGAGGACTTGTCCTGTGCCACTGCCAAGAGAAGCAAGAAGAGGTCACAAAGGAAGTTAAAGCGCGTGACAGCTACTGGCCGGTGACTGCAACTTTTTTAACCCATACACGCAGTATCAAAATGAACCCTGACGAAGAAGGTTTAAATACGGAAGCGGCGTGTGACGGCGTTTTGTGGCCAGTGAGTGTGAGCCACAAGAAGCCGGCAGCGGCGATTTGTAGCACGTGGCGGCCACCGGCGTCAACAGTGTGCAAAGAATCCATATAGCATAATCAGCCATTTAGTGTTCCTACTGCTGGGACTTAGGCCACTTATTTCTAGGAGAGGGAATGGGCCGTAATCCATCCCGCGGAACCAGTGCTGGTTGGTGAATGTCACATGTCTTCGAATTTTTGGTTCTAGGACATGCCGGTTTCCTCACAATGTTTTTCTTCATCGTTTTGAGAGCAGTGGTGATGAAATAAATTGCACAAAGTTATGCGCCGGACTGGGTTTAAAACCAAAACCAACAACTTGCAAGTCGGGGTCGTTACCACTCGGCCACCGCTGCATTCATATAAAATGTATGAAAGTTATGGGAAATATATAGCGTATTGTAGGTGGCCCAAGAGCAGCGACCCTTATGAGCAGATTAAAGTTGGTAGCATCAGCCATTTTGTTATAAAACAAACGGCCATCGTCAACACAGCTGAACAAAGAGAAAACACTCCGTTAACTTCTGCAATCCACAACAATTCAAAGTCGAAAGTTGCTCTTTATAATATTTCTATAAATATTCAACATTTTAAAATGTTAACTTGTAAAGTATTTCTGGGAGAGTGAGCTCAAATCGGTTGCTCTTCATAATTGTATAATTTTAGATCTTTCGTCTGGATTTATTGTTTTATTTTCTTTAGAAAGTTTTATTGTTAGACGCCGTCGGTCAAGTGCGATTGATTTTGCATTGTCGGTTCTGTCTGTGAACTTTGGAATAGTTTGGTATGCGCAATTGAAATGCATTCATCCAGACTTTTGCGTTTTGGCAGATAGTTTTAACTTGATGTGGTGTAAATCTTAAGTTGCACTAGAACTCCGAGCCGTAGTCAGAGTGGAATTTAAGATACGGCGTCAGTTAAAATTTGAGATGATCTGATCTGGTAAATTGAATTGACACTTCAATGCCATCTTTTTATTTGTCTCCTAGATAAATGACTAAATAATCTGCTATTATTACCTAACACTTTTTGGGCAAGTGATTTCTTATTTTCAGCACTAGTGCGGAAAAGTGCGCGAGCTCGCCCCGCTATAATTTTGTATGTATTGTATCAGTCTGAGCGCTATAAGCGGCCCCCATGAGTCACCGTTAAACCCCTGTTTATTGACTTCTACGTCAATGTATTGAACGTCGTTTGATACAAGTGGAAATTTCCCACGGTAGCAGTCGGCTTCGCTTTGATTGCGATGACAAACTATCTCCAATTGTATCAAAATGCGATCCGCCAAATCTAAGGAGAAATCACGTGAGTAGTGAACGCTTAGCCAAGTTGATAATCTACAATCATTAACGCTAGTAGAAAACTTCAAATGTATGACGTCATCTCAACGTTCAGTCACGTGGTCAGAACAAAGGAATCGGAGACGTTACCGACTCGAAGCGACGAAAGAGTATCGGAACGAAACGGTTGTAACTTGGCTAGGCCAGCTGAACAGAGTAACGCTAAAAGCAAGAGCTGTCCAAAGGGTTATGTACATTTACTAAGTTAACCCTAAAATAATCTAAAGTCTTTCAACAATTAACATAAATTCTCAACGCTTTCATCGACACCTCCTCCTCAGCTTTAGGACTATTAAAAAAAAAAGTCCATCATTTCTTTAATTTTACTTTGGTCTGCGCAAAAATTTTCCAGCATTCTCGTTAAAATTATTAAATACAACAGAGCATTAAAGGAGATAGATGTACTTAAACATTTTAGCTTTGAAACAAGGGTGGGTTTTATTCTTTTAAGGCACTTTTGTAACATTTTTTTTGTATAATTAATATTTTTGTTTGTATATGTAACTGACGTGTGCGTTGTACTATTGCTATCAGTGCGATCTATTTCTCTCCTACAAAAAATCGGTCACCTATTATCGGACGTCTGCGGGCAGCTTTAGAGTTGTGTTGTTAGTGTGAATAGGTGTTTCTTTTACTTGAGTACAGTTGGAGAAATGAAAAAGCTAAGCACCTTTGAGTTGACTGGCTTGTTGGTTTAGTGGTTAGTGACCCTGACTGCTATGCCGGAAGTCGTGGGTTCAATTCCCATCTAGACAAATATTTGTGTGATGAGCATGATCATTTGTTCTGTGCTTGGGTCTTTTGATGTATCTTTTGTTCTGACCACGCGTACATTTGAAGCTTTCTACTAGCGCTAACTATTGTAGATAAGCAACTTGGCTAGGGGTACAGGCGTTTTTGACGTGTGCGTCGGTCTAATGTAGTTCTAGCTTAAAACGAACAATTCTACGGCTTACTCTAAACACAGTCTTCAGCATAAATTGCATTGTATTGGGAAACTCGGTTCAACAACCTCCGACCGTTCCCAACGGCTCGGCTGTTACGTCACGTATTTCAAGAATATCCCCCAAGGAGGGAAGACAATACAATCACGGAACACCTCCCTATCACCCAGAGACACGTACGCCCATAAGTTACGGGGTTTAAAGATTGAAGTATAGCTATCGTAGTTAACGCGGGAGCGACGCTACTGGCGGGTGGCCAACCACCATCTTGTTATTGAAGATAAGTTTTGTTTCTTGCAAGAGAACACCTTTTGTAAGGAATTTGGGATGAGCCACCTGCTGACGGTAGTAATGGCGTGGTGGTAGACTTATTTTTTCTAGAAATCTAGGAAGGTATCTGCGGCTGAAGTTAACTTCATCTTTTTCGAAATTCAAACTTCCCAGTAACCAAAAAAATAAGTTAAAACCTCACTAAAAGTTTGAAACAATTCAAACTTCGTAGTTTCAAAGAAATTAATTAAAGCCTAGACTTGAATTACCTTGAAAGGACCCACTAGGGCTGCAAATGGAAACTGAAGGAATATGGTTAGGTTTTTTAGGTAGGAAATCATATAAAATCCACTTCTGTTCATTCTTTGTCTTCGTTCCGGTTTCTAAGGATTCACTTCTGCACAACTCATGGCCCCATTAGCCTTCGACCCTGCTGGGCATCTTCAGTTTGCAGACATCTCCTTGAGGCGCTTGGAACACTACGCGATGTTGACGACTTGGGCTTAGTTAGGACGGTCGGAAGGAACATGGGTAGGTGCGTTTGTTGTGATGACCCCTATGTCAAACAGTGCACGTCTTTCGGCTGGAATAATCCAATGATGGTGATGAAATGGTGCTTTAAAAAACGGCCAATTAAATTAGATAAAAGAATGTCTTAGATGATTGCACTAGTATTCAAAGGCTCTTTAAATTCCCCCTAGGTAAGCATTTGATACTTTTTACATAGTTTTTTAAACAGCAGGAGAAAAAAGCTATACAAAAAGTTGGCACCTCGGTGATTAAGCTTTTAAAAGTTAAGATTAAACCAATTTCTTAAGTACTCCCGTAAGATTAAATAAACCAATTTCCTCCACCAGTACAAAATAAGCAAATAAAGTGTAAAACCACTTAAAATTCAGCGCGCTCCGGTCGCAGGAACGTGAAGATGCATGCACCAGTGGACCGTAAGGACTATAAACCACCGCAGACATCCCATGAGCCACAAATCACGGTATGCACTGTGCTGGAAACTTAAGATGGAGACCAGAAGGTCCAAACATGATCAGCCTATAAAGTTTCAACTATACCATTTTTTAGGTAGGAAAATCATCTAGCTATATCCCCCACTCTTAGGCGGAGCAAGAGGGTGTTTCAGACTTTTTGTTGACTAAAAAACCACCCCTACCACGCTGTTTCTTTGTTGCCATACCAGGGCCGATTTTTTCTTTCAGAAGCAAACTCTTGGCTGTTGGACTCCGACGGTTTGCTGACAACTCTTTGAGGTGCGCTTCCGGACGGTTACCGGACGGTTATCCGCAAGCATGCGTCTATGGTGGACGGAAATCGGGATCGGGATCCCGGCGGCTGGGGTGTAAGAGCCGGTCCCTCGCGCGGTGGAAGTGTGATCTCCTCCTTTGCTAGAATTACTGCTTCTCAGAAGGAGACGACAGCTTGCCACTCCTTCTCGGACAATGGCTTGTACTAAGGCCCGGAACCATGCCATATTTTAAAATTAGTTACAAATGTGACGAAAGTGACAACTGTAACAATGGTTAAACACAGCGGGGCATTGTTCATCGACAGCTGAGCATTGTCCACTACTGTTAGTTTTGTCCATCTATTTAAAAATCATGAGGCTCTACTCTCTTAACGCGATCCGATTACTGCTCGCCGCCCCACGCTTAGTTACCGCTCACAATGGCAAGGTTGTGAATTGGCCGTTAGAAAGAATAACCGCTGTCCTGGAACGCAAAGAGTTACTGACTGAAGGAATATGTCTATTAAAGTATAGGTACAGAAGTCAATCTACATACAAAGCGCGCTCGAGCAACGCACACATAGACACCGCTCACGGATACGATGTCTCGGTCATGTCACGGCTCACTCGTGGAACAGTTCCAACTCAAACGCTCATTAGTGTGCGTCCACCGAGCGTAGTTATAAAAAGTGAAGTACATACATGACATTTCCTTGCGTGATCACATCAGAAATGAAGATATCCGCAGGAGAACCAAGGTTACCGACGTAGCTCGAAGAATCGCCAAACTTAAGTGGCAATGGGCAGGACACATTGCATGCAGAATGGATGGTCGATAGGGACGAAAGGTTCTGGAGTGGCGACCACGTACCGAAAGACGCAGCGTTGGACGGCCTCCAACAAGGTAGACCGATGACCTGGTCAGGGTCGCGGGAATCCGATGGATGCGTGATGCACAGGACCGGTCGTTGTGGCGACGCTTGGGGGAGGCCTATGTCCAACAGTGGACGTCTTTCGGCTGATATGATGATGATGATACATGACATTGTCTTCTGTACCTATTTTGTGCTCAGAGTGAGATAAGTTATTTGATATCTTCTCTACGAGGGTATAAGTATAAAAAGGCTAAAAAAAGGAGAGGTTTACTATTGATTTTTGTGTAAAGTTGAACTTCTATATCCAGATTCCAGTCGTTCAGGAAAAATAAAGTGCAGCAATGGTGTGAAAGTAAATTGAGATCGGGCGAGTGCCGTGCGGTGGCCATTCGTCAGCATTGAATGGGACAGTCCGGATCCATTTTTATTGAAGCTGCGAAAATGTAGCGTTCGGGTTCACTGGACTCTGGACTCGGTGGCGTCCTAATAAGTCGGACAGCACTGTCGTAAAATGTGACCTGGGACCATTTGGTGATACTGAAGTTGAGTGAGGAACAATGTTTGATTTTAAACAAGAAGATGCTGTTTGAAATCTTTTAGGCGCTTCTATTATTGACGTACATAAATGCTATTGCTATTATTATTATGAAACTATTACCACTTAGTGTAGGCTTATGATTCATATTTGAATTTGTAATTGGTTTAACATAGTTTCTGACACAAAAATACTATTAACGCCTTAGATCTCACAAATTGGTTTTTACTTATTACAAAAATGCCAAAAATATCAGGGGTATATTATAAGTAAAAAATACTTTAAATAGCAGTTACTGCTTACGCTGATTAATTTTATGCTACTGCATAAAATGTCATATATTTAACAGTGAAAATAATTAATTTCTTATGGAGCAATCAAAAATACTCTTTGTAGTATTAGTAAAAAAATAAAAAAAAATGCTGGAAATGCTGGATATTGCTGTAAAAAGCAACTTGACTTATTTTAAACATTTTTATAAATCGCAGTCACCTAACTCAAGCATCTTAGCTTAAAAGGTGATCACTAAATCTTGTATCTAAAAGCAATAGCATAGCAAAGTCGGCCTTATAATGTTCCCACTGCTGGGACTCAGGTCTCCCCTCTAGGACAGGGAATGGGCCATACACCACCACCGCGGCTCCAGTGCGAGCTGCTGGATGTCACATGTTTTCGAATTTTCGGTTCAGGACATGCTGGCTTCCTCACGATGTTTTTCTTCTCCGTTTCGAGAGCAGAAGTGATGAAATAATTTACAGAAAGTAATGCGTCGGGTTGGGTTTGAAACCGCGACTAGTAGGCTAGTCGAGAGCAATATACGTAATTAAAATAAACATATTTTTTTATTTACAAATAATTTAATCCGAAGTGGTACACCACTACAATAATAAAATTATCAAACGAAACTGTTCCGGCACAGTATGAATATTTATTTTAAATCTGCATTGTTCCCTGAAAAAATCACTGAAAACATTTTATTTACAAGATTATCAGTTATTGATATAAACCACGTTTCATGTTACAGTAATTTACACTCTGACGAATTGAATACGCAAAGTTATTATTTTGTTATTGAAAGTTCTCGACTTCACAATGGTTTTGTTTGTGTTATTTTCGCAAAATGATTTTAAATTTATTAATTTTTTTGGTTAATTGATATAAACTAGTGCTTGACTGCGATCCCACCTAATTGTAAGCAGTGATGCTATCTCTGATGGTGAGGCGCACTAGTTTATGAGCCTATTCACTCTAGCCTTGAAGACACTCAAATTATAAATCGGATAGGAAGACCACAGCAGGCAAATTGTTCCAGTCCTTCGACGCACGCGTTATAAACAACGAGGCGAAATAAATTGCAAAAACCGAGATAATTTTTGTTTAACCTATTGATGAATCAGTAGACACTAAAGTCGTCTCTATCATAAAATGGAATATCAGAAATCAGACTATTGCTTGAGTTTCTTAACCGGAAATAAAAAAATCTTAAATGACGATGTGGTCAACGATGGAGCATGCTTGCCTAGAAGTAAGCTATAGAATAGAATAGAATAGAATAGAATAGAATAGAATAGAATAGAATAGAATAGAATAAACTTAATTGTACACCGAAAGTAACACCCACACATTATTTATTATTTATTTAGAGCCCCTAGTCTGGAAAAGAAAAACAATTTTTCCTGTGCGGCATGGTTACACTAGTCTCTACATCTGAGCCCAGCAGAGACTTGAGCGTTCTATTTTGAGTGCGAGAAAAAAGCTATGTATTGAATGTCTGCCGATAGATCTGAACTTTTAGATAGCAGTTTAAACTTACGACAATGGGTCTCTTAAGAGGGCCCTTCCCGATTCGTCTATCTTCAACGTGGGTCATGGTTTAAAAGCTTGTGGTTTAATCCAATACTATGTTTAATCTTTCGAATACCGTCAATTAGAGACACAACAGAATGAACGCCGGCGATCACTTGGGGTTTAATAAATTAATAAAAAGGCAACGCAATCAAAAAAAGAGATAAACCTGAACGCTCTGTTTACATTCGGTAATTAACGTCAGTTACTCTAATATTTCACAGAACTTCCAGGAAATATGTGTTTTTTTTATAAACCTCTGGAAAAACATTTGTTAAGTATTTAAAATCTCGATTAAATGTGCAGTTTCTATTTTTTTTTTCACATTTATGAGTATATTTTGAAGGGCCAAAGTTCACACAAAATATAGCAGATATTCAGTGGTCTTTACTTGATTAGCTTTTCACAAATCTATGTTTTGATTTCAATAAAAATCTAGATAATATCCGTAAGATATCTGTCTTTCCAAAATATCTAGAGAAAGATGTGTAATAAATAACGTCAAAACCACGTAAGAGTAGTTGTATGGAAATGTACCTCGGGTTGATCACTCTTAATAGTCAGTTTTAAAGAGTACCTACTGATTGTTCGCTACAATTGTATAGATAAATAGATTTTTGTTTGTCATAGGATCGATACCTGGAGAGCAGATGCTGATAATGGGAGTGAAGGTCATGAAAGAGACGCTCCGGGCGTTGCGACAAACGCAGGGCGTTTTCGGGCACATGCGCGGGCTTAAGGACGACGGGCAATGGGTAGCTCATTGTCCGCCTACCTAGTAAGGAGCAAAGGACTTGCCATGATGTGTTAAATGTTAACGTGCGAGAGAGAAAGAGGGAAGGAGCTATACAACCTACATAGCTTCACTTTAGCAGTTCAGTTTAGATCGTAAAATGGATCGCGTTAAGAGTTTGTGGTTACATTGCAGGTCCGTATCGACGTCGACGGCGTGTAGTGTATGGAAAAGCGCGTCTCGAAGATGTGTCAGCCAGATTGAAGAGGCCCATTAGTGCCAATCCTGCTTTTTTTTTTTATGGTGGGAAAAATCATACAATGACATTCCTCGCTCTTGGGCGGAGCGGGAGATAGTGTCAGGCTCTTACTGACTAAAAGACCGGGGCTCGAGCGCCCTTTCGGATACCCTGGCCCCAGTAGGCTTCGACCCGGCTGGGTCCCTGCTGTTGCTGACAACTCCTTGAGGCGCGCGGGAACAGTGCGCGCCGTCGACGACTTGGGCTTGGTCCGGACAGTTACCGGACGGCCGGAAGTGCCTGCTGGGGATGCTGTTAAAAAAAAAAATTCACATTTTAAATTATGGCATATATTAAAGTTGAAGATTTATTTCTGTTCTAGTGATTTTTATATGGAGCGTTGTCTAAACATTTCTGAAGTATGCCTTGTTATGGAAATGTTTAGTTAAAAAAAATCATTTATTATGTTTTATAGCGGAAAGACCTTTGCTCTACCTCTAATTTATTTTCATGAAATAAAAAAAGTAGGTAGACGCGTACGTATAGGCAGGGGCGCCGAGATTCCACGAAATCGGCGAAGTTGCATGAAAGGGAACCATAGATTAGAATAGAAAATAATAGAATAAACTATATTGTACACCAGAATTGTAACAATTTCACAGAAAATTAAATCTATTGGTACAATGGTGGTCTTATCGCTGTCAACGATATCTACCAGACAATAATCTTAGAATAGACTATAGTAGACTAAAAGAAGGGAGGAAACCAGCGGTTCCGACAGACGTTGTCCTGCCTAAATGCTGGTTATTTGTCAGAAAAAATTAAGAACCCAATTGACCCTAATTAAGAAGGTGCTGAAATGATCAAACCAAACCCAAGTTTTGTACGTAATGCACGTTTTTTTCATCAGAAGGAGGTTACTGTTTTCTATTACTTATTAGACTTTTTATAGGGCGTGCAGTTGCGGTTTCTGCAGCGTCTCTCCGCAGACCTTGTCCCACCTTCCTTCCGGCATGACGCGCCCAATTATCTGTTCACGTAGGAATCTCAGTGGATGGTATTGCCGAGGCCGATGCAAGGGCCAGATAAGGAGTTTAAAACTAGTTTCGCCATTGACACGCTGAGAAAAAGAAGGGCGTGCAGTTTCAGAAACTCCCACCGGGCGTAAAAGGCTACTTACGGCACTGCTTAGCTGTAAACTCCAGATAGCGCAATGCTAACCAAATTTAATTTTTTGACCATGAAACCAAAAATCAAGTTTCTTCGGCGGTACGTCATGTGACCATATACTTTTTTACATAGGTTTTTATTGGCCCGTTCTTCAATAATGATTCACTATCCCTAGATACCTATAGCTGATGCAATCTTGGAGTCGTCTCCTCCGACTCGGAAGTAGCCGAGATAGCCCATTAATAGCCCGGAGCTATTATCTTTGAATTACGGAGCAAACTGAGGCAATGAAGTGAGAGTAACTAACTGCCGAGTAAAACTGTTTTACGGCCCACTAAAGTATAACTATTGGGTACTATGATGGGTTTATGTTAAAGAAACGGTATAGTTGATTTAATTTGATTTATTCACAAAGGAAATTTATTTAACAACGAATTTTTGCCCACAGCTTCGCTTGCGACATAAAATATAGCCTAAGTCACTAAGGAATTAAGCAGCTAAAAGCTAAGATTTGAAAAGCTGAGCTAAAATTTTAATAATCGACCACTAGTTTCTGAAATTACCTCCTAATAAAAAGATAGTGTAGACTAGCATCTGCAAGCTGTGTCGTCCGTTTGAAACAAGGTTTCGCAATATAAACTTTAAAAGAAAAAACGTTTATTCGCTCCTCACACAATCTTAAAAACTAAAAATACACAATGAAAAAGAAAAAAGAAAAGTATGATCGATCAGTGTGAGGCCAAAAATTCGCCTAACTCAGCATGTGCTGCTGGTATTTTTTTAGGGCCTGCTTTGATGTCACGAATACATTTACGGATCTTTGGACCCCGTTTCCCGATCCGATCCCCTTAGCGTAGGAGGTTAGGAATTTTTGGTGGCAAAATTTCACGCTCCTAGTCGCAGTTTCGGCTGTGCGTTGATGTGCCAGTCAGTCAGTTTCTGATTTTATTTTCATATATATATGTATATCACTTAAAACGAAATTAAAGAACATTGTACTCGATTGTGAACATTACTAAATGTATTAATTTTTAAGATGTAATTCTAACTATACGGTAGTAAGAATGTACAAAGGTAGCACTGTTATGTTAAAGAGCGCTTCTCGCCTTCAAACGTCAAAGTTTGGTGAGTTTTAGATTTAAAGTAACACCTGTATTTTATCATTTCAATTTTATATCGTGCTGTGATTGACTGGCTGTATGGAAAATTGGAACATGGTGCAATAGAAATGTGAAGATAGAACTAGGTAGAGTCTGTCTAATAAGTAAACCGACTTGAGTAATTAAGGTAAAATGAAATCTGATGTAGGTAGTCAACGTTGGTTCAATAATCAAGGTTTATTATGAGAAACTGATCACTGTTTACTAATAGAAGAACCTTATAAAAAGTATCGAATATAAGTAATTTTTTAAATAATTAAATATTATACAAAATTCCCAAGTCGGTTTACTTTTTAGACAGACTATAGTTTTTAATAATTTGACAGCTGTCAGTTGTAAAGCAAAACTCCCTAGGGATGAAAAGTATCACTTTCAGCCCGCTCCTCAGGAAACTTCAGACCTACTTTCAGAGTATGAGTAATAAAAAATAGTTTTTAAAACTCTTTTCCAAGAAATACAAACGATGCTGACAGCTTTCTGTGTTTCTTAGAATTTTCAAAACTAGTTGTTACGTATATTACCTTTTTACCTCCAGCGCAGTCAGGTAGATTCTGAACCTGTCTACATACAAAGAGACTGATTTCGTTTAGTAAAACGTTCTCCAGAAATCGCGTGATATGTGACTTTTGATATTTTCCATTCAGTTTTGTGCTATGAAATATTTGATTCTGAACGATACAACGGGCTTAAAACTATGCTGAAATGCATTGAAATGTTTATTGTATTTTCATGAAACTTTGTCTGAATATAGTCTGTCTAAAATGTCAAACGACTTGGGAATTTTGTATAATATTTAATAATTTAACAAATACTTATATTTGATACTTTTTATAAGGTTCTTGACTACATCAGATTTCATTTCGATTGACTTTTTAGACAGACTCTATTTTTATTTTTATTTTATACATACTAGTGCTTGACTGCGATCTCCTGCGATCGACTGATGGTAAGCAGTGATGCAATCGTAGATGGTGAAGCGCACTAGTTTATTAAGAGCCTATTCACTCTAGCCTTGAAGACACTTTGAGGATTTCGTACCTCCTAAAAGGAAAAACCGAACCCTTAGATCACTTTTTGTCTGTCTGTCTGTCTGTCAAGATCAGTGGGACGCGTGGAGGTATCAAGTTGAAGTTGAGATTATGTGACTAGGGGATAAAGCAGTGTCTTTAAGTCGCGGCCGGCATTTTGAATTCCGAACGAAACGAAGGTTGCTGGTTTTAATACCGAACCGTGAAGAATCAGGCATCGCGAGGGAGTTAATAAACAAACCTGAGTGAAATGAGGAATTCAAGCCGCCCGAGACAAAGACAGCTTTATCCCCGTGTTGCATACTCCAATTTTTACACCATCTGTGAGATAATTAGAAGACAATCTGGTCGACCAAATCATATATCAGAGAAATATAAATATTATATTTACAAAGTTTATCAAAAAAACAAAATTCACTACTCCAAGATTCTATAGTTTCAATTTTCTATAACGCTCCCGTCAGTAAGCACGTTTGAATTTTGAGTCTACTTGTTCGATGCACGTACATGATTCACAATGTTGACGATTTTTGGTGTTCCAAATTCAAATCTCATTATTCGAAATTATATATATTTATTAGAAATCATCTGTCGGGCAGTCGCCCACCAGACTATAACACCTGTCTGGCCGGAGGAACCTTCCTTTTCAACGCAGGTATGTGGGACTTTACTCTCTGTTCCGCCTAACTCCAAACTATCTAGCCTTGAAGACACCTAGCTATGTTAGACACTTCGATGTACGCGGTATGAACGACGAGGCGAAACTCTATAAATAAACCAATTTCAGTATGCTATAGTTCTTTGGAATGGACTCGAGCATCTCTCTTCATATCGGATAACGAAGAATTGTTAGGAATAATAGTATCTATTTGAAGACTATCATTGGGGTGGCCACACAATAGAAAAAAATATCCAATAAGATTCTGATATGGTTTATTCGATATAGTTTATTCTTTGCTATTGTACTGGATCCTGTTATTGTACTATCGAGTTAACAAGTTGTGACTGGGCGGTTTCCTGTTTTTTGTTACATGATGCAAGAAAAAAACAAATAATAAATATTGATAGGAATACGTTCCATTTCACGAAGGCGGATTGCCCTTGCATTTTGGTTGGCTCTCATCATTGGGACTGATTTGCCAGATATCAGCTCGACGCACTTAAGACAATTAAGATACGAATTAAGAGAAGCATTGGTAAAGATGCTGCGTGCATTATACACCCGTTGTTTTTAATCAGTACAAATAAGAGAATAATGGCTTAATAACGAAGCGATTTTAAGCAATACAGCATTAATCCTTAACCAATTAAGCACCTTATATGCATTGTGCATTTAAGTTGTATATAAATACATTTTGTAGTATATTTAATATCAGCATTGCACCCGTGCAAAGCCGGGGCGGGTAGCTAGTAAGAAATAAATTGATGTACACGTACATAAAGCTCCTGTTAATCCAGTTCTGGCTGTTATGAGACCTGTGAAATTATAAATAACGACGTGCATAAAAGGGTAGCATCCATCAGTTACAGTTATATTTATTGTGTCGTGAAATGGGAAGCCATTTGTTAAAAGCTCGCTGTCATGTGAATGTTCCTTACTCTGCGGAAAGGTACGGGGTGTTTGCATACGAGCGCGCTATAATGGATCGCTTTAAATGTGAGATACCTTAGAGTCCTCGCATACGTGCCACAAAAAAGCCGCTTCTAGCTTCTTTTTGTGGCGGCCTTTTTTTGTGGCCCGTGTATGCAAGAAAAAATTAGAAGTTGCTTCTAGCTTCTCCGGCCACAAGCTGTCGCGCGCTTCAGATTTTTTTTTTGTGGCCCCTTCTAGCTTTTTTTTGTGGCCGCTTCTACACAAAAACAAAACTAGAAGTCGCTTCTAGCTTCTCTGGCTACAAGCTGTCGCGCGCTTCAGCTTTTTTTTTGTGGCCGCTTCTAGCTTTTTTTTTTTTGTGGCGGCTTTTTTTTTGGCCCGTGTGCGGAGACACTTACTGTCATGTACCACCATGACAGTAAGTGTCTACAGAAAAGATGAAAGAGGTTAGAAAGGAAATACTTACCAATTTACACTACAACGAGTGTCCCCGCTTTTATCCCACCCTTTAAAACTACACTACAGGCAATAAACCAATACGAACGCGCATTACGCAACTAACAGACCACGCACACTTAGATCGCAAGTTTGCTATTGGTAGTTGAACTATGAGCGTTGCCCTACTTTGTGGCACGCCTGTCCCACCCACAAGGTCATTCTAACCTCTTTCATCGTGTTCTGCGGTGTTACCATTGCCGCCGTGACAGTGGGTACCTATCTCTCGTTTTAACACTTACCAATTCAAAAGACTATCATTAATCTTTTGAGTTCATTTGAGTTTGTAAGTTTACGGGGAATATTTCGATGCCGGAATGGATTTTAACCCGTACATTTCCTTGCATGATCGTGTCAGGAATGATGATATCCGTAAGAGAACTTTTATTGATATAGCTTGAAAAAAATGCCAAATTTAAGGCCCAAAACCGTAACTTTCTGAAGTTTATTCCTCGGTAACGGCCAGGTTAATAGGTTTGAAAAAAATATATGTCTATTATAGATTCATGAAATGTTGTTCATGAATCTATAATAAACATATATTTTATCAACATTTGATTTTTTCGTGCTATTAATACTTTTGTCTAAAAAAAATATTTAGCAATTTCGCAACTTTTCGCAACTTTTCCCTACTCTTTCGAAACGGCTTGGATCTTTAGAAACATTTTTACACATAAAAATGGGTGGTTAAATATTCTTCAAAGTGAACATTGCGTATATTATGTAAATCAATCAATATTTCGCAAAGAAAATGGATTTAAGGGTCAGCCGCGCGCTTTCCGGGCGTTGTTGGCCGCAAATAAATGCACAGATTTGCGTACTGCCGCCTAGGTGGGTGCGTCCACATAATTTTGGCCAGATGGTTCAAGGGACTATAAGCCTTAAGTGGTAGTGGGTAGGGCACATTGGTCGCAGAACAGTCGGTCGATGGGACGAAAGGTTCTAGAGTAGCGACCGAGTACCGGAAGACGCAGCGTTGGAAGGATGCTCACAGGGTTGGCTGACCTGGTGATGGTCGCAGAAATGAGATGGATGCGAGACATACATGACCGTTCGTTGTGGTGATATTTGGGGGAGGCCTATGTCCAACAGTGGATGTCTTTCGGATAGAATTACGTTAGAGCATAAAATAAGCAAATTGGGATCCAATGGATCAACAGATGTCCTGACAATTTGGTCCAGTTACTAGGACGAAAATAATGTGCAAAATTATCTACTGTGGTGCACATTCTTTGTTGATTAGATGGATGAATTTTTAAATCTATCGTTATTAATGTCTAGAAACTCTGTGGTAAGTTCTTCAACTTTTCTACTCTTTGAAAACTCGGTGGAGTTAACGGGTAAACAAACAGACGTGTTAAGCGAATTAGTTTTATCCTATATAAAGATCATTTAACGAAGATATAGCTTATTTGAAGAGATAATGATCATTTAAAGATGCTGGCTCTCCTTAAATTTTCAAGCATTCAAAGGCAAAACCAGTAATAAACTTCCATGACCCGTGCTAACTCATGCCCGACGCTAAAACACAGTTACTGTCCCTGATACAATAAACCAGCCTCGACCGACCCAGACTAGTGAGGATATCAACCGAGACTACAGGACACGGAATCGGCTAGACGTCCTCTATATTATATTATTAGCGGCTGCTGATCGGTGAGGACTCCAGCTCGAGTCGTAGACGGCGCGTAGTGTTCTATGCTCGCTTCAAAGTGATGCCAGTAAAACGGTAGGGGCCCAGCAGGGCCGATGTCGCTTGGGTATCAAAAATACCACCATTCGGTGTGCATAAAATTAATAGCGAGATGTTCCCACTACTCCCCACGCTTTTTTATATCAAGACTTTATATGCTTCCTCATTTAATA
The DNA here is from genome assembly GCA_929112965.1 of Mythimna albipuncta. NCBI lineage: Eukaryota > Metazoa > Arthropoda > Insecta > Lepidoptera > Noctuidae > Mythimna > Mythimna albipuncta. The sequence continues at coordinate 31,860,376 of OV815959.1, forward strand.
ACCAATTTTACTGCATTTACAGGAAAAATATCGTACTTGTACTATACAATATTGTGCAAAACTAAACACAATAAATTACTTAATTGTCAAAGGCTGTAAATTTTTATCCGCAATCACTATCAGGCTAAACTGGGATTGAGTGGGTCACATAAGCCGCATGCGCTCTGACCGTTGGGCAAGAGTCTCCACAAAGTGGGTACCTGAAGGTGGACGAAGCTGAGGTCGACCTGGGAAGAGATGGCGAGACGACCTGGATGCCTACCGCAAGGGCTGCTTGCTCCAACTCGCGGTGGTTCAAGAAAAGAATACGTGGAAGAAGTTGGCAGAGGCCTTTGCCCAGCAATGAGACAGTATAGGCTTATATTTATTTACTAAATGCTTTATGCACACTAAAGTGCAGAGGCGGACTTAATGCCTCAGGAATTTTCTGCCAGTCAACATATGGGTGATGCAGAGAAAAATAGTGGTAGATGCAATAAACAAAAGAGAGCGAAGACGAATCCAAGAATAGACATAAGTAGGTACAAATATTCCATACATATATACTCAAATTAGTAAACTACATACCTAACTGATATAGTCAAACAATTGGTCCAGATCGACAATTGGACATCATTAAAGTTGTGATGATATTATTGCCAACTTCTTACGAATTAGCTCTTGAACTTTAGTTTTGATTGCTAATCAGCTTAATCGGTTTAATATAAAAAATTCACTATCACACCCAAAAATTTTTACAATATTCTGGTCATAGGATTGGCAGCCGTGGTGTCTCTCTGCTCTGTGGCAGCGAGCTTATAACAAATGGATTCACATTTCACGTTACGATAAATATGTTTATTGCGACCTTTTATCCGCTCGCTTAGAAAAGCGTCTCGCAGCATCCGGGACGCTAGAGGGACTGTCTTCACGCTTCTGCGACAAGATGGGGGTGAGTAGAATGGGTGGCGATTGTTTCTTGAGTAGAGCTGTTTAAAAGTTAAAGTGTTTTGTTTTATTATACGCTATTAGTTGTATCGTCAAAACTGGGTTAGAGATTATTTCGTGACGATTTCAGATTTACGCTCGTTCGGTTCGGGGTTCGGTAAACTTTTGTGGAAAAATACTTTTGCGTTTACCGTTTTCATTATGGCAGAATGATGGCAAACAAATGATAAGCTGTGGCAGCCAATACAAACAGCCAGCCAGTACAGACAGCCTTTCCCAAACTACGACTACATATATAATCGAGTCTTCTTCCAGAAAAACATCTTACTTGTGGCAGTTTAGCAAAAATAACAACTAATAACTGTCGTACTTTAGGATAATCGAGCTATTGTTTCCTTGCTCTCTAAAGCTCGTCTTTAAAACTAGTCGAACGCGATGATGAATGCTACGATCATTCATTACTGCGCCTAGCAAAAGCCATTTCAAAATAATTTACCTGCCAATTATTTTGAAATGGCTTTTGCTAAATAATTACTTTTGGACCTTAAAATTACTAGTACTTACAATAAAAAAAGTAAAAAACTAAAACCCGACTACGACAAAAAAGCGACGCTGAAAAAGAATGAATCAAGTTTTTCAGGATGGTGAAAAACAATAACAGAAAAGCCGTAGTCACACGCTATTAAAGTGTTTCGGTTGGTAACTATAATGTGTGACGGTGTAGTCGGGGTTTTAGTATTTTACTTCTTTTTTATTTCAATAATTTTGGTGTTAAATCAATGTGTGTTTATACAATTTACGTGAAGCCCTTTCAAATGATACCAAACACGATGTATTTATCTTATTTATTTTTAACAACAACATTTGGGCTACTAAAGGGCGTCACTTTAAATTTGAGCAACATTTTAGAAATGTACAAGTTAAGCCCTTTCAAATGATACTAAACACGGTGTATTTATCTCTATTTTTATTTTTAACGCATTACTTTTTGTCCGCTAGAGGGCGCCATATCGAGTTATGTGACATTTCACGTAGCCTATGTTCAGCGGACAATTAAGACGGTTCTAACGATACCTCATATGTCGAGTTACGATAAGTAAATTAGGAGCTATAATCCCACAGATGAACATACTCACATACATATATACATAGCCTGTCAAAATCATAACCCTCCTTTGGCTTTGCCGTAGTCGGGTAAAAAGATTAGGTAAGTAACAGGTATACAAATCGCTGCTTCCCTTATTCTGAGCTTTGTGAATTCCCTTTAATAAGAAAGCCATACGCGCTTCTTTACTCGTGTAACCAAAAGAAAATTGGACACAAGAAAAGCGGTGAAAAATAAAACGACACCAAAGGTAAAGTATATAATGAAAATTCTAGGAAACATTAAATAAGGACTTTTATACGGTTATTTCTGAACATTCCAGTTACTAAGAGAATCTTTTATTACACTTATCTCATCATTACAGCTTTTTTTATGGTTGGAAAAAATCATGCATTGACATCCCCCGCTCTTGGGCGGAGCGGGAGATAAGGTCAGACTCTTACTGACTTAAAGACCCACCCCGTTCCTTCTAGCCTTCATACCGGGGCTCGAGCGCCCTTTCGGATAACCCTGGCCCTAGTAGGCTTCGACCCAGCTGGGTCCCTGCTGTTGCTGACAACTCCTTGATCATCATTACAGCTGACGACCGCTTGCTCAGGCAAACCGTTGGGTCCTGGGGCGGTATGTTTGGCATTCAGCCTTCGTACCACCAGTCTCATCTCTACTTCGATCAACTCTAGAGCATTGTCGTCAGCCGTCACCATTTTTATTACACGTACCTCATAATGTCTGCCGAAAGACGCCCGATTTTGGACATAGGCTTCCCCTAAGTATCGCCACAACGACTAGTCCTGTGCGTCTCGCATCTATCAGATTCCCACAACCCTTACTAAGTCATCGGTCCACTTTACCCAACCCGGTCCACCTTACCCAACCCGGTCCACCTTACCCTAACTCGTCCGTACGTTTGGACACACAACGGGTTAAGGTAGAAATCTGCCCAGTTGTGCAATATACATGCTACAGTTTAACTGTATAAGTATATAACTCAACTGTACTGGCAAACCTGTCAGGTATATATAGCTACTGGCGTATATAGCTACCTTTTTAGGAGAAACAAAGTTGCAGAACAGATGGTCGATAGGACCAAAATATTCTGGAGTGGCAACCGCGTACCTACTAGAAGACCTATCTACACACAATCAAAAGTATCTTCTTACAAAATGAAATGGTCTGATTGTAATCCTAACAGAATTATTTCAGGGTTGCCAGCATTCATTGTGGAGTTGTATATTTCTTTTTCTTTTCAATAAAACTTTCTTGGCAACCCATACCGATAGAAGGATTTCTTTTGTAAATGATCACAGAGAGAGACTATGTACTTTTATTAAATACGAGTAATTTATATACATTTCTCAATATGTAAGCGAACCGTAATGTTCTTTTTTGAGAAATAAATGTCTGTAAACCGAAGTCATGTAGTTTTACCTCTCGCGCCGGGCCTTGGTCGAGGCCATGGTCCGGAGCGAGGAGGAGTGGCAGGCGGTCGCCGACTTCTGCGAAGCAGTAATGCTCGTTAAGGAGGAAGCCGACCGCATCAGGCAACAGCGCTCTCGCCGCCGCCGCCAAGATTCCGATCCCGATTTCCAGCCACCGTAGGCGCGGGCTTGCGGACAGTGAGCAATGGGTAGCTCGCTGTCCGGCCGTCCGGTAACTGTCCGGACCAAGCCCAAGTCGTCGACGGCGCGCGCTGTTCCCGCGCGCCTCAAGGAGTTGTCAGCAACAGCAGGGGCCCAGCCGGGTCGAAGCCTACTGGGGCCCCTGAACGCCTGCCAGAGGGTCATGGCAATTCGGATGGTGCGGGGATACCGCACGATTTCCCGTGAAGCGGCGAGCCTTCTGGCTGGCCTACCACCGTGGGATCTGGAGGCAACAGTCCTTGCACACATGCACGACATGCGCGTGGAGATGCAACGCCGGGGTGAAAGTCCTCTGCCGCGACAGGTCGCGGCATGGCGGACAGAGCTCCGGCGGGATCTCATGGTGGAATGGCGTCAGCGACTATCGCAACCCAGTGCTGGGCACGCCACAATTATGGCGATAAGTCCCCTCTTTGAGGCGTGGCTGGAAAGACCTCACGGCGTCCTTACCTTCCGCATGACACAGGTCCTCACCGGAAATGGCAAGTTCGGGAGGTTCCTGTTCCGAATCAAGGCGGAAGTGACGCCCGGGTGCCGCCACTGTGCGGAACGCCCGGAGGACACGGTGGAGCACACAATCGCGGTGTGCCCTGCTTGGGCGGAGCATCGCCGTGCCCTCGTGGGGGTGATCGGCGGCGGAGACCTCTCGCGCCGGGCCTTGGTCGAGGCCATGGTCCGGAGCGAGGAGGAGTGGCAGGCGGTCGCCGACTTCTGCGAAGCAGTAATGCTCGTTAAGGAGGAAGCCGACCGCATCAGGCAACGGCGCTCTCGCCGCCGCCGCCGGGATTCCGATCCCGATTTCCAGCCACCGTAGGCGCGGGCTTGCGGACAGTGAGCAATGGGTAGCTCGCTGTCCGGCCGTCCGGTAACCGTCCGGACCAAGCCCAAGTCGTCGACGGCGCGCGCTGTTCCCGCGCGCCTCAAGGAGTTGTCAGCAACAGCAGGGGCCCAGCCGGGTCGAAGCCTACTGGGGCCAGGGTTATCCGAAAGGGCGCTCGAGCCCCGGTATGAAGGCTTGAAGGAACGGGATGGGTTTTTTAGTCAGTAAGAGTCTGACACTATCTCCCGCTCCGCCCAAGAGCGGGGGTTGTCATAAGATGATTTTTCCCATCGAAAAAAAAAAAAAAGCCTACTGGGGCCAGGGTTATCCGAAAGGGCGCTCGAGCCCCGGTATGAAGGCTTGAAGGAACGGGATGGGTTTTTTAGTCAGTAAGAGTCTGACACTATCTCCCGCTCCGCCCAAGAGCGGGGGTTGTCATAAGATGATTTTTCCCATCGAAAAAAAAAAAAAAAGTCATGTAGTTTTTATTTGACGACGAACGGCGAGTATCCACCCTTATGTTTTTGAAACCTCTACGGTCCGGAACAAGCATTTTGCCTTTTCGTTTATATCACGTACATCGAGGAACTGGAACAATTTGCCTGCTGCGGTCTTCCCGTCTGATTATAATGTAGGTGTCTTTAAGGCAAGAGTGAATAGGCTCTTAATAAACTAATGCGCCTCACCATCAACGATTGCATCACTGCTTACCATCAGGTAGGATCGCGTCGTACTCGTCAATGCCGAGGGTCGTGAGTTCCCTGCTTCATAATTTTCCTTCGTACGCTATTCTTCCATCTGCTTCTGTCTCTGGCGGTGTGTAGCGCATTGTATAGCGTAGAGTCCCACCCCCTAGCCAAGTTACAACCGTTTCGCTCGCGTCGAACGCTTCGAGTTGGCCGCGTCGCAATCTTTTGTTCTGATCACGCGACTGAGCGTTGAGATGACGTCAGTCCCGTTCATTTGAAGCTTTCTACTAGCGTTAGCTATTGCGGATTAGAAACTTGGCTAGGGGTACAGAGCTGTGCGGATCTGGTCAGACCAACGTATTGGACAAACACGAGGCCTTTTACCAGTCACGATGAACCTTTCGTGTTGCCACCGTCTTTTCTTGCAATGTGACCATAGTACATTTTGATGCAAGTGCAGAAAGTTTGCGTCCGAGGCGGAATCCACACGAGCCGTAAGCGAGTGTTTTATGGAGCCGAGGGCTGCAGTGAATTTCCACGTGTTTCAAACGACTTTTTTCAATACACTCACTGAAAATAATAAACGGGGGTTGACCGGCGACTTGTGGGGGACGACGCGCGCCCATCGTGATACAATTGCCGGATCTTGAGCGCTCGGCGTCAGAGTGGGGATCGCTTTGCGCGTTCCAAACATTGGCGAGCCAATCGTCGTCGTTGTTACACACAAGCAGCAGCGCAGGAACCGAATCATGAGTGACGCGATGGTGCGGTGAGCCAATCACTGACACTCCCCGCCCCCGCGTCTCACTTCTCACAAAGAGACCGAATATATGACTTCTGCGCAACTTGAAGCCAGCGCTCAAGATCTGGGGCAGCAATTGTACGCCAAATGTAATAAAATTATGGCGGGGGAGCACACGCACACATTTTTGCACGAGAAATAGCCTATTGCGTGCCTGTAAGCAGTTTGATAAGAGCAGGTTTTCGAGTGAGTGTATTGATAAAGTATTGTAGAATCTTGCGTAGTCACTCTGGCGACAACCGTGAGAAGAGTTTAAATGATTGATGTAACATTTCTAATATGGGTGTATGAGGGTGAGTATTATTCCGGTTATATGTTGTATATCGCACGCTTTTAAGGTAGGATATCATCTAAATAACATGTCACACTCTGGGTGGACTTTGACCAACTAAAACCCACCTGTGTTCTTTCAGCTGTATTTTGCTTGCCGTAACTCTAAGAAAGAATTAACTGTATTCTCACAATATTATAGTAATTTAAGAATAACATTTATTAATTTATATAATCAATTAGTATTTAGGTATATGTTGTGTCTTCCAAACAATTTTGAATTTGTAACACTTGGTTGACGTAGTTAGTTACTCACTTATGTACCTACCTAGATTATAAGCTTTGTTAACCATATAATTATAGTGTGCACTAGTGTGCAGTTGTTAGTTTTCCCTAATAAATAAAATAAAATGAAGAAAGTGATTAGGCAAATGAGTTTATTAGCATAACTTAATAATCAATTATATTTCCCTATAATTAAACCATATAGTGGCAGCGATTATTTGCAAACAAAAGCGACGTCAAAAATAATTATTCTAACAGAAAAAGAAATACATGAGAAGATTTCCTGAAACGAGGATAAATGGTGTCGCCAGTCCCAGGATATTAGCAGCATCGTAGATCAGGAACGACGCTGACGTCATCACTCATGCCAGTGTTGCCATGCCTATTTATCATAACCACGGCATATGAGATCATATATTTTGTAGCTGGCAATTCTTCGAATATTATGCATGAGGTAAAAAAACTGGGCAAGTGCGAGTCGGATTCGCGCCCTGAGGGTTCCGTGCAAACTACCTTTCTAAATGTCTATCTATTCCGAATCGCGAAAAAAGATAAAAAGACAAATTCACAGTTTTTCAGATTTTTTCTTGAACTTGTGCTATGAGACCTTATTCTGTGCCAAAGTTCAGGGCCTCAAGTCTGCTATTATAATAGTGTCAGAATGGTCTATCATTGATTTATTAGTTAATTGTTGACTTTGGCCAGTTTTGGTAATCTACTAATATAATGGCGTCATTATGACTTTCCGATGGTCAACCACTGACACTCTATTGAAAGAAATGGCATAGAATGGTAATCTCGTACATAATGACAAATGAATATCTGACGTATGCGGTAATCTGCAATTTTGACAGTTTCTTTGATCAGTGACCTACCATTACGACGTCATTGCGCAGTTAGTGCTTTTAATAAGCTCGGTATTTTCATTCTACCACAATTCTAATATTAGACCATTGACCGATCAATGATCGATCATTATGAATTAGCAGATTACAAATTTTTAGCAAAATGACAATGGAATCGTGTTGGAATGACGAATTTATAAAAATAGCAGACTTGGGCCTCAGGACTCGAAACCAACAAGAAATACCCTATGAATTTTCTTCCTTTAAGAGTGTCGCAATACCTATACGTTTTTTGCGAAATAAACGGCCGTCTATTATTTTTTCACAACTTCAAAGGACCGCAGACCTGAGTGTATTGTTTTTATTTTAACTCGATACCGTACGATACGATACGTTGTCGAGATAAAGGCACACAGACCGACCTATAAGGGTTCCGTTTTTTTCCTTTTAAGGTACGGAACCCTAAAAAGGATAAGACGAAGGTGTTCCTATAGTACATGTACAGTTTTAGGTGTATGTCTGTTTCATATGATAGGCTCATACTCGTCTGAACATGTGCCAGAAATCCCAGATGGACCAAATAAATAACACTGTGTCCGAACCGGGAATCGATTCAAGAATTTCATGATCCGCAGTAGCGTTCGCGACAAGAACAATGGGGTACAAATACCGACACGGATCTTGAGCGCTCGGCATCAGAGTGGGGATGGCTTTGCGCATTCCATACATTGGCGAGCCAATCGTCGTCGTTGTTAGATACATGCAGCAGCGCAGGGAACGAATCACGAGTGACGTCTATGACACGATGCCGTTGCGAGCCAATCACTGACATTCCCCGTCTCCGCGTCTCACTTCGCACCACTAAAGAAACCGAATATTGGACTTCTGCGCAACTTGAAGCCAGCGCTCAAGATCTGTTCCGGTAATTGTAGTTGTTTAAAATAAATATGAAATACTGTGTGTACATAAATTATAAAATAAAAAAATAAATGAAAGTACTAGTTTCTGTCAGTGGCTTCATCCGCGTTTTTTTTTTAATCTTTATTAAGGAGCTTTGTCACAATTTTGACCATGTCGCTCCATCATAGCCAAATTTTGTGTTTTGATTTATTTTAGATGATTGTAATAAATGTTGTATAAAACTCTTGCCTCGTCTGACGTAGGCTTAGCTAAAATGTTGTTGCAAATACCGATATCTAACAAATTTAAAGTGCTAAAAATATTTCTTCTGAGGCGTTCGCCCCGCTCACACTCCACCAGAATATGTTGACATTTATTCTATGCACAGCTTTATGTGCTTTCAGAGGCACGGGGTGTCAAAAATGTCCTCAGTAAACTTAAGAACGCTCTAGAGATGTGTTGCTGGAGGAGAATGCTCGGAGTATCATGGACTGAATTCCGTATCAACGAATCTATACTCCGAGAACTCGGCATCAAGCAGCGTTTATTATCTTTGGTACAGTCTCGTATGCTCACCTTTTCTGGTCACGTGTGCCGCCGAGGGGAGGTGGCTATTGAGCGACTTCTGGTCCAGGGAAAGGTTGAGGGTACCAGGCTACGAGGAAGATCGCCTATGAGGTGGACTGACCAGATAAAAGCTGCAGTGAATGGGTCATCATCACTACACGAATGCACGAAGAAGTCGGCCATCAGAGAGGAGTGGCGGCGTGTTGTGAAGCTTGCCACCAACACCTGAAGTGATGACCACGACCGCTCTGTCAAGAGTGATACTGACAGAGAAGAAGAAACTTAAGGGGCCTAGGGTAGAAACCTAGATAAATATTTCTAACCGAATATCATCATAGTATGTTGGAAATATGCTCCAACTGCAAATGAGCGTGGTATTACGTTTGTATGGAAATTCATCCGTCGCCGGCCCCTTAAGAAAGTTCATATCATCTGCCCTTAAATCTAGTATTATTGTAGAAAATAAATGAAAGCGAAAATATTTTGACCCCTGTTTTTTTAATTGGTATAAATTATATCTTGACTGTGATCCCACATGATGGTAAGTTGTGATGCAATCGTTTATGATGAGGCGCACTAGTTCACCTAAATTATAATATAATCGGACTGGAAGACCGCAGCAGGCAAGTTGTTCCAGTTCCTCGATGTTCGCAGTAAAAATGACGAGGCAAAACGCTTGGTCTGGACCATAGAGATTTCAACAACGTTAGGGATCTTTCTAAGGGATTGATTTTCTTAATATTTTTTTCGTTCAATAACTGAAAAAAAAGAAAGAACAAAAAAGAAAGAAAAAAAAAAGATGGATAGATTGCGTGAAGAATGATATGAAAGAAAAGGAAGTTAGTGATAGCATGACAAGTGGCAGGGTAAAATAAAATAAATAAACTTTACCTCCTGCTTTCCTCCATTAGAAACCAATTATAGGGGGGTGAATAGAGACATAAGGGTGAATAGAGACAAAACTTTAAAAGGGTATTTTCTCGATATTTGAATATTTTTTGCAGCATTTAAATAAATCAATTTTTTAATTAATTGTTATTCTAAAAAATCGATGCTTTGTTAGAGGCCGATATTGTAGTATCAAAGTGAAATACCAAACCAAAGTTTTGTCTCTATTCACCAATATTCAATTTATAAAATAATAATTTATATAATATATTGTCAAATTGTATAAGCTGTGGACGCCTTTAATTGAAATATTTACACAGAATTTAATGTCTATAAAATTACCTAACTGTATAAGAACTTGTTAATATATCGTTGGTGTTCCTTGTTATAAATAAATATAAATATTCACCCCGTTTTACGGTACAATAACACTACTACAAGTATTAACAATAACAGAAAATTGTTTATTTATGAAAGAAGGTAATAAGTTACTCTATTCTTGTAATTGCCCTGAGGGAATGATAATATTATTTCTACACGTTTTCCTTGTGGAGGAATATTGTGTCGTAAAAACTTTTTGGGGCACACACATACTAAACTAATTTGTCGGGAACAGGTGGAAATACACACGCACACAAATAGGTACAGGTATATGTACAATCTACAAGAATAGGGGAAGATTAAAGATACGATAGATGGATTCTTTGAAAGATATTTATATTTATAGATAATAATATAAAATATCAAGTAAGTTACTGTAGTACCTACTGACAGCAAATACACCACAATTTTTTAATTAGTACACGTACTTAAAGGCCTTAGTAGAAAAGCCCTTATTAAATATGTGGCTATCAGAGTTCATGTACATAGGCGAGCTTAACTCAAAGTTGAGTTTTCTTCCAGCAAACCATTGAGTGATAGAGAGAAATCACAGTGCATAATTTTAAAATTACAAATAATATGAATAGAATAATACAAAAACATACCTACAAATACATATCAATATCTTCTCTCATCTTATATAATAAATACATAAATACATATATTTACTACGTCATTGTGAAAGGAAATACTGGTGCTGCAAAGTGCCACCTGGCAGCTTTGGACTCGATGGAAAGGCGTGCGAAGAGGCTGATTGGTGATCCAGATTTAGTCAAGTCCAATCTTCAAAGCCTTGAGCACAGGCGTAGGGTAGCCAGCCTTTCGGTTTTTTACAGATTGCATTTTGGAGAGTGTGCGCAGGAATTGCATGACTTGATTCCGCCATCTCAATTCTACCATCGGACAAGCCGACGCACGGCAAGTATCCACCCTTACGTTGTTGAAACACCTACAGTCCGGACTAAGCGTTTCGCCTCGTCATTTATACCGCGTACATCAAAGGACTGGAACAGTTTGCCTACTGCGGTCTTCCCGTCTGATTATAATTTGGGTGTCTTCAAGGCTAGAGTGGATAGGCTCTTAATAAACTAGTGCGCCTCACCATCAACGATTGCATCACTGCTTACCATCAGGCGGGATCGCAGTCAAGTAGTAGTTTATAACAGATAAAAAAAAAATAGTTGTTAGTAAGAAGAATTTAACTTAGTAATAAACCAGTAATATAAAGTTCAGATGGAGACACTTTTTTTACACCAATACTTCATTTGTAATTTGAATTGTTGTTTTGTAATTATAAAAAAATTGAAGTTTAACTGAAAAAAATATTATGCAAGTAAATAAAACCTGTAAATGATGTACACGCCTGTGGCAGAAGCTAGTAACATATATAAATAACGAAATCTGTTGTTTCAATGTTTTTCTTTATGAGCGTCGTCTAAACGATGTGTTGCTTATGTTTTTATCACAGGCGCTAACTTTTTTTATGATTATTATTCACAAAGATTGCATGAGGAGCGATGATACCAAAAAAGTATACTTGTATATAAAGTAGCCTAAAAAAGACGTGTGGCACTCGGGAACTGCCGCGGTAAAGCTATTGCATAGAATTTTTATCAACTTATGCAATTATAATTATTTATTTATTTTATTTATGCAGTAATTTTTTTCCTTTATTTTTTTTTCTTTGTTAATAATTGAAGTTACACTTTCACACATTGAATTGAATTTTGATTGATTGTTCACTCATATGTTTTCTTATCGGTCACCACGCACAAAAACAAATGAGTGGGGGTGTTAGGTTATTTTCGTTACGGAATTTCTGGATTCGGTCTCCACGCTCAAGGCCCGCGATAGAAGCTATGCAATAGCTTAAAATAAGGTACTAAGATACTTAGATAGTAGTGGTAGACTCAGATAGTACCTATGTAATTAAGATTTATGTATACATATGATTTACAAGAGTGTCCATGAAGTTTCTTGCACGTTTTTCTCTATTAAGATCTACGCTTTGGAACGTGCAATTTAGCTTCACTTCACGTGCTATTTAGTTTCACTTTTTGACTGATCGACATTTTGTCAATTCAAAAGTGCCTGTAATCGATCTATCACTACATAGTATAAAACAAAGTCGCTTTCTCTGTCCCTATGTCCCTTTGTACGCTTAAATCTTTGAAACTACGCAACGGATTTTGATGCGGTTTTTTTTAATAGATAGAGTGATTCAAGAGGGAGGTTTATATGTATAATAACATCCATTAAATAGTGGAAAAGTACTGTTATTTTTGAGGTTTCTAATGTGATGTCGTAAATAATTACATTTTTTCCGCTTACATTGCAAACTCAGGCTGAACCCTACGAGTTTTATCAAAATAATGTACTAAGTATTGTACACATTGAAAAGGTCTACAGAAAAGTCCGTGATGGTATATGTCTATCTCTTATGGATAACCCACAATAACTTTTTTTTGTCATTTACTTTTTACGACAAATAATGGCAAATTTTCGAAGCGATTTTAACCAATACAGCATTAATCCTTAACCAATTAAATACCTTGAATACATTGTTCATTTAATATAGATCTATATGGCCCTTTACACCGTATGATTTAAGTGAATATTTTCGAAGATATTACAGATTTAAAAATTGCGGGACTTAGCGTTTGCGGCGGTACCGGCCGGCCGCCCGGTGCGGCAAGAGCGTGCCTCTTCATGGTATAGGGAAAGGGGGATTGTTTTACTCCAAATTTAACGCGTGCGGGCCACGGGCAGTAATGAATAAATCAGAACTACTGAATCGATTTTAATCACATAGGCTATATATTTTATACCCGTGCGAAGCCGGGGCGGGTCGCTAGTTTGAAATAAACGTTTCCGATTTCTGATTTTTGATTAGGAGCAATAAAAATCTCGTCTTTGGACCCGAAAAAAAAAAGACATTAATGCCAAGATTATCCCATGATCCATTAAGATTCGATGATTGCATTTCTTTCCAATTCCCCGCAAAGATTTTCCCGCATTCCCGAACCATCTATCAATGTTTTTACAAGTTGTACCATTAGCTGTATCAGGAGAAACGCCCATTTCCTTGAATTCCCTCACTTTGCCACGGGAACGGAGTTTAAGGAAGGGCGCAAACGTGGACACTTTTGTGTCTTGTGTCAAATACAAGCTAAAGTCTGTCTAAAAAGTCGTATGACTTATAAATTTTTAAACAAATTAAAAAATCTGTTATACATATTACATACGAGTACAATACTTTTTATAAGAATCTATTAGTAAACAATGATAATCTCTTTGCAACCTTGATTGTTCAACCAGTGTTGAGTAATCAGATTTCAAGAGTTTGATTAGATTACCCAGGTCGATTGCCTTTTTAGACAGACTCTACCGATGAATATTTGATTTCTATAGAACAGTATGTAATATAGATATCCGTGGTATGTAATCATCCACTCCCTACGCAAACACTTTTTGTGTCCAGTTGCTTCCACTTAACACATACTCATGACGATCAAAAAGTGTTTTGTCGGTAACTGAAACAAAAAGTGTCTATGTTTGCGCAGCGCCTAATATGGGAACAAAATGGCGTGTTCGTCAAAATCTATTATTTGTTTATTATTCGAAACAATTCTGTGAAACTTGTCAGCAGATATCCTTCCTGTTTGGCCTGTTTATTATTATTTTCTCAATAAACCACAATAATTTCGGATCGGGATAATATTGGTCAACGGGGTATTTAGATAGTAAAACTAATAAATAAGTAAAACACGCTTATCTTAGTGAGTTAATCTGTCTACTCTTTTTAGGAAATATTTGGTAAGCTTTTTTTGAGGTGGGAAATTATGCAATAGCTTCTCCCGCTCTATGGAGTGCGCTGTCAGAATTTTAGCAACTAAAACAACGCCTGTGTCCTTCAGTTGCCCTTAGTGTACTAAGACCACGAGTTTCGTTATCAGAAATTCCCCGCGGTCCTAGCGGGCATCGGCCCTGGTGAGCTCCTACGGTTTAGCAAACATCTCTTTGAAGTGAACGTAGAACATTACGCGTCATCGACGACTTGAGGCTCAACCACGAACTCTTAACGCGATTCATATAACGACCTAAATGGAACTACTAAAGGGTATATCATAGCATAGTCGGCCCTATAATGTACCCACTGTTGGGACTCAGGCCTCCTCTCTGAGAGAGGGAATGGACCATAATCCACCACGCGGGCCCAGTGCGGGTCACAATGTCTTTAATGTCACATGTCTTCGAATTTTTGGTTCTAGGACATGCTTTTTTCCTAACAGTGTTTTCCTTTACTGTTTTGAGAGCAGTGGTGATGAAATAAACTACACAAAGTAATGCGTTTGGCTGGCTAGGGTGTATAGCTTCATCCCTGTCTCTCGTTCGCAAGCTTGACATTTTAATACGTCATGGTAAGGCTCTTGGGCTCGGTCCGGATAGTTACCGGACAGCCGGACGCCGTTAGAATCAGTTTGTCGTAGAAAATCTGATTTCTTTTAGGTAATTTGAGGAACAGATAAACAACAAATGCACAAAATAGATAGGTACAGAAGACAATTTATATACAAAGCACTCTCGAGCAACGCACATATAGACACCGCTCCGCTCACGGACACGATATCTCGACTCAATCGCCCGGTCGCACTCGCACAGTTGGGCGCAACGCGCTGATCCTAGCGTGGTCGCCTAGCGAAGGTTTAAAAAGTGAAGTATGCACCGCTAAATTTTAATCGTTTTAATCCCTAGTGGAGAGTCGATCCGATCAAAACATTTTTTCAAATCGTCAGCTGAGCGGGTTAAATGACCTGTAGTTAGTAGTCGGCGTTGCGTACAAACTATCTACAGGTCATTGAACTCAGCTGACCTTTTCTTAAAGAAATTAATTTCGTACAACGTAAATTAAATTAATATGAGTTTTGAAAAAAAGGTACTTTATTTTTTGATTTTATCTTTACAAATCGATAGTGTTTCATGTACCGGATCGACCCCCGGATTAAAACGATTAAAATTTAACGGTGTATACATGAGATTGAATTCTGTACCTATTTTGTGACAAATGTCACTAAAAATAAATCCTTCTCTGAAAATCACGATAGAACGAAGCAGCCATTAGTATTTCAAATACTTGTAAGAGGAAGAGCGGGCCCGCGGTGGGAACGTCTCGCACTCAAATCTACGCGCGTAACTTAATGATGGTGACATCATATTGTGGTATGTGGATCCTTTTCCTGTTTCTTAATATTGAAAGGTTCTGACTTACTAATTTAATTGAGGACTAATTAAAATTCGAAATTAAATTAAATCATTCTATTTCTGGGAATGAGCCGTAATTCACCACGCAGGCCTAGTGCGGGTTGGTGAATGTTTGGTTCTAGGACATGCCGGTTTCGTCACGATGTTTTCCTTTACCGATGTTTTGAGAGCAGGTGGTGATAAAATAAATTACACAAAGTAATGCGCCTGGCTGGGTTCGAAACCGCGACCTACAACTCGTAAATCGGGGCCATTACCACTCGGCCACACCTCTAAAAAGTTATTTCAAAACCTTCTTTTTAATACATGTACTTACAAATCAAGATATTTGTGTAGAAACTCATTGCAAGCACAATAACCTCCTTCTTTGTCGAAGTCGGCTACAAAGACACGCGTCCTGTCAACCGCAGAGGTCTTTTGTACACGAGCTGAGATTAGGACGACCGTATTACTGGGAGCGGCCAAGTGTGAGTCGGGGCTTGTGTGATTGTTCTACCGTGGGCCATGGTTGTCATTGTAGCGTTATGTTCAAATTAGACCTTTGTGGTCAAATCGAAACCCATTTTGTAATGATTTAAACAATTTGAAAGCTAGATCGTAGGCACTTATCCATAGCTCGGCTTCCGACCGTCCGGTAACTGTCCGGACCGAGCCCAAGACGACGACCTGTTACACGTAAGGATTTAATGATAGCATCAGTGGACTCGCTGATAAGATGAATGAAGTTAGAATTGCCTTGTGGGCGGGGCTGGCTTACCTCAAAATATGATCATGCTCATAATTGACACAACCAATAGCGAACTTGCGATCTAAGTGTGCGTGGTCTGTTAGTTGCGTATTGCGCGTTCGTATTGGTTTATTACCTGTAGTGGAGTTAAAGGCTGTGAGACAAGCGGCGACACACGTTTTAGTACAAATCGGAAAGTATTTCCGTTCTAACCCATTTCGTTTTTTCTGTGAGTGGACGGCAATGCCATGGCCGAATATTGGGCCAGGCAAGGAATTTAATTAGTTTTTCCATCGACACCGTAAAAAGAAGAAAGCAATGTGTAAACGAATGCATAAAACTTTTTTGAAGAAAATCAAAAAACTTCCGGAGACCTCAAGTTTAAAATTTCCACAGTTTTATAAGTAAGGCGCTGCACAAACGGAGACACTTATTGATCGTGATGAGTATGTGTAATGTTGAAGCAACTGGACACAAAAAATGTTTACGTATGCGCAGGGAGTGGATGATTTCATACTGGTTCTATGGAAATCAAATGTTCATCAGTAGCTTGTATCTGATCAGAAGGCTTAAAGTCACCCAAAGGGCAATGCAAAGAGCTATGCTCGGATTTTCCTTGCTTGATCGAGTCAGAAATGAAGATATCCGCAGGAGAACCAAGGTTGCCGACATAGCACGAAGAATTGCCAAACTTATGTGGCAATGGCCAGGGCTCGCAGAACAGATGGCCGTTGGGACCGAAAGGTTCTGAAAGACCAGAAAACGCAGTGTTGGAATGCCTCCTACAAGGTGGACCTGGTGAAGGTTGCAGGAATCCGATAGATGCGGGAATCGTTCATTGTGGCGATACTTAGGGGAGGCTTATGTCGAACAGTTGACGTCTATCGGCCGATATGATGATGATGATGAACTTGTATCTGACACAAAACTCGTTTGCGCCCTGCCTAAGGAACTAGAAAATTTGGTCGAAGATGTCATTCTTATAATAACTTCGCCAAAGTCACGACCGTCACCGCAACTTGACGATGTGGCTGATATTATAATTGAGAACTCTAAAACTTTGAAACACTAAACTTCAGAAAACATTTGAGAAGTTATTTAAAAGGACTAGAGTATGGTTATTACTACCGTTTAACTAACTTGGGCCCTTTTGATACCTTTTCAACTGTTTATTGCTTTTCATGATGTTGACATCAGTCATTATTTATTTAATTATTTTTTTTGTTGGGTTTACATCATCCAAATGATATCCTCAAATGAGATAGTGTCAGACTCTTACCGACTAAAAAACCCACACCGTTCCTTCTTGCCTTCATACCGGGGCTGAACTACCTTTCGAAAGTAACACTGGCCCCGGTAGGCTTCGACCCAGCTGGGCGCCTTTTGTTGCTGACAACTCCTTGAGGCGCGCGGGAACAGCGCGCGCCGTCGACGACTTGGGCTTAGTCCGGATATTTACCGGACGGCCGGACAGCGAGCTATCCATTGCTCACTGTCCGCAAGCCCGCGCCTACGGTGGCTGGAAATCGGGATCGGAATTCCGGCGGCGGCAAAAGCGCCTCCTCCTTAGCGAGCATTACTGCTTCGCAAAAGTCGGCGACCGCCTGCCACTCCTCCTCGCTCCGGACCATGGGAGGCCAAGGGACAAGGGTCCAAGGCCCAGCGCGAGAGGTCTCCGCCGCCGATCACCGCGATTGTCTGCTCCACCGTGTCCTCCACTGCTGGGACTCAGGCCTCCTCTCTAGGAGAGGGAATGGGCCGTAAAGCACCACGCGGGCTCAGTGCGGGTTGTAGGATGTGACATGTCTTCGAATTTTTGGTTCTAGGACATGCCGGTTTCCTCACGATGTTTTCCTTCACTGTTTTGACTCTACCATGAGTTTAAAGCAACAGTATTTATCGATACTCGATACCGACTACGTAATATTTTGTATGGCAAATTTTACAGCGCCTCTAGCGGTCACTTACGGAACCAAAATTTGCCATACAAAATATTTCGTAGTCGCACGGTATCGAGTATCGACAGATACTATTGCTTTAAACTCATGGCAGAGGAACAGAACACACTAGAGGACAACACGCTTACTTATATGGAGAAACTTTTACGAAGTTGAAGCCGTTCGCAGAAGGTAGTCTTATTATAGGTAGGTTCAACGCAAAAACCAAGCCAGAAGAGGTACGGTGACCATTATTGTAAAAGTTAGAGCGTCGAACTTTGAGTAATATGTTATAAGAATTTCTCAAATAAAGGAACTAAGGGCCGGGAAAGTGTACCAAGTATTTGAGGTCGCTCTCATATTAAATTCTAAGGCGTAATTAAAATCTCTGACAATAAGACGACGTCTAAATCTCGCCAGTAATGAGAATGTGATATTAATTTTGCGGAATTATTATTTGAGTACGGTGAATTGTTCTCGGAATACAATCACATAATTTGCATATTTTTCTGGAAGATATATATATATATGTAAAAATATATCTCATAGCATACATCCGGTCTTATGTTCCATCCTGAGGTTGTCTGGTAGATCGCTCTGGGCGATAAGACCGCCATGGTATGGGTAGGTACGATGGCAGTCTTATCGCAAGAGTTTGTTTTTTTAAATTATATAAATCAGTGCACTGGTTCGACTGCGCATCATTGCTTACCATCAGGTGGGAAGCACCTGATGGTAAGCAATGATGCAATCGTTGTTTCCTGTAAAATTGAACGGCATGCGCGCGGCCTCTTGCTGGAACTTGGCCTGCGCACTTCCGTGCGCTTAGATACTCAATAATAATAATCATTTATTATTTGTTTAACATAGGATACTGTTTTGGTGTATAATAAAGTTTATTCTATTATATTCTAAAACATAATTAGCCTTATAATGTTCCTACAGCTGGGACTCAGGCCTTCTGTCTAGGAGAGAGACTGGGCCGTAATCCACCACGAGGGCCCATTGCGGATTGGTGGATGTCACGTACGGAATTGTGTTATACCTTCTTTTTTAGTTTGTCAGTTTTTTTTTACATGTAATTTAAACTCAAAGTCAAAATTATTTATTTTACATTGGTCTACTCTACACAAGCAATTACATAACATCAGAAGCTAACGCACCGTCGCAATATTTATTGAAAATAAAATACTTTCTAGCATAGATGCTCAATAGGAAACCCGAAACAAAGGGTAACTGGAGGAACACATGTCAGTTTTAGTCAGCACAAGTATGAAAATCTCTATGAAATGACAACTAACAATTTTTTTTATTTTTTTATTATTGACTAGTTTTTCCCGCGACTTCGTCCGCGTACATAAAATATAGCCTATGTCACTCAGGAATAAAGCAGCTTTCTAACGGTGAAAAAATTTTAGCAATCGGACCAGTGCTTCCAGAGATTACCTTCTACAAACAAAAAAAACAAACTTTACCTGTTTATTATATTATAGTATAGATAGGCTCGCGTTTGACCACCATTTCACTTGATGGTAAGAAATGATGTGGTCGACTTTGGCATCGACCACATCTTTGCTTTTAAGCAATATTGTTCCAAAGCACGAAAAAGAAACCTAGAAGTAACCTATTCACTCTTGACTTAAAGATCCCTAAGTTGTAGCTATCAGGAAACACAGACTCCGGCAGGGAATTTCACTCCTTGGCCGAACACACAATAAATGTGTTCCCAAAAACGCTTTGTACGTATGGGTAGGATGTCTACCAAAAAAGTCTAGTAAAAATAAGTTGCCTATATGTGAATGTTTGACAAGCTAACCCAATCGGTAATCATACCGCAGCCAAAGTTGGTAGTGTACGCCAAAATTAATTACATAGCCGACGTAATTAATCGGTCCATTATTTAACCGGACACGGCCAGTTAAAACCGGTTATGATCGCTTGAAACTGGATAGTAATTGATTTATTATGGAGTAGCGGTTTTGAAATTTGGCGTTCGATTTTCGAACGGATTGATGAAGGGCACGTGGCGTAAACAGTTTAAAATTCATTGTTTTAATACAATTTCTCATATGTTATTTGAAGTTTGTTTATCAACTTCAAATATTGTTACAATACAGCTTGACCCTGGGTCATTTGTGAATGTTTGTCTGACAATCTTTTATTCAATGAAGCCTAGCTAAGCCTCAAGGAGTTGTCAGCAACAGCAGGGGCCCAGCTGGGTCGAAGCCTACCGGGGCCAGGGGTCTGCTTCTGAAAGGAAGGCTCGGCCCTGGTATAAAAGTCAAGAAGGAACGGGGTGGGTTTTTTAGTCACCATCTCCCGTTCCGCCCAACGGCGGGGGATGTCATTTGGATGATTTTTACCCACCAAAACTAGCCTAGCTAAGGCTAATCATCATCATTTCAGGCGGAAGACGTCCACTGTTGGACATAGGCTCCCTCAAGCGTCGCCACAACGACCGGTCCTGTGCGTCACGCATCCATCGGATTCTCGCGACCCTGACCAGGTCATCGGTCCACCTTGTTGGAGGCCGTCCAACGCTGCAATAAAACATTTAAATAACTAAAAATACATGTGTTGATATTGTTACCAATATATTCAATATATTTTCAGCATGTCGAGAGTAAACGGAAATCGGATGCTGTTCAAAAATAACAACAATATTGAAAATAAAACAAGTATTAAATGAAAATCTTTTTTCCTAAGAAACTTTTATAGCTCAGTATATACCTAAGTATAAATTAATGCTCGTCAAGACCATTCCAAGTAGGTTATCTTATTACGCTTATTATCGAGTTCCTATAGCCACCTTCCGGTTCCATCATCAAATCAGCTCCATGTCATAATAATTTTGCATTGTCATCTGATTACATACACGTGCCCGGAAAATTTCAGCCCAATCGGTAACCGGGAAGTGGATCAAATTTAATTTGCAAGATTTGATTACAGATAACCAAATATCGGGACAGGTGAAGTTAAATAAAAGCTTTAAAGGCTTTTGAGCTCCATCAGTAATGTTAATCGAATCTGTAACCTCGAAATGTGATTAGTAATAAGGCGTGGTTTGCCGAGCGAAGGGTATAGACTCTTGTTACAATTCAAATTACATAATGTTAGCACTTCACTATAATCTTGCTTTTAGTTCTCTTAAAATAGTCACCAACAATAAATCCCCACACAATAATTCCTTACCATCATCATCATATCAGCCGATAGACGTCAACTGTTGGACATAGGCCTCCCCCAAGTGTCGCTACAATGAACGATCTTGCGCGTCCCGCATCCGTCGGATTCCCACAACCTTCACGAGGTAATCGATCCACCATGTAGGAGGCCTTCCAACGCTGCGAACTTAAGTGCAATTGCCCGCAGAACAGATGGCCGTTGGGGCTGAAAGGTTCTGGAGTGGTGACTGCGTACCGGAAGACAATAATTATCACTACAAAATATATAACATAATTAAGACACTCCACTGAATGCGTAGTGGACACATGGGCTTCGTTAATACTGTGCCCCCGTCATCGCCCCACATCCAACCAGCACCCAGTGTTGCGTTAAGTGTCATGGCCAGTCACGTGACACCCGTCACTCTAAACCGCTAGCGCCGCTCTAAACAACTAGCGCCATTTCAGGTATCTTTTGAAAACTAATCAATACTATTTACATCATTTACATCTACAATATAATAATCTACATTTAAGTTTGTTTTTAATTTTTTGGTTCCTACAACCAAATATACAACCAAAGGTAATCTCTGAAAGTTCTGGTACCTACGTTTGCTAAAATTTTTCACCGATAGAAAGCTGCTTTATTACTGAGTAGAGATGTGCCGTTGCCGGCGATATGGGAATATTGCCGGCAATATTCCCACCAATATTCGTACTTCGGGCAATATTTCCAGCAATATTCCCACCAATATTCATACTTCGGGCAATATTTCTAGCAATATTCCCACCAATATTCGTACTACAGGCAATATTTCCAGCAATATTCTCACCAATATTCGTACTACAGGCAATATTTCCAGCAATATTCCCACCAATATTCGTACTACAGGCAATATTTCCAGCAATATTCCCACCAATATTCGTACTTCAGGCAATATTTTCAGCAATATTCCCACCAATATTCGTACTACAGGCAATATTTCCAGCAATATTCTCACTAATATTCGTACTACAGGCAATATTTCCAGCAATATTCCCACCGATATTCGTACTACAGGCAATATTTCCAGCAATATTCCCACCGATATTCGTACTTCAGGCAATATTTCCAGCGATAGCACATTTCTATTACGGAGTGATATAGGCTATATTTTATGTACGCGGGCGAAGCCGCTGGCGATAGTTAGTTTAAATATAAAAGCGCCGTCAAGCTTGTTAAAACATTTCTACCGAATCTATTCTATCCCCATTCTGCATTCATAATGGAACAAACACGTATGTCGCATAGTTTAAATACCGGGTTGCACTTGTAGAAATAGTTGTGTGCCTGTTATCGATTCGGGGAAACAGCACGTTTCGTATGCGGAGTATTTGTGTCCCTATGAAATATTGAAGAGGTGTGGAGCAGAAAACTACAGAAGGTCAACTTAATACTGATTATTTAAACTTTATTAGGATTTAAACTTTGATTTCTGCGTTAACCCTGCCGGAATTAGCGCAGTAGTTGAAGGATTGGCAGCTGTTCTGCATATCGTGGGTTTGATTCCCACACGAAACCAATATACAAATATTGTGTTTGTTTGTGAACGAACCTTCGATACATGAGTAGTTCGTACTGTGGGAAACGTTTAAATAAAATTACTTAACACTTTCAGTGCCAAAGCCCCAGCATATGGGTCGAACAATAATTGAAAAAAAAAAGAACAGTCTATTGATTTTAATCAATACTAGCGGATGTTTGCCAGACCTTGCTTGATCATCATACCAGCAGCAGGCTTAAACCTACCTAGAGCTAAATAAAAACTACTTACTGCTGAAAGTAACGTTTCTGTATAAAGGTGGGTAAGTTAAGTATAGAATTAAAAGAGAAACACTCAATTGTATCTGTTTAAAATAACGAGTTCCAAGTTAAAATCAGCATATTTTGTTGATAGATGTGTTTACAGAATCTCTTCGTCTGGTTTGTAGTCCCTAGAGTTTTAATATTGAATGACTACATGGAACTGCTAACTAATACTACTGACTAAATCCATACGTAGGTATATTTGTTTCATTTATTCAATAACAATTTTTACATTGTGTCTTAATCTATAAATATAAAAATCAATGTCACTTTTCGTTGTAATTTTATAACCCAAGAACGGGCTCACCTATCCAAACCAAATGTTTAGGCTTTGTCCGGACAATTTAGTAGATGGTGGAAGAGTAGGGTAGAGTAGGGTAGAGTAGGGTAGAGTAGGGCTTAACTTAACCTCTTTATTGTAATTATAATAAAGAGGTAATTTTTTTTTTTTTTTGTTTTAAGGATGTAATATCTGGAAGTACTATTGGTGAAAAAATTTAAGCTATCACCGTAGCTAATTTTTTTTCACAGTTATTTATTTAAATTACTTTATTTGTCATAAAACAAAGCAAACCCGTGATTTTGACAAGAACTTCATCATAAACTCAAAGTAGTTTAGGTTTTTGATCAAAAGTCAGGATTGTAACAGGTTTATGATGAAAATGACTTTAAAATGTGTAATCTTCCGGTTTTTTATCAAAAATCTAATTTAATGAAAAACCTGCGACATATACGCAATAACACTTACCTAAAATATGGCGACAAAAAACTCCTCCACATCGCTGTCGATAGGAGTGTGCCCAAAAGACTGGCGGCATTGCCCCGTTGTATGGCAATGCTTAATCTCTGACTAAGGTAAAAGCCAGCCCTTGGGTCACGCGAAGTGTCAACAAGGCGTTTGGATAATTGTTTAAAAAGCGCATGAGCACTCGGACTCCACGGCCCAAGAGTTTCAACTCCAAACGGCTCAAAAATATAACTGTCGATGAGGTTGTTATATTTCCGCCGCATGAGGTTCTCCGCAGCAGCAGCAGCACCAGCACAGCACGACGAGCTAGGAAGATGGGATGGCGCAAGAGTTTCGACACAGATAGCGTCCGACACCAAAGCCCTACTCATTTTCCATGGAAAAGGATTACTGATTCTGAACAAACTATATTCAGGTTTCGCATAAACTAAATATAATGTTTTATATACACCGCTAAATTTTGATCGTTTTAATCCCGTGGAGGGTCGATCCGGAACATGAAAAACTATCGATTTGTAAAGATAAAATTTAAAAAAAATACTGTTTTTCAAAACTCGTATTAATGCGTAAATTAATACGAGTTTTGAAGAAAAGGTACGAAATTAATTTCTTTAAGAAAACGTCAGCTGAGCGAGTTCAATGACCTGTAGATAGTAGTCGGCATTGCTTACAAACTATCTACAGGTCCTTGGAGTCGCTCAGCAAATCGATAGAGTTTCATGTACCGGATCGACACTCCACGGGATTAAAACGATCAAAATTTAACATTGTGTATATACACGCGTCATGTACAGCGAGTGCAAGTGCTCTCACGACTGGCGCCTGTGTGCGTGTATCTATTTTCGCTCATTGTATGTAGTTCACCTTCTGCATACCACTTTGTTGTTATAGTATTAGAGTGATCTAAATTCAATGCGCGATGCTGCAGCCGCAAACAGTTAGTGTATAATAATGTATTGTTTAATTATGTATGTTACGGTTAGGGATCCATAATTTATGACTACCGTAGTGTACCGTGTTAGATGGTCAGCGATAATGATTGGGCAAAATTGAATTTGTTTGAATTGTTTGACCAATTACATTTTACGTCGACTATTTGTTTACGAAAAACTGGGAAAAGGAAAGAAAGAAAACACATTTATTTGGCACACAATAATCAAAAAAGGGCCTTGGTGACATCGTTTTTTGTGCGTTCTGTTTAGAAATTGTTAACTGAGACTAAAATCGAAAAATACCATGTGATTTCGACTCCTACATAAAACTTATAAGTTGCATTATTACCACAAGTGTTATCCGGGGAAAAATCATTGGATTAGCAAGCAAAATCAAAAACAAATACAGCAGCTACTCGTGACGTGAAAGCAAATGAAGGAGAAGGGTTACAAGAGATTGGCAACGATTCTGTGAGTACGGTGCTTACTGCTTACGAATGTCCTGAAATATAAGCGAAGATTTAGCTATCATAGCTAGTTTAATGTTGATTTGTCTAGAAACATAACCTCAAAAATCGTTGATTTTCCAAATTTTATTCAAGATTGGATCTATTAATTGAACTCAGCACCATCTAGCGACGAATAGCAATAAGGGTGACAAATCATAATGCATTGTCGATA
The DNA here is from genome assembly GCA_929112965.1 of Mythimna albipuncta. NCBI lineage: Eukaryota > Metazoa > Arthropoda > Insecta > Lepidoptera > Noctuidae > Mythimna > Mythimna albipuncta. The sequence continues at coordinate 31,885,792 of OV815959.1, forward strand.
AAACAGTGCAGCTATAACTCAATCTTGGAAGAAAAATCGAACAAAAACGTGCGTCCGCAGCGCCACCTAGGAGCGAGCAGAGTAAGCATAGCCAAAACTGTTATCGACAGCAGTGCACGACGTAAGACATTGCAAGTCAAGTACTTGTAGCTCCACCTAGAGGAGAATAGTAAACAAAAGGCTCCCAAGATAAAACAGAACAGTGTCATAACGCCACCTGCAGTCAGAAAAGAAAAGTATATTTGTCAACAAAAATGGATGAATTAAAATCAATGTTACAAAATATCCAAATTGAAATGCAAGAGAACAAGAAAGCCTTAGAAAGGATGGGCGAAGATATTCAAATAAAGATTAGCGAAACTCTCGACGAAAAGCTAAACAGTATGAACATAAAATTTAGTTGCATACAAGGAAAAATTGAAGACCAAGAAAAGAGATTATACTTTTTGGAAAAACAAACAAGAGTGAGAAACCTGGTCTTGTTCGGCCTACAGGAAGGGGAGAAAACCTACTTCGATTTAGAATCGCTTGTCATCAAATTTATAAATAGTCATTGCGAAATACAGATAGAATCTCAAAATATAGAATGCGTAAAAAGGATAGGCAAAATTTCGGTAAAACCTAGACCCATTATACTAACAGTCACAACGTTAAGAAAGAAAATCGAAATACTTAGAAACAAAAAGAAACTAGAAGGTACGGATTTTTATATTACAGAAGACTACCCAAAAAATGTGCTAGAAAAACGCAAAGAACTACAAAAACAAGCAAAACTGGAGGCAGAAAAAGGGAACAAAACACGAATAATATACGATAGGTTAGTTATTCTTAAAGATAAGAACAAAAATGAAAACTTTGGAAACAAGAGGAGAGACTTTTCCACTTCCCCACATAGCCCGAGCAAACCATCTCGCAGTACCCCACCAGCTAAGAAAAATAAAATAACGTCTTATATAAATACAGAACAAAAACAGCAACAAAAACAAAGCCTCGTGAACTATGCACCAAAAAACAAATAGCAACGAAAAAGGGTCCCTCTACCTCAACCAAACGCTAACAAAATCTTAACAAATGAAGCAAACGCAAGAAAAACTCTCCCAGTACGGCTGGTCCCCGCGGGAGCAGAAGACCAACCCCCTCTAGATACTCATTGTCGTAAGGAAAACGATACAAAACAAATACTTGAAAAGAAAACATCCAAAAACGCGATACTGAACATTGCAACTTTAAACACTAGAACTTTGAGAACGGATGAAAGTTTGCAAGAGCTGGAAGCAGCTTTAGAAGATATTAATTGGGATATATTAGGTATCAGTGAGATGAGACGCTTAGGAGAGTCTATCGAGAGTCGGTCAGATTATGTCATGTACCACAAAGGCGAAATCGCTGGGCACAGAGGTGTTGGATTCATAATAAAGTCTTATCTGGAGAAATACATAACGGAATTCATCGGCATTTCAGATAGAATAGTCGTAGTCAATATGAAGATACCAAATTACGTCAAAGAATGGTCAATTATACAGGTTTATGCACCGACAGAACAGGCACCTACAAGCACATTAGAACCATTCTATGAATCTCTGTCAAATTACATCAGATTATGTTCCAACAGAAACATAATTGTCATGGGCGACTTTAACGCCCAGGTCGGCTCCAGGCAGTCAGGAGAAGAAAATATCCTGGGTCAGTTTGGACATGGAAAAAGAAGCTATAACGGTCAGTATCTAGTAGAGTGGTTACTAGAAAACAATCTGACAGTTCTCAACAGTACATTTAAAAAGAAAACTAAGACCAAATGGACATGGATATCTCCGGATGGGAGATGGAAAAATGAGATAGACTACATTTTAACCAACTATCCTAAAGCGTTTTCAAACACAGAAGTCATTCAAAATTTCAATTTTAATACCAACCACCGAATGGTGCGCAGCATACTGACGTTGAACCCACCAAAAAAATCAAGAAAGAATTTTCACACAGAAATATCTTACCACCAGAATGAAGACAATTTGAGAGATATTGGTAACTCTATCACACAAAATTTTATCTCTATAAATAATGAGGGAATAGATGTTATAAAACATTACAATGAACTCGAAACCAAATTGCAACAAAACAGAAAATGTACAAAACAATATAAATCAACACTTAGTGAGGTAACCATGCGACTCCTAGAAGAAAGAAAACATCTATTAAGCGAGCAAAACAAAAGAGAAAATCTCAAGAAAATATCAGATATTAGCAAAAAAATAAGAGAAAACTTCAGGAAAGAGCGTAAAAGGAAAAGGATAGATACTTTAGAAAAATATATAACCAAATCTGGAGGAATAAAAAAGGCACTAAAAGAGCTAAGAGAGGTCAAAAATGAATGGATACCTAAGCTAACTAATAAAAAGTCTACCATAACTAAGAGAAGAGACATAAAAACACTAGCTACCAACTACTATCGCAAACTGTACTCAAAGTCCGACAACATATCGACAGATCTGTGTACAAACGAAATCAAACAAAGAGAATGTATAGAGCCCATTGTAGAGCCAGAAATATTAACGTTGGAGGTTGAAAAAGCAATTAAATCCCAAAAAGCTGAGAAGGCACCAGGTCCTGACAAAATAACCAACGAGCTCTTACAAGGAACTATGAAAGAAGTATGTCCAGCCTTAACCAAAATATTTAATAAAATTATAATTACAGGCACAATTCCTAACCAATGGACAAAATCGCATATAATTTTACTGCACAAAAAAGGAAACACAGAAGATATTGGCAATTACAGACCTATTAGTCTTATGTCAAATGTTTATAAGGTATTTGCCAAAATTATACTTGACAGAATTAGTAAAAAATTAGAAGAGAGCCAACCAATCGAACAAGCTGGATTCAGAAAGAACTTCTCAACGATCGACCACATACACACTGTCAAGCAAATTGTTGAGAAATATAACGAATATAATAAGCCGCTCTACATAGCTTTCATTGATTACTCCAAGGCGTTTGACAGTCTAGATCATAGCCGTATGTGGGAGAGCCTAGAACAGCAAGGCATTAGTAGAGTATACATAAATATAATCAAAAACATTTACTCTACCAGCGAAGCTCGAATACAACTAGAAACACTGGGCGAGAGGTTTCCTATACAAAGAGGCGTGAGACAAGGAGATCCATTGTCACCTAAATTATTTTCTAGTGTTTTAGAAACAATATTTCGAAAACTAGAGTGGGAATCATTCGGACTAAACATCAACGGAACCCGCCTCAACCATCTACGATTTGCAGACGACTTGGTATTATTTGAAGAGGATCATAGTAACTTGAAAATAATGGTCCAACAGCTCTTACTAGAAAGCAAAACAGTTGGACTGTCAATGAACACATCTAAAACGAAGCTTATGACTAACACCATCTGTCAAGATATAGAGGTAGAAGGACAATTACTAGAATTTGTTGATGAATATGTTTACTTGGGCCAAATCATATCCATTGAAAACCAAATGTCGAGAGAAGTAAACAAAAGAATCGCAAACGGGTGGAAAAAATTTTGGTCTCTAAAACAAATCATGAAAAGTCAAGATCTAGGCACAAAAATAAAAAGGAAAGTATTTGACACCTGTATCCTCCCTTGCCTGACCTACGGTTGTGAGACCTGGGCGCTAACAGCAGTACAACGTAAGAAGTTTCAAGTATGTCAACGTGCAATGGAACGCAGCCTGATGGGAGTAAGGAAAAAAGACAAAGTAAGAAACACCGACCTAAGGGAAACAACCAAAGTAATAGACATACTGGAGAAAATAGACAAACAAAAGTGGAGCTGGACAGGCCATATGTTGAGGGACAAGCGGGAAAAATGGAGCAAGATCGTCACTAATTGGTATCCAAGAGACGGAAGGAGAAGCAAGGGTAGACAGACTAGAAGATGGGAGGATGAACTCAAGCTCACAGCGGGACCTAACTGGAGAAGAGTAGCACAAGACAGACGGCAATGGAAGCAGCTAGAGGAGGCCTTTGCCAATAGGCACACTGAAGTGAGAGACATTTTATAAAAAAAAAAAAAAAAAAAAAAAAAAAAAAAAAAAAAAAAAAAAAAAAAAAAAAAAAAAAATTATATATCTTTAAAAGAAAATGGAAAAAAAAGTTCCAAAAAAAAAAAAAAGATAAGCTAAGAAAAAAGAAAGAAAGAAAAAAAAAAAAAAAAAAAAAAAAATATTATAATTATTTCTCAGGTGTAGGTACTAATTACGAAGACGAGAAAAGATAATATTGCAACATTTAAAATTTGTGCGCATAATCTGTAAAACTCCTTCAGTAAATAAAGGCTATTTTATTTTATTTTTATTTTATAATCAAAAAAGTATTAAATAAAAAGTATTAAAAAATAGAGCGGGAGATAGTGTCAGACTCTTACTGACTAAAAACCCATCCCGTTCCTTCAAGCCTTCATACCGGGGCTCGAGAGCCCTTTCGGATAACCCTGGCCCCAGTAGGCTTCGACCCGGCTGGGCCCCTGCTGTTGCTGACAACTCCTTGAGACGCGCAGGAACAGCACGCGCCGTCGACGACTTGGGCTTGGTCCGGACAGTTACCGGACGGCCGGACAGCGAGTTACCCATTGCTCACTGTCCGCAAGCCCATAATACCCCCGTCCTTGGGTAGAGCGGGAGATAGTGTCAGACTTTGAGACACTGAGAGTTGGAGAAGTTATTTGATGATTTATAAAAGGATTACTAAAAGCTGCACTCTTCACGACCTCCGGCATAGCAGTCAGGGTCACTAACCACTAGACCAACAGGCCAGTCCCAGTCAGTTAATGTTCCCATCGCTGGGACTCAGGCCTCCTCTCTAGGAGAAGGAATGGGCCGTAATCCACCATGCGATCCCAGTGTGGGTTGGTAAATGTCACATGACTTCGAATTTTTGGTTCTAGGACATGCCGGTTTCCTCACGATGTTTTCGTCTTATTTAAATTTTCCAGGATGAATGAAACTAAAAAAAGGATTGACGAACAAAATCAATAAGTTCAAACAGGAGTAGGTACGAATATTTGAATACATGTCTTTGACTATTATATCGGCGTCAAACATCCACAATTTTCCATTAAAATATCAATTGGAAATATCATTGGTTCTCGTAACAAAGTTCCATGGTCGTGTTGATTATAATATAATTCAATTAAATTGATTAACTGGTTCGGTTTGCGGATGACCAGTGTTTAGTTAGGCTAGTAGCATAATTGGCTAATTTAAATTTAGGCTTATTGTAATAAAAGTAAAAGGCACTTAAGCTTTTAGTATTAGAATTGGTTAATTGATTGAAGGTAGAACTAGATAGAAATATAAAAAAAAACAGATAGGTACATTTTCTGTGGCAACTAGACTTGTAGAGCTACATTAGATCCACGCCACGCAACTCTATGTATAAATCAGACGTGGCCCACGTGTGTGTCTGTTAATGTAATGTAGTTCCTAAGTAGGAACTACACTACATTGACAGACACACACAGACAACACATTCATACATAGATTAAGTAATCTATGTATACAAGGTATAAGGGACAGCCTTCCACTTTCATTCAGGAAATGAAAAAAGAAATCAGCCTCGTCATACAAAATTAAAAACTTGATTGGCCAGTTTGTAAGGAGAGGCCGATTTTTTTTTTGTTTCCTGTAAAAAACTCTTGTGGAAAGTTGTGCAGTTTCGTCTACTGAGCAAGCCCTTAAAGTTTGTGGAGGGCTGTCCCTTACACCTTGTGTAAAAGCGCAATACCACTCACTAATTAATCACGAAATCTCAGAAATTATAACACCTACAAATTTAAAATTTGACTGGTGTTGTTCTTATGGTGTCGACATCCGCTAAGACCGGATTTTACGAAACTCTCCCAAAGGGGATAAAACGAGGTCCAAAGTTTGGAGAAACCAATTTTGGCGCGGGCAAAGTAACTGGCAGAAGCTAGTATTTAAATATATACAATAACACCAAACTTAAGTGGCAGTGGGCAGGTCACATTACTCGCGGGTCAAATGGTTGGTGGAGCCCAAAGGTAACAGGGAAATACGCAGCGTTGGAAGACCTCCCACAAGGTGGAGGTGACATGGTGAAGGTTGCGGGAATCGGATGGATGCGAGACGTACAGGACCGGGTGACACTTGGGGGATGCTTCTATGTCCAACACTAGACGTCAACTTAAGTTAAGCGATTCTTCGAGCTATGTCGCAAACCTTGGTTCTCCTGCGGATATCTTCATTTCTGATGTGATTACGCAAGGAAACTCCGAGCATAGCCCTTTCCATTGCCCTTTGAGTAACTTTTGAGTCTTCTTATGAGGCCCATTGTGAGCCCACGTTTTGGAGCCATATGTCATCAGTGGCAACATGCAATAAAAGTATGTTGCTTGTTAATACTGCAAATAAACATAGTAGTTGTTTAAATACTTATTCACTACAGTTAGAACTTCTAAACTGTAACAAGAAAACTGGCAAATTTAAATTAAAAGTCTACAGAACCTACTAACAAAAGCAAGTCTATAAACTTCCACATTGATTGTTCATCTACCTATTTAAAACTTGCATCAAATAAAAGCAAGCTTGGCAATACTTTTCAATAGCAAATAGCGACGTTTTACTAAAGAAAAGCCAAGTCCCATTATTTTGGTTCAAAACATGTTCTAATGCACTCGCCCAAAACATTTCCACGCTATTCACTTCACATCGTTACCTACAAAACGGGTGAAAACATGTAAATCGTGGGTTCAATACAATGGGCTTATAGCCACGGTTTAAAATTGTCATGTAATTGCCCCTGAGCCAAACAATCGGTGGAAAAACAAAGGAATGCGAGTAATTTGGGCTTTGTAAATATGCTGAAAAACGTTCTTTATAAAAATAGGGGCCCGCCCCGGCTTTGTCCGGGTACATAACACGTGTATGTAAATAAAGTTTTTATGCGGTGACAGATTTATCAGAACAGGTGCAGTGTTTGTGTGACCTTCTAATGCTGCGTCTTCCGTTACGTGGTCGCCACTCCAGAACCTTTCGTTTCCATCAACCATCCAATGTGCTAATGATCAATGTGCCTGCCCCTTGCTACTTAAAGCCAGGTTATCCCATTTTGAAATTTTGGAAATCCACAAATGTAAAAGAGAACACTGAAAAAATATTTTAATAAAATTGATTGTATAGGTAGGCTCAACCAGCTGCAAAAAAGATGGGAATCGTCGCAAAGGTCAGACTACTTTACTGTACTTTATCAAGCGCAAGTTCGATCGTGTATGGAGTATTGCTCTCATCTTAGAAGTGTGAGTAGAATTCCTTGCCGGAGTCTGTGTTTCCTGATGGCTACCACATGGGAATTTAAAAAAAATCGACCAGCTACCGGGCAAAAATCAAAACATGTTATAAATTAGTTGGCTCAATACTTTTTAGGGTTCCGTAGCCAAATGGCTAAAAACGGAACCCTTATAGATTCGTCATGTCTGTCTGTCTGTCTGTCTGTCTGTCCGTCCGTATGTCACAGCCACTTTTTTCCGAAACTATAAGAGCTATACTGTTGAAACTTTGTAAGTAGATGTATTCTGTGAACCGCATTAAGATTTTCAAACAAAAATAGAAAAAATGCAATGAATTTTGGGGGTCCCTATACTTAGAACTGAAACTCAGAAAATGTTTTTCATCAAACCCATACGTGTGGGGTATCTATGGATAGGTCTTCAAAAATGATACTGAAATTTTTAATATCATTTTTATCTAAACTGAATAGTTTGCCCGAGAGACACTTCCAAAGTGGTAAAATGTGTGTCCCCCCCCCCTCTAACTTCTAAAATAAGAGAATGATAAAACTAAAAAAAATATATGATGTACATTACTTTAAAAACTGCCAACGAAAATTGGTTTGAACGAAATCTAGTAAGTAGTTCTTTTAATGCGTCATAAATCGAAAAAAATACACTATTATTAAAACATCGATCAAAGTTACAACACATTACAAGAACTTTTATATTATGTTACTAGCTGCTACGGAACCCTTCATGGGTGAGTCCGACTCGCACTTGGCCGGTTTTTTTATATAAATAAAACCGCTGTTACGGGGCCGCGCAATCGCCATAGACCGGGCGGAGTTCATACAAAATGCTCAGTTACTACAACCGGCTCTTAACTCTGGCGATTCTTCGGGCAAGATATCACAATACGAATCAATTAACTAAGGACCAATCAACTGGCCTCCCCTACATAGATTAATCGTAACCCATGACATGCCATAATGAAAGCAAAGACTTGTTTTTATTATCACATTCAATTAACTACTAAAGTGATCGCTTATACGACTGAAAGAAATGTCCTGAAGTTCTGATTAAAACAATTTTAACTACCAAAGGACGGTTCTTCAAAATTCAACTCTTAATCTGCTAAGTTAGGGTTGAAATTTGTTTGGAGGGAGATCGCTATAGGGTGAAAGAAACAATTGACGTCATTCGCAAGGAATTCGAAAGGCTTGTCTCTCTCCGGGACGATTGTGTTCATTAGGCTCAAAATACAAGCTTTTTCGCTTCTCATTCGATACTCTTACCTTATTACGTTTGGGACAGGGTTGGGGAAATTCCGGGAAAAATGCTGAAGTTATTTACTTATATTGATTGTACCGGGAATTGAGGTGTTCGTTGCTATAATATTAACAACCGCGCGGATCGATCTTTAACGGCCTGGTTATGACTTGAGTCTTTCTTCTTCGGTTAGACTTGGTTCTTTTTGCTATTGATTCCTCGTATCGTCCTCTAACTTATAACCTAGGTTTCATTTTTGGCGTAAAGGAAAAAAATAAATCATGCCAATATTTTGCATTGGCCTTTTAATTTATTAAATTTTAAATTGTTATAACATGTAGGTAAACTGAATTATGTATTTGATATTGTAATCTATGGAAAACGTAGTGGGTGGCTTGATGTATATTGTAATATTTAAGTTTTTATGAATTTTATTTATTTATTGAAGGAAAAACAAACAGTAGCACTTCAAGGGATTTAAATAAATAAATAAATTAAATAAAACTTAAAAAAAAATATTGCTTTTTGCGCGATACAGGATTTTGAAGTTTAGTTCGTATATGACGCTATAGATGTCGCTATACCAGTTTCACGCAGTTACTGGGTTGTCACAGTCAGAAAGACAGTTGCCGCGTGTAAAATGTGGATAATCAGCTGCTTCTGATTAGCCTGGAAGCTGACTACACATACACACATACATAGTTTCACCACTCTTATGTTGTTGAATCCTCTACGGTCCGGATCAAGCGTTTCGCCTCGTCGTTTATACCGCGTACATCGAGGGACTGGAACAATTTGCCTGCTGCAGTCTTCCCGTCTGATTATAATTTAGGTGTCTTTAAGGCAAGTGTGAATAGGCTCTTAATAAACTAGTGCGCCTCACCATCAACGATTGCATCACTGCTTACCATTAGGTGGGATCGCAGTCAAGCACTAGTTTATAACAATAAAAAAAAAAATTTGGAAGAGACTAGAGAATTTCGAATTTTTCAAAGTTTTCTGTTATGAGTTCTTTAGTATCGTGGTGACAGTTTTTCTGTAGACCTACTTCTGTGACTGGTCTCACAGAAATCATCCGTGCATATTTTTTGTCGTTATTTATCAAATAGTACTCGTATTGTGTAGTGTTTATTTCAATCATATTATACATTAATGGGTACATAATTTTATCAATATCTATCTAATTCAATTATATTATTTTTCCAGCAAATGTAGAGGTGGTCACCCTTTAGGTATAAGTACGATCGGACAGTTATGCTATATCTGTCTTGAATTAAAGTATTTCTATTCTATTTGGCTGCTTTTTTAAACTGGTACCTATTCCTGTATATCAGGAGCAGTGGTAGCCGAATAGTAATGACCTCGACTTACCCAGCCAGGCGCATTACTTTGTGTAATATATTTCATCAACACTGCTAGTAAAATGGTAAAGGAAAACATCGTGAAGAAACCGGTATGTCCTAGAACCGAAAATTCTAAGACATGTGACATCCACCAACCCGTACTGGGCCTGCGAGAGTCCCAACAGTGGGAACTTTATAATGCCGACTATGCTATGCTATGTGTATCTATGGAAAAAGACCATGCAAAAAAAGGCGTCATAAAAACGAACTGTGAGCAACGGTCCGCCATAATGGTGGAACCAATGTACTAGAAAACTGTTATTGCAATCTTTAAATTCGTTCTGTTGCACATCCAAACGGGACCCAGTGTGTAGGTAGTGGTATTATGTAGGTACTGCTGTTTTTTAGGATTCCGTACCTCAAAAAGAAAAATAGCGGAACTTTTATAGGATTACTTTGTTGTCCGTCTGTCAAGACCATGAGTCTCGGGGGCTGTTCTTAGAAAATCAAGCTAAAAAAATGAAAGCCTCTAATTAATTTCCTTAAGAAAACGTCGGCTGAGCGAGTTCAATGACCTGTAGGTAATAGTCGGCGTTGCGTACAAACTCCTTACGGGTCATTGAACTCGCTCAGCTGACTTTTTCTTAAAGAAATTAATTTCGTACATGCGTAAATTAATACGAGCTTTGAAAAAAAGGTACTTTATTTTTTAATTTTATCTTTACAAATCGATAGTGTTTCATGTACCGGATCGACCCTCCAAGGGATTAAAACAATTAAAATTTGGCGGTGTATAGTCCTATGTGAATAAAATAATAATAAATTGAATTGAAAGAAAAAGTATGTCCATCCAGGCGTGTTCAGTTTCAAACATACCGGTGTACTCAAGGAGTCGAGGAAACTTTTGAGTTCACAGCAAGTATTCATCTTGGTTGAGAGTTTGGGCGGATTCCAAAGTTAGGCGGAAATACCGTGAGTAGGTGCTTCAAAATTATACGGGTCATATCGGACCTCTTACAGAGTTGTGTGTTTTTAGTATGAACGAATGTGATTTTGTGAATAGTGAGCGGTGTTTTTTGTATCAAGATATATTACTGTTTATGTGTAGGTAGCTGCGTTGGAACCCGTGACCTACAACTCGTAAGTCGAGGCCGTTAACCCACCACTGCTCTCACTTATCATAATTGGGGATCGAAATATTCGTCTTCGAATAATTCATTCAATTAAATCCCTGAACTAATTATGATTAGACTAGGGAAAAAATGTAATAAAAGTAAAACTTTCAAATTAAAAATGTTGTTTTCCAAAAAAATGCAACCAACTTAAAAAAAAAAAAAACAAAAAAATGCAAAATAACTCTAAGCTTAGAAGGCGATTTTTCTGATATTGATTTTTGTTTTTTAAAGCTTTAAATAGAACCTGCCCCCCTAGCCAAGTTACAACCGTTTCTCTTGCGTTGAACGCCTTGAGTTGGCTACGCCTCCGATTTTTTGTCCTGACCACGTGACTGAGCGTTGAGATGACGTAATTCCCGTACATTTGATGTTTTCTACTAGCGTTAAAGATTGCAGATTATCAACTTGACTAGGGGTACTTTTTTTTTTATGGTGGGAAAAAATCATGCATTGACATCCTCCGCTCTTGGGCGGAGCGGGAGATAGTGTCAGACTCTTACTGACTAAAAGACTCCCGGTTGCGGCGGCGGCGGCGATAACGCCGTTGCGTGATGCGTTCAGCCTCCTCCTTTGCGAGCATTACTGCTTCGCAGAAGTTGGCGACCGCCTGCCACTCCTCCTCGCTCCGGACCATGGCCTCAACCAAGGCCCGGCGCGAGAGGTCTCCGCCGCCGTTCGCCCCCATGAGGGCACGGCGATGCTCCGCCCAAGCAGGGCACACCTCGACTGTGTGCTCCACCGTGTCCTCCGGGCGTTCCGCATAGTGGCGACACCCGGGCGTCACTTCAGCATGAATTCGGTGTAGGAAACTCCCGAACGAACCATGTCCGGTGAGGACCTGCGTCATGCGGAAGGTAAGGACGCCGTGAGGTCTTTCCAGCCACGCCTCAAAGAGGGGACTTACCGCCATGATTGTGGCGTGCCCAGCACTGGGTTGCGATAGTCGTTGACGCCATTTCACCATGAGATCCCGCCGGAGCTCTGTCCGCCATGCCGCAACCTGTCGCGGCAGTGGACTTTCACCCCGGCGTTGCATCTCCACGCGCATATCGTGCATGTGTGCAAGGACTGTTGCCTCCAGATCCCACGGTGGTAGGCCAGCCAGAAGGCTCGCCGCTTCGCGGGAGACCGTGCAGTATCCCCGCACCATCCTTATTGCCATGACCCTCTGGCAGGCGTTCAGTATGGCCGCCGTTCAGTATGGCCGCCGGTTGCTTTTTCAGCGACGGCGCCCACACCGGCGCCCCGTAGAGGGCCATGGACCGAACGATCCCCGCGTAGAGCCTCCGGCAGGAGGCATCTGGACCCCCATGGTTGGGCAGGAGCCGCTTGAGTGCAGCCCCAGCCCGGTTGAGTTTGGGTGACTGGTACTGGAATAAACACTCTTTTAGAAAAAAAAAGAACTATCAAAATCGGTTCACATTTAGCTCAAATATACAAACAAGATAAAATATTCAGACGACCACTTTTTTGTAATTTAAAAATAAAGTTACAAAAAACACGAGCCTCTTATAGCGCAACAGACATTTCATAATTCGTTCTATAAGTACACATCCTTTGGATCTCTCTAACGCGTGAGTTATACGCTTATTAATCCTTGTTTTTCTTTCCCCCATCTGCGGAACAAACTTCATAAAACAATTTATTTGTCGAGACAAAGCGTTCATTCCCGGGATTACGGGAACATCGCGGGACTGCCCGCCCCTAGCTCCTTGTTTACGCCTATCAGTCTTATTACTATTTACTGAAGCATGTAGAGTTTCTGTCAACAGTTTTCTCTCAATATACTCTCTTTTTACGTTTACTTCGGCATTATTTAGGCTTTTAAGGCTTCTTCACACGTATCAAACCGCACCACGTCGCAACAACAAAATGCTGTCAAGCAGTGGTTACGTGTGAATAGTGTCGTTGCAACTTTTTTGTAGTTGCGTTGTGGTACCGACAAAATGTCGTTGTGGTTGCGTTGTCGCCAGTAGTTGCGATGCGGTTACGTGGTGTGCAGACACGGTTAAGCACTGTCGTTGCGTCGACGCAACATTGTGTTTGCGATGTGGTCGACCACTAGTTCGCAGTGTCGCTGGTGGTTACGTTGTGTTTGCGATGTGGTCGGTATCACACACACGGTCGAAAACGACTGCAAAATGTGGTACGTGTGAATAGTGCTATTCATTTTCAATACGAAATATACGCTCAGCCACGTGGTATGGTTGTGGTACGTGTGAAGAAACCCTTATACGTTTCGCTTTTTAACTCCAACGTAAGAAGTTTATTGAGTAAAAAGTCCTGAACACATTTCTGTACGCTACAATTGCGATTTGCACTCTGACTGAAAGCCAGAATCATTTTTCTGGTTGAAATATTACTAGAGGTAGAAAAAAAGGAAGAAAATACTTTCTGTTTCACCATTATTCCGGTAATACAAAACTTGATTATTTTCTTTCGGTCGCAGTAAATTCGAATCGGGCCATTTATTTGTTAAATGAATTGAAAAGTCTTTTATTTCATCCGCTTAGTCGAAAGTCCTTGTTATTTTCGCTCATTAGCCTGGAGTTGCAATTCCTTGACTTCCTTACTTCCTGGTGTATATTTTATCTGTGCCCCGAGGTCTTGCGTCCACTATTCCTAATTAAATTTTGCTTTATTTGCTGTATGGCGGTCTCTAGACGTTGCAGCTACTTATATCAATACTCCAAGCCTGCGATGAAATAGTTACTCTCTTTGTGGTCGTCAAATTAATTAAATTTGATTCAAGACGGTTTTCTTTATGAAGCTAACGAAGCATCGAGCTTGTTTTGTTTTATTTTGAGGAGATGAGGACCATGCAGTTTTGTATCTCGTCTTTTAGATTTTTGAAAGAAGCAAACTGGATATAACTTAAATGATAAATGATCTTTATTTTGCAAGTAGGTTTTTTAAAAAACACTTTTACACGTAATTTTTTTTGCTAGATGAGGCCGGTACTTGGTATAAAAGATTGAGTGTTGAGTGAAGCGTGGCATATAAAATTTATTGGGTTAATTGATTTCTGCTAGGTGATTTCTTCGTTATTAAAGTTGATTTGTCCTTCACGATGTGTAGAACTACATAGGCCTGTTTCGCCTGTATGATGACTGGCAACTTTCATCATCTGATTTCATTTGTCTTTGATTTTTTTTTTTGGCGACGCTTGGGGAGGCCTATGTCCAACAGTGGACGTGTTTCAGATGATATGATGATAATGAAACTATCTTGCCATTTGGACTGATGACTTCTTGATCTATGATTATCTGAGTTATTTTCCTTCTTCGTAGTTGCCTCACTGCCAAAGATCACGTCCACAACGTCCACCTACGACGCGTCTACAAGAAGACCGCATTCTTCTGCGTGCTTTTGTGTACAATATTTGACTGGTCTACACTGTTCTTACATAATATCTCATAATATCAATATTGTTATACCAACCACCAATTTAGAACCGTGCACTAGCTTCTGACGTTTTATAAGTGCCCATGTAGGCCTATGTGAAATAAAATATTTTTGACTTGACTTTGACTTGAATAATAATCCTTCCAATTGAATTTCAATCAGAGTTTTCTGATATCTACAACCTAGAGGGTATTTAGGGCAAGACCTACTTCTTGGGGTGTTCTTTAGACGCTCATAACATCGCTTACCATCTGGTGAGATAGTGGTAAAAAAGAGTACATTTTGATACAGGTGCAGAAAGTTGGTCATTCCGAGGCGGAATTCGTATGAGCCGTAGGCAAGTGTGCTGTCCAACCAAGAATTGCAGTGACAGACTTTTTTCAATACATTTACAAAGAAATGAATAAACGGGGGCCGACACGCGCCCATCCTGATACGATAAATGTAGTAAAATAGTGGCGGGAGAGCACACGCACTTTTCTTTACTAGTGCGGAAAGCAGTCTATTGCGTTCTTAAAAGCAGTAGAATAAGAACGGGTTTTTATAGTGCATTGATATTGTAAAAAGATATAATGTATATGGATTTGAGGGAACACAATTCATGTTCAATATTTTTTGCTAATAAAACGAATGGGCTAAATAGAATTATCCTTTTTATACCCAGAAATCATCCCTATCATTCCATTTTGCCCCTGCCCGGACAAAAAATACCCGCCCTTCCAACAAAGCCTTTGAAAATAAGAGTTATTTAGAGCTTCTAATTAACGTGCGAATGGTATTTAGGGAGGCTAAGAGCCAAACTTCTAAATAAAGTATTGTTCTGGAAGCCGGCGTTAAAAACTTTTACCCTAAATCATCTGGGAATGTCCAATGCTTGTTGTGAAGTATTCTGGGACTTTTGTTTATGGTTTATTCTGCGAGGAAGGCGGAGTTTTTGCTACGGGTTATATTGAAATCTGGAATAGTTCGGAGACATTATCGTGACTTCGAAATTGGAAAATTTTCAATGTTTTCAGCTTTAAAACTTTGGTTTTGAAATCCTTTTTAGGCGAAAGTAGACACAGCACGCTTAGTTACCTGGGACTCTTCCTTGACAGCTGGTGGAATTTCGAGGAGAACTTTCGACGACTGGCTCCCAAACTGAATCGGATTGGGGCTGCTTTCAAGCGGCTTCTGCCCAACCTAGAGGTCCAGATGCCTCCTGCCAGAGGCTCTACGCAGGAATCGTTCAGTTCATGGCCCTTAGTCGGGTGCCGGTGCGGCACCGTTTTTGCTAAAGCAACTGGCGGCCCAGCTGAACGTTATGGCCATATGGTGTAGGGATACCGCACAGTTTCCCGTGAAGCGGCGAGCCTTCTTGCTGGCCTGCCACCATGGGATCTGGAGGCAACACTCCTTAAACGCATGCATGATTTGCGCGAGGCGATGCAACGCCGGGGTGAAACTCAGCTGCCGTGACAAGTCGTGGCATGGCGTATAGAATTCCGGCGGGGTCTCATGGTGAAATGGCGACAGAGACTTCTGCAACCCAGTGCTGGGCACATCATAATTATGGCGGTAAGTACCCTCTTTGAGGAGTGGCTGGAAAAAACTCACGACGTCCTCACCTTTCGCATAACGCAAGTTTTCACCGAACATGGTCAGTCCGGGAAGTTCCTGCACCGGATTCGTGCTTTCCGGCCACCGTAGACACGGGCTTGCGGACATCGAGCAATTGGCAGCTCGCCGTCCTGACTGTCCGATAACCGTCCGGACCAAGCCCAAGTCTTCGACAGCGCGTAGTGTTCCACGCGCGCTTCAAACCTTTGGGGCTCAGCAGAGTCGAAGGCAACGAAGGAACAGGAGTGGGTTTATAGTCAGTAAAAGTCTGACACACCCTCTCGCTCTGCCAAAGTGCGGGGGATATGTCATTGGATAAAGTTCTTACCTAAGAAAAACGTATGTAGATAAAGTTTAAATTTATTTCACAATGGAAGTGCTCGCCACATCTCTACCAGACGCTACCATTTCAGTAGGTATAAATCGGCCCTAACTATCTTGAATCCAAGTCATAAAGTCATGATATCAACACTCCCTTACCTTTAAAAATATGACAGGACAGGTGAATCGGTCCATAAATTCTGCCAATAGGGTACCGCGTGCGGCCTCCAAAAATATAAGGCGCAAGAATGAAGCCGTAAATTGTATAGGTGTCCTTAAAAAGTGATTATTATTTTTTCCCGATACTTTTACGCATCGTCGTTTGCAACATTAAAGTTTGATGTGCGGGAAGCTGCTGTATACTTAGCTGTATGAATATGATGTAGATAATGTTATCGTAAAATTTCGGTGCGTATATCAAGATACGATAAACATAAGTGGCGTTTCTTTTTATTATCTATTATTATTGATAAGCTCACGTTTGACCACCATCTCACCTGATGGTAAGCGATGATGTTGCCGACGATGGAGCGCGTACTTAGAAGTAACCTATTCACTCTTGACTCAAATAATAGCTATCACGAAACCCAGACTCCATCAGGGAATCCCACTCCTTAGCTGTACATACAATAAATGTGTTCCCAAAACGCTTTGTACGTAAGGGATTTTTTTCTTTGGATAAAAGTCATCCTGATGACATCCCCCGCCCTTGGGCGGAGCGGGAGATGGTATCAGACTCTTACTGACTAAAAAACCACTCCGTTCATTCGTTGCCTTTCATACCGGGGCCGGCTCCCTTTCGGAAACAGCATCTTGGCGCCAGTAGGCTTCGACCCTGCTAGACCTCTACGGTTACTGACAACTCCATGAGGGGCGCGGGAACAGTGCACGCCGTCGACGAATTGTCTCGGTCCGGACCGGTAAGTAATCGGGATCGGTATCCCGGCACGTACGGGTGGGATGTTTACCATGTACTAGTATGTACATAGCTGCTGCGGACTATTGTTCGAGATGCAGAGTTGTGTGAAAGAGTTGCCATGGACCTGGAACGCCACGGGAACAGCCTTACCATGCGTAGGCGTGAGAGTGAGAAAAAGGGACGGAGCTATGCAGCCTATATGGCTCCGTCTCTTTGACAGTTCAATTAAGGTCGTCAATGCAAAGAGAGCCACATACTATTACTGCGATCCATTGACGCCCTAACTGTCTCCGCACACGGGCTTCAAAAAAACGCCGCTATAAGCTTCATTTTGAGGCGGCCTTTTTTGTGGCTCGTGTGCGGCGGTGCCGCCACAACAAAACGCTTGAAGCGGCTTCAAGCTTCACCAGACACAAGGTGTCGTGTGCTTCAGCTGTTTTTTGCGGTCGCTTCTAGCTTTTTTTTGTGGCCGCTTCTAGCGTTTTTTTGTGGCGGCGTGTTTTTGAGGCTCGTGTGCGGGGACAGTTAAAGAGCCTACTAGTAGGGCCATAGGTAAAGGAAAATAAATGTCATTTAGTTAGTAAAAGTGTGACCCCTCGGGCTTCTTTGGGATGGGTCTGCCAAATACCAACTTAATTATTTCTTTTTTTTTTTTTTTTTTCTTTTTTTATTTCGCTCCAAAAGTACAACAATCTTAATTAATATACATATTATATGAACATACAATTCGCTGGTTGGTTGTACAGTAGCACACAGTAAATGATCTACTAACTCCCAAACTAAGTCAAGCTTGTATTTTGGGAGTTAGTGGTACTTTTTAATTAGATTTTATATTTACACAACCTTGTAGGTAAAGCGTTGGAATTCAAATTTTTACGATATAATATAAAATAAAACTTAATTTAGAGCAATGGCCATTTTCCTTTAGTAATAATAATAATAATAAAAAAAAGAAAAGGGTAGCAACTGAAAAAACAAGAAAAAATAATAATAAAATAAAAAAAACAAAAGACAATGTATACAGATAAAATGTTCCCTATAAACTTATACACAAATAAAAAATAAAAATTAAATAAAAAATAATTCATATAATAATTTTACCTCTCTACAGTTATTAGCATCTCAGTCTGCGCATAATCTAAAGTTAACAACCAATTACTTAATTTACGTTTAACCTCTAGTTTCGTACAAGAGTATATATTTATGGCTTTGTTGACCATGTTATACAGTCTCGAGCTTGCTGCGTCAAATTGCCTACTAGCAGAGACTGTCTTGCAAGGTACGCCAGGACAAACTACTGCACCAGAGCGTTTGTTATTTATATCATCATCCAATGACAGTAATGAATGCCTCCGAAGTACTGATTTTAAAACATATAATTGCCTTACTGTCATGACTTGACACTCGGAATATAATTTGTCAGTTGGGTAAAGCCTAGGTTTGAAATGTATCATTTCAAAATTGCCCTTTGCGCCCTTTCTAGTGCCAGAAAGAGAGTTTTGTAAGTTCCACCCCATATGGGTATGCAATAAGTTAACACTGACTGACATAGGGCAGAGTAGACCATGTAAATAGTTGAAGCATCAGTACTGTGTCTCAAACTCTTAAAAATGTATATGAGTTTTCTGATTCGACTTGTGAGAGCTTTAATTTGTGGGTGCCAGTCGAGTCGTTCATCCAGGAAGACCCCGAGATATTTAATATTGCTCACTCGTGACAAAGACAGGCAGCCACAGTCTGCTGGTACCGCACAGCTGATGTGAGCTTTGATTGTGTCGGTGATTTGGGGTGGCTCTGGAGTATTTGGAAGATAAAAGCGGATAAATTTTGTTTTTTCTATGTTAAGGGTTAGCAAGTTGTTAGAGAGCCATTGCATTACGACCGACAGTCCATTTTCAGCATGTTTTTTGGCAGAAATCCAGTCTTTCCCGTTTGCTAATAGGGCTGTATCGTCTGCATAGGTTAAGATGTCACAGTTAGGAATTTTAAGATTGCATAGATCATTAATATATATTAAAAACATAGTTGGCCTCAAGATGCTACCTTGGGGTACTCCGTAATTAATGGGCTCTTCATCACTTACTACCGTACCGATACAAACAGACTGGGTCCGACCCAGCAAATAATCCTCAAAGATACTCAAAATTACTCCACGTATGCCGATGCTCTCCATCTTGGAGATAAGAATGGGAATTGAGACAGTGTCAAACGCTTTTGACAGATCTAGGAAGATTCCAAAACATTTAAGCTTGCTATCTAGTAATTTTATTGTCTTATCACTAAAGCTCGCAACCGCATCTTCCGTTGACACACCACTTCTAAATCCGTATTGGTTGCTTGATATTATACTATTTTTGAATAACTAAAAAAAATTGCCCTGGAGTCGATTGAGAAGCTAGTCAAGAGAATCATCGGCAATGATGCACTTGTAAAGTCGAAGCACAAAAGTCTTGAGCATCGCCGCCGAGTTGCTAGTCTGTCGGTTTTCCATCGTTTACATTTCGGAGTGTGTCACAATCTAATTCCGCCAAGTCCGTTCCATCATCGGACGACAAGACGTACGGCGTTGCGGTACATGAAAGACATTCCACCCGTACGCATAGAGCGTTTTGGGAACACATTTATTGTGCGTACAGCCAAGGAGAGGAATTCTCAGCTAGAGTCTGTGTTTCCTGATAGCTACAACTTAGGGGTCTTTAAGTCTGGGCACGCCACAATTTTGGCGATAAGTCCCCTCTTTGAGGCGTGGCTGGAAAGACCTCACGGCGTCCTTACCTTCCGCATGACACAGGTCCTCACCGGAAATGGCAAGTTCGGGAGGTTCCTGTTCAGAATTAAAGCGGAAGTGACGCCCGGGTGTCGCCACTGTGCGGAACGCCCGGAGGACACGGTGGAGCACACAATCGCGGTGTGCCCTGCTTGGGTGGAGCATCGCCGTGCCCTCGTGGGGGTGATCGGCGGCGGAGACCTCTCGCGCCGGGCCTTGGTCGAGGCCATGGTCCGGAGCGAGGAGGAGTGGCAGGCGGTCGCCGACTTTTGCGAAGCAGTAATGCTCGCTAAGGAGGAGGCCGACCGCATCAGGCAACGGCGCTCTCGCCGCCGCCGGGATTCCGATCCCGATTTCCAGCCACCGTAGGCGCGGGCTTGCGGACAGTGAGCAATGGGTAGCTCGCTGTCCGGCCGTCCGGTAAGTGTCCGGACCAAGCCCAAGTCGTCGACGGTGCGCGCTGTTCCCGCGCGCCTCAAGGAGTTGTCAGCAACAGCAGGGACCCAGCCGGGTCGAAGCCTACTGGGGCCAGGGTTATCCGAAAGGGCGCTCGAGCCCCGGTATGAAGGCTTGAAGGAACGGGATGGGTTTTTTAGTCAGTAAGAGTCTGACACTATCTCCCGCTTCGCCCAAGAGCGGGGGTTGTCATAAGATGATTTTTCCCATCGAAAAAAAAAAAAGGGTCTTTAAGTCAAGAGTAACTTCTAGGCAAGCGTGTTCCATCGTTGACCACATCATCGCTTACCATCAGGTGAGATGGTAGTCAAACGCAAGCCTATCAACAATCCACTCAGAGTGGAAGAAGATTTTGATATTTTTTTACCACAAAATAAATGACCAACGTATTAAAGCTCCCGTACTACAGGTGTGCGCATACACAGGTGCACACTTTATTCCTTTATTTTCATAATCCAATGCTACGGTAATCTAACACAAGTGGGGAGAGAGACGTGGGATTAAAGGCTATATAAGCTTTCCGAGGCATGGGGGTATCACACCCCCAACTTCCGAAGTCCAGGTAGCTGTAGAGTAATTCCTGATACAAAAATTTTTTGCTCAAAAGAGAAATCAAACCTAGGACCTCAAACTCAGCAGTTGCGCTTTATTTTCCACGAGACAGTTATTTTTTTTTACACGCTTTAATTTTAACACGCTTTTATCTTAGTTTCACCTGTATGTTTGTAATCCAACGCCTTTGAGCTTGATTTTGCCCAACTTTGGGAGATCAGATTTTCTTTAAACTTTGCACACACATTAAAGACAGATGACAATGCAATATTTTTTTTTTTGTGGGTTAAACTTATGGTGTCAGACGCTTACTAACTAAATACCCGCCCCGTTCCTTCTTGCCTTTCATATCGGGGCTTAGCTGCCTTTCGGACTCAACCCTTGCCCCAGTAGGCTTCGACCCTGCTGTAGCTGACAACTCCTTGAGGCGCGTAGGAACAGGGCGGAATGTTGCGGTAAGCAACTCTCGCCACAAATTATTTATTATTACTACCCATTCCTCGCCGCACTTGCACACATGACTTAATATTTATCCCATTTTAATATTTTTATCACATTTGGCTATTCACTAAAAAGTTAAAAATAAATATAGTTTAAAAAACTACGGAAAGCGTGGGGTGCTCGATTTACGAAAAATATGGCACAAAACAAAATCACAATAATATAATTAATATTTTTCGTTCATTATTATTATTTTCTACCTATATTGAAAAT
The DNA here is from genome assembly GCA_929112965.1 of Mythimna albipuncta. Classification (NCBI taxonomy): domain Eukaryota; kingdom Metazoa; phylum Arthropoda; class Insecta; order Lepidoptera; family Noctuidae; genus Mythimna; species Mythimna albipuncta. Next base: position 31,907,576 of record OV815959.1, read on the forward strand.
TATTTTACACTTTTGAGTTTGGTATGCTATGAAAGCGTGTATTTTTTTTTTAAACTATACATATTTGTCACAAGGCAGTTATTTTTTTTTTAGAAGGCTGTTTGTTAACTATTACTATTTTTTTCACAGGGCAGTTATTTTTTTTTTCAGAATGCAATTAATTATTATTAAAAGCAATTAAAGAGGCAGCTATTTTTTTTTCACCAGAAAGAAATATTTTTCACGAGGCAGTTAATTATTATATAATTAGTGATAAAAGTTCAGAGTATACACAAGCGTATCACGTCATGAAGATATGTTGGTCAAAGTGTAACATTAGATCGTTCGAGGCCAGTGACCTCCGCCACACATATTACTAAATCTCCAACTTACAAACTGAACATACCATTACAAAATAGTTCGACAAGTCTCGGTAACCGCTCGTGTGTCGATAACTTAACGGCTCGAAACAGTCTACAGCATCACTGTACCTTGCCAAATGACTCGGAAATCTTACGAACATGTTGCCATGGGATTTATGAGGTCAGACTCCGAGATATGGTTATGGTTCTGTCACACGGGGTGAAGAGTAGGGGGGAGGATTGTAACGCAAGGTTTTTTGGGAGTAAACAATGAAAGATAGCGTAAAAAGTATTACAGGACCAGAAATATTCGTTCAGCTATTTAAGCATGAAAAAACCAAGAGTCAAAGCCTTCAATTCAAATAAATCATTTATTCCATAAGGATGCTGAACATTATTGCTATTGACGTGGATCTATTTCACTGCAGCCTGCCGAGGTTCACTGAAGCAGCACTAAAGTACATAGAAAATATAAACGTTTTGAGTTGATTAATCGTATAAACATGCAATATAATATTAATCAACTCTGTTGTTGTTGTGTTGTTTTTGTTAATTTAATAGTTAATATATTATTATTTAGTTATTTCTTTGAATATATATGTATAGCTGGTAATAACATCGCACTGGCGTTAGCTGTAATGGTGTTATTAACAAAATTTTTAATAAATAAAATAAAATAAAAAATACAGAAATAAAGAAGACAGTCGGTTCAGAAAACTGATGATAATTGCACATTCCAAAGCGTAGATGTCTATGAAGAAGAATGTGCAACTCCATGGATACTCTTTTAAATCAGTAAGCAAGCAAGCAAATCACGAAGCATTGATTAGAAGAAAGAAAGAAAAACATTCCACATCATTGTCTTTAACTAGGAATGTCTATCACATTTTCTGAATTTCGCCAGTTAACCTGTAATCTGACTATGTGTCACACAAAAAAAATACGAAATTTCTAGAGCTCTGTAGCGTATTTGGCGCCGGTTTCTACCTACAGATGGTATAATTTGTTAAAATAATGTGTTTTTTTTATTAACCGACTGCAAATTTAGCTATCTTTATATTTATTTAGTATAAAATTACCTGTTACCGTTTTCAATGATTTTCGCCGAATATTCTACTCTATAAACGTGAAATCGAATACAATGCTCTCAGCAGAGTTGAGTTTATTAACCTTTGTGGAAAGCGTCGAAAATCTGAGCCTGTTAGGAACCAATATTTGTATAGTTTACTGCGGAAAATTAATCCGGATTTGTATTTGCGTATTACGACACCTGTTCCTGAAAACGTGCCTACAATTTACATATTATAAGTTCCGAGTATGGAGGCTCTTTGTGTTTAAACGATTTACTGCTCATCCTGAAAACCGAATACTTGTTGCCTGCAGCAATGTGTTATGGTTTTAAAAAAAATTTAGAAAGAAAGAAAGAAATACGTTTATTGAGCATTTAGACACACATAATGAAGAAATGAGTAAGTTTATTTACACCATTATTTTTAGTTTATGCGAAACCTGAATAATAATATAGTTTGTTCAGAATCAGTAACTGAATGGATTCCAATAGTGTTTACACCAAATTATATTTTTTTACAAAAATATTTAAAATGTATACACCGCAAAATTTTAATCGTTTTAATCCCGAGTTCAATGACCTGTACATAATTATCAGCGTTGCGTACAAACTACCTAAAGGTCATTGAACTCGCTCAGCTGACGTTTTCTTAAAGAAATTAATTTCGTACATGCGTAAATTAATATAAGTTTTGAAAAAATGGTAGTTTATTTTTTAATTTTATCTTTACAAATCGATAGTGTTTCATGTACCGGATCGACTCTCCACGGGATTAAAACGATTAAAAATTTAACGGTGTATATGTTAGACACTACCGATACTAAGTACAACACAGGTCATGGCAGATCATAGCGTTTATTAGGCGCCAGCAAAAAGCTAGGTGCAAGTGCAAAACAACTCCTCAATCACCTGGATGGCCTGGAGATTACGTATTTTTGCTGACATAACAAGCTTATAACTTCGTGATTTTCATCATCTTACATCATATTTACATAAACATACTAGACACGTGTTGGGTTTCGCATATATACTAAAATTAATGCTGTATAGAAAACTTTAAAAAATAACAACATTGTGCGTCTCACGGCTGTGAAAAAAAAAGATGTGTATGAAATAGAAAAATACTGAGACTAAAAGAATAAATATCATCAAATTCAATAAAACTAAGTAAATTCAATCTTACACTCCTTGTGGCTTACAAAAATCTGTCTCGGGCGCCAACCGCGTATTAAACTTAATGGTCCGTTTCTTCAGACTTTTCACACCTTTTCCATGCATGAGCGTGGATGCTGACTACAAACCTTGTAGACGAAAGATCACGTTAACTAAAAGCGATCATGTTTCAGAGTTGTGATATTCGTGTGACGTGTTGCAGCATTGATTCCAAGTATCATAACCGTCTCGTACATATTTTTACAAGATGCTTGCAAGAAACTTATTTTCGAAAAAGGTATTCTTAAAGTTTTGCGAGCGGCATTGACTACAATGCCGCTCACAAAGGGCCTCATCAGAATGTTTAAAGTCACCCAAGTGCTAAGCTCGGAGTTTCCTTGCATGATCAGATGAAGATCGAAGATATCCGCAGGAGTACCAAGGTTACCGACAGCAAGAAGAATCGTCAAACTGAAGTGGCAATGGGCAGGGCACGTTGCTCGTAGAACAGATGGCCGTAGTTGGGGCTGAAAGGCTCTGGAGTGGCGATCGCGTACCGAATACGAAGCGTTGGAAAACAACAAAGGGGACCGATGACCTGGTAAAGGTTGCAGAAATTCGATAAATGCGAGATGCACAGGATCGTTCATTGTGGCAACACAAGGGAGGGGCCTATGTTCAACAGTGGACGTAATTCGGAAATGATAATGATGATTGGCAACAGTTGCACTCAAGGAAGTATAACAGAAGAAAAATCATGCAATAATAATGTAACATTGAAATCATGAAATCCATACGTATTTTTGGAGGTATGTGGAAGAGAAGAGATGATTCTCCACCCGGTCGGAGGTACGTCGTGTTGTGTCTATACCGGGCTGCTACCCAACAGTTTTTAGACTGTTACATGCAACATTATTTGTAGTTGCGAAACCGGAATATAGTTTGTTCAGAATAAGTAACTGAATGGATTCCAATAGTTTTTACACCATCTTATATTTTTCTCCAAAAATAAACCGTTAAATTTTAATCCCGTGTAGTGTCGATCCGTTACATGAAACGATAATCGATTTGTAAAGATAAAATTAAAAAATAAAGTACCCTTTTTTCAAAACTCGTATTAATTTACGCATGTACGAAATTAATTTCTTGAAGAAAACGTCAGCTGAGCGAGTTCAATGACTTGTAGATAGTTTGTACGCAACGCCGACTACTACCTACAGGTCATTGAACCCACTCAGCTAAATATAAAAAAAGTTAAGCTATAAAAAAAATAAAATAAAAGGTCACCATCACCAATTTGGACACCATCGACACTAGTAGGTCACGACAGGTCATAGCGGGTATTAGGAACCAGCAAACAGCAAGCAAGTGCAAAACAAACCCTCAGTCGCCTGGATGGGCCGGTGATTATGTATCTTTGACTGTTGATTATACATATTTTGAAATCTTCTTATACCTTATTTCAGGATTTTGTATTTCATTTCCTAAATAGCGGCACAAATCCGGATCAGTAACTTCTAGCGACTTTTTTTGCTTGTTTTTATTTGGCATATTGTGTTTTACAGTAACCTCCTATACAATCTTTAAAAAGATTCTGCTAGAATTAAAACCTTAGTAAAACCATTATGGATACGAATAGCCAATACATTCAGCCGTGAAAAAATGTTTCCAGAAAATTGGCCCAAATCCACAAAACAACAAAGTCAATAATAGTATTTCAAAGTGCTTACATTAACAGCATTGTGTCGATTTCAATATTTCAATACAAATATTTACATTGCCACGCCAGTAGATTCCTATTCAGACGATATTCAATATTATCCTCTGTCGAAATACATCAATTTATGCCGCGACTGCATTTGCGTCTGTTGTACAATATATTTGATACTTTATGTGTTTTACAAATGCGCTTATTTAAAGGGTTTCGTGGACTGGACGGCATAAAGTCATAAACTGTGTTTTATTGCGGATTGCGAAGCAAATTTAAAATGTCATACTTCTTACTTAGGTACCATCTATCTTCTCTCTTTTCCTCTTCTCTTTTTTAGGGTACCGTTCCTCATGAAGTAAAAAACGGAACCCTTATAGGTTTACTTTGGTATCCGTCCGTCCGTTCGTCTGTCTGTCAAGAACCTTTATCTCCAGAACGCGTGGAAGTATCAAGTTGAAATTAAAGTCATATACTCAAATCTACGGTCCCTTCTAGCTGTGAAAAAATCAAACTTCTAAGTTAACGAATAAAAAAGATACGGCCGTTTAGGTCGCAAAAAAAACCGCATATTTTAGTACTCTCAAAGATCGAAATTCATAGGGCATAGTCGGTATAGCCAAATTTCAGGATTCTGGGTCAGCGGGAAGTAGCTGACCCAGAATCCTGAAATTTGGCTTATAGCACAGGTTTAGGAATAAATCTGAAAACAGTAAATTTGTTGTTGCCTACGTGACCAAAAAAAAATTTTTTTCTTTTTATGCAATTTGGAAAAATCTTCGAGACTCCATTCGGGAAGTGTAGTTAGCACGGAACCCTCAGTGCGCGAGTCCGATTCGCACTTTCACACCAGTTTTTTTTCTATTTTTCTTTTTTATTTTCTTTTTCTTTTTCTTTCTGTCTTTCTTTATCTTAGCTGTATTACTTTTTTGGTGTACAGTACAGTTTATTCTATTCTTGTTATTTTTGACTCGGTGGTAAACTGTTTGTGCTCTTGTTTAGAACATGAGCCACGCGTTCGAGTACCGAAGGTATTTTATTATTATAATATCAAATCTATACTGTCCCACTGCTGGGTAAAAGCCTCCCTCAATTCTTTCTACCGCTCTTGGCAAGAAGTCTGCCCTTCAAAGTGAAGATAATGCTTTATTACGCTATGGCAGAATCATACATCCAGTATGGCCTTAGTAGCTATGGTCGTACCTATAAAACCTATCTTGACAGCATTTACAAAATACAACTACAAATTTTAAAAACAATAGTTTCTCCTAAAATTAGAAATCAATTTTACGATAACATAAATGGTCTCTTTAAACACTGTAATGTCCTACCAGTTCATACTCAAATAAGTTTTCTGTTATTAAAAGAACAATTTTTCAATGAAAATTTAATGAACAAAATCGAACATCCTGTATGCACTCGAGCAGTTTCTGAGAATAGGCTTCGTACACAGCGCGCCAACAACACGTATGGCGAGCGAACTTGCGGGTATATTGTGCCGCGACTTATTAATGGCCTACCCTCAGAAATAAAAAGAAATATTACACCTAAAACTATCAAATGTAAACTTAAGCAATATTACTTAAGTATTGTCTAAGAATGTTTTTTCTACTTATTTACAAAATTTTTTTTTATAAATTAATATCGAAAATAACGTACACGTATAAAATTGAAAACTCAATTTGTTTCGATGTTGAGATGGATTCATGATAGCACAAGTTTAAACCTTAGTGGTTTTTTGGTTGCTATTTAACCTAAATAATCTTGTAATCTTTGTATAAATGATGTATGAGTCGCGACCGAAGTGGTATGGACTGCTATGCTATTAAATTAAATACTTTAAATAACTTTAAAGATTTATTTATAAAACGGTAATTATGCTAAGTTACGCTAAATGATATGATATGCTAATGAGTACGAAAGCACTCGGTTTGCTGTCCGAATATGTACTGATGCCACACTGCACTTAGCGCGGCGTAATTGTGTAGCTAGATCAGCAAAACGTGTTCGATTGTAATGATTGTATCGAACATGCTCCCGAGGGGAAGAAATGAGATAAACTTATACAAAGCTAGTACGTTACGTGAGTGTGGGCTTATATGCTAAGGAAGGTTAGAACAATGCTGAATGATGATTTACAAGGTGAATAAAACAATCTATAGCTAAATGCTCAAACGGCTGAGTCATCGATGAAAAATACTGATTGTCTTTTGGCAATAGGCGAGGTTGACATGTCTCGCCTTTTCGAACGTAAACTAGACCACCGTTTTGAAAAACGAGATACGCGCGCACTATCACTGACACTCGGCCCCATCTCGGATGGAGGCAGGTTTCGCGCACTGACACTGGAGCCCTTTTGTGGCTCAGATTGGTTTATACACACACTCACACTGGCTGGTACGCTTTCGGTCCGTCCCTGGATGGGCGAATCTCCGGCACGCTGACACCTTCTCCTCAATAACCAAATTATGATTGCTGCGACGGCTGCTGATAGAAGTCCATACAACACAGTGTATTGATGTATATCATGTGTCGTTAGGGGCTCGGGCTGCTGAGCTGATTCCTTCATGGACTTGATTTGTTCATGGAGATGTTTTAGGGAGTTGTTTATCATCATGGTGTCGTTGTCGGCTTCATAATCCTTAAAATGTTGGATCGGCAGCGTGAGATTGCTGATAAAATGATTTATTGGAGTTAATTTTGTGTCGATAACATTTGGCTTAAGTTTGAGCGTATTTTCAAATTGCTGATAAGCGTAAAGCGTTACATCATGACCCTTTACAATACACTGCTGAGAAAGCTGAATGAGTCCGGCCTTGCTGACTCGGTGAACTTGTAGGCCGTCGTCACATATGATTCGCAAAGAGTAAGAGTCACAACAGAAATACAAGTAGGTAGAAAAGTCGTGTAGTGGAATCCACTTGTTTTCACAGTTACATTTTTTCATTCTGCAAATGGCTGGTTTCTCCTTTTCACAGAATTTTTCATCAGGACCTAAGCTCCTGATGGGTCCTTGCAGATGGCAGAGATAGGTTTCTGCTTGATATTGACAGTTTTGAAGATCTCTGATGCTCGCTGTCAAATATGCATCTCTTCTTAGGTTGATCGCTACATATTCTGATATTGGTTTAATGGTGATCATGCTTTTATTAATTTGAACTGGAACTGGTATCAAATTGTAAAGCTGGAACGTGTCTCTGCTGATTAAGGGTAGGGTAATTTCAAATATGAAATATTCCTCCATCATCCTGGCTCTGACTTTCAACAATTTGTAGATCTTGTACAAGTTGAATTGAATGTCATCTACAGGTAATGCTAGCTCTTTAGATATTTGGCCAGATACAATTTGTAACTCTCCACGAAGCTGCTGTGGTGTCAAGAGATGTAGGTTGATCTGACCATGATAGACTTCAGTCATTGTGTCAAGAAAGGCCTCTTGAATTCGCTTTAAGTTTTGTATCATATTGATAGTTGCTAATGCTGCTAATGTGAAATCTTGGTGAGTAGATATTACGTCGATTTCTTTCTGTAATGTGTTGGTGGCGCTGTCTAAATAATTCAGGTGCTTATTGATCATCTTATGCTGTTTGGAAATTGTCTCCTCTGTTCTCTTTAATATATTATACTCCGCTTCAATGACCGATGTCTGATTCCTATAAAGCTGATTCAGGTGGTTTATATTGCTACGTACTAGGTCAATGTCATTCTTGTATTTTTCTGCGAATTCTTGATCGAGTACTCCAAACAATGAATTTGCAATGGAACCGACAGCGTTGATCAGCCCGCGTCGAGTTCGCAAGTGCGCTCCAAAATGCTGATTAAGTAACAGCTGATTGTAATATTGTAGTTCATTGTACTCGTGCTGTACTTGCAAAATGATGACTCGACAATGACTCTGTGCTTGAATCTTTTCGCATGTTTGCTCAAGATATTTTGTAAACTGTATTATCGCTTTATCTCCTTGCCAATAGGGAGACATATTATAATACGTGATAATTTTCCATTCATCGCGAATAAGATGCATTTGTCCCATTGGATCAAAATACATTGTTTGATTGCTGTCGAACGCTGTTAGTTTATAAGACGCTTCAGAGGATATTATAAGACTCATAAAATATAATAGTGCTAGTGCTATGCTGTAGATTTTAGGACAACTGTTATCCCACTTCCTTGTTTCCACCTTTCTTTCCTGGCTTTGCTGTTTTACTGCTCCGATTTTTTCCTGCACACTTGCTTTTTTGTCCGTTATAGGCAAAATGGATAGCTTTATAATTGGTCGTTTTATATAACCATTTTTTGTTTTTAAAGTCACTACCCTGACAACCCCATCCTTTCCTGGGTGGACCTCCACCACCCGACCAACAGGCCATTTTCCTGCAGGCATGTTGTCATCATGAATAGTAACCATATCCCCTATCTCTATATTCTTTTGTTCTTTAAACCATTTGCTGCGCAGCGATAGTTGACTAAGATATTCGGTTTTCCATCTTTTCCATATGTCTTGGAATGTTTTGTTTACTAGATACCATCTTGTCCTCGCATCTTGTGCTGTTTCTATGACAGTAAGACCTGCACGGCTAGTTAGAAAATGTGCTGGCGTGAGGAAATCAATATCCTCGATGTCTTCCGATATTGGGCACAGTGGTCTTGAGTTAAGACTTGCTTCGATTTGAGACAAAATGGTAGAATATTCTTCGAATGTCAAGGCTTGGTCTCCTATTACTCTTTTCAGATGCTGCTTAAGGCTTCTAATTGATCGCTCCCAGATCCCTCCAGCACTCGGCCAAGAAGGACAATTCCAGTGCCATTCTATGCTCAATTCTGCTATTTCTTTATAGAAGCTATCGCTAAAAATTCGCTCAAAATGTTGTTGCTCTTCCTGAAGGATCTTATTGGCACCTACAAAGTTAGTTCCATTATCAGAATATATATGCTTCGGAGCTCCTCGCCGTGCTGCCATACGACGTAATGCTGATATGAATGCTAAACTGCTAAGGTCGGAAACTAACTCAATGTGTACTGCTTTCGTAACCATGCAAATAAACAAGGCGATGTATCCCTTAGATGTTTTGATACCTCTACCTTTGTTTGATTTTACCCTAATAAATCCTGTGTAGTCTATTCCAGTGTGATAAAATGGAGGCGCTGGGTTAGTTCTAAAATCAGGTAGGTGTCCCATTATTTGCTGTAGTCTTTTGGGCTCTTGTTTTTTGCAGGTCACGCAATTACGAAGTTGTTTCTTGGTAGCTCTATTTCCCTTAATTATCCAATATTGTTGTCTTAATAAAGACAAAGATAGTCGAGCTCCTCCATGAAAGGTAGTTTCATGTGCTTGCTGGATAAGAAGCTCCGTCAGTCGTCCGCTATAAGGGATGATTATGGGATATTTCATGTCATTGCTAATATTTGCATTTTTAAGACGTCCTCCGACTCTTAAAATGCCGCTATTGTCTAAAAATGGGTTGAGGTTTATTAGCTTGCTATCAGAACTGAGTCGGTTACGCAATAAATTGTCGATATCCGATGCAAATTCCTTGCGCTGTATGTATTTAATTATAACTAATTTTGCTTTCCTTAGTTCTTGTAACGTGAGATATGACGGCCTTTGTTTACTTGTCGGTGCAAGTGCCCGTAATAACCACGCTATTATGCGATTTAATTTTATGAATGAACTATAGCGATTTAATAGATCTTCGATAAGGCTATTTTCAGAGTTGCTATTTTGAACGGTGAGGACTTGTTTCCGAATTTCTTCTTCGGTCGTATACTTTGTTTGCTCCCGCTGCAGCTTGAATCCAGTTGTATATAGCCAAGCTGGTCCTCGCCACCACAAGTTATGCTCCATTAATTGTGATGCCGATAGTCCTCTGCTTGCTGAATCGGCTGGATTTTCTTTTGTTGACACGTAATGCCAAACATCAGGTGGTATTATGCTAGTGATTTTCTTCACTCGATTCGCTACAAAAGGCTTCCAGCGGTCTGGGTTGCCTTGTATCCAGCTAAGGGTGACCTTTGAGTCACACCAAGCGATGATTTCGTGCTCTATGTTAGCTATGCTAGTGATGATTTTTTCCAATAATCTGGTTAACAGCTCCGCTCCACATAGTTCCAATCTTGGTAACGAAACTGTCTTGCTGTTTGGCACTAATCTAGTTTTTGCTGCTACTAGTACCACGGATACCTTTTCTTCTGTCACTATTCTGGCATATACAACACACGCGTATGCTTTCGGCGATGCATCACAAAATCCATGCAACTGGACAATGTCGCCGCGCTTGCTTTGTAACCAACGAGGTATTTTAAACCGACTGATACACTCTATGTCTTCATTTATTTTTACCCACTCGTTCTTGATTTCTACTGAGACTTCATCACTCCACTGAATTTCATCAAGCCAAACCTTTTGAAATAGTAATTTGAATTTGGTCGTCAACGGTGCTAGCCAACCTAAGGGATCAAATAACCTTGATATTTCTGACAGGAGTTTTCTCTTCGTAAGCTTTGTTGTATCTGCTGTTGCTGAGTTATATTGGAAGGAAAATTCATCCGTTGTTGGGTCCCATCTTAAACCTAATGTTTTTGCAGTTTCCTCTGTTTTGAAAATAAATGATGTCGCTTGAGTATTTTGGTGTGATAAATTTATATCTTCCATTAATCTCTTGTCGTTTGCTGACCATTTTCTAAGTAAGAATCCTCCGCTGCTTAGGCACAAATTTAGCTCTGCTACGATGCTTTTTCCTTCGTCGATAGAGTCTGACCCCGATACTAAATCGTCCATATAAAAATCTTCCCGTATTATTTTTGCTGCGGTGGGAAAGTTATGCTGCTCATCTGATGCTAGTTGGCGCAGGGTCATCATGGCCAAGAAAGGTGCTGATTTAGTGCCATAGGTAACTGTGGTTAGCTGGTATGCTTTCATTGGTAGCTTGGGATTCGCTCGCCACAGGATTTGCTGTAATTTTTGATCTGATTCGTGAATAACAATTTGCCGAAACATTTTTTCAATGTCAGCTGTGAATACATATCGATATTGCCTCCACTTCAGTAACAGTGCCTGGAGGTCTCGCTGCAAGTTAGGACCTCGATACATGACATCGTTAAGACTAAATCCTGATGAGGTCTTTGCGGACGCATTAAATACGACACGTAACTTCGTAGTTGATGAGTCTGCTCGCTGAACACCATGATGAGGCAAGTAGCATTCCATTTGATTGCTGCTAGAAGTCGCTAATTTCATATGCCCCAACTCTTCATACTCCTTTAAAAATTGCTTATATTGCTGAGCAAAATACTCTTGCTTGCTTAATTTTTTCTCTAGATTTCTATATTGCGCTAGGGCTATCTCCTTTGAAGATCCTAGTTTTTCCCCTGCTTGCTGCTTCATCGGTAACCTTACTTCATAACGACCGCCTTCGAGACGTTTAGTCGTTGATAGGTAGTACTCGACACATTGTTCTTCTTCTGCTGATATTTCATTTTGCTCATAGATATCCTCAATTTGCCAAAATTGATGAATATCTGCTGTATTGTTTAGGATGACATTACATTGAAAATGTGGTTTGACGCTGCCACTTAGTATCCATCCTAGCTGGCTTTGCTGAGCTAAAGGTGCAGATGAATCAGAGTTTCTTATCAAGCCGTCTAACATGATAAGAGCATAAGCGTCCGCTCCTAGTAACAAGTCCACGGGACGGCTTATGTAAAACTCCGGATCTGCCAAATTAATATGTTCCAAATGCGACCACGAAGGTCTTTCGAATGATCGATTTGGTAGGTTCTTGATAAGATTTTTCATGATCAGAACATCTGTATGAAATTCAAAGTTGTTATACATCGATTGACATGTAATGCTGAGTTTGCCCTTACAGTTAGCATCCTTTTCTCCGATTCCAAAAATGACTCCATCAAATTGCTGTCGTTTCAAACCTAACTGTTGAGCTGCTTTCTCGCTAATTAATGATATCTGTGAGCCCTGATCAATAAGAGCTCTCAGTACAAGCTGCGTACTGTCTGCTGACTTAACCTTCACTAGTGCTGTAGCTAGGAGAATCTCAGTATGATCTTGCTGAGATGCGTGAACATTGTTTGCTTGAGATATATTTTCCTCTTTTTTCATGTAGTTAGGTTTTTGCTTCATTGGACCGGACGTTGAACTAGGTTTTTGCTGCGTAAAGCATTCGTGCAATATAGTATGGTGATTTTCCGAACACTTGCGACATCGTTTTGTGGAATGGCATTTATTGCCGTTATGGTTAAAAATGCAATTAATACAAATATTATTTTGCTTTAAGGTTTTTAGTTTCATTTCATTCGACGATTCGATAAACTTTTCGCAATTGTATAAATTATGCTCAGCAAAACAAAGAGGGCATTTAACTCCCGACACGTGCATGGCTTTCGTAATAGATTGGTTTGCTTTATAATTATTATACTTTCGATTATTTGTAGATGAATTTGAAGGACCGGCTTGCTGATGAGATGGCTGTGATTTCGGTATGACATCTTGACGTCGACGAGCTGATTCTAAGCTAGTGAACTTATTTTCTAAGAAATCTAAGAAGTCTTGAAGCACTGGAAGCTCCCTAGCATTCTTTAACGACTCTATGTATTCGGAATAAGACTCACTATCCAATTTGTTTGATAAAATATGTACGAGTAGAGGGTCCCACGTACTAATATTCACACCTAGGTTTTTGATAGCGTGTAGACTCTCTAATGTGACGTCATGTAATTTTTTGATGGCTGAAAATGATTGCTGCTGTATAGTGGGAAGGTTCAGGAACACATTGATGTGGGATGTAAAGATGAGCTTCTTGTTGTCAAATCGATGGTTAAGAATCTCCCAACAGACAATATAATTGTCGGAGCTGATAGGTAAGTGCTGGATCAAACGTTCGGCTTCACCTTTTACCTTGCCTTTCAGAAATTGCATTTTCTGAGCGTTTGACAATGCTGTGTTCTTGTGGATAGCTTCGCTAAATAGATCTTTGAACGACACCCACTGCTGATAATTGCCCGTGAAGACAGGAATCTCCATTTGTGGCGTTGATTTTTCACGATAGGATGTCGACCACATTTTGGAATTGATAGCTTTCTTCATCCTGTTGAAGGTTCGCTCGTGGTTGTTGAATTGGAACTCATACTCGATCGGTATCTCCTCTCCTGACTCGCTAATGATTTCCCAATGAAGGTTATCAATGGTGCTCCAACGGTTCTGCAGAGTTCGAAGAGCATCTTCAAACTCCCATTTATCGACAATTATCTCGACATCAATATTGTCGACAGCTCTTACAAATGCCTTAAAATTGACCGACTGCTTATGAAGCATATCGTCAAGCTTGCTGTTGGTTCCTCTCGACTCAAACCTCGGAGGCGCTGCTGCTGTTGTATTCCGCTCTGGCTGACTCATTGAAGTTCCAGCCACCTCTTGCTGTGCTAGTTCAGGGTATGCTGAATGCTGACCCCGTTGAATCAACTCATTTTGACGTTGGATAATAAGTTTCTTGGCTGTCATGTAAATTTCTTCCGTACACTTGAACTCCGAATTGACAAAATATTTATGATTGGTCTTTTCGAAAGGAAGAATTTTTTCATGATTTACTTGGAATTCCTCCCAGTACTTCTCAAGTAACTCGATCTTACGCTTACAATAGTCAAAAGTTTTACGCTCAACGCTATCCTTTTTAAAATTCGTGAGTAGCTTCTCCATGCTCTCCGAAATCTCGGTTTGATTGAAGTACAGAGTCTCCATCTCGCTGCTGCTGCTAAAATAAGTAAAACTGAACGATCTTACTTGAGAAAGTCCTAGTTGCTGCTAGACCGACGAGGGTTGCTCCCCAAGTCAGTGATTCGCTGGCGATGCTGCTGTCAGCAGGACACTTCTGCTGAATTCGTACTCCACCAAGTACTGCTTTTACTGCCTTGTGAGCTATCAACTCACACGGTAAGTTGTAACGAGCACCTTAACTCACTACACTGCTGCTAAAGTCGTTACCACTACAGTCACTGCTAAGCTAGTAAATACTGCAACCAACAGTTCACAGGTTCAGTACAAGTTCACTTCACTGCCGTTAGTCCCGAAAAACTATAAAACCGACCGCGAAATGATCCGGCTCGAAGGACCAAAATGTATGAGTCGCGACCGAAGTGGTATGGACTGCTATGCTATTAAATTAAATACTTTAAATAACTTTAAAGATTTATTTATAAAACGGTAATTATGCTAAGTTACGCTAAATGATATGATATGCTAATGAGTACGAAAGCACTCGGTTTGCTGTCCGAATATGTACTGATGCCACACTGCACTTAGCGCGGCGTAATTGTGTAGCTAGATCAGCAAAACGTGTTCGATTGTAATGATTGTATCGAACAAATGATAATAAAAAAAAAAAAAAAAAGTGACAAAGAGTCAATTCCTAAGAAATCTACTTACGTCGTCCCGCTATCTTCTTCGTGGTCTACCATGACGAAACATTACGAAGCATTGTGTGCGTCATTCTTTAAAGAATAAAATTGCCAACTCGATTCACGTAGGTACTGACATAAATTTCATTATGTCTGACTTTTTAAAAAGTTCGCATTTTTCTTGAAGTAACTGCTTACAAGATACAATTTATTTATGTTTAATGAAAATAGTGAAATTTAATATAGGTAATATATTGCTTTAGACTTGAAGGCAGTAAAAATGAAAGTACTAACTTAGTTTTTAGATTTCAAATTCTCAAGTACGTACATCGTTGAAAAAACTTCGTTCGAAATTACGAAACTGTTTATTCGATTTTTGTAAACTTGCAACCGTTTTAAGGTTGCTTCTTTTTTTTTTAATAAAAAAAGTAGTTTGTAAAAGTTACGCTGAAAAGTTTTTGGTGACCGAACCGTAAGACATTTGTTCCGTGTTTTCCTTTTGGGCAAGGAAAATGTGTTACATTTGCAACACATGTTTTAATATAATATAGGGCAGGTGCCTGATAAACGTGGAATATCTGGAATATCATTAAAAAAAAAATACGGTAACCCTGTTCATACTGCTTATGAATAAAGTGTCCTATATATGCCTATAATAATATAATAAATAAAATTCCACAACTATCACACAGCGCCGTCTAGTCGCAAGCTCAGCAGAGCATGTGTTATGGGTACTAGACAACTGATAAACATACTTATATATTTCTAAATACATACATATTATAGATAAATTACACCCAGACACAGAACAAATGATTATGATCATTACACAAACATTTGTCCTGGGTGGGAATCGATCCCACGACTTCCGGCATAGCAGTCAGGGTCACTAACCACTAGACCAACAGGCCAGTCTATATAATTACGGTAATTATTTAAACATAGGCTAAGGGCCTTATCATACTAGTGGATTGGACCGGATGCGCAACGAATACGTTACGTGCGTGCCACGAACACGCTGCGCATGCGAAGCGAATTTGTTGAAACGAGATCCGGCATCGAGGTGCTGGTCTCCGGCGTCTTCGAAGTAAGTAAACCAACAACAGTGTCTCCTCGTCGGAATACATTCTGTTACTGACTGTATTGTATGTCGTTGCAACAAACACGTATTGAAAACGTTGCGAATTAGCCACGCGTCCGCAACGCCTTCGCTGTGCAGCCGCGGCGTGTTCGCGACGTATTCACTGCGCGCCCGCCCCGCCTCGAAGCCGCTCGCAAACCCCTAGTGTGATAAAGCCATAAAATTGCATATAGTTTGCGGAATCCAAACCCTCTGACATACCATGAACGTTTGAACGCATTAACATTCCATGGAATTCCATTTTCAGGAATTCAACTTATCCTCCTGAAGACCGAGCGTGAAGCTACATCGAAAACACTAAACCTATCGAAACTCCGAACTAATGTGTCTTAATTCCTACGACATATTTAATGGTTTATAAAAAAAATATTAAACTTTTAGATATATAGATAAAAAATAATTCTTTTAATATACAAAAGCAGGTTTAATATTATAAAAAACTGGCCAAGTGCGAGTCGAACTTGCGCACGAAGAGTTCCGCACCGTCCTTAGGACAATTCGGCAAAAAAGCCCCCTTAAACATTTATTTTATTTTGTTTATAGTATTTGTTGTTATAGCAGCAACAGAAATGCATCACCTGTAAAAATTTCAACTATCTAGCTATCACGGTTCTTGACATACAGCCTGGTTACAGACAGACAGATGGACAGGGGCTATATATATTATATTATTATATTGCTATCACTTCCCTGTCCATGGGTCCCGTTTTTACCCTTTGGATACGGAACCCTAAATATACACTAGTAAACAGTTTTTTTTTTGTAAGTAATGTACTAACCTTTTTTTTTCAGAGGGTAAAAGTTATCCAACGACATCTCCCGCCCTTGGGCAGAGCTGGAGATAGTTTCAGACTTTTACTGACTAAAAAACACACCTCGTTACCTTACCCTTCATACCGGGGTCAGAACTTCCTAACGTCCCATGCTAGGAATTATTTCTTTATCGTGGGTGCGTTCACAAACGTGTAAACTCCAGACTCGTAACAACTATTTGTACGTCATATTAATATTTGTTCCGTGCGGAAATCGAACCCGCGACACGTAGTGCAGCAGCCAGTCACTCAACCAATGCGCCAATCGTGTCATCCGAGTTCCAAAGATTCCTGGGGTGGAATTAGCTGGCTTCATATAAGCCATTTGTTTTTTTTTTTGGAATTCGCAGGAATGGGCAAATTCCTGCGAATTCCAAAAAAAAACACATAATTTCCTTTGTCACAAAAATATGAAAACTAAATGCGATACTGTTGATTCAGTGATAAAGACTGTTCCTTCCTGCCAGTAGCGTAGCTAGGCTTGGCTGAAGTGGGCCCTTACGTACGGCACCTAAAGAGGCCTAGCTCAAGCGAGGTTTCTTTAACAACGAGGGTATTTTTTACGACTATTTCACCTGATGGTAAGCGACGATGTGGTTTTTGTCCGCTAGAGGGCACCATATCGCGTTTTGTGACACGTCATGTAGCCTATGTTTAAAGGGCGGTTAAGACGGTTTTAAAGATACCTCATAGTCGAGTTTCGATAAGTAGATTAGAAGCTATGAGGGAACAAATGAACATACCCGCATATATATATAGACCTGTCAAAATCATAACCCTCCTCACAGCGCCCCAGCTGCCGCCGGGATTCAGATCCCGATTTCCGGCTACCGTGTAGGCGTGGGCTTGCAGACAGCGAGCGATGGGTAGCTCACAGTCCGACCGTCCGGTTACTGTCCAGACAGAGCCCAAGTCGGCGATCGCGCACACTGTTCCCACGCGCCTCAAGGAGTTGTCAGCAACAGCAGGGGCCCAGCTGGGTCGAAGCCTACTGGGGCCAGGGTTATCCGAAAGGGCGCTCGAGCCCCGGTATGAAGGCTAGAAGGAACGGGGTGGGTCTTTTAGTCAGTAAGAGTCTGACACTATCTCCCGCTCCGCCCAAGAGCGGGGGATGTCAGATGATTTTCCCGCCGGAAAAAACCTCTCATTTGGTGTTGTCATAGTCGGGTAAATCTCGCTGATGTGACTTCACCCACGTCTTTAGTCCACGCTACGCCTCCGCTTCCTGCATTTCATTTTTGTGTTATTTCATTTCGAACATTTTTGTTCAGCTCTCGAAACTTTCACGTTATACTCCCAGTTATTAAAGGAGTTAATACAGTTTTGGCACTCCACTTTTGAAATTGGAGGTCTCATTTCCTTTGTTGAGACTTGAATTTTGGTTCGTGAAAAATTATATTTCAGTACCAAAATTAAAGTATAAGTGTTTTTAAAGCAGTTAGGTTTTAAAAACACTTACATATAAATTTAAAATAGATGAGGCCGGGTTTCCCTAGCCTACTGCCCAGAGAAGAAACACCAAAATAAACTCAGACTTTGCCGCCGTCTTTTAAAGTCCATACAGCACACATTAATAATTAAATCATATGAGAATTATGCTGGTTAGTGTTTGACATGGTCTTTTGAGGTAAAAACCACACTGAACTGAGTTGATCTATCCACTCAGTGCAAGCATTGGTCAGTATTTGTATAATTCAACTCAGGACAGTAGTCCTCAAGAAAGGAGCTCATCGAAATGATGAATAATATCAAATAATGGACAATTGGGTAAGAAGCATAAAATACTTTAACTGCCAGATGATGATGAGATATATGATAAAGTTACAGAAAAGAAATACGATCCACACAGTTTCCACATTTGTAAATGTGGAAACTGAACAATAAAAGAAAATATAAAGTAAAATTTACTCAATGTAAATTAAATTCAAGTCAAATTCAACTCTAGGGCCATGGGGTCCGAGCGCTCATCGAGTTGTCCGGGATATCAGCAAACAGTTGGTCGACTCTTCGCGTGACCAGAGGGCTGGACTCTTCTTCAGTCAACGAATCAGCATTGCCATCCAGCGTAGCAATGCTGCCAGCGTTCTGGGCACTTTTCCCATTGACATCGATGTGGACGAATTTTTTGATGCCCTCTGAGTTTTCCTCGTTTTTCAGACTTTTTTACTTGTATATATGTACAAAGTTAGTTTTAGTATAAATCCTTAGTTAATATTTCAGATTCTTATGTAATATTGTTAGAAATTCAAAATAAAAAGTACTATTTAAAAAGTTTATTATTTACAAATCCTTTTTGTAAATAAAAAAATAATAAAATTATCGTTTTGGTATATTTTTGTAAATATAAAATTCCGAATAGTGAATTGTGCGTGTGTGACAATTCCGTGGAATTCCTTGCCAGAGTCTGTGTTTCCTGATAGCTACAACCCCGGAATCTTTAAGTCGGGAGTGAATAGGCTTCTTCTAGGTAAGCGCGTTCCATCGTCGACCGCATCGTCGCTTTCCATCAGGTGAGATAGCGGTCAAGCGCGAACCTATAAACAATAATTAAAAAAAAATAACACTCCAAAAATTTGTAGAAACTGCGATCTCAGGCTGGAATATTGGTATGCTCGTTCTAAACAAAACACCTTACTTTAAGTATACATCTATAACTACACAGTTGGTTTTTTATATTTTTTGTTTGTAGGAGGTAATCTCTAAAAGTACTGGTCCGATTGCTAAAATTTTTTCACCGATAGATAGCTGCTTTAATCCTGAGTTACTATGATATGTATTTATTAGGTCAGTACTGTATTTTCTTTTCCGTGATAAGTCTAATAGACTTTCCTCAAACACATTCTAAAAGTTTCTAATTGCACTCGACGTTACACTTCGGTGTTACAATGGCCACTTCAAGGTTGTGTTCACAATTTCATCCAACACTGAAACTTGCACTTTAAACTGGAGAAAAACCTTTTTTGACAAACTAAAAGAACATTTGTCCTGGAAATGCTTGCAATTCTTCTCTCCTGAAGTTTGTATGGCTCCAAATAATACGTGTTGGAGAGCAGTGGTGGCCGAGTGGTAACGACCCCGACTTATGAGTTGTAGGTCGTGGGTTCGAACCTAGCCAAGCGCATTACTTTGTATTTGCTTGAATAGTAGAAATGGAAGGTGAGTTTGTCGTCTTTTAGTAAAGTAAGTGCATCTATTAGAGCTGTTTTCTAAACCTTCAAAGCAAAATGCACGTGAAAAATGGTTGTTTGTGATATTTAATTTTAGTTAATATTGGAAATTCATGTAAAAAGAAGAAGAAGTTAGTGATAGCATGACTAGTGGCAGGGTAGAATGGAAGAAAAAAATGTGTTGCACCTACCTTAAATAAGATGGGGCATGGGCAGAAAGATGATGATGATGATTTAAAGAATTACCTATCGATCCGATCGTGTTGAATGGCCTGTTGGTCTAGTGGTTAGTGACCCTGACTGCTATGCCGGAGGTCGTGGGTTCGATTCCCACCCAGGACAAATGTTTGTGTAATGAGCATAATCATTTGTTCTGTGTCTGGGTGTAATTTATCTATATATGTATGTATTTAGAAATATATAAGTATGTTTATCAGTTGGTTAGTACCCATAACACAAGCTCTGCTTAGCTTGGGACTAGACGGCGTTGTGTGATAATTGTGGAAATATATTATTATTATTAATCGATGTCAGTCAGTGTCTTAAGACAAAAGTCTATGACCAGTGCGTGTTGCCAGTGATGACATATGGCCCTGAAACGTGTTCATTCGTAATGGACCTCATCAGAAGCCTTAAAGTCATTCAAAGGGCAAGGTTTGCAGTTTCTTTGTGTGATCGCATCTATCGTCAATGTGATATCCGTAAGACAACTTAGGTTACTGGCGATCAGTCGAATTAAGAACTTTCTTTTAGAAGTCGGTTAAAAATATTAAGCAACTCTTTCGCAAGAAAAGAAAAGTTTAACCATATGTTTTTAGAAATACCAGAAAATTGCTACAGCAATAATTTTTCTAACTTTTTTATATGTTTTTATAATAAGAATTTTTTTTTCTGCATAAGCTGCTTCCTGTGTAATAGAAAAAAATATCCCAAGGGAAAATACATACTCGCGGAATAAAAAGGAGTATGTTCTTCTAGGACATGCTCTACCCGTGAACCACGTTTTATCAAAATCGGTTTAGCCGTTTGAGCGTGTAATAGTAACAAACATACACACGCACTTACAAACTTTCGACTTTATAATATTAGAATGATACCAAATTTACGCGGGATGTCCACCATGTTCTATAACAAACACTGAGACTGGTGATCTCGAGTTTTTTTATTAATTAAATCTTGTGTCACAGGTTTCAATAATAGATCGTACGCTATTTTTACCCTCCTACCCTCACCCCCCCATGTTTAACTTTGATAATTATGGCAGAACAACCAGAACAACATTTTCAGAGTCTAGTAATAAATACATAATATTACTCGTATATGAAAAATCTTCGATAAATATCTTGCACAATATCTGATGTGATCACAAAATGGTTCTATTTTCGGAAGCCCCTTGTTTCCATGCCAAACACGCTTCTCCTTGATTAAGCTCATGCGTTGTTTTCATAAGGGCAATTTCATAACATGGATCTTTTTTAAGTTAGTAAATCATGGAATATCTCCATCTAGTCTACGTGCAGTAAGATGAGAGGGACTGTCAAAATTGATTGACTAAAACCTATCTGTTTCCTTTAGTTGTGGGTGATGAGTAATATGCAGCTCGCAGTCTGGCCGTCAGATAAGGACAAAGCATAATGCTTCGGCGAGTGGAGTTCCTTGCACGCCTCAAAGAGATGTCAGCAAAGCTTTATGGGCCCAGTAGATCCGGTATCGCCTAGGGTCACAGAGAATTTCTAAAAGAGAACTCGTGGTCCTGGAACGTAAAGGGCAACTGTGTACCTTCAGTTGCCCTTAACATCATCTTCCGCCCTTACGCCAGACTTTTATTGACTGAAACCCACTCCTGTTCCAGGGCCTCGGGGTTCTCTTTCGCATCACCCATTGCCCCAGTAGGCTTCGACCCTACTGGGCCTCTACGGTTGCTGATATCTCCTTTAAGCGTCGTCGACGACTCGGGCTCGGTTTGGACGGTTACGGAACGATCGGACGGCGAGCTACGCGCCTACGGTGATTGAACATCGGGATCGGGATTCCGGCGGCCGGGGCGTGAGGGCCGTTACGTCCGCTTCCTTTGCTAACATTACTACTTCCCAGAAGGAGGTGGACGCTCAATTGCCCTTTGTATTCTAGATCCAAGGTATCTGTTTTCAACAACTCCACAGCCCTAACAGTGTGTCTATATCTGGCCAATGCGCCACTTGCGACTCACTCC
Organism: Mythimna albipuncta; assembly: GCA_929112965.1. Taxonomy (NCBI): domain Eukaryota; kingdom Metazoa; phylum Arthropoda; class Insecta; order Lepidoptera; family Noctuidae; genus Mythimna; species Mythimna albipuncta. The sequence goes on from OV815959.1 coordinate 31,929,585, forward strand.
CGAGCCGTAACTGCTCTCGTGCATTGCATGCGTGTAGTTACGGTAATTGGGTGGCTCTTTGGCGCAACTCAGGCTAGGCTTGCACAGTCAGCGCGTGCGCTGCACACGGTATTTGCTTTTATACTATATATCCGTGGATGGGAGTAAGTATGATCAGCGCGCGGGGTGCTTGCGCAGGGGTGCTTCGAGAACGACTCTTACGTCATCAGGAATCATCTTTTTCTACGCAAAGAGAAATTCTATCAGAAATTTCAATCCAGCAAGAAAGGATTAATTAATCGTTGAAAATCCTACTGAAACTTCGTCTGTACGTTCATTCAGTGTATACGTTCATTTATAGTATGTCACTTGATAAATCTTTTGATTAATTCTCATATGAAGCCTGTCAAGAGAACGTCTAATAAGTTTTACAACTTATCTCAATAAGTCGTCACAGATGTCAAAAAAAATCTTTTTATTGACACTTAGTCCATATTAGGCATTAAATTATCCATTACATTTCCACTATTAATTTATTATTATAGTATAGGTTTCTTTTATTAATTTAGTATAGGTAAGTATGTCAATTCATTTTAAGTATTAGTTATGTCATTACATTACATTGATTAATCATATTATGTTATGTATTAATTTATATTTTCAGTTATATTTATTATTAATAATTCAATTTAACTTTATTACGTCATCATTACATTGTATAATTATTATGTATTTATATTAATATTGTCATTATATTATATTATCAGTTCATTTAAACAATTCATTGTGTCATCATTACATATATCTGCATAAAATTAAAAATAATAATAATAATAATAAAATAATTAGTTTAAATATTTGCCTCCATCTGGGGCCCCAGGCACGCGCACTTGAGTTTGAACCCAGTGTCCCAGAAGGGGGCTGTCAAGCTTGTGGCTGAGCACGTTCAGGATGGTGTTGGCGCTCCCACGCGTACGGAACATCAATGAGGCGATTCTACGCCGCAGCACGGTGTGAAAGCCGTCTGTGTGCGCGTGCGCAAACATCGCAGACGCGCTACAGTAGCGTGGGAGCCCCACCAGCACTCTGAACGCGTTATTATATTGTACTCGGAGAGCGTTGATGGCCCGCTACGTATAGTTGTTAAAAACCAACCTATGTCCTTTGGCCCGCTTAGAGCGTAAGGATGTCTGTTTTCTCACGCTAGCGTCCATCTCCTTTGCTCGCAGTACTACTTAGCAGAAGGAGGCGACAGCTTTCCATTCTCTGTCAATCTGGACTATGGCTTGAATTAGAGTCGGACGCGAGAGACGCGGCAATACTCCGCCCAAGCGAGACAGATTTCCACCATATGTTCTACCCTACAGATGTCATCTATAAGCATTGATATATTATGTACTACGTTTTAGATTGCGCGTGCCGAACACTCACTTCAAACAACATATCATTACGTTGAACGCCTTGTTGATTGCCTCGAAATTCGTGGCGCTTAAGATAAGGCGCCATTTTGGTTGCGAAAAAAGTATCCTCTGAAAGCTATCTTGGCGTTGTATGTTTTATAATAGTTCTGTTAGATACCATAATGCCAATGTATTTTTTTTAACAAATTGTTTCCATAAACGGGCTTGTGTCTATAAGTTTAATACACTAAGTAACACCCGTAGTCAGTTATTTTAAGGCTCAAAGTTTACACAAAACGCGATTTCTACAAATCAGTTTGATGAAAAAGACACACTTACGCGCCCTTATAATAATTCCCATTCTTATTTAAAAGAAATTTGGTTACAAGAGAAGCAATCATGCGATTTCACGGCGGAATGATTGATTCAAATTGTGCAATCTACGTCTGTCTGACTATGTGCCTACAAATTGGGCTGAGTTACTGAATTGATTTACTTAATAAAAGTGCTTTGACCTAAGGGCCTTTAAGTCACGCGTAATCCATCGTTGGCCATATCAACGCTTCCCATTAGGTGAGATAGTGGTCAAACGTGTGCCTTTACAAAATAATAAAAAAAAAAGTTCAGTCAATGCATATACGCTACAATAGATAGATATCTCGAAAACCTTGAATACCTACAAATTATATTATATTCGGGGTACATTTTGCACATGCATAACCTCTGAGTGTCTGCCCATACACAATTATTTTTTTTCCTAAGGCATTATTTCCGCCTATGTACTTTCTGTTGCACGAAGATTAAATAAATAAATAAATATTTCTCTTTCCAATTATATACTCGTTTAAAATTTTCTTGCTAGATCAACGTTACTCCAGCAGGAATAGTTTTTTATATATTTTTTGGGGTAACGTACACCATTGTAAGTATAAAATAATGTTGGTATTCTGTTAGATGCGACAATAGCGTCTTTAGCAGTGGCTGCGTCACCTTCTATGCTGGCCATCCCGAATAACCACCAGCAGTTTACAGGATCTATACGAGGGCAACATTCACAGCTCTATTAGCGGTGAAGGTTGCCAAATATTGGTCAGAAAAAAAAAGTTTGAGAAGATCGACTCGAAAAAAAAGAAGTGGCTGCCGATGCGTTTTGGCGACCTGTGATCATGGGTCAGCGATGCCTGTGATGATACTCGCTATTTAATATGTAATTAGGTACCAAAAAATCTACTACATTGTATATGTTGAGACAAGATAAACAAAGACAGCAGACGATGTACAGTCGCTATGAAATTAATCCAAACATAGACGTCCGAACTGACGCTGTAAAGACAATATTGATACTCCAAGCGATATCAGGTGGAGAGGAGTGAGAGCTATGCCTTGTACTCAGACGTACATTTATACTACATACAACATGTAACATAAACACATAGCCTTGAAAGTACTAATAAACATCACCTTCTTACCTATATTACTATTTACTTCTTCTTTTCTTTTATTATATATGTATGTGTACAAGATTAGTTAAATAAATAAAGTAGTACGTGTAGAATTAGATACTGATTCTATTTCAGTTATTTTCAAAGTAAAATAACTTTCAATGAAAACATTTTTTTATAGAAAGCTTTTGTAGTGTGGTATAACATACCATAATTAATACTCATCAAGACCATTCCATAAAGCTAAAACACGTTATGGTTATCAGAGTTCCTATAATTTTTTTTTTATTCTTGATTTCTATCAAAGCATTAGTTTTTGTTATATTTAACAAATAAATTATATATAAAATAATAATATTATTATTATTATTATTATTTATTATAATTATATTATGTTTATTATTATTTTAACATAATGTAATTTATTTAATTTCTTTTTGAGTTTTAATAGCTACTAACATAGTTTTAAGTTAATATTGTTACTAACCATTCTATGAGTGCAAACTTGAAATAAAGTAATAAATTGGAGTTTATGTACTCCAATTTATTCATATATATTTTCAATTAGCTCTTGCCTTTAACGAACAAATTGGAGTTTAAGTACTCCAATTTATTCATAATTATTTTCAACTAGCTCTTGCCTGCGGCTTCGCCCGCGTATGTAAAATGTAGCTTATATTATTCTTGATTTACTCAAGAATAAAGCAGCGTTCTATCGGTGAAAAATATTACTATCCCAGCCATTTTAGCCCTAGCCCCTAGCCCCATTGAGCCTTGAACTTTCTCGAGTGACATAATGATGCTGATGTCAGGTTGTCGAGGTGTAGACACACTTGTGTCTAAGGCATCTGCTGCCTCAGCGATCAACAATGATTGAGGCAGTTTTTGAAAAGGTTATAAGGTGGTCACCTAAAACTGTGGCTCAGACATTTTTTATTATTATTCCATGACATTTTAATTTTGTTTACTTGAATTTTAATATATTGACATTTTTTATTCTTAATCTATGACATTTTATCTATTCTATTGACATTTTTCCTGAACAAAATTTTGCTGGCATATTTTTTTGGCGTAATCATAAAAAATATACAAAAGTATACAGATTAAATTTCCAAACAATTTTGTCTTAGACATTCCTATTAATAGATACCAAGTAATAAAGATATTCCAGTTTAAAGTTGGTGAGATTACGTATATTATGTCAATAATACCTACGGACCTCTTTATGAATTTTAAAACCGCATTTTTGAACGAACGAAAAGATGTTATGCCAAATGTTTTCTTTTTCTCTGTCTTTAGGCTGGATGGCTGTTGAAATGTCTGATGCCATGCTTTTTCTGGTGATGTGATCTCGATATTGTATTTATTGTTGTGACGACATCATATATTGTGTCATTTTAGCCATAGATATTCTAAGCAAAAACAGTTATTTTTATGTTTTTTATTTAATGCGGAAATGTATTTCCGAAGTATTTATTATCAATACATAAAGCATAGCGTATTATGTTACTTGACCAAGACGTATATTAGTAGGAACATTAAACGTTCAATTTAGCCAAAAGCCATGAAAGTCATGAGCATAAAAAAAAACTAAGCCATGATAATTTATTTTCGTTAAAAATCAAGTCAATTCAGTTTCCAATTAATCATCATCATCATGGCCATAATCTTGATTAGATAAAACAAAGTCAATTATTTCGTTGGTATATGTCATGGTAACTTACTTAAAATAGACGCTTAGTAATTTAATCAGCAATTTCCTCTCCGTTGTTCTTTAGTGACAATTGTAATTGTATTCAATAATTAATTATGTAATTTGTTTTATGGGAATAATATTAAATAAAAAGTGTACATAACCAAACACTGAATACTTATACTGTTCATCCGTCACGTCAATGTACTTCTTGGACAAGAATATCAATCCAAGCACGCATGTGGCGTAGAGGGAAGAATGAGAGAAATCAATAATTGATTACATTTGTATGTACTGAATGTAATTTTCTTTTACATCTCTTTGGAATTCTGATTACTGGAGTTAGCTTGATTGTGAGCATTCAAGACTTATTGCGTATTGGGGTGATATGAGAAATGCGAGACCTTTTAAGTATTTTTAGAGAGATGCTTTTTATAAGGTGGAAAATAAAAATAATAATATTCCATATCTATTACACAACACTATCTAATCAGTCACATAATTAAAATAGGCTTATTAGAAAAGGTCTTCTTATTGTTTAAGTCTTAATCAACACTAATATAATAAAGAGGTAATTTTTGGTTTTCATCTATGTTTTTTGTTTGTTGTTTACAGGTCCGATTGCTAAAATTTTACCCCAAACTTTAAGAGCTTGCTCAGTAGATGAAACTGAACGAAGAACCTTTTACAAGATTTTTATTTCTCTCTCTCCATAAAAACTGTATAATCAAGTTTATAATTTTGTATGGAGAGGACGATTTTTTTTCGTTTCCGGAAAAAAATGTCCCTTAAAGTTTGCACCTCTCCGTTACGCCCTGTATTTGAAATTTATTATGATTTTAATTGTATTATTATTTCTTTTATATTATGTGCAAATTTTGTTAATCTTCCATGCACTGGGCTCATCATTTACCTGAAATAAATAAATTGAATTTTACGGCTTTTTTTTACGGTGAGTAAAATCATCCAATGAAAACCCCCGCTCTTGGGCGGAACGGGAGATAGTGTCAGACTCTTTCTGACTAAACGATCCACCCTGTTCCTTCTAGTCTTCATACCGAGGCTCGAATTCCCTTTGAGATAACCCTGGCCCCAGTAGGCTTCGACCCGGTTGGGCCCCTACTGTTGCTGACAAATGCCAACTGTATCAAGAAAATAACACGCAAAAGCACCCATTCGTTTCTTTAATAGGTTTGTACGATGTTCACAATCACCATGTTTATTCACAATCTCTTTGGGCGCAAATAAACGAGCCGTGAACGTACAGTAAATAATAAATTCCATTTCCTGCATACAATCACATTACACTGCCAACGATATTGGATGCAGAAATATTCCAATTTGGAAGCAGAACCATGGAGAATAGTGTAAAAGCTGTATCTGCAAACACTGTTCGTTGGGTATTACTGTTAATTATTAGGTACCACCTTTTGCCCACAGCTTCGCCTGCGTATATAAAATATAGCTTATGTCACTCAGGAATAAAGCAGTTTTCTATCGGTGAAAAAAATTTAGCAATTGGACCAGTACTTCCAGAGATTACCTCCTACAAACAAAATAATTAAAAAAAAAAACTTTACCTCTATATTATATTAGTGTAGATTGGTCGAACTAAACCAATTATTTTTGAATTAGTTGTGTTAAAAATACTTTCATTGCGAAAACTGAAAAAAAAATGTTTTTTTTTGGGTTCCGTACCACAAATGGAAACAAACGGAACCCTTATAGGATCATTTTGTTGTCCGTCAGTTTGACTGTCTGTCTGTCAAAACTCTTTGTCTTGGGAACAAATGTGTCGAATTGAAGTTCAATACTGGAGTCCGTGGTCGCTTGAAGAATAGAATAGAGTTAACTTCATTGTACACCAAAAAGTAATATAGCATGTACCTATATAAGTCTATGGGTATAATGGCGGTTTTATCGTTAACAGCGATATCTACGATAACCTTAGGATGGATTGAAACGACAAAAATAATACAGAGGTAAGCTGTGAAAACATTAAATTTCTGGTTATCGAAAAAAAGATACGGTAGTTTATATCATGAAAAACGTGTATTTCGACAATCTCAAGGGAATCAAAATTAATAGGGTACTTCCCGTTGACATATATTCTTGAAATTTGACATGAAGCAAGGTCACATAGCACAAGTATAGGACAAAATCTGAAAACTGTAAAATTGGTAGTTACGTCACAAAAAAAAAACTTTCTTTGGATTCGGAAAAATCTTCGTAATTCGGCAATTGAACTGTTTTTCAAAGTCAAAGTCAAAGTCAAAGATTTATTTGCAGACAAATATGGTAATAAAAGTTCTTACAATGGTTATAATACAATGGTAGCTTAACATATTTGATCATAACATAATGACATGCAAATTTTTGTTAATTATAGGTAGGTTAATATTTATTATTTCAATAAGTCAAATTATCTTTTTATGGGTAAGTTTGTGCGGAACTCTCAGTGCGTGAGCCCAACTCGCACTTGCCCGGTTCCCCAAAACCCTAGGAACCATAAAAAGACCCATAATAGTAAAATTAGCATTTTGAACAATACCTAGGTACGATGGTACGAAGCCGGCTGTTCGTGCGAGCGCCGTTTTGAATAAAATAAGAGGCTATAGTGTTAATGCGAGTCGCATGTGCGCAGAAGTAATTAAACCCCCGTATCTCGTTAGTAACGCGCGGGGGAGGCGTGGTTCCATTGACACATGGCATCTTTACTTAGAAAAATATTATACTTTTGTAAATTTTATTTCACTACTTTTTATGGTGGGAAAAATCATCCAATGACAACCCCGCTCTTGGGCGGAACGGAAGATAGTGTCAGACTCTTACTGACTAAATGACCCACCCTGTTCCTTCTAGCTTTCATACCGGGGCTCGAGTTCCCTTTCGGATAACCCTGGCCCCAGTAGGTTTATTTCACTACTGGCTGACGTTGTTCTGCCATATAAAACATTAAAAGTTAAGTCGTCAAAAATAAGTCTAGTCTCGTTTTAAAAGACTTAAACGACTGAGTCTCTTGCATCACTAATAGAAATACATCATCTGTGAAAATTTTAAATTGATTACGGTTCATGAGATAAAGCCTGGTTACAGACGTACAGACTGACGGACTGACAGCGGCGTCTTAGTAATAGGGTCCCTTTTTCCCTTTGGGTACGAAGCCCTAAAAATAACCAACGACGATTTTGTATTTTTTTGGTAGATCTGATAATATATCAAACCTACCAAAATATACAAAAAACCGGCCAAGTGTGAGTCGGACTCGCCCATGAAGGGTTCCGTAGCAGCAAGTAACATAATATAAAAGGTCTTGTTGTTCGTTGTAACTTTGATCGATGTTTTAATAACAGTGTATTTTTTTAGCTTTATGACGTATTAAAAAAAAACTACTTACTAGATTTAGTTCAAACCAATGTTCGTTGGTGGTTTGCATGGTAATGAACATCATTTTTTTTTTTTTTTTAGTTTTATCATTCTCTTATTTATTGCTATTTTTCTATTTTTGTGTAAAAGTCTTAATGCGGTTCACAGAATACATCTACATACCAAGTTTCAACATTATAACTCTTACAGTTTTGGAAAAAAATGGTTGCCTGTAAAGTCGGTTTTACGGGCGAAGATTTTACGTGACAACGTCTTTTTCTCGGTAGAATATTTATTGATATGAATATAATTAAATTGCACAATAGGAACAAGGAATTGAATGAAAATAGTTGAGTGGGAGAGAGACGCAAGGCATTCGGCGGGCCTCTCTCTCGTTCGGTGACTCATCGTAACGTTACCGAGCGTTACACTTTTTCATAAGTGACTCCCAGCCGCAACCTAATTTAAGACGTTGTCACGTCAAAAAGTGGCTGTGATATACGGACGGACAGACAGACAAACAGACAGACAGACTGTCATGACGAATTCATAAGGGTTCCGTTTTTTGCCATTTGGCTACGGGACCCTAAAAAGGACATTACCAGTAACTATGGTTTCATAAAAATCTACCAAGACATTTCAGAGGAGAGACAGTGTGGAGGGACACTTTCTTCCCTGTGCCACCGGCTATAACCACAAAACGCAGCCACCGTCATATTTCCTGTAAGTTTCATACATTTTATATGGACTCACCGCACACAGTTGATGCTGGAAGCCGCCACACGCTACAAAACGCCGCTGCTCGTTTCTTGTAGCCCGCACTGGCCACTAAACGCTGTCACACGCCATTCGCATCTTTAAACCTCCTTCAACAGAGTCCATTATTGTACTGCGCACTTGTATTAAAACCAAATTTGCATCCACAAGTGGCTTGAGGCCATTACTAGCTTCTCGTGGCGCGGTTGTGGCTGTGGCATGTGCCCCATGGCAAAACTAAGGTAAAGTCCATTTCACGAAAGAAGTCTCGCGGACAATTGTGGAACTAAATTTGACAGATGGGGAGATCGGCCATGTTGTCGTTTGTCGATGTTATCAAGGTGCGTTTGTTGTGGTAGATATTTTGTGAGTTATTATTGGATTAGTGCGTTATAAGGTTTATTTACGATGCCAAAAGTTGTAAAAAGTGCAGGTCGAGAAATGATATTAAAGGTGAAGGAGTTCTGTGAAGCGGAACACAAGAATCGCGGTGTTTTAATACCAATAAGCAACAGAAGACATTGATTATAGTATGACCGATCATAATTATTCAATAAAAATTTGAATAAAAGTTTGAAATGTTATTTTATTTTTCTAAATTAAAGTTGGTCGAACATCTCCATTTTATATTTTAGAAATTACAGGAAGATTAATTTTTCACTAATCTGACCTTAGCAGTATGGACATCAAATGGTACCTATTATATTAAAAATACATTCTATTAAAAAACATTTTTTTTTCTTATCTAACTATTCGAGTAGGTACCTAGTTAATAGAATGAAAGTAAATGAACTATTAATTATTTCCCCTGATTTCCCCATATATAACCGTGGCAACATTATGTCGCGCGAATACAGCGCTGCGTCTGCGGGACTTCTTTCGTGAAATGGACTCTATAAACTTTGACGTTTCTTTACTCTTACAGAAGCTAAGTAAAGGAAAGTAACAAAGTAAAGCAGAAACAAAATTACTTAGGTATTTGAAAAGTAAATAATAAAGTCAACATCATGAAATCAACGTTCGTATTTACTCCCAACGTCCAACTATTTACATAAATGTAAATAAAATGAAAACAGTTTTTCAACATATTAAGTCCCCTGGCCTCTTTGAAGGCACGTTTTCTTAGAACGTGTTTGTACCAGTAGTCGAAATGTAAGATCAAAACTGACTTATATACTTTGAGCCTTACAATGAAAAGGTTACATTTTCATAAATTATTTCTTAGATTTTTTTAGGAGCTGTTATGGTCTAGAGGTTGCGGCTTCTTGGCTGTAGGCGCTTTTATGTTGTGCAGACTATTTGAGCTTATTGCGAGTTTTGTAGTGAGCAAAAGTATATCCACTGCAGTAAATAGAATCAGAAAAATATATGTTATTTTTCTGGATAAATCCTAACTAATATTATAAATGTGAAAGTGTGGATGTTTGTTACTTAATCACGCAAAAACGGCTGAACGGATTTGGATTAAATTTGGCATGCATATAGCCTTTGACATGAAAAAGAACATAGGCTACTTTTAATTCCGGAAAAACATCTCATTCCTACGGGAAAACACGTTTAGAGTGCGATAACCGAAGTACACGCGGATGAATTCGCGGGCAGACAGCTAGTGTTAAATAAATGCTAGATAGATAATTTTTTCATAACATAGACATGACACAGCAAGAACAACAAAAAACACAAAAACATGATACTGCTTTGACATAATACAGCTAATTGAACTCAAAACATAATACGACGATGCCTAAAAATTACCAGGACCAATATCATATCAATAGGATCGTTTGTCAGATTATTCTACAAGATACGTTTTACCGCTATAGTGTTTTAAATTTATAATAAAATTTGTAGATCATCATCATCATCATCATCAGCCTTTTTAATGTTCCCACTGCTGCGACTCAGGCCTCCTCTCTAGGAGAGGGAATGGGCCGTAATCCACCACGTGGGCCTAATGCGGGTTGGTGAATGTCTTCCCCCGTTTTGAGAGTATTGGTGATTCAATAAATAACACAAAGTCGTCTGGCTTGGTTCGAACCCGCAACCTACAACTCGTAAGTCTATCATTACCACTCGGCCACCCCTTCTCTCTAAATTCGTAGATACATGCAAACATTCTCATTGATTGACAGATTATTCTATAAGTAACGTTTTATGGTTATAATGTTTTAATTTTATAATAAAATTTGTAGATACCTTTGCCTTTCTTACATTAGCATCGTCGCGTCGAGATTGTCTGAAGGTGCTTTTTAGGGTTCCCTTATAAATTCATCATGTCTGTCTGTCTGTCTGTCCGTCCGTACGTCACAGCCACTTTTTTCCGAAACTATAAGAGCTATACTGTTGAAACTTTGTAAGTAGATGTATTCTGTAAACCGCATTAACCTTTCAATCGTGGAAATTACAGACACAATAGAAAGACAATAGGTGTGCGAACGTCGACGTTCGCTTGGGGTTTTCACACAAAAATAGAAAAAAAAGCAATAAATTTTGGGGGTCCCCATACTTAGAACTGAAGCTCAAAAATTTTTTTTTCATCAAATCCATACGTGTCCAAAAATGATATTGAGGTTTCTAATACCATTTTTTTCTAAATTGAAGAGTTTACGCAAGAGACACTTTCAAAGTGGTAAAATGTGTGTTTCCCCCCCTCTAACTTCTAAAATAAGAGAATGATAAAACTAAAAAAATATATGATGTACATTATTACCATGCAAACTACCAACGAAAATTGGTTTGAACGCGATCTAGTAAGTAGTTTTTTTTTTAATATGTCATAAATCTAAAAAAATACACTATTCTTAAAACATCGATCAAAGTTATAACGAACTACAAGAACTTTTATATTATGTTACTTGCTGCTACGGGACCCTCCATGGGCGAGTCCGACTCGTACTTGGCCGGTTTAAATAAAAAGTAATAACTCTAACCGAACTCGTCTCGCCAAAAAGTCGTACGACATTGAAAACACTCCCTGAAGTCACACATCACCGGGTGTAACTTAAAATCCAATTATGTTTTCTCAAAACGGTCTTATGTTATTACCGACAAACTTGTGTGTTGCCCCGGCGCGCGCCGCTTTTTACACAAATTAGTTTTAGCTAATTAAGAAACAAACGAACTTATCATGTGAAGTTTGATATCTTAGTATACGAGAGTCTTGACCGAAAATGATTACAATTTAAGGCTCTTTGCTCGAGGCAACTTTTTGTAGCGATTCTGTAGCGCGTTAGTAACGCGTTGCCATCTTTTCTATAGCGCTTGCAAATGCGACTAACGCGCTAGTAGCAATGCTTAGCATCTTTTCTGTAGCGCGAGCGCTTGCAAATGCGGCTAACGCGCGATAGTAGCGATGCTGTAGTGTGTTGCCATCTTTTCTAAAGCGCTTGCAAATGCGACTAACGCGCGTTAGTAGCAATGCTTAGCATCTTTTCTGTAGCGCGAGCGCTTGCAAATGCGACTAACGCGCGATAATAGCGATGCTGTAGTGCGTTAGTAGCGCGTTGCCATCTTTTCTATAGCGCGAGCGCTTGCAAATGCGACTAGCGCGCGATAGTAATCCACAAAGAGATCCTCAAAGAGATGTCAGCAAACGTAGAGACCCAGTAGGACCGATGCCTGCTAGCTGGGACCGCGGAGAATTTCTGAAAAGGAAACCTGTAGTCCTAGAACACGAAGGCCAACTGAAGGACACAGGTGTAGCTTTAGTCAGTAAAAATCACGCGCCCCCGCTCATCCCAAGGGCGGAAGATGGCATTAGATTATTCCCACCTAAAAAATGCCTCAATCCTATACTTTAATGATCAGGTCCATAATCCACCAAAATGTTTTTTATATTCATCCACAGCGGGAGAAGTCATTGGGTGTGATTCCACCCTTAAAAAAAAATATATATATAAAATAACCATAATATAAATGGATAGTCTTAAAACGTAATGCTAGGAAGAGGATCGTTGATACGCAGGCGCGGCCGCTTTCTTGTTTATCTCTGATACACTAATTAATCTAGCTTCCCAGGGAAGCTGCGTCTTCAAAGAGATCGGCTTCTTTTGAAGCACTATCGGATATTACAATTTTATAAGGATGTTTAATAATTTGTGAGGGCATTAGCAGTAAATATTAATGTTTGAATAGTAATAAGATATCCGATTCGGTTGGGCAGCGTTCGGGATGATTAGAATTAGTATACAACATATTTTTTTGTTTGAGAAACCTGAATAGTTTCTTCAGAATCAGTTAATGAATGGATTCCAATAGTTTTTATATCATGTTATATTTTTCCCAAAAAATTTAAAAAGGTCACAAGTTGGACACCACCGACACTAAGTACAACACAGATCACGGAAGGTCATAGCGGGTATTAGGAACCAGCAAACAGTTGGGTGCATGTGTAAAACAACCCCTCAGTAGCCTCGATGGCCCCGTGACTATGTATTTTGCTGACATAACAAGCTTATAACTTTGTGATTTTTCATAATACAGTAATTGTGAAATTTTTTACCTTCATAGATTCTTTACAAAAAAATACTAGACACGTGTTCCGGGTTTCTCAAAGTATAGTAGTATAGGTACACAAAAAAATGTTGTGTAGCAGATGTTAAGGCTCAATCCTAAGTCGTCGCCGGCGCCTACTGTTCCACGCGCGCCTCAAGGAAAGTCAGCAAACCGTAGGGGGCAGGGTCGAAGCCTACTGGGGCCATAAGTTGTGCGAACGTGAACCCCGGGGCCTGGAACGAAGGCAAAGAAGGAACAGAATTGGGTTTTAGTCAACTAAGGACACACGTGTGGTTTTAGTCAGTAAAACTTTGACAGGCGCTCTCGCTCCACTCAAGGGCGGAAGATGTCATTAGATGATTTTCCACCAAAAAAAAGCCTCAGAGTTCAATAAACGGGTCCATAATCCACCAAAAAGTGATTCATATTCACGCTAGCTTATACCCCATAAAGTACCGACGTTTCGAAACTAGACTGGCATCCCATTACGCCCTTCCCGGTGTATATATATCTATTAAACGGGCATCACTAAGCTGGCCAGTAGTAAAACACACTCGGTGTACGCAATATTACTATTCTATAGCCGATCTATATTCGTAGAGCTGACAGCCAATATTAGGAAATATGGGCCCGTTGACCGGCAAGCGGGAGAAAAATAGCCCCCGTTCTACATGTAAGATTGATTTATTTTTATAGATATACTGATTTGCGTTTATCGAGAAGGATAAGGTTGTATTCTGATTTAAATATATTGTTATGTTATCATAGGAAAGTAGTTGAAAGTTAGCTAAAAGATTATCTAGTGACGTTACACCGTCGTGCACATTTAGGGCTATATTTCATAGAGACACCTTGGCGGCGCGACCAGGTGTCGCGCCGCTACCAATAAAATGTATACAGCTCTATAGAGTCTCTCACCTTTGGTTGCGCATCCAATTTAGTGGTGCTACCAGCTCGGACGTGTGATGACTCTGGTGTCTGTATGGTGTCGAGTTAACTGGTGTTATTAACCGATCAGCTATTGCTTAGAAAACTAGCAATAAAATAACAATTCAAAGACATCGTGATATCCACACTCGTATCGGGACCACGTGTAGGTTAGAGTCTTGGTAGTGGAAAATTTGTAAGCTTGTTTTTAAGACCCTTCTTCTTCTTTTTGCCCCTATCCCATATTACTTGGGGTCGGCGCAACACGTCTTTTTCTTCCATTCTGTTCTGTCATCCGTCACGTCAACTCCTCATACAATCCATCCATCTTTTCTGTGGCTTCCCTCTCCCTCTCCATCCATCTACATGTATACTCAGAACTTTTTTAGTGACATGCGTTTAAGCCCTCCTCTTTACGTGACCATACCAAGACAAACGATTGCCTTTCAAGATTTCAGACTCACCTATTCTCGTGCGTTTTATCTTAATGTCTGTAATACTGTAAGGACTGTGGCTCAGGCTAAAGATGTAGGCTCCTGGGATCGAGTGTGTCTGAAAATTGTACCATCATAATCATTACAGCGGAAAGACGTCTACTGCTAGACATAGGTCTTTCCCAAGCATCGCTGCCCCAAGGATAACGGTAACTTTTTCGAACAATTCCGTCGAATTAGTTTCAAATACTCGTAGCTCCTAACTGAACCTGAACCTGAATACAAAACTGCGTTCAGAAATTTTTGCTAGAATGTTCTATTACTGCATACTTTGCGAGTTTTAAAATAGTTTGCCTCAAGCCTTGGTTTATTACGAGCTTCAGAAGTTTTCGGGCTTTCCAAAATATGTAGTTACCTGAGCCAAAATATGTAGTTACTTGAGCACTAACAAATATGTAGAACGATGGTAGTTTTAGAACTGGATCTCAGCACAGAAAAGATACCTCCATCATCTGTTCTGTAGGTAACCGTATTTACTGTTATGTTTTTTTTTTATTAAACCTATTTGCAAAAAAATATTATTTATCATTTGCTACATAATGTATGTGCGTCGTAAAGTCATTGGCAGAAAGTAATTGTATAATATACACTAGAACTTGACTGCAATTCCACCGGATGGTAAGCTATTGCAATCGTTAATATTAAGGCGCACTAGTTTATTAAGAGCCTATTCACTCTAGCCTTGAAATCAACTAAATTATAATCGGACGGGAAGTCCGCAGCAGGCAAATTCAAACTCGGACAAAACTTATTGCATGTATTTTTAAAGTGTCTCGTAAAAGCCTCGTTTAAGTGCGTACAGTCGGCCAGTAGAGTAGCACTCGCTCGTTACTCTCCCGCGTCAGAGACAAGTGCCATGTGTTATGCACACCGTGCCATTTGAGAACTAAATGCTTGTACGAAACCACTGGTTGTAATGCTGGGCTTAGGTTATCAGAGCACAACAAATATTGTTTGCTTTTAAAGTAAACGGTTTACTTCTAGAATCGGTTAAGTTGATTATTATATAGAAGACTAGCTTTCCCCGCTGCTTCGCCCGCGACACATAACATGACATTCAGGAATAAAGCAGCTTTCTATTGGTGAAAGAATTTTCGTAATCGGACCACTACCTACTTTCAGAGATTATCTCCTACAACCAAAAAAAATATAAAAACAAACTTTACCTCTTTATTATAATAGTGTAGATGAATTATATTATAGTTACATTAATAAGAATTATATAAAAAATAGGAAATATACGTGCCATACAGGAGGATGGATGGTGAGGAAACGAGGCCCAAGGAAAAGATGGATGGATTGTATATAGAAATGGAGGAGTGTATATCTGGTCCGAGGTTTTCCTTTCCCAACTCCTGGTATGCTAGTGGACTTAAGGGCAGGTACTACTCATTTTAATTTTTTTTAAACCTCCGTTTTTTTCTTATATTTGTGGGTTTTATAAATATAAGAAAAAAACATAAAAAATTACACTTGCACTTATTTTTTTTAATGTTTGTTTGTGTGGTCTACAATAAAGATTATAATAAATAACAAAAATTATTTTATTAAAATTGACTAGTGACTTAACGCCGAGCAAAAATCAAAACATAGTTAAAATTAGTCGGTTTCATAAAAAAATATTGTGGATCTGACCCTAACTTATGATTTCAAACGTGTATGTGTATAAGATTACGTAACGGAAATATTTGAAAGTAACAAAAAATAATAAAAGCTTGATTTTTAAAAGGGCCTCGCTAAAACCTAAATCTTGAATAGTTATTGTTTTTTTTTTATTTATAAAAATAAAGCCGGAGTTACGGGGTTGCGAAATCAACATAGATCCGGGCGGAGTTCATACGAAATACGTAAGTGACTACAACCAGCTCTTAAATAAAAATGTATTGAACAACATTCTTGTTCTAAAAAGTTTTGCCCAACGTTTCAAATAGGTCACGAATGTGAGCAAACATACATTTGTCAAAATTAAACATAAACTGTGCACTTAAACGTTACAATATAGAGTTAACTAAACAATACAAAGTTAGAAACTTTGTAGATATATGTACTTACACTGTAAGCTTTATTTAGACTGCTTAGTCTGGGGTGTGAGAAGGTACTTCAGTGTTTAGTAGTTTAAAGACTTTTTGTATTTATTAGGTCCTTACATATGAAGTTGATGTTTACAACAGGTCACTTTAAAACTTTAGGTCGACTTCGAATTCTAAATTTAAACTATCATCTTCCTTCTCTTGACCCGTGATATTTAACTTGACTTCGAATTCTAAATTCAAATCATCGGTCTGCTCTTGTCCCGTGTTATCTAGATCTACTTTGAATTCAAAATTCAAATCATTATTTTTCTGCCGTTCCGTGTTATTCCGATCATCACCGAATTCTAAATTCAAATCATTATCTTCCTGTCCTTGTCCAGTGTTATTCAGATCAAATTCGAATTATAAATTCAAATTATCATCTTTCTGCCCTTGTCCTGTGATATTCAGATCGATTTTGAATACTAAATTCAAATCATCACCTTCCTGCCCTTGTCCAGTTTTATTCAGATCAACTTCGAATTCTAAATTCAAGTCATCATCCTGCCCTCGTTCCGTGTTATTCAGATCAACTTCGAATTCTAAATTCAAGTCATCATCCTGCCCTCGTTCCGTGTTATTCAGATCAACTTCGAATTCTAAATTCAAGTCATCATCCTGCCCTCGTTCCGTGTTATTCAGATCAACTTCGAATTCTAAATTCAAGTCATCATCCTGCTCTCGTTCCGTGTTATTCAGATAAACTTCGAATTCTAAATTCAAATCATTATCTTCCTGCCCTTGTCCCGTGTTATTTGAGGTCTGCACTACATTCTATTTTGTCACCTATTACGCTATTACTAACTCCCTTTTTTTTCATATCACTCCTCACAATCAAACCATCCATTTTTTCTTTGTCCCCCTCTCCCTCTAAACAACGATGATTGTCACTGAAATTCAGAAATTATTGTAATTATCTTGTGGAAATTCGACGGGCGCTGACCCCAAGTAATATGGAATAAAGGCAGGTAGAAGAAGAAGAATCATCGTTGTTTAAATTTGCAAAAAATATTGCCGTTTCTCAAAACCTAGCTACATTAACTGTAAAACATTAGCTTCACCAACTGCATATACAGCGTCTATCTCGCCCAACCTAACCAGTATTCCAAAAAAACCGAGAACAAAAAAATTCCATCCGGTTATTCACCACATAAAGGCCATATTCAACATGCTCTCTCTGCCCACCACACGGTAATAACCGAAGCCGAGATAAAAGGTACAACATCTTTTGTTTTGTTTCCCCCCAAGTGAACGGATTTGGCTGAATTATAGAGCGCGGAATCTACTAGAGGCGCCAGTATTGGTAAAAATGATGCACAAGTTTCAGTCATAGCTGACTACGCATACTAATTCTAAAATTATCACCGTCCTTAATTAAAAACTTATTGGCCACTTCTATGAGCAAATAGTGACACACAAATATGCCTGTAAATTTCTACTTTTGGGACGCCGACCAAATAGTCGCTTCCTCTTACAGAGTCCTCTCTGTAAAAGGAAGAGAGAAAAGGAAAAGGGTCGGTAATGGGGTGGGAGGTGGAGAGATCGTTGGGTGTTAACATTTTATTCTGGTTCATGACAAGTTTAAATAAAAGTTTTATTAGAACGGCTTATCAACACAAACGAATTTATCCCAGAATTGGATGCAGCAAACTTTATCATCATAGACTTTGTCATTGACGCACAAACGAATACGATTGATCCAGTACATGATTCTGGACCCCCCGTGATAGAATTTTTCGTCGGTTTTCTCCTATTTAAAAAAAAAAGTATTTAAAAAAAAAAAACTGTAAATAATCGTTTTTCTAACCAACCCATGGTATTCGTTTGTACGTCGATGTCAAAGTCACGGTGTATACAATTTAAGAGTTATATTTTAGCGCGTTTGAAAATCGCTTTCCATCAGGTGAGATAGCGGTCAAGTGCGAACCTATCAACAATAAAAAAAAAAAAAAATGAATGTCTCACGTTCATTTTATACGATACCGCTTCTAGTAATGCCGGCTAAAGCGGATCTCTACTCTGTGGTCTAAAGTTACAAGCTTATGCAGCCAACCGCAAATCCCGTGAGGTTCAAAGTAAAAACGTATGAAAGTTGCGGATAAAACGTATGTAATGCCGGTGATTTGATTTGTTGAACTTTGACGTATGTGTTCTAAGAATCTTAAGGATTCGTATAAACATTCCGTCTTAAAAGCTAAAAAACATAACTTTGACATCACCTGAATTATCAAACTCTGTAAATGGAATGTTGATCAGAAAGCTTAAAGCCACGCAAAGGGCAATGAAAAGGGCTATGCTTGGAGTTTCCTTTCTCACATCAGAAATGAAAATATCCGCAAGAGAACCAAGGTTACAGATATAGCTCAATGAATCGCCAAACTTAAGTGGCAGTAAGCAGGGAACATTGCTCGCAGAAGAGATGGTCGATGGGGACGAAAGGTTCTGGAATGGCGACCACGCACCAGACGACGCAGGCTTGAAAGGCCTCCCACAAGGTGGACCGATAACCTGGTGAGGGTTGGGAATCCGATGGGTGCGAAACGCACAGGGCCGGTAATTATGGCGACACTTGGGGGATGCCTATGTCCAACAGTGGACGTCTTTCGACTAAAATGATGATCATCATACCATCTGAAAGATGTCCAAGGAATGCAACAATCGCGACGGTAAGTGCCCTCTCTGTGGAGTAGCTGGAGAGGTAACGCGGTGTCCTCACCTTCTGCCTGACGTAGGTCCTCATCGGACTTGGCCAGTTCGAGAGGTTCGTGCTTCGGGTTCAGGCGCGATTCTTCCACTAGAATTCAAATTCTATGGCCCTTGTGCAGACCGCCCGGAGCACACGGTGGAGTTGGGCCACGCTTGGGCTGGACTAGTGCTAACTAGTGAGCCTCACCATTAACAATTGCATCACTGCTTTATCATCAGGTGGGATAAAAAAGTTTGCGTACAGCTAAGGAGTGGAATTCTTTGCCGGAGTGTGATTCTGATGGCTATATCCTAGGGATCTTTAAGTCAAGAGTGAATAGGTTGCTTCAAGAATTGAGTAGAAGTATAACTAGTGTGTTCCATCGTCAGTCACTTCATCGTTTACCATAAGGTGAGATGGTGCTCAAACTATACATAATTAAAAAAATATCTTGAAGGTTAAAAAAAATAAAGGTGTTTCTAAACCGCTCTCAAACTACATTTGCAGTACAGCTTCCAAGACCCATATTTCCAGTTAAAATGCTTATTTTCTCATACTTGTGCTAAAATAAGTCAAGTGCCATAATATATTCTGCATGAGTAAGTACTCAAGCGCCACTAAAAGCCGTATACAGTTTCAATACTGTATGGAAATGGTTGCTGATAATTTTCCGGTTGGAGGTTACCAGAAAAGCCTTTCAACATTGCTGTAAAGAACTGGAAACTACAAGAACAATGATAGCTTTTTAACACGCTTATATTAGCTTCACCTGTATGTTTGTAACCAATGCCTTTGAGCTCGATTTTGATTTACTTTGGGCGATAAAATTTTCTTCAAACTTTGCACACCCATCAATGACTGATGACAATACAATAATCCGTTTTTTTTTAGTGAAAAATAAAAATATAGTTTAAAAAAACACGTTTTTATAGCATATCAAACTAAAAAGTGTAAAATAATTTTCAATATAATAATAAAAAAGCGTGGGGCGCTTAGTGCCATAGTGTTCGTAAACCTCACGCTTGTTTCACAATGATATATTAATATTTTTCGTTCATTATTATTATTTTCTACCTATATTGAAAATTATTTTTTGAACTGACATTAATTTTCTAATTGGCTACATTATCTTTCCGATGAAAGTATTTATAGGGTTATTAAAAAATTAAGTTTTATACTTATCCTCTGCCATCGGCTTCGCCCACTGATAGTCAAAAACCATCTAGAAACTCAGTCAAATCTGCACAAAAATCATCTAAATCGGTGACTCTCGACAAAGGACGTTAGGCCGTTATCACACTGCCACGCACCACGCAGCGTAGCGCGTGAAGACGCTCCTACGCACGGACTTGCTGGAGAGTGCAGATCTGCATCATCGTGCGGGTTTTTTACGCAGTCATGCGCGTAGGTGCGTCTTGTAAATTCACGCAGGCACGCACTCATTTCATACAAAATCACGCACCGTAGGTACTACGACACTCAGTGTGGCATACCATGCGTGTCGCCCCGCACCCACGCGCGTGAGTGCGTGTTTCTCCACATGTAGGGGCGTGATCTGCATGAACGCGCGTAGAAGCAGTTTCAGTGTGTTGGACTGTGCGTGTTTTCTATACAAACGGAGATACTTACAAGTAACGTTAAGACACGCATTTGCGCACTACGCTGCGGGGTGCAGCCTTCATTCAGCCACTTCTTCGTGACGTCATCATCACTTCCTCAAAAAAATGATAGATTTCATAAAAATGTTTATACATATATTATTTCTACCCAGTCACTGATAAAAGTTTGAGAATGGCGAAAAGATGTGTAGATGGTCCACTTTCATTAAGTAATACACCTTGCAGAACCTCACAAGGAAATACTCAGCAAACAAGATCAATGAAAGCTCTTTATACTAACATTAAAGCTTTGGCATTTAGCAACAACAAATTCAAAATGGCGTGAGTTTCGCGGAAGGTATAAACCTCCGTCTATTTTCGTCGCTGATGTAAAGTTGATTACGAAATTACATTTGGGGTATGGGTAGTGATGTCCTCCTATACAGAATGGTACAGAAAATCTGTTTTATTAGACTGGATTGATGGTCTAGGAGTCATAATCGTAAGTGCTTAGAGGGGTCCTTCAATCGTTTTACGAGTCGTGTAAAGCATACTTTTTTATATAAACAAGTGGGTAAGTGAGTGAGTAAGGGAGTGAGTAAGTTAGTGAGTGAGTGAGTAAGTGAATAAGGGAGTGAGTAAGTGAAGAAGTGAGTAAATAAGTGAGTGAGTTAGTAGATGAGTGAATGAGTAAGTGAGAAAATAAGTAAATAAAAAAATATTTGTTTAAACATGGTGTAGATGATAATTCTATCTATACATCTTCTATACATATAAATAAATTTGGAGTGTCTGTTTGTAATATTGAAATAACTGCTTTTTTACTACATGCATATGAATATATATACGGTACATCAAAATAACATTTTTATATTTTTTGTCTGTCTGGACCGATTTTGACGGGACTTTTTTTGGCAGGTAGCTGATGTAATAAGAAGTAACATAGGCTACTTTTATTTTAGAAAAAATAAATTCAAAATCCTGTAGTCCACGCGAACCATGTCGCGGGCACAGCTAGTACAAAATAATAATAAAATATGTGTTCTAGCATGTTCAGCCGCATATCGTGATGTACTTTGTCGACTTCTTAGACGATTGTGCCAAAAGGTTCTAGAGCAGTGACTGTGTACCGGAAAACGCAACGTTGGAAGGCCTAGCGCTAGGCTACCGGGTACCACGTGTGCGTATACTTTTGCTTGTGAGTTGTATGGAGTCAGCCTTCTGTTCTTTTTGCGTACAGGTAAGGGTTCAAATAAAGGAGTCTTCCTGTTTATTTATAACGGCTTTATGTGTTTACTTTTGAGCGAATGTTGCTGTTCGTGGAAAGATTGACCCGTGATAATATGGTTCTAGTTCAGTAAGTGAATTGGTATGAATAAGATTTTTTTTTAATCATCATAATATAACTTCTATCGCTTTGGGTGGAGCGAGATAGCTTTAGACATTTGCCGATTACAGCTGACGGGTTTTCTCAGTTCCCCTTCGTGTTCCAGGGCTACGGGTACTCTTTCGAATATTCTCGTAACTCTAAAGGCACAAAATATATAGGTACAGAAGTCAATCTACATACAAAGCGCGCTCGAGCAACGCACACATAGACACCGCTCACGGACACGATGTCTCGATCGCGTCTCGAACCACTCATCGAACAGTTCCGTCTCAAACGCTCATTGTGCGTCCACCGAGCGTAGGTATAAAAAGTGAAGTACATACATGAGATTGTCTTCTGTACCTATCTATTTTGTGATAGCAGTTACCAATTATAATCAGAACAAATTAACTAAAGAAAGAAAATGAATTTATTTTGTCACAAAGCGTAAACCCGAAACCGAACAAAAGAGAAACAAAAATATACAATTGTGAACCTCACGGCTCCGCCGAAATAGGTCCAGTTCAGCAAGAATGCCAGACAACTAGTGCTTGACGCTGGTTTTCAACTGAACCTAAAATTGTGATGTAACAGACGTAAAACAGTATTATAGTGTAATATAAAGCGGTGATGCGTACTCACTACCGAACGTAACTAGTTACTAATAAATAAACAAAATAATAATTAATAAAC
This sequence comes from Mythimna albipuncta, assembly GCA_929112965.1. Taxonomy (NCBI): domain Eukaryota; kingdom Metazoa; phylum Arthropoda; class Insecta; order Lepidoptera; family Noctuidae; genus Mythimna; species Mythimna albipuncta. The sequence goes on from OV815959.1 coordinate 31,952,554, forward strand.
AAATTACTAATAAATTAACGAAATAATAATTAATAAACTAAATTCTAATAAATAAACAACAGTAATTAATAAACTAGTTACTAATAAATGAACAAAATAAATAAACTAGTTACTAACAAATGAACAAAATAAATAAACTAGTTATTCTCATCGCAATATCAACACCGATATCAATACTGAAAGTTCAGCAGATAACTTTCAAATATTGACATTGTTGCGTTATACATTGCTGGCCGGGCATGAACGCTCGTAAAATTCTCTGCAGTAAGTGTTTATTGCAACGGTTACAAATTGTAGAGGCCGTTAGTATTTGGTGTAATATTGCTTGGTAAGCTGCTGCGACCAATACGTTAAGCGAGGTAGAGAGTGGATGGGTTGGCATCTTGAGGGGCATAGCTGTTAAATACGATTATTCTTTCATGTGGGAATTAGTACAGCAGATAAAGTAAGTATAATATTTCACAACTATCATACAGCGCCGTCTAGTCTTGGGACTAGATTTTAACCAAAATTTTCATTATTGAGTTTAAAAAAAATAAGTTGGCTATTACATTTAGTTTATAATAGTCATACCAAGTAATATAGTTTAAAATACAAGTGGTAAATTAATATTCTACAACTAATATTAACTCTTTGAATGTCGTAATTAGAGACACAATAGAGGAACAATTACCTTATGTCGGACAGTGTAACTTAAGACATCCGTCCGACCGTCTAGTCCCAAGCTAAGCAGAGCTTGTGTTACCCATAACATACAACTGATAAACATACTTATATATTTCTAAATACATACATAATTATTATAGACAAATTACACCCAGACACAGAACAAATGATCATGCTCATCACACAAATATTTGTCCTGGGTGGGAGTCGAACCCACGACCTCCGGCAAAGCAGCCAGGGTCACTAACCACTAGACCAACAGGCCTGTCAAAAGTGCTTAGTATTGTTTTTTAGTTTATAAGATCTTCATTCCTCTCGCTCTGTACCTTGGCCTGTACCAGAGCCCGGCGCGAGAGGTCGCCGCTGCCGATCGCCCCCACCTCTACCTAAAAATCCAACCCCAACCTTTACATTGTGCGGACCGCTCAGAGGACATAGTGTAGCACATTCCACTGTGTCCGCTGAGCGGTCCGCACAATGTCGACACCCAGGCGTATCTACCACGTGTTCCTCCCGAACTTACCATGTCCATAATCTGGGTTATGTGGAAAGTGAGGACGCGGGCGCCGTGAGGCCTCTCTCTAGTGGAGTGGCTAGAGAGAGCCGTCACGGAACGGTACGAGTACGGTATGAGAGTAATGAAATGCAGTGAATTTTGTAATATTTTAATCATGGACAGTTTTGTATTTTTTTTACTGGTTATTTATAATGGTACCTGAAATAAATAAATTTTAATTTATAGTTCGTGGGCATTTGCCGATGCTAAAGCAATGGACGGATCAATTTAGTGATATTTGAGTTCAGCATCGGATGTTTTTCGGCATTTTTTCGAGGTGAAATAGATGGGCCTCCAGGCTGTCCGCACAAAGGTGAAACCGGGACGTTTCTTCAGCCTGAATCCGAAATAGGAGCCATTCGAACGGGCCATATTCATTGACGACCTTTGTTGGAGATAAAACCTTCTTGCAAGCTTCCTAAATTATATGAAAAAATATGACACTTCTATTTGTCACTTGTCTTCACTTGTTTCTTGTAAAATATCTTGTTCACACCGAAAATTATTAAAAACTAATTTGCATTGAGCATCCAGTCATTGATTTTCATTCAGAATACCCATAATTCTCGCACATGGTCCATAACGAGCCGGATGAAATATAATTAAGAAGATCAGCGATTATTTTCAAGAAAAAGAATAGAGACTGACTTCCACGCTGAATGGAGGTTCATGAGTTCACTGCTGGAGAACTGGATTGATTTCAAGCAAGTTAGTTAGTGGTGTACAGTTATAATTACGCTAATATCGTCACCCAACACTCAGGTAGTATATATAAGTAGTCATACTAAGGTCAGTACTATTTTATTAAATTACCAATTATATTGTGTTTGAGTAAAATCATTAGGTACTTTGTTGCATTGTGATTAGTATTTTATTCAACAGCAATGTTAAGTTTAAACTCATACTTTTAACAGTATAGTTAGCTATTTTGCTACATTATTAAACTTACATTATATTAAGCTGTAACTAATTACATAACTACTTAACAGTGGTATTAATTTTTAACAAGTATCTTGACATAATAAAAATATTTGAGTGTTAGATATTAGTACAAGTCATTGTTATAAATTATAGTTAGCAGTCAGAAAGGGCATAGACTACAGCTAGGCGTATAATTATTGAAATTATATTGTTGTTTTAATTTTTATATTCCTGTATCAATGCCAGGTTGACAACACTCGTCTCCCAGAATGTCTGAGGAAAAGGATTTAATTAAGAAGCGAGGCAGCTTCAAAGGTCGCTTGACTAGTTTCCTCAATTTTCTGGACTCATTCAAGGACAAGGAGCTATCTAGCTGTGATGTGTCCGAGTTGCAGTTGCGCATGGGCAAGATAGAGGCGTTGTATGAGCAGTATGATGAGGTACAGTTACGTCTAGAATGCATTGTTGACGACATCAACTTACAATATTCTCAGCGTTCCGAGTTTGAGTCTATTTATTATAAAACCTTATCTAGAGCCCAGAATATTCTGACTGACTACAATAAAGATAATAAATCGATGGAAAGTTGTAAAAGTACTCGTGTTAGCATAAAGCAGCCGGTTAAATTGCCAACGATTCAGTTACCAAAGTTTAGCGGATTATATTGTAATTGGCTTGAATTCCGCGACACCTTTACTAGCCTAATTCATTGTAATGATGACATAGACGCAATCAATAAGTTTCACTACTTGCGAGCATCACTTGAGGGAACAGCTGCTATAGTTATCAAATCCATTGAGTTTTCTTCAAGTAATTACTCTGTGGCATGGTCATTGTTATGTGATCGGTTTGACAACAAAAGATTACTGGTTCAGAATCATATAAGTTCATTATTTACTATTGAATCAATTACAAAAGAATCTTCTGTTGCCATTAAGAATTTGATCGATCAGTTAAATAAAGACTTGCGAGCTTTAGAGTCATTAGGGGAGCCTGTGAAACACTGGGATACACTTTTAATCTACATTGTCACACGAAAACTTGATCAAAAAAACCTATCGTGAGTGGGAGGAGTGCAAAGGTAGGATAGACAAGGATGGCTTAATCACGTTTAACGCATTTATGCAATTCTTACGCAATCGAGCCGACCTCATCGAGACCCTGGAACTCCCCCGCAATCATTATTCGCAATCACCAGGTAAATCAGGTCCTAAGATCAAGTCAATGGTAGCACAATCTCCTATCAATTCTAGCACTGACTCAGCTTCTAAACCTTGTCCTAAATGTAATAACAACGATCACACATTAAATAATTGTCCACAGTTTCTCGCATTGAGTAACGATGACCGTCTCAAATCATTACCTAGTTATAAGGTATGTTTTAACTGTTTTCGTTCCGGACACTATGCTAACAAATGTAAAAAACCAGGCTGCAAACTATGCAAACGTAGGCACAACACATTAGTTCACGTACATTCTAATGGCACTGTATCGAATACACCTAGTGGTAATTCGATGAATAACTTGTCTGCTACGACTGAAACGAATAACGTAGCTTTATCCGCAAACATTGCATCTCCGTGTGGTCATACGCAACGAGATGTGTTGTTATCAACCGCTTTGATCAAATTAAGAGACCACAATGGGTGTGTGCATCTCGCTCGCGCGGTGCTCGATAGTGGTAGCACGTCTTCACTCATAACAGATAGGTTGTGCAATAAACTTAACTTAAAAACTAGCCAGGTAGATAGATCAATCCTTGGAATCAATAACGTCACTTCGCACGTAGGTAAAATATGTCGGGTTAAGGGTACGCCATTAGATGATAGCTTTGTATTCGAACTAAATTGTTTTGTTCTTCCGTTCATTACGAGTAGTGTTCCGTGTCGTCAGATAAATATTTCTGATTTCGACTTACCCTCGAATATTACTTTAGCTGATCCTACTTTTTATAACCCTGCCGATGTTGATATTTTAATCGGCGCTGATCTTTTTTGGGATTTGTTAGGATCTCAAAGACTAAAGTTAGGTACCGGGAAACCAATATTATGTGAAACCCGTCTAGGATGGATAGTTTCCGGTCCAATTACTCAGAATACTATCTCACTGCTGACGAATGACGTAAAGTGCAATATGTCTAAAATGGTTGCCGACAGCGATGGTGACTGGGAAAACCTCAAGTCAGAATTGACAAAGTTTTGGCAATTAGAGGAGGTGAATGCGAAGTCTTCCAATTCTTATATGCCTGAAGAGAAATTGTGTGAAGACAATTTCGTTACAAATACGACACGATTGTCTGATGGTCGTTTTTGTGTTCGCATCCCCCTTAAGAAAGATCCTTCAATTTTAGGAAATTCTTTTAATAAAGCCACACATTGTTTACATTCTTTAGAGCGTAAATTAAAGGTTAAGACGAACTTTAGTAGAATGTATCATGACTTTTTGTCAGAATACGAGTTACTTGGTCATATGACAAAAATTAATAAACCTAATTTATGTTTGGGTTATTTTATTCCACATATGGGAGTTTTACGCGAGTCGAGTACCACGACCAAACTTCGTGTTGTTTTCAACGCTAGTGCTTCTACTTCGACGGGAGTGTCCTCTAATGACCTACAGATGGTTGGGCCAACCGTACAGGACGGTCTATTGTCTATACTTCTTCGCTTTAGAGTCCACAAGTATGTTTTATCTGCGGATGTGGAGAAGATGTATAGACAAATAGTCGTCCACCCGTCGGACAGATATTTACAACAGATTGTTTGGCGTGATAATGTTAGTGATCCTATTAATGTTTATCAATTAAACACCGTCACGTACGGTACGGCCAGTGCGCCATTCCTTGCGACACGATGCCTTAAACAAGTAGGACTCGACTGTAGGAACCCTAAGATATCGGAAATCATCCAACATGACTTCTATGTCGACGACTTGCTGACCGGAGGGGATGACTTAGATGAAGTAAAGTTCATTCGCACTGAAGTCACCAAAGCGCTTGCGTCGGCATGTATGCCATTGAGAAAGTGGAAGTCAAATGATTCTCAATTATTGTCGAATGCTGTCCCTGCGTCATACGATTTGAACATTGGACAAAATGAGCCAGAAAAGTTGCTTGGTCTCTGTTGGCATATCGGCACTGATGAGATAGGGTTTCCTATAGGTCTGACTAAATCTTCGACTAGGTACACAAAGCGTGACTTGTTATCCGTTATTGCGCGAATCTTTGATCCCTTAGGTCTGTTAGGTCCTATTGTTATTACTATGAAGATCTTGCTACAGAAAATGTGGTTAGATAAATTATCATGGGATCAACCATTACCTAATGAGATTTGTAAACAATGGGAGATTATTATTAAATCTTTACCTCTTTTAAATCATGTTCGCATTCCGCGACTTGTAGTCTGCAATTCATTTACGGAGTTAGAACTCCATATTTTCACAGACGCGTCTGAGTCCGCGTACGGTGCTTGCGTCTACATTCGCAGTGTTAATGCTAAGGGTGAGTACATGGCTCGCTTGTTAATGGCAAAGAGTCGAGTTGCTCCCATTAAGCCTACGACAATTCCGCGACTGGAGTTATGTGGTGCGGTAGTCGGTTCTCGTCTTCACGAGAAGGTGATGAGCTCACTTCGAGTGAAGATCAGTCGGGTTTATTGTTGGACTGATTCAACCATTGTCTTGGGATGGTTACAGATGATGCCTACGTATTACGATTTATTAAGTCATGTAGAAAGCATTACCCTAAAACCAAATACTTGTCACATGATGAGGTACAAGATGCACTAACTCTTGTCATTATTAAGAGTCAGATTCAGTCATTTTCTGAATACCAATTATTTTTGAACAAAAAGAGTTTACCTAAAAAGAGCGCCCTTCTAAAGTTTAATGTTTATTTAGACGATAATAATGTAATGCGAGTAGGAGGACGTCTCGATAACTCTAATTTTGCTTATAGTAAGAAACACCCTATTTTATTACAGTCCACTCATGATTTCACTAAACTATTATTTAATTTTGAGCATAAAAGGCTGATGCATGCTGGCCCACAATTATTATTAGCTTCCATTAGGGAAACTTATTGGCCAATAGGAGGTCGCAAGTTGGCGAAAGCCTGTTATCATAAGTGTGTTTTGTGTCACCGTATGAAGGGTAAGGTTGTAGCTCCCTTAATGGGTAACTTACCACGAGAACGCCTTCGTCCAGGTTATCCCTTTGAAAGCACAGGCGTTGATTACGCTGGCCCTATTATGTGTGCTAGTCGCCAGGGCCGTGGATGTAGGTTAGTAAAGGTGTATGTCGCTATTTTTATTTGTTTCACAACCAAGGCCATTCATTTGGAGCTCGTTGGTGATTTAACTAGCAATAGTTATTTACTGGCTTTGTATCGGTTTATTTCTCGGAGAGGTAAACCTGCTGATATTTTTTCCGATAACGGTACCTCATTTGTCGGTGCATACAACGACCTTTCCAAATTTTTAAAATTAAATAGTTTGTCCTTGGGTGAAAGTGCAGCAAACGACGGAATAAGGTTCCATTTTATTCCCGCCTACACCCCACATTTCGGTGGACTCTGGGAGGCGGGTGTCAAGTCAGCAAAGTATCACCTTCAGAGAGTGTTGGGAAATTGTAACTTGACTTTTGAGGAGCTGTACACCACACTAACCAAGATTGAAGCCATCTTGAACTCTCGTCCATTGACGCCGTTGTCTTCAGATCCTGCAGATTATACTCCGCTCACGCCAGGACATTTTCTTGTGGGACGGCCACTTACTTCTTTGCCGCAACCTGATTACCAGGATAGCTCTGCCAATTATCTGTCTCGTTACCAGAGGATCGAGCAGCTTCGCCAGCATTTCTGGAGCAGATGGAGCAAGGAGTATGTTGCAGAATTGCAACAACGCTCCAAATGGCGTTCCTGCAAGGATGGCTTGATGCTGAACTCCTTGGTGGTGATCAAGGAAGACGATCTTCCTCCGTTGAAGTGGAGACTTGGACGGATCGTGGCTGTTCATCCAGGAACGGATGGTATCGCCCGTGTAGCTGACATTCGGACGTCTACTGGAGTCGTTCGACGGGCATTCAACCGAATCTGCCCTTTGCCTGTGTCTTCAGAATCTGGTTGAAACCATTGGTTTCAACGCCCGGGGAAATGTTGGAGATAAAACCTTCTTGCAAGCTTCCTAAATTATATGAAAAAATATGACACTTCTATTTGTCACTTGTCTTCACTTGTTTCTTGTAAAATATCTTGTTCACACCGAAAATTATTAAAAACTAATTTGCATTGAGCATCCAGTCATTGATTTTCATTCAGAATACCCATAATTCTCGCACAACCTTCGTCATGCAGATGGTAAGGACGCCATCCAACTTTCCAGACACTTCTTAAAGAGAGGACTTACCGTCATGATTATTGCGTGCCCAGTAGTTCTAAACCCTCTGATATCTTGCGTCTAATAGACGTTACATGGTTTTTTGCTTTCATACAGATAACATAAGTACTCTTGAAACTTTCCAAAATGACAAACTACCACAAAACTTTTTCTCCAAAATGTCGCTGATAGAAAGTGTACCAATTGTCCTTCGAACTAGAGATTCATATCAACAACTTACAAGATAAGGAGTCGAACCCAAACTTGTGCGCATTACGGGCGGATTACTGGTCTTTGATTTACTGAGCCTAACTTCGACATTGGGATATTAACTAAGTAGTTTGAACCCGGTTTAGGAGATAACTGTAACTAACTGAGAATGTATTATACTTCTGATCTTATGGTGATGTATTATCTTGATCTTCGGGTTCCTTAGTTATTGTTAAGGACTTATATGGATTTATTGGGAGGACGGTTTATCTCTGTTTTAAGGACAAATTATCGAGGGTTTTTTGAGCTTATCTGGAGAAAAACTACTTGAACCGAAGCTGATATTCAAGACGTATGTTTGTTCGATAGTATGCTTGTAAGAGCTGTAAGCCGGTAAAGCACAAGACTGGTGACTACGGTGACTTGGCAATACCATGAAGATGACAAAATTATTAGAATGTGTTCCTTAAGTATTGGATAAGAGAAGTGAAAAATCTCAACCGTTCGAAGAAATGGAAGGAACCAACCCAACAAACGTACTTATCAGTTTTATAATAATTTCTTATAGATATTATTGGATGCTGATAAATTATATTATAGTTATATTGTTGACAGGATTTAAAAAAACACGTTTACATGTTCAAGTTCTAGTCACTTGACCACCCTCAGAAACAAAACCGAAACAAAAAATAAAATTTGAGAAAAATTATAACAATAAATAAAGAGAAAATACATATAATTATTTGTGGCAAGGTGGTAAGTGGCAACATTACGTCCATACAATGCTAATTAGATTTCAATTGAAACAACCCTTAATAATTATAGCAATTAATTAATTAGATGCATTTGATGACTAACTAATTATTTAACACCAGCTAATGCATAGTGCTGCACTAATAGTTACGCAAAACTAGTTTCACACAACACATTAGATAATTAGAAAGGCTTTTCAACTCTGTAACCGGTTTTGGCTGGTTCAGAGCTGGTTTTATCCGGATTAATCGGGGTCGGCAGTGAAGTCTGGCAAGCCATGCGGGCAGACCGCTAATCTTCCTAGGATTATTCTGGCCATTGTGGTTTGGCTTTTCGAGTCGAGTTCGACTCTATTTTATGGCGTGAGAATGGGGGAATTTTTTGGTGGGGTGATTCAAGATTCAGTTAAATTCTAATCAAAATCGTCTTATTTCGCTTAAAGCCTACATGGGCTCTTATATAATATCAGAAGCTAGTGCACGGTTCCATATGGTCGTTTCTTATGGAGAAGAACTGCTAAGAAAAACCATGGTACTCGTATTAATATAACAATAATAATACTAGGTACCCAATATGAGGACAATGTAGACCAGTCATAATTATATAAAAAATACAATAATAAAGTAAGTCTTAATAGAAAATAATCTATGAATCTGCAAAATGACTAATTGATAATGATGTGTAAACTATATGTTCGGGGTCAGTATTAACTGCTGTTATTGCGAAAGTCTTAATTGTCAATCAATATATATATATAAGATCCGATGGCCGTTGGGGCCGAAATGCTTTGGCGACCGCGTACCGGAAGACGCAGTGTTGGAAGGCCTCCTACAAGGTGGACCGATGACCTGGTGAAGGTAGCAGGAAACCGATGGATACGGGACGCACAGGAACGTTCGATGTAGCGACGCTTGGGAGAGGCCTAAGTCCAACAGTGTACGTCTATCGGCTGAAATGATGATGATGACGAAAGGCAACGAAGGAACGGAAATGGGTTATTAGTCAGTAAAAGTCTGACACTGTCTCCGGCTCCGCCCAAGAGTAGGAGATGTCATTGGATGATTTTCCCACCTAAAAAAAGTATACAACATTATATTTAGTAGGTATATGCGGAAACTGAATATAGTTTGTTCAGTATCAGTAACGTTCTGAATCGATTCCAATATTTTTTACACTATGCTATAGTTTTTCCTAAGAATATTTTAAAAAGTCACAAGTTAGACACTAGTGACGCTAAGTACAACACAGGTCACGGCTGATCATAGTGGGCAATTGCCTGGATGGCCCGGAGACCATGTATTTGTGCGGACTACCAGTTAATAATATAACAAGCTGTGTGATTTTTCACGATACAGTTATGAAATGTTGTACATAGATTCTTCACAATATATTAACATATAATTAGAAACATATATATGTTAATATATGTTTCGAGTTTCACATATAATACTAAAACTAATGTTGTACACGATATACAATTTTAAGTCTCGTACCTAAATCCCAAGGTCATCTTTATGCATGACCAGCTCCGGGCTAATTGACGTAGTTAGCTTTCTGGCGCCCCAGCGCTTAGTTTAAGCTGTGTTATATTCAGCTGCTTTATTATTCAAATCACGGTTATGATCCATGACGGGGGCGAGCCGAGTCAGGAGATGTCAAAGGCACCAATTGAAATTATTTTAGGTATTAAGTAAAGGACAGGAGGTTGACGGGGAGGTTGAAACTAATTTGTAGCCTAGGGTGGAATTTATACCTAAATGAAATTGAATTGAAAAAACAGTTTAATTCAATTCAATTTCATTATATTTAATTCAATTACATTATATTTAATTCAATTCAAATTCATTCAATTCAAATCTGGTGAGCAGTGGTGGTCGAGTACTGGTAACGGTGCAGACTTAAGAGTTACAGGTCACAGGTTCAAACCCAGCCAGGCGCATTACTTTGTGTAATTTACTTCATCACCACGGCTCGAAAACATCGTAAGAAAACCGACGTGTCCTAGAACCAAAAATTCGAAGATATGTGATATCTACCTACCAACCCGCACTGGACCCGCGTGGTGGATTACAGCCCATTCTCTCTTCTAGAGAGGAGGCCTGAGTCCTGAGTCCCAGCTGTGGGAACAATATAAAGGTAGTTTATGCTTATGCAAGCCGGGTCCAACTGGGGCCAGGGTTATCCGAAAGGGAACTCGAGCCCCGGTATGAAGGCTAGAAGGAACGGCGTGGGTTTTTTAGTCAGTAAGAGCCTGGCACTATGTCCCTCTCCGCCCAAGAGTGGGGGTTGTCATTGGATAATTTACCCCACCAAAAAAAACCCTCCACCTGGTAAGAACTGAGCCCAAGTCGTTGATGGCACATATTGTAATTATGAATAGTTTATTGTTTGAAATACTTTAATATGTATTATTAGTATTTTAATTTGTTTATAAGATTATGTATTTTATCTATCGGCCTTAGTTGCCTGACAATAAAGAAATAATAATATCGACTTACGAGTTGTAGGTCGCGGGTTCAAACCCAGCCAGGCGCATTACCTTGTGTAATTTATTTCATTACCACTGCATCAAAACGGTGAAGGAAAACATCGTGAGGAAACCGGCATGTCCTAGAACCGAAAATTCGAAGACATGTGACATTGACCAACACGCGCTGGGCCCGCGTGGTGGATTACGGCCTATTCCCTCTCCTAGAGAGGAGGCTTGAGTCCCAACAGTGGGAATATTAAAAAAAAGGCTGATGATGATGATGATGATGAATAATAATATTGTTCCACTCGCGCCTCAAATAGATGTTAGCAAAACCCTAGGGGAGCGAGTCGATGGTTGCTAAGGTCAAGGAGAATTTCTGGCAAGCAAACCCGTCGCCCTCGAATGCAAAAGTCAACTGAAGAACATAGGTGAAGTTTCCATCATCATCATCTCAGCCGAAAGATGTCCACTGTTGGACATAGGCCTTCCCGAAGCGTCGCCACAACGACCGGTCCTGTGCATCTCGCATTCATCGAATTCTCAGGACCTTGACCAGGTCATTGGTCCACCTTGTGGGAGACCTTCCAACGCTGCGTCTTCCGGTACGCGGGTGCCACTCCAGAACCTTTGGTCCCTTTCGACCATCTCGTTTACGTGCAATGTGCCCCGCAAATTGCCACTTAAGTTTATCGATTCTTCAAGCTATGTCAGTAAAGTGTCGGTGAAAGGTTTTTGGTAGTAAAAATCTGATACGCCCTCTCGCTCCTACCTAGAACGAAAAAGGCCATTACATGATATCCAGCATCAAAAAAAAAAAGTTTCAACACATCGACTAGATTTACAAGAATTACTCTTCTTCAAAAGAAGAATGTTTAAAAATCGGTAACCTCCATGTTTTAAAGATCCTTCTTTTGCGCTAAAGTGTTGAGAAAATGCGATAATGGTAACTTCAGGCAGAGAATGACACTCACGGGAAAAATGAGATATTAGCATTGTAAAAAAATTGTAACAGGAAGACCAGAAGGACAAGTATACAACTCCTGAATAACACAAAAACACAAAAACCTTGTCTGGAGCAGCTATTGTAGTTAATGATTAATAAATCTAAGAGAATAATTTTATTGGTAACTAGCTTTTGCCAGCGGCTTCGTCCGCTTTACATAAAATATAGCCTATGTCACTTAGGAATCAAGCAGCTTTCTATCGGTGAAAAAATTCAAGCAATCGGACCAGTACTTCCAGAGATTACCTTTTACAAACAAAAAAATAAAAAACCAAAAAAAAAAAACTTTACCTCTTTATTATATTAATATTGGTAATTTAATTCATCATTTTTGTTATTTCTATCCTTTTGTGACTAATTTTTGCACTTATTAAGTGTCATGGGTCGTTTTGGGCCGGTACCTCAGTCCAAACTTCCACCTATAAAAATAATTATTTAGTATTTTGCAACCACAAGAAAAAAGAAAAAAAAAGTGTATTTATTTCATTTGTGGTCCCAAAATGCTATTTAAAAACAAAAAAATTCTTATAGGTAGAAGTTGGGACCGCGGTTCCGGTCCAAAGAGCCTCACGTCCCTCATCACATCCCTGTAGGACATTCTATACCGTTGAAAAGCCTAAAATTTCACCCTTAAATTGGTTTCATTAATATGCAAATTAAATGAGTACTTTAAAAAAAATAAAAAATTGAGTGCAAAACCAGTTCAGTGTTGAAGAAAATATCTGTGCACTAATTATACATTGATGTGGTGCTGGAGAAGGATGCTCCGTGTCCCTTGGACAGCATTTCGGACCAACGTATCCATTTTTCAAGAACTTAAAATCGCCTCACGGCTATCGTCCGAGTGTCTTCGCAAGGTTCTGCAATACTTCGGTCACATTGCAAGAAAGGACGGTGGCAACCTCGAAAGGCTCATTGTGACCGGTAAAGTGGATGGGAAAAGGCCTCGCGGGCGCAGCCCAATACGTTGGTCCGACCAGATCCGCACCGCTCTTGACTCTACGTTGTACAATGCCCTTCACACCGCCAGAGACAGAAACAGATGGAAGAACATCATAAAGGCTAAAGTGATGAAGCAGGGAGGTCACGACCCTCAGCATTGAGGAATACGACGCAAGGAGGAGGAATTATACATTGAGTCGGACAAACCGACGCACGGTTTGTATCCACCCTTACGTAGTTGAAACATCTACGGTCCGAACTAAGCGTTTCGCCTCGTCATTTATACCGCGTACATCGAAGGACTGAAACAGTTTGCCTGCTGCGGTCTTCCCGTCTGATTATAATTTAGGTGTCTTCAAGGCTCTTAATAAACTAGTACGCCTCACCATCAACGATTGCATCACTGCTTACCATCAGGCTGGATCGCAGTCAAGTACTAGTTTATAACAGATAATCAAAAGAAGTCGCTTTGGTTGCTCGCGAAGTGCTAGCTATCTATTTGCCTCTTAACAGATTTTTTTTATTTCTTCGTCCTTTAAAACTGGTCCTTCGGTACACACCTACTGCGTGACACAAACTTGGTAATGAGTCCCATAACGCCGCTGCCTGTGTTCCGATCGCACCCAAGGGAGCCGGCCATTCACAAATTTTATGGCTCTTCCATGTTGTTGGTAACAAAAATATAGGTACAGTCGGGGGACAAAGATTACTTACAATGAATACTAATAATAGTGCCAGGGGAGTTGAAAAAGTTCTGATAGTTGAATTATGATGGAGGATTCGGATGCACTAGAAAACTTTTTCTATGGTACTTTACGACCCAATTTGTCATACAGTGAATATTTTTTTTATATGACTGTTGCCGAATAGTCTCTCTCATAGTAAAAGTTTGGGGTACAGTTGGAATTACTAATATGGGAAGTGAATTATTTTCCAAAACCTATTAATACTTGTTCAAAACATTTATCTAAAACCAAGGTATTAAAACAAAATACTTAAACTAGTTGCTAGTCAAAAAAAAAAAAATACTTATAAAAATAACTTCATCTGTAAAAGTATTTCACTCATTTAAGTTTTTCACTCAAAGGTATTTCAATCATAAAAATATTTAATTCATAAATGTGTTTCACTTATAAAAGTATTTAACGCACCAACGTGTTTCACTTATAAAAATATTTCAATCATAAAATTATTTCACAAATAAAAAACCACACTATCACTAAGTGCGTTATGTGCTCGTTATAATTATGTGAAAACTCACGGGGACAGCAATCTTTTATGTTAGAAGTCATTTGTCTTAATTCTAGCAGGATTGTTAAATCCATGATTAATATCTTGCTGCGGTCAGTCTGGTATCCTAAAACGAGGATAAAATCCTACATTGCGGCTGTTCCTTTAAATAATTTTCATTATTAAACAGTGGATAGTACTGCCTCTATAAATCTCTGCCGTCATTATTAATAAGGATGCGGATGGCAGAAATGGGTTCATTTCATCATATTGTCGGTGCATTTCTCCGGCCCAGCCCAACTATATGAATTAATAATTAACGTTAAGAAGTTTCCGGATATGAAACTATTACCTAAATATAACTACTAATAATTCTGTACAAGCACTCTACTCAAATAACTACACTGATTACTTTTTTTATTGTTAATAGATTCACGCTGAGCACTGTACCTCACCTGATGGAAAGCGATGATGCGGTCGACGATAGATCACGCTTGCCTAGAAGTAACATATTATTATTCAATCTTGAATTGAAGATCCCTAGGTTTGTTTAGAAAACGCAGAATGTGTTCCCTAAACGTTTTGTGTATATTTCTGGTCTATTTAGCATATTGCCTAACAACAACATCAACACTACAACTATTCACTCTTGATTTAAAGACCCTTAGGTTGTAGATATCAGGAAACAGGCTCCGGCAAGGTATTCCACTATTTAGCTGTTCGCACAATCAATGTGTTCCCAAAACGTTTTGTGCTATTTCTGGTCCATTCAGGACAAAAACATCAACTTTGCCATTATCATATCCTTTTAAACTTTACTGCACCTTATGATTAAAAATAATATTGAAACAGATGTGACCACAGTGCATGAGAAGCATAAAACTACTAAAGTAATGGAAAAACTTTATCCCGCGGATAGTTAAATGGCCAGTATCAGCTGCAGTGAAGAATAGAGTTGTTTTTACCGCAAAACTTTGACAGAAAGAAGAGGAAAGATGGCCGTTTACGTCTTAACAGCTTGGTTTACTAATAATAAATTGGTGGTAGGAGTAAAATTGTATAAAGTTTGGAGGTGGCTGGAATTGGCGGTGCATTCTGAAGATAAATGTGATTTTGGAATTGTTTTAATTCGGAAAGTTTTGTGCAAAGGAGAACTTTGTGCAGTTTTTTTTTAAATTATGCTTATGGGAATTTCAACATAGTAGGTATTATAAATCGGTGGCGGTGACCTCTTCCGTGTGGTTTGGTTTCAAGCTATGGTCCATAACAAAAGAGAATGGGATGCATTTGACTCCTTCTTCGAAGCGAGTGAAGGAGATGGTTGCAACCATGAGGGAATGCCCAGTCTCAAAAAAAAAGAGTTCATCAGTGAACTTTGATAGACAGTGGAAAATAAAAAAACCGTGATATTATTCCACCGGCCCTGGTCTAGAGCGAGAAGGAATGGAATGCAGTCGCCAAGCAGAAGAAGATGGCCGCAAACGTGAGGAAATAGACATTCTTACGCCCAACCGCCACGACAGACGTCTCCAACGAAAGTCGAAAGTCACACGGTGATTTCTGGTCACCGTTGCCGAAGGCTTGCAGTCGGCGAGCAATGAACCAAATTCGAGTTGACGGCGCGTATTGTACTGCCTCGTTCGGCTCAAAAGGATGCTAGCATAAATGATGGGGCCCAGTAGGGCCGATGTTTGCTAGGGCTGCACGGACATGTGAAGGAGTTACCGTGGCGCAAGAATGCTAAAAGCGAATAGGAATACAGGTGAGTTTTAGTTAATAGAAGTATGACACGACCGCCCAAGGAGTGGGAGAAGTTACTAGATGAGGTTCCTGGGCACGCCATAATTATGACAGTAAGTCCCCTCATTGAGGCGTGGCTGAAGAGACCTCACGGCGTCCTCACCTTCGCATGACGCAGGTTCTCACTAGATATAGTCATTTCGGGAGGTTCCTGCACGACTGCACGGGGTAACGCTCGGGTATCAGGGACGGCGTTGGGACGGCGAGCAATGGGTAGCTCGCCGTCCGACCGTCCGGTAACAGTCCGGACCGAGCCCAAGACGTCGATGGCTCGTATAATACCACGCGCGTCTCAAGGAGTTGTCAGCAAACCGTAGAAGCCCAGCAGGATCGAAGACTACTGGCGCCAAGAGTTTGCTTCTGAAAGGAAGATTTGGCCCCAGTACGAAAGGCAACGAAGGAACAGAAGTGGGTTTTTAGCCAGTAAAGGTCTGAGACTATCTCCAGCTCCGCCCAAGAGCGGGGGAAGTCATAGGATGATTGTCCCACCTAAAAAAAAAAAAAAAAATTTGTTGAAGTCCCATCTCAAATTATATAAAGATATTATGATAAGGTCTTCTCTATGATAAAAAATATCCAAATCCTGAAATAAGATTTTCATTTACGAATTTAGTTATCTATTCTGAGTTAATGGCGTACGTATTATTTCTGTTAAGTTATATTAATGTCTACCAATAGAACTTTACTCAAAAAGTATATTATTATTTTAATCCTAAAATAACAATAACGTTTGATGTTCACCGCCCAAATAATACTAGTTTTGGTTCAAAGTTACGCAACCAATTACGTCTGTTAACTCGGATACACTCAATGAATGTGTTTTAAATAGCTTAACTAATTTGAGTGTAATATCTAAACACTATTCAGTAATATAGAACAAAGATTATGGGACGAAAATTCAGCTACGGGCGAAAATTGGCATACACACATACAATTACCGTCACGGCTTTTGAGCGCTGGCTTTAAGTTGCGCAGAAGTCAAATATTCGGTCTCTTTAGTGGTGCGAAGTGAGACGCGGGGGCGGGGAGTGTCAGTGATTGGCTCGCCACGCCATCGTATTATAGACGTCACTCGTGATTCGTTGCCTGCGTTGCTGCATGTATCTAACAACGAAGACGATTGGCTCGCCAATGTATGGAATGCGCAAAGCGATGCCCACTCTGACGCCGATCACTCAAGATCCGTTTTGGCAATTGTACATATGGAAGCAGCTATCTTAAAACAGGCCTAGCCAAGCTACGACCGTTTTGTTTCGAATCTCTTTTGTCGATCGCTTCGAGTTGGCAACGCCTCTCATTCCTTTGTTCTAACCACGTGACTAAGCATTGAGATTGTCATTCCCACGTATTTGAAGTTTTCTACTAGCGTTAACGATTGCAAATTATCAACTTGGCTAAACCCTCAGAGGCCATACCATCGCTCTTAACGATCCAATTGTCTAAGACTAAGTTAATACCCAGGGATGTTATGGAAATTCCTAAAAGTAATCGAAATATTTTAGATAGATATATTATCCGAAATCAAAAAATTATCAGAACTGATACAAAAGTTTCGAATAAAGGCGGAGTTTAAATGAAAGGTTACGACCGGTTTTTGTTTATTTTCGGGCTAATAAATGATAATCTGGAATAGAAATAAAAGAAGTAATGTTTTATTATTTTTATTTTACTTTTATAAATTAATTTATTATTTTTATTTTACTTTTATAAATTAATGTATTATTTTCATTTTACTATTATAAATTAAAAATTTTAGTATCCGTAACCGAAACTATCCAAAACTATGCAGATAATTGATCTGTAAAAGTTTTTAGTTGTAAAATGTACGAAATCGATGTAGATAACTTTTATACATTAAAGTTGTGTGTAACTTAATATATTACTTAGTCTTTGTTTTGCAATCGGTCGGCTATATCGAAATATATTCTACATTAATTAAAAAAAGCTAGTCTAAACTAATATTGTAAAAAGGAAAGATTCGTTTTTTTGTTTGTTTGTATGTTACAATTTAACTCAAAAATTGCTGGACCGATTTTCAAAATTCTTTCACCAGTAGAAAAATATTGTCACTAAGTAACATAGGCCTATATATTCTATTTTCACGTGGGCAAAGCTGCTGGCAAAAGCTAGTGTGTTTATATTTGTTGTTTGTTGTTGAGTTCGTCTCGCTCCTTGTATTATTCCAACCTTCTACACTTATCTATTCTGTGGCTACTGTATAGAATTAAGGATATTCAATGTAGCGAAATCAGTGTAAATTGTTTTGAAATTAAATGAGCTGAGATGGGACAAATAGGTTTGTTCGTATTGTATTATCGTTAGGTAGTTCGAGTAGTTGAGTTTAATTGGAAACCAAATTAATATTAGGTACTACGGTTGGGTTGGTGGTTCATTTTCAGCCGAATAATTTGGCAATTTTATTAATTCAAACAAATTCTCATGTTAACCAAATTGTACTCAGATAAGTTTATGTCAATTTTCTTTTTCTTTAGCCTATTCTTTGGGTAAAAGTCTCCCCCAACTTCAACTTCGAACCAGCCCATATGGTAGGTATCTAGGTCGCGCCATCTATTCCTAGACATCGACCTCGGCAGCGTAGTTCATCCTCAGGTACCTATATGGTACCGATAATAAGGTTCAGTTGAAAACCAGCGTCAGACAACAACTTCGTAGTTGTCTGGCATTTCGCTGAACTGGACCTTTTTTGGCGCAAACGTGTGACAGACAATGTTACTTTTTTATTTTTATTTTTTTGTTTTGTGTTTGTCTTAAGTTTTTGTTGTCTACAATGTTTTTTGCGCCAAAATAAATACTTTTCTTTCTTTCTTTCTTTTAGGTAACCACTTTATGGAGACTCTTGCCCAGTGGTCAGCGCCATTTTTTTTCGATGGGAAAAATCATGCATTGACATCCCCCGCCCTTGGGCGGAGCGGGAGATAGTGTCAGACTCTTACTGACTAAAAAACCCATCCCGTTCCTTCTAGCCTTCGTACCGGGGCTCGAGCGCCCTTTCGGATAATCCTGGCCCCAGTAGGTTTCGACCCGGCTGAGCCCCTGCTGTTGCTGACAACTCCTTAAGGCGCGCGGGAACAGTGCGCGCCGTCGACGACTTGGGCTTGGTCCGGACGGTTACCGGACGGCCGGACAGCGAGCTACCCATTGCTCACTGTCCGCAAGCCCGCGCCTACGGTGGCTGAAAATCGGGATCGGAATCCCGGCGGCGGCGGCGAGAGCGCCGTTGTCTGATGCGGTCGGCCACCTCCTTAGCGAGCATTACTGCTTCGCAGAAGTCGGCGACCGCCTGCCACTCTTCCTCGCTCCGGACCATGGCCTCGACCAGGGCCCGGCGCGAGAGGTCTCCGCCGCCGATCACCCCCACGAGGGCACGGCGATACTCCGCCCAAGCAGGGCACACCGCGATTGTGTGCTCCACCGTGTCCTCCGGGCGTTCCGCACAGTGGCGACACCCGGGCGTCACTTCCGCTTTAATTCGGAACAGGAACCTCCCGAACTTGCCATTTCCGGTGAGGACCTGTGTCATGCGGAAGGTAAGGACGCCGTGAGGTCTTTCCAGCCACGCCTCAAAGAGGGGACTTATCGCCATAATTGTGGCGTGCCCATGACGGGGTTGCGATAGTTGCTGACGCCATTCCACCATGGGATCCCGCCGGAGCTCTGTCCACCATGCCGCGACCTGTCGCGGCAGAGGACTTTCACCCCGGCGTTGCATCTCCACGAGCATGTCGTGCATGTGTGCAAGGACTGTTGCGTCCAGATCCCACGGTGGTAGGCCAGCCAGAAGGCTCGCCGCTTCGCGGGAAATCGTGCGGTATCCCCGCACCATCCGAATTGCCATGACCCTCTGGCAGGCGTTCAGTATGGCCGCCGGTTGCTTTTTCAGCGACGGCGCCCACACCGGCGCCCCGTAGAGGGCCATGTCCTTGATTCCTGTCTTTAAGGGGATGCAACTCGACATATATTTTCACTTCACGTTTTTCATACAACCGCTCTTACGCGATTATGTCATTATCTTGGGGATATTATCGAACCTTCTGAAATCAATTTATAAATTTGTGTTAAACTAATTCAGTAAAGACTTCTGAAAATCTGCTATTTTGCATGAAGTGTTAAACTTCATAATTTACTCAAAAATTAAAAAAAAGCCAAAAAAGTTTTACAATAGAAGCCTTGCAGATTTTATCAAGATTCTAAATAACGTCAATTTTTTTCAAAAACTTTTTTTTTGGGTTTGGGTTTTGGGTTAAAAAATTACACGTATTTCCTGGAACAAATTTTGTAATATATTCAAGTAAATCATGGAATTACTGAATGCTAACAGAATTTTCAGGTATTATCACTCTTTTTTCGCGTTACCTTTTCGTCAAACATCACATTGGTTTGCGTTAGATGAAGTAACAAGCTTTTAAACTTTGCTCGATGTTTACCTGTTCCTCATTCTGTCGGCTCTTTTGACACCCAGAATTATATATGTCAATAAAGGAAGGGTGTTTTTAATATCGTACGGTTTTGATCACGGATGCGGGATTGCTCCGCAGGCGTAACCCTCGCAAGTGTCCATTTCATATAAGTATTAATTGTAATGCGTGGAATACGCACGCGTGACTTTTTGCATTCTGAAATTTTCTGTATGCGGAGCAAGCCCGCATGTGCACCCAGAATGTATTATTTTTGAGTCAAGTGAATTTAAAAAAGTTTTTGAATCTAACTTGGAATTCACCACTTTTTTTACGAATAAATCTAGGTACCTGACTTATAAAGAGGCTTCGAAGGCCAAGGGTCTTAAATATGTGTCGTTTAGCGTGTCGTGGACTGGGCCGTCCCTCGGGAGAGCCCGGATCGCCACTTTCATGCACGCGAGCTATTTGCGCGCGTAGGGCCAGGACAACAGCGACGTTTTTAAATATTTTCAGTTCTGATGGGTTCCGATGGAAAGCGATGCTGTGGTCGATGATAGAGAAGATGTGGTCAAAAGTATTTGTAAACCTTTTTATTGTAGGTATTTTTTTCAATATATTTATTCAACATGCTAGCTGACCCGGCTCAATTTGTACTACAACGACCGGTCTTGAGCGTTTTGCTTTCATTGGATTCCCTGTACCCTCACCAGTTTATTGGCCAACCGGTTTTTTCCAGTACGCGGTCGCCATTCTAGAACCTTTCATGCCCATTGACTATCTGTTTTGCGATCATTGCTCCAAGCCCATTACCACTTAAAGATTGGCAATATTTAGGGTTCCGTACCTCAAAAGATCACCTTGTCTATCTGTCTGTCAAGACCCTTTATCTCGGAAACGCGTGGAGGTATCGAGTTGAAATTAAAATTGTATACTCAAATCTGCGGTGTCCTGAAGCTGTTAAAAAAAATAAAACTTCCAAGTTGGCGAAAAAAAAAGATACGGCCGTTTATGTCGCACAAAACGTACATTTCTACACTCTCAAAAGTATCAAAATTCATAGGGTACTTGTCGTTGATCCAGAACCCTGATATTTGGCGTAAAGCAAGATCTTATAGCAAAGGTACAGGAATAAATCTGAAAACAGGAAATTGTAATTACGTCACACAAGAAAATTGTGATTTGGAAAAATCTTCCAGACACATATACATGTGAAGCTTGGACATAGGATTTATTAATATCCTGGAAGTATGTTTCCATGAGATAACTATGGTTTTCACGTGGGCGGATCTTCAGACAGGAGTTATTTATAAAGCATATATATATATATCTTTAATTTTAGAATAATACCATAATAGGTGATGGTGTACCTAAATACACTTAACTCACTATAAACCAGTAGCAAAGCAAAAGCTTCGTTTTCCTTTGTCTTCAGAAAACTACATTGACGATTAAAAAAAGTTTTGTGTATGAGTAAAAAAAGTTTTGAAAAAAAAAAACATTAATTTATCATTCATTATTATTGAGCATCCGAGTTATTCTAAAATAACTTTTCATAAATCGCCATTTTCCAAGCCCAAGCAATAATAGCAGAATCTACCCAAAAGTACGTTTGGGTTTTATTTAGTGTGAAATATATATGGGTGTCGGAGCCAGTTCCGTATGGTAGACCCACGGATATGGCGGCCTGGTTATAACTAGGAGGATCAAGATTATGAGATCCAATAACTTGCTGAAAAGATTGGAAAGGCAATGATTTTTATTTTCGTGAATGAGGAAATGGATTTTGACTGTGCGAAAAAATAAAAGGATGATACTGCAAAGCATAGGTAGAACCATGACGGTTTTTTTTTTATGGAGGGATATAATCGAATACAATTTTCCTCTTTAGGGTGGAGCGAGAAGGTATGACAGATTTTTAACGGCTGCCCCTTGATAATTTCTTTAAGAAAACGTCAGCTGAGCGAGTCCTATTATCTGTAGGTAGTTTGTACGCAACGCCGACTACTACCTACAGGTCATTAGACTCGCTCAGCTGACGTTTTCTTAAAGAAATTAATTTCGTACATGCGTAAATTAATACGAGTTTTGAAAAAAAGGTAATTTATTTTTTATTTTATCTTTACAAATCGATAGTGTTTCATGTACCGGATCGACCTTCCTCGGGATTAAAACGATCAAAATTTAGCGGTGTATAGTAGAGAACAACCAAGAATTTAAAAGATTTGTAACCGTCGTGCGAATCTGGGGCGAATTGCTTGTAGTATCTAATGTAAGGAAGCTGCTAAAACAAACGCATTTATATGAGCACATGTTTTTCGACATTTTCTTTGTAGGCAAACGTAATGCAAAAGGTACGAACAGAAAACTAAACTCGTCCAACTCTAACGAGAGAACTTAGGCTAATTTAAATGCTACTTCCGTCTAACAAAAACAAAAGGAAACTTATGTTACATCTAAAGTTTCCAAATAAAGCTGTGTGTGTGGTCCTTGCCTTAGGTTGCTGTTCCACCAGAGATGTGCTATGCTACGTTGCTACAGACGCGTTTGATATCCACCAATCCTATCCTGTCCTGTTCTATCCTGTTGGTCTAGTGGTTAGTGACCCTGACTGCTATGCCGGAGGTCGTGGGTTCGATTCCCACCCAGGACAAATGTTTGTGTGATGAGCACGATCATTTGTTCTGTGTCTGGGTGTAATTTATCTATAATATGTATGTATTTAGAAATATATAAGTATGTTTGTCAGTTGTTTAGTACCTATAACACAAGCTCTGCTTAGTTTGGGACTAGACGGCGCTGTGTGATAGTTGTGGAATATATATATACATATATATATTGTTGCACATAGCACTGGTGGTAACGGATTCAACTAAGATATATTTTTTATACGGAAGGAATGCTTGCTATGGATGCGTGCTATGGATGGTCGCGAGTGGTGTAGCTATGTCAAGCTTCCTTAATATCGATACATTGCATTGCTCGACCTGCGCATCTTTCTCGCACATCTCACTCGCGCCGCCACATAGAAAAAAAACTAAATAAAAATAATAATTATATATATGTAATTAATTTTAATGCTTATTGTTGAATTTATGACAGCCCCATATCATGTTCTGGCAATTACTGTCTATTCTAGGTTGCCTGGAAGAGATCGCGGAATGCGATAAGGCCGCCCATTGTACGTGTTTTAGATATAAGTTTTTCTTTGTTCTGTTAGTATGTAACTACAATAAAGTATATAATAATAATAGCTTATCAACAGTGGAAACGGTCATACAGTTTCACAGCTTAGCTATTACATCCTCGCAGCATAGCTGCATAGCACGTCGCTGGTGGAATAGCAGCCTTAGCTGGATACTTCTTATAATTCTGGCCACATCATAAGGAAAAACGAGCGTTTAATTTCACTGACGTGGAAGTGAAAGACGGCTGTAAGGATAACGATTCCATCTCACGTTTCCATTCCACTTATGGGTCAGTCTTCTTTATTGTAAGTCCTCGGCTTTTTAGATGTCTTATTTATTTATTTCAATTTCAGAGTGGAAATATTAAAAGAGACATCCCTAAGGGGCGTGCACTGACCTCATTAGTGATGTTCTAACAAAGGTCAGCGCACAAACGTTGACCTTTTTGAGAAAAGTCAGCAACAAATTGGCGCGCATGAATTATTTGTGAGATGTATGAAAAAATAATAAGGAAGAAGAGTTGGTATAGCAGCTGTCAGTATATATTATTCAATTTCGTATCTCCAAAAAGGTTTTTGTCGTTTTTACGGTGGTTATGCTAATTTTTATATTATTTTATTTTTAGGTAACTAGCTAAAATAAAACATACTACATAGTATGTGCTTTACAGTATTCTATAGCTAATAATAGACTTAGCATGCGAAAGGACTAATAAGAAAAAAAATATATAAACGTACAACATTGATATACAAAAAATCATAATTCAATGACGTACAATAAAACATTGTTTAACGTTAATTTTAAATAAACATGACAAAAGTATTTAACAAAATCTGTTGAATAATGAGAAATTAATTACATGTCATTTGCTTTCGTTTTACAATTAGTTTTCTATAAGTAACAAAATTTTACTATTACAGATTTGCAGCATCAAGTATAAAATCCACATAGACATGGGAAATTTAAATTTTAACGAAACTATGTGTTTATATTAAACCTAACTATGCGCATAGAATACAAAACACAAAATACACTCAGGCGTCGAAGTACTTCTCTACATCGCTGTCACCCGAACATGTGCCCAGAAGAGCTTCTGTAAGTCAGTTTATTAGAGTTATAACTATTTGAAAGAAATTAATATTTTTTTTATTTGATATAAACTAGTGCTTGATTGCGATTCCACCTGATGGTAAGCAGTGATGCAATCGTCGATGGTGAGGCGCACTAGTTTATTAAGAGCCTATTCACTTTTGCCTTAAAGACACCTAAATTATAATTGAACGGGAAGACCGCAGCAGGCAAATTGTTCCAGTCCCTTGATGTTCATGGTATAAACGACAAGGCGAAACGCTTGGTCCGGACCGTAAAGGTTTCAACAATATAAGGGTAGATACTCGCCGTTCATCGGCTTGTCCGATGGTAGAAGTGAGATGTTAGAATCAAGTCATGTAATTCCTGCGCACACTCTCCAAAATGCATCGTGTAAAACACCGAAAGGCTGGCTACCCTTCGCCTGTGCTCAAGACTTTATTACAAAATTTCTTTTAATAGTGCTTCAGTTTACTCTCTCTTATTCTTATTCTTTATTGTACACACTCAATGATAAATGATAAATGATCTTTATTTTGCAAGTAGGTTTTATAAAAACACTTTTACACGTCAATTTTTTTTTTTTCGTCAAATAATGCTAGATGAGGCCGGTGTTTCCTAGCTGACTACCCTGAGAAGAAACACCGAAACAAACTCAGGGGTCAAAGTAAAAAAAAAAGTAAAAAAGTTAATAAGTAGGTAAAAAAAATAAGAAATGAGATAAAATTAAGACTAGATAGTAGACCATTATTGTAATTCTTGAGAATTCTATTTAGCTAGCTAATTAATTACAAGACCTTGGAGTCTTGTGGTTTATGTGCAAAAAGTTCTCCAACAGCGACCCATTGGTCAGAGAGCCGCCTACCAACACTTTCAGTTAACGGTGACGAAACGATCTCTTAAGGCCCTAACTCCCGAACAGTGCTTTAAAACAGTGACTTTCTGAAGCCTATTCCTCGGTAACGGCTAGGTCAATAGGTTTGAAAAAAATATAAGTATATTATAGACTAGCTTCTGCCCGCAGCTTCGCCCGTGTACACAAAATATAGCCTATGTCACTCAGGAATAAAGCAGCTTTCTATCGGGAATAAAATTTTAGCCATCGGACCAGTACTTCCAGAGATTATCTAATACAACAAAATAATAAAAAGAAAACAAAAAACAAACTTTACCTCTTTATTATATTAGTGTAGAAATAGATTATTATATCAGTCTAGATTAATGTCCAACATTAACGTATGATTTTTCGTAAGACTGATACTGTTATCAAAAAACAAAATAACAAGATATTTTTTCGCTTCTTTTCCCTACTCTTTTATCCTTAGAAATATGCTTATACGAAAAAAATTCTGGTTAAGTGGTCTTTAAAATGTACGATTGTACGTATTACATGTAAATCAATTAATGTTTTGCAGAAAAAAATGGATTATTAAAGATCAGCAGGGCTCTATTTGGGTGCTGCGCCCGTAATTCCGGCCAGATTTTCAAGGGACTATAAACATTAAGGTAACAAAATGACTTCTTAAGTACTGCCCATAAGCAAACACAAAGTGAATTACAGTGGAATCACAATTAATTGGGACGTTAGTCGTGACGCGATGGATGAAGAGGACGTGGAGCACTGGGACGGCGAGAAGTGGTACAAGAAGGATGGTAAGGTAAGACCCAAGAATTGGTGAAATACTTTGAGCATGTACTTTTAGGGTTGGCGTATTCCTTGAGCGATTGGCTGCAGCGCTGAGTGTCAAGGGTTGGATTCCACCACAGAACAGATACCTATATTTGTACGACCTACCACAAAACACCCAGACCACATTTTGTTCCTTCGGTAGGTAAAAATTATCCAAATGACATTGCGAGCGGGAGATAGTGTCAGACTCTTACTGACCAAAAAACCCACCCCGTTCCTTCTTGTCTTTTATACCGAGGCCGAGCCTCACTTTTGGAACTAGAAACTGGCCGCAGTAGGCTTCGACCCAGCTGGCCCCTGCCGTCGTTGAAAACTCTTTGACACCTAGACCTGGAATTACACCTGTTTTGTATATGTGAGTTTACATATACACTCACATGTTTTTAACGCACCCACTCATTATCTTCCTGCCCTAGTCCCGTTTTATTTGGGGTCGGCGCAACACGTTTTAACGCACCCACTATACAGGAGTAATTCCAAATGTGTGGCAAAGTTTAGCATACGCATAATTAAGCATAATCAGCTTATGCCTTGGCAATGCTTACTTAAATAATAATAAAAAACAAACAAACAGAATTTCATGAAGAATTTTCCTTTATTCCTTTTCCCATTAAAATTTCCTCTGTAAATTATTTGGGGTTGGTACAAAAACATTTTACGCTGTCCCGTTTTTAAATTTTTCTCTTTTATTGTTTGATGTCATCGCTCATACAACCCATCCATCTTTTTTGTGACCCACCTTCAAATAAAAAATAGTTTCAATATTTTTTTATCTTTATAAGCCTAAATACTTTCCCACTGCTGAGTAGAGGCCTCCCCCAACTCCTTCCATGTATTCTCTTAAGCCACCTCGAACCAGCTTTTGCGATAGGTGTCTAGGTCGTCCCGCAACCTCTTCACAGGTCGACCTCGGCGGCGTCGTTCGTCCTCTGGTACCCACTTTGTGGAGATTCTTGCCCAACGGTCAGTGTGCATGCGAGTGATATGACCCATCCAATCCCATTTTAGCCTGGCAGCCTTTCTTCCTACGTCCATGATGTCTTTTGGCGCAATGTGGTGTTCCTTATTTATTTTTTTATGAAATAAAATATTTTAACAATATAAATCCTGTATAATTTTCATGGTTTCAATAAAAGGGTATTTCTATTAGAGTTTTGTCAGCAAACTTTCACCACCAAACACCATTCATCCCGGAAATCCGGTTCAGCCAGCCCTACTCCCCGAGGGACGCGAGCCTCGCGCGGGAAAATCCGCCATTACTAAAATGGGGACGTAATAGTTCTGTCCCCGGGAGTTTATGTGACAACAGATTATGTTCGTTTTTCCGCCTTCCGCAGTTTATAGGATAAGCCACAGAGTATCAAGACGGTTTGGCGGCAGTAACTGCTGCATTAGCAGTAGAAAATCAGTATTAGGTGGCAATATCAAGTATTGCTATCCGTCATTGTAGATCTGTGGGAGCGCTGCAGTGAAACTGGATCAGCCACACGCTCCAAAGGGATCCTGAACAAATAGGTACCAAGGTAAGCCCAAAATTGGAACCCTCAAGGAAAGCGTAAGCCTGGCCGCCCCAAGCAGACCTGGCAACGAACGGTCATCGCAGAGACGAAGAACATTGGGAAGACCTAGAGCGAAAT
This sequence comes from Mythimna albipuncta, assembly GCA_929112965.1. Taxonomy (NCBI): domain Eukaryota; kingdom Metazoa; phylum Arthropoda; class Insecta; order Lepidoptera; family Noctuidae; genus Mythimna; species Mythimna albipuncta. The sequence goes on from OV815959.1 coordinate 31,980,499, forward strand.
GAAACGCGAAGCTCAAGACCGATCGGGGGCGCACTCTGGACGCCCTCTGCCCCATCTAGGCGACACAAACTTAAGTCAAGTAAGTTATTATGTTGAGTTGCGCCCTTTTGGCAATAATGCATTTTTTTAAGTTCAAAATCCTCTAATGACTCAAATCAAATCAAACACATTTATTTCAAATAGACCATTTACAGGCACTTTTAAATAGTCAAATGTCGGTCAGTCCAAGAAAAGTGAAACTAAATTGGAGAAGAATGTGCAAGAAACTCCATGGACACTCTTTTTAAATCATATTATGAGTTACATAGATCTTGGTTACATATTTCTTGTCGCTTCTAATATGTGAGCACAATGTAGAGACGTAAAAATAGAAACTGAATTAAGCCACTGGCAGCTAAGAGATGACCAATCTCAACCGATGGCATCCGTTCACGTGTATGACACGTGCATCAGCCCCACTCAGCTCAAACGAATTCTCCCGTTCTGGGGCGCGAGAAGGCGTGTCAAACTTTTAATAACTAAAACCACTCCTATTTTCCTTCAGTTGCCTTTTGAGTTCTAGAACCACAGGTTTCCCTTTCAAAAGTCAAAGTATAGCCCCAGTAGGCTTCGGCCCTGCTGGGCCCCCAAGGTCTTGCTGTCATTTTTTTGAGGCACACGTGAATAACACGTGACAAAAGCACTTACAATTTATAAATATAACTAATAAAAAAATGCCATCACGCATTTTTGAAAATGGTTGTCACTGTCGAAACTTCTGCTCAGGACATTCTGTGACGTCACTAGTCTCTGCTGGCAGTGTAGCGTGGCGTTCCATGCTCTGTGGGTAAAGCTGTGTTTAGTGCCCTACAGCAACGGTTCTCAATCTGTCAGTGGACTTCTGAATGGCCTGTGATATCTGTGTCTTCAAGACTAGAGTGAATAGGCTCTTAATAAAATGCTTAGCGTCAGGTCAGGTGGATTCATATAAAAAAAAAAAACTAGCATACCAGTTACATGAAATATTTTTTATGATAATGTTCAATTTTAAAGCTCTTAGTTTGATAGGTTTAATTTTAAAACTTTCAACACACGTAAGTTAAAAATTTTGAATTAGTGATATAGGTATAGGTTTTTTTATTTGATTAACATAGTAAGGTACCTTTATTTTCTGTATTTCTGGTCTCTGCTAACAGCTTTACTACGAGCTCTTAACGCAATCTATTTGACGATCAAAATAAACTGTTTAAGGGTTGGCCACATGGTTGCAAGCTAGCGTCCAATCATGGTGACCTTGGTTTGTGTGGCGTTGCTTGGAATGGATTGGATGTTAACCAAGCGCCAACAAGTTCGGTGGTTGGAAAAATGCGCCTCCCAACCAAAGGCGTTGAAGGTCATGGATTACAACTGCTGTCTACATGGATTGCAAACTAGCAAGGTCACCTCTTTAAGGGATGGAGCTATATAGGGTGTATAGCTCCATCTCTCTTTCTCGCTCGCACGCTTGAAATTTTAACATTATCATCATCAGCCTTTTTTCCCGCCGACAAACTGTTACGCAGTTTGGTGGGTTTATAGTATGTAAAACTTTGTTGGTCCAAATAAATGATTTATTATTATTATTATTATTATTATTATTATTAAATGTTCCCACTGCCAGGACGCAGGCCTCCTCTCTAGGTGAGGGAATGGGCCGTTATCCACCATACGGGCCCAGTGCGGGTTGGTGAATGTCACATGTCTTCGAATTTTTGGTTCTACGACATGCCGGTTTTCTCACGATGTTTTCCTTCACCGTTTTAAGAGCAGTGGTCATGAAATAAATTACACAAAGTAATGCGTCATGAAAAAAGGCCCAGGAACAAGGTAAAAAAAGTTTGGAAAACACTGTTTCTCGCTATAGTTCTGGACTTATGAACGGCCATGTTTTGATGGCGTTTCCGCGAAGGGTAACTGGATACCTGGTGGTCAAGGTGGGACCCAAGTGGGGGAATAATTGGGTGATAACGAGGTGGGGCGGTTTGGTTTAGTTTATAGTGTACGATTCTGACCGCTGTTGGTAACATCACACGCTTAGATAAGTACAATTGCCGAAACGGATTTTGAGCGCTCGGCATACATACATTGGCGAGCCAATCGTCTTCGTCGTTAGATACGTGCAGCAACGCAGGGAACGAATCAGGAGTTAAGTCTATGACACGATGGTGCAGCAAGCCTATCACTGGCACTCCTCACACTCGTCCGGCCTCATCTAGCATAAACTGACGAAAAAAAAATTGACGTGTAAAAGTGTTTTTTTAAACCTATATGCAAAATAAATATCATTTATCATCTCGCATATCACTTCGCACCACTAAAGAGACCGAATATTTGACTTTTGTGTAACTTGAAGCCAGCGCTCAAGATCCATGACGGTAATTGTAGTGGCACACTATGTATTAATGCACCGAATAATGAATTAGCGTTATTTTTTTGGGTACTTATTTCAAATTAAAAGCAATACTGTTAAGAGATAAAATAGCTGTTTGTTTGTAGACGGTGCGCTGGAAATTCTGATACGGGTTCGTTATATTCTTTCCCTTATATTATGCTACTTATAAGAAAAATGCTCAGTTCCTATGTGATAGTTTCTTGCTTGAAAGCCTTAAAAGAAATGAAAATTTAATTTAAAAAACCAAACATACATAAATTATAAAATAAATAAATATCTAACGTACCATTCCAATATCTAATGTATCATTCCATAATTAATTTAAAAAATCATTTCCGGTCCCCAATATCCCCATGGCGTAATAAACCAAGTCAAGTGAAGTCACTGGTATTTCCTATATATATAAAATAACTCGATACGTGACCCAAAGCTCAACGCAAACGAATCATTTTTTAAAATAAAATGGAACCAGAAAAAGAAATGTTTGCAAGGGAATTCACGCCAACAATGTTTCAGTTTTATCCCGAACAAAAAAAAAAAAAAATTATGGAGTTGTTAAATTCTTTTTGTTAACGAAACTTTTTATTGTGAACTGAAAAACGAGACTGAAATAACTCGAACAAAAACCGTTTAAAAATAAAACGGCGACAGAAATAAACATGAAAAAAAACGGGCAAGTGCGAGTAGGAATTGTGAACTTAGGGTTCTGTACAAACTTACCTATTTAAATAGTTAAATTCCTGAATGGAGTCTCAAAGATTTTTCAAAATCTAAAAAAAACGTTTTTTGACGTTTCAACAAAACTGTTTTCAGATTTATTCCTATATCTGTGCTATGAGAATTTCCTTCGTGTTAAATTTCAGGATTCTAGGTCAACGGAAAGTAAGTAGACAGATGAACAACAATGTGATTCTTTAAGGGTTCTATTTTTTTCATTTTAGGGTACGGTACCCTGAAAAAAAAAAACAAAAGCCAATGGATTGGTAGATGTCATATTCGTCCGATTTTTTTTGAACTGTTACAGACAAGATTTCACGAGGTTTTTCTGTACTATTTTATATACTGTTGTGATGAGTGTTCATAAAATAAGTAAAGTATCTGCTTAGTTAGAACTCAGGCACAACTTAAGTAAGGTCCGGTACTTACTTTAGACCCGCCAGTACTCCAGTTGAAAAAAGTTAAGTTAAAATTATCTGTGTTTGAAATCCTGGCGTCTCTGCAATTACGTTCAGTACCAAAAAAGCGCTAATATACAAAGGTTCAAAAACAACCTAACAAACTTCACGTAATAAATCTCTAAAGCGGTTTCAAAACAAAAAGCTCCTAGAATCGCATCCCATTTAGTTTTTAGATCAAATAAAAAGACTGTCTAAATGGCGCAGAAAGTTAGAAACTTTAGCATAATGCACGGCGTCGTTAGTGGCCAGGGGAATGGAAAATAACTGTAGAAAGAAATGTTACTATTTAGTGTATAATGCCCCAATGGTTTTACACGTCTTCTAACAAGTTTCAGAGTTAGATAAAATTTTACGATCGCGTTTAGTTGGGGAGACACGGGTGTGTAGGATTGGAAACTTATTTCTTATTTTCTTTTATATCTGTTATCTATACATATAAATAAAATTGGAGTGTCTGTTTGTAATATTGAAATAATTTCTATTTAATACATGCATATACACCAAAATAACATTTTTACAATTTTTGTCTGTCTGTCTGTTTGTCCGGGCTAATTTCTGAAATGGCTGGACCGATTTTGACGGGACTTTTTTTGGCAGGTAGCTAATGTAATAAGGAGTAACATAGGCTACTTTTATTTTAGAAAAAATCAATTCAAAATGCTGTAGTCCACGCGAACGAAGTCGCGGGCACAGCTAGTATGTAATATATTTTTAATGTAAAATATTTCATTAATTTGCAGTACACCGCAGACTACCCCCCTTTTTATTTCAAGTTCTTGTAATCCATCCTATGGTTGTCTGGTAGATATCGCAGTTAGCGATAAGACCTCATTGGACCCATAGATGTAAGTTATTTTAAAAGTTTTGCTGTATTGTTCTGGTGTACAATAAAGTTAATGAAATTTTATTTATTTTATTCGCTGTTTAGCGAGACTGTGTTTGGTTTTCAGATATCGTAGGGGGGTGATATTTTGAAACCGAGAGAACGTCTCATTCATCTGGCTTAGACCTTTTTTATATATTTTTTTTCAAGCATGCTTGAGTGCCAGCTGTGGAAATATTACAAGACGATTATACTTATGCCAAAATATTTAATTTCACATAGTGAGTGTTTTAAATGGAAGAAAAGAGAGTTGACGTGACGGCAGACCGGACAAAATGGAAGAAAAAACGTGTTGCGCCGATCCCAATTAACATGGAACAAGCGTTCCGTTCTAGGGTAGAACGAGAGAGCGTGTCAGACTTTTACTGACTAAAATCTACCTTTTGCATTTTATAGCCACATTCAAATCTTTCAAACGTTCTTGTGAAAAATTGTCTTATTGGTACAAATCATTCGTAATAATTGCTACTAGAAAATACAACGCGCAGTGTTTTTCCATTTTGGTCGCGAATCATTCATTCATAATCAATAGCCTGTACAATGTTTTCATAAATTGAGTGACCTTTTGGGATATAAACACACGCTAATTACTTTGCTGTTTCTGAATATTATTTAATGAGACTTAAATAAAAATAAAACCTTTTGTAACAAACACTTTAAGTATTTGTACTAATTAAAATTTTGTGGTCTATAGTTAATAGTAGGCGTTGCGTACAAACTATCATTAAACTCGCTCAGCCGGTGCTTTCTTAAAGAAATTAATTTCGTACATGCGTAAGTTAATACGAGTTTTGAAAAAAAGGTACTTTATTTTTTAATTTTATCTTTACAAATCGATAGTGTTTCATGTACCGGATCGACCCTCCACGGGATTAAAACGATTAAAATTTAGCGTTGTAGATGTCGATTTAGACCCACTGCGATATGAGAGTTAAGTTTGAGCACATTATTTTAAAAGAAATAAGTATACAAGGAATTAATATTGATGATTGCTATTATCACTTACAGCAACATCAATAAAATAAAATACACAACATCGTTTAGCGCGTGTCGTTGTCAGTCGCTCGTCCCGCACAAAGTCGAAAGGGGAAGCCGGGCCTCCAAGATGTACGAGATCAATTTACTTCAAGCTCCTGTCATGTAATTACGTCACGCCCCCGGGAAGTCGCGAGATGTGCGCGTTTTCCATTAGCCGCCTTATCTGCTTCGAGTACAAATGCGTTTAGCGACGCATTTCTGTTTATCAAGAGTATAATAGGATAAATGACGTCATCTGGCTTCTGTTGGATACGTTTTGATGTTTTTGGTAGGCGTTTTGTAGTATTTAGAGAGATCTTTTGCGGACCAATAAATGTAAACACTGGGACATCACTATAATTATAATTATATTTTTGTGATTGGAGCTTTCTCTTGATAAAACAATGCCTGTATTAGAAGACACCACACTACAATAAAAAAAAAAAACAACATAACACGAAGAATCGCCAAACTTAAGTGAAAGTGGGCAAGGAACATTGATTGCAAAACCGATGGTCGATGGAGTCGAAAGGTTTTGGAGTAGCGACCTCGCACCGGAAGATGCAGCATTGGAATGCCTCCCACCATCCTCCCACTACGTAGATCGAAGACCTGAAGAAAATAGACCCGGGGTCCAAGTCTGCTATTTTTATGAATTCGTCATTCCAACACGGTCCCATTGTCATTTTGCTAAAAGTTCCTAATCTGCAAATTCATTATGATCGATCATTGATCGGTCAATGGTCTCATAATAGAGTTGCGGTAAAATGACAATATCGAGCTTATTAAAAGCAATGACTGCACAATGACGTTCTAATGGTAGGTAAGTGATCAAAGGAACAGTCATTGCAGATTACCGCGTACGTGAGACATTCATTTGTAAATATATACGAGATTACCATTCTATCCCTCTTCTTTCAATGGAGTGTCAGTGGTTGATCATTGGAAAGTCATAATGACGCCATTAGAAGAGTACTAAACTTTCTCAAATCAGCAATTATGACATCAATGATAGACCATTCTGACACTATTGTAATAGCAGACTTGCGGCCCTGGTGAGGGTCTCGGGAACTTGATGTATGCGAGACGCACAGGACCATTATTTAGGAGAGGCTTATGTTCAGCAGTGGAGGTCTACAATAATGGTGATGATGAGGTATAGTAGCTGTTAGAAAAACCGCTCCCCATCCACTCCACCCGTATACCCCAGCAAAAACTTAGCGGTGATCACGTTATGACTCTAATACTGTAGATTTTAGCCCCGCCATCTTCTAACTTAAGATTATTGGCTTAGACTGTAAACGTGGTCTGAAGTTGTGTCCGAGGCTTTTAGCGGGATGCCTTGGTTTTGTTGTTAGTATTATTGTTATTCTGTTTTTGTTTTTAAAAGGTCTATTACTAACTTAATGGTGCGTGTGCATTAGCTGATTTAGGGTTTGAAGAAGGTTGACTGTAAAAATATACTTCGATTGAATTTGTCCTGATGTATAGACGAATAAAAAATATGGTGACTACCTGTCTCCTTTGGTTTCACCCGCGACTTTGGTAGTGCTCCGCTTTTATTATTTTATATTTAAAAAAAATCTTTTATTTTCAGGCATCAAGCGTGGCGCGGGCTTGCGGACAGGCCGTCCGGTAACTGTCCGGACCAAGCTCAAGTCGTCGACGGCGCGCACTGATCCCGCGCGCCTCAAGGAGTTGTCAGCAACAGCAGGGACCCAGCCGGGTCGAAGCCTACTGGTGCCAGGGTTATCCGAAAGGGCGCTCGAGCCCCGGTATGAAGGCTAGAAGGAACGGGGTGGGTCTTTTAGTCAGTAAGAATCTGACACTATCTCCCGCTCCACAAAAGGGCGGTGGTTGTCATTGGATGATTTTTTCCCACCATAAAAAAAAGGCATCAAGCGTCCTCCATCGTCGCCTACATCTTTGTTTACCATCAGGTGATATAATGGTCAAATGCGAGGCTGCCAATAATAAAAAAAATGTCCATAAATACAAGGAAAACCGCTAAAATTAAGCTGCATCCACTTCTGCATCAGGGACAGGTCCCACTGCTCGAAGACTGTTCCAGCTACTTCGTAGGCGACTTGATAGTATTTATTATTTTCATAAAATACTAAAACCTTGTAAACCTATTAAAACCTGCCGCACTTCATTTATTTTATTTATTTATTATTATTATTTAGTACAGCAATTGCCATTAATACTAAAGCACGTTAATCCTTGCACTCTGTCTTCTCACAGAGTCGCATTTTTCGTTTTTCATTCATCATGCTTCAATAAATCGTTTACCTGCCATTCTACGCTAACACTTATAAGACGAAGACTACTTATCAGTTCCAGGGAAGGAGTTAGTGATAAGCACAAACAGCATGCATTCACTGAACTTCTTAGTACACAAATAGAATATTCAATATAGTGGGACATCAGGTACCGTTCGCAGCACAGACGTATATTGAAAACTAGCTTCGGTTATCAGCTTCGCCAGGGTCAAAATCTTTTTTTAGGGTTCTGTACCTCAAAAGGAAAAACTGGAACCCTTATAGGATCAAGTTATTGTCCGTCTGTCCGTCAAGACCCTTTATCTTAGGAACGCGTGGAGGTATCGAGTTGAAATTAAAACCATATACTCTTTGTTATCCCTTATAGAATCACAATTTTGTCCGTCTGACTGTCAATCTGTCTGTCTGTCTGCTGGTCTGTCTGTCTGTCAAGATCCTTTATCTCGGGAACACGAGAAGGTATCGAGATAAAATGAAAACCGTTTACTCAGGTCTGCGGTCTTTTGAAGCTGTGAAAAAAAAAATTTTTAAGTTTACGAAATAAAAAGATAGGTACGGCCGTTAATGTCGCAAAAAAAAACGGTATTTTGTCGAAATACCATTTTTTCCGATTAAAAATTCATAGGGTTCCTCTCTAGGATCCTGAAATTTGGCATAGAGCAAAGTCTTATAGTATAGGTATAGGAATAAATCTGATAACAGTAATTCGGAAAAAATTCGAGAGATTCAAGAATTGAACTATTTTCATACGTGAGTTTGTAAGAAACCCTCAGGGTATGAGTCTGACTCGCACTTACCCAGTTTTTTAATGTTGGCTTATATCTATCTATAAATATAAATAAAATTGGAGTGGTCTGTTTGTAATATTGAATTACTTAACCGCATTTTACTACATGAATATGAATATATATCCGGTACATACACCAAAATAACACAATACAATTTTTGTCTGTCTGTCTGTTTGTTGTTCCGGCTAATCTCTGAAATGGCTGGATCGATTTCGACGGCAGTATTTTTGGCGGGTAGCTGATGTAATAAGGAGTAACTTAGGCTTATTTTATTTTAGAAAAAATAAATTCAAAATCCTGTAGTCCACGCGAATGTAGTTACGGGCACAGCTAGTTAAGAATAAAAATGCAAGAGGCATTTTGGGTATTCACAAACATGTGAATTCATATCCAGGAAACTCACATCAGGCTGCATTTTGTGTTTTTGTATTTGTTTCATTCGGCAATCGAACTCGCGGCTTACAGTGCAGCAGTCAATCGCTTAACCGTGCTGCCATATATTGATTTATATATAAAAAAATGTCTTTCAACAATTTTTCTGTTGGCCCTACAACAGCATACAACGCAATATGAACGACGGGCTCGGAAATTACTTGTGAAAGTTTGGGCGCTGTTTAAATACCTCTCGAACGGTAGGATCAAAGATTCATATGTACTTCACGGTACAGTCAGCAGTTTGGTGTGCGGGTTCCGTAGTTCTGAACACGTTTCAATGGTTTTGTATAGTAAGATTTGATTTGACTTTGCAATTTGTACTCAGGGGTTCGTTATTTATTTTATTTTGCACCATTTCCTTGTAGCATGTTTAGACTAGTTGATTTTTTTATTGATGCTTTCGCCCGTGTGAAAGTAGATAATATTTATACACCCCTACTTTTTAATTAGTACACAAAAAAATGGGGCTCTATCTGTACCCGTTACTGATCATAAACCGAAATCCTAAAATTGACCACGAAAAGGTAAATTCATCATAGAATCAATCTTACATAACAATTGCTAGAGTCCGTCTAACGAAAGCGTGACCTGAGAAAAGGAGGTTAAAACCAAAAATTTTGTATGTGGTATTATTGAAATAGTAGGAGAAAAAAGTTTTGATACTTGAGTATTTTTTGTATTTATGACAATTGTACAATAGTTGTATAGGAACTTAAATTTTAATCAAAAAGGTGTGTGTAGACTTAAACTAGAACTACACTACACCGACGCACACGTGTGAGACGTCTCAGACGTGTGCGGCAGGTGTGCACACTACACCGACGCAACGCGTAACACGTGTGATGCCTTTGATTTCATCGGAGGATTAAAAACAGATCAAGCTTGCTTTTTCAATTACCATCCATTTACACTTCCGCCTGACCACCAAGATCAGACGCGTGGATAGTCCCGCCCACCTTCCTCTAAAATTTCTGGGACCGATGTGTCCGCATCGCGGACGTAGCGTCGCATGGCGTGGCGTGGATCAAGTGTAGCTCTAAAAGTCTATTTTCCATATGAAATGTATGGAGACCGACGCTCCGAGATCGGCGTGTGTAGCACACGTGTGAGCAGTATAGTTCTACCTTTAATTATTGGTGGGTGTATGGTAAAGGTCAATAACACACAAAATGTTAGTTATTATTCCAAATTATTTTATTTTATCTGTTATTTCAAATGTCACTACATAATATTCAAATAATACTCTTTATTTACCATTTCATTCGACTCGTGAGCCACAGAAAGTTCAGCAACAACCTCTTTCAAACTTGAACTAGGATTTCAGTCACTATTTCCTTCACTTTCGCGATTTTAACTTCAGTTGAAGACTTTGATGCGCTACCAGACAGACTGAGGCAAATCTTTCATTACAACTCAGCCGCTTTGAAAGTTGCCAATTTAATAAAAAAAAAAAAAACTCCAGGTTACGCTTTCAGTAGACGCACTCTAGTAGAAAATACTGCGAGTAGTGTTTTAAGTGAAAACTTCTTTAGCGGCGTTGAGCACTTTTTCTGTAATGGGTATAAAATCTTAAACTCGCGTCAGGACACGTGACCTGATCGAAAAAGCGTAAGACGGATGGATATATATAGATATATATAAATATATATATATTTCAACGTTAATAATCAAGTTTTCACTTCTGCCGGCACTCCCGGAGTGCAACCCGTCTTTTTTTTTTCCTTAATAATTGTCACTTATTCATTCATTAATCAATAGCCTGCACAATATTTCCATAAACTGAGTGACATTTTTGGACATAAACCAACGCTAATAACTTTCTGTTTATGAATGAGATTTTACTTATAAAATAACAAGGGTTTTTCTAATAAGCCCTTTAATTCATTAAACCCCAAGCGAACGCCGGCGTTCGCGCACCTATTGTCTTTCAATTGTGTCTGTCATTATCACGATTGACAGGTTAAGTATGTGTTAAAAATTTGTGGTGTATACTTATCCCAAAAAAAAAAATCTGGGCAAGTGCGAGTCGGATTCGCAAAGTTTGTACGGAACCCTCAGGGTGCGAGTCCGACTACCTACCAGAGTTTTATTCTTATACTTGTGCTATAAGACCTTATTTTAAGCCTAATATCAGGATTCTGAGGCAACGGGAAGTACCCTATGAATTTTGTTTTCCTTAAGAGTGTCAAAATGTACGTTTTTTACCAATTAAACCGAAGTATTTTTTTTTTCTATTTAACTCACAAGTTTGATTTGAATCCGCAGACCTGAGTACCTATATGGTTTACATTTCAACTCGATATTTTTACGCATTCCCGAGATAAAGGGTCTTGACAGACCGACAGACAGACGGATGGACGGACGGATGGATAAGAAAGTAATCCTATAAGGGTTCCGTTTTTTCCTTTTAAGGTACGGAACCCTAAAAAAATTGTAAAATTTCATCCAAATCCATTTACACACACACCTATTGTTTTACGATGATATTATTACTCCATCAAGGTCCTAAATAGTGTCCATAATTTCTAACACACGTTTTTAAACTTCATCAGTTTTGGTATGAAGTTGTTTTAAACTTTAAAATGAAATACGACATGAATACATGTGTTAGGGGTACCTAAATAATGAAAACTGGTACAAAATTGTGCTAGAAACTCGTATTATGGCTTGTTTCATACTCTCTTCTTACATCCAGTTTAACAAAGTAAACGCACGTCATGCGGGCCGTCTGTCTGAACTCACCCTAACTTATTGTATGAATATTTTTGATGAAGTTCAAAACAGACGAAGAGGTGCCTAAAGTTTTTACGTATACAAGTAATAAAACACATTTGCACATACATCTAGCTTAGAAGTACTTTGAGTACTTTTTGAATAAATAAGTACCTATTTATGAAAGTGAATAAAATATTATGTTAAAGAGTTGTTTTTGAGTATTTTGAGGCTTATTCTACTTTGTTGTTTTCATAATTTACAATTTTGATGGTCTGGTTTATGTCACCTTGTGGCGTACTTATCATTGACAAGTGCGTATTCGTTAGTTTTTCTTTTTTGGTTGTTAACGTCTCATTTATTGACAGCTTTTTTTTTTATATAGCCTCTTTTTATAATGTAAATGGAAGAACACTGTAGACTCCACGAATTCTTAGATTACTTCATCAAAATATAAAGTCATTTTTTTTTAAATGATTATTTTGATGATTTTATTGTTCTTTTGAGTACAATATAGACCGGTTTACACTGTTCTTAAATAATACTTATTAATACTGTAATATGGAAATACTGTAACTACAACCACTTTTTTAAAAGAGTAACCATGGAGTTTCTTGCCGGTTCTTCTCCATAGGAAACGGCCAATTTCGAACCGTGCACTAGCTTTTGACGTTTTATAAGTGCCCATGTAGGCCTATGTGAAATAAAAAACTTTTGACTTTGATCTACATGTAGTGTAGGGTTCCATGAATGGCTCATTGCAACATTAGAACTACTAGAAGGGCTTAATAGAAGGTATTATGTTTATTACTATGAAAATATTTGTTTATTTAACGGTCAAATTGAGTAGTTGGAGTTGAGCGTGAATATATAAATTATATTTTAATGTGTATACAAATATTAGACGTATTTATGTAGGTTTATGTCGTACACTGGATCCTACCCTCGAATGTGATCTCTCTCTGTCACTCAAAGGTTTGCTGGGAGAAGACTAATTGTTGAGTTAAGCTCACCTTTGTGTGTACAATAAAGAATTCAAGAAGTTATAAAATATGACTTCACAAGGCAGGTGGCGTGTAGAAGGCTAAAAGTAAAAAAAAAAGTAAGTAATGTTCGTCGCGTATAAATTTGAATACTATAATAGGGTTGGCGTTACGGAGATAGCCTGCTCCAGGCCAGGTCTATTAAGCGACAATTTTTTTTTTAAATTACTACCAAAACGAAACGTTTGACTAATACATCGGATAACCGTTATATAATTCGTAGGTTTATGAAAAAACATATTTTTGATCAGAAAACTAGGTAGGCTTAAAGTACATCAAAAACCGTACGACAAAATTATTATACACACAGTAGTAGACAGTTCTGTTATGAACCTGTGAAGAATTCTGTTGCATATCTTCGAAGTTCATGATCAGATGATAACAATATTTCAACCAAACCTCTACGGGCCGGACTAAGCGTTCCGCCTCGACTTTTATATCGCGTGCATCGAAGGACTGGAACAATTTGCCTGCTGCGGTCTTCCCGTTAGATTATAATTTGGGTGTCTTCAAGGCTAGAATGAAAAGCCTCTTAATAAACTAGTTCGCCTCACCATCAACGATTGCATCACTGCTTACTATCAAATGGAATCACAGTCAAGCACTTGTTTATATCAGATAATAAAAATCACTCCACAGCGCAACTAACCGAAAATTTAGTGAACATATATAAAAAAAAAATACAGCAGAACATAACCCTGCTCCTTTTTGAATTCGGTTAAAAATATAAATCTATGTCACTACATATCAAGTCTAAACGCGAACACAAAGATTTCCGCTCGTCATACTTTTACAGATAAGCTTAATAACTTTTCTTTTTACTTCAAAGTGGGCTAAAAATCTTTGATTTAATGGTAACATCATAACCCCGTATAGAGGTCTTTTTTCTGCTAACCCAGTGCTCAAAAGTAATAAATCACTCAGACAAAACTCGGTGAAGTTAATTTTCCTCTTATTTGCCCCAGAAAAAGTCGGGCATCAAAAAAAGTTTCATAATCGCAACATTTTTTTAAAGTCGTGACAAGTTTGGGGAAGTGTAATAAGTTACTGAGTGGCGCCGCGGTTCTGTTCCATTTGTTTCATGTTATAATTATGGAGATACTTGGTTTCTTGGTGAAGAACAATTGGAATTAACTTCAAGTCGTTTGTGGTATAAGTTCCAACCCACCAGGTACCAGCTACCTTCTTGGGGGAGGGTTTTTGGAATGAATGTGTCATCTTCTACGAGACTTCCCGATGACTCAAAATACTAGCTATGTTTTTTTTTTAATATCGTACGTTTTTAGGGTTTCGTACCTTTTAGAAGCACTTTGTTTTCTATCCGTCTGTTTGTCAAGACCCTTTATCTCGGGAACGCATGAAGGTATGGAGTTGAAATTATAACCATATACTCGGGTCTGCAAACTATTGAAGCTGTAAGAAATCAAACTTGTAAGTTAACCTGAAAAAAAAACTTTGTTTTATGTACCAAAATAACGTAACTCTCGAGGAAATCAAAATTCATAGGGTACTTCCCGTTGACGCAGAATCCTAAAATTTGGCACAAAGCAAGGTCTTATAAGACAAGTAAAGGAATTTGTAGATACGACCCAAAAGAAAGTTTTTTTACGGTTCGGAAAAATATTCGTAACTCATTCTGGGAGTTGAACTGTTATCATAGGTAAGATTGTACGGAACCGTCAGTGCTCGAGTCCGACTCGCACTTGCCTCGTATTTTATACTGATGATGATGAGCAATGTTTTAGTCGCCCATTAATTTTGGACTCAAAGAGAAGGAATTTCGCTCTTGCTCTTTGTATACAGGTATTTTTAGTTTTAATAAGTTTAGTGAGGCACAAAAGGAAATAAACACTTTTCGTTTCTTTCTTTAAACACAACACGTTGTTATTAAATCTTTTTTTTTTGAGATGGGAAATATTTCATGACTTTTCCCAGCCTAGAGTAGAGCAAGAGGTTATGCCAGATTGTAACTGACTAAAACCCACCTTTGTTTTTAGGTGAGAAAATCATCTAATGACATCTCGCGCCCTTGGGCGGAGCGTGAGGGTATGTCGGACTTTTACTAACTAAAAACACACTCCTATTCCTTCGTTGCCTTTCATATCATGGCCGAGTCTTCGTTTTAGAAGCAGACCCTTGACCCCAGAAAGCTTCGACCCTGCTGAGTCCGTCAGTTGCTCTTAGCGTTCCGGAATCAAAGAAACTCTTTAAAAAATTCCCGTGGCTCTAGTTTATATCTAAAAAGATTAAGCTTTCATTTGATACTAAGCGTATAAAATGTGCTTTGTACATGAGTGTTACATCTCTCTTCCTTTTTCCAAAGCAAGTCACAGTGCTGTCACTTGAAAGAAATATTAACACCCAAGATAAAAATCTCAGTTGCAGTGAATTTACACAAGTCTGTAGCAGAACGCGGATGACATAGCTCTGAATGGTTTGTGCTGTATTATTTTCAGAGATAAGGGTGGATGTGACTGTGTAACGTTATTCCAGCTTTAGTGAGATGTATGCGGTTTCTTTTGTCCAGAATTTTGTGGAGTTTTATGCAGTGGGGTCTCAAGTGAAATGGTTTGTTTTTGCTTAAAGCTTTAATTGTATGTTATCCTTTTGAAATATGGAGGTTGATTTTTCTGTCGTTAATGTGTTTTTTTTTTGAGGGGGTTAGCAAAAACTTTTTGGCGTTATACCACTTTTTTGAGGTGGTTTTGTTTTTGCTTAAAGCTTTAACTCTGTAATTGTATGTTTTCTTATGAATTGAGGAAGATATTTCTATTGCTACGGGGTTCTTTTGAGGTGGTTAATTTATTTTTTGCTATACTAAATTTTTTGAGGTGGGTTATCATTAAATGACTGACGGTCTAGTAGTTAGTGGCTCTGACTGCAATGCCGGAGGTTGTGGGTTCGATTCCCACCCAGGACAAATGTTTGTGTAATGAGCACGATCATTTATACTGTGTCTGGGCGTAATTTATCAATACTTATGTATGTATTTAGAAATATATAAGTATGTTTATCATTAGTCTAGTACTCATAACACAAGCTCTGCTTAGCTTGAGAATAGACGGCGTTGTGTGATAGTTGTGAAATATTATTATTATTCAATGAGTTCTCCGGCTCTAGGGTGGAGTGACAGGAAGTTTCAGATTTGTACTGAGTAAGACCCATCTTTGATCCTTCATTTCCCATTTTCGTTCTAAGGCCACTCAAACGTTTCTGCAGTCCCTTGCACAACGATTGAACCTCCTTCATATATCTGGAACAACACTATCCAACCCGAACCATCAACAATTCCTTGGATAGACAATTATGCTCTCAATAGAGAACGCCTTAGGAGAAAAATGTTTAGTGCTTTAAATTTGTTAGATATCGGTATTTGCAACAACATTCGTAGCTAAGCCTACGTCAGACGAGGCAAGATATCAAAATACAAAATTTGGCTATGATGGAACTACATGGTCAAAATTGTGACAAAGCTCCTTAATAAAGATTTAAAAAAACAAAAACCTCCTTCATGCCTAAAAGGGTGAATGGATTTAAATACAATTTGGCACGGGTGTGTTAACCATTTTCTGGGTTACCAAAATACTTTTTAGGGTTCCATACCCAAATGGTACCCTATTGCTATCACTCCGCTGTCTGTCACCAGACTGTATCTCATGAAAATTTCATAGATGATGTATTTCTATTGCCGCATACTTATATTATTAACTTCTGGCCTGTTGGTCTAGTGGTTAGTGACTGCTATGCCGGAGGTCGTGGGTTCGATTCCCACCCAGGACAAATGTTTGTGTGATGAGCACAATCATTTGTTCTGTGTCTGGGTGTAATTTATCTATAATTTATGTATTTATTTAGAAATATATAAGTATGTTTATCAGTTGTCTAGTACCTATAACACAAGCTCTGCTTAGCTTGGGAGTAGACGGCATAGTGTGATAGTTGTGTAATATTATATTTTAACAAATACTTAAAACAGGCGTTTTTTGTTACTGATGGCACGCAACCCTTTCTGCATGAGTCCGACTCACATTTGGCTGGTTTTTATCCCAGATATATGCTCTTAGCTTGCCGCACGACCATCCGGCAACTGTCCTGACCGAGTCCAAGTCGTCGACGGCGCGTAGTGTTCCACGCGCGACTCAAGAACTTGTCAGCAACCGTAGGGGCCTGAGTGACGCGAAACAGATCTCCGGGACTCTGGAAAAACAGCAAAGAAGGAACTGGAGTAGGTTTTTAGTCAACAAAAGTATGACATGCCCTCTCGTCCACCCAAGGTCTGGAAATGCCATAGGATGATTTCCCAACAAAAAAAAGGTGTATGTTCTTCAAGCAGCCACTACACGAAACTAGCAGGTACAATACTTTAAATAGTCATACAGTCAACCAACCAAAAAGCCGACGCAAAACCACTTTTGTTATTCAGTCTAGTTACCAGATAGTCAGTAAAAAGTTCTTGCACAGCGAAGCATCATCAAAAAACCCTCTCGCACATTTAAAATGTAAAACAGACCCAAGAGCTTGACAGAGTCTAGATAGAGTTTAAATATTCAGTAATTCTAGGTTGTTAAGACATTTTATTCTGGAATGGAAATGAGACAAAAGGTTCACTCTGCATATGTTTCAGGGGTAATAAAATGTGGAAATGACGCCCGGGTGTCGCCACTGTGCGGAATGCCCGGAGGACACGTTGGAGCACACAGTCGAGGTGTGCCCTGCTTGGGCGTAACATCGCCGTGCCCTCGTGGGGGCGATCGGCGGCGGAGACCTCTCGCGCCGGGCCTTGGTTGAGGCCATGGTCCGGAGCGAGGAGGAGTGGCAGGCGGTCGCCGACTTCTGCGAAGCAGTAATGCTCGCAAAGGAGGAGGCCAAACGCATCAGGCAACGGCGTTATCGCCGCCGCCGCCGGTGCCGGTAAACCGATCCCGATTACCGGCCACCGTAGGCGCGGGCTTGCAGACAGTGAGCAATGGGTAGCTCGCTGTCCGGCCGTCCAGTAACTGTCCGGAGCAAGCCCAAGTCGTCGATGGCGCGCACTGTTCCCGCGTGCCTCAAGGAGTTGTCAGCAACAGCAGGGACCCAGCCGGGTCGAAGCCTACTGGGGCCAGGGTTATCCAAAAGGGCACTCGAGCCCCGGTATGAAGGCTAGAAGGAACGGGGTGGGTCTTTTAGTCAGTAAGAGTCTGACACGTTTATGATACGATGATACGTTTATGTCCCGGGTGTTTCACGCGGGTGATGCCATTGGCACTTCCTAGTTTTCAATAAATACAGAAAAATAATAAACAAACTACCTATGTATTTATATACATAAGCATAATATGCCTTGTAATGTTCCCAATGCTGGGACTCAGGCCTTCTCTCTAGAAAAAGGAACATCACCTAACTTTACTTAACCTTCTGTTGTCACATACTCTGCCCCCATTTATCTTAGAAGGCTCACGTCTAAAACTGTACGATGTGCTGAAATGAGTCGACACTTCATTTAGCGCAAGTTACAGGCGTGTCACTGTTTACACGTGTATGCTGTGAGTGCTCGAGACGTGTGAACGTGTAGTTGGCTCTGCTAATTAATAATAAGCTTATTATGAGTATTTTCAGCTTAACTTACATCAATGATAAAAGGTTTTAATTGAAGAGAGTTTTTTTTGTTGAGATGGAAAAATAGGTGGAGTGAGAGACAGAATTTCAGACTTTTACGAACTAAAACGCATTATTTCAGGCTTTTCAGGGTCAAAGTGACTATTTTGGATAGCGCTGCAGTCTTAGCAGGCATCGGCTCAGACGAGTCTATTTGCTGACATTTCTTTGAGGCATATGTGGAATATTATGCATCATAAACTCGGTCCTTACCGGAGGTTCGGACAGCGGCCTACCTATTGCTCGCCGTCTGTCCTTAAGCCCGTGCTGTGATATCCGTGATATCCTTTCTTTAACGGTATAGTGAACTGCCTAATGCCACACGGAGGTAACCTATTGTTAACAACTGCGGCCAGGGTCTAGTTTCAAAAGGGAGGCTCGACCCCGGTATAAAAGGCAAGAAGAAACGGGGTAGGTTTTTTAGTCAGTAAGAGTCTGAGACTATTCTCCGCCCATATAACTACATTATAACTTCTAATATTCTGGAGGAATTTGTATTGTATAATCATACTTATTACTTTGTATCTCATTATAAGTGGACTGTATGTTCTTATGAGAAATAAATTTCTTTAAACCGATGATTTTACCCACTGAAAGAAGAAAAAATACCTGTTATTAACAAAAGTCAAAATTATACTATATCTATTCCGTTTATTGTCTGTCTAAAAAGTCAAACGACTTGGGTAATTATTAAGTTAATTTCATATTAATTTTTGAACCAGTGTTGACTACATCAGATTTCATATCTAATGTAGTTAACACTGGTTCAAAAATTAAGATTGATTAAAAGATCTTTAACATTGTTTACTGATAGAAGAACCATAAAAAAAGTATCGGATACAAGTATTTTTTAATGATTAAATATTATACAAAATTCCCAAGTCGCTTGACTTATTAGACAGACTACTAACTGTTTGTATATTACCGTCCTAAATTATTCCAAGATAAAAAATAAATATTAGTCAAAGAAATGATTTCTAATAATAAAAATACTTACTGCGTTGCTCCCTAGGCTGGAAATAAAATAAGAAACCTTAAAATGTTCTCAAAGCGAAAGTTACGAAGTAGTCGGACATTGCAAAATAAAAATAGGCCTCCACCTTAAAAATTCCACTCGCTGGCAATATCTCAAGAAAGAGTAGACAAATAAAAGATAACAAAACATTTAATCTTAATGAAATAGTGTCAGGTCAGCAGAAAGCCGAACATAATCCAAGTCTTAATGTCTGGCAGGCGACACGGGCGCGTACTAGTCTAAATAAAAATAATATGGCTGCCGCGGCAGATGTCACGACCATGCTAAGCCTTAATTTATCACTTCGCTTAGGGTAGGGGGGCAATGGGTTCAAGATTCTGCGGGAATTTTAAATGTAGCTACGAGAAAGATTTATTGGAAATGGTAATATTACACAATGTGTGTCGTGTTTTCGATAGAAGAATAGCATTTTTACAAGAATCAGTCCAAGACGTTTCTGTTTCAGATTTTGACGGGAGCAACGTTATGCTGTCATCATTCTGTGGATGGCCCAGTGGACAAGGTGGAGCATACGATGGAGATGAGCAGTGGAGCGTCGCCGAGTCCTCGTGGAGGCAATCGGTGGTAGCTACCTCTCGCCTCCAGCTCTAGTTCAGGCCATGGTCTGAAGCGAAAGGGGATAGAAAGCAGCCGATGTGGGAAGAAGATGGCTGCAACCGTAAAAGAACGGACCTTCTCATCCCCCAGCCGCAGCAAAAAGATGATATTTTTCTTTTTTTTGTGTCAATTGATACAAATTTTAAAATTTTGACCGGCTGGTATGGTGAATAATTTTCGTAAAAAAAAAAGACTGCGCAGATATTGCTCTACGCATATCACTTGTTCATGTTGTAAAATTTTATTTCAATAGCCGTTCATTTGAACAAAATAAAAACCGCTCTGAAAATAAAAACGAAAAAAAATCTTGTCCAAAATTAATATCCAACGTGGCTGCTATACCATGCACTACACTGTGTGTCCGTACATAACATCATGACAAAATTTAGTGCAACCCGCGGCCCGTTGATTTAATCTGAAAAAAAAAATAGTCTTTTCGCCTCACTGGGTTTTTGTAAAAATAAAATTAGGATGGTATCACATTGAGAGTATCGTTCTAGAGATTTTGATATCGCTTCTGGGGCAAAGAAATTTTTAGCAAAAATATTTTCTGAGCTTGTAATGGAAAATGATAAAGTAGGAATTTAATTAATGGGAAAATTGCCTTTTTTCTTGTACACGGCGGAGCAGACGAGGTCAGGCGGAAAGGCGTGAGATTTTTGTGAACTTACTTATGAAATTGTTCACATTGCACGGGAAGAATGTACGGTAGGTAATTTAAAAACTGTTCTCGGTAAGGTGAATTTTATTTTTTCATTAATATATTATAATATCTATTCTTGATGTTATTAGTAATGTAAAAATAAATTAGGTAAATCAGGGCAAGGGTAGGAAAAGGTGGATAAGGCTGGGAAATGCTTATAAGTCCCAAAATGGGGTTCATGTCCTCAATAGGCAGGTAAAATGAAAGGGGGCAAGCAGAGCGATGAGGATGGCTTCACAAATGTAAAGAAGAAGAAGAGGAAGAAGCCTACTTGTCAGAACCGATGTGGTACCGCACTGGCAAGACCAAACATGCTGCTGCGTCCAGCAGTACCCACAACGCAGTTGTATGTTTCGAGGCTACATCACACCACGAAGGTTGAGAAGATCGTGGAGTATGTAAGAGTAAAGACGAACTGGTCTTTGAGAGTTAAGCAGTTGGAGCCGCGCCATAACACAAATTTCAAGTCTTTTTTGGTGCGAGTACCGACTGATTATTTGGAGACTTTCCTTTGGAGGAACATGACGCCGTCACTTCGTGTGCAATAGTACCTAGACAATAGTGCATACATTAGTTATGTTTTTTAATATGTGTTAGTATATTATTTTGTAAGATTATTATTTGTGTATTCTGTCTATGGGCCTTAGTTGCCTGATAATAAAGAATTATAAAATTAAGTATATTTGTACAGTAACCGTTCGGACCTGTTTCTGAAAGGTAGATTCGGCCCCGTTACGAAAGGCAAACGAAGGAACAAGAGCGTGTTTTTAGTCAGTAAAAGTCTGACACTATCTCTCGCTCCGCCCAATGGCGCGGAGATATCATTGAATGATTTTCCCACCTAAAAAAAAAAACTTATAACCAACTCAACTAACTACCAACTAACTAAACTTATTGTGGTATACACATTAAATGTAGGCCAACTTAAGTAGCTGACGCCATGTTTAGTTCTAGTCCCGCCGAGGGATCGACTACACGTCACTGCTTGGGTTGGCCCGCTTACTGACAATTTGGTTGTTTAATTTACTATAAACCTAAATCCCTAATTAGTGATTTTAGTGAACACCACACTTATATTTCATAAATTTAAAAAACTGGAAAATTACGTAAGCAGTTTACATTCACACATAAATATCTTACATAACATTATTATTAACAAAACGTACAAGTATCAAAATAAGATAATAAATCTATTCCAAAACTCTTGACTAACAGAATTCAAATGAAACAATAAATATTATGATGCTGATGTCGCTTTACGTAGATGTCAACGTTGACATTTTGACATTAATCCTAACAAAGTAACTTTATGTGGTGATTTCGTGATATGGTGTATTAAAATGTTTAATTTACGGATATTCAGTGGCATGAGAACGTTGTTTACTTACTTGATAAATTGAGGCAAGAATGTTGTTGGGAATTGTAGGTGGGATTTCATTTTTATGGCGCTACTAGCTGCTGCCAATTGCTTGGCATATGTGAAAGTGGAACGTTGTCCCAAGAGAACAGTTTTTTTTTAAATGGGAAATAAATGACATCCCTCGCTCTTGGGCGGAGAGCGAGGGCGTATCAGACTTTTACTGACTAAACACCAACTCCTAATCATTAGTTGCCTTTCATACCAGGGCTGAGTTTTCTATTCAGAAATAAACCCTTGATTTGCTGACTTCTTCTTGAGTCGCGCGTAGATTACGCCGTCGACGACTTGGGCTCGGTCCGGACGGTTACCGGATGTTCGGACGACGAGCTATCCATTGCTTGCCATCCGCAAGCCCGCATCTACGGTGGCCGGAATCAGGAATGGATTCTGGCAGCTGGGGCGTGAGGGTCGCTGCCTCAAGCATAAACGTGCGACCTCCTCCTTTGCTAGCATTACTGCTTCGCAGAAGGAGGCGACCGCCTGTCACTTCTCCTTGCTCAGGACCATGGCCAATACCAAGGCCTGGCGCGAGAGATCTGCAACCGATCGCCCACACGAGGACACGGTGGTGCGCTGCCCAAGCGGGGCACACCTGTTGACTGACCGGCCTATTGGTCTAGTGGTTAGTAGCCTTGACTGCAATGCCGGAGGTCGTGGGTTCGATTCCTACCCAGGACAAATGTTTGTGTGATGAGCATAATCATTTGTTCTGTGTCTGGGTGTAATTTATCTATAATATATGTAAATTATAAATATATAAGTAAGTAGTTATTGTATTTAGAAATATATAAGTATGTTTATCAGTTGTCTAGTACTCATAACACAAGCTCTGCTTAGCTTGGGACTAGACGGCGTTGTGTGATAGTTGTGGAATATTATTATTATTACCTACCGTAAAGAGAACATACTCTGAGGATAAAAAAGTATTCTATGTACTAATCCTGGACATGATCTACTCTCCAGTAAAATTTTCTTTATTTATTTGTCATTGACTGGCCTGTAGGTCTAATGGTAAGTGGTCCTGACTACTATTTTGGAGGTCGTGGGTTTGATTCCGATACTAGAATTCTATAGATGAATTACACCCAGATAGAGAACAAATGTTGCGTATTTATAATAAAATACCGGGGCATTTTAAAACATTAAATTTTAACTAATTTAAAAGAATTTTTATATAAACAGTTTTAATGTTTAAAATTGTTCACTATTGATGTTTCCTTACATATTTGCCTATTTTTTTAAAAAATTGCATGTTTTGTCATAACCTAGCTAAACATGTTTGTGCCATATAGTATTTAACACTTTTTTATGCCATGTTTTATGCAAATAAACATATTATTATTATTAAATAATCGTGGGGTAGTTTCCACGTTCAAAATAATTACATTTTATTTAGTCCGTATTTAATATAATAAAAAAATATTGAACATGTATTTTTTGAGGCCGGTATTTGCGCGCACAACTAAATATTTCTACAGATTTATTATATGTATAGATGATGAAGATGGATGACCGAATAATTTTGACCCCAAAAATTAGGATAAAAATAATGTTGATTATCATCTGGGTCGACACTAATTAACGTGGACCTTTTTGATTAGTCATTTTCTCCAAGAATTCCCCCGTGTGGCCTACACGGGGGAATTCTTGGATCGTCACTCGGCATTCTTAAAAGAATGGTAATAAATTATGTTGATTTTTTTTTGGTATATTTAGGTATTACCTATTAAGATAAATTTTTGTTATCAAGAGTTATGAGTACACCACAAGGTGGATGGATTTTGTAAAGAGTGATAGAATGAAAAGGAAGTTAGTGATAGAATGACGAGTGACAGGACAGAATAGAAAGAAAGAAAGAAAGAAAAAGTGTTTATTCACGTCAAACATAACGCATACCATGACGAAATAAATAACAATATCGACTAAAAGTAGCACGTAAGAAAGAAGAAAAAAATGTGTTGCGCCGACCCCAAATAACAGGACAAGGGCAGGAAGATGATGACGGACGAGTATTTTATTCTAGCGAAGGAGACGGCAACACGCCTGAGCCAGCCACTGCGACAGGCGATGTAGTTGACCAGTGCTGGGCACGCCACAATCATGGCGGTAAGTCCCCTCTTTGAGGCGTGGCTGGAAAGGCCTCACGGCGTCCTTACCTTCCGCATGACGCAGGTCCTCACCGGACATGGTTCGTTCGGGAGTTTCCTGCACCGGATTCATGCGGAAGTGACGCCCGGGTGTCGCCACTGTGCGGAACGCCCGGAGGACACGGTGGAGCACACAGTCGAGGTGTGCCCTGCTTGGGCGGAGCATCGCCGTGCCCTCGTGGGAGCGATCGGCGGCGGAGACCTCTCGCGCCGGGCCTTGGTTGAGGCCATGGTCCGGAGCGAGGAGGAGTGGCAGGCGGTCGCCGACTTCTGCGAAGCAGTAATGCTTGCAAAGGAGGAGGCCGAACGCATCAGGCAACGGCGTTATCGCCGCCGCCGTCGCCGGGATTCTGATCCCGATTTCCGGCCAACGTAGACGCGGGCTTGCGGACAGTGAGCAATGGGTAGCTCGCTGTCCGGCCGTCCGGTAACCGTCCGGACCAAGCCCAAGTCGTCGACGGCGCGCACTGTTCCCGCGCGCCTCAAGGAGTTGTCAGCAACAGCAGGGACCCAGCCGGGTCGAAGCCTACTGGGGCCAGGGTTATCCGAAAGGGCGCTCGAGCCCCGGTATGAAGGCTAGAAGGAACGGGGTGGGTCTTTTAGTCAGTAAGAGTCTGACACTATCTCCCGCTCCGCCCAAGGGCGGGGGATGTCAATGCATGATTTTTCCCACCATAAAAAAAAAAAAAAAAAAAAAAAAAAAAAGGCGATGTAGTTGAAAAAGAAAAAGAAGTTGAAAAAGAACAAGAAAAAGAACAAGAACAAGAAAAAGAAAGAGAAAAAGAAAGAGAAAGAGAAAGAGAAAGAGAAAGAGAAAGAGAAAGAGAAAGAGAAAGAGAAAGAGAAAGAGAAAGAGAAAGAGAAAGAGAAAGAGAAAGAGAAAGAGAAAGAGAAAGAGAACAAGAACAAGAACAAGAACAAGAACAAGAACAGATAAATAATTTTAATCGCATTATTTTTTTGCTCGCCATCATTGTCTAGTAACCGTCCCGAGTCGTTCACGGCTTGTAGTGTTCCACGTTTGCCTCAAAAACATTTCAGCAAAATTGAGCTGGATCAGCAGGGTCAATGATCGCTAGGGTGTCGGCGAATTTCTGAAAAGGAAACCTGTGGTCCTAGAACGCAAAGAACATACGTGAGGTTTTAGTCAGTAAAAGTCTGACACGCCCTCCTGCTCCACCCTAGATTGAGAAAATCACTGGATACATAGCAACTTCAAAAAAAAAAAAATGGTTTTCAAAGTGATGCCATCGTAAAATGTGAGGATGATTTGCATTAATAAATACTTTTTCTTATGTCCATTTTTATTTAAAAAAACAAAAAAATCTGACTTCACACTGACAAAGTCATGGCCTAAAGCAAAAATAAAAGTCTACAAAAATATCAATTTCTATAAAAACAAACATGCTTTAACAATTTTTTGTTCATTTTGTGCATTTATCTCCTCATTACTGAAAATGGGTGATGAATGTGATCGAAAATGGTCTCCTGTTTTGCGAGGTCTGGTGAGTAAGAGTTTTACTTTGATTTTGACGATTACATATTTACTGTATGGACTATAAAAGGGAATTTGACCCCTGAGTTTGTTTCGGTGTTTCTTCTCAGGGTAGTCAGCTAGGAAATACCGGCCTCATCTAGTTTAAACTGACGAAATAAAAAATTGACGGGTGTTTTTAAAACTTATTTGCAAAATAAATATCATTTACCTTTATTTATTGAAGTCTTAGCCAACGAGAGTTTCGACTCACTTTCCCAAATTATGTTTTTTCATAAAATGTCTTTTAAATTATTAATACTTTGTTCAATTTATCACAACATTCATTTATGGTATACAGAAGCCACTTTGATGAAGATAACTAATATATTCCAGTGATAAAACACGGCAAAATATTGCTTTTGTGTATGTAATAAAGTCGTGACTTTCGAGCCATTCAAAAATTTATCGTTTAGTTTTCATCAAGGAGGTATGATATTTTCTGGTTTGATTTCATATGAAGTTAAGTACTTTTCAAACCTGTAAAAATTGGCATTTCGGTAGGATTTGATATGTTGATAAATAAAAAAATAATACACAATTCAGAAATACTCCTACAAACGTAGATACTTGGCCGATTGCTGAGTCCGACAAGGTTCATAATTGCTCTCGCACCGGGCCTTGGTTGAGGCCATGGTCCGGAGCGAGGAGGAGTGGCAGGCGGTCGCCGACTTCTGCGAAGCAGTAATGCTTGCAAAGGAGGAGGCCGAACGCATCAGGCAACGGCGTTATCGCTGCCGCCGCCGCTACCGGGATTCTGATCCCGATTTCCGGCCACCGTAGGCGCGGGCTTGCGGACAATGAGCAATGGGTAGCTCGCTGTCCGGCCGTCCGGTAACTGTCCGGACCAAGCCCAAGTCGTCGACGGCGCGCACTGTTCCCGCGCGCCTCAAGGAGTTGTCAGCAACAGCAGGAACCCAGCCGGGTCGAAGCCTACTGGGGCCAGGGTTATCCGAAAGGGCGCTCGAGCCCCGGTATGAAGGCTAGAAGGAACGGGGTGGGTCTTTTAGTCAGTAAGAGTCTGACACTATCTCCCGCTCCGCCCAAAGGCGGGGGATGTCAATGCATGATTTTTCCCACCATAAAAAAAAGGGATGTCAATGCATGATTTTTTCCCCACCATAAAAAAAGGGTTCATAATTAAATCTTTTAAACAACATACCAACTATGTAACATTATGGAACGCAATAAAGTATTGAGTATAGATAAACCTGCAGTATTACCATAGCATATTCTACATCTCTATACCAAGTTGACCTTCTGTGATTACTTAGCTGTGTCAACTTTAAAATAATGCGGTATGTGACACAGATCGGTATGAGAGGAAATTACAGGGGCACATTAATGAGGCGTTTTTCCTCTACAAGTAGGAAGAAGGTGGGTGGGTTCCGTAGCAAATTGCGTTCTCGTGCGAAACGAAACGGTGATGCTTTGTTAGATTTAAGCTGTTAATTGCTTATATTAGGTTTGTTTTGAGTTTCGAGAGTGTGAACGTGTTCGTGTTGTTTTATGGGCGTGATTTTCCGTAACAATATGTGTAGAAAGGAGACTTTAGTGGGTGTGTGTCTTTATGTTGAAATTATGATTATTTTGGCGGTTATTTTACAGTAAAAGCTTTAGAGAGGGCCTTTGTACGGATTAAGTTTTATCTTATATTTGTGAATCAAGTTTCCGATGATTTTTTTATGTAGGAAATCATCTAATGATATCTCCTGCCCTTGGGTGGGAAGGGCGTGTCAGACTTTTACCGACTTAAACCCACTTCTGTTCCTCTTTGCCTTCGTTCCAGAGTCCAGGTTCGGTCGCATCACCCATAGCCCTAGTAGGCTTCGACTCTGCTGGGCCCCTGCGAAGTTTACGATGATGGTGTCATCACGAGCCTTTTCCTAACTTGCTTGAGGTCGGTTTCGAGTCTAACTGAATGCGGCTGAATTAATGTGCTTTACATGGGACCACTGCCTATCAGACCTCTACAACCCAGTTTAGTAATTTGCAACACGATACCTTCTTGGATATACTGATGGTCAGACTTTCCGACGTTTACCTGCAACGATCAAAGATCGGCCAATGACTTTATGTGTTTTCCAAAGCACGGGATGACCAGACGGGGTATCTTACACGAGCCCTAGCATTTTGCTGAGCGCTGGCCGTTTTGCGTGTATGTGACGCATATCCTACTGACTTACAATTCATTTTTAAGTCTATATTGTTATTTTTTTTTTATTAAAGGCAAATATTTAAGGCAAGGAAGGAACAGGTGTGACGATGTTTTCCTTCACTATTTTGACAGCAGTGGTGATAAAATAAATTACACAAATAAATGCTACTTGTTTTATAAAAACGAGTTTTTAATGGGATCTATTTTACGACCTAAACTGAACTGATATAAGCATGAAGCTTATAGTGTGTATAGCTTTATCCCTTTTTCTGACTCGCACAACTGACATTTTAACACTTCATGGCCCGTGTTTCGGAACAGCGGGTGTATTCCACTATTTCCATGGAAGTACAAAATAGAAAAATTGGGACCAGCGTTTTTTACAAATTATATCGCATTATTTCTATTGCAACAAAAAAACGCAGTTATGTTATTTGAAAATGTTTACCACTTTTAATGAATAGATTAAAATTAAATCACGACTTCTCGGTTTAAAAAAAAAAAATGAAGAACAAATTGATAATCTGCCATTTTTTTTTAATAATTTTCCACTACATACTCTACAGTACAAATGACACAAAGCCACCTCGTCACTACGCAGATATATGGATAATTGTTTGTGACTGTACTCAATATAAATACTGCAATAGAAATAGTAGGACAATCAGTCTGAATCAGGCCCAGTATTTCTATCAATAGAAATACCTAATAGAAATAGTGGGGTACACACGGAACAGCTTACTCTCTTCCGTCTTACTTTACTCACTACCATATTATACGGAAGTGAGTATTTTTTATAAAGACAAGCAACATTAAGGACACGCAAGTTTCTGTGATTGATGGCTGTTGGCTGCCATTCTGTATGTTGTTATATTTGTGAAGAATGAACGTTTGTACTTAGTTAAGTGTCGTACTCAATTATTCAAAAAGACATGGTAGTGGTTTAGGTAGTTACCTAAGTAGTGCTGTCGATTTACAAATGCCCTTGTAGCCCAATGCGAAAAAAGAAATATTGAATTGATTTGATTTGTAACATGACTTGGAAATGGGCCTCATTAAAAGGCTTAAAGGCTTTTTTTTTTCGATGGGAAAAATCATCTTATGACAACCCCCGCTCTTGGGCGGAGCGGGAGATAGTGTCAGACTCTTACTGACTAGAAAACCCATCCCGTTCCTTCAAGCCTTCATACCGGGGCTCGAGCGCCCTTTCGGATAACCCTGGCCCCAGTAGGCTTCGACCCGGCTGGGCCCCTGCTGTTGCTGATAGTTTCTTGGCGTAATCGCTTCAGGAATGAAAATATTCGCAGGGGAAGCAAGGTTACCGACATAGCCCGGAAAATCAGACAGGGCGGGGCATATTGCTCGCAAACCGGATTGGGTCGAAAGGTTCTGAAATAGCGACCGCGTACTAGAAGCTTTGAAAGGCCTCCTACATGATTGAGAATATAATAACTTGATAAAAATCCATGAAAGCTATAATAAACTAGCAGCAGTCTATCATCTTCAAAGAAACACACAAACAAAACCCATTTCGTAATCACATTATAAATAAACAGCTGTTGCTGGCTAATTACTGACGTTTACGATACATTCTCACGTAACCAGAACTTTTGTGTTAATTAAACTACAAAATTATGGAAATGTTACTTACAAAAGTTACAAGCAAACACAACAAATTATGTCCGTAAACTTAATTTATGGATAGATTTATTATGAAAATTATTTAAAAGCACTGAATAACAATATTTCCATCATGCTAGTTGAAACTCTTTAACTTTAAACTTATGTCAAAATGCAGAGATAAGTGATATTGCAGAGTTTTGTTCAAAGTCTGCAAACTGACTTTTATTTTGTTTGCAGACTCACGCCTAGACAGAAATCTACACGAGCTGCTGTTGAGCGCTACTGACGTCATTGGAAACTTGGCCAGCAACATGTACACCAATCACATGCAATGGCAGGGGGATATGTTTGGCAATGGTGTATGTAATATTATTATAGTTGTAAATTTAAAACCTCCCAAAGATTTGTGACCAAAACTCTGCAATATCACCTCATCGTTATCATCTTCCTGTCCTTGTTCCATATTACTTGGGGTCAACGCAACACGTTTTTTTCTTCAAATCTATCCTGTCAGCAGCTAAACTATCATTGAATCCATTGTCTTTCATATCACTCCTCACACAATTCACTTTTTCTTTAATATTGCAATTTATTTTACAACTCTGCAGAACTACCCTCTTGTGATTCAAGTCTTCATTTTATACGTAATGCTTTTTAAATGAATTTCTATCAATTTATTTTTACATGTAATGCTTTTCAAAAGAATCGATTAATATTTACCTGTTTAGCATTTTGACTTATATCCTGCAGAGTTTTTTCAAAGATTATTATTGTTTCAGTTCTGCCTATCTCGGGCATCATGTGGGGGGGAGGGTCGTGGAGAAAGCCGTAATGTCGTGCATTGTGTCAAGAACTGGCTGCAAACGCACGAAGAGGCACAGGTATGTTAACTTATAATTCATTAAACCCCAAGCAAACGCCGGCGTTCGCGCACCTATTGTGTCTGTAATTTCCACGATTGAAAGGTTAAGCTTTATCTTGAATATATACGACAATATCTAGATAGTAGGTAATTGACGTGGATGACGTGGAAAACTATTATGGGAGCCACACACGTTCCAGTATACTTGCGCAAATTTAGACTTTTACAAGTATACTGGAACACAAAATATATAGGTACAGAAGTCAATCTACACACAAAGCGCGCTCGAGCAACGCACACATAGACACCGCTCACAGACACGATATCTCGGTCGCGTCTTGGCTCACTCGTCGGACAGTTCCGGCTCAAACGCTCATTAGTGTGCGTCCACCGAGCGTAGGTATAAAAAGTGAAGTACATACATGAGATTGTCTTCTGTACTTTCTATTTTGTGACTGGAACGTGTGTTGGAAGATATTTGCGCAGTTTTTGGTCACTTTCAAATAACGTGTGTTTGCACAGTCTAGACTTGTGCAAGTATACTGGAGCGTGTGTGGCTACCATTATGGTACCGATTAACAGGGGAATAAGAACGCAGGAGTGAATAGAAACAAAACTTTGATTAGGACTTTCACAATTTTTTTTCTTTTAATATTGGTTTCTAGCAAAGCTTCCATTATTTTTATATTACAATGCAAGAAATAATTGCATCCTCAGGCCTCATCAGAAGGCTTAAAGCCATTCAAAGGGCAAAGGGCTATGCTCGGAGTTTCCTTGCGTGATCACATCTGAAATGAAGATATACATAGGATAATCAAGGTTACCGGCATAGCCCAAAGAATCGTCGAACTTAAGTGGCAATGGGTGGCATTGCTTGCAGAACAGATGATTGATGGGGACGAATGTTTCTGGAGTGGCGACCGCGTACCAGAAGACGCAGCGTTTGAAAGCTTCCCACAAGGTCGACCGACCGACTTGATGAGGGTCGGAATCCGATAAATGCGAGACGAACATGACCGTCATTATGGAAACATTTGGGGGAGGTATATGTCCAACAGCGAACGTCTTTCGGCTGAAATGACCATGATGATGAGTTCGATGACAAGATTGGGCGAGTGTCAGAAATACCTTTCAGCTGGTTCATAAACAGACGTTGAAACACGCAGACTTTTATAATGTTTGTAGGATGTTTTCTGCTTAATCCAGGTGATGCTAGCCAGTATTATGGTTGTGGTGGGCCTGTGGTGGCTGGTGCGGGCTGTCCTCACCCTGCTCATTAACCTGGTCTGTCCCTTGGTGGTCGTCATTCTGGCAGTGGTTAGTACATTTTTGAATGAATTGTTGTTACGATTACACGGTAATCGTAACGTTCGCTATCTTTTTTAACCCATATTAGTAAGAAGCCCAGCTAAGGAGTGGAATTCCCTGTCTGGGTTTCCTGATAGCTACAACTTAGGGATCTTTAAGTCAAGAGTGAATAGGTTACTTCTAGGCAAGCGTGCTCCATCGTCGACCACATTATCGCTTACCATCAGGTGAGATGGTGGTCAAATGCGAGTCTATAAATAATAAAAAAGGGGAAAATAAAGGAGTATACTAAATAATATACTCATAAAGGCTAGAATTACTAGTCTCCTAATAAACTATTACGCTTTACTATCAACGATTGCATCACTGCATCAAAAAAACAAATACGAGTGATTGTAAATAATGACAGCAACATCAAGACATAGACACTGAATTATGTTTATAGCGTTATGTTCATCATGACATAAGATTTCCGCATACAATTTTACACCTGTTAAATTGTGTATGTAACCAAGCAATGTTTGTTTTCCACAGGTATGCGTGCCGCAGCTGCGAGCGCCGCTATTAGGTCAAAATTACCCCCTACTAGCTAACCTACTCAGGAACATATTGTTGAAAATGGCGGAGAACATCAGAGGGTGTTAATAACGAAATTATGGTCAAGTGAATAGTTTGAAGTAAAAAAAAAATCGTATTTGGTTTTTTCTTCCACGATTCTATTCCTGCTCTCTCCCTAGCTAAGTTATGACCGTTTTGTTTCGATTCTCTTGCGCCGAACGCCTCGAGTTGGCCACGCCACCAATTCCTTTGTTCTGACGTCATTCCAGCGAACAAAGGGATCGAAGGCGTGGCCTACTCGAGGCGTTCAACGCAAGAAAATCGAAACGGAATGGTCGTAACTTGGCTAGGGGGGCTGGTTGGTAATAAATAATGTTGAGCCTAGAACGGAAGTGCCGTAACTCAAAAATTTCAATTTGAGGAAAACGAAAAAAAATTCTTCAACATGTATAGAGTAAAATCCCGTGTTTCTTTACTAGAGCCACTTATTGGGTTTCATTTAACGCAAGGTAACATAGCGGCAGATAAAGGTGAAGTGGAGTAAGTATTTCTGAAAAGATATCCCGCGGTCCTAGAATGCAAAGGGAAACTGAAAGACACAGGTGTTATATCAGTCAGCAAAAGTCTGATACGCCTTCCTGCTCTACCCCCTTCTGGAGCGGAAGAAGTCATTGGATGTTTTCTCACCTCAAAAAAAATGTCGATGAAGATTTTGAACTTTGTCCGTCGGTCAAGTGAGTGGTGTGGCGAACGCATTCTAGAAGACGTAGCGTTGGAAGGTATTCCACAAAGTGGATCGATGACCTGGCAAGACGCTCAGAAATCCGATAGATGCGAGATGCACAGACAGGATCATTTATTGTGGCGACACTTTGTCGAGGCCTATGTCCAACAGTGGACTTCTTTCGGCCTAAATGATGAAGATTTGTCAAGAAAATTATCGGTTCTTACTAGCTTGATTAGATAGAAATTTTAATATTTAATCTCAGTGGCGCCAGTGACTGAAAGGTTGAAAGGAAATCGTTTGTCTTGGTATGGTCATGTAAAGAGGAGAGATGAAAAGCATGTTGCTAAAAGAGTTATGAATTTACATGTGGATGGATGAGAGGGAGAGGGAGGCCAAAGAAAAGATGGATGGATTGTGTGAGAATTGATATGAAAGAAAAGGGAGTTAGTGATAGCGTGACGAGTGACAGGACAGAATGGAAGAAATAAACGTGTTGCGCCGACCCCAAATAAGATGGGACAAGGGCAGGAAGAAGAAGAATCTCACGTTAGCATAGTTACGATTACAAATCCACCAAATGACTATTTTTTCGAGCTTCGCCTCAGTCCAGTGAAACAGTGGTTTATACATTTTATTTTAACACCACTTACCTGAAAAATGATGTTAAAATCCTAGAACTTTATAGCTCCAATGAAATAAAAGCAGTAGTGTAGTACCTACCTGGTGAACTGGCATTTTTCAGTGCCAGTTGTAAAACGCCACCTCGCAAAATAAAACTTAAATAAGACGCCTTAAACTAAGTTTTATTGGAGATTTTAGAATCATTTGCAGTTTTATGTACAGGCACTGTAGGAGTTATGGGATGAGGGTGCTAAATGTACTGAGTTCGTACTTCTAGTGCAAATGTTGTGGATTCTATTAACTTTAAATTGCGACGTGCATTTGATCCGTTTTGACATTTCTTTTCTCTACTTTTCTACTAACTAAGTGGTTTATTAACTTAGTCCCCGTGTTGAATTTCGAACATATTCAGGCGGAGTGGGTAGCGCATGAGTTTATGCGGACCAATAACTGGCCTGAGAAACGTGATGAAATGTGAAAGCATCTCAGTGCCCCGGCCAAAGATTGCTGCGGAATATAGCTTTTGATCGGAGGACATTCATGAGTATTGGCAAGGGAAATTATACAACGTTTAATATAAGTAATAATAGCACATCTTGAAAATAGTATGTTCCGAATCGGCTGTTGTATCGATTTCAGTTGTATCTATTTTTAAAATGAGTAGTGTTTGAAATCTAAAATAATATAAATAATGGAGTCAAAAATTACCTGTTTTGATATTTTTTTTAAATCTTGATTGCATCACTAGTAGTCCAAGATCCTAAGGCCGCCAGACGTCACGTATTTTCTGGCGAACGAAATGTGGACGATTGAGTACTATTAGTATGTACTAAGAACGCATGCCTACCTGCTAGCTTGCTTAGACGGCCAATCTTCAGATATCAGGTTATCAAGGTACATTAAATGATTACTTACCTCACGTAAATTCTCAAAGCTGATTTTTGCGTATTTTGTAAGTAATATCTTTAAAATCAAGTCGCCAATACTCCCAGACACATTCCGTCGGCCGTATTGTTTAACAGACGCTTTAATAATAATTTGATCCGCAAGAGAGAAATTGTGGCCTTATGCAGGCAAAAAGATGACGGGGTTGAGTCTAATAACAAATCAGTGCCAAAATATTCTTTTCTGGTTGTTGGCTCTAGGAAAAGCGCTAGCTTGAAGGTGCTTCCGGTTCTAGACCACCTGGTAAATGGTGGGCGACTTCTGCCTTTATTTTGTGATGGACGGTTTAGTACATCTTTTATGAAGTCCCCGTTTCTCCTGCTAACATATCCACATCGTTTTTTCTGTAAGTTTATGGTGATTGGCGCAATTTTAAAACTGATCCTGATGCGCAATTGCGCACCTTATCCTGTTGGATCACTCCTCCCACCAACAACCTTTTTAAACTCGTTGGTGTGCACTTTTTGCTCATAAGCCTGGGTGCATTATTGCATTGTTCCAGTTAGATGTTGTATATGGTGACATCCATAAAAATTTGATCATTCCCCAGCTTTCTCACCTGTTCTCACTTTATAACCGCTGTTACTTTAGACCCAATACTGCAAATAACTTTGCAACGATTCGCTAGAAATAAAACCGCGTTGTCTACAGGATTTAATTCAGCTGATTCTCGCGAGACACCTTGACGATTGCGGCTCTGACTGTACATCGTAAACTGGGAATTTGTTGCAGGGTTGGCAAGAGAACTGATAAAAAAGCTGGAACGGTGTTCACTGTTCATATTGGTTGGATGTGAATTAAGTTTTGACTGGCCTATTAGTCTAGTGATCAGTGGTCATGACTGCTATGCTGGAAGCCATCGGTCCGATTCCCGCCTAGGACAAATGTTTGTGTGATGAGCACGATCATTTGTTCGTGTCTAGTACTCAAAACAAGCTCTGCTTAACTGGGCACTAGACGACTTTGTGTGATAGAATATTAAGTTTTGGAGAAGCTTGCACTAGAGATAGTTATTTCGGATCAGAGAAATGCTTATACTGACTGGGCTGGTCCACTTAGAACTGTATGGTTCTTTCTTCAAAAGACCATCTCAGGCTTCAATTTGCATGGTTCACATATGATTTGACCGTTACATGTTTTCAGTATGGACTTTAAAAGAAACTTTGACCCCTGAGTTTGTTTCGATGTTTCTTCTCAGGGTGGTCAGCTAGGAAACACCATCTAGTTAAAAAGACAAAAAAAAAATTACGTTTAAAAGTGTTTTAAAAAAACTTACTTGCAAAATAAATATCATTGTCTACTCGTATGCCAATTTTATCTGATTTTGACACCTCTTTTTACTCCGTCTAGAACGGAATAAGTCTCGGTATTTCCCACGTATAAATAAGGACACAATAGCCTTAAACGACAAGTGTCGCACTGTCGCTCTAGATAAAATAAAAGTAATTCGTGTAAGATACCTTTATCAAAAAATAATATAAACTGAATACATTTTGGAGCACTTATATCTGAAGATACTTCACCATCTGTCACACAGGCCCGTACGTGACGAGGGTCTGGATATTGTTTAAGGTTCGATCTAAGTACGTTCTACCACAAGATAGGTAGGTACAGAAGTCTATCACTTTTTATACCTACGCTCGGCGATCGCGTTAGGGTCAGCGCGTGACGCCGAACTGTCCGAGTGCGCCCGATCGGCGCTGTGATAAATGCCTACATATTCTGAATTGAGAATATCTAATTACTTCTCTGAAATAACTGATAGCCTAAAAAACGTCAATTCACTGTTTAATGTTAATTTTAAACAACCGTCCACTGATCAGTATTTTTGTTGGTTCATTTTCAACAAAAAAGTTCACAGACGCGTGTCTCAAACGGATAGCACTCGAACTCGCATTGAGCTGAATTCCTTTGTTCCCGTTGAGTTACACCATTTTGTGTTACACTGTTACCCATTGGGAAAAAAATTACCGATTAGTAACACTGTAACTCAAAGCCACATTTTTTTGCCCTTTGATTGACAATGTAACTCAACAGAACGCTGTGTTCCCGATAAGTAACATCTTCTTGCAGTAATTCCACTCTGGTAAAAACACTTGAGCCGAGATATTGTGTCGTTAGCGGTGTCTATGTGTGCGTTGCTCAAGCGCGCTTTGTATGTAGATTGACTTCTGTATCTATCTATTTTGTGGTTCTACCTTCGTTTAGATCTGGCTTAGGGCTGGACGCTACTTATTAAGTCTTTACGTACAAGAATTGTCTTTCAAGACAATTCTTTATCATCAGCCTTTTTAATGTTCCCACTGCTGAGACTCGGGCCTCGTCTCTAGGAGAGGGAATGGGCCGTAATCCACCACGCGGGCCCAGTGCGGTTTGGTGGATGTCACATGTCTTCGAATTTTTGGTTCGAGGACATGCCGGTTTCCTCACGATGCTTTCCTTCATCGTTTTGAGAATTTCAATATAATTACGAAGATATTAAATGGGGATTGACACGCGACTCGTAGCGATTAGCGTTCTGATAAGATAAATGTTATAAATTGAGGCAAGGGTGAGCTCGCGTACTTTTCCACAACTCGTGCCAAAACGGTAAATTGCGTGCCTAAATGCGGTAGGGATACGAATGCGTTTTTGAGAAGTGTATTAAAAAGTTATTTGATAAAGTCCTACTTAAAAAAAGCTATACCGGTTGCCATTTACTATACTTTGTCTAAAAAGTCAAATGATTTGGAAACTTTATAGGGTAAAATTAAATCTGATTTAGTCAACACTTGTTCAATAATAGGTTGATTAAAACATCTTGATCATTGTTTACTAATAGAAGAACCTTATAAAAAGTATTGAATACAAGTATGTTTTAAATGATTTAATAATCAAAAATTCCGAAGACTTTTTAGACAGACTATAACACCGTTCAACATTTAAAACCCATTTTACAAAACAAAAAACTAGAATCCCCAAAGTAAAGCAAACATCACAAACAATTCTTCTAAGACCACTTTTACAAACAAATAAGAGTGCGACACCTTAACGCTTGAGTGCAGTCCACAAATGCTTGCCAGCCGACGAGCACCGACGAGAACATGTGAGCACTCGAGCACCCGAACAAGAGCGATTGGCTCGAGCACCTGCGCTTAGCTCGTATTTGCTCTTTTTGTGCTCGAGTTTGTAAATATGGAAATGGTAATTCTTGCATGAGATATTCAATGCTAGTGGGATGCTGTTAACTATTTGTAAATTTTAAAAGGTATCTTTACTCCATTCACTTCTGCATTAGAAAAAAGAGGTTCATAGAAGCAGGTGTGCATAACATTTATTTTTCAAGATAAATTAAAACAATTTTTATTATTGACCTAAAATGATGAAAAATAATCGTGTAATCACACGAGAAAAAATGCATAAGAACAGGTCGAAGATCAACTAAGGGTGAGTTGCACCATTTAACTATAACGATAACAAAGCCGTTAACAGTTGTCAAATCGTCGAATTGACCAATAGGCGGCCGTTTTACGGCTGGCTATGGGTTGGTTATCGTTATAGTTAAATGGTGCAACTCATCCTAAGTGATTTATTTTCATGACAAGGTTTTGAAGACTATTAGAAAGAGGTCAAACATGTTTTTTTTTTTCTCAGGAGAAAATCTTCTGTCTTCTATCGCGAGCGCAACACTCTCACTTCGCCTAAGAGCTTAGGCGAAGTGAGAGTGTCAGACTTTTACTGACTAAAACTACACCTATGTTCCTTCTTTTCCCTTCGCGTTTCAGGACCCGAGTTTTGTGTAAAGCAGATAATTTTTGCACGTAGGAGATAACCCCCGCATCGCGTTGAGTACACGTGAACAGTATCGGAGCACTTCGCTACCCTATTGAGGTATTTGAAAATTACATTCACCAGGTGGCAGCACTGAGGCGTCAGGTCCAGGCACTTGTCAAAATGCTTATGTTAATGACATTAGTTAGACACCAATGTAAGTGTCAAATTTTA
Source organism: Mythimna albipuncta (assembly GCA_929112965.1). Lineage (NCBI taxonomy): Eukaryota > Metazoa > Arthropoda > Insecta > Lepidoptera > Noctuidae > Mythimna > Mythimna albipuncta. The sequence goes on from OV815959.1 coordinate 32,019,107, forward strand.
GATGTCAACGTCAGAAAAGACCTGACTGTTAAGGGTGAGTTGCATCATTTAACTATAACTATAACCAAACCATAACCAGCCGTGAAACGGCCGCCTCTTGGTCAATTCGATGATTTGACAACTGTTAACGGCTTTGTTATTGTCATAGTTAAATGGTGCAACTCATCCTTAGTAGCACCAACTGGTGGTGTGAATTTTTCTGAACACCCTAATAGGCTGGCCTGTTGGTCTAGTCTTTTCTAGTCTAGTCAGGGCCACTAACCACTAGACTAGTGGTTGGTGGCCCTGGCTGCTATGCCGGAAGTCGTGGGTTTGATTCCCACCCAGGACAAATTTTTGTGTGAAGAGCCCAATCATTTGTTCATTGTCTGGGTGTAATTTATCTATATGCATGTATTTAGAAATATATAAGTATGTTTATCAGTGGTCTAGTGCTTGTAACACAAGCTCTGCTTAGCTTGGGATTACATTGTGTGATAGTTGTGGAATATTATTATTTCCTTTATTTTTCATAAACACATATAAATAACATTTTTAAATATTTTTTTAACAATTCCGTAAAAAAAATAGTAGCCCACCGGTATCGGGAACAAGGTCTAAGCTACCGGTGGTCGGGGCTCCTGAGAGGGGAATTTCCGGACAATACACGCCGTGTCCAGGAGTACAGCCTTTTGGATCAAGCCCTTGAACCAACTGCCTAACGAGAGCTTCCTCAGATGTTGGTCGAGGCTCTTGGCTATAATAATGGCTCTATATTATTATTATTATTGCGTTGAATTGCCCACGAGGACACGTCCTAATTGGGTACTTTCAAAATGTATCTCTATTACAATTGTCACCATTTCAGAAGTATTTTTCCACGCCCTCTTTGTGACATCCTTAGGGAACAATATCATATCTATGACCGGGACAGATGTTTCCGAATGTGATGGGATTTTGATGGCACACTTTTGTACTAACATTGCTACAGATTATTTCGTCTGAAACGCTTGGGAAATCACGTGTGTATGTCATTGTTGGAAACCGTTTTGTGTGCCTCTGAAAAGGTTAGGTGGGCGAGTAATTGTGGGTGGATGTGGATTCATTTCGTTTTTTAAAAGCTGGTTTTTGTGTTTTTGTGCTGTTCATGAAGTACGTATAATTTGTCATCCTAACTAATATTATAAATGTGAAAGTGTGGATGTTTGGCTGTTTGTTACCTACTTAATCACGCAAAAACTGCTGAACGGATTTGGATAAAATTTGCCTTTGACATGGAAAAGAACATAAACTACCTTTTATCCCGATTCCTTAAGTACCTAATGCCACGCGAGCGAAGCCGCGGGCAAAAGCTAGCAGAGAATAACTTAAACTCATGTAAAAAGGGATATTGCGAATCAGACTCGTGCGCTGAGGGTTTCGTAACCTGTGTAAATAGTTTAACTCCCGAATGGAGCAATGGGTCCGGCCGTCCGGTAACCGTCCGGACCAAGCCCAAGTCGTCGACGGCGCGTGCTGTTCCCGCGCGCCTCAAGGAGTTGTCAGCAACAGCAGGGGCCCAGCCGGGTCGAAGCCTACTGGGGCCAGAGTTATCCGAAAGGGCGCTCGAGCCCCGGTACGAAGGCTAGAAGGAACGGGATGGGTTTTTTAGTCAGTCTGACACTATCTCCCACTCCGCCCAAGAGCGGGGGTTGTCATAAGATGATTTTCCCATCGAAAAAAAAAAAAAAAAACTCCCGAATGGAGTCTTGAAGATTTATTCTCCGGGCGAATAATGTATCGGCCCAGATGGACACTGCGTTTGTGAATAATGGGCGCACGTTCACACAAAAGGTGCTTTGGCGTCTCCCTCTCCTGATAATTACAGTACCGGAAAACATCAGTGTCACTCAGTTTCATGTGAAATTGGTGCCTGTTTAGTTTGCAGTGGCCGGTTAACCTTTTGAATGTCTTATGTTACACAGTTCGACATAAGCAATTGTCTTTCTATTGTGTCTCTAATTACGGCATTCAAAGAGTTAAGGCACGCGCTATCGCACAGATGTTCGTCCTTGCTAAGCTCAAGAAGCTCGGCAGTTCGTTTTTGTGAGTAACCTTCTATAAGAGATTTGGCGTGTAGCAGTCCTGGTTGTACCAACCAGTGCTTTTTTGAATCGCTAAATAGGTTGCCCTTAATGGCCTGGTTCTTTGAGTTGTTGCTTTGCTTTGCCCACTAAATGATAAATGATATTTATTTTGCAAATAGGTTATATAAAAACACTTTTACCCGTCAATTTAAAGTACATGAGGCCGGTTTTTCCTAGCTGACTACCCTGAGAAGAAACACCTAAACAAACTTAGGGGTCAAAGTCACTTTTACTTCCACTTAAGTTTGACGATTCTTAAGACTATTTCGCTAACCTTAGCTCTCCTACCGATATCTTCATTCTTGATTCGATCACGTAAGAAAACTCCGAGCTTAATCTTTCTAAGATGTTTGTACCTTTCATTAAATTGTTCGATTCAACCCTTAACCAAAGATCAGTTCTCGAGAATAAGACAACGGTATTTTATCACTCGTAGTGTCGTAAGTCGAAACAGCGGTTGGGTTAGTTTATAGTTCACAATATCATTACTACGGGATAGCGCGTAATGAAATACTAAAGTTGATCGTAAACAGTTAAATTGTTGCCTTTAAACCTGGAACTGTCGGGTATGTTTTCCAGTAGAAGATATATAATATGATTGTAGTTGATCTTGGTGCATATGTAGCTAGGCATATACCTGTTTTTTTAAGCTATTGCATAGCTTCTATCGCGGGCCTTGAGCGTGAAGACCGAATCCACAAAATTCCGTAACGAAAATAACCTAACACCCCCCACTCATTTGTTTTTTGAGCGTGGTGACCGATAAGAAAACAAATGAGTGAACAATCAATCAAAATTCAATTCAATGTGTGAAAGTGTGACTTCAATTAATATCAAAGAAAAAAAAAACAAAGGAAAAAAATACTGCATAAATAAAATAAATAAATAATTATAATTGCATAAGTTGATAAAAATGCTATGCAATAGCTTTACCGCAGCAGTCCCCGAGTGCCACACGTCTTTTTTTTAGGATGGAGCTTTATCGAACAATTCAGCAGTCCTATCAGGTATTGGCTCTGTTGAGTCCCGTTCGTTTTGCTGACAAGCCTTTGAGGGCCGCGTAGAACAGTTAACCTTGGTTGCCGTCCACAGGAAACAGTCTTTATAGTACTACTGCCCCTACGAATACACTTCTGTAAGGTTGGAAAAAAACTAGCCATACAGATGTCAAAAAACACAATGCCATTCAATATCAAAACTCGGAGGAGGGAGGAGAAAGCTTCTAACAGCCCACATGTCTCTCTATCGGCTATAGTACAGCTCGTGCGTGTGGCAGAAGATAACGATAATAAAATATTCTGTGCAGTTACAGCCTGTGTTGAAGCAGTGGTGGCCGAGTGGTGACGGCCCCGACCTACGAGTTTATAGGACGTGGGTTCAAACCCAGCCAGGCGTATTACTTTGTGTATTCAATTTCATCACCACAAAACGGTGAAGGAAAACAATGTGAGGAGCATGTCCTAGAACCAAAAATTCGCACACATGTGACATTCACCAACCCGCACTCGGCCCGCGTGGTGGGTTTCGGCCCATTCCCTCTCTTAGAGAGGAGACTCGAATCCCTGTAGTCGGAACATGTCGGAACATTAAAAAGACTGCATATGCTATGCTATGCTGTTAAGATAAAACATTAAAAAAAAAACAGCAACTTTTTTTAAACTTCATCTCGTTTCATACTAAGCAGAGTTTCTGATTTATGTACTAGACATCTGGTAAATATATTTATAATTTTTAAACACATTAATATTATAGAGAAATTATTACCCAGACACAGATTAAATGATTGCTCACAAACCAATCAATTACTATAAAAACAAAGTTACTTTCAAAACAAATGAATTCTATTAAAAGGCGTCATTCACCGCCAACGTTTTTGGCAACGTGCGACTTCATTATAGACTCCCAATCATAAACAGGCCTTTGCTAGAAATAGACCTCCCTCAATAATAGGGGGTAATATTAACATTAGGCCTCATGCTGGCATTCGAACAGTTTGATGCCCAAAGCTATGATTTTCTCGCATCAATGAAACACTGTCAATGACAGCTTATTTAACGCTAGTCTTAATTTAGATCAGCAAAATGATATTTAGTTATTAAGAATTTAGATATGTTAACTTTGAAGTTTTGAGGTAAATAACCTTGAGGCCTCTGCCTCGAATCTTGCGGGCAGCGGGGCGGCGGCGGCAGCGGCGCGGGAGCGGAGCGGGCAACGCAGACCCGTTCTCGAAACCAGCGGGCAGATCGCGCGGCAGTATAGCGGCGTAGTGTTGTTTTCGTGGTTGTGTCAACCAGATATTAGTTTTTATTCACAAAAAAAATGTCTAAACAACGGCGACAACACCTTTTTGATTCAAATTTATTCCTAACGGTCTAGTTATTGTGGGCAAAAGAAGAAGTGAATGCCTGCTATAGGGCAAGCAAAAGGAAAGGCGAGTTGTATAGAAATTATGAAGAACAGAGACAATGTCCTGACAAATTCTACGACTAAAATAAATTGCACAACACTGCAATGCAGACGCGCGGGCGGTCACCGCTTGACTGGCGCTCACCGCTCGTTGGCTGCCCCCGCTCCGCTGCCGCGCCGCTGTTTTCGAGAACCGGTCCATTTGATTTTACGCGTTAGATCCTACCGCTCCCGCGCCGCCGCCGCCACCGCTCCGCTGCCCGCAAGATTCGAGGCAGAGGCCTTAGAGAGCAAAGGCACAAAATAGATAGGTACAGAAGTCATCATATATGTACTTCACTTTTTGTACCTACGCTAGGCGATCGTGCTAGGGTCAGCGCGTTGCGCCAAACTGTACGAGTGCGACTGGCAGCCAAGATATCGTGTCCGTGAGCGGTGTCTATGTGTGCGTTACTCGAGCGCGCGATCTATTTTATGGCATAGGCCTCAAATAATAATAATGACATAGCGGTTACCCATGACAAGAACTGCGTCAAAGCTGAGAAAGATAAATAAACTAAGTACTTTGTCTCGACTTGCAAGATTGCTGACATACTCGTAATTATGGAAAGTGGATACAGCATTCATTGTTGCGATAGCTGTGACGGCCAAAGGTTTAATATCAAAGAGTCTCGATCAACATCTGAGGAGGCTCTTGTTAGGCATTTGTATTTATTATTTATTTATTTATTTATTTATTTATTATAATCTTTATTGTACACCAAATAAACAAAAATACAGGACAAACATTTAAAAGAATAAGTGCACAATGGGCGGTCTTATCGCACAGGGCGATCTCTTACAGACAACCTTTGGATGGACTGAGAGAAAGGAGATAGATTAGATTTGTAATAAGGGCTTAATACAGAAAGCAGTACTCCTAAATACAGCGCGTATCGCCAGGAAGTTCTTCTCTCAGGAACCCTGACCACAGATAGTAGCTTGAACCCTGTTTCCGATGCCGATGGGTTACTATTTTTTATATTTTAAAGTGTTTTTTTTTTTATAAATTTTTGATTAAGAAAAAAAAAAGTTTTTTTTTTGTCTTTATTTTTTTATCCACACGGATACGTCAACCCAATGGGGTTGACGTATCCGTGTGGATAAAAAAATAAAGTATCCGTAGTAGTAGTAAGTATCCGTGTATCCGTGTACTTTATACTCTATTTACACACATAAACATAAACATATTCTTATATTATAAAATAAGAAAAATACTACTACTGCCTTAACATTTAAAAATAAGATTGTAACTAATATATGTCTGAAGTTGAATAATAATAATTATTTATTTCTCACAAAATGTCTTTATTGTAATAGTAGGAATATAAAAACTGTGTTGTATGGAGGCTTCCGGCGACTGGGACCGGGAATAAATAATTTAGATTTTTTTTCGTTTGACTGTACCAATTTTGGCTTCTATAATAGATTTTTTTAAGTTACCTATGAGTGGTCCCAGTCGCCGGAAGAAAATTATTTAATTTTTACGGATCCGGCGACTGGGACCGCGGTCCTAGTTAATTGCGGTCCCAGTCGCCGGAAGCCTCGTTGTATGTAGTAGTTAGTAGTTATCATTAATGATGTTAGGAGTAGTTAAAAATATACCTTACACCTTCAGATTTACCAAAGTAAGGTTGTAGTTACATCTAGGTTAAGATGCCAAATAGGAACTACAAAATCCAAATTCAGCATTCCGGTATCAGAATTCTCCAGTCCGAAATGAAGTACGGGGTAATTACCCGGATCAGAAACAACACACGCCTAGTTGGAGGAACCTCCTTTTTCAATGGTGGTTTGCGGGACTTAATATACACATTGTTCTTCTTCTCAAAATATGTGTTTGAATTTAGGCCGGGTTAAGGGCAACGAGCTCACTAAAGGTGAGTTGCACCATTTAACTATATAACGATAACAAAGCCGTTATTAGTTGTCAAATCGTCGAATTGACCAATAGGCGGCTGTTTCACGGCTGGTTATGGTTTAGTAATCGTTATAGTTAAATGGTGCAACTCACCCTAAGTACCATTATGTAAGATTAAGTATTTGATTTTTTTTAGCCAGTCGTTAGTGCGCCTGATCACTTTCCGTTAATTTTGGATTGCCCTTCCATCGGACTACGAGAGTTAAGCAGACCGTGCACCAGACCAACTATTATAATATTTCCTACACACTTGGCTTAAATTTGTTTAATTTGGACGTGATTGAAATTTGGCCTGCAGTATTGTTATATAGAAGTGAAATACAATTAGTGAAACACTTACAGATTCCAATTAGGTACTGATTTCTTTTAGTCCTATTTTACTATCATTATCTCCATTCTTCAAATTATAGTCTCCAGTCTATTAATATCCAAATCAGAACTCCAAACTTCAGAATATTACCAATTCACGATACTATTATCAGAATTTCATTTGTGAGACAGTATTACCAACTTTCAAACAAAACTATATCATCAGAACTCGATTCCTTACGATCGTTCCCTCCCACGGGGATGCAAACTAAAGCCACAGAATAAATATTTATAGAAGGTCAGTTACAAGTGACAGAGAGGGGAGATGGTCGATGGGTTCTAGCGTGGCGACCGTGCGTTGGAAGGTCTTCCATAAGGTGGACCAATGACCTGGTGAGAATCTCGGGAATGCAATGGATGCGAGATACACGCCACTGTTCGTTGTGGCGACATTTGGGAAAAGCCTATGTCCAATAGTGGACTGAATTGTCTTTTGGCTGGTGATAAAAACTGGCGCACACAGCACCTCAAGGAGACCTCAGCAAAACTGACGGAACCCAGTTACGGGCCAATGTCTGCTAAAGCTGCGGGGGCGGTTGAAAGAGTAACTGTGGCTTTAGAACGCGAAAGGCAACTAAAGGACAGGAGGGTTTTAAGCAATAAAAGTGTGGCACGCCCTCTGGTTTCACCCTAGAACAAGAGAAATTATTGGATGATATCACCTTTGTTTTTTTTTTGGTGGGGAATATCCTACCAAAAAAAAAATCCTATGACAACCCCCGCTCTTGGGCGGAGCGAGAGACAGTATCAGGCTCTTTCTGACCAAAAAACCCACCCCGTTCCTTCAAGCCTTCATACAAAAGCAAGCAAAGACTTGATTCATGTACAGCCAGTGCAAGCTCATTGGTGACTGGCATTTTTTGAGATTGCGCCGTGAGTAAACGAATAGCTAAATTGAGTACAGAAAGCTTTCTTGCTTCAAAAACCTCATCATGTTCCTTCTCCTGAAGAATACTTCTTTGAAAAGCAGAAGCTTGAAAATTTTATTACCTTAACTTCAGATAATTCATTCGAAAAGAGGAGCCTCCACCGACCTCGGATGTATTGTGTATACGAACGATAAGATACGACACGCACAGGACCGTTCTTTGTGGTGATGGGGGAAGCTTATGTCCAAAATTGGACGTTTTTCGGCTGAAATGTTGATGGTGATGACGTGAGATAAGTGTATCAAAGTTAGCGTGACAAAACAGTTACGATGTATGCAAAAGAAGACGTAGATACATTGGCTAAGGACAAGAGATTGATTATGATGTTGTCAGGAGTTGGCTTTCTGTATCTCTTTATTCTGTGCAATCGGACGGCGGCAAACCGATCCGAATTCCGATTGGGAAGCAATTGAATCGGTTGCTGCGTTAGTTCCGGCTATTATCTATTCATAGCATCGCACTGGACGACGCACCTAAAACATTGGTTTTATGGTCTATGTAATCTCTTGCAGCCTCAGTTATTTCAGATAGGCGATAGATGGAATTTTTGAAAAGGTTTCGAAAGAGGTTTCTGTACCTGAGTTTTGATGCTTATTTTACTCACTGAATGTTATTTGATTTTAGAGTGTTACCTTAAATATGTTGGAACCCATCCCTACCCATTTTATAGGTCATCAGAACTACCTGTACGTAGTTTGTACGCATCGTCGACTACTACCTACGTGTCATTGAACTCGCTCAGCTGACGTTTTCTTAAAGAAATTTATTTCGTACATGCGTAAATTAATACGAATTTAGAAAAAAAGGTACTTTATTTTTTATTTTATCTTTACAAATCGATAGTGTTTCATATACCGGATCAACACTCCAAAATTCAGCGGTGTATAATTCAATGGCTGGTCATAATTACGTTGACACAACCGATGATAGACCCATTTTATACGAATCGGAGTCATAATAGAGTTACATATCAGTTGTATAAATCACTATTTGTTCATATAGTGGTCGTGTATAATGTATATGTCATGAGATTCACTATTCATCGAGTTATGATGTATAATAGTACTGATTTGCGGCATTTTATTAAATACAGTGTTTATTATGACTTTTATTAGGGATTTCGATGTAAAGTGATTATTTAATGTTAACAGTATAACTACAGGAGCACAGGTGGGTTTTGTCAGTAAAAATCTGACACTTGAAAAAAAGGATTACCTGTGTGTTGAGAATAATTTAAACATGTAGTATTTATTTTATGATGTAGTTTTATTTCGACTGAATAAAACCTTCTTATTAAGATAAAATGACTAGTACTAAAACGGATTTATTCGGAAAAAATATATAAAAACAACACTTTCTCTAACAATGTTTTGCTCAATCTCTAAAGTGAGTGCTTATATAAGATTTTATTATATAAGGCGGCAGTCGTAAATAAGAATAATATAGAATACCGTATATCTCCACAAGTTAGTGTTGGGACATAAATATTTACGCGGGATGCCTATCTATTGCTCAGTCAACGGAATTTCATATAGGAAAGGTGTCATGTGGTAGGTAGGGGTAACGATCTATTTTATAGATTGTCTATTTTTTAACCATTTTTTTTACCGATTTCTCAATTTTTTTGAAAAGATTAGTCCTGAATTGAGCCCTTAGAAATATTATTATAATCTGATGATGAACTGTGAATATATGGAACGGAACTCCTTATAGGATCATAACAGAAATGTCGTAACAAGTTGTAAGCTTTGTTTATATATATGAGGGGATACAGTGGAATGGTCTTTCGATGAGTTTAACTCATATTGAAAATTTGGAAGTAACGAAGTAGTGAATAAAATAAAATAAACCATTATGCATACACCCCGGAGAATACCATAGATCATACTGTGGAGGTGTGTCCCGCTTGAGCGGGGCATCACTGTTTCCTTATGGGGATAATCGGAGGCAAAGACTTCTCTCACCGGGCCCTGGAACAAGCCATGGTCCGGAGCGAGGAGGAATGGCAGGCGGTCGACTCCTTCTGCGAAGCAGTAATGATAGTAAAGGAGGCGATTGCCGGTGCCGACCTCTCGCGCCGAGCCCTGGTTCAAGCCATGGTCCGAAGTGAGAGAGAATGGCAGGTGGTCACTACTTTAGGACGCGTGAGGCTGCCGCGATGCCTACTAGGCTTATGGTTTCCCCATAAGCCTAGTAGGCATCGTACGAAATCTATAATATAATCGTACGAAAGAAATATTTCGAACGCAAAAGGCAATTGAAGGAACATGTGAACATGTGGGGTGTTAGTCAGTAAAAGTCTGACACTCCTGCTCCACCTTAAAGCAGGAGTTTACTACCATAAAAAAGGTTAGTTGAGTTAAGCATACTACAACTTCATAGATTGAACTACGAGAGGTCACTCATAAAAAATAGCTTTGTTATGAATTAAAGGTCAGCATAAATTGAAATAGAAACTGACCTTTAACCCCAAGAATTAGTATTAGAGAAAAGAAACAAGTCAAGATGAAATGTTTCGACTTCCACGAATTCTAAATGTGTATAAAAGAAACTGCTATTTCAAATAACCTTAGGCCAACTTTCTACGGACGCGTAGTTTCACGACACGTTTTCATCATTTAATTTTTATGCTTAGTGTTCGCATGCGTGAAGCATTCATATTAAACTTTTTTTTATCTGTTATAAACTAGTACTTGACTGCGATCCCGCCTGATGGTAAGCAGTGATGCAATCGTTGATGGTGAGGCGCACTAGTTTATTAAGAGCCTATTCACTCTAGCCTTGAAGACACCTAAATTATAATCAGACGGGAAGACCGCAGCAGGCAAACTGCTCCAGTCCTTTGAAAACTATGAAACTTTGTCGACGCAGTGGCAACGTCGTGCAGTCATGTCGTTACCCCTAGCGTATAATGATTTGGCAACGGAGACGGTTGAGGCCATGGTCCGCAGCGAGGAGGAGTGGCAGGCAGTCGCCGACTTCTGCGAAGCAGTAATGCTCTCTAAGGAGGAGGCCGACCGCATCAGGCAACGACGCTCTCGCCGCCGCCGGAATTCCGATCCCGATTTCCAGCCACCGTAGGCGCGGGCTTGCAGACAGTGAGCAATGGTTAGCTCGCTGGCCGGATGTCCGGTAACTGGCCGGACTAAGCCCAAGTCGTCGTTCCCGCGCGCAAGGTTTGAAGGAGCAGGATGGGTATTTTTAGTCAGTAAGAGTCTGACACTATCTCCCGCTCCGCCCAAGAGCGGGGGTTATCATTGGATGATTTTTCCCGTCGAAAAAAAAAAAAGAAAAAAAAGCGTATTATGACGAATACGCGACTATGCAGCTACGCGTTAGTGGACAGTAAGCTTTATATTCTCGTCTGCATTTTATGCCGTTTTATTCAGAATTAGCTACAGAGTTTTTTTTTAACGTGTGAATATCTGTGTTAACAGTTACTTTGCAAACCAACTTTTGTTTCTCCGTTCTCTGAAATTAAATCATGCTTTACAAAGTTGGTTAATTTATTTTTAGAATTTTAGTATCAAGTATTATTCAAACTACACATTTTCAGACTTTTATTATGACTTATATTCTTTTTTGCAACTAACAAAGCTCTTACTTTCTTTTACACACGGTGTTTACTTCTCTAGTTTCTTCAACTTCCCCTTCACAGGTATGCTGGAAGAGATTTTATTAGAAATAAGCATCACCTTTGTACTATTTGATATTTCCTTCTTCTTTTCTTTTATTTTTTAAGTGTACATAAATAGTTAAATAAATAAAAATAAATAAAGTTCTCGGAAAGAACCGTCTGTAACAATGTGATGGCGACATGGTTTACACAAGAAAATTGCTTCTGCCAAACAGTAAGCAAATCAGTTTATTGGAAGATGTATAAGTAGTTATTGTAAAATAACTATAATAGTGCTGTGCGTCTTATTTTTTTGTTGGGTATAAAGAGCTGGACACAATGTTAAACTCTTACTGACTAAAAACCCACCCCGTTTTGTCGTATACGGTCCGAGCCTCCCGTTTGGAAACAGATCTTTGGTCCCAGTAGGCTTCGACCCTGCTGGGCTCCTACGGTTGCTGACAACTCTTTGAGGCGCGCGGGAAGAGTATGCGCCGTCGACGACTTGGGCTTGGCCCGGACGGTTACCGGACGGTCGGACAGCGAGCTACCCATTGCTCGCCGTCCTCAAGCCCGCGCGTACCGTGGCTGGAAATCGGGATCGGAATCCCGACGGCGGCTGGGGTGTGAGCGCCGTTGCCTGATGTGGTCGGCCTTCTCCTTTGCTAGCATTACTGCTTCGCAAAAGGAAGCGACTGCCTGCCACTCCTACTCGCTCCGGACCATGGCCTGTACCAAGGCCCGGCGCGAGAGATCGCCGCTGCCGATCGCCCCCATAAGGACACAGCGATGTTCTGCCCAAGCGGAGCACACCTCTACCGTGTGTACATTAATTTGTTTTATCATCAAAACTATTGATGATAGAATGCATTTTGTTTTTGGTTCTAGGACATGCCGGTTTCCTCACGATGTATTCCTTCACCGTTTGAGAGCAGTGGTAATGAAATCACATAAAGTAATGCGCCTGGCAAGGTTTGAACCCGCGACCTATTAATTGGAGCCATTACCACTCGGCCACCACTGCTCAAACCCTCGACCTTAAAATAACATATAACCTAAATTCAATCGAACCGTTTTTATTTACGACAAATCAACAATATTTGTTCAATTAATTTACTGTGTCCTTCTAAAGTAAACCTATCCAAATATTTCCGCGCCCAATATCGCTCCCTGAACGAAGGGGCGGCCTCACTTTTTCAAGTACAACCCATATTAGACCCTTGCTTGTCCCATTGTGCATACCGAGTCGTCCCACCGTGACTTGTGTTCTGTCATTCAGTGACTTGGTAGTTTGGGCCGGCTTTATTGTTCGTCCTATTTATTATTGGTCCTTTGGGGTCTTCAGCAAGTCATGAACATGTGAAGGTATGTGTTACTTTTCAGTATTGTTGTTAAGTAAAGATAAGACTTCTGAATGTCTTTTTGTACGTTTGTAAAGCACTTGGGTGTGTAGGAATCTCTATTGTGTTTTGACCTGGTTGAGACCTTTATTGGGGACTAGCTTTTAGCCCGCGGTTTTGCCCGTGTACATAAAATATAGCCTATGTCACTCAGGAATCACACAATATGTCACTCGCCGATAGAAAGCTGCTTTATTCCTGAGTGACACGGGCTATATTTTATGTACCCCGGCGAAGTCGAGAGCAAAAGTTAAATAATATAAATAGGTAAAGCAACCATTTATGATTCATAAAATTAGCTTTTTCACCGTCATGAGCACATAATGTATTTACGTTAGATTGTAGAAGAAAGAGGGATAAGGGTAAAATTGACTTTGTTAATTTTAATTGCCGAGACCCTTGAAGAATATTTTCCTTATAATTTTTGAGTGAAGTAACAGGAAATTGTATTTTACTGCCCGTATTTTAGCTTTTCCACGATAATTAAATTAATTGAAATTACGTTAAGATTTTTTTTTATTGATTTTTTTTTATTTCTTTTTAAAATTACATAAATTAGTGCTTGCCTGCGATCTCAACTGATAATACGCAGTGATGCAATTGTTCGTACTAGTTTATTAACAGCCCATTCATTTTTGCTTAGAAGACCGAAATGACTGGAAGACCGCAGCATTCAAATTCGGCCTTTCAGATTAGAGAATATGGAGTTAGGAGTGTCAGAACTTTAGTGACTCAAATTGATCCAGTCCTTCGCTGTATGTGGTTGAAACGACGAGGCGAAACGCTTAATCCGGACCGTAGAGGTTTCTATAATGTAAGGGTAGATACTCCCCGTTCGTCGAGTTGTCCGATGGTACAAATGAGATGGTGGAATCAAGTCATGCTACTCCAAAATGCACCCTGTAAAATACCGAAAGGCTGGCTATCCTACGCCTGTGTTCAAGGCTTTGTAGATTGGACTTAACCAAATCTGGATCAGCAATAAGCGTTTTCACACGGACTACCTTAGTCCTGGCACAATAAGATCCCCCCAGCCTGTTGTTATGTGGGTACGAATGTCCCATCGTCGTAATTTCAGCAACGCTCGTCCCACAACCGCAACACAATTCGGGGAGGCCGCCAATCCAAGCCACGGTTCGATTTATCGGTCGTTACCATGTACCATGTACCAGTATTGGTATGTACGCTAACACCTTCGTCATTGACGTACCTAGCTATACATATACTATACAATGTTAGCAAACTTATACTACAAAATAGATAGGTACAGAAGACAATCTCATGTATGTACTTCACTTTTTATACCTACGCTCGGTGGACGCACACTAATGAGCGTATGAGCCGGAACTGTTCGACGAGCGGGCCGAGGTGTTCCGAGATATCGTTTCCGTGAGCGGTGTCTATGTGTACGTTGCTCGAGCGTGCTTTGTATGTAGATTGACTTTTGTACCTATCTATTTTGTGCTACTAGCTTCTGCCAGCGGCTTCGCCCGTGTGAAAGTAAGTTTATCCATACAAACTTTGAACCTTGTATGATCTCTATAGGGGTTGAATTTTGAAAAATCCTTTCTTAATGCTCATCCTACGTCATACTCGTATAAAGAAATGTTGTGCAAAATTTCCCGTACCTAATCCCAGTTTTGCCCTTGCCAAATTGCCTTTTGCGATTCAGGACTATAAGTATTATATCCTTTTCAGAACCAATTATATGGTTCTAGCAGGCATCGGCTTTTACTGTTTGCTGGCACCCCTTTGAACACTATGCGCCGTCGACGAACCTCAGTCCTTACAGGACAGCTGGATAGCGAGCTACCTATTGTTCGTTGTCCACAAGCCCGCACTTAGGTCTATATTTCGAGAGAGATTGAGATGAGAGAGTTACTCACTCGGTGTCCTTTTGGTTGCGCAAACAATTTGGTGGCGCGACCAGCTCAGACGTGTGGCGACTCTGGTGTCAAGTTTGGTAGCTCAGGGCTATATTTCACCGGAACACTATGGCCACGGTGTCCCGGTGATATAGCCCTTTCATTCGACGGGGATCGCCCTTCGCCTCCTGAAGCATTGGGCTCAAAGTAGATAGGTACAGAAGTCAATCTCATGTATGTACTTCACTTTTTATACCTATGCCAGGCGATTGCGATAGAGAGTCAGCGCGTTGCGTCGAACTGTACGAGTACGACCAGGCGATTGTTCTGAGATATCGTGTCCGTGAGTGGTGTCTATGTGTGATTTGCTCGAGCTTGCTTTATAAGTAGATTGTCTTCTGTACCTATCTATTTTGTGTCCTGGGCGTAGTGTCTGTCCTATCTCTAACAACGCAAAATTGTATGGTGATCAGTTCATTGGTTTAGTTGTGAATAAATTTATTTCCGCAATTATAGAATTAGTTAATTGTATCGTGACAAATTGTAGCCACACTGGCGTGACTGCTGTGATAGGTTCAATGTATTTTCCACAGTCAATGACACCCCTTGACACGTGCCTAAAATGAAACGCGGTGGTAATTTATTTTCAGAAACCAGGTGTTTTGTCTGTCTGGGATGTTTTTCGGGAATATTATACAAAGTCTGTTAGAAATTAGCTCGGAAATAAGATGTTTATAGAATTCTGGCTTCTGCCAGCGGCTTTGCTTTTATGACAGTGAAAAAGTATCCATAGTAACAAACTCCCGGAATAAAAAGTATTCTGTATGCTATTTCAGGAGAAGGTACTCGTGTGCTTATCGAAACTTGTTCAGCCGTTATATCGTAAAGAAATAACAAACAAACAAGCCAAAGACTAGCTGTAAAATCTGCGCAAGACTTAAAAGGAGCCCAACTGAGCATATGGTGCAATATTTAAAACAATACTGTATGAAACAGAAGTTATTGTGACATAAACACTTAAGCAACCCTATTTAATGATCTTACTTTATAACATTTATATCAAGTTCCAAGCAAAATAGAGAACCAGAAAATAAATCGCTATATGACTTGACCGTCATATTGATAAGAATAAGGATGATGAAAATGTACCGATTGAGCTGATCGCTTGCCACATGAAACAAGGGTAAGAAGACCCAAAAAAGTCATTGCAATATTTTTAAATAGAAACTATGTGTTTGATACTTCTTTACAATTAAACGGCGGAACAGATTTTGACAAAGCTTGCTACATGGGTAGAACATATCCTAGAACAGCCCATAAGATACTTTTTATCCCTGGAGTATATTCCGTTGGAATCACTTACTACTAACTCACATACAAAGCCACTGGCAGAAGCTACTTCCATAAAATATAGCCTATATCACTCGGGAATAAAACAGTTTCCTATCGGTGAAAAAATTTCAATAATCGGACCATTGCTTTCAGAGATTATCTTCTACAAACATAAAAACAAAACTTTGAATACTCAAATATGATAGAGATATATTTGATGTCATCATCATCATTTCATTCAAAAGACGTTTACTTCTGGACAAAGACCTCCCCCAAGTGTCGACTGACGTCCTACGGGTCCTGTGCGTCTTGCATCCGTTGGATTTCCGCGACCTTCACCAGGTCATGTGACAATGTGCTGTGCCCACTGCCACTTAAGTTTGGCGATTTATCGATCTATGTCAGTAACCATGTTTCTCTTGAGCATATCTTAATTTCTGCTGTAATTACGCAGGAAAACTCCGAGCATAGCCCTGTCCATTGCCTTTTGAGTGACTTTGTGTCTTCTTATAAGGTCCGTTTAACCACGTTTCGGTTTTTGTAAAAAGAGCACTTTTTCAACAATAAACTTCGCTCAAAAATTCAACGTTTAATATTACAAAAATAACTTAGTATTCTATTAGCTTTTCAAAATCTTCACTAAAACATTTCACTCTCCCCATAAGATTAAACGAATCCGGATATCAATATTAATAACATAATCTTCGAACAAACTTCACCAAGACTGTGCCAAATACTCGTATAGTTCCGCGTCTGTCTTTATCTGAAAAAGTTATAATTACTTAGTTGTGATACCAAGACCGATGCTCCCCGAAGTTGGCCGAAGTTTCCCGAACAAATTAGTATTCTTTCTGCATAGACCTTGAGTCGTATTTAATTTTTTACGGAAAATGCTTTTCATTATTCGGAGATCAGATTTTGTCGTGGTATTTATATGCTAATTTAGGAAAAGATTGCTGAATTTGTTTTTAAATAAAAATACGTATTTTGTTGGTAAAGTAATTTGCAAATATGAGCTAAAAGAAGTAGTTTTAATTAGGAAAGTTCCGGTTGATTTTCAGAATATTGATTTCATAAGAGTTCGTGATTTCTAATTTCCCTTTCAGAGTTTTTTTTAGGGATTTGTTGTTCAACAAATCTTTCTCGTTCCACTTGTATGTTTTGAAATAAAACGTAATGAAAAGATCCTCATAACAATGCCATGACCTTTTCCTATCAGATTCTTATTTCGTCGAGAGTTTTTCTCATTGAAAAGTACAATACATTTCAAATCAATTAAAAGTTATGTAATATAATTATATGATATAATATGGTCAGTATGTATTTTTTGCGATATTTATTCTATTATATGTATGTTTATATTTATGATAGTACATATATATTTATATGGTAGGTATATTCTTATAATAATTGTTTTGTTTGTTTCTTTTCCTGTCACTTTTACACACGGTGTCTACTTCTCTTTTTTTCTAATTCTCCTTTCGCGGGTATGCTGGAAGAGATTTCGTTAGAAATAAGCATCACCTATGTACCTATTTTTCTGATTCTGTCTTCTTTTCTTATCTATGTTAAGTGTGTACATGAATTGTTAAATAAATAAATAGATTCTGACTCAATAAAGCCAAGTGTGTGAGTGTCTTCAAGGCAAGAGTTAATAGGCTCGTAAACTAGTGCGCTTCACCATCAGAGATTGTATCACTGCTTAGCATCAGGTGGGATCGCAGTCAAACGCTAGTTTATATCAATTAAAATAATAATAATAAAATCCAGGTTGATGTCACAGGCTTCGTTAACAGGCTCACCTATGACCTCTTCCTCTTAAGCCGGGCTCTGGTTCAGGCCATGGTCTGGGACGAGAGAAAATTGGATGCGGTGGCGTCCTTCTCTCGTCTCTTCTTATTTCTAATACATACATATTATAGATAAATTACACCCAGACACAGAACAAATGATCATGCTCATCACCCAAACAATTGTCCTGGGTGGAAATCGAACCTACGCCCTCCAGTATAGTAGTCAGGGCCACTAACCACTAGACCAACAGGCCAGTCAAATAAGTATATGTATAAGTGTGGATAGGAATCGACCTTAGTAAGAGGGGACACCTCAAAAAAAAACCAATGACCTCTTTTTGACGCACCATTTTCAAGCGTCAGTGTTTCCATTCCTCTTTCAGTTCCTATTTGCTGCAATTTTCTGCTGACCTCAATCCAAAGAAGGCTTTTTGATTAAAGAGGATCTAAGTGGTATAACCCCATAACGGGCAAAACAGGAAAAGACCCACAAATCATACCCCCGGCCCTTTCTACGTACGTGACTAAAAAAATCTATTTTTATCCCGTCTCCTGAGGGTAGAAGCTGACATGGAGCCGCTTTTACGGATTTTAGAGAACACATAGGATTTGGCAAATGGAGTGCTATTATGAACACATATTTCATTATTTTTGTAGATGGATGGAGAGGGAAAAATAGACCGAAGAAAAGATGGATGGATAAAAGATGAAGGCAGTGGTAGTGGAATGTTTGAGGAAATGAAAGCGTATTGCGCTAGTGCCTATGGATGGATGGAAAGAAGATAATGAGGAAGCAATGATATGAATGTTCAAACTGTCTTAGATCGGTAAAAAAACTGCGATATATAAAAAACGTAACTTAATATATAGCCTCTAGTCGGCTTTATAATATTCCCATTATTGAGAGTGGGGCTCAAGCCTCCTCTCCAGGAGAGGCAATGGGCCATAATCCACCATGCGGGCCCAGTGCGGGTTGGTGGCGTACGTACGTAATTTAATGTGCAAATGTAATAAGTAAAACGTTATCCTTTACATTAATATTATAAAGATGGAAATTTGTGACTGATGGTGTGTGTAGGTACGTTTGTTATTCCTTTACGTTCAAACGGCTGAGCATATATCGATAACACATGGTACATGGGTAGACCATGTCTTAGAATAGCGATACTTTTTGTTCCATCGAGATAATTTTCTACATTCACGCGGGCAAAACCCTCGGCAGCAGCTATTATGTAATAACTCAATGTATGTTCTTAGTAAAACATTACCTAACCCTTACTTCATCGTGATCACTATCATCATTTCAGCCGAAATACGTCTACTGTGGAACTGTTGCATAGTGAATCATTGCTCCAGTATCTCAGCTGGGATGCTGAAGCAATTATTTATTGTGTGTGGTATTATAATTTGTAACTGTATTTGTGTCACTAACATAGTTGTAATTTTGTTTTATTATTACTAACACTAAACGAGTCTCATTGAAACTCGCAATAAAGATTATTATTATTTTAGGCATCTCCCAAGTGTCTTCACATTGAATTTTGAATGGTCTTGTGCGTCTCACATCCATCAATCACCTAATTTTAATTAAAAAAATAATAATTTGGTTATCAGAAGACATGTTTATAGTTTTATTTGTTTAATGAACAGTCGCTCCATTTCCTCTTTACTCCGTGTCTTAAAATAACTCTGTGTCACTTCTTCGTATCTTAAACGTGTAGTATCACCGCGCGTTGACAAAGGGTCCGGCTACACTTTGATTTGGGCAAACACGGCTGTGGTATATGTTGCTTTCACACTGTTTAAAAAAAAGAAGAATTTGGTGTAAACATGCGTAAGTGGTTTATTTTAGGGGTGTTTTATAAGCTTAAGGTTTTTGTATTTTCAGGATGATATAAGATTTTTTAGAAAATTTTATTTTCTTTACCTTATTTATCGGATTGTGGATTCAAAACGTATCTTTTTTTGATGGAAATACATCAAACAACTTCTTTCGCTCTGAGTGGAGCAAGAAGGAGTGTACGATTTTTATGCATTAAAACTTACCTGTGTTCCTTCAATTGCTCTTCATAAGCATCGGTAGTAGATTAGAAACCGATCCTGGCATTATTGAGAAAAAGGTAGGCTGATAGACAGTCACTACTAATCAAAACTTCATCACCACTGCTATCAAACCGTTAAAAAACCAACATATTGTAAGAAAACTATCTAATATCGTACCTTTATTGCAAAAACTAACTATCTAAATTATTTTTGTATTATTATATTCGATCAAATCTTTAGATTATTTATTTTTTGCTGAAGCTATCTAGGTCAATAAGTGTCATAGCTAAAAACCAGTCTTACTTGCAGATTCATCTTGATGAGACGAATTTGCTATAATTAACTTAATTTGGGTAAAAGTGCAGATAGTTGGTTTTGGCAATAAAGGTATGATGTCAAAAATTAGAAGACATGTGTCATCTACTATCCCCCACAGAATCAACGTGGTAGATTGTGATTCATTCAGACAGAGTCTTATCTCGTCACAAGAGAAGGCCGGTGTCCATGCAATGATCTAATAATGAACGTTTAAAAAACCGTTGGTTTTCAGATATCGTTTCCAGTCTCTTCATTTACAACTAGTTTCTGCTAGCAGCTTCCGCGAAGTTGAAAAATATCGACACCGTAGTAACTACATAGTATCGTTGTTAGATATACGGTAGCAACGGCATCTACTACACCGTAGTAACGGCATCTACTACACCGTAGCAAAGGCATCTGCTACACCATAGCAACGGCATCTGCTACACCGTAGCAACGGCATCTGCTACACCGTAGCAACGGCATCTGCTACACCGTAGCAACGGCATCTGCTACACCGTAGCAACGGCATCTGCTACACCGTAGCAACGGCATCTGCTACACCGTAGCAACGGCATCTGCTACACCGTAGCAACGGCATCTGCTACACCGTAGCAACGGCATCTGCTACACCGTAGCAACGGCATCTGCTACACCGTAGCAACGGCATCTGCTACACCGTAGCAACGGCATCTGCTACACCGTAGCAACGGCATCTGCTACACCGTAGCAACGGCATCTGCTACACCGTAGCAACGGCATCTGCTACACCGTAGCAACGGCATCTGCTACACCGTAGCAACGGCATCTGCTACACGTAGCATCTATATTAGCTGCACCGTAACTAAATTGTAGCAGTATTCGAAACCACATTTTTTTCTCGTTCGTGTCTTTATTACATTATAGCAGACAGCTTAATTTTCAGAAAATCATGTAATTTTCAAAAGTGGCCAATTTATTCAAAACCTTAAATACAAAGTAATATTAAATTGGCCGCAAGCCGCATCGTCCATTAAATCATTTTTCATCTGAATTCATTTTGCTCGCAACACTGGACATGAAAAGGCACTTC
Organism: Mythimna albipuncta; assembly: GCA_929112965.1. Taxonomy (NCBI): domain Eukaryota; kingdom Metazoa; phylum Arthropoda; class Insecta; order Lepidoptera; family Noctuidae; genus Mythimna; species Mythimna albipuncta. The sequence goes on from OV815959.1 coordinate 32,040,297, forward strand.
AGATTAATTTATACAAAGCATGGAGGAATCATGGGGATATCCCGTTTAAAATTAATGTCTGCTGTAAATACTCATAATAGTGAAATAAGCATCTTTCATTACATGGATTATTTTTAACTAGCTGTTGCCAGCTACTTCGGCCACGTGAATGAAGAAATTTTTTTTAAGATAACATACTCCCAGTATAAAAAGTAGAATATCACTAACTTAAATCAAAGTCAAAGTCAAGTCAAAAGTTTTTTATTTCACATAGGCCTACATGGGCACTTATAAAACGTCAGAAGCTAGTGCACGGTTCGAAATTGGTCGTTTCCTATGGAGAAGAACCGGCTAGAAACTCCATGGTTACTCTTTTAAAAAAATGGTTGTACTTACAATATTTCCATATAAAAGTATTAAAAGGTATTATTTAAGAACAGTGTAAACTGGTCTATATTGTACTCAAAAGCTTGACAACTACCCTAGAGGAGACAGACAGCTTTGTTTATTTAATTTTTTCGGTTAACATGGATTTATTGTAGGTAATTATTAGAAACTTAGTTTTTTTTAATGTTTGTTTTGGCATTGCAACAAATAAAGACGCAGTGTTAGAAGGCCTCCTACAACATGGACCAATGACCGATGGACGCGCAGGATCGTTCATTTTGGCGACACTTGGGGGAGACCTTGGACATGGGTCTATCAGTTGATATGAAGTTGCAACAAATATTTTGTTTATTTTTATATCTGTCTTGTAGGATTTAATTGGCTAATAATAAGTCGGAATTACGATTAAACCATATGATTTTTTCCCACTAAGGACAATTCAACCCAAACTTTCTCGAACCATAACATCTGACATCGAAATTTTTACTGAGAAAATACTCTTAACTCGTAGGAAAAGATTCACAAATAAACTTCCGCCGTAAAAGTTATCTCACAACAACCGGGAAAGCTTATGAAAACTAAATCGCGGTAATCACCTATAAGTATTTTCATTTCACTGAAATTATTCGCTCGAGCTTGGCAAACGTTCGACATTGCCGAAACTCGATTTAACTCCAGAACTTTCCACGAAGTATGAAATTATTTTAGACTCCGCGATGCTTCGATCCCTTGTGCTTCGTTCCTTCAGGGTGCGTTCACTGAAGTAAGGCTAAGCAGAGCTAAGCGAAGTGGAGCGGTGAAAAGTGATTTTTTTTTATTGATATATACTAGTTCTTGACTGCGATCCCACCTGATAGTAAGCAGTGATGCAATCGTTGATATTGTGCTGCACTAGTTTATTAAGAGCCTATTCACTTTAGCCGGGAAGCCGGGAAGACCGCAGCAGGCAAATTGTTCCAGTCTTTCGATGTACGCGGTTTAAACGAGAAGGCGAAACGCTTGGTCCGGACCGTAGAGGTTTCAACAACATAAGGGTGGATACTCGCCGTTCGTCGGCTTGTCCGATGGTATCAAGTCATGAAATTTCTGCGCACACTTTCCATTTGTAGTGCTCGTTGTAATACAGGGGATTAACAAATCAGGACGGATTCCAGTCATCAATAGCGCGTAGTGATCCACGCGCTCCTCAAAGAGATGTCAGCAAGCCGTAGGGGCCTAGCAGGGCCGATGCCCGCTAGCTAGGACCGCGGGGAATTTCTGAAAAGGAAAGCCATAGTCCTAGAACGCAAAGGGCAACTGAAAGACACAGGTATGGTTTTAGTCAGGAAAAGTCTGACACGTCCTGTCTCTCCGTCTAGAGCGGGAGAAGTCATTGAATAATTTCCGACCTCAAAAAATTCGCACTTAAATGTCTACTTCCACTACTCGTGCACCCCAGACAAGTGTACAAATACTCCACATTTAATTCGGAGTGGAACAGAGTGGAGTAGAACGATCCCTTTAAAAAACTTTCGAAACGCTTTGTTGACACTTTGCATGAACCAAGGGCCTTGCACCTTGCACAAAAGACAAGTATTTCCATACAGCGTGGCAATACCGCAAGACTTTTTGGTGCATTACCAGTTGACAGCGGTGCGGACGACTTTTTCGATGCCATATTTTATTTACTTTACTTTTTTTAAGATCTTTAGGGTAGTTGAGTGCCTTTTTTTAATATGTAAAGTGCTAGTTTATAGAAAATAAATCTCTATTCTCCGCTTCGCGCTCTCCATTCGGCTCCGTTCTATATGCCTCGGGGCTACGTGTTCAGTTGTTTTTTCAATAAACTTCCATCGCCGCTATCGTCTATCGTCGCTTTCCATCAGGTGAGATAGCGGTCAAGTGCGAACCTATCAACAATATAAAAAAAAAAAACTTAAATACTCGAAAACCCGCTTTTAAAGCTTTTAGGCACGCCATGAACTGTTTTCAGCACTAGAAAGAGAATTTTATTACATTTATCATATCATTGCATGACTTGATTCCGCCATCGCAATTCTACCATCGGACAACCCGACGTACGGCGAATATTCACCCTTACGTTGTTGAAACCTCTACGGTCCGGACTAAGCGTTTCGCCTCGTCGTTTATACCGCGTACGTCGAAGGACTGGAACAGTCTGCCTTCTGCGGTCTTCCCGTCCAATTATAATTTGGGTGTCTTCAAGGCTAGAGTGAATAGGCTCTTAATAAACTAGTGCGCCTCACCATCAAAGATTGCATCGCTACTTACCATCAGGTGGGATCGCAGTCAAGCACTAGTTTATCTCAATTAAAAAAAAAAAAAAAAAAAAATCAGGCTGAGCGCGCGTCGACCCCCACGAGACGCCGGCCAATCCACGTTAGTTAATTTTTTCGTAAGTTTACAGAAAAAAGTCGTTTGATACTTGTGCAACTTTGTCACCATTAAACGGCTCCATAAAACACTCACCCACGGCTCGTGCAAATTCCACCACGGTTGCAATGATAAAGTTTCTGCACTTGTATTATGTTCTAATGTATATACTTACTACATTTACTCTCCATTCCACTTACACTATCTCCACTGACGCGGAGTGGAGATTTCTAACACTGTGATCGGCCAATTCTCAGTCCGCTCTTCTTCACTCAATCCAGCTCCGCGCCAATAGAAACGCCACCTCATGCTTTGCTTCCGTGAAATGTTTTGTATTAAATCTCATATTGGCTGTGACGAACTCAAAGGAGGTATTAGCGTGGCGTGTGTGTGTTCCGCATGATATGATGTGGAATAAAAATATTGTGATATTACTCTTTGCACAAGAGATTTTATGAAAAGCAAAATAAGAAGATCACATTATAAGGAGATTGCATTGATTTTTCTTCGTAGATGCACTTAGAGGCCTTTTTCGTATTTTTATTTAGTAAAAGTTCGTCGAAAAGGGTTGCTTTTTAATGTTGCTAGCGAGTTCCATTGTTGACCACATCGTTTACCGTCATATGAGATAGGTAATGGTCAACGCGAGTCTTGAGCCTATCAATATTGTGTGCAGCTGAAAATCAGTGCTGGGTGTTTGACGCCCAACAATTGCTGAGTTGGTGACCCTTTCGGTTCAGGCACAGTCACTGCAACTGTATTGTATGTCTGTACACTTTTTTAGGGTTCCGTAGTCAACTAAGAACCCTTATAGTTTCGCCATGTCTGTCTGTCCGTCTGTCTGTCTGTCTGTCCGTCCTCGCTTAATTTCCGGGACCGTTAGCACTAGAAAGCTGAAATTTGGTACTAATATGTATATCAATCTCGCCGACAAAGTGGTAAAATAAAAATTGGAAAAAAATGTTTAGGGTAGCCCCCTTATATGTAAAGTAGGAAGTGATTTTTTTTTTTAATTTCAACCCTAACATGTGATATATTGTTGGATAGGTATTTAAAAATGAATAGGGATTTGCTAAAATCATTTTTGATAATGTTAATAATTTCTGAAATAATCGCTCCAAAAGTAAAAAACAATGTGTCCCTCTAACTTTTGAACCATAAGTTTAGAAAATATGAAAAAAATCTGAAAAGTAGAACTTTATAAGGACTTTCCAGGAAAATTATTTTGAACTTGATGGAAAGAACAGTTTTTGTACAAAAAAGACAAAAAGGTTGTACAAAATAATTTCTGGACTAAGTTTGTGGTATAATCGTATATGCAAGTATTTTTTAAACTCATTAGTGGGTACACTTATTTTGGCGGACGGGAAACTACGGAACCCTACACTGAGCGTGGCCAGACACGCTTTTGGCCGGTTTTTTATTACTATTTTATGTTGTGGTATATTGTGTTGCTTGCGCCGAATAAATGCTATTCTATTCTATTCTATAATAGTTAAAAAAAATGATGTTCATTTTGCATCATCTTCATCGTTTCTACCGAAAGACGTCCACTGCTAAATATAAGCCTTCCCCAAATGTCGCGATGACGAGCGGGTTTTACATAAAAGGTTTTGATTTCAAAAGAAACCTAGATAATGTCCAAACGATATCTGTGCTTCCAAAAGATATTGAGAAAGACGTGTTATAACGTCTTAATGACGTCAGAGTTGTGACATGAAAATATACATCTGGTTGAGCATTTTTAACAAAGCATCGTTCTAAACCTAATAAAATCGTGCGTCCTTTCAATGATTTTCATTATTTAACTTTACGTTAAATCCTTGCCTTACTAAAGCCTTAAACCACAAAATCCTACTAATGTAAATACTCGATATATTCACCGAAAACCCACCACTACGGCGGCTTATCATGTCCCCTGCCCTAAATAAGCCCTTGCCTTCATGGAACCACTGGCGTATCTATCAAAGGGCTAGGCGAGGCCCCAGGGCCCCAAACCTTGTTAACAAAATTATTATTAAACATACATAATCCTACCTAACAACTGATTAACATCCGTAGACTCATAGCAAGGTTCAGTTAAAAACCAGCGTCAGGCAACTGCTACGTAGTGGCCTGGCATCATGATGAACTGGACCTATTTGGTACGCAGCCGTGAGACATACAATGTAGATATATTTTAAGTATAAGATCCTACAATATAATATTTTTTATATCATTGTGTACCTGTGTTCGAAATAAACGTATTTTCTTTCTTTCTTAATTATCAGCGATTTTAATGTTCTCACTGCTAGGATTCAGGAATCCACCACGCAGGCCCATTGAGGGTTGGTGAATGTCACATGTCTTCGAATTTTTGGTTCTAGGACATGTCGGTTTCTTTACGATGTTTTCCATCACCGTTTTGAGTGTAGTGGTAATGAAATAAACTACACAAAGTAATGCGCTTGGCCGAGTTTGAACCCGTGACCTACATTTTATAAATCGGGGCCATTACCACTTCGCCACCACTCGCTCGTGCTCATGCAAGGATTTTTCCCACCTTTGCAATGTAAATAAATGAGATTGTGATGTTGGAACCTTGGCTTGTAGTAAAGGAAACACTTGTTTACAGTTTGGTGTCTTTTATTAGACTAAATACTAGATTACAATAAAAAGGAATCTAAGGGAAAGTTGCTTACATAGCTAAGTGCGCGCACACATAGGTATCGTACTACGTTATAATATATACTTCACACTTCACCTCCCGGGGGTGAAGAAAAAAAAATTGACACTATTACAATTTTTTTTTGTATTTGATTTCGGTTTAACTAGTATTACTTACGATAGAAAATAAAAGAAGAAAAAAAAACAAATTTAACATGAGAATGTTATATATAAAAAATTAATCTATAATAATCTAATGAAGAAGAAAGTACATTTTCCTTTTATTCATAAAATGGTTTAGTCCTATTTTTATGAATTATTTCTTCTTTATTTGAATTATTTTTTATCTTAACGTTACAACCTAAGTCTTCTATAACTACATATGGTCCTTTATACAATGGATCCAATTTACGCCTGGTTTCTATCTTAATTAATATTAAATCTCCTACCTTATATCTAACAGGATTTATCAAAATATCATACTTAGCTTTTCTCTTATGTTTTTTATTTATTAAGTTATTTTTAGCTTCAGTTTGTGCCAACTGTAGTCTATATTTTAATTGCAATGGATAACTGTCTACATTGTATAGTGGTTCTATATGATCGGACAAATTAGAAGGTATATTACATAGTTTACCAAATACTAATTCATGTGGCGTGTAATTTGTTTCCGAATGAACAGTATTATTAAAACTGAAACACCAAAAAGGTAACCATTGACTCCAAGTTTCTGGATGATTGTCGCACTGAATTCTTAAAAATGAACCCAACACTTTGTGGGTATTTTCTAAAGCTCCTATTGACTCATGATGATAAGCCGTGGATGATAGTTTTATAATATTCAAAATCTTACATACCTGTTCCATTGTAGACGAAATAAACTCCGTTCCTCGATCTGTAGCTATTACCTTAGGAATACCAAATACAAGAATAAAATTACGCACGAATGCATCAGCAATGGACGTAGTTTCTTTATTTATAAGAGGAATTGCCTGTACGAATTTGGTCAATTCACATTGTATAGTTAAAATATAAGAATTATCATCTATGGACTTGTCTAGGGGTCCTACTACATCTAGATATACTTTTTCAAATGCTGAAGATGCCGTACTGGTTATCTCCATTGGCTCTTTAGTGTAACGACTATGTTTCATTTTCTGACACTTCGTACATTTACGCACAAATTCTTGAACATCTTTTTCAATACTAGGCCAATAATATCGTTTCTTAATAGTATTTATCATTCTGCGCATACCAGCATGTCCGCTAGATGGCAGTAAATGAAAATCGTTCATAATGAGAGTTTTCTCTTTATCGTCCGTTATTCTTTTAACGCCTCGCAATATACTTACGCGGGGTCCAGTCCAATCGTTTAGTGACTTTATTTCACTACAAATATGTTTAATAAATTCTACATTCTGTTCATCTTTTACTATGCATACTTCTTCGACACCTATCTGTTTGCAAAATAAACTTAATTTCTGCACAAATTCGACTCGCGAGAAATGCGCCTTGTAATTAAGATTAATGTATAAATGTTTTATATCTGACCTAAAAGCGAAACACTCTATTTCCGTAGTAATCACATTTCTCATTCTCAATTTATCTAATGTTTTGTCATCCATAAACATCATCTCAATCGTGTCACGCGGTTTTCTTAATATATCTACGACTTTTGGTTGATCAGGCCAATCGTCTTTAGATTTATTAAAATCCGCATTCCCTTTTAGAACATTATTTTCATTCATCTCATCCATCCTTCGTTTCTGTGCTCTAGTCATCACATTTACAACTTGTTTATGCATATTTTTCAAATCATCCGATGTCATACTAACTCGTGATAAAGCATCTGCTACAGTATTGTCTTTCCCCTTTACGTAAATAATTTTAAACTTATATTCTTCTAAAGAGAGTCTAAATTTTAGTAATCTATTGGAAGGATCTTTGATTCCAAAAAGATACACTAGGGGTTTGTGGTCAGTCATTAATGTAAAATTTCGACCGTAAACGTAAGGTCTAAAGTACTTCACAGCCCAAACAATAGCCAAAAGTTCCTTTTGAATAGTTGGGTAGTTTTTTTCTGCCTTATTTAATGGCCTACTTGCGTACGCTACGGGTCTCAAGTCTTTGTTGCATAGAACTGCACCAATAGCTATTCCTGATGCGTCTGTTTGTATTATGAATTCATTGTCTTTTGAAAAATCAGGATATTGCAGTATCGGGGGTGTCATTAACAACCTTTTTAAGATTTCAAATGCTTTGTGACACTCATCAGTCCATTGAAATGGTACGTTTTTTCTGCATAATTTATTTAAGGGTATAGTAATATCAGCAAAACATTTTATAAATTTACGATAATAATTACAGAATGCTACGAAACGCTTGACCTCGTCCGAATTTTTGGGAATTGGATAATTTTGGAGTATTTTAGTTTTTTCTGGATCTGGAGAGACGCCTTTTTCTGAAACAACATGCCCTAAATACAACAGTTCTTTTTTTAGGAATTCGCACTTTTGGGGATTTAATTTTAAATTTACTTTTCTAAGTCTTTCCATTACGCTTATTAAATTTTGATTATGAGTAGTCAAATTGCGTCCAAAAATGACTAGGTCATCTAAATACACAAAACATTTTTCAAATGCTAGGCCCGACATAGCAACTGACATCATACGACTGAATGAACTTGGACTAATTTTAAGCCCCATCGGTAAACGTTTCATTTGGTATTGTCCTGAACTAGTTGTAAATGCCGTATACTTACGACTCTGAGGGTTCAAGGTCACTTGGTAATAACCTTGGTGAAGGTCAAGGTGACTAAAATAAATTGCGCCTGAAAGAGAGTCTAATATTTCATAGATATTTGGCAACGGAAATTTATCATCAGCCACGATCTCATTAAGTTTCCTATAATCTACTACTAGCCTCCATTTCTTATTTTGACCTTCAACACTTTTTTTAGGTACTAACAATATTGGGCTTGACCATTCACTGCTACATTCCTCTATAATATCATTTTCTTTCAAGTTTTTTATTTGATGTTCAATTTCGGGCTTTAATGCTTGTGGTAAACGATATGGTTTAACATATACTGGGGAAACATGTGGTTTAATAGTAATTGATTGTTGGTAAATATTTGTGGTTGTTAACCTATCACCTTCTACGTAAAACACATCTGCATATTTTGCGCATATTGCTTCAATACTTTTTTGCTCTTCATCATGTAAATGAGATAGATTTAGTTCGTTCAGTAATTTTTGAACTCTATCAACGTTTATGCCAGTTTTATTAAATGAACATATATGATAGTCATTTAAAGATTGTAACTCTGGTGTAAATAATGGTAACTCTACTTCTTTTTCTGTTACATTTAAGATCTTAATAGGAATTCTATTATTTTTTACCCTTGTAATTTCATTTGCCAAAAATATATCTTTGCTCAACTCTTTTCCACATACAACAACATCTCCATTTATGCATTTATCCACATAAATATGGTGTATCGATTCGGATCGAGCAGGAATAACTAAGAAATTTTTGTTTTTACTAACATAATTAGTCAATTTTAATGAATAACTACAATTATCTTTATATAAAGTTACTAAATTTGTTTGTAAATTAATATTAGCTCCATATTTCATTAGAAAATCTAAACCTAAAATCCCATCAGCCGTTAGCGGTAACGATTCAAAAATTGTAAAGTTATGGTTAAAATGTATGTTGTCATGGTTTTTTAAAGTTAAATTAACCAATCCCTTAGATCGAGTCTGCCCTCCAATGCCATTTATTAATGTATTGTCTCTTTGCACTGGTGTGTTAATGGGAATTGCTCCACTTTTTATAACAGATAATGAAGCGCCAGTGTCAATAAGCCAATAATATTTTTTGTTGTTAATGTTTAATGTCACGTATTTAGTGTTTTTATTACATGAAAAGATGGTATTCCTAAGATCGAAAAAACTGAATCTGACTATTATTTGATTGTTCACTACTTTGAGGCTCCTCTACATTGTGTTCTGCCGTATATAAGTTACGGTTTTGAGTGTTAAATCTACCCCTGCTTTTTTGAAAACTGTTAGAAGGCCTACGATTACTATACTTTCCTCTGAAGTTATTATGAAAATTGTTTCCTCTATAGTTATTATAATTTCCGCGCCCTCTTCCACGCTGATATCCATTATGACGAAAATAATTTGAGTTTTGACCATAATTGTTACTACCACCGCGACCGCGACCGTCACTAAAGCGTCTATTATTATAGAAAGTACGTCCTTGCTTTGATACATGCATGACGTTACCTTGTTGCTGTGCGGCAGGTCTGTCCTCGTCTTTTGCAGCCTGTATTGCTTCCTTCAAGCTGCAGTAATTGCGCGACGTGATGATTGTGGATAGTCTCGAGCTGCGTAGTCCGTCTGAAAATGTTTTTATAGCAGATTTTTCATTTATGGGCTTAAGTACCGAATAAGCACTGGAGTCCCCGTCTGCTTGAGAAATCGTCATGTCAGTGAATAACTGCTCTATTTCCTTACCATATTCCTCAACAGATTTTTGACCTTGTCTCATGGTCTGCATCCGGGATTGAATGGCTGTGTAAGACTTTTTTGTTGTTAAGTTATTCCTTAAATCTTTAATTAATTCAGAAATCGCCTCATATTTATCAGAAATTCGCAATTTTGCGTTTTCCGAAAGTCTACTTTTTAAGATGAAAATAATCAATAATGAATTACCTTTATCGTCGAGCATATTTGCGTACATTTCGATGGAGTCAATCATTCTCTTAGTGGTGCTTTCAGTGTCATCCATAACTGGAATTAAATTACATGCCACCCTTAAGTCGAATTCCATTTTGTTTGTTTCTATTGACTTAGGAAAAACACATAAATTATTTATTTCGCTATACAATTCCTGACACTTTTCAAAAATATACTTCCCTAAATCAATTACTTTCGTATCGCTACTTTTACCTAAAACTAAAAGTAATGATTTACACTTCTCAAAAACATCATTAGCTTCTTTCAATTTTATTGCAATAGTCTGGCCTTTATACCTACTTTGACCTTTTTTTACCAAATATTTTCGTATTTCATATAACAACTCTTGACATTCTTTTAAACTTTCTAACATAATGATTCTAATATTCTTATAATATTGCTATAATTAGTCATAATTTAGTTAAACTTATTACTATTTCGTAACATACTGTTAAAAGAATTCAACACGTAAGCACTATTCGCCGCGAGGTATCATGTTCGATGACTATCCGTGCGCCGTTTTATGAATTTCAATTATTAGCGTAATGAAATTTGATCACTGGCTTTACACTTTATACTCAATTTTGGCTTCCGAAACCCAAATAAACTGTTTGAATATCTTCTGAACTTTTTAAATAACACTCATAGTTCATTGGAAACACTTTTTTGAGATAATAAAAGTATGTAGGTATAGGTTTTAAACACTCACGAATGGTTTGTTTTGCTTACGCCGTAGTTTCGTGCTGCACGCTGCGCTTGGCTCGTAGAGACGACCTGATGCGGGATATTGCTTGCATACCCATTTCTTCCTGAATTAGGCGTCGATGGCACGCCCTATATAACTTGCAACCAAAAAATAGTACAAGTACCAAAACCAGGGCCAGTAAAATATATGTTACCGTGCTTATATTTTGCATGTGGTTTCCGAAATCTTTCAATTGAGCCGAATTATCGCCAGCAGCATTTTGGGTTAGAAACACGTCTTCTTTTTCCACTTTTGACTGGCACATCTTGAAAATGAATTTGAAACCTACTTAATAATTGTACTTGTGTAACCAGCACCTAAAACAAAAGAAGAAAAAAAAAAAAGTTCCTTGGCAGAGCCCTGGCAGGGTCGCCATGTGATGTTGGAACCTTGGCTTGTAGTAAAGGAAACACTTGTTTACAGTTTGGTGTCTTTTATTAGACTAAATACTAGATTACAATAAAAAGGAATCTAAGGGAAAGTTGCTTACATAGCTAAGTGCGCGCACACATAGGTATCGTACTACGTTATAATATATACTTCACACTTCAAGATATTTGACCACTACTTTAATTATGGCAACTCATTTTAGTCAGTAAAAGTCTGACAACTCCTCCTTCACCCACGCTGACCACACACATAGACACATATATAGAGGTCAGTGTTCACCCAGAGCAGAAGAAGTCATTTTATGATTTCTCACGTAAAAAAAGAGGCCCCAGTTTTTCTTACCCCAGGGCCGCTGGTTACCTACGCCACTGCATGGAGCCAATATATTCGGTATCACGAGAACTGTTGGCAGCCGATTTGATACGGTCATTATTTTTATTTATTGTTTTTTATGTGGCCCGACCTTTTGTGTGGTCGGAACAGGTTTGGAATTTTAATGTGTGTCAACAAAGGCAGGTTTTGATTTAATTTGTGGAGATAGGAGAGAGGATGGCGTTCATTAGGTTTTTTGGACATAGATTAGAGTTTGAGTGAAGTATTTTGTTAGTTAAAAGTTGGACAAAAACTTTTAGTAAAGGTATTTTTAATATCCTGAAAACATCACGCATGCGGGATTGTTCCACATGCGTTTTTTTTTGGTGGGAAGAAATCATCCAAAGGACATCCCCCACCCTTGGGCGGAGTGGGAGATAGTGTCAGACTCCTACTGACTAGAAACCCACCCCGTTCCTTCTAACCTTTCATACCGGGACCCAGCTGGGCCCCTGCTGTTACTGACAACTCCTTGAGGCGCGCGGAAATAGAGCGCGCCTTAGACGACTTGGGCTTAGTCCGGACAGTTACCGGACGGTTGGACAGCGAGCTACCCATTGCTCGCCGTCCGCAAGCTCGCGTCTACGGTGGCCGGAAATCTGTATTAGAATTCCGGCGGCGGCTCGGGCGTGAGCGCCGTTGCCTGATGCGGTCGGCCTTCTTCTTTGCTAGCATTACTGCTTCGCAGAAGGAGGCGACCGCCTACCACTCCTCCTCGCTTCGGGCAATGGCCTGTACCAAGGCCCGGCGCTGCATGCGTGATAAAAATTTCAAAACGTAAAATAACGCGTCCCGCGTGCTTATTCCACGTATTACAATAAATATATGTATAAAATGGAAAATTACAGAGGCTACGCGTGTGGGGCAATCTCTCATGCGTGATCAAAACCGCACGATATTAAAAGCACCCTTACTTAAAAAACACTGAAAGTTATTTAACTGTTCATTTGCTAGGACATTTATATATTAGTAACCTAATGATGTAACGAATATCTACGAAGTTGTTTGAAAGAAATGGCACGTATGAAAGGGATAACTAATAAGACGTAAAATACAACTGAAGGAAGACAGGTGGGTTTTAGTCACTAAAACACTGAAGTAACTAAAAAAAATACTGGGCAATTGCGTGTCTGACTGAGGGTTCCGTGCAAACTATAATTCCTGAATGGAGTCTCGAAGATTTTTCCGAATTGCAATTTTTTTTTTTTGTGACGTAGGTAACAACAAATTTACTGTTTTCAGATTTTTCCCTATACCTGTGCTATAAGATCTTGCTTTGTGTCAAATTTCAGGATTCTGTTTCAACGGGATGTACCCTGTAAATTTCGATCTTTGAGAGTATCAAAATCGTTTTTTTGAGACATAAACGGCCGTATCTTTTTTATTCGCTAACTTAGAAGTTTGTTATTTTGACAGCTTGACCTAAGTATAATGGGTTTAATTTCAACTCCATACCTCCACGCTTTCTCGAGACAAAGGGTCTTGATAGACAGACAGACGGACAGACGGATGGACAACAGAGTGATCCTATAAGGGTTCCGTTTTTCCATTTGAGGTACGGAACCCTAAAAAATAGTTTAACAAGTATAAACTCTTTATAAGTAAAGCCGGCGCAATATTTTCCAAAAATAAAATTACTCTCTAACACAGAGGCACAAAAGAAATCGATAGACACAATTTCCAGACCAGACTATTAAATTCCACTGTTTCAATCGTTGGTAACAATTTCAAACATGTAATAGCAAATTCCAATTACTCTTTAGTTTACGTGGAGACCGAGCGAAAAGGTATTGTTTCTTGATGCAATATTACCAATAAACTTTTTTTTTAGGTGGGAAAAACATCTAATAGAATTCCCGCTCTTGGGCGGAGCGACAGGGTGTGTGATACTGAATAAAAACCCACTCCTGTTCCTTCATTGCCTTTCATACCAGAGATGACTTTTCCGTTCAGAAACAAACTCTTGGCGCCTGAAGACTCTTACCCTACTGGGCTCCTACGGTTCGCTGACATCTTGAGGCGCGCGTAGATCAATACGTGCTATCAACGACTTGGGCTCGGTCACAGCGAGGTACCCATTGCTCGCCGTCTGCATGCCCACTCTAGAGGACGTAGTTAATTATCATTATCATCATCACTATTATTTCTGTCGAAAGACGTCAACTGTTTAAATGCCTACTCTCTTAATACTCTCACAAGGACTGGTTCTATGCATCTGGGATCCATTGGATGCCTTGGATGCTTTGGGTCATTATTATTATTATTATTATTTAGTAAGTCACACTAGCAGCAAGTTGTTATAAAGAGTGAAACAGAAATTAAAGCATATTTTAGTACTGCAGTTACAGCAAATTAAAAAAAAAATAGACCTACCATACAAAGTAAATAGCTGAACGAAATAAGCATGCGAAACGTTATTTTTAAGCGCAATTAAGATCTTATATAGCTCTCATTTTTGGGATGGATCTGCCAAATATCAGCTTGAAAGAAACGAACCAAGAAGATCATCGGAGATAATGCACTTGTTGAGTCAAAACTCCCAAGTCTTGAGCAACGGATGAAGTTTCTTGCCGGTTCTTCACCATTAGAAAAAACCAATTTGGCACCGTGCACTAGCTTCTGACGTTCTATAAGTGCTCATGTAGGCCTGTGTGAAATGAAAACATTTTTTTTTTATTTCAACGATGCCGAGTTGCTGTAAGATTTCTATTGTTTACATTTCGGGTAGTGTGATAGAAATTGCACAATTTCATTCCTCTTAACCCGTTTCATCATCAAACCTTCAAACGTACGGCTTTGGGTCACCAGTATATGGTAGACATCACACAAGCTGTTTTGGAAACGCATTCATTGTTCACATTGTTAAGGCGTGGAATACCCTGCCTGTTCGTGTTTCCTGATAACTACCGCTTAAAGGTCTTTAAGTCAAGAGTGAATAGATTATTTCAAGGCAAGCGTACACCATCGTCGCCCGATTCATCGCTTACCATCAAGAGAAATACAATACATGGTCCACTTATGTAATAAATACATGTATAAAAATTGTAACCATTTTTCTAAAGTACCCAGCGACTACGTTCACTAGCACCAATATTGTAAATCGTAACCGTAACACTGCTGCCCAAAACACAAGCACTCGCTTAGTTTGGGAGACAGTACCAGTACCCTAAAGCACATTACATTTACTTGTGTCTAATTATAAGTTACTTTGTGAACTGTAACCTTGCGACAATAAATATTATTATTATTAACTCTTTGAATGCCGTAATTAGAGACACAATAGAAAGACAATTGCTTATTAAGATAATTCGAACTGTGTAACATAAGACATTCAAAAGTGGTGGTGGTGGGTGGTGGTTTCGGTTTTTCCAGAGACTACTAACAAACGCACAAGCAAACAAACAATATTACTGCCTGAAAATATTTGGAAACTTCTACCAGAGCGACTTCAATTGTGATCCTTTGTTTGATAAAGTACTCTGAAAAAAAAAAACGGTCCATTCGTTTTTTTTTTTTTAAGAACAATATAAATAAATAAAGTAAAAGAAAAGCAATTCAAAATATAGGAACTAAAACTGATTCACTGGCAGCCAAGAGATGACCAATCTCTACCTACCTATATCAGCACCACATACACAGCTCAACCATTTTGAAGGGAACAAGGAAGGGGTTTGAAGGGCTCCAACACAGGCCCCACCATCAGTGAGACATTTAAGTGAACAAGACATGAATTGTAATAATAATAGTTTGTGAAACTACATCAATTGTTTCACCCTCAAGGCTCAAGCGGTGTCCGATTAAATTGTAAGGACCATACAACGTTGCGCACGTTATCTCGTCTAAGTTATGTTGACGGGTCCCTTTGTTGCAGGTGTGTTCAGTAGCTAACGATGCTTCGATCGTAGGTGCACAGCTGGCCTCTATTGTGTTACTAATTTATCGGGCACGTTGACACTGCAGCGATAGTGTGGAGTTTCTGGTGATACTGGTATGCAGTTTGCACAATGGGTTAGTAGCCATAAGATGAGTTATACAGGATGAAAAAGCCGTCAACAATGAATTCTGTTGATCATACAATGTAACATATACAGACATTTTAAACATACTACTCTCAGGATGTGCGTTTGTTATGTTACATGTCTCAGGAATATATGCAAAAATAGTTTAAAATTAATGGTTATACAGTGTGGTATGCACATTAAATGTAGGACAAGTCAAGAGGCTGACGCCACGTTAGTCGCGATCCCACAGAGCTCTCGACTAGACGTCACTCCTTGGTTTGCCTGCTTACTGACAATTTGGTTGTTTCATTTACTATAAACCTAAATCCCTAACAATTGATTTTAGTGAACACCACATACAGGGTTATTATACCTGGTGAAGGTAGCGGGAAACCGATAGATGCGGGACGCACAGGAACGTTCGATGTGGCGACGCTTGAAGGAGGCCTATGTCCAGCAGTGGACGTGTATCGGCTGAAATGATGATGATGACAGGGTTATTTGTAAAACACTAACAACCTTGCAAGACTGTATTATTAACATCATAAACAACAACTTATATTCTATGAATTTTTAAAAAACAAAATACATTTACCAAAAACAAACCTTCAAGATTTCGTTGTTCTATCTAACACATTTTAAGTCTGTATTTTGCCGTATCTACTTACGCCTCCCACGCACTGTTCTCGTAGTAATAGTAAGCAGGCTTTCAGGAAACATTGTCATTACACCTAGCAAGCATTCGCAACATTTCTTTGTACTCGACATTAGAGTATTGTCGCCGTATTAAACCCTGTATAAGGTACACTACTAACTTTTATAACAATGTAACACTGACATAGAACGTAACAGAAGTCGTGGGCTTAAAAATGTTACAATTATATATACAATAGTTATTTGATATTACAAAGTTTCATAATGCGTGTATCATGTATGCATGTTGTAGCGTAGTTTCGTATTTATTTATTAAACATTTAATGTACACACAGGATACAGAAAAAATATGCACAGCGGTGATGTTTATTTCAGCGAAATCTCTAACTGTCCCGTCAATTTTACTGACATAGATTTGATTGGAACACTGCACTTTCGAACTGAATGGCAGGACGGCGAGCTTCTCATTGCTTGCAATCCGCACCCTTTTGCAAGACTAGTGTAAGATTTCTTAGTTTCGGACATTCCGTAACGACTGACGGAGATCTACAACTGGTCATCCATTTAAAACCGGGTTCAGTGACTGAACATAATTTCCGAGGCAGAGAAGCGTCAGTATGTTAAGATCACCCATCTACAAAATGGCCTCGGCAGTTGTTGCTTAACCTTGGTGATCGGCCCGTACGGCAGTTATTATTCTAGCCACAAATTTTTCACAGGTTCTCTCTGAATTCAATCAGAAATTAGAATGGGTCTTCAAAGTCATCTTGGCAACACTTTATCCTCGTTTTTCATGCCACCTTTATCCTAATGTTCAAATCTCACAAGTTTACGAGCTCGCCCGAACATTACCGTGATGATATCTTATTACACTCTTCATAATAACCTCAGCTGTGATTTTAAATTCAGCCAAGTTCGTTCTAAGGGCTGAAATACATTGATGAACTCGGCTTTTTGTTTATTTTAAAAATTCATTGAGTGCATGTCATACTGATATTATGACATGCGAAAGTTTGTACGTATGTATGTGTGTGTGATTGTTACTCATTCATGTTAAAACGATTGAACGAGATTGGATGAAATTTGTTATACGAGTAAACCATGGCTTGGAATTGGATATTATACATATACTTATTCATATGATTCTATTCTTCTGGAATTGCGACCACGTACCGGAAGACGTAGCATTGGAAGGCCTCCTACAAGGTGGACGGATGACCTGGTAAGGGTTGCGGGAATCCGATGGATGCGAGACGCACAGGACCACTCATTGTGGCGACACTTGGGGGAGGTCTATGTCCAACAGTGGACGTCTATCGGCTGAAATTATGATGATGATGATGACTATTTATCCCGAGAGTGTGTTTCCTTGGGATAATTTTTTACTTAGGTGCGAGTCACTGGCAGAGGCTGGTATCATTGAATAGACTAGAAATGCTTTAATTTGGTACAGACACAGCATCAGCACACACTGACATTATAAAGGCGACATTATCTTTGGACTCCGGAAATACGACCATGTGTCGGAGTTCCGGACCAGATTGAAGTGGCTGCCCATTCGGCGTCGGAGTGATTTCCATATCCTATCACTCTTCACTATCCTGCACAATCCTAATTCTCCTCAATACCTCCGTGAATGTTTGAATACTTCGTCCCGAGGGGTAAACCCTGTCGCACTGCCAATTCTCTTCTTCTTCGTACTCCATTTCACACTTCGAGCCGTTATGATGGCTCTTTCTCTGTCACTGCAGTGCGCCTATGGAACTCTCTTCCGCACTCCTTACGTGACAGCCCTTCTCTGGATGTCTTCAGGAGGAAACTTAAAGAGCATCTCCTTTCACAATGACATAGTAAATATATGTATTTATTTATTATATATTATATAAGTATGTATTTATATATGTATGTAGGTATGTTTATGTATTATTTTATTCATATTATTTTTTTAAATTGTGCACAGGATCTTACCCTCTACTGTGGTTTCTCTCTATCACTCAATGGTTTGCTGGAAGAAAACTCAACTTTGAGTTAAGCTCGCCTATGTATATGAATTCTGATGTCCACATATTTTGTTATTTATTATGGTTTACAATAAAGAATTAAAGGCGATAGTTTGTGAGTGTGTATATTTGTTACTTCTTTACGTTTGAACGGCTGAACAGATTTCGATGAGAGTAGGTACGCGTATGTTTGAGTACGCCATGTCCTGGAATAGCATTTAGGATCCTGGGATTATATTCCCTAGCAAAAATATCTGCTATCACGCGGGCGATGCCGCTGGCAGCAGTTTTTGTAGTCATCTGAGGTCAACCTAATTAGATTGACAGACATTCCACAGTGAAGGCACACATTCACTCATTTCTGCATTCTCATCATCATTCATTCTTTCTTCATTAATTTCTACATTGGGCAGATGTGGGCCACGTATGTCGAGTTGGGTGTGTCGGTCTTCATACATTTTATTTGGCAACTAGACTTGTAGAGCTACAGTAGATCAACGCCACGCGACGCCACTCTACTAACAAATCGGGCGTGACCCACGCGTCGGTCTAATGTAGTTCTCGTTTAACCTTTCAATCGTGGAAATTAAAGACACAATAGAAAGACAAAAGGAGAGCGAACGTTCGCTTGGGGTTTAATGAATTAATGGTATGTAGAGTTTGTTTGTAAAATAGTAGAAACCTTTCATAGTACTATGTTACTAACATCATTAACAACAACTTTTGTTCTAAGCCTTTAATTTTTTTTTTCTATTTTAGTTGTTCAAATTTTCTTACAAAAATATTTAAATTGAAAGTTCTAAATATTACGAAGTCTATGCAAAGCCAGCGATAGTACAATAGCGGAGGGGAGCGAGAATATGGCGGAAGGGTGCTTGATGCGCTTGCATCGAGTCATACAGACGTAGTAAGGTATAGCAAATTACAGAGTTGAAATGTGTTAGATAGAACAACGAAATCTTGAAGGTTTGTTTTTGGTAAATTACGAGTAATGATGTTTTGTAAAAAGTCATAGAACAATAGTTGTTGTTTTGACGTTAGTAATAAAATTTTGCAAGGTTGTTAGTATTTTAAAAATAACTCAGCATACAAATTTTATTACACACACAGCCAAAAACATCGCAGGTGTAGTCTGGACCTAAGACCCGCGGGAAAATAGCCTCTCGGTATTACGAAGTAAAAGAATTCTAAAGTACGTTTCATTGTCATTTCGACTTAACACCTTGTCTCCCCATCCTTTTCGGTCATTGTATGGCGAAATGAAAAGAGCTTTTAGGACCGTCGTTTCTTGGGTATTACAAATTTTAGTATAATTAACCATTTTGCAGTACCTTAGGGATACTTTTTTGGAATGGTTGCCAATGTTTTAGTATTTGAGAAGAAAGTGTGGGAAGTGGTTTTATACAACACTATTTTTATGCAATTTATGCAAAACCAGAAAATAGTGTGATATCAAAAGGAGATCGCATGAGTTAATTTTTTATCAAGCCAACGAACTGGCTTGTAAAATATACTTCTAAGGATTACGTATTCTAGAATAGGCTTGAAAATTTGTAGAAAAAAAGAATGTGTGTTCTTTTTTCAGTCTTGAAGTGGTCTCTGTAAGAAAAGCTTGTGCGTTCAACTAATATATAAGAAAATATAATAGTGTGCAGGCCCGTGTCTTTCATTTTATTGTAAAATCCCTACACGAAGCCTACCGTGAGCTGAGCTACGTTATAATAGTATGTACAAAATACAATACAAAATACAAAATGTTTTATTTTCGAACCAAATTTTTTAACAATAAATTGTGATTGGAGCCTCCTTTTAGGTAAATAATGCCTGTATTAGGAGACTCCACTCTTCCACAACTTAGCAATATATGAATAGTTTTTGGTTTTTACAATTTACAGTTACCAATGATCTATATACATGTTTATGTGTAGGGGGTGTTTGTGTGTCATGGTGTGTTTGCGGGAGTGTGTAAGGGATGGTTTATGTTACTTATTGCAGCAGTGCTTCCGTACTTTCATATGTTAAGGTTTTTATCCATTCTATTAGTAATTTCTTACATTCATGTAGTTGTTTAGTGTAAATATATATTACTTTGTTTACCTTATTATATATTTATGCAGAGCATTTATTGTATTGTGTAGCAGCAAATTTAGTTTTAGTTTGTGGAACTTGTGCAATCATATCTTTCCGTCTTTTATTAGTACAGAATCAGTAACTCAATGGGTTCCAATAAAACTATTATTATTATCTTATTTATCTCTATCATTATTATTGTGTTAAAACTTACACCATATTATATTTTTTCCTAAAAATATTTAAAAAGGTCACAAGTTGGACACCACAGACACTAATACAACACAGGTCACGGCAAGTTAAGTGGGTATTAGGCGCCATCAAACAGCTGTGTGCAATATGGATAGCTCGGTGCCCTTTGTATTTTCGCTGACGTAACAAGCTTACAACTTTGTGATTTTTCATGATACTGTTATGAAATTCTGTACATGGATTCTTTACATAAAAATACTAGATACATGTTTCGGGTTACGCATATATTAAAACTAATGTTGTATGGATAGATAGATATATAGATATATTTTTTATTGTACACCAAAAATTAAAATTACATAAGGAACTTAAAATTAATAGGATGCCACAATGGGCGGTCTTATCGCTCAAAGCGATTTTTTATAGTTGTCTATAAAAAATCTTTTACTTTCCTTTGGATGGATTTGACAGAAAAGGAGAAAAAAGATACGCAGGTAGTTGCAGCTAACACAAAAATATGTGGTGACTGGGAGGGCGTGACACTGACTCACGCTGACATTGACTCTGTCACGCCCTCCCACTTTACCATAGAGTGAGAGAAGTCGTAAGAACTCATTTTCGACCTCAAAAAAAAAAACCGGAGACAACCATTAGCCTGATTCACGTAAAATTAAACAAGCCAAATATCGTTGAAGTTTTATAGTCCTTCGATCGAAGTCCTATCCAAAAGCGGTATTCACAATCTATCGACTTATTTTCAGTTACATTAATAAGTATTACCAGGATAATTTAATACAGAGTTTTTTTAAATCGACGACTTTAAAATCGGTGTCGTTTAAACTCGATTGATGGATGTGAATACGGAAATGGTCTTAACGACTAAATCGCTACGATATCGTTACGGTTTTCGTTACGTGAATCGGACTACAGTTTAGACGTGACTTTTGCAGTTTTCATCAAGTCACTAGTTCTTGATGGAAGCCTTCCTACGTAGCCTCTTTCAAATAGTGTACTGTATAACCAAACAAATTCTCGATACTGTTCCTAATTTGACCCGGTACCAGCCACCCTCGTTAACCGACATGTGATCGCAAGTCAGTGACAGGCGAATATGTTCGACCAAGTTAAATTAACTTAGGGCTCTGTAACCGCACTGGTAATTAACTTAACGGTAATAAGTACGCTTTGATGTGAGGCAGTCATTCGTATTAATATTTGAAAGGGGTTTTGCTTCGGGTATAAGGATCGCTAAAATATGCATGATTTATTAATGTTGTATTTAATATTAATTAGCTGATACGCTTCGCTCGTGTTTTATTTTTACTTACAGCTTTTATAAATGACTAGCTTTTGACAGCGGCTTCGCCTGTATACGTAAAATGTAGCCTATTCCCCTTAGAAATAAAACAGCTTTATACCGGTGAAAAAAGATTCGAAATCGGACTAGTACTTTCAGAGATTACCCCCTGCAAACAAAAAAAAGAATATAAAAAACAAACTTTACCTCTATAAAATATCGTACCTAATAAGATCTAATCCAGCAACGATTGCATCACTGCTTACCATCAGGTGGGATTGCAGTCAAGTACTAGTTTATGTAAATAAAAAAATATGCCTATAATATATATTAGTGTAGATACTTACACATACAAAGTTTTGACCATATAAATTAGTGTTATATATTTAGATATCCATCTTTGCTACAAAAAAAAAGTGTAGCGCATTGTATTTACACGAAAAACATATGCGTATTCCTTTCCCATGGGATAGAACACCATGGCAAAGGGATCGTTCATAAAATAAGTAGGAAGCTCAAACTAATACAAAAAATCTTCATTTTTTCTGGATGAATAAAATAATAATGTATTTTTCGTATTATTGAATATTGTTATATATTGTATCTTTTATTTTTATTAAAAAGGAAACCCTTTGTTATGTCACTATATACGCATCAACTTTTACTCACCCTATGTTACTTACCCTAAGTTACTTACTCCTTTATCGTGGTTTCATTCAAAAACATGTCATCTCTCACCCAGATCTGGAATTGAATAATTGACATACAGCGTAGCAGCCAATCGCTCAACCACTGAGCCAACCATGCTGTCAAATTGATGGATGACTGAAAATAAGCTCGTAGGACCAAAGTATTGCACTCAAGCAAAGGGCATTTTATGTCGCAGAATAATAAAGTTACACATTTACATTTCTTTAACACATTTCGTATCCATGAAAATGATAATTTCCCCGTGATTTCCCTTTTTAAAATAGGTACTTATACGATGTGAGCAATGAATACTAATATTATATCATTAAAGGACGCTCGTCGAATGTTGAATGGAATCGTTCGACGCAAGTAACGAACCGCTATTGTACAGTCAGAGTAAAATTTAAGGTCTATATTTGTTTGCTTCATGCACGGTAGGATTTTCTGTCATCATCATCATTTCAGAAGAAAGACATCCACTGCCGGACATAGGCCTCCCCCAAGCGTCGCACTGTATTTTCGTGACTCTCACCAGGTCGTCGGTACACCTTGTGGAGGCCTTCCAACGCCGCGTTTCCCGGTATGCGGTCACCACTCCAGAACCTTTCGGTCTCATCAACCATCCGTTCTACGAGCATTATGCCCTGCCCACTGCCACTTAAAGCGCAGGCCACACCGGCAGCTAGCGGGCGGGCGGGCTAGGCGGGCGAACATCGTTTCACCTCTTTACATACTTCGGTTCACACCGCGAGCTACCGACGAACCTAATGAGCTAAGCTAACGAAATATCCGACGATTCCAGCGAAGCTACTCGTTCACCTCGTTGGCGCGCCCGCGCTTTGCTAGCTTAGCTCGCCCGCCAGCCCGCTCGCCCGTCAGCCCGCTCGCCCGGTTCGTTCGCCCGTCCTCCCCATTTCGAGTAGACTAGTCGACGCTCGTCTTTCGAATAGCAGTGTAGTGTTTAGTTTGGGAACGATGAATATGTCATATATCGACGAAAGTTCTGATGATGACTTAACTAAAAATACTACCCCCGCTTCGCCCGCTTAGCCCGCTCCGCTCGTCGCTCGTCTTTCCGTAGTTTTCGGTGTGAACCCCATAGTTTAGTTCGCCAATATTTCTTATAGTTGTATACTGAAGATTTAATTATGGATTGTGTGAGTGATATGAAAGAAAAGAAAGTGACGGGTGACAGGACAGAATGGTAGAAAAAAACGTGTTGCATCGACACCAAACAACGAAGGACAAGGGTAGGAAGATAATGATGAATTAAAGAAAACAGATTTCATTTATATTTAAAAATAACAATCCATTAACCCGTTGTAAACGCAGATCTACGCGAGACACAATGGCTTTTTAATTGTGTCTCTAATTACGGCATACGAGAGGTTAATAAGGTTTCAGATTGAAATCAAAATGGCGTTGGCAAAAAACGTATACTATTTTAACCTTCAAATATTCAAGTGTTGCTACTCCATATGGTAGTCAGTGTCTCAATTTTAAAAGGTAAAGGTAAATTAGTTAACTTTGGGAACGCCATTGTTATAGCGGTAAGAAACATCTTTGAGGAGTGGCTTGAAAGACAACACGGCGTTCTCACCTTCTGCATGACGCAGGTTCTAACCGGACATGGTGAGCACCGGATTTATGTGGAAAAAACGGCCGGGTGTCACTATTGTGTGGACCGCCCGGAGGGTGATCGGGGGCAACGATCTGTCGCGCTGGACCAGATTTAGGGCATGGTCCGGAGCGAGGAAGAATGGCAGGTGGTCGCCTCCTTTTGCGAAGCAGTAATGCTAGCAAAAGAGGCGACCACATGCACGAGGGAACGGCCCTGAAGCCCCAGCCGCCGAGATCCCGATTCTGTTTTCCAGCCACTGTAGCCGCAAGCTTGCGGACGGCGAGCAATGGGTGGTACGCCGTCCGTTCGTCTGGTAACCGTCCGGACCAAGCCCAAGTCATCGACGGCGCGTAATGTTCAGGTCTAAAACGCTCTTTCTCTTTTCTTAAATTAATTGAATTGTCTTATTAAAACGTTTCTTGTGATTTGGCAAGGAATTTGTATCACTTGATAATTTCATTTAGAAAGTTAAGTGAACTTTGTCGAATTATTTCATTAGGTTTAAAGTTTAATCAGTTCAGTTTGAATCTGGCGTTAGGTTGGATTTTAAGGTAGCCAAAACGAATTAAGATATTTAGTCATAAAACTTTTAACATTTATTTTTCTCTAGCTGCTGGGAGCATCTCGGCCCATGTGAATATAAAAAATCGTCGCAAAGGAAAATACTACTGAAATAAAAATATTTTTTAGTGCTATTGCAGGACATGGACATCTTGTGTGCCTACTTTCATCCAAATTCGTTCTGTCGTCCAGAAGTAAAGAAGACGTACGGCGTTGCGCCACCGGTACATGGTGGACATCCCACCCATACATCAAAGCGTTTTGGGAACACATTCATTATACGTACAGCTAAGGAGTGGAATTCCCTGCCGGAGTCTTTTTCCTGTTAGCCTAACCTAGAGATCTTTAAGTCAAGAATGAATAGATTGCTTCTAGGCAAACGTGTTTCATCGTCGGCCACGTCATCGCTTACCGCTTAGGTGAGATAGTGGTCAAACGCCATCTATATAACGCTATCCATTGTAAAAAAGTTACAACAGGTACACTTATAAACATACTCACAAACTTTCGTCTTTGAAATACTAATGTGATTTCTTGGTGACCTTTCAATAGCAAAGGTTCAAGACAGATCGTCTAATGACAGAATGATCATAGGTGTTCAGTAGGTACTGACGACTGTAATAAAGCTTCTGTTGACAGTCAATACATGATAAGGTGGTAATGATGCAACAAGCCTATAAGGCTTTTAAAGTTTTCCATAGTGAGACTCAATCAGGCCTCTTCTGGCTTGCGGACGAGTGTGACCAGTGGGTAGCTCGCCTTCCAGCCTTCCAGCAACTTTCTACGTCTGTAGTGACCTAGAAAGTCCACAAAACCGTAGAGGCCCAGCAGGGCCGAAGCTTACTGGAGTCAGGGTTTGACTTCCGAGAGGGAAAAAAGAAACAATGAAAGACGTCTTCGAACTTTTTTTGTTTTAAGACGAGGCGTGAGCAATAAAATAAATTGCACAACACCTCTTTACGTGGAAACGATTCTAAAATTGTTTTATAGATTGAATTTTTTGGTTGCAAAAGAGTTGCACTCTATGTATCGTTGTGCCAATCTTTAGAAGCCTTAACCCACCTTGCAAACATACTCCTTTAAAAAAGCTACACCTTTATTCAGCCCCGATAATCTTAATCAAGTAATACTGCCCCTAATCTGTTGTTTAGCAAGGCCCCAAAATATAAAGCAATAAGTTTTTTAAACGCTCATCTCTTACAAGCCACAAAGGCAAATCGGCTCAATTTCCTTGGTAACTTAATAATAAAAAAGTAAATACATTTTTAAGATTTCAGCCCACAAATAGCCGAGAGATGATCTACTCACTGATATTATTCAGACCGCTTTTTTACAAAACGTCGAACAAAAGGACCAAGAAAAGGAATACATTTTGACTTTTAAAATTAACTAGGGTTGTAGCGAAACTTCACTTTCTCCTCCGCATTTGCTGAACTCTCGCCAGAGATTGTACTAATTTGTCTTCACAACTTATTAACAAAAGGGTATATAGATCTAAAACTGTGAGGGAAAACTTGTGTAGCTACTGCACTGCCTATCACGGGTTCGATTACCGCACGTTACAAATATTTGTTTGGCCTACAGATAGTTGTTTTGAGTCTGGGTGTTTTTTGTGTATTCTGTATATAACCCATGATTGGAGCAGATACGGCGTAATAGTTAAGGAGTGACCTGATACGACAGTATGCAGTCCTAACACCTACCGTCTACCGTTTTTTCAAGTACTCTTCCGTTCTGGGTGCTGTGCGACCAGGCGTCGATAAATTATAGGAACAATGGACATAATCGTGTTGTGAGATAAGTGGTTAACGTCAGGAACTGCTGTTTACCTTCGGAGTACTCGGTGAGGCGCTTCTAGAAGGCTAATAAGTTACGTTCCTAACTTAATTCGCTAACCATTATTTCTTGATTGGGTGTTCTTACTTGAGCGAAACCCGCTTCCTACAGAACACACTCATTTCTCCATCTAAAGCCAGCTAAAATCTTACAGTCCACTACTCTATTCCACAGTGAGTATGCGTATGTTGTATACATGTTTGTGAACGCGTAATATAATAATAATAATATTCTACAACTATCACAAAACGTCATCTAGTTTCAAACTAAACAACAATTAGACAACTGATAAACTTACTTTTATATTTCTAAATATATACTTATTATAGATAAAATTACACCCAGACAAAAAACAAAAGATCGTGCTCATCACACAAACATTTATCCTGGGTGGGAATCGAACCCACGACCGACGACGACGTTTAGTACCACCTCCACGACGTTTAGTAATCAGGGCCACTGACCACTAGACCAACAGGTCAGTCAAAATATACACAAGACACGTTTGTCATTCGTAGATCTTTGACAGTTGTTAAGCCTCCTCTACACTTCTGCAGATACGTCCGCGGACGTCATCTGCGGATGCGTCCGCAGACGCATAGGGGGGGGGGGGGGGGGGTAATTTGTGCATCTGTTGTATGTCGGTCCTCAGACACACGCAGACGCGTCCGCCTCGAATCCGATTGTTGTCGGTTTTTGTGGCACAGATCAAAGGGTTTCGGCGCGGACGTCCGCTGTCTGTCCACACGTCTGGCGACGCATCAGTTTAATCGGAGTAGCGATTGAGAGTGCACGCGTGCTTCTTGCGGTTTAATTCTTGTTGAAATGGCTAATAAATATGAGCACGCTCACGTAGTAGTTAAAAGTACTAAATAAATAAATACCTGCGGCAGCTACTGTCTCAATATCCATTTTTAACGTGCGTGTTGCGTCTGTCGAGAATGAACCTAGACTGATCGACCTTCAGACGTATGGACAGCTTTTTTTTTTTTTTTCGATGGGAGAAATCATCTTATGACAACCCCCGCTCTTGGCCGGAGCGGGAGATAGTGTCAGACTCTTACTGACTAAAAAACCCATCCCGTTCCTTGAAGCCTTCATACCGAGGCTCGAGCGCCCTTTCGGATAACCCTGGCCCCAGTAAGCTTCGACCCGGCTGGGCCCCTGCTGTTGCTGACAACTCCTTGAGGCGCGCGGGAACAGCGCGCGCCGTCGACGACTTGGGCTTGGTCCGAACTGTTACCTGACGGCCGGACAGCGAGCTTCCCATTGCTCACTGTCCGCAAGACGTATGGACAGCTCGTGGTGATCCATCTGCGAATGCATCTGCTGGCGTCCGCGGACGCATCTGCAGACAGAGGAGGCTTTACAAGTAGTCAAACAGCAGAAAGTTTGACCATCAATCTATCCAAGGAGTATTCTGTTGCCCCAGTCACTGGGTTGTGGAAGTCTGATAGGTAGTCGCTACATGTAAAATAAGGGTATTCAGCCGCCTCCGGTTAGACTCGAAGCCGAACCAGGCTAATTGGAGTACTGTTCTCATCTTTGGTATGGGTCTGCCAAATACCAGCTTGTGCCCTGGAGTCGATTGAGAGGCGAGCCAAGAGAATTATCGGCAATGATGCACTTGTAGAGTCGAAGCTCCAAAGTCTTGAGCATCGCCGCCCAGTTGCTAGCCTGTCGGTTTTCTATCGTCAACATTTAGAGGCTGGAATTGCACAATCTAATTCCGCCAAGTCCGTTCCATCATCGGACCACAAGACGTAAGCCGTTGCGCTACCAGTACATGGTAGACATCCCACCCACACGCACAAAGCATTTTAGGAACACATTTATTGTGCGTACAGCCAAGAAGTGGAATTCCCTGCTGGAGTCTGTGTTTCTTGATAGCTACAACTTAAGGGTCTTTAAGTCAAGAGTGAATAGGTTACTTCTAGGCAAGCGTGCTGCAACGGCGACCACATCATCGCCCACCATCAGGCGAGACGGTTGTCAAACGCAAGCCTATCAATAATATTATTACTTAGCCCACACTGTCCCACTGCTGGGCAAAGGCCTCCCTCCACTCCTTCCAACGATCACGGTTCCTCGCTTTCTCATTCTAGTTCTTAAGTAAGCCATCAATAATAATTAAAAAAAATAATTCAAAAGTCTAGGAAGATGATGCAATTGTGAAGAAATGTTCATTAATATCCTTTTCCTAACTTTTTCACATCCGCCTCGCATTCAACAAAATGACCTCTCTTACATCCCTTCACAACAACAAGTAATGGGGGGTCTTCATGGAGGTATTGTGAACAAAAGACATCGTTCAGCCGCGGATAACTTCTTTTTTACTTTGATTGGCCGTTTATTTTTGTTATGGCAGTTTGATGGGGGCGTCGAAATGTAATGTGCACTTACTTTTTGTGATACTTTTGGTGTAAAATGACGCCCACTACTAATGGCGTTGGTTACTTTTTATGACGTGAGTTTTTGTTATAACTATCATCTCTTAATGATTACATTTACCACTTCTTTCTATGAGAAATAAGAGTGACTATATTTTTTTTTGGCAGGTCGGAAATCATTTATAGAATTGAATAGAATAGAAAGCATTTATTTGACACAATATTTTACAAAAGGTTATGTGCTAATATATAATTATGATCATAATATTCTGTCATTTCCAGCGTACAAATATGGTTGATAAAATTATGGGTCAATGAAATGATTGCATTATTTATCATTAAAATTACAAATAATTGAAATTAATTGAGCAATAGTTACTATGATTACTATAAATGATAAGAGGTATTAATTATATAGTCAAAATTTATAAATAAAATCAAGGATATAAAGTATGGTTCATAGGAAATGTCAAATATTTAGGTAAATTTTTCAGTTATAAAATCTTCAGTCGAGTACATTTGCTTACAAGAAAGTTGAATAACTTATTTTTATAGACTTTTCTTACTCTAGGACGGAGTGAGATAGCGTGTCAGATTTTTACTGACTAAAAGGATCCAATGTTTCTTCAGTAGACCTTTGCATTCTATTACTATGGATTTCCATTTAATATTTTTTAAATCGCTAAAGCTAGGGTTACATAACTGTGCGGTGGTGTGTTGTGGAGTGGGATACATCAATCAAATGAATCTGTTCAAGCCTGCATGACGCCTTACAATCTTTGTTGCCAATCAATGGCGTCAGAAGGCGCCACGACATAACACAACACAGTAATGGAAACTGTGGTTAATGATGTATAAAAAATGTTTTTAATGATACACATAGGTACTCGTAGATAAATTTTCTACAAAATATGTAGCTCAGATACATCAGAAAATGCCAAGATAATTTCGAAGTCGTTGCAATACAGTTGTAATGATTTGAGGAACGTGCACAGAACTGGGTCGCTAACTTTTATGTGACATGAATATTTCAGATATTCCACCTTCGCGATCGCGACGTCCGCTGCCTCATATCGCAAATGGATAATGGTGGGTCATTCTTATTACCCAGTAACTGGGTAGTTCAAGAAAGATAGGTAGCTAATTCGATAGAAGATCGTTCTATGTAAAATACGAGTATTCACTGACAGCGGTTAGAATGAAACATTAAATTGATTTTACTCCATATTTTTTTTTCTGATCATGTCGACGAGAAAATTATTTTTATCACATTACAATAAAAATTGAATTAACATCAACACAATAATAATATGTTTAATATTATTAGATAAGTACTAGCTTTTACCCGCAGCTTCACTGATGTACAAAAAATATAGCCTATGTCACTCAGGAATAAAGCTACTTTCTCATCATCATCATTTCAGCCGATACACGTCCACTGTTGGACATAGGCCTCTCCCAAGCGTCGCCACATCGAACGTTCCTGTGCGTCCCGCATCCATCGGTTTCCCGCTACCTTCACCAGGTCATCGGTCCACCTTGTAGGAGGCCTTCCGGTACGCGGTCGCCACTCCAAACCCTTTCGGTCCCAACGGCCATCTGTTCTGCGAGCAATGTGCCCTGCCCATTGCCACTTAAGTTTCGCAAGCTGCTTTCTATCGGTGAAAAAATTTGGCAATCGAACCAGTACTTCCTGAAGTTACCTCTCTCCTCCTTACTAAACAATAAAAAAATAAAAATATGTATATATCCATACAAACTTTGATTTGTTCACGTTTTACCACTGTATCACCAGGGGCTACTAAGTGGTGGTATTAATCAAAATTCAAAAAAACCGGCCAAGTGCGAGTCGGACTCGTCCATGAAGGGTTCCGTAGCAGCAAGTAACATAATATTAAAGTTCTTGTAATGTGTAGTAACTTTAATCGATGTTTTAATAATAGTGAATTTTTTTACGATTTATGACGAATTCAAAAAAAAAAACTACTTACTAGATTTCGTTCAAACCAATTTTCGTTGGTAGTTTTTTAGTTTTATCATTCTCTTATTTTAGAAGTTAGACGGGGGGGGGACACACATTTTACCACTTTGGAAGTGTCTCTCACGCAAACTATTCAGTTTAGAAAAAAATGATATTAGAAACCTCAGTATCGTTTTTAAAGACCTATCCATAGATATCCCACACGTATGGGTTTGATGAAAAAAAAATTTTCAGTTTTAAGTATGGGGACCCCCAAAATTTATTGCTTTTTTTCTATTTTTATCTGATAATCTTAATGCGGTTCACAGAATACATCTACTTACAAAGTTTCAACAGTATAGCTCTTATAGTTTCGGAAAAAAGTGGCTGTGACATACGGATGGACGGACAGACAGACAGACAGACAGACAGACAGACAGACAGACAGACAGACATGACGAAACTATAAGGGTTCCGTTTTTTGCCATTTGGCTACGGAACCCTAAAAATCAACTTTACTCTCTCGTAGACCATTTGCAGGCACTTTTGGATAGTCAAATGTCGGTCAATTCAACAAAAGTGAAGCTAAATTGCACGTTCCAAAGCGTAGATCTCTATGGAGAAGAACGTGCAAAAATCTCCATGGACACTCTTTTAAATCATATTATGTGTTACATATAATGTTTGGTTACATATTTCATGTTTGGTTCTTTTATGTGAGCACAATGGAGATAATAACAAAAAAAAAAATATTAATAATAATTTAAAGATACAAACTGAATTAAGTCACTAGCAGGTAAGGGATGACCAGACTTAACTGACGGCAACCGTTCACGAGCATGACGCGAATTCGACGGGGTATTATTGACAAGGGAACACGCTTAACCAGAAATTACCTATTCATAATACAATGAAAACAATTTCATTTTTCCGGATTGAAAGCGTAATTTCCTTCTTCAGATATTAAGGTACCAATCTCTTCTTGAATCTAAATGGCTTTGGTGGCTTGATGTGAAAAGGAAGCCAGTGGACGGAGAAACTCATCTCCATGAGGTTTATTCAATATGGATTTTTCATCATTGAATTGAGATTATGGAAAGCAACTTGTGAAGTTTATCTACAGGTATTTTTCAAGTAACGGTTTGTGTTTATTGGTACAAAATAGTATTAGTCTTTTTTTGAATACATATATTTTAACTAACTAGGTCTTTTTTTCTTGGGAACTCATTAAATAATTTTACCCGCTAGTATTATTTTTCTGTATTCCTTTTAATAGACTTCAAATGTTTCTATAATAAAATAATAACATAATAGTCTTTATTAAATCTTTTACACAGTACAGTTAAATTATATATAATACCCACAAGTTAATCTTAAATAAATAATGATGCCCAGCAAATGACTATGTGTATAACTAAATAATCAATATTTCAGGACTTATGGAAAAATATTTTTAAACCTAGAATTATGTATAATTAGCGACGTTTTTGAGCTAGGTCATAAAACCTGTGTTTCAGGTCATCACTTAACAAGACTAATCATTACGGGTGCATGTATACAGAATTATAGAATAACAACGTAAGAACCTTACATTTTAATATTATCATACTAGAACTTCTAATAGTTTTTCTGTGTCTGTGTAATTGAGTATTAATAGATATTCCGATATCAATGTACTTCATTTAACATACCGTCGACCGCAAAAGTGCGCCTTTGGTGGCCGGTAGTGGCTCTGTGACTCTCGACATCGGAGCGGTCTCCGGGTGATGAGGGTTATATCCATCTTTTTTTTTTGGTGGGTAAAAATCATCCAAATGGCACCCCCCTGTGCTTGGGCGAAGCGGAAGACAATGTAAGACTCTTCCTAACTAAAAAACTCACCCCGTTCCTTCTTGCCAAGCTTCCCTATTGGATAGCCCTGGCCCCAGTAGACTTCAACCCGGCTGGGCTCCTGCTGGTCAGCAACAACTCCTTGAGGCTTACCATGTCCGGTGAGAACCTGCGTCATGCGGAAGGTAAGTACGCCATGAGGTGTTTCCAGCCAGGGTTATATCCACTTCACGGTTTCGCCCCTCCTTTGTTTGCAATTTAGATCTAAGGATTACATGTGCAGGATGTTTTATAGCTACCACAACACTTGAAGACATGGTTGGATTTAAACTGGAATAAGTCTATACATCCCAGAAAGGTAAAAACTATTTGGCGATTTCCCACTCCAAACAAAAAAAAAAGATATTATGTCGTGTCATCAACGAATCTCCATCAAAACACAAACTAAAATAAATCTAAAAGTAAGCTGTATTACGAAACCGACAACAATTACTTGACACACACATCTCATAACGCTTCATCATCACACATATGATCGTTTTGTTCTCACTTTTCCTACATAATAATATAAGTATCTCATAACAATCTGACGAGAACATAAAGGTTTGCCACGTAACACGTTTACGTCTCTCGACCGTGGCACGTTACGAACGCTTCAAGAGCCTCCCAAAGAGCCTTTTAAGATATAATGCCTTCTTTTTATAGGAGTATTATCAAAGTGTCACCTGAACTATAAGTAATGATAAGAAAAATATACCTAATACACAAATATTATTTATAAAAGTATACAATTTATGGACGGTGAACGGGATGAGGATAATTTTTTTTCTTTCTTTTAGAAATTACTTGTGTATTGTGGGCATGTTCATAAACAATAAACTCACTTACACGAGACACCTAAACATAGATTTTTTGTAGATCATACAATTATTTCGACGGGTGCATAGTCAAAAAAATGCATCTGCAAATCTTCTTTCAAGTGTTAACAGTGCAAAAAATGAGGCTATAATGCGTATCCTTTTTGCCATGTTCTGAAATCATTGTTGACATTATTTCAACCGAAAAACCTCCATGCTGGTCTAGCCGCGCCTGTCACTACAACAATGGGTCCCGTGCTTCTCGCATCCATCGGATTCCCAACTCTCACCACCTTGTAGCAGGCTTTCCAACGCTGCGTCTTCCGGTATGAGGTCGCCACGCCAAAAACTTTCAGCCCCATCGATCTATTTTGCGAGCAATCTGAACTGCCCTTTGCCATTTAAGTTGGGCGATTCTTCAAGCTGTATCGGTAAACTTGGTTCTGCTTTGGATATTTTCATTCTTATCTCCATTTTACCGAGGTCGCGTCTTTTTCAGTGTGTAGCGACATCTATGGCACCACATAAGAACTACGAAGAAAGTACGAAATCCTGCATCGCACAAACAAAGTTCTCTGCGCGATTTGAACATATACGAAAGCCCGAAATCATCTATCGGGCAGTAGCCCACCAGACTATAACACCTGTCTGGTCGGAGGATCCTCCCTTTTCAACGGAGGTTTGCGGGACTTTACTCTCTGTTTCGCATACTTCCAAACAGTATTTTCACAAATTATCCAATTGTCTACAAACTTGGGATAAAAACTGCACCAATTTCACGTCCCAATATTCTCGAGGAATCAATAAGCGAATAGGTAATAAAAACAGTCAATGAACTCCACGAGAAAAAACACCCGTCTGATTATAATTTAGGTGTCTTTAAGGCAAGAATGAATAGGCTCTTAATAAACTAGTGCGCCTCACCATCAACGATTGCATCACTGCTTACCATCAGGTGGGATCGCAGTCAAGCACTAGTTAATACAAATAAAAAAAAAAAAACCGCCAAAACCAGGTAACGACCTGGCAAACAGGCTAAACTGACAACTTAGACATTTGTAATAGCTAAATTTTATCTCTGTACTTGCAATAGGCACTGAGCTACAGGTGGGTCAAAAGTGGGTCGAAACGGTTCGTGTAAATAGTGTACGGCATGCGCGCGGCCTGTTGCTGGAACTTGGCCTGCGCACG
Source organism: Mythimna albipuncta (assembly GCA_929112965.1). NCBI lineage: Eukaryota > Metazoa > Arthropoda > Insecta > Lepidoptera > Noctuidae > Mythimna > Mythimna albipuncta. Next base: position 32,075,087 of record OV815959.1, read on the forward strand.
GCCGTGCGCTTAGATAATAATAATAATAATAAATATAAATAAATGAAATAATAATAATATTCCACAACTATCACACAACGCCGTCTAGTCTCAAGCTAAGCAAAGCTTGTGTTATGAGTACTAGACAACTGATAAACATACTTATATATTTCTAAATACATACATATTATAGATAAATTACACCCAGACACAGAACAAATGATCGTGCTCATCACACAAACATTTGTCCTGGGTGGGAATCGAACCCACGACCTCCGGCATAGCAGTCAGGGTCACTAACCACTAGACCAACAGGCCAGTCAAATTAGAGATAGATATTACAACTTAGAGAATTTCTTTTAAGGCCTTGTTTACGATCTGTTGAATTTTATACTGAGATACTACTGGTAAAATTGTTGCTACAATATTTTAGGGCAGACTCTTGGGCGATGTAATAATCGAATTTCCCTTTGATCCTTCGGGCCTGATTTGATCCTGACGGGTCTAATAAACTGTTATTCAAACCTCAAAGTAGCACTTATTAAATGATCCAAAATATATAGGTACACTTTTAATTTTCATCAACCAGCCTTAATTTGCAAAAATAAATATTTATACTAAAATGAAAATAGGACTAGAAACGTGGTTTTTCGATTACGAGAAATGTAATTTCTTGGTTTGTTATTTATCGGCAAAAACAAATAGTGTTAGAAATTTAATGTGTATTTATGTTTCTTGGCAAATTTCTACTCTTGGTGAAGAAATCGTTTTTAAATTGCGCAAAGTTACATGTTGACAACCAATACTACAAAACAAAACATAATTAACTGATTTTTTGGTCGACAAATTATATAAGACCTTTTCGCGAACATTATTATTTCTTTGTGGCATTTGTGAAATTTTACGAGTTTGAGGTTTTTTTTTTTATGGCGGGTAAAAATCATCCAAATGACATCCCCCGCCCTTGGGCGACGCGGGATATAGTGTCAGACTCTTACTGACTAAAGAACTCACCCAATTCCTTCTTGCCTATGGTATCGGGGCCGAGCTTCCCTTTCGGATAACCCTGACCCCAGTAGGCTTCGACCCAGCTGGGCCCCTGCTGCTGCTGACAACTCCTTGAGGTGCGCGGGAACAGTGCGCACCGTCGACTGTTTGGGCTCGGTCCGAACATTTACAGGACGTTCGAACAGCAGAGCTACCCATTGCTCGCCGTCCGCATGCGCGTACGGTAGCCGGAAATCGGGATTGAAATCCCGGCGGCACCGTTGCCTGATGTGGTCGGCCTCCTCTTTTGCTAGCATTACTGCTTTGCAGAAAAAGGTGTCACTCCTCCTCACTCCGGACCATGGCCTGTACCAAGGCCCGGCGCGAGAGAGCGCCGCCGTCGATCGCCCCTCGTGGGCACGGCGATGCTCTGCCCAAACGGGGCAGCACGAGTTTGAGGTGGAGGAATCAGCGCTCGTCGACGTCATAGAAACTCCGAAAAACAATTGTCTCGCCTGAGAAACAAATTTTCACTGGATCTGTATATTAATCAACAAGATGTCAAACAAATTACTTCAGAAACGGGTCAATTAAAAAACTTTTGATTAATGGTGGGCCCAAGAAACTGTAGTTAATGGCCTAAAGTATCGGATTTTATGACTTGTGAGGGGGATTCTGTTTCAGTTAAAATTGAATTTTGGAATAAGTAAATTAATATCCCTAGCGGGAGTTATACGAAATGATGAAGTTTATCGCTAGGCCCTCAGGCGGTGAGCAAATCATTGTTTAGCGTTATAAGGCAGAATATAATAATTTAGTTTGGTTTCCTATCGCCTCATTGGTCATGATACGCCATATCTTCTTCTTCTTCTTCCTGCCCTTATCCTATATTACTTGGGGTCGGCTCAACATGTTTTTTTCTTCCATTCTGTCCTGTCAAGCGTCGAACTATCGCAACTAATAATTAAAATAAAATCGGCACGTATTATTTACAAAAAAAACACCTTGCTTCACACTAGGAATTACTCATTTATTTAACCATAACGACAAAATGCCAATTACACTGATTACAATAGTTACAAATAGTGTCAAAGACGTTAAAGAAAATATAACAGATAAATATAACTAAACCTTACATTCAGTCTTCTCGCAAATCGCCAGATATTCGGTCAATATCTGTTTCTATTCGTCAGCGAATAGATCTAGTCTAGGACTGGATTCAAGGAGAGCGTTGAGCGCGATTAACTTTCGCGGAATAGGAGACATACGTCGTGAAACCATACGGCAACGTTTATCGTGGGTGCGTTCACAAACATGCACAGACACCCACACTCGGAACACCTTTCTGTAGGCCATACAAATAATTGTTTCGTACGGGGATTAAAACCCGCGAGCCGCAGCGCAGCAGCGAACCGTTCAACCACTGCGTCAACAGTGCCATAAACCGTTTCTGCGGAATGCGGTGTTATTAGGCAAAAGACAATTCTCCTAAATACTGTCTTGTTGACTCTCAAAGATTACTAGACTTACCGTACTACACGGTGGTAGGATATACTTATGTATATCATCAAGAATTTATGATTTCTACTAGTTTATGAATTTGATGATTATTCGTCAAAGTTCATGAACTAGTAGAAGTTCGTATTCATATCGTGTAAGACGCGAACTTATGCAACAAGCATTTTTCACTAGTCGGTTTAAATAAAATATTTTAAATCTTGCGCTGAACTTCCAGAAACTTATTCTTTGATCGAAATTTGTCCTATTGAAGTAGTAACTAATATTATCTTCTACGTATAAAGCCAAGATAAAAAAAAGAAACAGGAGTTTTTGAACATAAATGTACCTAATTTTTATTAGTATTGATAGGCTTATGCTGAACCACTATCTCACCTGATGGTAAGCGACAATGTGGTCGACGGTGGAACACACGCTTGCCTGTCTGATACGCACTCTCAGTCCACCCTAGAACGGGAGGAATCTTTAGATGATTTCCTATCTTAAAAAAAACTTCGATATCTATACTAAAAAAAGGTAAAGTTTGTTTTTTTGTTTGTAGGAGGTAATTTCTGAAAATACTGGGCCGATTGCTAAAATATTTTCACCGATAAAAAGCTGCTTTATTCCTAAATGACATAGGCTTATATGTTATGTACGCGGGCGAAGCCACATGCAAAGGCTAGTATTAAATATTCTGCGAAAGCGCAAAAAAAAAACAGACACCCAGCTCCAAACAGGCACCCGCTCTTTTAACCAGTACGTAACAAAAGAAAATAGTGTTAACCGACACCACTATTTTCTTACAGTATACGCAAAACATATTTATCCTCAAATATCTTTACGTATATAAACTCTATACACATAATACTTAAGTCAAGGACTAAGAGAGACCTCTCTGCGAGCCATTACTTTTATTTGCTTGTTTACTTATGTATTGCTTACCCTATGTACTGTGTGCTTAGTCAATGTAGAACAATTGTTTGTCTGTTGGCAGAACAGTTGTTTTATGTTGCGCTACTAAATGAGAGAGATATAAAATTCTTTATGTGTCTACTAGCTTCTGCCAGCGGCTTTGCCTTCGTAAAAGTAGTTTAGCGTCATCTATAGCGTCACATACGAATTAAAACATACGAAATATATATATTCCACAACTATCACACAAGCCGTCTAGTCCCAAGCTAAGCAGAGCTCGTGTTATGGGTACTAGACAACTGATAAACATACTTATATATTTCTAAATACATACATATTATAGATAAATTACACCCAGACACAGAACAAATGATCGTGTTCATCACACAAACATTTGTCCTGGGTGGGAATCGAACCCAAAGCCTCCGGCATAGCAGACAGGGTCACTAACCACTAGACCAATAGGCCTGTCAAAATCCTGCGCAATTAGGCAATTATCACACTGCCATGCATCATTGCCTGTTGCCTGTCAACGCACCTACGCGCGTACTTGCTGGAATGCAGGTCTGCATCATCGTGCAAGTTTTTAACGCACTCACACGCGTAGTTGCGTTTTGTAAATTCACACAGGCTCTGACTCATTTCATACAAAATCCCGCACGGCACTACGAGACTCAGTGTGCCATACCTTGCGTGTCGCCCCGCAATTACGCGCGTAGACGCATGTTTCTCCGCTTATAGGCGCTTGAACTGCAGGAACGCGCGTGGATGCATTTTCCGTGTGTTTGACTGTGCGTGTTTTCTATACAAACGGAGATACTTACAAGCAACGTTAAAACACTCATTCAGGCGCATCGCTGCGTGGTGCGTGTCAGTGTGATAATCGCCTTAAGGCCCAAGTGCCCGAAAAGTGTCATGAAACAGTGACTTTCTGAAACCTTACTCCTCGGTAACGACCAGATTTATAGGCTGGAAAAATTTACGTTTATTATAGATTCAAGAACAATATTTAATTTTTTCGTGCGATTAATACTTTTACAATTATGCTCTCAATAGAAAAGACGTTGTTACTGCCATGAGGCTTCGATCTGGTCACATTCCATCGAGGAAGTTTACGTTCCTCATGGGTATCACCGATTCACCTAATTGTGTAAAATGCGGAATAATTGAGGACGTACAACATATTCTGGTGGAGTGTGAGCGGGGCGAACGCCTCAGAAGAAATATGTTTAGTACTTTAAATTTGTTAGATATCGGTATTTGCAACAACATTTTAGCTAAGCCTACGTCAGACAAAGCAAGAGTTTTATACAGCATTTATCACAATCATCTAAAATAAATCAAAACACAAAATTTGGCTATGATGGAGCGACATGGTCAAAATTGTGACAAAGCTCCTTAATAAAGATAAAAAAAAATCTTTTGTCTAAAAAAATATTTAACATTTTCGCTACTTTTCCCTACTCCTTCGAAACGGCTTGGATCTTTAGAAACATTTTTAGACATACAAAATTGGTGGTTAAATATTCTTAAAAGTGAACATTAGCGTAGTAAATCAATAAATATTTCGCAAAAAAAATGAATTTAAAGGTCCGCCATTCACTATTCGAGCGCAGCTAGCCGCAATTAAATGCACAGATACGCGTACTGCCGCCTAGGCGGGTACGATAGTTGTGTCCATTTAATTTCGGACAGATAGTTCAAGGGCCTTAACATTCACTGAAACCTGAAAGAAAATCTCCCCGCTTCGCTCATCCACATAGCCGCTCCCTTATATCTGTGCGGGTTCAAGTTGAGTTCAGGTAAGTGCTCGGGCTCTGTGCTAAGTTCTTGTAAGTTAGCGCTAAACAACTCAAGACTTTAGCTTTAACGGATCAAGGAGTTGTGGTAACAATTTTAGTCTGCCTCATTTGTATTGAGGAAAGGTTTACTTTGTAGGGAAGTTATGGAGTGGATCAAGGAGGACGTTAAATTTTTTTTTGATGTAGGAATTTTTTTTATGATATCTCCCGCTTTAAGGGGGAGCAGGAGGGCGTGTCATAGTTTTACTGGCTAAACTACACTTACATTTCTGCGGTTGTGCTTGGCGTTCTTTGGTCACGGTAACTTTTTTGGTCAATTCGCTTTTTTTTTATACTATCTACTACTATCAATAACTTTTTGTAATTTTTTTTTTGATTTTTTTAATGAATTTCTATGAATTAAGCTGGCATAAAAATCTATGAATTTTTATGCCAGCCTAATTCTCTAATTTATTTTTTCATAAATTTGGTGTTTACCTGGGGTCTACCATTCATATCAGAACTTATTGTTATAATAATTATTTTGCATAGCAACAGATAGCACAAACTTTATTTCGCAGAAAATCGTTTCGCACACACCCATTTGTCATACATTCAAAACTCATAATAATATAATATAAAAACACTGTTGGTTTACATAGGGTTGATGGAGGTCCAATGCGACCTCCTATTTCCGGGTGGTTATCTATACATATAATAAAATCGTAGGAAAGTCAAAACTGTACATTGAATATTTTTTTAAAAGAATACTTGGGGCGTGATCTACTATCGATATCGAAGCCAAAAATATAGTATGTAGAATTTTTGTCTGTTTGTCTGTATGTATGTCCGGGATAAACTCAAAAAGTACTGCATGGATTTACTTCAAATTTTCCATGAATATTACTAAGAGGTCGGGTCAACATATAGGCTACATATTATCACGCTATCACCTACGGGGGAGAAGCTGTGAATCTTTATTTATCTTAAGCATTCTGTGACAGCGTGTAATCTAACGATGCATATTTAAATGTTGTTTTTGAGTAAGCCATGCTATTATCTAGCTTTACACCATAAAAACTACGCCATTTAAGTAACTTGGGAAGAGAAATATATTTTAATGAATGTTAGTAGTATAGAGACAATTTTAAAGCAGCGCCATCTATGAGATTCTATAAAAATCAAATCAAGTTACATGTTAACACTTTTTGGAAATTAATAATTTAAATTTGATCATGTAGTTAGTTATTCTTAAAATTCATAGATGGTGATGTGATGTGATGTGCATTTTCTTCATAAAAGTTGTATCATATAGTTCGTTTTGACAAATTCAAGTTCCAACAAAACCCTGAAAAACTTGAGTAGAGTTGAGGAAGACAATTAAAAAAAAATGCGGTGTTAAGTATTACATTTGTGGTGTGAGAGGTGGCATTTTTCCAGCTCTGTGAAGTCGACCAGTTTGCGAGATCCCTTACGTATGACGAGGTGCCTCCATATTACACGTAAGACCAGCAAAGGGGTGTATTTAACTGACATCGACGAGGGGGTGCTGTGGAAGGTTTTCCGGGAATTTTCAAGGACACCGCATTGGGTAGGGTTTAAACCGTGCATCCGAATAATGGCGAATGCCACACTGCGGTTATTACTTCACACTGTCCGAGGCCCAACGTCTTTCGCCTTTCTGAGGACATTTGATGACGTGGAGTATCCCACTTACCACGCAGCCTGCGTAGCATGCCACCTTCTCGACGGTGACCAAAATTGGAATCCTCGCGGAGGCGAGCGTCAGTGTCATCTTTTTGCCGTCATATTGGTGTTTTGTGGAGTCGCGAACCCGGTAGCTTTGTGGGAGAAGTATCGCCATCATCTTTCTGAAGATTTTCTACGAGCTTTGAGGCGTGCTACTGGAGACGAAGTCGAAGTAACTGATGAACGCGTGCTGAACACCTGTCTCAGTTCACTTCAAGATGTGGTCATTTCTGTGGGCGGCAATCCGCTGATCGAATATGGGTTACGAGCTCCCCTATCACCACCGTATCAAGGCCGTGGAAATCGGGAGTATAACGCTAAGACAAATTACGAGCCGGGCGAAATGACCACTATACGAAATGACCATGATACCGTGTTCTCTTCAGAGCAAAAACAAATGACACCGTCCTAGAAAGCGTTGGGCAAAACCAGGGTAAAATGTTTTTCATGGATGCTCCTGGTAGAACAGGAAAAACATTTGTTACCACTGGCATGCTTGTAGAGGTCAGGAGGCAAGGCGAAATTGCTATTGCTGTAGCATCGTTGGGAATCGCTGCCATACTGCTTCCGGGTGGCAAGACAGCACATGCCATGTTTAAAATTTCCATCGATTTAAAGAGCGCCGAAACGCCTGTTTGTGATATGTCACGTAACAGCGATAAGCGACACGTGCTCAAGGATTGCTCTCAGATCGTATGGGATGAGTGTACGATGGCCAATAGGCAGGAGGTTGAGACCGTGGACAGAACCCTGCAGGACATCCGCAGGAACGAACATTTGATGGGTGGTGTCACAGTTCTGTTCAGTGGCAATTTCCAGCAAACACTTCCCGTAGCGACGCGGGGATCGAGGGCTGACGAGGTGAATGCTTCATTGAAACGATCTTCGTTGTGGTCACGAGTTCGTATGTTGCGCTTGAACATTAATATGAGAACTCGGCTCGGCGGTAATGCACGTGCATTGCAAGAATTCTCCGATGTCCTTCTAAGTCTTGACGAAGTCACTCTGACAGGTGGTGCTTCCAGAGTCTCTCGATAGAGTGGTATCCAGCTTAGAAGAACTCATTTGCTGTGTGTACGGGGACATCAGTCGTATACTGCACCAGCTTCTTGGGTGTGTGAGCGATAATGCCGACGCCCAAAAATGATCAGGCAGCAGCAAATAACGAATGCATTCTCTCGGAAATTGAGGGGAATGACGTGGTCTACACCTCGATAAACACTGTTGTCGAGCAAGATGACGCCACACATTATCCCGTGGAATTTCTGAACTCCCTGTCAGCAAATGGATTTTCAGCGCATACCATCAAGCTGAAGGTCGGTGTCCCGATTATGCTTCTTCGGAACCTATCTCCTCCGAAGTTATGCAACGGGACCCGCTTTAAAGTCATCTTGCTCCACAGACACACCATTGAGGCGGAAATTCTTACGGGTTGTGGCGTCGGCGAGGCAGTATTTATACCACGCATTCTCCTCATACCTCACAACTTCCCGTTCCAGTTCAAGCGCGTACAGTTCCCCGTGTGTGTTTGCTTCGCGATGACCATCAATAAGTCACAGGGGCAGACACTGAGGACAGCGGATGTCGACCTCAGGACGAGTTGCTTCTCTCACGGGCAACTGTACGTCGCTTGCTCCCGCGTCACCAGTACCGACTCTTTTTACATTTTGCCTCCTGGCAGCATAACTACTAACGTAGTTTATAGGGAAGTTTTGTAAGGTGTGATACCTTTGTACGTATTTTTACTCTTTTGTGTCCTGGAATGTATTCCTGCATTATTTTCCCTATTTCCTTCAGTCTCATCTTATGACTGAACTCAGCAGGATTCCCATATAACTCTCTTCACTTGCTTCGTTTGCAAAAAAAAAAAAAAATATTTTAAAAGTTGTTTACTTATTATACTATAGCGACACTGGCATCTTAGGTATTTTTGGTGCTGTAGAGCCTTCACGCAGACGATGTCGCGAGCAGCAGCTAGTAATTTATAATATAAGACTTTATGGATTTCTTTTGTATAAATATATCATAATTGTTGAAATGAAATATTTACTTGCAGTTATTATTAGATAAACTCTAAAGTATATTAGTTGGTCAATTGAGGTTATGTACTCTTTACTTTGCTCCGATTGGTCGGTTGGTCGACCGAGTGTTTGTGGGGGTTTGTGGTGGGGAAACACTGAGTTTGTGACTGTCGGTTTGGACAGAGTCAGTCTGCTTTGAGTTGTTGAACAGAAAACATGTCCGACTAATCTGTGTCTTTGTAAATGATTGTTAATAGAACGATAAGTACGAAATTGTGTTGATCGAGGGAATAAAATATTTATACAATTTATCCTGAAGTGTTTAATTTATCACACTATGTCGCTCAGGAATAAAGCAGCTTTCAATCAGTGAAAAATTTTTAGCAATTAGACAAGTACTTTCAGAAATTACCTCCTACAAAAAAAAAACAAACTACCTCTTTATAATATTTGTATAGATTACACTGCTAACACAGCTTAACTTGCCAATAAGTCTACTTATAAATATGAAACTGTTCAGAAATTACCTTCGTTACATGAAGCCCAACATACTTCCTTTGAGCATCGAGCAATGCAATGAAGTAAATTGAAACAACTTAATAACCCTGACTGCCTCGATACAACTAGTGCCAACAGTAAACAGCATCAAAACTAGTTGAATCAAGACTAACTTGCGCTGGAAGTACTTCATCGAGTTCAGAGGTAACTATAATACTCTCATGTAAGTCTTCGTCTAAGTCAATAATTTTTGGTAAGTGGAATACCTCTTTAAGTGAGTCAAAGCAGGTTCCTATCTTGGAAATCCCAACAAAATTAATCAGAAAAAAAAAACAGAGGAGAAGGAAAATCATAATTTCCACTTCCCTTTTTATGAAGTAGGAGACACACTGTACTAAGTGAAAGACATCCAGTATCCACTGGATGCAGGTCCTCCTCTAGCGTTCCTATATGTACTGATCCATAGCCTTCTAGATCAACTGATGTGGTGACTGTCACCCTCACCAGGCTAATCTCTACTCCAGAATCTAACCAGAAAGAGGACAGAAATCTTCTTCTTCTTTTCGTATAGATGTGCTCTTGCAGTATTTTTTCTGACCTGTATTTGGCAACCTCTATGGTTTTAATATTGGCCTCGTAAAGATCATAATAACCGCAAGTGGTTTTGCAGGATAAACAGCATAGCAGGTGACGCATGTCCAGTGCTGCGGCTCCACACTGACACAGTGTTAGAGATGGGTCGACGAAGCCCCATTTGGTAAAGTTTTTTTTGTTTGTAAGAGGTAATCTCAGAAAGTACTGGTCCGTTACGTTTTTTTTTTCATCGATAGAAAGCTGCTTTATTCCTGAGTAACATAGTTTATATTTTATGTATTTGGGTAAAGCTGCGAGCAAAAGCTATTGAAAAATATTTTTAGTAGAATAATAAACTCGTATACATTTGAAAGGCATCTTATACGGTGCCTCTCAGTATTTTTTATTGGCAAATAAACCATTTTTCAACTTACCTTTCGCAGCTTTAGACACGTTACATTACATAACATACACATGTTAGTTTGTAGCACGTAATATTTCAGAAAACATATTTTTATTACTTTTATTACCTCACGCACGGAGCCTTTTATTTGTTGAGAGGTCAAGATTCTCGTTTTATGTTGTACTTCACACTTAATACCCAGCCAGGTACGATGCGAAGTCGTTTGGCCCGTCATAAAGTGATTTAACACACATTAATGAACACTTGCCAAGCTATTTTCTGATATAATGTTGTTCTCCTAACTAAGTAATAGCTGATTTAGGTGGGAGAAAAAGGTCTGAGCAATTTTAGTGTTAATAGAGTCACAATCACACACAACAATTTTTTTTTTGTGACGTAGGTAACAACAAATTTACTGTTTTCAGATTTTTTCCTGACCTGTGCTATAAGACCTTTCTTTGTGCAAAATTTCAGGATTCTGAGTCAACTGGAAGTACCCTATGAATTTCGATCTTTGAGAATATCAAAATATACGATTTTTTGCGACACAAACGGCCGTATCTTTTTTATTCTTTAATTTAGAAGTTTGATTTTTTCACAGCTTGAAGGGACCGCAGACCTGAGTTTATGGTTTTAATTTCAACTCGATACCTCCACACGTTCTTGAGATAAATGATCTTGACAGACAAACAGACAGATAAACAGATGGACGGACAACAAAGTGATCCTATAAGTTTTCCGTTTTTTCCTTTGAGGTAGGGAACCCTAAAAAAATGAATAATATATCAAATATTCATGAATCACATAAAAATCACTACTATAAAGTGTTCAAGTGATCCAGTTATTCAAGAAAAGTATAGATATATTTGCACAAGAAAAGTCTATAGTAAAAATGAAATATATTACTTCAATAAGCAATCTACAGAGTCCCTCTTCACCATTCAAAAAGTAACAAATCGATCCTGGAATCTGACGCGGGCATCATAAAAGGTATTCTAGAAATCTATACAGGGTCCCTTAATATCATATAACGTGGCACATATTTCAAATATATAGCCCTATCAATATTATTAGTGTAAATGTCTGTATGTTTGTTCTGGGAAGTTAGTTAACCAATCAAGCCTTTTTGGAGTGGGAAAATCATCAAATAACTTCTCCTGCTATGGTGGAGCGAGAAGAAATCAGACTTTTACAGACTAAATCTCATTTGTATTCCTTCTGTTGTCCGTGGAAAGTCTCATACTTATCATCATCATCATCATTTCAGCAGAAAGACGTCCACTGTTGGACATAGGTCTCCCCCAAGCGTCGCCACAACGACATCCTGTGCGTCTCGCATTCCGCGACTCTCACCAGGTCGTCGGACCTTGTAGGAGGCCTTCCAACGCTGCGTTTTCCTACCTTTCGGCCTCATCGACTATTCATTCTACGAGCAATATGCGCTGCCCACTGCCACTTCAGTCGAAGAAAGTCTCGCATACTTCCGTTGAAAAGGGAGAGTCCTCCGACTAGACAGATGTTCCGTCTGGTCTGGCCAACTGTCTATTGGTTGGCTTCTAATCGTGTGTAGATTTTTAATACCATAAAACAGAATTTTGAGTTTTACTTTCTATATGCCTTCATTGACATCGCTATAGTCCTTTCTGATCTAGGGCCATGGTGCACCTTTCGAACTATTCCGCAATATAATCATCAATAAATCATTAGCGGAAGCATTGACAGCAGCGCATTCTCAGCGTTGGAAGGCTTCCTACAAGGTCCAGATCTGGATGAGTCCAATCTACAAAGTCTTGAGCACAGGCGAAGGGTAGCCAGCCTTTCGGTGTTTTACAGAATGTACTTCCACAATTACGTGACTTGATTCCACCATCTCACTTCTACCATCGGACAAGCCGACGAACGGCGAGTATCCATCCTTATGTTCTCGAAATCTCTACGGTCCGGACCAAGCGTTTCCCCTCGTCGTTTATACCTCTTACATTGAGTAACTGGAACAATTTGCCTGCTGCGGTCTCCCCATCCGATTATAATTTAGGTGTCTTTAAGGCAAGAGTAAAAAGGCTCTTAATAAACTAGTGCGCCTCACCATCAACGATTGCATCACTGCTTACCATCAGGTGGGATCACAGTCAAGCACTAGTTTACATCAATTAAAAAAAAAAAAAGGTGGACCGGTGACCTGGTGAAGTTTGCGGGAATTTGATGGATGCGGGATACGCAGAATCGTTCATTGTGGCTATACTTGGAAGGCCTATGTCCAACAGTGGACATCTATTGGCTGATATGATGATGACGATGGTGGCCGACTGGATTTTGATATAATTTGGCAAATGGGTCGACCCATGAAGCCAAATTGTAACGAAATCCAGTGACCGATGACCTATTAGCCAAACCACATATCAGGACCTGATATGACATGGGTTATTATATTCTATCCTCGTTATACGTCACCATGAGTTTTGAGTCACCGTAACTTCAACGGGTGAAACCGGGCTACCGGCTAGTTAAAGTAAATAAATCGTTGATGTATTGACGGAGGAGGAAGGGTCTTGAAGGCCAGAGCTATTTATGTAACACTATGTTGGCTGGCCGGATTTTTCTAAGCTTTCCATCGAAAGGTCAGACAAATCTTATTATTATTTATCAGGCGAAAGTATTTATCGAGCGCGGTTGTTGATGCTGCGCTATACCACAAAATAGGTACAGAAGTTAACCTACATACAAAGCGTGCTCGAGCAACGCACACATAGACACCGCTCACGGACATGATATCTCGGAGCGCCACGGCACGCTCGTCGAACAGTTCAAAGTCAAACGCTCATTAATGTGCGTCCACCAGTGAAGTACATACATGAGATTCTTCTGTATCTATCTATTTCGTGACTATACTCCATCTGTTCAGGTAGATAACTAAATGTTAACAATCTTAACTTATCTTTTATCGAAAAAAACTGCCAAAAAAATGTATTTAAAAATGTTTACAATTAGCTATTGACCTAAACCGTTGACCCTGCTAGGCCCCTACGGTTTACTGACATATCCTTGAGACGCGGAACACTAAGCGCCATCGACGAGGCTCGGTTTGGATGGTCGGATGGCGAGCTGCCTATTGCTCACCGGCGGTCCACCGCACGACGCGATATCGTTGCCGATCGCCACCGACGCCCAGGCATCGACCAGTTAGGGTCGATGCCTGCTGGAAGGGCTAAGGATTATTCGAAGGAGTTACCGCTGGCCTTGTAATAAAGGGAAATTGATAGAACACTGTAGGTTTTAGTCAGCAAAAGTCTGACACTGACACTGTCTATATTTTTCTCCCTCGCGCTCCACTCAGAGCGAGCGAGAGAAAAATAATACCAGTAATTCTAATACTAAGAGAGGTTTTGTTATCTCTAGCAATCAGCCTGTATTGTAACGCTGAGTAATACCTACAGACCTGATTTTATAGCACAATGCCGAATATCTAAAGGTGCTCCTTCACCGGGAGCATTCACGTGTAATATAACGTTACAGATTTGGGCATTACATCAATGAAAGAGGAGAACCGAGCATTACAATGCGCACCTTGTAATGATACAATGTGTAATATCTTACATACAATTTGTTACATACAACTTATGGGTAAATTGTTTTTTTTTTTTTAATATCCAAAACACCTGTACCTATTTCACCGGTTTTTAAATAATTCATGACACCAATATCGTATATTAAATATTGCTGCACTCAGCACAATGACCGCTTCGTTTGACATTATGGAATCAACTAAAAGCTATACTCAAAGTCGAATCTATAATGTTACATTACACGCAAATGCTCGTCAGTCATTGAGGTAGTATTGTAATGTAATGCTCAAAGTCGAATCTATAATGTTACATTACACGCAAAGACTCGTCAGTCAGGGAGGTGGTATTGTAATATAACGCTCAAAGTCGAATCTATAATGTTACATTACACGCGAATGCTCGTCAGTCAGAGAGCTAGTATTGTAATGTAATGCTCAAAGTCGAATCTATAATGTTATATTACACGTCAATGCTTGTCAGTCAGGGAGACAGTATTGTAATGTAATGCTCAAAGTCGAATCTATAATGTTATATTACACGTCAATGCTCGTCAGTCAGGGAGGTAGTATTGTAATGTAATGCTCAAAGTCGAATCTATAATGTTACATCACACGTGAATGCTCCCGATGAGGGAGCACCTTTACAAACAAAACAGTAATAGAACTAAGTGAGACGAAATTATTTTGACCCGTACAATAAGAACAGCAAGAAGTATTTATTTCATCCTCGATACTAACAACACAGGGAGGGCGAAGATCCAAAACACGAAGCTAATTCGACACAAAGTTGCTCAGGATGTCGCAAACATAATAAGTCTTGGGATTTTTCTGAACTTACTAGGTTCTTATCTCTTTTGGTTTTGTTTGAAGTGGTATCACTCTTTGAAACGTTTATTTCAAATAGACCAATTACAGGCACTTTGAATTGTCAAAATGTCGGTCAGTCAAAAAAAGTGAACCTAAATTGCACGTTACAAAGCGTAGATCTCTATGGAGAAGAAGATGCAAAAAACTCTATGGACACTCTTTTAAATAATAGTTTGAGTTACAGAAATCACGGTTAAATATTTCTTGTCGCATCTAATATGAGAGGACAATGTAGATAAGAAATAGTAATAATAAAAACTAATTTAAAAATGTTTATTTTATACAAATAGAATTAAGCCACGGACACCTAAGAGATGACCAGTTCCAACTGACTTTGATTTATAAAATACCCATTGTAATAATTCAAGTATTACATATCATGAAGAGTTTATGTGCCTTTCATAATTATTTAACTATAATATTTTAGGCGCTTGTTTTTTACTTTTTTTTTACCCATTTTCATGTTTTTTTTTACCTCCCTCTCTTAATGACCTTTGAGGCTACGCGTGCCATAAGTGGCAGTGGGCATACTGCTTGCAAAAATAGTTGGTCGATAGGGCCGAAAGGTTCTGGAGTAGCGGACAACACAGCGTTGGAAACGAGTTGGCCTTCTACGGATGCAAAAGTAGATAACCGGTTATTGTGGCGACACATGGGGGAGGCTTATATCCAACAGTGGACGTCTTTTGACTGAAAATATAAACAATGCAAAAAAGCGGTTCTAACATACGAAACGCCTCATAAGTATAATGATTGCAAATGTTACTGATGAGAATGTGGTCCTGGGATTAATTGCCCCATTGATCCCTTTGGAATTTTTTCAGTAGCTCATGGTGTGGATAATTGCAATGTTCTGCTATTAGCCGGACCATTATACAGAGCATGAACCCTCTATTAGCGAAATGGGGGTATAGGAACAGTCATTATGTTGTGTGTATAATTTAGCAATTATAGTACCTACTGGGTAGAGTAGGTAGCTACTCGTATGTATGTGGTAACAAACTAATCATGCAAAGGAACTCCTTGCGGACTGATAGAGCGGAGTGAGGTAGAGGGGTGCCGCCTGTTAAGACTGGTCATCTCTTCACTGACATTTAAATTGTTTTTTAATTAAAATAGTTCTCACATATAAAAGAAACAAGAATAATGAAACCAGGGTTTTTATAATACGTTACATGAAGGGTATCCTTTTTATGAAAATCTTTTCCATAGACATTGGTTTATTTGTAGTTTGAGTTCTGAGTTCTGATCCCATCACTCAAAAAATGGTCCTCCGATTCGGAACTCACACAAGTTAAACCCAAATCACATATCGCCATTCTTACTATTACTTGCACACAGTCAACTTTTACGTCTTACCTTCATAAGTACCTACATAGTTCGGCACACAACGCCGTATGAAGCAATTAGTGTAAAAGCATTGAGCTCATTTACACCGATCGCTCTGATGGCCCGAGGTCGTAAAATTTCGTGCTCGAAGTATTTCACTCATGCGTTCTGGCGTAAGGATGCGGAAAGTCTCCCTACGTTTTTATTTTTCGAGATCAAGGGCTGTTATTGAGTGTATAAATTTGACCAATGATCGGATTGTCTATTTATTTATTTTTTTATTTATTTGCATAGGCACACCAACTACTTATTTACAATATAATTTAAATGATTCATTATAAATTCATGAGGTGATCCTGTGTAAATAAGTCACTTACAGGTATGCACAACATTTACAATAGGTCTAGATAATTAAATAGATTAAAAACGATGAATAATAACAATAAACATTAAAGATAGTTACGAAATAAAAGAGATTAAAAACCAATGTCCCAAATTAAAATAAATTAAATTAAAATTAAAATCACATTGTTATCAAATAACAATTAAATCTTAAATTAAATTACAGTATTAAAACATATTTCAATCACATTATTATTAAATTAAATTACATAAGAGAAAAAAAAAACATTCAATCACGATTAAAGTACTTAAATAAAATAAAAATCTACATGAATGTTCAGTAGTTAGCTTGTCAATCCCATGTGTTATGGACTTTTTTGAAAATCGCTGCAAGAATGGCAATTCGTTGAGGACTCATTAGTAGACTGTTGCTATAGAAATTGGACATCCACTGTTGGACACAGGCCTCCCCCAAGTGTCGCTACAATAAACGATTCTATGCGTCACGCATCCATCGCATTCCCGCGACTATTAACCAGGTCGTCGGTCCAACTTATAGGTTGCCTTCCGTCGCTGCGCTGGAAGACGCGCGGCCACTCATGCGGTGTATAAAGACGAACTACAAGTTTGATCAAACATGTAGCGTCATACCGATTGGACGACAGGTTTGACCGTGTATGGCTGGCATAAAACGTTTCGGTCCCATCGACTATTTGTTCTGCGAGGAATGTGCCCTGCCCACTGCCACATAAGTTTGGCAATTATTCGGGCTATGTCTGTGACCTTGGTTCTCTTGCGGATATCTTATTCCTGATTTGATTACATAAAGAAACTCCGAGCTTAGTCCTTTGTATTAATACTTGTTACTCTTTCACGCAAAAAGTACTGAATGAATATTGATGAAATTATAAATTATTGTCAAGTTTCTTAGTATTAACTTTTCAGACTTTTGTTTTTTTTTTTTCTTTTCTGAAGTATAAAACCTACTTGCGAACAGAAAAAAAAAACAGAAAAATATTCTATGCTTTCAAAAAACTACTGGCCAAGGATAGATACCTCCTGACATTATAAGCCCCAATCATCCCTGTCTTCCCGAGTGCCTCCGCATATTAGGGTCGGCATCCAATGTCATTTGACACCCGCACATCCGGGACTGTACTGCAAGTGACACCGAGAAATTAAACCAGTCCTCCAAAGTCCAAAGTGTACTAGGAAGGACCCCGCTTCATTACCTAAGTACGTTTGAGCAATTTATCCTCTCACAGGGTAATATAACTTAATAGGGGGAAGTCACGAAAGTACACGAAAAGTTAAGTGGTGCGGGGTCTATAGATGACCTTTGTGTCCCGAACGTAGATCAAAGGAAAAAGAAATTTGCTCCGAGACTGGTGCAGTACTTAGGATTATTATATCCTAAGTTATTCATAAGTTTTTCTGGTCTGTTTTAGTCCAGGGAAAGTTTAATTTAGGTTATCCGAGATATTATGAAATAGGTATCAATGATAATTGATTGCTGTGATTCAAACTCAGGTAAGCGCTTTACTTTGTGTAATTTATTGCAACACCACTGCTCTCAAAATGGGGAAAAATCCGTTGTTGAGAAATCGGTATGTTCTAAAACCAAAAATTCGAACACATGTGACATAAAAATCTGCACTAAGTCCACGTGCGCTGCGTCTTCCGGTACGTCGTCGCCATTCCAGAACCTTTCGTACCCATCAACCATCTGTCCTGCGAGCAATGTGCTCTGCCCACAGCCACTTAAGTTTGGCAATTCTTTGCGCTATGTCTGTTATCTTGGTTCTGTAGATGTCTTCATTTCTGATGTGGTCATGCAAGGAAACTCCGAGCGTAGCCCTTTCCAAAGCCCTTTGAGTGACATCAAAGAGGCCTTTTAACGAGGCCCATTGTAAGCGACCAGGCTTCGGATCCATATGTCATCACTGGCAACACGCACTGGTCTTCGACTATTGTCGAATTCCGTCTTGTGACACTGAGGTATATTGGACGAGAAGATACCGCGCAGCTTCCTGATCGCTGCCCAGCCGAGTCGGATCTTTTGTATACGAGAATTATATTATTTATGTACATTCGGCGATTATGACGGTCCAAGAAGTCTGTAAATGAATTTATTTTAATGATGTAAGTTCTGAAAATTACTTTGAAAATTATCACCTTTAATTTGGTGCGCAAAATATTTTCCTCATTTCTGTAATAAAGAGAAAGAAGTTAAAATGGCGGCTCATTATCGGTACCCATGGCTTTTTCACAAATAAAATTCTTCGCAATGAAATGTAGGTGGGCTCCAAAATGGTTTCAGTGTTCCGTTACGGGGACCAGGACAATTGTGAATTACTCGTAAAATAGCCGTAATAGAGCCAGGAAAATTCCTACAATTTTCTTTGGGAGTTTTTATTTGGAGCAAAAATTGATCAATCAAGCTGCCAAGTCTTTTCCCTATTGTTTTGGGGAAGATTTTTAGTCAAACCAGATTCTGCTGAATATCAGTATTTTAAACTAGCTTTTTCCCGCAGCTTCGTTCACGTACATACACATAATATAGCTTATGTCACTCAGAAATAAAGCAACATTATATCGGTGAAAATTTTTTAGCAATCGGACCAGTACTTTCAGAGATTACCTCCTACAAACAAAACCTCTACCTCTACCTACCTACCTCTTTATTATATTAGTGGAGATGTAGATGATACCTTTTGGCAATAATGGAGTATGTAGATTTCGGACTATTTTTAACGACTGTCAAAGTACAAATGACAACCGGGACCAACAGTTTAGTATGTTTTCCGATTCATGAAGGAGTCTCGGTATAATAAATTGGTCACCCATAAATTGACCAAAGCAAGTGTTGCTTAACTTTCAAGATCAATCCGTGCTGGCTGTTATTAATCTAGCTGTGAGCTTATAAAATAGTTACTACTCTGTCAAGGAACTACCGGGAAAAGATCATTAATACACAAAAGTTTGGTTATTCATCCAAATTTATTTTATCACTTTCAAAGTATGCCCCTTCAGAAACGATACACTTACGCCAACGAATAATCCAATGATCAAAACATTTTTTTTACACCACCTGCTCGATAATGTCGTTTTACACGTCATACAAACCTCACCTAAAGCAAGTCATTATATGCCTAGGGAGATAATGCAGTATGGCCGATCCCTAGGGAATAATGAGATTTGAATTTGGAGCATCAAAAATCGTCAACATTGCGAATTAAAATGTAGGCGCATCGAACAACTTGACTCGAAATTCAAACCAAAGAGTATGTAATCACTATGATTCAAACTGGCCACTAACAAAAAAAAAGAAAATAGAATAAAACGTGCGTACTGACGACACGGGAGCATTATAGAAAATTGAAACTATAGAATCTTGGAGTAGTGAATTTTGTTTGTTTGATGAACTTGTAAATATAATACTTATATTTCTCTAATATATGATTTGGTCGACCAAATTGTCTTTTAATTATCTCACAGATGGTGTAAAAAGTAGAGTATGCAACACGGGGATAAAGCTGTCTTCGTCTTGGGCGGCTTAAATTCCTCACTTCACTCAGGTTTCTTTATTAACTCCCTCGCAATGCTCGGGAGTTAATTTTATGAATCCCTCACTATCGTTCGGGATTAAAATCAGCAACCTTCGTTTCGTTCGGAATTCAACATGCCGCCCGCGACTTAAAGACACTGCTTTATCCCCTAGTCACATAAACTACTATTAAACACTGTTTCCGAAATTGAGTTCAGTTCTTCGCGGCAAGAGATATTCTCCTTTATGTCTTCTACACATGGAAAACGGATGCCACGAAGTGGTAATTTGAGTTTAAGAAAAAGATAGAAGTCGGCTGGAGCCATATCTGGCGAATATGGTGGCTGCTCGATGGTATTTGTTGAGTGTTTGATAAAAAATTCGTTCACAATGATGGCCT
This sequence comes from Mythimna albipuncta, assembly GCA_929112965.1. Classification (NCBI taxonomy): domain Eukaryota; kingdom Metazoa; phylum Arthropoda; class Insecta; order Lepidoptera; family Noctuidae; genus Mythimna; species Mythimna albipuncta. Next base: position 32,095,537 of record OV815959.1, read on the forward strand.
TTTGCGAAGGCGCATTATCGTGGTGCAAAATCCGAGAATTTTCTTTCCACTAATCTGGCCTTTTTCGTCGAATTTGCTCTCTCAAATGCCGCATAACGCTCAAATAATATTCTTTAATTTACCGTTTGACCTTCCGGTAAGAATTCCGAGTGCACAACACCGCGATGGTCTACATGAAAGAAAATAGTCAACATGACTTTGACTTTTGATCGACTTTGGCGTGGTTTTTTCGGTTTTGGTTTAGTTGGAAGGCACTACTCCGAAGCTTGTTGACTTGTTTGCATGTCAAACTCGTAAACCCACGTCTCGTCGCCAGTAACAACGTTTCGGAATTGACTCGTTCTAGCATGTCCTCAGCGACTCTCATGCGATTGAGTTTTTGGAGAAAATTCAGGTCTTTTGCGGCAACATGTTTCATACCCAAATGATTAGTGAAAATGGTATTTACGGATCTCTCTCAAACTTGAATGAGGATTTTCAGTCACTATTTCCTTCACTTTTACGATGTTAACTTCAGTTGCAGAGGTTGATGGCCTACCAGAGCGAAGCAAATCTTCCATCACATCTCGACCGCTTTTGAATGCTTTGTACCACTCATAAGCACATGTTTTAGATAAAGTCGAATCACCGTAAGCCTTCTGCAATATTTTCAATGACTCCGAACACGAAATTCCATTGGCGATGCAAAATTTAAGACAAACTCTTTGTTCGATGTATTGATATGATATAACTAAAAATAGCACTGTATTTAATATAAATAACAGATGCAACTCAAACTCCGCGCCAAAATGGAAAACAGTTGTGCCAATCTAGCAACAACAAAAAAATCTAAAATTTGAATTTGGAACCATAAACAAATCATCCATTTCCGAAACGTTTTTGACTGAAGTATATCGAACCTTATTTATTTATTTAACTGTTTATGTACACACTTATAAAAGAAAAGAAGACGAAAATAGAAAAATAGGTACATAGGTGATGCTTATTTCTAAAGAAATCTCTTCCAGCATACATTAATAAACTAAATGGAAATTATTCGAAGAGTCAATCTCACTAATGCTGTAAAGGCTAAAGAGTGCATATACATATGCCGCGACAGGTCACGGTATCTTATGAATCTCGCAGGGCCCGCCACAATTATGGCTGTAAGTCCTCTCTTTGTGGCGTGGCTGGAAAGACCTGATAGCGTCATCACCTTCCGCATGACGCAGGTTCTCACCGGACATGGTAAGTTCGGGAGGTACCTGCACCGGATTCGTGCGGTAGCGACGCCCGGGTGTCGCCATTGGGTGGACCGCCCGATGGACACGGTTTAGCACACGGCAGAAGCGATCGGGCGAGGGGGCGATCGATGGCAGCGATGTCTCGCGCCGGGCCTTGGTACAGGCCATGATCCAGAGCGACAAGCAGTGGCAGACGTTCGCCTCCTTCTGCGGGGGATGTCATAAATATGGATAATTAATACTCTTGTATTATTAGGTACAGATTTTAAAAGTTTGATTTTAACAAAAAACCGGCCAAGTGCGAGTCGGACTCGCTCATGGGGGGCAGCAAGTGACATAATATAAAAGTTCTTGTAGTTCGTTGTAACATTGATCGATGTTTTAATAATAGCGTATTTTTTTAGATTTATGACGTTTTAAAAAAAACTACTTACTAGATCTCGTTCAAACTAATTTTCGTTGGTAGTTTACATGGTAATGTACATTATATATTTTTTTTAGTTTTATCATTCTCTTATTTTAGAAGTTATAGGGGGGGGGGGCACATTTTACCACTTTGGAAGTGTCTCTCGCGCAAACTATTCAATTTAGAAAAAAATGATATTAGAAACCTCAATATCATTTTTGAAGACCTATCCATAAATACCCCACACGTATGGGTTTCGCCATTTGACTACGGAACCCTAAAAACCTAGAGTACAGGTGTAGGGTAGTCAGCCTTTCGGTATTTTACAGCAAGCATTTTGGAGAGTGTGCGGGAATAGCATGACCTGATTCCGCCATCTCGTTTCTGCCATCGGATAATCCGACGTACGGCAAGTATCCATCCTTACGTTGTTGAAACCTCTACTGTCCGGACTAAGCTTTTTGCCTCGTTGTTTATACCGTGAACATCGAAGGACTGGAACAATTAGCTTCCTGTCCGATGTTTAAGATTTTTTTTTTCTTTTTCTTTTATTAATGATACGCTTGCGTTTGACCACCATCTCACCTGATGGTAAGCGATGATGTGGTCGACGATGAAGCACGCTTGCCTAGAAGAAACCTATTCACTCTCGACTTAAAGACTCCTAAGTTGTCTTCAAGGATAGAGTGAATAGGCTCTTAATAAACCGTCACCATCAACGTTTGCATCACTGCTACCATCAGGTGGAAACGCAGTCACGCACTAGTTTATATTAAACCCACATTTATTAATTTTAATAGTATACAATAAAAAATGATACTTTAAAAAACCAGAAATCCTTTTGTTTCAAATTCACATAATTATTAGGTTTGCAAGTATAATCCTGAAAACGCAAGAAAACACGAGTTAAACGGAGCCGCGAACATTTTCTGAGCTTATTTAAAATTCGTAGTTTTATTAGCCAAATGTAGTTAAAACGATGCTGTTCATGGAAATTTCCAACTTGTTCTTATTTACATATTAAGACTGCTCTTTTGTTTAAGACATTATAGTAACGGGAATTTCAATAAGATGAAAACAACTAATTAAGAGGGCCCTTCTTGACCCGTCTATTATTGGGCACGTCACAATTATGGGCCCTCTTTGAGGCATGGCTGGAAAGACCTAACGGCATCCTCGCCTTCTGCATGACGCAGGTTTTCACCGAATATGGTAAGTTCGGGATAGCTCGCTGTCCGATCGTCTGGTAACCGTCCGGGCCGAGCCCGAGTCGTCGACGGCGCGTATTGTTACATGCGCGCCTCAAGGAGTTGTCAGCAACCGCAGAGGCCTTTACGGTAGAGGCTCAGCAGGGTCGAAGCCTACTGGGGCCTGCTTCTGCAAGAGTCTGCTTGTGAAAGGAAAACTCGGTCCTAGTATGAAAGGCAACGTAGAAACGGGGTGGGATTTTTTAGTCAGTTGAACTCCGTCACTATCTCCCGCTCTGCTCAAGGGCGGAGGATGTTATCTGGATGATTTTTACCCAAAAAAAACAACCCGTCTATCGTCAACCTGAGATTGTTGGTTTATTCAACGCTGATGCTCTGGTGGCATTCGGTAATTCCGCCATTTACTGGAATATTTTACATAAATTGTGTCATAATAAGTGTGCAAGGTTTTTTTACAAATTCTCTTTATTTTATTTTTTTATTTATGAGTACAAAAAAGCATCACCAGCCTTTTTAATGTTCCTACTGTTGGGACTCAGGCCTCCTCTCTAGGAGAGGGAATCGGTCGTAATCCACCACGCGGGCCCAGTGCGAGTTGGTGGATGTCACATGTCTTTGAATTTTTGGGTTCTAGGACATGCCGGTTTCCTCACGATTCCTTCACCGTTATGAGAGCAGTGGTGATGAAATAAATTATACAAAGTTATGTGCCTGGCTGGGTTCAAACCCGCGACCTGCAACTTGTAAGTCGGGGCCGTTACCACTCGGCCACCACAGCTCTAAAATAAAAAAACATGGTTCACTAAAGTGAAAGACTTCAAAAAATCCTCTACCTTAAAATAGCAGATTTTTTGAAGTCTTTACTGGATTAGTTTTAAACTTTATAAATTAATTTCAATAGATAACTAATAAAATAATAATAAAAATATCTAAAGAGATACGTTTAAATTACCGCCCTAATTACGTAAGAGTGGTTTTTTGAAAAATAATGAAAATAATGTATTGCGCGTTGGACACTGTGTGATTTTTTTCCTTTTGTTTTCCGCTTAGGGAAATACTTTAACTAGCTTTTCCTTTCCTTTCCTTTGCTATTCGTCCATTCTTTTTTGCCCTTGTCACTTTAATAATAGTTTACAGGGTCAAAATAATTACATTTTATTTAGTCCGTATTTTAGATTATATAAAAATATTGGACACGTATTTTTTCTTTTTTCGATTAAACAAAAAATAACAAAGATATAGCCCATTAAAGTTACGTATGACGTCACCCCTTGCGAAAAAATGTAGCACGGCGTGGCGTGACACGTAACTTTAATGGGCTATATCTTTGTCATTTTTGGTTTAATTTACAAATAAAAAAAATATGTGTCCCTTATTTTTGAATAATCTAAAAGACGGACTAATTACATTTTTTACGGCAACTAGCCTGTTGTCATGAGTAAGCAAGGACGCATTGTTTTACACTATTGTCCACCCTAGTTGGTTCGTGAAATAATCGATGCTGATGGTACTGCGATTATTTATTTCATTTTAATGCGACTAAAGAAACAAAAGGCGGACTTAATGCCTTAGGCATTCTCTATCAATTAATTTCAATCAAATTAATACTGAGCAGCAGTTTCTCGCACAAATCGAAGTGAAATGAAATTGCTACCAAAGCAAACTCTAAGAATTCCATGTACACCGGTGGACGTTTGCTGATTCTCAAGAAGTGTTGATATAACGTAACTAGCTCAGCACTTTACTACGGCGCATATTCATAGTGAGCCTGATTCTGTTTGGTAGCTTCATGAATATTGCCTCTAGTTGAGTCCAAAGTTAGCTCTGTACTCGAAATTCTTACGTCAGTTAAATCAAATAGTATATGGTTGAAACTATGTTTTAATGTTATTAATTATGTTTGTACATTTTTTAGGTCGTAAAATCATTTTATTGACATAATCTGCCCTTAGGTGGAGCGCGAGGGAGCATGTCAGACTTTTACTGACTAAAAAAACATCCACTCCTGTTCCTTTTTTGCTATTGTTCCAGGGCCCCGCGGATCTCTTTCGCATCACCCATGGCCCCAGTAGGCTTTGACCCTGCTGGACCCCCAGAGTGGCCGCCTCAAAGAGTTGTCAGCAAACAACTCCTTGAGGCGCGCGCGCCATCGACGACTTGCGCTCGGTCCGAACGGTTACCGGACTGTCAGACGGCGATCTACCCATTACCCGCCATCCGCAAGCCTGTGCCTAATTGTGGTACTAACAAGGTTTTTAAGTTATTTGTAATGCTGATACGTTATGGGTTTGATGTATGCCTACCACCACATTTTTTTAATTAGTACAAACGCTTAAACACACCCAAAGGGCGAAGGAAAGGGCTATGCTCGGAGTTTCCTTGCGTGATCACATCAGAAATGAAGATATCCGCAGGAGAAACAAGGTTACCGACATAGCTCGAAGAATCGCCAAACTTAATTGATTATATTAGATTTATATATAAATAAATAAAATAATGTGTTTGCAAAGAGTTGTAATTCTGATACAATCCACCTTAAATTAGGCATTCAAATTATTGTCAAAGGTTTGAATTCAATTGTCTGCGTCCCAGCAGTGGGAATATTATTAGGCTAATAGCATATTAGATTTTAATATAATATGCTATGCCAAAATTGACCCTAAATATCGAACCTCCATTCAAGACAGTTCAACGCTCCGTCTTAGTTGGTATTATGTTAATAACATATTGTCAATATTACTTATGTCGGTATTATACCAGTGAAAGATTTATTGCAGGGCACGAAGTACAGACGTTTTAGACCACGATAAGGGTCTCAGACCGAAGCTTATAAATCGATACGATACTTGTGTTTCGTGTGGTACAAGTTGTTGGCTATTTTGTGTAGAACGAGTGTTTTATAATGACGTAGCGAGAGTCACGGGAAACTGAAGGATGCAAGTCACAAAGGACCGGTCTTTGTGGCGTAGAGCAGGCCTATGTCTAACTTCGGTGGCGGAGACCTCTCGCGGGCCTTGGTTCAGGCCATGGTCGAAGGAGGCCGAACGCAACTCAGGCGACGGCGCTCTCACCGCCGCTGCCAGGATTTCGATCCCGATTTCCGGCCACCGCAGGCGCGGGCTTGCGGACAGTGAGCAATGGGCAGCTCGCTGTCCGGCCGTCCGGTAAGTGTCCGGACCTAGCCCAAGTCGTCGACGGCGCGCACTGTTCCCACGCGCCTCAAGGAGTTGTCAGCAACAGCAGGGGCCCAGCCGGGTCGAAGCCTACTGAGACCAGGGTTAATCGAAAGGGAACTCGAGCCCCGGTATGAAGGCTAAAAGGAACGGGGTGGGCTTTTAGTCAGTAAGAGTCTGACACTATCTCCCGCTCCGCCCAAAAGCGGGGGTTGTCATTGGTTGATTTTCCCAAAAAGGCCTATGTCCAACTTGGACTTCTTTCGGCTGAAATGATGATGATGATGATTGCTTTATAAAACGTGCTTAGTGATCAAATATTATAACCAGAGTCTACTTTGGAATAATAAAGCTAGAAAAGTATCAGTATACTGGAGTTCTTAGTGCCTAGTGCGAGTTACTTAACGTAAACGCGATTGACGAGTTTTATGACGTTCAGCGCTTTGATTGGCCCACTTCAAGTTTTTAGCCAATCAGGGAGTCGAACTTCGGTAAACGTTTTAATCGCGTATACATAAAAACATCTCGCTCTCAGCATACTTACAGATTTACATCTACACTAATTATAATAAAGAGGCAAAGTTGTTTTGTTTTTTGTAAAATATTTTCACCGATGGAAAGCTGCTTTATTTCTGATTGATATAGGCTATATTTATGTACGCGGACGAAGTCGCGGGGAAAAGCTAGTAACTAATATAAATAATCACATCATATTTAAACAGGACTTTATGAGAAAGAACTGCTTCTTACATCGGCTAGTATTATACTCTTTATGAAAATAATCACTCACTTCTTTGGACCACTAGCCAACCCTAATAAGTCGTTTATAATGAAGCCCAAAGGGACCGCTCGGCTGCTTAGAAATAGCGCTTATTGCCATAAGAATAAACAATACATTTACCGCAATTATTATGGCACATCAGATATTCAATTTCTAATATTTAAAACCTAGTTTAAACGCGTTAAAAAAAATTATATATATTTATTGTTTTGATCTATTAGAACTTTACAATAACTGTTCAAATAATATTAATTGTAATTTGGGAGATCGGTTTTAGGACAGCATATTTTTTAAGAATTTTTTTGTTTAATTGTTAAGAATAATCAAAATTTTCCATAAAGAAAGATGATGGAAACATCGAAAGGCTAATTGTGACCGGAAAAATAGACGAAAAAAGGCTCGCGGGCGCATCCCATTATGTTGGTGCGACCAGTTCCGCACCGCTCTTGACTCCACGGAATACAAGGCCCTTTGCACAGCCAGAGACAGTGATATGACAGGAATATGATTGAATACATAGAGGAATATCTTAAAAATGGAAGTGATGAAGCGGGGAGGTCACGACCCTCAGCATCGAGAAATACGACGCAAGGAGTATTCCTACTGCTGGGGTATAGACCTCCTGTTTGTAACAGGGAGTGTCCCTTTATCACGAGGGTCCAAATTATACAGGTAAATATCGAAAAGTCGGAATATTTTTTAGTTGTTGAACATGCTAATTACCTCCCGATATTTTCTTTCGCCGTTTTAAAGTACTGATGAAATTTATTTCAGAATATAAAATTCCTAAGTTCAATATTTCAAACTAAAAAACTTTGTGTTTTAGTAGGTAAATCATCAAATAACTGGAGAGCGCCTGGAGAGCGTGAGAAGAAAAGTCAGATTTATGCAGACTGAAACCTACTCGTTTTCCTTTAGTTGCTCTTAGTATTCTAGAGCTGCGGTTACTCTTTAGAACCAAACTCATGAATCCAACGGTACGACACTAAAGTAATACTCGTCAAGCAGACGACAGCATGCGTGTGAGTACGGCTACCCTCACGCTCCAGTCACCACGACGAGAGACGATCGGGCGTCCCGAGATGACTATCTGCCGACATTCCGCGTTCCGCGCCCGATTGGAGAGACTGCAGTACAGCCCAAGTCTCGATCGAATCAAAGGCTTTCTCGTAGTCCACAAACGCTAGGCAGAGAGGCAGATTATACTCCTCCTTTTATCCTGTAGGTCTTAAGAATCTATTTTATACTATTATGTACTAAACATAAAAATGAAATGATTTCTAGAAAATGATTAAGGGCCTTGCTCCCATTTAGTGAAACAAAACAGAGGCTTTCCGAAGCCTAATCTTCGGTAACGGCTAAGTTAATATATTTGAAAACAAAAATATAGATAACATTATGAACATATAATTTTTTCGTAGACTAATAACTTATACAAAAAAAAAAAAACAACAATATGATATTTTTTCACTTGTTTTCTCTACTCCTTTCATTTTGACAGCTTTGATTTTAAGAAATATGTTAACACAAAAAAAAAAACGGTAAAAGTTTTCTTCAGAATGTACACTACATTACATGTAAATCACAGCATTTAAGTATTTCACAAACAAAATGGCTTTAAAGGTCAGCGAAGCTCTAAACAGGTGCAGGCGGCAGTACAAGTATGTGTGCATTTAACTCCGGCCAGACGTTCACGGAACTATACGCCTTAACATGGCAAACAAAACAGATCTTTCTAGAGCTCTCCTAACGTCTTTTTCATTAACACGGTATTAGAGGAAGGCCTTGAAGATATTTCTGACAAAAAATGAAATTAATATCTACAGTAGGTATAGCGGACGAAATTGGGTTCGGTCTGACCATAATCTCATTTTAATTGCCGTCAACGTGGATTGGGTATTTAACAAGGCTTTGAATTGAATAACCGGTAAAATATTAAACAAAAAAAAAACATTGCTTTGTATGGTTTTTACAAATGGTCCAGTAGTAAGTACTGCTTCGATTCTTAGATTCTAGGTATTCTTATCACAAAGCTTATGTAACTCGGTATTCAAATTCAAACTCCTGTGAAAGGACACAGTTGTGGCACAAAATAGGTAGGTACAGAAGACAGTCTCATGTATATACTTCACTTTTTATACCTACGCTCGGTGGACGCAAACTAATGAGCGTTTGAACCGGAACTGTTCGACGAGCGGGCCGAGGCTCTCCGACATATCGTGTCCGTGAGCGGTGTCTATGTGTGCGTTGCTCGAGCGCGCTTTGTATGTAGATTGACTTCTGTACCCATATATTTTGTGGTTGTGGTCAGTGAAAGTCTGACACGCCCTCTCTTCTACCCAGAGCGGGAGAAGTCATTAGATGATTTCCCACCTTAAAAAAGGGGGGTTGAGGAGTGATGCTGTATATCTTATTGACAAATAAAGCTTTGTCCTATCGTGTATAATCAGTTGTGTTGTGTATCTTTTCATTAGCTGATCACATACTCCACATATTAAAAACAAATAAATTAAATTAAATTTTGACGAGAATTTAAGCTGCTTCAGATAAATATTTTAGAGAACGCTTTCGAAGTACGCTTTGATATCTAAAATCAAAGACCACAATGTTGAAACTTTAATTATTTTGTCACCTGGCCACTATACCTGAATCTATTTATACGTGACCTGAAAGATCACCGACCTCCTCTTTCAGCAAAATTCCAACGATTAAAATCTAAAACACGCTTTAGGCCCAGTGCACACCGCTGAAGGCGCGGTGGAGAGCATTTGAAGACAACAATTTAATATAAACCTTAACAACCTTGACATATGGTCAATATAAGAATAAATTCGCATGCAGTGCTCGGAGCCCTCAAGCTACTACAAGAGCATGTGCGCGCTTCAGTCTTCGCCGTGCTGCTCTGCGCTCCGCTGGACTACCCCGTACCCGGCTGGCTGTCAGATGCCTGAAGAGTTTTTTAAACGACATGGGCGCGTTCGGAGTAGCTGCGCTCCGCCGTGCGTCTCTCCGTTCGAGGGTTCTCAAGGGCTCTCAGCTCTCGGCAGGGCGTCGCCCGGGACCCGTGGAATCCGCCCGCGCGTTTCCAGGCGCTTTGCCGCGCCTTCAACGGTGTGCGCTGGGCCTTAAAAGCAATATTAATGTACGTTTTACCGTTTCATTGGAACGTTTTACCTCCTTTGACGGGGAACCGTTTGTTTGAAGCGGCTACGAGAGGCTTTTGAGAGTACGATGAAATAAACGTTGCGAGTTGAGAGGTGCTTTATAGGATTTAGTCTAGTTATAAGAACATATCTGGTTACTAGACTAATGGTATTTTATTCATCTTCGTTACATTGAAGCGAGGGTTTCCGAAAAAGGGGAAAACTGCGTTCGTGGTTTTTATGGGAAATGACAGGGGGGAAATTGCTGGCGTGCGTATTAAAAAGCTCAGAAGAAGTAGGGCCCAGTGTGGATTTGTTGGAGGTCACATGTCGTCGAATTTTTGGTTCTAGGATATGCCAATTTCATCACTAGGTTTACTTTCACCATTTTGAGAGCAGTGATAACGAAATCTGGTACAGGCCATGGGCTGGGCGAGAAGAAATGACAGACATTCTTAGTAAACAGCATTCGCTTTTATAACAAGCTGCCAAAGGCGGTAACTGAACTTAGTGAGGGAAAATTCAAATCTCATATCAAGCGTGTCCTAACCGAAAAAGCATATTACAAGGTTAAAGACTATGTCGAAGACACGCTTGTTTGGCAATGACTATCCCCTGGTAAATCATCAATATTTTGTCTATTAACTGCTCCACCTTTGTTTTAATAATTATATATGTATAATTATATATATATATATATATATATTTCTCTGACACATTGCTTTTGCAATATATATTTTTTTTATTTATATTTCAACTGTCATAAATTTGTTAGTAATTTATTTTGTTAACATTTTATTGATAGTTGTAATTATTATATTATTCCTGATTTCTTTTTTTTTATATGGACTCTTTTTGTAATGTAAATGTGAGAACACTGTATACTCTACGAACTCTTAGACTACTTCCTATTACGGCTTCTGACGTTTTATGAGTGCCCATGTAGGCCTATGTGAAATAAAATATTTTTGATTTGATTTGACGGTTGCCTCCTTCTGCGAGGCAATAATGCTAGCGAATGGAACGACCCTCACGCCTGATCCACCGCAATCCCGACCTCGATTTCCACCCACAGTAGGGTGGGCTTGCGGACGGCGGGCAATGTGTAGTTCGCCGGCCGGCCATCCGGTCACTGTCTGGACCGAGCCTAAGTCGTTGATGGCTATATATTCCACGAGCGCTTTAAAGAAACTTCAGCAAAACCGTAGGGGTCCAGTAGGATCGAGGCCGACTGGGCTGCGCGAAAGAGAACCCCGGGGCCCTGGAAGGAAGGCAAAGCAGGAACATAAGAGTGGCTTTTAGTCAGTAAAAGTCTGACACGCCCTCTCGCTCCACCCAAAAGCGGGAGAAGTCATTGGATAATTTAAGAAAAAAAAAGTGGTGATGAAATAAATTAGACAAAGCAATTCGCCTGGCTAGTTATAATTGTTTTTGTATTTTAATTTAAATGTGCCACTTTTATTAAATTAACGATATTCTATTCAAAATCATTTGCAGGCACTTTAGAATAGTCAAATGTCGGTCGGTCCAAGAAAAGTGAAGCTAAATTGCACGTTCCAAAGCGTAGGTCTCTATGGAGAATTACGTGCAAGAAAGTCTATGGACACTCTTTTAAATCATATTATGTGTATAATGCTTAGTTACATATTACTTGTTGCTTCTATCATGTGAGCAAATGTCCATAATGAAATAAAAATGTAAAATAATTAAATGATAGAAATTGAATTAAGCCACTGGCAGCTAAGAGATGATCAGTCCCATCTGACGGCATCCGTTCACGAGCATGACGCGTGCATCAGCCCCTCTCAGCTCAACCATTTTGAAGGGAACTGAATGACTCAATAACACGTGCCAACAACAGCGAGACATTTAAGTGAGCATAACAAACTCTCAACTGCCATGCTCGTAATGCCAAAAAAATAAATAAGTTGTACATAACCTAATAAAAATGCTCCATGGTGCTTCACATTCACAAATTTTAAAAAAGTGCTTCTACATTATACAATGCTCTTGTGTCTTTCAAATCACAAAAATTAATATTAGTTTCCAACTAATTAGTACGCCCCAAGTAGTGGAGCTACTATTCTATATTCTATTCTATAAAATATCAACCCAGGATCTATTCGTAGTTCGGAACAGCTACAGTAGTATAGTAGTTACGAGTACCACTAGGCTCCCAATTAAGTAATCTTAGGTGCCTTGAACTACCAGTTATCTAGGTCCCACTATTTATGTAACTACATGAAATATATAATATTTGCTTTATACCAATGAAGTTGGTAAATGGAACGTTTAGATAGCTTCTCGTTAAAATAAACGAGACTAATGTTTACATGTGTTCTCGAGAATTAGGTACATATTTACTTATAACTATTTGAAGTCGGGGCTTACGACTTATCTTGTTAGTTAGAGAGGCTTAGAATGAATAGAATAGTTCAAGAATTAACTATTATCGTTATTTAACTATACTTACAATTACCGGCACGGATCTTGAGCGCTTAGCGTTAGAGTGGGGATCGCTTTGCGTATTCCATACATTGGCGAGCCAATCATTGTCGTTATCGGATACATGCAGCAACGCAGGAAGAGAATCACGAGTGACGTCTATGTAACGATGGCGCGGCGAGCCAATCACTAACACTCCCCGCCCCTGCGTCTCACTTTGCACCACTAAAGAGACCGAATATTTGACTTCTGCACAACTTGAAGCCAGCGATCAAGATCCGTGCCGGTAATTGTACACATGTAGCAAATCCGTAGTGACCCAGCAGGGCCGATGCCTACTGGGGCCATGCCTACCCTCGGAACGCAAGGTTCTTTGCCTTGCATTCCGACGTCCTGGAACGCAAAGCAAAGAAGAAATAAACATAGAAGATATTAGTCAGTAAAAGTCTGAGTCGCTTTTCCACTCCGCTCTGTAGTGTCATTGGATGATACAATTTCCCACCTTAAAAAAAAAAACGCAATGAAATATGAAAACCTTATACGGAACAGGGTGTAAGGTCCCGCAATAGTGTTGTAAAAACGCTCGAGTCGGGACTCGAGTCGGTTTGAAAACGCTCGAGCGCTGGCTTGAGCGTTTTTGAAAAAAAAGCTCGGTAAATAGCGCCGACTCGACGCTCGACTCGAGCTTGAGCACGAGTCTTTATAAAATAGGTGAAGAACAAATCAGTTTAATACTAACTACTCTTTGTATATGTTATTCCTGCGGTTTTATCTGCGTGGTTTTTATTTGTTATAGAAAGTTTTATCACTTCCTTTGGGACTAGCGTTGAAAAAAGCAGGCAAAATTCCCGTTTCTTTCCAATACTGTTGTTTTATTCATTATAATATTCGAAACTTTCAAGTAATTTATAAAGTATAAATTTCATGTATTTTTCCAATAAACCCGAAAAAAAAAACAGAAAAATATCAAAAGAACCGAAAATTTCATGTTTGATTTTTTTAGATGCGTATTTTTTTAATTAATATTACTAGCACTTGACTGCGATTCTACCTGGTGGTAAGCAGTGATGCAATCTGATGGTGAGGCGCACTAGGTGTCCAAGTTGGACATAGAGGCTCATAAACTAGTGCGCCTGGACAGTCCAATAGAGGACACCGGTCACTATAACGAAGGGGAGGCCTATGTTCAACAGTGGGCATCAATCATTATAGCGCCTAAATGGCGATACTTGGGGGAGGCTTATGTCCAACAGTGGGCATCAGTCATAGCGCCTAAATGGCGACACTTGGAGAAGGCGTATGTCCAACATTAGGCATAGGTAATTAAAGTGAGGGGAGACTTATGCCCAACAGTGGGCATCAGTCATTATAGCGCCTATATGGTGATACTTGAAGGAGGCTTATGTCCAAGAGTGGGCATATGTCATTATAGCGAGGTGAGACTTATGCCCAACAGTGGGCATCAGTCATTATAGCGCCTAATGGCAACCCTTGGGGGAGACTTATGTCCAACAGTGGGCACCGATCATTATGGCGACACTTGGGGGAGGCTTGAGGGAGCTTGAGTCTGATCAAGCTGACGATTCGTCGGACTGTGAAATCGAGATTTTGGCTGAGGAAAGTACCTTTTTTTAAAAAAACAAAGATGCTTTATTTTTTTATTTTATCTTTACAAATCGATAGTGTTTCATGTACCGGATCGACCATCCACGGGATTAAAACTATTAAAATTTAACGACGTATTATAAAATATTATAAACACAAAAGATTTGAGTCGAAGTGCGTCTAAAGCACGTCATCACATCGATTAAAGATTTCCCTATAGTCAAATAAAATTATTAATATACCCCAGTAAAAATGTTAACGCTTCGACGCTCGAGCGCGCGACTCGAGCGTCGAGCGCCCGAATTTTCAACGCTCACGAGTCCTAAACGCTCGAGCGTTTAACGCTCGAGTCTTGAACGCTCAATAGCGTCGACTCAGCGCTCAACGCTCGACTCTCAGCGCTTATTTTTACAACACTATCCCGCAATCTTATCCTTTTCCGAACATTCCCGACAGGGAAAGATCCTCAGACTAGACGGGTGTTGTGTCTGGTCTGGGCAACTGCCAACTGTTTTTAAACTGTTGTGTATGTTCTAATTGTGTGAAATACTCTAATGCTGTTTTGCTGGATTTGCGTGACATCAGAGCTTTGAATCATTAGTCTATTCCACTGCAGCTATGAATTTTCAGGGATCAAAAAGTAGTCTTATAACACGGCGATAATGACACTTCCCATTATAAAAAACAAATAGATTACTACTTCCAGAAATTGACTACTTTTTTTAAACATAATATCAAAAACGTACAATTTAAAATTTTCATAATCTTAGGTCATTCTTCATACTATCAAGGTGCTCACCTAAATAAAATTTTGAAAGTTTACATTTTTTAAGTAACGAAGTCTTCAATATCTTTGATTTTCTTTCTCAATTACATAGATTTTTGATGTTATTCAAGATCAATTCATAAATGAGAATTTCTTAAGTAATCTACTAGGTATATAAAAACAAGTCGGGTTTTCCTTCCTGACGCTTAACTCCAGAACGCATGAACCGATTTCCACGGTTTTGCATTCGTTGGAAAGGTCTCGGGCTCCGTGAGGTTTATTAGAGTAGAGTAGGGTAGAGTAGAGTAGAGTAGAGTAGAGTAGGGTAGAGTAGGGTAGAGTAGGGTAGAGTAGGGTAGAGTAGGGTAGAGTAGAGTAGGGTAGGGTAGAGTAGGGTAGAGTAGGGTAGAGTTGGGTAGAGTAGAGTAGGGTAGAGTAGGGTAGAGTAGGCTAGAGTAGAGTAGGGTAGGGTAGAGTAGGGTAGAGTAGGGTAGAGTAGGGTAGAGTAGGGGAGAGTAGGGTAGAGTAGGGTAGAGTAGGGTAGAGTACGGTAAAGTAGGGTAGAGTAGGGTAGAGTAGAGTAGAGTAGGGTAGGGTAGAGTAGGGTATAGTAGGGTAGAGTAGGGTATAGTAGGCTGAAGTAGGGAAGAACAGGAGCGAAGCCGCGCGGGCAAAATCTAGTGTTCCAAAAAACAAGTAATTGATATTGTAAAGTTTACTGAAATTCAATCATCTTATCTCTAATAAGACATCAAAAGGTTTAGAAAATATAATTTATTTATTATTTCTATAAAAAAAATATCATGTAATATATTATTACATGATATTTTTTCAAAAAATTCCTCCACATCGCTGTCTGGCCAAATGACTGGCGGCTTAGAAAATTGTATTGAAACAAGGCATCTGGCAAACAAACAATCGTACAACTTCGAAATTCAACGCTATTTCAACTACGAAAAGTTCAAAATTAATTTTTGGTGCTAGAAATTATTTTGTAAGTGGAAAAAGGGCCCGGAAATTAAAACCGGTAAATTAAGAGGGGACAAAAAATATGACAGCACTAAAGTCCAAAGGTCATTAGGAAAACAAAATTCTTAAAATGGAGGAAATTAACAATTATTTTCAAGGATTTTCCCTTGTTCATATTCTTCGTCATTATCATCTACAGCCCGGCTTTGACCACTACTGGACACGGGCCTGTCTTATTGTGCTCGTCGCAACTTTTCTGTACTACTCATCCCCGGTGAATAGGTATTGTAGCAAATATTTTTTCTTTTATATTGACGAACTGATTGTATTGAACTTGTAATGCAAGAAAAGACAGAGAAAGAAGAAGCAAGCTACAATGACCTATGTCTCACCGTGGTTTTCCTAGGAAAAAACAGAACCTATAGGATCACTTTGTTGTCGGTCCGTCTGTCTGTATGTCTGTCAAGACCCTTTATCTCGAGAACGCGTGGAGGTATTGAGTTTAAATTAAAACCATATACTCAGGCCATGTGGTCTCTTCAAGCTGTGAAAAAATCAAACTTCTAAGTTAAGGAATAAAAAAGATACGGTCGTTTACGTTGCAAAAAACGTATATTTTGATACTCTCAAAGATCGAAATTCATAAGGTACTTCCCGTTGACCCAGAATCCTGAAATTTGGCACAAAACAAGGTCTTATAACATAGGTACAGGAAAAAATCTGAGATCAGTGAATTTGTTGTTACATACGTTACAAAAAAAAATTGCAATTCGGAAAAATCTTCAAGACTCCATTCGAGAATTGTAGTTTGCACGGAACCCTCAGTGCGCGAGCCCGACTCGCACTTACCCAGTTTTTCTTTTAAATGGTATAAACTAGTGTATAGACTGTGATCCCACCTGATCGTAAGCAGTGATGCAACCGTTGATAGTGAAACACATTAAGATAGCTATCATACGGGAAGACCGCAGCAGGCATCGGCAGCAGGCAAATTGTTTGTCTCTCGATGTAAGTAGGTACGTCATGTAATTCCCGCGGACATTCTCCAAATTGCGTACTTACTATTTTTTTTTAGGTTGAAATATCGTCCTATAGAATACCGAAAAAATAGCTACCCTACGGCTGTTTTCCAGGCTTTGTATATTGGTCTTAACCAAAGGATCTCCAATTAGCCTCATCGCAAATCTCTCCACTGAGTCCAAAGCTGTTAGATGGCATTTCCTAGCACCAGATCATATGTGACTGCAGTATGCCATACACGATTAGACTTGTGCTTTGTACTAGTATAAGTGAATATCAATAACACTAAGTTTTCAAGCTACCTTGCATGGATTTGAAAATAATAGCGTTTGATTATTGAGGGCAAAAGGCTCAAAACGCGAAAAGTCTAGGGTTAACAATTTGCAATTTTTTAATGTTTTTCTGTTTTCTTCCCTTAAAAATACAATACCATTCGGAAAATTTTGCACAAAAATAAAAGAAGGCTCTTATATCAAAGTAAGATTTGAGAAAAAAAATCAAAGCATCTTATGAATTTAAACAAAAGGCACTTTTCATATGCATGGAATAAGCTCATGTTTCATTCAGCAGTATGAAGGATGACGTCACTTCACCTGTCATGGCTGACGCTGCTTACAAAACATTTGATGGGAGACGAGTGTCTGATTGTTATACGTGTCTCCGTTTCTTTTCCTTTTGTGTAGGATAGAATATACCAGGGTTGTTATGGAAATTTTGGATTAGGGTACAGATTCGAATAGCAGTGGGGAAATTAAAACTTGTTTTCTTTTTTTTTCTTTTTACTACTGTCACACAATGCCGCCTAGTCCCAAGCTAAGTATGTATGAGTAGTAAACAACTGATAAATATACTTACATAATTATATTTATTTTTGTTATTATGGACTAGCTTTTGCCCGCGGTTTTACACGCGTACATAAAATATAGCCTTTGTCACTTCCTGAGAATAAAGCAGCTTTTTATCGGTAAAAAAAATTAACAATCGGACCAGAGATTACATCCTAGGTAAAAAAAAAAAATTAAAATTATTTTTTTTTACCGATGGAAAGCTACGAGACAAAGGAAAAATAAACTTTACTTCTGTATTATATTATATAGTGTATGTATATAGGTTCGCGTTTGACCACTATCTCACCTGATGGAAAGCGATTATAGATAAATTACACCCAGAGACAAAAAATGACTGTCCGGGAGTGAAGATTGCCTCCTCACACTTTCTGCTGACGAACGCTCGAATTAATAGCCTCAAATTTGACTACTATCTCACCTCATGATAAGCAATGATAAGGTCAACGGTGAAACACTCTT
Organism: Mythimna albipuncta; assembly: GCA_929112965.1. Taxonomy (NCBI): domain Eukaryota; kingdom Metazoa; phylum Arthropoda; class Insecta; order Lepidoptera; family Noctuidae; genus Mythimna; species Mythimna albipuncta. Next base: position 32,113,583 of record OV815959.1, read on the forward strand.
GCCTAAAGGTCTAGGCAGGTAGGTACCTATTCATTTTTTACTTAAAGACCCCTAGATTGTAGCTAGCACTAGCACTCCATAGCTGTACATAAAATGAATGTGTTCCCAATATGTTTTGTAATGTTTTTCTTACCATCCACTAAGCCAGTATCTGAGCTGGACGCGAGAAGCCACCACCGCTGATCGCTTCCACAAGAATACGGCGGTGCTTTCCCCAAGCGGTTAAAAATCACAGTATGCTCCACCGTGTCTTCCAGGCGATCCTCGTTGAGGTGCAACGTCGACCCGGACCTGTTATTTTTATTCCGTATACCACAGTAAATCAGCAACCTTTTGTAATGCCGTAGGCGTAGTCTTGTGGATGGTGAATAATAGGTTTTCGATGCTCAATAAAGACCCGGCCTGGGTTGACAGCAAATCAAGTTCTTTTGCATGAAGGACTGTAAAAACGTTCGGGTAGGTACTTCGGGACGGAGGCTTTAACGGCGAAATAACCCGAAAAATTGATAGATCCCGCTAAAACTGATGCTTGCTAGGGAATAGTTATATTTGGAATAGTCACCACTATCCGGGAATGCACAGAGCAAGTAAAAGAACATGGGTGGGTTTTGGTCAGTAAAAATCTGACTCTCTCTCTCTCGCATCTCACAGATTAGGACGAAGACGACGTTGACGATAAGGATCACCTTAATAAAAAAGGTATCAACAATTATAAAGTTGTTTCATTTTAGCTTGCGGATATTGATGGATACACACTTTATATATTTACCTAAATAGGGACCAAAAACAATTAACAACATATTGATTGACATTAGTAAAAAAATATATGACAGATGTCGATTCAGGACAGCTTTATGTTGCCGTCGCTGAAAAAGCAACCGGCGGCCATACTGAACGCCTGCCAGAGGGTCATGGGATACTGCACGGTCTCCCGCGAAGCGGCGAGCCTTCTGGCTGGCCTACCACCGTGGGATCTGGAGGCAACAGTCCTTGCACACATGCACGATATGCGCGTGGAGATGCAACGCCAGGGTGAAAGTCCGCTGCCGCGACAGGTCACGGCATGGCGGACAGAGCTCCGGCGGGATCTCATGGTGAAATGGCGTCAACGACTATCGCAACCCAGTGCTGGGCCCGCCACAATCATGGCGGTAAGTCCCCTCTTTGAGGCGTGGCTGGAAAGGCCTCACGGCGTCCTTACCTTCCGCATGACGCAGGTCCTCACCGGACATGGTTCGTTCGGGAGTTTCCTGCACCGGATTCATACGGAAGTGACGCCCGGGTGTCGCCACTGTGCGGAACGCCCGGAGGACACGGTGGAGCACACAGTCGAGGTGTGCCCTGCTTGGGCGGAGCATCGCCGTGCCCTCGTGGGGGCGATCGGCGGCGGAGACCTCTCGCGCCGGGCCTTGGTTGAGGCCATGGTCCGGAGCGAGGAGGAGTGGCAGGCGGTCGCCGACTTCTGCGAAGCAGTAATGCTTGCAAAGGAGGAGGCCGAACGCATCAGGCAACGGCGTTATCGCCGCCGCCGTCGCCGGGATTCTGATCCCGATTTCCGGCCAACGTAGACGCGGGCTTGCGGACAGTGAGCAATGGGTAGCTCGCTGTCCGACCGTCCGGTAACTGTCCGGACCAAGCCCAAGTCGTCGACGGCGCGCACTGTTCTCGCGCGCCTCAAGGAGTTGTCAGCAACAGCAGGGACCCCAGCCGGGTCGAAGCCTACTGGGGCCAGGGTTATCCGAAAGGGCGCTCGAGCCCCGGTATGAAGGCTAGAAGGTACGGGGTGGGTCTTTTAGTCAGTAAGAGTCTGACACTATCTCCCGCTCCGCCCAAGGGCGGGGGATGTCAATGCATGATTTTTCCCACCATAAAAAAAAAAAGGACAGCTTTATGTTTATATTTCAGTTGTCTTTTTAAATTAAGACTTTCAGATGTGGGTTGAAAACCATTACGCCGTGCTAAATCGAAAAACCTGTAAAAGCTTCACAAGTTTTCAATTTGAGTAATGGGATGGATTGGTAAGTAGGAAACAACATGCTATAACAAAACAACAGGGATTATAAGAACTCGAACTCTTCGAAAAACACAAATATCCCGAAGTTTTCTGAAAGCGTGCGAACATAAAAACTCTTCCTTTACCCCCGAGGATTAACTCCAATAACCTTACAAACTTCATACATATCAAAGCGTCGTACACTTGGCTCTTTAGAACTAGTTTTCCTCATACATTTGGATATTACTTCGAACGAGTCTAATTTGAATAGCACGTGATTCTAACTTTTATTGCCTGCGATTGTAGTGATGCCCTTTGAGGGATTTTTGGTCAAAGTTATTAGGTCTTAGATCAAACATCATCAGTTCCATCGAACTACTGGAGAGCTTTTCATCTGGGCACGCGTTTCCCCGGCTGTCATTCAAAACTCTAAATAGATTCCGCACTTGGTCAGCCGCAATAAAAACATCTTTCCAAACTGTTGTTTGTGCGACGGTTTTCCTTAAACCCTGGCCCTCCATTCGTTTTGGTTTATCAGTTTGCTTTATCAGTATATTTATTTTTTCCTTATTCTTCACAAATCTATTAACACAATGTACCGTTCTCGACATCTGTGTCAACACCGCTATCGGCCCACGCCGAAAACCATCGCTGGGGTTCGTCGCATTGTGCATAAGCCACGGCTTTATGAGCATTTGGCCATGATGCATATTAGATGCATATTTTCCGTACTTAATGATTATGATTGTAAGCTAGTCTTAAGAGTACATCATTTTACGCAAATGAATTGTGTTTTGTTTTCTTTCTTTTGCGGCCATAGGAGCGCAGCGAGGCTGTGGTGCGGAGAAACGAAGAAATATCGCACCGCTTCTGTGGACAGGCAGCCTAAAAAAAAAATCATATTATGTAAAGGTAGAGGTGTGTTTTAGAATAAAACATACGAGAATAATTTTCTCAACTTGTTTATTTAGATAGTCAACATATTTCCTTCTATCATCGACGACATAGTTCATTATATTACAATAATGCAGTAACTCAATCTCAATGCCTTATTCGTTATTATTGCAAATAACTAGAAATATCAGTTTCATTGGTTATCGTAAACAAATTATTACTACATTATTTTTTTTGAAAATTTAGAATACACAATATTTTTTTAATGATAATATATAAACTAGTGCTTGACTGCGATCCCACCTGATGGTAAGCAGCGTTGATGGTGGATTGCACTAGTTTATTAATTAATTTATTCACCTTGAAGACACTGAAATAAAAAACAATTAAAAAGAAAAAAAAAACACTATACTTTATTCAAAATAACAATATACATCTATGAAAAAAATATATTACTGCATTCAACCGATTTTGACTTTTATTACGTGGTGGCATGACAAATGATGGCTACTGTAAATAGTTGGTATTGTAACCACTTTTTTGCTTTCAAGAATGGCCTAAGGATGCCTACGAATTAGAAGTTAAAATCGTTTGAACAGACATTAAAAAGTTTTCTTTAAATGCCTTATCTTAACGCGAAAAGGTATAGTTGAGTGAAAAATTACAACAGAATAATGTCAACATGAATTCTTTCTGCTTTTTAATTCAAACAGTTTGAAAAAAATATTGGAGAAATCATTTTTAAAAGCTATAAATAAGGATGTCTAAAATTCCTCTCCGAAGCCTGAATAGAACGAAAGGTTTCTAGACAGCCAGTGTTATTTAAAGTTTATGTTGCTAAAGCACTTTTCTGCAAGTAAACAACTCGACACGTGGCTTTTAACGTCTTTCAATCATAAAACAATCTATGCGTAATATTTTACTCGCTCGGAATTATAATAAGATTTTGATAAGGTAAAGGGTTAAACAGATGAATAATATATTTATGCCCTCACTCCACCTCTCCCTCGCCTCAACTAATTCCACATTCGATATTATTGATTGGTGCGAGTCACGCCTTAGGATGACAGCTACCTGTCCCAGTTGTCGCACACATACCACTCTTGGGGATGAATGTAATGAGTTGACAACCTGGTACACTTTTTAACTATGGAGATTTTTTTTTTTTTTGGTTTCGAACTGTTTGTGCATTTAACCAGTGTCTTTGAGTATTTTCTTTTCAGTTACTTTGATTTCCATTAGAATTAAAACATATTCTGGTTCTACAGAATTCGACAGCAAATTTATCCAGTTAACCTTCTCAGGTAAGGCTGAGGTAGTTAGTTAATACTACAAATCTTGCCAAACGCAATCAACAAACAAACCAAGATAGTAGTCTAGCTGTGGTGACACTTAAGATACAAAGTACCTGCGATTGGTTCTGACAAAACTACACCAATTTAACATCACATTATCCATTAAGAATCAATTTGCGAATAATTATAATTAAAACAGGCATAAACTTCACTCGGAAATATCCTGACAAAAACTGTGGAGAAACTTTATTCCATTTTATATGTCAAAGTCAAAAATATTTTATTTCACATAGGCCGACATGCGCACTTATAAAACGTCAGAAGCTAGTGCACGGTTCCAAATTGGTCATTTTCTTTTTAAAAAAAGTGATGGAAATGTATGAAGGCGGAAACGTTCAATATTGCGGATACATTCTTTAATATGAGAGCTAGTATATTTTTAGGCTCCGCTGACGATAAAATATGGACATAAAAAGGTACGCGACGATACTTTAAACGCGTTTGTTTTTACGACATCATCAAGCTTTCTCCTGAAGTTCTAAAATATCTAAAAGGGAATTGTTCAGTTTGTTCGACGATTTCGCAAAATGTGTACAAGATGCTCAGTAAAAAGAAATTTTACCAATTGATTCTATTTATTTTTGCTTAAGGTACTTGTTGAGCCACATCGACGATTTGCGTTTCGGAGCGCAGTGTAGTGTTTCGAATGTGGTTTGTTAATTTAACACTTAGTATACTGCGCTCCATAGCACATTAGCAAATCTTAAATTTGGACTTTTGGATTTTAGTCAAAGACCAAATAAAAAAACAGGGAGGTTTTAGTCAGTAAAAGACTAACACACTCTCCACTCAGGGCTAGAGCATTTATTTGAACAGAATATAACAACTTTTCCCTCAAAGGGCAAAGGAAAGGGCGGTGCTCGGAGTTTCCTTACATGATCGCATCAGGAATCAAAATATCTGGAGGGGAACCAAGGCCACCAACACAGCCCGAAGAATCGCCAAACTTAAGTGGCAGTGGGCAGGGTACATTGCTTGTAAAACGGATAGTCGATAGCCCTATCGACTTCGGAAGTTTCTAGAGTGGCGACCGCGCACCGGAAAACGTAGCATTGAAAGGCCTCACACATATGCATAGGCTGATGACCAGTAGCCCGATTCACGTAATGAAAACCGTAACGATATCGTAGCGATTTAGTCGTTTAGACCATTTCCGTATTCACATCCATCAATCGAGTTTCAACGACACCGATTTTCGAAAAGAAATCTGTGTTACATTATCCTGGTAGATACATTATTAATGTAATTGGAAATAAGTCGATAGATCGTGAATACCGCTTTTGGATAGGATTTCGATCGAACGACTATAAAACTTCAACGATTTTTGGCTTGTTTGATTTTACGTGAATCAGGATACTGGTGACAGGTGCGGAGATGCAGTGGATGCGAGACGCACAAGCCCGTTTGTTGTGGTGACACTTGGGGGAGGCCTATGTCCGGCAGTGGACGTTAATGATGATGATAACAACTTAAGACACAGCAAAACTGTTACGAACACAAAGTAAAAAAAAGTACAGAATGCGACAAGCTCTTACTGAAAGGGTTACCCTCAACCTCATCTCATATTTCATGATGCTCAGAAAAAGGATTTGATCATCCAAAAACCAAACATTGAATTTAGAACTTAACTGCCGAATCATTGGGTTTATTACCAAACTGAAAATTACAGGCCCAAGAGGGTCGCCCTGTTGACAGCCAACAGCTGATTCCAAAGGGTTTTCCTTATAACGCAATTTAGAAGAGTGCTTGTAATATTGATAGAGAAAACCGTAGATTGTTGACAGCAAGATGTTTCTTTTAACAAATTGAAGGTATTTCTAATGGCAACCTTATGTAAAAACTAGCTTTTGGGCGCGGCTACGTTTGCGTACTTACATAAAATATAGTTTATATCACTCAAGAATAACGCAGCTTTCTATTCGTTAAAAAAAGTTAGCAAACGGACCAGTACTTTCAGAAATTATCACTTACAAACGAAAAAAAAAATCAAAATTTACCTTTTTATAATATCATCTCTTCTTTATTGCTATTGAAGTAAGTTTTTACTCTTGGGCACGGAAACAAAAACTAAAACTGGAGTGAGTCTTAAATGACAAGTACTAAAATAATTGTATATTATGTAGCGTAGGTGTAGGTTATGTCTCACTACTAAGTAGTAGTACAGGATAATACTACACACTTCAGTAGGAAGCACGTTAGACTACCAACAATTCCTTTGTCATAAAATACCCAGTAATTTCGCTGAGTTCAAACGGTTACGTGTGTTAACACTATAACCTACATACTCATATCGTACTACTATTAAGGTGAGTCTTCGCTGGTGGAGTCGAGCACGGGCGGAGCACGAGTCGAGTTCAAATTCGTGTAGTATGCACCGACTCTAGAGGAACCGAGTACGAGTGATATTAAACTCGTTAAAAAATAAAAGGCTGGTTTTGATATTTGAGAAAGTAAATTGGAACGAAACTGAAAGAAACAATAAAATAATAATTAGTGGTGCGGTGTAGTTGAAGCTATTTTAGAAGTAGCTACACTACACCAGACAAGCCGCTACAGTCTGTTTAACATAACATTAGAAAATGAAAACCTTTTATTACTGTCCGTTCAACCGATTTTGACTTTTATTACGTTGGTAGCATGACAAATAGCAGCTGCAGTAACAGTTGGTATTGCAACCACTTTTTTGCTTTTAATGTCATCCTTATGACTACGAAATAGAAGTTTAAATTGTTTAAAAGACAGTAAAAAAGGTTTCTTTAAGTGTCTATTCCTAACGCAAATAACAGGTAGTTAAAATACAAATGTCCAAACTGGCGTTTTATTTTTCGACACCTTCACATGAATTGGAGCTCGGCTCGTACTCCGCTCGTGCTCAGCCCCTCTAGTGTAGACCCACCTTTATTGTTATTTGACCTAATACCAAGTTCTAGGAATGGAGTCTGAAACAGCAAACAGATTAATTTATGAGCTAATTAGGTACAGGCAAACGTTTGGTGCTACTTGGCATTGTGATGACGTAACAGGTGGCATTACCTATACCAGGCTCAGAACCCAAGCTTTACGTGAACTCGGTAGGGCTTACTAGAGCTAGACGATAGGCTTTAGTAGAAGGTTTGTTGGTACAGGTATTAGCGATTATGATTGTGAATAGTGTATGTGTGTGGGTTTCGTTGCCAGATGGAGTTATGGTTGCCTTTTTAAGAATAAAAAAATATATGCGGTCTTCACGTCTGGATATAAGTTAGGTATCTTCAAGGCTAGAGTGAACAGGCTCTTAATAAACTAGTGCGATTCATTAGCAACGATTACATTACTGCTCACCATCAGGTGGGAACGCAGTCAAGCACGATTTTTTTTTTTTTATGTTTAATCCTCCACATTTTTTTTATGGTGGGTAAAAATCATCCAATGACAACCCCCGCTCTTGGGCGGAGTGGAAGATAGTGTCAAACTCTTACTGACTAAAAGACCCACCCCGTTCCTTCTAGCCTTCATACCGGGGCTCGAGCTCCCTTTCGGATAACCTCCTTTGAACATAAAAAAGTATCAGTATACTCGTGAGCCAAAGTAAAATTAAAATAAAGAAGACAGACTGTTCAATTTACTAAATAATTAAGTGATTGGTGTACTGAAACATTTAATAGCGATTGATAAAACTCGGTGGTAAGCATTATGAATGATTGATTAGGAAAGCTGTCTAATATCAATTTATCAAGCTTTGCCTTGTTGAACGGTTCAATGAAAATAATATTATTTGTGACGATTCAATGAAAAATTAAACCAAGTCATAATTTTAAATGTGTTTTTTCAGATACATTATTTTTATTCCTTTAATATTTTAATTTTATGTTACGTATTATTATAACAATGTTATTATTATTTGTCTTTAATTTTTTGACATATTATTTTGAACTTTTATATTTGACATATTAACATTTTTATTTTTTTATTATTTTTTTAGTGTTGTAACAAGTTTTAATCAAAAGTAATATTTTAGGCTTACCGTTATGTTTTAGATATAATTTGGACACAACGAATGTTTTTCTAAAATAAATTACATAGAACTTATGTTTCACGGCAAACTGTTATTCATACATTGGGATTGGGCTGGAAGATATGCTGTGGGCTAGAAGAGTCATTTACTGGATCCAATTAAATGCATGGCGACATTTCAGCTGACCACGACGAAGGTGGAGAGATGAATCTCTTACCAGTGGGACTGGTCCGCTTTTGACATTGTTATGTTTAATTAAAGCATTATATAAATAAAAAATAACTTTAAAAGAGTGTCCATGGAGTTTCTTGCACGTTCTTCTCCATAGAGATCTATGCTTTAGAACGTGCAATTTTTAGCTTCACTTTTCTTGGACTGACCGACATTTGACTATTCAAAAGTGCCTGCAAATGGTCTATTTGAAATAAATGCTTTGACTTTGACTTTAATTATTTCTGTGTAGCACATTACAATTGGAATCTCTTTGGACCACACCACAAAACTTTTCTCCACCATTAAGACAGGACATTTACCAGAACTGACCTAGATTGACCAAAGCTACTGAATTTCGTTGTACGCTCAATGTTGGCTGTCGCAACGACTCCATGTTGCAGTGCCCAGGTGCAAGAGAATCTTTATCAAAATGTCACAACGCTTTCCAAAGATGAATCGCGGCTGGAAACCGCGAATAGGGCTGTTCCGCCAAGTATTACATTATTAATATTAATTTTAAAGTGTTTGGTATCATTCAGGCAACTAGGTTGGTAGCTGGGTCGTTCTTCTATTTTATCGACAATCTCTTGTCCTCTTGTAAAAAATATATATAAATTTCATATTTATGATTGATATCTTCAAGTTTCTCAAATCTCTTTTATTTTAATTTTATTAGTACAATACATACATACAAGTGCTTTAACCTTTCAAATACCGTCAATTAGAGAACAAAAAAAAAAGAATCGCCAGCGTTTGCTTGGGGTTTAATAAATAATTGGTTATTGTATATTTTCCTTTTTTTAATTTGTGTGACAGAGTGGACGAAATACTCCTTCGTCACACTTATTTGTACTGATTAACTGTCGATAAAAAAAAGAACATCCTAAAAGAAGTATATATATATATATATATATATAGTAATGAAGTCGGTTTCCTGTGTCTGTGAAATAAAAATAAACCTACGTTCTATTCCAGGAAATTATCTACCCATGTGCCAAATTCCATCAAAATCAATTCAGTTGTTTAATTTTAAAGAGTAACAAAAACAAAATTTTGTTTTCAGAGAAACAATTTGGTTTATTTCGAAAATCCTCAATAATATACCTTATATATACACTTACAGAAACTATCACTTTTATAACATTAGGGTGATGTGAAGTGGCAACCCTGCAATGAAATGACTAAGATTTAAAAAGTCGAGTTTTCTGTCACGGCCGACGGTGGAAAGTTATGTCTTCAGTAAAACTGTCCACTTTAGTTTCTGCTGTATATATTTTTCTGTGAAATGGAATTTTCTGATTTAGTTACGTACCGGCTACTTGTTACGACGACGCCTTCTCTTTCGAGAGAAATTTTAAAGCATTTACCGTAATATTGTAGAAATAAGATTGACGTAGCACGAAGAATCGCCAAACTTAAGTGGGATCACGTGGGATTACAGTCGAGGACAGGTTTATTTTAATAAAAAAAAAAGTTTTTTAAGATATTGGGGCTCATAATTTTTTACTTCATTCGTAAATCTATTTAACATTACTTAACTTAACTTTTTCGACATATTTATTAGAAGTAAATTAGTAAGAATAGGTATACTTGTATAAATTATTATTGAAGAAGATCTTGGTCAAATTAGCAATTTGGCCAAAATGTAAACCAAACACGAACCAGTAAATGGATACTGAGTAAATTGTTGTCGGCCTTTGGGGAATAGGAGACCGACTTTAAATAAACCAGCTTCTGTAATAATTAATTTTCAGACCAACGAAATTAATAATTTTACATGTAATGCCATAATACAAGATGCTTAATTATTTGTAATCTTTACTAATATAGTAAAGTTTGTTTTTTTTGTTTGTAGGATGTAATTTCTGAAAGTACTGGTCCGATTTGTATTTTTTTTTTCACCGATAGAAAGCTGCTTTAATTCTGAGTGACATAGGCTTATTTTATGTGCGCGGGCAAAGGCTAGTGATATTATAAAGCTGGGATTTTTTGTTTGTTTGAACGCGCCAATTTCAAGAACTACAAATTCGAATATTTTGTTTTTAGTGTCGGATAACTCATTTATTGACCAAGAGTCCGTAGCCCAAAAATATAGGCAGGTCTGCTCCAGACTGGACACCCAATTCCATGACGCACTTTATGATACTAAGAACCGTCACAAACCATTAGTAAGAATTGTTAATCCAGTGGGAACTTCTCAGCCCTCAGCAATGAGGAATATGACTCGAAGACGAGGATATACAAGAGTGATTTTTATTATTAGTGTACAATAAAGAAGACATATGTTGTATAGAGCTATCAATCTATACAATATATATTATAACATCACGCTATGACCAAAAGGAGGGAAGCAGTAACCAAAGTATCGAGTGAAACCATTGGAGTCAGCTGATTTTAGGCATAAATAAGTCCTGAAATTGATAAGATTAGTTTAATTACATGACTTAATATCTGCTTACGATAACCAATAAAACTACTCATAATATCATTAAAAGCTTTACAATTTTTATCTATTTACAATATTTACACAATTTTAATATTCACTTAATTTTAGAATGGAATGTTCAGTAAAATTACCACTCAGTGGCATATATTGCATTATTTTATAGTTAAAACCCGGTATCTCAAGTCATTTTATAGATTAACTATTTACCTGCTGTTAAGAGAATGACCAGATTAGGTTTGATTTACGTGCAGATTAATATTTTTTTATGAATTAGGAGTTATTTATGTACAGTATGTGGCTTAACATTAATGTCTACTAATTCTGAATTACATGGTATTTTTATGTTTTAAGTAAAATATATTGTTCCACAAATAGATAGAGGTAGACCCAGTCTAGTGTGACGTTAGATTGAAATATCTTTGACGGTTAGGACATATTGGCTGTCAATATTGATGAAATATTGATTGTTGCCAGTGTGGCTGGGTTGCAAGTCATCAAAATTACAGAAGATTGATTGACTTGCCAACGGCAACTAGGCGGTAGAGTCTGTCCAAAAAGTCAAACGATTTGGATAATTTATTAGGGTAAAATTAAATCTGATGTATTCGAACACTGGTTAAATAATCAAGGTTGATTAAAATATAATGATAATATGATGAATATTCAAAAAGTCGTTTGAGTTTTTAGACAGACTATAACTGAGTAGACTGGTAAGTCTAAATAAAGAATAAATTGTAGAATTATAAAACAATGCACGATTACTTCATTTTAGATGGGAACAATTTCCGTAATAAAAAAAATCAACATAATTAATACGTGGGTTTTTCTTTAAATTTGAGATGACAATGATTAACAAAACAATGGTATTATAAATATTAGGAAGACGTGATAATAGTGGCAAGACTGTTTTATTTACAAATTTTTATTTTTAATTAAGAAGGTTAGTCTACGCTCAGAGTTGTGTTCAAATGGAATTACTTTATTGATATTGACTACGGGTAAGTGTTAAAAATTGCTTTAATGACTATTTAAAACAATGTTGCACGCTTTTATTTAAAATTATTTTAGATTTATTATTAAAAACGCTATTCTTTCGAATTTTCTTAAATGACAGATACTTTTAACATTGACCAGTGAATGTCACAAATATTTTGCACAGATTTTAAAACTTACCAGATTTATTTGATAAATTTTTTCGTTCTGGCGAATGATAAAAGTATTTAAATATGTTTTACAAATATGATTAAATACAATCCGTATTAGCGTAAATGGCACATCGTTACTATTATATGTACAGTCGTGATGCTTACATATACATACTTAGTTATACATGTTTACTTATTTACAAAAAATACATTCACTAGTTGTCTTTCATCGTGGCTCGAATATTTACAATTTTTAAGGTGAGACTCAGAATTTTCAACGACAGAAAAAAAAAATGGTTCTTGTGAAACTTTCTCTCTTTTGTCTTGGAAAGAAAATGTATAGAATACATTTTGAATGATCGACTTATGAAATCAAATTTTCAAAAAAAGCCAAAAGTTACCAATCAATCATTAGTTAAGAACTATTTTTCAACAAATTTCTGGATCAATCCCTGCCGGAGTCTGTGTTTCCTGATAGCTATAACCTAGGGAACTTTAAGTCAAGAGTGAATAGGTTAATTCTAGGCAAGCATGCTTCATCATCGGCCACATCATCGCTTACCATGGTGAGGTAGTGGCCACGAAGGAACCTAAATGTAAAAAATCTAGATTTATTTGAATACTTCTGACTCTCACCTCTCTTAACTTGTAATGTTATATCTAATACAACATTAAATATTACTTCACGTTAAAGCGTTTCATTGAGCGCTAATTGCAAACAAAGTATCTAATATACGTTTATTTTTATAGCTTCAAGTTATCACAAACTAAAATCTTTGGCTTAGATTCTTAAATTTTGAATGCATATACACCGCTAAATTTTAATCGTGTTAATCCCGTGGAGGGTCGATCCGGTACATAAAACATTATTGATTTGTAAAGATAAAATTAAAAAATAAAGTACCTTTTTTTCAAAACTTGTATTAATTAACGCATGTACTAAATTAATTTTGAAAAAAAGGTACTTTACTTTTTAATTTTATCTTTACAAATCGATAGTGTTTTTCGTTGATTTTGGTGAGAACACAGTACTCCTATACCACCTGTCGTAGATTAAATCACATTAGTACGACTACTACCTGTTAATAGTTTATAGATAGCTCCATCTCTTTAACAGTTCAGTTTAGGTCGTCAAATGGATGGTGCGAGCTCGTGGTAGGGCCTCTGTATCTTATAATTTGTCTGACTCGCACTTAATAAAATAAAACTGTGTTTTAATGCTTTTAAGCAACCAACAATAACATCGCAATAGATATTTAGAAATATGACATAACAAACAATAATTCACGTTTACATCATCAACTTATGCTAAAATATTGCATAATTTTAACAAAAACTATAGGTAATAACTCTTAATAATAGATACGGCATAAACTACTGACTACTAGCAACAATATCTTTGATAAAAAATAACCAAATATGGCATTAATCGAGGAAATTCTTACCAGTTAAAAATATTATTGCACTTTATTTTAAAGATTCTTGCATTGTATTTCAAAAATTCTTGCACTTTATTTCAAAGATTCATGCGTAATAACGACTAATATACCTATTTTGAAAACTTACCAAAACGAAATTAATACTGAAGACGTCGACTTGAATGTTTGCACGGTCGGTTACTTCATTACCCGGGTAATGAGACTTCTAGTCATTTTGCAAAATGTCGTAAAAGTACGAAGCTGTAAGTTTTGGTAGACTAATGACTTTTGAATTTGTTTAGATAGTGTTATTAAAAACCATTATTTTTGAAACTACCTCATTACTTTAGTTGATTGATTGATTGATTTAATTTATAGATTCTGATTTAACTTTAGATTCAAGGAAGACGTGGTAATCGTATTAAAAGTATTTCTCCAAGAAACTCTTAATGAATTCCCAAACAAAAATTTGCATCTCCCATGCCTTTGACCAACTGATATGCAAAACTTTATTTGGAAAACTCAATATTTTTTGGGAATCGAAAGTGTCTATTAGAGAAAGTAATTCGTTTAAATGTGCAGATGTCGTTTTTGTACAATCAAAAAAAAAAAAAAAATTGTCCAATCAAGTTTATCATTTTGTATGGTGAGGCTGATATTTTTTTTCGTTCCCTGAAAAAAAAAATTGTGGAAGGTTGTTCAGCTTTGTCTACTGAGCAAGCCTTTAAAGTTTGTGGAGGGCTGTCCCTTACACCTTGTATATTTTCACTTTAAAAAGACAAACATATGACGAATGGGCATTTATTAACTACTAGAAATAATATTTAATCGTAATATGGGCATTTATTGCTTAAACTGGACAGTCTGTACAGACCCTACAACTTAATTGTGGGTAACAGTCACCAGTGTACATAATTTTGTGTCATTTAAAGAATAAATATCCTACATAGGAATCACAGAGCATAAAATGGCGGCAATTAGAGACGCTATTATTTAAAAAGTATAAAATTGCCTGCGAAATGCGAGGCATAAGTTTTGTCTTGTCATAACCAGAATTATCATAGGTCTATGACTTCTATAAGTATACAGTATGCGGTAGTGGAGACAAATATTAATGGCTCCAACTTACGAGTTTTACGAAGTGGATTCTAACCCAGGTAGGCTTTTACTTTGTGTAATTTTGCTTTATCACCACTGTTTTCAAGACGAAAAACTAAAACATCTTTATGAAACTAGAATGTCCTAGAACCAAAAATTTGAAGGCATGAGATGTCCGCTAACCTGAACTTGAGTCGCGTGGTGGATTACGTGCCATTTCCTGTCCAAGGAAGGAGGCTTGAGTCCCAACTGTGGGAATGTTATAAGTTTTAATGTTGCCGGTGATAAAAATATATACGACAGAAGATAAACTCAAACATTCAAGCTTCCAACAATCTATAGGCTTCTTTAAAAAGTTAACAACACACGAACACGGAAGTACTTTGATATGCATCTTGGAAACTATTAATAAACGAACATACATATTACTAAGAATCACAGTAAGGACTAGCTTTCACAATATATTACTAGAAGTGAGGATGTACCAAAGATTAAATTATATCACTTGATAATAATCCGCCTTATTTTCTAAAATCAGAAAGAAACCCATCCAGAATCGCAGGAAATTTCACCCACACTTTGTAGTAA
Organism: Mythimna albipuncta; assembly: GCA_929112965.1. Lineage (NCBI taxonomy): Eukaryota > Metazoa > Arthropoda > Insecta > Lepidoptera > Noctuidae > Mythimna > Mythimna albipuncta. The sequence goes on from OV815959.1 coordinate 32,128,727, forward strand.
TGTGGTCATTATACACAATTAATTTCATGAAATTGTTTCTACCAAATACATGAAAAATGTGAAATTGAGGTCTTCTTCCAGGTGCCCTCCACTCTGCTCTTATTGTGTGGCTTAAATAAAACCTTAAATTTTTGCATATCCAATAAATTTAGCCACCTACTAAACGAAAACAACTTCAAGAAAAGTAGAAGAAGAAGCTGCCTACCAGGATATATCAGAACTTAAGCTCGACTAAGCCCCTCAAATATTCTACAAAATCTTCATTGCTAATCTGAATGGATCCCAATATAAGCCCTATAATATTAGTTTACACTTCAAACTGTAAGCGATTAATGCCGGTTTAACCATTGATCTAAAATTCTGACTGCAATACCATTTCTAAATAGCATGGTTCAGAGTTCCCAGTAACTTGTCTAATCTATTTATGATTTATTAACCTATCATATTAATAAAGTTAACTTCATCTAGAGCCTTATTTACACGGAAGTATTCTCTCTCATCCGGTTTCAAGTTTTATGACCAAAGAAAAAATGTGCAGAAAATTGTCGAAGTGACGCTAAAAGCGATCAATGTCTTGGCGGGAGCGATCTCACCAAATACCAGCTTTAATGACAAACTTCAATTGCTTGGCTTGGCAGGCAATATGAGCACAGAACAAAAAAAATAAACAGAAGGTACACAATCTATAATTATAGTATCAATCTATAATTATATAATTAAAGGTTCCTAACATAAGTTCTTACATCATTATTATTTCTGTCCATATCCCAATTTATGAGATCGGTATAGCATTTATTTCTTTATTTTATTATCCTCGTTAGTATCCCTGGTTCTTTCCATAACATTTTTTTATTTATAAATTAATACTAGCTCATTTTAAAGTAACATCAATCCAGTGCAATCAGTTTTGTTCTTTGGTGTGGACAATATTTTCTAAGCGTATCAAAAGTAACAGACATAGTTACAATTTTTCCATATGTTTCCTTAAATTTCTTGAATCACAATAAAGTAATAAAATAGCGTATAAAATGCATTATGAAAACCTCATACATAACCAACAGTCTACGAAAAAGGTCTGGACGAAAAGTTCCGTCTATATCTTAATGTCAATCACATAAATTGTTGTTCTTTTATCGCTTCAAGAGAGAACCGACTTTATGGGGCTCAGTCACGAAATATACTCGAATCACTGCAATCCAAGATTGCAAGCGGTTCAGCTATATTTTTATTTTCGTTAACTACTATGTCATCAGTATGAAATAGACCTTCTGTTTTGAAATAAAAAATGTAGTTTCCTGTTACTTTATTATAATAGTGGTGGGAATTCGATAGTGGAAGCTATGAGGCTATGTGTTGAAAAGGTTAGGGTTTCAAGCGTAATCCCATTGAAACGTTGCGGTAAATCCACTTCCTACGCAAAAGCATTTTCAGGTGAAGTAACTTGTTTTTGAATTTTGTTTATGGGATTATTGCGTCATGGCTTTAACCTTTGGGTGGTTGAACAAAGTAAATTTTTAAAGCGAAAAATTATGTTTTTGGTTCTATGAATTATTTCGCTCAGCATTGTTGTCTTCATCAAAATTCATTTTTAGTCTTTGGTACATCCACACTCGACTTAACGAAAACATAAGTACAGTCTTTATTTAGACAGTGACTTCTTCAGTAAAGCGACTCTTATCATCTAAATTAATAACTATAGCATGAGTCCTTGCGTGTCCTGATCTAACACCTTTCACTGTTTCCGTACTACTAGGACTTGATTTTAGTTCACTGGTTTTCTCACTCTTATTATTGTAACCGTTACGACTTACTTCTGGTGGTCGAATATCACTACAGTTGGCTTCGCCGGAAATTTTGAACACTCCATTTTGCTTGTCTTCTTTTGATTCTTCGTTTAGGTCTGTTCGTTTCTTTGGAGAATCAGTCGTGACATCGGTCTGGCTTTGCTCTGCATTGCTATTTTCTGTGCTTTTAGTTGGACTAAAGGTTTTATGTTTGTAAGCCGGTGGGGCTTCGAAAGGTAAATCTCTACCGCTACTTGAAGACTCTTCAGCAGGTGTAACAGTACACATTAATCTGTCTGCTACTGCACTAAACACTGTGTTCAGTTTCAAAGGTGCTGAATGGTCAGATGGAGGAGGTTTTCTATCGTAAACAGCTGCAGCATCCTGCATGGCACCTATTCTTCGAGATATTACTGCCCCAGCTCCACATCTTTCTCGAAGTTTTTCTAACTGGTTGCAGATTTTTCTGAACTCCTCCTTTTGAGTAGAAAAAAATAGGATTATTATTATATTTTGTTTCTACCTACACAATGATTTATTGTTAGTTCGTATTAGGTACACAATACTGTAGTAATATTTGCAAAAGCTGTTTTAATAAGTCAGACACTTGATTTATAGCCAGAATTCAGCGTATAATGCCAGACCATTTAGGTCTAGTTAAAATAATTAAGTTCTCGTCTAACTTGTCTGGAATATTCTGGTAATATAAAACCAATTTAACTTAACAAAATAAATGCCATGAAACTTTATATAAGATGAACAATCAAGTAATAAGATACTGAACGTAACTGAAATCTTGTTATATTTAGAATCATCTAAGTTTAGCCTAGAAATAGTTTCATTAATGTTGTATGTAGCAATTCGATAAACATCTAAATACAGACAATCCAATCGTTCTTATTGATCTGCAAACTGATTTTAGAACATAAACTCATACTACCTGTCATTTTAATCTTTCAACAATGTCTATAGATAACGTTATCGAGAAGACAGATTTTAAACATAACAATTGAAGGATTATGAATCTTTTAAAATGATGAGTAAATTATCTAATCGGGGTGCTGGGTTTTAACTCCAAATACATAGACCATTTACGATAAACTATAATATAGGTGCATGGCATGCTTACTTACTTTGAAAAATTTAAACACCACACAACTTACATCCTACTACTACTTACACTTACTTACTTATATAACTTACATCTGTAATCTCGCAATATCAACCGGTGTTTTCCCAGATGCCTTTAAGACTGCCTTGGTTCATCCTATTCATAAGGGGGGGGACAGAGGTAGTGTTAGCAATTATAGACCTATATCTATCTTGCCAAGCATTTCGAAGGTTCTGGAGAAGATACTGAACAACCGTTTGCTCGCTTACCTCCAAGCAAATAATATTATTGCTGATAACCAATACGGTTTCCGAGCTGGAATCGCAACAGAGGATGCTGTTATTGCGTTTTCAGAAAAACTAACCAAGCTTATGGACAGTAAACGGAAATGTCTCGGTGTTTTCCTAGATATTTCGAAAGCTTTTGACACTGTCTCTGTGCCCCTACTTTTAGCAAAACTGGAACGCATAGGAATTCGTGGCATTGCGCTGGATGTTTTTGCGAGTTATTTGCGAAACCGTTACCAGCATGTTAAGATTGGTGATGTGATGAGTGATAGAGCTGGGATTGAATATGGCGTTCCACAAGGAAGCATTTTGGGTCCTACTTTGTTCCTCATCTACATTAACGATCTATGTAAGATCCCTCTTACTAACTGTTCTGTCTTTACATACGCTGATGATACAGTTTTGCTTGTACATGGTAAGGACTGGGAAGAATCAGAAAGGTTTGCTCAAACGGCAATGAATGCTGTTATGATTTGGCTGTCTAAAAACCTACTTACTTTGAACTCTGACAAAACAAAGTTAGTCTCCTTCTCTTTAACCAATATATGCCAGCCCAAAACTGCTCCTGCTGTCCGAGCTCACACTTGTCCTGGATTTTCCAATCCGTCTTGTTCCTGTCCTCTTATTTCTCTTACACCTAGCATTAAGTACTTGGGCGTGCTGATTGATAATAATTTAAGTTGGTATAACCACATAGATAGCCAAATAGTTCGTACACGAAAATTAATATATATCTTCAGAAAACTTCGAGAATCGGCCGACCAAGATACTCTTATGTTGGTGTACTTTTCACTTTGCCAGTCCCTTTTCCTATATTGCTTACCGGCCTGGGGTGGAGCTTGTAAAACTCACCTACTGAAATTAGAGAGAGCTCAAAGAGCTGTTCTCAAGGTTATGTTTTGCAAGCCTTTCAGGTACCCCACAGTGGAACTTTATAGGGATTGCAAGGTACTATCGGTTAGAGGATTGTATGTATTACAATGCGTTTTGAGAAAACATCGACAAGCACCACCCCTTTTGTGTTCCAAACGTCGCGCTGATATTGTTTTTCCTCCGGTGAGACATAATACAGCCTTTGCTAAACGTCAATTTGCGTATCTTAGCTATCTTTTATACAATAAAGTCAATAAAATACTCCAGATACGCAAATTGAATTCTCATCACTGCAAAAGCACATTGCGAGGGTGGCTTTTGACACAATCATACGACGAAACAGAAAAATTACTTCTAACTTAAAGTAGGTATCACCCGAACACTCACTTACATACGTCATTACAACTCACACACCAAAACACACACACGTTTACGAACACTTCCACATTACTCACAACCACTTTTCCTCAGTTTATTATTTACCATTTTTATTTTTAATATTTAATTTCAAAGTTTGTCACAACAGCGTAAAAAAAAATGCCACCTTGTTGGTGAATACACAAAGTTATTGTTGAGTACGTACCTAATCTCAATGAGAATATAACTGACTCCCAAGTCACAGGCTTAAAACCTAGTTTGGGAGCCAGTAGTTATTTACTGTGTCCTCATTTATGTACCAAGAATTATGTACTTGTTTTTTTGTCACCATTTTTATTTTGGAAATAAATATTATTATTATTATTATTAAAGACCGCAATGCTCACCTCAAGTTCTCGTTCAGTCATATTGTCGCAGAATCTGGCACTGCGATTAGTCGTCATAGTGTAGGTAGACTCTGCAGGTCTCGATCTGAACTTGCCCGTCTTCTCTCTTTCGTCTTTACCGTGCCCCTTGTAAACCATGTAGGCCTGGTAACAAAAATGTATGTGTAAACAAAATAATATCGACTTGAAGTTCTCATCAAAGAACCATTTGTTTAAGTTGCAAATCACCTTAAATTGCTCATTCAAGAGGAACGATGAAATGGTGAAGTAATATTTAGTAACGACGATTATTTCTTTTGTAATATTGAGACCAAAAAACAAGTTAAGAAAGCAACTACTGGGCTGAAGTAAGAAAATAATTCATCCTTCTAGCTTCGACATATATGATGAATGTTTACATAACCTAGATTTAATAAGTTAGGAATAATTCCAGAAACATTGCATATATCATGAAACGTTGATAAAGGAAAAAACAAGAACCTCTGACAGCACATACATAAAAGATGTTCGCTAATGAAAAATCGTATTTTCATTTAAATTCTGACATGTTTGATTTCTTTGATGTAGAATATATGGTGGATCGTTGGAAGCACGTAAGGATTTCCGGATGCTCAAAGCGTTGAAATGCATATTGCCTCAACTTTTGGTAACAAATGTACAGAAGAGGTTTTCAATAAACGATATTGGACTGGATTTTCCTTTCCAAAGGTTTTCAGGGTCCCGTTAGAAAAAAAGTTAAAAAATAAAACATACAGTATTTTGGGCTGAATTTTTTCAAGTGCAAGAATATATATAAAAAAGTGTTTTAACTTTAACTGCCACTAAAATGAGATTACAATCTGAATAAGAAAGATTTTGAGTACGAGAAATGCCTTTCAGTGGTAAAATTTCAACAAAGATGCAAGTGAATATTCAGACTCTTCATAACAGTACTTGTACCAACGGACAAAAAACAAAGAAAACATAATAAACAACTCGATATCATTTTCTTCTTAACTTAGCCACAAGATAAAACAGCATCATATATAGCGTTATATCGCATAACGAGCGGGACGTAGCTGCTCTTGCCAGCTGTTTTGGGATCACGGCCAAATTAACAGTCATAACCGCTGCGACGGCTTACTTACTACTTAGCTGGTCAGCTACTTATGCTATTCAGATTAAGCTACAAAATTTTATGCTGATTAGCATCATAGAAGTGGGACGAGCAAGGGAAAATTAACAAGCCGAGCGTGGAGTACCAGATGAAAATTATAGAAAGAGCTTATTTATGATGGCTTATGCTTAGTCGTGCGTTGATATTTTTTTTTCAATAAACTTACTCGAAAACCCCCTCTTATCTAACCTTTTTTAGACACGCAATAGACTGTTTTCCACACTAGTGCAGAAAAGTGCGCGTGCACAGAGCACGCGCACTTTTCTCGCCACAATTTTATTATATTTATCATATCTATATCTTTAAGATATTTTTAACGCTCGATGTGGCGATGCTTGGGGGAGGCCTATGTCCAACAGTGGACGTGTATCGGCTGAAATGATGAAGATATTTTTATGCGTTAGGGGTTCCCAACTGAAGGCACCGATTTTAAATATAAATCTCTAACATTTTATTAAAGTGTGTGTTCTCAAAGTTTTAGGAGGTCAAACTCATTTGATTATTTATTTACCGGTAAACTTTCTTCATCCAAAATGTGGAAAGAAATATCAATACGCAAAACGTCAAAAAAAAGTTATCCAAAGTTGATTTTTAATTTTAGGGAAATAAACGAATTCGTACTTCCGAACTCAATCTGAGATTGACGGAATTATGTAAAGGTAGATAGGTATTTCGTACGAATAAATATTTAATCCCAAAGGCGTAATTACAGTCTAAAACCGGATAAAGTAGGATCAATATTGAGCTCATGGTCGAATAACTTGGGGTTATTTGGGATAAATTTTAAGGTACCTGTCGTTCTAGGTGATATTAAAGCCACCTAATGAAATGAAGGGTATTACTTGAAATTTAAAAGGCTTATTATAAAAAGACTTTCAGAGATTTCGTTGATAATATTATTTTATATATATATCTGATATTATTTTAATCTATGACCTATATACGCTTTGAAGTATGTGTTTACATGGTTTCTAATTTTGAAAGACTCTTCTTTAGCTTTATTATACAGTTAAAGAGCTTGCTCATTTGATCGAGATAATTTTGGGAACTGCTAGTTTGAATTGAAAAATTTCTTAAGTGTTGGATCGGCCGTTTAAAATTGAGGAAAGCTATATACTTTTAGATGGATGCGAGACGCACAGGACCGGTCGTTATGGCAACACTTGGGGGAGGCCTATATCCAGCAGCGGATGTCTTTCGGCTGTGATGATGTTGATGTGATATTGAGGACGTTTGAGAACAGCGTTGCAGTTAGTTATGCAAAAGACTTGTATTTTAATTTGTAAATAATATTTTAAAACATCCTAGTAACTAAAACCATTCGTTAAGGTGTGAAATAATCTAATGATTTTTCTTACTTTAGGGCTGAAATACTATCCATAAGATACACAGCATCTGTACTCCCATCACGGTATCCTTTAAAACGAGACTCTGATAAAACAACTTATACGCTTAACAGTTTACCTGCCAATTGAAATTCTGTAGCGAAACTAATTTCGTTGTGAACTCCTGAGCAATCGGTTTAAAACTTCGTCCACTTTCATGATTCAATATAAAGTTTATCAGGTTTTTTTTTTCCATTAGCCGTTCTCCCGTACGTGGGTACTTATGGAGGGAGAAAGTTGGAAGTGTTAAGAGTTTAGTAACTATACTTTCAGAATAACGAGATACACTTGTTGAAGAAAATTAATTTTGAATTTTTCTTGTCTAGCTCTTTATTAAAAAGTAGTGAGCTAGTTTGTGCAATCTGCTGCAACATTGTTGATATAGTCACTTTATTGCCTTCTATATTTTAGCTACTTTAGTAATTAAAATTTTTTGAGTGAACCGATGAAAGCTAAGTCACCCAAGCGGTAATGAAAACAGCTATGTTAATGAGTTTCCTCGCGTGAACGCATCAGAAATGAAAATTAAATGAAAACATTATTTATCGTTAAGTCACCTCTTTGAGGCGCGGCTGGAAAGACGTTACCGCGTCCTCACCTTCCGCATGACGCAGGTCCTCACCGGACATGGTAAGTTCGGGAGGTTCCTGTACCGGATTCATGCTGAAGTGACGCCCGGGTGTCGGTACTTATGTCTGTATGACGCGACGCAAGCTCATTAAGTACCCCCCCGCCTGATTTCCGCTTCCTTGCACTATTGTACTCGCGCTTGATTCGCATGGACTCCGTAATATTTAGACCAATCAATTTAAATATTTTTTTTTGGATGAAAATCTGATGAATTAAAAATGATCAAATTTCAAAAGTCATAGCACAAAAATTATTGTTTATAATGTTAGTAACATAGTTCGGAGAGGTTGCTAGTGTATTACAAATGACCGTGTATATTGGTAGTAAAGCTGTCGATGCTTTTTTTTTCTTCAATTGACATAAATGATGATGTGGTGGATTGCGGGAATCCGATGGATGCGTGACGCACAGGACCGGGCGTTGTAGCGACGTTTTGGGGAGGTCTATGGCCAACAGTGGTCGTCTTTCGGCTGATATGATGATGATGATGATATAACTATTGCTCCACTGCGATTCCACCTGACGGTGAGCAATGCTGCAATCGTTGTTGAAAAAGCGCACTAGTTTCATCATCATCATTTCAGCCGAAGGACGTCCACAACTGAACATAGCCTCCCCCGAGTGCCGCCACAACAAACGGTCCAGCACATCTCGCATCCACCACATTTCCACGACTTTAACCACGTCATAGCCGACCGCGTGCCGAAGCGTTTGAAAGTCTCACACGAGGTGGAACAATGACATGGTCAGGGTCACTGGAATCCGAGAAGCTAGACGCACAGGACCGGTCGTTGTGGCAACGCTTGGGGGACGCCTAAGTCCAACAGTGGATGTCTATCGTCGGCTGACATGATGATGATGATGATAATACTTTACTCCGTCAGCTTTTTGGGCATACTTCAAGTTGACAGCAATGCGGAGGAGTTTTAGGACGCCATATTTTAGTTAGAAGTAGCTTTAAATGTATAGTTAGGTTTAGCATACATATTTTTTTAATATTTAAGTTTCGTATGTAGATATATTATTATTTTTTTATTATATCTAGCCCATATTGTCCCACTGCTGGGCAAAGGCCTCCCTCCACTCTTTCCAATGTTCCCGGTTTTGAGCCACCTCTTTCCAATTCCCAAGGAAGACATCCAAGTCGTCCCGCCATCTCCTTCTTGGTCTGCCGCGGCTCCGTCGTGCAATTTCAGGGCACCAATTTTGCGTTTTACTGGCCCACCGCTCGGTAGGCATGCGGCAGACATGTTCAGCCCAGTCCCACTTAAGTTGGGCAGCCTTCTGAACTACGTCAACGATTTGCGTTTTGGAGCGCAGTGTAGTGTTTCGAACGTGATCCGTTATTTTAACACCTAATATACTGCGCTCCATAGCACGTTGTGTATATACATGTATATACACCGTTAAATTTTAATCGTTTTAATCCCATAGAGGGTCGATCCCGTACATGAAACCCTATCGAATTGTAAAGATAAAATTAAAAAATAAAGTACATCTTTTTCAAAACTCGTATTAATTTACGCATGTACGAAATTAATTTCTTTAAGAAAAAGTCAGCTGAGCTAGTTCAATGACCTGTAGGTACTTTTTACGCAACGCCGACTATTAACTACAGGTCATTGAACTCGCTCAGCTGACGTTTTCTTAAAGATGCTTATTTCGTACATGCATGAATAAAATACGAGTTTTTAAAAGGAGGTACTTAATTTTTTAATTTTATCTTTACAAATCTATAGTGTTACATGTACCGGATCGACCCTCCACGGGATTAAAACGATTAAAATTTAGCGGTGTATATTAGTACTGAATTGAGTGGTTTTATTACACACGTTATGCCAAAGAGAATTTATAATTAAATGTTTTCATTCCCAAACATTTTAATAAAATCAGTCTTAATGGTATTCTAGAATGATGCCCTATTTAAACTTCGTTCAAGGAGATTATGAAAATATTAATCAGTTGAAAGTTTAGGCCGAGTTATCGTGCTCGAACTTTTTATTACAGAACTAGCGACTGACCCCGGTTCCGCTCGAGTGCTGTACGACATTATTTTTAGTACATGCGAAACTTGAATATAGTTTGTTCTGAATCGGTAACTGAATCGATAATCATAGTTTTTACACCATGTTATATTAAAAAAAAAAAGGTCACAAGTTGGACACCACTGATAACTAAGTACAACACAAGTCGTGGCAGGTCATAGCGGGTATAAAGAGCAATCAAACAGCTGGGTGCAAGTGCAAAACAACCCTTCAGCCACCTGGATGGTCCGGTGACTATGTATTTTTGCTGACACAGCAAGCTTATAACTTTTTGATTTTTTATGATACATATAAGAGATGGCCGTGATCTGTGATGTACTTAATGTCAGCGGTGTCTAACTCGTGACTTTTTTAAATCTTTACGGAAAATTATAACATGTATACCTAAGAATTTTTGGAATCCATTTAGTTACTAATTCTAAACAAACTATATTCAGGTTTCACGTACGTAAACTAAAAATAATGTTGTATAAGCAAACACTAACTATAACTCAACACTACAATCAACTTAAAGGGGTAGATGGTACACCAAGATTATGTATCACTTCAGTTTCAAAATAATGACGGTAATATAACGTATTATAGTGTTATTTTCCTGAGTGCCTCTTACCATTCATTGTATGTGGTTCTAGTAAAATTTAATGTACTAGTATGCCCCATTTTTAGGGTTCCGTAGTCAACTAGGAACCCTTATAGTTTCGCCATGTCTGTCTGTCTGTCTGTCCGTCTGTCTGTCCGTCCTCGCTTAATCTCTGGGACCGTTAGCACTAGAAAGCTGAAATTTGGTACCAATATGTATATCAATCACACCGACAAAGTAGTCAAATAAAAATTGGAAAAAAATGTTTTATTAGGGTAGCCCCCTATATGTAAAGTAGGAAGTGATTTTTTTTTAATTTCAACCCTAACGTGTGATATATTGTTGGATAGGTATTTAAAAATGAAAAGGGGTTTAGTAAAATCATTTTTTGATAATGTCAATAATTTCGGAAATAATCGCAAAAAAAAACAAAAAACAATGTGTCCCCCCCCCTCTAACTTTTGAACCAAGAGTTTATAGTTTATTAACTTTATAAGGACTTTCTAGGAAAATTATTTTGAACTTGATGGAAAGAACAGTTTTTGTACAAAAAAGACAAAAGTGTTCTACAAAATAATTTCTGGACTAAGTTTGTAGTATAATCGTGTATGCAGGCATTTTTCTAACCTCATAAGTGGGTACACTTATTGTGAATTTGTGCCGGACGGGAAACTACGGAACCCTACACTGAGCGTGGCCCGACATGCTCTTGGCCGGTTTTTCGATCAATTCATAACTCGTAGTAACACATAATCATTTATTTGCTATTTTGGGTAATTACATAAAGTTTTACGGTTTATATTGTGCACTGGATCCTACCCTCGAATATGGTTCTCTCTCTATAACCGAATTTATTTCCAATGTTACTAGTAGTAATCCGTATTTAGAATCTTTTAAAAATGCCAATCACTCAACGCTACAGCTTGATAAATATTTGAATTATATTGTAATCACTAATCAAACTAGCTAATAAGATAAAAACTACTCCAAAGAGACTGAAAAATTGTTTTATATCTATTTCAATAAATCTGTTAATAGTAAAAATATGCTTAAAAAAATAAATAAAAAGCTAACCCTGGTCGGAACAGGATTATTCACGCACGATGGCACAACATTGCCGCTACACTAAGCTTAAAACGGTGAATACGCGTCGAAAAAGCTATGCGTCCATAGCCAGTAGGCCTAAAAAGTGCAAGAAGCACGAATAAGCACGATACACCATACCCACCGTGTCGTGGTATTGTTTTAACCATAGGAAGACTGTAGGGTTTCGACTGTTCCTACTGTGTCATGACAAAAAAAAGTATGGCATAATAACAAATTAACAGTTTTGAAATATTATCCTAGGCGGCGTCTGACTTGCGTGCGTGTCGCGTCTGTATCGCTACAAATGCGCGTTCACGGCGCATTTGAAAAACGTAGTGTACACAGTCCACTGTTGGACACTGGCTTCCCTCAAGAGTTGCCACAACGCCAGGCATAAACAAATTTGTAAATTAAAAAAAAAACAGGATCGAAAAAAAAAATATGAATCTGCAGACTGTAACACATTAATATACTTTTTGATGACATAAGCGCAAATGAAATCCGTGATATCGTAATGTATATTTATTATTTTGTATATTTGAAGTAGCACGAAGAATACAATTGGCCGTCACGACACAATGGGAACCATAAAAACTAAAGGTCAAGTGCAGAACCAACACAAAGGTACATACATACTGTCTGACCGCAATCTTACCGTGCCTACCTTGCTCCCAAAGATGAAGCAGAGTAGCAGCGTCACCGTCAGCTGCGTGTGACAGAAGAAGATGATGTACAGGAGATCTGGGTTCGCTGGTGATTGGAGGAATAACCTGAAAAGAAGAAGTGGTGTTAGAAGATTTATAAATACGGAGTCATTCATAATTATGATCTACTTCTGAGAAAAGGGTTTGTAGATAAGCGTTTGAACAAGTTTAATAAAAGACTGATGACCAGCCCAGCTACGCCTTGGACTTAAAGAGTCGCAGAACGATTTCTAGTCATCGTAGACGCGGGCTTGTGGACTGTTTCTTTTTTTCTTTTTTTTATGGTGTGAAAAATCATCCAATGACAACCCCCGTTTTTGGGCGGAGCGGGAAATAGTGTCACTCTTACTGAAAAGGACTAAAAGCGGTTGTGTTCCACGCGCGCCTTAAGGATTCGTTAGCAAGATTGACAGCATCCAAACAGACCCCTGTTTAGGCTCTGTTTAACCAGCAGCACTTTTGCACCTTTGTAAAAAGTGGAACACTGTGGGTTTAATCAGTATAAATCTAAAACTTCCCCGCTCCACCCAGAGGTGGAGAAGTCTTCTAACTTACCTTAAATATTTATTCTTATAAATAAATAAATTCTTATTTACTAACTCAACGTCCAGTAATAGGTTAAAAGAGAAGGTTTTACCTAGCAGTGAGTCACAAATTAAAAATTATGTGTTTCCGACATGAGATAGATAATTATGTAGAACAAATGGCAAAACAAAACTAATTCGTAATCTAAGACAACTACCCAAGAATCCTAGAAAAATACTGCATCACGATACACAATGACTGTCTTCAACAACATCGCAATAACCTACTTCCTATTCTCCTTGACGATAAGCAGTTGACACTAAAACTTTACCCATTCTCAGATTGCTGGGAAAAATTCCAAACTGCACTGACATTTCAAACTATGCGCTGCAACTTGGCAAGAAATTGTTTCGCACAACACAATCATTGTTTCACTCGACTCTTCTACAATGTCAAAAAGTTTCTGAACTTTTCTCCAAGCTGATTTACTTGAGTTCTAGTTTCACAACTAATATTTTAATGTTACTTCTTGTTTGTTACAACTGCAGTTTTTATCGAGGTTTCTTGTGATTGAATTGTATCAAGCTTTTTACGTCCTTTACGGCTTGCGAGCGCGGATGACAAGGATCTATCGATTGCTCTTGGAGAATTTTTTATTTTTATTGCTAGGTTTTACCTCGGAAGAGAGGATTTTGTGAGTAACGAATTGATCCGAAAGGTTTTCTTTTTTGTCAGTATAGATAATTAGAGACAGGTTTTTTCAAAGACATTGGTGAAACATATATTTTGTTTTGCAGTAGTTGTCTGGCATTTATGCTGTTTACCTATGTTGGCGCAGTTGTGAAGTAGACTATTTTAAATGCTTCTTTATTAGTTTACTCAAATCTAACTAGCGTTTGTGTGCCATTTTTGTGCCCAATACATCCAATTTATTTCTTTTTTTCTACTACTCATTTAAAATATAGAGAACACAATCTTCTTAATTTTTTAATAAAGCATCTCATTTTCATAAATTTTTCTCAGATTTATTTTTTAATACTATTTTATTAGTTTAACTGAAAGAGAAATCTGCAAACTTTGAAATTACTTTTCTGTTAGCGTTTTCTCCAAACACACAAAATGTACTGCAATGACATTACCTGTGGACAAGTCACGTAATACGTGAAGTAACAGGTACGAGTATAAGCCTATTGTTTATATAGTTACTAAAAATATGTTTGTCATATTCAATCTCGCTATAATCTAAAAAATCATGAAATAGAAAATTAATATACGTCAAAAATAAAATATGGTCTGTGGTCGTGGTCACTTTAAGTGGCCAATGAGAACTTCAATCAAAGTCAATAAAAGACGTAGCCCATTTCAAAAACCGGCCCTCATGTCTACAACAATCTAAATTGTTCCCATAAAGTCTGAACCCTGAACAAAGAGTCAATTATCCAAGAAATCAAGTCCATTCTAAAAGTACTAAATCTTTTTCGTCTTTACTCGAACATAAATTGCCACGGTTACAGAATTGGATTTGTCTGAAGACAGTTAGATGGTTCATAAAAGTTGATATAAAATTGTCTCGAAGTAAAACCCCTGTGACATGCAAATTGTTCTTAACGACCGACTATTTTGAATATTGTTGAAAGTTCAAGTGATTGACGATTGAATTTTTGAAGAAAATTTTGATTTCGGAGACAATCTGAATGGCATTGTTTCTATTTCATTGATTTCCACTGTTTAAATTTATAAGTATTTTATGCGTAATTTAGAAGTTTTTTTGATAGAATTGGAGTTAGAGTTTGCAAAATGAAATGTGGCAAATATTATTGTTATCTCCTATCCCCCATCATCTTCATGTTAGGTTCCTAAACACTGCGACAGAAATATGGGGACCCTATGGGGCGTGGCTCCGGCGGTTCATTTCATTTCCGAACTTGGGTTGCACATTACGGACTGAATGCAAATCAAAATGAATATTACGACTAGCCACAGCCTCTTACAAATATCTGATGTAGGCAAGTAATTAAACAATTTCTAATCAAGTCCTTTGCTTAGCTGTTTGATTGAATGGCTGAATATCATTTGAGTGGTTAGTTAAATGGCGATGTTTGGCAAAAAGCTAGGCTGCTAATGCTAGTTGGCGGGGCTGTGCACAATGAACAATGGTTCGAAAGAGTTACTGAAGCCTTGGAACACAAAGTGATTGAAGGTACAGGGGTGGTGGAGTAAAAATCTAACAGTATCTCTCGCTGAAGTTGCGATACTGCAACTACTATAAAATCATATTTTTTTCTCTTTTGCAGAAATATATGCTAGCATCAGATGAAATACAAAATGGAAGACTCTGTAATGATGTGTTTTTTTTTGTTCAAGGTAGTAGATAAGTATTTTTTTAAGGTTCCTATGGCTTCTCCCGCTCTAAGACTTTTATTAACTAAACCGCACCTATGTTCCTTCTTTGCCCTTGCATACTAGGACCACGTGGTGTCCCTTTCGAAAGTCGACTCATGACTCCATTAGGATTCCGTTCTACGGGGATCCTATGCTGAAGTCTTTTTGAGGCGCGCATGGTACATTAAGGGCCGTCGACGACTCGGGCTCTGTCCAGATGGACCAAATGGTGACAATGGTTGCATTCATTTTTACAGAAATTACTTAATACTTTGAACATGGATTATAAACTTTACTAATTATGTAGCCAAAGACACGCTGGACAACATATTATCAGTTATTTGCATATTACATCAAAGTGTCCTCTGTGAAACAAATAGCTTGTGCCAGGAGCGAGTCTGCCACAACAGTTTAATGAGTTCCGCTCGAAACTTTCTGTCGTTAGCTCCCTAACCTTCGCAAACTATCTCGTTCCGAAATTTTCAACGAATTTGTTTGAGCTGGGTTCAAGTGAAATTTTAAAACGCTATAAACCGTTAACCGTCAGCGTTGGATATATCAGATAAACATTATCGTTTTAATTCCGCCAGGGTCACACATCCACGACCAAATACTTCATCTCATCAGCTTTTCTGTCATCTATGGGATTGAAGAGCTAAATGATTTTTTTTTTTTAGGTAGGAAAATCATCTAATGACATATCCCGCTCTTGGGCGGAACGGGGAGGCGTGTCAGACCTGCTAACTAAAAACCAACTGCTGTTGCCTTTCAAACCAGGGTGGTCTTTTCCTTTCAGAAACAAACCCTTGGCCCCAGTAGGCTTCGACCCTGCTGGACCCTTACGGTTAGCTAAAGAGCATCCAGTTGCAACCCACGACCTTGGCGACTAAGATACGAAAGTATTTGTTGGACTTTTTTGCCCCAGGTAGTTAAGAGTCCTTTTACGTTTCGGCTTTACGCAAGTTTAGGTATTTTACGCACCGAGCGCTCGAGCGGACGGCTAACTGCGCCACCGATACTTTCATTCATACTTCTCGCTCGCACTTAATACGGCGACTAAACGATCTGGATTTTCCGTACTTAACTTAAGGTTTCTTAGGATGAAGGTTAGTAGGTGGAAATTGTTGACGTGTTATTTCAATTTTATAAAATGAATTTATATTAATTGATTTTTCTTATATTATTTTTTATGAACCATGTTTACATAATTTTTTTAATTGTTATGCAGTAATCGATTATAATATCTACAGTCAATAGCATTAGTATTAATTGTATATATTATAGTAGTATGGTTGGTGCAACATATTCTAATAAATAAATCAACCAAATGTAATAGAATAGAATAAACTTTATTGTTCACCAAAATACTCGTAGTAACAATTTCACAGAAAATTAAATATTATTAATATAATATATTTAATTAACAAATATATTAATTATAGAAAGAGAAGAATGAAGAGAGTATTTTTTTAATTATTACCCGACAACGGGAAAACGGGAAGGGAACTTACGATTTTGACAGGCTATGTATGTATGTATGTTTGTGAGTATGTTCATTTGTTCCTTATAGCTCCTAATCTACTTATCAGAACTCGACATATGAGGTATCGTTAGAACAGTCTTAATCGTTCGCTGAACATATGCTGTGTGACGTGTCACAAAACACGATATGGCGCCCTCTAGCGGACAAAAAGTAATGTGTTAAAAATAAAAATGGAGATAAATACGCCGTGTTTGGTATCATTTGAAAGGGCTTAAGTTGTGTATTTCCAATATGTTGCTCAAATTCAAAGTGACGCCCTCTAGCGGACAAAAGATAATGTGATAAATGTTAAGATAAATACACCGTGTTTAATATCATTTGAAAGGGCTTCACTGGTACTTTGCAAAAATTAAAAAAACAATGTGGCGCTCTCTCGTGGTCAAAAAGTTTTGTGTAAAAAAAAAGATAGTCTCCTAATGATGTCGTCCTTTCAGTGCGTGCCTGAAGGTTAGCAGCGTGGCTGCCCATTTCACTTCCTTCTCCTCTCCTCCATTCACTCTCAAATTATGAAAAGGAATGGAAAGAGTACAGTTAAACAGCGGCTGCCCTCTCTCATAAAGTGCACCTCTCAAATATACGAGGTCTGCACTTAAATCTCGTTGCAGTCCATCACCACCTGGAGACTGGAAAACTAGCTCTACTATTCCTTACGGAGACGCAGATCAGAGGTCCGTCCGACGTGTCGTATCTTTCATACCCAGGGTTTACCTTGGAGCACAACTTCAAACCACTCGCGGGCGTATGTATGTATGCCCGGGACGACATCTGCTATCGGCGTCTCCGCAATCTTGAAGACTCCAGGTTCTCAACGCTTTGGGCTTTGGTCGCCACAGGCCTAGATAAAATAATCTACGCTTGTGTTTACCGTTCGCATAGTGGAGACGTCCGGGCTCACACAGCATCTGAGTGAGGCGGCAGATGCGGCTCAGCAGCGGTAACCTTCCGCCCAACTGGTGTTACTGGGGGACTTTAATGCGCACCACCAAGAGTGGCTTTTCCCATACCAGTGCACAGATCATGCTGGTCGTGAGATGCGGAAGCTAGCGCTGGAATTGAATCTCACCCAGCTGGTCTAGGGGGAACGAGGGTACCTGATGTGGATTCGCACACAACCAATTGCTTGGACCTTCTAATGACCACAGATCCAGACCGCTACTTAGTGTCGATATCTTCGCCTTTAGGCAGTTCTGACCACTATCTGGTTAAATCTGTGTCTATCTACTCCTAGCCCGATCCTAGTCCTAGAGGAACTCAGTGGGTTTGGCGATACAGGTCAGCAGATTGGGATGACAAGCGTTCTTTCTCCGCATGATATCCTTGGCAGCCCACTTGCTTTTCTTCGAAGGATGCATCGTCGTGCGCTGATGCCGTGACACATGTGTTACGACAGGGAATGGAGTACTACATCCCATACTCTGACGTAGCAATGTCGGACCAAGTTCGAACTTGGTTTGGCGCCGACACGAAAAAACATGCGGCATACCAAGCTTGGGCCGATGCTCGTATGCGCAAAGCCAGTAACGTGACTCTTAAGAAGAAGGCCTTTAACAGGGCTGCCAATTCGTGCAAAAAGATGTTGAGAAAGTCTCGGTTCGACCACATTAGCCGAATAGGGAACAAACTTGCTTCATACCCCGCTGGTAGTAAAGCGTTTTGGTCCCTGGAAAAGTCGGTTGAATCGAACTTCTGCTGTCCCTCACTTCCGCTACTAGGTACTGAGTCCCGACGGGACACTGGCCCACACCGCTGAGGAGTAAGCAAACCTAGTGCAGCCTGTGCCCAAGAAGGGCAGTAGAGCTGACCCGGCAAACTACCGACCCATCTCTGTTACGTCCATCCTCTGTAAGAGTATGGAACGGGTAATTAACAGGGAACTTCTAGCACACCTGGAAGCTAACGACATCCTCAGCGACCAGCAATACGGCTTTCATCAAAATCAGGCTACTGGGGACCTTCTAACGTATGCCATTCACATCTGGAGCGAGGTCATTGAGAAGCATGGGGAAGCGCTTGCCGTGTCCCTTGATATCTCGAAGGTCTTCGATAGGGTCTGGCACGAAAGCCTTATTGCTAAACTTCCTTCCTTCGGTCTACCCACTGGTCTGTGTGATTGGATCGCAGACTTCTTAAGGGATCGATCCATCCGAGTGGTAATTGATGGATGCTCGTCCGGTCAAATGGATATTAATGCCGGAGTTCCTCAAGGGTCGGTATTCTCGGCATCACTGTTTTTGCTGCACATAAATGACCTACTTAAACCCGAAACTTTTGGGTATGCAGACGACAGCACTGTTGCTGAGAGATATGTGTCTAACGCACGAGCTAGTGGGTCACAGATCCAGTCATTTCGAGAAGCTATGGTTGAACGCTTGAACTCATCCTTAGAGGCAGTCTCAGAATGGGGCGATGCCAATCTGGTCAAGTTTAATGTGACGAAAACCCAGGCGTGTCTTTTCTCCACTGAACGGAGCCAATTCCACCCGGCTCCATCTTTCCGGGGTGTAACCGTGCCAATTACCGACCACATTGAACTTCTTGGGGTAACGCTATCGTCTACCTTTAATTTCGGCTCCTACATCGAAGCAAAAGCCCAACTAGCTGCCAAAAAATTGGGGATCTTATCAAAGGTGAGACGGTATTTCACCCCGGAACAGCTGCTCAACCTCTATCAAGCGCAAGTTTGATCGTGTATGGAGTACTGCTCTCATCGTTTGGATAGGTCAGCCTAATACCAGCTGGATGCACTAGAGTCTATTGAAAAGCATGCCAAGAAGATGGCAATGATGTTCTTGTGAAGTCAAAACTCCAAAGTCTTTAGCATCGACGCCGAGTTGCTAGCCTGTCTGTTTTCTATGGTTTACACTTCGGGGAGTGTGCACTAGAGTTACACAATTTAATTCCACCAAGTCCTTTTCATCATCGGACCACAAGACGTACGGCGTTGCGCCACCGATACATGGTGGACGCCCTATACGTAAGTACAAAGCAAGCCTATCCATTATAAAAAAGAAAGATATATACGTCTTGTTTGGTATCATTTCAAAGGTCTTCACGTCAATATGATTTAGCTCCAAAATCAGATATTTATCATATCATAAAGTAGGTATACCCGCACTGTTAACAGCGCCACGCAGTTTTGCAGCTTCAGCTTCTTTTTCATCCGCTTGTGTCATTGTTATTTCTGCAGTTTTCTTCCACATTTTTGCTACTTTGTCATGGCATTTGCTGAATAACCGGAAAGGTAAGGTAGGCAAATCCATCAAAGCAGACAGTTCATTTAGATATGAAAGTCCAATGCCAGTTATTATCGCCACCGAAACCGCACCTAAATTGACATTCATGTCAACATTATTTTTGGAAGTTTTTAAATTAAAAAACTTTTTACAATAAAAAAAAAACACTAAAACCATCAAAAACATTTTAATTTCGGAATTCGGTGTTTCTCGATATTGTCTGTTTCTTATCTAACACCGACTTCCGAAATTAACATGATTTTGATGATTTTAGTGTTTCTTTTTAGTGAAGTCGGTTATTTATTTTTGTAAAAAGTTTTTTTATTTCACACTTTTTAGTGGCAATACACTTACAGCCAGAGTACCTTTTTCTCGTGGCGATTCCAATTAACTCAAACCCTGCTTGGATACATTGTTTTATTATGAAGTTCCCGTGTCTACCTTCCGGCTCCATCATCATCATCAGATTAGTTCGATAGTACCTTATAGCCAAAGTGCATCTCATGACAATTCTAATAAGCCCAAACACGGGTAGGTAGGAACTCCGTAATTAATCAATGTATTGATTAATTACGGAGTTCCGGTGCCTATCTTCCGGCTCCATCATCATCATCAGGTCACTTCAATGATACTATTTTCAACATACCTATTCAAACCATTCATTTATTTATTTTATCGTAGTCGCATAACTTCGTTCCAAAAAAATACTATCCTATTTTATGTACATTTTGACAGCACTATTTCAACATCTTCGAAACCATGAAAACGATACTCATGACGAAAAAGTTGATAATTTCTGACAGCCGCCATCTTAGATTTACATTTTGACAGCACTATCGGCTTCAACAACCTCAAAAACCATGAAAAAGACACCCACATCGAAAAAGTTGATAATTAATTGCAGCCACCATCTTGAATTTACATTTTGACAGTACAATCGTTTTCAACACCCTCGAAAACCACGAAAACGACACCCATGACGAAAAAGTTGATAATTTCTTGCAGCTGCCATCTTGAATTTATATTTTGAGAGTACTATCGGTTTCAACACCCTCGAAAACCATGAAAACGACACCCATAACGAAAAATTTAATATTTTTTGCAGCCGCCATCTTGGATTTATATTTTGACAGTACTATCGGCTTCAACACCCTCGAAAACCATGAAAACGACACCCATGACGAAAAATTTAATAATTTCTTGCAGCCGCTATCTTGGATTTATATTTTGACAGTACTATCGGTTTCAACATCCTCAAAAACCATGAAAAAGACACCCACATCGAAAAAGTTGATAATTTATTGCAGCCACCATCTTGAATTTACATTTTGACAGTACAATCGTTTTCAACACCCTCGAAAACCACGAAAACGACACCCATGACGAAAAAGTTGATAATTTCTTGCAGCTGCCATCTTGAATTTATATTTTGAGAGTACTATCGGTTTCAACACCCTCGAAAACCATGAAAACGACACCCATAACGAAAAATTTAATATTTTTTGCAGCCGCCATCTTGGATTTATATTTTGACAGTACTATCGGCTTCAACACCCTCGAAAACCATGAAAACGACACCCATGAAGAAAAATTTAATAATTTCTTGCAGCCGCTATCTTGGATTTATATTTTGACAGTACTATCGGTTTCAACATCCTCGAAAAACATGAAAAAGACACCAATATCGAAAAAGTAGATAATTTCTTGCAACCGCCATCTTGGATTTATATTTTGACAGTACTATCGGTTTCAACATCCTCGAAAAACATGAAAACGACACCCATATCGAAAAAATAGATAATTTCTTGCAACCGCCATCTTAGATTTATATTTTGACAGTACTATCGGTTTCAACACCCTCGAAAACCATGAAAACGACACCCATATCAAAAAGTACATAATTTCTTGGAACCGCCATCTTGGATTTATATTTTGACAGTACTATCGATTTCAACATCCTCGAAAAACATGAAAAAGACACCAATATCGAAAAAGTAGATAATTTCTTGCAACCGCCATCTTGGATTTATATTTTGACAGTACTATCGGTTTCAACATCCTTGAAAAACATGAAAATGACACCCATATCAAAAAGTACTTAATTTCTTGGAACCGCCATCTTGGATTCACATTTTGACAGAACTATCGGCTTCAACACCCTCGAAAATCATGAAAAAGACACCCATATCGAAAAGTTTATATATATATAAATCAACTTTTCTAGCCCCCCCTTTCACAATGCACGATAAGGAACTTCGTTCCAATCGCGACTATCTGGTATACTAATAATGTGTGAACTTTGCACATAATGAATACCGTTAGAAAATAAATACAAAGATCAAAAACGGCGTTCGTAGTTCACACGCACACAACAGCAATGCGGTAGCGTCTACGCGACAATCGGCGCACACAATGTTAGTATCGGAACGAAGGCGCGCGGGAAATAAACTGACATAGGTCCGACCTCGACAAGCGCTCGCGCGGTACTAGTCGCGGATGGCTGGCGCAGTGAAATATACAGGGAAATTGAAAAAATACCCGAAACCTCTCAATCCTGCCTTCATATCATGACCCTGAACAACATTTGTTCTACGACTTTTCAAATTTCGAAGCATTTTTTTTCCATACAAAAAAATAAACATAGTCTAAATTTTGCTTATATCATTTATGCGGTGACCGACGAAAGGCCGCCGCCCGGCCGGCGCGGCTAGATCAAAAGTAAGCGGGCGGGCGCACAGCGCGGGGTCGCGGGGTGATAGTCGCATGAGTGCCTTACTCGTAAGAACACGCGTGCGCGTATACCACTATCGAAATTCCCGCGTATTAGTAAATTAAGTATTATGTCTTACCATTATACCAACATTGAGTACACGGAGATGGTGCGGATGCTTGCAAGGTGCGATGATAACGTGTCGTTGGCCTGCCGTGAATACGCATTACGTTTCCCTAACTCACGTAGACCATGCTATGAAACAATGCTATCTGCAACACAGCGTCTACGTGATCACGGTCAATTTCGACCTAGGTCCAGTGACCGCGGTCGTCCGCCAACCCATACAGTGCGTGAAGAAGAAGAAATACTGGACTTCTTTGCAGTAAATCCGTCAGCCAGCACATACGACGCAACAGCACGATTCAACGTTCCCCAACACTTTGCTTGGAGTGTCATACACAATGAAGGCAAATACCCGTTTCATTTCCAACGTGTTCAAGATATCATAGACCCCGACAAACCAGCACGAGTGGCATTTTGCAACTGGTTCCTGTCTGAACGGCCCCTGGTACTGTGGACTGATGAAGCCACTTTTGGTCGAGTCGGGCTTTTCAACACTCGGAATGAACACACATGGGCATATGAAAATCCTCACGAAGTACGACCTCATAATTTTCAGCATGACTTTCGAGTTAACGTGTGGGCAGGAATTGTGGGGTCAACTTTACTTGGCCCTGTATTTCTTGAGCGACTTACTGGAGAAACATATTTAAGGTTTTTAACAGATACCTTGCCAATTTTGTTAGAGGATGTACCGATTGCCGATTTGCGTGATTTTTATTACCAGCAAGATGGGGCTCCGGCACACTATGCTCTTGCAGTTAGAGCAAAGCTGAACGAAGAGTATCCCGAACGATGGATAGGTCGAGGCGGACCTCATGCTTGGCCTCCGAGATCGCCAGACCTCACCCCAATGGACTTTTACTTGTGGGGTCATGTTAAAAGTTTAGTGTACAGCGGCGGTGCAGCTGAAAATAGGCAAATGCTAATAACTAAAATTAATGAAGCATTTGACCTGATTCGGAGTAACCCGCAAGTGTTAGCTCGGGTTGAAGAACAATCTGTGTTCCGATGTGGTGTTTGTGTTGGATGTGGCGGTGATTATTTTGAACGTTTTGTGCGTGATAACCATCGCCATCCCAGGGACTTGCGATTGCGAGGTAACAATATCGTGTAAATAATAATAATTGTAAATAGAAAACGAATTATTGTAAATAAGCTGATTCCACTTTTGAAATACGCCTACATTAAACAAATAATGATTAAAGTTTATTGGCGACTCGTCAAATAAGATTGTAGACAATTAATTTCTTGGGACTGAGATCAAGCGCTAGCCTCGCTCTCTCGCTCGCTGTGTCACTCGCGTGTGGCTGGGGCATCGGAATCCGATAGATTTGTTTTTGTAATGATTGACATCTGCTATTTAATACTGTTTACACTTTATTTTTTAATGTAGCCAGTCCTAAGCCTGGCAAAGTATGAAGGGAAAGTGGAATTAAACTTTACAAACAATTTACCACAATAACAAAACTAAAGGGAATCTTGAAATGTACCTACCTGATGACAACATTTTAAATCACATACCTACCATCAATTTTAATTACTCAATAACACTGATGAATGATGTAATAACAATAAGAAAAAACACGAACAAAATCTCATTCCTAAATAATAATTCGGGATGTTCGACATTCGATCGATCGTAATGTAGGTATGAGTTATTGAACTTACTCACCCTAAGCTCGCTCATTTCTAACTAAATTGGTAGCCACCAGCTCGCTAGATCTTGAGCACGGCGCAGAGTTTCAGAGTGGACACGAGGCAAAAAAGTGGGGTCCTGGACACACTCCTCACGCAGCATTGTAAACACGTTCACAATACGATTTTTCATTTCAATTCAGAACATCAAATACACACACATAGACAAGACACTCAGAGAAAAGATTGTTATTCTGATAACTTATCAATTCGAATTTACGACTAACAGACACAGTCCACATCATAGAAATATGTGGTCCACATCGTTTTGCGATAAACATAAAAACCGAACTGACAAAAATCTTTTAAAATCAACCTAAGGCACTGCGAGCTGTTTCGATTTTGTCGAGCGCTTTCGTAGGTATAAAGCTAGTTGACCTCAAACGTGAACTTTTGCGAATCAGCTGTTTGAAGTTTTATTTACACTTTTTTTTTATTAAATAAGTGAACTTATTGTTTTTTAATTAAAAATCTCATTGGGTTAGGTACCTTCCACCAGATATAGGTATGGCCTGTAACGCTTGTTCACAGTGCCAATACAATCCTTAGCGTGCACTTCCGCTTACTATTACTCTATTAAAATAATAATTTATGATCATAATAATGGTTCTGGTGCACAATGACGCGCCGCGTAACACAATGTTTTGTTTTGTCGCGCAAGGCCTAGCGCTTTGACTCCGCCCAGATGTTTAAGATCGATGACGGCAGGACCTCGCGCGTAGTAGCCGCGCTTGCGACCACAACAACAATGAGGCAGAACTTAGTCGTGTAGGTACTTATTTTCGCTAAAACGGCCATTCAGAGTAAATGGCACTGCACATAACTATCATAGATAAGACACATTTTTTTTTTATTGGATGGGTAATCATCAAATGACTTCTTCCGCTCCGGGCGGAGCGGAGGGGAGTGTCAGACTCTTACTGACTAAAACCCACCCGTGTTCCTTCGTATGCCTTTGCGTTCCAGGGCCACGGTAATCCTTTCGGACAATTTCCGCAACCCTGGCAGGAGACACACTTATCAACAAGGCTAAGTAGTCCATCAAAACAACTGTTTTAAGTAATGTAGGTACTTCATCCATCTGTTGATATTGAAGAATGACACTTTGTTATGTAGGTACATAACATACTTATTAGCGTAGAACCATGCGATGAAATATTCAGGGGTCAATGTACTACTTGTATGTTGCCTACATTTATTATTTTACTCGATTTTGTTTGCTTGCACTTAATAATCGCCAATAATTGAGCAAATCAGCTGTAGGTACGGTACCTACCTTGTTAAACGCAAGTCGACAAGGTCCAATTTAACATGCACGCGGCGCGGGCGCCCGTTAATGTTAGCTATCAAAATGGGTACGCGCGCGCGCGCGCGCGTAGTATACGCAAATTTTACAGACGACAAATAAATGAAAACAAATTGTTTTTGGATACGTTGTTTAGTTGAGGTCAAAGTCGTAGAACAAATGTTGTTCAGGGTCAAGATATGAAGGCAGGATTAAGAGGTTTCGGGTATTTTTTCAATTTCCCTGTATAGTATTTTTATTTATTTAATTACAAAATAATAGTAGCGATTAAAAAAATAAAAATAATACTATAGTTTAAGCAAATGTTGTTGATTATTTAGGTATAAATTTTACGCCTAAATAATGTAGAACTTTAGAGATATTGGGGCTTGTTTCGAAGCCTTTTCGGTCGATAATTGAATTATGTAGATTTTTTATTTTTTTACACAAAAGGCATTTAACCAAAAACTACTCAATAATTTTTGAAGTTAAGGATATTTGACAGCTAATTAATATTAGTTTTGGTGGTAGATATTCAGTAGAATCTCCAAATTAGAGCTGCCAAATCACGTCTCCGTGAGTTTTTGCCTAAACATGCATCGGAAGAAAGTTTATTACTAAATAATTAAACAAGTTATCTAAAATCGGTTAAATAGTTAATATAGTAGAGAAAACAAACTATTTTTGACAATAATTGTTATTTCATTTAACGAACGTAAAACATACAATTTCAACGTCGAACACTTGCAATTTCGCGTTTTTTTGTAAAAGGCCTCTTAAAGGGGTTTTAACGATTCACTTGCTAAATAATACGAAGAGCTTGCAAACAACAAGAAGAATTCATCATTATTTCAGCCGAAAAACGACCACTGTTGGACAAAGGTTTCCCCCAAGCGTCGCCACAACGACCGGTCCTGTGCGTCTTGCATGCATCATCGGTCCACCTTATGAGAGGCCTTCCAACGTTGCGTCTTCCGGTACGCAGATCCTTTCGTCCCCATCGACCATCTGTTCTGCGTGCAATGTGTCTTGACCATTGCCACTTAAATTTGGCTATGTCAGAAACCATGGTTCTCTTGTGGACATCTTCATTTATGACGTGATCACGCAAGGAAACTCCGAGCATATCCTTACTCAAATGCTTAAAACAAAACAACAAGAATTCACATTTTTATTTAACCATTTAATTCGGATGAATAGTGCACTTTCAGTTTCTTGAAATATTTTTCGCAAAATGAATACTACAAACATTAAAACGTACATTAGCCATTGTGGTTGGCTGAATAAATTCTCAATAGCCACTCGTCATTCAATCGCCGCTCATTATTTTTTATTCACTTACTTGACTTTGACTTTATTTTTTGACGCGTCATTATTTTTTGACACCCATTCATAATTCACCGTTTATCGTATAATATTTTTTATTATATACAACCGGCCTCTAGTAATATGGGATAAGGGCAGGAAGAAGAAGAAGAAAGAAGACAACATAATTTTTAGTTTATGCAAAACCTGAATATAGTTTGTTCAGAATCAGTAACTAAATGTAATCCAATAGTTTTTACACCATGTTATATTTAAAAAGGTCACAAGTTGGACACCACAAACACAAAATACAACATAGGTCATGGCAAGTCATAGCGGTGCTAGCAAAAAGCTGGGTGCAAGTGTAAAACAACCCCTTAGTTGCCTGGATGGCCCGGTGACTATGTATTTTTGCTGACATAAACTAATAACTTTCTAATTTTTCATGATACAGTTATGAAATGTACACAGATTCTTTATATTAAAATACTAGACACGTTTTTCTGGTTTTGCTTGTACTTGTCTAATTAAGTTCTGTAATTCATTTTCTGATTTCTTTTAGTAATACCACATCTAATAATCCCTTCGACCGTATTTCAATCACGGTGGCCACTCTCAACTGAGAATAGCCAAGTATGCTGGAGATTACAATAGTGCACAAGTGCGTGTGCAAACACAAGTGCAATCTCTTTTCCTTTACTCTCATATGGAATGACAATGCGACACGACCGGAAAGAGATCAGGTGCAGGACCAAGGCCTTTACGTGCTTTTCGAGGCACAGGAGTGTGACACCACCTTTTTCGAAATGAATGCTACAGAGTAATTTTTAATGGAAATACCCTGCAGCACGTTTTGCCCGGGTCAAACTCAGGACCCCAAAGGTGTCGCGCTTGCAACCACGATACCACCAATAGCAGTTAAGTCACATCTAAGGTTGTTTTTAATATTGTGTGGATTTTATCACGCATACGGGTTTGTCCCGCATGCGGAAAATTTCAAAACGCAAAAAAAAAAATGAGTCCCGCGTGCGTATTCTACGCATTACAATAAATACTTATTATGATATGGACATTTGCGAGGGTTACGCGTGCGAAGCAATCCCGCGTGCGTGATCAAAACCACACGATATTAAAAACACTTTAAAATATATAGAGACAGACTTACATGGAAATATTGAGGAAGACAGAGAGCAGGAACTCGTTGTAGATGGCCATGGAGATGAATCGGCTCTCGTTGAACTCTGAAGGTGCTTTCCGCACCATGATGCACAGTCGGATGCCCCACATCAGGAATATCACCTCCACTGTTAAAGAAATACAGAAACGCATGTTACTTAATAAGAAGAAGAGATTCCGAAGGAGATTCCTCGCTCAGGGGCCCTGATCATCTTCTTCAACTGCTATGAAAATGATTCGTCGATTTTTTCAGTACAGTCACCACGAAACTGTATAAAAATTTTAAAAAGTCAACATTTCACGAGAATACCTATTTGTAGGAAGATTGGTTTGCACTCAAAACGATATATCGAACTAGTTGGAACCCCTGGTCTGCAAGTTCGATTTGCATTTAGCCAGTTTTTTTTTAAAGTATCATTCTGAAAACGTTGCTAAGAGAAAATCAAACTGAACAAAACAACAACAAACTAAAATCCTTTGAGCTATCAAACTCTATAATTCTCACAATCATTTCTCACATACTAACTTTGTCTGACATGTTGAACCACGGAACAATCCTCCCATCCCACTTGTTACCACCCATAAGGTACCCCAAATTGCAAACTTCCTATTTGATTTTCTCCATAACCGTTAGAAAAAGGAAACGTTAGGAAATGTTGTAGTTCACAGTATTTTCTTTTGATCAAAAAATCATTTCGAACTGATTCGCTTTTCGCATTTTCGGAATAACAAGGGTATAAGTATTAGTACTCCCACATGGTGTACAATAAAGATTATATATCTATCTAGATAAATATCTAGTGAGGGTCGTGGGAATACGACGGATGCAAGATGCAGAGGATCGGTAGTTATGGCGACATTTATTCTTAATACTCTCCTTTCCATGAAATGAATTGTCCTCAATAGTTATTGAGGAGAAGTTATTGCATTTCCCACCTAAAAAAAGCCGGGAGTAATTAATAATAACACCAAATACGTGATAAGAGTTGAATAGTCTGTACACGTCTTTCTTTTTTAATTTCGTGCTAATTCATTACGTTTGAAAGGCAAAGTTGAAAAGGAATCATTGTCGTCATATTATTATGGTCATGTGAAGAAAAGGGATGAAACACAAGTTACTAAAAAAGTTATGAGTATATGGTACATGTAGATGGACAGAGAGGGAGAAGAAAGCCGAAGAAAAGATGAATGAATTGTGTGACGAGTGATATGAAAAAAAAGGGAGATAGGTCTACTGCCACGGACGCGTAGCTTCATAAACGCATATTTGTCATTAAACGCTTAGCTTACACCTGAATGAAGCTTACATATAAAACTCTGAAACTATGCCGCCGACGCGGGATATCATGCTTTCGCGTCGTTGCTTCACGCAGGCGTACACCAAGCATATAACGATGAAAACGCGTCTATAAAGCTACGCGTCCTTAGTCAGTAAGTTTAAGTGATAGCGTGATAAGTGACAGGACAGAATGGAAATAAAATATAAATGTTATAAATGTTATGCCGATCCCAAGTAACATGGTACAAGGGGGGAAGATGATTACGATTCAGATGGCAATTACAGTACCGACAATAGATCGATCTCGTGTATCATCAACACGTCTATCGGTTAAGAAAATAAGTCAGGTGTGTTTGCAATTTTGCATCAGTTGAAGAAGCAGCAGTTCAAAGACTTGGGATTAACCAGCAGTGTCACTGAGATGAGCATAGAACTCAATTTATTAGTATTTACACAAATAACTTACATATACATCAAAGTTTCGAAGCCTATTGTATAAGACACTTGAGCGCTCTGATTAGTATTATTAGTATTTTTCCCTTAGTCTTATAATTGAGTTCTCATTTCTTTTCTTTTTTTTTCTCTTTTTTAATGATTTGTATGACTTGTACTTTTTCTATTTGTTTTTAATATTTTTTTATAACTTGCAGATGTCATTGGGATGCATGTAACCTGGCAATTTTAAAATTACCAATTAATGGTAATCTGTGAAAAGCGCTGTGGGCTACATTATTATTTAAGTTTTTTCTTGTAATTATGTTTTTTAATATCACATAATGTAGTTGTTTGCTGTTTCGATGAATAAAATAAAATAAAATATACGCCGCCTATCACATAAATCAGCTATTTACTTAATAAAGTAGCTAAAAAAAATATTGTATCCAAGACAAAAATAAAAAAATAATCGAGTATAACTGCCAAGTAGCTAATGATTGTGTCAGATTTCTGATGTTCCAGTAACGAATTCTCTTGATTAAACCTTACGTCATGTGATTTTGTGACTTAACCCCTCGAGCGCCAGAGTTTAATGACCCGGAAAATTGCCGTGTTTACGTGAATCACCAATAAAATAAATAAAAAAATTAAAAAAATATTTTTTTTTGTTTTTTCTAGAAAAACAAATAATATAATAAATATGGAATAATATAATATAGAAATTAAAATTTTCGGCCAAATAAGTTTTGTACAGACGTGTGTACAAAATGAAAATTAAGCGTTTTTCAAGGTCTTCAAGTTGTACAGACGTATGTACAATCGGCGCTCGAGGGGTTAATATAGGAAGGATGGATAAAAGGAACGTATGAGTGATGTGTGAAATGAAGCGTAAGGATGTGAGAGCGAGAAAGAGCCTTCCTTTTCTCGCTCTCTCTCTCACATCCCTACGCTTCATTGTTGTTCCTGTGCTTTGCCCTTTCATACTCTTACATGAAAGGGACAAAGCACAGATGGCGACTTTTGAACGTTAGTGATAAAAGGACGAAGTAATTATTATGTTATAAAATAAGAAAAAAAATCATTAGAGGCAGTTTTATTTCTACATAGACGAGATCCACAAACATATTTTGATAGAAAAACGTATAATAGTACATTTTGACGTGGAGATAGTTTGTCACTGCGATCAAGGCGGAATTTGTCCGAGCCGTAGGCGAGGGTGCTATTCTACTGAATCCTGTAGTGACAAATTTCCACGTGTTTCAAACGACGGTTTTGAATGCACTAACGAAGTAATAAATAAACAGGGGTTGACAAGCTACTCGTGAAGGTCGCTTAGCAACCAGTCTGATACGATAAAAAAAATCAATTGTAGCGGGAGCCAGCTCACGAACTTTTCCGCACCAGTGCGAAAAACAGTAAATTATGTGCCTGAAAGTACGTAAGTACTTTGGCAGACATGCTTTTGAATTCGGTTCAGCAACTAGATCAGCTTTTAAAGCTGAAACTAAAACTTGCGAACTAAAAGAAAGTTGGTTGTATGTTTTTTTTTTTGCCTGGTCTGTTCCACCTCTAGGCAAAGGCCTCTTTCTACTCATTCCATCTTTTGCAAGCCCACGTTTCCTCCTTCGAGTTTTGGTAATATCTGAGTAGCACAAAGTTTTTGACCCGAAACAGTGAGAAGGGTAAACGCAAACCACGAAGGCGATGCGGAACGAACTAACTAGATCTCACCAAAACTGAAATGAGAAAGCGTTGGGTTCCAAAATCTTCTTGCAACCTTCTGATTTAATTAACTTCAATTAAGCCTTCAAAACTTTAAAGTGAAATGGGCTTAATATCAATTAAGTACTCTTTGAATGCTCTTAGGATTGTTCCAAATTGAGGCGTTGGGTATCGCCACTAGCAAATCATACATATTTCGGGAATTTTAAAAATGTCTAAAATATAACTTAAGGGGATGCAACTCGACATACATTTTTACTGTTTTTCTTACAACCCCTCTTTTGCGTATGACGTTATTACACATTTTTCATTACATATTTTGGAAACACAGTATCTTGTCAATATTGTCCAAATAAATTTATAAAGTGTAAAAAGTAATCCAGTAAAGACCTCTGAAAATCTGCTATTTTGCATGAACTTTTTTTTCCATCCACCATGTGTTTTACAAAATCAAATAAAAAAACTTAAATATAAAGGTGGCGTGTTGTTTGTATCGCTTGTATATTATTTAAATTTGTTAATTGGATGTACAATTAAAGAAAAAACGCAACTTTGTAGTTGACAAGATGCGGAGCGGGAGGACGTGTCAGACTTTTACTGGCTAATACACACTCCTGTGTTCCTTGTTTGCTTTGCTTTTCCCAAGGTTCACTTTCGCTTAATCCAAATTACTACCGGCTCATTCGGCATTGTATTCACAAACTTAAAACTCTGTAGTTTAGCTAAAGGAATACATAAAAAACGTAACATGATCATTACCATCATTTCAGCCGAAAGACCAGCCACCTTGTGGGAGGCCTTTCAACGCTGCGTTTTCCGGTATGTGGTCGCCATTCTAAAACCTTTCGTCCCCATCGACCTTCTGTTTTGCGAGCAACGAGCCCTGCTCACTGCCATTTAGGTTTGGCGACTCGGACTATGTCTGTAACCTTGGTTCTCCTGATAAAATCGTATAAAGCCGAAAATTCATAACCAAAGTAATTAGTACTTACGTGTTGTAAAAGAATGGTCCCACCAATCAGTATTACAGAGGTACGCCTTCAGGTCATCCTTGGTTCTGCCAACGATGACAGCGGGTGGTGCGACCAGCGTCCGTATGGCCAGCAGAACACACGCCACGCCCACTATGATGCCGATCCGACGGAGCAGGTACATGTCAGATATCTTCACTGCTTTTGCTGACCGTACTTGGAATATTACTGATATCCTGTTGGAAAGAAGTAGAGGTTAATTACTGCCAAAAATAATTGTCCTCCATTCTAACTTTTTTTTGTGGTGGGTAATCATAGAATGAATTCTTCCGGTCTAGGATAGAGCAAAAGCGCGGGTCAGGCATTATCTAACTAAGCAAAAACATAGTCCTCGTGCAATCTCCGCACTCAACAATCTCTTGGATGCCAAACCTGATTGTGATGTGTTTGCGGATGAACGGAAGAACATTTTTGTCTGTCTGTTTGGAGTTTTGTGAGATGAGTGTATGGCTGTGGTGTAGTTATTATTTTGTATTCTTACTTCATAATTTTTCAAATATATTATGGCTTTAACTAATGTAATTGACCTTTAGCCATGTTATGCTAAAGTAAATAAATAAATAAGCATAATCAGCCTTTTAAGGTTTCCACTGCTGATACTCAAGCCTCCTCTCTAGGAGAGGGAATGAGCCGAAATCCACCACGCGGACCCAGTGCGGGTTGGTGAATGTCACATGTCTTCGAATTTTTGGTATTAAGACATACTGGTTTCCTCACGATGTTTTCTATCACCGTTTTCAGTGGTGGGTTGTAACTAAGACCTTTATTAAAATGTACTATTACTTCATGTAAGTGGCATGCGGAACGGGATGGGTTTTTTAGTCAGTAAGAGTCTGACACTATCTCCCGCTCCGCCCAAGAGCGGGTGTTTTCATAGGATGATTTTTCGCATCGAATAAAAAGGCCTTTTCCATGTGAAAACGAGTGGTACAGCAGGGGTTGGAGACGTTGGTGAAAGTTACATATTTATGAATTTTTGTTTCTAAGATATGCTGTTTTCCTCACGATGTTTCCCTTAAGCCTTATACGTTAGAGTATACCTGACAGGTTTTCTTGTACAGTTGAATTTTACAAGTAAACCAGAGTGTGTATGTTGCACAACTGTGCAGGTTTTCACACAAGCTGACCTGACAAGTATCCATACAGGCAAAGCGGTCAGGTACACCCTAGTGAACCCTTAAATAACACGAATTAAAAGTGTTCGTTTGGGTTCAATTCAAGTCAATTACCACTTGGCTGCCAATGAAACCAAGAAGAAGAATATTCCCATAGCGCGTTGAGTATAAATTTAGTTTTATGGCGTTAGGGCCCAACTCAATAAACTTTTGATAGCTAAAGTAAATTGATTTACTCCCACCTAATTTATTTAAAGCTCTCATTAAATAAGCTCTTTGCTAAGCAAAATCGGATAAATAATTTAATTAACAAAGGCGTACTTAAAACAGGACAGCATACCCTTAATCCCATTCACAAAAAAATAAATTTAATAAATGCACAATCAGTCTCCTTAAACAAAACAGATCTTGTTATGCAAACGTTAGACTCAAGTAGATTATCATAAATTGGGCCGGTAAACAGATTCCTTTTATTTACGCAATTCTAAAGAGGGGAAATTTAAAAGACAACTTGATTCTTATCTCGACAAGAGGACAATTTCATTCCTTCGTCATCTAATTAAAAGAAACTTGATCGTAATCAAAAAGTTCAAGCCCAATTATATACTTGAAATGAGACCCGGCTAAAAGATTTAGAAAAAGTTGTTGTTGTCAAATATATTAGGGAGGATTACAATGTTTCCAGATGGTAATAAATTGGTTCTGAGGAAAGTGGCTGTCGGGTAGTTTGCAACAAAAAAAAAAGCGACCTTAAAAAGTTTGTTCATGACATAAACACTCATTCAACCAATGAGCAATCAAGTCTTCGTCTCAGGACCTTGGGGTCCTGGACTTTCGGAAGACGTACAAGGGGCTGAAGCCAACTTGCAAACAGAAGCCCTTAGACACTTTTCGTGGTGGTGCTAACCGACGATTATCTCTGTACGCTCTATGTTCTTTTAGGGGTTAGTTTATCGTCAAAGGTTAATCTTTTCATGCTAATAATTTGAGCCTGTTATACAAATTGTCGATTACACAGCGAGAACTATTTTTGAAAAAGAAAAGAATGGACCCTCTGAAGTCTAGACCATTATAGACACATATTGTGTATTCAACCAACAATATAACTTTTGAATATTTTGTTTTATTTGACCTGCTATAACATCTGAGTATCATTATCATCTCTATAGAGCTTATTCTGTGACATATTTTTATACTATGAATTTGGGTTATAAAATCCTCCAGTCATTTTCTTAATATATTTGGTCTCAGTGTTTATCTGTATTGGCTATTGTCACAATAGTCACCTCCTTCCAATATAATATCATCACTAATTTGTCCAGCGTTTCAGTGTTTATTAAAACCGAAATAGTTGAAGTAGCTTTATGTCTTTCTATTCATACATCTTCAACATGTCCTTCCAAGTTCTTCTCTGCTTAGCAATTATCTTAGATTCAAATTTTAAAAAGACTTTCACCTACTCAATAACATTAGCACACGGTACCGAAATTCAATACAAAATTATTCAATTTAAATTAAACAAATTAACAACTTGATTCGCTTACTGATGGAAAAACAAAATTGAATTTTGAACTCGAAATTGAAATTTTCATCGTTGAGGTAGGTAGGTATGTTTTGCATGCCCCTAGTCGGTTACGAAGGTACTGTTCCAAGGCTCGATCCTAATTCCGGGCTTAATAACGGTCTGCTGGATTTTTGATACCTGAATAAATAATTAGCTCTGTGCAAAGTTTTGACCTTGGAATCAGCTTAACATTCATATTTCGAAATTAAACTTTGACAAATAAATTACGAGTTAAAGAGCAGTGGTGGCAGAGGGGTAACGGATTTTATTTCATCACCACTACTCTTAAAAAGGTGAAGGAAAACATCGTGAGGAAACCGTCACGTCCAAGAACCAAAAAATTCGAAGACAAGTGACATTCATCAACCCGCACTGGGCCGGCGTGGTGGATTACGGCCCATTCCCTCTCTTAGAGAGGAGGGCCGAGTCCCAGCAGTGGGCACATTGAAAGGCTAATTACGCTATATGCTTATGCTATATAAATAAATTACGTACGATGTCTGTGTTGTTGAATGAAATCAAATATCATAGATTGTTTGCTATATATCTTCAAAGCTTTGCAAACTTTGTGACCTCTATTTTAAAGTTTACACTGAGTGGGATGTTTCAGTTTCACTTAGTTTGAATTATTAGTTTTAGCAACAACAACATCTATCATTTATGTTAATTTCTCTGTACTAAAAGTACAAACAACAAAAATCAATAAATTAATGAAAATTATAAATAATCGAACTTTTATAACTTGGCTGAGAAAATTGTTATTTCTAACTACGTAATTATGCGTATCATTTTTTTCTCATTGGTCGTCAAATTCAGAAGAGGCTCAAAAATGTATAGAATCTAAATGATCTCCTTTATACTAAAATATATAGCGTGTTACAACCGTGGAACTCACACTTAGTCGCCTATCTAAAATTATATGAACTAACAATATGCTGACCTATTTTGTATTTTTGGCTTGTATGAGATCCCTCTGACTAGCACCTTAGGCTTATCCAAGTTGATATAATCTACAATCGTTAACGCTAGTAGAAGACTTTATTTATATTTAAAGGAATTACGTCATCTCAACGCCCAGTTACGTGGTCAGAGAAATCGGAGGCGTTGCGGACTCGAGGAAATCGACAAAAGAGAAATGAAACGAAACGATTGTAACTTGGCTAGACCTGCAGGACATCAATGTAACTGCGCTTAGGAATGGTCCTATAGTAGACATTTTCTGCTAAAATTCTAATAGTCAATTTGAATCACTTACCTCCAAGTTTTTAGCATTAGAGCTCCATAAGTGAGACAGAACCCAACTTCCCGCAGCCAGACCCTGGCAGTACAGGTCAGGACAGTGGGCCTTCCATACATGACCAGAGTGGTGCAGTAGATGAGGAGAGCTCCCAGGACTATGACCCTCAGGAGTGCGGGACTTGCTGCTCTTACGACCTGTGGACAAAGAACAGACCGTGTGTAAATACAAATTATAGACCAGCTTTCGATAGCGCTGAAACTAGATTTAAGGCAAAAAAATGACTTCACTGCTATGAAGTACAAGCGTTTTCAACGTCAAGATGCGAACGTTCAGAGTACGTACGAACATAGCGTTAGCGAGTAACATTTTGTAATTAGAGTTTTGCATCTAGAGTATGCTATTTACACATAATACAGGTCCAGAGTCTATACTGCGTAAAGTGACGCCCGGATGTCGCCACTGTACAGAATGCCCAGAGGACACGGTGGAACACACAGTCGGGGTGTGCCCTGCTTGGGCGGAGCATCGCCGTGCCCTCGTGGGGGCGATCGGCGGCGGAGACCTCTCGCGCCGGGCCTTGGGTGAGGCCATGGTCCGGAGCGAGGAGGAGTGGCAGGCGGTCATCGACTTCTGCGAAGTAGTAATGGTCGCAAAGGAGAAGGCCGAACGCATCAGGCAACGGCGTTCTCGCCGCCACCGCCGGGATTCCGATCCAGATTTCCGGCCACCGTAAGCGCGGGCTTGCGGACACTGAGCAATGGATAGCTAGCTGTCCGGCCGTCCGGTAACTATCCGGACGAAGCCCAAGTCGTCGACTAAAGGGCTTCTAATAAACGAGTGCGCCTCACCATCAACGATTACGTACATCACTGCTTACCATAAGGTGGGATCGTTATAAAAAAAAAATTACAATATTACTCTTTCTACATCTACATTTCTTTTTTTTTTATTGCACCAGATTTGATTATAAGTGTTTCGTTAAATTTGAAGATTTCTTATTTCGAGAGTAAAAAAAAACATTAAGTCTAGATTTTCAGTTGCACAAAATTTTTAAAACTTATACCCTTACATGAAACTGATAGAATTAAAATTTCGAATATTATTGCATTTATCTTATTTTTTATATTTATTTACAAAGTGCTGTTTTTCAAAATTAGCAGAGCAGCTCAGATCTTTGATGTTGATTAACATAGGATATACGAAATAGTTAAAATATACTAATTTAGTTTATTGTATTTTTAGCATGAATTACATGCTAAAGAATTACTTACAATAAACTAACATGCGAATAGAAGCTAAAAACGTGAAAAAATAGTCCGGTGATGAATTTTAACAACATTATAGATGTGAAATTTTTCTTCTTTTTATGATATTTGAATCTAAAAAATGGTACGTGATACCGACTTTTTAAATACGGAGTCACATTTGGTATGCATTAATTAACATAAAACCCAAATGGCTTTGTTTCATTTTTAATGTTCTAGTGTATTTTTTCACCTTTAATGACTCTGAAAGTGCTCAAAACCTTTCGGAAATTCTAAAAGCTATCCTCAAATACCGAATTCTGAACAGTTTCTGTCATTAATTTGGTTTGGAAAGCATCTGTAGTGTCTCAGTTTCTGTTGACACCGCGGTATTTGATCGATAGTCCGTGATGATGGATCGTTCAGGAAATAAAAAGTGGCAATACGGAACAAAGCCGCTTGTTTTAATGTCTTTTTTTGTATTATTTTTGGCAATATTGGCAATGTTTTGCGGTTTTTTATCTTATTGCACCTGGATCCAAACAAAATGTAAACATAAGAGGGATGACACAAAATCAATCACACTAATATTAAAAAGGGGAAAATGGTGGGTGTGTTTTTTTGGTGGGTAAATATCATTCAAATGACATCCCCCATCCTTGGGCGGAGCCGGAGATAGTGTCAGACTCTTGCTGACTAAAAAACTTACCCCATTCGTTCTTGCCTTTCATACTGTTTGTTACTTCTTCACGCTCAAACAGCCTAACAGATTTCGATAAAATTTGGTACACAGGTAAACCATATTCTAAAATAGTACATTTTTGTTATTCCGGGAGTATGTTCCTTTGGAATAATTTTCTATTATCATGCGGGCGAAGTCGCAGCAGCAGCTAGTATATATAATGCATAGTGATGGCTTTAAAACCCACTCTTGTATTTCTTGTGAGCCTTGCGTTTCAGGACCAGTAGACTCCT
Organism: Mythimna albipuncta; assembly: GCA_929112965.1. Taxonomy (NCBI): domain Eukaryota; kingdom Metazoa; phylum Arthropoda; class Insecta; order Lepidoptera; family Noctuidae; genus Mythimna; species Mythimna albipuncta. Next base: position 32,167,717 of record OV815959.1, read on the forward strand.
TTTCGGACCACTTATGGCTCCAATAGGCTTTGGCCCTGCTGGACCCCTACGATTTTATTGACTTGCTTCTCAAAAGAAGCGCGTGTAACTCTTCGAACCATCGATGACTTAGGCTCAGTCCGGGGGGTAAGCTCTATAGAGCATGGACCACTATTAGAGGCAGAATCAAGGTGGTCTCTAACACATATCATCAACATTATCTTCGAGCCATAGTCCCGTTTTATGTGGGGTCAGCGCAACATGTTTTTTTCTTCCATTCTGTTCTGTCACTACCTTTTCTTTTATATTACTTCTGGTGGTCCCTAACAGATATGTGAAATATATATATTAAAATTAATGAAAAAATACATTTCAAAGCGGAACTTATTTAGAGGAGTGCGGAACTGAGTATAAAGTTCCGCAAACCTCTGTTGTGAAGGAAGGAATCTACGATATGGCTGGTGTTAGGCCTAGTCCGGATAACTGTCAAATAGTTAATTTCAAGCTGTTAATATAGCGATGAAGGATTTTGAATTGTAGTTCATATTTGGCGTTATAGATATTGCTATAGATCTCTATGGAGAAGAACGTCCAAGAAACTCTATGCACACTTTTTTGAAAGTACCTAATATCTTTTTTAATTATTTTATTTTATCAAAATATATAAAAATTAAAATAATTCAAAGGCAAAACTTTTTATAGAATAAAGCCACATTCTATTTAGGTATCACAACTCCTCAAGATACACAAAGTCTTTGTCTAGCAAAAATTTCAATAGCCACCATTTGAATTCACCTTCAAAAACTGTTATCTCAAAACATGCAAGGACAGCACTAACATGAGTGCTTCAACCAGTATCTACATAGGAATTCGCCAAGACTTTGGATAGCGAAGCGAAATATGACATGGAAACTTCGCAAGACCTGAGCTCTCATAATTTTTGCCTAGCTTTTGTTTTTGGCGTTAGAAAACACCACTATGGCTGTAAAAGTCGTTGTGAATGTGCAAAATGTGTGCGCGATTTCCAACATTTAGTACGGCGTTTACGGAAACCTTTTGGTGTTTAATAGCTTGGCTTTTCCTGTTCAAAAGTGTATAGAGATACTAGATTTTCCTGGAACTTTTTCTAGGTGCAACATTTTTATTTTCTGGTGCCAAAAAGTTCTTTATTCAAAGTTCTAGTTGCCAAACTACTAAGCTTTTATAGTATTTTTGTGCCCAAAGGTTGAAATTGAGACCATATTACTATGACTGCACTGTCCGTCTGTTTGTCACCAGGCTGTATCTCATAAACCGTTATTACTAGACATTTGATGCATTCGTGATCCGATTACGCCAGGAAACTCCAAGCATAGCTTTTTCCACTGCTCTTTGGGTGGTTTAAAGGCTTCTGATGAGGCCCCATCAGGAATGAAGATATCCACAGGAGAACTAAAGTTGCCGACATAGCACGAAGAATCGCCAAATTTAAAAGGCTATGGGTAGAGCACATTGCTCGCAGAACAGATGTTGATCATTGGCGCCGAAAGGTTCTGGGTGGCAACCGCGAAACGGTAGATGTTGTGTTAAAAGGCCCCTACAAGGTGGACCGATGACCAGGTAAAGGTTGCGGGAATCTGATGGCGAGACGCACAGAATCGTTCATTGTGGCGACATTTGGGGGAGGCCTATGAATAACAGTGGACGTCTATCGCCTGAAATGATATATATCGCCCATGCTATGAAAGCCATGTGACATGGAGAAATTCTAAATTATAAATTCGTTAGTAATAGTAACAAGACGAGCTAAATTATTGAATTTATCACGTAACATTGTCGAAATTATATAACTCGGTAACGAACACACGGAATTAATAGACGGTATGTATGTAATAGACTTCAATTTCAAGATATTGGTTGAGCAGGTTGGTAAACAGAATGAATGCTAATTAAGTACTCGTAGGTAGAAATTTTATAAGCTGCTATGTTACCGCTTGAAGGCACCTTTACGATTTCTGTAATCCGAGTGTGCTTAGAAGATATTACGCATAATCGTCCTTTTTGGATGAAGTAGCTATTTTATAAATTACTAGCTTCTACCAGCGACTTCACCCGTGTGAAAGTAGTTTCTTTTGAATGATATAAATCAAAACTTGACGGCGATCCCACCTGATAGTAAGCAGTGAGGCAGTTGTTGATGGTGAAGCGCACTAGTTTATTCAAGAACCTACTCACTCTAGGCTTAGTTAGTTAGTTAGCCCGTTTATGTTCCACTGCTGGGCGAAGACCTCCCTCTCTAAATTAAAATTAGACGAAAAGACCGCTGCAGAAAAATAATAAATAAAACTTAAAGTTACTTGTCAATTTTGCCATTTTGCCACTATTTTTTTCACTATCCCATTTTAACCATCTTTCACCATCTAAAGTTACGCAGTCAATTCGTTCGTCAGATAATCATCAATACTTATCCTCTTACTTCTTCAAGTTTGAAGGCAAGGGGAGGCGGTGGGACAGTACATCAATCATGGAAGCCATAAGCCGAAGCTATCCGTCACTGCCAAAATAATAATAAGTTTTTTCCTTTGACGTGATTTCTTGAGTAACGCGTTGTGCAATTAGTGATGGCTGAGAAGAAATTATGGATTACACGACTACTTGTATTAGCCTTGATCTTCAGGGAGTTGAGGAAAAAGGAGCTCTTTTGATTAGAATAATTTATCTATCTTATACGGAATCTTAGTAACACATTTCACATATTAACCTTTTATTATGTCAAAGGAAAGATTTGTATGTAAAAGCAAATTAGTGTGTTTTAAGAGTTGGTAGCCTTTGAAGTTCTTTCTGTCTCATCTCTGTAGTGAACCTAGCTAACTAGTTTCTTATATTTTTTTAGCGCTTGCGTTGTTTTATGTACAAACATCATCATAAACCTTTCGACTATCATCCGCAATCCTGCGCCTGCTATGACTGGGACTCACTATGAGACTCCAGATGCTCAGGGTATCATCAGCGAGAACAAGAGCGTGAGACATGTCCCCATGGTTTCGGCCGCCTTCTTCACTTGAATTACTGCTTCACAGAAGGACATAACCGCCTCTCATTCTAACTTGCGTCGTATTATGGCTTGAATTAGGACCAGGTGCGATGTGATCGCTTCCACGAGGATACGGCGGTGTGGTGCTCCATTTAAGAGGGTTAACCTCCACTATGCCCTCCAAATATTCTGGATAATGGTGACAGCTTTACAACTGTGTTAGGTGAGGACCTACGTTTGAGGGAAAGTGAGAACGCTGTGGCGCCTCTGTTATTGCCACTCCTCAGAGAGTGCCTTAAACGCCATGATATTATCGCGCCCAAACCAAGTTTTATTTTCTATGACAACAATATTGTTTGCCCATTTCACTGCTCGTTTCATCATAAAAGTCTTCTGGCATATAACAGACGTAATTCAGAGGATTCGCTTGTTTTCAACACACAATATATGATATAACATAATTAAAAGAGTACCAGTTACAAAATTATACTTACCCTTACATGTCCATACTTTATAGTAAAATACACGATGAACGGGAGACAGGATATCACCAGGCAGGCCAGTGCGAAGATAGTGGTTCTTACGACCCAGTTGAGGGCTGCCACGCATGGGGAGCCGTCCAGGCAGGCTTCGCAGCCTTCGGCGCAGGGGAGGCACTCGAAAGCATCGGTGACGGAGTATAGGCTGCGTTGGAGCTGGTGGAGAGAAAGATAAGGTTAGATGTGGTAGTTACTAGATTCTGCTAACAGTTTCGACAGCATGAAAGTAGTAAATTACTACATAGAAGCGTATTGCTGGTATGGAAGATCTTCTCGTCCAGGCCATGGTCTACACGTGTTCCAAATTCCGTGCAGATTTCATTCTATCGCTGAGGAAAAATATTATATTAACCAAAATTCGGACTGTCATATGTATCATAGTGTTTGGGTGTGGTTCTATTGCAACTGAGAGCACCTTGTTATGACACCTGGGCGGAATTTATAACCCAAAGTATTGTATTTATTACTAGCTTTTGCTTGCATTTTTGCCGGCATACATAAAATATAGCCTATTTCGCTCAGGAATAAAGCAGCTTTCTATAGGTGAAAAAAATTTCGCTACTGGACCAGTACTTTCGGAGATTACCTCATATAAAAACAAAAAAAAAAAAAAAATTAGTGTAGAAGTCTCTTTATAATATTAGTGTAGAAGTATCGTACTTTTTACTTTGAATTTTCCAAAAACTTCTGAAAATGCTATTCAGCTTTCTTCTCAGAAATGTCTAGCACAAAATAATATCATACCATCTAGAATTCTTGAAGATGAGAAGCATTATTTTTGATTACAGCAACGTGAGTCTTAGTCTTACCTTTTTTATTTTTACAGATACAGCCAGGACTATTTATTTCAGTAGCTAAATGTAGCAGCCATATGTGCGTACATCTGGCTTAAGACAAGGCACATTTAAACTAATCACCTGAGAAATTTATCCCAGCGTTTCTCTAACTTAAAACGTCGTGAGCAAGTCGTTGACACATTTACTTTCCTCAAAGAAAACGTATGCGAAGTATTTCTGCTAGCGTTGCGAATGACGGGAGAAGACGTGTAAAAGATAGCTTCAGGGTACTTATTATTTTAATGTCGAGACGTAGCCGTCATGATAAAATACAATTTTATAAAGTCTTCTGTAGAATGATAATAAGTTTTAATAAACTCGTTTTCGTTAATTATAATAGTGTTTAAAATAAAATATTTCATACGAATGTAAAGATAATAAATCAAATCATTTATTTAACGAATTTTTCGTTTGTGGAGCGTAACTATAATAAGGTTTTTTTGACCTGCTGTTTTTTGTTGCTTGATATCTATGAGTATAATTTGAAGATTTTTCGTAGAAACTGGAGTTTACTGGGTAATTTGCAGAATATTTTGAATTCATTAGTCTAAATAAAATTTAGTCTCCATACAGACGTAGTTATGAAAGATTGGTAATATTTTATAATTTTTCAACCGACGTCAAAAAAGGAGGAGGTTCTCAATTCGGTTGTAATTTTACTTTTTTTGTTACCTCAGAACTGAGTCGTTTATGGATCGATTTTTTTTTTAAATTGATAATCAAACAATACCAGAATCACCAATTTCCGAAATTAAACTTATTTTGATCGTTATAGTGTATTTTGGAGTGAAGTCGGTTTTTTTTTGTTTTGTATGGATATTGGATAGGCTCGCGTTTGACCACCATCTCACCTGATGGTAAGCAATGATGTGGCCGACGATGGAGCATGCTTGCCTAGAAGTAACCTATTCATACCCTTGATTTAAAAACCTCTAATTTGTAGGTATCAAGAAACACAGACTGCAGTAGGGAGTTCCACTCCTTAGCTGTTTACACACTGAATATGTGTGTCATTGTATGTATGTGTGTGTACGATATTATTACAGTATGCATATTAGAACAAAACTTGTCTGACAATACGAGAGCGAGGGCTATTGTCAAAGTTTCCTCAGACACAATGCTTGTGCTAGTTTACAGTGATTGTTCCGAACGTATCAGTAAATTCGATACACGTCGATTGAGAATATGTCAGTAATACAATGTATTGTATACAAGTTTTTGCCAGCAGCTTCGCTCGCGTACATTAAATATAGCCTATTTCACTCAGGGATAAAGCAGCTTTTTCTACCAGTGAAAAAAAATTTGCAATCGGACCAGTACTTCCAGAGATTACCTCCTATAAAAAAAAAAACAAAGACAAACTTTACCTCTTTTTAAATATATCAATTATTATTATTGTAAATAGAGACACATGTTTGGGAGCTTAACTCTAAATTATTTGGACTATTGGTCTGGTGGTTAGTGACACTGATAGCTATGCCGGATGTCGTAGGTTCGATTCTCATCATTCCAAGAAAAATGTTTATGTTTATGTGATAAGCACGATCATTTTTGTTCTATGCTGGGTTTTTATTATTATGTTTTTTATCATATTTTGATCCAAAAAAAATGCATAGTTACTGTGGAAAAATCAATTTGAAGCAGAGCCGTGAGAAAACTAAGGTAGGCGCCAGATAACAATAAAATAATGGCCATTGACCTTTTCGTAATATCTCTACTAATAACTATTTTTCATTACATAATAACAATTTTTCATTACAAGAAAATGTAGAGAATCACGATAGATGTTGATTAAAGATAGCTTTATGTCTTTATTTTCGTTTTTAATTTAATAGTATCCACAAAATTAAATGTAGGAGGGTCAAGGATCGTTATTTTTTTGTTATCTGATGCCAAGTGTAGTCTATCAATAAATCAGTTAAAACTAACTTACCAGCAAATGCTTCTCATATTCTTCCTCAATATCACTGCCATTGTAGTACCGGTTGTCAGCTGTGGTGTTGGGGAAGTAGAATCCTCTGCGGCAGACGCAGCGGTAGGACCCTCGACGGAACCCCAAACCGGGCACTGGGACACACTGAAACAAGGATGGACTTTAATTATTAAGTACCGGCATCAGTAATGGATGGAGGCATGTACGTTTCTTTGCTTGAGCGAATCAAAAATGAAGATATCCGCAGGAGGACCAAGGTTAACATCGTTTACCTGGGACAGACATTCCAATTGGGCAAAAAGAGGTCAATATTTGAGTCCAACTCGGCAGCGTTTGGAAAGCTGCGGTTGGAGACTGTACACTCAAAGTTGTGGACCATTACGTCTAACTCAGACAGACAGTCCAAATGGGTAGGTCTAACTTTAAGAAAGAGGTCAATTGTCCAATTCAAATTGGCTAGGTAGCGTTCAGGAACCTGCATGGTATCTTCTCGTTCAACATACCACAGTATCGCAAGATCTATGACCTGTGCGTGTTGTCAGTGATGAACTGAACCGAAACAACCAACCGAAAGGTGATCGTTTACGATAGGCCGCATCAGAAGGCTTAAAGTCACCCCAAGGGCGATGGAAAAGGAGATCTCTTACGTGATGACGACATATATTTATTTATCACACGTCCCCTCAAACCCCAAGCGAACACCGGCGTTCGCGCATGATTTCGCGCGATTCGGTTGAATATTAAGATTATTAAAAGTGCACGTAGATTTATTAAAATTTTGAGCGTTTTATTTATTGGGTATGTATCTAAGAATGTAAATAAGAAATTCTTCATAAAGTAGTCTGTAAATTTCGAAAATAAGCAAGCTTTCTATTTTTCCGTATTTATACCTATTTAAATGCTCAAGATCGAAGGGTAAACTAGACGTGACTCATAGCAAGGTTCAGTCGAAAACCAGCGTCATGCAACTGCTACGTAGTGGCCTGGCATTATGCTAAATTGGACCTACTTGGCGCAGCCGTGAGACATACAATGTAGATGTATTTTAAGTTTAAGTTTCTACACTATAATATAATTATTTTCTCATTTTGTGTACTTGTGTGCCAAATAAACGTCTTTCTTTCTTTCTCTCTGATGGTGTCAGGAATGAAGCTATCCGCAGGAGAACCACGATTGCTGACATAGCCCGAGAAATGCATCGACGCCTGGCATCGCTCGCGTGAAATTAGATTTTTTCATACAAACTTTGTTGGATCCCGTTTCATCCCCTTGCTCGCCTACATCATAAAAGGAAGCCTTGTGCAGATATTTATGTTTCTAGTAGTTTTGGTCGTGTGTTGATACACAATACTTGTACCATCATTACCGCCATTGTACCCTTTTAAGTTTATATATAAGCTGTGTTACTTTTTGGTATACAATAAAGTGTATTCTATTCTATGTCAGTCATTCAGTTTATCCTTTTATTTATACAGATTTCCATTTTCGAAATCACCAACGTACAACGTACGTTAAGTTTAAATAGGTCAACGACCGGCTTAGCAATGGTAAAATGAAACGACTATATCTTTACCATTTCGGAAACCCTTTATTACAAGGTAGAAGCTGTGTCTATCTTAAACCCACGTCAATCTTCCTTTCAAGAAATTGATATCGTACAAAACAGCCTGTACTTCCTATAGAACAAATAACAGTTTGTCCGTCCGTCTCGAAGGAACAATAGATAAAGGATATAACCCTACGCCAACGTCTCGAAATGGGGGGAAGCACTTTTTGTATCAACGGGATGGACCCCAGGGGGTTCAAACGGAAATATTGTTTCATCTTGCCCCAATCACGACATTGATGGATTTTTGGAATTTCATGGTTTTGGGCTAGTCAATTTTGTAGATGCAATTTTGATATTGGTAATTGGGGTTGAGATAATCTAATGAGATTGTAAGTGGCTCTTAACCACTGCGTTACGAATACGTCGTGGCGTCTCTCTAGTCACTCCTCAAAGAGGGAAAGAGATGACTCTACTATGACATTTTTAAATTATTATTAGTGATGAGAAAGAGACGATTGCCCAGCATTATTTCTTTCTCAAATGAAATTAGCACTTAAATTCTTCTTTGTATTGTTTACTTAAAGCAGGCTTTTCAGGCAACTTAATATTTATCACCTATTATTTATATTACAAACTGTACCCTTTGTCTGTTAGCTTATATATGTTAGTTTATTCTATTCTGAACATACCTTTGAATAGTTATTGAAAATTCAAAGCACTCCATACCTAAAGTTTAAACAGTATTAAATTTTAACATTATTCAGCAGTAAACTTGATTCAATATTTCATTGCGAAGCGATCCCAAATATTCTCACTTGTAAATTCTGACATGGTTTGATGAGAATACTCGAATGTAACCTACTAATTACTCAGTAGAATTGTGATTTTAGGAACACCAGTTTACCTAAAGCTTGTTTTCAAAGTAAATTTCATTGAAAATTTGCTGAAAATCGCGAAAAAATCGTTTGATCCCGAGTTTTTTTTTTCTAGGTTTCGGTACGATAAGGACTTTTTAGATTTCATTTGTTTTTTTAACAATCCTACCAATTTTCAGCTGGGTGGAAATTATTATAACACTAGCTTTGCCCGCGCCTTTGCCCGCGTGGCATTAGGTACTGAAGGAATCGGGATAAAAGATAGCCTATGTTCTTTTCTATGTCAAAGGCTATATGCATGCCAAATTTCATCCAAATCCGTTCAGCCGTTTTTGCGTGATTAAGTAACAAAAATCCACACTTTCAATTTTATAATATTAGTTAGGATTATCCCTATTTATTGGTCTAATTTGACTGAAAATAATACTTCTAGTAAACTCAAGTATTAACCTAATTTACTACTTCAATTTTTGAAAATTACAAGAAATGGCTAGCAAAACACCCTGATGATCTAGCAGTCTAGTTTATAGAATGTAACAAGCTTATTACCCTCTTAAAATGGCGCTTGATCCTGGAACCAGACCAGTTTTAGCCGTTTTATTGAGGAGCTGTCTCCACTGGGAGGCATACTCGGCATGATACAACGCACTTCACAAAATTGCTTATAGTCAACGACTCATTGCAAAAATAAAACCGAAAAATACTCGAAAAATACTTTGACTGTTCCACAAAAAATAACACTTAATTTCAAATTCCCTGTTCACTAGGTAACAGTTACAAATATCTACGTATCTGTGATTTTAATCACATTGACAGCAAGTGGGCACTCCGCATTATGTAGATCACATGACAAAGGTACGGTCCGATACGCTATTTCAATTTAAAATGAGGATCAGAATCGAATCAATTTCGGATCGAGATAATGAGATTTTGACGATTTAAAAGAAACAGGAACTCTGATACTAAATACGTTGGAAAGTAACTGTTTATTTCTGGTATTTTCTGTTGTTTACTTAATCTCTTAAGATGGTATTTTTTTAATGAATTCTTAACAGACTGTTATTTGAAAAAAACAAATCGGATTTATTCGTAAGATTACTTATTTTAAAGCTTTGTTTTAGAATTTCATTATTTTAGAAGTACAAAAACAACCATTGTTTGCAATACAATGTAAGTTGTTCCAGAAAAATGGAACGTCGTAATAATAACGCAAAAAGTGTTTTTTTTTTTTACAGGAGAAGCGTTTTTGTAATTTTTAAGTGTGTAAGTAATTTGTGAAAATCATTTAAACCGATGTATTTGCATTGTGTGATCAATAAAAACACAGTAGAAGATGGTAGATGTTTTAAAAAAATTATTTATTTAAACTGTTTTACTGACTAAATACTTACATAAAGACTTTGGTCTCATCGATTTTTTTTTTTCACGCGTGTTTCTTTATCTGTGCTGTTTTTCTGAGCCACGATGTTGGGGCATGACGCGTCTCTACAATACCTATCTCGTAATGACGTATTATTCTGTAGACGCATCATCAGGATCAAGAGTCGGCTAACAACAAATTAAGATAAGGGCAATATATTGATGACGTAAAAGGAAAAACGTCAGGCAGATAATGGTTTGTCACAAACAGAAACTTAAGTTCGAATCAAGTACTTTTATCTATGACAAGAAGTTTTGTTAGAAACTTCACTAAAAGTTCAGTTCCCTCAAGAATCGTTCGACATTTTCTTGATACGTACCGTTTGACATAATGTTTTTAACGTCTGTCTGGCAGTTTGAGTACTTTGTGCGGCCTATCCAAATGTCCTTTCTCTATTATTTTTCATTGAGTCGTTGAACTCTAAATATTGTTGACTAAATATGAGTTGAGTTCCACGAATACAGACGGTTGCACTGACTAGATAGGTCCACTCAAATCTGTCTAGTAATTTCCTAAAAAATCATTTTAGATTTATCAAAGCAATTTTCATGGTTCGTATGTTTTGATCTTGAGCAGGGTCTTGTCGCTCTTCTTAACCTGTCAATCGTGATAATGACAGACACAATTGAAAGACAATAGGTGCGCGAACGCCGGCGTTCGCTTGGGGTTTAATGAATTAAAGAAGAGTACCAGCACACCTCCGCTCCATGCCTGTGCCCATTTTTCCCTCAAATAGAATAGACTTTATTGTACAACAAAAAGTAATACAGCTTATACAAAAACTCGAACTTAAATTTCTTTTAGTTTTTTTAAAAAAGATAGACGTAGGAACCTAGATAAATATTGTCTATAACCGAATATCATCATACTTCAACCGCAAATGAGCGTGGTATTACGTTTGTATGGAAATTCATCCGTCACCGGCCGCTCTTATAAAAGTAGATTCTTATAAAACGCCAGAAACAAGTGCAAACAGGACTATGTAAAATAAAATATTGTCATTGTCAAGAATTGAATTGTCTTAAATATTATTACGTCTTAATTAATTTTGTCTTAATATTACAAATTAAAAATTAATACTCATAAACTATGAAGCACCGTTTAATTGTTTTATTAACTATTTTGTAAAGATTAATTTATAATTTAACGTAAATATTTTACTAATGTATTACTTGATTTGATGTAATTATTGTATTTCAACTATGTACAAAATTATTAATAAGAATTTTGTATGCCTCAATGTCGGGACATAGCGGAATCTGTAAATAACACCAAAACTTATGAACCTATAATCCACAATAAACGATTAGAATTAAAACAAAAACTCCTAACTAAATAAGTTTACATTTTCAGTATTCAGTTAGATTTAAGAAAAGCGTTTCAAAAATATAAAAATACTTTCCACTTACTCTGATGCTCGTTGTATATCTTATATTCTCCTAAACCGAGGAAGCACAAATCATCGGCACTTCGGCAGCCATCCAAAGTGTTAGAACGTGACTTCTGACAGTTCTAACCATGGCCTTCGATTGTATTCGAGATTTTCTATAAACGGTTAGACTTTAAGATTCTAAAGCCGTGGCAGGTATTGGTACTAGGTGCAGGAAAAGGGTCAGCAAATTTATTTAAGGATCACCTACGAGTGTTAAAAAATAAAAACTTAGAAATAGAAATTGGTATACGTAACCTGGTCCTATAATGAACACTCAATTATAGCTTTGGCTTTAAATAATTATGAAAAATTTAAATTAAATTAGGTAATTAATTGATTAAAATTAAACTCAATTACAATAAGCATGTCAAACAAATTAAAATAACTTAATCAGCTTTTTACCTATTCTGTTTTGGTGATCAAACGCAAACCTATCAATCAAAATATTAAAAAAAAAATGCACTGAATTGCATTCCTTAAACCTCCATTGATATAATAAATGATCACACAGATACAACTAGACAAGAAGCTCAAAATCAAAGACCATACTTGTTTTTTTTTTTTTTTAAATAATACGTCTTATTCAGGGGCCATGTTAAAATGTCAAAAAGGAAAAAAAAAGTGATGAATCTATACAATTACACACTCATTACAGGGCTATTTGTAAAACACTAACAAGCTTGCAAGACTGTATTACTTACATCATTAACAAAAACTTTTGTTCCATGACTTTTTACAAAACGTTATTCATTTATCAAACCCAAAACTTTAAGATTTCGTTGTTCTATCTAACACATCAACTCTGTATTTAGAGAAGAAATCTCTTCCATCATCAGTTATTCAATTATGATAAATATTATGTCCTAGATTACAAATAGGTTGCCTAGCCTAAATCTGGTGCCAATAATGTTAAACAAGTCTGAGATCGCGACCATTTGATATTTTCGACGTTATCCAAATACTTCCAAATTGAGGTCTATCGCGTTACTAATAGCTTCTATTACAATAAAAAACTCTAATTAACATTATAAAAAGGATTGAATATCAGATGAGGGTAAATAATGGGCATTTACTTAACTTTTTATGCGAGGCAACCGTCCTATTTCAACCAAAAAAAGGATGCAATCTATAGTTTTTCAAGTTCTTTAGGGCACATTCTTTCAGCTGATGCTCGATTTTCCCAAATAACAAATGAGGGGTAATTGATATCAAAAATGTAACAACAAATTTTATTGGTTAAAATGATTGGTACCCGATTTATAGCTAGGCAACCTATTCGCAATGTCTTAATGAACGCACTATCTAGCATACAATATTTATCATAATCAAATAAAGAATGAGGAAAGAGATTTCTTTTTTTTTTCTTAGATCATGGAGTTTTTCTCACAGATCCAAGACTCAAGGCATTTTATCTGGATTGTAGTATTCACGCTACGAATATATCTATGATGACCTTCGTACATATATTGGGGTCTACAGAAAAAACGTTGAAATCATTCATGTTTTGCTTACGATTTGACCCTCAGAAGGGTTCAGTAGCAACATTTGAAGCTTTATGTAAAATCCGAGAGGGATTGGGTAATATATCTACAGTTGCAAATCGTATAAGTATTGGTGATCCTTATTTCCTTATCCAACCTATTTTTCGATTGACGGAAAATGGTTTAGGGAATATTGGTGTTTCAGGTTTCTTTGATGCTTGAATTTTTTTTTATTTTATTTTTATTTAACTATTTATGTACACACATGAAAATACAAGAAAAGAGGAAGGAAACAGAAAAATAGTGCGACAGGAAAGTTGAAGAAAAACGAGAAGTAGACACCGTGTGTAAAAGTAAAAGTAAAAGGAAAATTAGTACACACAAAATACATAGTTAACAATGTACTAGTGTAAAAAAAAATTAATTAAAGATATATGTACACACAGCTATAATTATAAACATACACAGACATAATAAAATAAATATCACGCAAATACATACTAAATAATACCTAAAATGAAATAATACATATTAGTATATGTAATTATGGCGAAATAGAAAGATAATGCTCTTTCACTCTTCTTTTAAAAACGGTAGGATTTTGGCAGCCCCTGATGTCAGGCGGAAGTGAATTCCACATCCGTACTGCGTGCGAAGTGAAGGAATAGGAATAAAAATCGGTGGAGTGGGGAAGGGATTTAAGGAGATTCTTCCGATGCGATCTTCAAGGTGCATCAGAAGGACGAGAGTAAGAGAAACGATCCCGCAGGTAAGAGGGAGTTTAGGGTTGAAAAGGATGTTTAATAGCAGACATAATATCCGAATGTTCCTGCGAAGTCTAAATAGGGAGCCACTTGAGTACCTTGCGAAAGCCTGAGACATGATCATACTTTTTAAGGTTTAAACAAAACGAATACAGATATTTTGCAAACGCTCAAGTTTATTTAAAAGCTCCTCAAATAATATATTTTCATAATTGTTAAAAGATATTCTTTACGTTGTATTTTTGTTGTGTAACAATAACAACAGTTAAAGAGAAACTATGTTAAAGAGTTAATTTCAGAGGCAAACTAATTCTTAGTTAATCTTGTGATCTAAAATTGGTGTTGTTATATATCTTAAGTGTCACACGGAATAATATTTAGAATCACAGGTGCGATTTCAGAAAAATAGAGCTGAGAATTTTATTGTAGTATTGACTACAATCAATCGAAGTGGAGTTTTCTGAATACGCTGACTTGATTTATGTTTTTTTGGTGGGAAAATCATCCAATGATAGCTCTTGGGTGGAGCGGGAGATAGTGTCAGACTTTTCATGACTAAAAACCTACTCAACAGGAGTATGTTTTTATTCATAATTATAGTCTTTATAGCCTGGTCTTTGGTCCCAGTGGGCTTTGACTCTGCTGGGCCCCTACGGTTTGCTGACAACTCCTAGAGACCGCGTCTTTGGCTCAGGCCGGACAATTACCGGACGGCTGGACGGTGAGCCTACCCATTGCTCGCCGTCCAGACGCTGACTAGATCTGCTGATTTGCTGGCAAATACTGCAGAAGGATGGTATGTGTTACTTTTGCATTTCGACGGTAAACAAAGTTACAACTCCATGTGAATTCATAGCTAAAATTCACTAAACCCCAAGTAAACGCTGACATTTGCGCTGTCATTGTCTTTCTATTGTGTCTCTAATTGACGGTATTCGAAAGGTTAAGAACTAAGGGTGAGTTGCACCATTTAACTATAACGATAACAGTTGTCAAATCGTCGAATTGACCAATAGGCGGCCATTTCGCAGCTGGTTATGGTTTGGTTATCGTTATAGTTAAATGGTGCAACTCATCCTCCATCACATATCCAAGTCCAAAACATTAAATACAAAAAAGAAAAACAGTAGACAATCGGCGCGGCGTCTAGAGGCTGAATAGTAAATGCGCGACGAATACCTACAAGTTAAATACAATTTGCCAGAAGCACTAACACAAAGTTGTTGGCAGACCATACCGGATTAAAGGAATCAAAGAGAAGCTACTATTCTCAGAGAAGTAGAGAAACTTTTTGCCTAATCAGCTCCCGAAAATATTTGTTTTTTGGTACAAAAAAAAACAACAAAATCTTTGCCAGACTTGGCTCTGTGGTCTGTAACTTCTGATCGTATCAATCAGGTTGAGTACATCTAGTGCTTTGTTGTTAGTCTCCTTTTGTTCTGGGAATATCATGAAAACTGGCCAATTGCGAGCCAGATGGAGGATTAGTACGAAAGGTTCCGTATTGCTATATTAAAATCGAGTAAGAAAACGCCTACAAATCTTGTAGGTATGGAAATCCACTTTAATTTTTAATTACATTATTTGTTGTTGAGGTAGACAAGGTAGACCGATGACCTGGTCAGGGTCGCGGGAATCCGATGGATGCGTGACGCTCAGGACCGGTCGTTATGGCGACACTTGGGGGAGGCCTGTGTCCAACAGTGGACGTCTTTCGGCTGATATGATGATGATGATTTTTTGTTGTAGCGGCAATACAAATACATATTCTGTGAACATTTCAACACTCTATCTCTTACGGTTTATGAGATACAGCTCGCTAAAAGACGGTTGGACAATCAGTGGACACTTAGCAATAGAATCCTGTTGGCACCCTTTTTGCACTTCCGGCCATCCGGTAAGCGTTCGAACCGAGCCCAAGTCATCAACAATGTGTAGTGTTCCACGCATACCTCAAAGAAATGTCAGCAAAACCGAAGGGGCCAGTAGGACCGAAGCCTTCTGTAGTCATGGATCGACTTCTGACAGAAAAATCTGTTGTCCTAAAAACCAAAGCAACAGAAGGAACATAGGAGTGGTTTTAGTCAGTAAAAATATGCACCCTTCCTCTGCGTCCTAAAGCTGGAAAAGCCAAATGATTTACCACCTCGAATACGGAACCAGAAAAAAAAAACTGTTCAGCTGACGTAATGTGGTTTACTCAGCCACAAAATGTCTTTATTTTCGAAGTTAGAAAAGATACGAAAAAGCCTATGTGATACTTTTGTCAATATATAAAAGTTCAGACACCTAAATCACTCATAGCTATCTAATATTACAAAGAGGAAAGATTGTTTGTTTGTACAGGCAATTTCAATGCGGTTTGATGCCGTGCGAAGTCGGGTTGCGTGATTGTGTCACTAGTAATACTTAATATTAGTTTATGAAATGATTATGTCAGGGTTACTTGCAGTTTCATAGACTACTTTAAGTAAATACATGCAGCTTTATCGAACTATTTTTTACCTGATATAAACCAGTGCTTGACTGCGATCCCACCTGGCGGTAAGCAGTGATACAATCGTTGATGGTGAGGCGCACTAGTTTATTAAGACCCTATTCAAACTAGCCTTGAAGATACACAAATTATAAATGCACGGGAAGACCGCAACAGGCAAATTGTTCTATTCATTTGGTATACGTGGTATAAACGACGAGGCGCATCGCTTAGTCCGGACCGTAGAGTCTTCAACAACGTAAGGGTGCATTCTCGTCGTATGTCGGGTTGTCCGATGGGTAGACATGAGATGGCGGAATCAACTCATGCAATTCCCGCCCACATTCTCCAAAATGCAACCTGTAAAACACCGAAAGTCTGGCTACCCTATGCCTGTGCTCAAGGCTTTGAAGATTGGACTTAACCAAATCTGGAACACCAATTAGCTTCTTCGCACGCCTTTTCACCGAGTTCAAAGCTGTCAGGTGGCATTTTGCAGCACCAGCCCTTATGCGACTGCAGTACTGCAGTACAGACCTGTGCTTTGTACAACATTAAAAGCTGTCGCGGTGTGAAGTACCGCCGCACCTTTGCAAGAGCGCCAACTTTCCTAGCAGCTACTTTTGTTTTGGACTCAATGAACAGCTCCAAAATTGAGGTCTGAGGGAACTTCAACTCCCAAGAGCTGAAGGCTGTTAACTAAAGTTACAACATTAGTGGGATGCAGCTTTAATTAACTGACATCACACTAATATTATAAAAGCGAAAGTTTTGTGTGTGTATGTATGTATGTGACTTCTTCACGCTCGAACGGCTGAATAAATTTCGATGAAATTTGGTACGCGAGTAGACCATGTCCTGAAATAGCACATACGACTTTTTTCAACTTTTGTTTTGGGAGTTTGTTTCTTTAAGACAATTTAAAACTTTCGGACGAATCCGCTTCGAGCACCTAGTTCAATATAAATTCAAAAGAATAGTTTTCCACAATACCAACAATTTCGAAGCTGTACTATATGGAACATAAATCATTACAAAACCTTTGAAAATTGTAGACATAATCTGGGCTTTTTGTAGCTACACACACACAATTGTTGGTAGATAAAATATTTTTACAAATAAATCTACCATTGATATAAGAGATATCATCATCATCATCATTTCAGTGGATAGACGTCCATAGTTGGACATAGGTCTCCCCCAAGTGTCACCACAATGGACGATCCTGTGCATCCCGCATCCATCGGATTCCCGCAACCTTCACCAGGTCATCGGTCCACTAATCCACTTTGTAGCACAGCACAGTCGGCCTTATAATGTTCCCACTGCTGGGACTCAAGCCTCCTCTCTAGGAGAGGGAATGGGCCGTAATCCACCAAGCGGGCCCAGTGCGGGTTGGTAGATGTCACATGTCTTCGAATTTTTGGTTCAAATCAAATCAAATCAAAAATATTTTATTTCACATAGGCCTACATGGGCACTTATAAAACGTCAGAAGCTAGTGGTTCTAGGACATGCCGGTTTTCTTACAGTATTTTCCTTCACCGTTTTAAGAGCAGTGGTGATGAAATAAATACATTACACAAAGTAATGCACCTGGCTGGGTTTGACCCGTGACCTACAACTTGTAAGTCAGAGCCATTACCACTCGGCCACCACTGATCTGTTACCTTGTAGGAGGTCTTCCAACGCTGCGTCTTCCGGTACGCGGTCGCCAATCCAGAACCTTTCGGCCCCAACGGCTATTTGTTCTGCGAGCAATGTGCCCTGCCCATTGCCACTTAAGTTTGGCGATTCTTCGTGCTATGTCAGTAACCTTAGTTCTCCTGCATAGCCCTTTCCTTTGCTCTTTGGGTGGCTTAAAGCCTTCTAATGTGGCCTTTGCCCATTGTGAACGATCACGTTTCGGAGCCATATGTCATCACTGGCAACTGATGATCTGGTCATAGAGTTTCGTCTTGAGACATTGTGGTATGCTGGACGAAAAGATACCGCGCAGCATTCTGAACGCCGCCTTCCAGCCGAGTCGGATTCGACGATTGACCTATTTTTAGAAGTTAGTAAAAATATCAACCAAATATTATTATGTTTGAGGACATATTGAGAAAAGTTTTAGATATAATATAAATAGTAGACTTAGGATCGCCATTTATTGACACCGACACGATATCATACTGAGCAAATAGTAATAGGAGAGTACGTATTGCTTAGCAAGAATGAATTTGGTATTTATTAAAAACGTCTAGTTTTAAGGACGTTCAGACAGCCGACTGAGATTAATTTTCGTGATATAATGAATTTCTGATTATCGAAATCAGTTTTGATGTTAATAAAAGATGTTGTTAAAATTTGTTTTTGTGTTAGCTTGAATTTCGATGAAATATGGAAAGTTACTAGACACGGGGTTGTTAGAAGGTACTCTTTGATGAGATTTAATTTTGAAATTCCAGCTCAATTCAGAGAATTCATGAACCTAGTGAAAAGAGTTGATAACTTTACTTGTTTAACACTTTCAGTGCAGAACGAGGTCTATTAAACCTCGTACGTGCCTTCCTTGTGGTGTGGCAAGGTAAAAAAAAAATTGTCTCCCTTGCAACTATCCAACAACCTAACCTCTATTGCGATCTCTCTCTGTCACCTAATGGTTTGCTGCAAGAAAACTCAACTTTCAGTTCAGCTCGCCTATGTACATGACCTTTGATATGTACTTATTTTATAAGTTGTTATGGTATAGAATATGGAATTTAAAAAATAATGCAATAAACAACACAACATAGACTTCTCTACCACGTGGAGGCCGAACTTTAATTTTGTTTAATTTAGAAAAGAAATGAATTATTACTAAAGATTTCTTCAAAAAAAAATCACTAGTGTAATAACTTTTACGGGGTCACTTTGACCTCGCCAAAAACAGATTTTAGTTTCTTAATTGTACCTTTATGGGGTCTAATAAGCCCCTTACCTTCACAATTATAGTTTTCAAACGAGGTTTTAAACGCTCTGTTTTCCATTTCCGCCGCTATCAACGTGTTAAATATTTCTTATTACTCGAAATTTTCCATATTTTCGACCAAACACATAAAACCATAGGCATTTTTCAGGGGTTCACAATGCACTGGAGTGACACTCGAATGCCGGTGGCTTCTGGATGATTGATTTATTGAATCTGGCAATATTGGATGCCGGTATGAAATTCTACGTGTTGGACCATCAATTTACGAGTCTTTGTGCTAAGTTATATCGAAATGGATCCTCCAATTTCAGGGTTATGGATGTCTATAAAAACATCCTCATTTTGATATCTTTATTCGGTATTGATTTTGTATTAGGGAAACACATTGTGTCAGATTTTTATGGATCTAGTTTTAAGTTCAGAAACTTTTTATGCGTTTTATATTATACTGGTTTCTGCCAGATGCTTCGTATGTAAATCGAAAATTGTACCAAAAGAAGGAGTCAGTATCATGATATTGTTAGTATAGTATAGTATAGCTTAACCATGTTTTTTTTTGTTGAGTATAATCTTTTTTTTTATTGTTGATGGGTTCGCGCTTGACCGCTATCTCGCCTGATGGAAAGCGACGATGCGGTCGACGATGAAACGTGCTTACCTAGAAGAAACCTATTCACTCTCGACTGAAAGATTCCCGGGTTGTAGCTATCAAGAAATACAGACTCCGGCAAGAAATTCCACTCCCTAGCTGCAAGCACAATGAATGTGTTCCCAAAACATTTTGTGCGTGAAGGTGGGATATCCACCATGTACCGGTGGCGCATCGCCGTACGTCATCTAGTTGAACATCATGGCGGGAGCCCTTGGGCGGAGAGGGAGATAGTTTTATACTTTTACTGATCAAAAAACCCCAAACCCCCTTCGTTACCTTTCATACCAGCCTTCCTTTTAAAAATAGACCCTTGGCCTCAGTAGATTTCGACCCTGCAGGGCCCCTACGGTTGCTGACAACTCCTTGAGGCGCGCGGGAACAGTGCGTTAGTCTACCGTTATGTTAAGTTTCTTAGAAACCACCATCATCATCATTTCAGCCGAAAGACACCACTGCTGGACATAGGCCTCCCCCAAGTGTTGCCATAATGAACGGTCCTGTCCGTCTCGCATCCATCGGATTCCCGCAACCTTTACCAGGTATTCGGTCTACCTTGTAAAAGGCCTTTTAACGCTGCGTCCTCTCGGTTCAAACGGCCATAAGTTCTGCAAGCAACGTGCCCTGCCCATTGCCACTTAAGGTAGGCGATTCTTCTGCTATTCGGCAACCTTGCTTCTGCTGCGGATATCTTCATTCCTGATTCGATCATGCAAGAAAACTCCGAGCATAGCTCTTTCCATTGTTCTTTGGATGACTTTAGGTCTTCTGATGACTTTAAGTCTTCTGATGACTTTAAGTCTTCTGATGAGGCCCATTGTGAGTGACTCAGCTCAACAAATCGCCACGTGCGAGCACAATAGTGGAGCATCCTCACGTCGCAAGCTGCCCGAGCAAAAGGGCTTTCACCCACCGAGGACAGCGCGCCCTGTACACGTTGCCAGCGACCCCTCGCGGGAGGCGCGTAAAACAGTTACTGCACAGCTATTGTCCAGTCACAGCTCTTGACGTCTTCTGATGAGGCCCATTGTGAGTGACTACGTTTCGGAGCCATATGTCATCACTGGCAACACGCACTGGTCATAGACTTTCGTCTTAAGACACTGTGGTATATTTGTCGAGAAGATACCATGTGGCTTCCCGAATGTTGCCCAGTCGAGTCAGATTCAAATTGTTGACCTCTTTTTAGAAATTAGATCTACCCAACTGGACTGTCTGTCCAAGGTAGACGTAATCGCCCACAACTTTAAGTGTAGAGTCTCCGATCTTGATAAGAGCGGATGCTACATAGTTGTTTGTAGGTTGGGCATGCTTTCATTATTGTGGTCGCCTTTTTGAGGAGTGGCTGGACAAGCGTCATGGCAACTTTACCTTCTGCATGACTTAGGTCATCTGCAGACATTATTTGTTCGGGAGTTTTCTGCACCTAAATCAGGCAGAAAAAAAAACGCCTAGGTGTCACCGTAGAGTCTTGCTAGCCCCGCCCAGAAAAAGCACCACCTCGTGAGGGCGTTCAGTGGCGGTGACTTCTCATGTTAGGTCCTTTTTCAGGTCATGCAGGTCCAGAGCGTGGGGGAACGGACACCCTCACACAGGCCTTAGCCGCCGAGACCCTGATCCCTAACCTTTCGGACCCAATTCGAATCGGGGCCTAACAGAGTCGAAGTCTATTGGGGCTATGAGTTCTGAAAAGGTTACCCATGGTCTTAGCTCGCAAAGGGCAACCGAAAGGCCATAGGTATGGTTTTAGCGAGTAAAAGTCTGACACGCCTTCCAATCCTCAGTCATTAGATGATTTTTCACCTTTAAAATAAAGGCTACTTTTTATGAGGCTTCGATTTAACGTCCACAATAACTGATGTTCATGTTGGCGAAGCGCACTTAGTCAGTTCCATAAAAATCAAATAAACAAAATTGCTACAACCTTTATAAAAAGTGAGTTTGCTTGCAAATAGTTTGCACTATGTCAGGTGACAATATATGAGGGACAAATAGTGGAACAGACGTCAAGATTTGACGGGATAGGAATAGAAATCGTTTTCATGGCCTGAACACCCGACGCGGATCAGTAAACGTCGCTAAAAGAAAATATATTTCGTGAATCTTATCGTATTTTCTGAGTTCACTGAACCTATAGTTTTTGCCAGCTCGATTCTAGAGAAAGATTATTTGAGCTGATATAATTATTAGGTCATGAAAATTATAACACATTTTTGTGAACGTATTTTTTGAGGTTCCGTTCCCAAAGATTGCCTACTAAGTTTTCTGTCCGTCTGTCCGTCTCACAGCACTCTTTATCTCATAAACTATAAAAAATAGAGAGAGTTTTCACAGAATGTATATTTGCCTATTGCCACTCCAACAACACAAATTAAGTAAAGTCAAAAACTAAAGAACAAGAAAAATACATGTTTCTATGGTACATAACTAACAGAACTTAAATTAAACATAAAAATAACAGGGTTTCAATACACGAAACGTTATTTTATCGGCGTGGTTTTACTCGATTTTAATAGTATGGTACGGACCACTTCGAGCGCGAGTCCGACTCGCAATTGATTAGTTCTTGCAGTAATGAAAGACAAGGACAGAGGACCACATTTATATGGTCTAACAAAAAGATAAAGAAGATGTTTATTAAAGTAATCGGCTTATTATTCATACATTCTTCAACATAAACTTCAGCTTGCAGTAACTGATGACAGTACTCGATCAAACTTATAAAAAGCTTTTTAAAACATTGTCGAGAAAGTGTCGCGATCATAAACACTCTGTGTATAAAATGCACGATCGTGCTAACATGCATGATAGATAGGGCTATGAACCCACCACTTTACTTCAACCAATTTCAGGCTCTTTCAGAGTAACAAACGTCAAACATTGACTGTTAAGGTCTTATGACAAACATAACCGTGGAAGTGTACCCCTAACCCATATGCGACCCTTGTGCCGTCAAAAAACCTAGTCACGTACAAAATAAACAAAATGAACAGAATTCCGACTCCCGATACATTATCGTAAAATAAGTTGAACTAGTCCGCTGAAATACCCGTGTTGGTGTATAGAAACGTATATGAGAAAATATATGTAGGAATACACGTGCCTTTGAGTGCTCTTGAAAACAGGCTTAGTAGACTGAAATGTAGTAAAAGTATAAATGAAAATATATAAAATATAACTCGGATAGTACAATTTACCAGTAAGTTTGACATTACTGGTAATTTGTTATCATTTGTCATTTATACATATATATAAAATTTGAGTGTCTGTTTGTAATATTGAAATAATCGCTTTTTACTACATGCATATGCACGCATGTATATACATATACGGTGCATACACCAAAATAACATTTTTTACCATTTTTTTCTATCTGTCTGTTTGTTCCGGCTAATCTCTAAAATAGCCGGACCGATTTTAACGGGACTTTTATTGGCAGGTGTAATAAGGAGTAACTTAGGCTACTTTTATTTTAGAAAAAATATAATTCAATATCCTGTATTCCACGCGAACGAAGTCGCGGGCACAGCTAGTTTATTATCAAAATCATAATGAAAGATACTGGTTTCACATCTAAACGGGATATTTTTTTTTCTCGGCACTACCTTCATATTTTTTTAGAAACGACCAATTTGGAACCGTGCACTAGCTTTTGACATTTTATAAGAACCCATGAAAGCGGTGAAATATTTTTAATTTTTTAACATTTCCAATACCGTAATTAGAGACACTATAGAAACAGCGTGATCTCTGACTCTCTTTCTTTCACTGTCTTTCTTTTTAAAGAGAGTGATCTCTCACTCTCTAAAAAGATTCCCGGCGGCTAGGGCGTGAGGAAGTCCCTTTCCTTGTCCCAACACTTGACGACATAAATTCTACCATCCTACCAACAAAAAATTTGACTCGCATCTTTCAAAGTAGATCAGTCTAAGAGTTTTCGGGTTGAATAAACGATTTGCAAAGCTTAGACCTCCATATATAATGAAGACCTAAGTTTAGCCGTAGATCCTTATTTGCTGGCAAAGTTGAGTGGGCACTTTATATGGAACCAGAAAAATAATATGGCAACCCTAAATCTTGACCTGTTTGCTCACTTTTTCTGCCTATTTATTTAATATGAGAGCTTTAGTTAATAAGACCGTATGCAGATCGGGACGGCGTGGCAAAGATTTTTCCGCTAGTCAGCGCACACTCAAAGTCAAAAATATTTTTTTTCACATAGGCCTACATGGGCACTTATAAAACGTCAGAAGCTAGTGTACGGTGCTAGGGCACTAAGGGCTTTAACACACTAGTGTTTTGCCAGGCGGGCGTGGCTGCACAGCGAAGCGTCACAGACGCGTGCAAAGTTTTCAACGCGCTTTTGTTACGAATTAGCGACGTACAATACACTCAGTAACAAAATCTATTTTGGCGAGGAGACACTGCTGTTGATTTTGTTAGTTCAAAGACGCTAGAGACCCGCACCTCGTATGTGAAGCGCATGCACGGCGTGTTTATTGCACGCCCGTAACGTATTCGTTGCGCATCCGCTCCGCATTGAGGGCGTTCGCAATCCGTTAGTATGATAAGGCCCGCTTAGATACTGCGATATTACAGCGTCTTGATTTGTCACAGCATTACGTCAAAGTATAGTAGTGACTGGAAGAGAATGCCTAAGGCATTAAGTCCGCCTGTGTACCCATGTGCATAAAGTGTAAAATAAATAAATAAATATACCTCGACAGTTTCTGCTACCAGATACACATTTCAGTCATCACTAGTGTTTAATAGTGTTGTTGTGTCTAAATTTGGAAACGCCACCCACCTCTCTTCGTGGCACGTCACGGCGGGAACCAAAGGACTTCGGCATACCATTGCCTACCGCAGCGCGCCTCGGCATCCCGCTGCGGGAGCCCGTGACGCGTTTTTCAATGAGGTGCAATGTAAACTCTTTGGAGGCTACGGGATTATTTTAGACTCGTGCCTAACTGGAAGGCCATGAAAACGCTGCCAGTTCACTTTACCAAGTAAAAGCATGTAGTTCTATAGTGTGTACCTCACCTGACCACTGTTGGTCATTGGCTTCACTGGAGGTAATTTTTTTGGCGTCTTGACCTGGCTATGTCCTCATGGCATCCCAATGAAGCACGGCCCTTATAGTCCTGTAGGAATTTATGTCGTATTTCTATTCCAATATGTTTGAATGTGCATTGGTAAAAAATGAAATCCTTTGCCATGCTATCCCAATTTAATGAATATGAATCCCGGTTTGTGTAGGGCCTATGTAAGTCTCCCAGATTACTTTTTATAGAAATACTTTTCGTGACCTATTTACTTCTTTTATCACCTGACATGTACATTATGGATTGCAATAAAGATTTGGGATTTGATTTTATATAGTCAATATTGCTAAGACGATTTTTGTACGTGTACTTACAAAAATCATGAAGATCGTCAGAAGGTTAAAGCGTAGATCTCTATGTATAAACAAGTGTAAGAATCTCCATATAAAGTCGTATATGTTACTATAATATTTTTAATGTATACATCTGTATGTTCGAATACAAAACATGTGATAACTGTATCATGAAAAATCACAAAGTTATAAGCTTGTTGTGTTACCTGCTTTTTCACACAAATACATGGTCACCGGGCCATCCGGGCGACTGAGAGGTTGTTTTACTCCCTCATACAGCTCTTTACTTGCGCCTAGAATGCCTGCTATGACTAGTATTGTTCACAGTGTCGGTGGTGTCCGACTTTTGATTTTTTTTTAAATATTTTTGGGATAATATCTAACATAGTGTAAATATTGTTGGAATCGATGATATTGATGATGGGTCCGACCTTATTTAACAAAATACCCGATGGGATAAAAAATAAGGCTCTTCCTCTTTTTAAAAAGAAATTGACTAAATTATTAATTAATAAATGTTATTACTCAACTAACGAATTTTTGATGGATAATAATTTAAATTAATCTGACATTTTATTACCTATTATTATTTTAATTTATTTTTTCATTCTTGTATTGTTGACTTATAATTAATTAATTTCATTTTGACATTTTATTTGATAATAATTAAATTGATTTGATATTATATATATATATATATGCTTATATATATAGCTTTAAGCATATATATATATATGCTTAAGGCTAAATAAGACACAGTCAAGCTTATTAAGCTTGACTGTGTCTTATTTAGCCTTAAGCATATTGTATTAACAGTGTTTTGCATGCCTTAGTTAAGGTAGTTAGTATGGATCATAAACTTGAAAAATACCTATAACCTGTACCTACTTTCTCTGCAAAATAAAATCTATTCTATTCTATTCTATCGATTCAGTTACTGATTTTAAACAAACTATATTCAGGATTCGTATATACTAAAAATAATGTAGTATAAGTAGATTATTGTGTAAATTAATCTCATCTAAATAGCTAAGTGTTGAAACTGAGCACACTGGTAGACCTGCAAATAATGGATTGGGACATTTTATATTTTGGACTTTAACTGCTGTATAAAGCAACATAATAACATAAAAATCTTGGCTTAGTTGCGCATACAAACACCTACTTTCACGCTTAAGCCGTCAATATATTACATACGATATATATACGTACGTATATCGTAAAAAACGAATAAAAGTTTGTAACAAAAATACGCCCAGTATTTGTTCCGATTATTATTTTTTTCGTTTTTATGACCAGGCCGATGTGGTTTGACGTAAATGGTGTCATGTATAGTAGTGGGGGTATATTTTTGTTTTTATGTTGGTCAAAGTTTATCGGCCATATATTGGGGGTCACAATGAGTGCCTGGGGTCATCTGAGCGGGGTACCGAAACGTGTTGAAGTAATTTGTTTGGTACTCTATTTGAAAGCTGGTTTGGGAGTTTTACCGTTTTATATTTTGTGCCTGCCAGTAAAGGTTTTTGAAGTTATGAAATGTAATTGGTGCTTAGTCGAGAGGCCTTTATTCTATTAAAATAATGGTTGATGTGTTTGTTAAAGCTGTTCTCTGGACTTTCTAGTCCGAAAATCATGAACTATGTTCCTTTTTGGTCGTTTCACTCTTGTCACAGTGGTCGTAGTTATCATGAAGGTAGCTGTCCGGAAGTCGTCAGGGTACGCCGCACGAATTCTCACTACTTTTGCCTGCTGGCAGTCATCCGGGCGCACTCGTTTAATGGGCTGCCAACAGACGTTTTTATTTTGTCAGTCCGTCGCATCGGTGATCTGCCACGCGACATTGTTTCGTCCACCTTTCCTTGTAACAAAGTGTAACGTGCTATGTACTTTTTGAAATTGTTTTTTTTCTACCACAGGAGCAATCGCAGGAAATAGCTAGTTTTTTTTCACACTGAATTTTTTGTTTGATTTTCTATGATGTAATAACAATGTTATTTTTGCTTTCAATACCTTAAAAGGCTTTTAATTTTAAATCTTCAATATTTTACTATATATTCAATTCTGATTGAAATTGAGATAATGTAAACAAAAACCCAAAGCTTTTTTCATCCATTGTTAAAACAATTTATTTCTAAGCATTCAGGAAAAAAAAATACCATTTCGTTGTTTGCCAAATTCTCTGAGTATTTCTTAAGTGAGTTACTATTACCAATTTGTTATACTTTCATTTCGGTTTTAACCGCATTTTATTTTCTTTATATTTCAATTTAGTAGTATTATACCGACCTGATAGTAGTATTAATCACATTTATCTTGTCTCTTTATTTTATCTATATTTGGATCTCCCACACAGGATGTACGCAATATACATCATATAATGAGTGTTTATATTGTTGCGTACGTGGGTAATCAAATACCGATTTACTAACAGAGAACTTTATTCACCACAAACAATAACAAAACAGTCCAGTCAACAATAATCCGAATCGCAATTAATACTAGACTACCGTTACACTATCGCTTAGGTCGTTAGGTAAAATCACTTCACACACTTAGGTAGTTTGCTCTTGATCGCAGTCGAAATCACAACTGACTCGCTTCCGGTGGGGAGCTCGTATTTATATGCGGAACGAAGAAGATTCTAGATACCGACATCTCAAGATCGATCCAGAACAATAGCGTCGCTTCGCAGAGCTATAAATCATTTTTATTGCACTACGTACTTAGAGTCGCTTTCATGCGAATTTCAACTCTATTGTTAATAGCGGAGAGTACCATTTCCCTTATCGGTAGATACATACCTACTTACTAGTAGTATGTACTTTGTGCCTGTTTCGATATTTTTCTAAGCAATGCGTTTTAATTATTACGTGCTACTCATTAGTTTCTTGGAGATATGAAGTGTTCACGTTCAATGGCGTAACAATATCTTTAGTTGGCGTATAACTAAAGATAAAATGTGGTTTCCTCAACCACATACTTACTTTGCGAACATAGCAATTTAGCTACTTGGATGATGTGTGTCTCAAATATTTTACCATAATTACTATCACGTTTTAAATAAGGCGGCTCGAGAAAATTAAATACTAAATAGCTACCTTTGTACTTTGTTAGCCATCTGCGTTTGAATATAATTGTAAACTTTTTTTTTTAATATTTACTAATGCTTTACTGCGCTCCCACCTGATGGTAAGCAGTGATGCAATCGTTGATGATAAGGCGTGCTAGTTTATTAGGAGCCTAATATTAGCTTCTATAAATACTCGTATGTTATTTTTTTGCGCATCGACAAAAGTTTTTTTTTGAAATACTTAGTATTTACGTTTTTATGACGATAAATTAGCTGTGTACAAATTACACTACATAATTTTTACCTAGTCTTAATTTAGACATTCTGTGTAATTTAATTGTTTTTTTTATACCATGGGAATTTTACTTTTCGGTATCTATGTAATGTGGATTTGTATTTGTAAATTTTGCTATTAACTTAATTGTAAATGTGGTTATTTATATATTTTGCAGCAAAAATATGGATCTTTTGTCGGTTTTTTGGTCCTTGCCGGAGTCTGTGTTTCCTGATAGCTACAACCCGGGAATCTTTAAGTCGAGAGTGAATAGGTTTCTTCTAGGTAAGCGCGTTCCATCGTCGACCGCATGTTAGCGGTCAAGCGCGAACTTACCAACAATAAAAAAATGCAAAAATAAATGAGTAATAATAATAAATGTATCGGAAGACGCAGTGTTGGAAGTCCAACAAGGTGGACCGATGACGAGAAGCCCAATTCACGTAATGATAACCGCAACGATACCGTAGCGATTTAGTCGTTTACACCATCTCCATATTCACTTCCATCAATCGAGTTTGAACGACCCCGATTTTAAAGTCGTTTGAAATTCGTCGATTAAAAAAATAATCTGTATTAAATTATCCTGGTAGACTACTTATTATTGTAACTGAAAATAAGTCGATAGATCGTGAATACCGTTTTTGGATAGGATTTCGATCGAACGACTATAAAACTTCAACGATATTTGGCTTGTTTGATTTTACGTGAATCAGGCAACTGGTCAGGGTCGCGGGAATCCGATGGATTCGTAACGCACAGGACAGGTCGTTGTGGCGACGCTTGAGGGAGGCCTATGTCCAACAGTGGAATGTCTTCCGGCTGTTATGATGATGATAATGATAAATGATTGTTGTTTAACAATGTTCATGGTCACTCTGTAAGTATCGGATTCAACAGGGTCTTAGTGCAAATAGAAAATAATTAGGAAAGGGATTGCATGGGTATTAAGTCCCTCTTGTCCTGTTCACATGTGTAGGGGATTATGTGCTGGGCACGAGAACACATGGTGTTTGTCGGTATCTTCTGAAATGCGATCGCCTATCTTGTGAGTGATTGATTGTGATTGATTCTCTAGATAACTGCAGATTAAATAGATTGATTGAATGATATTTTTTTTTTTCTTTATAAACCAATGTTTGACTGCAATACCATCTGGTAAGTAGTGATGCAATCGTTAATGGTGAAGCTCATGTCCACTGATGGACAGGCCTCCTTCAAGTGACGTACAACGACGGTCCTGTGTTTCTTCATCGGAATCCCATGATCTGCACTCATTGCCATGTCGTTTACAAATAAAATGCCTAAGATTTAACACCATCAAGAACATCATTTCAGTCGAAAGACGTCCACTGTTGGATATAAACCTCCCCCAAGTGTCGCCATAACGACCGGTGACCGGCCTTAGATTATTTAGTACAAAACATGGTATTAAAATATTTTTTACTAGCTGCTGCCCGCGACGTCGTCTGCGTGAAGCCTCTACAGCACTAAAAATACCTAAGGTGCCAGTGTCGCTATAGCATTATAAATAAACAACTTTTAAAATAGCATTATAATATAAGTTTTCTTTGCAAACGAAGCAAGTGAAGAGAGTTATATGAGAATCCTACTGAGTTCAGTTATAAGATGTGACTGAAGGAAACGCAAAAGAGTAAAAATACGTACAAAGGTATCATACCTTACAAGACTTCCCTATAAACTACGTTGGTAGTTATACTGCCAGGAGCCAAAATGTAAAGAGAGTCAGGACTGGTGGCGCGGGAGCAAGCGACGTACAGTTGCCCGTGTGAGAAGCAACTCGTCCTGAGGTTGACACCCGCTGCCCTCAATGTCTGCCCCTGCGACTTATTGATGGTCATCGCGAAGCAAACACACACGGGGAACTGTACGCGCTTGAACTGGAACGGGAAGTTATGGGGTATGAGGGGAATGCGTGGTATAAATACTGCCTCGCTGACGCCACAACCCGTAAGAATTTCCGCCTCAATGGTGTGTCTGTGTGGAGCGAGATGACTTTAAGGCGGGTCCCGTCACAACTTCGAAGCATAATCGGGACACCGACCTTCAGCTTGATGGTATGCGCCGGAAGTCCACTTGCTGACAGGGAGTTCAGAAATTTCACGAAATAACGTGTGGCATCATCTAGCTCGACAACAATGTTTATCGAGGTGTAGACCACTTCATTCTTCTCAATTTCCGAGAGAATGCATTCGTTAATTGCCTGATAATTTTTGGGCGTCAAAATGTCCCGCTTACACATCCAAGAATACTGCTGGTGCGGTATACGACTGATGTCCCCGTACACACAGTGAATGAGTTTTTCTAAGCTGGATAACACTCTACCGAGAGACTCTGGAAGCACCACCTGTCGACCTCTCTCTTCTGGTAGAGTGCCTTCGCCAAGACTTAGAAGGACATCGGAGAATTCTTGAGCACGTGCATTGCTGCCGAGCCGAGCTCTCATATTAATGGTCAAGCGCAGTGTACGAACTCGTGACCACAACGAAGATCGTTTCGACGAAGCATTCACCTCGTCAGCGCTCGATCCCTGCGTCACCTCGGGAAGTGTTTGCCGGAAATCGCCACTGAACAGAACTGTGACACCATCCATCAAATGTTAGTTCCTGCGGATGCCTTGCAGGGTTCTGTCCACGACCTCAACTGCCTTCCTATTGGCCATCGTAAACTCATCATCAGAGAGCAATCTTTGAGTACGTGTCCCTTATCGCTGTTTCGTGACACACCACAAACAGGCGTTTTGGCGCTCTCCAAATCGATAGGAATTTTTAACATGGCATGTGCTATCTTGCCTTCTGGAAGCAGTGTGGCAGCGATTCCCGACGACGCTACAGCAATAGCAATTTTGCCTTGGCTCCTGACCTCTGCAAGTAAGCCAGTGGTAACAAATGTTTTTCCTGTTCCACCAGGAGCATCCAAGAAAAACATTTTACCCTGGTTTTGCCCAACGCTTTCAAGGACGGTGTCATAAATTTGTTTTTGCTCTCAAGAGAACAAAGCGACATGGTAATTTCGTATGGTGGTTATTTCGCCCGGATCGTAATTTGTCTCAGCGTTATACTCCCGATTTCCACAGTGTTGATGTGGTCATGATTGGAGAGCTGGTTACCCATATTCGATCAGTGGATTGCCGCCGATAGAAATGACCACATCTTGAAGTGAACTGAGACAGGTGTTCAGCACGCGTTCATCAGTTACTTCGACTTCGTCTCTAGTAGCACGCCTCAAAGCTCGTAGAATATCTTCAGACAGATGATGGCGATACTTCTCCCACAAAGCTACCGGGTTCGCGACTCCACAAAACACCAAGATGACGGCAAGCAGATGACGCATGTGGCTGGGACTGTCACTGACGCTTGCCTCCGCGAGGGAATCTCAATTAGGCAAAAGGCTGCGCGGTAAGTGGGATACTCCACGCCATCGAATGTCCTCAGAAAAGCGAAAGACGTTAGGCCTGGGACAGTGTAATGCAGTGTGAACCGCAGAAAATAGCATTCGCCACTATTCGGGTGCACGTTATAAACCCTACCCAATGTGGTGTCCTTGAAAATTCCCGGAAAACCTTTCACAGCACCTCCTCGTCGATGTCGGTTGAATGTGTCCCCTTTGCTTGTCGTACGTGTAATATGAAGGCACCTCGTCATACATAAGGGATCTCGCAAACTGCTCGACTTCACAGAGTCTGAGAAATGCCACCATGTTACAACCTTTTTTTTTAAAATTGTCTTCCTCAGCTCAGCTCATGATTTTGAGGGTTTTGTTGGAACTTGAATTTGTCAAAACGAACTACAATATGAAGAAAATGCACATTACCATCTATGAATTTTAAGAATAACTAACTACTAACCTCGCCAACATGATCAAATTTATATGATTAATTTCCAAAAACTGTTAACATATAACTTGATTTGATTTTGAGGAAATCTCATAGATGGCGCTGCTTTAAAATTGTGTTTATACTATTAATATTCATTAAATTATGTTTCTCTGCCCAAGTTACTTTAATGGCGTAGTTTTTATAGTGTAAAGCTAGATAATAGCATGTCTTACTCAAAAACAACATTAAAATATGCGTCCTTATATTACACGCTGTCACAGAATGCGTAAGAAAAATAAAGATTCACAGCTCCTCCCCCGTAGGTGATAGCGTGATAATAAGTAGCCTATGTGTTGACCCGACCTCTTAGTAATATTCATGCAAAATTTGAAGTAAATCCATGCAGTACTTTTTGAGTTTATCCCGGACATACATACAGACAAACAGACAAACAGACAAACAGACAAAAATTCTAAAAACTATATTTTTGGCTTCGGTATCGATTGTAGATCACGCCCCAAGTATTCTTTTTAAAAAATATTCAATGTACAGTTTTGACTTTTCTACGATTTTATTATATGTATAGATTGGGAAGCTTACCTTTAATATAAAGTCCTGTTTTCGTGAAATATTTTATTATTTAACTCACTCAATTGACTATTCAGCTAGATAAACGTCATATACATAGCGGTGGCGATAAAAGAGGGACACTCAATAAAATGATCCCAAAAGGATTTACCTACGAACAATTGTTTCAGCAAGTTAATCATTCTGAAAGCCGTTTAATTGGTTTTATCTAAACCGGAAACATTCTATCAAAGGATTTTATATTTTAATCCGCTTTTGACAAATGAATTTCGGTGATGTTCATTTATTAAGACGTTGTGTTATACGATACGATACATAGGCGAATTTGATGATCTATTTTTATTTTTTTTACTAGCTGACCTGGCAAACTTCGTACTGAATAATAGTCCTTTTAGCTAAGCTGTCAAATAACGCCATCTACGGGCATAATTAAATTATAAATTATATTTTAATTAAAGATGGCGTTGTATTAGATTTTTTTTTTTTTCGTGTTTTATTCCAGATTTTCTCACCGTTTAAACTTTCCCTGGACTTCCACTAATATTTCAAGACTAAAATTAGCCAAATCTATTCAGCCGTTTTGGAGTTTTAGCGAGACTAACGAACAGCTATTCATTTTTATATATATAGATTTTATTTATTGAGAGATAACAAACAACTACAACATAAATCTTATGCATATAAATAATACTTTAAGTATGTGGTAATGTTGCAGCCAACTGCGTTATCCACAGATTAAAAATAGTTGGTTGCCACTAGATGGACATTATCGTGCAATACATACATGCATTATTATTTATTATACACTGTAATGCTAGCTCAATATAAAAATAAAATATTTGGTGGAACATTTCCATTTATATAACTGAAATCATAAAGATATATACCTATTTATTGCAATTATACTTCTTTATAATATCTCTTTTAAACTTAAATTTAGAACATGCAAATATATCAATGTCAATGAAATGCTGTGCTATGCATATAAGGGCGCGTTCACACGACATGCGCACGCTCAGCGCACGCCACCCGTGTCCAGCTCGCATTGAAATTTATTAAATAAGAATTTGAGTCTTATAATCCATCAATAGATCTTAAATTGCATTTAACGAAGTCTACACGCGCACGCCAAGCGCACGCCCCGCGCCCGCCTCGCGCCAACCCTGCGCTCGCCCTGCCCACGCTCTGCACCCTCCCCGCGTACGTTTTGCGCCCGCGCTATGGCTAAATGCCTAGTGAACGAAGGAGTTCAGCCACTAGTAGTATAAGTGGGCGCAAGGCGTGTGCGAGGCGGACGCAGCGCGTGTGCGGGTTTAAGGCGGGCACAACGCGTGCGCGGGTGCTGTGCGTGATCGGCGCGTGTCATCTGAATATGCGTATGACACATGAACAAAGTGTTTTTATCAATATCAGACTGTAAGAAAGTGCTATGGACTTCTATAAGTGCTAAAGGACGCTATTCTTAGTTTAAACAAAACCGTATAAAAATAAGTTAGAGTTAAATTACTTATTAGTCTTTTAGGCTAGATTGTAATTAATTATTAAGAAATTTATTCTTAATAATAAGGAAAAAAAATGTCAATGAAATTGAAGTTGTAAGATTCCGACATTCTATGGATCGAGCAACGTAAGCCAGAGTTTGTTCGACATGCATTTAGCGCGAACAGGGTTTCGCACGAACTTTGTACATGTTAACAATTTACCTATAGTTGTGATATAAATGAAATATTTTACTTACTTAATTTGTGTTTAAACTATAAAAATACATAATATATACAACAACCAACAATTGCCAACGACAAAAAACAATTTGCCTGCTGCGGTATTCCCATCGCAATAAAAATTAGGTGTCTTCAGGGTTACGGTGAATAGGTTCTTCATAGACTAGTACACTTCATCATCAAAGATTTCATCACTGCTCACCATCAAATGGGATCGCAGTCAAGCTCTTGTTTATACTAATAAAAAAAAAAATACAAATATATTTGTTTTGTGAAATTTCGTGTGAGTGGCGACAGTTACTGAATGTCAACTGAACTTTCAGGCATTACCTCCCTTTTTTCGCGTTGCCTCTCTATCTAACATTGCGTTGGATGACACAACAAGCTTTTAAACTATACTCACGTAGATTATAGCACTTCACGATCCGTCAACGTTAACTGTGAATACCATTTTTTATTATTTATGACAGTGATAATACGATAGTCGGGTTTTGCAAACTACCGAAAGTTAACTAGTCCGATTGTAAGTTTTTCATGTCATTTCAGTATGTACCTAGTTAAAAAATAACATTTTCATTTGCTTCAGTTTAACAAATCTAAAATTAATTACAGTTTTTTTGTTTAACTTAATATATTAAAATGTTAGTTCAAGTAATTTAACGTCATTCAATCAAATGTCAAACTGAAAGGCGATGCCCTTTCTTATTGGTACTAGAGCTGTCGTGTCGCTATCGCTATTATCGAGTCGATATTAGAGTGGTGTGCGAGAATTATGGGTATTCTGATGAAAATCAATGACTGGATGCTCAATGCAAATTAGTTTTTTTAATAATTTTCGGTGTGAACAATATATTTTACAAAAAACAAGTGAAGACAAGTGACAAATAAAAGTGTCATATTTTTTCATATAATTTAGGAAGCTTGCAAGAAGGTTTTATCTCCAACATTTCCCCGGGCGTTGAAACCAATGGTTTCAACCAGATTCTGAAGACACAGGCAAAGGGCAGATTCGGTTGAATGCCCGTCGAACGACTCCAGTAGACGTCCGAATGTCAGCTACACGGGCGATACCATCCGTTCCTGGATGAACAGCCACGATCCGTCCAAGTCTCCACTTCAACGGAGGAAGATCGTCTTCCTTGATCACCACCAAGGAGTTCAGCATCAAGCCATCCTTGCAGGAACGCCATTTGGAGCGTTGTTGCAATTCTGCAACATACTCCTTGCTCCATCTGCTCCAGAAATGCTGGCGAAGCTGCTCGATCCTCTGGTAACGAGACAGATAATTGGCAGAGCTATCCTGGTAATCAGGTTGCGGCAAAGAAGTAAGTGGCCGTCCCACAAGAAAATGTCCTGGCGTGAGCGGAGTATAATCTGCAGGATCTGAAGACAACGGCGTCAATGGACGAGAGTTCAAGATGGCTTCAATCTTGGTTAGTGTGGTGTACAGCTCCTCAAAAGTCAAGTTACAATTTCCCAACACTCTCTGAAGGTGATACTTTGCTGACTTGACACCCGCCTCCCAGAGTCCACCGAAATGTGGGTGTAGGCGGGAATAAAATGGAACCTTATTCCGTCGTTTGCTGCACTTTCACCCAAGGACAAACTATTTAATTTTAAAAATTTGGAAAGGTCGTTGTATGCACCGACAAATGAGGTACCGTTATCGGAAAAAATATCAGCAGGTTTACCTCTCCGAGAAATAAACCGATACAAAGCCAGTAAATAACTATTGCTAGTTAAATCACCAACGAGCTCCAAATGAATGGCCTTGGTTGTGAAACAAATAAAAATAGCGACATACACCTTTACTAACCTACATCCACGGCCCTGGCGACTAGCACACATAATAGGGCCAGCGTAATCAACGCCTGTGCTTTCAAAGGGATAACCTGGACGAAGGCGTTCTCGTGGTAAGTTACCCATTAAGGGAGCTACAACCTTACCCTTCATACGGTGACACAAAACACACTTATGATAACAGGCTTTCGCCAACTTGCGACCTCCTATTGGCCAATAAGTTTCCCTAATGGAAGCTAATAATAATTGTGGGCCAGCATGCATCAGCCTTTTATGCTCAAAATTAAATAATAGTTTAGTGAAATCATGAGTGGACTGTAATAAAATAGGGTGTTTCTTACTATAAGCAAAATTAGAGTTATCGAGACGTCCTCCTACTCGCATTACATTATTATCGTCTAAATAAACATTAAACTTTAGAAGGGCGCTCTTTTTAGGTAAACTCTTTTTGTTCAAAAATAATTGGTATTCAGAAAATGACTGAATCTGACTCTTAATAATGACAAGAGTTAGTGCATCTTGTACCTCATCATGTGACAAGTATTTGGTTTTAGGGTAATGCTTTCTACATGACTTAATAAATCGTAATACGTAGGCAACAGATCGTACGAGCCGTGTGTAATTGGAATAACGCCTAAAATCAATTAAAACTTCAGGTTTCGAATCGTTTACAACATGTAATATGATTTTAGGTCGAGTCTCCGGTAACGATTGTAGTCCTGGGCTCGTAATTTGAGAAGGCCATTCAGACGAATCTAGTTTTAAAAAATCTGGTCCTTTCCACCACAGATCTGACTCCTGCAGATCACTAATATCCATGCCACGAGATATTAGGTCTGCTGGATTTTGATCTGTTGGGACGTGCCTCCAAGTACAGTTACCCGACTTATCCAAAACCTCAGCAACGCGGTTGCGCACAAAGGGCTGAAGTCTGGTAGGCATCATCTGTAACCATCCCAAGACAATGGTTGAATCAGTCCAACAATAAACCCGACTGATCTTCACTCGAAGTGAGCTCATCACCTTTTCGTGAAGACGAGA
The DNA here is from genome assembly GCA_929112965.1 of Mythimna albipuncta. NCBI lineage: Eukaryota > Metazoa > Arthropoda > Insecta > Lepidoptera > Noctuidae > Mythimna > Mythimna albipuncta. Next base: position 32,205,346 of record OV815959.1, read on the forward strand.
ACCGACTACCGCACCACATAACTCCAGTCGCGGAATTGTCGTAGGCTTGATGGGAGCAACTCGACTCTTTGCCATTAACAAGCGAGCCATGTACTCACCCTTAGCATTAACACTGCGAATGTAGACGCAAGCACCGTACGCGGACTCAGACGCGTCTGTGAAAATATGGAGTTCTAACTCCGTAAATGTATTGCAGACTACAAGTCGCGGAATGCGAACATGATTTAAAAGAGGTAAAGATTTAATAATAATCTCCCATTGTTTACAAATCTCATTAGGTAATGGTTGATCCCATGATAATTTATCTAACCACATTTTCTGTAGCAAGATCTTCATAGTAATAACAATAGGACCTAACAGACCTAAGGGATCAAAGATTCGCGCAATAACGGATAACAAGTCACGCTTTGTGTACCTAGTCGAAGATTTAGTCAGACCTATAGGAAACCCTATCTCATCAGTGCCGATATGCCAACAGAGACCAAGCAACTTTTCTGGCTCATTTTGTCCAATGTTCAAATCGTATGACGCAGGGACAGCATTCGACAATAATTGAGAATCATTTGACTTCCACTTTCTCAATGGCATACATGCCGACGCAAGCGCTTTGGTGACTTCAGTGCGAATGAACTTTACTTCATCTAAGTCATCCCCTCCGGTCAGCAAGTCGTCGACATAGAAGTCATGTTGGATGATTTCCGATATCTTAGGGTTCCTACAGTCGAGTCCTACTTGTTTAAGGCATCGTGTCGCAAGGAATGGCGCACTGGCCGTACCGTACGTGACGGTGTTTAATTGATAAACATTAATAGGATCACTAACATTATCACGCCAAACAATCTGTTGTAAATATCTGTCCGACGGGTGGACGACTATTTGTCTATACATCTTCTCCACATCCGCAGATAAAACATACTTGTGGACTCTAAAGCGAAGAAGTATAGACAATAGACCGTCCTGTCCGGTTGGCCCAACCATCTGTAGGTCATTAGAGGACACTCCCGTCGAAGTAGAAGCACTAGCGTTGAAAACAACACGAAGTTTGGTCGTGGTACTCGACTCGCGTAAAACTCCCATATGTGGAATAAAATAACCCAAACATAAATTAGGTTTATTAATTTTTGTCATATGACCAAGTAACTCGTATTCTGACAAAAAGTCATGATACATTCTACTAAAGTTCGTCTTAACCTTTAATTTACGCTCTAAAGAATGTAAACAATGTGTGGCTTTATTAAAAGAATTTCCTAAAATTGAAGGATCTTTCTTAAGGGGGATGCGAACACAAAAACGACCATCAGACAATCGTGTCGTATTTGTAACGAAATTGTCTTCACACAATTTCTCTTCAGGCATATAAGAATTGGAAGACTTCGCATTCACCTCCTCTAATTGCCAAAACTTTGTCAATTCTGACTTGAGGTTTTCCCAGTCACCATCGCTGTCGGCAACCATTTTAGACATATTGCACTTTACGTCATTCGTCAGCAGTGAGATAGTATTCTGAGTAATTGGACCGGAAACTATCCATCCTAGACGGGTTTCACATAATATTGGTTTCCCGGTACCTAACTTTAGTCTTTGAGATCCTAACAAATCCCAAAAAAGATCAGCGCCGATTAAAATATCAACATCGGCAGGGTTATAAAAAGTAGGATCAGCTAAAGTAATATTCGAGGGTAAGTCGAAATCAGAAATATTTATCTGACGACACGGAACACTACTCGTAATGAACGGAAGAACAAAACAATTTAGTTCGAATACAAAGCTATCATCTAATGGCGTACCCTTAACCCGACATATTTTACCTACGTGCGAAGTGACGTTATTGATTCCAAGGATTGATCTATCTACCTGGCTAGTTTTTAAGTTAAGTTTATTGCACAACCTATCTGTTATGAGTGAAGACGTGCTACCACTATCGAGCACCGCGCGAGCGAGATGCACACACCCATTGTGGTCTCTTAATTTGATCAAAGCGGTTGATAACAACACATCTCGTTGCGTATGACCACACGGAGATGCAATGTTTGCGGATAAAGCTACGTTATTCGTTTCAGTCGTAGCAGACAAGTTATTCATCGAATTACCACTAGGTGTATTCGATACAGTGCCATTAGAATGTACGTGAACTAATGTGTTGTGCCTACGTTTGCATAGTTTGCAGCCTGGTTTTTTACATTTGTTAGCATAGTGTCCGGAACGAAAACAGTTAAAACATACCTTATAACTAGGTAATGATTTGAGACGGTCATCGTTACTCAATGCGAGAAACTGTGGACAATTATTTAATGTGTGATCGTTGTTATTACATTTAGGACAAGGTTTAGAAGCTGAGTCAGTGCTAGAATTGATAGGAGATTGTGCTACCATTGACTTGATCTTAGGACCTGATTTACCTGGTGATTGCGAATAATGATTGCGGGGGAGTTCCAGGGTCTCGATGAGGTCGGCTCGATTGCGTAAGAATTGCATAAATGCGTTAAACGTGATTAAGCCATCCTTGTCTATCCTACCTTTGCACTCCTCCCACTCACGATAGGTTTTTTGATCAAGTTTTCGTGTGACAATGTAGATTAAAAGTGTATCCCAGTGTTTCACAGGCTCCCCTAATGACTCTAAAGCTCGCAAGTCTTTATTTAACTGATCGATCAAATTCTTAATGGCAACAGAAGATTCTTTTGTAATTGATTCAATAGTAAATAATGAACTTATATGATTCTGAACCAGTAATCTTTTGTTGTCAAACCGATCACATAACAATGACCATGCCACAGAGTAATTACTTGAAGAAAACTCAATGGATTTGATAACTATAGCAGCTGTTCCCTCAAGTGATGCTCGCAAGTAGTGAAACTTATTGATTGCGTCTATGTCATCATTACAATGAATTAGGCTAGTAAAGGTGTCGCGGAATTCAAGCCAATTACAATATAATCCGCTAAACTTTGGTAACTGAATCGTTGGCAATTTAACCGGCTGCTTTATGCTAACACGAGTACTTTTACAACTTTCCATCGATTTATTATCTTTATTGTAGTCAGTCAGAATATTCTGGGCTCTAGATAAGGTTTTATAATAAATAGACTCAAACTCGGAACGCTGAGAATATTGTAAGTTGATGTCGTCAACAATGCATTCTAGACGTAACTGTACCTCATCATACTGCTCATACAACGCCTCTATCTTGCCCATGCGCAACTGCAACTCGGACACATCACAGCTAGATAGCTCCTTGTCCTTGAATGAGTCCAGAAAATTGAGGAAACTAGTCAAGCGACCTTTGAAGCTGCCTCGCTTCTTAATTAAATCCTTTTCCTCAGACATTCTGGGAGACGAGTGTTGTCAACCTGGCATTGATACAGGAATATAAAAATTAAAACAACAATATAATTTCAATAATTATACGCCTAGCTGTAGTCTATGCCCTTTCTGACTGCTAACTATAATTTATAACAATGACTTGTACTAATATCTAACACTCAAATATTTTTATTATGTCAAGATACTTGTTAAAAATTAATACCACTGTTAAGTAGTTATGTAATTAGTTACAGCTTAATATAATGTAAGTTTAATAATGTAGCAAAATAGCTAACTATACTGTTAAAAGTATGAGTTTAAACTTAACATTGCTGTTGAATAAAATACTAATCACAATGCAACAAAGTACCTAATGATTTTACTCAAACACAATATAATTGGTAATTTAATAAAATAGTACTGACCTTAGTATGACTACTTATATATACTACCTGAGTGTTGGGTGACGATATTAGCGTAATTATAACTGTACACCACTAACTAACTTGCTTGAAATCAATCCAGTTCTCCAGCAGTGAACTCATGAACCTCCATTCAGCGTGGAAGTCAGTCTCTATTCTTTTTCTTGAAAATAATCGCTGATCTTCTTAATTATATTTCATCCGGCTCGTTATGGACCATGTGCGAGAATTATGGGTATTCTGATGAAAATCAATGACTGGATGCTCAATGCAAATTAGTTTTTTTAATAATTTTCGGTGTGAACAATATATTTTACAAAAAACAAGTGAAGACAAGTGACAAATAAAAGTGTCATATTTTTTCATATAATTTAGGAAGCTTGCAAGAAGGTTTTATCTCCAACAAGTGGTACTAGTGAAAGAAATAGAGATACAATAAGAATTGAGTCTGAATGTGTGCATTGAGTCTTATTATATTTTTTATTGATAGGTTTGCGCTTGGGTCACTATCTTACCTGATGGTAAGCTGTGGATGGTAATAATGGTCAACGATGGAACACGGTAGTGTAAAAGTAACTTACTTAATGTTTCATAAAGTTTTGAAGAACGTATTATATTTATTGAGAAGACACTGATTAACTAGACAAGGCTTTTTGGTAAATAAATTATCCCTCATTTTAATTAATGGTTGCTTAGGACTTATGAGTCGAATAAGACTGCTAAAATAATGGATGGATTATATATGAAAGCTGAAGGCAGTTAAAAGAAGACAAAACTGTGGTGGTCTTGAATGAAGGCTTAGAAAGTTACTAAAGCCAATAATGCTATATTGATTTATTTATTTGTCATTAAAATTTAATGCAATACAAAGATAGCAAAGCGACCTTAATGCCTAAAGCATTCTCAACCAATGAACTAAGGGTGGTGGAGAGAAAACATGGCAGAAACATGCAGTAAGAAAAATAAGGCAATTGACAGATGTAGCCACAGCTAGGTTAGTTTACTATGCTTATTTCCACAGTATTATGTCTTATGGCATTTTACTGTGGGGACCTGCAGCTGACGTAGACTCAATCTTCATATTACAAAAGAGAGCAATCCGGGCTATTTATAAAATGGGCCCTCGCGAGTCCCTCAGAAATAAATTCAAAGAAATCGATATACTTACTCTGCCTTCTCTTTACATCTTGGAAAGCATTTTGTATGTACGTAAAAACTTAGGACTCTTTAAAATCAGAAGCGATTTTCACAACAAAAATACACGTAGCAAACACGAAATTGTCTTACCCAAATGGAGACTAGCTAAGACTAGCAAGTCATTCTTAGTTAACAGCATTCGCTTTTATAATAAGCTGCCAAAGGCGGTAACAGAACTTAGTGAGGGAAAATTCAAAAGTCATATCAAGCGTGTCCTAACCGAAAAAGCATATTACAAGGTTAAAGACTATGTCGAGGACACGCTTGTTTGGCAATGACTACCTCTGCACATGTGGCCCCCTGGTAAATCATCAATATTTTGTCTATTAACTGCTCCACCTTTGTTTTAATAATTATATATACATTTTTTTTTTCTCTGACACATTGCTTTTGCAATATTTTTATTTTTATTTCAACTGTCATAAAGTTAGTAATTTATTTTGTTAATATTTTATTGATAGTTGTAATTATTATATTATTCCTGTTTTTTTTTTTATATATATAGCCTCTTTTTGTATTGTAAATGTGAGAACACTGTATACTCCACGAACTCTTAGACTACTTCCTATTACGACTTACTTTGTTTTTTACTGCTAAAATTTTGATTGTGCTTTTGTGTACAATATTTGACTGGTCTACACTGTTCTTACATAACATTTATCAATATTGTAAAACAACCACTTTTTTAAAAGAGTAACCATGGAGTTTCTTGCCGGTTCTTCTCCATAGGAAACGACCAATTTGGAACCGTGCACTAACTTCTGACGTTTTATAAGTGCCCATGTAGGCCTATGTAAAATAAAAATATTTTTGATTTGATTTGATAGAAGAATAATCTGGTAAAACACCTACTGGAGGTGACCGTCTTTAAGTCGAGGGAGAAGGTAGAAGCAGTAGAGGATTGTTAGAAGACTTAAAAAAATATTTTCCTAGACAGACCAAAGCAAAGATGGACGAATAGGGTGAGGAGTGATCTAAAGACAGTCTGTGATAGCATGACGGTTGGCAGGATCCAATGAAAGAAAAAAAAACTTTAAACCGACCCCAATAAATATGATTTAGGGGCAGAAAGAAGATGATGATGATTATAAACTACAAAAACAAAAAGTAATTAGACTTGTGTTGGTAAGTAATTAATAAAATAAATCAATCTGGCTTATAATTTAATAATAACGAAGAATCTTTGACACAATTTCTTTCGAAATACCCTCTTGTAATTATTTTGATTTTTAATTACAAAGTAGAACTGAATAATTTTGGACTGTTCAATGGAGTTGTAACCTAGTTATTAGAAAATGTCAAATTATCTAGCCTGATTTTTAACGCCTAAAATTATAGAATTATAAAACCTATACTAATATTACAAAACTAAAGAGTGCTGGTTCGAATATATAATTATTCTTCTTCTTCCTGCCCTTGTCCCATCTTATTTGGGGTCGGCGCTACACGTTTTTTTCTTCCATTCTACCCTGTCACTCGTCATGCTATCACTAACTTCCTTTTCCTTCTGGCTCGCCTCTCAATTGCCTGAAGTGCATCAAGCTGGTCCCATTCCTAGAGAGAAGGCCTGTGTCCCAGCAGTGGGAACATTAAAAGGCTGATTATATGGGTAAAACTGCGGCGGACACTCCAACAGCTAGTAAAGATATATAGAGCAGAGAAAAGCCTTCGAGAAAGATATATACAATTTTGTAAAGCAACGAACAACTGAACAGTCATCATCAAAGTGTGGTCAAAAGAATAAGAAAGTTTCCAAACAGCAATATCTCACAATACTCGCTACAGCTCGAAAACAGTTTTAAACTAAAATATATGCACGAACTACAGCAAAAGTAGAAACAAAAATAGTTTTTAGGGTCCTGTACTCAAACGGCAAAACAGGACCTTATTTATTACTAAGATTCCACTGCACGTCCGTCCGTCTGGCTGTCTATCTGTCTGTCTATCACTATAAGCTGTACTTCATAAGCCGTGTTAGCTAGAAAGTTGAAATTTTCAAAGATGATGTTTTCACAAGCTCGATCGTTGTGGCGACGCTTGGGTAAGCTTGGGCCTATGTCCAACAGTAGACTTCTTTCAGTTGAAATGATAATGATGTGTTTCTGTTATCACTGTAATAACAAACATGTGTCTGGACACAGAACAAATGATCATGTAGGTACTTAGATAAATTAACCCAGGTGTAATTTCTAAGTATATGTATGTATTTAAAAATATCTATAAGTATGTTTATCAGTTGTCTAGTACTAATAACACAAGCTCTGTTTAGCTTGAGACTAGACGGCGTTGTGTGATAGTTGTGGAATATTATATTAAACACTAAAAGCAGAACAAAATAAATATTTAAGTGGGGCCTCCTTAAAACAAACGAGATTTTATGCGGTTTTTTGCTAAGCACGGTACGGAACCAATCGTGCGGGAGTCCGATTCGCACTTGGTCGATTTTTAGAAATAAAACTCAGCACTTTCAGTTCGTATCAGGTGTAGTTTTCATGTTGACTTATTAGAATTTCCAAAAGAACCGAAAATTTTGGATGATTTCCAATGTTCAGTGGTTGTATTGCATGCAAAAGTTTCGAATCGAATTCAAGGTGCAAAACATGAAATGTAAAAATGGCCTGTCTTGCAAATTGGGGCAGCCGTTTGAAAAGTACGATAAAATACGAGTTCCTTCCTTTAGAAGTTTTTGTTTCTTTGACTTTAGCTGGCTTGAACTTTAGCATGAAATAATATTACGATTATATTCGAAAAGAAAAAAAGAAAACACGTATATTTGGCACACAGACACATTGAGAGAGAGACACTGCTTCGGTAATTAGTATACTAATATAACAACTTACATAATTTTCAAATTCTTAGATGTAATAATTGAATTGGCACAAGCATGACAACGGTTTTAAGATACTTTATTTATGACCAACTAACTCCTGCCCTTTCCCGTGTTGTAATTTTCCTTATAGAATCTATATACCTATAAGTATTTCAATGAAAAGAAAAACAGATTGACTGACATATCAACACACAAGCGAAACTACAAGGCCTAGGAGCGTGAAATTTTGCCCAGAGTTTTTTTTTATGGTGTAGGAAAATAATGTGGGAGTCCAAAGTCTGTATAGAGAAACATATTTTCACGTGGGCGAAGCCGCTGGCCGAAGCTAGTATCTTCAAGAAAGAAAAAACTGACTGACTGACATATAAACGTACAGCCGAAACTACAGGGCCTAGGAGCGTGAAATTTTGCACAAGATTTCCTTTTGTGACGTATAAGCAAAGATTTTCCAAATTTTACCCTAAAGGGGATAAAATGAGGGGCCAGGAGCCTCCAAGTTTGGGAGGGGCCCAAACCTGAGTAGCATTAGCATAATCAGCCTTTTAATGTTCCCACTGCTGGGTCTCAGGCCTCCTTTCTAAGAGTGGGAATGGGCCGTAATCAAGCATGCGGGCCTAGTGCGGGTTGATGAATGTCACATGTTTTACAAGTTCACATCACAAGTGAGCTATGGTGTGTGTGTGTGTCACAAGTTTAGAATAGAAAAGAAATGAATAAACTTTATTGTACACCAAAAAGTAATACAGCTTAAACAAAAACTTAAATTAACGGGCACAAGGGCGGTCTTATCACTGAGAGCGATCTCTTCCAGACAACCAGTCAGTTCCAGTCAGTTTGTGTGAAGAAACCTACATTCACGCCGGCAATGTCGTTAACAGAAGATAGCTAATTTATAAAATTTCTTAAGAGGTCCACGTCCCCCATTCGAAAGCAAAACAATCGCAGTATTGACATAGAGTCCATTATTCCCAATACAATCAGAACAGCGCTCCCTCTGTATCCAAACACTAGAGACATCCATTTGAGGAGCACAGTATCTTCAATCCTATTTATGGTATGTTTGGTTTCCGTCCCTAGCGACCACTTCGGCTTCCAGCACATGCACACGCGCACACAATGGGCCATGTTTGCCCAGCAAACGTTCGTCGGACAGTATTGATGTGTTCCGTGAATTTTGTTTGATTTGCAGTCTTGTATTGGCTGGCTATGAATCTTTGAGCGTTGGGTTTTCTGTTGGTCTCAAAGGAATGTAATTTGCTTCGTTGCCTTTGCTTGCAGTAGTCCAATTCTGGAGTTCAATAATGTTTGCGTACTAACTTGAATGTGTTCTTGAATTGAAAGTTGCATTAAATTTGAAAAAATCACAGCCAAGGGTTTGTTTCTGAAAGGAAAGCTCGGCCTAGTATGAAAGGCAATAAAGAAACAGGAGTGCATTTTTAGTCAGTAAGAGTCTGACACACACTCACTCCGCCTAAGAGCGCGAGATCTCATCGGATGATTTCTCCACCTAAAAGATAAACAGTGAAGACAATAAATTAGTCAGTTGACGAATTTATCATCGCATGTCTCAAATATAAACATTTTCATCAACCACGTAAGAAACATTGATTACCCTCGATACCAGACTACCTTCTTACTCAAATATTGAACAACGTATCCTAAAGTGTGTTCACAAACACGTTTCGATATCGAACACACTCGTAAACTGGATCATAAAATGGCTGCCCTTACCACCTGACTACGATCTATCACTACATTTACTACAGGTCTTAAACAAGCTCATTTTTGGCCAACTTTCACTACGGTATAGTAAAAGATAAAATAATCAAGTGAAAGCCCTCTTTTTTGGGTGAGGGACCATTAAATGATCTGATGACAGTGATGACACGCTCTGGGTAGAGCGAGATGGCGAATCAGACTTTAATTAACACACACTCGTGTTTCTTAAGAGTGCCCAACACGAGACACATTTTGATACGACTGCTCTTATGTGATATGATAAATTGATGTTATTAAACAAATTTCTGTAGATATTTTGGAAACACAGTACTGCTATCTAGGGGATATTATCTAGATTTCTATATGAAACACAAATTTATGTAAAACTAATCCAGAAAAAACATCTGAAAATCTGCTTTTTGACGTGAACCTTTCGTAATGCTTTCATAAATTAAAAAAAAAAAGAAAATATTTAATAGAAATCTTGCACATTTAATTGAGTTCTGAAAGATACTGAAATTTTGTCCAAAAATTTTTAAAGTTTTAAAAAACACGTATTTGCTGGAACAGATTTTGTGAAATATTCGATTGTGGCAGAACTTTTTTCGTGTTGCCTCTTTTGTTTATTATTGATAAGCTCGAATTGACCACCATCGCTTCTGATGGTAAGCGATGATGAGGTCGACGATGGAGCACGCTGGCTTAGAACCTATTCACTCTTGACTTAAAAACCCCTAAATTGTAGCTATCAGGAAACACAGACTCCAGCAGGGAATTCCACTCCTTGACTTTACGTACAATAAATGTGTTCCCAAAACGCTTTGTGCGTACTAGCTTTTGACGTTTTTTAAGTGTCCATGTCGGCCTATGTGAAATAAAATATTTTGAATTTTGAATCATGTACCGGTGGCTTAACGCGGTACGTCTTTATCAAGCATTGCGTTGAATGACACAAATGACACAATAAGTTTTTAAACCATGCGCACGTTGAAGATAGACAGACCGAAAAAGGCCCTCTTAAGTTGCCTTTAGCGGTCAAAGGTGGTAACTGTTGCAAACAATCCCTCGGCCCAAACAAAGGTAAAAGTTACATTTGAGGACAGAATATTTGATACGAGTATATCTCCCGGTAACATAGAGAATTTGAGCTGATTTATTTTGATTTGTATTTTTTTTTATTACGATCTTGTCTGTACCTTAAATATGAACTACTAGCTTTTGCCCGCGACTTCGTTCGCATGGAATAGTGACTTCCGGAAATTTCAGTACTGAATTGATGCCGACTCTTGACCAATAGATGGCGCTGTATGTCCGGAATAAATTTTATTTTTTATTTTATTTTTATTTTATTTATTTTTTTGCAATAAAAACTATCCTATGTCCTTTCTCAAGTTTCAAACTATGTCTGTACCAAATTTCACACAAATCGGTTCAGTAGTTTAGGCGTGAAGCAAAGACAGACAGACAGACAGACAGAGTTACTTTCGCATTTATAATATTAGTTTGGATTTGGAATTTGGAAGTTTGGAAGTTTAGATGTAGAAAAGAATGTACAAGTTTGTGACCTTTTTTCTATGAAATCTTTCTTCAGGGTTATAGTTACAAATAACTTGTTTTGTTTAGGATTTTTATACATGGATAAACAAAAAGGTTTTCTAGCAGTCTAGATAAGTGAGCCTTATTTATTACGAGACGGATTTATTCACAATACAAAACAATATCGACCCAGACAAAGTTGGTGGTAGGGAAGTTTTTATTCTTAAATCGTATAAATATTAAATAATATTTATTGTACTAGCTTTTGCCCGCAGCTTCGCTCGCGTACAAATATAATCTATGTCACTCAAGAATAAAGCAGCTTTCTATCGGTGAAAAAATTTTCGCGATCGGACCAGGGGTGCTATTCTCTAAGAAAACAGCCTTGAGCTCAGCGCTGGCACAGCGACGAGTCGTGAGCGCAGTACATTGAATTAACAACCCAATGCCCCTTTACATTGGATTGTTAATTCAATATACTGCGCTCACGGCTCATCGCTGTGCCAGCGCTGAGCTCAAGGCTGTTTTTTTAGAGAATAGCACCCCAGTACTTTCAGAGATTACCTTCTACAAACAAAAAAACAAACTTTACCTCTTTGTTATATTATTGTAGATTGTAGATATTGTAGATAGGTAAGATAAGACTAACTACTGCCAGTAGTTTTATCTGTGCCATCATTCAGCCGAAAGACGTCCACTCTTGGACATAGGCCTCCCTCAAGTGTCTCCACAACGACCGATCCTGTGCGTCTTACATCCATCGGTTTCCCGCGGCCTTGACTACCTAGTCAGAGTCGCGAGAATCGGTTCAACTTGTGGCAGGCCTTCCAACGCTGTGTCTTACGGCACGCGGTCGCTACTACAGAACCTTTCGTCTCCATCTACCATCTGCTTTATCCGCGTGAAACAAGAAAATTATTCGGATAACAAGGAAATATATTTTCGGGATGAAAAGAATCCTATTGTTGATCATGGTCTACTCGTGTGTGAAATTCGTTCAGCCGTTAGATATCGCCTTAAGGGCCAAGCGCCCGAAAAGTGCCATAAAACAGTGATTTTCTGAGGCCTACTCCTCCGTAACGGCTAGGTCAATTGGTTTGAAAAAAAATAGATTAATGAACAATAATATCAACATTTGATTTTTTCGTGCAATTAATATTTGTGTCAAAAAAAAAAAATAGCAATTTCGCAACTTTTCCCTACTCTTTCGAAACGGCTTGGACCTTTAGAAACATTTTTACACATAAAAATTGGTGGTTAAATATTCTTCAAAGTAAATATTGCATATGTAAATCAATCAATATCTCGCAGAGAAAATGGATTTAAAGCGCTTTTCGGGCGCTGCTGGCCGCAAATAAATGCACAGACTTGCGTACTACCGCCGCGATTGCGAGCATTGCGCATAATTTCGGCCAGATGGTTCAAGGGACTATACGCCTTAATGTAATAAATGCAATGATTTTTTAGCCAAGTACCTCAGAAAGAGGTTTCTTTTTTGGTGGGTAAAAATAATCCAAATGACATCCCCTACCCTTGGGCGGAGCGGGAGATAGTGTCAAACTCTTACTGACTAAAAAACCCACTCCGTTCCTTCTTGCTTTTCATACCAGGGCCGAGCCTCCCTGTCGGAACTAGACCCTGGCCCCAGCAGGCTTCAACCCTGCTGACAACTTCATGAGGCGCGCGGGAACAGTGTGCGCCGTTGACGACTTGGGCTCGGTCCGGACTGTTACCGAACGGTCGGACAGCGAGCTACCCAATGCTCGCCATCCGCAAGGCCGCGCCTACGGTGGCCGGAAATCGGGATCGGAATCCCGGCGGTGGGTGGGGCGTGAGCACCGTCACCTGTTGCGGTCGGCCTCCACCTTTGCTAGCATTACTGCTTCGCAGAATGAGGCGACCGCCTGCCACTTCTCCTCGCTCCGGACCATGGCCTGTATCAAGGCCCGGCGCGAGAAATCACCGCTGCCGGTCGCCCCCACGAGGACACGGCGATGCTTTGCCCAAGCGGGGCAGAGGGGCAACCTTGGGTAGTTGGCATTAAACGCAAAGAGACATCGCAACCTCAGCCTTAGCCTCAAAAAAAATCACTAAGGTGAAATCCAAAATGATACTCAGTGGTCTCCAATGGAAAATGGATAACGACACTGGAGAATTGGTCTTCAATCAATCACTCTACTCCACACTACTGCCTAACACCTCTCGTATTGCATAACATTAAATCAAGCTATGATTTATTATGATTACAATATCAATATCCAAAACAGGCGAAGAAAATGTATCATGTCTATAAACAGTATGAATAATAAATTGAAAAGCACTTCGAGAGCAAAAAGGTACTGTTATCTGTCAAATTACGAATAAATTACTACGCTAACATGGGTTCATCAAGTGCCTGAATGTCATGAAGATTGACACGCAATTGATCAAGTATTTTTATTTTATTCATGTTATAGTTTTCAATTTTATAAGCCAATGAACTTTTATTTTATGTGTTCCTGGGCCCCGGGGCTCATTTTCATTTAACCCATGGTCCTAGTAGCCCCTACGATTTGCTGACATCTATTTGAGGCGCTTGGTATGCATGAGCTCGGTCTGAACGGTTATCGGATAATCGGACGGCGTGCTACCCATTGCTTGTCGTCCGCAAACCTGCGCCAACGTCTATATTCGTGATGGATACGTCATTTATAGATAAATCCTTCAAAGTTATTACAGGTAGTAGATGCCAGAAAGACTTTCTGGCGTCTAAACTGATGTCTATGCAAGGAGTTTCGTCTTGGTCTAAGCAGTTGCTACGTGTGTGTAAAAGACGGATATTCAGCCGTATACAATTAAAATAAAAAGTGACCCCTTTTTTTATGGTGCGGGAGATAGTGTCAGACTCTTACTGACTAAAAGACCCACCCCGTTCCTTCTAGCCTTCATACCGGGGCTCGAGCGCCCTTTCGGATAACCCTGGCCCCAGTAGGCTTCGACCCGGCTGGGTCCCTGCTGTTGCTGACAACTCCTTGAGGCGCGCGGGAACAGTGCGCGCCGTCGACGACTTGGGCTTGGTCCGGACAGTTACCGGACTTCCGGACAGCGAGCTACCCATTGTTTCCTGTCCGCAAGTCCGCGTCTACGTTGGCTGGAAATCGGGATCAGAATCCCGGCGACGGCGGTGGCGACAACGCCGTTGCCTGATGCGTTCGGCTTCCTCCTTTGCGAGCATTACTGCTTCGCAGAAGTCGGCGACTGCCTGCCACTCCTCCTCGCTCCGGACCATGGCCTCAACCAAGGCCCGGCGCGAGAGGTCTCCGCTGCCGATCGCCCCCACGAGGGCACGGCGATTCTCCGCCCCAGCAGGGCACACCTCGACTGTGTGCTCCACCGTGTCCTCCGGGCGTTCCGCACAGTGGCGACACCCGGGCGTCACTTCCGCGTGAAACCGGTGCAGGAAACTCCCGAACGAACCATGTTCGGTGAGGACCTGCGTCATGCGGAAGGTAAGGACGCCGTGAGGTCTTTCCAGCCACGCCTCTGAAAACTGACCCCTCGCAAGTTAGGAATAGGTCAGAAAACTGACCCCTCGCAAGTTAGGAATAGGCCAGGGAGATCTATATAACAATATTCTATTTTAGTGTTTGCCCTTTTGTCTTGAAGATTGAGAATATCACGGTTCTTACAGCTTTAAATAGCAAAGGCCTTTAAGATGACCTAATTTTACCGCACCAATTGTTTGCAACAGAACGGACCATTCTGTTGCCGTTGGCCGTCGGTGTAGCTTTAAAAGATAATTACTGAGCTTGTCCTATTGTCAAGGACTTTGTAAATATTCCTATATGAAGAGAAATTGTGAGCTCCTCATATTCTTAACATAATCCCCTTTCCTTCGTGGGTGTTCAAGGCTTTACCTTGAGCACTAATGATAGAACAAGACACTTTATAATACGAGCCGTACTTCGCTGTACTAAAATAAAATTATAAAGAGAAAAGACTTATGTTATTATCAAAAATTACTGGAGCGATTTCTTCAGTAGAAAGCTACTTTATCATTTAGTGACTTTTTTTTTTAATTGGGGTCCAATTACATCTCCCGCCCTTTAGTAGGCTTCTACCCTACGGTTGCCGAAATGTCCATAAGGCGCACGTGGAACACTACGGACCGTCGACGACTTGGGCTCGGTCCGGACGGTTACCAGATGGTCGGATGGCGAGTTACCCATTGCTCGCCGTCTGCAAGCCTGCGCCTACGGTGGAAATCGGGATCGGAATCCGGGCTGGGGCACGAGGGCCATTGCCTCGAGCGTGCGGCAGCCTCCTTTGCTAGCATTGCTGCTTCGCAGAAGGAGGCGACACCTGCCACTCGTCCTCGCTCCGGACCATGGCCAGTACCTCGGCGCGAGAGATCGCTGCCACTGAGTGCTCCCACGAGGACACGGCGGTGCTCACCCTAAGCGGGGCATGCTTATAACATCAATGACATAGGCTGTATATTTTCTTTTATCAAGCGCAGCTACAGGTAGAAACTAGTACAAATATAAAGACAAGTGTGCTTAGTGAGGTTATGTTAGGCAGCGAGATAGTTTGAAAGAGTCACAGCAGCCCTAGAATGCGAAGGGCTATTGAAGAAATACTAGTGGGTTTTAAGACAACCTCTCGCTCTAGCCATAGTCGTACGTGTTATTTGATAGATAAATTATGTATTATAAATTATACTGTTTTTTTTTTATTGTTTATTGGCTTGTGTTTAACCACTATCTTGCCTGATGGTAAACGATAATGTGAAGAGCAAGCTTGCCTAGAAGTAACCTACTCTCACGATATTTAAATACCTTTAGCTATCTAGAAACACATGCGGTATTTTATTATGTGGTCCTATTTTTCGCAGTTAATGTTCTGAAAGGAAGACATTCACTGATGGAAAAGGAACACAATTGTTGTGTAGCAATATAGCAAAAGTTATTCCAAAACAACTTCTCAATCAACACTTAATCCGTTTGTTTCTCCAAAATATTCTATGGAAACAAATAGTTTGCTAGACCCAAAATGATTTAAACTTTTGGGCCGTACATAACCACGCGCAACTTTGCTTTTTGGAGCGTTCTACCCTAACTTGGACGATTTTGTCGAAACTGTCTCTGATCTTGTTACAGTGACCCGTGAAAGAACCTTTTATGTTGACTTGGGTAAATGTAATTAGTGGGTACTACAAGAGTTGTGCATAAACCTACGCGGTAAACATAGTACATACGCGAAGACCTAAGTTGATGTAGTTAGCCTATTTAAAGCCTTAAGTGCTAAGAACAAGCAGCAACTATTTTTGGTAACTGAATAATAAAGTTATGAAGTTTTAGTAGCCACTGAAGGAACTAAAATATTAAATTAAAAAAGTAGGGTCCAATTATGCTACCCATGGGAACTCCAGTCCTAATTTTCTTACTGTTTTCTGCTTATTTTCACTGGCTTAGTACGATTAATTTTTGTAATTTTTTTGTATTTGTTCTAAATAGTGTCCCAATCCGAGATCGATCTTTGGTCATAACACCTACACCACATTCGAATTTAACGGTGTTTTACGCCTTCAGGCATCCAGTGCGTGGTGATCTTTGCCCACCTGTCAGGATGTATTTGTGTGACGTGGCGAGCCCACTCACAATCTGGCTATTTTGTTCACGACATCAATTACTTGAGTTGAGGAGATACTGCGGCTTTAAAATGCAATGGGGAAATGAAAGAACATAGTAGCTGGGTATAGTGAGTAAAAGTTTGACTCACCATCAGTGAGATTTTTTTTTATGACATCCCACTTCAAAATGAAGACATATATTGCACAAATATTTCGCTACTTATTTCTTGTAATATGGATCGTTCTTATTGCCATCATATCATCATAATCATTTTAACGATAGACGTCCACTATTGGACATAGACCTCCCCAAAGTGTCACTTCAAGGACCAGCCCTATGCGTCTCGGATCCAATGAATTCTCGCGACCCTCACCAGGTCATCGGTCCACCTTTTGGGAGGCTTTCCAACGTGGTGCAGTGGCGCCTTCTGGTACTTGGTCGAGACTCTAAGACCTTTCGTCCCTAACGACCACCAGATGGTTGTTGACCAACAGATGGCTGTAAGCAATGTGCCTAGTGAAATTTGTGTTTGGCGATATTTCGATCCATTTTCGATTCGTGATTTCATCATGAGCTCCTTAACGTTTAATCAGAAGACACTTTATCCCAATAATTGACCTTTGAACTACGGAATAATTTTGTCTCTTCAAATTAGTAACCTAATATTGGTGTCGTTAATTTTTGGTGCCTTTTAAGGTCCGTTATCAAAAGAGCAGTCTTAAAAGGATTCATTGAATTTTGAGACAAATTCCATTGTCTTCGAAATTATTGTTTGAGGCTAGGCATAAAAGTTTCGAAGAATTTGTGTTAGAAATTCTATGAAACAGGCCCACTTAAAAAGGTACATGAATAACAATTGACATTTTAGTTTAGTACCTAATTTATTGAATAAGCTAAAATGAAATTCAAATTCAGATTCAAAGAATTTAGGTCTCAGTTTCAAAAAATAAAATGTATTTAAGTATCCAAAAAATTTTAGCACTTAAAGTTGTTTTTTTTACTTAAGACAGGCTTCCATCTGAAGGCATTCTTCATAATATAAACCGATTTAAATGACATAAATAATATAATACGAGTATCATTAATAATGTTCCCACAGGTACAACTTAGGCCTCTTCTCACACAGCAACAGTTCGGGTTGCTGGATGTCACATATCTTCAAATTTTTTGATCTAAGTACTGAGGCTTGAACTCAGGCCTCTTCTCTAGGAGAGGGAATGGACCACACATGACTTTTGCGGATTGCTGAGTGTCACATATACCTTCGTTTTTTTTTTTTTTTTATTCTTATTTTAGGGACTTTTGGTCACAGTACGACCATGTCAGCCCCATCGTAACCTAATACAAGTCAAGCTTTTTAGCAACTATGAGGGCTTACAACCTTACTCACTATTTTATAAACAGCGATGGTTGCGTTGGTTTTAAGAGTTCTTTTCCCTCACGATGTTTTCTTTCACCGTTTTGAGATTAGTTGTAATGAAATAAATTGCACAAAGTATTGCCTGTCTGTATACCTGCCTGAGTTTGCCTCTACAAAATACAACTCGCAAGTCGAAGCCATTACCACTGGACCACTATCGCTTTCTTTTAGTGCTATCGCAAGAAACGGAATTGTCAAATTTTCTATACAAACCATGTGTATTAATAATTTAAAAAGTCAGAGAAAAATTACGGTCAGTAACAAAACCAACTTTGGCTGTGATATCCAAAATTTCTAGTCACCGCCAGCATAGCGAATGCTCTGTGCATTATAATAGGTGCTAAAAATAATATACACACATTTTTAACGTTGAAAAGTTATCAAAATTTGTCTCTGGTTAGAGGTGGAAGACGAGTTGGGAACTGAGAACTTCTAATTTGCGCTGTCATATTTAAAATATCACAGGACTTCAATAAATTTATTATTCTACTGACTGATTGTAGCTGTAGTTATTTTTTTCAATTCTAGGAGCATGGTAACAATTTCGAACAATACCGCAACTTTCACCAAAACTAAAACTCACCTCTGTCGTCTTTTTCTTGCACTTGTCCGTTCCTGCGAAGATGTTGAGCTGTGTTGAGCCCGATCTTATGGGGCACTGGTCTATGTCCACTCTTCGAAGGTCGATGTCGATCCCACTGGTCCCTCTGGCAAAGGAGATGAAAATTGATTAGAATATGAACTGTGAAACCTAGACACCTGGTTTGATGGACCCTAGATGTACAAAAAATAGTTTTCGACAATATTATTTCCTTTTTACACCACCTGCTCAATAATGCCCTACAATCTTACAATTAAAAAAAAACTATTACGACTTATAATCCTCACCTATACCAAGTAATTTTGACTTGGGAATCTAATGTTGTATGAGCGGTCTGTAGAGAATAATGTCGCCAAGCGCCAGATCCCTTTCTAATGTTAGAGAGAGAACAGATTAAATTGGATTTTATTTACAAAAATCTGGCCAAGTGCGAGTCGGACTCGTGCACTGAGTTTTTCGTGCCAACTACAATTCCCGAATGGAGTCTCGAAGATTTTTCGGAATTGAAATTTTGTTTTTTTTTTTTTGACGTAGGTAGCAACAAATTTACTATTTTCAGATTTATTCCTATATCTGTGTTATAAGACTTTGCTTTGTGCCAAATTTCAGGATTCTGGGTCAACGTGAAGTACCCTAGGAATTTCGATCGTTGAGTGTATCAAAATATACGTTTTTTTTTGCGACATAAACGACCGTATCTTTTTTATTCGTTAACTTAGAAGTTTCATTTTTTCACAATTTGAAGAGAACCAGGGAGCTGAGTATATGGTTTTAATTTCAACTCGATACCTCCGCGCGTTCTCGAGATAAAGGGTCTTAACAGACAGACAGACGGACGGACAACAAAGTGAACCTATAAGGGTTCCGTTTTGTCCTTTGGAGGTACGGAACCCTAAAAACGATATTCCTAAAAGTACCTAAAGTAGATGATGGTTTTCCTTAAAACAGTTTTAATATGTTTTTGAACTACGTAATTGTTAGATATACTCGTACTATTTTGATAATAAGTTATTCGTTCAGTAAAACAATTCTGCAAATACCATTAAACAGAATATTTAATTTGATTTATTTAGTGTGCATAATTTGTGTGCAAAGCAATTATTTAGTTTATAAATTATATAGTATTTTCGGTTTAATTTTGAAATATTTTGTTCGAAAAAGGGAATATACATTTATCGATTTAATTACATGCCTTAAAATAATATTGAAATAAATAAAAATCGCACTGTAGGAACTGAACTGAGCAGCACGTGCCAAGCGCAAGCCGGCTCGAGTTATTGATGAGCGGTGCGAGCAGCGTTGGTTATGGCAAAATGGTATGGTATAGCGATAGACATCTTTTGGTGTAACAGGGTAAGTGTGATTTCAATTCTCGCACATTCCATAAACGCCTCGCTTTGCCACTGTGTGAAACTGCTTTAAGTCTGGGATTTTTTATGTCATTTTTCTTCAACTTACACGTGCCTGAGATCAACCTAGACCACTGTAGTCATAGGTTACAGTAGGTAATAATAGTTTATCCTCAATCATACATAAAATAATGAATTTCACAAAGTTAAACCCCGTTGGTAATAAAGCATGGCTTCCCACACAACAAAATGAATGTGGTAATATGGTTACAATGTATTCAATAAAAATATCTGTATTTTCTTTTTGAGAAAAAGATTTAAAGAGGCAAGTGTTTTCATTCGTTTAATTGTTTTCTGCGAAAACTCATTCTGCCGAATGGTATTGAATCAAAACACTCAGACATCACTTCTTAATTTAACGTTTATTTCATTTGAATCTCAATAAAATGGGACTGAAATTAGGCAGACAAACCTAAATACGAGTATATCACACAAATATGGTTAAGACGAAAGTTTATGAGTATGTGTGTGTCTGTGTAACTTTTTTACGCTCGAACGGCTGACCAAAAGGCCGAAAGGTTGACTGGTAGAGAATGCTTTTAAGGCATTAAGTCCGCCTTTGTACTCTTTTTTGCATGAAGTATAAAATAAATAAATAAACGGCTGAACGGTTTTGATCATATCCTAGATTAGCAATACCAAATACTTTTTAATATACGGGTGTAGTAATATTATAATAGTTAATTATAATCAGACGGAAAGACCGCAGCAGGCAAACTGTTCCAGTCTCTCGAAGTACGTGGTTATGACGAAGCGAAATGCTTAGTCCGGACCGTAAATGTTTGAACAACGTAAGATAATGTTATATGTGTGGTGTTGTGATTTGGCATAAAGAAGAAGTTGTAAGACTTTTTGAAACACTGTTTGTTTAAAATGAAAGTCTACCAGGATTTTGGAGAAGCTCTGTTATAGAAGATTCTCTTAAATTTTGGAAGAAAAGATTTATTCCTCTCCTCTTTGCGTCGTTTGTCCTTAATAATGAGGGTAATGATCTCAATGAATAACTTTCTCGTGGACCATATTTCGTTATTTTTATCCTGGAATCTTTTTTTTACATTCTTTTGGGACAATAATCTACTTTCCCGTGGGCAAAGCTACTGACAGCAACTGCTACCAATGGCTTTGAATTACTAACTAGTAATAGAAAGAAAGAAAGAAAAGAAAGAAAACTATTTTATTTGACATACACACTCGTAGATACACTTAATGTAGTAACAACATGTAGACACTAATAAATTATTATATATATAAAAAAAGAGACAACTAACAATGTGTGTCTCACGGCGGCGCTAAATAGGTCCACTTTAGCAATAATGCCAGACTACATGGTAGTTGCCTGACGCTGGTTTTCAACTGAATCTTATTTCGAGTGTACGGTTGAAAATTGGTTTATTTTTTAGTACTCAGTTATTAGTGATTAGTTGTGCGGTAAATAGATTACATATTATATATGTTTATGTGTGGTAAATAATGAATAAATAGGTGTTCAGCGTACAAAATGTATCAAATTGAAAAAAAAAGACAAAATAAATAAAAAATAGTAACACATAATTATAATAATAATTATTACTTTATTTCAAGTTTGCACTCATAACAATGTCTATAAAAAAATAACTATCGCACCGCTGTCACGTTTGGCTGCGGGACCCTTAACAGTTAAAAGGAAGTATTATCAACACAGAAATTTTGTAACATAAACCCTTTCGTGAAATAACAGTAGTATAAAATTTTAATGTTTAAAATCCAACAAACGCATACCTAAAATGAATAACAACGGCATTTTAAATTAGCTTAGTGGCGCACCAAAACAGACTATTAAAACTCATAATTTTACGCTGCACGACACTTGAACCCAGAGCGATTTAACTTGTGCAAATTAAATTAAATTTTATCACAAACTTTCCGGATTAAAACTATTCAAAGCCGTGTTTTACCAAACTTGGTTGGATTTGAAAATTAAATGATGTTCGAACTAGGAATCGTAATTTTGAATCGTGATACGACGATTTAAGTTGTGGTGATATGAGATGTTGTGATGCCGTGTCGTGTTGTGATGTGTTTTCTTTTTATCTGTTATAAACTAGTACTTGACTGCGATCCCGCCTGATGGTAAGTAGTGGTGCAATCGTTGATGGTGAGGCGCACTAGTTTATAAAGAGCCTATTCACTCTAGCCTTGAAGACACCTAAATTATAATCAGACGGAAAGACCGCAGCAGGCAAACTGTTCCAGTACCTCGAAGTACGTGGTTATGACGAGGCGAAACGCTTAGTCCGGACCGTAAATGTTTCAACAACGTAAGATAATGTTATATGTGTGGTGTTGTGATTTGGCATATACTCGTAGAAGAAGTTGTAAGACTTTTTGAAACAACAATTTATTTGATATATTTAAATTATCACTACCTAAGAAATCCCAATGAAACCTAAATAATACTACCACCTCAAAAACTACATATAAATATTCCGAATGAGCGTTCGGCCGTCTTGCGTGGATGTAACGTATATTTTCTCTTTGTAATTATTGTGATTGTTTATTCTTAGGATTGCATCTTTTTGTGCTAATTAATTGTTTTTTTTTCTTTCTTTTTTTATATTAAATGTAATATGTATGTTTATTTTAACCATACGTATTCATTAGCTTGTTTTCTAATTAACATGATCTTTTTTGCAGCGCTCTACCGAATTGTTTCTTCACCACTAGGTTGACTACTATTTTTTTACTGTTCCTAACTTTATTAAATCTAAAATGTATTATTGAACACTGTTCAAAGTTTGCAGCATCCCTTGAAATGTCTGACGGAAAGGCATTCCTTCTTCGATTCTACATACATCGAAGGACTGGAACAATAATTTGCCTGCTTCAATCTCACCGTCTGATTATAATTAAGGTGTCTTCAAGGCTAGAGTGACGAGACTCTTAATAAACTAGTGCGCCTCATAATCAACTATTGCATCATTGCTTACTATCAGGAGGAATCACAGTCTAGTTTAAATTAATTTAAAAAAAAAACAATCCCATCAAACAAGATTCACTGCTTACCCAATTACGCAT
This sequence comes from Mythimna albipuncta, assembly GCA_929112965.1. NCBI lineage: Eukaryota > Metazoa > Arthropoda > Insecta > Lepidoptera > Noctuidae > Mythimna > Mythimna albipuncta. The sequence continues at coordinate 32,228,449 of OV815959.1, forward strand.
TCAATAAAGCAGTTACTTATTAAAATTTGGGATACTACATCGCATTGACAGATTATGGTAATGGACCTGATTGGACAAACTTTTTCACTCATTAAACACCAACCGCAGCAAATATGACGTTTATATGACGGTTATACCACTCTTATGTGACGTTTTTGAATGCACTGCAGTTTGCGTGCAAATTCGAGTGAGATGTGGAATTTGATTTGGCTTTTGTGGTTGAAAGGTTGGTTCTTTAAAGGGGTTTTAATTTTTACATGGTTTAAAAATTCATTCGCTTTAATTTTTACAGGGTTTAAACGTTCGTCTATTTAAATTTTTCGCTTACATCGAATTTTAGTTTTGTGCATATTTGAATGGATAGGATAAATTAAATCATCATCTATGTATATCTGAAAAAACTGAATAAACTTACTTATGTAAAACTTACCTAAGTTTAATTACCGAATGAAGTCTCGGAGATTTTGGTTTTTTTTTTTAACCCAACAACAATCTTACTATTTTCAGATTTATGTCTTTAGCTGTGCTATAAGACCTTACTTTATGCCAAACAGGATTCTAGGTCAACGGGAAGTACCTTATGAATTTTGGTCCCCTTGAGATTTTCCAAATATACGTTTTTTGTTAACTTAAAAGTTCGATTTTTTTCACAACTACAAGGGACCGCAGACCTAAATTGGGTTTTAATTTCAACTTGATACTTCCACGCGTTCCCGAGACTAACGGCCTTGAAAAACGACAGACAGATAGACAGACGAACAACAAAGTGATCTTATTGATGTATGAAGGCTTGAAGGAACGGGATGGGTTTTTTAGTCAGTAAGATTCAGAAATTATCTCCCGCTCCGCCTAAGAGCGGGGATTGTCATTGGATGATTTTTCCCATAGAAAAAAAAATCCTACAGGTAAGGGTTCCGTTTTTTCTCTAAAAAAAAGATAGTACTAATGTGTGTACCCATTGGATTTTGTGGCAGCGCAGGTCTTAAACGAAAAAATCGATTGAAATGATAGAAGCAACAAGTAATATGTAACCAAGCACTATAATGTAACACAAAATAGGATTTAAAAGAGTGTCCATGGAGTTTCTTGCACGTTCTTCTCCATAGAGACCTACTCATTGGAACGTGCAATTTAGCTTCACTTTTCTTGGACTGACCGACATTTGACTATTCAAAAGTGCCTGTAAATGGTCTATTTGAAATAAATGCTTTGATTTGATTTGATTTGATCTAGTTTTTTTTTTTCAAAGATAAGTAGTTCGAGAATGTTAAATATTATTTAAATTTTTAGTACCTACCTGAGACTTTACTTAGGGCAGCCGATAACATCGAATATGAACATACTTATAGACTGTAAAACTCAGCCGGTACAATTTCTATTAAAGCTACGGGAATTTCAGTTTTCATTTCGCATTGCAATCATGTTAATTGGCACCCCTTTGTAAGTTTTTAAAAGTAACATTTATGAAAAACAACTCTGCAACTCTCATAATGAAAATTGGTGCTGCATTACCAAAATTGTTCGCTTGGTCTTTACCGTAATGGCGTGCTATATTTTTGTTTCTGTTCTCTTGCCATCACTAAACTTTCAACCAAGGCCGATTTTTTTTTTCAAACTTTGCCCCTCACTAGAAATTACTCAAATTTTTATATCATTGTGTATACCTGTGTGCCAAATAAACGTATTTTCTTTCTTTCCTTTCTTTTCTTTCTTTTCTTTCTTTTCTTTCTTTTCTTTCTTTTCTTTCTTTTCTTTCTTTTCTTTCTTTTCTTTCTTTTCTTTCTTTTCTTTCTTTTCTTTCTTTTCTTTCTTTTCTTTCTTTTCTTTCTTTTCTTTCTTACTCCTGTATGGTGGGTCACAAACATGTAAAATTACATACACAAGACACCTAGACCAGGAACACTTATCTGTAGTTCATATAAATAATTGTTCTGTGTGGGAGTCGAACCTATAATACGCAAAGTAATTTTAAAGTTACCATACCAGCTTGATACGCTGGAGTCATCGGCAATGTTGCACTTGTCGAGTCGAAGCTCCAAGACTTTAGGCATCGCCGCCGAATTTCTAGCTAGTTTTCTATCGTTTATATTTCGGGGAGTGTGCACTGGAATTGCAAAATCTAATTCCGCCAAGTCCGATCCATCCTCGGACCACTAGACGTACGGCGTTACGCCACCGGTACATGGTATACCCACCCATGCGCACACCGCTTTTTACAAGTATCTACGAACAGTTTATCACTTTCATACTCAAAAGCAGGTTAATTCAAAAATATAAACAGGTTTTTCATTGTATTTACAAATTTTCCAACAATTTCCATTTGAGAAAGCAATATTTTTGTTCAGATTGCGGCCACTTCCTGCTCTGTGCTTCAGATGGCCGCGATAAAGGCAATTATTTTAAGGTTACTAATAAGAAATTCATGGCTTGGTACTTGTTAAAACGGCGACGCTGTATTTATTCACGTCTTGTTAAATTTAATGATGGTAGGTAGGTTTCTTTCGTTTTACCCATTTTCTACAGAAAATAAATATAGTCATAGGCCGAACAGCTTACTCCGAACCAAATTTTATCAAAATCAGGTCAGTAATTTAACCGTAAAAACTTAACAGACCGATAGGGTTACGTTTTTTTTTTTCCTTGCCAGTGGTACGGCCGACCAGTATTTACTCCAAGTGTTGAATTTTATGGCACACTGTGAGATAACATCTGCTAAAATATAAACTTGGAACAGGCATTAAGGGTGAGTTGCACCATTTAACTATAACGATACAAAGCCGTTAACAGTTGTCAAATCGTCGAATTGACCAATCGGAGACGGTGTCACGGCTGGTTATGGTTTGGTTATCGTTATAGTTAATTGGTGCAACTCACCCATATTAAATCTGATATCTGCAGTTTTATTTAAAAAGACCATAAAAAAAAAACTAAAAAAGCAATATTTGTATTATGGCGTCACTAAACCGTCTTGATACACGTATCGGATGCATCTCAAATTCCCACTGGAAATCTTCAAATGGAAGATTTTGGTCATTAAGTGTTAGACTTTTAATGAACAAAATTAAATTCTGTTTCCTCAGATGCCTTTTGCATTTTATGGTGTCTACACACCGAAGCTAGCGGACCAATCCACGCGCTTCACTGGGCATAGGAATGCGCGGATTGGTCCACCGGGTAGGTCCCGGCGGGCAGGCTTCGGTTTGTAGACACTATTAGAGCAACGGTAACTTTTTCTAACACAGTCAGGTCAGTTTAACCTTCATCAAAGGACGCTAACATTTTTAACATAACATAACTACTGTAAAATGACATCAAGGAAATTAAGGAGCAATGTAGAATTATACTCCAAACGTAGACTTTTCCTTCATGAAATAAGAAAAATCAAATATCCCAACAAAAAAAATCTTCTCTCCCATCCTCGCCTGATCCCAATATAAAACAGAATTGCACATAACCCTGTTTACGCCCAAACTTTCTTCACGATTAATTTAGCAATATAACAAATTCTCTGAAACATCTCCCATGCTTCCCGAATGGGTAACAACTTGTTACAATCCTTTTGATGTCACAAAAATTTAAATAACATACTGAGATTTGCATAAGCACATAGTACAAAGAGTAGGCGGATACAGTAGGACAAGTCGAAACGAAGACCTGTAGGGAATTCACATGATAGACATTATTAGGCACGCCAATTGTGGCGTTAAGTCTCCGCTTGAAAGACTGGCTACAAAGTCGGTTTGGTGTCCTTTCCTGACGGAGATTCTCACTGGGTATGGCCATTTTGGAGAGGATTCAAGCGGAAGAAATGCTTGGGTGCCTCTATTATGTAGACCGCAAGGAGGACAGCGCGGAGTATACTGTGGAAGTCTGCTAAGCTTGGGCGGATTAATGCCGTGCAAGCGATAGGCAGTCCAGAATAAAAGGGAATGGGAAGCAGTCACTACATTTTGCAAAGCAGTAAGTGAAGAAGGTTACAATGGTTGAAACTGTAAGGAAACAGGCATCGTCACGCCCTAGCCACTGACGTAAAAGACGCCGTGGGTCAGGATTCGCAGGGCAATTCTATCAATTGGTAGCTCGACGTCGTGCCGTCCTGTAAGGCCTAATCCTAAGTCGATGGCGCATAGTGGAGGCCCAGAAGGGTCTATGTTACAGTGAACGTTTGAATAAGTTCCCATGGCCCTGGAAAGCAAAAAGCAACCGAAGGATACAGGTGGATTTTAGTCACTAATATACACCCCACATGCATTTGTGTGCATGTGGGATGCATCTGGGGGGCGCTCCACATAAAGTGAGAAAGGTTACCAAACGATTTACTACTAAAAAAAAAAAATGAAATTATTAGACGGGTAGTGGTGATTGTGGATCAGATTTGACCTACTACTGTTTTTTACTGAGTCTGCTGGTGTTTAATGTAATTCTTAGGTCACGACAAAATGTATAAATATTCAGTAGTTACTGTAATCTATATTTAAACTGCACGACTTTTTTAATTAATCCAGTTTGGGGTCTCTATAATAAGAGTGCTGATTACTTCTTGCCAAACGAGCTCTATCATCCACCACATCATCGCTTACGAGGTTTAATAGTGGCCAAGTGCGAGCCGATCAATAATAAAAAACCTAGCAACACGCATTTTGAATAGGCCACTTACTATCACAAACAGACCTGTGACCTGTAGAAACATCATAAGTGCGAAATATTTTTTAACTTAGCTCATATTGTTTCACTACCAAGCAATGGCCTCTGGCCCATTCAAGAATAGGACTACTTCTAGGAAAGCGTGCTTCATCATCGACCAAATCATCGCTTACCATCAGCAGCGACAGTGGTCAAGCACGAGCCTATCCAAAACCTATCCCAGGTTGAAACTTTAGTTTCGTTAGTGTATAATCTACACTAATGCTATAAAGAGGTATAGTTTGTTTTTTTTTTTAGGGTTCCGTAGCCAAATGGCAAAAAACGGAACCCTTATAGATTCGTCATGTCTGTCTGTCTGTCTGTCTGTCTGTCCGTCCGTATGTCACAGCCACTTTTTTCCGAAACTATAAGAGCTATAGTGTTGAAACTTTGTAAGTAGATGTATTCTGTGAACCGCATTAAGATTTTCACACAAAAATAGAAAAAAAGCAATAAATTTTGGGGGTCCCCATACTTAGAACTGAAACTCAAAAATTTTTTTTTCATCAAACCCATACGTGTGGGGTATCTATGGATAGTTCTTCAAAAATGATACTGAGGTTTCTAACATCATTTTTTTCTAAACTGAATAGTTTGAGCGAGAGACACTTCCAAAGTGGTAAAATGTGTGTCCCCCCCCCTCTAACTTCTAAATTAAGAGAATGATAAAACTAAAAAAAATATATGATGTACATAACTATAAAAACTACCAACGAAAATTGGTTTGAACGAAATCTAGTAAGTAGTTTTTTTTTAATGCGTCATAAATCGAAAAAAATACACTATTATTAAAACATCGATCAAAGTTACAACACATTACAAGAACTTTTATATTATGTTACTTGCTGCTACGGAACCCTTCATGGGCGAGTCCGACTCGCACTTGTTTGTTTGTAGGAGGTAATCTCTCGAAGTACTGGTCCGATTGCTAATTTTTTTTCACCGATAGAAAGCTGCTTTATTCCTGAGTGACAGGTTATTTTTTATGTACATGGGCGAAGCTGGGGCATAAGCTAGTATGTTATAAAATTCGATGACAAAACGGGCAGTTTTATCATCGAATTTTTTTTTTTACATAAATCTTTTAAATGATAACCCAACCACTGAAATTGCATATTTGTTTGCATCGCGAATCTACTTCGCGCTTTTGAACAATATTTTTTTTTGTAGCTGATATTATAAGAGAGCGGGCTTCATATTAATCTTATAATATTCTTACAATGTTGTAATAAAAGATTTATAGTCAAAGGGAACGGCCCGTTCGACGTTATGGGAAATATGGCTTCCTTATTATTTTTGGGGAAATTTGAGAGGAATTACGGTAACTCCATAAATTGATGGATTTTATTGATCCCATAGGGTTTTGTACGGGACAGTAAAATGGTTAAGCTTGTAAAATTGTGTATGGACTTTTTATGTTCTTTATCTACGGGTTAACACTGTACACCTTTTGCTATCCCCTTTTTTGGAGGGAAATAATCAAATAATTTTTCTCACTCTGGTTTGAGGAGTGAGGGTGTGACTGACTTTTTGTAACTAAAGCCCTTCTGTATGCCGTCAGTTGTCATTTAAATAAATTTATGACCATTCCCGGATCCCTAACAGGTATCGGCTCTACAGATCATTTTCTTTAAGTTGGTTTCTGCACAGAAACGTTTAGATTTTTAATGAATATTTTCTGTTTCCAAGTTTATTGCACCCAGGGCTGCAGCTGAAAATCAGCGTCAGGTGGTGGCCTCGTGTTACCATTTGGCATTATGATGAGATGTTGATGATGATTGTATGAACGCCATTAAAAGCATTTTTTTTTTATCAATAATCCAGTGCTTGACTGCGATTCCACCTGATGGTAAGCAGTGATGCAATCGTTGATGGTGCGGTGCACTAGTTCATTAAGAGCCTATTCACTCTAGCCTTGAAAACACCAAAATTATAATTGGACGGAAAGACCGCAGCAGGCAAATTGTTCCAGGCCTTCGAATTTTCTTACTCTTTCTTTCTTTCTGATCCATTTGAGTTTTGCTGAAGCGCGTAGGACACTACACGCCATCGACTCGGGCGTGGTCTTTACCAGACGGACGGACGGAGAACTACTTTGCTATCCCCTTAAGTATAAAGTCCCCTTTACTATAAAGTCACAAAAGACATATTTATTACCATGTAATCGATACTTAGAAAACAAAAGGGCTTTTTAGTAATTAAATATGTACTGTAATTACAAACTTTTATTTCCAAAGTGGTCCCCATTGCTCCAGCCACTTTATGAAGGTTTTAATTTCTGCGACGAATAAAAATTAATGACTTAGTACCTTTTTAGCATAAAAAAACGTTCAAATTTTTTACTTGCTGTCAATTTTTATCAAATTTTTATGGCGTTTAAAGGCCACTGTAGCTGTGAAGCAACAATTGTTCAACAAAAAAAAAATGTCCCGCCAGATCTCATCATCATCATCTCTTCAATCTTAAGCCAACTAGCTTGTGGCCGGTTTCTAGTCTAAGAGTGTTTTTCATATAATCGTAACGCGTAACCCCCGCAAATGTCCATTTCACAAAAGTATTTATTTTAATGCGTGGAAAACGCACGCGGGGGGCGCTCGAGCCCCGGTATGAAGGCTTGAAGGAACGGGATGGGTTTTTTAGTCAGTAAGAGTCTGACACTATCTCCCGCTCCGCCCAAGAGCGGGGGTTGTCATAAGATGATTTTTCCCATCGAAAAAAAATAACGCGTTTTTTTGCTTTTTGAATTTTTCAGCGGATTTTGCACTCATGCGTGATGAAATCCGCACGATAATGAAAACACCCTAACCAGATGCGGTTGATACCCGTCGTTTACAGACGTCCTCCACCCAGTTGCTCAGCATCATGATACTCCTTCGATATATTGATGTTCAAGTCTGCGGAAGCTTTAAGACATTCAAATTTATTTTCAGGAAAGAAAAACAAGTTTTTTTTATCGTTTATAGGTTCGCATTTGACCGCTATCTCACCTCGCGACGATGCGGTCGACGATGGAACAGGCTTACCTAGAAGAAACCTATTCACTCTCGACTTAAAGATTCCCGGGTTGTAGCTATCAGGACACACGGACTCCGGCAAGGAATTCCACTCCCTAGCTGCACGCACAATGAATGTGTTCCCAAAACGTAAAAATAAAAAGTAAAAAAAAGTTGAAGTAGTAATAGTTGTAGTATAGTATAAAATAAAAGTTAATAAAGGAACACAAAACACGCAAAAAATGTGAATCGCAGTTGAAATATAAACCTTATAAAGTTGCTAGCATCTGAAAAACTGTAACAGACTCGGAGCCGGATGCCGCAAGCGTCGACTAAGCGTCAACTGCACCTACGTTTGACTGTTTTTAGTGCTTACATTAGCCAGACAGTTTGCTTGCATGGTTTATAAAACATTGTGTGAAAATAAAATAAAGTTTTGAATGAATAACTTATTTATGAAGATTTTATAGAGGTTGTCAATCCTACACTACAGTTGCTGTAGATGGTGTGAGTGATAGCTGTCGGATTTATACAATGAAGCTACCTACCCTTTTCTTTAATCTCAAAGATGTATATTTTCGTCCTGCTGTCATCCTACTCATGCTATATGAAAAAAACTTAACTAGCAAATAAAATATACACCATTTATGTCATTTTTACAATGATAATTTCTCCAAGACACAAAAAAAAGTTAACTAGCTACTATCAACGATTTCACCTGCGTGATGGTAGAAAATTATGTCAAGGTTAAATACTCCCAGGATAAAAAGTATCATTATATGTGTTATTCCAAGACATGGTCTACCCGCGCACCAGCTGATCAAGCGTGAAGAAGTCACAGTGCTCGACCAGACTGGCAGCGTGATGCGGCGAGCGGCGCGGTAGTGGGAACGTGCGTGTTGCTTGGCCAGACTGGCAGCGTGGTTTTAGGAGTGGCACGGGTGCAAGAACAGAGTTTTCGCTCGCCAGCCGCTCACTCACTGTAGCCACTTGTATGAACAAGGTATGGCGTGTGTTGAGCAACCCGCACCGCTTTCCGCGCCTGCTTGCTCACTTTGGGCCCTCAAACGAAGTTCTTAAGTTTGAAATTGCTGCACCGCGCTCGCTCCGCACACTCGCAAATTTTTACCTATCTAATAAAGTGTGATTCGGTCTGTCAAGCCGTCTTTGTATAAAAAAATGTAAATCAATAATAAAATACACATATTTAAAGTTCATTACATTTCAGGATTGGGGGTTTGTATCGCGTTTGTTTTTCTACATAAAAAGTGTATCAGGTCGTGACGTCCCACACCATTTAAACGTACGAAATCGTCTTCATTTTATGTATTCCTGAGAAAAGAAAAATACGTGTCCAATCTTTTAGGTAATTGAACTGACGGACCAAATATACTCGTATTTTTTCAGGAAATTACCCTATTTACTTTGTATCTAGTAAGATTGGTTATTTATCGAAAGCGATTGTACAAATCCGAGTAATAAATGTTTGGTGGTGTTTATTTTCAGCATAGATAGCTAGGAAACACTGGCCTTATGTAGCGTGCGTGTTTTTTACTATCACGCGGTCAGAGCCGCTGATAGCGGCTCTGACCGCGTGATAGAAAAAAAAAAATAAAATCAAACAAAATTAGAAAGGGAATATCCTCCGGGATTCAAAATATTTAGTTTTCCTTTTTTGGTCACACAATTTTTTTTATTTGTCATAGGTAATTGTAGTTTTATATTATGATTTTTTTTTTGTAGTATAAATCTTTTTTTGTCATTGGATACCCTTTGGGCTATTTCAGGACATCTACCCTCGTTCGAGCGTGAAAATGTAACAAACATACACACTCACAAACTTTAGCCTATAAAATATTAGTGTGCTTTGTAAAACAAATATCAGTTATCACTTATCTCAAACTGTTCAAAAAGGCAAAATTACAGAAGCAAAAAAAAAAGAAATTAGATTTATTTGGCATAACACAAGATACAGAAACAAAAAAGAAGTAAAAAAAATAATAGCAAACCATTAACGTTCTAGATTACTCGCCGTTTCGTTATATTCTGGCTCAAAACTTAAGCTGTAAAGTCCGAAAATCCATATGTACGTTTTGGTATAGGAAATCCCGATACTGCGGTATCCATGAATAATCCATTTTCTAGGACAAACGGCCGGCCGCGTATCACTGACCCGATCTGTGTTATTGCTCAAACGACTTCAAATGGAACTGATAACTTCTGTTTCGCGTTCAATCTTTTTTGAGGGTTTTTTTTTTTCTTTTTTGTTCTGTTTTTGCCGCGGAAATCTTGGTCGCCGTTTGATGTTTAACGTTTGGAATTTATTGCTCATTTTGTTATGATAATATTTTTATTTCAATATAAAACGTTTCTTTGAGGTTGAAGGATAAAATGATAATATAAATATATTTTACACTTTCTTACAATCATTTTCTAGCGTGATAGTAGGGAAATGTTTTTTTATTTTTTTATTATGGTATTCCAGCCAGTTTAATAAATCAAGATCTACGTATCATTTTTTTGATAAACAAAAAAATAATAATTGCCTTTTTCCTTATTTGTTTATATTTATATTATATCATCTCAAAAGAAAGGTGAACTTGATACATTAGGCACTTATCTACTAGTCAATCTTTGGATGACGCAGAAAAACTGTAATTGGTTCTATAATGAAAATTCAACGCGATTAATATTTAATTACAGAGATATATTAATACGTCCAACCTACACATTTATACCCATAATATCATTAGCCTGCGACCTTGTCCGCATCTGAGTTTTAAAACAGCCTAATATCATTAGGTTACAATTTCAAGTAGTCTTTGTATGAGCGGAACCTTAATTCGTTTCAATTGTTTGTCTATCTGTCAGTTTGGCCCAACTTATCTTTGAAACGGCTGAACCGATTTTAACGAAACTTTCAATAGTAGATAGCTAATGGACTGGCCTGTTGGTCTAGTGGTTAGTGACCCTGACTGCTAATGCCGGAGGTCGTGGGTTTGATTCCCACCCAGGACAAATGTTTGTGTGATGAGCATGGTCATTTGTTCTGTGTCTGGGTGTGATTAATCTATATTATGTATGTATTTAGAAATATATACATATAAGTATGTTTATCAGTTATGTAGAACCCATAACACAAGCTCTGCTTAGCTTAGGAATAGATGGCGTTGTGTGATAGTTAAAAAAATATTAAATGGACTAATTCAGGCTTATTTTAGTACTGTCAACAAAAATAATGCAGACAAAGTTAGTGGACTATACAAAAAAAAGCTGACTTACTTGAAAAAGTAACTGCCATTGCTGTACCCGAAGAATGGCACGGTATACGTGAGCATCCAAATGTTTCCGCCTCCACAGTCGTAGTAGGGCTTCGACCACTTGCCGTCCTCATAGGTGACTGACAGGATCTCGTCAGGTTCCCGGTCTGTGTGGGCTGTGTCGTTGTAGGTGTACGTGTTGTAGCCTGAAAGAGAAGGCAGAGTTAGATGGTGGAAAAGATGGAAACAACTACTTAAGTACGTCTCGGACTTCAAAATGAAGGTGTAGCGAAGACTTCAAAATGAAGTCTGATCGGATTAGTTCTTATGTGGCGCCATAGATGCTGCCGCGTAAGAACTAATCCTGCATCACGTAATTAAAGTTCTCCGAGTGATTAGAACAGCCTGAAATCATCTATTGGGCAGTTGCCCATCAGGCATAACACCCGTCCGGTCGGAAGATCATCCCTTTTTAACGGAGGTATGTGGGACTTTATTCTCTGTTCCGTATCGCTCCAAAAAGGTGACAGCAAGGGTAACGTAGTCTTTGTAAGGGCCCAGCAGGGTTGAAGCCTACTGGGGCCGTGGGTTGTATGAAAGAGAACTCCGGGGCCCCGGAATGAAGGAAAATAGGAACAGGAGTGTGTTTTAGTCAGTAAAAGTCTGACACGCCCTCTAGCTCCAACCAAAAGCAGGAGAAGTTATTGGAAGATTTCCAACCTAAAAAATTAGGGTAACTTAGTAAGCAGCAAAACTAGAGCAGCGCAGCGGTCAAGGAAATTGCAAAGTAGCTTCAGGCTGTCCGGCAAGAGTCCAGCCAAAGTCGACGGCGGCGACGCTTAGTGTTCCACGTGCGCCCAAAAGAGAAGTCATTAAAACTGATGGGGTTCAGTACAGCCGATGCCTACTAGGGCTGCGGACTCTTGAACGCATAAGAGCCACTAGGATACAGGTGAATTTTTAGTTAGTAAAAGTTGTCAACACAGAAATTTACATTACCGCCTGCTCCATGTCATAAAAAGGACGCTTCGTTACAGCAGTGAGATAATTTAAAAGAAAATTACGACTTTCTTGATAACCTTGGACTAGGCTTACCCGATACTGAGGTTAACCCGATAGGGTTTGTTCCCTGCATACAAAAAATACACAGAGGATACTCCGTGCTCATCCTTTGTCTACAGATAATAAAAATCAATGTGGTCGTGATTTTGGCGACACCAATACCCTTCAAACGCAGACAGAGCAAAACATTACAGTAAAGTGTGCCATATCTTTATGGCGCTAAGCTGCTTAACGTCAGAAAGAGATTTGGCATTTGGCCGGTACTTAATACAGCCTCGGGAAACTAAAAGCTTTCTGCTAATAACATTTTCTAATAAAACAGAAACAGAATTCAGAAGCCTGTTTGGCACGTTATGACACAAATTTTAAGACATTTCGTCGAAGTCTGACTGTTGTGGTCTATTTTACACGTGTAATGGCTTATTTATTTATTTATTTTTTACAACAGTATTAGAGACATTGAACCAATTAAGCCAGGTTACAACTATCCGTATTACCGGACCGGCAAATCTGCCGGACCGGTAATACTGCCGGAAAGGCTAGTGGCTGTACAAGTTATATGAAGCTATTCACATTATCCCGGATCCGGCATTTTTACCGAACGTTTTGCCACTGCGAAGTGCCGGTAGAAATACCGGACCGGAGTAATGTGAACGAATTTGTGCCGGATTGCTCGCCCCCGTCACGTCATTCGGCTCGCATTTTCTATATAGGGTGACTGGCAATTAGTGTACGATACTTAAACACGTGATTGTGCTCATGATAACAAACAATTTTTATTATGGGTGCAAAGCCGAAATCGCGAAAAAAATATCAGCTGTTCAGTACATTAGGCCAACTTAAATGTACTGAACAGCTGTTTTTTTTTTTTTCGTGGTTTCAAGTTTGTTCCCACAGTAAAAGTTGTTGGTTATCATGAGCACAATCACGTGTTTAAGTATCGTACACTAATTACCAGTCACTCTATATAAGTAGACGTGTCATGGACCACAAAATAAAAAAACTGAAAAAATAAAAAATAATTGAAAAACTTTGATTCGTCACCTCTAAGTTCACCCATTAACGTCTCAAATGTTTCAAGTGAAAATCTTTCTCGTAAAATAGGATGTACTCAATGTTATCTTTTATTTCGTCTTCTATTAAGATACCACGACAACACAACCATTTCGTCGCACAGATCCAGATTCAACTGAGGTGAAAACTTGACTTTCCAGGATCCGATGTAATGTGAACACTCTGTTCCGGCATCCGGCTTCCGGTAGATTTACCGGTCCGGCATAGTGGGAACCCGGCCTTACAGGTTCTCACGGGTAGAAACAATTAAAGTAATAGAAAACATACGATCATTAAAAGCACATTAAAAAAAAAACAACAATGTTGTTCAAAATTTTTGTAATTATTGATTTTTTTTATTGTATGATGTAACTAATTTGTAGTTTTCAGACTTTTTCTCTTATTTGTACTACGAGATTATGCTTCTTTCCAAACAGGATTCTAGGTTAACGGGAAGTACCTACCTAGCATGTTTTGATTTCCTTGCGAATGTAAAAATATGCGCACACATGGAGCATAAACAGTCTTCTTTATAGATGGTATTGACAAAAAAATTTTTTTTTTTCACTGCTTGCACAAAGTGGCTTGTGGTGGCCAATTTGTGTAATTTTAACTAATACCTGCTATTCTTGGGACAAAAGATCTTGACAGATGGACAGACGAACAACAAAGTGAACTTATAAGGATTTTGTTTTTGCCTTTTGTACGAAACCCAAAAAAAGCCAATATCGCCCAAACCCAATAAAACATGCCTTTTTTGTATTTTAAATGAGAAATTTCATAGCAGACAGCAAAAAGACAGGTGACACGTGAAAACAGGCAGGACAATGATATCGGAGATTAAATTGTAATTTATTCGAGTTCGTGTCACGCCGTATTGAATAACGTTTAAACCTTTTATGGGCGAACAAAGTGTTGCACGAAAATGTTTAATATTTTCTGCGTCAGAAGTTTATGCGTTGCGGAAAAATATGTATTTATTTATTTAGGGTATAACCAGGCATTCGTGTGTAAATGTACCGGAAGACGTACCATTGAAAGGCCTCCAACAAGATGGACCGATGACCTAGATATAGACCTCAGGTGACGCACAGGACCGGTCGTTGTGGCGACGCTTGGGGGAGGCCTATGTCCAATAGTGGACGTCTTTTAGCTGATATGATGATGCTGATGACGAGACATACGTGCCCCAGCCGTTAGTATGCCTCACTAGCAAAACTAAGATACGTATTTAAAATTACAACTTGCGTTGTATATTTTACATCACCGTCTTAGAAGACTTTAGTGGTAGCCGAGTGGCCGGGGCTGTTACCGCGGCTTACGAGTTATAGGTCACGGGTTCAAACTCAGCCAGGCACATTACTTTGTGTAATAATTTCATCACCACTGCTTTCAAAACGGTGGAAAAAAACATCGTGAGGAAACCGGGATGTCCTAGAATAAAAAAACTTTTTACAAAAAAAATAACTAATGTTAAAAACACTGGAAAGTACAAAATAACTTTAAATTCAGAAGTTGGTGTTTCTATAATAGTTTTGTCTCTCCGTTATATAACACCGACTTCTGAAATTAAAGTTATTTTATACTTTTCAGTGTTTTCTTAACATTGAAGTCGGTTATATTTGTTTTGTAAAAAGTTTTTTATTTCACACTTTTTAGTTATGGTACCATCACTAAAAAGTACCCATCAGACAAACTTAAATACCTTATAGCCAGAGCGCACCTCATAACGATTCTAATAATTCTAAATAGGGTTAGATTACATTAATTTACCTTCTGGCTTCATCATCAGATCAATTCAATACATCCTCTCTCCCTTTTCTTTCAGTCAGTCATCGACTACACGTATAAGTAAAGCAATTTTAGTTGTAACGACAGTTCTGCTGTGATCCTATGAGGAATTCTATTCAATATCTTCGAAGTTCATGATCAGATCTTAACAATATTTTTATGGGACCAACTTGAAATCATAACCTTTAAATCAAAAAAATAATTTAAAAAAATCGGTAAACAACTGACCGAGATATCGGTGAACATACATTATTGTCTCTTCACCACCTTAGGTTGACTAGTAGAGAATGCCTAAGGCATTAAGTCCGCCTATGTACTTTGTGTTACATGAAGAATAAATAAATAAATAAAAATACATTCAGCCAAACATAGAACTTCCTCCTTTTCGAAGTTGGTTTAAAATTTGAAGACATGTGACAGTCACCCAACCGCACTGGGCACGCGTGGTGGATTACGGCCCATTCCTTCTCCTAGAGAGGAGGCCTAAGTTCCAACAGTGGCAACATTATTAAGCCGACTATGCTATGCTATACTTATAAACTAACTAGATCGGCTCAAATAAACTTGTCTTACTTAATTTTTCAAGTGGGTCACGTTTCCGACTGGGGCGCGTTTGTCCGGTTTACCATATTGAGAAGGGACCTCAACTACTTACTAACTAAAACTTACAAAAACAAAAAACACATAAGGCTAACATCAGACGGACTGCATCGCAGCGACCGCGCACTGTCGATATATTTAACTGCATGCAGTTGTACGTTCGACTTCGTTCAGTCATGATATCAACTGCACGCGTTTGGCTGCAGTCGAGTGAAGTCAATATCAACTGCATGCAGTCGTACCTTCAGCTTTACGAGGTCGGCTACAGTCGTGTAGTGTCGACGCACTCTGTCCATCGCTAACCGCATACAGTCAGTGTGCAGTTAATTACAAAGAACAACCGCAAATTGACATTGCCAACTTTATTTTGAGGCATTTAAAGATCAAATCATACACTAAGCTCCTGGGCGAGAAGCGTGGCGCCAACTGCGCAAAGTCAGATTAAACTGCATGCAGTTGAATATATGGACTGCGTGCGGTTGCTGCGATGCAGTCCATCTGATGGTAGCCTATAGGCATAATGAATTGGTTACTTACAGAGGAGCACTAACAGAAGACTTAACAATTATAATATTCCAGAATACGTTAGCATAAAAATTATAATAGTTTTTTTTTTAATATGAAAATGTATTAGGAAATCCGGCCAAGTGCGACTTGGACTCGCGTACGAAATGTTACATAGTGGCTTTTTTTTTTGGGTTCAAAAGTATGTGTAACGGAAAGTTATGATTGTATTAAAGAAATAGTTTGTGTATTCACATGTACATAAAGTGTTTATTTATTCATGATGTTTTTGCATAAGTTCTTTTCGCGTTCCCTTTTGCTTGACGTTTCTCGGTCACGAGTGGTGAAAACTCAGCAAAATGGCGGAACAAATGGAATGTCGGAACGATTTATTGTCATAATTCGATATTTTCCTCAAAGGTCGTTCAGTTTTCTATTACGTTTCCATACGTGTTTGTTGTGTACTTTGTTTGTTAGTTTCAGTATTTACGTATGTGAAAATTTTTCCTCATCTGACGAAATTTGTAAAAAAATTTTTTTGTCTTCTAGCGATCTCCCGGCTAGGTTATGCCGACATAAAAAAAATCTAGACAGTCATTTAGTGAGACTTGCTTCTCAGAGCGCTACAAAATTAGTTTCTTAGATAGGTAGATAGGTAGTACTAGCAAATCAACATGATGTTAGAAATCAGGAGCTCGTTTAGTACTAACTCTTTTAAAAAGAATACTAATTAAAGTGGCTTCATTTTAACATTGCCATAGCGGTCATCGCACTTTGTCTAATATATCTTTATTGAACTCGAACACAACTATGTTAATTGTGATATTTGTTTGAGTATGAAGTTCCGTTGGCCGTTTCTGGTCTTCATCACCAGTTCCACTTCATCAAATGTCACTTTTTGACTATAAGTGCTTAAGTCCTCGATACCAAAACAATATATAATTGCCTATAATATTTGGAAGAGTTCCCTCGACTTCTCATGGATCTCATCATAAGAACTAGATTTAAAAAAAAAATGGAACAAATCTGAAAGCATATCCTTTAAGAAGATAAAAAAAATTGCAAATTGGTCTATAAACGACAGAGTTCCGAGGTGACAAACATAAAAAAAATAAAACCGAATTTATAACCTCCTTTTTTAATCTGATAGAAACGATGATCATGATAAAGGACACAAAAAAAATTAAGACAAACAAACCAAATCGCATCAAAGAGATCAGCTGAGCACAATATCTGGGGCAAGGAGAATATTATTGTGCCACCAGATGCCATTATTATTATTTGACCTTTTTAATTATTTCCGTATACGACAAAGAACTTTCATATTCTGGAATTTTCAAGTCTAATAAGATGATTGAATGGAAAAATTTCTTTCCTATTGCGCGTATTATAAAGAATGTGCCATTATCGGCTCCAATTTGAATCTGAAAGCACATAGACCAATCTCTCATCTAATTTGAAAATATCTTAAATGAAAACGTATATAAAAGAGAAAATTAATCAATAAAATAAATCATTCCACCAGAACCAAGGTTACTGACATAGCCCGAAGAATCGCCAGACTTAGTGGTCAATGATCGATGAGGCCGAAGTGCTCTGGAGTGGCGACCACGTACAGGAAGACGCAGCGTTTGGATGGCCCCCCACAAGGTATACTTTGGAGTTGTGGGAATCCGATGGATGCGAGACGAACAGAACGAGTCGTTATGGCGACACTTGGGGGAGTCCTTTGTTCAACATTAGACGACTTTAGGCTGAGAGAAAGGAGTTCTTGAGGTGTGGTCTCTTAGATTAATTGGCGTGAAATAGCACTATATTTAACATAGGGGGTTTACATGCCTTTTTTTATTATTAGCAGTTTGAATCACGATTGAAGAATTGATTAAAAATAGTATAAGGAATAATTAGTATATTTCGAATATTACAAAGGTCATCCTAACATTTGCTAAAAAATTAATTGGTTTTATCGTTGCTAAAAAATGATTTTTAAATTATGGCGAGGTCATGTGATCACAGCGGCCATTGTCAACGGAGATTAGCGAAGTACGTAACAGATATTATAATGCACAAGTGTGTGTGCAAAGAAATGGGCAACTGTTCCTTTACTCTTTTGATCCGATAGGATGGCAATATAACACGATTACACAACCCAAAACGTTTTGGGAACACATTCATTGTGCGTACAGCTAAGAAGTGGAATTTCCTGCCGGAGTCTGTGTTGTCTGATGCCATCAACCCGGAAACCTTTAAGTCAAGAGTGAATAGATTACTTCTAGGTAAGCGCGCTCTACCGTCAACCGCAACGTCGCTTTCCATCAGGTTAGATAGCGGTCAAGCGTGAACCAAATCAACAATAAAAAAAAGATCCAGTACAGAATCAAAGGCTTCACGTGCTTTTCTAGGCTGGGGGTGGTTGACAACCACGTGGTTACCAACCACCCCCTCTTTTTTTGTAGAGTTGGGAAATTTTCTAATAACTTCTCCCGTACTAGGGCGGAGCGGTGTGTCAGACTTTTACTAACTAAAACTACACCTACACCAGTTCCTTTAGTGGCCCTTTGCGTTCCAGGATGCGTGTTTCCCTTTCAGAAATCAACACATGGCCCCAAAACCATCCCCTGCGGACTGAAAAAATTTAATGGAAAATTCCTAATGCATTTTATGCCCGACCTGGAAATCGATCCCAGGACCTCACAGTCATTATGATTGCGATCAAGTCTAATGAAGCAGTCACTGGTACCTATTTTAAGTAAGTATAAAATGGTATCATCACAGGCAAAACAAATGAAAATCTACACTTAATACATAAAATAAAGGAAAGTTTTTTTTTTGCAGTAAGTATCTTTGGAAGTACTGGTTCAATTGATAAAGTTTCACCGACAGAAAGCTGCTTTATTCCTGAGTGACATAGGTCATATTTTATGTACGTGAGCGAAACCGCGGCCAAAAGCTAATTATCGATAATAATGTGTCGATCTCGGCCATTCAGTGCATTTTATTTATTTATTTATTTCAAGTATCAAAGACTCATTTCAGTTACAAAATCATACGTATTACATATATTACATACAGGTATTACAAAATTACATAAAATTAAAGGTCAATAACAAAATTAAATTATTGATTGATTGCATTAGATTATTTTATCATTTATATTGCATTATCGTTACAACTCATAATTATCAATCTGTAAAGGAAATTACAGAACCAATCATGCCGGCAATATTTCCGGAAACTCATTAGAGTTGTCGTTCGGAAAATGTTAAATATTGATATATTCAAAAGCTCGAATATTTACGACAGTTAGTAATTATGAAATCGAAGTCCGAACGAAGCTCGTGATTTTTAATTAAGGCTGATCGGAGTTCCATTCAGAAAACAGAACAATAAAAGAATATATCCATCTTTGATTAATACTTTGACTTCTTGCAAACGATGTTAATAAACCTGTATTTTTAATACACAGGGTTACTGGTAACTCGACGTTTTCCTCCAGTGTTTTTTTAAGAAGAAGTATTAACAAAAGTTATAAAAAAAAATCTTTGATTGACCAAAGTGGACTTTTAAGTAGGTACTTATAAAGATCTACTACGGCATGAATTGTGATAATAACCTACGCTACAATACAATCGCGCCGTAAATAATTTTAAAATTGGCTTCAAATGATTAAATCTGGGATTTTACATAAAAAATTTAAAATCCCACTAACTCAAAAACTACTGAATATCATGTTAGTCCTACCATGACGTCTTGCAAGGAATACGTTGAGTTACCAGTAACCCTGTATAATTCTCCTATAGGTACGTGTTTTAGTCACCTAACTTCTCCTGAACGGCTTGTCTGATTTGGTTAATATGTGGGTATTTTCAAGTGGGTTGCTTTGCAAGATGATTTGAAAATAAAATTGAAACCGATACCGGGTATCCAAATTTAAATTGTGAATTTATGTTTGTTGAAGGGATTAAATCACTAACAAAGACACACTATTCATTTGAATTTTGCTACAACACTTCCAATATGAACGTATACTTTGACTATTCAAAAATAGTCTAGCCGGTGAAATCAAACATGAAAAATAACATCACACCAAAAATATAAAAGTGAAAATGGTGGCAAAGTTAAAAATGTAGACTTTATTTGCCATAAATATAATTTAAAGTGGTTACAAATAAGGTATTTTAATCTATAGTCCATATGTTCAGTTATAAGTATATATAAGTAAGAGGTAGAGAGATGAAATTAATACAAAATGTGTATTTCTATTGCCGCTGAAAAATTCCACCACTGAGGGGTCAGAACAATTTACTGGATCCATGGTATTCATTTGTACATCGATGTTAAAGATACCGTATATAGTATAGAAGATATGGCCTAGGTTTCATAATAGGCGAAAAAAAAATACCTGCCATACAGGGTGTAACGGACAGCTCTCCACAAACTTTAAGGGCTTCCTCAGTAGACGAAACTGAACAACCTTCCACTACACTTTTTATCAGGAAACGAAAAAAAAAATCCCCCTCACCATAGAAAATTATAAACGTGATTGGACAGTTTGTATGGAGAGGCCGACTTTTTTTTTCGTTTCCTTAAAAAAAAATTGTGCAAGGTTGTTCAGTTTCGTCTACAGAGCAAGCCCTTAAAGTTTGCGAAGGGGTGTCCCTTACACCTTGTATAAGTGGAAAAATATTTAATTCCCCTTTAAATAGTATTTATGCGTGTGTAAATGTGTGTGCTAACTTTTTCACATACAATCGGCTGAATGAATTAGGTTGATTATTACACAACTGTAGATTATGTTCTAATTTCCTGAAATAAAACATTGGATAGTGACGCATTGCCGTACATCTAGCGATCCGATGATGGAACAAGCTTGGTGGAATGAAACTAGTATATAACAATAACATTTTTCTAATATATTGTGATATTGAGATTAATACCAAGAATATCCACCTATTTTGTTCAGCATAGCCCACGCATAGACTGTATTGCTATAGGCCCTTCAGCAAATTACTGTGAACTTTATTTCGTAATAGAATAATAATTGTATTAAGGGTAATAGAGTTAATTGGGTTATTGGGTGGGTGGATGTGAAGAGTAGTTTTTAGGGTTCCGTACCTCAAAAGGAAAATATGGAACACTTATAGCATCATCTATGTTGCCTGTCTATCTGTTTGTCAAGACACTTTATCACGGGAACGCATGAAGGTGTCGAATTGATATTAAAAGTATTTAATTATACTTAAGTCTACGGTCTTTTGAAGCTGTGAAAAAAAACAAACTTCTGAGTTTAACAAAAAAAAAGATACGCCCGTTTATGTCGCAAAAAAATGTGTAGGTATTTCGAAATTTTCAAAGGCTTTAGAATTCGGAAATTTGACATGAAGTAAGATCTCAAAGCACAAGTATAAAAAAATCTAAAACTGTTAGTGCCATGGAAAAGTCTTCATAACTCAATTCGGTAATTGAACTATTTTCATAGATAATTTTGTACGAAACGCTCAGTGCACGAGTACGACTCGCACTTGCCCAGTTTTTAGTAAAGGGTTTTGCTAAATGTAAAGATAAATAGACGCTATGCGACAAAGAGACGTTTTCATAAGAATATAATATAATAGAATAAACTGTATTGTATACCAAAGTAGTTAGCTTTGTTAGTTGTTGTGTTGGATTGTTGCGACGCGCCTGTCTACGAAAGCTTTTGTACTGGGAATACGATAAATAGACGATTCTATTGGTTCTTTCAATTTTCTTTTTTTTTTATTCTTTTAAAGGAGATTACTTACTGAACTTACTATAACAATTTGCGCCGCGGAATAAAGTAACACGGGGTTTGTATTTTTATATATTTTAACACGTTCGCTGCGGCAGTGATTTTTCTGTGCTCTCCATTCCTACGATACAAGGTCTATACACCTGGTAATATAACTTCCAATGTGGCGGCACAAGGCTTATAGACCCTGTAACTTTAAAAAATCTTAATGTATTTTTGGCTTCATGTAAAAATATATCTCTTTCCTACATCGAACCAAATTGAAGTTATGCCTTCCGCACGACAAGGACGTCTACACTTTTCTTAGCCGCACTGTAAGCGAGACATATACAAGATGTTTAAACTTGTAGCCCGATTCACGTAATGAAAACCGTAACGATGTCGTAGCGAATTTGTCGTTTAGACCATTTCCGTATTCACATTCATCAATCGAGTTTGAACGACACCGATTTTAAAGTCATTTGAAATTCGTCGATTTAAATAAAAATCTGTATATTACATTATCCTAGTAGTATACTTATTAATGTTACTAAGGAAAGAAGTCGATAGATCGTAAATACTGCTTTTGGATAGGACTTCAATCGAACGACTATAAAACTTCAACGATATTTGGCTTGTTTGATTTTACGTGAATCAGGCTACAGGTCTCACACTCAACGTCTTAATAAGTAGTCGGGATAAAAAGTATCCTACACAGGTACTATATCAGGACATGATATACCCCACAGAACAGAACAACTTTATGATTCCTGTGTTCTGTGGTATTCTCTCATCCCAATCCGTTTAGCGCCATTGAAGTATGTAAGTGATAAATGATAAATGATCTATATCTTGCAAGTAGGTTTTGTAAAAACACTTTAACACGTCAATTTATTTTTTCGTCAATTAATGCTAGATGAGGCCAGTGTTTCCTACCTGACTACCCTGAGAAGAAACACCGAAACAAACTCAGGGGAAAGAGTAACAAGCATACACATACAAACTTTCACGTTTGTTTAATAATATCCCAATTGACCTTTTGAAGTAAGGAATTACTGTGTCGCTTCAAATTAGTAACCTAATACTATTAGGGTCGTTAATTTTTCGATCAATTGCACAATAAAAGCTCCGGACATAGCCCTTTTCATTGCCCTTTGAGCGACTTTAAGCCTTCTGATTAGTTTGTTAGGAAAGCATAAATAATATCAGCTTAATTAAATAATAATAATAAACCTAGCCAGGCGCAGTATTTTGTGTAATTTATTTCATCACTACTGCTCTCAAAACGGTGAAGGAAAACATCGTGAGGAAACCGTCATGTCCCAGAACCAATAATTCGAAAATATATTGTGACATTCACCAACCCGCACTGGGCCTGCGTGGTGGATTACGGCCCATTCCTCTCACAGGGTACCTACATTAAAAGGCTGATTAAATAATTATGTATAAATGTAAATAATACCGATTGTTCTGATTTAAGAATCACTACTTTCCAATCGTGCTAAGAATAGCAAAAGTCGAAATACATACATATCGAAAGAAGTAGAGACAGCAAAAAACACGTATCTATTTTTAACTTTGTTAAGTTTCAATCGACTATTGGAAGTTCTACGAAGGAATAAACAGTCTGACTATTTTCCCTTCTATCCTAGAAAAACATTGTCCTACTCGTAATTTAGAAAAACTTTAGTATAGAAAATAAATCCGAGCTTTGTAACGTAACTATTCTGTGATTCTCAGAGGTGGATATTTTTGATTCTGAAATAGTTAGTGCTAACTTGAACAGACATTTTTTTTTTTTGTTATAGTGCTAACGGTCAGTCGGTCGAAGCTACCCAATGCTTGCCTATGGTGGCCAGAACTGGGGTTCGGAATACTGGCGGCTGGGACGCGAGGGCCAATGCCTCGCGTGTGCGGCCGCCTCCTTTACTAACATTACTGCTTCGCAGAAGGAGGCGACCAGTCTGCACCTGAAAGTATTTCTTAAAAGTTTTGGCCATCGACCTACATACTAGCGTATGTATATTGATGGTTTTAACCTACAGATTCACAATAAAACGGTAGCACATCCCCTTACGTTCTGAATCATAATGAAACCTACATTGTCACCTTTTCTGCTATTGAAATAAGTGCACGACAAATCATTCTTAATTTCCTACCCATTAAATAAATCATTTAGAACCAACTGTCGTACACTTTTATCCTAAATAGCAAAGGTTAAGATAGATAGATTTAACAATGTATATTATATGTCACCGTAAAATTGCAAATACCGCTACATTATAATCTATCATTAATATCTCTCGAGATTGTAAACTGTCGAAAAATTGTGAACTGTAACATAACGCGTTATTTTTCGGTAAATTACAATCTGGCTGTTCTTGATTGGTCGGTCTTACAGTAAGATATTCTGTGCTAGCTATGTACATATATGCAATGACTAACACTATAACTTATTTTTCATTCAAACTTCTTTCTTCTTTTTCTTTCTTTTCTTTTATATAACTAATTTTATTGCTTGTGACTGTGATAATAGAAGAATTTAGAACGTTTTCGAGTTTTTTATTTCTTTATTGTACCTATCGTAAGTAAAAAGTTTCTAAAACAATTGACCATGTAATGTAATTCTAGTGTGGTGCTTGCGCTAACTTAAACATCCTTCGTAGTCTTAAAGTGGATTGAGTATACCCAGTTAGTTGTATTCTTTATCACGGTTTATTCTCCAGTTAGGTAGATGGTAAGTTTAAGCTCTTGGGGGTTACTTTTTCAAAGTATTTAGTTTAGAACTACTCTGAATTCTGTGTCTAAATTTATTTTTTGGTAAATTTCTGTCGTTGTCATGCTGTTTTGTTTTGGTTTTTATTCTTTTTCTCTTGTTTAATTAGGGGCGTTTAAAATGGTGTATGTATTGTTTTTCTTTCAGGCGTTTTTTTCAAAAAACCTTAAAAGTTTTTGGTAGATTTCATCATTAAAAATCTTGATTAAATTTACAACACATATAACTGAGTCTACACATATGTTTTTTAAATTTATGAGCAAATTACTAAGGGTCAAGCAAATTTTAAAAGGCCTTCATTACGTTAGTTTTATGTTGTGATTTCAAAGAAACCTAGACAATATTCTTTAGACTTCTAACTACTTTTTCTCTTCTAGACATCTTAGTAGTATCTGTAGAAAGATTTATAACAAGTATCTGTATTTATAACAATGTCAAGTCAAAAAAAGCGATTGCATGGTAATGTATCCTGGGTTAACCGCTTAATAGTCGTAAATTCCATTATAAATGCAAAAGTAACTCTGTCTGTCTATTATACTATCAAAGCTAAACCACTGAACTGATTTCCACGACATTTGGTATAGAGATAGATTAGACATTGGAAAAGGACATAGGATACTTTTTATCTTGAGTCCAATAATTTTGGATAGTTTTAGTCTCTCACGCAGTTGAAACGTAATTGTGTTCTTGATAATTAATTAATACAGTTTTGCTTATTAATTTTGGTTCTCATTATCATACGAAGGCACGGATGTGACCTATTGTTGGAATGGCTCTATATTGGGTTAAGGATTGAGATAAGTGGGAAAAGGTTACGGAGGCCATCCGACCTGCCGTGGGACGTAGGCTGAATTATTAGTAGGGGCCAAATGCTTAATATGTATGGAGATCTTGCGTACCCATGTAGGGTCATATATGTGCGGATATGACCTCGGCAAAACTTGCTTAGCTTTGAAGATAAAATTGAATAACTATTATTCATCATCTTCCTAGCCTTTTCCTATCTTGCCAGTGTAACCAGCTGTGGATGGATACCTGTCATCATCAACATTATCATCATCATCGTCATCGTTTCAGCCGATAGACGTCCACTGTTGGAACTAGGCCTCCCCAAGTGTCGCCACAATGAACGATCCTGTGCGTCTCGCATCCATCTGATTCCCACAACCCTTACAAGGGCATCGGTCTACCTTGTAGGAGGCTTTCCAACGCTACGTCTTCCGGTACGCGGCCGCACACTCCAAAACCTTTCGCCCATTGCCACTAAAGTTTGGCGATTTTTCGTGCTATGTCGGAAACCTTGGTTCTCCTGCTGATATTTTCTTCTTCCAAATTCGATTACGCAAGGAAACTCCGAGCATAACTTCCTGCATGCATGGATACAATCTGTGCTGATTTTATATTAGACTTTCATAACTCAGTTATTGGACAAGGTTAGACTGATAGTTAGACTTTCTGGCATCTATTACCTATTACAACAATCAAAGAAAACAAAAAAAAACAAATGATAATCAGGACCAGTGGTTCTCCAAGGCACGGGGATGTCGGTATAGTACTAGAGAACTTAATAAAGTACTATCACTTCCAAAAGTCGATAAGAATTCTTAAAACGTATTCGTTTGACGTTTAGTTTGACTTACGACCTTTTATATATATATATCACGACATTACATTACTAGTATGATTGTAAATAAATAAAGTACGAAGAGATGCAGAGTGTTAAGTTTATTAGCGAGCCGAACTTTTCTCTGTGTAATGCTATGTTGTGTGGTGCCAACGAACATTGCACTAACTTTAATTACCTTCACAGTTCACAAGTGCTCAAGTGAAGTGAACTAGCTGAAGATTCCTTGCCGAAGGTGAAAACTTTCATTCTATTTTCAAGTTTAAAAGATTAAACGTCAGTAAAGGAAAGTGCTTCAACGTTATTGGCTGGTTTACTAACGTGGTTTGAAGTTTAAGGAGCTCTTGAGAAAGAACAGGGGGAGTTCACAAGTGATTGCATCATGTTACAATTGGTAGGACTATAGTGGCTTGGAGGACTGGTTATTTAACCTTAAAGTCAACAGTGAATTGGTTTGGCAAGCATGCTCCATCGTCGAACATATTGCCCTTTACCATCAGATGAGATACCTAGCCCCTCCAACCCCAAGCGAACGGCCGGCGTTCGCGCGTGATTTCACGCCATTCGATTGAACACTAAGATTATTAAAAGTCCGCGTAGATTATTAAAATTTTGACCGTTATATTTATTGGTTAGAATTTCTTATTCACATTCTTTGATTCATATCTAAGAATGTTTCTTCATAAAGTAGTCTGTAAATTTCGAAAATAAGCAACCTTTCCATTTTTTTCGTATTTATACCTATTTAAAGACTTGAGGTCTCAGAGGCTGAAGGCTTGAAGGAACGGGATAGGTTTTTTAGACAGTAAGAGTCTGACACTATCTTCCGCTCCGCCCAAGAGCGGGGGTTGTCATAGGATGATTTTTCCCATAGGAAAAAAAGGGGCTAGAGGTCTAGCGCGACTCGACGTTGTCGAGGTCAAGGCGGCGGGGCTGCTTGATGCGCTTGAGTCACGTCATATAGATAAGTATAGCAAAATACAGAGTTGAAATATGTTAGATAGAACAACAAAATCTTGAAGGTTCGTCTTTGATAAATTAATTATGGTTTGTAAAAGGTCATAGAACAAAGGTTGTGGTTTATGATAGCCAGTAATACAGTTCTGCAAATTTGTTAGTGTTTTAGAAATAACCCTGTATATACAAAGTTTTATTCCAATCAATCAAACCGTTTAGGAGAAATTAGGTGACAAACATTAAATATGTATAGTGCGTTGGGGTAAGATCGGCATTGGGGTAAGAACGTATAAATATAATTTATACCACTTATTTAGCTTTATTTTTAAAGCTAGTTATATTGCGTGCCAAATCATTATGTCCCATCTTACCCAGCAATGTGGCTGGCTGTAAAAAATAAAGCTAAATAAGTGGTATATTGATTTATTCGTTCTTACCCCAATGCCGATCTTCCCCTAACCTACCTTACAGAAGAATAAAATTATAAATATAAAGATTAATATTATCATTGATATTGCTCTGTTAAAACCCTTAAACTTTAAGCAATATCTTCAAGAAATGCTCGACCTCTTACAATAATAAACAACTCAAAAACTTTGTTTTCTTTTATTCAAATCTGTTGGATTTTGGACAATAAAAAGAAAATTACCTCGAAACTTAGTTCCAAACCCTTTGTTACTTCTGAACGTTTTACAAGGCAACCGAATAAATATTTTACTTGACGGCAAAGAAAATCTGTTGATTGAGGGTCTCGATTGACAGACTTCGAATTTCTCGCAAAGAAAGCTGACGCGGTATTGTTTTAAGTAACACTAAATCGATTTTTCACTATAGAACCCCTGGGGGTTGTGATTTTGTTTGTATAAGATTGGCAACTTTTTGGAAAGTCTTTGAATAATTTGACGGTAACTTTACGCAAGTCTTTCCAATGTTTGGTTCCAAAATTGGTCAGGTAGGCTGTAAGTTAACTATATTGATCCCTGATGAATTCGCCAGGAAATTGGTAAACTTTCTGAATGTTTTCTATTTTTAGGTTTTTACACTACACAAGTACGTATTGGGGGTGTATCACATCATACAAGTATTTACAATTTGAATGGAATATCTTGTTGGTCTAGTGGTTAGTGGCCCTGACTGCTATGACGGAGGTCGTGTGTTCGATTTCAACCTAAGGAAAATGTTTGTGTTACTATATATGTATGTACCTATGTTTTTAGAAATATATTAGTACGTTTATCGGTTGTCTAGTACTTATAGCACAAGCTCTGATTAGTTTGGGGCTGAATGTCGTTGTATGACGGAATATTAACCTATTATTATTTTTAAACATCGAATTTGCTTATCTAAAGAACAGACTAGGCCAAGTCAAGGCTCAGACTATGGAGGAAACTATGACTTTAAGTCAGCCAAAATGCTATGAAAAGATCGAATCAAAAATAAAGATATCACTAGGAACCGACGCTACTGACATAGCTGGAAAAATTGCCAAACTGAAGTGGTAATGGGTGGGACACATTGCTCCATATTAAGTGACGACCGCGTAATGAAAGATGTAACATTGGCAGACCTTCAATAAGGTGGGCTGATGACTGGTGACGAACGCAAGAACCCGATAGATGCAAGATACACAAGACCAGTCAATGTGGCGAAACTTGGGGCAGAGGACTGTGTCCACCAGTGGGCGTCTTTCGACTTAAATTATGAAATTATTGTTTTTATGATATCTAAAGCCATTGATTACGCTTTTCACCCACACTGTTAAGTTTAAATTATACCGAACACCTGCTACATTTCAATTTTTATTTACAGCTATGCCAGAAAATGGGAGCTACACAAGCGTATTATGTTTATGAAATTTAAGCAAACATGTACTAGTAAAGTTAAAGGTATATAGATAAGCACTCATTTTTAGATAGTAATTTTAGTGTATAAGTATTGATTGGTATTGACTTACATATTCTATGTTTTTTTTTTGGTGGGTAATTTCACCCAAATGACATCGGGGCGGAGCGGGAGATAGTGTCAGACTCTTACTAACCTAACTAAAAACCCACCCTGTTCCTTCAAGCCTCCATACCGGGGCTCGAGCGGTCTTTCGAAACTAACCCTGGCCCCGGTAGGCTTCGACCCAGCTGCGCCCCTGCTGTTGCTGACAACTCCTTGAGGCGCGGGAACAGTGCGCGCCGTCGACGACTTGGGCTCGGTCCGGACAGTTACTGGATGGTTAGACAGCGAGTCACCCATTGCTCGCCGTCTACAAGGCCGCGCCTAATTTTCTATATGTTACTTTAAAACAAGACTTTACAAAAAAAAAATTCTCTTTCTGTTGGCAACTCATTTTTGTAAAATGTATTTTTAATTATTAGATTTAAGTTGGCAATATTTACGCGCGAACACCAACTGCCATTTTGATTTTACTTCGCGCACATTTTTGAACTGTGGACCCCGCCCACGCCGCGCGCGCTCAACGCCGAGTAGTCGCTTTCAGTATGTTACAAAGTAGGTACTCTGTGGTAGTCGCCGCCAAAAAGTTCCAAGTTCCCGTTCAGTTTCCTAACTAATTTAGTTTTATGTGTGTATTGTACTGTGTTTAACAATCTGTAATTGTCCCGAGTACTGTTTGCCTAGTTGTAAAGTGCTAACATACGGAATACACCAAGAGACTGCTGCGTCTTATTGTGGACAAAACTCAGCCCTATTTAACACTTGCTTTCTACACACTATTGTCTACATTTATTTGAAAGAGTTGTTGAAAGAAATTCCTTTGGAAATAAACAGTACCTTTGTACTTACGTCTATTATGTATTACCATTTTCTGTTTATGTGTGTGCTCATCAATATTATGTACAAATTGATTATACCTATCACCATTATAATATCTATCTATTTGCTAAATTCAAATTAATTTATGAACAAAATTTAACAGCACTATTATTGATTTAATGTTCATTAAATAAAGGTTAAATAAACCGACTGAACTAAACAGTTTTCATAAAGTTAGTTTCCAATTCAATAGGTCGTCTATTGACTCTAAATATTTGATTTCTCAAGGCAACCTGAATACGTCAACTCGTAGACACTTTAATGTAAAATATAGACTAAAATGTCTTTGACGTTTCTATTTAATTTTCTTTCAGGAGGCAAACGACAAAACAGGTAAAGTTTGTTTGTAAGACGTACCTTTAGAATTATAGAAATAATTTTCAGTGGAAAGGTACTCGTACATTAGCTTATTTGTGAGTGACATAAATATTTGATTTTCATAATTATGTTTTATACTGAAAAAGTTTCACGCCCAGCGAAATGGGCACGGGTCTGATAGTTTGTAATATTTAGAACTTTGATTTGTTACTAGAAAAACAGGCACCTGCCATAGTTAATAAGATTAAAGAAAAAATCAGATTACAGTCTTGTTCTCAGTTTTCCACCCTTAAAATTCGTTAACTAACTGTATTTAACTTAAAACTCACCTCTTCTAAACTGATTGTGGTTCCTGATCACGCGCTCAGCATTCTTCCTGGCGATGTAGAACCATTCCGACGTGTTGCTCAAATATTTGTACTCTACAGCTAAGTCTTTCGCCAGTATCGGCCCCTCAGGCAACCGATACGCAAAGGGACAAAACAACTGGTAGTCTTTATACTGCAACTGGTCATAGCAGTTCCCAGCCGCAAAGATATCATCGTCAAATTCTACCATTGAAAACACACTTGCATGGAGCAGATACTCGTTGTGCATCACAGAAGGACCCGCATACTTCCACAGTCTTGTCAACATATTAGCTCTATTCACAGCTACATCAGCTTCTATCCTAAATCTCTCTTGTGCGTATCTGTCAACTACACCTTCACCCAAATTTAGATGAGTACCAGCTGTACAATTCTCACCAAGCAAATGTTGGGTTTCTATCAATCTTAGGAACTTTGTCACCACATCTTCGTGTACCGGCCTTGAAATGGTAACATTTTCAGCTGTACCATTCAAATCTCTTATATCAGAACTTTCATCTATATTAGTTTTCGTATCGTTATTATCGTAACTATGTTCTACGTTAATGAAATGCTCGACTAATGATACGTCGTCTGTTGTGACTTCGTGTTTGGCGACGGATGTGTTTCCGAAGAGTTTCTGCAAGTTGTAGAGGTCTTTAGGTCCGTCATCGTCGTCAGGGGCTGCGTAAGGTCTTAAAGCTGCTATCACAGGGTCTTCACCGGATTTGTCAATACTTTCTGTAACAAGAGAAAACAATATATGTTATAATGACATCAAAATTTTAAAAATTCTTTTACCGGAACAGTATTGCTTAATCACTAAGTAACATAGGTAGACATATTTTCTACTGTTACGCGGTTGAAATATCTGGTTTAACCTGGCTGCTTTACTTACTAGGTGTTACTTTACAGATATGAAAATCCTAGTAGGTACCTAGTTTAATTTTGTTTTAGTTTTAGACTTAATTTTAAAAATATTAGCTCATTTCAGATTCGAGTTAAAAATATATTTAAACTTAAAGATAAAAATAAAACCAGTAACAATATTTGCTATAATAGCATCAAAACGCTTCACGATTCTGGAAAACTGCGCAATGAAATGTATGGGCTGATTCTAGTTGATGCATACCATCGTTCTCATTAAAAATTTCAATGCAGTATACGGGAAACCATTAAAGCACTTTATACTATAGGGAAATAAAATAAGCATATTATGAGTACAATTCGCATAACTGAATCTTACAACTCATGCGAAATAACGAGAAATATGTGCAGCATTGCTCACATCAGCGTAAAAATAATGATTAACCTTTATAATATTTTACACTTTTCTGTAACGTAGATATTCGCTTTTGGAGATATATAAATTATAAATTGGTAAGATGAAAATTATACATTATGAAAAAAAAAATTCGAAATTACAGTATAATTTGTTATCTAAGAAATACATTTAGATTCGTTGATTTCTTGGAACTTGACTTCTTTGTTACTTAACATAACTTAACATTTGGCGAAAACATTGAATTAGAATAAGTGTTATTGGAAACTTGTTTGAAATAAATTTCGTTTATTATTTTTGTTTCTAATGTTTTAAATGTATTACAGAAAGAAACACAGTGGGTTACCGATTATGTATACATGTTGATGTTTTTTTTTTTTTTTTTTGATTGGGATAAATCATCTTATGACAACCCCCGCTCTTGGGCGGAGCGGGAGATAGTGTCAGACTCTTACTGACTAAAAAACCCATCCCGTTCCTTCTAGCCTTCGTACCGGGGCTCGAGCGCCCTTTCGGATAACCCTGGCCCCAGTAGGCTTCGACCCGGCTGGGCCCCTGCTGTTGCTGACAACTCCATGAGGCGCGCGGGAACAGCGCGCGACGTCGACGACTTGGGCTTGGTCCGGACGGTTACCGGACGGCCGGACAGCGAGCTACCCATTGCTCACTGTCCGCAAGCCCGCGCCTACGGTGGCTGGAAATCGGGATCGGAATCCCGGCGGCGGCGGCGAGAGCGCCGTTGTCTGATGCGGTCGGCCTCCTCCTTAGCGAGCATTACTGCTTCGCAGAAGTCGGCGACCACCTGCCACTCCTCCTCGCTCCGGACCATGGCCTCGACCAGGGCCCGGCGCGAGAGGTCTCTGCCGCCGATCACCCCCACGAGGGCACGGCGATGATCCGCCCAAGCAGGGCACACCGCGATTGTGTGCTCCACCGTGTCCTCCGGGCGTTCCGCACAGTGGCGACACCCGGGCGTCACTTCCGCTTTAATTCGGTACATGTTGATGTTAATTGAGACAATTGTGTTTGGTGCAGAAAGAAATGTTTATTTATTAAACCAAAACTTTTACTATGATTAGTGATGATTACTTTTATTCCATATACCTATAGGCTAGTAGTTAATACTATACAATATACTTTTTAGTTTATGCGAAACCTGAGTATAATTAAAAAAAAATATATAAAAAGATTACAAATTAGACATCACTGACATGTACAACACAGGTCAAAGGAGGTAATAGCGGGTATTAACGCCAGCAAACAGTTGGGTGTAAATGCAAAACTACCTCTCAGTCGTCTGAATGGCCCGGTGACTATGTATTTTTGCTGACATAACAAGCTTATAACTTTGTGATTTTTCATGATACGGTTTTGAAATGAACCTCCTACATTTAATGACATTCTTAATTTCAAAAACAGAATTAAAAACATAAAGTTGTCTTGAACCGACATCTATCGTGATCCTTTACCTTTTCTGAAAAACAGTTCATTGATGGTTTTTCGGGTACCTCCGATATATTGGAGATATTAATTATGAAAAGATCAATGCACTTTGTTTTAAGTTTATCTAGCGCCTTGTTGATAGATATCTATATACGTCTGACCTATCAAAATGTGGTCCGTGAGATTTTCAATAATAATACGACAGTGTGAAAATTGGAATCGAAAATGGAGGGTGTTTATTGCCTTGCTAGTATAGTACGCAAATAACTAATCGATTATTTTATTTATATGCAGAATAGATCAAGATCAATCATACTCGTTAATGTATGAAACAAATACATAATAATATAACTACTTACTTCCACGTAAAAGTAAAACGTTTTTTCATGAGAACGTATTTTCTGAGATGACAATATTCTATGTAACTTAGTCAAAACTAAAAACTAAACGATCTATCGACAACTTATTTCCAGTTACATTAATAAGTATTCTACCAGGATAATGTAATACGACTAAATCGCTACGATATCGTTACGGTTTTGATAACGTGAATCTGCCTACAGGTCGATGGGTCTGAAAAGTTCTGGAGAGGCAACCTCGTACCGGAAGACGCAGTGTAGGCAAACTTCTCACAAGGTGGACCGATAACCTGGTGTAATTATGGGAATCCAATGAATACGAGACGCACAGGACCGATCGTTATGGCGACAATTGGGGGAAGCTTATGTCGAACAGTGGGCGTCATTTGGCTGAAGTGATGATGATGATGATGAACCAAGATATGCTCTACTTGTAAACCAAACTTCATCTTAATCCATTAAGACATTAGAACGTGAAGACAAGACACTCGTCTTTACAATAGTATCACTGTAAAGTGTGATACTCACAAACCTATCTTGCAAAACACTTCAATACTTTACCCCACAAGTATTCAATTTCCTTGGCTTTACGTTGTATATATAGGTAAATATATATACTATACATAAACAGGAAATCAAATGCTGCAAGTAAAGTGGGACTTCTAACCGGGGCAACATCGTACGCATGCATAAGCTAGTAGCTCCGAGGAAGGGAACCAATCTTTTATAAGGCTGACGTTTGGTTGCATACGATGCCTGTAGTGGCTTAGGCGGGACCGTGTTTATATTTATATTATAGTAAGGCTTCAGAATGCTTGACGGTATCTGAATTTCATAGCACTTTGAGTGAAATTCGGGCGGAATATTTTGAAAGATTCCAATGAATGCGGTAAGGAACATACGGAATCATTTCAGTACGTACACGGTATAAATATTTTGATATCAAAGGGTTCTCATGAGTTATTGTTCATATTAATTAGTACACATAGATTGTTGACACTTCTACAGTCCGGACTAAGAATTTAGCCTCGTAGTTTATACCTGCGGTCTTCTCGTCTGATTATATTATAATTTAGGTGTCTTCATGACTAGAGTGAATAATACTATAATAATATAATCCTATTCCACAACCATCTAGTAGTAAGCTAAGCAGAGCTTGTGTTATGGGTACTAGACAACTGATAAACATAATTATATATTTCTAAATACATACATATTATAGATAAATTAGACCCAGACACAGAACAAATGATTATGCTCATCGCACAAACATTTGTCCTGAGTGGGAATCGAACCCACGACCTCTAGCATAGCAGTCAGGGTCACTAGCCACTAGACCAACAGGCCAGTCGTTATTTAATATAATAGACTCTTGATGAACTAGTGCACTTATCATCAACGATTAAATCACTATTTACTATCAGATGTGATCGCAGGTCGGTGGGTGGGTGAAACCTGTAAGTTCAAAACATTTCAAAAATACATATTCCGCTCCATCCTTAACAATATAATTTTTATTGTTACAAAGGTCCCATATTACTCCTTTCACATTTTTATTATGAGCGTTTTAATCAAGTTAATTAATGGCCAAACAGACAGAAGCCTTCGGGGACTTGTGTTACAATATGTGAGCCTAAATAGGCAAGGTAAGCCAAAAATAACAAATTACTGTGTCAAAATTAAAAACTATATATTTATTTACCTTCCTGTAGATAAATTTGAGGGAGAGGCCTATGTCCAACAGTGGACGTCTATTGGCTGAAATGATGATGATAATGATACAGGTACTTATTAGTAGGTAGGAAAATATAGTTTTTAATTCATCAATTTCAGAATATCGCACCATGTTAGTGATTTGTCTAAACAAGAAATACTTCACTGTGAAAATAGCCGGTCGCTCGCAAAAGCCTTTTTCAAATGTTTCAGGAATTTCGAACTGACGGCAATAGCCACGTGAAGCTACGGTCATAGAATGGCATTATTTTGTGCTTTTTTGATGGCTCCGAGCTACCTTCAGCGTTATTGAATTTTTGGGAACAAGTATGTGAACATTGGAACATTGTGCAGATGGTTATATTGTAGTGCCAGGTGGTGGGTCCTGTCCTGTCCTTTGTAAATGCCGTCGCATACGCACCACCGACTACAACCATAAAACGCCGGGCATATTTTCTGTAGGTTTCATACATTTTTGATTGTCATCATTGACTGGCATGTTGTTCTAGGTAGTGTAGGTTCGATTCCCACCCAGGACAAATTATCGTGCCATTTGTTCTGTGTCTGGGTGTAATTTATCTATAATATGTATGTATTTAGAAATATATAAGTATGTTTATCAGTTGTCTAGTATCCATAACACAAGCTCTGCTTAGCTTGGGACTAGACGGCGTTGTGTGATAGTTGTGGAATATTATTATTATTATTTTATATGGATTCGCCGCACACGGTTAACATCGGTGGCCGCACATGCTACGAATTACCGCTGCTCGCTTCTTCTGCCCACTAAACGTCGATACAAAACGCCGTCACATGCCACTCGAGCAATTAAACCATCTTTGACAGAGTCCATTATGATAATGCGCGTATGGGTAAAAAAAAAGTAGTAGCCACCAGCCACAAGAGGCTGTTGCACGCTTCAGTTTCGTTTGTGGCTGCCTCTAGCTTCTCGTGGCAGCATTTGTGGCTGTGGTATTTGGCCCATGTACGGTGACACTAAGGAACACAGTAATAAGACTGATAAGAATAATTTTACCCTTGTACTGATTCATGTTAAAGTAGTGAGGTAGCATTTGATGACATTACTGGCACAGTAATCAAGCCATTGGTTGCTGCCATGGTCCGGAGCGAAGAGGAGTGGCAGGCGGTCGCCGACTTCTGTGAAGCAGTAATGCTAGCAAAGGAGGAGGCCGACCGCATTAGGCAACGGCGCTCTCGCCGCCGCCTGGACTCCGATCCCGATTGCCAGCCACCGTAGGCGCGGGCTTGCGAACAGTGAGCAATGGGTAGCTCGCTGTCCGACCGTCCGGTAACTGTCCGGACCGAGCCCAAGTCGTTGACTGCGTGCAGTTCCCGCGCGCCTCAAGGAGTTGTCAGCAACAGTAGGGGCCTAGCTGGGTCGAAGCCTACCGGGGCCAGGCTTAGTTTCGAAAGACAGCTCGAGCCCCGGTATGAAGGCTTGAAGGAACGGGGTGGGTTTTTAGTCAGTAAGATTCTGATACTATATCCTACTCCACCCAAGAACGCGGATTGTCATTTTTTTTTTATCTGTTATAAACTAGTACTTGACTGCGATCCCGCCTGATGGTAAGCAGTGATGCAATCGTTGATGTTGAGGCTCATGGTGGTAATTTATGATTTTCCCACCATAAAAAAGGCATTGTGTGCTACACTACATGTGACAGGTTTGATTCCTAAATGGAACTTTTTTTATGACCAACAGATAGTTATTTCGGAGTTTAAAGTGTGAGGTGACGTTTATTAAAAAAAAATCGTAGGTAGGAGTATATTGTCATATTGTTGTACTTATTACGAGAACAGTGGTGGCCGAGTAGCAACGACTTCAATTTACAAGTTGTAAGTCGCAAGTTCAAACCCAACCAGATGCATTACTTTGTGTAATTTATTTCATCACCACTGCTCTCAAAACGGTGAAAGATAACATCGTGAGATAACAGGCATGTCCTAGAACGAAAAACACGAAGTTATGTGACATCCACATACCCGCACTGGGTCCGCGTGGTGGATTACGGCCCATACCGTCTCCTGGAGAGGAGGCCTTAGTCCCAACAATGAGAACATTAAAAAAGCTGAGTGTATGTATTTATGTGTGTATGTATATACATGTATTGTATGAGATAATTTCCAATTCTTCCATGATTTCCCCAATAATGTCACTGGATAACTAACATACTGACTGCTTGGTATAGCTGTAATGTAAACACGGCCGTTTTTGTAGCACATAAAGCTACGACGGGCCGACGACGTGGCTACGTCACAGTTACGACATGCCTACGACACAGCTACGACACGGTTTTGTGGAATGTACGAACCGGTCCTTTCTTTCCAAATCGTTTGTAATAATAATAATAATAATAATAATAATAAATCATTTATTGGACCAACAAAGTTTTACATACTATAAACCCACCAAACTGCGTAACAGTTTGTCGGCGGGATTAGCGCTTGTTAGTAATAATTGGTTCAAATGTAATACAATTAAGATATATCTAAATTTAAAAAATACATAGGTACATAAGTTATTGGGTATTTTCACATCTTGCGGCTACTGTCTTAAGGAGAACCGTCTTTAATTTATTTTTCAATGTTCGTTTACACATTCTGTTATCGTTTCTTAACCAGTCATAATCATTGAAAATTGTAGGCATCAAATACTTGTTGGTTCTTTTACCATAGTAATTTTTTACTGGTGGTCGCACAAGTTTACGTTCTCTAACGCTTCTAGTGTTATATTTATTTTGCACCCGTATTTTAAATTGTTCATTATAGTACTGTTCTAGTACCAACAAGTAATCGACCTTTTCATGTACTGGAAGCACTTTACATGTAACAAAGAGTTTTTCATAGTTTTCTTTACAAGCAATTTTTGTGTGTGGGTTGACAAAATATTTCATAAAACGAATTTGCAGTGATTTTATACTGTTAAGATAGGTTTTAAATGTACGGCCATATGTGTTTAATCCATAGGATAGCAGTGATTCGGCGAGAGCAAAATAAATTACTCGCAGCGTTTTCCTGCTCAACGGTGCCTTTAGTATATAAAACTTGCTTAACACTGCCCTAAGCTTATACTTACTACTTACTTACTTAATACTTTGCTCCAAAATAGCCTACTTGTACGTACATGAATACATGATGGCACACAGGTTTATGATGAAGAGATTTCGAAGCAGAAAAAAAAAATTATACCACCAAAAGTAACCTCATTTATAAAGATATCTTATAAAAAAATGTATAAGTTGTATTAAAACATTTCTGCCTTTTCTAAATGATAATGTAGCGAAAAAAGTTATAACTGTTTAGTTTTTTTTACGGTTTTTTTACTACATTAATTGCTGAATTAGGTATCGTTTTTTATGCTACCAGTTCTAAGACGTAATTAGCTACTTAAGTATTTGCTTGTACTTTGATAGTTTGTTGTTATGTAACGCAAAACATTTAGGTAGGTAGATAAGTACATGACTTTGTGGCCATGTACTCGTAATATTTTTACAATTTATATTAGGTTTTTATCGCCGAGCCCGAGCGCGCTCGGACAGAGCAGCGCCGACCCTAGCTTGATTGCTGAGCGTAGATATGAAAACTGAAGTACATACACGAGATTCACTTCTGTACCTATCTATTTTATGCTTTTACTTAGCTACTATGCTTAAGGGCCCCACAATTACTAAGTCATAATTACAGCTCTAAGCTGCCGCGCTCCGCAGTCTATGTGATCTGAGGTAATTACCCCAGGTTCAAACACGTCTTATAAGTGACGTCATTATGACATCGTTCTGTACGTAAATTAGACGAGGCTAGCGGCTAGAAGTTTAACATAACGTGTAAATTGGGCTTGTTACCTGTTTCTGGTCGCTCACCAGCTAACTTTAGGTTGCATTGTATTTTCGATTATAATTTGAGATATAACGTATCCATGTTCATTTAACTAAGTACTACGACTTTGTTTTGAGGGTGCGAAATCATCATATAGTTTCTCTTACTCTAGATGGAGCGAGAGGAGGGTCAGACTTTTAAGGTAGGACTATATTGGACACACATGGGCTACGCACGCCAATCTGGGCGCGTCGGTCTACATTTTATATGGCGACTAGACTTGTAGAGCTACATTAGATCCACATCACGCGTCGGGGCTCTACGGACTCGCTGACTAGACTCAGATCTCCTTCAAGTGAGAAGAGGTTGACCATAATGATAACAGTTAATATTTTTATTGATTTATTTTATGCTTTATGCACAAAATAGTACACAGGCGGACTTAATGCCTTAGACATTTTCTGCCAGTCAACCTTTGGGTGATGCAGAGAAAAACAGCGATAGGTGCCATAAATGAAAGAGAGAAGACGAATACAAGAATAGATATAAGTACTCGTACTAATAAACCATATAGAAAATAAATAATAAACTGCATGCCTAACTAATATAGTCAAACAAGTGGTCCAGGTCGACAATTGGAAAATATTAACGTTGTAATGATACTACTGCCAACTTCTTACGAATTAGCTCTCGAACTTTAGTTTTGAATGCTAATCGGGTTTTATTACAATCTTGAGCCAAAACTGAAACTAATTCCGAAAAAACTTCAAGTTTTTAATTGCATGTTCATCATCATCATTTCAGCCGAAAGACTTTCACTGAACATAGCCCTCCAAGTATCGGAATAATGTCGGATCCATTGTATTCTCTCTCACCATATCATCGGTCTAAGTTGCCTACAAGGTGGATCTTGCGTCTTCCAGTGCACGTCACTTCAGAACCTTTCAGCCCCATCGACCATCTGAACTACGATTAATGTGCCTTACCCACTACCACTTAAGTTTGGCGATTCTCCAATCAAAATAACACGTTAAAGAGATCGAAATTCGTATATCCTCGATACAAACAACCAAAAAGCCTCGTGAAGATCAAACAAACCAGAAATACAAACAAAAAAGCAACATCCCCGTGCTTCCAATTCAACCATGATTCATTTGAGTTTGCCTAAAGTCAATACACAAGCCTTTTGACAAATGCTCATTCAAGAGATGGGGTAAGGGCATCCTTTCGTTAAGATTACGAGGATAGCCGACGAATTGTGAGGCTTTTTATCAAGAAATAGGGTATACATCTGTATTATATATATATATATATACTTTCTATCTAGAAGGGTTGTCGGGGGAAAGAAAAGGAGACGGGTAATTTTATTAGACTGTTTTGAGGTTACTGTTTGTTTTGGAGTAGAATTTTAAAGATTGTTTTTTATGCTAGCTGAGCTCCTGGTTTTTCTTGCAGACATACAGTGTGAAATTAAATTTATAAGAAGCACATAAATCATATTAATCATATAGGTATATATTCATCATTCATATAAATCGGATGAGTTAATAGCCAAATTCAGCGACCAATGGAAAAGGGTAACATTTTTTAACTGATTTCAAAAGGAAGGAATCTAAAATAGTCGGCCGTACCTACATTATTTTTTTATGTATGTTCACTGATTTTTCAGTCAATTGTGGACCAATTTTGTTTTAAAATAAAATTATACACAGAAAGTATAAGACCAAACATAAAACGTTCATTATTTAAAAATGTAAACAATGTCGAAATAAATAAACCATAAAACACGATTCAGATTTAAAATTTATTAACACTACATTTCAGCTCGATTGGACATCCAAATAAAATAAATAGTTACTTGCGGCAAAGATACGCTTAATGAGATGCTCGCGGACGCCGTCCGGTAAAAGGATTTTAATTGCATCGGTGGTCATACGAAATGGACAATTTATGAATATTGAAATGTTGGACTGTCATCTTATTAACGATTCGTCATATATCCACAGTTTTAATTACTTTACGTATTGGTAAATAGATTTAAAAGAGAAAATGAGGTCGGACGAGGAATGAAATGTAGATTTATAGGGCTGCAGGAATGACTTACTGACGATTCGGACAAGGTATATATTCGGACAAACTAAATAGTTTCAATAAATTTGGTGGAGTCCGAATTGCCAGAGAAAAAATATTGAAAATAAAATGTGTCGATTTGGACAATTTTTCCAAATATATGGTGTCCGAAATGTCAGTAACTCGGAACTCTGGAATATTTGAAAAAAAATACTCAGCCCAAGAATACCAAGGTAAATTATTGAAGGAGCACAAGTTCGGGATCGGAACCCCGCCGTTGCCTGATGCGGTCGGCCTCCTCCTTTGCTAGCATTACTGCATCGCAGAAGGAGGCGACCGCCTGTCACTCCTTACTCCGGGCCATGGCTGGTACCAAGGCCCGAGCATTATATCACAGTTTATACTATCTTACACAGAATGGAGTCCTGTGTCCCAGCAATGAACAAGTTTTAGGAAAGTTATCACTATATTCTGATTTCTTAGTTGAGATATTCTATATATAATCTTTATATATAAAAAGAGAAACTGACTGACTGACATATCAACGCACAGCCAAAACTACTGGGACTAGGAGTGTGAGATTTGCACAGGGTTTTCTTGTATGAGCACTAAGAAAGGGTTTTCCAAATTTTACCTTTATTTATTTTATTTACGTATTTTTGCTATTTTATCTCTATTATTTCAATATGATCAAACAAAAATCCTTTTTAATGTTCCCACTGCTGGGACTCAGGCCTCTTCCCTTGGAGAAGAAAAAAAGATCCATTTATACAGTATTTTATACTAAGTGTTTGTGTGTACTGTATAAACAATTAAAGATACTGGAAGAAAACTCATTGTTGAGTTAAACTTGCATGTACATGAATCACTGCACGATGTATGTTTACCTTTTGTGTACCTACAATAAAGAATTTAGGAGGGATTTCAAAGTGCACCCTACAATCAAACACCTCCCATTACTCCTTCCAACTCTTCACGAAAACAAAGTAACAATTTATTCCCGTCCATTCCCCAAAGAAACAAAAACAAAATCACTAGTTAATGCAA
This sequence comes from Mythimna albipuncta, assembly GCA_929112965.1. NCBI lineage: Eukaryota > Metazoa > Arthropoda > Insecta > Lepidoptera > Noctuidae > Mythimna > Mythimna albipuncta. The sequence continues at coordinate 32,270,740 of OV815959.1, forward strand.
TATTTATTATACACGTTTTTATTGGTCCGTTTCGTCCCGTTCAAGTAATAGTCAAATATTCAGTGTTTTATTGACTAAAATGAGTTAACGAGTTAATCGTTTGATGAAAGTACTGCCTTAATTGCTGTCAGTTTATAGGTTGTAAACATTTAATAGGTTTGCTATTGTACCTGGAGATAAGGTGGCCTATTTTACCATGTAATTTTACAAATCGTTTTGTGGTGGGACTCTGCTATTTCACGATGCCCTAAAAATAATAATAAACTATGTGAATTTGTGATACAATAACAATAAAAAATTGCCGTGATCATTAACTTCTTAGGGCGCTTTCAATTTATGCGTTTTTTGACGGCCTACTGCGGTGTGTTAGTTATACTGTGTACGGACGATCATATTTTTACATACGTAGCGCGCGGTGCAGCAACCGTGCGGCAAACGGTCGACAACAGGACGGCAACATCACAAGCACTACGTGTTCAATTCAATGTTGAATAGTGCGGTGTTGAATAGCATATCACTGGCATATAAGCCACAGATCCAATTGCATAGCTGCGGTAATTTTTCCTACCAGCTTGCGTCCAGATAGTGAACTATCATGTGACGCTTAAGTATGAAGCAGAAAATCATCTAATTTCTTCTCCCGCTCTAGGGACTAGGGATCCAATCCAAAAAATCAAAAGGGATTACTTTTGTAAACGTTCCCCTCTCAATCCTAGCAGTCATCGGCTCTACTGGACTGATTCAGATTGCTGACATCAATTTGAGGCGCGCGTGCTACATTCTATCGACTTCGTCCTGGTCCTTATCGGACGGGCGGACGACGATCTATACATTTTTTTTTTTTTTTTTTTTTTATCTGTTATAAACTAGTACTTGACTGCGATCCCGCCTGATGGTAAGCAGTGATGCAATCGTTGATGGTGAGGCGCACTAGTTTATTAAGAGCCTATTCACTCTAGCCTTGAAGACACCCAAATTATAATCGGACGGGAAGACCGCAGCAGGCAGACTGTTCCAGTCCTTCGAAGTACGCGGTATAAATGACGAGGCGAAACGCTTAGTCCGGACCGTAGATGTTTCAACAACGTAAGGGTGGATACTCGCCGTGCGTCGGTTTGTCCGATGATAGAAATGTGATGGCGGAATCAAGTCATGCAGTTCCTGCGCACACTCTCCAAAATGCAATCTGTAAAACACCGAAAGGCTGGCTACCCTACGCCTGTGCTCAAGGCTTTGAAGATTGGACTTAACCAAATCTGGATCACCAATCAGCCTCTTCGCACGCCTTTCCACCGAGTCCAAAGCTGCCAGGTGGCACTTTGCAGCACCAGCCCATATGTGGCTGCAGTACTCCACACACGATCGGACCTGTGCTTTGTATAAAATTAAAAGCTGTCTCGATGTGAAGTACCGCCGGACTTTTGCGAGAACGCCTAGTTTCCTAGCAGCTACTTTGGCTTTGGACTCAATGAACCGCCCAAAATTGAGGTCGGAGGAAATTTCGACACCCAAGAGCTGAAGGCGGTCGGTACAATCCAAAGATACATTCTGAAAAGTAGGAGCCGAGGTGAACGGGCTCCTTTTGGCGGTGAACAGACACGCCTGTGTTTTGGCGGCGTTGAATCCCACCAGATTGGTTTCGCCCCACTTGGAGACTGCCTGAAGCGAGGTATTCGTACGCTCTACCATAGCCTCTCGTTCGGACCGGATTTGCTCTTTACTAGCCCGAGCACCTGGCAGGTATCTCTCTACAACTGTGCTATCATCTGCATACCCATATATACCGGGCATCAGCAGATCATTAATATGCAGCAGGAAAAGAGTTGCAGAGAGCACTGACCCCTGAGGAACTCCGGCATTAGTCGTCATGGGCTGTGATGAGCATCCATCGACAACAACTCGAAGAGACCGTTCTCTCAGGAAGTCTTTTACCCAGTTAATCAGACCAGGAGAAATGCCGTATGCTGGAAGCTTACTCAAGAGGCTAGCATGCCATACCCTGTCGAAGGCCTTCGAGACATCTAAGGAGACAGCAATTGCTTCCCCATTCTTCTCGAGGGCCTCGCCCCACAAGTGGGTGGCATACACTAGTAGGTCCCCAGTGGATCGATTGCGGCGAAACCCGTACTGTCGATCACTGAGGAGATCGTTACCTTCTAGGTATGCCATGAGGCGCGAGTTCAATACACGCTCCATAATCTTGCAGAGTATGGAGGTTACCGAAATCGGCCGATAGTTGGTAGGATCGGCACGACTGCCCTTTTTGGGCACGGGTTGCACGTTGGCAAGCTTCCAGGACTTGGGCACTATTCCAGTCCTAAACGAGAGGCGATACAAGCGTGTCAATATAGGAGACAACTCGGGCGCACAAGCCTTGAGAACAATCGCTGGTATACCATCTGGTCCACTAGCTTTATTCACGTCTAGACGACACAGTGCTCTCAGAACTTCTTTGTTCCTTATGCGAACTTCGGGCATCGAAGTGTCGCAGTGAGGTAGAGTCGGTGGAGTAGCACTGCCAGTATCAAGACGAGAATTATGGGCGAAGAGAGATGCAAAGAGACCTGCTTTCTCTCTCGCCGTATGAGCCAGTGTTCCGTCAGGTTTAACCAGCGGAGGCAATGTGGGCCGACAGAAGTTCGCTTCGACCGATTTGGCAAGGGACCAGAAAGCTCTGCTACCGGATGGCTGTGCAGAAAGCTTTGTGCCAATATGGGCAATGCGGTCAAAGCGAGCCTTCTTTAGTGCCTTTTTGTAGGACTTGGCAGCACGGTTAAAGGCTCTCTTTGCTGAGCTCAGATCCGGAGATTTGCGGTCACGAGCGTCAACCCAGGCTAGAAACGCCGAATGCTTACGCTCTTCAGCTTGAACGCAATCAGCGTTGAACCATGGGTGAGCTGAGCTTCCGATGGGTACGTCACTATAAGGAATGAAATATTCCATAGCTTGACGCACCACATCGGACACAGCATCCGCACACCTCGACGGATCCTTAGAAGAGAAGCAGACCCGCTGCCAAGGGTAAGACGCAAAAAAGTGACGCATCTCATCCCAATCTGCTGACTTGTATCGCCACATTCGCCGTTCACCACGAGAGTCGCAGTCAAGTGGGGAGAAGGACGATACAGACTTCACCAGACAGTGATCTGAAGTTCCAAGTGGTGAAGAAACTGTTACGATACATCTGTCTGGATCGGTGGTCAGCAGAAGGTCCAGACAGTTGGCAGTATGACCAGCTACATCAGGCACCCTAGTCGCTTGCTTCACCAGCTGGGACAGGCCCATCGATACCGCAAAGTTTCGCGCTTCTCTCCCAGCATGGTCGGTCCTCTGGTACGGGAAAAGCCAGTCTTGGTGACAGGCATTAAAGTCCCCCAGAGCGACGAGCTGCGCATCAGGGTGCCGATGCAGAGCCTTATCGGCGGCCTCACTAAGGTGGTCAAACATTCGAGTTGTCTCCTGATCACCGCTGTGCGATCGATAGACACAGGCATAGACAATTTTGTCCATGCCAGTGTCCACCAACAGCCATAGCGTGGAAAGAGTTGTGTCCTCAAGGTGACGGAGACGCTGACAGCAGATGTCATTACGGACGTACACACAGACCCCGGCACGCTGCAGGAAATGATGCTCCAATGAGTATCCCGGGTAGTTGAGGTACGCCGCATCTGCCGGACATCTAATCTGCGTCTCCGTCAAGAAAAGCAAGTGTGGCTTGTCAGTCTCTAGATGGTGGTGGACCGCATCGAGATTGGAGTGCAGTCCTCTAATGTTTGAGAGGTGCACTTTGAATGAGAGGACGTGCATCCGCTGTTGACACCTGCTTCTCTTTTTACCTTTCATTGATTTTTTAATTTGGAGTGAATAGGAATGGTGGAATATGGCAGATGAGCGAGGTGATGCGATGTTAACCTCGACAACACAAACCAGAGTTGCTGCGCCAGTGGAGGGTTGATCTGGAGACTGCGGGGACGCCCGAACCCCCCCAGGGATCGCCATCGGGTCCTCTCAACCGGTCGCCAACCGGCACGATGGGGCCACCCTGGGATTTTTCGCAGTTGGCGGGGCAGCCTTTCGTGTGTGGCTCGCACACTACTTGGGCCCCCAACTACCTACGGTCGGCCAGCGGAGCACCGTGCTTCGGATCCCGCTACCCTCCACGATCAAACCTCCGACGCAACAACAACTGGTGCATCATAACCGGTATACATCGCAACACAACTGCTCAGACCCAAATTCCACCGTACGGCTTCACCAGACATCACGCCGGAACACGACGGATCGCTTGGCGGCATGGCTTTGTCTGGTGGGTGGTAACTTTAAAGCCGGCAGCCGATGCTATGGCCTACCACCGCGTTTACTGCTCGTTTAGCACTACCCAGGGGACACGTGTAGGGTGGTCAGAAATCAAGTAAATCCTACGGACGCGAGCAGCTCATCCCCCGCATCGACATTACTCGTCGTCCGCAAGCCCGCGCCTATAGTGGCTGGAAAGCATCCCGATTTGAAGCTAGCTCTTAGTCACTACACGTGTGTTTTTAGACTTGACTCATCCCTCATCCTTGCGTTGTACTTCTCAATGCTGAGGAGCGTGACCTCCCTGCTTCATAACCTTCATTCGAACAATATTCCTCCAACTGTTTCTGTCTCTGGCGATGGTGGTGTGAAAAGCATCGCATAGCGTAGAGTCAAGAGCGGTGCAGATCTGGCCAATCCAACGTATTTGGCTGCGCCCGCGAGGCCTTTTCCCGTCCACTATACCGGTCACGATGAGCCTTTCGAGGTTGTCACCATCTTTCCTTGCAAAGTGACCGAAGTATTGTGGAATCTTGTGTAGATACTGTTATGATTTTTAAAGAAAATATTCATAAATCGTTCAACTTCCAATAATAAGCGATAGATGGCGCTAGTAGTTACATGAACTTTAGACATTCATTGTAGATATTAAGTAATAATTTATAATATTACACTTTATGGATTTGTTTTGTATAATATATCATATCTGTTAAAATGAAATATTTACTTGCAGTTAATTATTAGATATGTATATTAGATAGTCAATCTCTTTACTTTGCGCTGATTGGTCGGTCAGTCGACCGAGTGTTTGTGAAAGTGGGTAGTAGCAAAACACGGGGGTTTTTGTAACGATCTTTTGGGACAGGGTGGGTCTGCTTTGAGTTGTTGAACAGAAAACATGTCCGACTAATCTGGGTATTTGTAAATGATTGTTAATAGAACGTAAGTATGAAATTGTGTTTATCAAAGTGAATAAAATATTTATACAATTTATCCTGGAGTGTTTGAATTGTTACAATTCAGAAGTGACACGGACCAGACAAAAAGGTATGGTTGAACAAATATTATAACGTTTATCGAGAAATTTTCAACGCCCACCAATGTTAATTTCTATATCACATAGATACATAGTCGTTAATCTATCAACTATTCACATTAAAACTGTCAACAGACAAATAATCTCGATATAACCTACAAAATTTTTAGTTAATATACATTTTGAGTACTATTATTATTATATATTTCTTGTATAAGCGTTTGGTCGGGGCTACACTCCGATAACGTTCATCTTAACAGACGTTTAACATGTGTTAGATAAACAAATTGAGAGAGAGAGCCAGAGCTTCACTCTGGTAGCGTTTTGATTTCTTTGTTTTACTTCTCACATCGACAATATATACTGCATTACGATCATGCATTATCTAAATATGACACATTATATAATAAAACATGAAATATTCAGGGTAATTGTTAATACATCGTAGCACTGATTTTTAAATCTCTATCTAATGATAAAGTATCGTATTGATTTTAAATATTTTATATCGAAACATGATATGGGTGAATTAAGTATGTTCATCGGATTATGTTAGGGGGTGAACTATGTATGTTCATCGGATTATGTTAGGGGGTGAACTATGTCTGTTCATCGGATTATGTTAGGGGATGGACTATGTATGTTCATCGGATTATGTTAAGGGTGGACTATGTACGTTCATCGGATTATGTTAGTGGATGGACTATGTACGTTCATCGGATTATGTTAAGGGTGGACTATGTGCGTTCATCGGATTATGTTAAGGGTGGACTATATGTATGTTCATCGGATCATGTTAGTGGATGGACTATGTACGTTCATCGGATTATGTTAAGGGTGGACTATGTACGTTCATCGGATTATGTTAAGGGTGGACTATGTATGTTCATCGGATCATGTTAGTGGATGGACTATGTACGTTCATCGGATTATGTTAAGGGTGGACTATGTACGTTCATCGGATTATGTTAAGGGTGGACTATGTATGTTCATCGGATCATGTTAGTGGATGGACTATGTACGTTCATCGGATTATGTTAAGGGTGGACTATGTATGTTCATCGGATTATATTAAGGGTGGACTATGTATGTTCATCGGATTATGTTAGGGGGTGAACTATGACCTGTTCACCAGTGTACATATGTGTACGATCTTACTAGAAAGTACACTACCCACTAGTTGTGTGTAGGCGCATCGTTGCCGGTTGATAGTGAGCTATGTATGCTTGCTAAATTCTCTTATTCTTAATTATGCCTACAAATATGTGCAGTGATAACAGGAAGAGGTTATGTGTGCCTAAAGTGAAGCTAAATGAGCTTGAGATTTATTTATTTATTTTTTTAGCCAAATGTGCCAAGTATTTTAGACCAGTATCATACTCACCCAAATTTCTTACTGATGGTGACAGGCTCGTGTATTGAATCATTCGATTCCCTGCAAATGTGTGAACTGAATGGTATTGATATGCGCGTCATGTTCGTAATCGAACGTTGACAAGACTAAACACCTCTTATATGCTGGTGATTCATTTTAGTTTATATATTTCAAATTGGGTTGCTTTTCCTTTCTTTATTTTCATCGAATTCGTATAATGATAAATGATAAATTATGATAAATGATGAATGATAAATGATAAATGATAAATGATAAATGATAAATGATAAATGATAAATGATAAATGATAAATGATAAATGATAAATGATAAATGATAAATGATAAATGATAAATGATAAATGATAAATGATAAATGATAAATGATAAATGATAAATGATAAATGATAAATGATAAATGATAAATGATAAATGATAAATGATAAATGATAAATGATAAATGATAAATGATAAATGATAAATGATTGGTGATTGATGATTGATGATTGATGATTGATGATTGATGATTGAAGATTGAAGATTGATGATTGATGATTGATGATTGATGATTGATGATTGATGATTGATGATTGATGATTGATGATTGATGATTGATGATTGATGATTGATGATTGATGATTGATGATTGATGATTGATGATTGATGATTGATGATTGATGATTGATGATTGATGATTGATGATTGATGATTGATGATTGATGATTGATGATTGATGATTGATGATTGATGATTGATGATTGATGATTGATGATTGATGATTACTGATTACTGATTACTGATTAATGATTAGTGGTTGGTGATTGATGATTGATGATTGATGGTTAGTGATTGATGATTAGTGATTGGTGATTGGTGATTAATGGTTAATGATTAATGATTGGTGACTAATGATTAATGATTGATGGTTGATGATTAATGGTTAATGGTTGATGATTGATGATTGATGGTTAATGGTTGGTGATTGATGATTGGTGATTGATGGTTAATGGTTAGTGATTGATGATTAGTGAATGATCAGTGATAGTGCTTTGATGAGGCCAAGAGTGTCTTTGATGAGGCCAAACGTGACTTTGATGAGGCCCAACGTGCCTTTGATGAAGCTAAGTGTACCTTTGATGAAGCTAAGTGTACCTTTGATGAGGCCCAACGTGCCTTTGATGAAGCTAAGTGTACCTTTGATGAAGCCAAGCGTGCCTTGATGAAACCAAGCGTGCCTTGATGAAGCCAAGCGTGCCTTGATGAAGCCAAGCGTGCCTTGATGAAGCCATGCGTGCCTTTGATGAAGCTAAGCGTGCCTTTGATGAAGCCAAGCGTGCTTTTGATGAAGCTAAGCGTGCCTTTGATGAAGCCAAGTGGGCCATTTGATTTGGCAAGATGAGCCAATTAAGATTCGGGTTAAGTGTGCCCGGTGCAGATGAAGTTATCCTCAAGAGCGTAAGTAACGTATGAATTTACCTATAGTCTGACTACGTTGGTTTAATGCAGATGTTGTAAATGAATTGAATAATTTATTAAGTTTATTCGTATCATTTTTGAACTGTTTATTAGATGAGATATGGACATTCTGTTATAGTTTTTGAAGATATTATAGGTTTAGATAAATTGAATTGAAAGTATATTTTAACACTGGGATTTGATTCTTAAAAGAGTTTCAAATGAATGATACAAGTACTATTTCCTGTAAATGTTTTAACCACTGATTTTTTTTTTATTTTTGAGGACTTGGATTCCGACAGAACTACAGAAGGAAAAATTGCCAGTTTTATTGAACAATAGATAGTTCCTGGTTCAAACAGTACAGGCTTGAAGAAAAATGATGCAAAGAGACGATTTGGAAGGAATAAGACACCACCACGATGCAAGAAGCGAAGAGGTACCCCACGTTGGTCAAAGAGAGTGGTTGATTTTCAAGGAGGAAGGCGTTACAAGTATCGAGGTTTGAACATATCCATTGGAACTTTGTGATACGGGAGTTCTACCACTTCTGTAAATTTTTAGAGTATTTAAGTTTGATTAGAAAGAGTAATTATAATTGATTTGTATTAAGCAAGTAGGATCAGAAACTGACTATAAAATTTGTCTCAAAAACTTGCTAGTCTTACCAAGAGAAAATAGAAAATTTACGGAACCTTGCCAAGTTTTGTAAGTTAGCATCTCGTGACGAAGTGGTAAACTAAACTAAAATTATTTTATCTAATGAGCAGAATTATGGTCGGTTTCAAGCAGAAATGTTAGCTGGTAAGAATTAAGGTGTAACTTATGTGAATATTATTACGACAAATTAATGCTTATGTACGGAAAACATATAAGTAAAAGAGCTGCAGATAGGAGTTTAAACACACGGTATTAATGATAAATCTATTAGGAATTGAGCCAAACCATTAAATTGTAGACGAGGAAATGGATTTATCACACGTTTTCATTTCCTGTGACGTGTACATACTGTAGCAGAGACTGATTCCATAGATAGAGAACACAATGATATTTATTTTACAAGTAGGATAAAATATATACTATTACATGACCATAACTAGTTCTCGTCGTCCAGACTGAAATCGAAGCCGGTACCTAAGATGATTATGATACAATGAATGATTTAAATAGAGCTAAATATTACATCGTTATTTATTCGGTTAAGGGGAAGATGGATTGAAAATCCATACACTAGAGTAGAGGACCAATTTCAGGGTTTCAAATAAAAATGAAGTTTGACGAACAGTGCGATCCGAACTTCATTATTGGAACCTTTACTTGGTACGAAATCACGCACATATGCTGCTAATATTATTTGAGAGGTAATTTTAGTACAATTAAGCCCTAAGCCTCTAGCCGAAGGATCACCTTTATTCTAAATGCTTAAGTTTCTGTTTTATATTATGCTTCCAAATAATGAAAGTAATGAACTCTGACTAAACGAGTCGCCACACAACATGTAGCAACATGGTGGCTACAGATTTGTGAGTTTCGTTTAACCGCTGAGAGTGTAAGATCTAGGACGCGTATGTCGATACCTTAAGCCGTAATATCATGTTTTCCACAGAAATTAAGACAAATACTGTTTCTGTTTATAGTATTGAGACGAGAATTGATCTAAATATATCAACTTTTCGAATACTTTGACTAGAGACACAATAGAGGGACAATGAGGGGGCGAGCGCCGGCGTTTGCTTGGGATTAAATGAATAAGATCTAGATTCCAAATTCTTATAGCTGAACCCTATGAAAAACCTAATGACATGAAGTGAATTCAGTGCGCGTAGATAATGAAGAATACTTTCGAACAAAAAGCTGATCAATTTTACTTTATGCTTACAGTCTCGCATAATTAACATTGACCAATGGTTTTGAGTACCTAATTTAGTGTTGGTTATAAAACATATTTGACAGTAGTTTATTAACTTGAATAATAGTGCAATCATGGATTTCTTTTAGATACCCTACTATCAAGAGCTTTTGCGATAGTCATAGTATTGACCTTGTTTTTAAAGCTGTATATTGTCTAAGTCGAGCGCGGTTTTGCTAAAATGTATAACCACTATTTTAAATCCCCTAGCAAAATAAAATGATTCCTATGACGAACACCAATGAAACATATACTTATGGCGTGTTATTAATTCTGTTAAATGTCCCACTAGACGGACTGCCACAAAACTACGCAAATATGTATCGTAATATTAATCTTTATCGAAATTAAGCATTATGTTATCAAGAGTATTTATGTAGAAGTAAAATTCTTTTTGTTTCATCTCGATCGGATATTTCGTTTAAAAGTTATCACGTGTGTAAGATGTTAAGAGTTGGTACCTATTAATGAGTTATGGGCCATGGAGTTTTTTTATCAACGTAAAATCCTGTAATAATCTTTTTCGAAATATATTTGTTGATGATTGTAAGTATAAAATCTTTGAAGAGAAATAAATACATTTATGAACGCGGTAATTTTGGGAAATACTGATTTGATATGAAAACTATTTAAAATATTCAATAGTCCATTTATTGAGGGAGGCAATTATAGGCAATATTTTATCTCGGTATTTCCACGGAAACGAGAAAAACGCGGGTGAAGCCGCGGGGCACAGCTAGTACGTTATAAATTTTAAGATATGAAGTGAGCGCCAATATCTGGGTTAGACTAGCAAAAAGGTACTTTCGTTATCAGTAAAATCCTTGATACAGCATACAGCATAAGTAGTTTAATAAAGATTAGTAGATCTGATTGCAATTATGAGGGTAAAATTGAATTTGCCTCATTTTAAAATTCATAGATTAACTATTCTTCGTGTGATGAATGCTATAAATATATGACGTGACGATAAAGCAAATAATCAAGACTAAGCCGAATGTTATGATTATGAATGTAAGACTCGGTTCCTTGTAGAACTGGAATTAAGTTACATAATTTTAATGAAAATATCCTATCATGTTAATTGTAGTCGTGCGTCAGGAGATCGCACGATGTCGGATGGCCGAATGTTATGATTTTTAAAGAAAATATTCATAAATCGTTCAACTTCCAATAATAAGCGATAGATGGCGCTAGTAGTTACATGAACTTTAGACATTCATTGTAGATATTAAGTAATAATTTATAATATTACACTTTATGGATTTGTTTTGTATAATATATCATATCTGTTAAAATGAAATATTTACTTGCAGTTAATTATTAGATATGTATATTAGATAGTCAATCTCTTTACTTTGCGCTGATTGGTCGGTCAGTCGACCGAGTGTTTGTGAAAGTGGGTAGTAGCAAAACACGGGGGTTTTTGTAACGATCTTTTGGGACAGGGTGGGTCTGCTTTGAGTTGTTGAACAGAAAACATGTCCGACTAATCTGGGTATTTGTAAATGATTGTTAATAGAACGTAAGTATGAAATTGTGTTTATCAAAGTGAATAAAATATTTATACAATTTATCCTGGAGTGTTTGAATTGTTACAATACTCTGACGACAACTGCGAGCAGATTTTGAGTTCTTGCAATATGGTTACGTTGGTCCGAAATGCTGTCCAAGGTGTATGAAGCATCCTCGTCCAGCAAACCCTTGACCTAATGAAGTCTGAGGCAAAAACAACATTTTCAAAAAAAAAAAACCTCGTGCAATGTTATCCGATTAAATTCATAATGGACGGTACAAGACCTGATCTCATAATCATATAATCATAACCACTTCGCCGAAAGAAAACGGGGAGTCTATCTATAGTCGTTTCTCATTTTTTACGGTGCTAATAATAATTTACTTAAACAGCGTGTAAACGTAGAACCAGTAAAGGGGATTTGTACGAAAGAACGGAGGAACGAAATCACAGCAATATCCCCTAATAAAAGAGGATTTTGTTTATGAAGACTACAAATCGCAGCTTTCATTACACGTCGGCCGGGAATCGACTGGCAGTGTTATGTATCGAAAGCAATTTCGCTTTGCCTTCAAGTCTAGCTGACGTATTGAAATTTTATGTAGGTCCTGTCCTCCTAGAGAACATATTTATTGAATATCGCGAGTGTCCTAACAGAAATCAGTTTTGGCAATATGTTACTGTATCCACCTTGTATTTGACGAAAGAAGGTTATGAAGAAATTAAAAAATGTGACGTGTATTAAATTGCTTACTACTAGGAGTAAGTTATAAGTCTTATTATTGAAAAACAAAATAATGACTGCAGCAGTTTTTTTTTAAGCTATTGTATAGCTTCTATCGCGGGCCTTGAACGTGGAGACCGAATCCAGAAATAACGAAAATAACCTAACACCCCCCACTCATTTGTTTTCTTATTGGTCACCACGCTCAAAAAGTGTAACTTACTAAAGGAAAAAAATTCTGCATAAATAAAATAAATAAATAATTATAATTGCTTAAGTTGATCAAAAATGCTATGCAATAGCTTTACCGCGGCAGTACCCGAGTGCCACAAGTCTTTTTATACGTTAAACCAGTTATAACTTTATTAATAGGCAAAAAGTAAGACTGTTGAAATACGCACATTTTAATACTATTTTCTATTGGCAATTTAAAATTTTAAAGACCAATAAATAACAATGAAATAGATTTAGGGCCGTCGCTGTGTTACGCGTGCGTCCGCGACGGGCACACGTCGCGTGATGTCGCGCGTGTGTCGGAAACCGGATTTTTACTGTCGCTGTGTCACTAGTTCAACTTTAACAGTGTGCATTTAGTCGTGTCGATAGAAAACTTTAATGTAATATGTAGTAAGTAGTAAAACCGGTGCGGGGTGCGGTTTCCCGTGACTGGTGCTCGCGTGGCGAGCCATGACGGTGCACTTTTGTACGGGATCGCGGGGGCGACCGCGTAACGCAGCTACCGTTCTTAGAAATTGTTTAAAAAAACATTTCTTGTACTGTTTTCGGTTCCATCGTATAATTAAAAATCTCCGGTTTTAAAGTCAAAAGTGAATGCATGCTTTAATAAGACCGAAGAAACGCTTTTATGTCAATAAATCATTGTGTGATAACGTTAAATATATAATAAACGTTTAAATAATATTTTTAGTGCATTTAATTAAAAGCTTGTTTTTAAAAAAGTGTTTTATTTTTATTTTATTTCGAATATCGTAATTTGAGGCACAATAGAAAGACAATGAGAGAGGAATACCGGCGTTTTTGGGGTATAATGAATTAAAGGACTATAATATTATGTTATGTATCTGAATCGGTAGGCATTTAGGTATTTCTTCTAACATAACATTTACAACCAACCTTTTCCCCTAAATGCATATTTATTACGCAACATAAACCTAGTCTATGAATTGCCACAGCAAACAGTAATTCGATAACCGAAAGCATATTTGTCCAAAGCTGTTATGTGCGCAAATATTTGTAGCCAACATCGTTATGTAACGTTAATTTTATGTAAATAACGTTAAAATCGTTTCGTTGGTTGTAAAAATGACTGTGGCGTGTGAAGTAACTGGTTATCCTTTGAGCAATTTAAAGCGGTTTCTTTTTTTTTGGGTTGGGAATCAACTCCTCCCGCCCTAGGTGGAGTGAGTGGGAAAATAATAATATTCCACAACTTACCAGCAACGCCACCTAGTCCTAAAGAGCTTGTGGTATGAGTACTAGACAAATGATTAACATACTTGTATATTTCTAAATACAATATTGTTTGTGTGACAAACCTTTGTCTTAGGTGGAAATCGTAACATGATCTCCAGCGTAGTAGTCAAGGCCTATCAATATACATACCAGAGAATATCGAACTTTGGTCACGGTACCCAATTTCATAGAAATTTACCAAGTACACAAGAGATACACACCGTATGCTCCACCGTGATGACCGCACGCTTGACATTTGCGCTTGTAACAACGATACCAACTAAGCACTAACCAATATTACATAACCATGATTTACTATCAAAATATTGCCATTGTAACGCAGCCTATTCTCCAGGGCTCAGGCGTGGCTGTGTACATGATAAACATAATATTATAAATGACGTGCCACCACAAGTGAATATAGATTTATTGAGTTTCATAGCCACAAACGATTTGTCACTGCGAATGACTGGCGCGAAATATCGTTTTAGGCAAGTTATAGATGGCCGACCTGCGACTAATCTGTGCTGGCGTAAAGCTGAGACATGACTGATTTAATTCATTAAACCCCAAGCGAACGCCGGCGTTCGCGCACCTATTGTCTTTCAATTGTGTCTGTAATTATAACGATTGAAAGGTTAATTCATTAAACCCCAAGCGAACGCCGGCGTTCGCGCACCTATTGTCTTTCTATTGTGTCTGTAAATTCCACGATTGATTCATTGCGTCCAACCGGTGATACTTCCATACATCCATTCATATGTGATTATGACGTTACTAGCTTTTGCCCGCAGCTTTGCCCGCGTACATAAAATAGCCTATGTCACTCAGGAATAAAACAGCTTTCTATCGACAATCACACCAGTACTTCCACAAATCTCCTACAAACAAAAAAAAGACGTGTGGCACTCGGGGGCTGCCGCGGTAAAGCTATTGCATAGCATTTTTTATCAACTTATGCAATTATAATTATTTATTTTATTTATGCAGTATTTTTTTCCTTTGTTTTTTTTTTCTTTGATATTATTTGAAATTAACTTTTTGAGCGTGGTGACCGATAAGAAAACAAATGAGTAGGGGGTATTAGGTTATTTTCGTTACGGAATTTCTGGATTTGGTCTCCACGCTCAAGGCCCGCGATTGAAGCTATGCAATATCTTAAAACAAACTTTACCTCTTTATTATATTAGTGTAGATTACACATCTTTTTTTTAGATATTTTGGAAACACAGATAGATATCTTGTGGTTATTATCTAGGTTTATGTTGAAAATAATACATACACACTCGCAAACTTTCGCCTGTATGATATTAGTGTGATTACTATTTCTGGTAGAGTTGTCAATTCCATGGATTCCAACATTCCTTCCGAATTACTTGCTCGCAACTGCCAGACTTCTCCCATAAATCAGTCGGGCAACTTAGTAAACTGTTAACCGAGTTAACCTCTGTCGCGCGCGTGCAACGAGCCTTACCAATACGTCAGTCACAGTTGTGGTCGAGCTCTGTCAGCTATGTACTTCACTAAGCGAATCTCTGACACTGCTTGCATTGCAAAACGTAGTTGTCTGGTAGACACGTCATGCAAATGGTATAAACTGCAATAAATGTTGACAACTCTGGAGATGAATTTATTTATTTATTTAACAATTCATGTACACACTTAACTTATATAAGAAAAGAAGACAGAAACAGAAAAATAGGTACATAGGTAATGCTTATTTCTAACGAAATCTCTTCCAGCATACCCGCAAAAGGAGAATTGGAAAAAAAGAGAAGTAGACACCGTGTGTAAAAGTGAAAGGAAAAAGAAACAAACAAAACAATTATTATAAGAATATACCTACCATATAAATATATATGTACTATCATAAATATAAACATACATATAATAGAATAAATATCGCAAAAAAATACATACTAACCATATATATATTATATAATTATAAATACATACTAATAAGCAACTATGATGAAATAGAAAAAAAAATAATTTAATTTTTTTTTTTTTTAGATTTAATATCGTTTTTATGCCGTAACTTAAACTATGTTCAGGTTTTTAATCAGTAATGGAACAAGTGAAAACTGAACTGAAAAGGCAACCTGCCATTTGTTATAAAACAAGTTAGGCATCTGTCTACAAGGCCCGATCTAAGCGGGAGCAAGCCACTCCTCATTTTTTATTATCATATTCTTATCTTTCAACCTAGCTATTAGCCATCCACACCCAAGTTGGCAGGTTCAGAATTTTATGTGCCACCTTCCAACCTACTTCAGGTTGGATAGTGGAAATATTTAAGACTTAAGACTCATGATTTATATGGTTTTGTGTACCGTAAATGGCGGCGAAAATTATCTCTAAAAATATATATCTTTGCCCGGAGCGACTAAATAGCTAAATCGCGCCGTGTGTCTCTAACGTGTAAAGACGATACGTCTTTTTTTTGAGTTATCTAACGTCTTCCTGGAGATCTCGTCATTCCCGCAATACATGCATTTATTTCATCATCAACATCATCTCAACAAAAAGACAGTCCACTGATGGACATAGGCCTCCTCCTTCTTTTCGCTACCAACGGAAAACCGCAGTCCTTTCGTTAGTATATATTTTACTAACTTTAGCTTGCTACTTCGCCCGCGTAAATAAAATATAGCCTATATCACTCAGGAGTAAAGCACCTTTCTATTGGTGAAAAATTTTAGCAATCGGACCAGTACTTCCAGACATTACCTCCTACAAATAAATAAAAACATAAAAAAAAAACTATACCACTGTATTATATTTGTGTAGATTTATTTAAACTTCATGTACAGTAGTGGTACATAGGCGGATAGCAACAAAGCATTATCTCCCAGTCAAACTTTGGGTCTTGAGCGGTTGCGTAGAAGTCAAATATTCGGTCTCTTTAGTGGTGTGAAGTGAGACGTGGGGACGGAGAGTGTCAGTGATTGGCTCGCCACGCCATCGTGTCATAGACGTCACTCTTCATTCGTTCCCTGCGTTGCGGAATGTATCTAGCAACGAAGACGATTGGCTCGCCAATGTATGGAATGCGCAAAGCGATCCCCACTCTGGCGCCGAGCGCTCAAGATCCGTGATTGCAATTGTACATATTTGGCACCCGATGATCCTTTATAAAAGGGAGCGATCAGTGTCCTTTGTTTGACTTTATATGCTTTCGTTTTTGTATGAAATATTAACGTGTTTTGACTTTCCAGGGGTTATTGTTTTTATCGGTTCATTAGCTTGGTTACAAAGTACGCACTTAAGTGGAAATTGCGGATTTATCTATACTAATATTATAAGGAGGGAAATTTTGTATTTCTGTGCGTATTGCATTGTTTTTAATGAATAAACTCATAAACTACTGTGACGATTTCAAAAATTCTTTCTTCATTGGAAAGCTACATTCACCCTGAGTAACATAGGCTATATTTATTGCCCGGGCCGCTAATTTTTATTATAAATAGACAGTTATTTCATTTACTTTCTGTTATATCAGTAATTATAAAGGTACTTATTTATGTTATGTTATTCGAAGACAATGTGGCATTCACCAACCCGCACTGGGCAATTGCGTTGGAATAAAGCCTATCCCATCCTAGAGAGGAGGCCTGTTAGTAGTGAGAACACTAAAAGGCATATTATTTTATTAAATACTAGCTTTTGCCCGTGGCTTCGCCCGCGTACATAATAATAGCCTATGACACTCAGGAATAAAGCAGTTTTCTATCGATGGAAAAATTTTAGCAATCAGACCAGTACTGTCAAAGATTACCTCCTACAAACATAAAAACAAACTACCTCTTTATAATATTAGTGTGGAAGTGTAGATAATATTATACAATAAAGTATTATTTTATTCTTGACAATCGGGATCGCTATTAAATGCCATGTTATCTACAGCCAAAAGGTCCGACACAAAGACCAAAGATAAATTGTCAGCAATAACGAACAAATCCGGGACAAATTGATTGAAGAAACAAATGCCGGGCGAACGGCGACTGATATCAGCTAATTTAGTTCATCGGGGTTTTATTTTGGATCCAGATAACAGAAGGGACACATTGTCTCATTGTGTCATTGTCACTGGGTTCATTATATGAATTCATATCATGACTTCTCCCGCTCATGTGTTTTGACCATTACATATTTTCTGTATGGACTGTAAAAAAAGACATTGAGCCCTTTTTTGACCTCCGACTTTGTTACTTCTTGCTGGCCTACCACCGTGGGATCTGGAGGCAACAGTCCTTGCACACATGCACGATATGCGCGTGGAGATACAACGCTGGGGTGAAAGTCCGCTGCCGCGACAGGTCACGGCATGGCCGACAGAGCTCCGGCGGGAAATGGCGTCAGCGACTATCGCAACCCAGTGCTGGGCACGCCACAATTATGGCGGTAAGTCCCCTCTTTTAGGCGTGGCTGGAAAGACCTCATGGAGTTCTTACCTTCCGTATGACGCAAGTCCTCACCGGACATGGTAGGTTCGAAAGGTTCTTGTACCGGATTCATGTGGAAGTGACGCCTGGGTGTCGCCACTGTGCGGAACGCTCGAAGCCGGACCTCTTGCGCCGGGCCTTGGTTCAGGCCATGGTCCGTAGTGAGGAGGAGTGGCAGGCGGTCGCCAACTTCTGCGAAGCAGTAATGCTTGCAAAGGAGGAGCCCGACCGCATCAGGCAACGGCGCTTTCGCCGCCGCCGGGATTCCGATCCCGATTTCTGGCCACCGTAGTCGTGGGCTTTCGGACGGCGAGCAATGGATAGCTCACTGTCCGACCGTCCGGTAACTGTCCGGACCAAGCTCAAGTCGTCGACGGTGCGTACTGTTCCCGCGGGCCTCAAGGAGTTGTCAGCAACAGTAGGGGCCCAGCTGGGTCGAAGCCTACCGGGGACAGGGTTAGGTTCGAAAGACAGCTTGAGCCCCGGTATGAAGGCTTGAAGAAACAAGGTGGGTTTTTAGTCAGTAAGAGTCTGACACTATCTCCCGCACCGCCCAAGAGCGGGTGTTGTCATTATTCCCACCATAAAAAAACTCCGACTTTTTTTCGGTGTTTCTTCACAGGGTAGTTAGCTAAGAAACACCGGCCTCGTCTAGTTTAAATGACGAAAAAAATAATTAACCTGTAAAAGTGTTTTTTTTTTAAACCAATGTTTGCAAAATAAATATCGTTTAACTTTTCATCTCTGGAACATGTTCCCTTAAGATAGGGCGATGTGGTTTTAAAAAAATATAAATGAAATCCAAACTTTGTTTACCGACACAATGTTTTAATCAATTGTTTCCAGCGATAAAATCTTTTAGTTGTATTGCCGAAATTCTTATGTAAACCCGACACATAAAGCACTCAGAGCTACTGACAATTAAATCACTCTGTTTGTCAGTTTAACTCGAATGAATCATGTAATAAATAAATAAGTAACAGAGAGTTACTGGAATGTTTGTATGTAACTGGAAAATGTACATTTAAATAAATTACATAATTATACTGCGCCCGCATGGTACTAGGCCCGCGTGGTGGATTACGGCCCATTCCCTCTCCTAGAGAGGAGGCCAGAATCCCAACAGTTGGAACATTATAAGGCCGACTGTGCTATGATATACTCCTCTGTTTTTTTTTTTTTGGTCGGTCATCTAACGACTTCACCCGCTCTAGGTTGGTGTAAAAAGGCGCCTGACGCGCCTTTTTACATTTTTAATAATTAAATAAAACCTACCTATGCTCTTACAGTTGTCTACGTTTTTAGGACCACAGGCTTCGTTTTCAGAAATTCCCCGTGGCCTGATCGATGATATACTGTTCCGTTATAATAAGCTTCATAAGTTAATTTATGCAATTTTTTGATATGTTAACATGCTCTTGAATTTTCGCTAAGTATCCAGATGATATCACTGTAAATTGACTTATTCTTAAGTCTTTACATAAACCATCCTATCACACTAAATCGGTAATGTTGTAAAAATCTAAGTTTTTATAAAAGAAAACCTGTTTCTTACCGGTTCTTCTCCATATAAAAATACTAATCGGAACTTTGCACTAGTTTCTGATAATATTTCCAATTGGATTGAATCGTTGAGTCCTCTGTTTACCTTATCAGAAAACACAATAGATAATAATAAACATGCTTGATAAAAGTGTATTATTATATTTTAATTTCAAAAGGATCATGACAAAAATCTTAAAACATTGGTAAACCACAAAGTATATCATATATCATCTGTATTATTTTTATTTATCTGTAACTTTGTACAGTTGATCTGACGATATCTCTCTTTTTTAGACGTTCAATAAAAGATAGTCATTTTTTCTTTTGACTCAATTCGTAGCCATTTATGTCTGTTTATTTATTTGCAGGCAGAAAACCATCACGTACACAACCTATCACAAAAACGAATTGCTTAATATTACACCAACACAGCTGTTTTTATGAGTCTTATTCAACTTACACCAGGGATGACAAACCTAAGGTTGTGCTAGTGGAGGCACAGGACAAAAGAATTCAAGCACATCAATTTAAGATACTAACTTCCAAGTAATTTGCAATAGTCGGAATTACATTTTTAATAGACTGGTCATCTCTTAGCTGCCAGTGGCTTAATTCAGTTTCTGTTTTTTAGTTATTTTTATTTTATTATCTACATTGTGCTGACATAATTGTGCTTTGAAACGTGCAATTTTAGCTTTTTTTTTTTCGATGGGGAAAGTCATCTTATGACAACCCCCGCTCTTGGGCGGAGCGGGAGATAGTGTCAGACTCTTACTGACTAAAAACCCATCCCGTTCCTTCAAGCCTGCATACCGGGGCTCGAGCGCCCTTTCGGATAACCCTGGCCCCAGTAGGCTTCGACCCGGCTGGGCCCCTGCTGTTGCTGACAACTCCTTGAGGCGTTACCGGACGGCCGGACTGCGAGCTACCCATTGTTCACTGTCCGCAAGCCCACGTCTACGGTGGCTGGAAATCGGGATCTGAATCCCGGCGGCGGCGGCGAGAGCGCCGTTGCCTGATGCGGTCGGCCTCCTCCTTAGCGAGCATTACTGCTTCGCAGAAGTCGGCGACCGCCTGCCACTCCTCCTCGCTCCGGACCATGGCCTCGACCAAGGCCCGGCGCGAGAGGTCTCCGCCGCCGATCACCCCCACGAGGGCACGGTGATGATCCACCCAAGCAGGGCACACCGCGATTGTGTGCTCCACCGTGTCCTCCGGGCGTTCCGCACAGTGGCAGCACCCGGGCGTCACTTCCGCCTTGATTCGGAACAGGAACCTCCCGAACTTGCCTTTTCCGGTGAGGACCTGTGTCATGCGGAAGGTAAGGACGCCGTGAGGTCTTTCCAGCCACGCCTCAAAGAGGGGACTTATCGCCATAATTGTGGCGTGCCCATGACGGGGTTGCGATAGTCGCTGACGCCATTCCACCATGAGATCTCGCCGGAGCTCTGTCCGCCATGCCGCGACCTGTCGCGGCAGAGGACTTTCACCCCGGCGTTGCATCTCCACGCGCATGTCGTGCATGTGTGCAAGGACTGTTGCATCCAGATCCCACGGTGGTAGGCCAGCCAGAAGGCTCGCCGCTTCGCGGGAAATCGTGCGGTATCCCCGCACCATCCGAATTGCCATGACCCTCTGGCAGGCGTTCAGGATGGCCGCCGGTCGCTTTTGCAGCGACGACGCCCACACCGGCGCCCCGTAGAGGGCCATGGACCGAACGATCCCCGCGTAGAGCCTCCGGCAGGAGGCGTCTGGACCCCCAAGGTTGGGCAGGAGCCGCTTGAGAGCGGCCCCAGTCCGGTTGAGTTTGGGAGCCAGACGTCAGAAATGCTCCTCGAAATTCCATCGGCTGTCGAGGATGAGTATAATTTTAGCTTCACTTTGCAAATGGTCTATTTGAAATAAGTTTTGATTTGATTCATTTTGTTTAAAAAAATCAGAAAGGATTTGGATTGGTGACCGCGTACCGAAAGGCGCAGCGCTGGAAAATTTCCCACATGGATGCGGGACGCACAGGAACGTTCGTTGGGGCGACGCTTGGGGGAGGCCTATGTCCAACAGTAGACGTGTATCGGCCGAAATAATAAAGTCATTAAGCATGGTTTAAAAGCATGTCGCTTCATCTAAAGCAATCCATGGCGATGTTTGATGAAGAAGCATTGCAAAAAATGAGAGATAACGCCAATAAACTCTGTTGGCATTCGGTGATTCCGTGATTTATTCGAATATTTCACGAAACTTGTTCCAAAAAATGTGTTTTTTTTTTCAAAATCTCAAAAGTTTTTCAGAAAAGTGGTCGTCATTCAGAATCTCGATTAAATGTGCAATGCTATTGATGTACTTTTTTATGTTTTTGAGTACTTTATAGAGGGCCAAAATTCACGTATAATAGCCCATTTTCAGAAGTCTTTACTAGATTTTTACCCAAAATGTTTATATTCCTCTAGAAGCCTAGATAATATCCACAAGATCTGTGTATTCAAAATATATAGAGTAAGATGTGTAATTACATCCTAATCACGTAAGAGAGGTTGTATGAAAATTTACCTCGAAAGTGACACTCTTAAAATAAGATTCTTACCCACTTGGGGACATTATTACAAGGATTGCCATCCCTGACTTATCCCATATCAGCACCACCAGTCCTTCTCTGAGACAACATAACATCTCCGAGTTTCAGTGACAAATGTTCGTATAAGGTAATAATTCATGCTGTAATACAGCTGTGACGTCATCCGTACGAATGTTTCAGACACCTGCCTATGTGGGTAAAATAAACTTACCTACGTACTTATATGTATGGCGGAAACTATAGCAGGAATATTTTATTTGATGAGATAACGTTAAATAAGATGGCCGAATTTCCAAAAAGGTGAATTATGAACGGTCATATATTGCACAGACTTGATCCTTTTTTTTGGTGGGTAAAAATCATCTAAATGACATCCTCCGCTCTTGGAAGGAGCTGGAGATAGTGTCTGACTCTAACTGACTAAAAACCCACCCCGTTCCTACTTGCCTTTCGTACTGGGGCGGAGCTTACATTTCGGGTAACCCTGGCCCTAGTAGGCTTTGACCCGGCTGGGCCCTTGCTGTTGCTGGCAACTCCTTGAGGTGCGCGGGAACAGTGAGATTTTGATCTTTGGCTAACATCTATAAGTCCAAACTCAATGCACTCAAAAACGCAAGTCGTTGATGTGGCTCAAACAGCTACCCAACTTAAATGGGACTAGGCAAGATATATAATAAGACTAGGCAAGATATCTGCCACATATCTAATGACCTGTGGGCCCAAAAAACACAGGATTGGTGCCCGACAGAACAAGAAGTAGATGGCGGAACGTCCTGGAAGCCTAGAAAAAGCGAGGAACCGTGATCGTTACAATGAATAAAAGTCTTTGCCCAGCAGTGGGAAAAAACAGGCTAGCTCGAATAATTTGGTTATGAAAATAATATTAATAAAAACATACTAAACAAAACTTACAAATTAATCTTTTTGATCTAAAATTCATAGACTCTTGGCCAAATTCAAACGCACAATATTTATATTTATAAATTTATCATTTTCAAGCAATTTTGAATGGTTAAGGGTCGGTCTTTCAAAAAAAAAGAAAAAAGACAAGAAAATAAGAAAAGAAAAGAAAAAGATGAAGTTATTTGCATGCACCAAAGTAAAGATGGCTTTAAGTATACAAGATCCTAAAGTCACAAAATAGATACGTACAGAAGTCAATATCAAGTATGTACTTCACTTTTTATACCTACACTAGGCGATCGCGCTGGGGTCAGCGCGTTGCACCGAACTGTACGAGTGCGAACAAGGAATTGAGCCAGGATATCTTTTTCTTGAGCAGTGTCTATGTGTGCGTTGCTCGAGCGCACTTTGCATGTAGATTGACTTCTGTACTATTTTGTGCTAATGCGGAGATTGTAAGATTAAGTCATAAAAAACCTCGAGAAAACACAATGTTATTAATTAATTGTAAAGTAATTACATTTTGAACGAATGAGCAGTAGCCGAGAGCAGCTCATATTGAACGAGAAATATTACAAAGAATATGTCATAAATTGAAGGTAAAGTAATGGCCTTTGAGAGGGCGAGTAAAGTCACTTTCCATTGAAACTTTCCTAGAAAATGACAGCTTGGCAATGAACGTATTGAAAATATATAAGATCTAGAGTATGTATCAAATATTTCCGTCACGTTGTTTGCAACGAACACTCCATGGAGCGACTCGTTGTCCAGGGACAAGTGGAGGGGATGCGGTCACGCGGGTGCTATCCTAGGCGTTGGACACACTTCATCAAAGCTGCAACACAAACCTCCTTAGATCAGAGTTCTTGAGACGCTGTAAACCGGGACCAAAAGGAGACGGATCGCGAGGGCCTCACCCGCCAAATGAAAATGCAATATCGTCAACCACGACTACTCTGTCAAGAGTGAACGACTAAGGAGGAGGAGGAGGTCTATCTAAAAAGTCAAACGACTTGGGTAATTATTAGGGCAAAATGAAATCTCATGTAGTCAACACTGGTTCAATAATAAAGGTTGATGAAGAGATCTTGATCATTGTTTACAAATAGAAGAACCTTATAAAAATATATCTGAAATAAATATTTTACAATCTAGCGACTGGAGAACCAGTCTGTATCAATTTTTCCATGAAGAATTTAACACATGGCCAATATTTAGTAATTTTTTCTTCTTACCTCATGTGGGTTATTCCTTATACAACCTAAAATAAACTGGCAGTTTGTTTCATTGACAAGATACACGAACTTTGGTTTTATAGAATCAACATGTTTTTAATGAAATATTTCGGAAATTCGTCAAGGAAATAATCTCAGTCTATATCCGTGGTAAACAATTTACAAACTTTGGAATTTATGATGTAAAGTTATGCTGTATAGTAATTTATTGAAAGCCTAGCGTAACCTTAAACTTAAGTTAAACTTTGAAGACCAACAAAAGACTTTTCAGTATAATAATTAGTCTGAAAACGAATAAGCAACGAAAAACTTAATTCAAAATGATTTATGAGGGAGTTTAATATTAAATTTGGGGCAAGTCTTAAGCAATCCAAAGGACCCTTAACTTATCTCGAAAACCTAATGAAGGAAACAAAAGAAAAAACAATAACTCACGTACGGATTGCATAAAAATCCCGGGATTTTAGTAATCCCGGTTTTTCTGGCCGCACAAAGACATGAAATCGTTTAATTTTGCGAGAACAACGTCTGTGCTGTTCTAAATTTAATTACACCCTCATTCATCCCGATTCGTCCCGGAGGCATTTTTTTAGACTGATTTACCGTTCTGCTATTTTTGTTAAACGTACTTTGGCCATAATTGATTTCGGATTGTACATTTGTACAAAGACGATTTCGGACTTTTTATCGGTTCGTTTCGAGTTTTTCAGCACCTTAATTGAGCAGTTGATTGTTTGAATGATTTATTTGAAGACGTCGGAATTTATTGAAGGGTTGTGTTTTTAAGTATTTGGGGACAATCAGTGTTTTTAGGACCTTTAGCAAAAACGAAACTCTTAGGGTGTTTTTAATATCGTGCGGATTTTATTACACATGCGAAGTTGTATATCCGCACGATATTAAAAACACCCGCTAGCAAAAAAATTCAAAATGCAAAAATTTTCAATTCCATGCATTACTATAAATACTTGTGTGAAATGGACATTTGCGGGTGTTATTCGTGTGGGGCAATCCCGCAAGTGTGATCAAAACTGCACGACATTAGAAACGCTCTAATAAGATTAATCGTTCAAGAGAAAGACGAACAGCAAAGTTATGTACATGCCTCTATTTGTTCGAGAGAAAAAGGAAATTTCTTTTTCGTCTGGAACACGTAGACATATCAAACTGAAATTAATTTCGAACGTTCAGGTCTACTACACCTTGAAGCAGTGAAACAATTAAACATCTAAGTCAATGAAATCTAAAGATTCATTTATGCTTTGTTATTTTATTTTATTATTAAGGCTCACCAACAATTTGTTTACAATATTTTCCTGTTGAACATGCAGAAGATTGTACAGTGCAAACAAACCAATTACAGGCGTGCACAACATTCACAAATGCGTACCTAAATTCTTAGCAGGTATTTAGTTAGTTATGGAATATAAAGGGCTCGTTCACAAGGAAATCAAAACATTTAGGAGACTTTACGTCGACCATCAATCATAAAAGGCAAGAAGCAAGTAAAGCAAAAACACCGTAAACCGTAACTTTTGCTATTCGAAAAAATCTTCTAGATTCGTGAAAGAAAAATATTTGAAGTTGAACTATTTATATACCCAGCTAGATTTGGATGAAACCCTCGGTACAGCTAAGGAGTGGAATTCCCTGCTGGAGTCTGTGTTTTCTGATAGCTATAACCTATGGGTCTTTAAGTCATAAGTGAATAGGTTACTTGTAGGCAAGCGTGCTCCATCATCGGCCACATCATCGCTTACCATCAGGTGAGATAGTGCTCAAACGCGAGCCCGTCCATAATAAAAAAGACGAATCGTGTTTTACCGGTTTATAAAGATACGAAGTAGAATAAAAACCGTTATTTGTTTTTATCATCTTCGATAACTTTGTGCTGGAAATTATATCAGAACATTTAAACTGAAACATAAAGCTCCTTCGACGTTTGAATTTAAGACATTTTATTGAATAAAATAAAGACTCTTTCAAGATTCAAAGCATTTTATTTCAAACTAACTTTTGCCCGCGGGTTTGCCCGCGAACCTACATAAAATAAAGCCTACGTCATTCAGGAATAAAGCAGCTTTCTACCGGTGAAAAAATTTTAGGACTAGACAATCGGACCAGTACCTTCAGAGACTACCTCCTACAAACAAAAAAAAAACAAAGTTTACCTTTTTATTATATTAGTGTACATAAATCATGTACAGACACTTTTGAAATGTCAAAAAGTCAGTCAGAAAAATGAAGCTAAATTCCAAAGCGTGGATCTCTATGAAGAAGAATGTGCAACGAAACTCTATGGACACTCTTTCAATCATGTTATGTTTTCGTTATTACAAATATCTCGGTTACATGTTTCTTGTCACTTGTGTGTGAGAACAACGTAAAAATATAGATAACGTTAAAATAGCCATTGGCAGCTAAGCGATGACCAGCCTCCCTAGCCAAGTTACAACCAGTTTGTGTCGAATTCCGTTCTCTAATCGGTAACGCCTCGGTGACAGCAATTGTAGAAGGCGATATGTTGGTAGCCATGTTGACGCGCCTGAGTCGACCGCTCGTTCTACAATGTAGCGTTTGTCTAACAAAGGATGTAGCGTTAAACATTGTAGAAACGATTTTGAACGATGTGAACTTGGCTACGAATTGTCTATTCGTTTGTTCTGACCACGCGACTTTACGTTGAGATGACGTCATTCCCATACGTTTCATCACTTTTCGACAGCGTTAACGATTGCAGAATAACAACTTGACTAAGCGTACAGTTTCTAGAGACAGCACCCATTCACGGTCATGACGCAAATATTAGCACTACGCAGCTGAACCATTTTGAAGGGAACCGAATGATCAAACACACGCGCCACTATCAGTTAGACAGCTCAACTTTAGTATCTATATCAAAATCTTAAAACACGCCGAAGGCTTCTAGAGAAAAGAAATTTTCCTTTATCATGTTTACCATCAGAAAAAACGTTTCCAATTCTTAAAAAAAATCGATACAAAACAAGACAAAGCATAACCATGTGAGTATCACATAAGGTACTTCATACATACATAACAAGCTCCAACAATTTCCTCGTCGCCGACTTATGAGAGATGAGGAGACGCGCCGCCATTGGCACGTCTGAGATGAGCGACAAATGATATCGTGTTCCTTTTGGTGCATTCTCCCCTGTTATAGCTGATAGCACTGCTTGAGATGTTCGTGGCTCGAATTTGGTTCAGCATAAATGTTGTGTTATGTGATGTGGTGTTTTTTATATATGTTTCCTTTTATCAAGAAAATATTGGTATCTAGTAAGTTATGTGAATTTTAGGAGATCCAATGATGTAAATGTCTTTTGCGGTATCTCCTGATAGATCATTTTTAATTAGATTGTGATTTTCTGTTAAAGCATTTTTACCTTATCTATACAATTCACCACAGTTATTTTTACAAGTTGGTCGCTTAGATAAACGAAGTAAAAAGAAAAGTAAATGATGTTAACTCCAAAGAAGGTTTTTTTTTAAGGGGCCTCGTACTAGGGATAACTCCTGTGTTGTGAGCGCGTTCACAAACATGTAAACTCACATACACAAGACACCTAGATGTAGAACATCTGTACGTTATACCTACAAATATTTGTTCCAAATGGGAATTGAACCCAGAACACGCAACACAGCAGCCGATCGCTCAACCACTGCGCCAACCGTGACGTCGATAAGTTTGTAAAACCCGTAATCATTCACGTTACGGGACAGAATGTCCCCCAATATGACTCGCAACGCTCATTTTAAGTTACCTAGTGTCCCGCAACTTGCCCCCATTGTCCCTTAACATTTTACAACGCGTTTACGTGACGCGGAACATTTAGGACAATTTGACAGCATTGCACGTCATTTTTTTGGAGGATATTTTGTCTTCTAATATATCTGGGAAATCATCCAACGACATTTCTCGCCCTTGGATGGTGCGCAAGGTTATGTCAGACTTTTACTGACTAAGACCCGCTCCTAGTTCCTTCGTTGCCTTTCATACCAGGGCCGGTTTTTCCTTTAGAATCGAAACCATGACCTTAGTAGGTTTCGAGCTTGCTGGCCCCTACGGCTCGCTGACATCTCCTTGAGGCGTGCATGGAACTCTACGACGAGTTACCCATTGCTCGCCATCCGCAAACCCGCCATATATCTGAGGCTTATGGCTCAAATGTCTCATACCAAGGAATTTCAAAAACTATCCCCAAAGAACTCAAACAAAACTGCTTTGAAAGTCCTATTTGTAGGTAGTCCTATTGATTGACATCAACATGGTGTCCGTAGAGCACACCATAATACACTTGGCTTTAGAGCATCGTTCTCGCTGATGTAAGGCTGGCGTGTTCCTGTCCTATTAGCGGGTTCCGCTTCTCTTTGATGCACTAAGTAACGAATGCACGGTCAATTTTATTGTTAGGGGCTTTTAAAAAGATCTTCGTCAGTTGCACTATGTCTTTTTTTTGTGGGATATTAACCAATGATTTTTTCCGACCTGAGGGTACGGGGGTAAGGGGATTTTAAGTGAGTGTGTCAGACTTTAGTGACTAAAATAACACCTTCTTTTCGTTCCTAGGACTATAGGTTTCCTTTTTATAAATGCTTTATGGCTCTAGTGGGCATCGGCCCCTGGTACTTGGCCCCTTGGACTCAGTCTGGATGGATCTTTTAAATAATTTTTACTGGCGCAGTGTTACAAAACAGCCCTCATTTCAGCCAAAAGAGGCCCACTGTTGGACATAGGCCTTTCCCAAGTGTCGCCAGTGACCAGTCATCGATCCTCCACTTGGTAGGCTAACCAACACAGTAAACGGTCACCACTTTAGAACTCTACCTGAGACAAGACTATCTACACTTAAGTACTAAAATGAACCAAGCAGATTTAAGAACCGTGAAAATTACTAATTAGGCTATTCATGTGTCAGACGTAATTTGAGGTATTACTGAATAAAATATATTACAATATCACAGTCAAAACATACCTAAAACATCTCTCTTATAAATATTATAAACGAAAAATATTTTTGAGCACATTAATATCATAAATTACATAATATAAAAGCTTTACTTTTATATTGACGAGCAAGAAGAATCAAGGCCATGTCAATTAGTTACTAACTCCTAGAGAACTAGACTGAATTTCGAGCTCCAGGCAGTGTTTATTCTAGCAAAAAATAAGAAAATTCCTTCATATATATTCGGGTAGCAATAGACACAACAACATGACTATGTACCTCCATTCTCCGAGGCTTTATCACAGCATACCTAGACTAGCAAAAAGTTGGGCCTGCTGCTAAATTAGAGGCAAAACATAAAGCAAATTCATTAGCAAGCTGCAAACTATTTGTTCCTCAGTTTAGGATAATAAATGGAGGACAGCCTGAATTAGTAGTTTATTAGGCAAATACACAGAATAACTTTTAGATTTAGAGAGAATAAATCCAACACAACTTTTAAAACTAGGTTTTGAGCGGGTCACGTCAGTTGTACGCACAGTGACCACTACTGGTGGGTTACCATAACGTTCAAAGTAAGATTCATCATCATCGTTATCATCATTTCAGCCGATATACGTCCACTGTTGGACATAGGCCTCCCACAAGCGTCGCCACAACGATCGTTCCTGTGCGTCTTGTTTCCATCGGTTTCCCTCAACCTTCACCAGGTCATCGGTCCACCTTAAAGTAAGATTATTTTATTCTTATTTTAGTGTAGGTAAGAGATGGCGCTAGACAACCTGTATAGCTCTGTCTCTTACCCACACTGGAATAAGTATCATAAAATCTTACTTTGAACGTCATGGTAATCCACCTGGTCCAGTGTCTCCACACAGTGGGTTCGTGCAATGGTAAGCGCCATCAAGGACAGCCCACAAAGAGGTGGGACGATAAAGGTACAACTATATTGTACACACGTGGACCACGTACGCCAATCTTGCGTGTCAGTCTCCATATTTTATATGGAAACAATATCCACGCCACGCGACGACACGAGACTTCGTTCTACGTACAAATCAGAGAAGAGTGAGATCCCAGGGCAGCCAGAAGTTACGTATTTTCTCACGATGTAAATGTGGACGATTGAGTACTCTTAGTATGTACTAAGAACGCATGCCTATCTGCTAGCTTGCTTAGACGGCCAACTTTCAGGTATCAGGTAATTAAGGTACATAAAAATTTTGATTTGATTACCTGATATGATGATTCTATAGGAACTAAATATCATCCAAGTAGATATATCTAGGTTTCCTTTACTCAACCGTGTAGAATGTTGCCATTATAATAACGAGATTGGCCAAGGATTTATTCTGGCGATCCTAAATAAATCCTAAGTGAACAACATTGAATGAATGAGGGCTTTTAGTTAATTAGAAGGAGAATAATTTATCGAAAGATAAACGTAGGTACTACATTGTACACATATCTTTATGTTTTATCTTGTGGGTACTTAGATATAATTTAACTGTAGATTCTGCTAGCAGCTTCACTATAATGAGTGTAAAGAAATATTACAAGGAAATACACGATGAAATTTTTAATCCGGAAGATTAAAATTTCATCCAAACTCGTTCAGTCGTTTTAGCGTAAGGGAGTGATAGACACACAAATAAGTAATTACTATTTATATTAGTGTAATTGTTCCTACTAAGTTTTTTCGCAACTTTGTAAATATTTTTAGAAGCCACACACCCTGTTCCTACAATAATATCTATGGCGCTGGCGTGTGAAAGAGAAAAAGGTGTTTGACTTATTTAATTATGTTTTTTTTTTTAATATTTCGTCATCATCATCAAAGACCCTCAAGTGTCGCCACAACGAATGTTACTATTCGTCTCGCATCCATCGGACTCCTGCGACACGATATTCAAAATAAATAAACTTTTAAAATTAATTAAACGTAAACGATCCTGCTCATAAACAAAAGACGTCCATTTTCTATTTATGTAACATTAGATTAGATATTAATTTTATATCGTGAAAAGTCTGAACAACAAACACAGTACACATACAGCAAAACAAAGCAAATACAGTTTTAGTTCAAAAGAATATAACATGATAATGTTAGATTCTTTTGAACAGTTTTAGTAAATATAAGTAATGAACAAGTAACTCTGAGACACTAACATGGCTCTCAAACGATAATAAATTTCAAAGAATTCAATAAAAAACTTCTAGAGATCTTCTGCTAGGCCCATTAGTACATAATGTGACATATAATGTGACAGTAACTATTTTTAAGTTAAGAAATTGATGTAATTCGATTCTAAGAATCCCAGAAAGGTAAAAAAGGTCACATCGTCTTTATATCTAGTCAATATAAAATTTTATTTTATAAACCAAAATGTATGATACGTGAAAATTACGTAAATTGATAACTATTTAAATAGTATATACATAATAAGCACCGCAACTAAGTGCTCGGTTTATGAATGTACCCAGAAAGCTGGAGTCCGCGATGAATGGCGCCGCATTACAAGGATGATCACTTATCATGATTCACACTGATGATCACGACCACTCTGGCAAGAGTGTACCGACTCAGAAGAAGAAGAATAAGCACAAGACGCTTATATTCCTTGATTTGTCGATCTATATCTACAGTAGGTATATAAGGTACTTTCTCTCCATACGGCCCTGTTGAGCCATATGGAGCAGCACGAAGTCTTGGCCAAGCGCGTATCTCGCAAAGACTCGTATTAGATAACAAAAACGTAGTACAGGTATACACAATTTTCGTCAGTCAGAGTTGAGCATAGTACCATCAATAGGTAACAAATCCAAAGTTTGAGCTACTACTAACAAATTAAAAATCCAAGCTGCTTCTTACTGACTAATTCAAAGTTTAGGTTACTAATGAGGAATTCAGTGTCTAGTTTGCTACTGACGAATTCAAAGTCTGGGTTGCTACTGACTAATTCACAGTCTGGACTGCTACAGATAAATTTCAAATATGGACTTCTACTGATAAATCCAAAATGTAGCTGCAACTGAAAACAAAAATCTGAGAAAAACTTTCAGTTATTTAGACATCAAAATAAAAAATAAAAAAATATCAAAATAGCATTGAAAGGAAATTTTCTTACAAGAGTAAAATTCGGAATTAATATTTGAATCCAGTCTGTGCTGATGGCTAGAAATCTACTAACAAATACCAGAAAGGTAAATCTAATGAAGGTTTACTCAACAAGGGATTACACAACTAGCTAGACCAACGAGGCAGAGCAGTAGTATAGGTTTGCTGTTAATTGTACATGTCGGCAAATTGTTACGTTTTTTTTTATCTGTTATAAACTAGTACATGACTGCGATCCCGCCTGATGGTAAGCAGTGATGCAATCGTTGATGGTGAGGCGCACTAGTTTATTAAGAGCCTATTCACTCTAGCCTTGAAGACACCCAAATTATAAACGGACGGGAAAACCGCAGCAGGCAGACTGTTCCAGTCCTTCGAAGTACGCGGTATAAATGACGAGGCGAAACGCTTAGTCCGGACCGTAGATGTTTCAACAACGTAAGGGTGGATACTCGCCGTGCGTTGGTTTGTCCGATGATAGAAATGAGATGGCGGAATCAAGTTATGCAATTCCTGCGCACATTCTCCAAAATGCAATCTGTAAAACACCGAAAGGCTGGCTACCCTACGCCTGTGCTCAAGGCTTTGAAGATTGGACTTAACCAAATCTGGATCACCAATCAGCACGCCTTTCCACCGAGTCCAATTGGTGTTGGTTTACCAACATCTGTATGACATTCAAAATTAACTGAAACTATTATATCTGAAGGATTCAAATTATTTAATAAATTTCCAAAAGGCCTCAAAGAATCTAAATCTAAAAACCATTTTAAGAAGTTAATCAAACACTTTTTATTGAAAGAAAGAAATCAAACACGTTTACATATTTGAAACACACAGCTTCTACCATAGTGACGAGCCAAATCCAGTTACGCTTATATACGTTTCTCTTAGTTTAAACTTTAACTTGTTAAATTACTTTGAGTTGTTAACCAGTGTATGGAACCAACTTTTTTTTTTGATCAACCCTCAAAACATGTAATAGTCGATGTCTAGTTTAGTCATACGTCCAACTTAATTGATTTATGTTTATACTCTGTTCAAAACAATATTAGACATTTATGAAAACCTTTTATTTCTGTCCGTTCAATTTTGACTTTTATTACGTTAGTGGCATGATAGATGGCGGCTGCAATAAATAGTTAGTATTGTAAACAGTTTTATTTTTTGCTTTTAATGCAATCCTTATGCTTACGAAATCTAGAAGTTAAAATTGGTTGAACAGACATTAAAAAAAGTTTCTTTAAATGTCTAATCTTAACGCGATTAAGGTTTAGTTTTAAAATTCTCATGTAGGTAAGTACCCAGAGAACACGGTGGAGCACACAGTCGAGGTGTGCCCTGCTTGGGTGGAGCATCGCCGTGCCCTCGTGGGGGCGATCGGCGGCGGAGACTTCTGATCCCGATTTCCGGCCACCGTAGGCGCGGGCTTGCGGACAGTGAGCAATGGGTAGCTCGCTGTCCGGCCGTCCGGTAATTGTCTGGACCAAACCCAAGTCGTCAATGGCGCGCACTGTTCCCGCGCGCCTCAAAGAGTTGTCAGCAATAGCAGGGACCCAGCCGGGTCGAAGCCTACTGGGACTAGAACCGAAAGGGCGCTCGAGCCCCGGTATGAAGGCTAGAAGGAACAGGGTGGGTTTTCAGTAAGAGTCTGACACTATATCCCGCTCCGCCCAAGAGCAGGGGTTGCCATTGGATGATTTTTCCCACCGTAAAAAAATGTGTGTAAGTAAATTTATAATTTTTATGTGAATAAACGATGTTAAACCTCGAAACGAAACTTTAAGCTTACAGGAATTACCACATTAAGTCTCCTAAAAGCACCAAAATAAAAACTATTTTCACAAACCATCTAACGCTGCCAACAAGTCCATTCAGCCAGAACAAAGTGCTTCCTGGGTTTAGTTTTCAACGTGTTCATAGAGTCAACAAATGCTACAATGCTTTGAAGGTTCTACATTGTTTGCGATCTCTGAAATCCCTGACACAGAAGCCTGAGGTATTAAACAATTCATAGTAGGACCACGTAAGTTTAATTGTGTAAGTTTATGAAGATATGTTGTGGACTGTATGGCTTCCATTAGTGGGTTATGTGACTAAAAGTAATTGTTGTTAAATGTTACGGAATAACATAGTGGCTTATGTGACGAAAAGTAATTGTAGTCAAATGTAACGGAATAATAGTTATTTATTTTTTTACTAAAGGGTTTACGCTTGGCCATTATCTCGAGCATGCTTACCTAGAAGTAACTCATTCAGTCTTTTTTTTTCGGTAGTAAAATCATTGGAGCGGGGGGAGCGAGAGGGTGTGTCAGACTTTTACTACCTAAAAACACACTCCTTTTCCGTTGCCTTTCACACCAGGGCTGAGTCTTCCTTTAAGAAGCAGACCCTTGGCTCCAGTAGGCTTCGACCTTAACTTATTCACTTTTTAATAAACCTTTTGTATGCCGTAATTAGAGACACAATTAAAAATGTATTGTGTCCCGCGTGGATTCGCGTTCCGGCCATACAACGGGTTAAAGATCCCCAGGTTGTACCTATCACGGAGCATAGATTCTGACAGGTAATTCCACTCCTTAGCTGTATGCTACGCACAATGAATGAGCACACATATGCTCTATCACCGACCACATTGTCACTATCCATCAGGTGAAATATGTAGTGGTCTAACACAAGCTTGTCAACGATGAAAAAAAAAAGTAGATTTACTTACTGTGTGACAGGATTTCCTGAAAAAAATGTCGAATTTATGCCAAGCCCTTGTACAAACATTCATGTTTTTGGAGATGAATTTTTGATCCTATCCTATGAAAAATACTTCGAGAAGCCTTCCAACGCTGCGTGTACGCGGTCGCCACTCCAAAACCTTTCGGCTTCAACGACCATCTACTCTACTGTACCCCTAGACGCAGCGTCGGTCCACCTTGTGGGAACCTTTCTAGGTTCCCACAAGGTGGACCGATGACCTTGTGAACCATTGGTTATGGCGACACTTGGGGGAGGTTTATGTCTAACAGTGGTCGTTTTTCGGCTGAAATGATAATGAATCTATACAGAAGTAAGTAAGCATTAATGCTTCCTTTGTGAAGGAACTCTGTGAAGTTTCATTTATTTATTTGTTTAATGAACCAAAACGACAAAATGCCTATTACACTGGTTAAATTAGGGGCATGTTGTGTAAAACATATTAATGTAAATATAACACATTGATTAATATAAAACAATCATGCTTCTAGGTCCAGCAATTTAGGGTCATATTTCACCGGGCCACTATGGTGGCGCGACCAGTTGTCGCCACGCGCCATTGTATCCCGGTGAAATATAGTCCTAAGCTATCAAACTACACACCATACAGACACCAGAGTCGCCACACGTCCGAGCTGGTCGCGCCACCAAATTGGTTGCGCAACCAAACGGACACAAGGTGAGTAACTCTCTATAGAGCTGTACACATTTTGTTGGTGGCGGCGACCAGTTACGCCGCTATGGTGTCCCGAAGAAATAATTTCGTTTATATTATGTTGTTTTATAATAATTACATTTTCCACAATAGAAATACAACTTAATATCCAAATAAATAACAAAAATGAATTACAAGGACATAATTAACCCTACATTTATCGTTTAAGCAGTCATAACTCATAACAGCTAATCAATTCGAAGTAAACCTGGTTTTCCATTCATTCCTAGATTGCGTTTACAAAGGCATGTTATTAAGTTTATTGAAATCGTCTAGACAATAAATTGCTGTGCTATACTTTGTAACTAGAATCAAGGTCAATGGTAAAATATGTACAGTCGAGTCGTTTATACTTTCGTCAGTTGTTTTTTTTTAACAAGTCGGCTACGTAGAATTTGAAGCTTAAAATAAAATCTTTTAAAACAAAGTAATGTAGTCGTTTTAAGAGGACTGTTCATTTCATGAAAATAAGTATAAACAGCCTTATCCTACTCCCACTACAGGGATTCAGACCCCTCCTTCTTATCTTATATCAAACTTTCAATTTCTATGTTCTTCCCATGCCAAGAATCTGCGTTCTTCCAATAACCTTCTTCTGCTTTGTCCTTCTCATTCTTCTGATTTTGTCCATTCTTCCTTTCATATACAGTCTATTCTTCTGTGGAATGCGCTTCCTCTTGACATCAGGACGGCCACCAGTCGGTATGCATTTAAGCGGAAGTTGCGGCTTCATTTTCAACAGAAATAGCGGAGTAGTCTCAAAAATCCTTTCGTTACCTTATATAAATTATATATATTTGTATGTATGTAGGTTTATATTATATTGAATATTTAAGTATGTTTATTATATAAATATTTGTACACTTGTTTTCTTATCAAAATATTCTTTTTTTTTTTATGCACCTGCCATGTTTTCTCTTCACCACCCTAGGTTGACTGGTAGAGAATGCCTAAGGCATTAAGTCCGCCTTTGTACCTTTGTGTTGCATGA
Source organism: Mythimna albipuncta (assembly GCA_929112965.1). Taxonomy (NCBI): domain Eukaryota; kingdom Metazoa; phylum Arthropoda; class Insecta; order Lepidoptera; family Noctuidae; genus Mythimna; species Mythimna albipuncta. The sequence continues at coordinate 32,307,761 of OV815959.1, forward strand.
AGTTTTTTAAATAAAAAAAAAATTCAGGCCTCCTCTCTAGGAGAGGGAATGGACCGTAATCCACCACTCTGGCTAGTGGTTGGTGGATGTCACATTTCTTCAAATTTCTGGTTTTAGGATAAGCCGGTTTCCACATGATGTTTTCCTTCACCATTTTAAGAGCAATGGTGATGATATAAATTACACAAAGTAATGCGCCTAGCTAATTTTGAACCTACTCGTAAGTCGCGGCCGTCACTACTAAATCAAGGCTGTATTGTTTAATTTTTATCATCAGTGTTACAGTTTTTATTACAAATGAGAGTGGTTCTGTAAAATTTAAGTCATGACAATATCGAGTTTTATTAACTTTACATTATCTTTATTAATAGCAAAACATACTTTTTGGTGGCGAACATATTTTTACGGTGACTGTGCAAATGGTACAATAAAAGTAATCTTCTAGGTACAAGCAATATGGCGAAGTAAATTGAGTTCATATCGCGGTTTCCATCGCGCGCAACAGACAGAGGAGATTTTTTTTGTAGTGATACCGACAAGTTCGCAAACAAAAATGATTACTATTTCTTTTACTTGGTTTTAAAAAAAATTGTTTTTACGTTTTTGTTTCACAAGTTTTACAGTATTTTATTAGTTGAAGGTTAAAACTAACAAAAATAGGTACAGGTTTGATAAAAACTAAAACTCTAGTCAATAGTTTTAGGTTTTTAAATAGCCATAAAGTTTTCGATCCGCTCTAGTTTTACACGTGTGCACTTTTCACATTAACCTCTCAAATGGTGAAAACCACATGTTAAATCATTCAAGAGTTTTTGAGTTTATAGTGAGAAAGACAGAAGAGGTGGATTTTGTTTTATAACAAACTAGATGACTGCTGGAAAAACTAGATACGAGATAGATGAATAACTATTGCTGTTTTGGAGGTATGAGGAATAGAGATTAAAGTCCCACATGCCTCCATTGAAAAGGGAGGATCCTCAGAGCAGACGGGTGTTATAGTCGAGCGACTGCCCAATAGATGATTTCAGGTTGTGGTATATGTTCGAATCGCGCGGAGAACTGTGATTAAGTGATGCAGGATTTCGTACTTTCTTCGTAGTTCTTATGTGGCGCCATAGATGTCGCTACACTGTCATTTTTCAATGTCTGGATATTATTTTAGTTTTTTTTACGTGTTTCCGATAGTTTAAAATTTATTCGGGGTGGAGACAAATCTAACAAAGCAAAAATCATTAAAATCGGTTCAGCCGTTTTTGAGTCATAAATCGTGTATCTAACGCGACTCTGTTTTATGTAAATAAGAAGATACACGCCAAAAAACATGTAAACAATACGAAAGGAAAGAAGCCTAAACATATCTGTAAATACTGGGTCAACAAGTTAATGTCATCGTAATTACTGTGACAAAAGCACGTTCACGTGGAGTATGTCTTCACAAAGTTATCCTGAGTACAGCGAGTGGAGTGAGGTTGTAATGCTTTCAGTAAACGTGTCACATAGTTTGATAAACTTTAAGCGCTGTTAGAACAAGGTAAAACTGGAACAATCTGTTTTAAGAGTGGTCTACTAGAGATAGATTTACAAATAATCGTTTTTACATGATGATGACGTTATTTCACATCTTTCTAAAAATATTTTGGAAACACAGATATTTTGTAGATATTATCTAGGTTTCTTTTGAAATTAAAAGATTTTTTTTTAAACTAATCAGAAAGACCTTTTGAAAATCTGCTATTGTGCGTGAACAATTCGTCCTTCATAATGTACTCAATAATTTAAAAAATAAAGGGAGTATTTCTACAGACACTGTGCTTTTATTCGAGATTATTTTTTTTGTATTACCCATTACTGCCCCACTGTTGAGCAAAGGTCTCCTCAAAGCCCTTCCAAACTTTCTTCTCCTGCGCCGTCTCAAACCAGTCTTCGCGGTACATAATCAACAATCTAGATTTTAAATGATAAAAATTGTTTTCCAAAAACTTTTAATTATAAGAAAGAAACACTTATTTTCTGGTACAAGTTTTGTGACGTATTCAAGTCATTGGCGAAATTACCGAATGCCAACAGTTTTCAGGCATTATCTGTCTTTACTCGCAATGCCTCTTTATCAAGCATTACATTGGATTGCGTTGTATAAAGCAACAGGCTTTTAAAACATTGAAAAGTTGACTACATATGCTCCGAATATGGCTCTGAAAGAGCCCTTTTAAGATCAGCAATTATTGAATAACATTCGCTTTATGTAGAAACCGACACATGATGAGTTTTTAACGAGGAAAGTGTCCAAATGTAACACAAAAAAAAAAAAATAATTATGATGACTCACTTTAATAACGTCGAACTTGACCTTACATTATTTTACGACCAAAAAGATACTCGGAACTTGGCCATATTTTCACAGTTTTAGGATCTGTTTTTTATCGTAAATTTACTGCTGGCTTTCTATCTCAGTTTATAGGCCGTCTGTTACTACACCAGTAAAATTACTAAGACAAAATTTTATAGGGACGGTTATCAAATATTAGAGCCAAGATCTCACTCGAATACTTTTGGAATATTGAGTTAGAAAGTATTTTGGGCCTGATCGAAAGTTAGATTTGATTTTGATAACGCCCGGAGGTTAGATCGATCAAGTGTTGATTGGCAATCGACAGGTTTTGAACTATATTTTAATGTATTTTTTTTCTCACTGCGTCGACTTGAAATATCTTAGACAGATAAAAAAACTAAATTCAAACCTATTTCAACTAAAATATTTACAGGTATTTTTGGATTGTCAAGGAAAGGAAGTCAGAAAAAATAATCTAATTGCAGATTCCAAAGTGTAGATCTCTGTGCGTTGAAAGGCTTCTCACATGGTGGACCGATGATCTGGTAAGCGTCGCAAGAATCCAATGGATGTGAGATACACAGGACCGGTCTGTGTACTGACGCTTGGGGATGCCAATGTTCATAGTGAACGCCTTTCGACTAAAAATTACTATGATGATGATAATACGAGTATCTCTATGGAATAAATCGTATAAGAAATTCCGCTAATACTCTTTTGAATCTAGTTATGTTTTACGAAAATTCTTTTTACATACCTACGTATTTCTTGTCTCAAAATATAATGACTAACACTTTTGCAAAAGTATTTTATAAGCATTGCCTTGATCTTCTGGGCACGTTTCTGGAGATAGTGATGTGGAGGAATACGTCAGAGGGTATTTTGTATTTGTATTTAAGTACATAGTTACCATAAGTTTCGCCTAAATAGATAGTTGATATTTAAATTTCATAATAAAGATTTATAAAATACTAGCTTTTTCCCGCGGCTTCACCCGCGTACATAAAATATAGCCTATGTATTTTGGAAATAAAGCAGCTTTCTATCTGTGAAAAAATTTTAGCAATCGGAGCAGTACTTTCAGAGATTACAAAAATAAAAACAAAATTTACCTCTTTATAATATTAGTGTAGAAAAGCCTCCTAGAGGAATACGGGACAGAATGTAAATTTTCACATACCTGCATTGAAAAGGAAGGATCCTCCGACCAGACGGACGTTTTATCTGATCTGGGTAACTGCCTGACAGACGATTTTGGACTGTTGTATATGTTCAAATCGCGCGGAGAACTGTAATGACACGATGCAGGATTTTGTACTTTAATTCGTATGTGTCTTATGTGACGTCACAAATGTCACCACAGCCTTTTGTAAAACGAAGAAATAAGTATTTTATTTACCCAAAGGGGTCCGCGAAAGAGAAAGCGTGATGAACTAGAGAGATTCCACCAGAGCTGGAAAAAAGAAGCCGAGCGCGTGAAAGATACAAGGGGTGGATGGAGACCTTTGCCCAGGGGTGAGACAGAAAAGGCTAACAAAAAAAAAACGGGTCTGTTTTCAAGTTCCATAACATCGTCTCTCTTATACCTCTGTGTCTCACAAAGTAGTTTCATCTAGCTAGGGTGTCTTATTACTGCGATAATGGTCCTTCATATAGAACAAAACAAGAAGGACATTCAATTACCTACCCGTATAATACAAATAAAGGCGCCGGAGGTACAGAAACACTCCCTAATACAGGGAGATCCAAAACAAAGCTATAAAAAGCTTGTAAGCACCCGAGAGAAATATTATGTGCGATTGAGTGAATTTCCATACTAGAATAATCGAGCGTAACTCTTATTTGGCAATGTTTGGAAAGGTTAAATGGTGTCTTCAAGGCTAGACTGAATAGGCTCTTAATAAACAGCGTAATTGTTGTTACAAAAATCTATGTATATAGGGTGACTGGTAATTAGTCTACGATACTTAAACACGTGATTCTGCTCATGATAACCAACAACTTTTTCTATGGGAACAAACCAGAAATCGCGAAGAAAAATTAAGCTGTTCAGTACATTTATATTTGCCTAATGTACTGAACAGCTGATACTTTTTTCACGATTTCGGCTTTGCTTCCATAATAAAAATTGTTTGTTATCATGACCACAATCACGTGTTTAAATATCGTACACTAATTGCTAGTCACCCTAATAAGGTGACTGGTAATTAGTCAATGATACTGATACACGTCATTGAACTCATGATTACAAACAATTTTCTCAAACAAACTTTTTTTTTATTTATTAGTTTTAACACAATAACAAAACAGCTGCTTAAAAATACGCGCGCGACCGCTCAGCTGTTAACCGCGTAACGCTGTTGTCTCATGTACTTTACCTACAATAGTGATAGTGCACCCGGACAGCTTGCAAACCCATCGGTATATGTACCTGATCAGTTTAGTTACTTACATGCATGTTCCGGTTAAATAATATATAAGTTAAATAATGAGTATAAAAAAAGTTTATTTGGGTAAGTTGTCAGTAATCTTGAGTACAGTCACGTGTATAATTATCGGTCACTAATTGCCAGTCACCCTATATAAATGTTAAAAACCACTCACCAATTAATCACGAAATCTCAGAAACTATAACATCTACAAACTTAAAATTTGATAGGTAGGTTCCATATAAGATGTAGTAGACATCCGCTAAGAACGGATTTTCTGAAGTTCACTCCTTAAGGGTATGAAATAGGGGTCCATAGTATGTAGGAGTAACCGAATTTCACGCGAGCAAAGCCGCTGGCAAAAGGTAGTAACTGATAATATTATCAGAATGTAGCAGTATCAGGAATAATACCTGCCCAGTGATTGGGCTAGTAAGGAGCTAATCCCGTCCGAAAAAGAGGCTATGGTAGAGTGTTCCAGCAGTAACCGTTCCAGCGTCTTTATGTCGACACAGCGACCGGCCCACGCTGAAAACAAGCGCTGTGAGCTCAACGCATTATGCGTGAGGCCGCAGCTTTATGCTGAGCGTTCGGCCGTTTTGCGCGGAAGAGACGCATATCTTCCCTATCAATTGATGTTATGTTCTGTTACCTACTTTTAAGGTTGCGTCTTTAAAGTGTAAATAAACTGTTTCTCTTTCTTTTCTTTCTTCAGTGTACGAATATCTCACTTCAGGCAGTCTCCAAGTGGGATGAAGCCAATCTGGTAGGATTCACCTCCGCCAAAACAAGCGTGTCTGTTCACCTTAGCTCCTGCTTTTTGGAATGTATCCTTGGAGTGCATCGCCTTCAGCTTTTGGGAATTGAAATTTCCTCAGACTTGAATTAATTTTAGGTGGTTCATTGAGTCCAAAGCCAAGATAGCTTCTAGAAAACTTGGTGGCAAAAGTCTGGCGGTATTTCACACCGGGACAGCTTTTATTTTATACAAAGCACATTTGCACAACTGGCAAGAAACTCCATGGATACTCTTTTAAAAAAAGTAGTGGTGTCTTCGGCTAGAGTGAATTGGCTCTTAATAAACTAGTGCGCCTCACCATCAACGATTGCAATACTGCTTATCATCAGGTGGGATTGCAGTCAAGCTCTAGTTTATATCAATTAAAAAAAAGTAATACTGTTCACAAATTAATTCTAAAAGACAAGAGCTAAAAATAGATTTCAGGCAAGTGATAAATTTTCATTAAAAAAATTATTTCCCGAAACCTCACGTACAGTCGCACTTGTTCCCAATATAATCAATCGAAGCACTGTACTGTAAAATATTCTAGGTAGAGCTCAGTGGAGTTGAATGGGCCACTTTGGCGAACCAATGAGGTATATTTCACGCCTTTTACGATCGTCAAGGTTGTCTCTAGATAGTGAGAAGTGCCTTCGTGTTTCTAGGGCGGAGGTTATGATCGATTTACGAGACACAGATGGTTTTGACGTTGTCCAAGTTTTTGTGTCTGGCTCTATTTAGTTTTTTAGGGTTTCGTACCTCAAAATGAAAAAATGGAACCCTTATAAGATCGCTTTGTTGTCCGTCACTCTGTATGTCTGTCTGTCATGACCCTTTATCTTTGGAACACATGGCGGTATTGAGTTGAAATTTAAATTATGTACTTTGGTCTGCGGTCTGCTCCCTTGAAGCTGTAAAAAAATTAGACTTCTATGCCTATATTTTGTTATCGTATTCAGACACATTTATAGGAATCAATCTGAAAACGACACAAAAAAGAAACTGTTTTTTTTTTTGAGATTCAGAAAAATCAATTTGCATGTCCGACGCGCACTTGACCAGTTTTTTTTTTAAATTTTGTGACTTTTCTCGTTCTAGGTTGGAGCTTTTGGGCGTGGTAGACTATTACTAACTTAAATCCATATTCACATATATCCTCCAACAAGTAGACAAGATTAATCCTATTACAGAGAACTACGAAAACCAAAAATCAAAAAAAAAAAAAAAATTGAACGAAAAAATCTCAAATCAAATTCTAAACAAAAAATTCTCTTATTTCCAGCATTCCGCTTACCATCAGGTGAGATAGTGGTCAAACGCAAGCCTTTCATTAATAAAAAAAAAAAATCCCCTCACTTTGAACTAACGTCACTATTAAGTATTACAAAACGCCGCCAATACTAAAATAATTAGTGGTCTTTCCAATATTATTTACTAAAGTTACCAAGCTGACCGACTTCAGGGACTGCCCTCAAGCGACAGACGGCTATTTCTAAATAGTAGACCAACATTCTTAGAAAGTAAACTGTATCACAGAATAGAAAGATACAGTAGGTTTGCTCTTTGTAATGAGCGAAAATGCACGCACACATAGACACGCTTTTGCGGATGATGACCAATGGGTAGGTACTAATAGAGTCATGGCTAAAAGTATTACAAATTCTTTATTCGATTAAACATTCAAGTACAGACTTATAACTACTTACAGAATTGAAAGACGTACATGCACCTCACAACGGATGAGAGAACTAATCCCAAATCTATACTAGGAACTAACCTGTGCAATTGTAGAGTCCGTTCCACAACCCACTTGCAATCCACTTACATCGATCAGCGCATTATAGCTATAAGTATTTGAGGTCACCAGGCTCCCAAAATAGGTAGTATGAAATTGATGCTCGTGATCCTAAAACGCAAAAGGTAAGTGATGGAACAGGAGTGTAGTTTTGATTGAATCAAGATCATCTTCTAGCTCCGCCCTAAAGCAGGAGACGTCATCGGATGATATTCCTTCTTTAAAAAAAAAAAAAACAATAGTAGAGGCCTATCAGAGCCAATATCGACTAGGGCTACGGGATTTTTTTAAATAGGAAATCCACTCTCTCTACCCTAGCGTGGGAGAAGTCATAAGATAATTTCACGCTTCCAAAAAAAATTAGACATATTTCACGAGTGCGAGAGATTTTTTTTGAGTTCGCCACACGTATCTACGCGTTCATGTATGCGTACACCTGTTTTCGTTCGTTGTACGGAGTTGATCTACTGTACTTGTCAATGTTGTGACTGTATCGCGATATACCTCGACAGAAAGTCTTGACCTTAAAGTAATTTGTAAAATATTCCATGAAACAACGCTTTAGTTAAACTTTAGCTACATTTTACTTGAGTGATTAATCTGCTTTACTGGCGCTTTGATATTATAAAGCGTAGCTATCAAGGATTTAATGAGAAAAGTCAGATAATAAAACAAAGTTTTTCCCATAGAATTCGTTTATTTTCTTTTACTTATCAACTGTTGAAACTTCAAATATTTGCCATCCATTTCCAATAATCCGATTGAGTTCATATTTTGCTCGTTTGTTTTCTTTGAATACCTCTCTTTTGCTCATTAAAAGTTGACTAACGAACGTGTCGCTTCAAAATCAACACTAATTACCGTTCACGGCTTTATTTCACATTAGACGGATTCCTATCCGTTTCAGATTCAGCGGGAAGTAACGCCCTACTGTCACCATTGTACGGGTTGCTAGAAGAACATGGTGGAGCATACTTTGGAGGACCACCTCGCTTGGGCGGTTCCCAAATACCATCAACGCGAGTTTCGATAATGAATCAATCGACGGTACGTTTTTTTCCACACCACGACCCTCAAAGACTTGTCAGCATGATTGATGGGGGCGATGTCTGGTAGGACTTTGTGAAGAAATAGAACGCAAGGGATAACTGAAAAGTACACCTCCTAGCCTTTTCATAACTAGGGTCGGTTTTTAGTCTAACCGGATGCGGCTCCGTATTTTTACATGGAATGACTGCCTATCAGACTTTCATAACGAAGCAATTAGCCAGTAAGTACTGAGCAAAGGTAAGTAGAGAGCAGTAGTAGCCGAGTAGTAACGGCCCCGACTCATCACAAGTTTACACCACCGACACTAAGTACAACACAGGTCACGGCAGGTCATAGCGGGTATAAGGCGCCAGCAAACAGGTGAGTGCAAATGCTAAACCACCCCTCCGTCACCTTAATGGCCCTGTGACTATGTGTTTTTGCTGACATAACAACCTTATAATTTTGTGTATTTTCAAGATACAGTTTTGAAATTTTGTACATAGATTCTTTACGTAAAATACTAGACAGATGTTTCAGGCTTCACAAATACTAAAAATAAGGGTACGCAACTCTAATAAGCCTGTTTTCAGGAAGAATATCTGATAATTCTACCGCAAAGGACAGGAGATACCAAAGGAACAAAATACGGTTCAAATTACGAGAGGCGATTCAGCGGTTCTCAGCCTGACGTTGATTAGGGAGTGAGTGATGGGTCTGTGTTTGTCGTGAATGTTTTAAACTGAAATATTGCCTTTGTGGTTACCCATTAACTATTAAAGATACTCTGTAATTAATCAAATACTGTGTATCATTTATTTAGATAGAGATAGATGGGTATTTTTTGGTGGAAAAATGATTTAAAAGACATCTCCCGCCCTTGAGCGAGAGGACGAGTCAGACTTTTACTGAAAAACTTCCTTCTTTGCCATTGTTCTAAGCCCCGGAGATCTCTTTCGCATGACCTATAGCCCCAGTAGGATTCGACCCTGTTGGGCCCCTACGGTTGGTGATAAGTCTTTGAGACGCGCGTGGAACACTACGCGTTGTCGACGACTTGGACTCGGCCCGGACGGTTACCGGATTGCTACCCGCTGCTCGAGATCGGAATCCCGGCGGCAGAGATATAGGTCTTGGAAATCGGTTGTAATGAAACAGGCATGTGATGTATATGAATGGGTAAATTGTCGTGTTAAATTATGTATGCGTGTGCATAAAAAGAAAATATAAAAAAGCAGTGCGTGGAATATGTTTACATATTTGTTGTTGATTTTTTTTTTCAATCCATACAACATTATTTTTAGTATAATTATGTGAAACCTAAATAGTTTGTTCAGTAACTGAATCGATCTAATAATTTTTAAGCTATGTTATGTTTCTTCACCAAAAATATTTAAAAAGAGGTCACAAGTTGGACACCACCAATACTACAATACAACACAGGTCACGACATGTTAAAGCGGTCATTATACACTAGCACACAGCTAGATGCGGAAGTAAAACCCCCCCGAGTGGCACGGTGATCAGGTAATTGTGCGGCCAACCAAGTAACATGACAAGCTTATAACTTCGTGATTTTTCATTGTTCAGTTATGAAACTTCTTTGCATAAAAATACTAGACACGTTTTGGTTTTGCAAATATACTAACGAATGTTGTATATATGTTATATTTCAATATAACACGTCTATAGCCCAGACTAAACATTTACGGTCATTTATACCGTGTACATCAAAGGCCGGGAACAATACCATTAGCCTGCTGCGGTTTTTCAGTCTGTTTATAATTTATTTTTCTTCAAAGCTAGAGTGAATAGGCTCTTAATAAACTACGCCTCACTATCAACAATTGCTTCACTGCGTACTATCAGGGGCTCCTACGCCGTCAAGCACTAGTTCATATTAAAAAATATAACAGCTAAAAAATACCGAGACTATAAATTAGGGCCGACGCTTACCCTAAGGCCGACGCCTGCCAAGGTTGTGAGTAGTTCAAAGGAGTTATCATAGCCCTCGCGAAAAGGGCCAGTGAAGGAATACTGTAGGGTTTAGTCTGTAAAAGTCTAATTTTTCCTAGCGCTTCATGTAGAGCAGAAGAAGACATTTGATAATATAATACAGACTCGAGTGATCTTGTAAAGCCGCGTACTGACATCGTGAGGCGTGCGAATGGTTCGTCCCCCAGGCCTCGGGCTCTGTGGAAACAGTGAGCATTCGCGTTATACGATCATTGCAAACGCTGCCTCAGTACGACCCGTGTGCTCCCTGAGGGCGGACATGTGTTGATTGCGTTTTCTATTGACGAACACTGTGCGTGGTAGTTTGCTCGCGTCTTACTCAGAGCCCAACATTTTAATCCATACAATGTGACAGGTCTTATCAGCCGCGTACAAACATAGAGAGGCGTACGTGGCGAATGGTTCGTCTCGCATGCCTCGGGCTGCGTGGATGTGTGTGCTCACAGTGAGCATTCGTGTCATACGATCGTTGCGAACGCCGCCTCAGTACGAGCCGGCGGACGACGCGCGACGGACAGGTGTTGTTTAAGTTTTCTACAGACGAACACCGTGCGTAGTGGTTTGCGTGCTCAGCTTGAGCATGTGTCGTTCGGGACACACGCATAAATCTACCGTCGTATGCTTCAGGTTGAGGCATGCGTGACGAACCATTCGCGACGCACGCCTCGCAATGTCTGTACGCGACTCAAGGTATCCGTTTTTTTATTCAGACTTCGTAACCCTAAGAACAAGGTTACATTATTAAAATATCTACTTTGCCATATTTTCCTCAAAGCTTCTTAGAGCTTTTGATCTTTGAAAAAAGATTGGGAAAAATACTAGATACAATCTTTTTTTGTATAGATATTAGCTATATTGACTATAATATGGGAAATATTTTATGTCTGGAAATGTGTAAGATGAGATGAGGTTATACAAGTGATCATTATCGTCCTCCTGGAAGAAAGGAATAAAGAGAAAGAAAACAAAAAAAAATGAAATGTCTTTTTGTCCAACAAGGATACAATGACTGGCCTGTTGGTCTAGTGGTTAGTGACCCTGACTGCTATGCCGGAGGTCGTGGATTCGATTCCCACCCAGGACAAATGTTTGTGTAATGAGCATGATCATTTATTCTGTGTCTGGGTGTAATTTATCTAAAATATGTATGTATTTAGAAATATATATGTATGTAAGTATGTTTATCAGTTGTCTAGTACTCATAACACAAGCTCTGCTTAGCTTGGGACTAGATGGCGTTGTGTGATAGTTGTGTGGAATGTAATGGATGCGGAGGCCCTACCACAAGACATGAAAAGGTGGATCGATGACCTGGCTTACCAGGCCTTAGGTCGCGAAAATCTAATGGATGTGAGACGCACGGTCCTATTCTCTAAGAAAACAGCCTTGAGCACAGCGCTGGCCGCAGCGGCGAGTCGAAAGCGCAGTGCATTGAATTAACTATCCAATGTATAAGGTCATTGGATTGCTAATCCAATGACTTTATACACTGGATTGTTACATATTTCGATTTCGTTACTGCGGCCAGCGCTGCGCTCAAGGCTGTTTTCTTAGAGAATAGCACGCCAGAACTATTTGTCTTAGCAATACTTGGCCTATGCCCCATAATGGAAGTCTTACGATGGCGATGAAGGATACATAATTATAATAATGGGTAAATAATTACACATTACGAATTACATAGTATTGAAAAAGTAATATAATGTGATTTAATGTGTAACCCATAGCATTTTTCACAGAATATTAATGATAAAAATGATTAAGTTCCCATATGTCCTGTCAGAGTATGTGTTTCCTGATAGTTTGCAACTTGGAAGTCAAGAATGAATAGGTTACTTCTAGGCAAGTGTGTTTCCATCTTCAATTACATCGTTGCTTTCCATCAGGTGCAGGCAGGTGCGAGCGTATCAACAGGAAAAAAACTTACCCTAAGTAAACTTTACAATGTCAAGATACATAATCCATCATTCAAATATCTTCCTCGTTTTTCCAATATCGACGCTAAAGTAGTTAATTAACTTTATGAAGAAACACTGCTCCTACTTTTTATAATTCACTCAGAATTTAATATATCTTTTTCCTGTTTCTCAGAATATTTGTCTAGCAATATTTCCATTAAATTAACTTTGTATTTTAATCTCGTGCTGAGATTGGGAACAACATTTTCCTTCTAAAAATCTGTGAATCAATACCCACTCTGCTGGGAATTCAACGCTCGGTAAGTACCCAGTAGCTGCTCGAAAATAATAATTTGATATGGATTTCAGATTATGGGAGAGGAGCTAATTTCACCGATATTAAGGCGCGACACGTCAATGTGATTATGCGGTTTCATAAAAGTGGTTTCATCAGTACAAAAAACCAGTTAAGGCTTATAGTCCCTTGAACGCACCTCTCGCACCCGCCTAGGCGGCAGTACGCATATCTGTACCTATATTTGCGGCCAACAGCGCCCGGAAAGTGCGCGGCTGACCTTTAAATCCATTTTCTTTGCGAAATATTGATTGATTTACGTATGCAATGTTCACTTTGAAGAATATTTAACCACCAATTTTTATGTGTAAAAATGTTTCTAAAGATCCAAGCCGTTTCGAAGGAGTAGGGAATAGTTGCGAAATTGCTAAATATTTTTTTAGATAAAAGTATTAATAGCACGAAATCAAATGTTGATAATGTTGTTCATGAATCTATAATGAACATTTTTTTTTTCAAACCTATTAACCTGGCGGTTACCGAAGAGTAGGCTTCAGAAAGTCACTGGTTTATGCTTAAATGCGAATCAGACTCGCTCACGAAGGGTTTCGTCAATAGCAAAAGAACGGCAAATAAAACGATTATTGTATGGGAGCCCCATTCTATTCTGTTATTAGTACTTGTTGTTATAACGTCAATAGAATAACATCAATTTTAACTGTCTATAGAAGGCGGCAGATAACCGTGGAATAAAGTACATTGACCTTTTCCCATATCTCGGCGTAGGTAGGTATCCTTTTTTTTATGGTGGGAAAATATCATGCATTGACATCCCCCGCTCTTGGGCGGAGCGGGAGATAGTGTCAGACTCTTACTGACTAAAAGACCCACCCCGTTCCTTCTAGCCTTCATACCGGGGCTCGAGCGCCCTTTCGGATAACCCTAGCCCCAGTAGGCTTCGACCCGGCTGGGTCCCTGCTGTTGCTGACAACTCCTTGAGGCGCGCGGGAACAGTGCGCGCCGTCGACGACTTGGTCTTGGTCCGGACAGTTACCGGACGGCCGGACAGCGAGCTACCCACTGCTCACTGTCCGCAAGCCCGCGCTTACGGTGGCCGGAAATCGGGATCAGTATCCCAGCGCCGGCGGCGGCGGCGATAACGCCGTTGTCTGACGTGTTCGGCCTCCTCCTTTCCTCGACCGCCTGCCACTCCTCCTCGCTCTGGACTTTGGCCTCAACCAAGGCGCGGCGCGAGAGGTCTTCGCCGCCGATGCGTAGGTACCCGAAAAACAAACAATGAACTGCTTTTTATTACTAGATCATGTAAAAGATCACGATACATGTCGATCCAAGACTGCTTTCCTTTTTTGAAATTAAGAATGTCAAAAATGTAAGAGGGTCAATGACCGTTCACGTTTATCTGGCACCTACCTTAACTACCACGGTTCATGACATACAGCCTGGTGACAGACAGACAGACATCGGTGTCTTATCAATATTTTATCAAATGAAATGGCGTTGGACATACTCCTGTTTCATTCATTCAAACTAAGGTATATAGACTTGGACCACTGAACTTGTTGCAATGTTTATTCTCCGGTTATAGTCAGCAAGGAAACATTAGCCTCATTTAGTTTAAATCGACATGTAAAAATGATGTTTATCTACTTTCAAAATAAATAATTATTTTTTACTCCGAGTAGATGCCTATTTCATCCATTTCCTCGCTCCAATAACTTTAAACACAATTCTATTACAGACTGACCACTACTTCACTACAAAGTTTCAATTAAAAAAAGATACTCCCGCGTATCGCCTTGCAAACATCTGTCAAAGTCGTCTACCGCGAATCCCGGGGGCTATCTTGGAACGTTTCTTATTTCTTGCAATAAAATAAAAATGGCGCCGACAAAATGTCACCATTAGGCGGCGTTCTCACTATGTCGTAACGGTTACTTTATCGTCGGTCGCCTCTCTAGCTATTCCCATTGTAGCAACTCTTTGTCGTGGCCATGACAGACAGTCACAACAATGACAAGAGGTTCTCATAGGTTGACTAGTAGAGAATTTCCTATTTCATTAAGTCCGTCTATTTGCCATAAAAAAAAAGTCCGTCTATGTTCCACTACTGTAAGCTGAAATTTTTTTGATTTTTCTTGATACAGTTATGAAATTTAGTACATAGATTCTTTACATAAAAATACTAGACGTGTTTCGGGTTTCACATATTGATTATACTAAAACTAATTTCTAACTAATTTTATGTACGCGGGCAAAGCCGCGGGCAAAAACTATTGTTGTATATAAGCCACGACACTTAAAACGTCAAAGTGAGAACGCGGCCTTATGTGACTGGTTGTTAGTTCGTACTAAATTGGTTTTATTAATTGATTCTTTAGTTTGTAAAAGTTTGATTTCGTTTGGTATTTGTTAACAATTTTAATGTTACTGTTAGTGAGACGAATCGTTCAAAGGAAACGTTTCAATCATTGGGAAAACTTAACCCTGAAGATTGTTTCGGCGATTCAAACTTGTCAGGGGTTAGTTGGAAAATGCCAGAACCAGTTACCTTGTAAGTGAGTTCTTGCATAACTATTAAACTATTTGTATTAGACCATTGCTTGTTTAGGCCAGCATGCAGTGTGTATACTAATTATCTTTAGGTACATTAGTGTTAAGGGCGTGTCCTGATGATGATTTAATTCCGTCTAGCCTTCTTTTGAGCCTAGATGTCCAGTATACAGGGTGTGGCGCAAATAGTGGTCGAACATTAAGGGGTCAATACACCATATATTCAGCTGTCACATTCAATACTTTGAACTACATATATTATGGATGCCGCAGTATTTTATGAGAAACGACTGCCTATCTGAACACATCCCAGTTACTGGTCAACACGGTACCTACACTTCGGCAAGTCTGACGTCAGATTTTTATTTTGGTTAGTTTATTCGTTATTCGACTTAAAGATCTACAAATGACGTACAACTACAACGGGTCACGTGATTTCCGAGCTACAAAGTAATTTCGATATGTTACAGTACAGAGTGAGTAAGAACAAAAGTTTGAAGGGGATTTTTTTCCCCAGCATATGACCTTGTACTTTGAAGAAACAGCAGTACTTCTAAAGTTTAACTTTTATAGTTTTTGAGATATTGTTAAGTTAGTTTAAGTATAAGCTGGACTGGACTTAGACTAGAAAGGCACAGAATGGAACTTCTTTACGACAAGCGTCACCAATGTGTAGTACTGATGTTTATTCATTCATTGTAATAAAAACTGATGTTTTGATAGAAATCAATAATCTGCACTAATATAATAAAGAGATAAAGTTTCCTTGTTATGGCTATATTTTAAGTACGCAGGCGAAGCTGCGGGCAAAAGCTAATATAATTATAAATAAAAGCTAAAATCTTTATCAAAGTTATAAAACTTTCCAAAAATTGAACTTTACTTTTTTTCTTTTTCTTTAGGGTTAATCCTATTTATCCCTGCGTTCCTATTCGCTCCGTTTGTCGGTACCCATCCACGACCGGCCTCATTAAGCGTTACTTATCCTTGGAGATCGATCCGTGTAGCTATTTTTATTATTGTTAAAGTATATTTATTCTATCTCATATCGATTATTTTCATCTATCTTTGACCTACCTTTAGAGCAGTGGTGGCCGAGTGGAAACGGTCCTGACTTACGAGATGTAAGTCGCAGGTTCAAACCCAGACAGGCGCATTACTTTGTGTAGTTTATTTCATCACCACTTCTCTCAAAACGGTGAAGGAAAACATCGTGAGGAAACTGGTATATTTTATCTTATAACCAAAACGCACTGGGGCCGCGTGGTGAATTACGGTTCATTCCCTCTCCTATATATATTCTACCTCATCTCTATTATTTTCATCTATCTTTAACATTGTACAGTCGATCTGAGAATATAATCTTTTTCAAAATTTTATTACATGATATTCATTATTTATGTTGCCGGCTTTTATGTTGATTAATAGTCCAAGTAGAACTCGCCGTTGACGACTTGGGCTTGGTCCGGACAGTTACCGGATGGCCGGACAGCGAGCTACCCATTGCTCACTATCCGCAAGCCCGCGCCTACGGTGGCTGGAAATCGGGATCGGAATCCCGGCGGCGGCGACGAGAGCGCCGTTGCCTGATGCGGTCGGCCTCCTCCTTAGCGAGCATTACTGCTTCGCAGAAGTCGGCGACCGCCTGCCACTCCTCCTCGCTCCGGACCATGGCCTCAACCAAGGCCCGGCGCGAGAGGTCTCCGCCGCCGATCGCCCCCACGAGGGCATGGCGATGCTCCGCCCAAGCAGGGCACACCTCGACTGTGTGCTGTGTTCCGCACAGTGGCGAAACCCGGGCGTCACTTCCGCATGAATCGAGTGCAGGAATCTCCCGAACGAACCATGTTCGGTGAGTACCTGCGTCATGCGAAAGGTAAGGACGCCTTGAGGTCTTTCCAGCCACGCCTCAAAGAGGGGACTTACCGCCATGATTGTGGCGTGCCCAGCACTGGGTTGCGATAGTCGTTGACGCCATTTCACCATGAGATCCCGCCCGCTCTGTCCGCCATGCCGCGACCTGTCGCGGCAGCGGACTTTCACCCCGGCGTTGCATCTCCACGCGCATATCGTGCATGTGTGGAAGGACTGTTGCCTCCAGCTCCCACGGTGGGAGACTACCCTATTACTGGTTGGTCTCAAGTCTCAGTATCAAAAGGAAAAATGGTCATAACGCCAACGACTAAAAGTAACACTTTACACTCATTCTAATCGCGTTTAGTCCAAAAATATACTTTATTAGAAGTCTTCAGCATTATTAGTTACTCCAGTACATTTTGATACAAGTGCAAAATGTAATTGCGACCGAGGCCGAATGCACACGAGCAATAAGCGAGTGTGTTATGGAGCCGAGGGCTGCAGTGATAAATTAGCACGTGTTTCAAACGACTTTTTTCAATACACTCACTTGAACTATAAACGGGGGTTGACCAGCGACTCTTGAGAAATGACGCGCGGCCATCTTGATACGGTAAATGTAATAAAATTATGGTGGGGGAGAGCACGTACACTTTTCTGCACTAGTGCGGATAATAGCCTGTTGTGTAGGCACACAACAGGCTATAATAACGCTGTTTACTTTTACCTTCGTCAGAATGCCTATCATTTCTAGAAAGAAAAAATGTTTGCGGATACCATCATTCTAAAAACCGGAATGACTAGAACCTCACTATCATACCGTAGGTCACGAAGCACGCGATATTCAGGCAAAACTAGATCATAATCTTGTATGATGGAATAGTTCGGAAGTAACGACCTTACAGTTACTTATGCTTCAACCAGCGCACCAAAACAATTCTGTCACTGGAGAGTGTGCGCAGGAATTTGCATGACTTGATTCCGCCTTACGTTGTTGAAATCTCTACGGTCCGAACTAAGCGTTTCGCCTCGTCGTTTATACCGCGTACGTCGAAGAACTGGAACAGTTTACCTGCTGCGGTCTTCCCGTCCGATAATAATTTGGGTGTCTTCAAGGCTAGAGTGAATAGGCTCTTAATAAACTAGTGCGCCTCACCATCAAAGATTGCATCGCTACTTACCATCGGGTGGGATCGCAGTCAAGCACTAGTTTAGGTACGAAAGTACTAGTTTAATTACGGTAAAAACTAGCTGAGGTACGGGGGAGCGGGTTATTGAGTTCTGTATTGGTACGACAGCCAGAGAAACACAAACACAGAACTGCATGGCGTCGTGTCGCGAGAGAGGCGGTGGGAAGGACTCGACCGAGACATGACCACGACCACTCTGTCAAGAGTGTACGACTAAGAAGAAGAAAGAATTGGTACGAGAGAGCAGGGTACTGCATCCTGATTGGTCGAGACTATTTTTTTTTATGTTAGGCGGTAGGAAAAAGTCATCCAATGACAACCCCCGCTCTTGGGCAGAGCGGGAGATAGTGTCAGACTCTTACTGACTAAAAGACCCACCCCGTTCCTTCTAGCCTTCATACCGGAGCTCGAGCGCCCTTTTGGATAACCCTGGCCCCAGTAGGCTTCGACCCGGCTGGGTCCCTGCTGTTGTCTAGACTATTTGGAAACTGTTCTGTGGCGACCTACATCTATGGTCTATACAAACGGACCGTATTTCAACTGCAGCTTAAGTGCAGTTTGAATGCAGTTGACACGACTGCAATAGAACTGCAAACCAAATGTGCAGTCCGATTGCAGTCGTGTGAACTGCACACCGACTGCATCCCAACTGCACCATATTCACCCGCCCGCACGCTCCGCCCTCCTGTGTAGATACTTTCCTTTTCATTTTGTTTGTTACAACTATCTTCGATAGTAATTATTTTACCTCCAAAAACAAAATGTCGCTGTTTGTTTTTAAAAAAGAACACGGAATTATATCTTATAATCTAGATTCATATTAAAAAGAGGCAAGGATTTTTTTTTTTAGTTTTTGTCTTTATGTTTTTTTTTATGTAATAATATTCCACAACTATCACACAACGCCATCTAGTCTCAAGCTAAGCAGAGCTTATGTTATGAGTACTAGACAGCTGATAAACATACTTATATATTTCGAAATACAAACATAGGTACTATAGATAAATTACACCCAGACACAGAACAAATTATCATGCTCATCACACAAAGATTTGTCCTGGGTGGGAATCGAAGCCACTACCTCCAGCATAGCAGTCAGGGTCAATAACCACTAGACCAACAGGCCTATCTGTTTTGTTTGTATCCACGTATAAAAAGAAAAGAAAAGTCTCTGAAAGTAGTGGTCTGATTGTTTATTTTTTTTTCAGCGATAGAAAGCTTTTTAATTTCTGAGTAAGATAGGTTAGACTTCATGTAGGTGCGTGGGCAAAGCTGCGGGTAAAAGCTGGTTAAATATAATTAAGCACAATCAGCATCGTACTTTCATGACAACCTACTCATAGCAAGGTACCACAAAGGAAACCCACCTGCCAGGTTTTGATTGTGCCCCAAATTGGTTCGCTGCATGCTACGTGTTTCATAGAGGAACAATCCGGATCAGCATGCACTGGGGCATGCGTGTATTGTTGCCGAGTTTACGTGCAATCATGGCAACAGTACTACGTGCTCAACTTGCAGAGCAAATCAAGCTTCATCATTTTTTTTTATCTACACTATACACCACTATTTTTTAATTAGTACAAATACTTAAAGAGCTTATTACAAAAGCCTTTGTTATTTTAGAAGTAAAATCTCAATAAATAATATTCATAAACAGCAAAGTTATTAGCGTTGGTTTATCTCCCAAAATGTCACTCAATTTATGGAAATATTGTGCAGGCTATTGATTAATGAATGAATAAGTGACAATTATTAAGGAAAAACACTGCCTGCAGTATTTTCTACTAGAAATTGTTATGTTTGATTGATTCTATGATAAATTTACCTTTTCGTGGTCAATTTTAGGATTTCGGTTATTTCTACTTTTGACTATAAAAATATGATCAGTGACGGGTACAGATAGAGCCCCATTTTTTTTTTTTGTACTAATTAAAAAGTAGGGGTGTATAATAGATTGAAATCTACACAATTATTGTAAAGAGGTAAAGTTTGTTTTTTTTTTATTTGTAGAAAGTAATCTCTGAAAGTACTTACTGGTCTGATTGCGAAAAAGGTTTCTATAGTGTCTTAATTCACTGAATTTTTGAAAATTTGTGAAATTCAAAAAAATACAATAATAATCCGTAAACCTATAGAAACATTCTACATGACGAAATACCACTTGCCTTAAAACTAAAAGCAGTGTTATCATTTTGTAGCACAAAATAATCACATGTTACAAAAACAAACTTTTATGTACCCATATGTGTTTATTTTTCCTTCACACTCAACCGGCTTTACGAATTTAGATAAACACACGGATAAACTATGTCCTTGAATGGGACCTAAATTACTTTAAATCCCAGGAATATGTTTCCTTCTAATAATTTTCAATATTCATACGAGCAAAGCCACTTGTAAAAGCTAGTATCTTCATAACAATGACGATCAAAAAATGAATTATAAAGAAAAAAACAACTTGAATAATGCGCCAATTATTTTCAGCCCATTGCAAAATTGAAGACCTCATAATACAGACTGTGTTATGAGGTCGAACAAGCCACATGCGTAATTTCTCGCAGGTGCGGAAGTCAAAATCGCTTTCTTTCACTCCCTTTGGGTGACAGCTATGTTAACATGGGTATTACAAAGACAAATTTATATAAAACTGATTTTCTCACGAAGCGTTGCAATGGTGTTTTTTAGACACAAAATTTTGTGAGGCCGGTAAGAGCTCATAAGCACTGCAAAGAAATTTAACTTTGCCTCTAAAAGACCTCATACGCACTGGCTGAAAGATATTGAAAAATGGCTCCGCAGCGATCGTGTTAAAAAAGAATTGAAAATAAAATAACACTCAATGACAACCAGCTCAGTGTTCAGCCCAGAAATTCAAATCCTATATCAGTATTTTAAATTGGCTTTTGCAATAACCTGAAAATTGGTTCTCCATCCCTTTCCTCGACGGAGCCAGAAAAAAACCGTTTTTATTTGCATAAATGAATGTTTGTCGAAGCATTTCTTTCGGCTCAATTCTTGAAGTGGTCTGTTGTTCTGGATATCTGGCTTTGGTTGTTATTAAGGATAAGGATATTGTTTGTTTAGGATTCGCAGTATTGCTTCACATAACATAATAACATGTAGATAGGATATATACTAGTGTCTACAAATGTGGCTTAAAATTTCAAAACACACATATTAAAATTTCTTTTTTAGGGTTTCGTAGGTGCCTCTAAAGGAAAAAAACGGAACCTTTATAGGATCACTTAATTGTCCGTCTGTCCGTTCGTCCGTCTGTCTTTCTGTCGGTCTGTCAAGACCATTTATCTCGAGAACGCGTAGAGGTATCGAGTGGAAATTAAAACCATATACTCAAATCTAAAGTCCGTATAATCTAATATAAGTTGTGAAAAAATCAAACTTCTAAGTTAACGAATAAAAAAGATACGGTCGTTTATGTCGCAAAAAACGTGTATTACGATATTCTCAAAGATCAAAATTCATAGGATCTGTGACTGTTTGTCACTAATTCCAAATTAATAACAAAATATTATATTTGTCTTTGAACACCACGTCTGGCGACATGGGCCACTTAGACCCTCATAAATTGTCCTTTTAATGTGAAAGGAACAATTACAAAAAAGGGAAATATTTTAGAACAATTGTTAAGAAATGACCAAAAGAGCCAACATGTGCGAGCAAGCCGTGAGAACCAAGCGACCCAAACCTTCTTAGAAACTATACAAATACGAAGCAATAATAAGTAATTGACAAGCGATACTCAGCCTTACGGCGAGAGGAGGCACGGGGGTTGACTCGGCAGAATAGGACACTTCGGGTCGGACCCTAGGAGGGCACAGACGTGCAGATACTTCGCGTCAGACCCTAGTAGAGGAGACATGTCTAGAGAGACTTAGCGTCAGGGCCGAGTAGGGAACACACGTACGTCCAGGAGGATCTAGCTAAACTAGCTGACTCAGTAGATATTGTAGGGCTATGTCCCGTTGTAATTCTTAGGAGTGCCAGTATTGTGATACAGTATTAGATACTATAGGTGGACTGAGTCCAGTTTAGGCTTGTCAAATATTTATAGTACAAGTCTATGCGTGTGAGTCAGAGTACGAATGGATGGGCGTTGATTGTGATCTATTCTTTGTGTTTTAATCAAAGACTACGATTTGACAATACGAATGTTGCATGTTTTTTCCATTTCATAAATAGTGAGGTACCGCAACCGATACTAACCAAAAAACCGAAAAAAATTCGTAAAAATAATTTCGTTTTTGATGCAACTAATTATGATCAGCTTTTGTATTTCCTGAAAGTAATTTGGTAGACATATATATCTTTAGCATTCTACAGAAGTGAAAACCGCTTCGTGAGTTCTTAGCCTAAGTAAAAGGCGGAGTGTTAAAAAATATGATAATATTTTTGATTATTTTAGTTTTCAATTCATATTAGACTTTATATAAACACACACATACAGTATCTTAGTCCTATTTTCCATAAAGGTTCTAATGTTAAAAAACCGGTATGAAAAATCGAATTTGGAGACATCACTTTTACTAAAAATCTGGCAACATATTTTCAGAAATTGACATTTGCACATGTCAAATCATAGTCTTTAATTAAAAAATGAACGATAGTGAGTAGTGTGTAAGTACGCGAGTGAATCTCAGCGGCTGTGTTGAAGACCGAATGGGTGAGTGTTGTGTGTTTTATCCTTCCTTACTCCATCCTATGACAAGGTAACCTGAGCTTGCGGTTGGTGTTAGGGACTCGGAGAAGGCCTTCCTTTGGAGTGAGCATGACATTGACTTTCCTTCGAGAGGACTTGACACTTCCAGCCATACTTGGCGCAACCATGACTATGACTGAAGCACTGCCAATTGGAGGTTGAACCGAATAAACATTCGCTACATGCTAAGGCTAGTTTGAGCCACACTGAGATCACGAACCACCAAACGTCAGCGACGGCTACCTCCCCCTAAGAACTGACTGACAGTAGAGTGATTTACATTGCTCTTGTTATACGCACACTTCCAGGGAGTGGGGTAGGCTTCACCAAGTACCCCAAACTGCATTGATAGTCGTTCTAAGGAACGCTAGGGAACGTATCTCGTTAAAACACACCCGGCCCCCGTAGGCCTCTTACTGATACAAAAAAATAATATTTAGCGAGACACTCCGCAAGCTAGACGTAGCTCGGAGACACGTAGGTTATGATGTCCTCACCTTTGGGTAGAGTAAGGAAGTGAGAAGTGTCGATAAACCACTTCAGCGTGAAGCAAGGCAACTGTAAATAGTTCTGCGACCGACTGACGATACGTCACGCTTGTTTAAGTTTTGTATTGTCTTAGTGAAGAGTGAGTAGGCCGTTATAAGGAGTCAATTGTAGAAGAAGTGTGTCTTATCCAATAGCAGAGGCCTCACAACCCTTTGCCGTAGGATTGGTCAGGACACGCACGAGCGAAACGGATTAAAGTAGTTCTTAAAATAATTTAACTTGCAAATACAAGCGTCACGTGTCATATACCCTTTTGCAGCCCTCTCAGTCTCATAATATTCATAACTCAAAAGAAAAGTAGATTATCCTTCCTTATCCCTTGGATTTCCAACCCTATTTGATTTTAACTTTGTTTTCTCAATTCCCCACCTAATCCCCTAGCTTTCTAAGTCGGGAGAAGGTGATATATTCCTTGGAAATCCATTACTGTCGATGGGAGCTTGTCCAAGTCACTGGTTGAAAGCTACAAGGGCGGGCGAATGGTGGCGCTCGCCCTCTTCCCCTTAGGGGGAAGCCGACCTTCATACCTTCATGTAGGGAAATTCAGGAAAAATGAAAATGTTATCAGCCTAGGGTCTTACTGGAACAGTCACAGATCCTTTCCGTTGACTTAGAATCCTGAAATTTTGCACAAAGGAAGGTATTATAGCAAAGGTATAGGAATAAATCTGAAAACAGTATGTTACCTACGTCACAAAAAAATAAGGTTTTTTTGCAATTCGGAAAAAAATTCGAGAATCCATCCGGGAATTGTAGTTTGCACGGAACCCTCAGTGCGCGAGTCCGACTTGCACTTGTTTTTTTTAATATAAACAGGGCTAGCGTGACTGAATCAGAAATGAAAATATCCGCCAGAGAATTAAGGTTACCGACGTAGTGTTCATTACTGTACCTCAGAGGTTAACAACAGTAAGTGCCAAAAAGTCAATTTTATAGGAGAGGCAAAAACGCGCGGATAGAAACTTTAAATGTATTTTTGACATAGTTGCTTTAAAGATATTGAAACAAACTCAATTGTATTTTTATAATTATTAGATGGAATTATTATTTATTACACATAATGACAATACAGTTTAGAACAGCATTAAGTGCGCGTAAAGCTGACGAGTAAACAATTTTATCATCATTTTAAGTCCCATACTCGATATGTTTTTGTCTTAAACGATTATATATTTCTCTTCCTAGTTGTCGTAGGACTTGATCCCCAATACCATTATCTACGTAGAAATGGTTCTTACGATTTTAACTGTTAAAAATCATATTTTCCAAATAGTGGAGTTACCTCTACAGTACAGTAGAATTTCGCGTTTTGAGAACTTTTTTATTGTGTGTATAGTTAAAGAATAGAATTCCCTGCCGGTGTCTGTATTTCCTGATAGCTACAAGCTAGGGGTCTTTAAGTCAAGATTGTTATAGGTTACTTCTAGGCAAACGTATTTCATAGCTCGAAGAATCGCCAAACTTAAGTGGCAGTGGGTAGGGTACATTGCACGTAGAATAGATTGTTGATGAGGCCGAAAGTTTCTGGATTGGCGGCTGCATAAGATACAGCATTTTAAGGGTATCTACATGGTAGACCTATGACCTGATGCGGATTGCAGGAATCCGATGGATGTGAGACGCATAGCACCGGTCGCTACAGCGAGTCTTAGGGGAAGTTTACGTCCAATAATGGACATTATTTCGGAATTAATGATAAAACTTTTTACCATGTCATTGCCGTCGTCATCCATTTTATCAGATGCCAATGCATCACCATTAAAGCATTAATTTACTCGCACGTGATAATGACCGTAAATGTAGAGTTATTTACGTAAGTGGAAACATTTAGCTAATATGTGCCTTACGACTTATGTGGAAGTTGATTGATAATGATGTATCGTCAAAATATAACGTCGATTATTACTGCTGCCACATTAACTAATTAACCAGCCATTATTAATTTTCTCTCTCTCAATTTGTCTAGCCTTTTTGGGACAGACTCTCGGTATTTTTCGCCGGATATTTCAGTTTTGGGTCGTTGTGTCATTCACTTGGGCTGTCTTTGGCTCATTGTTAATAACAGAAATCCCTGTTAGGCTGCCCACCCACGTCAGACTTTTTGTAAGACAGATAATCGGCCCGATTTTGTATATTTGTAACATTATTCTGTATTTCTGACCAACTTTTTGTAGAGGACACACTGATAGCAATAGTGCAACGCACACGTCCGTGTGCGTTGCACTATTGCTATCAGTGTGTCCTCTTTTTCTCCTACAAAAAATCGGTTACCGATTATCGGACGAGAGCAGGCAGCCAATACAAGAAGACTGCCACATTTTAAGATTTGGATAAAATGAGCTGTTCAAATGTATAATGAGCGATTACTTTTTTTAACATTTCATTGAGATAATTACGTATAAAAAACTGAACTATATAGGGTTGTTATTTACTAGGTATTAAATCACTATCAAATCAAACGACGCATCGAAGCAACTTGGAATTACAATGATATTATTAAAGATGAGCATTATCAATAGGTAGAGTTACGGACACGTGGATACTAACCGGCAGCCCGACATACAAAGGTGACCATTTGTCACCATCACAACATCAAAACCGGAATATTATAAAATTTTCACTCAGCACAAAATCACGAACAATAAATCATCGCCACTCCCAAAAATATAATTATTACAAATGTTACAAATTCACCGACTTCAAAAAGTGCGATCTATCAAGAGTACAATCAACCGCAGAACATTGGAGCGGTGGAACATGGCTGCCTGCTCTAACTCATTAATACCGCGCTTTCGTCGCGACAATTACATAAATTCGCGTCGGGCGTCATTCTGTGCCGAGCACCGTTTGAAAGGACTAGTGCGTGGATTAAATACAAACGAAGCGCTAGTGTACTTATGTCGCACTTGTTTTGAGAAGAGAGTAGCAAGTGAGTCCCAGATTTTGTTGATTTTGTAACTGAAATCTCTTTTGAATCTCTTTTTCAAGGCATTGCACTGAACCTAACAGTTACCTACACTATAACCATATTGAGCAGTTACATAAAATTGTTGACTTAAAAGTTGATTAAAAATAATACATATAGGTCATCCCAAGGTTGTCTGGTAGATATCGCTGTCAGCGATATGACCCTCATTGTACCTATAGATTTAAGTTTCTGTGAAATTGTTATTTTTTTATGTACATTAAAGTTTATTCTATTCTAATATTTATTTGCATAGGTTAGGTAGTTATAATTTACAAACCAAAAAGGTAAATCTTCAAAGGTCAAATAAAAAAGTACCAAAAGGTAACTCAAAGTGATAAAAAAAGCAAATAGTAACATTGAAATATCGAACAAAATCTCCCGAACAAGATAGCAAATAATTACTTTACTGTCTTTGTCCACTCAATCAGGATCAAAATTCTGCTGAGAAATATGAGCAATGTTGTTACAAGGAAAATAACAAGGCACAAGTTATTTCTGAAAATACAAAAATAGGCAAAAGCTAATTGCCGATGAAAAATAATGTAGGTAATTGGACGCACCACAGATAAATTCTCCTTAATTAAAACACAGGAAAGTCATTAAAAATTTCATTATTTCAAAAACTTTAACAGTTAACCGAAAACTTTAGTATCATTAACACTAATGAAGCTGCAATAAAACAATTAAACACACTATCCTAATAAAATATCCACTAACCATAACAGTACTCTAAAACGATTACCCAGATCCCATTCCACCCTAGGGACGCGTCACTTTCAACTGCCGTATCCCAAACATTCTAGTTATTCAAATGGGCATACTTGCAACATAACTTGGTCGAGTGGCTAGCGCTAACGAACTCGCTCGTTTGAACG
This sequence comes from Mythimna albipuncta, assembly GCA_929112965.1. Lineage (NCBI taxonomy): Eukaryota > Metazoa > Arthropoda > Insecta > Lepidoptera > Noctuidae > Mythimna > Mythimna albipuncta. Next base: position 32,335,060 of record OV815959.1, read on the forward strand.
TGCCTCGTTCGGGTTGAATTTATGTGGGATCATTAAATCAGAGTTGCTATTAACGCTACAGCATAGCTATGGGAGGCGTGCAAATGGTACTAGTTTTTGTTTAGCTTGGTAGAATGGAAATGGCCGGAAAACTAACTGTCACTAACATATTTACAAATACTAACAAACATTCTCCTGGTGTCTCTTATAATATACGAATTAGGTGTGTCTTCTTCCTCGTCGGTATCACTCTTGATAGAGCGATCGTGGTCATCACTGTAGGTGTTGGTGGAAAGCTTCACAATCGCCACTCCTTTCGAATGGCCGCCTTCCTCGTGCATTAATGCAGTGATGATGAGCCATTTACTGTCGCCTTTATCGGGTCAGTCCACCTCATAAGCGATCTTCCTTGTGGCCTGGTACCCTCAACCTTTCCCTGGACCACAAGTCGCTCAATAGCCACCTCCTCTTGGTGACATACGTGACCAAAGATGATAGACGCTGCTTGATGCCGAGTTCTCGAAGTATAAACTTGTTGGTCCGGATTTAAGTCCGCGATACTCCGAGCATTCTTCTCCAGCACCACACCTCTAGGGCATCTGTCTTCTTTTTTTAGTTCTTCTTTTTCTCATTAGTGGTGTGGTAGTACCGAAAGACGCAGCGTTGCAAAAAAATATCAGCTTTGAATTCTATTTGCAACTACAACTTTAATTACTTTCTTGCCCAAAAAAGAAAAAAATGGTTGCCTGTAAAGTCGGTTTTACGGGCGAAGATTTTACGTGACAACGTCTTTTTCTCGGTAGAATATTTATTGATATGAATATAATTAAATTGCACAATAGGAACAAGGAATTGAATGAAAATAGTTGAGTGGGAGAGAGACGCAAGGCATTCGGCGGGCCTCTCTCTCGTTCGGTGACTCATCGTAACGTTACCGAGCGTTACACTTTTTCATAAGTGACTCCCAGCCGCAACCTAATTTAAGACGTTGTCACGTCAAAAAAAAACAGTAATATTGTTACCTTCAATTAAATACCGCCACGTCTTATAAAATAAAGTCGCCAACTTTTCTAAAGCTTACCTTAAAAACTTCCTGAGAAAATTAGAACTGTCATTTGAGCGTTCAATTACTCGTTCTAAAAATGAGAATAACGTTAAAAAGGAAAGACATCTACTTTCAAACAATCTTGAAAGATAATTGGCATCAAAATGTACATTTTGATTTATAGGAAAATATCAAATGTCAATTCTTTCATAATGATATCTGTTGAGTTCGCTCTTCGTTGAGCAGTTGCTCACCCCTCTACCCCGCTGTTTTTTTAATTAATTTTGACTCGACATCGATTTGTGGAGTTTTGCAAACCGTACTAAGGTTTAATTTGACTGGCCAGTTGGCCTAGTGTTAGTGGCCCTAACTGCTATGCCGGAGGTCGTGGGTTTGATTCCCACCCAAGACAAATGTTTTTGAAAAGGACGATCATTTGTTCTGTTTCTGGGTATAATTTATCTATAATTATGTATCTATTTAAAAACATATTATAAGTAGGTTTATCAGTTGTCTACTCGTAGCGCAAGCTATGCTTACTTCGAAACTAGATGGCGTTGTGTAAAACTCATAATGTTATTATTATATTTTACTTTTATACTATTTTTATTTATATTAATGATAGGTTCGCGCTTGACCACTATCTCACCAGATGGTAAGTGATGAAGTGGTCGACGGCGGTGCTCGCTTGTCTAGAAACTCTTCACTCTTGCCTTAAAAACCTCTAGGTTATAGTTACCTGGTAATATATTATTAAACATTTTAGTTTCGTTGATTTGTAGACGGCTGGATTGAGGACTACATTTTTTTAATAACACTAATAGGTAATATCCCATAAAAAAGTTAAATAAAAAATGACTCAGTTATAAATTATTGTTTGTAATTTGGCAACATAATATAATCTGTGTACCACCTGAAACATTCATTTTATCTTTCATCTCACTGTTCTGTACCCACGATGTATGTAAATATAATTAGACAATTATCTTAAGTAATCGGACTTTAGTTAAACCCTTAACCCTTTAGTATACTCAAAACATACAAGATGTTACCCAAAAATTCCCAAACAGGGCCTAATGTATCTCACCCATTTATCTCACCAAATAAATTGTACATTCCAAAATTAACCAGGTCAGTATCTCAAGCAGACCCAACAAAATGTAGCCAAAATAAATCTGTTTTAAAATTTACGCACGATTTTATCTCACTTCCCTACTTAGGGCAGCAAATTGCAAATATATCTTCATTTGGGATCTCGCAATATCCTATCTATATGTAAAATTGTATCCCTGTCCGTTAATTCTCCTTTTGTCCTATTATATTTATTTCACCTGAATTTGATTAAGCAATAAACAAAGGGCGAAATTTTCATATTTATTACTTCAGAAATTTTGATGTTGCTGAATAACTGACAAGATAATATTGGTTTTACGGTCATATTGTTGTATTCCTTTACGGCCGTAAAACTTTTGATGTCTTACAAAATAAATGTTGATTACGTTCTGAATTCAGACATGAGAAACGTTTATTTCAAATAGACCATTTACAGGTTGTGCGGAAGGTTTGACTAGGTGTCACAGTGGACTTTGTGGACCGCCTGGAAGACACGGTGAAGCATACGGTAGAGGTGTGCCCCGCTTGGGCAGAGCACTGCCGTGTCCTCGTGGGGGCGATCAGCGGAAAATATCTGTGTCGGTTACCTTGGTTCTCCTGGATAACTTCAGTCCTAATTTGATCACGCAAAGAAACTCTGAGTACAGCCCTCTTCATTACCCTTTGGGTGACTTTGAGCCTTGTGATGAGGTCACGTTTCAGTGCAATACCGAAACACGCGATCACTGTCAACACGCACTAGCTTTTACGTCACACGCACTTTCGTCTTGAGATTATTTTTTTCAGATAATTATCTTTTTTAACTATCACAACACAACTTATATTAAATTTTTACAATTAAATATAACCTGTGATAGCCCAGTACTTACAGGCGCCGTTCACAAGCGGCTCGTGAGCGGTGAATTCGTCTGATTTGGACACATCATAACAAACTTCTTCTTCTTTGAATTTGTGTTGAACATAATATTAAATACTTTCTCAAAAGAAAACCTGCCCAAAAACATTCCTTCTTCTCGACCCAAAATTAAATACACAGTCGCCCGGTTTAATAAAAGTCTCACAAACTACTGGAAATCGACTGGACCCCAACTTGGATAATCCGCAAAACTCTCCTAAGGTGAGAAAGTAACATTTCTGAAGAGAAAAGGTCCAATATTACGTGGGTCTAATAAAAAGATCTGGTTGACGGACGTGTGTAACCAAATTATAAGGGTACTGCCTATCTACTTTATTAAGGAGACCTAGTGATGGGGAAGTGAGTATGTTTGAAGTAAATAATATTACATTTTTATCGAGTATACTCGTAGTGGAAAAAGGTTTTAGGTTAACGCAATGTTGAAGGTATAAATGGAGTTACTTTAACTACTTTTTTTTCGTTATTTTTAGGCTCGCGCTTTATTACTATCTCACGTGATAGTAAGTAACAATGTGGTCAATGATGGAACACGCTTGCCTAGAAGTAGCCTATCCACTTTGGACTTAAAGATCCCCAGCCTAAGTCGTAGCTATCAAGAAACACAGGCTCCGGCGGAGAATTTCAGTTCTTAGCTATAATAGTAATAATAGTAATATTCGACAACTATCACACAACGCCGTCTAGTCCCAAGCTAAGCAGAGCTTGTGTTTTGAGTACTAGACAACTGATAAACATACTTATATATTTCTAAATACATACATATATAGATAAATTACACCCTGACACAGAACAAATGATCATGCTCATCACACAAACATTTGTCCTGGGTCGGAATCGAACCCACGACCTCCGCCGTAGCAATCAGGGTCACTAACCACTACATATGTGTTCGCAAATCGTTTTGTGTTGTTTGTAGCTCTATGAGGTTTATTTTATTTACCTATATACCTGTAAAAGCACAAAAAGTTCACTTATCACTTACTAGCGACCGGCCTGCCTTAGTTATGCAAAAGGTGTTACAGATCTTTGAGATTCTCGGCTTTTCTCTACTAAAATATACATGTATTGTATTGATAGTAAGCAGTGATGCAATCATTGATGGTGAGCACACTAATAAGAGCCTATTTCAACACCAAACCCAATCTACACTGCCTATATATAACTTTTCCTGTACGTGGCGAACATTAAATTAGGATATCGCAACGCCTCCAGCTATTTCAAGGAGGTATAATTACTTAACAATGTAATCGCTCCAGGCGGAGAAATAAAATATCGCTTTTGTTCTAAAATAATAATGGTTCTATTTGAAAAGTTTTCCATGTTATAAGGTCATAGTTTGGGCTAATATTGACGATTGTAATACCGATTTTGTTTTATGACTAAATTAATTTTGTAAGGTCGAGATATCACGCAATGTCGTGGTCAATCAGATGGATGAATTATTTTTTACAATTCTTGAAAAATTGATGTGTAATTATAGCTGTTGTAGGTAGAACTAGTATTTTTAACGGACTTTGAAAACGGAGGACATTTTTTTATAAATCTTATATATAAGTCCGCTGTAGTTTTTTGTAAATATATTTTTGTAAATATGTTATCTTTCACAGCTAAAACTAAATAGCAAGTTCAACGGTGAGGTATTAATAGGAATATGAAAATACTTAATTTTTAGAATGGTTTGGCACTAAACTTATTTTTATATAATTATATAATGTATTTATTTTTAGTATAAGGTAAGGTATATAGTTATATAAGTATTTATTAGTTAAGATTTCACTCACTCTTCTTTACTTATTTCTGCACACTATTGTCTACACCTCTTCTGATCTTTCCTTTCGCAGGTCTGCTGGAAGAAATTTCTTTATGAAATAAGCAGTACCTTTGTACATAATTTACAATAAGTTGTATCTTCTTCTATATAGGTAGGTACTGTGTGTACATAAATTGTAAAATAAATAAATAAATAAAAATAAAATATAAGTAATGATATTACCATAGGGTCATATCTTAACCCAACGAAAAAATAATCATCACCCTTAATAACATGGAATTTAAATATAACCAGTGTGAACTTTACACATCTGTAGTACGCCCATAGAATACTGACGTGATGTTGTGTAACGAAATGGTGTTAAACAGACATTTGATTGCGGCTATCCCAAAAGGTTTGCTTAATTAGATCACATGATAGACACATTCTTCGACACAAAAAAAAACTGGTTCTTGGTAGATAATTAAAAAAAAAAAAACTAAAATTGGTTCTCAGGTATCGCTGAACAAGATAAAAAAAAAAACAATATTCTTTAACTTAAGAACCTCCTTCTTTTCGGAAGTCGGTTAAAAACCAAACCAATTACACCCTCCATAGACAGTGTAAACATCAAGAAAACAAAAACACACGCTTCGCCAATTAACACTAATCCTGAGATCAAAAGAAATAACAAAGGGAAGTTTATAACTCAGTTAGAAAGGTTCTTTTGAACATTACGATCCGATTGTAAAGAGGATCCGACAGTGTCAGTCAATCGAGTTGATAGAAAGTGTCATCGAATAGAGGATCAATCAATTATCCCTTCGGAAAGTGGATTAGATTGTAAATTGGATTACATTTTGGTGATACAAAGTTTTTGGATTATAACTCATCATCAGCCTTTTTTTCAATTACATTGGGGTCGGCTTCCAGCTTAACTAGATGCAGCTGAATACCCGTGTTTTCTCGTCGGTCCACAGCCTATAAAACTTTTATAGCCCAGTTACTGGGCAACACAATACTCCTTGAATAGGCTGATGGTCGGACTTTATTGGATCTGACTACGTAGCCCCTGCGCCGCGCACGTTACTTAAGAACATGAAGTACACGCGCGCAGTTCGCAAGCAGCTCGCGAGCGACGCATTCGGCAAGTCTAAACGCATTGGTAAATGCCAACTTTGGCCAGAATAGTGCCCAAAATAGTATTTCTCCAGTTATATTATTTGTAGGACTTGAGTACCGGTAGTGCTATTTAAAGAACTAAAATCTAAACTCGCATAGCCACTACCGGTTATTGAAAATTTAAAATCATCATTATCATATCAGCTGATAGATATCGACTACTGGTCATAGGCATCCCCCAAGTATAACCACACGTATTTATTCCTATGGATATTGAATGGTTAATTCCTTGCAGCAAGTATGCTGCTAGAATCAGGTCATCGGGTCCACCTATTAAATGGGAGGCCTTTCATCACTACGTCTTCAACTCTTTAAGGCCCTAGCTACCGAACAGTACCATAAAACAGTGACTTTCTGAAGCTTACTCCTCGGTAACCGCTGGGTTAATAGATCTGAAAAAGTATCAGAGATGTATGTACAATATTATCAACATATGATTTTTTTGTGCGATTAACACTTTTGTCTAAAAAATTTTAAACAACATTATATTTTTTCGCTGCTTTTCCCTACTCCTTTCAAACGGCTTGAATGTTTAGAGATATGTTTACACATAAAATAGCTGGCTTAGTGTTCTTCAGAATGTAGATTGCATATGTATGTAAATCAATCAATATTTCGCAAAGAAAATGGATTTAAAGGTCAGCGGGGCTATATCTGGGCGCAGCTGGCCGGAATTAAATTAACTCCAGCCAGATAGATGTTCAATAGACTATACACCTTAACAGGTCACCTTCCCACAATATATTGAATCTAATAGCAAATTCTAGTTTGATGATATTTCAATCTTCGTTCGGCCTACTGTTTTAGACCTTTTATTATCATTAAAATTCTATATTAATGATATGGCCAACCAAGGACTGACTTTCCATCAAATGTTAACTTTTAAACGATCTGGCCAGTTTAATTTTAAGATCTGGCCACGACACCTATAAGATAAGATTGTATGTCATTGATCTCATCATACTATGTAGTCATGGAGATATAAATAAGCAACCGCTCACAAGTCCTAATGTTTCAAGATGACAGCAGTCCGTGCCAATATTCTCAACACATTAGAGAGCGGATCTAAAGAATTGACTATTGCATAGCATGGCATAGTCAGCTTTTTAATGTTCCCACTGTTGGGACTCAGGCCTCCTCTCTAGAAGAGGGCCGTAATCCACCACACGGGCGCAGTGCGGGTTGGTTGTCACATATCTTCGAATTTTTTGGGTTCTAGGACTTGCCGGTTTCGTCACGATGTTTTCCTTTTCCGATTTGAGAGCAGTGGTGATGAAATAAATTATAAAAAGTAATGCGCCTGGCTTAGTTTGAACCCGCGACCTAGAACTCGTAAGTTGGACTCGGCCACTACATCTCTGTAAGACTCACACGAGTCTATGAATGTCATTGATCTCATCATAATAAGTAGTCATAGAGATTCAAAAACACAAGTCCTATTGTTTCAAGATGACAATAATCGGTGCCAATATTCTCAACACATTACAGAGCGGATGTAAAGAATTTACTATTGAGTTCAATAGAATAATTTGTTTCCGTCCATTTGACTGGTTGACCAAAGAGTTTTCAATTCGTCCGTTTAGTTCGAGTACGATATTTTTTTTTTAAAGTTTGTATCGCGTTTCAATGGGACAGTATTGTTTCAACGCTACGCAGTATTCTATCCAGCCTGGCATTTGTTTGACTTTTGATTTTAGCGTTTTTTTTTTTCTTTTTTGTTTGTTTGTTGTGCAGAATTAATGGGACCCGGTTTTTAGTATGCAAACGTGAGCGGAATACGTGAATAGAATGGAATGACAAAAACATTGCATATCAAACTCAATTTCATTGTATCAAAGTAATAATGAATACAAGGCGTGTCCTAGTACGTTAAAAAAAGAAATACATTACGTTTATTTGTTGAAAAAATACATTTTTAATCATTACCAGCATTATTTCAACCAAAAGACGCTAACAACTACCACAATGGTCCAGTGCATCTCACGTCTATCTGATTCCCACAACCCTCACCAGGTCATCGGTCCACCTTGCAGAAGACTTTTCAACGCTGCGGCCCCATCGACCATCTGTTCGGCGGCACGGAATCTTGCGCAATGCCACTTAAGTTTGGCGATTCTTCGGACATTATGAACATTTAGAATAACTATTAAAGTTTTTCGACTCCGAAGCGACGTTACCTGCGGTTCGGGCGTTTGTTCAGCTTTGACTGCAATGACAAACTTTAAGCAAGTGGGCATTGCTTCAAAATGTACTATTTGGTTGCACTATGCGCGGAGGCAAAAGAGTTAGGTGAAAAATTCTGTAATTAAAACGTGTTTAGGTAAATATGTTTCAGTAGCATAACCAATTTCGTTTTTATAATCGTATATAGCACACTGATCATTGGGCAAGAACCTCTACAAAGTTGACGCTTGAGGATGGACGAAATGAGGATAAGACATCAAGGCCCACTTGGGAAGATGTAGCAAGATGACACAAACCTACCGCTTGGGGTGGCTCGGGAAAAAAACACTTCGATAACTAAAAACTAAAAAATAATATCTCTGTTACATGTTTCTGGTCATGGAGACCATGTGAGAAAATTGTAAATAAAATAAAAACTTTATAGGTATAGATATTCAATTAGCAACTGGTAGCAAATGACTGCAAATGACTCCTTGAGGAGTGGTTAGACAGGCCTCAAGGATGCCGTCCTCACTTTCCGCATGACGCAGTTCCTCACCGGAGATGACAAGTTTGGTAGGTTCCTGCACCAGATTCATGCAGAAATGACGCTCGGGTGACGCCTGGAGGACACAATGGAGCTCACAGTGGAGTAGTGCCCCGCTTGGGCAGAGCATCACCGTGCCCTCGTGGAGGTGATCGGTGGCATGCGGTCACTTCTTTCTGCGAAGCAGTAATGCTAGACAAGGAGGAGGCCGACCGTATCAAGCAACGGCACTCACAGCGTCCCAGCTGCCGCTGGGATTCCGATCTCGATTTCCGGCCACTGTAGGTGCGAGCTCGTGGACGTCGAGCAATGGGTAGCTCGCCGTCCGGCCGTCTGGTAATTAACTGGACTGGTCCCAGTCGTCAACTTTCGGTATAAGCTAAATAAATAAAAAAAAATATCTTAAAGATTTTCTTAAATTTTATTTTTCAGTTAAATAAAACCATTTTGTTTCGTTGCAATTTGAAGCTTGAGCAAAATTCAGTAACCTAACTAATAACGATAAAAATACACGGTACACCAAAACAGCTAAGAAGGATTTACTTAATAGCATTTCCTAAGTCGTTTCCCTATTTCAGGCCAAAAATTCACTTCACACACTCATAACATAATTTTTTATATTGTGTACGTACATAACCATCAGTTCATTTATTTATTATACTTCAGGGATATTTAACTTAATATTTACTTTGTTGAAATGTGCACGTTTTGGGTTATAAGGTTCATATTCGTTTGGAACCAACATTTATGGTGTTAGTACACACTTAGTAGTAATTCCGAAATATGAAACGTAATTGAGTTTAATGTTTGCACGTAACATTTTGTTGCTATATTTCGTGTGTTCGCTTATGAGCGTCTTTGGTTTTTATCTTAGGATTAGTTGGTATTTCATCTTTATGAAGCTAAAGTCAAAGTGAGCTCACGTATGCCACAAATGACTAGGGTATACGTGGCAGGTTTTCCTGTAGAGTTAAGTTATGTAGGTCCATCTTGAATGGTCTGTTGGTCTAGTGGTTAGTAGCCCTGACTGCTATGCCGGAGTTCGTGGGTTCGATTCCCACCCAGGATAAATGTTTGTGTGATAAGCGCGATCATTTGTTCTGTGTCTGGGTGTAATTTATCTATAATATGTATGTATTTAGAAATATATAAGTATATTTATCAGTTGTCTAGTACTCATAACACAAGCTCTGCTTAGCTTGAGGCTATACGGCGTTGTGTGATAGTTGTGGAGTATTATATTATTATATTAAATCGGAACGTGTATGTTGTATAACTGAGCAAGTTTTCACAAAAGCTTACCTGACCGATGTAACTGTGCAGGCAAATCTGTCAGGTATACCCCAGCGTACATGGCTACTTTTAGAAACATACTCAACGCTCTCACTTGCGACCCAGGCCCCCTTTATTGAGGCAGTGATCTTGAATACAAGTTCTTATATTGTAAGTAGCAGCTTTTTTGTTTAAGTGGAAAATCATTCAATGACTTCTCCTACTTTTTCGTCGACTTTTACTGGCTAAAACGCACTCCCTTATTCCTTTTTACCTTCGTTCCAGGACCCCGAAGTGCAATTCGGCGTCAGAGTGGGGATCGCTTTGCGCATTCCATAAAATTGACGAGCCAATCGTCTTCGTTGTTAGATACATGCAGCAACGCAGGAAACGAATCAGGAGTGACGTCTATGACGCGTTGGCGCGGCGAGCCAATCACTGACACACTCCGCCCCTGCGTCTCACTTCGCACCACTAAAGAGACCGAATATTTGACTTCTGCACAACTTGAAGCCAGCGCTCAAGATCCGTGATGGCAGTTGTACACATTCGCACAGCTCATGATCCCAGTTGGTCTCGACCCTGCTCAGCCACTACGGTTTGCTGACATCTCTTTGAGGCGCACGTAGAACACTACGCTCTGTCAACGACTCGAGTTCAGCTTCGGGTGGTTACTAGACGGCCAGACGGCGAGCTAAGCATTGCTCGCTGTCCACAAGCCAACACCTAGAAATCGACTGTGATTAGAATTCGGGATCAGAGTCCTGGCGGCTGAAGCGTGAGAGCCGATCCTTCGCTCATGTGGCCGCATGCTTTGCTAGCATTACTACTTCGCAGAAGGAGGCGATCGTCTGCCATTCCTCCTTGCTCCAGACATAACCTGAACGTCGGCTCAGCGCGAGAGATCATTGCCACCGATAGTATTGTAAAAGGCAGCTAAAATTAACTGATAGCCAAAATACCAAAGAATAAGAAACAAGTTACTCTAGGCAAGCGTGCTCTATCGTCGACCACATCATCGCTTACCATCAGGTGAGATGGTGGTCAAACGCAAGCCTATCGATTAAAAATATCATACCCTACAAATTAACACGAATACGTACACTCAATTACGAAAGTCCATAGGAATTCTTAAAACGTATTCGTTTGACGTTTAGTTTGACTTACGACCTTTTATTTTCAAGTTTCGCCAACAAATGATTGAAATCCACAATTTCATCAACTTAGCACAAGTCAAGATGGCCCAGTGGTATTGGCACACAGATTGAAGCGCAAATCAGTGTGCCGCAAGTTCAAATCCCACGCAATTATTGACTTTTTGTAAGTTCTTACCCGATTGGAAGTTATGTATTTGCATTACATATATTAAATTATTCTTTAACTTGTTCACACATTTCTTAGAGTTAGAAAGGTAGATCACAAAAAAACTAAATAAAGAATTAGATTTCTGCGAGGTAGACATGAGTTTTAACTTGACCGAAATGAACTGTCGTTTGGTTGTAGTTGTTGGTTAGTGACGTGTGGTTGACAGTATTGTAATATTCGCAAAATGCAGGCTAATATTAGTATTGAAGTGAGGGCGACTATCATTGGGCTGCATAAAAGTGGTTTTAATAAAACACAAATATCTGAAGAAACCGGACTGAATGTGAGTATAATAGCTATTAATGAATTGTAACTTTATTACAAATTAATCTTCTAATTAAAACGTATGCCATTTATGAATCCATTCATCGTATCTATAAGAGGTTTAGAAGAGAAATACGTAAATCGTTGGGTTTATTGGATTGGTTATTGGATTAATAAATGCAGTTTTATTTTAAAATTATATTCAATAATTATGATTATTAACATTTTATATAATGAAAATGAAGTGAAGTAGGTATAGCTGTCTAATATATTTTATTTTTTTATTTTAGAAAAATACTGTAAATCTTTGGCTAAAAAGATATGAGGAAGAAGGTAGCCTTGCTAGTCGAAAGAGAAGTGGGAGACCGAAGCTTATTAGCGAGGCGCAGCGACGACATATGGTGGACGTATACGAAACGAATGGTTTCGCACCAACGAGACATTTGCGGAATTATATGACACCTCGATGGATACTGTTCGCCGTGCACTTCACGCTGAAGGCGTGCATCACAGAAAACCTGCTAAAAAGCCGTACTTGACAGAGAGGCACAAACAAGAACGATTACGTTTCGCACTAAATGTTTAATGTTAACTAAACTAAAGGGCCTACCATTTTATTTTAACATATCTGTGATTATTCGTTAACAAACACTGTATTATATTGTGTTTACTTTCGTTTAAAACAGCTATATCTTTTAATTTGTGCCATCGCCTCATCTTAAGAATGCAGTGAACTCGCTATCAATTTTGTTGACAATAATCATGAGTCTATTTTGTTTTTTATTCTTCTACCCGCACTGTTATAACATAATATTATAGTTCATTTTATTTTGCTCATCTAATTGACGATTATCTTGTGAGAACTAAAGTTCTTTTAACAGAAATTGAGGTTTAGTTTCAATCTTCTTTTCGTCAAGAAAATGAACAATTAAGCTATGACCTCAATACATTAATTGTGACGTTACACAAAAATAAAATGTTTACAAAGTCTAAATCATAAATCACTTTTCAATAAATAACTGGATATAAACAATTACCTATATTTTATTTTATTAAAATTTGAATATCCGTTCATTGTTACGTTATTCATAATATGAATGGTCTAAGTGGGTATACTTCCAACAAACAATCTTACGCGTAACATAGATAACGGTTACAAGATAACTTTTTGCTATTCGACGTCACAATTCTCATAAATGTTTAATTTGTAAATATAAAGCATAAAAATTTTTATTAAACACGTCTTTTTATTTCCACCTTACAACATCGAAAAGATGTAACAACTAAATAATTGCAAATTACGAATGTGATTCTTCTTGTGGTTAATAGATCACATTCGTAATTTGCAACTATTTAGTGCAAAAAATGCAATAGTATTTTTCATAGAAATTTAAAAAAATGACTATATCAATATAGATTGGGAATTTTCAAAGTAAGAAATAACTGCAACGGACTGACCATGATTTGAACTCGGGTTACGTGATTTGCGAATCCAACACTTAGTTCACACGGCTACCAGCACATGACGTATTTGCGCGAATTTTATCAATGCTATGGTAAGAACAGAAAAATAATAATGTTTTGCTCAGTGCGACGACAGTTCCTTAGTGTGTGTTATCTGTGGAATGTGGATACTCATACATGCGCACACATACGCATCGCGCTCGCTCGGTTCATAGCAATGTAATCTTTAACGTTCCTATGGACTTTTGTCTCCTTACTGTACATTAATTACTTTTGTATCCAATTAAAGTCTAAGACGATATTAATGTGAGAACGGGTTTGAACATTTCATCTGCCGATGCGCATATATTGTCAGAACTCTCTGAGTCCGTATCAATAAATTATTACAAAGGGGGGCAATTAAATATAAACTGACAAAGTGATTCGGTGTATTATTATATTGTTTGAATGTAAATTGACGTCTGAATGTTAGATCTATCTAACGTGTATTGTGTTCAAACAGATTCATCACGAATTCATTAATGCTTAGATAGTATGACTGTCTTATAGTCTGTTGTCGCTAGTAAAATAAGACCAACCCTCACGAACTTTCACTTGTATAATATTGGTGTAATCTATCTATATATATCGGCGACCGCATCGTCGCTTTCCATCAGGTAGATAGTGGTCAAGCGCGAACCTATCAACAATATGTATATATATATACGCGGTGTCTTTGAAACGAATGCCATGGATCCAGTACACAATTCTGGACCCCCCAGTAGTGGAATTTTTAGTCGGCTTTTTCCTAATGTTTTTAGAACTTAGGGAAGTTCGTGATACGAGTTCCAACCCACCATCTGGAGACCTTTTTGAGAGAGGACTTTTGGCCGAAAGGTGTCGTGTATCGACGTTTCCGAGGACGGCTACGCGACACCACGCAGCGGAACACGACGCCGATATTACGTGTATAAATTATTAAATAAGTTTTGTGGTTATAATATGTATTAGTTTATTAATTTATAAGATTATTTTATGTATTTTTTTCTATGGGCCTCTGATGCCTGAAAATAAATGGTTATTATTATTATTAGGAAAAAGCCATCATGAAAAAACACAAAGTTATTAACTTGTTGTGTCGGCAAAGATACATAGTCACCGGGCCATCTAGGCGACTGAGGGGTTCTTTTGAACTTGCACTCAGCTGTTAGATTGCCGTGACCAGTGTTGTACTTAGTATCGGTGGTGTCCAACTTGTGCAACTTGACGTTTTTATATATTTTTAGCAAAACATATAACATGATTATTATGTTGTTTAAATGAATTTAAAATAATAAATCATTCTGAGTTACTATAGCGGACAATTACTACCAGAATGTTATCGATAATTGAAAGCTGTCCTCACTGCGACAGTATGATTCATGATCTGGGTTACAGTTGGTGGGGCGACCATTATTTAGACGTGCTCTATAGATTGGCAGTGGTGGAGTAATAGTTGGGCTTTAGGAGTAGGTTTGATTCTAACTCAGAATTTTCTTATTTTATTTTTAATTTTATTTTATAAGAAACGGACCTAAAGTGAGTCACACGAGTATGTCAATAGGAAGATCCATTGACCCCTCGAGTGCCGATTGTAGATACGTCTGTACAACTTGAATGACATTGAAAAACAGTTAATTGTCGTGTTGTACCCACGTTTGCACGAAATTGATTAGGCCAATAATTTTGCAATCTATATCTTTGGTTTTCCTAGAAAAATCCAGGAAAAGTTTATGTATTTATTTATTTATTTCACAATTTATGTACACACAAAAATAACAGAAACAGACACTTAATACATAAGAGACTTATTTCCAAAGAAATTTCTTCCAGCAGACCTGCGAAAGGAGAAATCAAAAAGAAATGTAGACCATAGTGTGTAGGAAGCAAAAGAAGAATGTGTGAAGTCTTAATCCAAAGTCATATATAATTATATATACCTAAAAATAATATATACCTACAGCTATAAATATATACTATACATAATACATACAATATATAAATAAATATCACAATTGAGAGGAAAAGTTATTTTTTTATTTTTTGTAATTTACGTAAAAACGCGCAATCACGTAATAATAATAGCGTCTATACGTAGCTTACATAAGAAATTAATAGGACAATCTGCTCAGAATAGAAGAAAAAAAAAATGGTAAAGAACTGTCTTTTACCTATCAAAAATCTTTTGGTAGCTGGAGGCAGGGCACATTGCTCACGGAAAATATGATTGATGGAGCTGAAAGGTTCTGTAGTAGTGACCACGTACTAAAACACGAGGCACGAGATGACCTAGTGAGGATTGCGGGACCACAATGAAAGCGAGAGGCACAGCACTGGTCATTATGGCGATGCTGGGAGGCCTATATCCAACAGTGGACATAAAGACATCAAAAAAAAAAAATTTAAAAATCTTAAATCATCATCTGATTTTATGTTTTATCTTTATACTCCTTATAGGAAACGACATCATGATTTTCATTGTTAAAAAACTTAAAATTTTTATCGTTTTATTTTTTAATAATAACCACTTTTTTGCATTTACGAGTAATGCCATCCTTATGCCTACGGAATAGAAGTCAAAATCGGTTGAACGGGCATTAAAAAAGTTTGTTTAAATGTCTCATATTATTTTGAATGGAGAATAGCTACTTACAAAAGTAAAGATCAACCGAAGCAAGTCAAATGGAAGTCATTCAAGGATCGGTTGGTATTGGATGTTACGCGAATTGTCATAATAATAATTATGATGGCAGTAAAACACTTTATGTAGCGGATCTTAGCAATAAACTGCTTCAAATTTAAGATCTTAAGTAACATTAGAGCTACAGCCATTTCAAATTGATGTAGTAAACATTGAGTTTTATTTTCTTTTTATTTGGATTTTGAAATTTACCATAGTAGTAATACGGGTACGTATCAAAATCCCGAAAATTCATTATAGGTACCTATGGCTGAAATACCGACGTGCAAAACACCGAAATTCAAAATACCGAAAGGTTTAAATGCCGATAGTCGTTATATCAAAACACAAAATACCGATGTTCAAATGCCCGAAAGGACGAAATCCCGAATAGACGAAACAACTTGAACTAGCGGTTGGTCACAGTTCTAACGTTACCTAACCTATTTCACCCAGTTCAAAGTGCAATCAAAATACAATCTACCTGTGACTAGACTATTAGATAATAGTAAACACATTTTTACGACAGATTGTGGCTGAAATAGGTTAGGTTAGGTTAGAATTGTGACCAAAAGCGCGCGAGCCGAGCGAGCGAGCGAGCGGCGCCGCGGCAGCGGCCTGCGAGTGCTTCTTCTCAAAATAAAACAAATCGGGACCTTAGAGCACCCCGACACGGACGAGTCGGAATTTTGAACTTCGGGATTTTAAACATTCGAACAAATGAACTTTCGGGATTTTAAACTTTAGACCATACGACCATTTGGCGTTTCAATTTTCGGGATTTCGTCCATCGGTAATTTAAAATTCGGGATTTTTATACGTACCCAGTAATACGTAACTGAATACAATCTTGTTCTTTACTATTAAAGATCTCAAGCCATTTCACAAGCTTTTATTTAGTTTCACCTGTCCCGATGTTTGTCTGTAATCAAATCTTGTAAATTTTGATCCATTTCCTGGTTACCGATTATGCTGAAATTTTGCAAATGCATTGTAAATCAGATGACAATGCAAATAATACATCATGGAGCTAATCTGATGATGAAACCGGAAGGTGGCTATAGGAACTCGGTAGTTAAACGACACAACCCTATCGAGTTTGGGCTCGTATGATTTGTTTTGACCTAGAGAAATCCAGAAAAAAATATTTTGTGTTTTTCGTATAAATGCGAAATTACTTAATAATATTGTCCCCCCGCGTGCGAGGGTTTAATATTATTTTTCTCCATAAAAATAAAGAAATGTATATTCCCTATTGATTGTAGTATAACCAAGTTACCTAATTGTAGCGGTTGAACCAAGTTGTTTATCTGAGGGTCGCTATTGACGCATTGATTAATGATCTTAGTTTAAACCGGCTTACAGTTAATGACTGCGGTTTACTTCTTGTTTCGACGTGCGTCAGTTTTGAGTTAGTTGAGTGTTCGTTTGAAGTAATGTGCTGGGAGTGCTTTAGACAGGATTTACCTTCAGGAAGTTTGTATGTAAAGGTAATTGTGGTGGACAGTTCCTACACTTAAGACACTTAAATTTCAAAGTGGACACATTAAGATATGCAATATTGGGAGAAATAGGCACAAGACTGGCATGAATATCATCATCGTCATTATCATAATCATCATTTCACCCAAAAACATTCCTTAACAGTAGACATAGGCCTCCTCGAAATGTCTTTAAATGAAATGAAATGATGTTTATTTTGCAAGTAGGTTTTATAAAAACACTTTTACACGTCAATTTTTTTTTTCGTCAATTAATGCTAGATGAGGCCGGTGTTTTCTAGCTGACTACCCTGAGAAGAAAAACCGAAACAAACTCAGGGGTCAAAGTCTCTTTTAAAGTCCATACAGCAAAACATGTAATGGTCAAATCAAATGAGAACCATGCAGATTGAGCCTGAGATCGCCTGCCAGAGGGTCATGGCGCCTGCCAGAGGGTCATGGCGCCTGCCAGAGGGTCATGGCGCCTGCCAGAGGGTCATGGCAATTCGGATGGTGCGGGGATACCGCACGATTTCCCGCGAAGCGGCGAGCCTTCTGGCTGGCCTACCACCGTGGGGTCTGGAGGCAACAGTCCTTGCACACATGCACGACATGCGCGTGGAGATGCAACGCCGGGGTGAAAGTCCTCTGCCGCGACAGGTCGCGGCATGGCGGACAGAGCTCCGGCGGGATCTCATGGTGGAATGGCGTCAGCGACTATCGCAACCCCGTCATGGGCACGCCACAATTATGGCGATAAGTCCCCTCTTTGAGGCGTGGCTGGAAAGACCTCACGGCGTCCTTACCTTCCGCATGACACAGGTCCTCACCGGAAATGGCAAGTTCGGGAGGTTCCTGTTCCGAATTAAAGCGGAAGTGACGCCCGGGTGTCGCCACTGTGCAGAACGTCCGGAGGACACGGTGGAGCACACAATCGCGGTGTGCCCTGCTTGGACGGAGCATCGCCGTGCCCTCGTGGGGGTGATCGGCGGCGGAGACCTCTCGCGCCGGGCCTTGGTCGAGGCCATGGTCCGGAGCGAGGAGGAGTGGCAGGCGGTCGCCGACTTCTGCGAAGCAGTAATGCTCGCTAAGGAGGAGGCCGACCGCATCAGGCAACGGCGCTCTCGCCGCCGCCGCCGGGATTCCGATCCCGATTTCCAGCCACCGTAGGCGCGGGCTTGCGGACAGTTAGCAATGGGTAGCTCGCTGTCCGGCCGTCCGGTAACAGTCCGGACCAAGCCCAAGTCGTCGACGGCGCGCGCTGTTCCCGCGCGCCTCAAGGAGTTGTCAGCAACAGCAGGGGCCCAGCCGGGTCGAAGCCTACTGGGGCCAGGGTTATCCGAAAGGGCGCTCGAGCCCCGGTATGAAGGCTTGAAGGAACGGGATGGGTTTTTTAGTCAGTAAGAGTATGACACTATCTCCTGCTCCGCCCAAGAGCGGGGGTTGTCATAAGATGATTTTTCCCATCGAAAAAAAAAAAAAAAAAAAGCCTGAGATGGTCTTTTGAAGAAAGAACCACACAGTTCTAAGTGGACTTGTCCAGTCAGTGCAAGCATTTGTCAATATGCGTGTAGCTCAACTGAAGACTACTAAGGAGCTCAACGACTTGACGAACAATGCCAAGAAAGGACATTTCACGTCGTTTGTTTTTATGCTAAATAACAAACAATACCATAAACATCAACTTCCGAAATTAAAGTTACTTTAATCATATTAGTGTTTTTTTTTTAATAGTGAAATCGATTTTTTTTTGTAAAAAGTTTTTTATTAATTTATTTTTTTGACAAAGTTATCTTTTATTGGTTCCATTTTTGCCGACTGGGGTAATGAATATGGCCATACTCATAAGTAAAAGGTTCAAAGACCACTATATATTTACTTTCATAGACCTAATACAACTTCCATTCAACGATTTATCCCGCAAGAAACGACACACAAAAACGTCCAATTAAATACTCGTCTCTCCTTATCTGACCCTTACAAATCAAGTTGTAGTTTTCCTCAATTTTCTCCAAAAATCATCCATCATCGACATAAAGAACTATTTTAGCACCAATTTCGTTGTCCAGTTGTTTCTTATACCGAACGCGCGTATTGCAATTTGTACCTTATAACATAGGGATAAGAGTCATAAAACGAACTCTTGAATCGCAGTAGTAACTTATTTCTACATATATTTTGTTGGTAAGTATGTTTGGATGTTTAGAATATTTTTTTATTAATTTATTTTATGACTTAACGGAGTTGGATGAGAACACCAATAGACTTTTTTAGGTTAGCAAATAACTCTTCCTATTCTAGGCGAAGCGAGAGGAAGTGTCAGACTGTTAGTAAAACCCATCTATTTTCTTTAGATTCACTTTCTTTTTCAGGCCAATGGTGGCTATTTTGAATCATGCAGGTCTCATAGACTACTGTGGCTTGGATTAGAAAATAAGAGAAATTTTATTATATAAGAAACTAGCTTTTGCCCGCGCGGCTTCGCTCCCGCTTTTTTCTGCTCCACCCTACTGTACCCTACTCTACCGTACTCTACCCTACTCTACCATACTCTACCCTACACTATCCTATACTACCCTACTCTAATCTACCCTACACTATCCTACACTACCCTACTCTACTCTACCCTACACTATCCTACACTACCCTACTCTACTCTACCCTAATTTTCATTTTTTTTTCATAAGAACCTTCTTCTCATGAAATCGGTCCAGCCGTTCACGCGTGATAGCGTGACTAAGGAAACAGGGATTAATTTTTATATATATAGATTAAGCGCCCTAAGGGAAGTTCTAAGGGAGGTTGAATTTAGATAAAAAACGCAACACTCTCAAAGCTAAACCACCAACAGCTATCTTTTATCATGTTATTAATGGTGTTTTGATATGTCCGCTCTGCGCTCGAAGTCATTCGACTAAGTTTGAATATGTAAATCAGATGATAGCACGTAACAGAGCAGCATAATTGAGCTCGCAACCACTATGAAGGCCCAAGGAATGCATCATCATAATAAGGATGATCACACAACGCAACGCACCAATATAATAATAATACCTAAGGTAAGCAGTAAGAAAACTCAATTCTGGGTGATTCCTGGTCTGTGTATATCAGCTGTTCAATTTGTTATTATTTGTAAAAGTTGTATACAATAGAGATTATAAGAAGTTGACGCCGTCGGGGTCGACCGCGGCGAAGGTGGTGTGAAGATCATGTTCGAGGGGCAAACTTGGCCAGGAATTGCCCTAGACGGAGAGGTTTTTTTTTCTATTACGGATAGGCTCGCGTTTGACCACTATCTCACCTGATGGAAAGCGATGATGTGGCCGACGATGGAGCACGCTTGCCTAGAAGCAACCTATTCACTCTTAACTTAAAGACCCCTAAGTTGTAGCTATCAGGAAACACAGGAACAGGTTTGGAAGGAGAAAGGGGAGGTTTTTCCCAGTAGTGGCATATAAAATGACAAATAAAAAAAAAATAGAGAAGAAAATTACCAACTTTTACACTAATAACTAATTTTAGCTAATATTTTAGCTTATACATAACTATTGAAGCATGTGTTATCGAGAGCAAAACAAAAACTTGTGTTTTCGCTCCGAGCCTGACTAATATGTGAACCAATTCGTGCACTCCGGTATTGCTGCATGCTCGAAAGGACCGACTGATGAAATGAGTCACGTGAACAACTTTCCTGTTTTACCGATGAACGTATATTGGAACTGTTTTACCATCGCATCGTATGTCAGAATATTGGTGAGTTTGTGTTTTATGTCGAAGAAAGTTTGGTAAAATTGGAAACGTGGCTGTCGATTGGTTTTAAAACAATTAATATTTCTGTTTTCTGCGTTCAATTGAAGCGTGTTACGAAATTTTGTTTTCAATTTCTCTAATATTTTAGAAGAATTTTAATCAAATTCTTCCCCCGATTTTGCCCCGATTTCTGAATTTATTAAGCATTTGATGTTAAGTATTTCTGAAACTCTGTCCTTAGACCTGTCGGAATTTATCAATAAAATAGATTTTGACACGTTCTTAAATCAAAATGCTTAATTCAAAAACCCGCTGTATATTGATTGGCCTAATTAAGAATTTGATAGATCCTTGGCTAGTAAACATTTTATGTTTGTTTGTAGGCTTGTACAAGATATACTCTGTTATTTTTCTATTCATTATTGAATAGCAAGCCATGAAGCTTTTTATTTTGGAATAACCATTTAAAAAGCACGAAGTTTTTTTTTATTTTTAGCTAATTTAAGTATACTAGGTGAAGTCAAACACGGAAGCAAGTTTGAAAATGAGATGAAGCATCATGTGACATATTGACGCGTTGACAGATTCTGGCGTGACGTTCGCAATGTGTCCGACTATATGTTTAAGAAGTGATCAAGAACGAACAAGTGTACCCAAGAGCTCTCGAGGCCCGAACCCCACATGGGATGCCCTTAGAGTGTAGTCGCTTAGTTTTTATAATAATAATTATTTATTTCACAAAATGAGGTACAGTCTAAATAGTTTACAATAAAATTAAATATAAATTAAAAGTAGAAGAAAATATATAAACCGTCCAGTTAAGCAGTTGACAACCTCCTAGGTTGACCTGCGAGAGGCCACTATAAAAAAAAAACCCCAAGAGCTCTTTTAATCTTAAACTTCGTGCGAACAACATTACTTATGAACTGTCTTTAACTCAGCTCATTGTGAATTGAACACCTAAAGCCTACATCGTAATAAATCAGTTGCGCGATCTGGAAAACTTTGTTATACCCACACTTAATCCACAAAACGGAGTCCATCGGCATCCTAAATTGTCATACTTATTACTTACTTAACTATATCCCTCTTCCCTTTATCCTATGTAGAAAATAGACGAGTACCTGAAAAGAGAGAAATAAATATATTGTAAATCGCACACATAGTTTCCGTTTAGCAAAAATACCAGACAACTTCTACCTACCTATATGAATGATAATAATCTTTAGTTTGCATGAAAATTCGCAATTACAAGCAACAGGTTCTAGTTCGCATTACGCTACACCGGTTCTAATTAGCAAAACCGTGAGGCACTCATGACCTATTTATAAGACTGGCGAGCAAGAACGCCCCAAAATATTTTGCGGAACTACGTGTGAGCAAATTGCTCACGCAATTTTAAACGAAAATCTCTATCAATTTCAAGTCAGAGCATTTTTGTTGACAATAGGCAATATGATAATCATAGCGGTAGTCCATTTTAAATGAAATTTAAATCTGTAAATATAGGAAAAAATGTGCGAAAAAAATTCAATAGGATTGAATCACTTTCAAATCATTTACGTATCAAAAATAATGTATTCATTCGACGACAGGCCTGTTGGTCTAGTGGTTAGTGACCCTGACTGCTATGCCGGAGGTCGTGGGTTCGATTCCCACCCAGGACAAATGTTTGTGTGATGAGCACGATCATTTGTTCTGTGTCTGGGTGTAGTTTATCTATAATATGTATGTATTTAGAAATATATAAGTATGTTTATCAGTTGTCTAGTACCCATAATACAAGCTCTGCTTAGCTTGGGACTAGACGGCGCTGTGTGATAGTTGTGGAATACTATTATTATATTATTATTATTCAATAAAAAACTTTTTACAAGAAAAAAATTCAACCGTTATTTTATATTTTCAGTGTTTTTTTTTACATTGAAGTCGGCTGTATTTTTTTTTTTGTATCGAGTCTTTTATTTAATTAAAAAAAAAGTACAAGGATGTACTGTTTTACGTTTTCTAACATGTGTACCTACATGTGTACCTACCTACTTAGCTAGGATGACAAGAATAAACCCGCATGCTTACTGATGTAAACGAGTTGTTAGCCGCTTGTCTTTTATGTTGACCTCCTTTTGTACGAGGAGGAATTGAAATATACTTTCCTTTGTGTATTTTCTGTATTTCTATTATCAGTAACCACAATAATGTCTGTGTCATTTGGTAAACTATTAATAGGATACAACCAATTAAAGTAAAGTTTAGAAAGAAATCTTTACGTAACTAACTTGCAGCTTCACCCGTGTTGTCCCAAGGGATCATATATTATGTAACTAGCTTTTCCCCGCAGCTTCGCCCGCGTAAACAAAATATAGCCTATGTCACTCAGGAATAAAGCAGCTTTCTATCGAGAAAAAAATTTAGCAATCGGACCAGTACTTCCAGAGATTAGAATAGAATAGAATAGAATACACTTTATTGTACACCAAAAAGTAACACAGCTACCTCCTACAAAAAAAAAAAAACTTTACCTCTTTATTATATTGTAGATTAATCTTCTAAACTTTCAATGAGATCTAAAAGATTAATTTTTTCTGTGTCAGAGTATAAATATATATAATAATTACGTAAGAGGGCGATGCTGCGGGCAAAAGCTAGTTCATAATAGTAATAAATATAATGTATGTATTTACAAATATGTAAGTATGTTTATCAGTTGTCTAGTACTCGTAGACTCGTTGTCTTTGTGTAATTTATTTCATAGCCCCTGTTCTCAAAACGGTGAAGGAAAACATCATAAGGAAATCGGCATATCCTAGAACCAAAAATTCAAAGACATGTGACATTCACCAACCCGCACTGGGCCACGCGGGTTACGGCCCATTCCCTTTCCTATAGAGGAGGCCTGAGTCCCAGCAGTGGGAACATTGAAAAGGCTGATGATGATGATGATAGTACTCGTAACACAAACTCTGTTTAGTTTGGTACTAAATGGCGCTGCGTAATAGTTGTGGAAAATAATGTGTTTACCAAAATCAATTCACGGAAAATAATGTGTTTATCAAAATCAATTCACGAGGGCAATCCCTGTTCTTTGCTTGTACCTCAGCTAAGAGAGATCAATTAGGGCCGACATTTAGCGACGACGACGAAGATTATTTACGACTTAATCGCCTTAGATTACCTTCAAATCAAATCAAATCAAATCAAATCATTTATTTGCTTCTTAGTACAAATCCCCAAAACCTTCTTCGCGGGCTTGTGGACAGCGAGCAATGGGTAGCTCGTGGGCCGACCGTCCGGTAATTGTCCAGACCAAACCCAAGTCGTTGACGGCGCGCACTGTTCCCGCGCATCTCAAGGAGTTGTCAGCAACAGCTGGGGCCCAGCTGGGTCAAAGCCTAACGGGGCCAAGGGTCTGCTTCTGAAAGGAAGGCTCGGCCCCGGTATGAAAGGCAAAAAGAAACGGGATTTTTAAGAGTCTGACACTATCTCCCGTTCCACCCAAGAGCGGGGGATGGCAGTTAGATGACTTTTACCCACAAAAAGTAACATTCTAAAAAAAAATTGGTTGCACTGGGCAAAAAATATCAATACCTACCTGTATCTGGTACCTTTTTGTTAAGCTCTGTTGAGTCGGTTTTCAGATCATTATTTTCCCTTCCAATTATTACAAGAGAAAAAACAGTATCATTGGACATCGCGATTCCCTGAACGAGAAATTGGTTCATTAAAATATTGATATAAATCCCTCTTGGGCTTTGTTATATTTTTCATGGTATTAAATGTATTTATTAAGCTGATTTATTATTAAAAGCTCGTGTTATTTATTGCTTCACTTAATAAAGTGGTAGTGTGTTGATATGCGTAGTTATATTCTTTAAATATATTCGCTGTTTGAAGTAATGGATTGGTAAATAAAAACAATTTAAAAATCGACAAAAAAAAAAATCCGGGCAGATAAGTTAACGCCGATGTAGCCCAAAGAATCACCAAACTTGAGTGGCAGTGGACAGGGTACATTACTCGCGGAACGGTGTGTCAATGAGGCCGAAAGATTAGCACACAGTCGAGGTGTGCCCCGCTTTGGCGGAGCGATCGGCGGCGGAGACCTCTCGCTCCGGGCCTTAGTTGAGGTCATGGTCCGGAGCGAGGAAGAGTGGCAGGCGGTCGCCAACTTCTGCGAAGCAGCAATGCTCGCAGAAGAGGAGGCCGAACAAATCAGACAACGGCGTTATCGCCACCGCCGCCGGCGCCGGGATACTGATCCCGATTTCCGGCCACCGTAGGCGCGGGCTTGCGGACAGTAAGCAATGGGTAGCTCGATGTCCGTATCCGGCCGTCCGGTAACTGTCCGGACCAAGCCCAAGTCGTCGACGGTGCGCGCTGTTCCCGCTTGCCTCAAGGAGTTGTCAGCAACAGCAGGGGCCCAGCCGGGTCGAAGCCCACTGGGGCCAGGGTTATCCGAAAGGGCGCTCGAGCCCCGGTATGAAGGCTTGAAGGAACGGGATGGGTTTTTTAGTCAGTAAGAGTCTGACACTACCTCCCGCTCCAACCCCAAGAGCGGGGGTTATCATAGGATGAAAAACCGAAAGGTTATAAATGGCGTTCACGAACTGGAAAACGCAGCGTTAGAAAACCTCCAACAATGTGGACCGATGTCATGGTGACAGTTGCAGCAATTCGGCTATACTTGGGGGAGGCCTATGTCCAACAGTGGACGTCCTTTGTATGTTAATGATGATTAAGTATATTTGTGATAGACAATTTTTAGTTTTGAGACTTCTCCCTCCAAGTTAGGACTTTTAAGTGAAAAGTGTGACCTATTATTCTTTTTTCAAATACTAGGAATAGCTCTAGTTTTACAAAGCTAGCTTGTTTTAAATATAAAAAATGTCTAGAGCCACTTTTATTAAATAAACGATATTCTATTCTATTCTATAATCTATCTTATTCTAAAGGTATATATTCTATTCTATATTTTAATGCTAAACCAAATGGAAACATCATTATCTACAGGAAATCCTTTTCGCAACGAAATATAGATTGTATAACGTATTTACATTTCATATTTCCTTCTCTTTTATTTTATCTCAGTTACATTTTCCTGTTTATTATCCTTATCATTAACTAGCTTCAGACAGCGGCTTTGCTTACACGAATGACGGAAATTGTTTCACGGGAACGAGCGTACAGGATAAAATTTTCTTATCTAAATCTGGGTCATGGTCTTTCCATGTTCCAAATTTCATTGAATTCTGTAGACTTGTGATTGATTAAACATACAGACTTACGAAGACTAAATCCGACTCAAGACAAATCTGGACCAACGTTTCAATAGGTACGTATGTTATATCGTTGGATAGATAATTGGAGTTGAATAAAAATTACTTACGAGTACGTTGTTCAGGGTTTTGAAGTTGAACAAGAACAATATAAGTACCTACATTGCACCAAATATTAAGTAAACCAACTTCCGATGATGTGAGAAAGTTGATTGACTGTATGGCCCTGGTCCATTGATCTCGTTTGTTAGGAAGTAATTGTCTTAGGGTAAGATAGGACAGACATACGCTGTGCGTTATAAAAGTCTCTAATTTTTTAAAGAATAAATACTAAATCACAAAGTTCCAAATCTTAGTCCAATCAAAGATGTTATTTGTTTAAAATGTTAGTTTTGCCAATAAACAAGCTATAGGCTATACATAACTATTTAAAAATCAAATAAATCAGAATCCTGTAGACGTCACATGCACATTCAATACCAAAAACAAGAAGCGTAAGTTGAAGGATTACTATATCGAGTCAATTTGACCTTGACAGTTTATAGCGCGTTGACTAATTGTCAGGTTGTGGCGCGCTGAGACATACCCCAGGGCTCTAATTGTGTGCCTTTTGGTAACCCTAAGGAAAACCTTTGCTTTTATAAAAAAAAATATATATATATATATAATTCCAAAGTCATACTGTATGGCTTGTATAGGCTACATATACAATCGGTAGATTTCGAGAGCTTTACAATAATATATGGAAGTGAAGAGGCATTCAAAGACGAACCATTAAACACTTTTTTAGGTGGGAAATCATCCAATGGTTTCTCCCGCCACAAGGCAGAGTGGGACGTGACTTTGGTTAAAAACCCACTCCTATGTTCTTTCTTTGCCATGCGTTCCAGGACCCTGGGTTCCCTTTCGGAAGTCAACCCACGGTCCCATTAGGCTTTGGCCCATCTGGTTTCCTGACAATTTTGCTGACGTCTTTTTTGCGCGCGTGGAACACCATTTGTGTCGTCGCCGACTCGGGCTTGGTTCAGATGGTTACCAGACGGCTGGATGGTCAGCATTGATTGTTGTCCACAAGTCCACCCCTACGGTGGAGGAGTAAGAATAAAAGAAGTATTAGATAGACGGTCATACAATATTGTATGAAAATGGAAAGTCTAATTACAGAATAATCATTTAAGACTGGGTGAATTTTAGTCAAAAATTGTAGCTCTCTCTCATGTTCTACTAAGAGCAAGAAAAGTTATTTAACGATCTCCCTCCTAAAAAAGAAAGAACTATTTATTGGTTCCAGAATTACTTTGCGGAAATCCGTTATAAAAATAATGGATCGAGTGGGGTGATGGAAATATTGAAATCAGTGAACTCTTGTCGGTGAGAAAATAGGCGAGAGTTGGGTCTTATTTGGGTAAGGAAAATGAAAAAATCTCTTATAAGGAAAACAGTTCTGTCAATGTGTACGTTTATGGAGATAGGTAAAACATAATAAATAGTACTTTAGTTACCTTACACAGGGTAACTTCGAAAGCGTTGTTAAAAAACTGGCTAAGTGCGAGCCAAGTAGAATCAAATGTTCTACGTAAATTAACAAAATGGGGCTGGGAGAAGTAAAAATGTTTTTTTTTTCTAAAAAACTGCACTGAGGATTTCGTACACACTTACCTATGTCAATAGTTTAATTCCCGAATTGAGTCTCGAAGATTTCTCCGAATCACAAAAAGACATTTCTAGACTAAAATGCCTTGCTTAATGCCTTGTTGCATTAAGTCCGCCTATGTTCCACTACTGTCTAGGAAGTTTAAATAAATAAATATATATATCTCTCTAGAACAGCCAAAAATGCCAGAAAAAACTCACCTATTTTCACTATAAAGTAAGTACCGTAATTTCTGAAAACTTGAATAAAATGAAGTTGCCTAAATAAGTCATAAATCACCATTCTCAATTCACAACCAGTCAAAACTGACACCAGGTTACATCTAATGTAAAAATTCTGAATATAACTTATAAAAGCGATAAGCAGTTGATTGATTGATGTGTTATAACTTAATCTTGATTCATCATTATAATTTCAGTCGAAAGGCGTCGACAACTGTACACATTGTCCCGTATTACATGAGGTCGGCGCAACACGTTTTCTCTTCCATTCTGTCCTGTCACTGACGGGTGACAGGACAGAATGGAAGGCTATCACTAACTTCATTTTCTTTAATATTACTTCTCACACAAGCCGTTCATCTTTTCTTTGGCCTACATCTCCATCCACCTGTATATTTTATATCTTTCAAATATTTGCCTAACGTAATCTCGTAGATAATATATGTAACACGTCTAAAATCATAAGTTAGGGTCAGATTTTACATTTTTTTTATTGTGCTTACTAATTTATTTGCCTCATAGTTTTGAATTTTACCCAGTGGTTGGTCATATGGTCAATTTTAATAAAAAAAAATCATAGTGTTCTATTTTATATTTGTAGATCTCCAGAGGTTCAAAGTTAGTACAACCTCGTCTTAAGAACTTAGAGCGTGTCAATCGGAGCCCTGTACGTCCTTCACGCGCTAGACACTGAGAGAGTGTTTTAAAACTAGCTGTTTGACACTAGCATGTTTTTGACGTTCAGTACTAAACCAACGCGGTAAACGTTTCGATCATAGTATAGCCTGGCTTTTTAATGTTCTCACTGTTAGGACTCAGGCCTCTTCTCTAGGAGAGGAAATTGACAGTAATCCACCACGCGGGCCCAGTACGGATTGATAAATGACACATGTCTTCGAATTTTTGGTTCTAGAACTGCCAACTTCCCCACGATGTTTTCCTTCACCATTTTGAGAGTAATGGTGAAGAAATAAATTACACCAAGTAATGCGCCTGGCTGGGTTTGAACCCGCGACCTACAACTCGTCAGTCGGGGCCGTTACTTCCCGGCCACCAAACACCAATATTTCGATAGACGTAAAAACTACTGGGACTCAAATTCCAAAGACCCTCACCGACCTGATGAAGGATCGGTCTACCTAAGTCTAGATTTTTGGCGAAGAATTTTCAAGCCTAATCAGATAAAGGTATTAAGTTTAGTCATGAATCTTAATAAAAGCTAACAGGCTTGGTTATAATCTCCTTGTAATCTCGTTTCAGAATCGAATTTCGTGCCTGAGCATTGTTCTAGATAGGGGTACATCCAATATTTCATTATGCCTACCGCGACGGCGAAAAGCCTTGTTAAAGTCTGGGTTTCATAATAATAATAACCTAATAGCAAAGTCTACGGCTACTAAGGTACTTCTAGAGTTCTCAATTTTTTTTAGGTGGTATTTCATCAATTTGAATCAGGAATGAGGATATCCGCAGAAGAACCAAGGTTACCGACAAAGCACGAAGAATCGCCAAACTGTGACAGTGGGCAGGGCACATTGCTCGCAGAACAGATGGCTGTTGGGGCCGAAAGGTTCTGGAATGGCGACCACGTACCAGAACATGTAGCGTTAGAAGGCCTCCTATAAGGTGGACCGATGATACTGGTAAGGGTTGGGGGAATCTGATAGATGCGAGACGCAAAATATCTATGCTTCTCCCATGGGGACGCCTATGTCGAACAATGGACATCTTTCGGCTGAAATGATGATGATGATGATTTCATCAATTGACTTCTTCCGCTATGAGGTGGGGCGAGAGGATATATCAAACTTTTACTGACCAATGTCCTTCAGTTGTTCTTTGTATTCAAGGATTACGATAACTATTTCGCAAACTCCAGTGACTCTAGCGAACGTCAGTCCTCCGTGCTAAACCATAGTGGTTGGGCACTACGAGTCGATGTCGTCTCGGGCTCAGTCCTTACTGGACGTGCTCGAATGGTGAGTTAATCCTTATTCGTCGTCGACCAGGGATAAAAACCAGCCACAGGTAAAAAAGAGGACATCGCAGTACCTGTCTATATATCCACTCCTCAAAGAAGGTTCTTGCCATAGCCTTTATGGCATGCCCAATTTTGCCCGACCTGAATCTAAGACCACATGCTCAACAGCCGCACTTATAACAACTGACTAGTAGAACAGGGCTCGAGATCAAAATATTACAATACATTTATTATAGACTCATCTGAATCAAGGTCCAGCCTTGATTCAGATGAGTCTGGATGTCCAGATTTACTGTATAATGAAGTCATATATCTTCTCCCTTCATTATTATTAAAATATTTCGGCGAGCGGTCGTTTAATAAGTTTTACGAGTGTCGGATATGAGATACGATGTATCGTACAAGACACAGTGCTGTCTTGAATTCAAGCCTGAGTAAATGTAAGTACTGACAGAAAAAAAAGCAAATGCAATAATTTTGTGTAAGATTATTTCCAAAAAAATTAATGATTACGAGAATTTTAAATAGAGAATAATTTACGTATATTTTCGATATTTGGTTAGGCCAATTATTATCAATCATATTAAAAAAAAAACCTTTGACTTAAAGAAAAAGTCTGTTCATCATTGTTTATTTGTATTTTAAAACGTATTAGCTCATTTGGTTTAGCTGGTTATTTCTCGTCAGCAAAATATATCTATCATAAAGTAATACAGAAAAAATGAAATCTGTATAGGTGCATAAAACGTGAAATCTTGAATCCCTTATTAATCAACGCCCAGCTTTAACATTTGGGCCTAGAACGTTAAAAAGTACGAAAGTTTCGTTTATGGTTTATACAAAAACACAAGAAAGAATTTTCCAAAATTCAATAGAATCGGCTCTTAATAAACTAGTGCGATTCACTATTAGCAATTGCAGCACGGCTTACCGTCAGGTGGGATCACAGTCAAGCACTGTTTCATATTATTAAAAATATATCAATCCCTAAAGGTATAAAATGAAGGTCCAAAGTTTGTATGAAGAAACCTACTGTCACGAAGGCAAAGCCACTGGCAGAAGCTAGTAACATAGGCTTCTCATCTCCACATCATACATGAAATCTAGACAAACAAAGATCCTAAATGTCATACCTAATTCATACAAATATCACTACCCCTAATTAATTAATGTTAATAAATCAGTCATGAAAGAGAAACATACAGTCTCTGACAATTTATCTAATGGAATAATTGAATATCGACATATCCAAGTTTCGCGGGTAATTTATGCTAAAATTTACTAGATTAATATTTGCCCGCAATGTCTGACATACTACGTGGAAATCTATTGACGAAGTTTTGATATGGATATGATGGGTAAAGGATATGAAATATTTGGTTAATCTTTTAACCAAATAATCACGCAATTCGGTGATAACTAGCATAAAGTCAAATAAAGTTGTATGGAAGAAGAAAGCATGCTGTCATTCAGATGCTCGTTAATTGTGGCTGACTTAGTAATTTAGAGAGACATGTAGATTTTTGGAGGCGAATCGGTAATAATATAAAAAAAAAAATCTGTTTAAAGTTAGAACTACATTAGATCGATGCACACTGCAACACAGGCCTGATTTGTACGTAGAACGACGTGGCGTGGCGTCACGTGGCGTGGATCAAGTGTAGCTTTACAAGTCTAGTTACCATATAAATTGTATGAAGACAAGAATTGTGGCACACGTGTGCGCAGTGTAGTTCTAGCTTAAAATTAGCACCCCTAGAATTTCACAAAACAATAACATGCGTTATTTTTGTAAAAAAGCTGTATCCTTTTACAAATAAAACAGTAGCTACTTCATAAAATAATAAAAAAGTACATCCTGCAGCTTTATAATTCAAAACACCTCATAAACACACTCGTATTTCCAAAATAAAGTAACGTATGATCACAATTTAGAAGCTTACGTAAACACAATGGCCCGGAGCTACAGTATATTAAACTGAGTTTGCGCTCGAACAAAAACTTGTGATTTAATTTAACTAAAATTACTAGTTGGATTAGTCTGGGAGGTGCAAATTAGATGTCAAGTGATATAATTACAAGCTAGACTAATTAGTCTAGATTGAGGAGGGTTTTTGTTACTAAATATATTACGTCTGTGGTGTATTTTGTGGATTCATTTGTGTTATTTGATTTTATAATTCCTATTTTATTTTTTTTAAATTGGCAAGCCACGACCGCGTGCTTTCGGCTAATCTCAGTACACCGCAGAGGCTTTCGCGCTTATGCTAAGGTAAACAAATTTTTTCTCATGTGGGGGACGACGTTCGTGATTTTACGTAGTACCTTACTCATATTATACATAATTTTACTCTATTTATTTTTCACAAAAACTTGTGATTTAATTTAACTAAAATCTGTAGTTAGATTCGTCTGCGAGGTGCAAATTAGATGTCTAGTGACATAATTACAAACGAGACTAAGTAGTTCAGATTGAGGACGGTTTTTGTTACTAAATACATTATGTGTGGTGTGTTTTGTGGACTAATTTATGTTATTTAATTTAATAAATGTCACTAAAAAAGAATTAGAACTTTTTATTTGGACTTTCAATATTGTTTTAGTTGTTTAATTTAGGTAGATACGTGAGGAAAAAATAGCCTAAGGTTGAATTATGACATTGACATTAAAGTAATGTACACTATTATTATTATTATTTAATCATTTATAAACTAGTACTTGACTGCGATCCCGCCTGATAGTAAGCAGTGACTAGTCCTATTGCGGATTTTTTTTTACCGATAGAAAGATTCTTTATTTTTTATTAATATTAATATTATAATGAGATAAAGACCACCAAATAGCTAATTAAAAAAAAGTTTAATCAATTTTTTTTAGAGTAATGTGTGGCGAAAAAAAATAGAAGTAACTCAGGAATATACCTACCTATTTTTGGAAATGTGTTATATAAATCACAAACCAATATTAAAACCTCTTATTTTGACCTACTCAAAAAAATATTGGTCCGCTGGAACAAGTGACATTAATAACGTATCTGAAATTATTATCTCAAATTTGATCCAAATATTTTTAGAAAACATTGCTGATATAGTCCAAAACCAAACACAAGTGACAGCATGGACACACTGCTCGAAGTGACGGTCATGTATCAAAAGACGCACTATTGGAAGTTTCCTACATACAGTGAGAATGAGAAACATGTCGTGAGTGTCTGATGGATGCCAGACGAAAGAAAAGAAAAAAAAAAAGGTTTATTTGCGTCAAACCTTTCGAATACAGAAAATAGAAATACAACGAGAAAGCGACTGAGGTTTAATAAATTAAAAAAAGAGACGTGTGGCACTCGGGGACTGCCGCTATAAAGCTATTGAATAGCATTTTTTTCAACTAATGCAATTATAATTATTTATTTATTTTATTTATGCAGTATTTAGGGGTGTTAGGTTATTTTCGTTACGGAATTTCTGGATTCGGTCTCCAAGCTCAAGGCCCGCGATAGAAGCTATGCAATAGCTTAATAAGACAATCAACAATATCGACTTATCGACTGATCGATCTTAGGACTGTTCGTTCTGGGGACACATGTCCACCTATAAACGAATTTCGACTGAAATAATGACGACAATCATCTACTTATCTATCTTTGATGTGCAATCAAGCGTGTATATCTTTTTTTTTAATAGCCATTACTGTCCCACTGCTGGGCAAAGGCCTCCCCCAAGTCCTTCCAGACATTCTTCTCTCGCGCCGTCTCTAACCAGTACCCCTAGCCAAGTTGCTAATCTGCAATAGTTACCGCTTGTAGAAAGCTTCAAATGTACGGGAATGACGTTGTCTCAAAGATCAGTCACGTGGTCAGAACAAAAGAATTGGCGGCAAGGTCAACTCGAAGCGTTCGGCGCAAGCGAAACGGTTGTAACTTGGCTAGGGGAGCAGTTCTCGTGATACGCGTCTAGATCATCTGTGTATATCTTAAACAGTAAAAATAATAAAGACAAAAGCTGATGTCGATTTTGTTGCCGACGCTACGCAACATAAGAAACGCCAGTGACGCAAAGATTCACTCATAAAAAACTCTTGTTTATGACATTTAACCATATGATAATACATTTAATATAGTCTCTGTTTATGTCTATACTACGTGAGTTGTGTCAAAAAATACAAGTATAAGAAGCTTGTATTCCACAAAATAAGAAATAAATAAAAAGAATAAATAAAATATACTTTTTATTACTCATGTTATATGCGGCTTATTACTTAGATGAATATATTAGCTCAAGTTCATTTACATGTGAATAATTTTTCATACCCTTAATAGGCTTATTGGGCCAATGAGGTAATTGGAGCACAATTTTGTTAAAGCTTACAACATAGATTGCCCACAAAATGTATCTAATTAAATAGATAGTTTATCAAATTAAATTTCAATACGTTTTTTTTTTCGGTGGGTAAAAATCGTCCAGATGACATCTCCTGCCCTTGGGCGGAACGGGAGATTATAGTGTCAGACTTTTACTGATTGAAAAATCCACCCTGTTCCTTCATTGCTTTTTATACCGGGGCCAAGTCTTCCTTTCAGAAATAGACCTTTGGCCCCAGTAGGCTTCGACTCTGCTGGGTTTCTACGGTTGCTGACAATTCTTGAGCCGCGCGGGAATAGTGCGCGCTGTCGATGACTTGGGCTCGGTCCGGACAGTTACCGGACGGCTGGACAGCGTGCTACCCATTTCTCGCCGTCCGCAAACCCGCGCCTTCAGTAGATGGAAGCCATTGCCTCATGTGGTCGGCCTCCTTCTTTGCTAGCATTACTGCTTCGCAGAAGGAGGCGACCGCCTGCCACTCCTCCTCGCTCCGGACTATGGCCTGTACCAAGGCAAGATATCGCCGCCGCTTTAAATATGTGTAAGTAAAAAATACACGTTACGTTTAATCTAAGGTATTACGTACCAATACTAACTAAACAATAATAATCAAGAAAAAATAAGGTAACAATTTTAGGGTAGCGTTAGGTTACCAAAATAAAGGTATTATGTAGAAAATATAAAAGCTAACAATAAAAAAATCGGAAAATTTAGTTAAAAGTTTTATCGGTAAGGTTTATCGATACCAGCAATTTTTTTATAGCACTATTTAGAAAAGATAATCATAGGTTTAAAATTTGTTATTTCTAGAAAAGCCACCAGTTCACAAATACTATTCGCCTGTTAAGTAATTGTCAAACAGCTGCCCGAGACATCGCCAAGTCAACTGAGACTACGACTTTTTAATAGTGACGTCTAGACACAGCTATTTTAGGAAATTTCTTGCTTCCGACGGTAGTCGAATCGGAGGCAATTGGGCAGCCATTAGGTCGGATTGGAATTGGAGTAGGAATAGATTCCACCAATGTCTTAACTTAACCACTTTACTGAGTTATTTTTGGTAAAAAAACGTGATGTCTGATTTACGGGGTGATTTTTAATACATTGGTTTTCTTATAAGAGATGAACGTAATCATGGGTTTTTGTTTTTAATATTTAGAATTAGCAAACCAACCAAAGATAACATAATCCTGAGACGAAAGTTTTATGTGTGGTATTCCAGGACATATTCTACCTATGTACTAAGTTTCATTAAAATACATTTAGCCGTTCGAGCACCAAGAAGTAACAAAAATACTCACACAGTCACAATATTTTGCCTTTTTTTAATATCAGGGTGACGCTTTATCCTGTCTATAATTTTAAGATTAAGGTGTTCAATATTCCTTTTGAAGGAACAGTGCAGGTTCACTTGAATAAAATACAGAATACGGTAAAATATTTGGATTTAATCTGTTCAGTTCGACAGCTAAAATAATTAAAATGACTCCATTCAAAAATATTCGATAAGTTTTTCTTAGTTGTCGATATCTATCGATTCAAATGTTACCAAATGCAAAATAAATCAACTAAATATTATTAAGCTAACACTTTGAACATTTGTTATCGAGGTGGTTTAGTTTTTCCCCTATCTCTCTATAAATAACCATGACAGGACACTTTTTTCGTATCACAATCATCGGGCGTTCAGCTAAAGATGTTAACTGTGAAATACCTACTAACTATTCAGCTGTTTCTATCAATATGTGTAGTTATTTTGTAGTTTGTACGCAACGCCGACTACTACCTATAGGTCATTGAACTCGCTCAGCTGACGTTTTCTAAAAGAAATAAATTTCGTACATGCGTAAATTTATATGAGTTTTGAAAAAAAAAATGTACTTTATTTTTTAATTTTATCTTTACAAATCAATAGAGTTTCATGTACCGGATCGACCCTCCACGGAATTGAAACGTTCAAAATTTAGCGGTGTATATCCTTCCCTCTTACTCACTCGTACACCTGACATTTTATGACGTCATGGTAAGGCTCCTCATTAGCTTTTTACTATATTTTCCAGTTGATCCTAATGTAAAACTTGTATATTTATTTGTTATTTATTATAATGTTTATTGTACACCAAATAAACAAAAACACTTGTACGTTGTGTGTACGTTGTTTATACTTCTGAGTATAAACAACTTTCAACCCCTCAAAGCTAGCCAGTAAATTAAATGTTATCCTGCATTTCACCATCAAATAAACATGACAAAACAAACAGACACTCCTGCCTCAATTACCTGCGCGATGAAAATTCCATGTGTTTACTTTTTCTATAAAAATCTTTCTGTTACGTGAATTGTACGTAAATTTTTCTGTAAAGTTTTTCAACCGAATGCTCACTTGGTTGCCAAAAAATTTAGATACGGTTTTTTTCAAGGTGGAAAAGCGTCCAATGACTTCTTTCACTTTAGGGTGGAGTAAGAGAGTGTATTCGATTTTCACTGACTAAAATCACACCTGTGTTCCTTCAGTTGCATTCTAGGACCACGGATTTCCTTTTTAGAAAAATTCTAGGCTCTTAATAAACTAGTGCGCCTCACCATCAACGATTGCATCACTGCTTACCATCAGGCGGGATCGCAGTCAAGTACTAGTTTATAATAGATAAAAAAAAAAAAACTCGGCACTAGCGGACAACGGCTCTGCTGGGCCCTTACGGTTTGATATCTCTTTGGGCAGCGCGTATAACAACTACGTCCTATCATAATAGCCGAACTACCAGACAGCATGTTACCCATTGTCCGTCGTCTGCAAGCCCGAGCCTACCATGGCTGGTAGTTGGGGTCGGGGTCACGTCAACTGGATCGTGGGTATGTCTGTTCCACCTCCTTTGCTAGCTTTACTGCTGGAGGTGACCATCTGCCATTCCTCCTCGCTTCAGACCATGGCTTGACCTAGGGTCATCTTCACCGTGTCCTCTAGGTGGTTCACACAATGGCACACGGCTGGTGTTTCTTCTGCCTGAATCTAATGTAGGAACCTCCCAAATTTACCATGTCTGGTGAGGATCTTCGTCAAATGGAAGGTGAGGACGACGTGAGGCCTCTCCAGTCACTCCTCAAAGAGAGAACTTATTGCCATGATTATAGCATTCCTAACGGTACGGGCGAGGCCACAATACTGCGTTACGACGTCGAGTCGAAAAAATCTCCCGCGTCGCACAAGGCATGGTGGAATTTTCCGGTGCGTTATCGCAACGTACAAATCTGTGATGCGATGATGCGCGGCCTTCTAGTTAGTGTCCATAGAATTTAGTAAATTTCGCATTCCATGCATGCTCATCGTACAACATTGTGGCCGTTGTGGCCTCACCCTGCTATACGGAATCCTAAAAACTACTAATTGCAACTTGATCGTTCTTCTTCATCAAAATTACAATATTTATTACACTGAATATATGAATACCTAAGAGATTTCCTTCCCGTATTCCTAAATATATCCGGCCACATTAACAGTTTAAATCCTTTCCCTTAATCGCGTTTTACTAAACCTTTCCACATGAGCGGCATACCTTTGTCAACCCTCGTCACTACTTCCTCGACCACAGGAATACCGAGCCGCTCTGTTTCTCACCCCGACACCGACGATTCTAATTAGATATGCACAGTTTTAGTTGGTGAGATTAGAGGTGATTTTTAGAACATTGATCGTTGTAGAATGTGAAATACATACAGTTTTAGAACGATTTAAAATTCGTACAGTTTTTTATATTCCTTAAAAAAGAATAAAATGAATTTATTCCGGTATCTTAAAAAAAATGGAAAATCGAAACTGTGTTCGTTTTTTTTTTTATTTATTTTTACTTGTGGGTAAAATCATCCAATGACAACCCCCGCTCTTGGGCGGAGCGGGAGATAGTGTCAGACTCTTACTGACTAAAAGCCCACCCCGTTCCTTCTAGCCTTCATACCGGGGCTCGAGTTCCCTTTCGAATAACTCTGGCCCCAGTAGGCTTCGACCCGGCTGGGTCCCTACTGCTGCTGACAACTCCTTGAGGCGCGCGGGAACAGTGTGCGCCGTCGACGACTTGGGCTTGTTCTGGACAGTTACCAGACGGCCGGAGGGCAAGTTACCCATTGCTCACTGTCCGCAAGCGCATCGAAACTGTATGCGCTTTTACGGATGTTACATTTTCTAATAAATCTCACATATTAGACAATCTTATGTCATAATATACGGTATGTTAAACTTAAAGAAAACGTATTTGTAACGGTTGTTAAATTTGTATGGCACTGAGTGGTTATAATAATAATAATGTTATTTTTTAGTAAATTTCTTTAATAAATATAATCACTACGAGTAGAAAAATAAATAAATGGAATAATAATAATAACCAAAAAACGAAAAGAGTACAAGGGGCCTTTGCACGCCTTTCAAATATGTATTTAGGACTCCAGAGTCTTGAGATATTTAAAGTTAATAATTAAGTACTTTATTAATGTTTCAGAAAATTTTACTATAATTTTATTATTTTATTTCTTCTTCGAAAACCTAAAATCTATGCTGATGATTATAGACAGTTTAATAAAATATAATATAATATGGGTATTACATAAAGTTATTTATCGGAATCCAGATATTTGAAAAAAAAAACAAACTAACAAATCTTTGTAATTATAAAGAAAAATTAAGGCGCTGCGCAAATGTAGACACTTAGTTTTCAGTTACCAACACCGAACACTTTTTAATCGTCATGACATACTCATCGTTAAGTGGAAGAAACTGGACACAAAAAATGTTCACGTAAGCGCAGAGTGTGGATAATTTCATTCTGGTTCTATATAAATCAAATATTCATCGGTAGCTTGTATCTGACACAAGACACATGTTTGCGCCCTGCCTTACGCTCTTTTACATTAGCTGTGAGTTAAAAAGCCTTTACTGCAATAAGGAATATAGTTGCAAATTAATTGTATTAATAAAACCATCAATTCAGTAAATAATTGCCTTATTTATAAATACGGTAACAAATCATCACCATACAATAATAACGGTTGATTATTGACCGTTGATTATAATAATAATTATCAATGGCCATTAACGAAAGCAAATTGATATTCTGATCATTAGTCCGTTCGAAATTCGACTGTGTAACTGTAAAATTAGCAGGTAAATGTTTGTATTTTAACCCGTTTTCAACCGTATTATATGGTATTGGAGATAGGTATGGGTTAAATGAAAAACATTTGGATTGTGGGTAGAAAACAAAGTGGTAATTAAAAACGTAAATGGGTGGTTTGTGTTGTTTACTGGTCGTTACGGGAATTAGGCGTGTATAGGGTGGCTGTTGATTTATTGGCGATCATTCAGGGTCAAAAGTACTCATGAATATAAACAACTATGGGATCAACTTTTAAATACAAAAAATAACATCAGCTCTTTTTTTTTGTGGTAGATAAAAATCATCCAAATGACATCCCCCGCCCTTGAGCAGAGCGGGTGAAAGTGGGCCCAGTAGGCGATAACCCTGGCCCCCATTGGGCGATAATCAGGCCCCAGTAGGCGATAACCTTGGCCCCAGTAGGCGATAACCCTAGCCCCACTAACCAACATCAGCTCTTCAGTTTTATTCCTATTTTTGCATAATTGGATATAATATAGGGAACAGCTGGTTATTTCATTCTCGATGTCAGGGTAGGTACACCATTGTGTGGATCGCTCAGAGGATACGGAGATCTGTTCTGTTCAGGTGTAGCAGTATTTTTCTTGACGTAAATTACCGGTGATGACCTCTTGCATCTTGCAGAGAGTATGAGAAGCAGAAACAAAGAGGCAGTCGAAAACGAGTGGAAGAGGCATTACTCAGAGAAGCACGAGGCATTGGGCATGGCAGGGTGATCAAGGTTGCGGATGGTATGTTGCGTGTAGCTCAGCGTTCGATAATCGACCTGGTCCGGATCAAAAGAGCACTTTGTTCCACGCATGCCAAAAAGAGATGTCAGCTAAATTGATAGAATTTAAGTTGG
Organism: Mythimna albipuncta; assembly: GCA_929112965.1. Taxonomy (NCBI): domain Eukaryota; kingdom Metazoa; phylum Arthropoda; class Insecta; order Lepidoptera; family Noctuidae; genus Mythimna; species Mythimna albipuncta. Next base: position 32,375,548 of record OV815959.1, read on the forward strand.
CAAAAGTTTTATATTTCTTGTGGCTTCATTTAGAACAGTAGAAGTTATTGGCCGATTCACCGCTATAAAAAGAGGATTAACCTCATAGAAGTTAGTTAAAAATATAAAAATATTTTTACGTTATGAATATTTTTAGTTTGATAATAGATTAAAAGTCAATCTGTATTTTTACCAATAGGTAAATCAATTAAATTCAGCTTAGTATTTGCTCTGTGTCGAATTCGCTTCGAAGTTCGATTTTGCCTTAGCCTATAAAATGGTAGAGAACTTCACATCGACCAACATATCGCTAAGTCGAAGTCGGAATGAAGTGTTGATTCGAAAAAACACTACGTCACCATGAATTTGATACAATTCATATCACTATAATATGCTCAATGTAAACAATGACGTGATCCTTGCGTTTAGCGGACCTCAAGGGCGATTGAAATTTGAGCGTCCTGCGTCAGTAGTATGAGTTGGTAACAATATTAAACTGGATTGGTTAATAAAACGCCAAAAAAACGGAAAAGGTAGCAATTGATCAGCCATGTATGTTAATCATTATTATTTCTTAACTTTTCGACTATTACCTAATTTTCAAAATTTCCATTTTTATTAGGTAACATCAAATTTATTGGTACTTTGGAAACTTTTGTTGTATGTTGTGTTGAAGTCGGCAAATCGTTACAAAACAGCTGGAAAAGGCTCTTTTTGGATCGAAAATTCTCCACAAATAATAACTCTGCCATATTTTCCCTTTCTTTCCATTTTATGCCGGTAATTGTATCTTTTCTGATGCCTCAACTACAACACTTTCATTATGTGCTGCCCGTAATAGATGCAATATACATTGCATTTTTATTAGAAAACAACAACAAAAGACAAGAAACAAGCACATTTGAACCAAATAACACCATCAGCTGACTAAAAGCAGCCATGTTGTTTTGCTTTTCTACAGGGTCCAAGAGTTCGCTTAGCTGTCGAAAGAGAATTTCGAAATCTCAGCGATTTCGAATGTCAAAAGTGCCACTTGTCTAAGCATTTGTATGAGAATATCGTTTATGTTGATCGAAGTTCGTTGTCGTTTCAAAACGCAGTGTGGCATTGTCTAGCAATTAGCGATCGATCACGTGACAGTTCGTAAGCTTACGTCAGTTCCATACATTTCGGAGATATTGAATTTCGTTATCTTAGTGAAAATGTAACGTTGTCTAGGCCCCCAGTAGCTTGTAAAAGCAATTAAAGTGTATACCAGCATATACGGATCATCACACCGACATATATATTCTAAGTACACATGTATTGATGGATCAACAAATAAATGTATGTTGAACGAAAAATCATGTTCCCAATATTGAATAAGGAAGCTAAGATGATAGCAATCCACTTAAAGAATGTTTCCAAAACATAAGAGACCATCAAATATTTCCAAAAAAAAAGAGAAAATATTTTGTCAAAGAAATCTAATAACAAAATAACATTCCGGAACATGTCATAAGCAAGCGTAGGTAATATTGACAGTTTGTAATAAAAACGGCCTTTACCAAAGGATCTTGTTGACGTTGAAATGTGTAACATACAAATAACAAAGTAAATGGCTATCGAAATAAAAAAGGTATCGAACAATCAAAACCATATGCCAGGTTTACAACAAAATAAAAATGGCCGCTACTACCTATTCTCATTTTATTGTATGATCACCGAAAGGTTTCTCACGAGAGTGAAAAGTGTGTGAATTGCAGATCATCACCATCATCAGCATTTAAGCTAAAAGATGTCCACCAAGTCTGCTATTACAATAGTGTCAGAGTCTATCATTGATGTCATAATTGTCGATTTTGACAAGTTTGGTAATCTACTAATATAATGGCGTCATTATGACTTTCCAATGGTCAACCATTGACACTCCATTGAAAGAAGTGGCATAAAATAGTAATCTCGTACATATTGACAAATGAATATTTGACGTAAGCGGTAATCTTCTAAAACTTTGACAGTTTATTTGATCAGTTTTCTACCATTAGAACGTTATTGTGCAGTTATTGGTTTTAATATGCTCGATATTATCATTCTACCACAAATATATTACGATACCATTGACCGATCAATGATCGATCATTATGAATTAGCAGATTACGAACTTTTAACAAAATGACAATGTTATCGTGTTGGAATGACGAATTTATAAAAATAGCAGACTTGGGCCCCTGGTCATCGGCCAACCTTGTAAAACCTTGGCATTCCAATGCTACATCTCTCGGCACGCAGTTGCCACTCTCGAACGTTTCGGCCCCAACGGCCATATGTTTTGCGAGCAATTTACCCAGCCTTTGCCATTTTAGTTAGGCAATTCTTCGAGCTATGTCAACAATCTTGTTTCTCCTGGGGATATTTTTATTCCTGAAAACTAAAACTCCGAGCATAGCCTTTTCCATTGCCCTTTTGGGTGACTGTAAGCTTTTTGAATAGTCCCATTATAAGCGACCACGTTTCAGTGTCATATAGTAACTGGCAACGCGCACTGGTTATAGACTTTCGGTTTGAGGCACTGTGGTATGTTGGACGAGAAAATACCGCGCAGCTTCCCGAACGCTGTTCAGCCGAGTCGGATTCGACGATTGACCTCTTTTTCAAAGTTAAACCTACCCAACTGAATTGTTTGTAAACGAAATCGTCTACATATTCAAGTGTAGAGTCTTCGATCTTGGTCGGACCTCATGCTACATGGTTATTTACCATGACTGGTTTTGTTCATGATATAAGTCCATATTGTATCTCTCAAGATCTTGGGGTCCTGAGAATATGAAAAGCGTAAGAGGGTCCAAAGCGAACTTGCAGAGATACTCATTATCCCTTAAACTCTTTCAATGAAACATTATTATGTCATGATCCTTTTATTCTGTCTTATTTTTTTAGATCTCACATTTCTTTTTCTTTTCATCTTCGTTTATGTCCAAAACTAGGTCGTTCTACTATGGTGTAGTTACATAAATTATTACCTCATTTATAACAAGTATTTGTAAGTTCGATTACCTGATTACTTTAGGAAATCACATTTCTTCTTATTTAGGGATAAGGAAAGTATCGGATAAAGTCTGTTGTTGTTGCACGTAAAATATTGGGGTCGGCGGGAGGTGATTAAGGAAATAACAATTTTTAGATGAGTGGCCTCATTGAATTTGCGGTAACGTTTACATAGGAAGCAATTAAGAATAGGGTTTCTTGCTTGTTATTATTATCGATAGATTAATAATAAGCATATCGCACGAGGCTTCTTTGGAGTCTGTCGAAATTTTGATTAGATTCCAAATTTTTCAGAGGTGTTGAGATCGGTTTTTAGATCATCCAAATATAGCTGAATATCATTTTTTTTAATTAATATTTTATGTATCATTATATCTCGGAACCCTGAGATCTCGGACCTTTCGAAAGCGTACGAGCTGCAGGAACCAACTCGCAAAGTCTCTTTAGTTTTTTGATGGAATGTGATCGGAAAAGCCCAAGTCGTCGACGGCGCGCGCTGTTCCCGCGCGCCTCAAGGAGTTGTCAGCAACAGCAGGGACCCAGCCGGGTCGAAGCCTACTGGGGCCAGGGTTATCCGAAAGGGCGCTCGAGCCCCGGTATGAAGGCTTGAAGGAACGGGATGGGTTTTTTAGTCAGTAAGAGTCTGACACTATCTCCCGCTCCGCCCAAGAGCGGGGGTTGTCATAAGATGATTTTTCTCAACGAAAAAAAAAAAAAAAATCGGAACCTATAAATGTAATATCTATAATAATATTACATACATATTTTTAGAAGTATAAATGTATGTTTATCAGTTGTCTAGTACTTATAGCACAAGCTTTGCTTAATTTGGGTCTAGAAGGCGTCGTGTAAAAATGTGAAAAATTATAATGAAAAAGTAAATACATTATGAACGTCATTTTGGTTATCCAAATCCACTTACAAACACTTGATAGCGACAAATATAGTAAAACATTTTAGATTAGTGAAAACAGACAGAAAAACATTCATCCCATTACCATAATATACAGACGGTTTCTATCCTGTAAACGATGCGACATCTTCAATGTGACTTGAAAAGTTCTCAACAACCTTGTTTTTTGCTCAAACTTTGTTCAGCCTTGTACTCTGTTATAAAAGAAACGGAGAAATTCTTTTTAAATTCATCTTCAAACGGCGTGGTTTGTCAGTGTTCTGCTTTTGTGATTTAAATTTTATTTTAAACAGAGAATTGAGTTATAGAACGTTTTTATTAGATAAAGTATTTTTTTAAAGTATTTCAAAATGCATTTCCCGATTCATCCTACAGAAATGACTGATACGAAGATTTATCAAAATTTATCAAAAATCTCCTCTCGCTTAAGGTGTATTTTTTGAGAAAAATTATCCAAAGGCAACCCCCGCTCTTAGACGGAGCGGGAGATAATGTCAGACCCTTACTGACTAAAAGCCCATCCCGTTCCTTCTAGCCTTCATGCCGGGGCTCGAGTTTCCTTTCGGATAACCCTGGCCCCAGTAGGCTTCGACCTGGCTGGGTCCCTGTACGTCGATTCTGTAAAATTCAAACAATAACTCGCATTTCACTTCGCTATTCGCTCTCACTTCGCATAAGGTTCAAAATGACCTTGATTTTGCATTCTGTAAGCTTCACCTAGGCACCTGCGAAGTGAAGTGAGCTCCGAAGCGACCAATACTGTACTAGTGACTGCCACATTCAACAAAATGTAAGTTGAGATTTATCGGTTTTTTATTTTATCAGTTTTTGACACAGAATTTTAGCTATTATGATGTTTAAATTAAAATATCTCATTTTATAGAATTTGAGGCAGCTAATAAGTAAAAGAAAAACCAAAAACTCTAAATTCGTGCCGTGAGACAATATCATTAGTAATCTGTGGACAATATTTTCATTGACTTGACGTTTGACATTGCATTGTTTTGTTTGTTTTTTGATCGTTCAGTGCCGATAATAATTGTGAAATAATCATGAAGTAAGTTTATATTTCTAAAGTTCAAGAATAATATTAATTAAAGAAGTGTTTATTTTGTTTTCTAATCCAACAATAATGTTTCAGTCCAAATGAGACACGTTGCTCTCACCCATCGTCGGGTCAGGTTGAATCTGGTAGTTTTTGGAAAGAAACCCTGGCATGGCAAAGGGTTTCTTGAGAACTCAAAATGCCAGAAAGCGAAGTCGACGCCAGTGGGAGGAACTAGCCGTGCGCCTAAATAGTATAGGTGGCACTATTAAAACATATAAACAGTGCAAGTGGACTGAGGTTGGCAGTGCTTTTTTTTACATGTTAGAACCACTTAACATTCCTTAAACCAAACCACTTAAAATGTGCGACGAATCTTGGTTTAAAGTGTGTTCCTTGATTTCATAAAAATCTTATTTTAATTTTACGTTATTTTTAATTCTTGACTATAATAAGAAAATGGAGATTTTAATGTACCTAGTTTGAATAATACATGTGTATTTAATAACAGCTTTTTTTATAATTGGTCTGATAAAAAAAGCTTTGCTTATGATCAATGATGAACTCAGTTCATAATATATTTGGGTTGATTTGTACTTTTATTTTGTACCTAAGTAAAAAAACTTGAATTTAAAGGTACTAGGAACAGAGCTGCCAACTTAAAGGACCTTTATATAAGTTATGTAAATATTTATCTTTTTAGCTTCACGTCACGCAGCTTCAGTTGCTGCTCCTCCACCGTCACAACGAAGAACGGAATTCTCCACCACCGCCAAGAGATTCCTGAGGGTGGAAGAACAGCAGCTGGAGTTACAAAGATCAAATGCACAGATCTTGCAGTCCTTTCTGGAGAGGAGTGCAGACACGGATAACATTTTAGCTGAAGCTGTGGCAGAAGCCATGAATAGAGATAGGGTGTAGCAATATAACTTGACTGCGATGATGCGATTTGATGGAACTTGTTTTTATTTTTATTTTTAGTAGTAGTCGTGTTTTAGTTTTTAAACTAAGATTTTTCAGTCAGATTTTTTTGATATTTAAATTAAACACTTAAGTAACAAATACTAGCGCAGTTTTATTGAAAGACCCGCCTCACACACCACAGGATACATACAATAAATGACACCACCAATCAATTAATTATGACGTGAAAGCCACAGCTTATTTACTATGTTTCGCCTACATAATTGCCCTAGGGCTAAATCGGCGTTAGATGGCAAATCCAAGCACTAAACAAGCACCTGAATCGTCCTTTTAGGAGGCCAATTGTTCTATCTACTGAATTGCGAGCAATTAAATGACGGTCATTGTAAAAAGCTTCTGGGGAATTATCTTCAGCACCACTAATTGGTGTCATAAGGTAGGCGCGCTGAGCATATCCTGAATCACCTGAAAAAAATAATAAATATCAAATAAGTATGTAGTTTTCATACCTAGTAATTAGATTTATTTTCTGAAGTAGGAGAGTCAGGGAGGGATTAACTTACCAAGCAAAACAATGTCTCTAAGTGGGCTTTTATAACACCATAGTTAAAAATGAAACTATCATGAGTAGCGCCACCATATGTTGGATCCACATTTAAAATATTTAGATCTACATCTGTTATCTGAAAAAAAAAAATATTAAAAAGACTAATTGAATACCTAATGATAATCAACAACAACATTGAAATCCATTTTACCAATTGCACATTTCTTGCATGGTAGCCTTTGCGACAGTAGAAACGTTCTTCATTCTCTGCTGGTTTTTTCATTGCCACCAGAGTGCCATCAATACACCCAAGAGCTGCTGGAAAGCCAAACTTTTTGTAGAACCTGTAATTTACAGTAAACACTGACATGAGTTACTGTCACAAAAAATGTAAAAGTCAAAGGGTCACTTTAATTATAAAATACCTACTAACCTTTCTTTTAACATTTGTCATTCTTGTATATTTTGAGGAAACGTTATATATTTTTTTACTATTGCCGGGTTATTTAGAGCTTCCACTACTTCATTTATGCAACGAGATGCTGATGGTTGCGATAAATATGTTCTTATATTTTCTTTAATTATTTTCTGATAACTGCCATTAGCCAAGAATGACAAGGTGCATAATAACTGAAACAATAAATCAATAAAAAAATTAAATACCGACTTAATCTAGATCTAGTAAAAACAAAGTAGGAACCAATTTAGTTATTTTCATGCATAATACTCGTAGAATACCAATAACTATTTATAAGTATAGGGTCCTTAGACTAACATGAAAACATATAGCTAGCAGGGAAAAAACCTAAAGGGAATATCTCCTCCTTATTATGAAGTGTTTTTCTTATTATGGTTTGCTTGGTTACAAATCTTTCAGCTATAAACTGTGTAAATACTTACAAAATTAACTTAATACTTCGTAAAATGTAGTACTTACTTTTACACGAGTTGAAAGTCCTTTGCCTCGACGTTTTGTGGGCTTTATCAGAGGCAGTAACTCATACTCCAGTTGGTCAATTAGCTCCTTTGACAATCTATACACGCTCACATAGTCGTCATCGCGGGTTAATAAAGATAAACTTCGAATTTTGGTAGATTGTCGAAGCTTTTCTAGTTTATCCAATGCATGAGCTTCTTCTAATATAGTTTTAAACAAAAACATTCTTGCCATCGTTATCGCTTAAGTAGGTAGGCACTTATGCACTTTTAAAACTTTAGAAACTTTATTTAAACACTATTTAACTATGATTTCTTCTATTTTCACTCGTAAAATAGATGCTTATAATTTGACACTTTGAATCGGGTTCGAGTGCGAAGTGAGAGTCGAAGTGACGGGGGAATTACCTTACAGAATGCCACTTTTTACGTCATCTCATACTTTATCTGTCAAAATCTCACGGTCAGTTTAGTTCAACTCGCAAACACGCTCGCAAGAGTAGCGCTAGTGTAGATTCGAATTATCAACCGAGTTTTAGAATGCCAATCAAGAAACTCACAGCGGATTCAGATTCGAAGTTTAGAATGAAGTCTTACAGAATCACACTGCTGCTGTTGCTGACAACTCCTTGAGGCGTGGGGGAACAGTGCGCACCGTCGTCGACTTGGGCATGGTCCTCCGCAGTTACGGACGGCCGGACAGTGAGCTACCCATTGCTCACTGTCCGCAAGCTCGCGCCTACGGTGGCCGGAAATCGGTCAGGGTGTATTTGGACATGACAACTTGAAAAAAACTGGCCGAATGAGAGACTCGCGCACGAAGGACTCCATTCTATCCGTAACAAAAAACGGCAAAATAAACATACAAAAACAAAAAAATATTATTTTGACTCATTTTTTTGTTATAGCGACAATAGAAATACATCATCTATGAAACTTCCAACTATCTAATTATCACGGTTCATGAGATACAGCTTAGTAAAAGACGAACAGACAGACAGACTAAGATCCCGTTTTACCCTTTTGGTACGGAACTCTAAAAAAATAAGGTATCGGATAGTGCTGGTACACGTTTCGTTTTATCTTTAATAATAATTATGATTAAAGTACTACTAACGTACTTTCATTATCTATACATATAATAAAATCGTAGGAAAGTCAAAACTGTACATTGAATATTTTTTTAAAAGAATACTTGGGGCGTGATCTACAATCGATATCGAAGCCAAAAATATAGTTTGTAGAATTTTTGTCTGTTTGTCTGTATGTATGTCCGGGATAAACTCAAAAAGTACTGCATGGATTTACTTCAAATTTTCCATGAATATTACTAAGAGGTCGGGTCAACATATAGGCTACATATTATCACGCTATCACCTACGGGGGAGAAGCTGTGAATCTTTATTTATCTTAAGCATTCTGTGACAGCGTGTAATCTAACGATGCATATTTAAATGTTGTTTTTGAGTAAGCCATGCTATTATCTAGCTTTACACCATAAAAACTACGCCATTTATGTAACTTGGGAAGAGAAACATAGTTTAATTAATGTTAGTATTATAGAGACAATTTTAAAGCAGCGCCATCTATGAGATTCCATAAAAATCAAATCAAGTTACATGTTAACACTTTTTGGAAATTAATAATTTAAATTTGATCATGTAGTTAGTTATTCTTAAAATTCATAGATGGTGATGTGATGTGATGTGCATTTTCTTGATAAAAGTTGTATGATATAGTTTTGACAAATTCAAGTTCCAACAAAACCCTGAAAAACTTGAGTAGAGTTGAGGAAGACAATTAAAAAAAAATGCGGTGTTAAGTATTACATTTGTGGTGTGAGAGGTGGCATTTTTCCAGCTCTGTGAAGTCGACCAGTTTGCGAGATCCCTTAAGTATGACGAGGTGCCTTCATATTATACGTACGACAAGCAAAGGGGTGTATTCATTCGACATCGACGAGGAGGTGCTGTGAAAGGTTTTCCGGGAATTTTCAAGGACACCGCATTGGGTAGGGTTTATACCGTGCATCCGAATAATGGCGAATGCCACACTGCGGTTGTTACTTCACACTGTCCGAGTTCCAACGTCTTTCGCCTTTCTGAGGACATTTGATGGCGTGGAGTATCCCACATACCACGCAGCCTGCATAGCATGCCACCTTCTCGACGGTGACCAAAATTGGAATCCTCGCGAAGGCAAGCGTCAGTGACAGTCCCAGCCGCATGTGTCATCTTTTTGCCGTCATATTGGTTTTTTGTGGAGTCGCGAACCCGGTAGCTTTGTGGGTATCTGTCTGAAGATTTTCTATGAGCTTTGAGGCGTGCTACTGGAGACGAAGTCAAAGTAACTGATGAACGCGTGCTGAACACCTGTCTCAGTTCACTTCAAGATGTGGTAATTTCTATGGGCGGCAATCCGCTGATCGAATATGGGTTACGAGCTCCCCTATCATCACCGTATCAAGGCCGTGGAAATCGGGAGTATAACGCTAAGACAAATTACGAGCCGGGCGAAATGACCACCATACGAAATGACCATGTCACCGTGTTCTCTTCAGAGCAAAAACAAATGACACCGTCCTAGAAAGCGTTGGGCAAAACCAGGTAGAACAGGAAAAACATTTGTTACCACTGGCATGCTTGTAGAGGTCAGGAGGCAAGGCAAAATTGCTATTGCTGTAGCGTCGTTGAGAATCGCTGCCATACTGCTTCCGGGTGGCAAGACAGCACATGCCATGTTTAAAATTCCCATCGATTTAAAGAGCGCCGAAACGCCTGTTTGTGGCATGTCACGTAACAGCGATAAGCGACACGTGCTCAAGGATTGCTCTCTGATCGTATGGGATGAGTGTACGATGGCCAATAGGCAGGCAGTTGAGACCGTGGGCAGAACCCTGCAGGACATCCGCAGGAACGAACATTTGATGGGTGGTGTCACAGTTCTGTTCAGAGGCGATTTCCAGCAAACATTTCCCGTAGCGACGCGGGGATCGAGGGCTGACGAGGTGAATGCTTCATTGAAACGATCTTCGTTGTGGTCACGAGTTCGTACGCTGCGCTTGACCATTAACATGAGAACTCGGCTCGGCGGCAATGCACGTGCATTGCAAGAATTCTCCGATGTCCTTCTAAGTCTTGGCGAAGGCACTCTGACAGGTGGTGCATCCAGAGTCTCTCGGTAGAGTGATATCCAGCTTAGAAGAACTCATTTGCTGTGTGTACGGGGACATCAGTCGTATACTGCACCAGCTTCTTGGGTGTGTGAGCGATAACGCCGACGCCCAAAAATGATCAGGCAGCAGCAAATAACGAATGCATTATCTTGGAAATTGAGGGGAATGACGTGGTCTACACCTCGATAAACACTGTTGTCGAGCAAGATGACGCCACACATTATCCCGAAGAATTTCTGAACTCCCTGTCAGCAAGTAGATTTCCAGCGCATACCATCAAGCTGAAGGTCGGTGTCCCGATTATGCTTCTTCGGAACCTATCTCCTCCGAAGTTGTGTAACGGGACCCGCCTTAAAGTCATCTCGCTCCACAGACACACCATTGAGGCGGAAATTCTTACGGGTTGTGGCGTCGGCAAGGCAGTATTTATACCACGCATTCTCCTCATACCTCACAACTTCCCGTTCCAGTTCAAGCGCGTACAGTTCCCCGTGACTCTTTGCTTCGCGATGACCATCAATAAGTCACAGGGGCAGACACTGAGGACAGCGGGTGTCGACCTCAGGACGAGTTGCTTCTCACACGGGCAACTGTACGTCGCTTGCTCCCGCGTCTCCAGTACTGACTCTTTTTACATTTTGCCTCCTGGAAGCATAACTACTAACGTAGTTTATAGGGAAGTGTTTTAAGGTATGATACCTTTGTACGTATTTTTACTCTTTTGTGTCCTGGAATGTATTCCTGCATTATTTTCTCTATTTCCTTCAGTCTCATCTTATGACTGAACTCAGAAGGATTCCCATATAACTCTCTTTACTTGCTTCGTTTGCAAAAAAAAAAAATATATTTTAAAAGTTGTTTACTTATAATGCTATAGCAGCACTGGCATCTTAGGTATTTTTGGTGCTGTAGAGCCTTCACGCAGACGACGTCGCGGGCAGCAGCTAGTATTATTATAAATCAATAATAGCATACCTGTAGGTTAATAGCTGGAAATGTACGTAAACTTTGAGCTTCAAGACATTTTAATACCTAGTTACTACAATGGTTATTGTTAGAGATCAAGAAGGTTGTATAAACACATGCGTCTACCTTTAGTTTGCCCTGCGGCTCTACACACGTGAAACGCTCATAAATTCAGGTCTGAAATATATCCATTGTTTTGCTCTGATATATTTCATAGAACCGTTTCTGTGGTGTATCCCTAAAAGGATATCAAATACAGACATATTGTGAATCAACTTTGTATGTTAAATTTCAATAAACTTACATATTAATTTTATATTACCTGTACCAATTACCTGTACCTATTCCAATACCTGTATACGTATGATTTTGTAACCGAAATGAGTCTTTGGTACTTGAAATAAATAAATAAATAACATTAAGTCAATATTATTACAGTAAAGTATAATTACATTCAATACATTAACAGGCTTTTTCTTTTGAATGATGTTCAACAGGAAAACCCTTCCCAAAACAACATTGTAAACATTCTTACTGCACTTTTGGGAAAAGCATTGCCTTCCGACACATGAAAAGGGTCAAGACTGTAAAAGAATTTCACTGAAAACAAAATACACTCCACAATTAGTCTAAGAGCCCGCTCCCAGATTCGCCACGACATGACAGCTCGAAGCTCGAGCCACTCAGGCCATAAATCTAAGGACATTCCCTAGTGGAACACAGTCTTAGCGAGCCATTTGATTTGTCGTATTGTCGGGAGATTCCTTGATTGTGATGTCTGTTTGTGGTTTGGTTCCCAAGGAGGATAGGATTGAAATGTTTAGCCTTAGAGGGTTGAACAGGCAGGCATAGTTTGATCTGAGGGATAAGCGATAGCACTTAAAGTGAGATGCCTAAGATAAGTCGGCGTTTGTTTTCATTTGTATTAAGGTGTATACAACTTATTTAAGTTTAAGAGAGCTCTCTTCAACCCGTTTATCTTCAACCCTAGCATGATTTAAAAGCTTGCTGGTTGATCCTACGTCATCCAACGTAATGTTTGATAAAGAGGCAACGCAAAAAAAAGCTAACACCTGTTGCTCTATTGGACATTTGGTAATTCCATCATTCACTAGAAAGTTTCACTAAACTTGTTCTTGAAAATACTTTTCTTCAGACTTTCACTGAGTAAAAATACACCTACCTCCTTCAGTGGCCCTTTGCATTCTAGGTCCACGAGTTTGCTTTTTTTCTCATTGCCTAAGCGTGGGTGAAGTTGTTAGACGATTTCATTACAAATGATTGTTTTATGAAAGACTAACAAAAGTTATTTTTTAACGCAAACCAATTAATCCGAGAACATTCTCCAGAAGTATTCTGAGAAAAAACTGGTTCTTGATTTGTATGGCTTATACATAAATGTTCCAGGTCTAGGTATCTTGATTATGTGAGTTTACATGAACCCAGTTCTACATATATAGGAGTAATTCCTAAGGTAGGCGCCAGATAAACGTAAAATGACAGTCATTGACCCTCCTTTATATTTGTTGACACTTTTAATTTCAAAAACGGGAATAAAGGCGTAAAGAAGTTTTGAAACAATATTTATCATGATCTATATGATCCAGTAATGAAAAGCAATTCATTGTTTATTTTTAAGAGGCTAATTGGTGATCCAGATTTGGTTAACTCCAACCTTCAAAGCCTTGAACATAGGCGTAGGGTAGCCAGCCTTTCGGTGTTTTACAGGATGCATTTTGGAGAGTGTGCGCAGGAATTGCATGACTTGATTCCGCCATCGCAATTCTACCATCGGACAACCCGACGTACGGCGAATATTCACCCTTACGTTTTTGAAACCTCTACGGTCCGGACTAAGCGTTTCGCCTCGTCGTTTATACCGCGTACGTCGAAGGACTGGAACAGTCTGCCTTCTGCGGTCTTCCCGTCCGATTATAATTTGGGTGTCTTCAAGGCTAGAGTGAATAGGCTCTTAATAAACTAGTGCGCCTCACCATCAAAGATTGCATCGCTACTTACCATCAGGTGGGATCGCAGTCAAGCACTAGTTAATCTCAATTAAAAAAAAAAAAAAAAAAACTACGCAGAGATATTAGAAAAAGGTCAATGTACTTTCTTCCACAGTTAACTGGCGCTTTCTTTAGTAAGGGGTAATTTAAAAAAAAAAACCATAGCTTAATTGTTTTGTCTGGAATTATTCGCATCAAAATCATTTAAAAAGAAGGACACAATTTGTAATAACATTCAATTTATTTAGTCTTGTTTTACCGCGTGTCATTCAACGTTTATAACAGTGTTGTTATATTGTTACGAATGCGCAAAATTAATGACTCGTGGTCAATGTGACACGTTATTAATTAAACTAAATGGATTTCATGACTATTTGTACAAAATACTAGCTTCTGCCAGTGGCTTCACCCGTTTAAAGAAATACAATCCCGGTGTAAAGTGCTCTTTCAGAAAAATCATTAAATTAAATTCGATAAATGTACTGAATTTCTTTCAAATTCGGTAGGCCATTTAAACCTGAAGAAGTAACATACATATGCAGGATAATATACATACAAAATATATGTGCAATCTTTGGCAATTATAATATTAGTGTGATTTAAAACAAGAGCTCGATGAAACGATTAGTGGTGCGTGGGTGCTCTCCAATTCGGTGGACGGACCTTATCAAATCTGCGACTCTATTTAGCATCACTAAATCAACTAACAAACCTCCATACACAGAGCTGCATGGCGTCAAATCTCGAGAAAAGCGGTGGCAGTGTTGGATATGACCACCGACCAAAAACTGCACGACTAAGAAGAAAAGAAGGTAATTTCTCGATATACTGGCTTCAATATTAGCGAAAATGCCAGACAAATTATAATTTATTTATTATTATTATTTATTATATTCTTTATTGTACACCACATGAACAAAAAAGATACAGGACAAACATAATAAATCATAATAATCATAATATAATTTATCTTCTTTTATTGCTCCAATAAGTAGTATTATTTGTGATAACAGCAACAAAGACCGATCCCTGAGACTAAACCATACTTGCACAGAGGAATCTTGGGATGATGATTGCTTTACCTATCGTAATGCAGTGATCATCCCAAGATTTCTCTATGCCTCGAAGAGCACGTTAAACCTTTAGTCCCGGCTATCTTTTATAGATCTTTGACAGTCGTTACAGATAATCGAAAGCCAAAAAATCGAACACTATTATTGGCAAGGATGTGTCGTGTTATTAAGTCACTGGATGGTGGAGGTTAGACATACAGATCATCATAATTTCAGCCATTAGACGTCCATAGCTGGACTTAGGAATCCCCGAAATATCGCCACAATGAACGGTCCCATACTTCACGCATCCATCGGATTCCCTCGACCCTCATTTATCATCGGTCCACCTTGTCATTTGCGGGAGGTCTGAAACACAGATACTCTACGTAAAATACTGATACCTATCCGAGTGTATTCGGTTTGAAAGGAAACCAGCTCTAACTTATACGAGAAAAGGCTAGAAAGATTGGTACTGCTACAATCAAACTTTCATATCGCGAAGCCGTGCTGCGTCTTCCAATACACGATCACCACTCCAGAACCTTTTGTCCCCATCTCCCTATGTCATCATCCCTGTTCTGTGAGCAATGTCCTTGCCCATTGCCACTTAAGTTTGGCGATTCGTCGAGCTATGCCTCCCACAAAGTGGACTGAGGACCTGGTGAGACGGCAAGACCCACAGTACTGATCATTGTGGAGACTCTTGCGGGAGGCTTATGTCCAACAGTGGACGTATTTCGGCTGAAATGATAATGAAAGCCAAGCAAAAAAATCCTGAACAGCAATATACAAGTGTCATACTTTTCATACAAACTCGTAGTTTGTCATTCCGCAGTTACAAACTTCGGTCAAAAGATTCACGAGAGATAAAACAACTAACAAATGAATTTGACGTGTATGTAATTTAAAAAAAATACTCGAGCACTTTGTGAAATTTTCTAGTGATGTTAGGCATCTCGTTATTTGTTTTTTGTTTTTTCATTTTCTGTTGGTAGTAATTGGCATTTTTTTCTGAAAGCGTTTGTTCTGATGGCATATATTTATTTACTAGGTATATTGTTCAATCAGTTAAAACGTTTTTATCTTATTATTTTAGAAAAAACCAAATGAGTTACGATTTAAATATCCGTTAGGGTTTATGATCACCATAAAAATATTTTACAAATGGTCACAAACAAACTTAACAGGTTTTTGTGTAAATATTTGTAATTTAAAACCGGTCAAAAGTAGTTCTGACCAATTCTTGTCATTTGACAGCTGAACCTTATTTTTGAAAAATACATTTTCTGAAACAAATACTCTTCTTATAAATTAGGTCCTTTTTTTATTAAGGATGCGATGTACACAGTTTGTTTTTCATTTTATGGATATATTTGATTAATGATTTTGCTAACTTCTTATGTCAACAATAGGGTAGTTTTCAGGGTTAAATTAATTACATTTTATTTAAACCGTATTTTAGATTATAAAAAAATATTGGATACGTATTTTTTCTTTTTTCGATTAAACAAAAAATAACATCTAAAAGACGGTTTAATTACATTTTTTACGGCAACTAGCCTACTTTCCAATTATAGTATAGCAGGGTAAGAAATGGTTTTACAGCCTTATATGGCACAACGTTTGTATTTACCAAAAATCTTATTGAGAGGGTGTGTAGTACCTACATCAAATAGAGCCCCTATACGCATAGCCCATGTAAGGTAGGCATGTAATGTATATGTTTATCACGGTTATATTATTATTTCTTGTTTACCCTTTTATTTTTGTTTCCTTCTACCAGTTCGTGTGGTATCTGTACTTGTTGTAACAATATATTCTAATTAACGGGTGGTTGTCCTGGAGACCTGGACTACAGGGTTTCCCTAGTTTAGGCTCCAGTTCACCCCTTTATTTAACTAAAATTTTGTATACCTAAGCAAAAAATTGAATACTTTGTGGTGGAAAAATAAATTACGAATTGTAGGTCACGGGTTTGAACGCAGCTAGGCGCATTACTTTGTGTAATTGATTTCATCACCACTGCTCTCAAACAGTGAAGGAAAACATCGTGAGGAAATCGGTATGTCCTAGAACCAAAAAATTCGAAGACATGTGACATTCACCAACACGCACTGGGGCCGCGTGGTGGATTACGACCCATTCCCGGCCTGAATCCCAGCAGTGGGAACATTAAAAAGGCTGATGATGATGATGATGGAAAAGCAAACAAATTTATTATTATTATATGAAAATTTAAATTTGATTTATTCACAAACTCATGTTTTATGATTCATCACTTTCCTCTCAAAATGATTACCATGTAAATGGAAGTTCTGACAAAATTCACGAAGTCTTACTAACTTTTAAGATGCTGGTTGATCTGCAATAAAAGTTTCATGAATCAAATTAAACTGAAAACGGCCCCATATTTTACCTGTATTTTAGAGATAAGTTAAAGATATCACTAGAGCAGATAAGTTTGAGTTGGGAAATTCCCTAATGACGTCTCCCACTCTTAATGGAGTGAAAAAGAGTGTCAATATTTTTTAATTTTTTAAATTGTTACTTGTTACAGGAACCGGAAGACGCAGCTTTGAAAGGCCTCCTGCAAGGTGGACCGATGACCTGGTGAATTTTGCGGGAATCCGATGGATGCGGGATGCACAGAATCGTTCATTGTGGCGACACTTGGGGGAGGCCTATGTCCAACAGTGGACGTCTATCAGCTGAAATGATGATGATGATAATGATGATCACTTGTTGCAGGTACATGCTGGAGAACAGGCCCAAAAGCAAGAGTTTGACGCAGTGGTCAAACCAAATCCATGTGTTTTATTGACACCACAATCGACACGGTCCTGTCAAAACTTCTGCTGACACAAAAAAAGAGACCAGTCTGCATTGCCGTCCACATCACTGAAGATAGAATAACATGGCCAAACATAGTAGTTTACAAAAAGTTATTCATAGAGGTCACGACTCTTAATTATGTTTCGAGGGGGAGGTATATATGGTCAGTTCTTGTAATTATCATTTACTAACTAGACCTACTATGTTCCTTCAAATCAAAATCAAATCACATTCATCACTACCACATCCATCAACCCAACATTACCCATCCCCCATCATTCCAACATTATCATCTCATTCATTCTACCTCCAGACCCACAGTAACTCTTTTGAAAAATCCCGCAGCTTATACTGGCTATATGGCTTCCATTTATGGTGTAATAAACAAATCTACGCGAGACTAGCTTCTGCCAGCGGCTTGGCCTGTGTGAAAGTAGAAAATATATAACCTATGTCATTGCATGATAAAGAAGCATTTAACTAGTGAAACAATTTTTTAAGAAATAATTTCAGTCCAGTAATTTTTAAGTTTATCCATTACAAAATACAAAAAAAAAATATTTAAACATAAAAAAATAAAAATATATTTTTTATAATAGATATAGAAATACAGATGAGCAAGGTCCCATTGCAATTTCGTTATATTATCGCGTTAAGTCTCACCAAAACAGAAAAAAAAATATTAGAAATCAGAAAACAAGAAGTACATAACAAAGACACTGTACATGTACATGTACAGCAAAGTGGATCTTTATAAAATCCTAGTCAGGTCAGATTTTGGCATGGTGCCCAAAACGTAACAATAAGTTCGACCCTAATTACATGTCGTGAGAGTTTAAATTAGAGTCAGGGTCGCGGGAACCCGATGGATGCGTGACGCACAGAACCGGTCGTTGTGGCGACGCTTGGGGAGGCCTATGTCCAACAGTGGACGTCTTTCGGCTGATATGATGATGATGATGATGAGAGTTTAAATTTACAGGAGAAAATTGAGAACCTTATAATTATGACTCATCTCAAAACGGTGAAGGAAAACGTCGTTGAAGAAACCGGCATGTCCTAGAACCAAAAATTAGAAGATAAGTGACATTCACCAACTCGCACTGGGTCCGTGTGGCGGCCAATTCCCTCTCCTAGAGAGGAGGCTTGAGTTCCAGCAGTGGAAACATTGAAAACGCTAATTATGCAACTGTACTACAATGTGTTTTTAGGGTTCCGTAGTCAACTAGGAACCCTTATAGTTTCGTCATGTCTGTCTGTCCGTCTGTCTATCTGTCTGTCTGTCCGTCTTCGTTTAATCTCTGTGACCGTTAGCACTAGAAAGCTGAAATTTAGTACCAATATGTATATCAATCACGCCGACAAAGTGGTAAAATAAAAATTGGAAAAAAATGTTTTATTAGGGTAGCCCCCCTATATGTAAAGTGAGAAGTGATTTTTTTTTTAATTTCAACCCTAACGTGTGATATATCGTTGGATAGGTATTTAAAAATGAATAGGGGTTTACTGAAATCATTTTTTGATAATGTCAATAATTTCGGAAATAATCGCTCCAAAAGTAAAAAACAATATGCCCCCCCCCCTCTAACTTTTGAACCATAAGTTTAGAAAATATGAAAAAAATCTGAAAAGTAGAACTTTATAAGGGCTTTCTAGGAAAATTATTTTGAACTTGATGGAAAGAACAGTTTTTGTACAAAAAAGACAAAAGGGTTCTACAAAATAATTTCTGGACTAAGTTTGTAGTATAATCTTTTAAATTTTTTAAACACACACTTATTGTGACGGACAGGAAACTACGGAACCCTGCACTGAGCGTGGCCCGACACGCTCTTGGCCGGTTTTTTTTACGTCGTGGCATCTATCAGGCGTGAAATAGTTCTTGAACAAGATAAAATTTTGCTCAGGGTTCTCACAACTTGTTTCGCTGTGTTGTGAGACTCCTAGTAGTAAAAAGTAAAACGAGTGTAGGAAACTACAGATGATCATTTTTACGGGCTGGAATTTGAAAACTGGTTTCCCAAGTTTATTTACCCCTAAAATATTACCGATGAATTAAAATTCACAAACGTCTTGCCTAAATGTAGATACATAAACGTGAATCTACAAATAGGCAAGGCGAAATTATTATTCAAGTTTTTATACTTTCTTGATCACGAATATCTATGCAAAATGGTCGCTAAAGTTTTGTGCAGAACTGTGCACAAAGTTTTGTGCAATCAATTGGGTCGAAGCGAGGGCAACTCTTTGCAATGAGGACGGTAGTATAGCATTGAAATCTTCGGATTCCAAATAAATGCATAAAAGGACCGATGCACAAAGGGTAATGCCCAATAAATGACTGAAAAATCTACTATTAGTACCAAATTCTGTTCAGCATAAAATATGAATTTAATATCTAAATTTTTATAAAACTTATTACAGGGCAAAAATATAACAAATATTTTAATGTTTAACTTGATTTCAAGTTAAAAATTTAAAAACTTTGCATTTGTGACTGGGTGTAATAATAATAATAGTAATGCCGTTTTATGAGATCGATAAATGTGGAAAATTTTACGGAATTTCATATTTTTCTTTTCACACGATAGTCAGTTTTGAACACTGTCTTGAATCGAACCCACCTAAACGTCGAGTTGCTGTTTGATCATGGATTTGAATCTGGTTTAGAAAAAATATTTGAAACTACCTTCTACATAGTCTTTCAATAATTATTGACTTGTAATGGGTTTTATACGATTTGAAGTAGAATATGTATTTCATATTTGTTTATTTCAAGCATTTATTCTATGGATATTATTGGCATTGCCCTTTCATTAACTTTAGTTGACCTGAAAAATCGTCCAACAGATACGTTACTTATACCGGGACAAATATGTATCAAAATATTTCATATTTCAGCCAATGGTCATTCAAATACATTCAAATCCAATCAGCCGTTGAGGCGTAATTGATTAAAAAAATATCCAAGCACTAAGCCTAACATACAACTGGTAGCGCTAGTCCGATCAAAATTTTGGTATTTGCATGGTTCACTTATTTCTGTTGACATTTGTAATTGAAAATCAAATAAAGTTGGTCGTTTGTAGGCGTGAGAAAAGTGTCATCTTTGCGATTGGAATATTTGCATCTGAATTACGGAAATGTTCCGGAACAGTGATAATGTATCATTTGGAACATTTGAAACAACGGCTTAAACAAAGCACTGACTGGTACGAATCGTGATCTGTTACTTTGAGTCATATATACTAACAGTTTCATTTAATTGAATTTATATTTAAGAATTATATTAAGGAGATGTTTTTAGTTCAGGTCATTACACAATTTACACTATTTACGTTTTTATTTTGTTGCCACACATTCGTACGTTTTACCCGTGTGTGAGCAAGACAGTTGTACTGGCTGGCTGGTACTGAGAACTTTCGTATTTAGAATGAAAAAACATGGCGAATTTTGCTCGTTGTGAGTCGTCGCTGGCAAATCAAATTGAAAACAAGTGATATTCATGGAAAATTGCTATCGAGTCATCGCATAAAAAGCAAGGTAAGTTTTTGTAATTTTTTTTTGAATAAATCTCAAAATTCTTCTGTACGTGTGTTTATCACCTAACTCCTCTTAAACGGCTAGATCGACTTAGCTTAAAATTTGTGTGTATATGTAAGGTGACTGGAAATTAGTGTACGATACTTAAATACGTGATTGTGCTCATGATAACCAACAACTTTTACTATGGGAAAAAAAAATCAGCTGTTCAGTACATTTATGTTTGCCTAATGTACTGAACAGCCGATATTTTTTTCGCAATTTCGGCTTTGCTCCCATAGCAAAAATTGTTGGTTATCATGAGCACAATCACGTGTTTAAGTATCGTACACTAATTGCCAGTCACCCTATATAAAATGGACCCTGGCTGGTTGGGACCCAGTGGTACAAGACAACGTCTGCCAGGACCGTTTATAATCTACACTAATAGGTGTGTAAGGTAAGGGTAGATAAAGTTCCATTATAAAGAGTTTTTTTTTTTTGTTTTCTTTTGTTTGTAGGAGGTAATCTCTAGAAGCTAATATCGGTGAAAAAAAAAATGACAATCGGATCTACTGATCCGATTGTCATTTTTTTTTTCACCGATAGAAATTCGTTTTATTCTTGAGTGACATAGGCTATATTTTATGTACGTGGGTGAAGCCGCGGGCAAAATGTAGTTTTTATATAAATTTATCTCCTTACAAATTGTACCCAGTTTTTTCATTCGCTTACGAGCGCAACGACCGCCTTTCACAGTTGAAGAATACAGTATCTATCTTTAATGCAATCAAGTTAATTTTATTAGTCGTGTAACTAATGAAATTTAGGACAGAAGTGTTCTAGAGTGGAGGTCGAATTGGCAGTGTAGTGTGGGATGCCCTCAGGCAAAATGGAGCGACGATCTTTGCTGAGTGGAGGGCAATTAGGAAGGTCAATGTCCTGCAGTGGTCTAAGTACTTTGATATAATTTTTAAGTATAAAAAAAGTAAGATTATTTTTATTAATCGACTTCGAAAAGGAGGAGGTTCTATGTTCGACTGAAAGCATGTTCATTTTTATCTTTTTTATGTGTGTTCACCGATATCTCGGTCAATTGTGGTCCGATATATTTTTTTTTTTATAATAAGTTATGCTTCCAAGTTGGTCCCATATAAATATTGTTATGATCTGATCATGAACTTCGAAGATATGGAACAGAACTCCTCATAGGATCACTGCAGAATTGTCGTAACAAGTAAAATTGCTTTGTTTATACGTGTAGTCGATGACGGAGTGAAAGAAAAGGGCGAGGGAATGTATCGAATTGATCTGGTGATAAAGCCGGAAGTAAATTAATGTTATATAACCGTGTTTGGGATTATTAGAATCGTTATGAGATGTACCTATTCTGGCTATAAGGTATTTGAGATTGGCTGAGGGGTACTTAACAGACTGACAGACAATCAAAATGCCACAAATAAAATAACTGTTTATATGCTCTGTGCAGGTTACAAGGGCAATAGTGTTATGCCCGTTACATTTTTCAGATACTGGCTGTTATATTTTTTTTTTTAATATTGCGTTGTTTTGTGCGTGTATTTAGGCGGAATAAACTTGTTTTCTTTCTTTTCTTTCTTTTCTTTTACTTTTCAGTGGTGGTTCGTCTGTCACTCTGTCACCAGGCTGTATCTCATGATTCATGATAGTTAGTCAGTTAAAATTTCCATAGAAGATTACATGTATTTTTAAACTACTAAAAATAGACTAAAATCCAGGTTGCCTGGAAGAAATCGCCAAGTGCGATAAGGCCGCCAATTGTATGTTTTTTTTATTATAACGTTTTCATAAAATATTGTAATATTGGTAGTACAATATTGTGTATATAAATATAAATAAATCAATAAAATAAATATTGAGGGATGCTACAGACTGTATAAAACACTACATACGCGAGTCTGGACTCGCACTTGGTCGGTTTTTTCTTTTGTTTTTTCATAAACGTAAACAATTTCAAGCAAATAATTTTCTAAACAAGTCGAAACCTTTTCGTGAAAGCCTTCAAAGTTGAAAGTAATTTTGTAACAGAAGGCTGAAGGGGCTATGTTTATTTAAGCACTTGTGTAATTCTAATGCTAGTGTTTATTTATTTATCCCGATTTGTGGGTGGGTGTAAAATGGGATATAGTGAAGTTAATTGTGATGAGGGTACAGTGACATTTCGGTGACAAGTATAGAGATAAGAAATTTTAAACTAACTTACCACTTATATGACCATGGTTGAGCCTATTCTACAAGGCATACTTTCAGATATTATATAGACCGACTAGCTTCTGCCAGCGGCTTTGATTGCGTGGTTTTTCTATACTAACTTTTGACATGTTGTGATTTTTGAAAATCTTCTGTTAGTGCTTTTCTACGTCATAGAAAGAATCTTCGTGCAAAATTTCACGCTCTTAGTCTCCGCAGTTTCAGCTGTGCGTTTATATGTCAGCCAGTCAGTTTCACCTTTCTTATTGACGGCATGGTTGGCGCAGTTCTTGACCGATTGGCTGCTGCGTTGTGTTTCGTGGGTTCGATTCTCTCACGGAACAAATATTTGCAAGTATGACCTACAGATATTTGTTCTGGGTCTAGATGTCTGATCCCACTGCTGGGACTCAGGCTTTTTCTCTAGGAGAGAGGATGAGCCCTTAGCCACCAGCGCGAGTTGGTGGATGTCACATGTCTTCGAATTTTTGGTTCTAGGACATGTTGGTTTCCTCACTATATTTTCCTTCACCGTTTCGAGAGCAGTGGTAATAAAATAAATTACACAAAGTAATGCACCTGGCAAGTTTTAAACCCGCTACCTACAACTCGTAAGTCGGAACCATTATCACTCGGCGACCACTGCTCTCCAATAAAAATTAACTCCCGTATTCACTAATATGAGAGTGAATATCGAAATACTCTGTCAGTTTACAGCCTCCTTTGAAGTAATTAATACAGTCTCAAAGATTGTTGACAATACTTAGCAGCGGCAGATGAAACGTTCAAACGCGCACGTTAATATCGTCTCACATTTTAATTGGCTACTAAAGTATTAATGTTCCTTTGTTAGATGTGTCGCTTTGGTATTATGTCTACAAAGTATATCAGTTTAAATACAGCTGCGACAGTTATTATTATTTACTTTATTGTAGTTACAAAGAAACATAACTAAGAAAGACTTATATCTCTTCGTGACTTTCTGAAGCCTTATCATCATCATCATCATCAGCCTTTTTAATGTTCCCACTGCTGGGACTGAGGCCTCTTCTCTAGGAGAGGGAATGGGCCGTAATCCACCACGTGGGCCCAGTGCAGGTTGGTAAATGATTTCTGAAGCCTACGCCTCGGTAATAGATTGGTCAATGTTTTGAAAAAAAAAATATTTCTAATAGATTCATATATCCAAAGGTTGTCTGTAAGAGATCGCCCTGTGTGATAAGGCCGCCCACTGTACACTTATTTTGAATAATGTTTGTCCTGTATCTTTTTGTTCAAGCGGTTTACAATAAAGAATATAATAAATATATGTATAACATTATCAACATATGATTTTTTCGTAAGAATAATGATTTAAAAAAAAAATTACAACATGATATTTTTCGCTTGTGTTCCCTACTCCCTTCAAACGCTAAGCAAACAAAAAGTTACCGGTTAAGTATTCTTTAGAAAGTTCATAAAATAAGTAAATCAATCAATATTTTGAAACTTTCTTTCTCCCACTCTTTCAGAACTTATCTTAAAACCCGGGTCTCTAGTGATCTTTCACAAGAGACCCGGGTTTTAAGATAATACAAACACTTCATAGTATTATAATGTTCAGTCCAAATTCCAACTGTTCCTATGATAAAAACATCATATATTATGTTTTTTTTTTACTATAGGAATTTCGAGCAAACACGTGAAATACGGCAACCAAATTTTACGTGCAAACATTAAACATCATCACGTTTAATATTTAAAAAAGACTTCTGTATTGTACTGCTTCTTGAAGTATAACTCACTTCGTGTAATTTTGTATTGTGACGAAATATCTAGATGTTATAAACTCAACAATAACGTCACCAATACAAACTGTATGCATTGCATTGAAAACTCAAAGCGGCCACGCTATCATGAAGGCTCTACGCGGCTACGCTTGCTACGAAAGCTCTACGCGGCTACGCTTGCTACGAAACATCTACGCCAGCTGCTACGCGCCGTAGCACATCATACATTTCATTTTTATTTCTAACACAATTTCATTGTATCTGACGTACAAAAGAATATCTACGAGTACGACGTTTGCACGCCGCTTGTAAAACGTGAACTGTAAACTTTCACGTTATCTAGAGCAGAAATAAAATATGAGAAGATTTATTTTGAAATGTTTTTTTTTTCTTAATATAACATGGTAAAGTTTACATAGTGCTTTAAACTACAGTGTTATGACTAGAAAAAGTAAAGATTTCAATTTTGACCTCTGTCAAGAACCTTTTAAGGCTTACCTAGTTTTCTATTTTTATTTCAATACTGGAATAGTTTTGTTTGCACAGTTAAACCTTGACTATAAAATATTTACAAAGAATAGTGCTTGCAGATATCTCATAAACATTGATCCAAATGTACTTTTAGCACACCTTAACTAGATCTATCTTAAAATAGAAGTAAGTTCTACGTTCTACTTTCACGAGAGCATAATCACTAGCAGAAGCTTCTATCTTTATTAAAAGTTTTGTAATTAGCTAAAGTCAACACGTTATTTGTCGTTGTTTTTTTGTCTGATACAGGAAATACTCATGAGAAAGTTGTTTTTTCTTTATCAAAAATAAAATAAAATAAAAATAGTTTATTTGCACCTTCAAGTTAACAAATTTCCAAAATACAGTCAAATAGGTCACAAGGTATATTAATTGTGATATTTAAGCGTTATAGCTAATACCTAAGCTAAGATAACTTAATATCTTGTAGTTATAGGCATCAGCGCCAACCCTCCTAATCACAAAAAAGTGATTTTTATTTGAAGATCCAACAGGGTGTTCCAATTTGAAAACGACTAATTTCAGACTTTTCAGATAACGCTTATCATAAACAAACATACGGAATGACTTGGGATATTGATTTATTGGCAAAGATCTTTTTTTTTTAAGATTTTGTCAAGGCTAAAAGTTTTTTCTATAATTAAAGTTTTTTATTTGTATTGTTATGATTTCTTTCAATCCATAAAAGCCTGCAACGAATTAACAGAAAGTCTGTTTCTGCACAGAATAAATGTCGCAGAAAAAAATTGCCCTATTCTAATCACATAATATAATTATACCTAATTTAATTTTGAATTCCCCAATTCATGGGAAAGTTGGACTATATCACGAAACTGGTTATAACTAATTCAATGAAAAAACTGAAAGTATAACTAGTATTTCGCGCAACGCTTCCCGGAAAAGTGGAAAATTATTTAATTTAGCTTCTTTTAGCTTGCCCTATTGTTAAAGTTTGCCTTTTCACAGAAACTACATTGTATATCTAGCGTTACTTATTTCAATTTATAAATTGCTTCGTTGAATAGTTTCAGGAAAAAAAGTATGCATACCACCATTACTGACGGCATTCTGGTCTAGTGGTTAGCGACCCTGACTGCTATGCCGGAGGTCGTGGGTTCGATTCCCAATCAGCACAAATATTTGTGGTTGAGCACGATCATTGGTTCTTGTTTTGGGTATATATAAGTAAGTTTATCAATTTTCTAGGACTCACAACACAAGCCTTGCTTAGTTTGGGACTAGATAGCGTTGTGTGCTAGTTGTGGATTATTATTTTATTATTATTACTAGCTGTGCCCGCGACTTCGTTCGCGTGGACTACTAGATTTAGAATTTATTTTTTTGTGAAATAAAAGTAGCCTATGTTACTACTTATTATATCAGCTATCTGCCAAAAAAATCCCGTCAAAATCGATCCAGCCGTTTTAGAGGTTAGCCCGCACAAACAGACAGACAGACAGACAAAAATTAAAAAAAATGTTATTTGGGTGTATGTACCGTACATATATTCATATGCATGTAGTAAAAAGGAGTTATTTCAATATTACAAATAGACATTCCAATTTTATTTATAGGTATACACCTATATATGTATAGATGTATAGATGTATAAATGTATAGATTACATCAGGTTTTAACTATCTTTGCTTTCAATGGCGTGACCTCTTTGCTGCATCACTTTTATTTTTATGATGTTCGTCTATTTATTCCTGAATCTGGCGGTGTGACGCCTTGTATGCTGTAAAGTTAGAGCGGCGCGGATGTGGTCGGATCTGCGTATAGGGCTGCACCCACGAGGCTTTTTCAAATCTATTTTACAGGTCACAATGAGTCTTTAAAGAATAAACTACTTCTTTAAGCATTGGTTTCCAATCTTACTTAATGGGACTGAAAGTAATAGTATTTGACTTATAAAAAAGCGAATGCTTTGTTATATATACCATTCTCAATCTAGTACTGGCTAGTACAGTAGCAATAATTTCAAAGTTATACCAGTTTTCAGACTTAATAAAATCAAATTACATAGTTTAATCTGAGCATCAAGTTAATTTATTTGAATCCAATTTAAAACTCCGAGGCGTCTAAAACTCCAACAAAAAGTAACTGAAGTTTTGTAGAAACTTCAATAAAAAAGGTAAACAAATCGTTAGGCCATCAAACTAACTGGGTTTAAACTTAGAAAAGATCTAGTTTTTTAGGCAGATAACAGAGTAATGAATCTTGCTTTTACTGAATACTAGCTTTTGACAGTGCCTACGCCTGCGTACATAAAAATTTTAGCAATCTGACCAGTACTTTCAGAGATTAGCTCCTACAAATAAAAAAAAACATAAAAACAAAAAAAAAACTTACCTTGTAGGGTTCACCCCTACAATATAGTTTATTTATGTTTATAATAAACTCACACAACACACCACAAATAAAACACAACATTAACACAGTCACAGTAATATTATCGTGTACGTTTATCAATAACACTACACTACATTCACGGCATTCATAATGTTTAGCATTATGCTGTCGGATGGTGTCGGTTGCCCCAGCGCGCGGGGCAGCGCGCGAAACGGTTGAGCATCCCTGCTCAACCTTAACATTTTTAAATATGTGGGTCAGTCGGTTATAGACCTCGCCGCCTATCGCCTGCGCCCGCGCATCGACCAACCTAGATTTGCAATATTAATTGTTGCGCGGACTATTGTTGTTAGTATGTACTATTGTTTCGTGACTGTATATCGTGTGTCTCTTCTGTCTACTCTGTGTTCTCCTTCTGTGTTGTGTTTTAAGTACTGTGTGACCGGTGGTCGAGTAAACCGTGAGTACTTTCTGAGTGACTTTTATTTCCACGCACCCGCACTCACCGCTACACACATAAACTCTTACCAAAACCTATTTATTACTAGCTGCTGCCCGCGACGTCGTCTGCGTGAAGCCTCTATAGCACTAAAAATACCGGTGCCAATGTCGCTATAGCATTATAAATAAACAACTTTTAAAATAGCATTATAATATAAGTTTTTTTCGCAAACGAAGCTAGTGAAGAGAGTTATATGGGAATCCTGCTGAGTTCAGCCATAAGATGTGACTGAAAGAAATAGAGGAAATAATGCAGGAATACATTCCAGGACACAAAAGAGTAAAAATACGTATAAAGGTATCATACCTTACAAGACTTCCTTATAAACTACGTTGGTACGGATACTGCCAGAAGCCAAAATGTAAAGAGAGGACTGGTGGCGCGGGAGCAAGTGACATACAGTTGCCCGTGTGAGAAGCAACTCGTCCTGAGGTTGACACCCGCTGCCCTCAGTGTCTGCCCCTGCGACTTATTGATGGTCATTGCGAAGCAAACACACACGGGGAACTGTACGTGCTTGAACTGGAACGGGAAGTTATGGGGTATGAGGGGAATGCGTGGTATAAATACTGCCCCGCTGACGCCACAACCCGTAAGAATTTCCGCCTCAATGGTGTGTCTGTGTGGAGCGAGATGACTTTGAGGCGGGTCCCGTCACAACTTCAAAGCATAATCGGGACACCGACCTTCAGCTTGATGGTATGCGCCGGAAGTCCTCTTGCTGACAGGGAGTTCAGAAATTCCACGGAATAACGTGTGGCATCATCTTGCTCGATAACAGTGTTTATCGAGGTGTAGACCACTTCATTCTTCTCAATTTCCGAGAGAATGCATTCGTTAATTGCTGCAGCCTGATCATTTTTGGGCGTCAAAATGGCCCGCTCACACACCCAAGAATTCTGCTGGTGCGGTTTACGACTGATGTCCCCGTACACACAGTGAATGAGTTTTTCTAAGCTGGATACCATTCTACCGAGAGACTCTGGAAGTACCACCTGTCCACCTCTCTCTTCTGGTAGAGTGCCTTCGTCAAGACTTAGAAGGACATCGGAGAATTCTTGAGCACGTGCATTGCCGCCGAGCCGAGCTCTCATATTAATGGTCAAGCGCAGTGTACGAACTCGTGACCACAACGAAGATCGTTTCGACGAAGCATTCATCTCGTCAGCCCTCGATCCCCGCGTCACCTCGGGAAGCGTTTGCTGGAAATCGCCACTGAACAGAACTGTGACACCATCCATCAAATGTTAGTTCCTGCGGATGTCCTGCAGGGTTCTGTACACGACCTCAATTGCCTTCCTATTGGCCATCGTACACTCATCATCAGAGAGCAGTCCTTGAGCACGTGTCCCTTATCGCTGTTACGTGACACACCACAAACAGGCAGCGCTTTCTAAATCGATGGCAATTTTTAACATGGCATGTGCTGTCTTGCCTTCCGGAAGCAGTGTGGCAGCGATTCCTGACGACGCTACAGCAATAGCAATTTTGCCTCGGCTCCTGACCTCTGCAAGTATGCCAGTGGTAACAAATGTTTTTCCTGTTCCACCAGGAGCATCCAAGAAAAACATTTTACCCTGGTTTTGCCCAATGCTTTCAAGGACGGTGTCATAAATTTGTTTTTGCTCTCAAGAGAACAATGCGACATGGTAATTTCGTATGGTGGTTATTTCGCCCGGATCGTAATTTGTTTCAGCGTTATACTCCCGATTTCCATGGTCTTGATGTGGTGATGATTGGAGAGCTGGTAACCCATATTCGATCAGTGGATTGCCACCGATAGTAATGACCACATCTTGAAGTGAACTGAGACAGGTGTTCAGCACGCGTTCATCAGTTACTTCGACTTCGTCTCTAGTAGCACGCCTCAAAGCTCGTAGAAAATCTTCAGACAGAACATGGCGTTACTTCTCTCACAAAGCTACCGGGTTCGCGACTCCACAAAACACAAAGATGACGGCAAGTAGATGACGCATGTGGCTGGGACTGTCACTGACGCTTGCCTCCACGAGGGTGTCATCCCAATTAGGCAAAAGGCTGCGCGGTAAGTGGGATACTCCACGCCATCAAATGTCCTCAGAAAAGCAAAAGACGTTGAGCCTGGGACAGTGTGATGTAACAACCGCAGAAAATAGCATTCGCCACTATTCGGGTGCACGGTATAAACCCTACCCAATGCGGTGTCCTTGAAAATTCCCGGAAAACCTTCCACAGCACCTCCTCGTCGATGTCGGTTGAATACACCCCTTTGCTTGTCGTACGTGTAATATGAAGGCACCTCGTCATACGTAAGGGATTTCGCAAACTGGTCGACTTCACAGAGTCTGAGAAATGCCACCATGTAATACCTAACACCGCATTTTTCTTTAATTGTCTTCCTCAACTCTGCTTAAGATTTTTAGGGTTTTGTTGGAACTTGAATTTGTCAAAACGAACTATAATATGAAGAAAATGCACATTACCATCTATGAATTTTAAGAATAACTAACTACTAACCTCGTCAACATGATCAAATTTAAATGATTAATTTCGAAAAACTGTTAACATAAACTTGATTTGATTTTGATGAAATCTTATAGATGGCGCTGCTTTAAAATTGTGTCTATACTACTAACATTCATTAAACTATGTTTCTTTGCCCAAGTTACTTTAATGGCGTAGTTTTTATAGTGTAAAGCTAGATAATAGCATGACTTACTCAAAAACAACATTTATATATGCGTCGTTAGATTACACGCAGTCACAGAATGCGTAAGAAAAATAAAGATTCACAGCTCCTCCCCCGTAGGTGATAGCGTGATAATATGTAGCCTATGTGTTGACCCGACCTCTTAGTAATATTCATGCAAAATTTGAAATAAATCCATGCAGTACTTTTTGAGTTTATCCCGGACATACATACAGACAAACAGACAAACAGACAAACAGACAAACAGACAAAAATTCTAAAAACTATATTTTTGGCTTCGGTATCGATTGTAGATCACGCCCCAAGTATTCTTTTTAAAAAATATTCAATGTACAGTTTTGACTTTCCTACGATTTTATTATATGTATAGATATTAGTGTAGATAGCCCTTCATCAAGCAGTTTTGCCCGCGTAGATAATTATCCTAAGAGAACACACTCCTAGGATAAAATTATCCTATGTGTTTTATCAAGACAACAACTGGTCGCTTCAACTCTCCACCCCTTCAGCTATTTAAGCGTGAAAAGATAACAAACATACACACACACATCTACACTAATATAATAAAGAGCTAAAGTTTGTTTTTTTTTTGGTTTGTAAGAGGTAATCTCTGGAAGTACAGGTCCAATTGCTAAATTTTTTTCACCGTTAGAAAGCTGCTTTATTCCTAAGTGACATATTTTATGTACGCGGGCGAATTCGTGGGCAAAAGTTAGTAAATTATAAACTGACGCCTGATTAATATGCTTCGATAGATATTTATTATTTCTGCTTAAAAAAAAAACAATCAAATTTAGTACCTACTGCATCAAAATGGTCGCTGTTATAAACAGACTTTTTCGTAAAATTGTATAGAATTATTTTGACGAAATTATCTTAAACTAGCTTTTGCCTACAACTTCGCCCGCGTACATAAAATTTAGTCTACATCACTCAGGAATAAAGCAGCTTTCTATCGGTGAAATTAATATTTTTAACAATCAGATCAGTACTTCCAGAGATTACCTCCAACAAACAAAAAAACAAACTTACCTCTTTATTATACTAGTGTAGAAGATTGGTGATGTTTCAATTTATGATAATTAGTAATAAACTTCCTACCCATACGCACAAAAAGTTTTGTAAATACATACAGCCCACAGCTAAACAAAAATTCCCTGCCGGAATCCTGTGATTCTTGATGGCCATAACCTGAGGGTGTTAATGCCAAAGAGTATATTAGCTTGCTTCTAAGCAGACGTGTTCTTCCATCGTCGACCACATAATAATTCATCAGGTGAGATAGCGGTCAAGCGCGGTCTATCAATAATAAAAAGAATACATAAAGTAGTCATCAAAACGAAATACACTGTTATTCATAAACAAAATAATACTATTTCGCATCCTCTTAACAAAATCTCGTTAGGTAGGTACAGCTCTCTTCTCAGCCAGCTTCGGAAACTTACTTTGCGGATAAAACGCTGCGGCGGGCAATCTTTCGCTCATCGCCGCCACTCAAAAATCGCTTATGTGATAGATCCTTAAAGCGTAAACTTCAAATATTGTCACAGAACTTTCAGAAATAGGCCAAGTTTCGCAATTTGAGAACGAACTCAAACAACGTCTGCCTCTTTAGTTTTTTATCTACTTTTCTTTAGTTTCTTTTTTAGTTTTGTCTCGTGAATACAGTTTTGGAGTGGTTTGGGTGGTTTTAAATTAGTAGAAAATACACGATTTTTTATTGAACAGGTGGTGTTTAGTGAATAGGGACCCAGCAGAATACCAGCGTCAGGTATATTTGCCTGACACATGCTGAGTTGGGCTCCCATTTGATGCAGTCTTGAAGCGCACACCGCACTATACGATTAACTTGTTTTTTTTTTATTGTTTAGTTTGAGTAAAAACCCATATTTGTATTTTTATAGTGCTTTTAAATACTTTCTACTTACTTGCATCAAATTAATAAATGCTATATCTATCTATCTATCTCTATCTAATGGGCTCTTAATAAACTAGTGCGCCTCACCATCAACGATTGCATCACTGCTTACTATCAGGTGGGATCGCAGTCAAGCACAGGTTTATATCATTTTTAAAAATGAACCACCCAATTTTATGGAACTGAATATCGTCAAATAATTACTCCTGCTCTGGAAGGAGCGAGAAGATGTGTTAGACTTTTTTGCGTTGCGTTTTCGGCAATCATCGCGTTAGATTGTGTTAGATGAAGCAACAATCTTTTAAACCATGCTTGATGTTGACGATACGCGAATGAAAAAGGACCCTCTTAATTATCTTTGTTTTTTATTATCTTTATCTGAGGTTTTTATTTACTTGTAATGTTGTTGACCACAACGGACTTTTCATTTGAAATTCCGGGGATATTAATATCAACATTTCGACGCAAGTACATTATGGTCCGGAGCGAGGAGGAGTGGCAGGCGGTCGCCGACTTCTGCGAAGCAGTAATGCTCGCTAAGGAGGAGGCCGACCGCATCAGGCAACGGCGCTCTCGCTGCCGCCGGGATTCCGATCCCGATTTCCAGCCACCGTAGGCGCGGGCTTGCGGACAGTGAGCAATAGGTAGCTCGCTGTCCGGCCGTCCGGTAACTGTCCGGACCAAGCCCAAGTCGTCGACGGCGCGCGCTGTTCCCGCGCGCCTCAAGGAGTTGTCAGCAACAGCAGGGACCCAGCCGGGTCGAAGCCTACTGGGGCCAGGGTTATCCGAAAGGGCGCTCGAGCCCCGGTATGAAGGCTTGAAGGAACGGGATGGGTTTTTTAGTCAGTAAGAGTCTGACACTATCTCCCGCTCCGCCCAAGAGCGGGGGTTGTCATAAGATGATTTTTCCCATCGAAAAAAAAAAAAAAGCAAGTACATTCTTTATCTGATTCCGACGTCTGGTGAAGATGGAATGATTTCAGTAAAAAGTGATATGACCATTATCAAGAATAGATTTGAAAACGCGGTCTCTATCGAATCTTTGTTCGGGTTCATCACAAGATCATTTAAACAGCTGTTTTTTCTTGACAAGTGTATCGGTTCGCGAAGCTTTTCGGATAAGACCACGATACCCCGGGGCATAGTGACGCATACTTTGGAACTCCTGAACTAGAAAACAAAAACAGTATCCATCATCATCATCATCAGCCTTTTTTAATATTCCCACAGCTGGGTTTCAAGCCTCTTCTCTGGGAGAGGAAATATGGAAAGGGGCGGGCCCAGTGCGGGATGCGGAATTTTTGGTTCTAGGACATGCCGGTTTCCTCAAGATGTTTTCTTTCACCGTTTTGAGAGCAGTGGTGATGAAATAAATTACACAAAGTAATTAGGCTGTATTATATGCAAACTATTTAAGCGTTTTATTTTAAATTTAAAATTCGCCTGTATTGTAATATGCGGACTATTTATATAAGCGTTTTATTTTTAATCTAAATTCTAACGTTACTATGGCGTCGTCCTTCATGAATATATCAACAATCTATACGTATTTTTAATTAATTTACATTCCCTCCTTCAAAACAAATAACAACAGCCTGGCCGGCTTTGAACCCGCGACTTACAACTTGAAAGTTGGAGCCATTACCACTCGGTCACCACTGCTCTCATGTTTAAAAAATTATGTCTAGTAGTTAATACTGTTAATTAGAGAGTGGAGTGGGAAGCTCGCAATGGAAAATTCCAGACGCTAGACAGGCCGCAGGCGGTCAAAATGTTGTTAGAAATAATTTACTGCGAAACTCTGAACCGACCTGAAATATTGTTACAAGCGTAAACAAGAATAATTTTATTATTATTAGTTAAATATTGTTTGTTGATAGGAATCAGCTGTCTTGTGGCAAACCTTGAGTTGAGATTAATTAGTTGGAGTAGGTCTCTGATATGAAAGCTAGATATCATGCTTACTCAGCTTAAATGGTTAATGGAATTTATATTTTAGGTACTAGCTGTCCCGACAGACATTGTCCAGCCCGAAAACTGATTTAACATCAGAAAAAAAAATGACAATCCACCTGTCGGGTTCAGTTCTATTTTCAAATCATCCAGGGACGTTTAAGAGGAGTTAGGTGACAAACACACGTATAGAAAAATTATAAATATAAAGATTAACCATAAGACTATTATTATATTTAAAGAAAAAAAAAAAAACAGTCTGTCCTATGGGATAAGATTTCATCACTGTTCACCATCATCAACGATTGCATCACTGTTCAACATCAGGTGGGATCGCAGTCAAGCACTAGTTTAAATGTTATTTAAAAAAAAACCGGCCAAGTGCGAGTCGGACTCGCCCATAGAGGGTTCCATAGCAGCAAGTAACATAATATAAAAGTTCTTGTAGTTCGTTGTAACTTTAATCGATGTTTTAATAATAGTGAATTTTTTTTTATGACGTATTAAAAAAAACTACTTACTAGATCTCGTTCAAACCAATTTTGGTTGGTAGTTTACATGGTAATGTACATCATATATTTTTTTTAGAAAGACGTCTACTGTTGGACATAGGCTTCCCCCAAGTGTCGCCACAACGACCGGTATTTTGCAGTGAGGGAGTGTGAGACCCTAGAACGCAGGAGTAAATAAAGAAACACGATGAATTCTGTGTTTCCTGCAATCCTCACCAGGTCATCGGTCCACCTTATAGGAGGCCTTCCAACGCTGCGCCTTCCAGTACGCGATCGCCACACCAAAACCTTTCAGCCCCAACGGCCATCTGTTCTGCAAGTAATGTGCCCTGCCCATTGCCACGTGGTATGTTGGACGAGCAGATACTGCGTAGCTTCCCGAACGCTGCCCAGCCGAGATCTACGTAAGATGTATCCGGCAAACACTCTCGTATTTAATCCATCAGGGTCGCACATCCACGACCAAATACTCCATATCGTCAGCTCTTCTATCACCTATGGAGAATGAAGAGCTAAACGAGATAGAGTACGCAGTCACACGACCCTATTTTTCCGATGGGAAAAATCATCCTATGAAAACCTCCGCTCTTGGGCGGAGCGGGAGATAGTTTCAGACTCTTACTGACTAAAAAGTCGATCCCGCTCCTTCAAGCCTTCATACCGGGGCTCGAGCTCCCTTTCGGATGAACCTGGCCCCAGTAGGCTTCGAACCAGCTGGGCCCCTGCTGTTGCTGACAACTCCTTGAGGCGCGCGGGAACAGTGCGCACCGTCGACGACTTGGGCTTGGTCCGGATAGTTACCGGACGGCCGGACAGCGAGCTACCCATTGCTCATTGTCCGCAAGCCCGCGCCAACGGTGGCCGGAAATCGGGATCTATATCCCGGCGCCGGCGGCGGTGGTGATAACGCCGTTGCCTGATGCGTTCGGCCTCCTCCTTTGCGAGCATTACTGCTTCGCAGAAGTCGGCGACCGCCTGCCACTCCTCCTCGCACTGGACCATGGCCTCAACCAAGGCCCGGCACGTCGATGCTCCGCCCAACAGTCATACGACCCTGGCAAATAGGACATGAAAATACTCGATGGGCCAATAAAACGCAAGTGGTTAAATTCCAGACTGTCGGTTTTCAACTTTCTAGAATTTTAAATATAATGAAAAAATTAAACAGAACTCATTACAGTTATCACGAAATTCGCAGTGTTACGATGTGCGTAATACGAAATAATTCATGGAAATAAATTTCAATTTACGTAGATATTAGATTTCGACAGTCATATTTTCATTGTTTCAGAAGTCCGAGTATTTCTGTTTGTAGATGTTTTAGTTCAAAGTTAATCTACAAGGCGTAAGGGACAGCCCTCCACCAACTTTAAGGGCTTGCTCAGTAGATGAAACTGAACAACCTTCCACAATTTTTTTTTTCATGAAACGAAAAAAACATCGGCCTCTCCATACAAACTGTCCAATCAAGTAATAAAACAGTAGTAGTAATACAGTATTGCAATAGTGGTAGTAGAAGTAATTTTGTATGGAGAGGCCGATTTCTTTTTCGATTTAGTTTGTGGAGGGCTGTCCCTTACACCCTTTATATTACAGTGCTGAACGACATCAAACTGAAAAGTTTAGCTCGTCGTAAACCTCGTAATATTTTTCTGAATCATCATCTGATTTTGGATTTGCATCCGATTTAAAAATAAAACCCTTATCTCAAATAAAAATTACTCCTCTATCGTGGGTGTGAGTAAACATGTAAATACACTTACTAAGGCTGACAACTGACAACTGTCTGTGGCCATATAAATATTTGTTCCGAAGGGAATTACCCTCGCGACACTCAACTTAGCAGTCCATTGCACAACCACTGCTCCAACCATAACTTGATGTTCGTTGATAGCAACAAGCTCGCTCGTGGAACTTGAGACTAAAACATGACTGGTGAAATTTGGATGTAAAACTCGGCATGTATTTAGAACCAAAAATTATCGATCCATCAGCAGTGAACCCGTAAGAAAAGACCTGCATGTGACCATTATAAGCCCATTGTGACACTCTATTAATTTTAAGTGGTCACTTCGACTCCAGCTTGTTCTATGCTAGACGACTGGAAGACGAGCCACCTTTTGCTTGTCGTCAGCAGGCTCAGGTCTTCGGTGACTGGGAATCTTTTTGCGTATCCAGGCGCCTATTTTCTTCTGCCTATACCCGACACTCACACACATTACACACACACACCACTCATTCAGCACCACCACCACCACACACATTCACTCATTCTCTCACTCATTTTAGTACTCGATTTAACCACAGGAAGTTCGCTGTACTAAACAACGGACTAAAGCAGGAAACAAATCAGCTTCGCAGAGCTTAGCTTCCGCCTTCCGACCAATAAAACCGTTTCACATAAAGTTGCACGAGTGCAAATAACACTCGGAGTTACGACCCCATCGGACATTCTTCACGCTTACTTACAGTACTGTTACAGTCAGAACATGCGTATATTGCCCATTCATTTCACCATAGCATGGCAATCTTAAGTTTTCTAGTGTTTTTAAGGGTTCTATACCTCAAAAGGAAAAAATCGGAACCCTTATAGGATTACTTTTTTGTCCGTCCGTCTGTCTGTATGTTTGTCTGTCAAGACGCTTTATTTCAAGAACGCGTAGACGTATTGAGTTGAAATTAAAACCATATACTCTGGTCTGCGGTCCCTTCAAATTGTGAAAAAACAAAGCTTCTAAGTTGACGAATAAAACAGATACGGCCGTTTATGTCGAAAAAAAAACGTATATTTTGATACTCTCAAAGATCGAAATTCATAGGGCACTTCCCTTTGACCCAGAATCCTGAAATTTGGCACAAAACAAGGTCTTATAACACAGGTATAGGAATAAATCTGAAAACGGTAAATTTGTCAACGTCACAAAAAAAATATGCAATTCAGAAAAATCTTTAAGACTCCATTCGGGAATTATAGTTTACACGGAACCCTCAATGCGCGAGTCCGACATGCACTTGTCCAGTTTTTTATTTGTGAGTTTGTGACTAGTTTGGGACTAAATTCATGATGAACTACTTCAGTTAAATTATTTTCAGTTTTTTGTTTTTACTGATTAAAACCATACATAAGTTCCTTCTCCGCTCTTTGCATTCCAGGACTGGGACAGGGGTTTCCCTTTCAGAAGTAAGCCCATGGCTCCAGTAGGCTTCGGCCCTATTGGGACCCTCCGGTTTTGCAAACATTTCTTAGAAGCGCGCGTAGAATAGAGAGGGTAGTTTCCAGGGTCAAAATAATTACATTTTATTTAGTCCGTATTTTAGATTATAAAAAAATATAGAACTCGTATTTTTTCCTTTTTTCGATTAAAAAAAAAAATAACAAAGATATACCCCAGTTACGTGTGACGTTACACGTCACTTTAATGCTATAACTTTGTCATTTTTGGTTTCATTAACAAATAAAAAAATAAGTGTCCCTTATTTTTGAATAATATAAAAGACATTTTTTATGGCAACTAGCCTATCCTACGCACCGTTAACGTATCGGGCTCGGTCCGGACGGCAAGCTATCTATTGCTCATCGTCCACAAGCGGTACGGTGAATTATATAAGTTGTTGTATTGTTTTTGAGATTGATTTACGAGAATTAGGTTAAATGCCACTCAGTTTCATTTCCAATTCTCTTGTAGATAACAAGGGAATTGGAAATGATACTGAATGCGCGTGTTCTAGTTACGTACAGTTATTACCCATTCAATTTAATCCCGTTTTAATCACACCCCCGGTATAAACCCTCGGTTTTTGACTGGCCTATTTGTCTAGTGGTTAGTGACCCTGACTGGTATTCCGGAGGTTGTGGGTTTGATTCCCACGCAGGACAAATGTTTGTGTGATGAGCATAATCATTTGTTCTGTGTCTGGGTATAATTTATCTTTAATATGTATGTATTTAGAAATATATAAGTATGTTTATCAGTTATCTAGTACCCATAACACAAGCTCTGCTTAGGACTAGACGGCGTTGTGTGATAGTTGTGGAAAATATATATTATATAGGTATATGAATTATGAATTTTAATTGTCGAATCTAACATAATTACGATATAAGCACGACAAAATCGCAAAAATTACCAGGAACAGCAGAACGAGTCTCGCCATCGAATTGACAATTACAGTTCGGTACCCCAGAGACTTAAAAGTTGAAAAAGTTTTATTGCCAGCGTGAGCGTATCGTGGTAATACCACGATACGCTCACGTATCGCGCATGGCAAAAGTATGTGAGTTTGCGTGAGTGTGTTTTTTACATCTTCACGCTCGAATAGACATACGGATTTGAATGAAATTTGGTACACGAGTAGACCATGTCCTAAGGGAGGTTTTAATATCGTGCGAATTTCAACACGCATGCGAATTTGCCTCGCATGCAGAAAATAGTAGTTGTGTACAATTGACGATAACTGCGCGTACCGCGTGCGTATTGCGTGCGTATCATAATTATTTATCGTAATGCGTGGACATTACAATATATAATTGTATGAAAAGAACATTTGCCGATGTTTCGCGTGCGGGGCAATCTCAACATATTAAAAACACCTGGATAATTTTACACCTCGACGCGGGCTCCAACATGTGAATGTTGAGGCAATCCAGCTGTTAGACAACACAGACCTAGCGCGTAGACTTAAGAGAACTAAACCTTTTGAGTTAGTGTATTGTTTAAAGTTAACACACAATGTTTTCATCAATATCAGATTCTAAGAAAGTTCTATGGACTTCTATAAAAGTGCTAAAGAACGCTCTTCTTAGTTTTAACAAAACCTGTAATGAAGAATGATAAGATAGAGTTAAATTGCTAAGCAGTTGTGGCCTAATGATAACGGGCCCGACTTAAGAGTTGTAGGTCGCGGGTTCAAACCCAGCCAGGCGCATTACTTTGTGTAATATTTCATCACCACTGCTCTCAAAACGGTGAAGAAAAACATCGTGAGGAAACCGGCATGTCCTAGAAACAAAAATTTGAAGACATGTGACTTTCACAAACCCGCACACGGCCCGCGAGGTGGCTTTCCTAGAAAGAACCCCAGCAGTAGGAGCATTAAAAAGGTTGATTACGTATGTATGTACGTAAATTGCTTATTAGTCTTTTAAACTAGATTATAATCAATTATTAAGAAATGTGTTCCTAATAATAAGAAAAAATACTTCTACGGGCGAAGTCATTGCCAGCAGCTAGTATTTAGTTAGTGTCTATAAGAGACACATAATCAGCTGATCGATAGCTAACACTAACCTTGATTAGTTAGAGAACCTGTTGCTAATTGAGTTATCTTAATCTGTACCAAGAGTTAACCAATTAACTGATTAAACAGACCAATAGGTATCTGTACCAATACTTCAAAGTATATAAACGTAGGTATCTGTACCAATACTTCACAGTATATAGACGTATACATTTTCTGAAGGCTTACGATAAGAGATACTCGGCCTTCATGCCGATTTCCAATTTGATAGAACATTAAGGTCCTAACTCCCGAGCAGTGTTTTTTTTTTTAATGGTTGAAAAATCATCCAATGAGAACCCACACTCTTGGGCGGAGTGAGAGATAGTGTCAGACTTTTACTGACTAAAAGCCTACGCCGTTCCTTCGTTGCCTTCGTATCGGGGCTTGAGCTATCTTTCGAATTAACCCTGGCCCCAGTAGGCTTCAACCCAGCTGGGCCCCTATTGCTGACAGCTCCTTGAGGCGCGCGGGACAGAGTGCGCTATCGACTACTTTGGCTCGGTCCGAGCGGTCGGACAGCGAGCTACCCGTTGCTACTTATACTACTATCGTATCTCAAATTGACGGTATCTGTAACGTTAATCAAGAAGTCACAGAAACTATTAAGTACACCGAAAACCTTAAAATTTGGCAGGTAGGTGATGTAGACCTCAGCTAAGAACAGATTTTACAAAACTCTACCCTTATGGGGGTAAAACGGGGGTTGGAAGTTTATATGGATAAATCTACTTTTACGCGAGCCAAGTCGCTAGTAGAAGCTAGTCAATCAATATTTCGCAAAGAAAATGGATTTAAAGGTCAGCGGGGCTCTATCCGGTCAGATGTTAGGGACTATATGCCTTAAGAAACGAGTGCTATCTTCAATGAAGGGACCGAACCAGCTGTTTGTGTAGAGAATAATACAGCGGGGATTATATTTTGTGAAGTGAATTGTGTAACAGTAGTGGAAGTAATTGCGTTGGGAAGCTACTTTGTTGGTATCGTGAAGAGGGTTCTGTAGGAAATTGTGAAAGTCTGAGATGATCGTTACATACAATAAGTACTATACAGTAGTAAGTTGAGTGGATGATAATTATTCAGTCATAGACACAACTAATCCTAACTAATATTATAAATGTGAAAGTGTGGATGATTGGAAGTTTGTTACTTTATCACGCAAAAACGGCCGAACAGATTTGGATGAAATTTGGCATGCATATAGCCCTTAACATGGAAAAGAATAAAGGCAATTTTTATCCCGGAAAAACATTATACACACATACTATTACGGGAAAACACATTAAGAGTGCGATAACAGAAGTACACGCAGACGAAGTCGCGGGCAGACAGCTAATAATAAAATAATATTTTTTGTTATTTTTGTAATTATTTTGATAAAAATAAGAATGATATTGAAACGGGTATTGGATGTAAAATAAAAGAAAAAAAATTGTTTTTAAAAACTTTTTTAATAAGGTCTAAACCTTTCTCGAAGTTTAACAATAAATCCAAATAAAATAAAACAAGACAACCTACTTTCCCATTTACAGTAACAGCGTGAAATATTTCGTCAAACATTAAGTATTTAAGGTTTTCTACCTTGACGCCTTTGAGTAAAACCTCCGGCTGGAATCCTTTCCTTCAGTAAATATTTTAGTTAGTTGTTAACAATTCAGTATCATCGGAAAGGCAGGCTCAAATCTCAGATGTGTGTAGAATAGATTTTTATATGTCATTTTTGACGAATATAATATTTTCGACAGTGATCTTAAAACTTAAAAATTTAATAGGCAAAACAAAAAATAATAATGTAATATTCCACAACTATCACACAACGTCGTCTAGTCCCGAGCTAAGCAGAGCTTGTGTTATGAGGACTGGATAACTGATAAACTGTATACTTATATATTTCTAAATACAAAATATTATAGATAAATCACACACAGACACAGAACAAATGATCATTCTCATCACACAAACATTAATTGTCTTGAGTGGGAATAGAACCCATAACTTCTGAAATAGCAGTCAGGGTCACTAACCACTGGACCAACAGGTCAGTTAAAATTATTAACCTTTTCCCCAACTAACGAAAAAATATTTCACTTTTTAAAAAAAAAACTGACTACACTAAAAAAAATAAAACACTAACTTTAATTTTGGAAGTCGATGTTTATAATTTTGTTGCGTCGTTATTACTTCTGAAACAAAAGTTATTTTGTCCTTTTTAGTCTTTTTCTGTACCTACCACTAGACCTTCCGATTTTAGCTGTTATGATAGTTCTGATATGATCCTATGAGGAGTTTCGTTTCATCTCCAAAGTCCATCATCAAATCATTATAATATTTCAATGGGATGAAATCCAAACCATACTAATATCCTCTTTCAAAAGGAAAAAAAATGGAATCAGTTCCCAATTGCGCGAGAAACAAACTAAAAAAAAAAAAATTGATAAATAACTGTAACCTCTTTTTTAAATTGGTTAAAAAAGACATTATCTAAGCAAAGAGGGTTTTATTCTCGTAACTTTTTTTTCTCTCATAAGTTTAAAGTTTGAATAAGGCTTATAAAAAAAATTACGAGAAAAGCTTACATGCCGTAAATGTTCATTAGAAGGCTTAAAAAAAGTTTTCAGTGACCGTACGAAATCTAGAATTCTAATTTCCTCCTACCAAAGCATTTTAAGGTCATCATCCCAGGCTTTTCGTCCATATTTTAACTCTAATGAGATACGGCGAGATATAAATTTTAGGACGTTTCAAAGAGTACTAATTTAAGTAATAAATTCTACGTTACTTTTAGATGTAAATATGTTGAAATGAGAAATTAATGTTTTGCTTTGTGTCGTTGGCCTAATTTTTTTGCCTGATAAGGCCATTGAAGTAGATTATTTTGTGTAAAGATTCGAAATTAAAAATACCATTGGTTCCCACAGGATTTAGCAGGTTTTTTTGATATTTATACCAATACTATTTCTAGGAATATTGTCATTATTTCAATTCTAAAAAAAACCGGCCAAGTGCGAGTCGGACTCGCCCATGAAGGGTTCCGTAG
This sequence comes from Mythimna albipuncta, assembly GCA_929112965.1. NCBI lineage: Eukaryota > Metazoa > Arthropoda > Insecta > Lepidoptera > Noctuidae > Mythimna > Mythimna albipuncta. Next base: position 32,419,247 of record OV815959.1, read on the forward strand.
CAGCAAGTAACATAATATAAAATTTCTTGATAAGTGTTGTAACTTTGATCGATGTTTTAATAATAGTGTATTTTTTTCGGTTTATGACGCAATAAAAAAAAAACTACTTACTGGATTTCGTTCAAACCAATTTTCGTTGGTAGTTTTTATAGTAATGTATATCATATATTTTTTTTAGTTTTATCATTCTCTTATCTTAGAAGTTAGAGGGGGGGGGACACACATTTTACCACTTTGGAAGTGTCTCTCGCGCAAACTATTCAGTTTAGAAAAAAATGACATTAGAAACCTCAGTATCATTTTTGAAGACCTATCCATAGATACCCCACACGCATGGGTTGGATGAAAAAAAAAATTTTGCGTTTCAGTTCTATGTATGGGGACCCCCAAAATTTGTTGCTTTTTTTCTATTATTGTGTGAAAATCTTAATGCGGTTCACAGAATACATCTACTTACAAAGTTTCAAATGTATAGCTCTTATAGTTTCGGAAAAAAGTGGCTGTGACATACGGACGGACAGACAGACCGACAGACAGACAGACAGACAGACAGACAGACAGACAGACATGACGAATCTATAAGGGTTCCGTTTTTTGCCATTTGGCTACGGAACCCTAAAAAGGAGCAAGCGAGTTTCGTACTGTACATAGTAAAAAACGGCAAAAAAATCACGTTTGTTGGGAACCCCATCTGAACAGTTATTTTATTTTATCTTTAGTACTTGCTGTTATAGCGGCAACAGAAACATATCATCAGTGAAAATTTCAACTGTCTTGTTAGCACTTTTTATGAGATGTATCTCATAAACTGTGATAGCTAGACTGTTCAAGACTCAGAGTTCAAGTCTGTCTGTGTGTGTGTCACCAAGCTGTAGCCTGGTGACACACAGACGGACAGTGGAGTCTTAGCAACAGGGTCACGATTTTGCACTTTGGGTACGGAACCCTAAAAAGAAGCTCGTGACTAAACAATAACAGCCAATGTTGCCGGTCATTCAGATATTTAAAGACGTGTTTCAGCTGGTGATAATGATACTTAAATCTGTTACAAAGAATAGAATCATGAGATAATACGATTAAAAATCTAATTTTCTTATCTTTGTTATCAAAATTCTAAAACAAAATAAACAACTTAATTTTAGACTTGTTTAATCTCCACTTGATAAAGGCAACGTTCGTCAAGAAAACGTAAACCTATTAAACGGTAAGACATTCACTCGATTTCTAACTCATTCACTGACAGAACATTTTCTCAATTTCCAACTCAAAGACGGCCGCTCAAGGTGTTACCCCGCCCCCCTTTCCTTCTCAAAGGGGATGGCCTATTTTGCTAGGGACAGCACTCCTAATAATACAGGCTACACTTTAATGGGAAAAGCATACACTACCATATTTTCAGCAACCGAATGAATTCTAAATTCAAAGTCTGGTATGACAAAAATAGATTAAGAGGTGCGTATACTAGAGGAAGTTTAAAACTTTTTCCAGATTTGATTTGAGTTTCATATTATTATTATATTCGGCTTTATTTTCAACTTTTAATATGTAAATATTTAAATTGACTCAAAGACAGCCAACTATTTCCCGTTTCATTCATCAAAACATGTTTTTTTCCGTTTATACTTTTTGTTAGATACGTCTTTTTAACTATCAGGGGCAGAAAAGTGGTCCCTGTGACTGAAATGTTTATAGTCATAGAAAGTCAAATCTAAAAATTTAAATTACGTTTTGGGAATACATTGATTTTGCGTACAACTGAGAAGTGAAATTCCCTGCCGGAGTCTGTTTCCTGATAGCTACAATCGAGGGGTCTTTAACTCAAGAGTGAATAGGTGACATCTAGGCAAGCTTGTTCTATCGTCAGCCACATCATCGCTTACCGTCAGGTGAGATAGTGGTCAAACGCGAGCCTATCTATAAAAATAAATACAATTACAATACAAACATTATTTACCTACATATTAAATGGCAAAGAATGTTAGAATGAATTAAAAAGCTGAAAGGGAATCGTTGGTCTTAGTATGGGTATATGAAGAGGAGAGATGAAACGCAGATATGGTTTGACGGAGAGGTAGATGAAAGAAAAAAATGGATAGATCGTGTGAAAAGTGATACGAAAGAACAGGGAGTTAGTCATAGCATGACGTACAATAGGACGAAAACGTGATGGTGATGAATGAATTCATGAAGATGAAGTTTTCTAAAAGTCTTCGGTATTCATCGGCGAGCTGAAATCCGGTATAATAAGTAACTCCGTCCGTGACATAATCTCCGGAGTTTTATCATCTTGCTTCGAAACGTGATTGAATGAAAATGTAATGAGATTTGAACTCAATTTCAAGGTATGGGATCAAGTAGGCTTTGGGTACAATGTTACGGGTACCAACCAATACTCAGTGTTTATTTTTCAAATTGATTGCGAGGAGTGTGGGCGTGTGGTCGTGTTGTAAAAATTGAGTAATAGGGTTATTCTATACATTAATTTTAGTTTATACAAAACCTGAATATAGTTTGATCAGAATCAATAGCAGAATGGATTCCAATAATTTTTACACCATGATATATTTTTTCCCAAAAATATTTAAAAAGGTCATAAGTTGGATACCACCTACACTAAGTATAACACAGGCCACAACAGGTAATAGGAGCCAGCAAATAGTTGGGTGCAAGTGCAAAACAACAGCTCAGTCGCCTAGATGGACCGGTGACTATGTATTTTTGCTGATATAACAAGCTTATAATTTTGTGATTTTTCATGATGTTATGGAAAGTAACATCATGAAAAATCACAAAACACTTGTGTTTTTGTGTAAAGAGTCTATCTCTTTACACAAAAACACAAGATACGTGTTTCTGGTTTCGCATATACTAAAACTAAAAACGAATGTTGTTGTTGTTGTCTAATGTTGTTGTTGTTGTTGTCTGGTGTTGTTGTTGTATGTTGTATAGATGGAGAAAATGTAGCAAAATTCTCCATTGAAATAATTGTCTCGTTAAATGCTCAAGTTGTAAATATATTATGTAGGTACCTAAAATCTGTATGCGATTGCATCAGAAATGAAGATATCCGCAGGAGAACTAAGGTACCAGATGAGAATAGTAACCACAGATGAGGGTAAAGCCGCGAAAGAATGCTTGTTTCATATATATTACATGGTACATTTTGTATCTAGACAATACTCACAATTTTAAAAAACCGGCCAAGTGCGAGTTGGACTCGTCCATGAAGGGTCCCGTAGCAGCAAGTAACATAATATAAAAGTTCTTGTAATGTGTTGTAACTTTGATCGATGTTTTAATAATAATGTATTTTTTTCGATTTATGACGCATTAAAAAAAAACTACTTACTAGATTTCGTTCAAACCAATTTTCGTTGGTAGTTTTTATAGTAATGTACATCATATATTTTTTTTAGTTTTTACCACTTTGGAATTGTCTCTCGCGCAAACTATTCAGTTTAGAAAAAAATGATATTAGAAACCTCAGTATCATTTTTGAAGACCTATCCATAAATACCCCACACGCATGGGATTGATGAAAAAAAAATTTTTGAGTTTCAGTTTTAAGTATGGGGGACCCCCAAAATTTATTGCTTTTTTTCTATTTTTGCATAAATATCTTAATGCGGTTCACATAATACATCTACTTAGAAACTTTCAACTGTATAGCTCTTATAGTTTCGGAAAAAAGTCGCTGTGACATACGGACGGACGGACAGACAGACATGACAAATCTATAAGGGTTCCGTTTTTTGCCATTTGGCTACGGAACCCTAAAAACATTTTTGTTGTTTGCCTAACACTCAACACAGATTTTTTTATTACACATTGTGCGTACAATGTTATTTTAGTCCAGCTTGATTTTTCTCGTTTTTCAATTTGTAAAGATAAACAATAGTACTCCGTACAGGGTTTGCTTGATAAAATACTCGTAGTTTGATGAATTGATTTTTTCATGACTCTTTTCTGTTTCATTGAAAGTTTTGCTGGAGGCTCCATTATTGTAGTTTCTCTTTGTTACATATGAAGGTAGTTAGTTAGTTTTCCTCCACGGAATTTGTAGACTATTTTACAAGCTTTTATTTAGTTTGACCTGTCCCGATGTTTGTCTGTAATCAAATCTTGCAGTTTAAATTTAATCCGCTTCTCGGCTACCGATTGAACTGAAATGCATGCATGTGTAAATCAGATGACAATGCAAAATTATTATGACAAGGAACTGATTTATTGGGGCCAGGGTTAAATCGACAGGTATCTCAAGCCCCAGTACGAAGGCAACAAAGGAACGGGGTGGGCTTTTAGTCAGTAAAAGTCTGACACTATCTGCCGCTCCGCCCAAGAGCGGGGTTTGTCATTGGTTTTTCCCACCATAAAAAAAGGAGCTGCTCTGATGATGGGAGTGGAAGGTGGCTATAGGAGCTTGGTAGTTAAATGACACAACCCCATCGAGTTTGGGCTCGTATGATTTGTCTTGACGAGTATTAATTGTATAGGTATTATACCGTGGTATCAAAAGCTTGCTATGAAAAAAACGTTTTCATTAAAAACTTGGTATATGAAAAAATATGAATGTAATGTAGTCTTGTTACAGAGTCAATATATGCCAATATTGAAAACTTTTTCGACGCTTTGATGATAGAATAATAAAAATTGAAGATATTTTGTTACAAGTATATGTTTTTGTTTCTGTGCGGTGTACTGTTTTTCTTTTTTGTCTAAGTGAGATTTTAAACCTCACCATTTGTTTTGACAACAAAATATGTTTTTTGTACTATGGCCATTTAGATGCTGTCCTACTCCTAGTACAAGAAGTCACGTTAGTTTTAATAATACTAAGTATTTTATAAGTATCATAAAAAAAACAATTAGTAGATAATAATATATAAAAGAGGAAAAATTGTATGTCTGTTTATTTTATATATTTATTCCCTGAAAATAAAAATCCGATTCAAATCAATCTTGCAGTGCATACCTATTATTACCTCATTGAGATTTTTTTTACATAGAAAATAGCGTTAAGCTATGCGTGTGTATTCTACCTAATTTAGTTTTTTTTTACACATAGAAAGTAGCGTGTGTATTCAGAGATTTGGCTATAGCTTAGAATATAGATGTCAAATTACAATGTCAAAAATCATATATAAAAAATGTCACTCTAGGTATTGAGTTAGTCCTATATTTATGGATTAAGTTGATTAGCATTACAAGCATTGAAGAAAACTCTAGAAGTAAAAGGGCGGAGAAAATGGTAAGTCATACAATTGTATTTTTTACACAATCAAACTATTTTCTTTTGCTCTAAATAATAGGCAAGTACCTAATTTCTATTGAATTACGTGTACTTTAAGGTGAAAAATTACTAGTCCGTAACAAAAAAGTATTTGGCTAACACTCATTAAGTACAGTTTGTGGCACGTGGCACGTAATTTAGAACTACTCAAGTGATTTGAATAACAATTTATTTTTTCTTTAGATTTTCGTTATGATAAAGTAAAGGTAACTTTATAAATTGAGAACTATTATTTTACGATTTATCCGAAAATCTAGACAAAATGTTGCTAAAACTATAAAATGTATGCGATCGACAAGCAAAATGTCATATGATGTTGAAAGTTTTGTAAAATCGTTATTATTACTGTAGATATCCACAGAGGAACCAAGGTAATTGATTTAGCCCGAAGAATATCCAAACTTATGTGGCAGTGGGCAGGGTATATTCCTTTCCGGCCACCGTAGGCGCGGGTTTGCGGACAGTGAGCAATGGGTAGCTCGCTGTCCGGCCGTCCGGTAACTGTCCGGACCAAGCCCAAGTCGTCGACGGCACGCACTGTTCCCGCGCGCCTCAAAAGGAGTTGTCAGCAAACAGCAGGGACCCAGCCGGGTCGAAGCCTACTGGGGCCAGGGCTATCCGAAAGGGCGCTCGAGCTCTGGTATGAAGGCTAGAAGGAACGGGGTGGGTCTTTTAGTCAATAAGAGTCTGACACTCTCTCCCGCTCCGCCCAAGAGCGGGGGTTGCCATTGCATGATTTTTAACCACCATAAAAAAGGGTATATTCCTCGCAGAACATATGATCGATGGAGTCGAAAGGTTCTGGCATGGCGTTGAAAGACCTATCACAAAGTGGACCAATGACTTGGCGAAGGTCACTGAAAGTAAATAAATTGCCAATAAATTGATTGTAAACGAACGTTTCTCGCCATCAAACTATAAAGTTTGGAGAGTTAAAAATATGTTAAACGAATGTTAAAAGTGACAGGACCGGTCGTTGCGACGTTGGCGAGGCTTACGCCTAACAGTGGGCATCTTTCGCCTTTAAAGGTGATGATGATAACAAATAGATTGTGACTCTATCTAACTCCCCTTTTTAGTGATGGGGAATCACTGAATGACTATTTCTACACCTCCCCATCTCGTCCTTAATGTGCTCTCCGCCTCATCTATATAAAAATGTACTTGGTAGAACGGCCATGTAATTAAAACTATCTTTAGTACATATAATTCTCATCTTATTTACCTCTATATCGACCCAATGTATGTTATTTATTAAACTAAATTTTTTTTTTCGATATCATGACAACTAAATTGTAACTAAATAATTAGCTTATTTTAAATTAATGTTACCTTATTGTGTGTTTTCTAATAGCTATAATTGAGGATCCTTATGTCAAAAATTAATAGGTTACATTGGCACTTTCCATCAGGTGGGATAGAGGTCAAGCGCGAGTCTATAAAAAAAATATAGGCAGCCATTTTTATAATTAAGAATTGCGATGAAAACAAGAAAAAAAATACAATAAGGGCGCTTTAAATTTACGCATTTTTTGACAGCCTGCTGCGGTACTGATGCGGTGCATTAGTTAGCGTATGTACAATTGTATTTTTCAAACAAAGTGCGCGGTGCGGTAACCGTGAGGTGAACGGTCGACAACAGGATGGCAACGTCACAATCGTCATCACATTCAATAGCGCATAACTGGCATACAAACGCACGGCAGCCAGATACGTTTCCAATTTATACGTTTTTTGACGAACTGCTAACTACCGTAACCGACTTGCTGCGGCACGGTAAACGTACGATAGCGGTCCGACATGAAACGTCCAAGTAGAAAGCACCCTAAACTTCTCAAATTTACCTTGTTACTTAAGTCAAAAGACTTGATGATTGATTGATTCTTAGACCTGATTGATCACGAACATTAATTTGTAACTTACGTAATCTTTATTGTCATCAATCTTGAACTTTCAAATTGGTACTTATTATTTTGTTTCACTGTGCAATTTTGTACTAATTCACTTTATATTTTTCTAGTAACCAACCGAATCAGATCGATTTTCCGAACATTTGAAATTAGTATTTTTATGTAAAGAATCAATGTACAAAATTTCATAACTGTCATTAGAAATCACAAAATTATAGCTTGTCTTATCAGTAAAACTACATAGTCACCGGGCCATCCATGCGACTGACTTGTTTTGCACTTGCACCCAGCTGTTTGCTGGGTCCTAATGCCCACTATGATCTGCCGCGTCCTGTAACGTACTCAGTGTCGGTGGTGTCTAACTTGTGACCTTTTTAAATATTTTGTAGGAAAAAATATAACATGGTGTAAATCCAAAAACATGCATGTTTTATTTAAACAAAAGCTGAGAATTTCAAAGATTCGTTGTGCAGGTTGCCAGAAAGTAAATAATATTCGTATTTTGGGGAAATGGTTGAATACCTTCTGTTTCGTAGAAGCTTTCAGATGAACAGAACTCCAAGGAAACATCGTTATGTTCTGTAAAGTGGTTAACATTAATTAATTATGTGGATACGTCCCAACTTTAAATAATATAATATGTCATATTATTCTGCTGGTTTTGAAAACATACTGTGTATATATATATTATAATATTACGACGAGCCGAAATGGTGGGAAAAAATCATCCAATGTCATTCCCCGCTCTAGGGCGGAGCGGGAGATAGTGTCAGACCCTTACTGACTAAAAAACCCACCCCGTTCCTTCTACCCTTTATACCGAGCCGAAACGCTTATTCTAGACCGTAGAAAATTAAACAACGTATGGGTGGATACTAATCGTATGTTGGGTTGTACTTTTATGTAAAAGTACCTCACCTCATTGAAACCCGAATCTGTATTTTTTTTTTCATTTTTTTTTTTTTATAAAAGCAGGTGCTGTGGGTATGCATTTATCTTTAATATATCTCTGAGGATTTTAGGGACATTACTCTACTTTTTTTGGGCCAATCGTGTAAAAAAAAATATTATTCACTTCAGGCATGACCCTCCCCTCTCACGCCGGTAATTAAGATGTGTCCGCTCTCCTTGGGAATTAAGTCCCAGTCCGGTAGTAAAATAAAAAGCAGCTCATTATAACATTATCTATATTAGAATATTAAATTTGTTAAAGTCCTGCCAATTTTGTTTATTTTTTTCGAAGACGCATTCCGTTGTTTGAATTGAAAACTAGCCGGTCATGCATGCGTGGTAAAAAAAATATTATCGTGATATAAAAAACAAACACTTTAATTTTATCTGTATGTATATATATATTTTAATCAGTCAAAAAAAACTTGAAAATATGTAAGTTAAAAAAAATTACTCCCTGTCACTGTTTATAAATTATCTTTTAATATCAAACTAGTTTATGCCCGCGGCTTCGCCCATAGACATATAATATAGCCCGTCACTAAAGAATAAAGCTGCTTTCTATTGGTGAAAAAAATTTCGCAATCGGACCAGTTCCTTCAGAGATTACCTCCATTAACAAAAAAAAAAACCTAGTGTAGATAATGCAGCGCATAATATAACCGTTGCATTTCATTAAATGGTATTAACACTCAATGTTTCTATGTTTGATTTAAATAAAAAATACCTACCTTTCATACACTTTGATGTGAATTTTCACTAACCAGTTCTCATGTAACAAGACAAGCTAGAAACGAAGTGGTAATAAATAAGATGAATGGTAAACACCATACTGTGAATACCAATTTCATGCCAAACGTGATAGTTATAATGTTACACTGCGAAAATTGCAAGTTTCGGCAGCGTAAGCGATGACTGTGCCTTAAATGGCGGTTAAGGGTAGTAACCCGAAAAAAGATGTTAGTGCCGATGCCTCCCACGGTTGCAGGATTGGTCAACAGAGTCTGACCCTGGACTGCAAATAATAAAAAAAATACTCGGTATATGATGGACATCCCACCCATACGCACAAGACGTTTTGGAGCACATTCATAATGCCTACCATTGCGGTCATTTCAACCAGATCACTTAAAAAAAAATTGCTTGAATCCTGTGGCGCGATGCTAAACCAAACCTTTAGAAGTTTTCGTTTCGAGTGCGAGCAAAAATGAACTTAGATATGGTCAGACTGAAGTGTCTTTGATGCTACAATCAATTGAAATTCACTGCCGGAGTTTGTTCCCTGATAGCTACTGTAACCTAACTTAAGTACTTCGTGGTAAGCGTGCGTCATCGTCGAACACATCGCCGTTTATCATCAGGTGAGATAGTGGACAAACATGGTCCAATCCATAATAAAAAAAAGATAATTAATCAATCGAAAATGATACAAGTGCAGTTTCCGTAAGTTAAAATCAACCAAATGACTATAGTGTTTCGGTTTTGTTTTCATTTCTTCATTTTTGATATGTTTATTACATTAATGCCGAAACAAAATCTTGAAATCAATATGAGATTACAAACGAGTACATACATTAAGTTTATAAACGAAAGGAAAATAATCTGAATTTGATTACAATAGTATTTGAATAGTTTTATTAATGACTATTTGACTCGACAAACTTCGTAGTGCCTAACAGTCAATGAATGTAATATATCTTTCGATACAGTCAACTAATTGTGATGAAACAAATCTTAAGTAATATATCAATTTACTCACAATTTAAATACTTTAAAGTTACATATCTACATCGATTTCTTACATTTTACGAGATGTGCGCGATTTCACGTAAATAAAAACTTCTACAGAATTATTATATCGACAGTTGAAAGGCAAAATGATCTAAGCGACATTAAGTAAACTTTACAAAAGTGAACTCAATTTTTTAACTTTAAGTCACGTCTTTTGTAAAGTTTACTCAATGTCGGTTAGATCATTTTGCCTTTCAACCGTCGGTATCAATTCAGAAGGCTATTCTGAATATCAGGTTGTTATAGACACGATATCAATTACAATCTCAGCATCATCTCAATTATATTATCGTTTAAAGTGACGAGAAAAAGTACGGACCGCTGTACGAACTAAAACATGGTTAGTGAAAGATCTAACAATTTCAAACTTACCAGTACACGACATGATGTACAATAGATATGTTGTGTTGTCTACAACAGTGTTTGTCTCTATTTATATTAACGACTAACTTTTGCCTGCGGTTTCAGCCGCGTATTTAAAATATAGCTTTATGTCACTCACGAATAAAGCAGCTTTCTGTCGGTGAAATAATTTCAGCAATTGGACCAATCTTTTCAGAGATTACCTCCTACAAACAAACTTTACCTTTATATAAAACATAGTCTGTATAATAATTATAATGTAGAGTAATATAGTGTAGATGTAGAAGAGTACGTGTGCTACAACTTTGAATTAATAATATAAGGAATTAGCTTTTGACCGTGGCTTCGCCCATGTGCATAAATATACCCTATGTCACTTAGGAATAAAGAAGCTTTCTATTGGTGAAAAAATTTTAGCAATCGGACCAGTACTTCCTGAGATTAACTCCTACAAAAAAAAACTTTATCTTTTTATTATATTAGTGTAGATTTATATTTTTTGCAATAGTTTTAATAATAAAACAACGGGCAATGGAACGCAGCGTAAAAGATTTTAAGTGTAATAATCAGTAATAATAGTTCACATTAGAAATACTACCCTACACTCCATTACTAAAATAGCAGATGTCGGGGAAAAAAACAGCCAGGCTAAAATGGGAGTGTACTGACCAATACTGACCATATCTGAAGCCTGAGTGAGTACAACACAGTCGAGGTCAAAGACGGTGGAGGTGGTGTGCTGATCTTTACATATTCGCGGGTCAAACTTAGCCAGAGACTGCTAAAGTTAGAGGGAGAAACACTGTCCATGGTGTTTTTTGCACAATCTTCTCCATAGAGAACTACGCTTTGGGATATTTCTGAACGTTTCGTAAGTGGCTGGAAATGGTTTATCTACACTAATATAAAAAAGAAGTAAGTTGATTTTTTTATCGTTTTTTGTTTTTTTGTTGTAGAAGGTAATCTTTGGAAGTACTGGTCCGATTGCTAAAATTTTCAACATAGCAAACTGATTTATTCTTGAGTGACATAGGCTATTTTTTACATATGTACGCGGGCAAAGTCGCGGGTAAAAAATAGTTTGATATAAATGCTGTCTGTTTTCTTGAAGTCAACTTTAGCCACAAAGTATCCAAAGAATTGCCCCCGTCTAAAAACCAACCATTGTTATAGGCTCTTATATATCAGCTCATTTTACTATCAAAGGTTAAACCTCTTATTTCAGGAAGCCTCATCATTGAACAGTAATCAATTCTGTGAACAGTAATTAATGTCAAATCTCGTGTTACCTTTTCAAAGTTGATCAAACCGCAACCAATTAGGATTGTTCGGTGAAATTAAACTAGATTACAGAAGCTTTTTAGGTGGAAAATCATCAAATAACTTCTCTTGTTCTGGGTGGAGCGAGAGAGTGTCAGGCTTTTACTGACTAAAACCCACCTTTGTCCCTTCAGTTGCTCTTTGTGTGGGCTACGGTAACTCCTTCGAACATTCCATAGCCCCAGCAAGTGTAGGTTTTATGCGCCCAAGGATAGAGTCTAGTGTTCTAATTAATGGTACCAGACATTGCTCAGTTATAATAAATATCAATCATTAAGGCATTTTTTTTAAATCATGGCAATCAATTTAAAAAAAAAGTTTTTGAAAGGAAGATTCGGTCCCGGTACGAAAAGCAACGAAGGAACAGGAGTGAATTTTTAGTCAGTAAAAGTCTAACACTATCTCACGCTCCGCCCAAGATCAGCAGATTTATTCACCAAAAAAAAATACTATCAATCATAGGTAAAAATTAGGTATCTGTTAATGAATGAGGTCTATGTTTACGGTGTACTATGGAGTAATAATGATTACTATTGGGATAAACTCTGAAAACATATTAAAATAAAAAATATTATATTTATTTTCACATAAGTTGCTTAAATGAAGGAAAATTGCTGATATTTATTTTGCGATTCCAGGTTTGATCTTAAGTTAAAAATGTTAATATTATATTAATATGTGAGTGTATACCTAATTTTCAACAACTGAAGATTGACAATTGAAATAAAAGTCAACAAGCAATAACTTAAACTTTATTCCTCGCAAGAATAATGAAACATTATTAAACCCATACGTGACATTTCAGGCAACATAACGATGAGGTATAAAGCAGATAATGTTAAAGGAGTAATTTCTTCGACATTACTTAACTTTAGTACCAAGATCCTAATGATAAAGTCTCATTTTGTGATGATGTAGGAACCCAGACCAGAGAGACAGTTTCTTATGGACTTGTATCTTCGACGTCACATCTAATTCGACTAAACAAACTCTGATCTATAATTAAGAAGCCATTTAAATCTACATTATTGTTTTATTTTATAACATAATAAAGAGGTAACGTTTTTTTTTGTTTGTAGGATGTAATCTCTGGAAGTATTAGTCCGATTGCTGAAATTTTTTACCAATAGAAAACTGTTTTATTCCTGAGTGTCATGGGCTATATTTTATGTATGTGGGCGAAGTTGTGGGCAAAAGCTAGAAGCTTTATTGTAACAATCAATGCAATTGTTTCAAGTAAACCATTTACAGGTACTTCGCAATGGTTTAAAAGTCAGAAAAGTGATGCTGATTATATATTACACGTTCCAAAAGAATGTACAACTCCATGGAGACTGTTTTAAATAATGTTGTAGCTAAGAACAGGAATCATTGGTAAGTAATGGAAGAAGCCTACGTCGAAGAGGCGACTATTGCTTAGAAGCATGAGACGTTACTATAAAGGCGTATTATGAAATAAGTAATGGAAGTAAAGTAGCAATTAAGTACTTAACTCAATTATTGTCCCTAAATTAAGTAGTAGAATAGAAGCTTTTTGATTTTATTTCTTTATATATTACAAATATCTCGTTCTCATATTTCTCTCTCATTTCATCTATTATGTGAAAACGATATAAATAATAAAAAAAAAACAAAAAAAAAATAGAAATTAAAATAAATCACTGGCAACCAAGAAATGGCCGGTCGAAATTGACGATGTAAAACTTCATTAAGTAAAAATTGGGAAGGATATAAGTATCCATCTTTTGTCTTCCTTATGGTAAGAGAGTACGTGATATGATTTTCGTTTGAGACAGAAAGGAGAAGCGATGAGATTATGTCTGACAAATGATGAATAGCCTCGCATCTCCGGAAGACAAGCCTTTGAGATTAGTCTTGATAATATCAGTGGGTACAGCAAGGATCATTTTCTTTTGGGAGGATTATAGGAGGTTTTACCTGAGGATAAGATAATGTTTTGACGTCTTTGGTTAGTAGAATTCACCTGTAAACGTTTCCACTATTGAGACACAGGTCTTTGATATCAATAATCACGTTTTCAATAAATATTTTAGTTTTGCAATATGATCAACATTTTATGACATATAGTATCATTAATGCGATAAGAATCAATTTATCTGCCCTACTTAGTTTAAATATCTTAGTTAACCAAGATAATAAAATACACCTATTTCATAAAACCATCCGTAACTAATTCTATAATTTCATCGTAAGACGATGAAATATATGGTAAATTCCCAAGGATGTTCTAGAGCTGTCATTAAATTACCGTAACATAATTTTATTAGCATCATAACAAACCTAAGTTTCTCATAAAAACTGATGAGAAGTATCATTTTCGTAAGTGCTTAAAATGTCCGGCGTAATATTTTTAAAGGAGCGTAATTTTTCACTCGTGAAAAACACTGACAAATAATTTTGAATATATCGTCAAATCTACAAGGAGTTAACATAGTGATTGCTGCATCTTATAAATAGACACTTAGCATTAAAAAAAGTACCACTTTACCTAACTCACTACTTCTTTCGGCTTCAATCTGCGCGACCAGTTCGCGGGCCCGGCCATGCATCCGCGCGAAGTGAACCCTGGACCTGCCATGTCTTATGAGACTCCTTCCACCATGTCGCACACCCCTCACTTCACTTCTATAGCACTGCACTAGCGTCGCGATGTATATTAAAATTAGCGTCCGCATTATTGGAGCATCGTGGCGTGCGCTCCCGACGGCCGCACGGCAACTACTGAGTACTTTCATTCGGAGAGGGATTCATTTTTTTTATTTTTCGAATCTGACTTCGAATTTGGAATTGATCTTTGAATTTAAAAAAAAATATTTGGGTAAAAAAAGGAGGTTTGAAGTTAAGTTTTAGTCTTTGGTTCGGTAGATATTCTTTTTTGTTTAATCTAGCGCTTGGAGAAGTAAGTACTGGATGAAGAGTGAGTTTGTTTCAGTGTTTCTTCTCAGGGTAGTCAGTTTGGAAACACCGGCCTCATCTAGTTTAAATAGACGAAAAAATTGACGTGTAATTCTTTTTTTAAAACCTATTTGCAAAATAAATACCATTTGTCATTTAAGGTATTGGTTTTTCTTTCTTTGAAAATTCTACTTTTTGTTGTAGTAGTCATGTTATTAATCAAAGAAGCTGCAAATATTTCACTAACAAATAATTTCAGTTTGTGTTTTTCTTTTTTCATGGTATCTCATATCGAGTCCTTGAAAACCTCAAGGTTTTAGTTTTAATTAACTACCGAGCTTTGAATTTCAGTCATTGTATTCCTAATGAAAGGATTAAATACATAATTAACAATAAGTTTTCAATATTTTCTATTGAGTTCTGCCAGTTCAGATGGCTTTTGTTAAATAATATTGCGCTTTGACTTTTAATATTAAAATCGCGGGTATTGAGAGACTGAGTAAAATAAATGGAGCTTTTGTTGTGCTTGATTGATCTTTTTGTTTAATTCTATGTAAAAGTTATAATTACTGATTTATTTATCAGAAGTGGATTTAGAAGAAAATATAATAGAGTGATCTAAGGGCTTGGTGGGTCGAATCAGTACGTCAAAATAATGTTTTTGTTGTTTTACGAATAAGTTACGATTTTTTAATAGCTTAGTACTTGTTACTTTACTCTCGTTACCTAACTGGGGAGAAACAGGCACAAGACCAACATTCTCATATACTTTTCGACGCATGAGCAGTAATTCCTAGTAGTAATAACCCAGAAACACTTATTGCTCGACCTGAGAATCGAAGCCTGGACCCCACGCTTAGCGGACATTTTTGTTACCATGAGAGCGACGAGACGATTTGATTTGACGGATAAATAAGTGCGTATAAAGTAGGAGTCCAAATCGTCACGCCATCTGCTTCTGGGCCTACTGCTTCGCCAGCTCCTGTTGTTTGGAATTTAGTCAGTGATTGTCTTCGCCCAATTCCAATACGACATAGGACAGAAATGGCCTGCCCAGTCCCTCTAGCCAAATTACAACCGTTTCGCTTGCGTCGAACGCTTCGTGTTGGCCAGGCCCCTGATTCTTTTGTTCTGACCACGTGACTGAGCGTTTTGATGACTTCATTTTCGTACATTTGAAGTTTTCTACTAGCGTTAACGATTGCAGATTATAAATAAATTTGGTTAGGGGGGCAGTTCCATTTTAGATTGGCTACTTAACAAAGTATTTGCTAACTTTTTTAATATTATTAAGCGTAGGCGTACCCAATATAGTTTAATGTCAATAATATAGTTCAAACACGAAATATGATATAAAGTTTAATAATAATTCTAGAAGTTAAGTAGAGACAGGTCACTGACCTGCCACCTACGTAAATTCTCATTTCACATTTAAAGTAAATATCAGGGATGATTAAAATGCAAGCTATGCAAATTTATTCGCGGTATTACTTTTTATTGTAATTATCTATGCATTTTAAGTAAAATTGAAAGATGATTTCATGTTTTCCTAAGCAGAAGTTCATTTAGATATTTTTTTTAATTTTGTGAAAACTACTAGCAAAGCTTGGTAATATTTTTTTTAATGATTTGTGCACGTGAAACTCTCCTTTTTCATATAGGTTAAAAAAAAAACACAAAATAATAATTAGTTAGATGTTAATTTTTTCCTCCCGCTCTGGGTGGTTCCTCTTCATCATCACCATTTCGGCCAAAACACGTCCATTGTTGGCCATAGGCCTCCTCCAAGTGTCACAACAACAATTGGTCCTTTGCATCCATAGTATTATAGCTATAATTAAAACACATACATACGTACTTAAAAGAAACAACCTAATTCGTTTTTTTTTTTGTTATAATATATGCAGTTACAATTTAATTTATTCACACACAAAGAAAAAAAATATATGTACTTCCTGAAAAATTTTATAAAATTTGGTGCCAGGATACCACGAAGACAAAAAGTAGTTTGCAAATTAATAAACAATTTCGCTCAAAGGTTTAATCTTTTACTTGTGCTAGTCAAAATCAAACATAAATGTTTCCAGTAGTAAGTTCAAAGCAAACTGTTTGCATATTTATTTTTAACTTTCTTTGAAATGCTGGTAAAAGGTTTAACATAACCCACGCACAGTTCTAGAGTAACGAACTAAGAATTACATTTTTGCTTTTAATCAAATATGTACAAACTTGTTTTTAGAATATGTAAAACACCTAAAACACCTGTCTAGTATCTTTTATGCAAATAATCTGTGTACATCATTTCATAACTGTATCATAAAATATCACAAAGTTATAAGCTTGTTATGTTAGCAAAAATGCATAGTCATCGGGCCATCTAGGCAGCTCACTGTTCGGCCATCCGGTAACTGTCCGGACCAAGCCCAAGTCGTCGACGGCGCGCACTATTCCCACGCGCTTCAAGGAGTTGTCAGCAACATCAGGGACCCAGCCGGGTCGAAGCCTACTGGGACTAGGATTATTCGAAAGGGCGCTCGAGCCCCGGTATGAAGGCTAGATGGAACGGGGTGGGTTTTTTAGTCAGTAAGAGTCTGACACTATCTACCGCTCCGCCCAAGGGCGGGGAATGTCAAAGCATGATTTTTTCCAACCATAAAAAAGGGCCATCTAGGCGATTCAGGGGTTATTTTACACTTGCACCCAGCAGGTTGCTGGCACTTAATGCCCACTATGACCTGCTGTGACTTGTGTTGTACTTAGAGTCGGTGGTGTCCAACTTGTGACCTTTTTAAATATTTTTGGGAAAAAATATAAAATGGTGTAAAAACTACTGAATGGATTCCAATCCATTCAGTTACTGATTCAAACAACGAATGAACAAGCTTTATTCAAGTTTCGCATATACTAAAAATAATGTCGGATATAAACACCAAACTCTCACAAAGTAATTATTACACAGTTATGATATTATTATAAGGTAAACAGTTACACAACATAAATATTGCCTAATCATCAACATAATTATTATGTAGGGAGGAATACCCGTGCAAGTTCCGTTCGTGCAATTTTCAGCCTTATTGCTAAAGTTATAAGAAAGATAAGTGATCGACTGCCAACTTTTGTGGTAGAATATTTATTTATTTAAAGCTTTATGCACAAAAAACTGTACAAAGGCGGACTTAATGCCTTAGGCATTATCTGCCAGAAAAAAAGTAACATATCAAAACAACACCAACAAATAACATATCGGAATATCATATCTATCATCGATATTTAAATAAAGATGCGTAAACAAAAATACGATAAAGTGAAAATAAACGCCTTGGTTGAGTCTAGTAACAGCATAATTAAACATCAAAATCTTTTAATGAAAACTGACATTAAAAAAAAGTGAAAGTATCGAAATAAATGGCATGGACCAATTAAATTGCTTTCGTATTGTAAATTTTGTCCTGTAGGTCCACTATGAGAAGAAAATAAACATTAGCGATTGATAGAAAAATACATATCCCATTAATTAGCAATTCGAAGTCTGCATACGTCATCAATATTGCTTACCGTTTGAGATATATTGTTTCCACGTTAGCATAATTTTAGAAGTTGAAATCTAAAAAGATTTCATATAAAAATGATTATAAATACAACGATATTACAGAAAGTAGAAAACTCAAAGAAACAAATAAAAAGTTACAATAGAAAAAATAACGAACCTACAAAAAAAAAAACAATTGCAAATGCAGTATAAAGGGACACATCTAATAAAACACTGGGACAAACAAAAAATAAAATCCTTTCTCAATATAGCCAAAACAAAAATATATCAATAATTCTGCTCTTGTACGAATATACTCTAAGAATCCAAGTGATATACCCCGATAAATATGATAATACTCGACTACCTACTAATGCTAGCACGTGTCTTACATACGCAAGGATAATTCAGTAAATCAAGTCCGTACAACTACTAAAACTCTAAATAACTATGAAAGAAATATCATCATCATTCATCACCATCAGACCAAAGGCCTTCCCCAAGTGTCGCCATAACGTCCGGTCCTGTGTGTCCTCACCAGGTTATCGATTCACCTTGTGGGAGGCTCTTCAACACTGCATCTTCCTGTGCGATACCATTCAACCCCATCGAATATCTGTTCTGTGCCTACCTACTGCCACTTTCTAATCCTATCATATAAGGAAACTCCGAGCGTAGCCCTTTCTATTGCCCTTTGGGTGATTTAAAGTCATCTGATGAGGCCCATTGTAAGTATAAATGAATTTAACAAAAAATTGATAGCATATTTAAAGTTAGTGAATGCATTTTCTAATTGTTCTTCTTTATACATTTAAACTTTGAAGTATTGTAGACATTCTGTAACTATCTTACTATCCGTTATCATGACATATACGGCTGAATCCTTCCCGTCGTAGTAATGTCATTATCGCTTCCGTAGGCTGCTACGAGGCTACGAGACTACGAGATACCGCTACGGCGTAGCTATCGTAGATAATTCGGTAGTTCTATAGACGCTTATAAGCTTCAAGAAATTTGGGGTCGGATTTTGTATTGTAGTTTGAAGATTTAGCTTCATAGTGATATTGAAGTGCGATTAAATTTGCTTTATAGTGCACGGAATTTTCAAATTTATCACGTTTCAAATTAAAAATTACTGTTAGTTATGCGCCTGGCTGCGTTTGAAACCCAGCCAGGCGCATTACTTTGTGTAATTTATTTCATCACCACTGCTCACAAAGTGGTGAAGGAAAGCATCGTGAAGAAAACCGGCATGTCCTAGAACCAAAACTTCGAAGACATATGACATTCACCAACCCGCACTGGGCCCGCGTGGTGGATTACGGCTCATTCCCTCTCCTAGAGAGGAGGCCCTGAGTCCCAACACAGGGAACATTAAAAAGGCTTATCATGCATGCAAAATGTAACATAAGTTAAAATAACAATGTAAAGCGCCTATCAGTGTTTTTACCCAATACTAGTCTAGCTTTATTATTATTAAAATAGAATAAATAAAATCAAAAAATCAAAATCAAAGCATTTATTTCAAATAAACCACTTACAGGCACTTTTGAATAGTCAAATTAATGTCGGTCAGTCCAAGAAAAGTGAAGCTAAATTGCATGTTCCAAAGAGTAGGTCTCTATGGAGAAGTACGTGCAAGAAACTCCATGGACACTCTTTTAAATCATGTGTTACATATAATGCTTGGTTACATATTAGTTGTTGCTTCTATCATGTGAGCACAATGTCGATAATGAAATAAAAAATAAAGTCAAACGTAAGTAAGTTAGTAGTAAGTAAGTTACAGTGCAAGTAATAATAGTTTACGAGTTTCTTTTTTAGGCGTTTAAAACGTTAAATGAAAATTAAATAAAAAAGGTGACGAAAGGTAAAAAAAGGCTTGAACGTAACCATTAATGAGACGAACTTTTAGAACGAGAACGATTCCAAATTAGAGAAAAAACTGCTGTTCTGTTGAAACTTTGTCACTTTTTACGAATTTAGCATTTTTACCCTTTTATTACGAACACCTTTTTTAACGATTCGGTAATTTTACGACTCGTAAAAAGTCTAATTACTTTTTATTAACGTTTAGAAAAGTGTCTTTAAACGTCTGCCCGCTCCCAAAAATAGAAAAGAATTAATTTTTGTTACTGTTGGTTTTGAAGGGTTCTGGAGCGACGACCATTAGGTAATAATAATAATAATATTCCACGACTATCACACAACGCCGTTTAGTCTTAAGCTAAACAAAGCTTGTGTTATGAGTACTAGACAACTGATAAACATACTAAATATATTATATTATACTTATAAATACATACATATTATAGATAAATTACACCAAGCCAAAACAAATGATCATGCTCATCACACAAACAGTTGTCCTGGGAATCGAACCCACGATCTCCAGCATAGCAGTCAGGGCCACTAACCACTACACCAACAGCCCAGTCAAGGTAATTAGAATCAGATGGCGCATAGAACCAGTTGAAGTACAGTCATTTCAGGGAGGATTCCCACGATCCTCTTCAGGTCATCGGTCCACTTTGTGAAAGGCTTTTTAACTTTTGCAAGGTACACCCTTGTAGGAAACCTTTCAACACTGGGTCTTGCAGTACGTGGTCAACACTCCAGAACCTTTCAGCCTCTTCGACCATTTATTCTACGAGCAATTTGCCTTATCCACTGCAACTTAAGTTTGGTAGTTCTCGTTAGGGCGAACGAATTAAAATCACTAATAATTTTGTGTAGAGGAGACATTGACAGAGACCAAAAAATTGCTCGTACTTCCCCCCCCCCTACCCTTAACAAAGTATGTTGCATCTTCGATCACCATAATCATCATTCCAGCCGAAAGACGTCCACTGTTGGACATAAGCCTCCCCCAAGTGTCGCCAACATATTTCAAATCAAAATCTTATTTCACAATTTATCCGCCAATAATAATTTCATGACTCTTACCAAAGACAAACACGTTGTAATAAATGCACATCAAACAATAGAGAAGGCTTCCTGGCGTTATTAGCCCCTTATCTACCCTCTTAAGGCACAATAGACGAACAATAAGCCACCGCGAAAGCCTTATGGTTATCTGTGAGTAACGTGTATTAACCCCTTAAGTAAATTCTATGAGGCAAGCGCTTCTTTAGTAATATTTGCATGGGTTGGCTTTTTGTTAGAGAAAGTATAATATGAGGATGTTCGTTATGTAGGGATTTGGATTACGGCGTGTATGTTTCAGTAAATATAAGTTTTTTTTTGGGGTGGATGGTCGTCAAATAACTTCTCTCATCATTTCAGCCGATACACGTCCACTGTTGGATAGGCCTCCCCCAAGCGTCGCCAGATCGAACGTTCCTGTGCGTCCAGCATCCATCGGTTTCCCGCTACCTTCACCAGGTCATCGATCCACCTTGTTGGAGGCCTTCCAACGCTGCGTGCGTTCCGTCGCCGCTCAAGAACTTTTCAGCCCCAACGGCCATCTGTTCTGCGAGCAATGTGCCCTGCCCATGGCCACTTAAAGCGCAGGCCACACCGGCAGCTAGCGGGCGGGCGGGCTAGGCGGGCGGGTGAAGCGAACGAAGGAAACTATACAAACTACGCGAAATATTGGCGAACTAAACTATGGGGTTCACACCGAAAACTACGGAAAGACGAGCGACCAGCGGAGCGGGCTAAGCGGACGAAGCGGGCTAAGCGGGCGAAGCTAATCACTGCACTGCTATTCGAAAGACGAGCGTCGACAAGTCTACTCGAAACGGGGAGAACGGGCGAACGAACCGGGCGAGCGGGCTGGCGGACGAGCTAAGCTAGCGAAGCGCGGGCGCGCCAACGAGGTGAACGAGTAGCTTCCCCGGAATCGTCGGATATTTTGTTAGCTTAGCTCGTTAGGTTCGTCGGTAGCTCGCGGTGTGAACCGAAGTATGTAAAGAGGTGAAACGATGTTCGCCCGCCTAGCCCGCCCGCCCGCTAGCTGCCGGTGTGGCCTGCGCTTAAGTTTGGCAATTATTTGTGCTATGTCAGCAACCTTAGTTTTCCTGCGGATATCTTCATTTTTTATTCGGTCACGCAAGGAAACCACGAGCATAGCTCTTTCCATTGCTCTTTGGGTGACTTTAAGCCTTCTGATGAGGTCCATAACTTCTCTCGCTCGCTTTTTTTGTGACCATGGATACGCCCACGTTTGACCACTATCTCACCTGATGGTAAGCGATGATGTGGCCGACAATGAAGTACGCTTGCCTAGAAGTAACTAATTCACTCTTAAATTAAAGACTAAGACCGTGACCTTGATTTGGTTGTATCTATCTGAAAACACAAACTCCGGCAGGGACTTCCACTCCTTAGCTGCTGTACTCAAAGTAAAGTTCCCAAAACTCTATGTGCGTATGGATAGAACTTCCACCACGAACTAGTGGCGCAACGTGTACTGCGTCTAGTGGTCCGATGATGGAACTGACTTGGCGGAATTTATAGACAAAAATCCAACCCCGTTCTTTTTTTAGATGGGAATCGGTAATTTCTTCTCCCACTCTAGGGCGATACAGAAGGTCGTGTCAGACTTTTACAGACTAAATTGCACTCCTATCTTACTTCTCTGTCTTCGCTCTAGGGTGCAGGGGTTCTTTTTCACATAACCCATGGCCTCGTAAACTTCAACTCTCCTAGTAGGCTTCGACCCTAAATATGAAGTATACGTAAATACTGATTCAATATTTGTTTTGATGTAGTGTTTGATGTAGTAAGAAAATAAACTACTAGCTGTCCGCCCGCGACTTCGTCCGCGTGTACTTCGGTTATCGCACTCTAAACGTGTTTTCCCGTAGGAATTATATGTTTTTCCGGAATAAAAAGTAGCCTATGTTCTTTTTTATGTCAAACGCTATATGCATGCCAAATTTCATCCAAATCCGTTCAGCCGTTTTTTGCGTGATTAAGTAACAAACTTCCGAGCATTCAAACATCCAAACATCCACACTTTCACATTTATAATATTAGTTAGGATTATTGCTGTCTGCTTTACATTCCATCATTTCAACTGAAAGACTTCTACTGTTATACATAGGCTCCCTCAAGGGTCGTCATAACGAACGGTCCTGTACATCTCGTATCTATCGCTTTACATTCCAATTTTGCTAAAATCTCTAAAGTAAAGTTTTTGGCCCGGATTAGTAAATAGTAGACGTAGAAAAACCAAGCTAATCTGATTTAGCTAAAAACCGGCTTAATCCTCTGTAATTACGTTGTGTTACTAAACTAGTTGTTACTAGCGGCTTTGTCCACGCGATAGTAGAATTACCCTAGAAAACATACTCCTGGTATAAAAAGTTTCGCTTTTAGGTACTATTTCAGGACACGATCTACCCGTCCACCATGTTTCATCATAATCCGTTCAGCTATTCAAGTACGGTTTTTCTCGAACAACTGAATAGACTCCAGATTCAACCCAATTTCAATCAACCAACAGATTTAAAACAGATGTCATTTAAAGCGTCTAGTTAAAAATATTTTTTTTCCACAACTACCACACAACGCTATCTAGTCCCAAGCTAAGCAGAGCTTGAGTTATGGGTACTAGACAACTGATAAACATACTTAAATATTTCAAAATAAATACATATTATAGATAAATTACCTACACCCAGTCACAGAACAAATGATCATGCTCATCACATAAACATTTGTCCTGGGTGGGAATCGAACCCACGACCTCCGGCATAGCAGTCAGGGCCACTAACCACTAGACCAACAGGCTAGTTAATTATGGCGACCTTTTGAGGTATCAAAAGTGTAGAATTTAGGTTTTCTAAAAAAAAAAATATATATCTAACCCAACTTAAAATTGTGCGCACATAACATCCATTGTATGATACATAGGATACGGAGTCACATTAATTTTAATTCACTAGCACAAATGCTTGATCATATTTTAATAGATGGTAGATTTAAGGTCAAATAAACAGAAAAATAAACAGAATTTATTCCGCATTTTATTAAATAAATACATCGCCACATGCATTTAATGTATTGCATTGTCGCGTACAACGAAGGACTGGAAAAAATTGCCTAAATATAATTTAGATGTCTTCAAGGCAGGAATGAATAGGGTCTTAATAAACTAGTGCGCCTCATGATCAACGATTGCATCACTGCTTACCATCAGGTGGGATCGCAGTCAAGAACTGGTTCGTATCATTGATCTATAATTTTAACAACCAAGTCAGCCATTTTGTCTTTTGTGGATGAATGAACAAACTGACATGTATCTCATGTCTGTTAGAGGGTGGGGACAGTGGCCATACAAAATCCTCGTTTACATAACACTTTTTTATCCAGCACACTCTGATCCAATTTTCCTGTCTAATAATAGATTTGGTTCGAATCGAGCTGACAATGTATCTGACGGCTTCATACGTCATCACCTGGTGTGATTTGTAACGCTTTCATTTCCACGCAAATTTTGTGCGGGACGGATGAGGATAGAGAGAAATTCTGTCGATTCACTTTATAACGAATAGGTTAAGTGGGCAGTGGGAGGAGTAACCTTCACGTAGGATTTGTTCTTAATTTATTTTTACTGACAAATACATTTTTTTTAATTGATATATGCTTATAGCACTTGACTGCGATCCTGATGGTAAGCAGTGATACAATCGTTGATGGTGAGGCGCATTAATTTATTGAGAAACACTATACAATCTAGCCTTGAAAACCCCTAAATTATAATCATACGGCAAGACCCCAGGAAAAATTGTTCCAGTCCTTCAATGTACGTGGTATGACGAAACGATACGCTAAGTCCGGACCGTAAGGCTTTAAACAACGTAAGGGCGGATACTCGCCGTCACGTGGCAGAAAGAAGATGGTGGAATCAAATCATGCAATACCCACGCATACTCTCCATATTTACATCTGTCAAATACCAAAAGACTGGCTACCTTATGCGTATGCTCTAGGTTTTGTAGATTGGATTTAACTAAATCTGGATTATCAATAAGCCTCTTTGCACGCCTTTCCACTGATCCGGTCAAATATATACAATATTGAAAAATAAACTTATGTTTACTGTATTTAAGAATATATTTTTATTATATACTAACCGGTATCTACGATTTTCGCGTGTTGGTAGACCAGTGATACAACACAATGCAATTGCTTCATAATTTCAAAAAGATTTGTTTTACGCAGATGCCTGTGCTTTTTTAAAAACAACTACGCTTCAGAAAACATCAGTTTATACCTTTGCAATTGTAGCACTAATTCTATTCAATTCTACCCCACGGAAATCTTAAGAAAGGTCTAAATCAAACCTTATCTCACATTAATTATCTAAAGCACTCTTAATTAAACCATACCTCGTTCCAAAGCCTTTAGTTTAACTTTAAATAAATTATTTATACTTTACAGCCACTGCGAAATTACTCGTTCGCGTGCATAAACTCGTGAAAAAGGAAAATACGCTGATATCGTTGTTTATCAAACCTCATTCTAGAAAATTGACCATGAAGATGTAGTCTCATTAGCTTCAATAAAAATTACCTTTAAACAGCGAAACCAAAGTAATAAAAAGAAAAGATTTTAATTATATAAAGTAAACTTTACCATGGGGTTTTTTTCTGGTTAATTATCAATTTATTTTTCCGCTCTGGATGAGATAAGAGAGAATAATATCTTACTATTACCGACTAAAACCTACCCGTGTTTCTTCAGGTTTCGGATAATCCCCAATCCTGGTATGCGCCGGCTCTAGTGGGTGTAATCAATCGTGCTGAAATCTACATGTATTAAGATGAGCGTAGAACGAAATGCGTCTTCACTCAGGCCTAGGTCCATAAACAAATAACTTTTCTTTAAGCGTTCCTGCTATACGCTATAAACGAAATATAAACGGTAATGACATTACTTTGCGGAGAAGTCACGTGAAAAGTGGCGTGACAGATAATGCCAATACAATACTATTCAACATTTGAAAGTAGGTGGAACGGAGTGTAAAGTCCCGCACACCTCCTTTGAAAAGAGAGGATCCTCCGATCAGACAGGTGTTATGTCTGGAGGGCAACTGCCCTATAGATGATTTCGGGCTATTCTCGTGGCTGCCAAGAATAAAACAGCTTTCTATCGGGGAAAAAATTTACCCAAACGGACTAGTACTTTCAGAGATGACCTCCTACAAACAAAAATACATAAAAACAAAAAAAAAAAAACTTTACCTCTTTATTACATTAGTGTAGACTAGCTGCTGCCCGCGACGTCGTCTGCGTGAAGGCTCTACAGCACCAAAAATACCTAAGATGTCAGTATCGCTATAGCATTATAAGTAAACAACTTTTAAAATAGCATTAAAATATAAGTTTTTTTGCAAGTGAAGAGAGTTATATGGGAATCCTGCTGAGTTCAGTCATAAGATGTGACTGAAGGAAATAGAGAAAATAATGCAGGAATACATTCCAGGACACAAAAGAGTAAAAATACGTACAAAGGTTTCATCATACCTTACAACACTTCCCTATAAACTACGTTAGTAGTTATGCTGCTAGGAGCCAAAATGTAAAGAGAGTCAGGACTGGTGACGCGGGAGCAAGCGACGTACAGTTGCTCGTGTGAGAAGCAACTCGTCTTGAGATCGACATCCGCTGCCCTCAGAGTCTGCCCCTGCGACTTCCGCTTCAATGGTGTGCCTGTGGAGAGAGATGACTTTAAGGCGGGCCCCGTTACACAATTTCGGAGGAGAAAGGTTTCGAAGAAGCATAATCGGGACACCGACCTTCAACTTGATGGTATGGGCTGGAAGTCCACTTGCTGACAGGGAGTTCCGAATTCCACGGGATAATGTGTGGCGTCATCTTGCTTGACAACAGTGTTTATCGAGGTGTCAAGACTTAGAAGGACATCGGAGAATTCTTGCAATGCACGTGCATTGCCGCCGAGCCGAGCTCTCATATTAATGGTCAAGCGCAGCTAACAAACTCGTGACCACAACGAAGATCGTTTCAACGAAGCATTCACCTCGTCAGCCCTCGATACCCGCGTCTCCACGGGAAGTGTTTGCCGGAAATCGCCACTGACTGAACAGAACTGTGACACCACCCATCAAATGTTCGTTCCTGCGGATGTCCTGCAGGGTTCTGTCCACGGCCTCAACTGCCTTCCTATTGGCCATTGTACACTCATCCCATACGATCAGAGAGCAATCCTTGAGCACATGTCCCTTATCGCTGTTTCGTGACACACAATAAACAGGGGTTTCGGCGCTCTCTAAATCGATGGGAATTTTAAACTTGGCATGTGCTGTCTTGTCACCTGGAAGCAGTATGGCAGCGATTCTCGACGACGCTACAGCAATAGCAATTTTGCCTTGCCTCCTGATCTCTGCAAATATGTCAGTGGTAACAAATGTTTTTCCTGTTCTACCAGGAGCATCCAAGAAAAACATGTTACCCTGGTTTTACCCAACGCTTTCAATGACGGTGTCATAAATTTGTTTTTGCTCTGAAGAGAACAAAGTGACATGGTCATTTCGTATGGTGGTCATTTCGCCCGCATCGTAATTTATCACAGCGTTATACTCCCGATTTCCACGGTCTTGATGCGGTGGTGATTGGGGAGCTGATAACCCATATTCGATAAGCGGTTTGCTGCCGATAGAAATGACCACATCTTGAAGTGAACTGAGACAGGTGTTCAGCACGCGTTCATCAGTTACTTCGTCTTCGTCTCCAGTAGCACACCTCAAAGCTCGTAGAAAATCTTCAGACAGATGATGGCGATACTTCTCCCACAAAGCTACTGGGTTCGCGACTCCACAAAACACCAACCGATCCCAATTTTTGTCACCGTCGAGAAGGTGACGTGCTACGTAGGCTGCGCGGTAAGTGGGATACTCCACGCCATCAAATGTCCTCTGGAAGTCGAAAGACGTCGGGCCTCGGACAGTGGGAAGTAACAACCGCAGAAAATAGCATTCGCCATTATTACCCAATGCGGTGTCCTTGAAAGTTCCCGGAATGACTTCCACAGCACCTCCTCGTCGACGTCGGTTAAATACACCCCTTTGCTTGTCGTACGTGTAATATGAAGGCACCTCGTCATACGTAAGGTATCTCGCAAACTGGTCGAATTCAGAGCTGGAAAAATGTCACCATGTTAACACCGCATTTTTTTTAAATTGTCTTCCTCAACTCTGCTCAAGATTTTGAGGGTTTTGTTGGAACTTGAATTTATCAAAACGAACTATACGATACAAAGAAGAAAATGCACACCACATCACATCACCATCTATGAATTTTAGGAATAACTAACTACCAACCTCGCCAACATGATCAATTTAAATTATTAATTTCTAAAAAGTGTTAACATGTAACTTGATTTAATTTTTATGAAATCTCATAGATGGCGCTGCTTCAAAAATGTCCTTATACTACTAACATTCATTAAACTATGTTTCTCTGCCCAGTTACTGAAATGGCGTAGTTTTTATAGTGTAAAGCTAGATAATACTTTATTATAAGCTAGATATTTACTCAAAAACAACATTTAAATATGCATCGATTACACGCTGTCACAGAATGCGTGAGAAAAATAGAGATTCACAGCTCCTCCTCCGTAGGTGATAGCGTGATAATATGTAGCCTGTATGTTGACCCGACCTCTTAGTAATATTCACGCAAAATTTGAAGTAAATCCACGTAGTACTTTTTGAGTTTAGCCCGGACATACAGACAAAAATTCTAAAAACTATATTTTTGGCTCCGGTATCGATTGTAGATCACGCCCCAAGTATTCTTTTAAAAAAATATTCAATGTACAGTTTTGACTTTCGTACGATTTTATTTTAAGTATTGATTTTTTTCGTGAAGAAATGCCTAACGATTAAACACGTTATTGTGGCTAATTTATAAAAGATAGATATATACTATTCAGGATTTTTTTGTAGATCTATTGGAGACCATCATCTTTGTAGTACATACTTTTGGTGTATGATCAACGTATGTGAGGATAGGAGCTCGAAAGCGCTTTTTTATCCGACTTGCTTCAAATTTATCGTCATTTCTCAGTTCCTATGTATCTTATTGTTGTGTTATATAGTCTATAACCTGCCCAGGAGTATGGACCACAATCGTACTAAGTTTGGTTAAAATCCCTTCAGCAGTTTTTGACCCATGCGTGCACATACAGACAGACAGACAGACAAAAAATTTACTGATTGCATATTTGGCATCAGTATCGATCACCAATCATCCTCTAATATTAATTTTTAATATATATTCAATGTACAGAATTGACCTCTCTACAGTTTTATTATAAGTATAGATGCATATTTGGCATCAGTATCGATCACCAATCATCCTCTAATATTAATTTTTAATATATATTCAATGTACAGAATTGACCTCTCTACAGTTTTATTATAAGTATAGATATAGATATAGAAGAAGAAGATATATATTTCAAATATGGAGAAAACGGAAAAAAAAAATATTACAACAAGTGGGACAAAAGAGAATGTCACTTCCAAGTTCCAGGTATAATTTTCAACTGCGTCGTTTTTTCCTTATTCTGAGAAAACTACTGGTCGTCATTATTAAATATTTTAGTATCTCAAGTAGCTTGCATTGCAGTATTTTATTACGGGTCAAGTGAATAAAATATTTGCTCACATAATATTTTCTGGAGCGAGACCGCAGAGGACACGAACTGGAGATTAGCATAAAGACTGTCATCTGAACCCGTCCTGGAACTATTTACTTGGATTTTAAATAAACTTGAAAAAGGAACTGAATAAAGAATATTGAAACCGTTCAAGTATTTTAAAGTTCATAAACCTCATGTAAACGAACGATATTTCTAATTAGCATTAACTCAATTTCGAATATTACGTTAACATTGGCGTATTAATTAGGCAACGGACCGAATAAAATCTTCGATTAATTCCATAATTGAGAGTAATGGAGCGGTAATAAATTAAAAGGATTTAGATGACTAAATACTAATTAATGGTAGAGTTAAATACATACGTGTCTACATTAACATCAAATAGTAACGAAGCAATTTTTGGGACTAATATGCCCTCTGTTTTTTAAATGGAAAATCATCTAATGACATCTCCCGCCCTTATGCGGAGCGTGAGGGCGAATCAGACTTTTAGTAACTAAAATCCTCTCTTATTTTCTTCGTTGCCTTGCGTTCCAGGTCCCCGGGATTTCCTTTCAGAAGCAAACCCATGGCCCCAGTAGGCTTCGACTCTGATGAGCATCTAAGGTTCTGCTGACATTTCTCTGAGACGCGCGTGGAATGCTACACACCGTCGACGCCTTGCGCTCGGCCCAGACGGTTACCGGACGGCCTGACGGCGAGCTGCCTATTGCTCGCCACCCGCAAGCCCACGCCTGCTGTAGCTGAAAATCGGGGTTGGCGTTGGACATTGGCGTGAGGACCGTTCTCTCGCTCGTGTAGCCGCCTCCTAGCATTACTGCTTCGCAGGAGGAGGCAACCGCCTGCAATTCCTCATCGGGATCATTCCTTTATGTTCAATTTATTGTGACTGGCCTGTTGGTCTAGTGGTTAGTGGCCCTGACTGCTATGCCGCAGGTCGAGGTTTCGATTCCCACCCAGGACAAATGTTTATGTGATGAGCACGATCATTTTTTTGTGTCTGGGTGTTATTTATATGTAATATGTATGTATTTAGAAATATATAAGTATGTTTATCAGTTGTCTAGTACCCATTACACAAGCTCTGCTTACCTTGGGACTAGACGGCGTTGTGTGATAGTTGTGGAATATTATTATTATTATTGTGAAAACCAAATGATAATAATAATGAAAATGAACTCGTGACCATTCGTTCGACGTCTCATTGAAATTAATCGTCATTTCCTCATGAACTGAACCGAAATTCCCATTGTTCCGCATAAAATCATGATTTCCCATTATTTCGGACGACATGATCAAGATTGTCGTAGTAATGGGAAATTTATATTTTTGTTTTCGTAGCTTTTCGATGAAAATTAATGTGCACTTGAGCGTAGTAAAATCATATGTTTATTTTTTATTAGACTGTGTTTCACTGAAATTGTTCTGTGTAATAAAATTAGCTATAGTAAATATGTTTTATTTATCAATAAGCAAAGCTTTTTCTTTAATGAAAATAAATAGTCAATAATATTTTGTTATTATTTTTTTATTTAATCTATGTTTTTGGATAATTTATCAAAAAACACGTACCAGTTTTCTTAAAAAAGTGGAAGCATAAAATTAAAGTACCCGCGGAGATGTTTTTAAACTAGGCTGCCGATAAGTCATAACACTCTCTAAATTATGTCTAGTTCACTACGAGCCCAGAAAAAGCTCCTGCTTTCAACAATAGCAAAAAAAAAAAAAACACATTTGCAATAATAATATACTATCACTTCATCTAGACTTCTAGAGCCCTTATTTTAAGGTGTGAATTTATAAAATAATTTCTTCCACTTTGAGTGGAACGAAAAAGAGTGTCAGACTTTTACTGACTAAAACCTACCTGTGTTCTTTCATGTACCCTGTTGCCTTTTTAAATTCCAGGGCCACGATGCCTTTTATGAACAATCCCGTAGCTATGGTCTAGAGCCATGACTTAACATAAATAATGTCCAAGTAGGCGTTATTACCTCATTCGTGTCAACACACCATTTTACCAAAGCTCAAAGAATCGCGTAATATTGTGGTATAAATGCTAAAGTGACATGAAAACTTAACAGGTCACACGTGGTAATCATAAAGCTACTAGGTTTTATCCTCGTGGGTCCAAAGTTATCTCAAGGGAATACAGTACTTCTATGAATAATATTCTGTGGTCTGATTCATGACCATAATCTACAATTATAAATTTCACTCAAATATGTTTAGTAATTACGGTGATAAGAGGTAAGCAAGCCAATAGACAAATTTAATTTTGAATTCAAATCTTTAGGCGGATATAGACTTTGCGAGGCATGCGCTACGCACGTCGCACAGCCAATGCTTCGCAAGCATATGCCTCGCCACAGATATGAAGACGAACAAATGAAGCATTTCCTTCACATGCCATGGCTCGACTCGAGAATAGGTTGGTAGATATATCGTTTTCAACACGCAAGCAGAGGCATTCGCTGTATTCCGTTCGCGGCGCATGCCTCGCAAAGTTTGTGTCTACCTTTAAGTGTTGTGTGACTGCCTATCCTCAACAAGCCAGTGACTGGTCAACACGATATTCCTTGGAGAGACTAATGGTCAGACTTTCTGGCTACTGTAACGGCTGTCAAAGATCTATGAATGACAACCGGGACCAACGGTTCTATGCCTTTAAACAATCGATCATCATCATCATCATCAGCCTTTTTAATGTTCCCACTGCTGGGACTCAGGCCTCCTCTCTAGGAGAGGGAATGGGCCATAATCCAAAACGCGGGCCCAGTGCGGGTTGATGAATGTCACATGTCTTTGAATTTTTGGTTCTATAACATGCTGGTTTCCTCACGCTTTTTTCCTTCTCCGTTTTGAGAGCAGTCGTGATGAAATAAATTACACAAATTAATGCGTGGCTAGTTGGGTTCGAACCGGCGACCTACAACTCGTAAGTCGGGGCCGTTAACACTCGGCTACCACTGCTCTCTAAACAATCGATATTGTCCCAAAATTCTAGCTCGGTTTAGGTTCGAACCAAACTAAAAAACGAAGTTTTACCTAGAAATGGAATGTCAAATGCTACATATCAAAGGTGTTACACGGTTCACGAGTCACACGCCGATCCCGCTTCACTAGTTATCAACCTGAACCTTACCCCATCGTTATAAGGCATATTTTTGTACACCATTTCATTTGTAATAACTTTTTTGAAAAAAAAAAAAATGTAAAAACGATCCGGTTTCGTGCGCTCTGCAAATTGTTTGACAGTGGTGGTAACTGGACTATTGCATTTAATTATTGCTTTATTTTATTTACTGTTCCTACTCGTAAATTGGCATGTTCTGAAAATTCTGTTTGTTGATTGGTATGGTTTGCGGATCGTTAGTGCCAAACAATTAAAAGATGTTGTAAAAAATCTATTAGTGTATCAGATTCCGATGTCAAGGTACGGTCAACAAAAGAGATAAGTAACTGGGGTTATTAGACATAATTGGAGTGTTTATAGAAACCAATAGATAGATATTATGAATGAAACATAATTATATTCATTCATATCCAACAATCGATTTCCCTAAAAACTTCCACTATATCTGAAAATCCTGATTACTTTGTTAAGTATCTGTATCTTTGTAGACTGTACATCATCGATGCAGAGCTGCTGGTGTATATTTATGGGATCTGGTGTATATGAAGAAAAACTCTGGACAGAGTACTGAAGAAACCGGGAGTGAGGGCTGGCAATCAATATATGGGTGTATATCAATATTTGCTTATATTAGGACACTCTGCCAAAAAAACTGTCTAAACAAAATTAAAATATTTTCGTGTTAAATTCAACAATATTTAATAATTAAATAATTCTAAATCAGAATAACCCTTATTTACTAAAATAATATTTCATCAATCAGCTCGCAAACTAACAAGGTACGTTTTACATGCGATACTTTACTCCTTATCACAAAAGCTACTATCCATCAATGGAACAGTTCTTATTATTTCTAATGATATAGATTTCCTCAAGCAACAGAACTGGTACAACGTTATTAGACGAGGACCCATTAAATATTGCAACTATTGAACCAATAAAATCATTTTTCTCTCAATGAGTTGTATAAGTTGGTGTGCGTAATTTAAAGTCAGTCTAATTGATGGCACGGTTGGCGCAGTGGATGAACTGGCTGCTGCACTACGAGTCATCAAGTTCCCACTGCTGGGACTCAGCGCACTGTTGGGGGAGGGAATGGGCCGTAATCCACCACGCGGGCCCAGTGCGTGTTGGTGAATGTCACATGTCTTCGAATTTTTGGTTCTAAGACATGCCGGTTTCCTCACGATGTTTTCCTTCACCGTTTTGAGAGCAGCCGAGATGAAACAAATTACACAAAATAATGCGCCTAGCTGGGTTTGACCCGTTACTCGTAAGTCGGGGCCACTGCCACTCGGCCACTACTGCTCTACACTAAGTTCAGACACAACAAATATATATGTATTTCAAACCTTTAAAATATTCCTGATTGAGAAAGTAAATTCATGAGAGAAATACCTATCCTCATAAATTGCAGTTTATTGTCCACAAATAACATTTTCCCTTCTGCTGCTCAAATTAAACTTATAACCTTTCACGCCACAATCGGTAAAACCGTTACATAATTCGGTGTAACAAATTCAGATATTCCAAGGACCATCACAAAGGGAAGCTGTAAGTGGTTCACCGAGACACAGTATCTCTAAATGCAACCTTGATTTTACACAACTAAAGTAGAATTTGCCTTGACAGGGTATATTTACCCAAGGTCTGTCCATTTTCATTTCATCCCGTATATTACACAAGAAATGCACTGTAAAAATCGATTTAGAATATCTCAGATCGTAACTTAAGTGTAAATTGAATTCGACGTATGATATGAACCGTTTATATTATCTGCAAACAATTTTTCGTGGTAAAATGAGCAAATATCTTAGTAGCAGAAAGTTTGGGGTTATTATATTTCTAGTAGTTAATTGGTAGTATTCTCAGTAGCCTTATGGCAATTTTGTAAAGTAATATGGCAAATTTTGAACAGTATTTTGCTAGGAAGTTAATTAATTGGTTTGTAGTGTCTACTCGGACCTTTGTCCAATTTCGTGATGAAAAGTAAAGGTGGCAAAGACTGTGTTTTGAATTCTAATAAGTCAGTTCGTTGATTAATGCTAATTGACTACATAAGTATTTCAAAACTTGAGTGGCGGTCGGCTTGTAGATATAATCTCACTATCGAGGTCTTAATAATAATAATTCATTACTAGGTGACTTGGCAAACGTAGTTCTACCATATAAATATTTAAAAAAATATGTGGAAGGTAGTGATATGAGGGAGAAAAATAAACAAATTTTATAAAAATCGGTCTAGCCATTTCGGAGTTTCTATATCATACACTATAGGGAGCAAGGCAAGAGGCAGGGCTCCACAAACTATAAAGACTTGCTCAGTAGACGAAACTGAAATACTTACTTAAAGTTTTTATTTTTTCGGGAAATGAACGTTTAATGTTGCTACTAACCAAGATCACCAAGAGCGCCATTGTGCCCATAGGTTTAAGTTTCTGTGAAATTGTTACTATTTTGGTTTACAATAAACTTTCTTTTATTCTATTCTATTCTAACATAAATCTTGGTCAAGTAACATAATATGCTATAATTTATTTAAAAAAAAAAAACAAAATTCATACTATACATCTATCCGTAGTCCACGCGAACGAAGTCGCGGGCACAGCTAGTTGATAATAAATACTTCCGAAATACATTACCGTATTAAATAATAAACATAAAAATAAAGATAACAGTTTGCGCATAGAAAACAGTGGCTAACATGACACGATATGACATAGTCACAACAATAAATACAATATCGAGATCACATCACCAGAAAAAGCATGGCTTTAGACATTTCAACTGCCATCCAGCCTAAGACATAGAAAAAAAAAGAAAACATAACATTTGACATAACATCTTGTCGTTCGTTCAAAAATGCGTTTTTAAAATTGATAAGGAGGTACTTAGTTATTATTGACATAATATACGTAATCTCACCAACTTGAAACTGGAATATTTTTATAACTTGGTATCTATTAATAGTAATGTCTGAGACAAAATTGTTTAGAAAAACCTGTATACTTTTGTATATTTTTCATCAAAAGACGCTAAAAAAATATGCCAGCAAAATTTTGTTCGGAACTTCGCCTGATCTTTTTCATCGAAATCGCTTGTCGAAGTCATGTAGGAGCAGTTAGGTGACACAAACCTGCGTGAAGGAAGGTTTTCCTTGCAAAATTTGGACCCCCATTTGATGCCTATAGGGAGTGAATTTTGGGAATACTTCTCTTGACGAGAACGTGAGAGACGAGCACGTCTACATCATAAAAAGAGACCTTTTGCAAAATTTCACGCTCCTCGGCCTCGTAGTTTCAGTTGTGCGTTGATATTTCAGTCAGTCAGTTTCTCCTTTTATATATGCGAACGCATTTGTTTCGCTCCCACTAGTGCCCGTGTGGGTACTAAAGCGAGCAAGAGAAATGCATGGCTCGATTTTTATTCGGCTATATCAGCATTTCTGACATTTTACTAGATTTAGTTTAGTGAAACGACATATCACTGACGATAAATTAGTGTTTTGTCATTTCACTAGATACTTTTAGTAAGAAGACGTAATAAACAAGAATATTCGAGATCTATCGGGATTTTGTGATATCCCTAGGGATTTCCCAAAATCTCTGATATCGTCATTTTCCTGCGACATATATAGATGTCCGCCTCAATGATGAATACATGTCAGTTGACTACTAAATATAAATTACTATTAGTAAAAAAAATAGTTAACCCTACATAGTACGTCAATGCTGCGGGAACACTACATTTTAATATTCAACGCGCGAATTGAAAAACACAATTCGTTATAAGTTTGGGGAAAAAAACTAACTTTCCACACCGGTCATGTCTGAATATTTCGCGTCCATTTTGTGTAACAGAGTTGTTTTAATATTGCCCTCCGTTTGTTTGCCTAGTTTTGTGTCAGTGTTTTTATTAAAGCAGTTTTGTATTATAGTTGCTAGCTAGCGTAAAAATACTGCTCAGGAGATTTGGGATTATACCGTAGGGGTTCTGGGGCCAAGGGTACGCTTCTGAAAGAAAGGCTCGGCTCTGTTATGAAAGGCAACGAAGGAATAGGGTGGGTTTTAGTAGTCAGTAAAAGTCTGATACATTTTCCTGCTCCACCCAAGAGCGGAGGATGTTATTGGATGATTTTCCCACCTAAACAAAAGGGTTAATATTAGTTAAGTCAGTAATACTTTAAAATAACTGACGTATATTTTTATTTTATTATTGATAGGCTCGCGTTTGACCACCATACCACCTGATGGTAAGCGATCTTGTGGTCCACGATGGAGCACGCTTGCTAAGATGTAAACTACTCACTCTTGACTTAAAGATCCCTAAGTTATTATGTGTAGTTAGTTATTATTTTATCTTCAGATATTATATTGTCATCACAATGAATATCCGTTTTTGTCGAAGAAAATTAAGTCAATGTGATGATGACTTTTCAATCATAAATCTAAAACTCTTTTTAGTATTGGAAACATCTCATTTATTCTCTCCATCTGAGAAAATTGGTCCACAAACACATCTAATTAATTGGTGTAAACTCACTTGTTAACTAAGTACTGCAATATTACTATGAGAACTTTACCACACCAAAACACAAAATACTTCACCACCAGCCATTTCTTGTTCAGTCATTAAAATTTACAGCTTCTACCAAGTTATTTCAAAATTAAGTAATTACATTGTGAAACCAAACGAAAACAATATGACATAACCTAATTAGAAGTTGTCGCAAAGAAAATAGGCCCAGCGATTATCCCATGATCAAATAATGCGCAAAACATCTTAATTAAAAGCGTGTTAATTAATGCAATTTCCTCTTCCGTTTATTTAAAAACAACCAGTTAGGTGAGAGTTGATCTCGCTTGTGGATGGTTCCGTGTTTTATTTTTGTACCTAATAGATCGATTTGCTAGGTTTAATAACGTGTTGTAAGTATAAAGTGTTGAATAATGGCCCCAAAAGTAGGGCAATCTTAAAGCTGAAATGTAAAGGTGCGACCTTGCGAACAGCGAGTAATGAGTAACTCGCTATCCGACCGTCCGGTAACTGTCCGGACCGAGTCCAAGTCGTCGACGCCGCGCGCCTCAAGGAGCTGTCAGCGACAGCAGGGGCCCAGCTGGTTCGAAGCCTACTGGGGCCAGGGTTAGCTCCGAAAGGTAACTCAGCTCTCGTATGAAAGGCAAGAAGGAACGGGGTTGGTTTTTTAGTCAGTAAGAGTGGATGATTTTCATCCATCAAAAAAAAAAGCTGAAATGTAAAATGCAACTCCAAAAAAACGAAAAGACTCCAGCACTCGCTGGTTCCTGATGCCTGCTATAAGCTGCCTTGAACAGTGTTATACTTAGCATCGATGGTGTCCAACTTGTGACCTTTTTAAATATTTTTGGAGGAAAAATATACCATGCTGTAAAATTATTATAATGTATTTAGTTACTGATTCTGAACAAACTATAATAATATAATTATGTTGTGGTATTTTTAAAGGTTCATTAAAACCGTTTAAGGGACGGCTTTACAGAATTCTAATGTTCGTTTAAAATTATTTTAGCTTCAGTTTTACGTTTCAATGAGGCAGAGGCGAGAGGCTTTACAAAAATTATTTTCTCGTGTAAAAAGATTTTGCATAAGCTTTTCATTTTAACTAAAGTGTATTAAATTGTAAGGTTTTTTTAGTAGCAAATTTAAGGGTGGAAAACTATTTTTTATTTTTAACAATGAAAGATCTACCACTTTGTGGAACACTAACGTGATAAAGTAATCAGACAATGCTAGTTCAACGAGCCTTGTGCTGACAAGCTTATAAAAATAAATCATATTCAAACCAATGCCTGCAAAAGGAAGGCTGTTTAATCAAGTGTCAGTCACCATTGAATACCGCTGACGGCGACGCCTTTGAGTCGATAGTTCGCTTTCTGTGCGGCAGGCGGCGTTTGCTATCACCCTTCATAGTTCATTAGATACGAATACAAATATACTACCTAGAATATACTGGCAAGATGCTTTATGAAAATTATGGACGAAACATACTTTTTACTGCCAGAATCCCTGTTCCCTATCACCTACCTGCTTTCCAAACAAAAGTGGGAAGGCATCTTCTGAGCTAGCTAGCATGCAAATGCTAGCTAGCTCAGGAGATGCCCGCTAATGACGGCCACAGGGTCGCAGATAGTGGAAGCACAGGCTCACACTATCAGCAGCCATCATAGCAAAAGTAGAGGGCATCTTCTGGGCTAGCTAACTCTCTGCCAGTATCTGTGTTCCCACTATCTGCGATCCGACAGCCTTCTTAACAAGAGTAGACCGGTATTTTCTGGGCTAGCTAGTTCTCTACGGTATCTGTGTTTCCACCACCTAAGATCTATCAGCTTTCGTAGTCAGTTTTGACAGGTATCTTCAGAGATAGCTAGCTTTCTGGCAGTGTCTGTGTTCCCACTACCTACGACTCGTCAGCCTTCAAAGCAAGAGTGAACAGGTATCATCTGAGTAGCTAGCTCATAGACCTTTTCAGTTTGCCATTAGGCCAGATCGGGGTCAAGTTTGGGCACACTATTTTTTATTAGCCTATACTGTCCCACAGCTGGGCAAAGACCTACCCCAACTTTTTCCAGATATTCTTTCCTTTAGCCACCTCGAACCAACTCTTGCGGTAGGCATCTAGGTCGTCTCACCACCTCTTCCCAAGTCGACCTCGGGCACATAAGGAATAAAAAAACCTGCCTCGTGGGTCTATTGGCCACAAATACTTAATTTTAACTCCCAGGTCGGGCAAAACATATTTGGCGTTTGTATCTGGAATTTGCCTGCTGCAGGTGCAGTTTGGATTTATAGCCATCGTCATTTTTCAGCCGAAAGACGTCGACTGATGAACATAGGTTCAGATGGGTATCCCTGATGTAACTTTTATTTTTGGTGTACAATAAAGAATACATCTATCTACAGTACAATTCACGAATGATGGTGGCCGTGAAGTTTGCGCAGAAGGCTGCGCAGTAACGTGTTTTAGGAACCAAATGGCGACGTGCGTGTGCGAGAAGAGTGTAGTATGCGCGAACGTTCGCAAAGGTCTACTTCACGGCCGCCATAGGTCAAGTCAAGTAACCACAACGACCGGACCTGATCGTTTTGCATTCCTCGGGTAATTTCTACGACCATCATCAGGTCATCGGTCTACCTCACGGAAGGCCTACCACTTCTGCGTCTTACAGTATGCCGTTGCCATTTCAGAACTTTTCAACCCCATCGACAATCTGTTCTGCACAATGACGATGTCTACTGCCACTTAAGTCTAACGATTCTTTAGGCTATGTCAGTAACTTTGAATCTCCTGAGGCTTTTATGAGCGAGTGGTGGAATTAGGCCCCAATTACTTATACATAACTGACGGATTATATACTTATACAACTGCCGAGATAAACCTAAACTTTTTCTAAACTTTTACCAGACTCTTCAGGGAAAAGTAGTTCAAAACTTTCCTAAAAACGTAAAATACTGTAAAATACGATGAATTGATATTTTATAGCATCTAAAATTCTCAAGTGTCTTCTTCAAAATTACTGTTAGTTCAGAGTTAGTCCCATTAACATTTTATTGAAGTTTTATACCTTTGAAAGTTTTTATTTTGCCTACTTTTTTCATGTCCTAAACTGAACTGAAAGTGTCTGAACGGAGGCCTACCACGAGATCTTATCGCAATCCATTTTACGACCACAACTGAAATGTTAAAGGGATGGAGTTACACAGGGTTATATGTAAAGGACAGGACTATGTTACCAATATCATAAACAACAACTTTTATTCTATGACTCCTAAAAAAATATCATACTCTTATTTTAGTTCATCAGATTGTCATACAAAAATAAAAATATTTATTTTTGAATATTTTAAATATTACAACGTCTATGTAAAAGCAAGCGGTGGTAGAATAGCGGAGGGGAGTGGTGATCGGGCGGTGGGGGTGCTTGGTGCGCTTCCGTCGCCTCATACAGACGTAGGTAGGTATAGCAAAATACAGAATTGAAATGTGTTAGATAGAACAACGTAATATTGAAGGTTTGTTTTTGGTAAATGAATTTTGTTTTGTAAAAAGTCAAAGAACAAAAGTTGTTGTTTATGGTGTTAGTGATACAGTACAGTTAGTGTTTTACAAATAACCCTATTTAGGGTATATATAGGTCCATCCCACTTTCTCGCTCACACGCTTGACATTTTAATACGTCATAGTAAGGCTTCTAAACCGAACATTAGCCTAAGTTTCCAGGTATACTAAGATTGACATAAGAGATTAAGCCCAAAGTATTTTCTAACGACGTATATCATCAGGTTACTCCTTTATTCGATCGCCTTCGCAAGCCATTAGGTCATCATTTGTTAGAAGCTATAAATTATTATTGTAGATAATATGACGGGTGAAATATAATATCTTATAGATTCCTTTAAATTCCATTCTTGATGAACGTAGTCGGAAAGGAAAAAGACATTAGCTTGCGTAGAAGTGTGTGTAATGTTTTTAATATTAAACGTACCTAAAACGGATAAAAAAAACTAATTTTTACACCACCTGCTCGATAATGTCGTTTTATACGTCATATAAACCTCGCATTAGCAAGTCATTCTATCCCTAGGGAGATAATGCAGTATGTCCGATCCCTAGGGAATAATAAAATTTGAATTATGAACATCAGAAATCGTCAACATTGTGAATTAAAATGTATGTGCATCGAACAACTTGACTCAAAATTCAAAAAAGAAAATTGAAACTATAGAATCCTGGAGTAGTGAATTTTGTTTGTTTAATGAACTTGTAAATATAATACTTATATTTCTCTAATATAAATATATATTATTTGGTTTTTAATTGGTTTGGACGGCTTGAATTCCTCACTTCACTCAGGTTTCTTTATTAACTCCCTCGCAATGCTCGGGAGTTCATTTTATAAATCCCTCACTGTCGTTCGGGATTAAAATCACCAACCTTCGTTTCGTTCGAAATTCAATATGCTTTATCTCCTAGTCACATAAACTACTATTATGTTTTTTCGTAACCTTAACCTTTTTAAACTAAACCTACATCAACTTTAATTAAAGCATTTGTTTCAATCGCAATCAACTTTAAATTATCAAGTCCTCCAATAAAACTAGATGAAGAATTATGTTTTGAAAAATTAAAATACTGGGCAAGGTTGATTCGGACTTGCGCACTGAATGTTCCGTACAAACTTACCAATGAAAACAGTTTAATTTCCGAATGAGTTACGAAGATTTTTTCGATTCGCGATTACAAATTTATAGTTTTCAGTTTTATTC
Organism: Mythimna albipuncta; assembly: GCA_929112965.1. Taxonomy (NCBI): domain Eukaryota; kingdom Metazoa; phylum Arthropoda; class Insecta; order Lepidoptera; family Noctuidae; genus Mythimna; species Mythimna albipuncta. Next base: position 32,461,396 of record OV815959.1, read on the forward strand.
CTATACTTCTACTATGAAACCTTGCTTCATACCAAACGGCAATCATTTTGTCTGAAGCAGAATAACATAATTCATATCTATCTGACCTAATTTATGGTAAGAGACTGATTACATACGCTCATAACAACACAGATTTATAAAACCGTCAAATTACTAGTTAAATCAAATCAAATCAAAAATTTGCAAGAAATACATTGTTTACAAGGAAATATCCCATAACTTAAAAGTCACTTATTCAGCCTGCAAGCAAGCGAGAAATTTATTTATATTTATGTCATTAAAATATTTATTACTTCATGCAATTAAATTATTATTATCATTTATAATTTTCATAAATTCGATTAATATTCAAATTATTACATACTAAAGTTAATTCATAAAATCCCAAGTGTATACCGGCGTTCGCTCTATCATTGTCTTTATATTGTGTCTTTTATTAAGGTATTCGAATATTTAATATCATTTGATTTAATTGTCCTCTTACCAAAAATCATTATAATACTCGGTTAGAATCAGGCTTCCGATAAGACTAATTCTATTGATACTGATCACAATCTTATTTCTCGCAAACTTGAACCCACTTCTAATTATATTATATTATATGCTATATTAGGTACCACTAGTTCATTCTAGTGTTAATAATAATAATTTATTAATTTCTACAATACTATTGAATTCCGTGAATTGCTACTTAGCTCTCTTTCTTTCTTCTAATTTTGCTGTGCACGACCGGGACCATATTGATCCATGACCATTTTCAACACTATAATATGTATACATGTGGATTAAATAAAGCATTGAATATTTCACACAATAAAGTACGGTATAAACAGATTACTATAGATATGACCAATTTAAAAATAGAAGAAGGATTCTGGCGTCCTAGCCTGTAACCTATACACAGTAACCTGATTTACTGTGTAACCTAGCTAGATAATGTAGACTATTCTCCTTCTACTCCACAAGTGTGGAATAAATTATTCTAATGAAAAACGTTACCTTTCAGAAATCAGAAACGTTTATTTCAAATAGACCAATTACAGTCACTTTTAGTTTCTCAAAATATCGATCAGTCAAAAAAGTGAAGCTAAATTGCACGTTTCAAAGCGTAGATCTCTTTGGAGAAGAAATTTGGCTTGGATATCTACAAAGAAATCTAGGAACTATTCTTCTTGAAAACACAGCAAACTCTCATATATTGTGTAACACGTAAATAGCGAGTTAATGGGACTCCCAGTTCAAGCTCCACGGGGAAATAAACCAATTTTTTATCCACAATGCAACCTTTACAAAGAAAAGAATTCCAGTAGAAAACTCCAATTTTCGAAGTACGTCAATATTTCCAAATTATCTTTTAGAGCTCACAGTTAGATGTACATCCTTATGTAGACTACGTTAGAGATGGTATTTGCTTGATTTTTAGTTTAATAGGTGCTGGTTAAGTTGGGTTAAAGCAACGATGAGTCAAACGGAAGTGAATTCGCACAATAGCCGGTGAGAGCTGTAGAAAATGGAAAGGGTTTTCGGTGCGTTTTTTCTTTTTGAGTTTTTGCTAACAATTGAGAAATTTTCCGATGCACCTTCATTGTAGCGCTCTGCTTATGAAGTTTTTATGTTTTTTCTTGAAAGTTTGCTTTGACTTTATGACAATGTATAGTATTTTTCGGTTTTGTATAAAATTTAGGTATAAAAGAAAATTCTATAAGTTTGCTAATGCTCATTTTCATATTTTGAAATTTCTTTACACCTTAGTGTTTATATTTAGTAATGAATGTGATTAAATTAGATCAGTACTGCGATAGCTTGAATTCAATATCACTCCCACAATGCAGGTCAGTGTCAAGTTCTGTCATGAGCATTAAAATGTAATTGGCGACGTAAAATTTGTATCATCATGATCATATCAGCCGAAGGACGTCCATTGTTGAACATAGGCCTCAAGTCCTGTGCGTCACGCATCCATAGAATTCCCTTAACCCTGACCAGGCCATCGATCCACCTTGTTGGAGGTCTTCCAACGCTGTGTCTTCCGGTACGCGGTAGCCACTTCAGAACCTTTCATCCCCAATCGAAAGAATCGCCAAACCTAAGTGGCAATGGGCTGGGTATATTGCACGCAGAACAGATGGTCGATGGGAAAATTTATTTTCAATACACTATGCTCACAGAGTGACTCTTATTGCACTGCACTTAGGTACATAATGGCCCTTATGTTACCAAACTGTGACTTTTGATTACCATTACGCACTAGTGCTTTAATGTAGTTAACACCTTATTGTTCAACCGCTCCCCCGCCATAATTTTAATACATTATCGTATCAGGATAGGCGCAGGTCGTCCCCCAGGAGTCGCCGGTAAACCCCCGTTTATTCATTTCAGTTAGTGTATTGAAAGGGAAATTTTAAAAAAATGGGTGCATATGAAAACAGATTTTTACCGCCACAAAAGTTAACTGGTTTTACAGTTATTTTCTTCACAAGTGTATTGAAAAACGTTGTATGATACACGAGAGTAATTAATTATTACCGTTCTTGGCTCTCTTTAGACCCTCGCCACGGCTCGGGTCTTAATACCGCCTCGACGGTTATCACTAACATTACACATTTATATCATAATGTAATATTACAGAATTATTATCACGATAATCATGTTTACAACTCTCTTGAGTTCTCTCAACCATATTGAATGACTTTTTTAGCAAAATGCAAAAACTTTCGACCGGAAAGGATCGATATTGGAAAAGTAGTTGTGCATGTTCAATTTTTCTCACTCCGACACGAAATCCTTAAACACGATCTCTAAAACAATACAACAGAAGTGTACCTACAAGGTTTCAGATTTAAGGTTGAATGTTTCTTGAGCACACAAATGTGTTCCATTTCCACTGAACACTAACTCTGCTGAAAACATTCTATGTATCTCTCGAACAGACTGGCGAAGAGACACTGAAACAAAATTAAGCATATTTTTATTCATTGAATTTATATTGGAAACGAAGGATATGAAACTATGTCCATTTGTCTTTGGATTTTGTTTGTTTTGCTTGTATGGTAGAATGACAAAATTGGAGAAGTATTATTTACTTATTTTATTTTACAGAAGTCCCTTCTGAAGGATAGCCGTCGAGGTCGGCCTAGAAAGAGGTGGCGGGATGATCTGGACGCATACCGCGAGTACTGGTTTGAGACCGCGCAGGAGAAGAAAGTTTGGAGGGACTTGGGGGAGGCCTTTGCCCAGCAGTGGGCACGTAATAGCTACAAAACATACAGAAGGCTTACAGACTATCTAAATAAATAATATAAAAAGTTGTAGGGTTGCTGGTTGTGAAATTAAAGCCCCGGTGGTCTTGATGGTTATTTATTTATTGGCAACTTCACTGTTACATCAATTTATTCAAACTAATCAAGTCAGTCGCAACCCTAAGTGGAGGGATGAAAGGGACTGCGTGGCTATCGCCCTTCAGACCTCCTCTAGCTGGCTAATTCCAGAAGACCGCTAGGCTATCGAACTGGAGTTAGTCGTACTTAGGCTCAGAATTGGCTGCGTGGCTTCCGAACTCTGATCCTCTAGCTAGTAGAATGATGATTTGTTCGAAGACAGCTCTGCTTATAAAGGTGGATGGTTTGTATGTGTGCTCAATCTTCACATATGGTCGTTTGTAGTTGTGGTGCAGATAACAAGCCGGGTGGCGCTGGCGCAGATAGTTGAACTCGGAAGATTGTAGATGGCATCACATGTCCACAGAGGTCGTCTTTATATGCTGTCTTTTGATTATGTAGCCGCTCATCATAGTGCTTTGGATAAATTATACTAGATGGCGCTGTGTGTTCGTTACATTCTCCCCCTCTGGTACTCTATAGTCGTCCCGACTGAGTACCAGGATCAGTAACCGTCTTCCTCGGTCTCCCCCTTTTTCTGATGGGATTTAATGGTTTGGACACATTGTCATCTCTTTGTTCAAATTTACATATTGCTGAAGTATGATATTTTCCCATGGATTGTTCTGGTGCCTTTGTGCCTGCTACTTCATATGTTGATGCTCCATGTTTCTTTATGACAACATAGGGACCATCTCTGCGTGGAGCAAATTTTGCCGTGAACTGTTTTTCATTACTGCTGATTGGATGTGTCTCAACCAGTACTAAGTCTCCTATTTTATAACATGGATCTGGTCTTCTTTTTTTATTTACACGTTGCCTATTACTGTCTTGCATGGTTTCTATATTGTCTTTTGCAATTAATAAATCTTCAGCTAACTGCTTCAAAGTAGGTGTGATTTGTGATATAAATTTTTCTTGTGTTAAAACTGTACTGAAATCATGTGTAAGATCATAAGGAGTTCTTAATTCACGTCCAAAAGTTAAGTAGGACGGTGAAAATCCTGTTGTTTGACATACAGCTGAGTTCATTGCAAATCTGATAGCAGGCAGAGTATTTGGCCATTTATGGTGTTGATTCTTGACCATAATTGCGATTTGAGTTTTCATGTCTCTATTTTTTCTTTCTACAATATTGGGTTCCGGGTGGTATACTGGTGTCAGAATATGTTGTATTTCCAGACTATACGTAAGTTTTTGCATTATTGCTGATATGAATTGTACTCCATTGTCACTTATTATTTTCCTTGGCAACCCATAGCGTAGAAATACTTCATTCAAAAGTGTTAATGCACAAGTTTCAGCGGTGGCTTCCTTAATAGCGAAAAGTTCAACCCATCGAGAAGCTGTGTCTTCAACAATAAAGATCCATTTTTCTCCTGTTGTTGCTTTTGGTAAGGGTCCAAAGAGATCTACAGAGAGTAATTCAAATCTGTGATTATTTGCTGTTGTCTGATATAACCCTACAGGTTTTTTATTTGATGGTTTATATTTTTGACACTCTTCACATGTCTTCACATACTTAATTACATCTTTTCTTAATCCTTTCCAAAAGAATTTTGATGTAATACGTTTAATTGTGCGTTCTAGTCCTAAATGACCAGCTGTGGGGTCATCGTGGTATGCTTTTAATATGTTTTGTTTTTCTTGTGACGGTATAAGTAGTTTTGCATTATCGTCTTCTTGTTCTGGTGTGAAGCGATATAATACATTTTTGTGGAGTAAATATCCTTTTTTAGACCATTCTATATAATTTTCTGTTTCATTTTCTTCTTCCAGAGCATTTATTATCATTTTAAGTTCATCATCTTTAAGTTGTTCTTCACGAATTTGTTTTTCATTGTACTTTGGTAATTCTATTTCTATATAACATAAAGTACATTCTTCAACATCATGTGAGCATGGTGGTCTCGACAAAGTGTCTGCTACAACATTGGTCCGCCCCGGAGCATATTGTATTTTAAAATTATAGGGCTGGAGTTGTAGTGCCCAACGGGCCAAGCGACCAGTTGGTGTTTTTAAATTCATTAACCATTTTAGTGGCTGGTGGTCAGTGATTGTAATGAATTCTGTACCTTCAATGTAGCCACGGAATCTTGAAACAGCCCACACGATAGCTAGAGCTTCCTTTTCTGTTACACTGTAATTGCATTCTGCAGATGTGAGAAGTCTACTTGCGTATTCGACAGGGTGTTCGTTATCGCCCTCCCCCTGCACCAAAGCTGCACCAATTGCATATTGACTTGCATCAGTTTTGATTGTAAACGGAGTGTCACAATCTGCTTGTCTCAACACAGGGGCTGTTGTTAACGCAACTTTCAGCTTTTCGAATGCATCTTGTTGTTCACTAAGCCATTGCCAGCTTGATTTCTTTTTAGTTAAGTTTGTTAAAGGTCGAGCTATGTCTGCGAAATTGTAAATAAATCTTCGATACCAAGAAGCAGTTTGTAGAAATGTTATCAATTGTTTTAAGTTCTTTGGTTTTGACAAACTCGCAATAGCCGAAACCTTTTCCGGATCAGTTTTAATCCCTTCTGGAACTATGAGGTGTCCTAAATACTTTATTTCGGAGCACATAAATTTACATTTCTTCCTGTTTGCTTTTAGGTTATTTTCTCTTAGTTTTTTGAATATTTCTTCCAGATCTGTCATGTGTTGTGTCAAAGTGGCTGATCGCACAATCAAATCGTCTAAATATGACAGTACATTTTTCGTTCGTAAACTTTGAATGAATTTATCCATTAACCGTTGGAACGTTGCGGGCGCGTTCCGTAGACCAAATGGCATTCGTTTGAATCTAAACGTTCCAAATGGTGAGACAAAGCTAGTCTTGTCTTGGTCTTCGGGATGTACCATTATTTGCCAATAGCCTGATTGAAGGTCAATTGTAGACATGTATGGCATTGCCTTTGCTTGATGTAAAAGATCGTCAATCCGTGGCAGTGGATATCTATCTGGTTTTGTTATTTCGTTGAGTCGCCGATAGTCGATACAAACTCTAACATCGTCTATACCTTTAGGTACCATAATAACAGGAGCTGACCAGGCTGAATCGCATTCTTCTATAATATCGTTGCTTAGCATTTCATCGAGTTTTTGTCTCAATTGTTGTTGTCTACAAGGTGATAGTCTGTATGGTTTTAGGGCTATTGGTGAATGAGTACCTGTGTCTATTCTGTGTAATATGAATGATGTTGGTTTTGTATTTTTATTAAATACATCACTATAGGTAGTCAGCATTTGATTAAATAGTGACTTTTCATCTTCTGATAATAATTTTCCTTCAGTTGGGTGTAATAAAATATCAAGAGAATAGAATGACATTTTGTTTATTGGAACATATGTAATACGGGGATCTTTGCAAGATTCTTCGTCCGCTGGCTCACGAGGACGAACAGGGCGTGGCGGTGTCGCTATCCTCTGAAGATTCCACTTTGGTATCTTCATTGGTGGTGGACTGTCTTCTAAGTCGTTCTTCGGTGACGGTGTTTGAGGAAGTGGAGAAATCATAGATTGTAGATCTTTGGCCCACTGTATGAAGCTTGACAAAGATTGTGGGGATGTCTCGTCTGCTTCAAAGGACAAACTCTCAGCTGCCTTGAAGGGTTTCTTCTCACTTCTTAACTGTAGGAAACTGTGTTCCTCATTAGGTCTATCCAGGAAGAACCAAACTCGCTGTGGTAGGTTGAGCATTATACCTGCAGCTTCCAAAAAGTCAATGCCGAGTAGTGTGCGATTATCAGTTGCATCAGGGAGGATAGTAAACGTTATTGGGAGGCTACGTTTACCCATAGTAATGTCTGTGGTGGTGGTGAGAACTTTCCGGGTTTGAATAGATCCATCAGCCAAGATTGTTTCTGCAGTTTTTGTATTGAATGTCTCACCATTCCTTATCAACAATTTATATAATTGTGTACTTGCCATACTGGTTCTTGCAGCCGTGTCGATGTATGCATAGCCTGTTTCCATTTTGTATGTTATTTCTATTGTTGGAATCTTTGCACTGTCCACCACTAATTCCGTAATGTCAACCGTATGGAACGCAACTGGTTTTGGTGGGGTTTCTTTATTCTTGCACTTCTTGCAATTGCTTCGGAAAACTCCTTCTTCACCACATCCATAGCATGACACTGTTGGGGTCTCGGTGGCTTTAGTGTCTACTGTAGCTTGAGTCTTCATTTCCGCCAAGCGTTTCCGACATTCTTCAATGCTATGGCCCCTTTTCCCGCAGTATGCGCAGCGTTTGGGACACTTTTTAAAGCCACGTTCTACAAATGAAGAACTTGTACTCGCTTGCGTTTCTTCTTCCAGACTTTCCAGGTGGCGTACCTTTTCAAGTAACTCGGCGAACGACTTGAAATCGGTTCTGGCAACCTGCTTCTTAATGCTAAGTTTCAGTAGGGCATACACGAAATCCAGGTGTTCCTCTTCTCTATTTCGTTTATTTGGTAGTTGAGAGAGAAGAGCACGTTTTTCACAAACAAACTCGTCGATGGTTTCAGTTGTTTGTTTTTTCCCAAATAACTCCAAATAAACGTCATGAGGCTGCTTCTTTGGCGCGAACGCCGAACGTATTGCCTCTAAAGCATTGCTCCATTTCTTGACGTCGCCTTTTACTCCATGCCACCATGTTGCTGCTGTGCCATTCAACAGTAATGGCAATCCTTCCAACGCGTCTTCATCAGAGATATGCTCAATTTTTTTATAAACTACAATATTGTTTATAAATTCTTCCACCTTATTGTAATCTCTTACTCCATCGAATCGCTTGGAACAACGAGCAAAACTTTTTCCGGTCATATTTGTCATTTGCGTCGAAGTGATAGTACTCAGGAGGCTGTTTAATTGTTCTTGTGTCATTGTTACTGACATCTTCACAATTAAGTGGGTACTCCTTACAATTTTACAGTAGGACGTGCAAAATTTGGAGGTAGGCCAATATAAATGCCAATGCCAATGTAGGGTTGGCCGTCAAAATATGTGGGTATCCGTTGATTTTCTTTGGGTGTCAATGTAGGTTTGACTTTCCAATTATGTGGGTATCCGTAGATTTCTTTGACGTCAAAATATTTTTGACTATCAGAATATGTGGGTATCCGTGGATTTTTCGTTGGGCGCCAATGTAGGGTTGCTGGTTGTGAAATTAAAGCCCCGGTGGTCTTGATGGTTATTTATTTATTGGCAACTTCACTGTTACATCAATTTATTCAAACTAATCAAGTCAGTCGCAACCCTAAGTGGAGGGATGAAAGGGACTGCGTGGCTATCGCCCTTCAGACCTCCTCTAGCTGGCTAATTCCAGAAGACCGCTAGGCTATCGAACTGGAGTTAGTCGTACTTAGGCTCAGAATTGGCTGCGTGGCTTCCGAACTCTGATCCTCTAGCTAGTAGAATGATGATTTGTTCGAAGACAGCTCTGCTTATAAAGGTGGATGGTTTGTATGTGTGCTCAATCTTCACATATGGTCGTTTGTAGTTGTGGTGCAGATAACAAGCCGGGTGGCGCTGGCGCAGATAGTTGAACTCGGAAGATTGTAGATGGCATCACATGTCCACAGAGGTCGTCTTTATATGCTGTCTTTTGATTATGTAGCCGCTCATCATAGTGCTTTGGATAAATTATACTAGATGGCGCTGTGTGTTCGTTACAAAGTGTAATATTAACAAACTTTTAATTACAAGCCTACACGTAATGGATTAAAAATCAAAAAAATGAATTACCTACTACAAGTGAATTTAATTAGTTAAGAGTGTAGTAAGTTGACTATCATTGAAAAATTACTGACTCAAAACCCGTTTTAATGTACTTACACTAGTGCGGAACAATCAACAAAAAAGAGATCTAGGAAGTCTAACTGCTAAGTTATTTTTTATTGAAAAAACTCTACGTCTATGCGAAAGATACACTTAATAATTACGACAGGATTTACGAGTATTAGATCGACTGTTAGAGTTTGTCACTCCCTTTCATTGATACCCAGAAGGAACAAACATACGCACACATATACCCAAACCACAAAATAGATAGGTACAGAAGACAATCTCATGTGTGTACTTCATTTTTATACCTGCGCTCGGTGGACGCACACTAATGAGCATTTGAGCCGGAACTGTTCGACTAGTGGTCCGAGGCGCTCCGAGACATCCTGTCCGTGAGCGGTGTTTATGTGTGCGTTGCTCGAGCGCGCTTTGTATGGAGATTGACTTCTGTATCAATCTCTTTTGTGCCCAAACTCACAAACTTTTGTCAGCGCGTGAATACGTACCGAGTAAAAGGGCGGGACAGTAAAATGTTGACGAGTAAGCAAGTTGTAGGGATAAGCGGTCGACCGAGCACTCGGCTCATTGTTTATACGCACCGTGTATTCGGCCGAGAGTACTGTCTTGCCTGTTTACTCGGTACGTGTGATCACGGCATAACGATTATATTCGAACCTAACAAAAAGCCACAATAAGTGGTGTCGAGTCGATCGGTTTTCTAAAGAAAGTATATGGTATTTACGGACACATTTACTGCTTTGAGTTTAGAAGCCAAACGAATCCAGTTGTTTGTTATCTTCATGGTCCCTGACATGAATGGACGGCAGGGTATCGTGTTCTTTAAAAGCAGAAGCTGTGCCAATTATACGTTTATCTCATTCTAGTTGTTTTCCAGTCACTTAGACTGGCGACACTTCTAGCAAGCTTGTTTATCTTACATGTACAATGGTAAATAATTTTGGTTTTTGGGGAGATTTATTGGAGTGACTTCACTCCAAAAATCTTCCACTGAACTTACAGTGGATTTCAAGTAAATATTTTGATGTAAAGTTGGTTTAATTTCTATCTCAAGTGTCTGCTTCCACTCATTGTGTTGTATTTCTCAATATTGATGGCCATGACTTCTTTGCTTCATCTCATACTCTCCTACAATATTCCTTCGTCTGTTTCTGACCCTGGAGGCGTTAAGGGCGTTGTGTACCGTAGAGACAAGATCCGTTGGGGGTCCGTTGCGGGTCCGTTCCTCAAGGAATGCCATCAAGCTGGTCTAAATTGGTGCCCAAGCAATACTCAATGCGCTCAAGACTATCAGTGCGGATTTAGTCAATCCAGCGTATTGGGCAGCAACTACAAGACCTTTTTTCATCTACTTTACCGGTCACGATAAGTTTTTCGAGGTACTGCCGTCTTTTCTTGCAATGTGACTGAAATATTGAAGAATTTTACGAAGACTCTCGAATGACAACTTCGATAAGATTGTCTCGAGTGTGACCACAAAAGCGGGCAATAAAATAAGTGAATTCATTGAAACAGGCGCAATTTCTACAAAATAGAGCTGATATTTTTTTATTCTATACTAAATGAAGGCCAACTTGATACATTTGTTGATAAATACATACTGCGATAACGTTAAAATGAGTTACACCCGCATTTTAATGGCGCTCAAAGTTTGGACCAGTTACTTTGAGTGCTTTTAAAATACGGGTGTAAGTAACAAAATAGGACTTAGTATTGGAGTTGCTAGCTTGTCAGTTTTCTATCATTTACATTTCGAGGAGTGTACTCTGGAGTTGAACAATCTAATTATGCCAAGGCCGTTCCATCATCGGACCACTAGACATGCCGTTGCAACCGGTACATGGTAAACATCCTACCCATTTGTACTCAAAGCTAAAACAATGATAAATGATATTTATTTTACAAATAGGTTTAAAAAACACTTTCACACGTCAAATTTTTTTTCGTCACTTTAAGCTAGATGAGGCCGGTGTTTCCTAGCTGACTACCCTGAGAAGAAACACCGAAACAAACTTAGGGGTCAAAGTCTCTTTTAAGGTCCATACAGTAAATATGTAATTGTCAAATCACATGAGAACCATGCGGATAAGTCTGAGATGGCCTTTTGAAGAAAGACCCATACAAATTTGAGTGGACCCGTCCAGTCAGTGCAAGCATTTGTCAGTATTCGCAAAGCTCAACTCAGGACTACTAAGGAGCTCAACAATTTGACGAACAATACCGAGGAAAGGACTTTTGGGTAGGCCGCAGAAAATACTTAAATTGCCAGAAATACGGTTACGAAAAAAAAAAAGTAATCAACATAGTCTTCACATTCACAATAATAAAAGGAAATTATGTGTTCCCAAAAGGAACATATTTATTGGGCGTACAACTAAGAAGGGGAATTCTCTGCCAGAGTCTGTATACCTCATAGCTCCTGCAACTTAGGGGTCTTTAAATCACGAGTAAATAGATTACTTCTAGGTAAGCGTGTTCCTTCATCGGCCACATCATCGCTCACCATCAGTTATGGTGGGAAAAATCATGCATTGACATCCCCCGCCCTTGGACGGAGCAGGGGGATAGTGTCAGACTCTTACTGACTAAAAGACCCACCCCGTTCCTTCTAGCCTTCATACCGGGGCTCGAGCGCCCTTTCGTATAACCCTGGCCCCAGTAGGCTTCGACCCGGCTGGGTCCCTGCTGTTGCTGACAACTCCTTGAGGCGCGCGGGAACAGTGCACGCCGTCGACGACTTGGGCTTGGTCCGGACAGTTACCGGACGGCCGGACAGCGAGCTACCCATTGCTCACTGTCCGCAAGCCCGCGTCTACGTTGGCCGGAAATCGGGATCAGAATCCCGGCGACGGCGGCGGCGACAACGCCGTTGCCTGATGCGTTCGGCCTCCTCCTTTGCGAGCATTACTGCTTCGCAAAAGTCGGCGACCGCCGGCCACTCCTCCTCGCTCCGGACCATGGCCTCAACCAAGGCCCGGCGCGAGAGGTCTCCGCCGTCGATCGCCCCCACGAGGGCACGGCGATGCTCTGCCCAAGCAGGGCACACCTCGACTGTGTGCTCCACCGTGTCCTCCGGGCAAACCCGGGCCTATCAATAAATGAAAATAAATACCACAACCTAAACCTCAAATAGCTGTAAGGAACCTCAAGGAGCTGTCAGCAACTCCAAGGAGCTGTCAGCAACTTCAAGAAGCTGTCAGCACCAGCAGGGGCCCAGCTGGGTCGAAGCCTACTAGGGCCAGGGTTATCCGAAAGGGAAGCTCGGTCCCGGTACGAAAGGCATGAAGGAACGGGGTGGGCTTTTAGTCAGTAAGAGTCTGACACTATCTCACGCTCCGCCCAAGAGCGGGGGTTGTCTTTGAATAATTTTTCCCACCATAAAAAAACCACCACCACGTCACAAAAGATTTTTGGAAAAAAACTTCCCTCCAGTACAAAACCTTTACACCTTCGTAAAACAGTTCTTATTTCTCTTAGATACAATGCAGTACTAGTACAATAACATCAGTATAAATAATTAAAATTCCATCCAAAATTCAACTAATACGGAATATCAAATCGCGATCAGTTTCTCTTCACGGTCATCCGTCACTGTCACCAGCACTATCTCCGTCATCCTCGCTCTCGTTGAGTATTAATGCTGCTGCCTCTTTCACACGTCATCTCGAAGTTATTAACTATCCGTGCAATTCCTAATATGCGTCAGTCAATCTAATTTGGGGATTTGTGGAGTTCGAACATAGTTTCATACTAACTAGGAAATAGATCGACGTCGGGTGTATAGTGATAAAAGTTTTGTGCAAAAAATATCGTCTTCCACAGCAGTCTTAATTTAAATTTTGGTCTGGCACGTTACAACGGTTTTTTTTTTTTCTTAATTTGGTTTTTTCTTCCACACTATTGGCGGCCTTATCTCACTAGGCGATTTCTTCCAGGCAACCTTGAATGGACAGAGATTGCCTGGACACAATGGGGTTGTTTTAATTTTTTGACTAGTAAGACTGCTCAGTTTAAATCGGACTGAGCTGACATCTGACATGTCAGCCGCATGTTGATCGAGCGGTGGGCACACACGCAAAAGACAAAATTGGTATCCTGCAATAATTGTGCGACGGGGTCACCGTAGACCAAAAAGGAGATGGTAAGATTACTTAGATGTCTTCCATAGGAATCAGCAAGTGACTCCGAGCCCGGAAAAATGGAAGGGATAGAGAGAGGTCTTTTCCCAGCAGTGGGACAGCATAAGCTAGATATAAGTATACACAAATTTTGGGAACACATTCATTGTGCATACAGTAAAGGAGTGGAATTCTTGAAAAATGAGATAGTGGTCAAGCGCGAGCCTACCAACTATAAGGCAATACCTATTACTTAGGACAAATGTATTGAAAACCGCTTCATACAAACGTATGGAAATGCAACTACAAGTCTAATCGTATTTACGCCGTATTGGTTGCGTCGTGCCACTTGAACTGTAAGTACACATATACATCTACCCACGTATGCACATATAGCCGTGCGGTTTCACGATACTGCGGTCTGTTTCATTCAGAACGGGTTTTACAGTAAACCACGGAGCTCCTGCATTTGTACACCTACTTGTATTTTGCATATATGTAGTATATTGCATAAAGTGATTCTGTTCATATCCAGAAACACAGAACTACCTAGTTCTCTAACGTTGTTGCAAAACTTTGTTTTTCGGAGTTCTGTACCTCAAAAGGAAAAAACGGAATTCTTATAGGACCACTTTGTTGTCTGTCTGGCTATCTGTCTGTCTTACCTTAAACCCTTTATTTCAAGAATGCGTGGCGGTATTGAGTTGAAATTAAAATCATATACTCAGGTCTGCGGTCCCTTGAAGTCGTGTAAAAATCAAACTTCTGATTTAACGGGAAAAAAATCGGCCTCTCCATACAAACTGTCCAATCAAGTTTATTTATAATAAGGATTGTATGGGGAGACCGATTTTATCTATTTGTATACTCTTTATTGTACACCAATATTACAATATTTTATGTAGGAAACGTTATAATAAAAAAAAAAACATACAATTGGCGGCCTTATCGATTTTGTTTTTGGTTTCCGGAAAAAAAATCTTGTTCAGTTTCGTTTACTAAGCAAGCCCTCATAGTTTGCGGAAGCCGGTCCCTTACACCCTGTATGCTCGGAGTTTGCTGTATGAATAAAGTTAACCTCAGGTGAACCAAGGTTACCGACATAGTCCGAAAAAGCACCAAACTTAAGTGCCAGTGGGAAGGAGACCATTGCTCACAGAACAGATGGTCGTTAGGGCTCGAAAGGTACTGGAGTGGTGACCACCAAAAGACGCAGCATTGGAAGGCCTGCGACAATATGGATCGATGACCTGATGAGGGTCGTGGGGATGGATGTGAGACGCACTGGTCTTGTCATTGTGGCGACCTCTTTCGAGTAAAATGCTGATGATGGTGATGATGACACATATTTCATTCGACACTGAAACAACACAACGGCAACAACACAAGACAACGGCAACAACACAAGACAACGGCAACAACACAAGACATAAAAGAAGCAGAATACAGAATTATTCAATACGATTGCGCTGAGCTCTCCCGAATCGAAAGGTAGGGTTACAATTAAAAGTTAGAGCGTTTGATTGGCGTCCTCCCCAGCACCCCAAACGCTGGTTTTTAGCTGGCATCTCGCATGCGATGCTTTGACAAGGGGAAATAACAAACAAAAATATGCTTATAACAATAATTTCACTGATTTATAAAACCGGCCAAGAGCGAGTCGGTTTTAAGCACGAAGGGTTCCGTACCGTCCGTAGCAAATAAACTTACAACTTTTTATTTTTTCATTTTCTCTAAAAAGAAAAACAAATTAGTGCTTAAGATTTTCTTATATGTTTCAATTTGCGAACTGATACGAGTGTTAAAACCTAGCTGTTGTTACGGGCATTGTTTTATGTGAATTTGCAAGTGCGTGGTAAAAGTTCGAGAGCACGATTCCGGAATGATCAAAAGCTTTGACTTCGACGGGCGAGTCCAGATCAGTGTGTTTTGTTAGCCCAATTTTCCTAGTTTAGCCCAAGACCTGCTTTTATTGCCCTTGAGTCGTATTGTGGAAGGCCACGTGTAGTCTATAAAATATCAGAAATAAAAGTGTTCTTCAAACCAGCCTCACCCTTGCGCCAGGTTATCCGCATTCAATTTATAAACATATTTCTGCATACAGTAATTGGTTTTATGCACCATCATTACTTTATGGTAATCCTACTTAAATATTTATTTTATTGTATTTTTATAGCACTAGCAGAAATACATCATCTCTGAAAATTTCAACTGTTTAGCTATCACGGTTCATGAAATACAGCCTGGAGTGTGCATTGGAATTGCACAATGTAATTCCACCAAGTCCGTTCCATCATTGGACCACAAGACGTACGGCGTTGCGCCACCAGTACATGGTGGACATCCCACCCATACGCATAAAGCATTTTGAGAATACATTTATTGTGCGTACAGCCAAGGAGTGGAATTCCCTGCCGGAATCTGTGTTTCCTGATAGGTACAACCCCTAAGTTGTATCTATCAGGAAACACAGATTATTTAAGTCAAGAGTGAATAGGTTACTTCTAGGCAAGCGTGCTCCATCGTCGACCACATCATCGATTACCATCACGTGAGATGGTAGTCAAACGCGAGCGTATCAATAATAAAAAAAAGTAAGGGTTTAGTGTTAAGATTTTGGTACCCAAAAAAGGAGATTATCTTAATATTATTATAATAAAGACACAACTATATTCAACTACAACGCAAAGTATTTGTCGAGGCGTGAAACAAATCAGATTTATATCTTAGGTGCTTATTACTGAAGCCAGTCGTTCGACACGATTTGAATATTATATTCTGACACAGAGTTATTCATGGATGTGTCTCAGCCGAAATGGAATTCTATTTGCGTGTAAAAACGTGATTTTTAATATTCTTTCTAATGTTACTCTTGAAAAATCGTCGCAATGATCTCATTTTAATGAGCCCGTACTTGTAAAATGATAAATTACATTTATTTTGTAAATAAGTTTTTAAGAAACACTTTTACATAATATTTTTTTTTTTAACGAGGCTAGTGTTTTTTAGCTGATTAGTTTGAAAAGAAATACCGAAAGAAACTCAGAGGTCAAAGTCTTTTTAAAGTCTATACAACAAAGCTGTAAAGGTTAAACCTATAGGTATATATTTATAAGAAGAAACTGACGGACAATATCAAAGCACAGCTATAACTACTGGCACTAGAAGCGTGAAAGTTTTCTGATGTAGGCGAGCACTGAAAGAGAATTTTTCAAAATTCATACCCTAAGATGATTACAAAGTTTGTGTAGAGAAAGTTACTTTCACTCGCGTGAAGCCTGCTGCCAGAAGCTAGTCAAAGATATTTAAAAATACTTTAAAATGACAACTTAATAAGTCTTTGTGGACACAAATGGAAGATATTCTGCTTGTCCAGTCAACCAAGCGTCTTATGATGATGAGATGATGGAATTGAAAGTAAAAGTTTAAGTAGCGGTTAACAACGTGTATTTGTTCTACGGTGGTACATCTAGCTTGGTTAATTGGAGTAACGAAAATAAATGCAGGACCGTTGGCGCAGTGCTTGAGTGTCTGACGGAACCAATATTTGTATGGCCTACAGATAAATGTTCCGGTTCTGGTAGTCTTGTATCCTCGCGCCATAATCTTGGCTTAAAAGTAAATATAAGATCGACTGGATTAACAACCAAGATCGACCGTTTGATTGCAACCAACCAGTTGAAGTGATTGTAACTAAATAATTTGGTTTATAACTTCTGATATAAACCAAAAAACCAGTGTCTTTATGCAAAATAATTCTAAAATAATATTATAAATGTGAAAGTGTGGATGTTTGGTGTTTGTTACTTAATCACGCAAAAATGGCTGAACGGATTTGATGAAATTTGGCATGTATATAGCCTTTGACATGGAAAAGAACACAGGCTACCTTTTATCCCGATTCCTTAAGTACCTAATGCCACGCGGGCGAAGCCGCGGGCAAAAGCTAGCTAAGCATAAATTCCACACACAATTACTCAAACTTTTCAACCAAACAACAGCCCGTAAACTAAGTGAAGATACTTAGTAACGCTACGTTCATTGTTTTGTAACTTACACTCAGTCTCATTAGATAATCTCAAGTCAAAACGGAGCTAACTTGATTAATTCGTAACTTTACGTGAAAATTAATAAATTGAATTGGAAGTTACATAAACTGACTAGGTGTGAGGTAATTAACTATACAATGAAGTGATTAACTCTCCTAACTAGTGATAATATATTCTATATATGTATATAATATAATCTACTTGCTTCTGTGTCAAAGTGGAAAATTTTCCCAAGGTTAAAGAACGTATAGTATGATCAGTAGTGTAGGCTCGGGCTTGTGGACGACGAGCAATAGGTAGCTCACTATCTATTCGGCAAAGACTGAGCTCTGATCATCGACAGCGCGTAGTGTTTCACGCGTGCTTCAAAAATATGTCAGTAAAACATTAGGGGCCTAGAGGCTGATGCCTGCTAGGGCAATAAGGATTTTTTGAAAATTAAAGCCGTAATCTTAGAAAGAAAGAAAGAAGAAAATAAAGAAAGAAAAATATTTAATTTGGCACACATATATACACACAGCGTAGAAACAACATGTTGAAACTTAAGATAACAGAAAAACTTGTTAGGTTTTCGTGACTCACATTTGCGCCAAAAATAACGCAAAGGGCAACTGACGAAATGACGCTCTCAGTCCACCCACAAGAACTGGAACAGTCATTAGATGACTACTGATGGTCCAAAAAAGGGCGGTGCATTTTGAGCAACTTGCCTCGAATAGTTTGTTCTTTAGAATTTCTAGAGAGATAAATCAAACTTTGTCGAGTTTTGTACAAAAGCTTAAGAACTAAAAAATAAATTATGCAAGAGCAAAGGGAGTTCGAACATTTTAGTACCTTGCCTCGGATATGCTAGGTTCTTTAATGTGAGATTTTTTTTTGTGTATTTTTTTTTATTATTTAAGCCAGATAGTTGCTAATACACCTCCTTCCGGCCCATAAACTGACATATCCTTTAAAAAAAATGATAATAATTCGTCTTTCAAATTAAATTAATTAAATAGGCCTACAAGGCAGTTATAATACGTCAGAAGCTAGTGCATACTTCCAATAAGTCGTTTTTTTTTTCATTGATACATACTAGTGCTTGACTGCGATCCCATCTGATGGTAAGCAGTGATACAATTGTTGATGGTAAAGCGCACTTGTTTATTAAGAGCCTATTCACTCTAGTTTTGAAGACACCTAAATTATAATCGGACGGGTAAACCACAACAGGCAATTTTGTTCAGGCCTTCGATGTACGCAGTATAAATGACGAAGCGAAATGCTTTATCTGAATTGTAAAGGTGTCAACAATGTTAGTGTGGAGACTCGCCCTTTCTTCGAGAATCATGTCAAATAATTCTCGCTCACACTTTCCAAATTGCAAAGCATTTCTTATGAAGAAGAAACCGGCAAGAAATTTCATGGTTATTCTTTTAAAAAAATTTCATTTTAGAATACAAGCTTTTGTCAGCAGTTACGCTCGCGTGAAAAAAAAATAGGACTTTCATAAAAACTTCCAACCCCCGTTTTACCCCCTTAGAAGTGGAGTTTCGTAAAATCCGTTCTTAGCAGATGTTAACACCCTATAAGGAAACTACCTGCCAATTTTTAAATTTGTAGGTGTTATAGTTTCTGAGATTTCGTGATTAATTAGTGAGTGGTATTTCGCTTTTATATATTTTTTTAATAGTTGTGAAAAGATCGAGCTGACCAGTCAATCGCATCGCGCGATGCACTATGTTTCCCGCGATATTTTTGTTTAAATATTGTGGGTATAGTGAGAAAATTGGTTTTGTAACTACCATGGCACATTTTATAAAATATTTAGTTACATACCTATATAACAATAGTATCCCACAAATACATTAGTATCAATATTTATTTGTTTAAGTATACTTTATTTACCATCATCCGTGCGTCTGACTGTGCCTGAACCGAAAGTTTCGGTTCAGGCACAGTCACTGCAACTGTATTGTATGTCTGTACTCTTTTTTATTATCATTTTATGTTGTTGTATATTGTGTTGCTTGCGCCGAATAAATGCTATTCTATTCTATTAAATATTGTACATATCAATTAAGTACCTACTTAACTAAACCTACCTAAAATAAGAAAGGTACTGTCTGCCCGTTATCACCATCACTGCAGGCGATTAAATTATAACTTGGAACAGTATTGTGTGTGTTGCAAACAAACCACTAACGCAGACTTTTACGAAGTTCCCACTTTGATGGGAGCGATTTAAATAATTTCCATTTTGAAACTCAATCGCGTCAGTGAAGTATATTTCAAGTAAAAGTGATTTGATCAAAGAACCGTGGTTTGGGCTCTTTGGTGAAGCCTCAAAACGTTTAAAGTTGGTTGTGAACGACGTTTCTTGGTTTTTGTGCCGTACTAGTGGTTTTTGGGAAGCGATTATAAAATAAATTGGTCCCTTAAAATGTTTTAGAAATCTATATGCATTATTTGCTATGCTGTCTTTATCATTTGGTTGTTTGAATAAATAGACAAACGACAATATTAGTGGGTTATTTTTTATTATTTTACTCAAATCCATTAGCACACCATATAACTCTGTCTTTATATATATATATATATATATATATATATATATTTAAAATGTTTTAGAAATCTATATGCATTATTTGCTATGCTGTCTTTATCATTTGGTTGTTTGAATAAATAGACAAACGACAATATTAGTGGGTTATTTTTTATTATTTTACTCAAATCCATTAGCACACCATATAACTCTGTCTTTATATATATATATATATATATATATAAATATTTACTTTATTATCACGTAATAGAAGTGACAAGGAATATGTAACCGAGATATTTGTATTAAATACATAACATGAACAAGAAGAATGTGTAATGAACATTTTTGTCCATTACACATTCTTCTTCATAGAAATCTAAGCTTTGCAATTAGAATAATTTTTCAAAACTGACTTCTTGAAAAATTTTAAACAACCTAATGGTATATTTGAAAAAATAAATGCTCTGATTCCACTGTTTTACACACTAAATTGCCATTAAAACTAACTTTTCCAGCCTTCAACAAAATACAATCCAAAATCAACATGGAAATATGCACGCTGCTGTAATATTAAACCTTCAGGCTTTACAAAGAACATGACAACATAATATTTTGAACATAAATAATTATTTTAATATTCTGCTTTAATAATGTTGTGTTTGGTTTCAATTACATATCGAAACAGTGGAATGCAATTGTTTTTTTACCAGTTTGTATTTGTTTTGGCGTTTGCAAAACAACATCATCACGTCCTCTGTTGGACATAGACCTCCCCGAAGTGTCGCCACAGTGAACAGTCCTGTGCGTCTTGCATCGATCGGATTCCAGCAACCCTTACCAGATAATCGGTCCACCTTGTAGGAAGCCTTCCAAAGCTACGTCTTCTGGTACGTGGTCGCCATTCTAGAACTTTTTGGCCCCAACGGCCATCTGTTTTTCGAGCAATGTGCCCAAGTTTGGCGATTCTTCGTGCAAATGTCAGCGCAAAATGACAGTTTACCATGAATCTCATGAATTATCGCGATTAACATCAATGTGATAGGACACGGAAAATGTTTCACTATTTACTTGTCTATTTTTATATACTTCATTGTATACAAAGATAGAAATTTGATGGATACGAAATGCACAAGACTGGTCATTATGGCGACATTTAGGGAAGGCTTATGGACATAGGCCAGAAGACGTCTTTCGGCTGAAATGATCTGTCTGTCAACATTATTTTTTGCAGGAACGCGTGGACGCCCCCACTCGTTAAGACGAAATTAATAGTAAATAAAAGGAGTATTTGATTTTGAGCAGAAAAAAATAAACTTCTAAGTTAATGCAATCTAAAGATAAGGCCAGTCATGCTTCGTTTATAACGCATATTTTGACAGAAGAAATCTCAACCTATCGGGGCCCCGGAAAGATGTTAAGTCTGAGGGGGGAAATTAGATGGTTTTTCCACCAAAAAAAATAAAAAATAAGATGTATCCAGTTGAGGTAGAATCCTGATATTTGGCTAGAAGAAAGGTCTTATTTTCGCAAAAAAAAAAATGAAAACTGTTACTTCACAAAATTATTTTTTGCGATTCGTAAATATCTTCAAAATTTGATTCTAGAATTGAACTATTTAGAGATAAAGAACAACAGCGAGGGAATTGATGAAATTATCAAGTGTCTACTTAAGTTACCATGATATATATTTTACTAATGAAATAATAGACTTAGTTTTAACAAAACAAGATTACGGCCAGTTATAAGGACTGCAAAACCATCGTTATTATTGAAAACTGAATTGAATACATTTTTACGAAATAAATAACCGTGTCTTAGTTTTTTTTTTTATTGCTAGCTTGACTTCATGACTTTTGGCTAAATTGAACTTTTAATATTGCTACTAATATAAACTTTTAAAAATTTGGTTTGACTCATTGAACGGAAACCTCAGTGTGTAACTCACACTTGACTAAAGAAAAAAAACTAATAACAAAGCAAAATTCCTGAAATCCGCTGAAAATGACCGCATATTAGATATAATCGAACCTGAATGACAGTTGCTTGACCTCAACCGTGCCTCGGCCAGATCTGGAGTCGATCGACCTTCGCTCGATGGGATTCGCGCCCTGATGATGCTTAAGCACGATCGCCCACTCCAACCAAGTGCTGTACGACAGAATATTTTATTTTTTATTGATAATGTGATATTATGTGCATTAAAATAGTGCCAGCTTTGTAATTTATTACTTGAGTGGAGATTTTGAGTGAGAAATGACTGTGGATTTTGGCTTTGTGAGTACTTTGAGTTTTTGGGGGTGTTCAAAAGACTTCTATTTCTTATAGGATTTTTTTTTTTAAGTTTAATTGATGTCATTTTATGAATGTTGCTGTTTTTTTATTTCATTGGATATTGTTATATTAAGAAGAAAAGAAGATGATGTTTATAATTTCACTTGTTTTAGCCCGCGACTTCACCCGCATATATAAAATATAGCTTGTGCCACTCAGAAATTAAGCAGCTTTCTATCGGTAAAAAAATTTTGCAATTGGATCAGTACTTTCAGAGAGTTGCCTGCTACAAGCAAAAACAATCTTTAACTCTTTATAATATTAGTTAGTGTAGACGATTGTTACGAGGGATAAGCGTGAGCGCTAGAATTTATGTTAATTTTTGTAAAACCGTAGTTGGTTGATCATATTTTTGGCTTAAACAACGTACCGTGTACGTAGTGAATTTATTTACATGCTGTGCATGATTGAATATGTTAAAATTTCGAAGTCGTGCTATGAAGCGCAGCATACCATGTGTTAACAAACCCCATTCGCAACAATACTCTGCGGTCCAAAAAGCCAATCGTTGATGTAGCTCAAAAAGCTACCCAACTTAAATGGAACTGGGCAGGACATGTCTGCTGTATTTCTAATTAGGTTTGTATGGTTGTATAAAAACGGGCTTGATGCCCGGACATAGCGACACGGGATCGTGGCAGACCACGAAGAAGATGACGGGACGACCCTGATGTCTTCCTTGGAAGCTATAGAAAGCGAAATCGTTGGAAGGAATGGAAAAATACTTTTGGCCACCAGTGGGACAATATAGGCTAGCTATAATAAAACAATTATTCAAAAGTAATTTCAATTGCCTAGGTAATAGAAAATACCACAGTAAAGGCAAAATTCAATTTACAGAAATAGTTACACACAGCTTTACATCACAATCCCTAGAAACACTTAACCACGAAACCTTTCTAACAGCTACTCGTATATTAATACCTATATCTGTTTTCCAATAACCACACTTGTGATATCAGACATCGACCTCATATATACCTTTTATTTTCAATTTTCAATAAAAGGACCGATCGTCGGATAAGTGTTTCATTTTGCGCCGTCAGATGATCTCAGGATCGCACTAGAGAGAGGAAACTCAAGAACGTTGAAGTACTACGATGCTACAGTACTTGGAAACCTGGGTTTTGTGAGAACTACTTATTGAATATTATCTTCTAGAGTTAAATAGAATCTTACGAGTTACAAGACTCCTGAGAAAATACTGGTTGGATTTCAAAAATATCTCTGGCAAACTGAGACTATATTTTTTTTCTGAGTCTTTAAGCGTATGACGTGAATTTAATTGATATGTGGTGGTACATGGTCGTTTCAAGATGAATGCAATAGCGAAGCGATCTGATGCCATGTACGCGTATTAAACGCGATTGGGCGGCTTGTCACACGTGCGGGCAAAGTTGCCGCTACGGATCATGTATCATTTAATTTTCAAAGATTATAATATAATATTATATGTATAATCGCTTGACGAAAAAACAAAGTTTTAATAATATACTAGCTTTTGCCCGCGCGGCTTCGCTCCCGCTCTGCCCTACTTCAGCCTACTATACCCTACTCTACCTTACTCTACCCTACACTACCCTACACTACCTTACTCTCCCTACACTACCCTAATTTTCATTTTTTTATTTATAATAACGAACACAACAGAAAAAAAATTAGCGAAATCGGTCCAGGCGTTGCCGCGCTGTTGAGTTATGCGCTTACCAACACATTTTGCGATTCATTTTTATATTATAGATATAGTAATAAAAAGTGGCGAGTGCATGCGCTTCGAATTAAATTACTCTAACTAATTAATAGGTACGTTGCAAGAATCACTCAACGCCCTGTCGTTGTATTTTTTTTTTTAAACAAGGATCGCAAGAGTTCGCGACAATTGATCATGTCTGATTCAGTTTGTTGGTCGCATCTAAGTGCTACCATAGTAGAGAATCAATTGTTTGTTCTGTTCGGACCACTTTGCTTCAAAAATCAAAAAAATCAAAAATATTTTTATTTCACATAGGCCTACATGGGCACTTATAAAACGTCAGAAGCTAGTGCACCAATCGCGTTCAAGTAGAATCGCAAACATACTCGTGTTAATAAAAACTAAAATAGGATCGTGATTGTATTTCCGAATGTACAAGTTTTCGAGGCGAATCAACTACCTAAGCACAAGTCTTCTAACTTTCTTCAGATAGAAAAATGAAATAAAAAAACTAACTATGTAATCGTCGACTAAGTCATCGTTAAGTATTAAAGGAGAAGGGGACTTCTGGATCCAGTAGCTAACTAGTTGAAATGTGCATTAAAAACCGTTATAGTAACTATTCTAACTAGTATGACAAAAAATTATTTACCTTTACAATCTAAATCACCAACCAGCATCCCGTTATTTCGTAGCACCAAACCAATACTGTACAATTCTCGTAGCTGCTACGCGGTGTAGCTACTACGCGACGTAGCGACAATCTACTTTAATAAAGTTTTGCACTACTTTTACTCAGTGTAATTTTACACTAATTTTTATTTACAAAGACACCAGAATCGTTTAACTAATAAGAAACATAATCTATCGATAAAAAGTTTTCTAGGACATGGTCTGCCCGAGTGCTAAACATACATTAACACAACATACAGCTTTTAGCAAGTTGCTACAAGTTGTAAGGCAGTACCAACACACCATTATTAGGTCATTATAAGCATATGTAAATTAAACTAGGTCTTATAAAATTACTTAATTAGGTAATTAAGCCAATCATTTTAGAACTTAGTATTACTAAGTTATTAAGTATTCATAAGTTTGTTCTATGTATTTATTTGTAAAACTACTTAAATAAATTATTATTAATTTTGTAACACACACACTCATTAACTTTAGTCCATATAACACTAATATGTTTAGCGCGAATATAAACCTTTAATTACAGCGGGTCAAAAACCTCGGGATCTCTTTCTTCCACCGCGTTTTTTTTTTTGGGTAATCTCGACCGACTCCCTTATGATTCTAATTCATCTCAGGATCCTTTTTGTTGGTTGGTTAGTAGCCTTGTGTTGGTCTAGTGGCTAGTGGCCTTGCCTGCTATAACGGAGGTCGGGAGTTCGATTCCCACTCAAGACAAGTGTGTGTTTGATGAGCATGATCATTTAGTTCTGAGTCTGGATATGGTTTATCTATAATATGTATGTATTTAAAATATATGAGTTCGTAAATTATTGCAATGCTTGAAAAAGACTGCTAAGTCATAAGGACTAAAATAATATAATGCCATCATTGTACACTTGGTTTGCAATAAATGTTTTGACTTTTGACTTTTTTTTTTACCTTTTATCAGTTGTCTAGTACTCATAACACAAGCTCTGTTTAATATGAAACTAGATGACATTGTGTGAAAAAATCCAATCTGTAGCTATTTTTACCCAGTTGTAGGTATAGGTAATATACAATATTAAGTCCAATGATATAATCGACAACCAATGAATAAGGATGATTTTTCGCAGCATGAGTTTATCCCGAGAGGCTCTAGAAACTGAAGTCTTAACGCTTAAGTACTTAGCGTTAGTACTTATATCTTTGTAGAAAACTTGCTACATTACACCGCCGACTTTGTTTGTAAGCTAAGTTTCTTGTCTGGCTTGTCTTTGTTTCGCTTTGATATTACTTGTAGAATGTTAAACATACCCTAGAGACACTCTAGGCATCAGGAGTTGCAGACAATGAGAATCAGTCTTGTTTTTTGTGGATTATGCTTATAGCGTCAAAAAAAAAGTGAATACTTTGAAGAAATTATTTAAATCGGACCAAAATGACGAAGATACAGCTATTATGTAATTGATCCTCATTATCAGTGACAGTAGCCACAAGCTTATGGACGGTGAGCAATGGGTAGCTTGCACGCAAAACCGTAAATTATACTGTGAAGAAATTATTTAAATCGGACCAAAAATGACAAAGATACAGCTATTATGTGATTGATTCTCATTACTAGTGACAGTAGCCCCAAGCAAACTTGTGTACGGTGAGCAATGGGTAGCAAAGTCGCATGTCCAGTGTGTTTCATGCGCACCTCAAAGAGAAGGCAGCAAGATTGACAAAGCTAGTTAAGACCGAACCAGGGCTACAGATTGTTCAAAGAGTTACAATGGCTCTTGTAAAGGGCAACCAGTAAGGAACACTGTCAGCTTTCAAGCAAAGTAAACTGTGTAGTCAAGTTTGATGCTCCCTCTCGCTTCACCTAGAGCGGTCTAAAGAGCAAGCAAAAACTCATCAATTGACTTTTGATGAATTCTTGCTATAAATAAATTGGTGGTGTAAGTTTTGGGTGACAAAAATATTTTTTGGGAGGACATACGCGGTTGCAAGTCTATCAGAATTATAACATACAAGGCTTTTGAATCGTTTTAGTTTACCAATGAAACAAGAAAAATGTTTTAGTATAAATCTATTATTTGTTTTGTCATGTGATTTGTTGTTTTAATAGAAGTGTGTATTTTTTAATGTCAAAAATGTGTATTATCTACGAGACCACAAAATAACAATGGAAGTAGCAGCGAAGTTAGATAAAAATAAGAATGACACTTGTAGAGAATTGACGCCTCAAGTGTGGCGTCACTTTTGTGGCCGTGCCATTAGATTTCCTATGTAATGTTGGGCACGTACTTGCAAATAAATAAATCTTACCAATATATCCATACTTTGTACTTCTAGACCTCTCCAATTAATCTGCAGTAGCAATGTGGCTTACCGCAACAGTTCGGAGAAGGCGGCACACAGACTTTGAAACCTCTCGATAACCGACTAACGCCTTAGTTTGTGGTTTTGAGCGGTTCTGACGCACTTAGTTATGTTATACCAGCTGCAGCTGTGTATTTGGCTTTACTTAATATTAAACCGACTATACAATATGAAGATGTAATGTTAGTGGTATAGATAGTATTTAGTAATCTTTTAACATTGTTTAGGATTTTTTTTTTTTTTATTAATTTTGGTACACATTTAGCTTACACCAGAAAGTACTTGTTAACTCAATATCTTCTTGCTTGATATTTTGACTTAAAGTAAGTATTCATATTTTCGTTTTTTTTTGCTTACTACTTTATGTATGTGTAATATTGTTTAATTGTCTCCCTTTCTTTTTTTATTTTTGTCTTGGACTTCGGATACACCCTTAACCCATTTATGTAGCCCATTCACCTAAATTTCAGTCTAGAGTCGGTCCCCTTAGAATTTTTTCTAAATTTATTTTATTTATGATAATAATAATATTTATTTAAAAAGACTACATAGTAGGTTAGTAACAACTTATCAACACACAAAAAGCTTTAATTTACTGCCGCACCAGCAATCGCAACCAGTGATTAATCACTGGGTTCTAAGAATACTATTAGAGCCGGCGCTAGATCTACTTAGCAACGAGGCAACCTTCTTTCGTATTATAGCGTAGAAATTATCCACACGCGCTAACGAAAACATGCCCAATGCACTGCAGTATCTAGGCAGCCCCAACAGTACCCTGAAACCATTATTATATTGGACCCGCAGGGCGTCTAGAGCCTTCCACGTATAAATAACCCACAGACCACCCGTGTAGAACGATTGGCAAAAAGTTTTGACCACAGTAATTTTAACCTCATTGCTACAACGAGCAAATCTGTGAGCCAACATGTTGCATCTCACTGCTAGCGCCCTGTGTTCCCGTTCAAGATTTACCTGATCTCTGAGGTCCTCGGTGAGATAGTGGCCTAAGTACTTAAATTGGGTTACCCTCTTAAGTGGCCTCCCATCACATAATGGCCGTCCATACAAGTTTGTTTAAAAATCACATAAAATCAGAATCAATTTAAAATGTCACACTATTTATGTAAAAATCGTCTATCTAAAATTAAAATCTCTGTAACATAAACATTTTAATTTATTTTTGATACAGTTGCTTTGATAAGAATTTCACGTAGACCGAAAAAAAACCAGGCAAGTGCGAGTGGGACTCGGGCACTGAGGATCTCCTACAAACTTGCCTATATAAATTATTCAATTCCTAAATTCAGTCTCACAGATAGTTCAAAAAAAAATATGATAAGTCTCAAACAAAAACAGTTTTCAGTTTTTTCCCTGAACTTGTGTTATAAGACTTTGCTTCATGCCTTTCAGGATTGTAGGTCAACGGTAAGTAACTTATAGCTTTTGATTTCCTAGTAACTGAAAAAAAAATGTGCTTAAACCGAGCATAAATGGCCTTAACTTTATATTTTGTTGACTTAGAAGTTGTTTCTTTTTCACAGCTACTTGAGGTTCTGTTATCTCAGTAATTTCTCTCAGTAACACCCACGCGATCTTGAGAAAAAGGGTCTTGACAGACAGACAGACTGCCAATAAAGTAATTCTTTAAGGGTTCCGTTATTATAGCATAGTCAGCCATAAAATTTTCGCACTGTTGGGAGTCAGACCTCCTCTCTAGGAGAGGGAAAGGGCTGTAATCCAACACGCGGGCCCCGTGTGGGTTGGTGAATGTCACTGTCTTCGAATTTTAATTCTAGGACATGTCGGTTTCGTCACGATGTTTTCCTTCACCGTTTTGACAGCAGTGGTGATGAAATAAATTACACAAAGTGATGCGCCTAGCTGAGTTTGAACCCACGACCTACAACTCGTAAGTAAGGCCATTGTCACTCGGCCGCCACTGCTCACTGCGTTACGGAACCTTTAAATAATAATCTAGTTATACAAACGCTTGTTAGTTGGAAGTGAAGCTAAAAGGCTTCCTTATAATTCTCTTTTGTCAACAACGTATTGTGTCTCAGTAATTGTGTTATAAGTGTGTCTGAACCAGACATTGTGCAGGCGTTACGAAGCATCAAGGCTACACAAGCTACAAGACTTAATAACAATAGTATCTTCTGTTCTTGGGTAGCTTTATTCATTATACAGGTTTTAAGTCCCACTAACAATAAGGAACGTTATTAAAACAATATTGAGAGGCCTCCACTTTAAGTGTGACCGAGCTGAATATGTCTGCTACATGAATATCGGGCGGTGGGTATTTCTCAATAAACAGTTTAAAATAAAAGGTTTAATATAAATATGTTGATAGCTTGTCACACCCCAAATTGGGTGATCTTTATTCATAGATCTACGTCAAAAAAATTACAGAATTAAGCCCCGAACTAAACTATGCATGTACCGATATATGCTGCTCTCAAAACGGTTAAGAAAAATATTGTGAGGAAGCCGATATAGCCTTTTTTATGGTGGGAAAAAATCATCCAATGACAACCCCCACTCTTGGGAGGAGCGGGAGATAGTGTCAAACTCTTACGGACTAAAAGACTCACCCTGTTCCTTCTAGCCTTCATACCGGGGCTCAAGCTCCCTTGCGGATAACCCTGGCCCCAGTAGGCTTCGACCCAGCTGGGTCCCTGTTGTTGCTGACAACTCCTTGAGGCGCGCGGGAACAGTGCGCGCCATCGACAACTTGGCATAGAAGATATAACATCTACCAATTTACATTGGACTCGCGTAGTGAATTCCCACTCTCTCTCAAAGTTCAGGATCAAGTGAGATCAAGGTTGAGTCCCAGCAGTGGGAACATTACAAGGACAATTATGCTTACGCTTATCAATATACGAGTATATAAAACTGACTGACTCTGACTAACATCAATCATCATCATCATCATTTCAGTCGATACACGTCCACTGTTGGACATATGTAGGCCTTCCCCAAGCGTCGCCACATCGAGCGTTCCTGTGCGTCCCGCATCCATCGGTTTCCCGCTACTAACACCAATGCACAGTCGAAACTACACGGCCTAAGAGCATGGAATTTTGCCCATAGATGTTGTTTTATGATGTTAGCGTGCACAATGAGAGGATTTTCCAAAAGGGATGAAACAAGGGTCCAAAATTTGTATGGAAAAAAGAATAGAATAGCAACTAGTGCACGTACTAGATGTATGCAACCTCTGTCCTTATAGTGGACCTCATATCTAAGCCCTATGATTACAATGTCCAAAAACAACAGTGTGTGTATTACTGTCAGCGCAAAGATACTTTGTTATTTAGCTGTTATATTAGTTTATAGTCTCTGGTAACAATAACGAAGACTACACACTACATAGGTCTCCACAGTAACTCTAAGAGTGAAATATTCGAGCAATATATCTTTTTTTAGACGTGGCAAGTCTATGTACTGTTGAATGTTTTCGCTTATTCGGCATGATATTAAAATTGTTAGGTAATGAGTTTGGAATATATTGTTGTGCAGAGTATGTTGAATTCGCTTAGTTTCTAAAAGTCGAGCTCGATATGGAGACTTGTCTGGGAATGTAACTACAAGAGACCTGTTTTAATATTTAGTTATGAATCTCTGCTTTAGGCAAACTTTTAAATACGTGTGACTTTCCAGTATTTGTCTACTAGATGCTGCCAGTAGCTTGGCCGTCGTGAATGTAGAATAATTTCCAAAAGGACCATACTCCAGAGATGAAAAAAAACATGAAAATACGTTCGATTATTGGAACATGAAGAAGTAACAAACCTGCCGGAGTCTGTGTTTCTTGATAGCTATATCCTAGGCGTCTTTAAGTCTTTAAGTTGCTTCCAGGCAAGCGTGCTCTATGTGTGTGAGATAGAGGTCAGACGAGAGCCTATTCATGATAATTAAAAAAAAAAAACCTAACCACACACTGACAAACTTTCGCCTCTCTAATATTAAGTATGATAAGTATGAGCTTGCTAGTCATTACCACATTCTCTTTGATCTTGAATGTGGCTTTCAGTGATTACATTATTAGTTTTGGCCTCTATTAATAAACGTAAATACTAAATCGGTATAAAGTATCTATTTCTCTGTATCCGCCACATCACTTAGGGTATTATTATCTATCATATTTTCTCTTCACTGAACACTCGTAATTTATTGTCACAGAACTTGGTATATTTATGAATTTCGCGACAGAAATAATCAGAAATCTCAAGGGAGATGAGAACATTGCGGATAATCACAGGATTTTTGACAATTTTAATATTAACGATACCTTTGGTGCAGTAGGTAGATAATTGGCTACTGCGCTGTGTATCGCGTGTTCAATTCCTAATCGGATTAAATATTTGTATGGTCGACAGATAGTTGTTCCCAATCTGAGCATCTTGTGCAAATATTTAAACTCACAAGATTTAAAATTTTTGTGTATAAATTACTCCAAAGTGCATAAGACTCAGGCCTCCTCTCTAGGAGAGGAAATGGGCCATAAACCACGACAAGGGCCCAGTGCGGGTTGGTGGATAACTCCAAGTGCATATAGGATTAATTCATAGTTTGAGGAAAGGCTTCTTTAAAACAAAAAGTAATCTACAAAGTACGAACTCAATTTTACTGCAAATCGGATTAGGTCTACCAAAAACCTTGGATTGGTTGAACTCTCTAGTCTGCAAAGCTAACCCAAAACAATCGGAGCGCCTTTTTTACTTTTTCGGCCAATTCCAAGTCAATATGTAAATAGCGGATACGTCACGCTAGCCTGCCGGGACTGTATGGAGAAAAGTAGAAAACTGTTATTTTTGCGAAACTACAAATAGTCAGTCACGCGACACGCGACCCGCTTCGACAAATTCAGTACAATGCACCAAATCGATGAAATTGCACGAAATTTTATTTAAATTTTGTGGTTAGTTATGACTTCATCGGTTTTCGATTGTGAAAGCACGAATTTTAGGTACTTTGTATGTTTATTTAATCATGTGGATGGAAAGAGAGGGCGGGGGCAGGGAGCAAAGAAAAGATGGACGAATAACAATGCTAAGAACGAAAATGCTGTGGTGGTCACACTTTCGGTGCGGGCACGCTCGGCGCAGTCTGTGCTTTGGTTCTTTTTAGGGTACAGTTCCGTTTCTCAAAAGGATACCTCCACGCGTTCTCGAGATAAAGGGTCTTGACAGACAGACAGACAGACAGACGGACGGACAACAAAGCGATCCTATAAGGGTTCCGTTTTTCCTTTTGAGGTACGGAACCCTAAAATCGTATATTTTGATATTCTCAAAGATCGAAATTCAAAGGGTACTTCCCGTTGACCCAGAATCCTGTTTGACACAAAGCAAGGTCTTATAGCACAGGTGTAGGAACAAATCTGAAAACAGTAAATTTTTTATTACGTACGTCAAAAAAAAATTGCAATTCGGAAAAATCTTCGAGGCTCCATTCGGGAATTGTAGTTTGCACGGAACCCTCGGTGCCCAGTTTTTTTTGCTTTGTGACGGTTGTAATCGTTGTGCTGTGTCTGTCCCGAATAAAAGTATTTATATTCTATTCTATTTAAAAAAAAAAGTCAGTGACAGCGTTAGGGTTGACAGGACAGAATGGTAAAAAAAAAAATATTTATTTATTTATTTAAAGCTTTATGCACAAAAAAAACTGTACAAAGGCGGACTTAATGCCTTAGGCATTATCTGCCAGTCGTCCTTAGGGTGGTGCAGAATCAAAACATGGCAGGTGCAACTTAATAAATAGACAAAACAGAAGAGAGACAAATATATACAATAGTAAATACATACTTAGATACATACATATAACAAAAACAATGCTGTTGTGAAAAAACAAATCCAACCAATTAGCTCGGTGATGATTCTACCAACATCTTGCGAATATGCTCACGTGCCTTCACCTTAATTCATTAAACCCCAAGCGAACGCCGGCGTTCGCGCACCTATTGTCTTTCAATTGTGTCTGTAAGAAAATCGTTGCACTGAACCCAAACAAAACAGGACAGCTGTCCTTGTCTTCATATTTATTCAATAAGTCGACATGTCCAGTTTAGGAGGTTCTCTTTTCGGAATTCGTACGTACCGTCTGGAAGACGTGGTGGAGGTATGCCTCGCTTAGGCGGAGCACCGCCGTGTACTCGTAGACCAGCGACAGAGATCTTTCGCGCCGGGCCTTGGTTCGCAGCAAGAAGGAATGGAATACGGTTGCCGCCTTCTGCGAAACAGTAATGCTAACGAAAGAGATGACCGTAAATGTGAGAGAATGGACATCTTCCCGCCCCAACAGCGATCACAGAAGACGTCTCAAGCATCGAAAGTCGCAGAGAAATCCTCGGTTATCAAAGGAGTGGATTTGGTAAATATTTATATTCAAACGAATTGAACGAAACTCAATGGCCGTAACGTCTACTAAACCATAAAATCAATAAGAATGATACAAGTGTATAATGTTGGTGATTACCGTTGAGGCGGTATTTAGATCCGAGCAGAGCCGAGGACGGTAATCGCCAATATTCACGTGTATCATACGACGTTTTTCGACACACTTGAGAAGAAAAATTTTACAAATTAATTAATTACAAAATTTTTGCCGCCATATCACAAAAAAAAACTGTTTTTTTTTTTTGTAATAATATATGGCGGCAAAAAATTGTTCTTTTTTCTTTTGCGCGCGCATCCAAAATGGCGGCCATAGACTAGCTACTCTAGCTAGGATGTTTGAATAAAAATAAGAATGAGGTAGCATTTATGTTTATAAACAAAAACAAATATTTTTGTTTTATGAAAGGTTTTATTTATTAAGCATGTAAAAGTTAAAGTAGTTTATTTAAACACAAATCAGCATAAAATAAGCAAGCAAGACACTAATTTGTACTATTGAACGCAATACCTAATATATATTTTTTTTTCGAAATTAATGTTTGATTTGAGAACAGAGGTTTAACAAAAAAAGATATCACTACATTATCACACTTGTGCATAATGGTAATCAAAAAGTCACAGTTTGGTTACAAGCTATATTATATACCTAAGAGTAGTGCAATTATAGTCACTTTCTGAGCAAGTGTGTCGAAAAATGTATTTTATCATTTAATTTACAAAACGTTCTGGGAACACATTTATTATAAACAGGTATAGTTAAGGAGTGCAATTTCCTGTGTGTTTCCTGGTATTTAAGTCAAGAGTGAATAGGTACCTACTTCTAGGCAAGCTTGCTCCATCGTAGACCACATCTTTACTTACCATCAGATTGTAGTCAAACGCGGGCATATAAATTAAAAAAAAAAAATAATTATTGTCTCCAAAAAATACAACACATACTTCTTCAACAGAATCTATTATAAACCTTGTTGACATTTTATATCAATTATATATTAGTGAGGAACATCTGTGTCTGAACTAGATAATAAAATCTGTATTTCAGACATCAGCTCTTCCCTAGATATAGACACCACTTAAATAAAGACAATGTTAACAAACTACAATAACTTATAAGATTATATATACCTATTTAAGATATTTAAAAATCGATGACATACATTGGAAATTAAAATTACAAGATGAAATTAAAATACAATAAGAAAATTAAAATTAAATTATTAAAGTAAATGAATTAAATTCAGTGTAAAATCAGATTATACAATTAAGACATCAAATCAAATTATTAAATTAAAATATTGAGTATCTAAATCAAGATTAATATTATATCAAAACAAAATATTAAAACATAAATCCAACATTAAACAGTCTTCAGTTCATATCTGTATTTACAACCACAGGCGGCAACAAGCTTAAAATTATTTGAAACCTAATTCCAAATTCAGTGTTTATTTTATCATTTTAAAATTCAGAGAGAATCACATTTTACGGTGCAAAACTGTGGTTACTGATTAAAGCTCTCTTTGCTGATAAGTGATGCCCAAAACAAATGTAACCTTAATAATATATTCATATACGCAACATAATATATATTATTTGAAAGGCTCCGTATTAAATATGTGGAGTTAAATACTAAAACTTTGGTATTAGGTGATAAAGCTTTCATAAAGCTACTCAATAAAAACTCATAAAGGTTCATAGAACATTTCAAAGGATATAATTGAGGAGCATTAATAAACAGTAGGATAAAGTGAGAAATGAGTATATTAGGGGAAGTTTGAAGTGGCGCCAGTGACTGAAAAGTTGAAAGGGAATCGTTTGTCTTGGTATGGTCATGTGAAAAGGAGGGATGAAACGCATGTTGCTAAAAAAGTTATGAGTTTAAATATGGATGGATGGAGGGGAAGAGGGAGGCCAAAGAAATGATGGATGGATTGTGTGAGAAGCGATATGAAAGAAAAGGGAGTTAGTGATAACGTGATGAGAGACAGGACAAAATGGAAGAAAAAAACGTGTTGCGCCGACCCCAAATAAAACGGGACTAGGGCAGGAAGATGATGATGATGATGAATAAACAATAGACCATAAAACCGAGATCAGAAACCATTTGGGCAAGCCAAATGGTTTCTGAAGCGACCAGCACGACGAAGCACGTAATCGGTTCAGAGATTTTTACATAGCAAAACTTAGAACACAATTTAGATAAAAACTTGTATCTTTCTAGAATAATTTAAATAACCATAAAATTCATAGAATCAAATGACCGAAGATTTTCAGCATAAAACATTTTGGCAACAGCCTAGACAAAGTTACAAAATAAGAACTCACTATAACTCGTGTTATATTGGAAAAAGGTAGAAAACATCGCCATTGATCATGTCGGCCATAAAATATACGGTGTTTTGTGAATACGTCGAATGTTCTTAATATTCGATGCATAGGTACTTGGTATAATGTACCTATATTAGATTATTATTCATGAAAATGTTATGTAATAAATATCACATTTATTATAAAGGTTTCGTTTGGAAGTGTGTGTATGTTTGTTACTTCTTCACGCTGGAACGGTTGAACGGATTTTGATGAAATTTGGTACTTGAATAGACCATGCCTTGGAATAGTAAATAGGATAGTTTTTATCCTGGGAGTATGTTCACTTGGTATAGTTTTCTACTATCACGCGGGCGAAGCCGCTAACATCATCTAGTATAGGAACGAGCAAATACACATAGCATCCAAGTAATTTCATCTGAAATATGTCCACTGTTGGACATAGGCCTCCCCTAAGAGTCGCCACAATGACCGATCCTGTGCGTCTCGCATCCACCGCATTCAAGCGACTTTCACTAGGTCGTCGGTCTACCTTGTGGGAGGCCTTCCAACGCTGCGTTTTCCGGTGCGCTATCGACACTCTAGAATCTTTTGGCCTATCGATCATCTGTTCTACAAGCAATGTACCCTGCCCACTGCCACTTCAGTTTGGTAATTCTTCCAGTACTACAACATCATTCTTAATCTATTTAAATACTTTTTAAAGCATGATTAAGTATCTATAAATGTGCATAAAATGGAACCTAATCTGACTGGGTCAGTCACTCACGCAGATTGCTCAATCAGCGCGCTTTATATATTTAACCACAAGTCTAACCCTTTCATACCCCAATTTTCAATCGCTCAGAAAATAATTTAAAACACCAGTTTCAAAAAACCCCAAATAAATAAATCAAGTGGGAACCTAAACCCCATTTTCTGCCTGGTATAATTCAACAAACCTTATAAAAAAATCTAATAACTCATCTGCTCATGTGTTTTGAAGATACTTAGTCTTATAAAACCTTAAATTTAGGGTTATTTTATACTTCCAATCTGCTGATTTTATACCAAAATATCTTATCTTAATGATTTGTGGTAAAACTTATCTTTACGACCAATAAACTTAAGTCCTTATAACTTTTTGTGATTCGTTGTCAGTAGCAATGTTGTGGTACTAAAATTATGTTCTAGATTATAAGTTTATGACTGATGTTTGTAACATTAAAATAATATTGGAAAAATAGATGTTAAACGCATTGGTTGAGCTAGAAATATAACTCACGTTGATATTATGTAATTGTGTAAATATGAGTATATCTTATAATAGGTAGAATATTATTTATTTTACCGATTTTTCAACTAAAATTATAATGTATTCTGAAACCTCAAACTATGTTTAAGGTAAAAAAAAACATTTATTTCAAAGAAACCATATAAATACATTTCACATAAAATTTATCAAACAGTCAGTCAGTCTAAAATTACTGGGCATGTGCAAATTAGGCTGTGCCCTGAGGGTTCAGTACAAACTTACCTATGTAAATAGTTCAATTCCCGAATGACTGGATGGAGACTTGAATTTTTTTTTGAATCGCAATAAAGTATTTTTTTTATGACGTAAACAACAAAATACTGTTTTCAGATTTATTCCTATATCTGTGCTAAAAACCCTGCTTTATGCCAAATTTCAGAATTCTTAGTCCTCAGAAAGTACGTTATGAATTTTGGTTCCCGGCCGTATCATTTCATTAACTTAGAAGTTTATTTTTTTTACAGTTTCAAGGAACTGCAGATCTAAGTTTATGGTTTTAATTTCAACTCGACACTTCCACGCGTTTCCGAGGTAAAGGGTCTTGATAGACAAACAGATAGACAGACAGACGGACAACAAAGTGATACTATAAGGGTTCCGGTTTATCCTTTTGAAGTACGAAACCCTAAATTAATATGAAAATTCGTACCCGTTAATTTTTTTCATGGCCACACCTACACCTAGATCTGGTATCACTGTCTAGACAGAAAGGTCAATCCTGGAATTATTTGATTACGTTAGAGACGCGATTCTGAGAAGATTTTAGCCTTCTATCTAATTTGGTCTCATTATTTTTATTTTTATCTTTTAGAAGTATTACGAGTATGATGAAATTATGTTTCATTAACTTTTTAGTTTATTTTTATAAAACAGTACTCTTATTTCTACTTTTTATGTTACAAAAATCTTTTAAAGTTACGTTATTACAGGGTGTCTCAAAAAGAAATAACTCACTTTACAAAAATATTATAATACCTACATTACTAGCTTTTGCCCGCGGGGCTTCACTCGCGCTCTTCCCTACACCACCCTACTATACCCTACTCTACCCTACTATACCCTACTATACCCTACTCCACCCTACTCTACCCTATTCTACCCAACTCTACCCTACTCTACCCTACTCTACCAAACTTCACATAAACCATGTACTAAATAGTCCGAACAAAGCCTAAACATTTGGTTTAGATAGGTGAGCCCGTTCTTGAGTTTACAACGAAAAGTCGCGTTATTTTTTATATATAATAGATATGTGAATTTACAAAATCGGACACTGAAGATATAAAAACCGGCCAAGTGCGAGTCGGACTCACCCATGAAGGGTTCCGTAGCAGCAAGTAACATAATATAAAAGTTCTTGTTATGTGTTGTAACTTTGATCGATGTTTTAATAATAGTGTAATTTTTTCGGTTTATGACGCATTAAAAAAAAAACTACTTACTGGATTTCGTTCAAACCAATTTTCGTTGGTAGTTTTTATAGTAATGTACATCATATATTTTTTTTAGTTTTATCATTCTCTTATCTTAGAAGTTAGAGGGGGGGGGACACACATTTTACCACTTTGGAAGTGTCTCTCGCACAAACTATTCAGTTTA
Source organism: Mythimna albipuncta (assembly GCA_929112965.1). Taxonomy (NCBI): domain Eukaryota; kingdom Metazoa; phylum Arthropoda; class Insecta; order Lepidoptera; family Noctuidae; genus Mythimna; species Mythimna albipuncta. The sequence continues at coordinate 32,499,924 of OV815959.1, forward strand.
GAAAAAAATGATTTTAGAAACCTCAGTATCATTTTTAAAGACCTATCCATAGATACCCCACATGCATGGATATGATGAAAAAAAAATTTTGGAGTTTCAGTTCTATGTATGGGGACCCCCAAAATGTATTGCTTTTTTTCTACTTTTGTGAGAAAATCTTAATGCGGTTCACAGAATACATCTACTTACAAAGTTTCAACAGTATAGCTCTTATAGTTTCGGAAAAAAGTGGCTGTGACATACGGACGGACAGACAGACAGACAGACAGACAGACAGACAGACAGACAGACAGACAGACAGACATGACGAATCTATAAGGGTTCCGTTTTTTGCCATTTGGCTACGGAACCCTAAAAAAGAGTTTTAGAAAAAACTTTGTTTCAATGAGTTTTTTAATTTCTAAAACTCTTTTTTCTCTCTTCGCGGCTTTAGCACTCTTCAAAACGTTTTCTTTATTGTAATTGAACGCGTATACATATCACCGTAAAACTGCTAACTATAAAACGATGGGGGCGAAGAGTTCTGGAGTGGCGACCACGTACCGGACGACGCAGAGTTGGAAAGGCAACAAGATGGCCAGATGACCTAGTGAGGGTAGCGGAAATGCGATTACCGCTACATCGCCTATCTTGCATTTTAAGCCTAAACGAAGGCCTACATTTTGTTACGCTGATAGATTTTCAACTCTTGGCGCTGAGCCAAACGTTAAAAACTCAGAAAGTGCGCTTTTATGTAGGAATTCATTTAAAAGTCGCCTAGAAAAGAGGGGTGAGGCTTTTCCCCAGTAATTAAACAAAATAGGTAATATATACCCATAGCGTTAGTACAAACGGCGCAGTCTATTGATCGCTTTCCATACAAACCACAGTAATTTGCGTCTTAGTGGTAGATTTTCCTGGAATTGGTCAAAGACGGACGGTAGTGAGAGGTGTTCCTCCCATAACTTACATTTTCACCATTGATGGTCGAACCCGAATGATCTGTGTGCAGCTAAGAAAACCCAAGTAGGCCGTTGTAAGCACAAACTGACAAAATAGGAATTTCTAGACCTCTCCGACACCCAGTGCGAGTGCGGTGCTTCTGACCCGACGATGGGCCAATTACTAGAGCGTCCAAAATGTCTACATCTGCACTTTGGAGGACCTTAAAACGTACTACCTACTAGAGCCTAAATTACCTTTTTATTTTTATGACGGGAAAAAATCATACAGTGACATCTATTGGCTCTTGGGCGGAGCGGGAGATAGTGTCAGACTCTTACTGACTAAAAGACCCACCCCGTTCCTTCTAGCCTTCATACTGGGGCTCGAGCTGTCTTTCGAAACTAACCCTGGCCCCAGTAGGCTTCGACCCAGCTGGGTCTCTGCTGTTGCTGACAACTCCTTGAAGCGCGCGGGAACAGTGCGCGCCGTCGACGACTTGGGCTTGGTCAGGACAGTTACCGGACGGCGGGACGGCGAACTACCCATTGCTCATTGTCCGCAAGCCCGAAGGCTAGAAGGAACGGGATGGGTTTTTTTAGTCAGTAAGAGTCTGTCACTATCTCCTGCTCCGCCCAAGGGCGGGGGATGTCAATGCATGATTCTTCCCATCGAAAAAAAAAAAAAAACCCCTAAGACGAAACAGGGCTCCAAATGTATGGAGAAACGTATTTCCACACAAGCGAAGCCGCTGGTTGAAGCTAGTCATGTAATATGAAGCAAAACATTTTTCAGTGTCACAATATTCTACACAACATTCTGAAAAAATGTCTACAGTATACAAACTTGTGCTTACCCTCCGTTTTTTACCGTCATGGTGGTAGCACAAACTTCCTTCATTAGCATAATAGTGCCAGATGCGGCACTTATCTGAGAATTGCTGTGCAGCTAGCCTACGGTCCAAACCTCAGAATAGGGACGGCGTACACGGACATTCTGCTTAGAGAGCCGAGCTTGTTTTAAAAATATTTTTGTCACTTTAATTTTTCCTTTTAACACACATTCCTGTTCTTTTTTTTGAGTTAATCCGCTTTAGGGTGAAGCAGGAAGGCGTGCCATACTTTTACTAACTAAAACGCACCTATATCCTTCAGTTGTCCGTTGAGTTCCAGGATCACGATTTTCCTTTCAGAATTTTCTCGCGGCACTCGAGGAGTTTATGAAAGCGAAACCGTGTTCAAGTTTTAATGTTTTAAAATAAACACCCTAAACTAAGAATTACTCTCGTATCGTAGGTGCCTTCACGAATATGTGAACTTACCCACACAAGGCACCAAGACGCAGAACATCATATAACTATTAGTAAGTACCGTTGAGAGATTCGAGTCATTGATACGCATCGCAGCAGTCTTGGGTTGTCAGATTCCATTTCATAATTTCCCACCTTCTTCTTCTTAGCGTCATCATCATCATCATCATTTCAGCCAATAGACGTCCACTGTTGGACATAGGCCTCTCCCAAGTATCGCAACAAAGATCGAATCTTCGATCGATTCAAAATTAGTTAAATTCCTTGCCTGGCCCAGAATTCGGCCACGGCAATGCCGTCCGCTGATGCTGTCATTAGGGCCCTAAGTGATGCAGGCCGCAAGGTGGGACATGGTCTGCGGAGAGACGCCGCGCAAACACTGCAGATCGGCACCATCCAAGAACCCCCACCTGTGGAGATTGTCCCACCTGAAAAAAGTTATGAAATTATGTTTTCATTTACTTTTCTGGCACCTTCAGCCACTCGGCAATCTTCGGTTGTTGTCGTGAGCCATCAGAAGATGACCAAGTGGCCGTGTGCGGGACGTAGCGTAGACCCTCGCTACTTCGCTATCGATTTTTGAACGTGCAGACGTACGGCGATGCGCCACCGGTACATGGTGGACATTCCACCTACATGCACAAAACGTTTTGGGAACACATTCATTGTGCGTACAGCTATGGAATGGAATACCTTGCCGGAGTCTGTGTTTCCTGATGGCTACAACCCGGGAATCTAAAGTGTTCCATCGTCGACCGCATCGTCGGTTTCCACCAGGTGAGATAGTGGTCAAACGCGAACCTATAAACAATAAAAAAAAAACGATACTTTTTGTCCCAAGATTATGGTTCATAGTAAATAAAACTGTGTAAAGTTACAACAATAAAAATGAAAGTAATGTTTTGGAGTGTGCTTACCAACATCGAATATATACTGTAACTAGTCAAGTATTAAAATCATTTTAAATTATATTCCATTTACTTTTAAAATTTAGTCTGTTGGTCTAATACTAGTCTCAGTCGGAAAGCTGCTCGTTCTCTTAATCAGCGTCAGCACGACTCTGCTTTGTATTCAGATTAGAATACGGGAACGCCATTAAATTTGGCATCGGAATAGTAGGGTCAAATGGGGCGTTTACACGCTATCAAATGCTGAGTGGACTGATAAGGACCGGGAGAGAGCTACGCAATTAAGTTTGGGAATTGGAAACCACCTGAGTTTGACTCTTACAAAAAACAGTGCTTATACAACTCTTTTAACGGGAATAATGCTCACCCTTTAACACGTGTATTATAAAATTAAGTTACAATTATAATTTAAGTACTGCAACTTAAGACGCAGCGCAAACAATGACGCTTTATGTTCCAGTTACTGACACCAACACTTTTTGATCGTTCTGCGTATATTGTGTTAAATGGTAGCTAGGTACTAGACACAAAAGTGGCGACGTTCACGCCCTGCTTTACTTAAATGCCCTTAGGTAGTGTTTTCTTAAGAAATTAGTTATCTTAATATTACAATTGTAGGCAAATAACATCGTACTACGAGTATATGGGTAGGGCATTGTTATAATATTTGAATCTAGCTACGCGCGCACACATAAACATGTTAGTGACGCAATCAAGATTTATGTTGATTGTTGTTGATTTGTGTTTAAGTTTATTGTATTCTATTTAGCAAAATAATTATTAAAATTGTGTTATGATAATAAAATAATCTGTTATAGAAATAGCTGAGATCGATTCGAAGACCTCCCTGCCTAAGTTAAAACGATGACCTAGTGAGGATGGCGTGAGTTCAATGTATGCAAGATGCACATGACTAGTGGTGGTGGCGACGCTGGGGAGAGGCTTGTGTCCAGCAGTGGACTTCTTTCAGCTGAAGTAATGGAGTGGAGTTATATCAAGTTAAGATATTGGAGCTTAACATTTCGGCAATTAACTTTACGTTGGCAATTTCAAAACATTTTTACGCTTTCTCCAAACAAACGCAATAGTCAACCTAAAATCATATTCAATACTTTTCATTGTAAAAATTTTGTTAAAATAACGCCGACCAAGAGTTGTAATTCGAGTGGTACAGAAGCGAAAATAAAGGTACGGTTAAACCAACGCGTTAAACATTCAATTGTATTTTTAAGGAAGTAGCTTATGCGTGTTTGTAGTTTGACAACGAGATGTAGCGTGACTTATTATACACGCTTTAACAGAGCCTGGCATGATGTCCGCTGTATATCTCTCTAGAGCTCTCTCAATCTTTGTATTTCATATGAACAATATTGCCAAGGCATTGTCTCTCGGCTTGTAGATAATTGAATACCTAGCATTCATTATATAAAATCAGTTGCGTGGTCTGACATTGTTTGTTTATTGCTTGTTATTCACTCATCACCCACAAAAATACACAGTAATCGATATCCTGAACCGACATTATTTCATTGAACTACGTTGTGATCGCGGTCTTTACAAGACTTACCAGTGAAGCACTAATTGAGTTTATAATGCTGACTGCTAGATCACGCAAACTTGCTGACAAACTCTAACGCGTACTGGATACCGCACGCTTTTTCACTCTCTGCTGTGTTTCGACCAAGTGAACGAACGATAATGAACGAACTGAAAGAAGTGATTCGAGCCAGTATGTGGTTTCCATCGACAATTTCTTTGTCTGTCTGTTCCGTTTGCATGTCTGTAGCATAAGCAGCCTTGTAATCTTCCCACTGCTGGGACTCAGTCCTCCTGTCTAGAAAAGAGTGTAGGGCGTAACCTACCATGAATTTGAATTTAACATGCCTCCGAATTTTTGGTTCTAGGACATGCCGGTTTCATCACAAAGTTTTTCCTAACCGTTTTGAGAGCAGTGGTGATGAAATAAATTAAACAAAGTAATGCGCCTAGGTGGGTTTGAACCCGTGACCTACATCTCGTAAGTCGAGGCCGTTACCACTCAGCCACTACTGCTCCTTTGCTGGTTTGTCATAAAAACAACTAAGGTTCTACAACAGAGAACGCCATCACGAACTCATGTTGATCGCGCCAGTTTGGTCGTACCTTTAATGCAAAGTGCGGTGGCAGTCCTTGCACTTTTTGGTCATCTCGAGAACTCGCGAAGTCTAGTGCGGCTGCAATCTGGGTGCTTGAAGTTTGAACTCCTAATTTTAGTAGAGGAACTTCACAGTTGCGGCAAAAACCGTGAGAATTTTAGATTGGAAATTGTATTTTGCAGTTTGAAGGGAATTTAAGAATGAAAAAAGAGTTGAAAAAGTTTTTAAGATTAACGACCTCCTCGGAGAACAGAGCTTCTGACCAGACCAGAGAGCCTAACATCTCTCCGGCAGAATAATCTGCCACCGGGACACAAACTGCACTGGCTAATCCAGAAATATCTGAACCGTCTGTGAGCTTAGGTTGGCCGCTGCAGAAATAAAATGTAGTCGATGAGGCGTATCAGTTTAACTCGTACCCTTGACCCATCACAAAGTGGCTAAAATACTGGCCACAAAGTTTACTGGTCAAGAAGTCAAATATTGGATACCAAGAAGAAGAAGATGAATTTTGTCTGGAATAAGAAGTGTTATGGATAAATTCAATTTAATTACCAAATTCGTTGAAGTTAGTAAATCTTTTTTGTTTGCTCATCCTTCTAAATTGGTTTGCAGAGAGTAATTAATGACGGAACGAAGAGTTACGAGTACATAATCCACGCTCGCTGTATATATCGCTATATTTGACCAGCGCAACTTAAATTAATTTCCAAACTCAAGAACTTGCCACATTCCTGTGACAGCAAAAAAATCGGCCAAGTGCGAGTCGGACTTGCGCACTAAGGGTTCTGTACCATTATTTGTACAACATTAGACACTATAATTTAGCCAAAAAAATCACGTTTGTTGTAGGGGAGCCCCTATAGATATTTATTTTATTTTCAAAGTGAGTATACAACTAAATATTCTGTGAATATTTTAAGCATGTACCTATTGAAGTTATTGTCGAGCAAAAATCTGCAAAAAAATAGTATATAAGTAAGTATATGGGAGCTCTTAAAATATTTATTTTATTCCGTTTTTAGTATTTGTTGTTAATATATAACGGCAACAAAATACATCATCTGTGAAAATTTCAACTGTCTAACTATCAAGCTACATGAGATACAGCCTTTTTTTCCGATGGGAAAAATCATCCTATGACAACCCCCGCTCTTGGGCGGAGCGAGAGATAGTGTCAGACTCTTACTGACTAAAAAACCCATCCCGTCCCTTCAAGCCTTCATACCGGGGCTCGAGCGCCCTTTCGGATAACCCTGGCCCCAGTAGGCTTCGACCCGGCTGGGCCCCTGCTGTTGCTGACAACTCCTTGAGGTGCGCGGGAACAGCGCACGCCGTCGACGACTTGGGCTTGGTCCGGACAGTTACCGGACGGCCAGACAGCGAGCTACCCATTGCTTACTGTCCGCAAGCCCGCGCCTACGGTGGCCAGAAATCGGGATCAGTATCCCGGCGCCGGCGGCTTGAGATACAGCCTGGTGACAAACAGACAGTGGAGTCTTAGCAAAAGGGTCCAGTTTTTACCCTTTTGGGTACGAAACCCTAAAAAAATCCGGATTCCAATTAACCTGATATCCCTAACAAGTCCGATGACCGGACGACAAAGAGAGCTGACCTATAAACCTACTCTATTGACGGGCTCGATGATGACAGCGCAAAAACTGCTCCAATCTAACTGCCCGAGTTAATTAAGTTGTAGCTTCATGCTTCTCTCCTAACAGGGTAAGCTGGCTGGCTTCCACACATCAAAATTTAAATTTCTTAGCCATCAAGATTTTAGTCGTAGTTGGCACCAAGAGAGAGCAGTGGTGGCCGAGTGGTAGCGAAACCGACTTACGAGCTGTAAGGTCGCGGTTCGAAACCCAGCCAGGTGCATTACTTTGTGTAATTTATTTCATCAGCACTGCTCTCAAAACAGTGAAGGAAAACATCGTGAAAAAACCAGCATGTCCTAAAACCAAAAATTAGAAGACGTGTGACATCCACCAACCCGCACTGGGCCCGCGTGGTGGATTACAGCCCATTTCCTCTCCTAGAAAGGCGTGAGTCCCAACAGTGGGAACATTAAAAGGCCGAATATGCAATGCCACCTGCCTCTCATGCATAAGGTTGCGAGTTGTGACGACGACGAAGTGGTATAACGCGAGTCTATATTACATACCTATTTAAGTATGCTAATATCATAAAGCCGAAGAATTTGTTTCTTTGAACGCGCTAATCTCACAATCTACTCTTTTTTTTATCTGATATAAACAAGTTCTGACTACGATCCCACCTGATGATAAGCAGTGATGCGATGGTTGATGGCAAGGCGCACTAGTTTATTAAGAGCCTATTCATTCTAGCCACCAAAAAAATGACGAGACGAAACGCTTAGTCCGCACCGTTACTCGTTAAGCTGTATAATATCATGCTAAGACTTACAGCAGCACAGGAAAAGCCAAAGTTGCGGGTTGCGGGACAGCTAGTCAATGGTAAAAAAAGATTAGCTGTTTCAAAACTATCTAAATAGAAACACAAAAGAAGCTTTAACAAACTAAAATAAACGGCATTAATTCAAAGCAACAGAACGGTTCAACAACGGTTTAACAAAAAGACGAGATAATTAGAAACATGTCCGATGGGAAATCTTTGCAACCACTTAAAGAAAGGGACCTTTTCAGGGATTGAATGTTAATTTAAAAAAAGGCTTGACTTAGCAAATAATCGCAACCGTTGCGGTAGTTACAAACAGTGGCGTAGATAGACCTGCAGGGGCCCTGTTCCAAATATTTTTTATGTTTTTTTTTTGTTGCTTGGTTCGCGCTTGACCGCTATCTCACCTGATGGAAAGCGACGACGCGGTCGACGATGGAACGCACTTACTTAAAAGAAACCTTTTCACTATCGACTTAAAGATTTCCGGGTTGTAGCTATCAGGAAAACTCCGGACTCCGGCAAAGAATTCCACTCCCTAGCTGCACGCACAATAAATGTGTTCCCAAGACGTTTTGTGCATAAAATGTCCCTTATTTTCTTATTAATAAGAGAATTGAAGGTTGTAGATTTCATCTTACAAATTTTTGCGAACATCGGTGCTCCTGTAGCCCGGGGGCCCTACAACATTGACACAACTGATACGGCGGCAGCTACGCCCCTGGGTACAATGTAGTTTCTAGTTAATTTAGTTAAGTGGATAATTGTTAGCATGTGCAAGTAATTAGAGGCAATAAAAAGAAATGGCGTATTGCTGCTATTCTCGTTAGCGATGGCCTTGCAACTTATACTGTTATTGTTGTTGTAAACTATTATTAAAAAACAATTTTATATGCTTTCTAATAGGTATACAATAATAAGCTTTTGCGAATAGCTAAAGTTATAATAAGCTAATTGGGAGGGCTAATGGAAGGCTAACTTCCGTTTTTTTTAATGCTTATTTCTTAAAGGTTACTGTATAAACAGACTTCTTTTAATAGCTTTATTCGCCTATAACAATCGGTATTGCTTTCTAAATAACGAAGTCAGTCATAATTAACGAGCGTCTCGAACGAAAGCTAAGATAGGAGAGGAGCGGAACTCCCGCCTTAGCCTTCCCACCTACCTGTCCGTGTCGGCATGCCCTACAATTTCGAGCTCTCTTCACACGCTCTCTGATTAAGAATATTTAGTTGGCGTTGTGAAAAAGACGACTTGGTTTATTAAAGGTTAAACTATCTATTTTTCCCATTGCTTATTTATAAAATGGGAAGTTTGATTACGCGGCCAATGAAGAAGTGTGTGGCTTAGACTAATAATTTCACTTTTTTCAGGTGACTGTTTTTAGTCCACCAATAGACTTTTTTGTGGGAAATCACCAAATGACATCACACTCTTACCGACTTTAACGAGCTTGTGTTCCTCAGTTTCTTTTTGCGTTCCCGAGTCATGGTCACTCTATCAAACGCGCCTGCAGCCTTAGCAGGCATCGGCCCTAACTGATCTGACATCTCTTTGAAGTTTTGTACACTACGCAACGTCTACTCAGGCCTGATTTATACCGCTCGTCCAGAGCGCGGGCTACCGATTACTCGTCGTCCGCAAGGCCGCACCTACTGTGGCCGATAGTCGTCCTGCGACTCTCGTCATCCGAGGAAAATAATATTGTAGTGACATCTATGGCGCTACATAAGAACTACGAAGAAAATACAAAATTCTGCATCGCGCAATCAAAGTTCTCCGCGCGATTTGAACATATACGACAGCCCGAAATCATCTATCGGGCAGTAGCCCACAAGACCATAACACCTGTCTGGTCGGAGGATCCTCGCTGATCGCCCCCACGAGGGCACGGCGATGCTCCGCCCAAGCAGGGCACACCTCGACTGTGTGCTCCACTGTGTCCTCCGGGCGTTCCGCACAGTGGCGACACCGGGGCGTCACTTCCGCATGAATCGAGTGCAGGAAACTCCCGAACAAACCATGTCCGGTGAGTACCTGCGTCATGCGGAAGGTAAGGACGCCGTGAGGTCTTTCCAGCCACGCCTCAAAGAGGGGACTTACCGCCATGATTGTGGCGTACCCAACTTATTCATACTTGCATACGAACACATACCTAGATTTTTAAAAACTTTTCTTTTATAATATTAATATGATGTATTTGGGCTAGTAACAATAAACATCCACACCACATGGTCATTCAATCAAAAATCAAGGACTAAATAAATATAAACGGTTCATTGTTTTAGGAAAGCGAAAAAAAAAATCCAATCCACAAAAACCACAGCGTTGTTTCAGGAAGGCCAAAGCTCAATAATTCCGTTCATTTCCCGTAACTCACATTTATTTACTTTTACAGAAACAAACGTTCCATTTATCCCACATAACATGAATCGAAAATAATTATACCTCGGCTCTACGACATTTTCCGAATAATTTGACCCGAAAACCTCTCTTGTGTATGACGGGGAACTGGCCAAGACGTCTTAGCGACGTCTTTCTTGATCGTTCATGTGTAAAACGCGAAAAGTATTCCCAATGACGTCGACAAAAGGTTTCTAAAATACTCTTCAAATTGTCGTTTGTGTCCAAAAGTTGTTTAAGTTAGTTTTGGATACCGAAAAGGGTAACAAGCTGTAACAGGCGAAATCGGAATCAGCGAATCGTTGCGTTTATTTTTAGCCGAAAGGTCGATTCGATAATATTTGAATTGGTAAACTCTGTTTAATAGGGTAATCTATATTAACCTATCATAGTTTATTTTAATTTAAGATAACAATAAGTTAATTTAAGATAATAATTTTTGAAAACGGGTTACTCTGAAGTATACGAGTGTCTTTGGATTAACTTCGAATACCTAATAGGTTTAAATAAACTTTACATTAAAGGTACTTTATTCTTTTTCGAAACTAAGTATTTATTGGTTTCTTTTGTATTTTGTATTTTCTGTATTATCACAGTACTTATAACTGTTAATAAAATAATTGTTGCTAATAAAAAAGAAATTGTGGTTGCAATGTTTTTGTTAAGCCTCCTCTCTGGGAGAGGGAATGGGCCGTAATCCGTATTTTTTTTTTTTTATTAATTTAAGCTTGTAGCTTAAATTAATTCGAGTTTAAAAAAAAAAATGTACTGAAAATGTGTTTCATGTACCGGATCGACCCTCCACGGGATTAAAACGATCAAAATTTAGCAGTGTATAATAAATGTACCTACAGTAAGGTTTAATAATAATAACTTACATACTACGATTAAGTTCCCTAAATATAAAAACACAGAATACTTAAAATATATTTTTTTAGGGTTACATAGCCAAAAGGTAAAACGCAATCCTATTAACTGTAACTGTCTAGTTATCACCTAGATCTATCTGTCCGTTTGTCACCAGACTGCATTTCATGAACCGTTACAGCTAGATTGTTGAAATTTTTACAGATGATGGACTTCTATTGCTCCTATAACAAAAGATACTAAAAACAGAATAAAATAAATATTTAAGAGTTTCTTCCCATAAAACAAACGTGATTTTTTTTGCAGTTTTTCCTACAAACTGTACGGAACCCTTCGTGTGCGAGTCCGACTCGCACTTAGCCTAGTTTTTTTTTTTTCTTAAATAATATTATGCTTAAGAGAGGTTTCATTAGTTACTTTCAAGGCACTTATTTTTTGGGCAACTGTCAATGTTTTTAAATGTTCATTTTCAGGCTTACATAGGTACATTAAAAAGTCATTAAGAGCTTAGCTGCTTGCAAGTTTGGTAAAATAAAAATGCTCTTTAAATTAAACATCAACATAATAACAAATGCGGCTCGAGTACAAAAATGCAAGTCAACTAAGAACATCCCATTGTAAGGATCTGCAAGAGAAGGGTGATGATGTGATCAAGGCATAAGAGAAAGCGATTATATCATTATTTTGAGAGGGACTCAATATTTTTGGGTAGAACTCATAGTTCATAAGAAATGCTGCTCATATCATATAGATATAAATCTACGAGTAGGTATACGATTGTTGAAAGTTCTGTCTCTTGTATAGAAAAGAAACCAGAGTTCTAACTATGAGAATGTTACATTCGATTAGGTATTGTGTCCCAAGATGATGGGAGTAGCTACAATCCCAGGTTTTCCATTACAGAAAATATTTGTAAAAGGTAGAAGCAGAGGTCTACTATCTTTAGCAATTATATCTGAATTTCAGAAAACAATTCGGTCAAACAATTCAGAACAATGCGGAACAAAAATAGTCTAGCTATATTGAGTGGCATCCGTGCTAATATTATAAATGTGAAAACAAACCAGGTGTTAGTTTAATCGTGAAAACACAGTCAGACTGTGTTTCCAGAAACATTTAAAGTTTTTTTTTTAATTCACATTTGGGATCAAGTTATGTAAAATATTTAATTTAGCAACGGACCGAATGTCAACAAAGCGTGCAGGCGTTATCTCTATTTTTCCGTTGCCTCTTTATTAAACACTGCCCTTTACCTACGGCTTTGCCTGCGTAAATAAAATATGACCTATGGCATTCAGAAATAAAACAGCTTTCTATCGGTGAAAAATTTTACCAATCGGACCAATACTTTTAGAGATTACCTTCTACAAACAAAAAACTATAGCTGTTTATATATTAATATAGATTGCAATGGATTGCATTAAATCAAACATAAAGCTTCTAAATCATGGTCAAGTTGACGACAGACAGATCTAGAAGAGCTCTCTTACGCTTAACAAAAGTCGCTAAGCGCTTGTATCTCAAGCCGCCTTATAATGAAGACCCTTCGCCGTTGGTGATTCAGGGATTCTACTGGCGATAATGGCAGATAGCCTTAATCACAGTCAGGGTACCGCCGGCGTTTCGGCTAATTGTACCCTTTGCTTTTTGCCGCTGTCTAACGCCCGAACTGCCGAGTAAGGCCCAAGTAATTGCCAAAAACTAGTTTTCTGCCTAATTTTTGAGATGGGATTTGGAAATTTATCTTTTAGTGTTCTGTGAAGATTGTTTGTTTGCAGGTGGTTTTAATATTTATTTTGTTTTTGTTTTCTGTTTTTACAGAGATTTGATTGGCAGATAGGTTTTGTGCTAAAATTAGCTGCAATCTTACATTTAATTGATTTTCATAATATTGCCTTATAACAAAATTAGTTATTTATGGTGGGTTTTGTTGGTTGTTTTATTACTATCACTTCTCATACAATAATATTTTAATAACAGAAAATTCTGATAGAGTGGTCGTATGTTATTAATTCATTAAACCCAAAGCGAACACCGGCGTTCGCGCACCTATTGTCTTTCTATTGTGTCTGTAATTACCACGATTGAAAAGTTAAGCTGCCTTCAGATTGAACACCGAAGGGGAATTGCAAAGTAGGCTGAGATATGTCTCGGCCTACTTGCGCTGGACCTGCTCAGGTTAGGAGTAATAGTAACAAGTCACTGAAATACCTTGCGACTCTTTGATGCCTCTCAAGCTAAAGAGAAAACTTACTAGTTCATGATAGACCTCTCGTACAAATCAGTCTGTTAGGCTGTGAAAAGGGCAAGAAAAGAGATCGCATATAGCGGAGATGAGAATATTGAAATGGATGTGTGGATTAACGAGAATGGTTAAAGTGAAGAAATAAGTACAATGGAGAAAGGTTGCTGGAAGAAAATTCATTGCTGAGGTAAGTTCACTTTTGTACATATCATCTGTTTCACCGGGTACAATAAAGAATTAAGAAATTAAAAAAGTTTGAAGGGTTACCGATGACTAAAAAGTTATAAAGGGGATCGTTTGTCGTGGTAACGTCATATGAAGATAAGGGTTAAAACATCTAAATTACTAAAAACAGTCCTGAATATAAAAGAGGGAGAGGGAAAAGAAAAAATGAATATTTTTAGGTGGGCAATCACTCATTGAAATTGATCACTCCCTCCCTTGGGCAGAGCGTGTCAGACTTTTACTGACTAAAACCTACTCCTGTTCCTTCTTTGCTTTCGTTCCAGGGCCCCGTGGTTCTCTTTCGCACAACACATGAAAAGATGGGTAAATTATGTGAAGAATAGCCAACGACATAGTAGACGGTAGATTTGATAGAATAGAAGAAAAAAAAACATGTTGTGTCGACTTCAAATAATATGAGACAAGAAGGGCAGAAAGATAATGATAAAGTGTTACGCAAAGAAGATAAATGAAAATTTTGTAACGATAGAACAGGATAAAAGATCAAGAGTCCAGTCTCAGTATCATAAATCATCGCGAACAGAGTGCAAAAAGGTTGGCGAGCTAAAGATTTATACGAGAATCTTACAAAGGTCAGCCGTGACTTTGGCCGCATTAATTATATTTGTATTTCGTCTAAAATTAAACCCTTTTCTCCATTTCCTTCAAAGCAGTTTTTTTTACTTTAACGTCACGTAGGATTAGTTGAAGTCTTATCGGGTTTTTTTATCGTTGGTAAAGTTGAATAATTAGGTACAAAAAATAAAAATATGGTTTGGTTCTTAGTAAAGTTTTTGTTATAAACCTCGATTTTACAAACATAAGCTGAACATTTAACTAATTATTTTTAATATTAATCCGTTCGTCACGATATTACAAAATCAATCAACATTTTGAAGGTTCCTAAGGCCCCCGCCCGCGGCGACTTTTTGTGGCGATGCTGTAGCGCGTTCTCATCGATACAGTCGCGATGCTGTAGCGCGTTAGTAACGTTGGCATCTTTTCTATAGCGCTTGCAAATGCGACTAACGCGTGTTAATAGCGAAGCCGTCGCGCGCTCACGAAACGCGCGACGGCATCGCTATAAAAAGTCACCGTAGGCGAAGGGCCTAACTGTTTCAATAGTTAATGTTTTTTCTATAATTATTGATAAAAATAAAATAGTGCATATCTCCCGCACTAGTTTATAAAAAGAAGCCTGTCTCTAAAGTAATGGTCGATCAGATAGACCGTAGATTCCCAATGAGGGTGGTACCGCCCCCTTTTGGGAAGTAGCGGGTCTAAAGGCAAATGAAAGGACGTTATGTCAACATGTATGTGTGTATTTTTAAATAATTAATAATCATTTACGACCACAAGTAAGACGATTAAACAGAGAAAGAGAGAGAGACAGAATTAATTTTTAATTTGTGATTATAAATAGATAATAGACAGACGTATAAAATTGGTATAATTAACTATTATTCAAAGTGGGCGTTGGAATTTTGTTTTCTTGTAAAGGAGGCAGTCGTTCATAAAAGGTTGGGAAACTACGTGATAGACGGACAGACAGACATGGTCAAACTATAAGGCTTCCTTATTAAGACTATGGAACGCTGTAAAACTGTGTACTGAAGCACAAAAACCTTCTCCAAACACAGTTACTTGCTGTAGTATCGATGTGTAGTGAACCTGATCAAGTTTGGCACTGGCCCCGATCGGACCGGTGGCGGACGTAATACGCCGCTTGTTATACCCTTCACTGCGTATCGGTATAACTTTTATATGTAGTTAAGCAGTGAATGATACAAGTTTGTTATGAGATTGTTGTGAAAACGATCTTCTTTTAATTGCTATTGTGAGGAATGTTATCACAACTCAAAAATCAAAAGTTGAGGAAAAGGCGAATAAAAAAATTCTAAACCCAACACTAATATTATAAAGAAGTAAAGTTTGTTTTTTTGTTTGTAGGAGGTAATCTCTGAAAGTACTAGTCCAATTGTTAAAAAATTATCACCGATGGAAACCTGCTTTAATTCTGAGTGACATAAGCTATTTATTTATGTTTGCTGGTTTATTTATGTACTCGGGCGAAGCTGCGGACAAAAGCTAGTAATAAATAAAAATAGGTCACCTGTGGGCAAATAATCGAATTACAAATATGAGAATATCTCAGCTTAAAGTATGACGAATTGTTAAATTAATAGCATAATTATTATCAGCAAACAATTATTTCTTTAATTGTGACTCTATTTAAGCGGTCGTGCGATATGTATATTTATAAGGCAAAATCCTGAAATTGTTCTTAAAAACGTTTTTAAGTACAAAAATTAATTATTCTTCAAGTTATGAATAAAGTTTGTGTTTGTGGTGGGCCCATAAAACGTTTTGCCAACCACACTTACAGTTTTCCGTGCCAAAACTATGGTAAAACTTGTGCGTGTAGTAAGCCTTTGAGAGGTAGTGGCCAATGTACAATCCACGCGTTTTCGTAAATAGGAGCGGATATTTAGTCAATATCATATGTTTCAGGAAAAGTGGAGCCAAATAGTGTCAGATTTTTGACCCAAGGACGGGAAACAGAGTAGGGGAAAACACTTTGTTTATTCTCGTGTCGATCTGATTAAAATTCGCCGCGGGATTCCGATTCCGGCGGCGAATTTTAATCCTGGCCACCGTAAGCGCGGGCTTGCGGACGGCGAGCAATGGGTAGCTCGTTGTCCGACCATCCGGTAACTGTCCGGGCTGAGACCAAGTCTTCGAAGGCACGCACTGTTCCCGCGCGCTTCAAGGAGTTGTCAGCAACAGCAGGGGCCCATCTAGATCGAAGCCTACTGGGGCCAGGTTTAGCTCCGAAAGGTAGCTCAGCCCCGGTACGAACGGCAATGAAGGAACAAGAGTAGGTTTTTAGTCAGTAAGAGTCTAACACTATCTCCCACTCTACCCAAGAGTGGAGGATGTCACTAAATGATTTTCCCACCATAAAAAAAAAAAATGTCAAACCAATATTTAGCCACCTATACAGCTCAGTCATTGGCCTCATGTAAGTCGTGGGAAAACAACTGATGAGATGGGAGGATGAGTTGAAACTGCCAGCAGGCCCCTACTGGAAACAGCTAGCGGAGGCCGTTATCAGGAAGTATAGAGTTAATTCAAAATAATAAGGTCATAATATTATTATTATTTATTTTCAGATTTCAAACGTTTAATTTATTTTATTTATAGTAACAATACTTAAGTCAACAAACCAATTTCTTCTCGATAATACTCTTTAAAACCAGTAAACTGTAATATAAGCTGATTGGTTACCGACCTTTCATTTTAAGCTCTCGTGCAGTCAAAACGCCCACGCAAATAAAATAAAGCAGCTTATATATGAAATCCTACGACATTTTCTACCCACAACATCATCGACTTTCAACTCAATTTGTTTCACGCCAAGCAAATAAACAGACAGACAGACATGAGAGATAGTGTATCGTGAAATTGAGAGATATACCTCTGAGGGTTCGCAATACTGTAAGTAACTACTGTTCTATACATCATGTAAGATGTAACTCGAGACGTTTCCTTTTAAAAAGACTCGAACAAACCGCAATGCGTCTTGTTCCCTGCCGCTTTTCCGCTGAAATATGAATTTAAAGTATTTTGCGGAAGAGCATTATGGATTCTAAAGGGATGAAGTAGGATTCTGGAACAGTTATGATACTTGGAAATGTTCAAATGTGGAATATACTAGAACATTATCATCATCATCATTTCAGCCGATATGCGTCCACTGTTGGACAAAGGCTTCCCTCAAGTGTCGCCACAACGAACGTTCCTGTGCGTCTCGCATTCATCGGTTTCCCGTCACCTTCACCAGGTCCTCGGTCCACCTTGTAGGAGGCAACTTCCGGTACGCGGTCGCCACTCCAGAACCTTTCGGCCCCAACACGGCCATCCTTTCTGCGAGCAATGTGACCTGCCCATTGCCACTTAAGTTTGGCAATTCTTTGTGCTATGTTGGCAACCTTAGTTCTCCTGCGGATATCTTCATTTTTTTTAGAACATTATAAAGTAATCTATTTAATTATCAATTTTAAACGTATAACGAATATTAGTTGCTGCTAGTGGCTTCGCTTAAGTAATAGTAGAAAATTATCCCAAGGGAGCACATTCCGGGATAAGAGTAAATATTTATAACTATGTGCTATGCTGGACATAGTCTACCAGTAGGTACATCCAATTTCATCGAAATCTGTTCAGCAATCCTCTTCTTCCTGCCCTTATCCGATATTAATTGGGGTCGGCGCAACAAGTTTTTTTTTCTTCCATTCTATCAACAAAAAAAAAACAAAAAATATGAGAGCAAGTACGAGTTGGACTCACGCACTGAGGTTGTCGTACAAACTTATATATGTACTTCGATACCAAAATCACAAAAAAAAAAAAATATATATATATTTGGTAAAGAAATATATATTTAGTAGTAGTGTGATGTTACTACATATTATGGACCTCCGATTAAAAAAAAAACACTAATGATGAACTGCTAGATACCTGATTTCTGAATTCTAGATCAATGAGAAACTACCCAAAAGGTTTTAATTTCCGTGTGCGTGTCAAAATAGGCGCCATAACTCTCATGGACTCCATGGGAATAAAACTAAGTTCTGCGGTTTTACTGTAAAGAACAACTGCGAGGAAATTGTTGATGAAACGCACTTACACACACACACACGCACTGCAGTACAGTAGGTACTTATAGAATAATATCAGTGATAAAACTCCAAATTGTACAAAGTACTTCCAAAACAGGCCTCCTTCAATAAACAGTTTTGTTCAATAAAATATTAGTCTTGATTTAATATAACGAGTATTTGTACGGAAAAGTACCTGATATCATTCCCGTTCGAACTATTTGCAACTCGTCGGGGTTTCCGTAAATCATACACGTGCCACTGGTACAATATCAGAGACGCTTCTATTGAAAATGTAACAATATACCTGTTAATTGTCAGCATTCAGATGAGACGTTTACCATAATTTTCCAAAATTGAAACTATTGTCAAATAGAGGTATTATGTTGGTTCAATAAGTATTTACTTGATAGTTATTGGTCATGTGGCATATTAATGAGAATTCATTTCCATTTTGTAATTAATTTCTGGTAGTATTGAATTGATTAAAAAATGCTATAGTAAGGTAGTATAGTAGTATAGGTAAGTATACAGTGCGCGCCGTTGACGACTTGGGCTTGGTCCGGACAGTTACCGGACGGCCGGACAGTGAGCTACTCATTGCTCACTGTCCGCAAGCCCGCGTCTACGGTGCGGTGGCCAGAAATCGTGATCAGAATCCCGGCGGCTTGTCTACGGTATCGTCTGTTTCGTTTAAAACCCAAAATGAATCTTTTGTAAAATAGGTTCAACAAAAAAAAAAACCCACCAGAAAGTTTTAAAAGCATGTGTTTAATGCATACTTAACTTCATGAAAGGCAGATAATATCCTGATGTTTGCTCTCAGACACTTGAATAGGAATTCGGAATTCCAAATGCCTATCCTATAACCAAATACAAAAGTGTTTCGGAAAGTTGCTAACACAAAGAAAGCTCTCATGGTTGTCGGTATTGTTGGTAAACTGAATCGTATCTTGATGACATAACTTCGTACCGTGTGCCTACATAATGGTGCGATGCCGTGATATGATAGTATTCAATTTGAGTAAAGTAGGCCGTTTTATACTCATAAAATTAATATGTTTTTCAGAAATACTATGTAGTTTGTAAATGACTTGAATTTACGCAAATGATTATGATGCCCCTACCAAATTATTTCCTCAAATATGATTAATTGTGAGGGTTAAATGTTTTAACCGTTTAATTAACGATGTTTTTAGTAATTGGCTCTTGAAGTACCAGTATGCTGCAGGCAAATGTCTTTTCTGTTGTAAAGAACTGTACAGTAATGACATTTCATATTATATCACTTGTCACGAGACTTGTAATGGTGCTGATCGATTTAAAGTTCTCACTTAACAGCATCAGCATGCAGGAAGAAAGAAAGAAAGAAAGCAATTGATTTGCGCAAAATAACGCAATCTTAAAATAAACTTACAATCATAAACCATGCATGGGAAAATATACGCCACATCCATGTAAACCAGTCGAACGTTCAGCTTAAAGCATAATAGGTACGACGAACCCCAAGCGCTGGTCTCCACCGTGGATCGGTGAAGTTGTAGGTACAAAGACGTTAGAAAGGTGCAGTGTGCCAAAATATTTATAAAGAAAACAATAAAATAATTATAGGCACAGAAAAAGTAATAAAAAAATTGGAGAAAATACAATCAAGCTGATGGAAAATCATTCTGTCTAAATTAGAGCATTCTTGTGGATATCAGTAGCCTGATTCACGTAAAATCAAACAAGCATAATATCGTTGAAGTTTTATAGTCGTTCCATCGAAGTCCTATCCAAAAGCGGTATTTACGATCTATCGACTTATTTAGGATAATTTAGTACAGACTTTTTTTTTGATCAACGAATTTCAAACGATTTTAAAATCGGTGTCGTTCAAACTCGATTGATGGATGTGAATACGGAAATCGTCTAAATGACTAAATCGCTACAATATCGTTACGGTTTTCATTACATGAATCGGACTACAGATCAGTTGAAAAATCTAATACGTGTGATGGTTTGGTGTGGTACTATATAAATAACAACTAATAAAGCCTTACATTTCATCATCTTAAAATAGGGGACAAGGTGTATGTACTTATATATCTATCTGCATGTTAGTATGTCTTAATTTTATTCCCAAGTGCCTTCATCATTAGATTACAAAATATTATTAACCTGCAAGAAATCTTTTTTAAGTGAAGGCTTCCTTCAGAGATGTCCAGTCTTTTCTACATTAAGCGGTTTGCTTCCTGTTTGAATCCCAATTAATGGCGTGGAACAAAGAAATAATTTTATTATTTAAGGTTTTTTTAAATACTTTATCAAAGATCTTGTCATTGTTCCCTCAGTACAAACCTAAGACTATATAGTTCAGAACTTTAATTAATAACCATGGAAGGAGTAATTAAGTCTTCTTGCCAATATTACTATACTCTAAACAGCTTGTACTTATCTTAATCTTCATTCGCTCATAATATAAGTCACTGCTTTTTCCATTATCTTCATTTTGACGAGAAATATCAAACCGGAGTGATGGCGACTGCTATATCCAGTCTCCATGCTTGTTCAGGAGATAGAATCTCGTTTATTATAGTGATGTAGTTTTTTAACCGTCGTGATTTGTCTTTTTAAGCGTTTAAAAGACTACGTTCGTTCAAGCTTCAATGTTTTATAAGCTTTGACTTAACATAACGTTTTGGGATTAGGGACATTTTGTCTAAGCAAAAACTGGCTTGCGGGCTAAATGTCAACTTTTTAAAATGTGCAAGGGTGGATTCACCTGGACATGTTTAGTATAACGGGCCAGATGTCTCCTAATCAAAATTAAATAGATAATTCGGCAAAATCGTATATTAATAAATTAAATTTAAAAAATCTGTAAATCATAGCATTATCGCAGTCATAGCATAAATTAAGCATAATCATAATAATTTTAACAAAGACAAAACAGAGTAAAGTAACCATAATTTTATAAAGTTGACATTTGGTCCACTGGCCAGTTGTTGCTAGGTCGGGATTTCCCATAACGCGTCTTTTCATATTATTTGCGCTCTCACTAATAAGATGACAAGACTGAGATTTCTAAAGAATTAATTTATGAAATGAGACTAAGATGTATTCATAGATACCTATTTATAGTCTGGTGAACTTATGTATATGCAGGAGAACCAAGGTTACCCTACCGACATCGAAGAATCGGCAAACTTAAGTGGCAATGGGCAAGGCACATTGCACGCAGAACAGATGGTCGATGGGGACGAAAGGTTTTGGAGTGGCGACCAGTGTTGGAAGACCCCCAACAAGGTGGACCGATGACCTGATCAGGGTCGCAAGAATCCGATGGATGCGCGACGCACAGGACCGGTCGTTGTGGCGACGCTTGGGGGAGGCCTATGTCCGACAGTGGACGTCTTACGGCTGACATGATGATGATGACGATGATGAACTATGTAAGTTTTAAAAAGTTAAAAAAGAAAATTATACAAAGTTAAGTAGTTATTGTTAACAATCATTAAATCATTACAGTCTAGTGGTGAAATTGCGTGCTTTGCTTTATATTGAAGGATAATAATCGGTAAGTCTTTCAATATTATCTACTTGAAGAAGAAGGATGTTTTTCTTCTCCAAGTCTATGAAGATTGCAACGTGCATAGCGTATAATTTGTTTATATTGTAATTTATGAACAAATATAATATTTATAACATAAGAAGATACATGACAGATGATAGATGGACGACGCCGACGAAGAGGTGGCGAGACGACCTGGATGCCAACCTCGGGGACTGGTTCGAGGTAGCTCAAGAACAGGATACCTGGAAGAAGTTGGGGGAGGCCTTTGCCCAGCAGTGGGACAGTATAGGCTATTAAAAAAAGAGAATAGATCATTATAAAATCGTATACAAAGGTACTGCGAAAGGAGAGATTAAAAGAAATGTACTCGTAGACTGTAGTGTGAAAAAACAAGAAGAGTTTGTGAAATCGTAATTTAAAGTACCAAATAATTACATATAATTTATATATTAATACATATTATGTCCGTAGACGTATCAAAATATGATAACATCTGCGTTATATTTGCCTTTCCTTTACAAATTTTAATTAATCATTATGCGGTACAAAGTCGTAAACTAATTCCCTACAGTCACAAAAGTAAAACATTACCCGAACTTTAAACATTTGAATGTCACTCATATTTTTCTTTTTACGCGAAAATTATGAAATACTTCCTTTATAATTCAGCCAGTAAGGAAAACTTATACAATTTGGGCCAGCATTAATTTTTAATTGTGTCCTTAATAAAATACAACGTTAATGAACTGTTGATGGTATAACTTCTCGGTTTTCTCCGCCAAGTGGCCATAAGGTTCTGTTTTTGGCAATTTTGTACCGACGATAAATATGGGGTGCTATTAACGTTTATTAATTTTGACAAGTGGTTGCGTTGTTGCGATATTGTTTAGGATTATGTTAATTTGATGGGTTGTCTTATTTTTAGCTAAGCTTGCTAAATAAAAAGCTTAACCTGCTAGTTTTTACTTAATCAAATTGTTATGATATAACCAAAATACCTTTCTTCAAAGAGATCATTATTCTCTTAAGGCTTTTAGTCTGTCGGTCACGTGCTAAAAGAAGAAACTTTTGTAAACTTTTGGTCAGTAAAGAAATTCATACAAAGAGCGATTGAGAATTCAAAAGGAGTATCTTTTGATCTAAATCGGTTTTTGTTTCCATTGAGAAAACTTTTGTAATACGTTTATACTGGTTTACATCAGCTTTCAAAACCAACTAGGCCCTTGATGTAATCCCTGAGGTAATCTGCTACTAGGAAAACTAATAAGAATAGAGTTGAATAAACTTTATTATAAATTTTATAATTATATAATGTTCCCACTGCTGGAACACATGCCTTTTTACAAGGCGAGAGGTCGTAATCCACCACACGGGTCAGTGCAAGTAGGAGGATGTCATATGACTTCGAATTTTTGGTTCTAGGATATGCCAGTCTCCTCACGATATTTTCCGTTACTGTTTTGAGAGCAGTGGTGATAAAACAAATTACACAAAGTAAACTAATAAAACTATTAATATAAATGTTTAGTAAATCACTAAATATAATAGGTAGTTTTGAAAACAAGGAATTAGTTGGTGTTTACTATGTTTGGAGATAAAACTTACGTGGTTAGGACTAGCGCGAGTTTCTCCACGTGTTTCAGGTAACATTATTACAACAACACATAGCTTTACTCCCATGATTTCAAGTTGGTGGCTTCTTTATTTAGTATTAGCTTTTGCTCACGACTTCGCCCGCGTACATAAAATAAACTCAGGAATAAAGCAGCTTTCTATCGGTGTAATTTCAGCAATCGAACCAGCACGCTTAATCAAGTTGTTATTCTGCAATCGTTAACGCTGTCGAAAAGTGATGAAACGTATGGGAATGACGTCATCTCAACGTAAAGTCGCGTGGTCAGAACAAACGAATAGACAATTCGTAGCCAAGTTCACATCGTTCAAAATCATTTCTACAATATTTAACGCTACATCCTTTGTTATACAAACGCTACATTGTAGAACGAGCGGCCGACTCAGGCGCGTCAACATGGCTACCAATTTATCGTTTTCTACAATTGCTGTCACCGAGGCGTTACCGATTAGAGAACGGATTCCATTGTAACTTGGCTAGGGGGGCAGTACGTTCAGATATTACCTACTACAAACAAAAAAAAAAAAATCCTCTTTATAATATTAGTGTAGAATACTATTAAGAATTAAATTAATTGTTGATTGATTACTATTACAGAAAAATAATCTAATTCTTGCTTGTCTAATTTTACTATTATTGTAATCTTTCTGCTAAAAGCCGCTTGAACCACAATTTTGATAAGTAAACGTTTCTAGAAATATAACCACGGATTTAAGACCGATCCAGATATATCGTGAACCAAAATATAAACCTTTTGTGAAAATGTAAAGATCAAGTCATATTAAAATGTCAAACACGACTTATCAATCGAGTAGACCATGACCTCATGACATATTAAAATATCAGGAGTGCGAGCGAGAAAGATGGAACGAGCTACACACCCTTTAGCGCTCCATCTCTTTAAAGGTCACAGCTTATTAGAGCCACCAGGCACCCACCCCGCACCGCCTCGTCGCACGGCGTCCATTTGCTGTGGACAGTAAGTCAGTCCACGGGTGGACGCCGCGTTATCACTAATAAACGTCGCGGGGTCAATCAGTGGACCCCGCGCGGTCAACGAGTGGACGTCGCTTGATCCACGAACTTTCGAGTGGTCTGTTAACAATTGGCACTAGGTCCACTCGGGACCCGCGCGTTGGCAATGCTCAGTTAACGCAAGGCAAGCATGCGTGCAGCGACTTGTCACCGAGTAGTCCACCCGCCCGTCCGTGCGTGGAGGGCTTACGACCGAGGTGATCGGTGCGGAGTGGGTGCCGGGTGGCTCTAATGAGCTGTGACCTTAATAGTTCAGTTTAGGTTGTCAAATAGATCGCATTAGTTATACGAGCTCGTTGATGGGCTACACAGTATAATCCCGATTGTTCATTCACCTAGGCAAATTTTCATGAGAGGGGAGGCCAAAGAGGACAGGTTCAGAAGTTGATAATGCCAATAATGAGTATTACGCTGATAGTGTAAAAAATCTTATTAATAATTTTATAACATTTAACCATGAAAGATTCAATATTTGCCTGATTGATACGTCTACAAAGACGTCAGCGAATTTTAAGAAAAAAAATGAACGATTTCTTTGTGATTGATGGAACATTGTCGAAATGATTAGTGTCTTATTATTTATGATTGATAAAGGGGTGATGGCGAAAAAATTAAAATAGGCATGATAAAAATGAAGCCTAGTATCATTAAATTAATTTCTTATTTCAGGACAAGGTCTATTGATATTTATAAAAGTGATGCTTCGTATTATGTTTTTATTGTTATTTTTATTTGTTTTCTAAATGATTTAAATGTTAACGCCGACATGTTTGGTCTTTATTTTTTTCTATTTTTACTATTTATAACTAAACGAAAATAGTCCTTCGAGCCGGATTCAATGTTTCACAAATATTTATCATTACAATATAGTAATCTGCACTAATATAATAAAGAGGTAAAGTTTGTTTTTTTGTTTGTAGGAGTAATCTCTGGAAAAAAATTTTCACTGATAGAAAGCTGCTTAATTCCTGTGTGACATAGACTATATTTTATGTACGCGGACGAAGTCGCGGGCAAAAGCTACTTATCTATAAATTAATAAAAGTAGTCCTTATTTATTTATTTTATACTTCATGTACCATGCCTTAGGCATTTTCTACTGGTCAATCCATCTAGTCCAGGCCAGTCTTTCGAGCCGGATTCAATGTTTTACTATTATCTAGTTGTTAGTAGGTACTACATAATAACGACAAATATTTAAAAAAAAGATTTGTTCACCGATTACTATTTCGTCAACATCAAATTAATTTAAATCAGTACTTGTACAAATAAAACATTAATTAAAACCGTAACACCGCCTGTCTAATCGTTATAAAACATAATTTCTTCAAAGTTCAAACGCTTAAACTCCAAAGACCATTTCAATTGTCTCAGTAACAGAATTATACTTTTAACTAAAATATAACGATTAATTACCGAAACAACTTTAAAAGTTGGCTACTTAAGTTTAATCTTAGGATCTTTAGTCTCAACTTAAATTATTTGATAAGGCTCAAGGCTTGAAAAGCAGTATAGTTAGGCCTTTAGGCTGTTTTCAGACATGATCACAATTAGTGTCTTTGGATTTGATATTCGTTTTTGATCTAGCACTTATTTGACGATGTCTTAATTAGAGGACTTTAAGAACTCCATTTTACATTGAATTTGAAGAACAATTTAATCGGTGATCCTAAAGAAGGCTTTATTCGATTTCAAAACGTTTAATTGGTTCTTACAAGACGACTTTTAATTAATATAAACCAGCACTTAACTGCGATCCATATTAATACGTGTTAAAAGATCAAATTCGGACAGTCAATCTAGTGGGGTAGATCTAATTTCGAGAAAGAGGTCAACCATCGAAACCAACTCGGCTGGGCAGCGTTCGGAAGACTGCATGGTGTCTTCTCGTTCAATATACCACAGTGTCTCAAGACGAAAGTGTATGACCAGTGCCTGTTACCAGTGATGATATGGTGCCGAAATGTGGTCGCTCACAATTGGCCTAATCTAAGGCTTAAAGTCACCCAAAGGGCAATGGAAAGGGTTATGCTCGGGGTTTCCTTGCGTGATCGAATCAGAAATGAAGATATCCGCAGGTGAACCAAGGTTGCCTACATAGCACGAAGAATCGTCAAACTTAAGTGGCAATGGGTAGAGTACATTGCTCGCAGAACAGATGGCCATTGGGACTGAAAGGTTCTGCAGTGGCGACCATGTACCGAAAGACGCAGCGTTGGTAGGCCTCCTACAAGGTGGACCGATGACCTGGTGAAGGTTGCGGGAACCCGATGGATGCGGGATACACAAGATCGTTCATTGTGGCGACACTTGGCGGAGGCCTATGTCCAACTGTAGACGTCTAGCGGCTGAAATGATGATGATGATTATGAAAATGTCAGTAGATCGTGTGAGAAAGAGATGTAGAGCTATACATTCTACGAGTATAACTTTAACAATTCAGTTTAGGTCGTTAATAGGTTCGCGTTAAGAGCTCGTAGTAGGGACCAGGAATATCTCAGAAATCTTAACATTAAACTGTAATAAATCTATACAACTTAACAACCAAACTTTTAGCATTAGTAAAATACTATTTCAAAGCTGCCATCAAACCCCGACCTCGGCAGTTGAGTGCGATAATAAATGTACAAAATGTACATTAATGTACAAGAGTAGCATTCCCGGACTACCTAATTAAATTCTACACTGAATTTATGAAGTTCTAAAACCGTTGGTTTTCATTAAATGTTCGAATGTTGAAGCGAGGTTTAATTCAAGTTGACATTGTAGAATTGGAAGTTGCATTGTGAATAATTTGGATTAGTTCATTCGGCAGGTTGAATGTGACAATGTACTACAACGTGATTTTTATATCCCATAACTCTAAGATATGAATGAGATCATATTAATGAATCAACTGGCATATGAATTATTTTTCAATTATCTTCTTTTTTGTTTTAATTTTACATACATATTTAATAAATCTCTAAGTTCACGATTATTTAATGTAAACCACCCTTACGTGAAATATGACAGTATATAATATAATATATAAGTATATAATATCATTATTTACGCTGTCATATTTTTTATAAATGTACCACACCCTGCAAAGTTTGGCGACATCGCAAAAGTAAAGATTTGTCATACGGATGACAAACTTTTGATCTAAATAAATAATAATTGATAATATCTTCGAAACCATACATCTTTGGACCACATTTTCTAGGACTTTTAGCATAATTTTTCCTTATAACAAAAAAAGAATGCTAGCTTTTGCCCGTTGTTTCACTCGCATATATAAAACATAGCCTATGTCACTCAGGAATAAAGCAGCTTTCTATCGGTGAAAATAATTTAGCTATTGGACCTATATGAGAAATAAAATATGTTGACTTTGACTTTATATCGATTTCGTACATTTTGCGTAATGCGCGCACAACTAAAAACTTTTATAGGTTCATTATTCTTACCTACGTATAGATTTGTTACACAGTACTGACTCTACCTTTCAGCATTAATAATAGATTTCGTCTAATGATAGATACATTGCTGCCTAAGTGGCTTCTCTTGTACCAGCCATTGGGATATTTATAGACATTCAGCTTTTGTGTTTTTTAAACGAGTGATTGGGTTTCTTACTTAGCTCTGTTGTCACACAAAATATTTGTGTCAATTTTGATCCGTTCATAACTGACGGGAAAAATAATATTGTACAAAAAAGAATATTATTAGTTCAATCTTCGTCAGAATTGTTATTAAGTTCTCATAATGATTTGACTTTTTCATAGTATTTATTAGTTTATTCTTTTAGCGTATATAATATTATGTATTTTATTATTCTGGATAACTTATTTTATTTTTTCCGTTTGAAGTATCTGTTATTAATTTATTGTGCAAGCCTACCACTGCGTTATCTTTTTTAACCCGAAGTTTGACTGAGTGAGAATGTTTTTTTTTTGTATTAAGTCCGCCTATGTACCACTAGTGTACCTACATGAAGTTAAAGTAAATACATATTTTCGGCTAAGTTGACGATTTTCATTTTTCGTAATTACTGAAAATTATAACTATAACAACCAATCATGATCACGAAATGAACCCTATATCATAAATTAATTTTATTTATTTATTGCTTGGAGAACTAACGGCTTATAAAAAAAAAACTGGTTCAAAAGAAATACGACAGCAAGCCAAATACTAGTGCTTAAGTATAAACCAGATCTAAAATTAAGAAGGTCAATAATAGGAAATAGCTAGTAAGAACAAAATCTTTATTTTTTTTTCCATTGTATTTGTTTTCTCTTCTGCTTGTCTATGTATTAAGTTGCACCTGGCATGCTATGTTTCTGCACCACCCTAAAGTCGACTGGCAGATAATGCCTAAGGCCGCTTTTGTACAATAAATAAAATAACAAAAAAATAAAAAACTTTGCCTCGTTAGAATTGTAGTGTACGAGTAGATTGTATCCAACAAAAAAAAAAATTGTGTAGATATCCA
This sequence comes from Mythimna albipuncta, assembly GCA_929112965.1. Taxonomy (NCBI): domain Eukaryota; kingdom Metazoa; phylum Arthropoda; class Insecta; order Lepidoptera; family Noctuidae; genus Mythimna; species Mythimna albipuncta. The sequence goes on from OV815959.1 coordinate 32,528,717, forward strand.
AACCTTTAAAATACTTTTTCTGTCATTAACATTATAGCATTTTGTAAAAGGATTTTGAGAAAAGAAAAAAAAGAAAGAATAATAAGAAGTTATTTCCTATCGACTGTATTACAGAATAATCGAATTACTTCACGATTTGAAAACTCATGACAATTAAGGGCCAACCCTAAATCATCAATCAACCGTTTCACAACGACGCTGCCGAAAGAAATAATGTGCTTATACAAGGCCACACAACAATGTCTTCCCAGTTCTTTTATAAAAGCTAGAAAACTGGCTCTCAACCAATTTCTGCAAACAAAACCTTAGCAGGCTGATTTTCCAAGACTTATAGCAAAGGAAAAAATAATTTAAAAAAAAAGCGGTCAAGTACGCGTCGAACCATGCGTAGTAAAGGGTTCCGTAGTGGCCCATCACGACCTGCGGACTTAGAAGCCTTTGTGCTTATTACTATGAACAAATTAATTGTGTTAACGGTTTAACTGCTACCAAAATAATAACGTTTAAAAACGTGCTCACATAAGACGATGACTGGGCACGCCACATTTGCGTAAGTCTCCTCTTTAAAGCACACTTCTACTGCTGGAAGGGCGTCATGGCGTCCTCGCTTTCCCCTAACTGGATATGGCAAGCACAAAAAGTTGCTGTTTCGGCATTCAAGCTAAAAAAAATGACCAGGTGTCACCATTGTGCAAAATACCAGGAGGATATGGTGGAGGTACCCCTCTTGGCTAGAACATCGCCATATCCTCTTGAAGGCGATTTGCTGCAGCGACCTCTCGCGCCAGGTCTTGGTTCAGGCCAAAGTCGAGAGAGAAAGAGAAAAGGAATGGGAGGCAGGCTTTCTGCGAAACAGTAATACTAGCAAAGAAGACGGCCACATACTTATGAAAACGACCATGCTCACATCCCATTTGCTGTAACAGGAGACCCCTCAGGTGTCGTGAGTTACAGGGCGATATCTTGGCGTGTGCGGCAGGTAAGTGACGAGCAAAGGATAGCTCGTCGTCCGTCCGGTACGGACCAAACCTGAGCCATCCGCAGCCTGTCATGATCATTGCACGCTTCAAAGAGATATCAGCAAAACCGTAGGGGCCCAGCAGGGCCGATGCTCGCTAGGACCACTAGGAATTTCTGAAAAGGAAACTTTAGGACCTGTAACGAATCCGACCATCCAATAACTGTCCGGACCAAGCCCAAGTCGTCGACGGCGCGCACTGTTCCCGCGCACCTCAAGGAGTTGTCAGCAACAGCAGGGACCCAACCGGGTCAAAGCCTACTGGGGCCAGGGTTATCCGAAAGGGAACTCAAGCCCCGGTATGAAGGCTAGAAGGAACGAGGTGGGCTTTTAGTCAGTAAGAGTCTGACACTATCTCCCGCTCCGCCTAAGAGCGGGGGTTGTCATCGGATGATTTTTCCCACCGTAAAAAGAAGGTCCTATAACGAAAAGTAAAAATCAAAAGCTCTGATCGGATGGATAAGGCAAAACTATTAGGGCTTCTGGTTAGAACTACAGAATCTTAAAAGGTAAGTATTAAATTATCTTTCGTTTTGCACGCTTTTGTTGAAAAATGAGCTCAACTCCAGTAGAAAAATCTAGAACGATTCCCTAGATTTTTACTACGCATTTTTTCCATGGCATTGAATTTGAAATATTAGTTTCCCTTCGGGTCAATGAATTCCATTTCCATTCTAGGCTTTTGGCTTTAGAACTTGATCGAAGTAGGTGCGAATTTTTTTCTTGATTTCACAGAAAACCCTTACTATTATTCTTTGTCTGAATATAAATAAAGTAAATCTAACTGACATGTTTTAATTCAAAATTATATATCTAAACAGATTTCGGCGAAAAAAATTATTGATACACTATTAAACACTGTGCAAAGTCGGACTTTAGGCACTCTGTACCAGTCGACCTTATGGTGATGAAGAAACATAAAATGATAGGAGCAAACAAACACTAAAGTAATACAACAATAAATACTTATCTAGATATGTAAATCCAAAAAATAAACAATGCTGTGACGATTCTACCGACTTTTTGCGAATGTGTGCATATGCCTTTACCCGAAAAAAAAATCCCATTCGATGCCATCCTGATATTCAATGGGAGCGCATTCAAAAGAGAGAGATAACCAGGACAAAGAAAGAGGACTGGATAAACCCAGAGTGATGTGAAAGACATCGAGGGCTTTGGCTCATAAATCCAACACATAACGCTTATACGTCATGTGTACATATGTACATATACTATATACCTACTTCACAAATTCAAAGTGCAAGAAACATACACAAACTAACATAAATAATATGCACTAAATTACTTACCAAAACCAACACAGTTTCCAAATAATTACACACAACAAATCAACAGCCAGAATTTACGTTCATACGTGTGCATATATTTGTATGAAACCGCATTTTGTCCAGTTACAGTTTGTCTTCATATAATCCCAGTTTCTGGCCTCCGTTGCCACAAAGCTATTAATCGGGTCGAAACTAGGCCGGGGGTAATGCCGGCTGATATGGAATATTTGTCCACGTAATCCACACAGCGTACAGTTTAGCATTAGTCTTTGCCAGGTATGCAGGTTAGCTGGCCTGATGCGTTGCACGTGAATTAGTGGTCACGTAGAGAGAAGCCTTGACGAATTTTGGCGATCGACGGTTTTGCTAACAAGGGGTTTCGTGTTGTAACGCTTAATTTAGTTAGTACTTAATGAGTGTGTTACCTTGCTTTAGTAATTTTTTTTTAATATTTTGTTCATCAAGATTGTTGTAATAATAATAGTACATTATGATGTAAGTGTGTAATGTTAGTGATTACAGTCGAGGTGGTTTTTAGACCCGAGCCGTGGCGAGGGCTGTTTTTCAATACACTTGTAAAGAAAATAACAGAAAAACTAGTAATTTTTCTTTGTATCATGGGTGTAAAAATAAGTTTTCATATGCACGTGCTTATTTTTTTGTTTTATTTACCTCTAGGGAAAGGCTAAGAACACATTGCCTAGTCTTACGGTTATGTTTTTTGCGTGAAAAGTTTTTACAATAATGTGTTTCGTAGTACCAATAAATACGCAAGTAAAATTTTCTAATGATTTTGTAGTATTTAATTTTATTTACTACATAAATCACGCCAAAGCCACGCGTTTACTAAAGGTTTTTTTTTACAAAGTTAAAATGGTCAACATTGCATGAAATAAGTAAGGAAGACACTTTATACCATTGGACGCAATAACTTATGTGAAATTTTTTCGTACTCCAAATTTGTTTTGCTAACAAAGAGGTTGAACCAAAAAGGTTTTAACTAAATTATAGCACTGGTGCGAAATGGTAGTCAAAATGTCACAGTTTGGTAACAAGTGTCATTATATTCCTAAGTGCAGTGCATTAAGAGTCACTTTCTGGGCAAGTGTATTGAAAATAATTATCTTAACGTTCATCCTTTACATCATCAATAATATTATGAATTATCTCGCGTCTGAACATGAGTAAGACTAATTCTAATTTAACATCATCTTAATGCCCTTGTTTCGTATTATTCGGGGTCGAAGCAATATGTATTTTTTTTTCTTCCAATCTGTCTTGTCAACCAACATGATTATCAATAATTCCTTTTTCTTTAAATCTCTCCTCACACAAACCTTACCTATATCTTTTATTTAATCTCCCTCTTTCTCTCCATTCATCCACATACATTCATATAATATTTTTTTTAGTAAAATTGAGTTTTATTTCACAGATATAATACAAACGATTCCCTTTCAACCCTTCAGTTACTGTTTCCACTTTCCAACTTTCTCTAACATACTAGTCATTTTTCACTTTATTCTTTATCGTTACACTACACATCCATCTCAACGTTTTTCATCCATCTTTTACACAGCCTAAAACTCTTATCACGGATTAATAGATTAAAAATATATAAATATAAATCATTTATTAAAAAAAAAAAATATGTAAATGTCCCCAGCTGAATAAACTATACTGAAAACGATTGTCAAATCAAAAGTACACCAAAAATATATATACCTTAACAAAGTGACGGCGACATAAATCAAATTGAGAATTCACTATACCTAATTGCTTACCACATTCTATTCGACATACAGCAAACTTTTTCTTTTCCAGCAAAGATGATAAACGGCTCATAAATACTTTCAACCGAACAAGGGTCCAATGTAGAATCAGCAGAAAAAATAACATTTTCTAACAAACTAATAATATGACGATGTTTTCTAGAAAAATATCTTGGAATTTTTATGTGACTTTGGAAAGCTGAATCAGATTCAAGCCGGGTAGTAGTCGTAGTAAAAAGATTTAACGGTCAATGAATGCTGCAATAGATAGGACGGCCCAGAATATGATTTATTTATATATCCTTTATTGTACACCAAGATAATAAATTACAGATTTAAGCCTTATATTTAAAATATACAATTGGCGGCCTTATCGCATTCCGCGATCTCTTCCAGGCAACCTGGTATGGAAAGAGATTGACTGGACATAAAATGGGGTTGCACATGGTGCATTACAAAACAAGTTAAACAATTACTGGTGAAGAAAAGAAAAGAAAAAAATGTACTATACTTAACACTAAAATACATACTTAAATACATACATACTAAATAATAATTATATTGGCAAGAAAACAAGTGACAACTACAATTAATACAGCTAAAAACGAAACAAAATTACAAGGACAAGTAATATTCCTTTACAAGTTTTTTGAATATGTGTAGTGACTGCGCGCGTTTTATTGGATCTGGCAGAGCATTCCAGAGACGAGTGGCCTGGACAGTAAAGGACTTGTCCAAAAACGTAGTGGAATGCATCGGCATTTTGAGTCTCAAGTTATCTGATGACCTAAGAGATTTCGTATGCGAATCACAAAGAAATTCAAACCGTTTCTTAAGATAAAGAGGGGTGAAAGGGGAAAAGAGCACATTATACAAGAGGGATAGAATATGAGCATTCCGGCGAAGGCGGATTGGCAACCACTTGAGCTTAACACGAAACTCGGAAACATGATCATATTTGCGTAAACCAAATATGAACCTTATGCAAAAATTTTGAAGTCGCTCAAGTTTATCCAGTTGTACTTCAGTGAGATCAAGATAGCTGGCATCAGCATAATCAAGGATGGGAAGAAGAAGAGATTGAGCAAGTGCAATCTTGGTGGCAGTTGGTAGAAAATTACGCACTCTTCGCAAAGATGAAGCAGATGCGAATAATTTACGACTAACTTCCTGTAGCTGGGCAGTCCACGAGAAATTCGTATCTATAAATATCCCCAAGTTCTTAACTTTCTCACTGATGGGAATTATGAAATTATCAAAAGAAACTTGGGGAAGAGTCGTCCAATCAATCTTAGAGACCGTCCTAGAACTGCCCACCACAATAACCTGCGTCTTTAGGGGATTTACCGTGAGTCCATACCTCTTACTCCAGTCACATATACGGGCCAGGTCACGGTTTAAGGTCATGATGGCCTCCGATAAATTTCCGAGAGGAGCTCGTGAGTAAATTTGCAGATCATCAGCATAAAGGTGGTAGGAAGAAATTAATTCATTGGAGATGGAGTTAATAAAAACTGCGAAGAGTAAAGGAGATAAAACGCCACCCTGTGGTACCCCGGCAGAAGTACTACACCAGGAAGACATGGTCTCGCCGATGCAAATACGTTGCCGGCGACCGAACAGATAACTACGAAACCAGTCAATTACCGATGGAGATATGTTAAGAGAGCAAAGAATGCCAAGCAAAATATCGAAATCCACAGTATTAAACGCATTACTGAAATCTAGTAGAGCCAAAACCGTTAGATTTCCCATTTCCATGGCTGATCTTATATCTTCAGTAATGTTAAGAAGCGCTGTAGTGGTGCTATGACCTGAACGGAAGCCGGATTGGAAGGGGTTAAGGAGATTATTTTTGGAGAGGAAGGTGCTTATTTGGTTATGGATTAGGCGTTCAAGGACTTTAGAGAGGAATGGTAAGACAGATATTGGACGGTATTCAGAGAAGGAAGTAGGATTGGTCTTTTTTGGTAAGGGAATAATTTGAGCATCCTTCCATGAGCGTGGAAAGATACCGCTGGATGCTGAAAAATTAAGAATCTGACAGATCACAGGAAGAATAATATCAAGCACTGGGAGTAACATTTTCCGGCTGATGCAGTCGCTTCCTACCGCATTTGAAGTTATCGATAGTATGCTCTTCTTAACATCACATGCGGAAAAATGACCGAAAATAAATGGAGAATAAGTAGGAGTCGGAAGAGATGAAAGATGGTTTAATGTGTTTAACTTTATTGTCCTATCAAAATTGGACGAAGCTGAAAAATGATTATTCATTGCATCAATGTTAATATCCTTAGGAATAGTATCTTGTTGTGTTTTACCGACCCCCAATGATCTTAGAAATTTCCAAACTTTGGATGTGTCCCCATTTTGGACAGAATCATGAATGTAATGGCGATTAGCATTCCTACACACCTTATTGCAGTATTTACGGATAGACACATATCTGTCCCTGTTAGAGTCGCTGGGGTTACGCTTATATTTAGCCTTAGCCGTGGCTTTTTTATTCATTAAGGTTCTAATTTCGTCCGTCAGCCATGGTGCCGGCAAATGTTTAACCTTAACTGATCGAATTGGAGCGTGTCGATCGTATAGCTCAATAAGTTTTGTGGTGAACAAATTCACTTGCTCATCCACTGAAGTCGAAGCAAACAAACTCGACCAGTCTATATTGCTGGCATCCTCACACAGACTGTCAATGTTCATACCACCAAAATTGCGTTGCATCAGAATTTTGGCTTTAGCCTTAGGTGGGCGAATTTTATAGGAGAGAAAAATCAGATCGTGATAAGAAAAGGCGTCAGCTGAGCATTGGCCATGCTTAGCTACGCGATCAGGAGACGAGACAAGAATTAAGTCGAGAAGTGAAGGTGTAGAATTTGGAAAATGATGAGTAGCACTTAGTGGCAGAATGGAAAGATTACTAGAAACTGAAATATTAGTCAGCGAAGAAGAACGATGGTCTTTCTTAAGAAGGCATGTATTAAAATCACCCATAATTATGCTATGACTGTAAGAAGGGATCAGAATTTCAAGGAGTTTTTCGAAAGATGAAAAGAAATTTATGCGTAAAGAGGGGCAGTAATAGACGCCAAGAAGTAATTTAGAATGATTGAGTTCGACCTCGAGAAAAAGATGTTCACCAGCATTTGATGGCGGTGGCTGCGCTGACACATTCACAATAGAGAAAGGAATATATGCGCGGATATATATGGCAACACCACCACCACCACCAACCGCCCGGTCATTTCTTACGAGAACAAATCCAGGAAGAGAGTAACTAGTAGAAGGGAGACAAGGTTTGAGCCATGATTCGGAAATAAGAATAGCATGAATGTTTTTACAGTCAAAACTAGCCAGCATATCATGGAAATGAGCCGGAATACTCTGGGCATTAATGTGTATGACGTTGAAATTCTTAGGCACATCAGAAAACTGCGCAGTCAGACTGTCCGCAAGAGAAGGAATACTTACAAAACTATCATCGCTACTTGTAAAAGAAATAAAACTGTCATCATCGCTGCTGTCATGAATAGACATAAGTATACAATAATTTAAATATATATATTAAAACTATAAATAAAATACCTTAAAACAATAACAAATCACCTGCCGGAATGCGTTATAAAATCATTTAAAACAACAAAAAAAAAAAAAAAAAAATATAGAAAATAAGCTTAATCTGTAATTAAGTCCGGGTAACAAAAACTGGTAGAAAACTGGTGGCTTAAAAAACTTAGTATCCAAGAAGAGAGAAAAAAAAAAAAAAAAAAAAACACTATTGATAATTTATGACACTAGAGAGTATAGTGACATTGACAAGTGTGAGTTGACTGCAAAATGTCATAACAAATTCTCGAAATACTCACAAAATTGTTGAAAAAATAGTATCAAAGGCAAAAACAAAAATATATTACCCGGACCTTCAACAAGACAACACAAGAGAGGATATTATTTCTTCAGAGCAGCAACGCGCTTCAACCTTGCGGTCTTCGCAGCAGTAGCAGTCGGAATTGAGTCAGGCACCGTCGATTTAGGTTCAGGCTCACCGGGAATCGGCACAATCTTATCCAGCTCGGCGAGGGACTCAACTCGATGTCGTGTGTCGTTAGGACCAAGGACAAATACGCAGCCCGCCTTAGTCCAGCTCTTGGACACGCCGCATCTTTCCCTCGCAGCCAAGAACACGTCATGACGTCCCTTAGTGAGGAACTCGGACAAGGTGATGCCTGAACCCCGAAGTTTGGCTTTGGAATACCAAATCTTATCCCGGATAGCAAGACTACTAACCTTGAATAATATAGGCCTAGTTTTGTTAGCAGCTGCACGTCCCATCCTGTGACAACGGCTGATGTCAGCAGCAGTGAAATAACTCAGCTGTAATTTAGTGCAGACCATCTTAGTGATAACCTTGGCGGTGTCTTCCTTCTGCTCCTCTTCCACACCGTGCAAAAGCAAGATCTTCCTCCGCCCTCGCATCTCAATTTGGTCGACAGTACGAGCAAGTAATTCCACCTGTCGCTGTAGGCTGTTGAGAGCTTGCGTGATGAAGGCACGGAACGTTTGGAACTCTGCAGCCAGGCTAGGAACTGTGATAGGTGAAGAAGGAGTCTTGTGCAATTCCTCTTCGAAGACATTCATCCTAGTTTGAAACAGCTCCTTCAGTTCACTTAATGTGCTTGATAGAGAATCCATTGTTATGTAGATATAAGTTAAAAATAAATAGGTATTGTAAGGAGATAACGCTTTACCAGCAGGTACCAATTATAAACTATTAAAATATTGCATAAATAATACTAAATTATTATTCTATTAAATTAAATTAAAATTTTAAAATAAGAACTACTTTTCTTTGTGTTACTGTGACAACTACCCACGCGTTTCGATTTACTACTTGTATGTGTGGTACGAGTGAGAGTCGGAGCGATTTCAACGCAAAGATCTTCAACACTGAAATGTAATTAACAATGTGTCTTTGTATAACTTCCAAGAAGAAAAATAAAAATAATGTAAATTAAATCCAGTATATTTTTTTTCTTTATTTTTAAATATTTTCATAAAGAAAGAAATAAACATATTTATTTTGGCACACAAAACATTGTAGACAAAAAAAAAATTTGGAACTAGAATTTTCAGTATTGCTGGATTTATATTGGGTCAAATCTGACCCGAAGTACTGTCCCATCAGTAACATTAAAAACATTATGAAGGTTAAGAGGGGCTACCTTTTTATAAGCTTTATTTCTAACGCAGTACTGCTCGATCTCTAAAATAATAAATACTATAATGTATTTATTATTTTATCAAGAGTTCAAGTATTGTTAGTAAGGTTAATACCTTCCTTTTCTTTCTGTCCTTGTCTCATATTATTTAAGGTCGGCGCAACACGTTTTTTTCTTCCATCATTCTGTCCTGTCAATTGTCACGCTATCACTCTGGTCTTTCTCTGGTCTCCCTCTCCATGCGCGAAGCGTGTATTTCTCATATTTAAGATATTAATCGTAAAGTTTATGAAACGCTCACAAAAAGTATTATTATCTTGTAACTTGTACCAAACAAACCCTTTGCAATTCCTAGCGGGAGATCTTCTCTTTTATGACCCCCTGGTAGTCTGAACAGAATCAAGAGTATTTCAAGACGTGATACCCTTGTAACTATAGCCGTCGCCGAAGCAGTTAGTACTTAGCAGTCGAGGAATTTAATTAGCTTCAGTCAAAATCAAAATGTTTTTATTACACAGCGTTTTGTAAGTGCCATACGTGGGCACTTATAAAACGTTTAATGCTAGTGCACGGTTTCTATTGGTTGTTTCCTATGGAGATGAATCGAAAAAAAATTAATGGTAACTCTTAAAAAAAAATTGATTGTATATTATTTGTATGTTAAAGTTATGAGACTATTAATATATTGGAACATACAAATGTCAAGATTATACCTAAAAGTACAATAAAAATAATAATAAAATAATATCGAAGTATACATGTAGGGTTTTAAATATTAATAAGTATCCTGGAATAGCAATACTGTCCCAGTGGTAACAGCCCGACGAGATTAGCTCTCACGTACTGCTCGGGAATTAATTATATGGATCCCTCACTACGTTCGGGATTAAAACTTAACAACCTTCGTTTCGTTTCGAATCCAACATGCCACCCGTGACTTTAAGATACTGCTTTATAGCTCTTTAATAGTAGATTATGTGATTAGGGAAAACACATAATTTACTATTAAAGAGCTGATATAATTTTTCTCTGGGTAGTTCATTCATTTTTTTTTTTTTAAATTCAATACCAAAAGCGCTTCCGCTTGACGCAGGATCTCACTGGACATGATAAGTTCGGGAGGTACCTGCACCGGATTCGTGATGAAGCGACGCCCGGGTGTCGCTGCTGTGTGTACCGCCAGGAGGACACGGTGGAGGTTTGCCCTGCTTGAGCAGATCATCGTCGTGTCCTTATCGGCGGCGGCGATCTCTCGCGCCGAACCTTGGTACAGGCTATGGTCTGGAGCGAGAAGGAGTGGCAGGCGATCGCGTCCTTCTGTGAAGCATTACTGCTTGGAGCAAAGGAGGAAACCGACCCCATTAGGCAACGGCGCTCACGCCCAAGCCACCGCCGGGATTCCGATCCCGATTTCCGGCCACCGTAGGCGCGGGCTTGCGGACGGCAAGCAATGGGCAGCTCGCTGTCCGACCCTCAAGTCATCGACGGTGCGCACTGTTCCCGCGCGCCTCAAGGAGTCGTCAGCAACAGCAGGGGCTCAGCTCGGTCGAAGCCTACTGGGGCCAGGATCTAGTTCCGAAAGGTAGGTTCGGCCCCGGTATGAAAGGCATAAAAGTACGGTGTGGGTTGTTTAGTCAGTAAGAGTCTGACACTATCTCCCACTCCGCCCAGGGGCGGGGGATGCCTTTAGGATGATTTTTACTCACCGAAAAAAAAAATGCCGAAAGCCCTTGATCAATTTTCACATAGTTTTTATACGATCTAATATCAAAGAGCGAGTCTGTGTGATATTTCAAGTTATTTTTATAGTTTGCCGGTGTTTGTAGCCGGATATTGTGAAACAGGAAGCTTAAAGCATTTAAAGTTTCATACTTCAGCGCTAAGAGTTGCTAAAGTTTGAGCACGTAGGCTATTTTGTTGAATACGTTGAGAATACTTGAAAACTGAGGTTTTGAAAATGGGGCATTGTTCTTGTCGAATCTTATTTTAATTTTTGGTAAGTTTTTTACAAAAATCAAAATTAAAATCATTTTATTCACATTTAAATAGAGTAATTACATTTGATGATTTGTCATTTTACATTTTAGTATATTCTTAAATTCTATTTAGCCTGTGGCATGGCATGTGAACTTTATACATTTATATATATCACACAATTTATATATATACACTGACAGGTGTATCTCTTTTACGATTAATGAATTATTATGAAGATTTTTATACATAAAAAACGTTGCCTCACACTAGAAATTACTCTTGAATCATAGGTGCGCTCATAAACATGTAAACTCACACTAATACACTTAGGCCCGTATTACAGAACATTGCTCAATACTCAAGCATTACTTAAAACTTTTAAACTTTTTACTTAAAACTTATTCAAGCCATTTGATTAGTTGAAACTATTGTGCGTGTCACTTAGAGGTTCCTTTGCCGTAATGTTGGATCCCCTATCTGTCTTATTATACAAATACATACATATATACGACTTATTCTCTCTCTTAAAGAGGCTTAAATCTTAACAGTGAGAACAATATTAGGTTGATTATGATTCGCCAATGTGGTGTTCACTAAAATCACTTGTTAGGGATTTAGGTTTATAGTAAATGAAACAACGAAATTGTCAGTAAGCAAGCAAACCAAGGAGTGACGTCTAGTCGAGAGCTCTGTGGGATCTCGACTGTCGTGGCGTCAGCCTCTTGACTTGTCCTACATTTAATGTGTATACCACATCATATCACTCGTAACGAGTATACGATGAAACGATTGGTGGTGCAAGGGAAAGTCGAGGGCAAAGGATCTCGTGGACGCTCTCCAACTCGGTGGACGGACCTCATCAAAACGGTGACACACAGCAGCGGTAATGAAAACTTCCAAGTCGCCAAAAACAGAACTGCATGGCGTCATATTGCGAGAGAGGCGGTGGTACAGGACTCGATCGATACGGGACCACAACCAAGAGTGCACGACTTAGAAGAAGAAATCATTATCTCTTAATCTTTAACAAATAAATGAAAATAAAAGCAATAAGTTACTATAATTACCGCTTAATATTGCCGCAAGTCTGAACCGTTGTCTTAGCAACTAATCCTTGTAACCAAAAACGATAAATGTCCTTTAAATTTTATTTTTTGTCCCTGCATTAAATTCTTTGAAGGTCCAGCTTCAGTGTTTTTGTGCCAACAAACTCATCAATCTAACGCTGATGGTTAAATTCTTCACAAATGGACGCCTGTTTTAATTTTATAGCCTAAGGATCTAATTACCCGTATTTGTGTGCCGTTAATTCTTACTCGGCGGCCATTTTGTCTGGAGTTAATGTTGGTAAAGAATACTTAATTTTGTTAGGTTATATCCTGTGCTTGGAGATTTTAAGGATTTTTTGGTCTGATTAAGGACATAAAATTGGAAATTTCTTCTAACTCAAGTTTTTTTAAGAGTATTTCACATATAACTACATGGACACATAAAACGTCAGAAGCTAGTGCAAGGCTCAACTGTTTATTCTTTAAAAAAATTATTGACTGTTTTTTTTTTGGTGGTTAAAAATCATCCAAATGATAACCCCCGCTCTTGGGCGGAGCGGTAGATAGCGTCAGACTTTTACTGACTAAAAAACCCACCATGTTCCTTCTTGCCTATCATACCGGGGCCGAGCTTCCCTTTCGGAACTAGACCCTAGCCCCAGTAGGCTTCGACCCACCTGGCTACTGCTGACAGCTCCTTGAGGCGCGCGGGAACAGTGCGCGCCGTCGACGACTTGGGCTCGGTGTGGTCTGTTACCAGACGGACAGCGAGCTACCCATTGATCGCCGTCCGCAAGCTTGCATCTACAGGGGCCGGAAATCGGGATCGGAATCCCGACGGCGGCAGGGGCGTGACCGCCGGTTAGGTTAGTTACCTGATGCGGTCGCCCTCCTCCTTTGCTAGCATTACTACTTTGCAGAAGGAGGTGACCGCCTGCCACTTCTCCTTGCTCCGGACTATGGCCTGGTACCAAAGCCCGGTGCGAGAGTTCGCCGATTATTGACTGGTCAATATTTTCATATTACAATAAACGATCAGTGTTACTTTAGACCGGTAAATTTTTTACCCAAAAGCGCAATAAAAATAATAATCTAAAACAAATATAAAAATAATCCTATCGATAAATGAGATGTATACGATGAGATTTTGTCGTTAAAGGCGTAAAAACTGCGTATAAAACAGCAATATCAAAAGGTGTAGGTAATAAGGTCAAAAATATTCTTAGCACCCAATCAACCACAAAAAAATATTATTTATTCACTGGCCCTAATGTATTACTTAGGTCATAAATATCTACATCAAAATAAGTTCCAAAGAGGCTTATTTCTATACTTTTAAAAGCCTAAATCTACGCCAAAGCTTTAGTGGTTATAAAAAGCCTTAAATTACAAAGAACTGATACTTATCACCATTGAAAATATAACATATAAAGTGAGCACAAAGCTGCCAGTTCGGCTTAAAACGGCCCATAATACTTTTTCGCTGTATAAAAGGCCAGAAAATTTCAAATAAAATTTTAATAAGAAGCTAAAGTAGCCGCATTTGGGAGGCTCATGTACGCATCGCTGGTTGCTAGACTTTTAACCACTTTGGTTAACGAGGCGAACGCAAAAACGTCCCTCTTTAAAGTCTAAATCGTTTCTCGCTTCACTTTGAATGCATATAATTGTCAAGTTGTTAAAGGTGTACGGGGATTTGTTTTAATTCTATAACTGTTATTATAGGTTGTTTGTGAGATAGAACATATAGAAAAATGGCTGAATAGGACGTATTGGTTACAGTTTTGTAAATTAGCATTTTTTTTATGTTTTTTAAGATTAAGATTTTTCCTGATCCAGGGCAGAGTGGGAATAGTACTACTCGCTCCGGACCATGGCCTGAACCAAAACAAAGCGCTAGAGATTGCCGCCGCCGATCGACCTTTTTTTTACGATGGGAAAAATCATCCTATGACAACCCCCGCTCTTGGGCGGAGCGGGAGATAGTGTCAGACTCTTACTGACTAAAAAACCCATCCCGTTCCTTCAAGCCTTGATACCGGGGCTCGAGCGCCCTTTCGGATAACCCTGGCCACAGTAGGCTTCGACCCGGCTGGCCCCTGCTGTTGCTGACAACTCCTTGAGGCGCGCCGTCGACGACTTGGGCTTGGTCCGGACAGTTACCGCTGCCGATCGACCCCAAATGGACACAGTGTTGCTGTGCCTAAGCGTGTGCCCCGCTTCCTCCATCGTGTCCTTCAGACAGTCCGCACAATGCTGACACCTAGGCGATTTTTCCGTACGAATCAGGTGGACTTTCCGAACTTATCATGTCCGTTGAGGACCTGCGTCATGCGGAAAGTATAATATAAATAAATTAATAAAAGTCAGGACACTATGACGCCTCTCTAGATTAGAATCGAATTAACTTTATTGTACACCAAAATAGTAAAATAATTTTACGTCAAATTAAATCTATGGGTATAATTGCGGTCTTATCGCTGATGGTGGGCGGATATATTTACTTGACAACCTGGATGAACTATGAGAAATTAAACTAAAAGAAAGGTGTTGTTTGCTACTGCAGACAATTTAACGCACATTATTATATCTAGTGCACTGACAAGATACAATAATGTACGTTAATTGTGCGTATAGCTAATGAGAGTAATTCCATGTCAAAGTCCATGTTTTCTTGTCGCTATAACCCAAAAATAGCTATCCATCAACCCGCACTGCACCCGCGTGGTGGAATATGGCTCATTCCCACTCCAAGAGAAGAGGTCTGAGTTCCAACAGTAGTAACATTATATCCCACTGTTGGGACTCAGGCCTCCTCTCTGCGATAGGGGATGGGCCGTATTCCATTACGCGGGCACAGTGCGGGTTGGTGAATGTCACATGTCTTCGAATTTTTGGTTCTAGGACATGCCGGTTTCCTCACGATGTTTTCCTTCACCCAACGCGCCGTCTATGCTATGCTGTATAACCCAAAAATGCTTAAGGCAAATTACTTCTCAGCAGACGTGCCCCATTATCGACAACCTCATAGTCGTCATAAACAATATAAAAAATATAAATTGTAAAAGTCGGATTGTAAAATAATCTTCGCGTTTCCTCTTTAGAAGCAATATAAAAAAATGTTATGAATTTTAAGAAAATTAACATAATCTTTGTGAAAGCTAATGGTTCCTTGCTTCAAACCGCTTGCCATTAGGCAAATTTTGAGAAAATTGTTCATAAATTATTTTACGAACAATTAGGGTAATGGAAAGCATACACCATGATTTTTGGAAATCTAAAGATATTTTGATTAGTATTGTATTAAACTTCTTATAGCCAGTTTCTTCATCTAAAGTAACAGCCAAAGTAACGTCATAAAGTAAAAGTAACGGTCAAATTCGTTTCTTCACAATTTTAACTGTTGGTTTAACTGTTACTTTTGCCTTTAACTTTTACTAGTCATTAGTGGGCTGCTAAAGCTAAAGTCACTGTCATTTTGATAAAGTTGTAGATTATTTAGGTTTCACTAATATGTTATCACGAACTTCGTCCAGTTGGTTGAGGCTATGGTCCGGAGCGAGGAGGAGTGGCAGGCGGTCGCCGACTTCTGCGAAGCAGTAATGCTCGCAAAGGAGGAGGCCGAACGCATCAGGCAACGGCGTTATCACCGCCGCCGTCGCGCGTCGCCGAGATTCTGATCCCGATTTCCGGCCAACGTAGACGCGGGCTTGCGGACAGTGAGCAATGGGTAGCTCGCTGTCAGGCCGTCCAGTAACTGTCCGGACCAAGCCCAAGTCGTCGACGGCGCGCACTGTTCCCGCGCGCCTCAAGGAGTTGTCAGCAACAGCAGGGACCCAGCCGGGTCGAAGCCTACTAGGGCCAGGGTTATCCGAAAGAGCGCTCGAGCCCCGGTATGAAGGCTAGAAGGAACGGGGTGGGTCCTTTAGTCAGTAAGAGTCTGACACTATCTCCCGCTCCGCCCAAGGGCGGGGGATGTCAATGCATGATTTATCCCACCATAAATAAAAACTTCGTCCAGTGAAAGTTCAAGTTCATCAGACGATAAACTTATCGTTAGTTATTTAACGCGTAGACGTAAAAAGTTTAATGCTCGCAAAGATCATTTCGTATGGGACGACGCTGATTTTCTGTTCCGATACAGAATTTCAAAGGAAACAGTTACATACTTCAGCCTGTTGTTACAAGATAAACTGACGCCAACCACAGAAAAGTAAGTTTATTTTCAGTTTGTATTTAATACGACTACGTTAAATTAACTAATGTACAGTACGGCCGTTCTATCTTGGCGAGTGTGAAGTTAGGCTCTGCGACCTTTAGCGCTTGTGTACCTAAACGTATAAAAATAACGGTAAAAAAAAAAGCCAATAACAGTTGTTAATAGCAATAACAACCACTAATAGCATTTATTTTTTTAAATCATTTACTTATGTTATTATTTATCAATTCAATTCTAAAAACATTCGTTCATTGGCGTTCGTATCCTCCTCCTTGCGTCGTATTCCTCAATGCTGAGGGTCGTGACCTCCCTGCTTCATCACTTTATGATGTTCTTCCATCTGTTTCTGTCTCTGGCGGTGTGAAGGGCATTGTACATCGTGGAGTCAAGAGCGGTGCGGATCTGGTCGGACCAACGTATTGGGCTGCGCCCGCGAGGCCTTTTCCCATTCACTTTACCGGCTTTAGTTTTAGTTGTTGATGAAAAAACTGGCTGTTAGTAAAGTACATTGGAAACCTTACGAAAAAAATTCCCACGGCTGACAAAAATGGATCATATATTATTTTAAAGGTTTGAATATCTCGTTCTGCTAGCATAAAACAGAACAATTAAGAATATCTAGTCTACTACTACACTACAGTCACATTGGAGTATCGTGACATAATAAGTTTGAGTTGAGTAAATTTTAGTCAATTAACGGGACTTAATTATGTTTTTTGTTGTATTCTGAATAAGTGTATGATAAATAGCTTATCATTAATATATTTATGGAGTTATTGGACATTCTTATTTTATAAAAAATATGTCATACATATACAGAATAAAAATAAAAATGCTTGCACCGACATTGTACATTTTTGCCTCAAAAACACGGTAATAAACTGAATTTTTGTTTTGTACCTATCTTGCTCAGTATGCCTAATAGAAAATGTAGATTCATCAAGAAAAACACACCATTCAATGCATTGCTTAGTTCATTAGACTTACAAGTAGAAGTCTGCCATTCATTCTTTGCGATCAGAATTCACCTCATTGTTGTAAAAAAAATAAACCTATCTTTTTCCAAATTTATAAAGCCAATATTTTAAAAGTCAAATCTTAAATCTTTTGGGTAGACATTATAATACAAAGGCATGTGTAATTCTAGAATATTTGTGGGTTAAAAGAGTTACTAAGAATTAGTTGACTTTGATATGCCCAGTATGAGACAAAGTAAGATCACAAAAGGTTAAATTGAAACCGCAAAATATGGTATTTATAGGAGAAAAAATTTCGTAAAGGCTTAGTGGTTGAGTAGTTGGTTGCTGTACTACGTATCGTGAGTTCGATTCTAGCGTGGCACTAGTATTTGTATGGCCTAGAGATAGTTATTCCTAGTCTAGGTGTCTTGTGTACGTAAGTTTTCATTGTCACTGATTAAAAAAAATTTGTGAGACAACGTATGATGTAACCTAAATGGCAATAGACTGGGGACATTACTTGCAGAACAAATGGTCGTTAAAGCCAAAAGATTTCTAAAGTGGCGAGCACATACCGGAATACGCAGTCTTGGAAAGCCTCCCACAATATCGACAGATGTTTATTTTATTTTAATAATTACAGTGACAGACTACAGACTAAGACAAATTAGACTGTACATAAATCTGAAATCCAATTATTACTGTACATAGCATTCAATGCTTAATGTGCTTCATTAGTGACAGAAAGGTGAAGTATTAAGGAGAAGTTAATAAATGAAACTAATGTAATTACAATTTATACAAACAATTTCTAAATTCGTTAAAACTATTCAAGAACAAGTCTACCTCAGAGCATATTGTATTATATTGATTACACATTCTGGATAACGGGTTATTCTCAGAAACATTATTTTTACTAGAGGAAATACTAAAAAATTGTGGAGTGTGTGCAGGGTCGCGAGAATCCGATTGTTTGGAGATACACACGACCAGTCTCTAATATGGCGATACTTGACTGAAGCCTTTGTCCAGCAGTGCCCCGTCTTTCGGCTGAAATGATGAGAAAAAAAAAACAAATCTTCAAAGGACCGCAGACCTGTGTATATGGTTTTAATTTCAACTCGATACCTTCACGCGTTCCCGAGATAAAGGGTTTTTACAGACCGACGCACAGACAACATAGTGATCCCATAAGGGTTCCATTTTTTTCCTTTTGAGGTACGGAACCCTAAAAACGACATTAGTCCTAGACTAATCCTAACTAATATTATAATGTGAAAGTGTGGATGTTTTACTTAATCACGCAAAAACGGCTGAACGGATTTGAATGAAATTTGGCATGCATATAACTTTTGACATGGAAAAGAATATAGGCTACCTTTTATCCCGATTCCTTAAGTACCTAATGCCACGCGGGCGAAGTCGTGGGCAAAAGCTAGTTTCGTATATATCATCATATTAACGCTCGAAATTACTCGTAATTTCTGAAAATTTCATGAATTAGTCCTTCTGCACTTCACTTTTTGTGGTTTTCCATTTGATAACCCTTCTTTTCAAAAAGTTGATAAAATAATGCTCCTTTGTCCTTTAAAAGCAAAGGCTTAAGTAATGGAAAACGATTCTTTCTTTATGAAAGTGCAGTTCGTACGTGAGGGTTCAAAAGTTTGTGATACGAATCAGTCTTTATCAAATTACGTCTATGATGTGTCTTTCAGAATTTTGGTAATATGATGGAAAAGTGCTGTTTCTTTGAATTTTCATATTAATTTTGTTTCTGTGAAATAAGATTTTACTTTTATTTAGTAAAAACCTTGACATCAAAATACGGCCTTTTTGGAACTTTAGCCATAAATTGTAAATAATCTGATTATTTTAGCCGTACAAATTTGTTTAATTTTACTGTAACTATAGGTACAATAGTTACAGTAAAATTAAACACACAGATTAAAATCTATAGAAAGTTTGACTTCGTAGGTATATAATAATTTAACCCATTTTTCATCAATAATTTAAGGTAATAAAATCTTAAATTTTTGATGAAAATGGGTCTCCTACTAACATTATATACATCTAACTCACGACATCAACTGGCTTACCACGCGTACTTTAAAAGCGTCAAGATTCACAAGGCAAATCACAGCAAACGTACGGACAGACAAAGAGAGCAAAGAGTAGCTCACTGTCCGATAAGGCCGGAGTTTACAACGTATCCACGCAAAAGTGATGGGGCCCGCTCTTAGCGGGCCCCATCACTTTTGCGTGCCCATGCCTTTCAAAGTGCGGAAATGTTCGAAAAAAACAACTGAAGAAACACAAGTTAGTGCTAATCAGTAAAAGTTTGACTCTCTTACAGTTTACTCAGAGCATAGCTTAGCATAGTTAGCCTTATAATATTCCCTTGCTCGAAGAGAGCGGAGGCCTGAGCCGCTCTAGGAGAGGGTATGAGTCGTAATCCACCACGCGGGCCCTGTCTTCATTTTTTAGTTCTAGGACATGCCGGTTTCCTCACAAAGTCTTCCTTCACCATTTTGAGAGCAGTGGTGATGAAATAAATTACAAAAAGTAATGCGCCTGGCTGCCTTTGGACCCACGATCTACAACTCGTAAGTCGGGGCCGTTACCACTTGCCCACCACTGGTCTCCACTCTCTCACACTCAGAGCAGGAGGATTTATTACACGATTTCCCACCAAAAGAAAAACTTTCTAACAAACAAATAAACGTCCAAGTACATTCAAACGAATACTACATCACAAGCGACAGTTAATATAGGTAAAGGACCAGAAAATGTGAAGACAAATAGGAATAGTTGGCCTTTTGGGCAAGCACTTTATAAACCCGAGTAATTTATTTGCCTCTTCCCTCACTTAGGGAACTCTCCAACGTCCTCTGAGTCCAAAACGAGCCAATTTTTCATACTCGAGGAGATTGCCGGCAGTGCATTGCGGTGGGCCTAGGTACAATTCTGGACATAAATCTAGACTGCCTTGCCTACCCCTATGCATTTACATACTAAAGATACGTTAACGATACGACTTTGTAATGGAGAAATTTTTTTTTAAGTTTTTTTAGTAACCTCTTGTTACGAAGCGTTTAAAGGCAATGGGAAAGGCTATGCTCGGAAGTTTCCTTGCGCGATGGCATCAGAAATGAACTACGGTTACCGACATAAGAATCACCAAACTTAAGTGCCAGTGGGCACATTGCTCGCAGAACAGATTGTAGATGGGGACGAAAGGTTCTGAAATGGCAACCGCGTACCGAAAGGCGCATCGTTGAAAGGCCTCCCACAAAGTCGACCGATGACGTGGTGAGGGTTGCAGGAATCCAATGAATGCAAAAATGATGGTGGCCTATGTCCAGCAGTGGACGGTTTTCGGCTGAAATGATGATGATGAAGGGATGCGACACGCATAGGACTGGTCATTATAGCGACACTTAGGGGAGGCCTTTGTCTAACAGTGGACGTCTATTGGCTGAAATGATGATGATGATGCTACAGAATTTAAAACAACGAAACATCGAAATAAGAAAAGACTTCTCTGTTTATGATTACTAACTTAATATTAATTTAGACGAAAGTCCACATCTAGACGAAGTCTGGCGTCGTCAAACTAGTTCTAAGTCCTTATCTTATGGTATCCAGTAATTAGCTTACAAATCAAATAAAAATTTTCTTCAACAGTATTTTTTTAGGTGGGAAATTATCCAATCAAATGACATCTCCCGCCCTATTGTGTCCGACTTTTACTGACTTAAATCTACCAATTCCTTCGTTGCCTTTCATTTAAGGACCGAGTTTTACTTTCAAAAGCGAATCCATGGCCCCAGTAGGCTTCGACTCTGCTGGACCCCAATGGCTTGCTAACATCCCCTTGAGGCCCACGTGAAACACTACGCGCCGTCAACGACTTGAGCTTAGTCCGTACGGTTACCGGACGGTCGGACAGCGAGTTACCCATTGCTCGCTATCCGCAAGCCCGCGTCTATAACAGTTAGAATAATATTTTCGCAAAAGTAACGCCCAATCGACCAAAAATTTTGCACTCTTATTTCAAGGAACTTGCAGTCGAAAACTAAATCTACTTTCAAATCATTGGATTTGATTAAGAGCCATCGTAAATCATTTCAAAATCGGTTGGAAAATTCAAAGTGACTGAGATTTTTCATATCCGAATAGATTGCATACCTTGCACCGGCCTACAGCTCGGGGCATAAATCTAGTCTAATGCAGCTCCATTTACATACCAGCGGGGCGGGCACGACACGGTTTTGTGAGGGCAAAATGGTGTGATTTATTCCAAAATGGTTTTGCGTGGCTGTTTAAAATAATTGTGTGATCTGTCATGATATTTAAATTAAGTATTTGATTTGTAGGTGTTGTTTGGCTTATAATTTATTCATTTATCTACTGTGGTGGTCTAGCCTGTTATTTAAAACAAGTCTATTTTGATAAGGTAAACTAGTGATAGCCTGAATATTTTGATTAAGTTTTTAGGTCATCATAATTTCAATGTGAGAAAGGGATAGTGATATACACCGTTATATTTTAATCGTTTAAATCCCGTGGAGGGTCGATCCGGTACATGAAACACTATCGGTTTGTAAAGATAAAATTATAAAATAAAGTGCCTTTTAAATTAATAGTCGGCGTTGCGTGCAAACTATCTACAGGTCATTGAACTCGCTCAGTTGACGTTTTCTTAAAGAAATTAATTTCGTACATGCGTAAATTAATACGAGTTTAGAAAAAAAGGTACTTTATTTTTTAATTTTATCTTTACAAATCGAGTGTTTCATGTAGGTACCGGATCGACCCTCCACGGGATTAAAACGATTAAAATTTAGCGGTGTACATCCTGTATGATTCGATTTAATTTTTTTTTTTCAAACATAATTTGATATTCAAACTCATATTTTGTGTGTTTTGTAGTTTGTTTTGTTTTTGAAGTTTTTTACGGTGAGCTGTTAATAATCTATTTTTTGGAATGAACTGAATTGACACTGTGCTTTTAGAACAATACTTTCCTTTTGGTAAAGCTAAGCCAACGCTTGTCGAATGTATATGATGATAATGATAATATGTGAATCCTATGTGAGATTGAATTTCCTTACTGTTTCGGCAAGGCTTTCTACACATCACGTACATTCCTCCCGACAATGTTGTCGGGTTTAGACTCGATAGACAGGCTAGCTCTACAGCCAAAGTCAAACTAGATCGTCTCGCCTCCGTCTCGCCTCACAAAAACAGTTCTAAATCCGTAGCCAGGTATGTAATACGCGCGCTGATATATCGGCATGTAGCGGCGATGCTATTACCTCCTAGTGCGCACGGCGTAATTGTACTTGTTTGCCTAGGAGACTAGTATTGTGTGAGCAGTGTAACTTGTTGGTAATGTTGGAGCATTGTCGAGTTAGGTGAGCAAGAAGTTTGCTTTGGTCCAAGTTTACTTAATACGTTAACTTCTAAGGAAATCTATAAGGTTGTTGTGGAATAGAATAATGGACTGTATGAAGAGCTGGTTGTAGAATGTTCTGTAGGAAGCTCGTTTAGAGTTGTTTAACATTAAAGTTGGAACGTGTACGGAACGTGTGTACTTTACCTTTCTCGTCGATTTCTGAGAGTACTCTGAAGATCACAACGCTGTTGGAGCTTGCCACTATTTCCACAACACGGTTATGTCCTTTATTTATCAAATTATATACGGAGTGCACTCAAATGGACTGGTGGCACGGCGGGTTTGATGGGAACAAACCAGGAAAACCGCAGGTGGCGTCTTTGCTGCGTCGATCTCTAGCGTCTCAGCTGATTGGTACAGAACAGTTATTATTATTATTATCTTACTATAGATTAAACCCGTCCTTGAAGGCGGTCTCCGATTGGGGCGACGTCAATCTGGTCAAGTTCAATGCACGTAAAATCCAGGCGTGTCTTTTTTTCGCTAAACGGAGCCAATTTTACCCAGCTCCATCTTTTCGGGGTGTGATCGTGCCGATAACCGACCACCTTGAGCTTCTTGGGGTTACGTTGTCATCTACTTCCAATTTCAGCTCATACATCAAGGCAAAGGCTCAACTGGCTGCCAAAAAATTGGGGATCTTAGCAAAGGTGAGACGGTACGTCACGCCGGTACAGCTGCTTAATCTTTATCAAGCCCAAGTTCTATCGTGTATGGAATACTGTTCTCATCTTTGGGATGGATCTGACAAATACCAGCTTGATACGCTTACCATCAGGTGAGATGGTGGTCAAACGCGAGACTAACAATAATAAAAAAAAAGATTTCATTTTTATTTTCTTTTGTTTAACGGCTGGGCAAAATCCTCAATCCATTCTTTCCAACGGTCATCGTTTGCGGTTGTTATCTGAACAAACGCGGCACCCCTTGCGCCGCTTTCTCATGCCCAATAATATTAATAATATATATTTATTTATAATATTTTAAGTTTTTGAAATGCCCTCTGGCTCAGCTATCTCGCGCACCTTCAATCGTAGATCTACTAATACGAGATCATGTATTTTTGTCACGTTACCCTCCGTGGTAGCCGTTTCTGGGTGTGACTCTTCAAAAACCAATGTGCGAACATGTTGATACTCATTATAACAATTTTTGACAATCGCCATCGAAGGAGAAGAGTGTACACAGCATCCAAGCACTCTTAGATTTTACTACGCGATTTCCTACCAAAAATAAGATTCAAGTCACTGACCTATGCTGCTCTTTTTCCATTTTTCTAAAATTCGTCAACACGTCTGTTTCCAGACACAGTAAAAAAAGCTACAAGTCTAATTAGGCAGAAATTTTGAGAATAGTTCTTAACAAGAATATATTACAGGATTATTATTATTATTTTCTTGCGATAGTGACTCCATCGGTCCGCCCACACAGACCTTTACTAGCTGAGCAATTTCATCACTAAAACTATAAAACATAATAACTAAAACTCTATCATAACATCCTTCCTGAAACCTACAATTCTAACATCAAACTAGCTTCTCATAGCCTTGATTACTTAATTTGGACAACACAACAGAACAGCAAGGAGGAAATGACTGATTCTAATGCAGAGAGAGGACGGCAATGCATGTATAATTGTTATCGTCGTAATAACGTGCTCACTACGGGCGGAATAGTTGCGAGTTGGCAATTTGAGTAGCGTTAGGTGCAAACCAAATTATTGTTAGTAGATTGTTACATATATGTTTATTAATGTATAGGATTTGGTATATGTGTCGGGTGCGATTCGCAGCATTTGTAATAACATTTTTTTTTACATATAATATATGATGACATTATATCTTTTTAGGGTTTCGTACCTCAAAAGGAAATACCCTTATAGGATCACTTTATTGTCCGTCTGTTTGTCTGTCAAAATTATTTATGTCAGGTACACGTGCAGGTATCAAATTGAAAGTAAAATTATATACTCAAATCTGCAGTCCCTTAAAGCTATGAAAAAATCAAACTTCTAAATAAAAGATATGGCTGTGTATGTCGCAAAAAAACCTATATTTTAACACTCTCGAGGGAAACAAAATTAATAGGGTACTTTCCGTTGACGTAGAACCCTGAAATTCAGCATAAAGCAAGGTCTTATAGCACAAGTATAGAAAAAAAACGGAAAACTGTAAATTTACAGTTACGTCACAAATATGTTTTTTTTGGCGATTCGGAAAAAATCTTCGTAACTTAACTCGGGAATTGAACTGTTTTCATAGTTAAATTTGTACGGCATCCTCAAGGCGCAAGTCCAACTCGCACTTGGTTAATTTTGTATGAAAATATCATCAGCATTGGTTACTATATGCAACAGCAATTAGTACTTCAAATATTGGCACATAAAAGAAAAGGAAGGGTAGAAACATCTCGCTATATCTGTTATTCAATGTGCTTACTCGAAATCAAATTTATCGTTTCTGGCTGGGCGTTAAGCGAACCCCACGAGTCGCACGTCAACTTTTTCGAAAGTTTTATTAACTTTTTCGAAAGTTAATTGAAAAATGTCTTTTGATACACGTGGTTAGTCACTGCCGCACTCGGCTACATTACACGAGGGTGTATGTAACCTAGTGTTGCGGCTCGTGTGAAATCCGCCTCGGTCGCAACACAAACATTTTCCACTAGCATCAAAATGTAGGTACTATTGCAACCCTCTTAATGGTGGTGTCGTCACATATCAGTGTGTGCATATTTTTTTGTTACTTGACAGTTTCTCTTTTCACCATATTTGAAAGGTTCCGGCTTACTCGATCATGAAAAAAAAAAACTATAAAATCTCTTTGTTTGCGATTTTGGATAAGTTAATATTTTTTTTATAATTATGGTGTATTGTTTTATTTGCTTCAATCCATTCTAAGGTTGGCAGGTAGAAATCTTTCTCAGCGATAAGACTGCCATTGTACCCATAGATTTACGTTTTGTTTAAATCTTGTTACTTTTTGGTGTACAATAAAGTTTATTCTATTCTATTATATTGATGAAAAAGCTAATTTAACTACGCAATAAGATAAGCATTGTCATACAGCGTGGCAATACCACCAGTCTTACATTACCAGTCGACAGCGATGCCGAGGAGTTTTTTGACGCCATACTTTAGATTTTAATTATTTTTATTCTTTTTCTCTTTTGGTTTTCATTTTTATTTATTGGGTATCGAATTTTAGTTGTCATTCAATTGTTGATCGTAATGTGGCTAGTGATGATGAATCAATAAGCGGGGTCAGATTACTGTTACGATAATAGATTTAAGTTATTATTCTACACTTAAGACACTATTATATCTTGCCAAATGTATATTACTTTTGAAATAAAGATAGAAAGTCCCCAAATAAAATTAAATCATTTAAAATTTACTTATTTTCAGCAAGGTTCTTCTATTAGTAAACAATGATCAAGATCTCTTAGGGTGAGTTGCACTATTTAACTATAACGATAACTAAACCATAACCAGCCGTGAAACGGCCGCCTATTGGTCAATTCGACGATTTGACAACTGTTAACGGCTTTGTTATCGTTAGAGTTCAATGGAGCAACTCACCCTTAATTAACCTTGATTATTGAACCAGTGCTGACTACATCAGAATTAAATTTACCCTAATAATTACCCAAGTCGGTTCGCTTTTTAGACATACTAGTTAAATGTTTTGTTTTTATTATATGTAAATTATAAAATGTGAGTTAATAGAAATTAAAAATCAGTCTGTTTGCAAATGATCCATATTCCATTTCTGAAACTCTGAGTAATCTGCATATCCTTCGTTACATTGAACTCCAAGTATTCACGATATTTAACTAAGTTTCTATAAACTGAACACCTGGTTGAACCTAACCAACCCAATAGCAAACGCTAAGTAAATATCAGGCCAGACTTTGTTAGTTCACATAATAAGTTATAGGTTAACTTTTCAGTTGGTGTAGCGTTTACTAAAGTTTGTAATGTACCAGCTTTGCTCCGCGGTTTGCCCTTGTATGGCATCGCTGTTAGTGTTATTGTACTTAGTTTTGATTCTGTAAGTATTTCAAAGTGAAATTTATGTGTTTATTGTTCGACAATCCTGCAACCAACCGGATCGAGCTGAAATCGTCGATGGCGCGTAGTGCTCCACGCGCGCCTCTGGTAGAGGCCCCGGGGCCCTGAAATGAAGGCAAAGAAGGAACAAAAGTGGGTTTTTACTCAGTAAAAGTCTGACACGACTTCTCGACCCACCCAAGGGTGGGACATGTCATTGGATGATTTCCTACCTAAAAGAAAAGTGTTTGTTGTTAACCTGTACTATAGGTTAGGCAAGTCAAGTGTAGTAACAATCGAACCAGTACTTTCAAAAATAACAAAAAACAAACTATACCTCTTTATAATATTTAGTGTAGAAGACTGTGTGACAAAGGGCGATTAAATAGTTTTGGAACACAGCCATAAGACATATTTTTCTACATAGTAGAAACGTTCTTGTGGACTAATCTTCGACATTTACGCCGACAAAACTGGCAAAAGTTATTTTTTTATCACACTAATACAAAGAAAGAAAGAAAGTTTTTATGTATGTTTGTTACTCTTTCATGCTCAAATGGCTGAACAGATTTGGATTTACTTCTTTTAGGTAGGAAAGGAATGTTAGACTTTTAGGTTCTGACTAAAACCTACTCCTATGTTTATTGTGTTCCAAGACCCCGAGTTTCCCTTTCAAAAGCTAACCCGTCGCTCCTGTAGACTTCGGCTTAGCTGAGCTCATACGGTTTTGCTAACATTTCTTTAAGGCGGTCGTGATCCGAGACTTGGACTCGATCCGGACGGTTACCAGACGGCTGGACGATGCGTACGGGCTCCTTCGCTAGCATTACTTCTTCCCAGAAAGAGGTGACCACCTTACAGATTTGGATAAAATGGCGTACAGATAAGCCATGTCCTGCAATCCTAACTAATATTATAAGTGTGAAAGTGTGGATGTTTGGATGTTTGTTACTTAATCACGCAAAACCGGCTGAACGGATTTGGATGAAATTTGGCATGTATATAGCGTTTGACATGGAAAAGAACATAGGCTACCTTTTATCCCGATTCCTTAAGTACGTACCTAAGCAGCGGCCAAAAGCTAGTAGGTAGTTCATAGAAGTTATTTTTTCTTGAGAGTATATTATTCACAGCACGGATCTGGAGCACAGACTTGAATGAGAAGTGAAGTATTGAGTCTCTTTAGTGGTATGAAGTGAGATGCGGGAGCTGGGAGTACATCTTTGTAGTAACAGTGGCTCGACGATGTGTACGGTGCGCAAATTAATCCTCACTCTTTCGCCGAGCGCTCAAGATTCGTGCCGGTATCTATATGCCATTTGGATATTTTTTTTCTTTCAAGCGGGCGAAGCCACTGGTAAAAGCTATCACTTCAACACTTTTTTCTTTCTTTATTGTTTTAACAATATTAGTCTAAATACGTTATACTTACATAAAATGCTTCGAAAAAACTAAATTGATACTCTTTTTTATTTAGAACCTAATCTAACTTGCGTAATTTTGTTTCAGTATTCAGAATCTGTTTTTGTTTTAATGTTAAAAATAAACTATTAAAAAGTATTTTAGACTATTATGTAGGTACTTTTAAACGTATTTAACAAGTATATTGAGTTAATGAACTTTAGCTTTTATAGAGATAAAGCATATAAAAATGACAGTTAAGAAAGTATACCTATGGAAATCTTGTAGGTACGTTAAAATCGATATTCTGAATGCCGAAAGTTTTTTCAAAAACTTTTGAGGTTCTTGAATAACACGTACTTTTGGAACAATATTGTGAATTATTACAAAAGCGATGGAAGTTACTAATGCCAGCGTGCATGCGAGCGTTCAGGCGCTCTCTTTTTCTTTGCATTGCCTTTTATTAAACATTGCGTTGGATAAAAAAAATACAATCGACTTTAATGTAAAAGAAATCCTAAAAATTGCAAAATAACTTTTTATTTCGGAAGTCGGTGTTTCTTCCCAAACACGTTTTTTTTTCGCGCTGGGAAAATCATTTAACCTTTTAATCGCGGAAATTACAGACACAATAGAAAGACAATAGGTGCGCGAACGCCGTCGTTCGCTTGGGGTTTAATGAATTAATGACATCCCCGCTCTTAGGCGGAGCGGGAGATAGTGTCAGACTTCTACTGTCTAAAAATCCACTCCTGTTCCTTCGTTGCCTTTCGTACCGGGACTGAGCTATCTTTCGAACTAACCGCCAACTAGTTTGGCGCGACCAGTTGCGCCGCCATGGAGTCCCAGTAAAATATAGCCCTAATTCAAAGATATGTCGGTGAAGTCACTACTACGAAAGTATCGACAAAGACAATATTACGGAAGCCAGTTTGGCAACGGGATGTCAGTGGTTACGTCACACTGCTTGATAGAGTCTTTTTTTTATGGTGGGGAAAATCATCCAATGACAACCCTCGCTCTTGGGCGGAGCGGAAGGTAGTGTCAGACTCTTACTGGCTAAAAACCCACCCCGTTCCTTCAAGCCTTCATACTGGGGCTCGAGCTATCTTTCGAACTAACCTTGGCCCCAGTAAGCTTCGACCCAGCTGGGCCCCTGCTGTTGCCCAGCTCCTTGAGGCTCGCACGGTGGCCAGCAATCGGGATCGAAATCCCGGCAGTGGCGAGATCGCCGTTGCCTGATGCGGTCGGCCTCCTCCTTTGCTAGCATTACTGCTTCGCAGAAGGAGGCGACCGCCTGCCACTACTGCTTGATCTGGACCATGGCCTGAACCAAGGCCCGGCGCTAGAGGTCTGCGCCGCCAATCGCCCCTACAAGGGCAGGACGATGCTCCGCTCAATCAGGACACACGTCGACTGTGTGCTCCACCGTGTCCTCCGGGCGTTCCGCCCAGTGGCGGCTAAACACGGTTAGATTTCATTAATTTATTTTGGAGTTCCAGTGCTTACCCTCCGATTTCATCATCAGATCAGTTTGATAAATTCTCTCTCCTTCTTCTTTCAGTTAGTCAACAACTACACGTATAAAAATGCAATTTAATTTGTTACAACATTTCTGCTGTGATCCTATGTGGTGTTCTGTTCCATATCTTTGAAGTTCATAATCTGATCATAATAATATTTTTATGGAATCAATTTGGAAGCATAATCTGCCAAAAAAAAAGACAATAATTTTCCAAATCGGTCCAGATTTGCCCAAGAAATCGGTGAACACAGGTACATACAAAAAATACATTCAGCCGAAGAATTTTGAAGTCGCTTAAAAACCATATGTTTTATTTTTGGAACACTGTTCTTTCCTTGATATTCTTTAATTTGTTAGTTTCTCCTAAGATATATAAAATCTTTAGTTTCTCATGTATATGAACGAAATTCAGTTATGTCGAAATCAAACTTTCGTAAAGTATTTTCAGTTCAATATTTCCATTTAATTTATTATTCAAGAAAAGTAGAACAAGATAAATAAGTACACTTAACTAGTTGAAAATATAATTATTACACTAAAGACAATAACTTCTTACTAAAATATGGCATCAAAAATTCCTCCGTATCACTATCCAAGTAGAAGTGTGCCTAAAAGACTGTTGGTATTACCACGTTTTATGGCAACGCTTAATCTCTGACCGAGGCAAAAGCCAGCCCTTGGGTCACGTGAATTTTCAACTGGGCGTTTGGATCATTCTTTAAAAATCGTATGAGCATACAGAAAAGGACTTCGATTTTGTAGTTTAAAGCTATGAGTCAAAAAGCTACAGCGGTATAATGAACACATGGGTAGATACACTGCAGTGCTTTCATTGATTATACGTTAGATCTAACAAGAAAAAGAAAAATAAACAAATGCTCTGAATAGAAAACAAACCCTTCGTCTATTTCAAAGTTTATTAAAAAGAAAATCTCATAAAATCTTCATTTTACGGAGAAAAATAACATGCTGATGAATCTGATACGAATATTAAAACTTGAATGTGTATCTTAGAGTGAATATCTTGTAGATTATACAGTCTGAATCAGTTCAGAATGTGGAAAGTGTTAATTAAAGTGCATGTTTGAGTTCTTATGCTTTAATTTAATATATCTTTACTGTGTTGTGATACTGTAGCGAAGTTATTATAATATTTCAACACGTGTGAGCTTGAGAGTTTATTCAGATGTGTATTCATATTCGAAACATTGAGAGAAAGTTTGCATTGATCATTCACCCTTCTCGAATTTATAACGTTCTCTGCATAATCTTTCTTTCTTATAATGCGCTGTTAATAGCTTTGCTGTGATTCGAAGAACATTTAAGCATGCCCATCAGGGAGGCTATCTAATGTAGCGGTACTGCAGAAACTTCCAGCCACACAGCCACACCAGGGCATCTATTCTGCGAGCAATTAACTGGCCTGTTGGTCTAGTGGTTAGTGGCCCTGACTGCTATGAAGCAAGAAGAGTCATGTGAAATCTCACCTCAAAAAACCGGATGATTCAACTACAGGAAACATTACTATGCGTTAACTTGTTGAAGGCTACTGGAAGTTTCATTCACTTGAAACTAAATGTGAATAGTATGAGGAACCCTATGTCCAGTAAAAGGCTGAAAAAATCCAGAAAGCTGCTGGAAATTCCTCTGCATGTAACGAACACTACACTGTCAGTTGTGAGTGTTAATTTATCCACTCGAGTCCCTTCACTCAGCTTTTACAGGAAAAGCAGCGAATTTGTGTACCGTGAAATATTTCTTAGGAACTTTCGGGCTTCGTGTAAAGGGAAATTTCGATGTCATGTACGTATTTTTCCAACTGTGGAAATTATAGTAGTCGCAATTATATAGGTCTGTTAGGGCAGGTAACCTCAACCGTTGTAGTTACAGGAAAACATTCTTAAAACACTGTGTATATAACTTTTTACATTATAAAATACACTTTTACAGACATTCTGAACTGCATTATAAATATATAAATATTACAGTCGCAAAAGAAATGCTATTTCATGTAGACATTAAAAGACTCTTAGTAAATACGTATTTTTCTCTAAATACTGATCAAGCTTTGTTTAAACCACACTTGATTCCTTTCTACTATCGGATAACCCAACGTACGGCGAGTATCCACCCTTACGTTGTTGACACCTCCACGGTCGAGTTTCCTACACCGGATTCATGCGGAAGTGACGCCACTGTGCGGAACGCCCGGAGGACACGGTGGAGCACACAGTCGAGGTGTGCCCTGCTTGGGCAGAACATCGCCGTGCCCTCGTGGGGGCGATCGGCGGCGGAGACCTCTCGCGCCGGGCCTTGGTTGAGGCCATGGTCCGGAGCGAGGAGGAGTGGCAGGCGGTCGCCGACTTCTGCGAAGCAGTAATGCTCGCAAAGGAGGAGGCCGAACGCATCAGGCAACGGCGTTATCGCCGCCGCCGTCGCCGGGATTCTGATCCCGATTTCCGGCCAACGTAGACGCGGGCTTGCGGACAGTGAGCAATGGGTAGCTCGCTGTCCGGCCGTCCGGTAACTGTCCGGACCAAGCCCAAGTCGTCGACGGTGCGCACTGTTCCCGCGCGCCTCAAGGAGTTGTCAGCAACAGCAGGGACCCAGCCGGGTCGAAGACTACTGGGGCCAGGGTTATCCGAAAGGGCGCTCGAGCCCCGGTATGAAGGCTAGAAGGAACGGTGTGGGTCTTTTAGTCAGTAAGAGTCTGACACTATCTCCCGCTCCGCCCAAGGGCGGGGGATGTCAATGCATGATTTTTCCCACCATAAAAAAAAAAAAAAAAAACACCTCCACGGTCCAGATTAAGCATTTCGCATCACCATCATTTATACCGCGTAAATCGCAGGACTGGAACAATTTGCCTGCTGGGGTTTTTCGGCCGATTATAATTTAGGTGTCTTCAAAGTTAGAGTCAAAACGCACCTAATAAACTAATGCGCCTCACTATCAACGATTACATCACTAAGTTATCTACTAAAATATAATAAAGAGGTAAAGTTTGTTTTTATATTTTTTTGTTTGCAGGAGGTAATCTCTGGAAGTATTGGTCCGATTGCTAATTTTTTTTTCCGATAGCAAAAGCTAGTATTATTATAAAAAAAGATATAAAAGATTTAATTTACGTGATGATGTTCACTTTAAAAAAAAATTGATTTCTATAAAATAAAATTGCTTATAATTTGCCGAGAAAATATTCAATTTAATTGACCAAAGATAAAATTCTCCAAAACGTTTGCAACGCACCAACAAATGTAATAATCCATTTCTCTAAATTGAATAAAACCCCATAAAATTTAGCTTATACCCAACATTTTACTTTAACGACGATTAATCAGTTTAACATAAATAAATTCAATTTCCTGACATAGCATACCTTCTTTGAAGACCAGGAATATAAATTGCCAGGAGAAATCTCAGCAAATCACATTTAAAGCTAATGTCGCTTAAAATAAATCAAATTTACAAAAGGTAAATAAGAATATATATATTTAGTATCAGTCCTAACGAAATCATTGGGTCCGTCGGGACTGTTCATACGAAAAACCTGAATAATCCTTGTGGTTGAATTTTATTTAAACCGGGTTTGGGTCGGACGGATCTCCGGCCGGAAAAATAGGGGGCAGAAACATATTCTGGGACGCCTTTTGTTGGTCTAGTTTCAGAGAAAATTTTAAATGACAACGCGTTTGGTTAGAGTACAATAAGAAATTACGTAGGGTAGCCGACCAGAGATTACTACTAAACCCTTGTTTTGTAAATGTACCGTACCAAATAAGAGGTAAGTATTTTTTGCTGCCTGGGCTGCGAATTTTTTGAAGGAGTCACCGCAGCCCAAGGGTGACTAAAACACTTTAGTTTTTAGTCAGTAAAAATTTGACATTTATTTATTTAATATTTTATACACACATGAAGAGTACAGAGGAAGATGGAGATCACGCTAAAGCATGGCTATTTTTCCACAACATTTACTCCTTGATTTATAGTGCAGAGTGGTGTTTCTAATCATCAATTTGGTTAACACCAATTAAGCTGCCATTAGTCGTTGTTAAATCTTAGGCTTGGACTTAATTCTTTATACTGTTGAGTTTTCTAATTAAAATTATTATCTATTGCATTTTCAGAAAATTAAAAGTAATATAGCGACCAACTATCCAATTTAAGTCTCGCACTACATCATTAAAATGGACGAAATTAACAACCGTTAACAAGCTCACACCCTATTTTCGGCGAGCCAGATTGTAGTATCCAGTATCAAACTTGCCTCAATTAGGCACTAAAAGCACTATCCACAATTCTGTATAAACAGCTCAATAATTATAGACAATAACGGTAAGTAACTACCGAATACGAGATAATTATGACCGTTTACGGAAATTATTACCTAGGTCATTACGGTTTTAAAAGCCGTGTGTTTATACAATATTACAGTGTTACGTTACCTTGCAGCTTTCAATCGCTTTAACGTGCTCATGTGCTTTTGCATGGACGCTCGTTAAATGGGAAATCTGCAGAATTATCATGTCATATGATCTAATTAACTTTTACGAAATTCTTTTAATCCACCGCTTTGTGGATACGAGAAGGAGAGAGGGTGAGAGACGTCACAGTGTACTCATCTTCTGCATGACGCAAATTCTCGCTGGACATAGTAAGTTCGGAAAATTCCTGCACCTGATTCAGGTGGACGAATGACTGGATGTCACAATTGTACGGACGGTGGCGACCTCTCACGCCGAGCAATGGGAAGCTTTCGCCTCTTTCACCGAAACAGTAATGCTAGCGGAGAAAGCGGCCGCATACGTGAGCATAATCGTAAAGAATGCAATGTCAATAAAATTGTTGCCTACTATAGGAATTTTCAGAAAAGGAAACCTCTGGTCCTACAATGCAAAAAACAACTGAAAGACCATTGGTGGGTATTAGTCAGTGAATGTCTGACACACCCTCTCACATTTTTCACATTTTTCAAAAACAAAGTAAGTTCATTAAAAACATACCGCCGAACTATTCCGCAAGAGAGCAGTGGTGGCCAATAGGTAACGGTCCGACGTTACAAGTAAGTTAAGGTAAGTTTCGGATTCAAATCCAGCCAGGCGCATTACTTTGTGTAATTTATTTCATCAACACTGCTTTCAAAACGGTGAATGAAAACATTGAAACAAACCTAGAACCATAAATTCAAAAACATGTGACATCCGTCCCGCATTAGGCCCGAGTGGTGGATTACGGCCCATTTCCTCTCGTGGAGAGGTGGCCTGAGTCCAAGCAGTGGGAACATTATAAGGTTAATTATGCTTTGCTATGCTTCGCTATGCTTTGCTATGCTTCGATATGCTTTGCTATGCTTTGCTATGTTTTGCTAAGCTTTGCTATGCTTTGCTATGCTTCGCTATGCTTCGCTATGCTTCGCTATGCTTCGCTATGCTTCCCTATGCTTCGCTATGCTTTGCTATGCTTTGCTATTTCGCATTGTCCTCGCTCTTCTTGTTCACTGCACTTCAATAAACAAGCAAGCTAAGCGTAAAAAGAAAGGCTCACCATTACAACGCTTGTTTTTTAAATTATGGGCTGTCGACATCAATGATGGTTGTAGAGCGGAGATGAAAGCGCTAAAAGTCCAGTTTAAAGATTAATGGTATATCCTAGAAAGAAATGTAGGTATTTTTTAAAGGAATTTGGGTCAGATTTTTTAGAGCGGAAATTGAAGAGATTATTTCTGTTGTTGTTCGTGGTCGTTTATTTGTGAGATGAATAATTTTATTTTTCGTTGTTTTTCCTTTTGAAGTTGAAGCAACAAGTTGTTAAATCTAGCGTGATTTTGAGTAGTAACTTAGTTGTGTGGTTGTATCAGGTAGGGTGATTCTAGTCACAATTTAATCTAGTAAGACAGCACGATTGACACATACACGGAGAATTTCTGAAAGAAAGGTTTGTTACAAAAGCATAAATAATAATTGATACAAATAATAATAATTGTATAATCTATGGTCTTCCAATGATGAGAAAAAAAATATATATATATTGGAATATATATATTGGAATAGTAGCTAGTTTACAATAGTTTACGGGCTTATCGAAAGAGTTACCCCTTTTCTTAGCTTTTCACGCAAAAGACAATTAAAATCTATAGATTAATCAGTTACAATCTGACAGGCCGTCTCGCTCTACTGGAGAGCGGGAGAAAGTCATTAAATGATTTCCTGTTTAAAAAAATCCGTTGACGCAGTGATTGTGCGATTGGCTTCTAAGCTTTGTGTCGCGTGTTCAATTTGAATTTTGTTTACATAAGTTGTGACACGCAAGACATAAGAGTGATTCCTAGAGAAAAACAGCGTTAGTTGCAATAGAAAAATATTATGGTATTACAAAATGCTGTGTGGTAGGTATCCTAATTCCCAAATGTTCGGTTTGTTTATAATATCCAAGAACATTTACTGCTGGGTACCATAGACCACTTTTTTCTTTTGCCATTTTTACTGATTCACACAGGGTTTACAACTTTACACCCAGGTGTCTTCTGCAACTTGATTATCTACATCTCCAACCCAATGTAGTTTATATTTGTTGATATCTAATTCGACTTTTTTTTTGGCGGAAAATCACTAAATATCTCTTCCCGCTCTGCGTTAAGTAAGAGGAAATGTGAGACTTTTACTGACTGAAACCCACTTTTGTTCCATCCGTTGCCTATTAAGTTCCTAAGCCACCGTTACTCCGCACTTATGTAAACGTACAAACAATTCATGTACTACAAATGAAGCCCAATATATTCTCTCCAAAAATGCTAAACTAAATCATCGCATGTACAATCATTACCGTTCTACAAACATGAGACGTTAATGAGCTGCTGTTGGCATTTAATTAGCTATTGATACACGATTCATATTAACTTGAACTGAATACGGTTTAGTGCGAAATACCTTCTGTTTAACTTTGGTTTAGTTTACAGAGGAAGGAGAGATATCTTAGTCAGAAGAGCGGGTAAATTGCGAGAATCCGTATTTGTATTTACGACACGGTTCGGTAGTTGTGGTGTTTATGCAGTTAAATAGAAGTGGAAAGGTTGGTTACAAACCTGGAGGTGGATACGTAAATAAGTGTTTACGTAGATGTGACGATATCAAGCTATTTATATCGTACAGCCTCCGCTTAAAAGCGCCCAACCTTTGACGACTTCCCAGTTTCCATACAACCGCTCTTATGGTTACGTTGATTATAAAGTTATCATACATCTTTCTCTTGATATTTTGGGAAACAGATACCTTGTCGGTATTTGAAAAAAAAAACATAAATTTGTGTAAAACTAATCCAGTAAAGATCTCAGATCAGAACGATGAATTTGCTATTTTGGGTGAACTTTGGCACTTCACTTTGGACCTACATACATATATATAATAAAGTAAAAATATATATTAATGAAAACTAGCATACAAAAATAAGATACAGAATGAAAACTACCCTAAAATCTTTTAGAGTTTTTAAGCGCCTGTGTTAAAAGTGTCATCAATATTACAATAGCGCCAAATATTAGTTTACCATAGCAGGCGCCGCCGCGCCGCAATCAATGGCACTAACATTATTTTAGGCATGTGATTATTTGGGTATGTGTGTGTTTGTTTCTTCTTTACGATCTTCTTCTTTAACATCCGTTGAGCCGTTTGCTGAACGGATGTTAATGAAACTTAGTACACAGGTAGACCAAGTCCTAGACTAGATATGTAACACATAATATGATTTAAAAGAGTGTCCATGGAGTTTCTTGCATGTTCTTCTCCAATTTAGCTTCACTTTTCTTGGACTGACCGATATTTGACTCTTCAAAAGTGCCTGTAAATGGTCTATTTGAAATAAATGCTTTGATTTGATTTGATTTGAGTAACACATACTTTTGCAATGCTCCCGTGCGATAATTTTCCAAAAATCACGCGGGCGAAGTCGCAGCCGCTAGTTTTTTGTATCACGCACCTATTTAAGTTACATTATTTAATTCCAACACCTCTTGACCAATAAATTAACCACGCAAAATATTTTAATTAAATATTAATATTTTATTTAACCATGAAATATCGGTTATTAATTAATAATTTCAAGCTAATTAGCTACTGGGAATATCTGCGTCAACTCCAAAATGTTTGTTCTGTGTTTACCACAAACCTGTCAGGAATGGGCACCGGTATTGTATTACACGAATTAATTAATCAAAGAGACACTTTGTTTCGTTCAGTTAAATTAATTGTCGTCTGACTGCTACAAGTTTCTTGAATCGAAACAGCCGTAAAATTGACAATAGCGTCTGCATCGCTATGCCTCCTACTATAACATTTTGCGTGCTAATACCAACTATTGATTAAGCATTAGGTACCGTGAATCATGTCATAGCTTAATGAATTGCCTATTTTTTTTTTGAGAATGGGATGGGCCAGCCCCTGTTGCACTTCGCACGAATGCACGTGGATAGGTGGGCGAGGATTGTCACTCACTGGACGCCTGAAGGAGGGCGACCGTGGCGAAGGTGGTGTGACGATCTGATCATGTTCGCGGGGCAAACTTGTTGCCCTAGAAAGAGCAGTTTGGAAGGACAAAGCTTTGCCCAGCAGTGGGACACACAACAGGCTAAAAAAAGAAATGAAAAAAAAAAGGGAAATCATCATATTGCTCGTGCATACTCTCGCATTATAGGTAATGGTGAAATGAAGACGTCGATTCCGCCATCACCTTTCTACTATTGGACAACTTGCTACGAATAGTGTACGTTTTTGACACCAGTACGTACTATATATTTTTGATACCGTATTGGTATCAAAAATATTTTTGATACCAATACGGTCCAGACTAAGTGTTTCGACTCGGTGTTCCAGTTCTTTAATGTACGCGGTATTACTACCGCGCATATCGAAGAACTGGAACAATTGGCCTGTTACGGTCTTCCCATCCGCTATTATTTTGGTGTCTTCAAAGCTAGAGTAAATATATACTCTTAATAAACTAGTGTGCTTCACTACCAACGATTGCATCACTGCTTATCATCAGATGGCATTCAAAAAATGCACTTTGGCTTTTTTTTTTTTTTTTTTTTTTATGGTGGGAAAAAATCATGCATTGACATCCCCCGCTCTTGGGCGGAGCGGGAGATAGTGTCAGACTCTTACTGACTAAAAGACCCACCCCGTTCCTTCTAGCCTTCACACCGGGGCTTGAGCGCCCTTTCGGATAACCCTGGCCCCAGTAGGCTTCGACCCGGCTGGGTCCCTGCTGTTGCTGACAACTCCTTGAGGCGCGCGGGAACAGTGCGCGCCGTCGACGACTTGGGCTTGGTCCGGAAAGTTACCGGACGGCCGGACAGTGAGCTACCCATTGCTCACTGTCCGCAAGCCCGCGCCTACGGTGGCCGGAAATCGGGATCAGAATCCCGGTTGCGGCGGCGGCGGCGATAACGCCGTTGCCTGATGCGTTCGGCCTCCTCCTTTGCGAGCATTACTGCTTCGCAGAAGTCGGCGACCGCCTGCCACTCCTCCTCGCTCCGGACCATGGCCTCAACCAAGGCCCGGCGCGAGAGGTCTCCGCCGCCGATCGCCCCCACGAGGGCACGGCGATGCTCCGCCCAAGCAGGGCACACCTCGACCGTGTGCTCCACCGTGTCCTCCGGGCGTTCCGCACAGTGGCGACACCCGGGCGTCACTTCCGCATGAATCCGGTGCAGGAAACTCCCGAACGAACCATGTCCGGTGAGGACCTGCGTCATGCGAAAGGTAAGGACGCCGTGAGGTCTTTCCAGCCACGCCTCAAAGAGGGGACTTACCGCCATGATTGTGGCGTGCCCAGCACTGGGTTGCGATAGTCGTTGACGCCATTTCACCATGAGATCCCGCCGGAGCTCTGTCCGCCATGCCGCAACCTGTCGCGGCAGTGGACTTTCACCCCGGCGTTGCATCTCCACGCGCATATCGTGCATGTGTGCAAGGACTGTTGCCTCCAGATCCCACGGTGGTAGGCCAGCCAGAAGGCTCGCCGCTTCGCGGGAGACCGTGCAGTATCCCCGCACCATCCTTATTGCCATGACCCTCTGGCAGGCGTTCAGTATGGCCGCCGGTTGCTTTTTCAGCGACGGCGCCCACACCGGCGCCCCGTAGAGGGCCATGGACCGAACGATCCCCGCGTAGAGCCTCCGGCAGGAGGCGTCTGGACCCCCAAGGTTGGGCAGGAGCCGCTTGAGAGCGGCCCCAGTCCGGTTGAGTTTGGGAGCCAGACGTCGGAAATGCTCCACGAAATTCCACCGGCTGTCGAGGACGAGTCCCAGGTACTTCATCGTTGACCCGACACCGATGTGAACTCCTCCTACCGTTAGTTGGGAACTCAATGGCGGCGCGTTCCGAGGGCGGCGACCGTGGAAACACATAGCCTCGGATTTGTGAAGCGCCACCTCGAGTCCCAACTCCTGGATCCTATCAACGACCATCGCAACCCCGCGTGTCGCTAGAGCGACCGCCGCCTGGTACGACTCTCCCTGCGCTAGAACCAGCGTGTCGTCTGCGTAGCAAACCACGCTGACCCCGTCAGGGAAGTCGCCGCGCAGCACGTAGTCGTACCCGATGTTCCACAAGGGTGGCCCTAGTACCGACCCCTGCGGAACACCGCACGACATCTCTCGACGTTTCCAGTCTCCCTGGTGACCGGGGTAGACTATAAATCTATCCGACAGATAGGCCTCGACCACTTGACAGAGGTATTCGGGCACCCGGTGGTACCGGAGTGCCCTCCGGATCGTACTCCAGGGCAGGGAGTTGAAGGCGTTGGCAATGTCCAAGGACACTGCCACGACACACCTGCCCCGGGACACCGCAGCCCCCGTCGTGAGGGCTCGCACGCGCATGATGGCGTCCACCGTAGAGCGCATCCTGCGAAAGCCGAATTGTCCGTCCGAAAGGTCCGGCCCCACCCGTGTTAAATGCACTATGGCTGTAATGGATATTCTACATGAACGAAGTGTCTGGCTTTCACACACAATCGGTCACTCAATACTGGCAGTAGTTAAAACTGTCAGTAGATACATGCCACGCGTGGGACAATGAGTAATGGCTTACATATTACACAGCGGTTGGCCGGTTGCCAATATATTCTACAGTGTCATGCTGTCATCGTTGTCAGGGAGTACAA
The DNA here is from genome assembly GCA_929112965.1 of Mythimna albipuncta. Lineage (NCBI taxonomy): Eukaryota > Metazoa > Arthropoda > Insecta > Lepidoptera > Noctuidae > Mythimna > Mythimna albipuncta. The sequence continues at coordinate 32,569,820 of OV815959.1, forward strand.
AGGAGGAGGATATCAATTATATGCGCTGAACACTGTACTTTTTTGTAAGGTGGTCGTTTGTTAAGAGCCGGTTGTAGTTACAAAGTATTTTGATGGTACTGGCCCAGATCCGGAAACCGGAAAACGCAGCGTTGGAAGGCTTCCCACAAGGTTGATTGCTGACCTTTTTTTTATGGTTGGAAAAATCATGCATTGACATCCCCCGCCCTTGGGCGGAGCGGGAGATAGTGTCAGACTCTTACTGACTAAAAGACCCACCCCGTTCCTTCTAGCCTTCATACCAGGGCTCGAGCGCCCTTTCGGATAACCCTGGCCCCAGTAGGCTTCGACCCGGTTGGGTCCCTGCTGTTGCTGACAACTCCTTGAGGCGCGCGGGAACAGTTCGCGCCGTCTACGACTTAGGCTTGGTCCGGACAGTTACCGGACGGCCGGACAGCGAGTTACCCATTGCTCACTGTCCGCAAGCCGGCGTCTACGTTGGCCGGAAATCGGGATCAGAATCCCGGCGACGGCGGCGGCGGTAACGCCGTTGCCTGATGCGTTCGGCCTCCTCCTTTGCGAGCATTACTGCTTCGCAGAAGTCGGCGACCGCCTGCCACTCCTCCTCGCTCCGTAGACCTCGCAGCCCCGTAACAGCAACTTTTAAATATTTTTGCTGGTCCTTTGAAAAACAAGGTATTTTTATTATTTTACATAACTTTAAAAAAAAAAATCCGCAACATAATCTCGTAAATATACACGCTCAAAATCGTAAGGTAGGGTTAGATTCGTGATTTATTTATATCATGTTCCCAGCCATTTGTCATGATGTTATCTTTTTAACCGACTTCGAAAAGGAGGAGGTTATATGTTCAGCGGAATGAAAATTCTTTTTTTTTGTTCACCGATTTCTCACTCAATTGTAGACCGATTTTAAAAATTCTTTTTTTTTTTGTTTGAAAGGTTATGCTTTATATTGGCTCCCATTGAAATATTGTTATGATTTGATCATGAACATCGAAGATAAATGGAAATGGAATTCCTCACAGGATCACAGCAGAACTGTCGTAACAAGTAAAATTGATTTGTTTATACGTGTAGTTGATGACTGGCTGAAAGAAAAGAGGAAGGGGATGTCAAATCAATCAAATCAAATCAAAGCATTTATTTCAAATAGACCATTTACAGGCACTTTTGAATAGTCAAATGTCGGTCAGTCCAAGAAAAGTGAAGCTAAATTGCACGTTCCAAAGAGTAGGTCTCTATGGAGAAGAACGTGTATAACATGTATCGGACTGATCCAATGATGAAGTCTGAAAAGAAAAAAATGTAATCTAACCGTGTTTGGGATTATTAGAATCGTTATGAGATGCTCTCTGGCTATAAGGTATTTAAGTTTGCCTGAAAGGTACTTTTTAGTGGTGGTACCATAACTAAAAAGTGTAAACAGAAAATCTTTTTTACAAGAAAAAATACAACCGAATTCAATGTTAAAAAAAAAAACACTTAAAAGTACAAAGTAACTTTAATTTCGGAAGTCGGTATTAAATAACGAAGAGACAAAACTATTATACAAACACCAACTTCCGAAATTAAAGTTATTTTATACTTTTTGTTTTTTTTTTTAACATTGAAATCGGTTGTATTTTTTTTTTATAAAATCATTTTTTTTATTTTTGTGGGTTTCCAGAGGTTCAAAAAAGTTCAAAATCAGTGCAACCTCGCCAAGCGATTCAGTGGTTTGTTACGTTTAAAGATGAAAAGTGGTGACTAATTGTTGGAATGCATGGATTGACTACGTAATACTGTAGGAATAAAGTAAACGTCACTTACTGCTAGTGATATTTTTTTTTGGTGCAAAATCATCAAATTTTTTAAGGCAACCGCCTGCCACTCCTTCTCATTCCGGACCATGGCCTGTACCAAGGCCCGGCGGATCACTGTCACTGAGCTCTTCCACGAGGACACGGTGGTGCTCTGCCCAGGCGGGGCACACCTCTACCGTGTCCTCCCGGCGGTCCACACAATGGTGACACCCGAGCGTTTCTTTTGGACAAATCTGGTGCAGGAATCTCCCAAACTGACCATGTCCGGTGAGAACCTGCGTCATGGGGAAGGTAAGGACGCCGTGTTGTCTTTCCAGCCACTCCTCTTACCGCTATAATTATGGCGTGCCCAAATAATAATTACGTTGGCACCTCCACTTTTAATTACATCATTGAACAGACACCACAAAAGTATCTACACGGACACTACCTAGTGACAGAGTCGCACAATTGCCTGCGACCCCGCTAGGGAAATCATTTTATCGATATTTTTCACTCGTAGCATAAAACGTGACCATGTCTGTGTTGCATTATTAATTTTATTCAGAACTTATTTGCAATAGATTTATTCCCGGGAGGTAATGGAACATTTGTGATGACTGACAGTATTACTAATCTTGCTCATTAACTACAACTTGGAAAATTATAGAGAAAAAATGAAAACAAGAAAAAAAAATAGTTTTGGAATGGAATCACAAAAAAAGCTGGGCAAGTGTAATTCGGACTCGCAAACTGAGGGTTCCGTACAAATTTATCTATAAAAACAGTTCAAGAAAACAAATCTACAACAATATTATTTGAACAATTTCCGTCACTAAACAACAGGCCTGAAGACGATGAACTTCATTATCACGCTCTTCACTCATACAATAAAAACTCGAACACACTAAACTTCTACAAAAGAACGGAATCACACTCGCTGACAGTTTGATGGATACATTTTCCGTGTGTAAAGTGAATTTTTACACATTTACCACCATCTTGAAAACGTTCGCCATTATGTGGCGACGATAAAACCGATATCCCTGATGGATTGATGCGAGTTACTAGGATTGAGTTTATCGAGAATAAAATTGTCGTGCAGTTTTCTTTCATTCTGTAATTGTACTTGTGAGGGAGTGGTTTAATATCGGAAAGTAATTTTATGTATCTATGAACGTTCTATATAATGTTGGCGGAATATTATATAAGTTTCAATCATTCAAACAACAATTAACTTCTCAAAAGTTGGGAAATGAGAGGTGTTTTTGACAGACCGCGATTCCATAAAAAAGTTATTAGTACTAGTTTTCGTTTTCACTGAACGTACCCATTTCTTTGTCGTAGTTCTTCAATAAGGGGACCTTCAGGCGATGTTTTTTTTTATCTGTTATAAACTAGTACTTGACTGCGATCCCGCCTGATGGTAAGCAGTGATGCAATCGTTGATGGTGAGGCGCACTAGTTTACTAAGAGCCTATTCACTCTAGCCTTGAAGACACCCAAATTATAATCGGACGGGAAGACCGCAGCAGGCAGACTGTTCCAGTCCTTCGAAGTACGCGGTATAAATGACGAGGCGAAACGCTTAGTCCGGACCGTAGATGTTTCAACAACGTAAGGGTGGATACTCGCCGTGCGTCGGTTTGTCCGATGATAGAAATGTGATGTAACTCAACTTAAAGTAACTTATGCTTGGCCAGCAGTGACAAGTTCGCAAACCAATGCGGTTGTCACTACTGGTCAAGCTTGTTATGTTGTAGTGATGCCCATCTCGCCAAAAAATACAAGTCAAAATAACATATAGAGCCCACCAAGACGTTATATCCAATATGCTAGATATTAGAACCGACCGGCTATCATTATTAATATATTTACAGTGTTATTTTTGATACACTAACAATATTGCAGGACTGTAATACTAACATCATAAACAACAACTTTTGTTCTATGACTTTTTATAAAACATAATACATTTACCAAAAACCAACTTCCAAGATTTCGTTGTTTTATCTAACACATTTCAACTCTGTGTTTTGCTGTACGTACCTATGCTCCCCGATCCCCTCCGCTATTTTACTATCGGTTGCTTCGCATAGACTTCGTAACATTTAGAACATTCAATTTAAATATTTTTATTTTTGTATGAAAATCTGATGAACCAAACTATGATTTAAAAGTCATAGAACAAAAGTTGTGGTTTCTGATGTTCTTAACATGGTCCTGAGAGGTTGCCAGTAGAATAGAATAAAATAGAATAAACTTTATTGTACACCTTAAAGTAACAAAGCTTATACAAAAACTTAAATTTGTGGGTACAATTATGGCGGTCTTATAGCTGAAAGCGATATCTTCCAGACAAGCTTAGGATGGATAAGAGCTTAAAATAATACAGGGGGTAGTAAGTGCCAGTGTTTTACAAATAACCCCGTATTATGTATCGTGCTTGTGTTGTTGTCACCCAGACTCCAACCCTAAGGGCAATATCCATGTCATGGTGAATGATAAATGGGCCCGCCATATTGAATTTAATGTGACATTTTGACATTCTTCGTATTTTTCTCAGCAAACCCTTTTTATTTGGTACCCATATCATGAAGGTAGATAGAAAAAAATATTTGCCTTAATGAATTCAGTATAATTTAATAATTTTTTTGTATTCTTCTTTAGAAACCCACAATAATGAGTATGATGAGGGTGCTCAAAACAAAAAGATAAATAGTCTGCCATATTGGAATTAGAATAATGTCGTTTATTTATTTTTCATTGTTTGAATTTTCATCCAAACTGAACATGCAGCAAAATATTAGCTCGACCTGTTAGAGGTAACTATTTTTACCTCACTATCTGACCGTGCGGTTCGAATCTAGTCTAAGCTGACGGCGCGTAGTGTCCCACGAATACCTCTAAGAGATGTCAGCAAAACTCTGTAGGGAGCCAATAGGAACGATGACTGTTAGGACCACTAGGGAATTTCTAAAAGGGATATCGTGGCCTAGGAACGCAAAAAGGAACTGAAAAAGAGTTTGTTTCGGTGTCTCAGGATAGTCAACTATGAAAGACTGGCCTCATCAAGTTTAAACTGACGAAAAAGTTGAGGTGTTGTAGTGTTTTTTTTAAATCTATTTGCAAAATAAACATTATTTAAAACCGGTTTAGTCAGCAAAAGTCTGACAGGCCTTTTCGCTCTACCCTAGAGTGGGTAAAGTTATTGGATAGTTATACTTAAAAAAAAGCCAACGTGTAAATAATAATAATTTTGCAAGGCATATTTAAGTTTTCAAACCAGCATTCTGAGTAACAGGTGAGTCAAACTTATTATTAACTAAATTACCGTGTCTCAGTGTCGGTCAATACAGATACAATAATGTAAATGAATACCTATTGTACAAAAAATGACTCAAAGGAAGTGGGATTCTTGGAACATTAAAACAAAGAGAAAAATAAACACACCTGCAGGTACACTCATCGTTTCTTATGAAAGAAGGAAAACTAAAACAAATTATTTACGCAGTTGTCAGACTTCTACTGACTAAAAGCCGCCCGTGTTCATTTATTTGCCCTTCGCATTTCAGGATCAGGGCTTTCACTGTCGCAGCCCTTATACACCGCTAAATTTTAATCGTTTTAATCCCGTGGATGGTCGATCCGTATGACCTGTATGTAGTTTGTACGCAACGCCAACTACTACCTACAGATCATTGGACTCCCTCAGCTGACGTTTTCTTAAAGAAATGCATTCGTAAATGCGTAAATTAATACGAGTTTTGAAAAAAAGGTAATTTATTTTTTATTTACAAATCTATAGCGTTTCATGTACCGGATCAACCCACCACGGGATTAAAACGATCAAAATTTAACGATGGATTTAGTTTCCTAACAAAAGTTAGACTTAGCCATGAGTAGAGTTTACGAAAAATGGTACGTAAGGTTGATTTATTATATCTCTAGCTGCTGCCAATAGCTTTTCCTTTTTTATTATTGATAGGCTCGCGTTTAAACACCATCTCACCTGATGGTAAGCGATGATGTGGTCGACGATGGAGCACGCTAACCTAGAAGTAACCTATTCACTCTTGACTTAAAAACCCCTAAGCTTTAGCTACCAGGAAACACAAACTCCGGCAGGGAATTCCACTCCTTGGCTTTACCAGCATTGGGGTAAGAACGTATAAATCAATTATACCACTTATTTATCTTTATTTTGAATGCCAGCAAAATTGCTGGGCTAGGTGGAACATAATGACGCGGCACGCAATATGACTAGTATTAAAAATAAAGCTAAATAAGTGGTATAATTTATATTTATACTTTCTTACCCCAATGCCGATCTTACCCCAACGCACTATACATCCTTATCTTAAAGAAACATACTCCCGGGATAAAAATATATTCTATATGGTATTCCAGGACATGGTCCACCTCTGTACTAAGTTTCATCGAAATTCGTTCAGTCGTTTGAGCGTGAAGAAGTAACATGCACTGTGATTTTCTCTACTCAAATGGTATATACGGAACCCTATTGCTATCTCTCCGCTGTCCGTCTGTCTGTCCCAGGCAGTATCTCATGAACCGTGATAAATAAACAGTTAAAGTTTTGACAGATGATGTGTCTGTTGCCGCTATAAAAACAAAATGTAGTAAATAATATTTAAATGAAGTTTCCATAACTACAACCTCTTTTTTTACCATTTTTTTTGCTACGGAAGGTTTGTACGCAAGTCTTTTAAAAGAGTTTTTTAACACTAGTATCATAATTTCTCTCAACAACACAGTATTTAGCTACCTACTCAGTTTAAAAATTAAGTGCCCATTAGTAATACCCGTGGAAGTTTTATAATTTCCGAAGAACTGTAAAAAATAGTATAAAATCATGCAAATTGACACCAGTATCTTCTAACCGTAATGGTAAGTAAAAAGTATGCAATCTCCGTGCAACTTTTTAGTTTACTAGGTCACAGCAATTTACAGGACACAGCCAAGCAGACGCCGAATGCATAACAAAGTTTTGTAAGAATAATCAAATTTAACCTTAACCCTAATTTTCACGAGAAGGTTTGTACCTACCTTTACTGAGTAACACAAACTAACTTTGATAATAATCAATGCCAGATCACCGGTCTAATTTCTAGAAAAGCGAAATATGGGTTGCACCGTTTTAGGAATGGTTAAAATGACGTCGCAAATAATGTTTTTTTTTAAGGTTTTTTCATCCCCTCTCCCAGAGAGGAAGCCTGAGTCCCAGCAGTGGAAGCATACTACTACTTATATAACAAACGTATGAAACTTTAACGTTAATAAACGTTCCATAAACGTTATTACTTGGGTTGCAAAACCCAATATTTCTGAGTGTCGACACACTCGGTAGTGTTGATTTTATTCAAAACCAATAAAGTGAATTGAATTGGATTTCAATTAATTGATTTATTATTTATTCTCGATTCACCACGTTTCACACTGATACAATTTACATATATATTTTTATTTGTTAAACAATTAGGTAAATGTTATACATACTTACAATTTTCCCCTCAAGTTGAAGGGTAAAATCTACAATTCATGGGCTATTTCTTCCAGGCAACCGAGAATGGACAAAGATTTTCTGGATACAAAATGGGGTTACACTTGATGAAAATAATATAAATATAAACAGAATTTAAATAGTTACTTAATATTTAAATGGATACATACATACAAAATATATATAAACAAGTATCGGTAAAACGTCATGATCACAGTGTTAAGTAATGTTCCTTCACAAGTCTTTTAAACATAGGCAGTGTTTGCGTATGTTTTATTTGCAGCCTGGACAGTAAAAGACTTATCCAGGAAAGAAGTAGTACTCTGAAAGTTTAATACCATTTGCTTGCAACAGAGGTTACTAAAGACCCCTGTATTCCTTTTTTAATTATTTATACCAGTGACTGCCATTCCACCTGACGGTAAGCAGTGATGCAATCGTTGATAGTAAATCACACTAATTTATTAAGAGCCTTATAATCTAACCTTGAAGACACCTAAATTATAGTTAGACGGGGAAACCGCTTCAGGCAAATTGTTTCAATCCTTTATAATACGCAGTAGAAACAACGAGGAAAAACGCTTAGTTCGGACCATAGAGGCGTTAACACTCGGCATATTACGTCGGGTTTTCCGATGGCGAATTCGAGTCATGTAGGGCTGCGCATGTGCGCATCATCCATCCTCTATCATCCTCTGTCTTTTCCATGTTCCCACTGCTGGGACTCCTCTCTAGGAGAGGGAATAGGCCGTAATCCGCCACGCGGGCCCAGTGCGGGTTGGTGAATGTCACATGTCCTCAAATTTTTGGTTTTATGACATGCCGGTTTCCTCACGATGTTTTCTCTCACCGTTATGAGAGCAATGGTGATGAAATAAGTTACGCAAAGTAGGGCTGCGCACATTCTCCAAAATGTATCCTGTTTATTACTGAAATGGTGAATACCCTGCGCTGGCAATTGTATATTACCAATTAACCTCTTTACATGCCTTTCCTCTCTATTCATAGATAGTCGACCGAACCTACTTAAACAAGTCTGAATTTTAAACAATATTTTATATCGAAATTGAAACTAATATACTTTTGCTATAGATGTTTATCTGAAATAAATATTTGAATTTGTTATGCCTAGGTATATTTTCGCATTTTCAGTGCCTAATTTGTAGAAGCACGTGTTTCAATGATTAAATGTAAATATAACGGTGAACAGTTTCTATTATCTTCTAAGAAAATTGCTGTAAGATGTTCTTGTGATAATGTTTTTCGAAGAATAATAACTACCATTTTCACTATAATTTTCTACGAAGCTTATTAATGGATACTTTTTATTATAATTGCGTTACATGGGCCCGTTATAACACTTAGGTTATTCACAGCAAACTACTTAATTTCAATTACATTCAAGTTTCTTTACTTTAAAAAGTAACATGACCAAGTAAAAAGAAAAGCCTAGCTTTTCTTAAAAGGTGCCAGACTCGGAGGGTGGGTCAGACTTTTACTAACTGAAGATTTATACCTACTTATATTCCGTCTGTTGCCCTTACGTTTTAGGACCATAGTTTCCCTTTCAGAAGTCGACCTATAGCCCTTGTAGGCTTCGTCCCTGCCTCTTTCGATTTTGCTGACATCTTTTTGAGATATGCCTGGCACACTACGCGGATTATCCCAAAAGAAAATTTTCTACTATCATGTGGGCGAAATCGCTGGCAGCACTACTAATTTAAAATAACTACTGAATCCCTTTACTTACCCTAAAATACTCTAAAATCTACTATCGTAGGATAAGTTTAGACTCTAAACTTATCTTATCCCTAAAATAAACAATCCCTACAATTCGGTCCCTTATCGGAATGCAGCGTGAATATTAAGTCAGAACACGACCAAAACTGTGGTTTAAGATAACTTTATCTACCGTTTGGCACGGCGCCTGAGTAAACTAACCGATGATACTCAATCGATACTATAGATTAATTTAAAACTGCTTGCTTGTTTGGGGTTAAATTTGTAGGATATAGTTTATCTATGAGTTTTGTTGAATAGTTTTGGGGCGGAACTATGATAAGCATTTTGCCTCATTTGTACCGCGTAAATCGAAGAACTGGAACAATTTAGTGTCCTCAAGCCTGGAGTGAATAGGCTCTTAATAAACTAGTGCGCCTCAGCATCAACGATTGCATCACTGCTTACCATCAGGTGGGATCGCAGTCAGGCACTAGTTTATAACAATTAAAAATCTATAAAAACTATTTTTCTTCAACCGATTTAATTCAGCTCTCCTCCGTTAGTTTTTCCAGTCATTAGGGGCCGAGGAAACCGCCTTATCAATTCGTTTTATCAAGTTTCATCGGCCAATCTGATTTGGTAACATTATGGGTACATTTGTTAAGCATGTCAACATTTTATCTTTAAGTCACTAAGTGAGATCTCAGTCAAGTCCTAATTTATATCGGATGAAAAAAAAAGTTGTTTAGATAGCACTTAAGTTATTACGAGCTATTTTTCATGCGATCTCTTTCGATGTCACGTAACGGGACTTCAAGGTACCGCAGACCTGAGTATATGATTTAATTTCAACTTGACACCTTCAAGCGTTCCCAAGATAAACGGTCTTGACATACAGACAACAAAGTGATTCTACAAGGGTTCTGTTTTTTCCTTTTGAGGTACGAAACCCTAAAAAAAATACAGTGTGTTGTACCAGGTGTGAATATTATTAAATCTACACCATAATATTATATAGAGGTAAAGTTTGTTCTTTTGTTTGTTGGATCTTTGACAGTACTGGTCCGATTGCTAAAATGTTTTCACCGATAGAAAGCTGCTTTATTCCTGAGTGGCATAGGGTATATTTTTATGTTCGCAAGCGTAGCCGCAGGCACAAACTAGTAAATAATATGTGAAACGTATTTACGTTTATCATTAGAAGGTGCTTATAATAACGGGCTCAGCAGGACGCACAGACAACCCAGGATAGACTATTCTGGCGCCTAAAGACGAGAAGAGCCGACCCCAAATAAAGGGATAAGGCAAGGAAGAAGAAGAAGAAGAAGAATGAATGAGGACTGTTTTCTATTTTTATTTTCACTGATGTAGAACATAATGAGATCTAGATGATAAATCTAGTGTGTGTGGAGAGATTTTATAACATTATAAAATAATTAAAATATATAGGAAAAAACCACACGACCAAAGAGGATTAAGTTACTGATTACTGTGTACTCTTTCAATCCGTAAGTTTTGTGATGTAGTGATGGTGTGTTATTGTGTGTTTTGCCTTGACATTTATACCACGTACATCGAAGGACGGGAACTATTTGCATGCTACGGTTTTCACGTTCTATATAATAATTTAGGCTTCAAGGCTAGAATAAATAGGCTCTTAATAAATGTGTGTGCGCTTCACCGTCACCGATTTTAGGTACATCACTGCTTACTATTTACCCTGGTTCCATAAATTAAAAAAAAGTTATATTTTGTTTTTGAGTGACTTAAATAAACACAAAAATTTTTGAACAGAACATTTAACTAACAGTCTTATATACATCTTAATTTTTCAAACCGCCAGGCTACTAAACTAGAATTTACTTTACTGACGTTAAATTAAAGTAATATTTCTACAACTGAAGAAAAATGTAACTGGAATACATTACATTGTTTGCAGACATTCAGTTATTCCCCGTTTCTCTCTAGTTTATTAATAATTTGTAACAATAGCTTGCTAAGAACTTCGTTAGATCTTGGAAAATAAAAAATGGCTGTGCTTGTACTGAGCTTTTTGTATTATTTTTCTGCTGTCGGAAAAAATGTTAGCATTGTGTGGGTCGCACACTTCATTATACATTTAAATGTATAATGAAGTGTATGTTTACAATTCAGTGCGTTTAGTTTTCATTTGTTAATTTACTTTTCATCCCCCAATCTCGGAAAGAATATTTTTGCTCTTTGATATCTGAGAGCAAAAGCCTTTTTTTATTCTATAAAGAGGTAAAGTAAATTCAATTTAGATCATCGCGTGCACTATGTTTATGAGTTCAAAACATCATTAAACCTATTTACTTCTACCTCCATGATACCAAATTTGACATAAAACTTTTTTTAATTTCATTTCTTCACTAACGTGGGATGACAAGTTTTGCGCTCGATTGCAAAGATTTTTTACCTCGTGCTCTTTTGATTCTCTTATAAATATAAATTCTAATTTTAGAATCCTTCGCTTGCTCGGTCATCAAAATTGAGCACGCGGTTAAAAAGCAACTTGGCACTCTTGTATAACAAATAACTATTATTTAATTAAGTTAGTACTTTTAACAGCAGCTTTATTCGTTTTAAAGTAGATTTTTTTATGACCTGCGGTTCCACTGGCGTTTTTGTTTTTTATCCATTGGTTGAGTTGAGCGCGTACAAACAAACAAATAAACTCCTCAGTTTTATAATATTAATTGATATCATAAAGATGTATACATATATATTCCACAACTATCACACAACGCCGACTAATCCTAAGCTAAGCAGAGCTTGTGGTATGAGTACTAGACAGCTGATAAACATACTTATATATTTCTAAATACATACATATTATAGATAAATTACACCCAGACACAGAACAAATTATGCTCAACACACAAACATTTATCCTGGGTGGGAATCGAACTCACCTCACCTGACCTTAGGCATAGCAGTCAAGGTCACTAACCACTAGACCAACAGGCCAGTCAACACAACAGATACATATATTACATAATATATAAAATTATCCCACGAGAACATACACCCAAGGTAAAAAAAAAAAACATAAATGCAAGTAGGCATACGTGCAAACTTTGGCCGTTACAATATTAATTGTGATTCAGAATTAAATTACAATAATATTTGATCGTTTAATCACATTTCAATAAAACAGAAAGTAAACAATTTCCCTGCAGTACAGCTAATTTCCTCATAAAAAATGTTCAATAGGAATAAAAAGAATGGGTGCAATTTCCCCTTTGATTACAATCTGCGGTTGCTAGTGGCCGCAGATGCATTGTTGATAGACTAGGGTGACCGTTGTTACAGCTAAGAAGGATAAGTACATGATTTATAAGAGTGTCCATGAAGTTTTTCGCACATTCTTCTCCATAAAATAATACGCTTTCGAATGTGCAATTAGCTTTATTTTTATTACTGACTTTTTAATAAGGCATTAGATAGAAAATATCTTGAAATGTTGAGAAATGGTTGGCGTAGTGGATGAGCAATTGTCTACGGCACTACGTGTTAAGAGTTTGAACCCTGTATGCAAGAAATATTTGAATATAGAGATAAGTCTGGTATACCCTTTCGAATCCACCCAGACCGTTAGACGTTATTTGAAGATGTCACCTCAAAGAAAACTTTTAAATATCGTTACAACTAAAATAAAATCTCTTCGCGTAGATCCTCTGGTACCTACCTGTATTAAATTATCGGATGATATATACACATAAATCTGAACAGAAATCATTGCATACAGTAAAAGAAATTTAATGACAAATGTGAGCAATATGACAGTCACAAAAAAAAATACTTATTTTTTAAATTACCCAAAGGTTGATGGGTAAAGAATGCCTTGTTGTATTAAGTCCGTCTATGTACCACTACTATGTAGCATAATGAGCCTTTTAACCCACTGATAGGACTCAGGCCTCCTCTCTAGGAGAGAGAATGAGCCGTAATCCTCCACGTGTCCACATGTCTTCGAATTGTCCACTACTGTATATGAAGTTTAAATAAAAATATTATTGTTAGTTCCATTATATCGTCATTATTTAACTAACAAATTCATCGTAATCCCCATATCTCACACCGACCGATTCCAGAACCAATTGAACCTTTCACAGTTTCCTCACATTTTTCAATATTCCGAACAATGAGAACCGACGCTCGAGATAGCTCGAGAACCACTCTCGAGCGCTCGAGATTAGCTTTAAATTCAAATATTCAATGGTTTTTAAAGTACCACATTGCGAGCGTTATTTTCAATTATTCTTTTTGAACGGCTATGTGGGACAATCTGCGGTGAATCTGTGTGTGAAGATGCTGATCAATAATCTGGTTCGGAAGGTTGGTTAACAGCAGTGTAAGGGTGAATTGGATTGGATTTTTATTTGCATTTGTGTTTCTGTAAGGTTTTATGGAAATAAGATAGAAAACAACAGGTTTGGCAAACAAAAAGTTCGGTATTGTGAGTGCATTTTGAGATAATTTTGACGAATATTCACCATAATCTGTGAGCAAAATTTTGTTGTTGTTGAAGTTGAAGTTGAAGAATGGTCAAATATAGAACAAAATTATATTAACCAATTAAAATTTTGGGTTTATGATACGGGTTTGTGGAGATGTGGAGAAAATCATAATCAGCATCATTTCATCTGTAAGACATTCGCTGCTTCACTCATGTATCGCCACAATGTTCGGTCCTGTGCGTCTCACATACATCGATTCCCACGACCTTCACCAGCAGGCTTATTCTTGAGTTCATTTCCGAACGGTCGACATAGAGATTATGACGTTTCGTGACCTTGAATTGAATGCTAGCGCCAAATTGGTTTAAAATTGCGTGATCATTTTGAGAACTAAGTGAAATCGTATATGTTGACAATATGGTTTTTCAAGAGTACCAAATCACGTAACGTCAAAATTGACATTGCAATCGGATTTACTTTAAATTGAAATTAAAATTAATTTGGAGAGTAAGCCTGCAGTTTAGGGACAATTCACACGTACACATTTAAAGTACGCAAAACATGAAATAAGTAAATAAATCATATATAAATATTATAAATATATTGTGCTCGTCTTATGTTTAATGTTATGTAATGTTCAAATGATAGACGAGGATGCTGGCACCCTAAACACAAGTTAAATCTTACATCGGGTGCCAGAATTTATCGAAACGTTTCCCTTGTAAACCATAGTTGTAATTTTATTAGTGTTGTTGGTTCGAACGCAATGCAATTTTGTTTTTAAAGTCGTCGTTCCAACTTGTATAAAAACTTCCAAACTAAAAATAAACCCATAAAAAAGTTTTTTATTTTAAGTCTACTGCGATTTTCATTTTTGTTTTCATAACTTGGAAGTGCTTTTTTAGTATTTAATTAACATTAATGAAATAGTAGGCAAAAAATGTCTTGTGTTTTCTTTTATGTGTCACCTAGAGAGAGTAGTTAATTAATTTTATGAATTTCAGAAAACTTACTTTTTACAAGTGACCTGGAATTTATAAGTGTTTGTATCAAGTTTCTCGGGATTAGAAGGTAGTTTCTTAAAATTATAATAAATACCTACTATCTTTTAAAAAAAACAGTTCGAACTCATCACAGGTTTTTTGAAGCTACAGATTTTGTTTTAAAACTGTAGGTTATAAACATTCTAAAAAATCAAAAGGTGCAATTATTTGCAACCTAACGCAGTTAATCTGTGACTATCTGTGATCTCAACGTTTTTAAATGAATGGATAATAATTTTTTGAGTTTATTCATTACAAACATACACACATAAATTCAAATTTTCTATACAGCCAGTTAATCACAGCGTGATATAAAATTGAAATAACTTAAAGATAAGTATTATTTAATTATTTTATATTTTTATGTGACTTATTTGTTTAACTATTTCTTTAAAATACTTTATTTTTAAAAGATTACAATTAATTTCTAATTTTTCATTAATAAGGCTGAAGAGCTGGCCGGCTACAGAAATAAAAAAAAATGGCGGGAAAGTGGCAATCAGTCGTTGGTTTTTCGAGTTTTGTTTACATTTCCGTACAGCAGAGATTTGTATTAACACGATAAGTTCATCGGGTTAAAATAGTGATTTAACGCCTAATTTCATAAGAGAATTTAAGAGGCTAAAGCAGTAGTAGAACGTTTTATTTACCACCTAAATCAGAAGAAAGATACCTACATAGAATCATAGGTAAGACGACTCAGGTTTCACGAACATTTTATTTAATTTTACTTTCCTTGTATTCGTAATGAAAAGCACAGTGTTTACCTCGGGGTGAAAGTAACCTATTTAGTTCCCAACTTCTTCTCGGGACGAATGGGTTAATTTCACCCCTTGGGTAACAATGTACTATTTCATGCATTCAGAAAAAAAAACCAGCTTTTATGCAACTGACAGTCATTCTTAAATGACACAGTGTAGCCCATACTGTTGGAAATGGTTCGCAAAGAACTCAAACAAAACGCCCTTACAAAAATTTAGTTGGCCAGAAAACTGAAGACTAACAATGCTAGTAGCGTTCCTCGAAATTGCTGTCAGCTTTTCAATATTTTTCAGTAACAGTTTTGTCTAACTGTCCAATTAAAAAAAAAACTCACCTTGGACGAGTACACTACAATTGTTATAGGTTGGTGTGGGTGACAGCTATCGGATTCATGTAATCTACCTTTCATTTTCTCTCATCTTAAAGATGCAAATTTTTGTCTTGTTGTCATCCTAACCATGCTTTGTAAAATATACCTTAGGTACAGTTTCCAACATACCACAATGTCTCAAGACGAAAGTCTTTAACCAGTGCGTGTTGCCAGTGATGACATATGGCTCCGAAACGTGGTCGCTCACAGTGGACCTCATCAGAAGGCTTACTGACACACAAAAAGCATTGGAAAGGGCTTTTCTCGGGGTTTCCTTGCGTGATCGAATAAAAAATGAAGATATCCGCAGGAAAACTAATGTTGCCGACGTGGCAACAGATGGTCGTTGAGGCCGAAAGGTTCTGGAGTTGCATCCGCGTTCTGGAAGACGCAGCGTTGGAAGGCCTTCTACAACATGGACCGATGACATGGTGAAGGTAGCGGAAAACCGATGGATGCGGGATGCACAGAAACGTTCGATGTGGCGACGCTCTGGGGAGGTAGACGAGTATCGGCTGAAATAATGATGATGACAGTTGCCTGTAAAATGGACAGCTCAATATTGTCGCTGGATGACGACTCATCGCTCGTCATTTAAGAAGGCTCTTTTTCATGGTTTAAAAGCTTGTTGCGTCATCTAACGCAATCCAATGTGATGTTTGATGAAGAGGCAACGCAAAAAAAGAGAACGCCTGAAAACTCTGTTGGCATTCGGTAATTCCGTAATTTACACGAATCTTTCACAAAACTTGTTTAATCAATTACGTGATTTTTTTTTAAACGCTTGAAAGTTTTTCAAAAAAAATGTCGTCATACAGAATCTCGATTAAATGTGCAAGGCTTCTATGGTTGTACTTTTTATATCTACACTAATGTTATATTTTTTTTTTTGGTTTGCAGGTGGTAATCTATGAAAGTACTGGTCCAATTGCAAAAAAAAAATACACCTCTAGAAAGCTGCTTATTTTATTGCTTTATTCCAAAGTGACCAAGGCTATATTTTATGTGTGTGGGCGAAGCCACGGGCAAAAGCTAGTTTTTAATATATGAATGAGTAGGTACATAATGGAGCAACACGCACTGGGCCCGCGTGGTGGACTCCTAGAGAGAGGAGGCTTGAATCCCAACAGTGGGACCATTAAAAGCTGGTGATGATTCATTATGGAGAGCCAAGGTTCATGTAAAATAGCAGATTTTACATGAACCTTTCAGAGATCTTTACTAGATTAGTTTTACAATGTTTTGATTTCTATAGAAACCTAGATAATTTAAATAAGATAGCTGTGTATCCAAAATATCTAAAGAAAGATGTGTAATGACATCATAATCACCTAAGAGGTTGTTTTTTTATTTGATATAAACTAGTGCTTGGCTGCGATCCCACCTGATGGTAAGCAGTGATGCAATCTCTGATGGTGAGGCGCACTAGTTTATTCTATTCACTCTTACCTTGAAGGCAATCAAATTATAATCAGACGGGAAGACCGCAACAGTCAAATTGTTCCAGTCCTTCGACGTACTCGGCATAAACGACGAAGCGAAACGCTTAGTCTGGACCGTAGAGGTTTCAACAACGTAAGGGTGGATATTCACCGTACTTCAGGTTGTCCGATGGTAGAATTGAGATGGCGGAATCAAGTCATACTATTCCTGCGCACATTCTCTAAAATGCATCCTGCATTTATATATTTTTTGTTGCATGGAATTGCGTTGTATGGAAATGTACCTCGAGTTGGCTGCTCTTAAAGTTATATTTGGCATATATTTGCCCTGCTGTCATCTTGCATTTGGAGGTACGTATGTCTGGTTTATCCTATTAAGGTTCATAATCAATCCGCAAATTCAGCATTGTCGGCTAATAATACTCGCAAATAGTTCTCTTGTCAACTAAAACATTATTGAGCTGACAAGTGGTCATTGCGGTTGCAAACCAGCTGACGCCATTTTGAATCTGCGGCCTTAATTCACGAGAACTGCAGCAGACGTTCCTAGGAATTGGTTTAGAGCAGTCATGGAGTTGTTTACAGTACTACGATTCACTGGTTCAATCGTAGAATTGAAACCGATAATATTAGTACAATTAATCTTTTAAGAGCCGGTTGTAGTTACAGAGTATTTTGTAGGGGTTTTGTCCAAGTCTATGTCAACTTTGCGGCCCCGTAAAACCATTTTTTTTTTAATTAGTATTTTTTTATTTTGCCATGCCCTTTTAAAAACAAGCTTTATTATTATGACTGGCCTGTTGGTCTAGTCGTTGGTGACCCTGATGAGTTCGTGGGTTCGATTCCCACCCAGGACAAATGTTTGTGTGATGAACATAATCATTGTTCTGTGTCTGGGTGTAATTCTATAAGTAATTATATCTATTATATGTATGTATTTAGAAATAAATAAGTATGTTTACCAGTTGTCTAGTACCCATAACACAAGCTGCTTAACTTGGGACTAGACGGCGTTGTGCGATACCTAGTTGTACAACATTATTATTATATAAGTAAAAATGTCCGTGACGTAATTTCGTGGATTCGTAAGTTAGGGTAAGATTTGTGATTTTTTTTATCGAGACAACTAATTTATATCATGTTTTCATTTTTGCCATGCGCATGCGGTTGTCATTTTAATAAAATAATTTATCATGGCGTTATCTTTTATGTTTGTGGATTTCCAGATATACAAAATTAGTAGAACCTGGCCATACCCACTTGCGTCGGATTGGTTCGGCGAGTGTTTTCATGTAGTATTCGCCAGGGTCGTGTGAAAACGACTGGGTACCTACTCCATCTAGTTTAGCTCTTCAAACCTGATAGTTAACACAAGTTTTTAAAGAAAAAATTTTTTTCATATCCAGCTTTTATAGCACAGTATAATACCTATATAATTAATACTCGTCATGACGAATCATTGGGTCGTGTCGTTTAACTACCAAGCTCCTATAGCCACCTTCCGATTCCATCATCAGATCAGCTACATGTCATAATAATTTTGCATTGTCATCTGATTTACACATGCATACAAAATTTCACCTCAATCAGTAACCGGGAAGTGGATCAAATTTAACTTGCAAAATTTGATGACAGACAAAAAAAAAAAAAAAAAATTATAAAATAAATAAATAGAAGCTTGTAAAAAGAGCTGACGAGATGAAGTATTTGGTCGTGGAAGTGCGACCATGGCGGAATAAACGCAAGAGTGTTTGTGCTACTAGACCGATTTTAAAAATTATTTGTTACTCACTGATAAAGTAGGACTCTACCTACTTTATCTGTAACATAATAATTTATAGGTATATATTTTGTATTTTCTGGTAAAAACTGGTAGCAGGTGCAGTGTAAATGAAGGTGTATCTTGAACATTATACATTTTATATGGCAACTAGACTTATAGAGCTACATTTGACCCGCGCCACGCGAAGTCGTTTTAGGCGTAGTCCACATGTGTGTCGGTCTAATGTCGTTCTAGCTTTAATGCTCGTAGCTCCTTTGTGTACTAAAAGAGCCCTTCATACTGTATTATTTAATGGTTGGTATTACTAACAACCTAGACAAAGGGATATACAACAGTGGGTGATTTAAGTCTTATACTAAATAAAAAATAAATTTTTGAGACTTTGAATGATTGTGTTGTCTTTTTTAACCCAAAGGTTGACTGGTAGAGAATGTATGTATCACTACATATTGCACATGAAGTTTAAATAAATAAATAAATGTTTATACATATTACGATACTGGCTGAACTTAAAACTGCCTTAGTTAAAAAAAAAAATAGCCGAGTTAGTACAGTATTAAAATTTATAAATTAATTAATTCGTCAGTAATTCATAAATAAATTATTCTTATGAAACAAAAAAGAAAATCATTCATATGTAATATAAACATCACATTATTCAAATATCATTCATAAAATATGCAGCTTTATATATAAAAAATACATATTTTAAAAATAGCTGAAAACGGTTCAATAACTAATTTTGAACATACCTTCTGTGTGCATTTATTCTCGTATGTTATTTATATTTCCCAATTCAATTCTGTTTGGAATAAAATTATTTTGATAAGTACATAGTAACCCGATGTTTAGTGATTTCTGTAACTAACAGAAGTCGGATAGTTTCCTGAACTGCGGTTTGCGGTTTGGTGCAGATGCACCCAAACTGTGAACTTTGTATTTAGCTGCAAGTTTGTAGAGAGGCTGCAGCTAATAGGATATTAATTTATTGTGGAGATCACTTTGAGATCAGCCGATAACAGATGTGATTCTTTGGTCACTTCTTGTTCCCTTTTCTTGGGAGACATCATTACGTTTTTACCGTCAATGACCCAAGCGTGTTTCTTCGGTTGCTTTTTTCATTTTCCGCAATTACTCTTTCAAACAATTCCCAAGTTTTCCCAAGAACAAAGGACAGAGTGGAAGAAAAAAAAACGTGTTGAACCGACCACAAATAAAAACGGGACAAGGACAGGAAGATGACGATGATTAACGTGATCGCAATCAATGATTAAGATCTGGCGCTGTATCAAGCTAATAGAAGTACCTACTAACTTGATATACTCGTAACTTATACCTATAGTAAGTTTTTGTTACAAACACGGTTAAAATTATTAAATATTGATATTCACCAAACCAGATAAATTTTCTGCATTACATTCTGCGTTAAAAATTGACAAAGTTTAGTAGTTATTTAGTAGTACCTACTTTCATTATTTTCTTTCTTTCATTATGACACTTGGGGAGGGTTTTCGACCGAAATGGTAATGATAATGAATACTTGCTTAGTTGTTTATAATGATTATTTAAGCGACCAGCCGGTGCTCTACTTACAAAATCATTTAAAATACTTTTAATTTCCATAATTACAAATGTTTATTCAACATTGAAAGACATTTCACAAAGCAAACGATCCAAGACGAAGCCAACATAAATCATTGTAATATTATAAAAACAATGTCACATCTTATTTTAATTTCCTGAAGACGGATGAGTTTTCAATAAAATAAATCATTTATCAATTTTAAATGCAAATCTGTGAATTACTTAGCCGAGGAAGATCAGGGAACGTGCCAAAAGGCTGCATCGACTAATTGGCTAGCATCCATAAATTTTGTCGCAAATCTGCATTTTGAGCTCGATTTTTTTGCGATTCTCTTAATGTAGTCGTTGTCACTGGCACTCTCGAATTTGTTTTTTTTTTACTCAGATTGTTAGAAGTGATATTCATTTGAAGAGTTTTTAACTGAAGTTTTTATTCACAGTATTAACAATATATTTGACCGAAATAGTGTCCCTGGAGTTTCTTTCGAGTTCTTCTTCATTATGTTCTAAACATTGTAATGGGCGGCTAAAAAGCTTCATGTTTATGATTAACCAACTGTTTAATTTATTTTTATAATTGTCATTTATTTCAAGTATTAAATCATAGACTCTGGATTAAATAAATTAAATTAAATATATTATTGAGCTACCTACATTATTAAAACGATGAGTACTAAAATCTAACGTCTGACTCTAAACTGGTCAAAAACAATGTCAAAACACAGCGACAGGCACGTCATAATCATGGCGGGCGGTAATATTTTTATTTGGTCAGCCAACAACTGCTTACACAATACATTGAATATTACTTTGGAACTTCAACTTTCGTAAGTTCTCTCTTTGAGCAGTGCCTAGAGAGACACCACGGTATCGGTGTGGTGTAAGTTCGGGAGGTTCCTGCCCCTGATACGAAGAAGATAAATGAGTCACTATTGTGTGGATTGTCCAGAAGACAAGGTGGAGCGCAGGTACACTTGAGCGGAGCATCGCGAGTCCTTGTGGGGGGAATCGACACCAGCGATCTACAGGTTATGGTCTGGACTAAAAATCAATAACTTTTCTCTACGATGATGCCAGTCTCTAAGGACATTATTCGACCCATCCGAAGAACAATGTTACATTTGAAATTTACTAGGTTATCAGGAGAGCCATTCAAAGTTCACCCCATACTTAAGGGGGGGGGGGGGGGTATTGTAATCAATCACCCAAGTTTGAACAATTAAGAAACTGACTAACATCGATTGATCAATAGAAGTTAGTTACCGCAGTTCAATTGTAGGTGTTTTAGCCAGAATCCGTTTGCTAGGCCTTCTAGCCCTGAATATAATAGCAGCCTTCCTAATCAATCAAGGAGTTATTGAACCCAAGGATACAATTTCCACTCGACTCAAGCCACTGTTTCCAAAGTTACGATTGTTTGTGTTAGGTTACGCTCAAAGTTACATTTTGACATAACAGTATTAGGGAAACTTCAGAAAGTTCGTTTGTTTAATTTGTACCAAATAACTGTGATATTGAATCTGCTGATTGAGAGCCTCCGAACTTCATCTCAATTATTTTGGATCTGAGCAGTAACTTCCATATAGTGCTTATAAAGCAATGTATGGAACATCATCTCCCACAAGGTGGATTGATGACCTGGTGAGGTTCGAGGGAATCCGATGAATATGAGACGCACAGTACCATTCGTTGTAGTTACAGTTGTTGGTCTATGTCCAACAGGTAATGTCTTTCGGCTGAACCGTCAAATTCAAAGTATTTACTTTAATGAAACCATTTACAGGCACTTCTGAACTATAAAGAAAACTAGAAGAACCTGCAGGGTTATTCCAGGGCAGTAGGGTTGTTCCAAAGAGTAATCATAGCCCTGAAATGCAAAGGGCAACTTAAGAGTCATGGGTGGGTTTAGTCATCTCGTCATCTCCTCATCACATCAAATGGAAAAAGTTATTTGATGATTTCCTAACTTAAAAGAACCGTTCCGTTTTGTCCTTTTGAGGTACGAAATCGGAAAAGAGGTTGTTTAGTCATCGTCGCTTTCCATCAGGTGAGATAGCGGTCAAGTGCGAACCTATCAACAATAAAAAAAAAAAAAGAAACTGCACATTCCAAAGCTTTGATGTTTATGCAGAAGAACATGCCAGAAACCCCATGGACACTCTTTGCAAATCATACTACAAGATTACTAATTGTATTATCTCAATAATGACCTCCAGTCTAGCCGTAACATCTTTTCACAGCTTATTTATATTATTTCCATTAAATATCAACTAAACATTGAAATAAAAATTAAGATACTATCAGGCACTTTCCAAACAATTTGCCAATGCCAAGTTCCTATCATTGTACAAGCGGCGTGTAGTGATCCACGCGCGCCTCAAATATATGTCAGTAAAACCGTAGGGGCCCAGCAGGGTCGAAGCTTACTGGGGCCATGGGACGTCCGAAAGGGAACCCCGGGGTTCTGGAACGCAACGCAAATAACATAGGAGTAGGTTTTAGTCAGTAAGAGTCTGTGACGCATTTTCGCCCCAGCTTAGAGCGGAAGAAGTCGTTGAATGATTTCTCACCTCAAAAAAAAAAAAATATTCCAACAATTTGTAAGTTTTTAAAATCACTGTCTACCGACATTTTATGTTTTAATGACTTAAAGATAAAATGTTGACATGCTTAACAAATGTACCCATAATGTTACCAAATCAGATAGGCCGATTAAACTTGATAAAACGAATTGATAGGGCGATTTCTTCGGCCCCTAATGACCGGAAAAACTAACGGAGGAGAGCCGAATTAAATCGGTTGAAGAAAAATAGTCTTTATAGATTTTTAATTGATATAAACTAGTGCTTGACTGCAATCCCACCTGATGGTAAGCAGCGATGCAATCTTTGATGGTGAGGCGCACTAGAAAGAAAGAAAGAAAAAACTTTTATTCGTACCTCACACATACAGTAGAATCCGATAATATAAATAATAGAAAATACTTTAAAATCTGTGCAAGGCCAAAAGGGCGCCTAACTCAGCATATGCTGCGATATTTAAAAAGATAAATAACGCAACGCTGGTATTCTGTTAGGGCCCGCGGTGATGCCACGGTCACATTCACGGAGGTTCAATATAATTAATATTGGTATCGAAACAAAAAAAATAAAAATAAAATAAAATAATAAATAATTAAATACGAACATTGTAAAACACCCATTGGACAAATAATAAGTAAATAACATTGGTAAATAGGGTGAAATTATGTTAATACGTGTTATGTGTTAGATATAAAAAAAAAATTCAATATATAATGAACCAGAGACCGACGCCCGACGACTTGCGCTCCAAACTCATTTGTCAAAATTATAGACAAACGGAGGAACGCGAGCGCACTAGTTTATTAAGAGCCTATTCACCTGCCTTGGAGACACCCAAATTGGAGACACCCAGGCAAACTGTTCCAGTCCTTCGACGTACGCGGTATAAACGACGAGGCGAAACACTTAGTCCGGACCGTAGAGGTGTGAGGTGTGTAGGAGGTGTTTAATAACGTAAGGGTGAATATTCGCCGTACGTCAGGTTGTCCGATGGTAGAGTTGCGATGGCGGAATCAAGTTATGCAATTCCTGAGCATATTATCTAAAATGCATCTTGTAGAACACCGAAAGGCTGGCTACCCTACGCCTGTGCTCAAGTCTTTGAAAATTGGACTTAACTAAATCTGGATCACCAATCAGCCTCTTCGCACGCCTTTCCACCGAGTCCAAAGCTGCCACGTGGCACTTTGCAGGGCCAGCCCATGTGAGGCTGCAGTACTCCACACACGATCGGACCTGTGCTTTGTATAACATTAAAAGTTGTCTCGGTGTGAAGTATCGCCGGACTTTTGCGAGAACTTCTAGTTTTCTAGCAGCTACCTTGGCTTTGGACTCAATGAACCACCCAGAGTTAAGGTCTAAGGGAATTTCAACCCCCAAGAGCAGAAGGCGGTCGGTGTACTCCAGAGATAAATTCTGAAAAGTAGGAGCCAATATGCAGGCTCCTTTTTTCGGTTAACAGACACGCTTGTGTTTTAGCGGCGTTGATGGCTACTTGGAGACTGCCTGAAGTGCGATAAAAAATTTATTTGTTTACTTATTTATTTTTGTAAAAAAATATTGCCCCGCACTAGGAATTATCTCCTGTATCGTAGGTGCGTTCACAAACATGTAAACTCACATACGCAAGACACCCAGACTTATTTTTTTTTCCGTGCGGAAATCGTTCCCGCGAACCATTGTGCAGCAGCCAATATGCAGTGCTCAACCACTGCACTAGCCGTGCCGTCAAAATGGTTTAGATGTTCATCTGTTTGCATCACAGTCATCTGAAACTACTGCCAGAACCAAATCTCCAGTGTGATATGTTCTAAAGATGCTTAATGTTCTCTTGACTGCTGACCCTGAATGTGATGTGTTTTAGGGACAAATAGAGCAGAATATAAAATAATGCGCGCTTGTCTTCTATTCTCTGAGAGTCAGCATGTTAGGGTGTCGACGGTTCCATTTAATTATCATGCTAACTTCAAATAATAAATAAACAAATTATATATTCATAGTTGTTTGCTATTCAAACACGTAATTGCAATAATATTTAAAAAATCTATACAACTGTCAACATTGTGTGCTAACGATTTCCATGTTTCAATGATGATTAATGTAATTAAAGGATCAAGGTGACCCGATGACCTGGTGAAGGTTGCAGTAATCCGATGGCTGCGGGACGCACAGGATCGTGCATTGTGGCGACGCTTGGGGGAGGCATATGTCCAGCAGTGGACATCTGTCGGCTAAGATGATGATGATGATGATGAAGGATCATGGCGAATTCCCAAACAAAATTTTGCTGGGATATTTTTTTACCTTATAGTGATATGAAAAATATACAGAAGTATATAGATTAAATTTTCAAACAATTTTTTCTCAGGCATTACTCTATTAATAAAATCCGTGTATTAAAGATAGGTATTCCAGTTTAATCAATTAAACCCCAAGCGAACGCCGGCGTTCGCGCACCTATTGTCTTTCTATTGTGTCTGTGATTTCCACGATTGAAAGGAGTTGATCAGATTACGTATATTATGTCAATAATACCTACGTACTGCCTTATGAATTTTAAAAACGCATTTTTGAACAAACGGCGAGATGTCCAGTAGGCTGTCTGTAAATTTCGAAAATAAGCAACCTTTCCCATTTTTCCGTATTTATACCTATTTAAATGCTTGGAGTCTCAGGAGTTAAAAAGTTCAATTTAGCCAAAAGCCATGAAGTCAAGCAAGCAAAAAAAAATTAAGCCATGATTATTTATTTTCATATCATGAGCTATCAAAATAAGTTTAATAATGCCAAATAATTTTGAAACCCTTTTATTATTATAAAACAATTTACATGTATAAAAATATTTATTTATTGGTGTAACAATAGCTACTCTTACAATATCTATTATAGGTGTAAAATCATTACATGGTAAGCTCAGGGGTGGCCAATGGGAATAAAATAGTGCTAACCGCTACCTCAGTGGCAAGCTCAGGAGTGGCCGATGGGAATAAACCTATCAATAAGATCTTTATTTACTTTTTCAGTCATTTCCTCCACACGACATAACCTCAACTTAGTCTACTTCAGCCGAAGTTTTCAGTCGTAGTTTGATTATACTCGTAGTAGCTAATTAAATCATGTTAGCTTCTTTAAACCTTTAAATCTCTATCTATCTCTTAACTCTTTATTGTATTGTATTGATATTCATCAATAGTAAAGAGATCCCCGGGGCCCTGGAACAATGGCAAAGAAGGAACAGGAGTGGTTTTTTAGTCAGTAAAATTCTGGCACGCCCTCTCGCTCCACCCAAGAGCGGGAGATGTCATTAGATGATTTTCCCACCTTAAAAAAAAACCTTTATTTTTAGTTCTGGAAAAAGACAACCGCCAGACATTTTGTCCTGGTGATATTCCATTTATCAGGAACGTAATACCAATATGATTTTCCTGTTATCTATCCATATGGGGCAAGCCCTTAAGTGTGTCGATGGGTTTAAGTTAATGCCGATATAATATATCTTAGTCACGTAGTCACGTATACAAGAGGAAGTGGAGCAACGTGTAGGATTATGGTAATGATGACTTACTAATACAAGTTCCTAAATAAAAGTATCTACATAGCTCTCATCAAATTTCGAAATTGGCTAGCATTTTGTCGATTTTTTTTTTTCGTTTGTAGATAAATATCTATTTAAAATAATAGCTTCTTCAATATATTTGTTTACTAGTTAAAAAAAAAAAACAATAAGATGAAGGAATGACTGCCAGTATATTATTCGTTTCGCAATTGTTTCCCTATAATATACAAAGAGGCATGGTATACAAACTGAAAAATTTACCATATAAGAAGCCTAAATAACACTCAAAATGTTGTCATAAAGTAAAGCATTCTTGCAAAAGAATTCATGGAATTAATATTTAACAGTTTTTCATTATTTCCTCACTTTTACGTTTTATGGGGGAATTACGAATTCAAACTAAGGCTTACTTATACATTTTCTGAATTTATCTTTTTCTCAAAAAGCAGTGCCAAGAATCACAAATTTTACACTAACTTTTTTTTTAATTACGAACGGTGAGATAATGACCGAGAGAAAAAACTTTTAAATGATGAATGAGGAGAAAGAAAAGTCAAAAAGTTCATCAAAGAAAATATTTAGCGTTAAATAATTGCCAATTTGCAAAAGAATTGCATTATTAGAAATTGAGTCACATGACAAAACCAGACAATTACGACCAATCTACAAAAAGTAACCATCAATCTATTATACCCTGCAAAAAGATAACTTCACCAAACAAAGTTTCTTCAAGATCTCACAAGTTACCATCCAGATCCTCACACTTATAAGTTTTCTCCTCCACAAGTAAGACACTAAGAATACTAATTAATCAAACAAGCACTTCATCTTATTAATTTAGCGGAACACCAAGAAACTGTACCGCTAAACATAGCGCAATGAAAGCACGAATAAGAAAGAGAACTACCATTAATTAGAACAGGCTACTACGAGATAAGGGTATGTTTCCACTGATGAAGAGTTGGACAGAGAAGCAGAGAATAACGCTTCCTTCACCGTTCAGTGGCCCGACTAACTAAAAAATGTTATACTGCGGACACAGCTTCTTTGGCCATATTATTTTAGTGTCCGCAGGTGCTTCTTGATCCCTTACAAATTAGCTACGCGTGTCCTGGTTGCATTCTCAAACTCAAACTGTGTTAGTTTTTGGTGTACAATAAAGTTTACTCTATTCTATTCTATTCCATTCTATTCTATTCTATTCTATTAGATTCCATTCCATTCCATTCCATTCCATTCCATTCCATTCTATTCTATTCTATTTTCTTTTTTGTTTTTTTTAGGTGCGTAATCATTTAATGACTTTTTCCGTCCTAGGACGGAGCAAAAAGGAGTGTCAGACTTTTACTGACTGAAACCCGCTCCTATGTTCCTTCTTTGCCTTCTTTCCAGGACCCCGAGGTTCTCTTTCACACAATCTATGGCCCCAGTAGGCTTCGACTCTACTGGGTCCCTAATGAGTTTCCACAACCACACACTACCAATGGTGTGCTTCATCGTCGTGACTTTTAGATGTTGATGGTATCAGTGACACATTCTCGTTCCCCTCTATCTCGTTTGCGGAGAAGAGCAGTTAAAAGTGAAACGTCTTTCCATTGAAGCGGAGTGGAGTTAAACTACCCTCGGTGTCGTGTTCTCCGCTCACTACCCGACGTCGTTCTGTCCGGCTCTAGGCCGCCTGTTTCCTTGCTTAACTTTACTTTAAGGGAATATAGTGGAGACGCCTGTTATTGAGATCGTATAAATCCTGAAAAGTGCAGGTGGTTGTGCAAGATGAGCAGCATAACAGGTAAAGCATGTCCTGTGCAGCAGCTCCACACTGACATTGTGTTAGAGATCGATCGAAGAAGCCCAATTTGGCCGGATTGTTTTTGTAGCTACCAACTCAATCGATTAACAGATTCCCTGCTGCACTGATGACTGCAGTTCACGTCCAGGGAGGTGGGGGGGGGGGGTTTGTTCTGATGGAATAATTAAGTGTGGAGCACTGTGATTGGTCAATTTGCGGTCCGCTCCTTTCCACTCCGTTTAGCGCTACGTCAGTGGAAATGCACCCTTTGGCTGCCAAGGAGTTGGTCGGCAGGAAAGTTTGTTAGCGCAATGCTAAGATGATTTAATTCAGTTCGCAGGTCACTGAACTGTGTGTTTTTGGCTTTAGAGTTGTTACTGTGTTCTTACCAGTGCCTTTGATGCTTTGTTTTTGCTTTGGTATGGTACAAGTCCTCAAAATTCATATAGTTTATTATAGAAAAGGTAAAAAGCGTTGTCTAAAGATGTAGAAAAAAAATTCTCAATTCAGTACCGGAGTTTTCTGCGCGATTAAAACACATACAAAAGTTTTAATTCAACTACTGTGCAGTTGCTCAGATCAGACTCAACAACCATCTGGTTGGTGGATCCTCCCTTTTTAATGGAGGTTTGCAGGAATTTACACCATGTTTTGCATTGCTCTAAAGATCCAACATATTATAGCATTGGAATCAATCAAATCCTTAAGATCTAAAGTGCAGACGTAATCACGGGATACAACATCTTGATAAAATATGTGATATATATTGTTTTTCAAGGTATAAGAGCAGTAGTAACGGCTCCGACTCGTAGGTCAAATGTCGGTCAGTCCAAGAAAAGTGAAGCTAAATTGCACGTTCCAAAGCGTAGGTCTCTATGGAGAAGAACGTGCAAGAAACTCCATGGATACTCTTTTAAATCATATCATGTGTTACATATAATGCTTGGTTACATATTACTTGTTGCTTCTATCATGTGAGCACAATGTCGATAATGAAATAAAAATTTAAAATAATTAAAAGATAGAAACTGAATTAAGCCACTGGCAGCTAAGAGATGACCAGTCCCATCTGACGGCACCCGTTCACGAGCATTAGCCCCACTCAGCTCAACCATTTTGAAGGGAACTGAACGACCCAATAACACGTGCCACCAACAGCGAGACATTTGAGTGAGTATGACAAACTCTCAACTGCCATGCTCGTAATGTAAAAAAAATAAGGTCGCGTGTTAAAACCCAGCCAGGCCTACTTTGTGTAATTAATTCATCACCACTGCTCTCAAAACGGTGAAGCACACTAGTTTATTATGAGCACCTTCACTCTGACCTTGTAGGTACCGATACCGAAATTATAATTGGGTGGGAAGATTACAGCAGGCAAATTGTAGCGGCAATAGAAATTATACATATCCGTGTGAAAAATTCAACTCTGTTTATGAGGTAGAGCTTGCTGGCAGGCTAGCAGACCAATAAACGAAGGGACAACGGAGGCTACTTACAGGGTCCAGCTCCTTACAGGGTCCAGTTGGCTTTCGGATACTGAACACAAAAATAGCACTGGCTACTTACACACCAATTACAAAAAAAAAACTTAATGACCATTCAATTTCCAAACGCCTTCCGTACCCTCTCAAGAGCGCGTAAAAGCAACGTTTCCCTATAAATTAACCCGCCAGCCGTAGCCGCATTTTCAATGGAACATTAAGGAAATTGCCCCGGGCAATGAGCTATATTATATGGCATAGCTATTAGTATGCAAAGAGCGTGCTATTTTGGTAGTCAGTCACCTTATCGAGGTCTGACGTCATTATAATGTGGTATTGTTATTTGAAATGGTAGATTGATGCGCATTGTCGCTTATTTTGGAAGAGAGATATGGATTGAGGTGACATGAAATATAAAATCCTCTTTATACAGTATGGCATAAGCTAAAAACTTATGATAGATTGTTCAAACTCAATGAGACAAAGTCGAAGCTAATTTCGGAAAATATAGACGGGGTGCAAAGATTCTTTGGAAGAGATCCGGCTCGCCAGTTGATATTCACTAGGTGATCCGATGAACTGGTGAGGATTGCTGAAACCCGATGTCTTGGAGACGCATAGGACCGTTCATTCTGATGACACTTGGGGGAAGCTTATGCCTAACAGTAAATGTCTTTTGGCTGAAATGGTAATAATGGTGATGACGATAGACTTTCGTATCCAATCTTCGAAGTTTTCGAACGCAATTCTCTTTTTATCTGTATAGAAATTTGGTTATGACCTTGTAGAGATAGGGGTCAATATGCTATGTTCACTATTAAAAGTTCCTTTGACCTCTGCATCAACGTTAACCCTTTTGTCAGGCACGTCAACGTTGTCTTAAATCTAGACAGTTGAATCTTAGTCGCTGTCCACAGCCTATTCTAGATGACTGGGTTTAATTAGGATAGTTTCCCTAAAGCTTACAAATGTCTTATACAAATGCGGGTCCATTAAACACTTCTTCGTCAGATTAAGTCACAGATTCATCATATCTTTATCTTTTCAAAAAGCAATAACATGAATCAAAACTAACTTTTTTATCGACGGACGGTGAGGAAACAACTTTTAAATGATGAATGAGAAGAAAAAAAAAAAAACAATTCATCAAAGAAAATCATTAACATCATCATCATCATCATCATTATTTCAATCAACGGACGTCCACTGTTGGACACAGGCCGTCCCCAAGTGTCGCCACAATGACCGGTCCTGCACGCTTCGCATCGGATTCCCGCGACCATCACCAGGTCATTGTTCCAATCTGGGAAAGGCCTTTTAACGCTGCATTTTGCGGTTGCCACTCTAGAACCTTTCGTCCCATCGACCATCTGGAATGCATTACTACAGATCAATTTACTAAGGCAATACCATTACTCATCATCATCAGCCTTTTTTTAATGTTCCCACTGCTGGGACTCAGGAGAGCTAATGGGCCCTAATCCACTGCGCGGGCCCAGTGCGGGTTGGTGAATGTCACAAGTTTTCGAATTTTTGGTTCTAGGACATGCCGGTTTCCTCATGATGTTTTCCTTCACAGTTTTGAGAGCAGTGGTGATGAAATATGCGCCTGGTTGGTCCGTGACCTACAACTCGGTAAATCGTGGCCATTACCACTCGGCCACCACTGATCATACCATTACTCTCTATCAAATATTTTCAATCCAATCTTCAGTCGTCATTACCCGCAGCTGGTCTGAAAAAGCTGTTCGAAGCTATCAACATTACAGTAGAAGCAGAATTTAATAAAATTCCAATATCCAATAATGTTTCAGACCGGTACACGAGGTTCTCAATGTGAAAATTCACTGAAAATTTTCTCGATACAAAATCATTTCGCATTTAAGTGTACAGTTACAATTGTTAGGAGCAGTGTGCATGAGCGGAGTACTAGAACTGATTTCAGTCTGAGTAAGTGCAACACTTTTGCTCGTAAATAAGGTCAGGCACTTTTCATTTTATAAGTTGTAAGTCGCCCGACGTACGGCGAGTATCCACCCACATGTTGTTGAAATCTCTATGGTTCTGGACTACGCGTTTTGCTTCGTCATTTATCGTAAGTCGAAGGACTCGGACAATTTGCTTGCTGCGGTCTTCCTGTCCAATATATAATGGGTGTAATTTACCTATAATATGTATGTATTTATAAATATTTAAGTATGTTTATCAATTGTCTAGTACTCATAACACAAGCTTTGCTTAGCTTGGAACTAGACTGCGCTGTGTGATAATGGTGTAAATATATATCGTGTGTGAATATACTTACCACCGCAATTATGGCATGCCCAAGAGATCTGCGCATAACAATCCAACCAACAAGAAAAAAACGTTGTGAAATAAATGATAAACGGTCTTATACAAATCTGTTTCGTGGTTATTGAATTGACTTACGATAAGTGTATGAAGAACTGTTGGATCACTATTTATTCTATATTTATTCTATTTAATTCTGTATCTATACTCTATTGTTCTGTTTTTATTCTGTTTTTATTCTCGTCGACAAGATTGTTTTCCAGACACCTATCCAGATCGCGGAGAATCTCATTTGCGACTTATAAGATAGTGACGTAATTGACCAACTCCATCTGTGGGTTTTTAACAGTATTAAGACTGCTCAACGCGCGACCGGTACATCTTTGGCCAATAGATGTCACTAAACAAAAACTAAAAAGTTTGGTTAAACAGTGTATGTCTGCGTAGTGTGTATGCGATAGGAAATATATAAATGTTTGGTTTCACTTGAAAAATTGTCCAATAATGTGAAAAGATAATTAAAATCATTAATACTCATGTTACATGTCTTGTGATGTCAATGTGTCAGGAGAAAACTTGTCTAAATACTGTCCTGCTGAAAAGAGATAAAGGTACGTATTAATTAATCATTAAAATATGTTAAAGTTAAGGGATTGAAAGGTTAACAAGGGTCGTTACGCAGGAATCCGGCCTGTATCAGGGGCAGGCGCTAAAAGTCGCTGCCATTGATCGCCCTCAAGAGGGCACGGAGGTGGTGCTCCAAACAAGCATGGCACGCTGTGCGTACAGCTAAAGAGTGACGATCTCACCAGAATCTACATTTCCTGCTAGCTTCAAAGAAGGTAAATGAGAAATATCATTTATTTCTCTATATAATGATATTTATTTTGCAAATAGGTTTTAAAAAAAAAAACACTTTTCACGTCAACTTTGTTGTCAGTCAGTTTTAACTAGATGAGGCTGGTGTTTCTTAGCTGACTACCCTGAGAAGAAACACCGAAACCAACTCAAGAGTCAAAGTCTCTTTTAAAGTATGTACATACAGTAAATATGTAATCAATCAATCAAATCTATTTAATCAAACGAACCGCACAAATTTGAGTGGACCTGTCCAATCAGTGCAAGTATTTGCCAGTATTCGTGTAGTTCAAACTTAGGACTACTAAGAAGCTCAACGATTTTACGAACAATATCAAAGAAAAGAAATTTGGGTAGGCTGCATCAAATACTCAAAACTGCCAGACATCATGTTAAAATACAGAAAAGGAAAATTTAATCCACGGAAGGTGTCTTTTAGTCAAGAGTGAATAGGTTACTTTTAGGTAAGCGAGCTCTCTTGTCGACTCATCATGGCTTAAGAGAAGAAGGCTTAGCCAGGTTGACAATCTACAATCATTAACGCATCACATCACGCTCATCATGGCTTAAGAGAAGAAGGCTTAGCCAGGTTGACAATCTACAATCATTAACGCATCACATCACGCTCATCATGGCTTAAGAGAAGAAGGCTTAGCCAGGTTGACAATCTACAATCATTAACGCATCACATCACGCTCATCATGGCTTAAGAGAAGAAGGCTTAGCCAGGTTGACAATCTACAATCATTAACGCATCACATCACGCTCATCATGGCTTAAGAGAAGAAGGCTTAGCCAGGTTGACAATCTACAATCATTAACGCATCACATCACGCTCATCATGGCTTAAGAGAAGAAGGCTTAGCCAGGTTGACAATCTACAATCATTAACGCATCACATCACGCTCATCATGGCTTAAGAGAAGAAGGCTTAGCCAGGTTGACAATCTACAATCATTAACGCATCACATCACGCTCATCATGGCTTAAGAGAAGAAGGCTTAGCCTGGTTGACAATCTACAATCATTAACGCATCACATCACGCTCATCATGGCTTAAGAGAAGAAGGCTTAGCCAGGTTGACAATCTACAATCATTAACGCATCACATCACGCTCATCATGGCTTAAGAGAAGAAGGCTTAGCCAGGTTGACAATCTACAATCATTAACGCATCACATCACGCTCATCATGGCTTAAGAGAAGAAGGCTTAGCCTGGTTGACAATCTACAATCATTAACGCTAGTAGAAAACTACTTTATGGAACTGACATCATCTTAATGTTAAGGCATATGATCCAAACAGAGGAATCAGAAGCGTTACTGACTTTAAAAAAAGATTCGTAATTAAATGGTTGTAAATTTGGCTATCCTGCAGGTGAGACATGGTCAAGCGCAGGCTCGCGCTTGACCATGTCTCACCTGCAGGATAGCCAATTAATAAAAATCTGATATAAATAAAATATGACTTAAGTACCTTGTTAATTGTGAAACAACGGCCATAAAAGTGGGCAACGACCAACAAATAAATCATTAAGACGGGTTGAGTGTTATAAATTGTTATCAGATGACAAACTTTATTAGTGTCTGCTGGTCATTCTTCGGATTCAATGGCTTTATTAGACAAATATTGTAATATAACTCCCCTTTTTTCAATCCTTGTATATGGGGTAAGTACTTTTCGTTGCAGAAGTCAAACTCTGTTTTCATTTTACAAAAACCTCCCCCAAAATCTACCAGGTATTCTTTTTGACCCACTTGGCTCTTATAGTAGGCGTCTAAGTCATCTCGTCACCTTTCCACAGATTGGCCTTAGTGGCATCGTCCATTTTCAGGCACCCACTTCTTCTTCTTAGCATGTCGATGGCAAAAACTTATTAAATTCCTTGACTGATCCAGTCCTCGGCCACGACGATACCGTCCACTTTTGCTGTCATTAGATCCTTACATGAACAAGTAACAGGGCAGGTTGTGCAGATTGGAGGGTGTGATATGACCACCTACTTTGTGGAGACTTTTGTCCAGGACAAGACGTGCATACAGGTGACGTTATGCCGTATGCCATTTTAGTCTCGTAATTTTTTTTTATATGTCTACGTTTTCATACGCCAAAAATTCTGAACATCAGTATAAACAAGAAGTGTCGTGTTACTCAATAACTGGATTGTGGATGTCTGATAGGCAGTAGTTCCATATAAAATACAGTGGTGACAAGCAATGAGTAACTGGCCGTCTGCTCATCCGGTAACTGTCCAAACCGAGCCTGAGTCGTTGACAGCGCATAGTGTTCCAAGCGCCACAAAGAGATGTCAGTAAAACTGTAAGCCCAGCAGGGACAAAGCCTACTAGGACCATGGGTTGGCATCCGAAAGGGAACCCAAAGAACAAAGCAAAGAAGGAAGATAGAGTATATTATTCCAGAGTAGATTAAATACAAAATAGTACATTTTGATACAAGTGTAGAAAGTTCGTCATTGCGACCGAGGCGAAATTCGCACGAGCCGTCGGCAAGTGTGTTATGGAGCCGAGGGCTGCAGTGACAAAGCACGTGTATCAAACGATTTTTCTTCAGTACACTTACAAAATAATGAATAAAGAGGGGTTGACCGGCGACTCGTGCGGGTCGACGCGCACCCAGCTTGATACGACAAAATATGTAATAACATTATGGCGGGAGAAAGCACGCGCATTTTTTTTCACTAATTGCGTGCCTAAAAACAATAGGATAAGAGTGAGTTTTCGAGTAGGTAAGTGTATTGAAAAAGATTTTTTCCGCTCTTCTAAACCGGCCTTAAAAGCTTAACGCTTACGTAAGCACTCACACACCAGCTTTAAACGTCATCAGCGATTTCCGTCAATGTACTCGTATCCTTAAGTTGCAGCGAGATTGCGGAGTACTTTGCATGCAGGTGTTACTGCTACGGAAACGTACGTACTACGTTTTGAAATTGAATTTCCAAGCGAATTCCGTGGCGCATACATTTTTTTTGACTATTCATAAGTAGAACGACTTTTTAGAGTTCCGTACTCAGAGGGTAAAACGGGATCCTATTACCAAGTCTCCGTAGTCGGTCCGTCTGTCTGTGTATCTGTCACTAGGTTGTATCTTATGAACCGTGATAGTTAGATAGTTAAAAAAATCACTTATGTAT
The DNA here is from genome assembly GCA_929112965.1 of Mythimna albipuncta. Lineage (NCBI taxonomy): Eukaryota > Metazoa > Arthropoda > Insecta > Lepidoptera > Noctuidae > Mythimna > Mythimna albipuncta. The sequence goes on from OV815959.1 coordinate 32,606,025, forward strand.
TTCTGTTGTCACTATAACAAAAAAAAAAACTAAAAACAGAATAAAATAAATATTTGAGTGGGACTCTCATACAACTACGTAATTTTTTTTGACGTTTTATGCTACGTATGGTACGGAAGCGTTCATACGCGAATCCGACTCGCACTTGGCCGGTTTTTTTTTTATGATCCATTTGCTAGTGACGGGGCACTTTCGGGAAATTTGGATTTTGCTAGTTTTTCAGTGATGGCAACTTTGATGTTGAAGTTTGGGGATTGCGGGTGTTCAGTTTAGGTGAAGGACTAAGAAGTTTTGGAATGTTATGGTGTGGTGTGGGATGTTGCTGTGTGAAAGGATTGATAATATAATAAGTGTGGTTACATTCAACTTGCTCTGTGTCTTATATTAAAAATTAAAATATGTTTGTTCTTTTTTAAATAACTTGGATAATACTAACTGGAGGCTGTCTGTATGATTTTTTTTTTACCTGTGACCTCTATCTCACCTGATGGAAAGCGACGATGTAGGCGACGATAGCGCGCTTAAATAATATATTATTGGAGTGGCGACCACGTACCGGAAGGCGCAGCGTTGGACGGCCTCCAACAAGATGGACCGATGACCTGGTCAGGGTCGCGGGAATCCGATGGATGCGTGATGCACAGCACCGGTCGTTGTAGCGATGCTTGGGGGAGGCCTATGTCCAACAGTGGACGTCTTTCAGCTGATATGATGATGATTTATATATTATTATTGACTTAATGAATATGATAAAGATTTTAATCAATCCTGATTATGTATTAAGTCAATAAATATTTTAATCCATTGACTATTTTTTTTTCTACTTATTCCCAAACCAGTCGATTGGGTACTACAAAGTCTTGCTTGATTGAAGACTACTATTACTTTTTTTGTAATAAATACTGCTCCACATTACAAATTCTTCGTCTGTCCTAGGCACGTTCACGAACATGTAAACTCATATATACAAGACTAACCTGAAGCGACTATCAGTTGACCATACAAATAACTGTTCCATGTGGGAACCGAACCCGCGACACGCAGTGCAGCTACCACTTACGACCAAACTTGTACCATCTGATAGGTACACAACAAATGTATTTAGTTTAGTAGTAAGTAGGTAAGTTACGTACCTACAACATGTAACAAAATAGGAAACAGCTGAAGTAATTTGCAGGCAATTATGCACAAACAATTTTGGAGTAGAATTATACGCTTATGTAGCAGTCATTAGCCCCCACAGCTTTTTATGGGATATTGTGTGTTTCCCCACGTTTTTAACGGTAAATTCGGCAGAAGGAAACCTCTGGATAGAAATTAAAATAGGCTGTTAAAATAATTCTATTAATTTTTTATAATTTATTTTTTCAGCACTGCTTTTAAAAAGGTGACGGAATACATCGTGACGAAACTGGTATGTCCTAGAACCACCAAAAATTTGGAGACATGTTCCGCATTGGGCCCTCATGGTGAATTAATGCCGAGTCCCAGCAGTGGGAACATTATAAAGCTGATTAGGTTAAAATATTTTGGCTTTTGGTTTAAGTTTAAGAACTTGGGCACTTGGCTTTTTTAAGCTCGTTCCCACACGCATACGTCTCCTTCGCATTATTGCTTCCTAGAAAGAAGCGACCGCCTGTCATTCCTCTTTAATCTAGACTATGGCATGTTTCAGGGCCCAGCGTGAATTTGGTTGATTAACTCATTGAATGCCGTAATTAGAGACACAATAGAAAGACAATTGCTTATGTCGAACTGTGTAACTTAAGACATTCGAAAGGATAAGTACCTACTTCGTTATATACTAAAATTGTAACTTAACTCTTTTACAATAGGTACCAAAGTACTATGTATTGGGACGAAAGTATGTTAAGGACGAATGTCTGTGTTTATGTTTGTTAATTCTACCACCTACGCTCGAACGGCTGAACGGATTGGGGTGATATTTGGCACACTGCTAGACCAAGTCCTGGAATGGCGCATGGGATACTTTTAAACACGGCATTATGTTCACTTTGGACAATACATACATTAATAACACAATACATTCACGAGAGCAAAGCCGCTTGCTGCCACTAGTTAATAATAACGGATCGCATCAGACAGATGTTATAAGCCTTATTCTCTAACATTCCTTTTCTTATTGGACATGTGATATCCCTAATTTAAAATCCTACATGACAGTATAAAAATCCAAAATCGATCAAACCTTTTTGCTTTAACAAGGAATTTGAACTCGGTTCGGAAATCCACAAAGTTCACTAAACTTATGAAATAAAATCGATGATTCAATTCACCCACTGCAAAATAAGCGAATAAGCGGCTGGTCAGGTATGCATAATAAACCCATATTTATAGTTTAAGAGGACCCCTTCCCGATAAGTCTATCGTCAACGAGACGATTGTTTAAAATTTTGTAGTTTGATCCAACACAATCCAACTCAGTGATTGATAAAAAAGCGTCGCAAAAAAAAAGTGTTTACGCCTGTACGCTTTGTTGGTATTCGATAATTCCTTCACTCACTCGAATATTTATAATACGCATTTTTTTTTTTAAACCTTTAATATTTTTGGAAATAATTTCCGTCATTCATGAACAATTAAAATGCAATTTTGGGTTTCCATAAATATAATTATTTTCTTAACTTTCTTTATTTATATGTACATTATGAAAAGCATTGACAGATCAAAGCCTAGGTCACGCAAAAAAAAAAAACAGATTTTAAAGTGATTTTTACTGGGTAAGTTTAGTCCAAAACTATGTTTTGATTTCCATCGAAATCAAAACCTACTCAAAAACTACAAGATATCTGTTTCCAAAATATTTAGAGAAACATGTGTAATGACATCATAAAAACGTAAGAATGGTTGTATGAAATTAGTTTAACGGGTTGCGGGCTCTTAATCGAACTCTCTTCGGCACTTTTTTTGCATTCAATAAAACCTTTTTCATGAAATCGATCCCATCCTTTTTGATCGGACATAAATATTATAAGGGTCAAAGCGGGGTCATGCTCATGGGGTTTGGGTTTATTGACTGCTTTCAATGTTGTTAAATTGTAACAAAAATGCTGAATTTTATTTCTTTATCAGACCTTTATACAGATGAGTCTTATTGTCGAGTTTTATTAAATTTTAGAATCTATTTTTTTTTTAATTATTCTTATATTTCATGCGTGTGAAGTATCAACTTAATATATCTCTAGGACGGTACTTCAAATTAATCATCAGCTACTGCCCGAAGCTGCGCTCTCGTACATAAAATATAGCCTATGTCACTCTGGAATGAAGCAGCTTTCTATCAGTGAAAACAAATTTAGCAATCGGACCAGTACTTACAGAGATTAACTCCTACAAACAAAAAAAAACTTTACCTATTTATAATATTAGTGTAGATTAATCAAACAGTAGGATCACATACCTGCAGACGATCCAAGTGGAGTTCCACATAGACGCGCGGTGCCAATGTCGATCGTCTCAGACACCATGGCTTATTCTGCAATAGAAGCACTGGTTGGATAGCACGGGCTTTTTTTAAGGTGGCAAATCATCCAATGACTTCTTCGCATTACTGCTTCGCAAAAGGAGGCGACCACCTGCCGTTCCTTCTCGCTTCGGACCACAGCTTGCTGCCATTGATTGCCTCCATGAACACATGGTGGTGCTCCGACCAAATACCACACCTCCACCGTATGCTCCACCGTGGTGACTCCTTGGCATTTTTTCCGCACGAATCCGATACAGACACCTACCGAACTTACCACGTCGAAGTTGTGAAGTCTTTCCAGCCATTCCTCATAGAGGATCCTGATAAAGTATTATAAAGTGAATAAGCAAATACTTCTTTTACATCTCATCTTTTTTGCCCTTTATATTTATAACTAACTTTTTGTTAACTATAATAATTTATTTATTTTCTTTCCACAAATTGCAGAGAAATGATACAGACAGTGTACAATCAGAATAGTGAAATTAATATGTGGACTGGTGTCTGAACTAAGTTTAAAAAAAAAAACTGTGTGTCAGGTCACCAGGCCCCCAAAACAACTATGTTTTTTGTGTATACTAATTTTACTTTTTACACTCGGTGTCTACATCCCTATTTTCTTCAACTTTCTTTTCGTAGATATGCTGGAAGAAATTTATGTAAGCATCACCTTTGTAGTATTTTTCTGTTTCCTTCTTCTTATGTTTTATTTTCATGTGTGTACATACATAGTGAAATAAATAAATACGCAAATACATGCCAGTAATATCATACATCGTTGATAAACATCACCACACAATCCCGGACATTAATCTCAACAATGTCTAAGGCAGTGTCAACTAGAACAACGTTACATCTACACGCTATCATCAATTTCATGAACATACACGATGTGACAAGACAGGGAACTGTGTTGAACATGAAAAATTACCTTACTACGTGTATTCTATGATAATATTCGAGCTAGGATGTTCGCAACAATATTTTAGGTTATATCTGAATTTTCAGATGATGAATTGTGTATTAGTAAACCTAGTAAAAAAAAGATTGTATAAAACAAAATAAACTCTAAGCTAATATTCATTAAAAGAAGACCAGATTGAAATTGTCCTCTGGCAGGATAATAATTGATTTTAATGTTCCTCTCTATCTCGTAAGATAGAAAAGAATATTACACGCTGAATCACTATGAATGAGAAAGGTGTACTTAATTTTTTATCCCTTTCCAAATCTTTCTCTTCCTTTGCTGTACCGACCGACCACCGACAGTATCTACGCATATAATTATAATGTATGATTCTGATTCATTTTGTTTGTATATAATATGGTTTTAGAGCTATCAAAGTGGTCATTCCCGTGAATTGACTCTGACAGCTATTAACGCAGTTTAGATGTGCCAATCGAATTCAGTTACAATTCTTAAATAGCCCTAAGAAGGCACACGTTAAACGTATTAACGCCTACTTAGGGCCCTTCAAATTAGCCGCAAAGTGCCGCGCGACAGCAATTTGAAGGTGCCTTTAAGGTTAATAACCTAAACAGTAGTTCTGCTATTGGTACTATTCTTATGGAAACACTACTCATCAAGTCTCAGGTTATAAATCAAGTTTGAGAACCAGAGGATAAGGTGGTTGGGGGAAGATCGGCATTAGTGTAAGAATGTATAAATCAATTATACCATTTATTTAGCTTTATTTTTAATGCCAGCCACATTACTGGACAAGGTGAAACCTAATGATGCGCCACGCTTTATGGCTAGCTTTAAAAATAAAGCTAAATAAGTGGTAAAATTTATATTTACTCGTAAACGTTCTTAACCCAATGCCGATCTTACCCCACTGCACTAAACATCATGCAAAATATATTGTATCCTATTAATAAACCTCTGCATTTATCAACAAATTATTAGGAATAAATTTAGGCATAAGTTTAGTTTAATCAGCATTTCAATGTTCCCACTGCTTTTTTTTTTTTTTTTTTTTTTTTTTTTTTTTTTTTTTTTTTTCGATGGGAAAAATCATCTTATGACAACCCCCGCTCTTGGGCAGAGCGGGAGATAGTGTCAGACTCTTACTGACTAAAAAACCCATCCCGTTCCTTCAAGCCTTCATACCGGGGCTCGAGCGCCCTTTCGGATAACCCTGGCCCCAGTAGGCTTCGACCCGGCTGGGTCCCTGCTGTTGCTGACAACTCCTTGAGGCGCGCGGGAACAGCGCGCGCCGTCGACGACTTGGGCTTGGTCCGGACAGTTACCGGACGGCCGGACAGCGAGCTACCCATTGCACACTGTCCGCAAGCCCGCGCCTACGGTGGCTGGAAATCGGGATCGGAATCCCGGCGGCGGCGAGAGCGCCGTTGCCTGATGCGGTCGGCCTCCTCCTTAGCGAGCATTACTGCTTCGCAGAAGTCGGCGACCGCCTGCCACTCCTGCTCGCTCCGGACCATGGCCTCGACCAAGGCCCGGCGCGAGAGGTCTCCGCCGCCGATCACCCCCACGAGGGCACGGCGATGCTCCACCCAAGCAGGGCACACCGCGATTGTGTGCTCCACCGTGTCCTCCGGGTGTTCCGCACAGTGGCGACACCCGGGCGTCACTTCCGCTTTAATTCGGAACAGGAACCTCCCGAACTTGCCATTTCCGGTGAGGACCTGTGTCATGCGGAAGGTAAGGACGCCGTGAGGTCTTTCCAGCCACGCCTCAAAGAGGGGACTTATCGCCATAATTGTGGCGTGCCCAGCACTGGGTTGCGATAGTCGCTGACGCCATTCCACCATGAGATCCCGTCGGAGCTCTGTCCGCCATGCCGCGACCTGTCGCGGCAGAGGACTTTCACCCCGGCGTTGCATCTCCACGCGCATGTCGTGCATGTGTGCAAGGACTGTTGCCTCCAGATCCCACGGTGGTAGGCCAGCCAGAAGGCTCGCCGCTTCGCGGGAAATCGTGCGGTATCCCCGCACCATCCGAATTGCCATGACCCTCTGGCAGGCGTTAAGTATGGCCGCCGGTTGCTTTTTCAGCAACGGCGCCCACACCGGCGCCCCGTAGAGGGCCATGGACCGAACGATCCCCGCGTAGAGCCTCCGGCAGGAGGCATCTGGACCCCCAAGGTTGGGCAGGAGCCGCTTGAGCGCAGCCCCAGTCCGGTTCAGTTTGGGAGCCAGACGTCGGAAATGCTCCACGAAATTCCACCGGCTGTCGAGGACGAGTCCCAGGTACTTCATCGTCGACCCGACACCGATGTGAACTCCTCCTACCGTTAGTTGGGAACTCATTGGCGGCGCGTTCCGAGAGCGGCGACCGTGAAAGCACATCGCCTCGGACTTGTGCAGAGCCACCTCGAGTCCCAACTCCTGGATCCTATCAACGACTATCGCAACCCCGCGTGTCGCTAGAGCGACCGCCGCCTGGTACGACTCTCCCTGCGCTAGAACCAGCGTGTCGTCTGCGTAGCAAACCACGCTGACCCCGTCAGGGAGGTCGCCCCGCAGCACGTAATCGTACCCGATGTTCCACAAGGGTGGCCCTAGTACCGACCCCTGCGGAACACCGCACGACATCTCCCGACGTTTCCAGTCTCCCTGGTGACCGGGGTAGACAATGTACCTGTCCGACAGGTAGGCCTCGACTACTCGACAGAGGTATTCGGGCACCCGGTGGTACCGGAGTGCCCTCCGGATCGTACTCCAAGGCAGGGAATTGAAAGCGTTGGCAATGTCCAAAGACACTGCCACGACACACCTACCCTGGGACACCGCATCCCCCGTCGTGAGGGCTCGCACGCGCATGATGGCGTCCACCGTCGAGCGCATCCTGCGAAAGCCGAACTGTCCGTCCGAAAGGTCCGGCCCCACCCGTGAAAGGCGCGCGACGAGGCGGCTCGCAATCACTCTTTCAAAGAGCTTGCCCACCTCGTCGAGCAGCACAATGGGCCGGTACGCGGACGGAGAGTCCGCAGGGCGCCCTGGCTTCGCGATGAGGACCAGTTTCCCCGTCTTCCAGCGAAGTGGGAACTGGCCCCTCTCCAAGCATGCGCTGAAGAGCCCTCTCAGTCGAGGCCCGAGAGCCTCCATGGCCAGGACCCAGGCTTTCCCAGGCAAGCCATCAGGTCCTGGGGCGGCGTTCTTGGCACTCAGCCTTTGCACCGCCACTCTCATCTCTACCTCGGTCACCTCTGAAGCATTTTCGTCGTCGTCGCTATTGCGGTCCGCGTCAGACACCGCTGGCGGAGACGGAGCCATGGGCGGGGGGGAGTGTTCCCCTCGCGCAGGGAACAGAGCGCTTACCACACCCTCCACGAGTTGGGGCCGGAGACTCTGAGTCAGCGGGGGAGCCCAGGGGCGCAGTTTCTCCCGTACCAATTTGTACGGGCGCCCCCACGGGTCCGCGTTCAGAGACCCCAGCCACACGTCGCGGGCCTCGAGTTTGGCCCGCTTAATCTCCGCTCGGAGGGTGTGTTTTGCCTCTCTGTAACCTTCGTACAGCTCCGCCTCTCTGGCCTCCGCATCCGGCGGGCGGATGCGGCGCCTGCAGTATCTGGCGTACCGGCGTCGCGCGTGATTGCACGTGTTGCGCAGTGCAGCGATTTCCGGGGACCACCAGTACACCTGGCGCTTAGCACGTCCTGGACGGACTCGGGGCATTGCCGCATCGCAAATTTGCGACATGGCCTCCCGGAACCACTCCGCCTCGACGTCAATGTCGACAGGCCTGTCCGGTGCTTGCACCCAGGCCTGTACCGTCGCGGCTTCCAGGAGGAGCTCCCGGTCCATCTGCTTAAGCGCCCACCGCGGACCGATGTTCCCACTGCTGAGACTCAGGCTTTCTCTCTAGGAGAGGGATTGGGCCATAATCCACCACGCGGCCAGTTGGTGAATGTCACATGTGTACGAATGTTTGATTCTAGAACATTCAAACCGGCATATCCTAGAACCACACTATGTTTTCCTTCACAGTTTTAAAAGCGGTGGTGGTGAATAAACTACACAAAGTAATGCACATAGCTAGGTTTGAACCCGTGACCTACAACTCGCAAAACTTATTATTAAATTCAAGTACTTTAACCAACCTAAGCAGTCCCATACCATCAAAACTGCACTCTCAACTCTACAATCATAACTTACAAAGTTAACTCCGACCTTTACGCTACATCACCAAAGACAAGTTTTACAATATAAACGAATTTACAGCGCACCTTATTAAATTTCTTATTACTTTCAACAGCAAGTCTCATCTTTATGCAAAATTCTGTTGCCATATGGCCAGGTGCAACCAAGAAATTTGAACAGAAAACCAACTAGTTTCAAAACAGGGAAAGCATGTGACATTGTTTTATATAATTTTCGAAGATTTGTAACACTCCAGCGAAACGGGTGGGCCGTTTCGATGGAGTGTTACAAATCTTCGAAAATTTCAGCTTTTCTCTGATATATGTATTATTGTACACCTAAATCTGAGGTAAATATGCTGCAAAGAGCAGGACGAGAATATAAAAAACCCCAATAAGTTCGTACCAGACGTGTTTAGAACTGTTCCAGATTGCCTGGAAGAGATAGCAGAACGCGATAAGGCTGCCCATTGGATGTTGGTGTGTGTTTTAGTTTTGTTTCCTTTTTTGTATGTGTAATGGTATACAATAAAGTATGTTATAAATAAATATATTCAGGTTTCGTGTAGGTATACTAAAAATAATGTATAAAAATCTATCAGCTCCATTTTTTGCCTTCAAGTGAGCCTTCTGCATATTTTTACTTTATCATGAGGTCAAAGACGAGTGCCATACTATTTTTGGAACAAGGAAAATTCCTGGCGGGATCCCACCGCTCCTAAATTACAGATAAAATATGTCTTGGAGGATTAAAACAGACGTTTGCCGTGTTGTGATTTTGCACGCAAATGTCGTTGATTTATTTTACTTGAATTTTAAGCGCATATGGACTAGGTATATAGTAAGCTCGTCGTGGTATAAAAATGGATGTTCGAAATGTGTGCGTAGACAGTTTTAGTTTTTTTTAGTAATTTAATTATTGATGTTCCGACTATGCGTGTACCTCTTGTACCATTACGGTCCATAAACAACATTATTTTTGGTATTTGCGAAATCTGAATATAAAGCAGAGGATATGATTAAGAACGACCTTTACCGGTCTGTTTAATCTAAGAAACGTATTTTATGCCAAATCTAGTATATTAAATAACATAACGCGGGTGGGTTGCCTAAGAAATTCCTGGCCAAACTATTTTCTTTTTTTTGTAAAAGTGCTCCGATTTGTTTAACGAATAAAATTAATACTAACCGAAAGTATGAAGCCTTTAGAACATAAAAACGTAGGGTTGCCTATTTTGTTTCGTGGTATAACTTTGGGTTGCCAGGTATAAACAGGTGTCAATACTAGTAGTACCCACTTGTTTAATAAATAAATGCCTGTAAATTTTGGCGATTCTTCTGGTGATTGAAATTAGCTCGTTGGTATAAAATTCAGTCAACGATACTCCGAGCACTCTGATGTCACTAAGAAATATTTATTTGCATTCTAAAGTCCTCTCAATATTTAAAAGTTTTATTTATCTCTCTAGAAACTGTAACGCTAACAAGTCAAAGTTTCTTAGCGCATCGCTTTAATTTGTTCTCGGAAATATAGATCCTCTTTTTATAGACACATAAAAATATTTTAAAAAGGAAACTTTTAGAGCCACAGATTTATGGAACAACATTTCTTGGAAGATTTTTCGTTCGTTACAGTTCTTTATTTATGTAGGTACCTACTAGTATTTCTGTTAACTTTTTCAACAAAGTTAGAGAAGATTTCATCTCTGGCCAATTAGCCAGAAATGAAATCGTCTCTAAAATTTTTGTTTATTGAAAAATTACGTTTCCTGTTTGGGAGCCTGACTAAAATATGTATTTTCTTCTGTTTTGATAACATTTATGAAAAATTAGACAGTAGAATTTTTACTTTAACTATCACGATTCTTGAAATATAGCCTAGATTTTTTTTTATTATTGATAGGCTTGCGTCTCACCACCATCTCACCTGATGGTAAGCGATGATATGTTAGACGATGGAGCACGCTTGCCTAGAAATAACCTATTCACTCTTACTTAAAGACCCCTAAGTTGTAGGCTATTAGGAAACACAGACTCAGAGTTGTAAACAGAAGCCCCAGTAGAGTCTTTTATTTGTAGAGTTTTATTAATAGGATCCTGTTTTACCTTTTAAGTACGGTACCCTAAAAACGAAGCAGGAAATAAAACAAATAAATACTTCAGTACATACAATAAACAGGCAAATCCTTAAAAAGCTATATTAATTAAATCACGCGGCATCACTCAGCCGAAGTGGGGTGAATAATCCGTTAGGCCGTGGTCATATTGTAAAATGAGCGAATGTTATTTGTCCAGATATTTATGCAAATCGAGTTTTATTGGCGTCGCCTCTGATTGGATCGCAGAGGTCAGCCCGCATTGGTTCGCGTGAAATATTTTTATTAGACTCATCTAGTTAGTTCGAATTTGACTACAATATGGTAATTGGAGGTGTTGAGTGTCATTGTAATTAAAGCGTAGCCTTTTAAACATCTGGCCGGAATTAAATGCACAGATACTCGTATGTGCATTTAATTCCGGCCAGCTGCGCTTGGATAGAGCCCGTTGATATTTAAAGTCATTTATTTTCTTTGCAAAATATTGATTGATTGACATGCCATGTACATTTTGAAGAATATTTAATCAGCAATTTTCTTGTATAAACATATTTCTAAAGATCAAAGCCGTTTGAAAGGAGGGAAAACAAGCGAAAAAATATCACGTTGTTAAAAATATTCTTTTTGCTAAAAGTTTAAGTCTTACGAAAAAACATAAATATGTTTATAATGTTGTACATGAATCTATAATATACATATATATATTTTTCAAATTCATTGATTAATCCGTTAACGTGGAGTGGGCTTCAGAAAGTCACTGTTTTATAGCACTGATCGGAAGTTATGGCCTTAACACTTAATTGCGCATTACATTAATTAATTGGGCGGAAATATAACATTCATTGGATAATTGCAGACAGAGCTGGTTCAAAATGAATGGTGGACTATTGGATACTGGTTTTGAAACGTATATAGGTAGATTTGATAAAATATACTTGACCTTGTCATAATTTCGTCAGTTACGATTCGAATTCATAATTCTAACGACGCTGGACAAAGTACTCGTAACTTGACAGGAAAAATACAAAAATAAACTCGTAGATTCCCCCTAGTCGGCCAAAGATTAAACTTCCTTGCTTGATATTTCAGTGCAGCATTCAAAAAGGAGTTTGACGTCTTTCACCACATATAAATGCACTTTTTTAATGCTTTAGCCAATAAACAGTCCGGTCACTATTGCTAAACCTTCTTTGCCCAAAAATCCGCCATCATGACTTATCAAAATAAAAGCATTTATAAGTAACTGGAATAAGTGTGTACGTAAATGGAATAAGTGTTGAAAAAAATACATTATTCATATTTTTACCCACAATATACTTTTTATTCACATAACGCCTCCCTCGCTCATTTTCCGATGACACAGTTACCTGTGTCTGTCAATTTATTATCAGGGAAAAACAAAAGCTGCACAGTATTCAATTTATTTTTCCGCACGTAAGTACCTAAAAATACGCACGTTAAAATATGTATATTAGCACGACTTTAACGGGTCATCTTATACGATCAACCATCAGTATTATGTTTAATCTTCTGTCTGTGTTCTGGGGCCTCTTGGGGGCCTCTCCCAAGTCCTTTCAGACTTTGACCCTCAATCTTTGCCCAAGTTTGGGACAGTAAAGGCTTGTGACAAAAAAATAACCGATACCCGCTGGTGTCGAATTACTTTGTTATATTTTGAAATGTTAATAATAATAAAAAATTGTAAGATTTTTTAAGGAATATTTAATAATATATGCCAGTAGAGGAATAAATAGACAAAATAATATAGTTAGAATTCAGAGAAAATTGATGAGTGATTAAATCTAATAATGATGAAGATAGATTTTGTTTCTTTTTATGATGTTAGATTCCCATTTTAAAATTAAGTAATCAACTAAACTGTGTCAACATTCGTTTTACGAAAATCAATTGATATTTCAGTCGTTCAAGGTATGTTTTCGAAAAGTTATAACTAAAGGTACGATTGGTTCATCAAAAGTTTAGAAAAAGGGGGGCGGTCTACATATGGCGACGCAGGACGATTGACAATAGTTTGAAAACGAAATGAATACTGGTTACACAAGTTTTAACGAATCAAAAAACAAATCGAACGGCTGCTTTTGCAGTACCGATAAAAAGTTTTAAAAACATTTTCTGCAGTATAGAAATGTCGTTACAAACTTCCGTATAAAAAGCATAGCTCACAATCTGGTGTAGAAGAGTAAAAAAACATTCGATTAGTAAATTGGATCTCCCAGTCTTTTGACGAAAAAATGTTAAAAAAATTCCGCATGAGTATATCAGTTGCTTTTTCTGACACCTAAAGCAAGAAAGTAAACGTAGTCACCCAAAGGAGGACCTGGCGACGAACGGTCATCGCAAAAGCGAAGAACGTTGGAAAGACCTGGAGCGAAATGAAACGCGAAGCTTAAGACCGAACGGGATGGCGGCGCACTGTGGATGTCTTCTGCCCCATCTAGAAGACACAGGAACTTAAGTCAAGTAAGTCATAGCTACACACAACTATCATCAGGGCATTGGCCCACCTTGTGTCTTTTCGGCCCCATCAACTAACTATTCTGCAAGCAATGTAGGTACACTGTCACTTAAGTTTAGCGATTTCTCAGGGTATCTCTGTAAATTGAAAAAATAAATTTATTTTTTGATGTAAAAATTTACTGAAGCAAACATGATCCAAAAAATGCTATAATTGAATACTTAATTCTCATACTCCTTCCAATTACCGTTAACATTCCATTTTACCCTCTTTAACTAAAAACCCTCCTGTGTACCAATAACATTTACACAAACAAATGAAAGATATTTACACAATTTTCATACGAAAGTCCCCCCAACTAATAAATAGCAGTGAAGTTACAGCAACGTTTAGTCCAATTTATTCCTTTATTTGTTTCCTTAGCCGATCATACTCATACAGGAAGTTGTCTCCAAGCATTTTTATGCCTTTTAGGCAGGCAGGCAATATTATAGTGAAAAATGTACCTAATATTTTTTTTAGCATAGTCAGGTAAAAATAAACAAAATACCACCAGAGCCAAGTTGCACCATTTGTTCTTAAAACTAGATTTTATTAAACTGACCTTTCACATGACTTAACTTAACCCGGCCTACTTTGAAGATTTGATTCGACAAGTGCATCATCTTATATGATCCTCATAGCTCGCTTCTCAATCAACTCCAGGCCATCAAGCTAATGTTTGGCAGACCCATCCCAAAGATAAGAGCAGTACTTCATACACGATCAAAGTTGTGCTTGATTAATGTTGAGCAGCTGTTCCGGCGTGAAGTACCGTCTCACCTTAGCTAAGATATCCAATTTTCTGGTAGCTTGTTGAGCTTTTGCTTCGATGTAAAAGTTGAAATTGGGGGTAGACAACAACGTTCTTCCAAAAAGTTCAAGGTGTTTGGTTATCGGCACGGTCACACCCTGGAATTATGGAGTCGGTCGGAATTAGCTCTATTTGCGGAAAAAAGACAAGCTTGGGTTTCAGCAGCACTGAACTTGATCTGATTGGCATCCCCCCAATCGGATACTGCCTTTAAGGGCCAAGCGCCCGAAAAGTGCCATAAAACAGTGATTTTCTGACCTACTCCTCCGTAACGGCTTGGTCAATTGGTTTGAAAAAAATATATGTTTATTATATATTTTTATAAATAAATGTTGATCAACATTTGATTTTTTCGTGCAATTAATACTTTCGTCAAAAGAAAATATTTAGCAATTTCGCAAGTTTTCGCAACTTTTCCCTACTCCTTCGAAACGGCTTGGACCTTTAGAAACATTTTTACACATAAAAATTGGTGGTTAAATATTCTTCAAAGTGAACATTGCATATGTAAATCAATCAATATCTCGCAGAGAAAATGGATTTAAAGCGCTTTCCGGGCGCTGCTGGCCGCAAATAAATGCACAGATTTGCGTACTGCCGCCTAGGCGAGTGCGAGAGTTGCGTTCACATAATTTCGGCCAGATGGTTCAAGGAACTATACGCCTTAAGGACAAGTTTAAGCGTTCATCCTTAGCCTCTCGGAAAGACTGGATGTGTGTCCCACTAGCACGTGCATCGGTCACGTATCTCTCAGCAACAGTGCTATCATCTGCATACCCAATGGTACCTACCCGGTTTAAGTAGCTCATTTATGTGCAGCAAGAACAGTGTTACCGAGAGTACCGACCCTTGAGGGACCCCGGCATTAATATCCATTTGACCGGATGAGCAGCCATCAACAACAACTCGGATGAATTGCACCCTCAAGAAGTCTGCGATCCAGTCACACAGATCAATTAAAGAAAGAAGCTTAGCTCTAAGGCTGTCGTGCCGTACTCTGTGTCGAAGGCCTTCGGGATATCAAAGGAGACTGCAAGTGCTTCCCCATGCTTCTCGATGACTTCGCTCTAGATGTGAATGGCATATTATGCTAATAAGATCCCCAGTTCATCGATTCCGGCGAAAGCCGTATTGATTATTACTGAGGGTGTCATTAGCTTCTAGAACAGTAACATATTATTAATCACTCGTTCCATACTCTTGGAGAGAATAAACGTCACCGAGATAGGTCTGTAATTAGCAGGGTCAGCCCGACTACCCTTTTTAGACAGGGGTTGTACGGTAGCTTGCTTCCAAGCCATCGGTACTTTTCCAGCCCCAAACGAAAGACGTACTAGGCGTGTCATGATCGGAGACAGTTCAGGCACACAAGTTTTCAAAACAATTGCCAGTATCCCGTTGGGACTGCTGGCTTTGTTGGCACCTCTGAGCCGAGAAATCTTCTACTTTTGAAGACGTATACATGACGTTGACGTCAATGTTACAAATGTCATTGATATAAGAGTTTTGACAGGTGCCTGTACCTGGTGAACTTGATTTAAAAAAAACCTTTATTGACTGTGCACAAACCAATTTTTTATATTACTCTAAGAGCATACAGATAGTGTACCAGTTCAAAAGGGATTAAAACAAACACAAATCGAAATTCAATCGTTTGATTGATATTTCATCCGCCGATTTGAAAAGTTTCTACACATGCGGCCAGAAATACTGGGAGAGCTTTTATTTACTATTGTACATACAACTTTAAAATAAAACATTAAAAATAGGATAGCTGATGTAGGCGTGATTAATTCACAATTGTATTTTCTTACACAAAACCTTACTTTTATTTATTAATTTATAAACATTTTTTTATTTCCATTTAAAATATTATTATTTATTTATTTTAATTAAACAGAACGGCTAATACATATTACGCTATTTAACTATACATATACTTATTAAACGAGAGAAAAATTTTGCTCAAAAGCATAATTATGAATGCACAACAAAACTTAGGCGCAATAACATGTACAATAACTTACTAACAAAACCTTTGGATCAAAACCAGGTTTCCTGTTAAGAACACCCCATTAACAACAAAGTTTCGCGCGATACCATAAAGCTTTGCGACTAAATCAAGTAATTACAACACATGCACATTACTAAGAGCTCTGCTCACCCCCGGGAATAGAAACGGTACATACTATACATTAATTAAAATGTAAGTGGAATGAGGAAACTGCGCAATCCAGGAGGAAATATAGGTTAAAGTAGAAAATATTGTAGTTTTTGTCGGAATTATATCTACTTCCTAATATTTATATTGATTCCTAGCTTTTTTTATGGTGGGAAAAATCATCCAATGACAACCCCCACTCTTGGGTGGAGCGGGAGATAGTGTCAGACTCTTACTGACTAAAAGCCCACCCCGTTCCTTCGTGCCTTTCGTACCGGGACCGAGCTTCCCTTTCGGATAACCCTGGCCCCAGTAGGCTCCGACCCGGCTGGGCCCCTGCTGTTGCTGACAGCTAATTGAGGCGCGCGGGGTCAGAGCGCGCCGTCGACGACTTGGGCTCGGTCCGGACAGCTAACGGACGGTTGGACAGCAAGCTACCCATTGCTCGCCGTCCGCAAGCCCACGCCAACGGTGGATTAATTCCGAGCTAATTTTTGCAACTTAGGGCAAATCTAAAACCTCGCCTCTGATGAAAAACTAAAGGAAGATCAGCCTTCACCAGGCCATCGGCCTACCTTGTAGGAGCCCTTCCAACGCTGAATCTTCCGGTACGCGGTGAACTAAAATAAATTCCACAAACTGCATGAAACTGGTTAAAGTAAAGAGACTAGCTTTAAGTTTTTTAAAGTAGTTTTTGGTTTCCCTAATTTTCTGTAATTACATAATGTATTATTACATTTTTTTTCTATTAACTAAACGTTTGTAGTTACTACTTGTGTAACCCTTGCAATTGACTTTGTTTATGTAATTGTAACATTTTAATAAGCTTAAAGCATTGTGTAAAAGCTGCTCACTTCTAAATTTTAAGTCTGTCACTATACGTGAGGACTTGTAATTGACTTGCTCTCGTCTGTGTTTGTTTTTATTTTTAGTTTATTTAAGCTGCCAGTCTTCCAAGCTGTAATAAATAAATAAAGGTACTTGTTTCAAACTTTTTGAGGTCGGAATTTTTGACGCTTTTTTTTAGTTCCTAAATCTAAAGAGAAAGAAAGAAAGAAAGAAAAATAATTTATTTGGTACATCACAAGGCCTAAACACAGTACTACACAATAAACACATCAAAAATAAAAGAAGCAAAAAAAATAAAAATATCATTGATGTCTGCCTCACGGCTGCACCAAAATAGGTCCAGTCCAGCTTGAATGCCAGACAACTAGTGCCTGACGCTGGTTTTCAACTGAACCTGTGCAACGGACGTAAGAGTAGATTAACTTTACTTTTGTAATCGTCTCCTCGATCTCTTTATCTTGATACCTTGCAAGACTGTGTTACAAAAAAAAAATGTTTTGACAGTCAATTGTATTAATTGCCGTCCAAAAACGTCATTTTTTTTATTATTATTATTTCAATGTAGGGACCTCCTTAGTGACACTCTGAAACACAGAAAATAAGTCAAATCTAACGACACCGCTTAATCTAAAATTCAATAAGTAGTTTAGGTCCCATCTAAGGCATTCCACAAAAACATTCATCCATACCTACAAACATACACTAGAAAAACGTAATCCATTTTCTAGGTAATAAAAAGTTTTCTTTTTATTCATGTTTTGTGAATTAATATTACTTGAGTTCTAGTTTGAAATGGGCTAATCTTAGATTATGATCAACCTTATGATTGAGAGCGCTCACATTATGATTGATTACGGTTTCACTTATGAACGTGTTATGGGATTGCCTAGTCCAGTAAACTAATCAGTTCGGATCAAAATTAATGACAGTTTGAGTATAATTGAGATATGAGTTGTAATCAATTTATTACTAAATCCTACTGAAACGGTCTGATCAGATATTTTGGTAAAGTTAAGATGTTTAAGAAGACTGATGGGAACAGATGTGGAAAAAGCTGCAGTTAATTTTCAACCCTTAGGGCCGACGCTGCGTTACGCGGTCTCTCGCGCGGTCTCATATAAAAGTGCTCCATTGCAGCTCGCCGCGCGGGTACCCGTCGCGGGCAGTCGCGTCCCGCGCCCGTTTTGCTATATAATAATAGATTAAAGTTCACCATTGACACGACTACATACACACCATTAAAGTTGAACTAACGACACTGCGCAGGTAATAATCTGGTGTCCGCTACGGAGACCACCGTAGACGACACACGCACACAGTCACGCGACAGGTACACGCGCGGGCGCTCTCTTAACGCAGCGTTGGCCCTCAGTCTGCTTCAAAACCTATGGGTAAAGCGAAATAGGGGCTGCCATTGACAATGGCGTAAAAGTGGCTCCGTATCATCATCACCCTAGCTTTCCCAACTAGCTTAGGGTCGGCTTCCAGTCTAACTGGATGCGGCTGGATACCCGTGTTTTACATGGAGCGACTGCCTATCAGACCTGCCCAACACAGTTACCCCTTAAATAGACTGATGGTCGGACTTTCTGGCATCTTTCTATATGACTCAAAGATCTACAGAGGACAACCAGGACCAACGCTTTTACGTAAAGGTAAAGGTAAAGTAAGTGAACCTGATTGAAACTCACATTGGTACTTGGTCGATTTCGATGTCGCAATTGCTACATGAGAGGCAGATGCCATCAGGTCTTAAACATTAGGCCATCAAGACCAAAGCGGCCGTATAAAATAAAAATAAAAATTGCTGTAAGTACCACGGATACAAAAAGTCAGAAGATTAGAACACAAAATCTCTTTTAGCCTTATACTTATTCATTTGAAACAATCATTCGTTGCTATATTAAAGATAAATTTATTTCATGTCTCCAGTGGATACTGTAAATTACTATCAATTGTGTTAATTGATCTGGAACGGAACAATAACATAATTACTTGTAAACGAATTATGACTACAATTACTGTTAATTACTGCTTAATAATTACTGCACGTGTATGTTACGTGAATATACTCGTTTAATAGTCGATAGCCATGTTTCGTGTACCAGAAGATTCCGAGTTAGATTAGGTTAGGTTAGAATCTCTCGCAAGGTGGACGGATGACTTAAAGAAGACTGTGAGATTCTGCTGGTTGCAAGAAGTAAGCACAGTATGCGTAAATGTGACGACGCTTAGAGATTATACTCGTTTAATAGTCGATAGCCATGTTTCGTGTACCAGAAGATTCCGAGATTCCGAGTTAGATTAGGTTAGGTTAAAATCTCTCGCAAGGTGGACGGATGACTTAAAGAAGACTGTGGGATTCTGCTGATTGCAAGAAGTAAGCACAGTATGCGTCAATGTAACGACGCTTAGAGATTTTTATAAAGAGAGACAACATACGTTGTACATCTTTTGTTGAGATAGCTACCGCCATTGTACCCATAGATTTAAGTTTATGTATAAGTTGTAGTACTTTTTTGGTATACAATAAAGTTTATTCTATTCTATCCTATAGCTCCTGAGAGTTTCGTATAATCTTACTCGTACCTATGTAATTAGTTCAATTCTCGAATTGAGTAACGAAGATTTTTCCGAATAACAAAACAGTTTTAGATTTTTCCTATACTTGCTATTAGACCTTGCTTCATGCTGAATTGCGGGATTTTAAATAAACGGGACTACCCTTTGAATTGTGATTTCCTTTTTTTTTGAGACACAATCGGTCGTATCAGTTATATATTTTTTTGTTAACATAAAAATTTGATATTTTCACAACTTCAAAGGACCAACTATGGTTTAACTCGATACCTGCACGCGTACCCGACCCCTCTACGTCGAGGTCTTGACACCTCCACGCCTTACGTACGCGTGCAGGCGTTAAAGGGTCTTGACATTTATGTAGAGAGACAGACGGACAACAAAGTGATCCTATAAGGGTTCCGTTTGTTTTCCTTTTAAGGTACAGAACCCTAAAAACAATAAATTGTAATTATTAATAAAGTATGAAATAAGGTAGGCAGAGCTGTGGTGGCGGAGTGGAAACGGCTCCAACATACAAGTTGTTAATGTAAATTACTTTGTGTAATTTATTTCATCACCACTGCTATCAAAACGGTGAAGAAAAACATCGTGAGGAAACCGGCATGTCCTAGATCCAAAATTTCGAAGACATGTGACATCCACCAATCCATACTGGGCCCGCGTGGTGGATTACGGTCCATTCCCTCTTACAGGGAGAAGACTTGAGTCCCAAAAGTGGGAAAATTATAAGGTCAACTATGCTATATGAAATAAAACCACAAGTTGTTACATCTAATAACACTTTTGTCCATATTATGGTCTCTGTCAGAAGTTGATTTACAAAACTTACTGCTAAATAACTTATTTCAGCCAATGTACAATGAAACAAACGAAATTCATTTATCATTCCAACCCCTATATTAATAATTAATTTTAAAAGAAGAATAACTTAACAACAACTGAAAGCTCCTTTACTAACTACTTCAACTTCCAACTAACTTACTTCCATTTAACTTTCCTTGCATATTTTCTTTTGAACAAAAACTTGTGGGTATTATTTTCTGCACTACACTGTAATAATATTTTACTTTTGCAATTTTCTGATATTTATCTTTACTTTAGGTTAACTGGAATATTACATAGATAAATAGTAAATAAAGCTATTGGTATAAGCTTTATTTCTTCTCTATGTAATATGTTAGTTTTAGGGCCAATTAATACAGTTTGTATTTTATCGGTGGTGCCTATATTGATTTAAGAGATTCAAGTTTTAGTAGACAACGCATATTTATGCTTAGTTTTGCATATTTATACTTACCTTCACACTTTGATTTTGTCATTGCCTTAACAAGTTATTTGCTTTATTTACCGAGAACTCACGGATGAATACCCCTATCTTGTTCTTCTCTAATTGATGCTTATCCCTTCCCTCGAAGTTTTTGTGCCCATTCTGTTGTTGTTTATGGCGGCTTCAGTGGCGTTTTTAGGTTCTCCAAATTGCAGATGTTGGGACACTTTGGGCACTCTAATAAGTGGGCCAACGTCTAGTCTCCTGACCACACGATGACACGGCGCACGCTGTTCCCGCGTGCCTCAAGGAGTTGTCAGCAACAGCAGGGGCCCAGCCGGGTCGAAGCCTACTGGGGCCAGGGTTATCTGAAAGGGCGCTCGAGCCCCGGTATGAAGGCTTGAAGGAACGGCATGGGTTTTTTAGTCAGTAAGAGTCTGACACTATCTCCCGCTCCGCCCAAGAGCGGGGGTTGTCATAAGACGATTTCTCCCAACGAAAAAAAAAACCACACGATGACCACCGCACTTGCACTTGGTATCGGAGGGGTCTATAATCCCCCATTTTGCCCCAGGTTATGTTTGCAAAAGCCAACTTGGGTGCGCAGTCTATTGATTTATTTCCATAAAGGCCACGATACTAACTTAAAACATATTCGCAAGTTTCGATGAATTGTGCAACAGTACAATAAAAATCTCAGCCCCATTTTACCGAGATCTCCTCTTTCAATGATTCCACATTTGGTCCAGGTAAGCAAATATTATTTGAGATACAAAACCCTACCAATTACATCTTACAGTACCCAATAAGAATTAATTTGAGAGTAGTTAAAACAGCCATTAAACTTTCCTCAATAAAGCGTGCCTCTTCGACAGCCACTTCATCGGTTGTCATCAGGTGAGATAGTGGTCAAAGGTGAGCCTCTCCATAGTGAAAAAAGCTTGCCAGAAACTGTCTAGTATTTAAGACTTTTTTCATTGAGGATGTAGAATTAGATACTCCCAACTCTAGTTCCTCAATCAACAATTAATCTGCAAACTCGTTTCCCGATTACTGCGTAACCAAGTTACAGGGAGGCAACCCTAAATCACTTTAGGGACAAACACCGGGACAAAATAACAGGGTTCCGCGAACGTAACGAGATCGGGTAGAGACTGTATTGATTTACTGTAGCTCGCTCAAGTGTGGGGTGATGGCTGTGCCATTGGGGTCCCATAACGTGTTCTAATCGATGATCTATTGTACATGGTTTTGATGTGGATTGGTATAGAAAACTTGCTGCTAAAAATTTACGTAAGGAAAAGCCCACGAAAAATTCCACCACCAGAATCGTCCAGAATCGTGTAGGTACTGGATCTATCGTTTGTGCGTCGATGTCAAAGACACGATGTATATCAATACTTAGTGAAAAATTAACTGAAAACCAGAGCTGGGTAACCAGCGCCCAGTAAATGTTGAGATGGCAACCCTTACCGTGCGGGCACACTCGGCACATTCTGTAGTTTTGTTCTTTTTTACTTTGTGTTTGTAACTATTGTGCTGTGTCTGTCCCTAATAAAAGTTTTTGCATTATATTCTTTTTTCTTTTCTTATTATTAACTTACTTTAAAATAGGAGGAAGTGTTTGCAAGTTTTGATTTTAAAATTGTTTGTTTTTCTTTGGAATAGTTTTTTTCTGTGGTTGTCTCATTTTTTGGTAAAAACCTGATGAAGAATTTGAGAGAGAGACTATAAAACTAAATAATAATAAAATTCCACCACTATCACACAACGCCGTCTAATCTCAAGTTAAGCAGAGCTTGTGTTATGAGTACTAGACAACTGATAAACATACTTATATATTTCTAAATACATGCATATTATAGATAAATTACACCCAGACACAGAACAAATGATCATGCTCATCACACAAACATTTGTTCTGGGTGGGAATCGAACCCACGACCTCCGGCATAGCAGTCAGGGCCACTAACCACTACACCAACAGGCCAGTCAATAAATTATGAAACTTATCAATAAATGATGGTAAATCTTCTTGGATAAGTGCAATCACACGATTATTTATTGTTTACATCATTTCATAACATAAAGGTGGGTCTACTCTAGAGAAGCCGAGCACGAGCAATAATAACTATTTTTTAAAAAAGTAACCATGGAGTTTCTTGCCAGTTCTTCTTCATAGGAAACGACCTATTTGGAACCGTGTACTATGTTCTGACGTTTTATAAGTGCCCATGTAGGCCTATGTGATATAAAAAAAACCGGCCAAGTGCGAGTCGGACTCGCCCATGAAGGGTTCCGTAGCAGCAAGTAACATAATATAAAAGTTCTTGTAATGTGTTGTAACTTTGGTCGATGTTTAGATAATAGTGTATTTTTTTCGATTTATGATGCATTAAAAAAAAACTACTTACTAGATTTCGTTCAAACCAATTTTCGTTGGTAGTTTTTATAGTAATGTACATCATATATTTTTTTTAGTTTTATCATTCTCTTATTTTAGAAGTTAGAGGGGGGGGGACACACATTTTACCACTTTGGAAGTGTCTCTCGCGCAAACTATTCAGTTTAGAAAAAAATGATTTTAGAAACCTCAGTATGATTTTTAAAGACCTATCCATAGATACCCCACACGCATGGGTTTGATGAAAAAAAAAATTTTGAGATTCAGTTCTATGTATGGGGACCCCCAAAATTTATTGCTTTTTTTCTATTTTTGTGTGAAAATCTTAATGCGGTTTACAGAATACATCTACATACAAAGTTTCAACAATATAGCTCTTATAGTTTCGGAAAAAAGTGGCTGTGACATACGGACGGACGGAGAGACAGACAGACAGACAGACAGACAGACAGACATGACGAATCTATAAGGGTTCCGTTTTTTGCCATTTGGCTACGGAACCCTAATTATGAATTTTGAGCGCACCAGCCAGCCCAGTTACAACCGTTTCTAATCTATTCTCTAGTGTCGAAAGTCTCGGGTTGGCCACGCCTCCGAGTCCTTTGTTCTGACACGTGACTGAGCGTTGAGATGACGTAAGAACTTGAAGCGTTTGACACAAGAGAATAGAATAGAAGCAATTGTAACTTGGCTAGGGGGGCAGGAGCTGAGCACAAATTCGTTTGTTTCGACCGGCTCACACACCTCAAACGAGCACGCTTTGAGCATTTGGTTCGTGCTCGACTGTTCTCCGCCTGTTATCGGTCTTTGTCGAACACAAAAGGTTTCGCATTATGTTTGAGGACAGTGATCGTTGGAGGCTCGCTGTACGACCACACTTGGCATTTGACCTGCCTGTACGCAAAATACACGCTTTTGACGTGGACTCTCATCAGCTCGAAATAAAATACTAATGTGAGAGAGTACCGATTAATGCTGTCGTCTGTACCAGTCCAGAGGCTGAATTTGTGCTCAATTTGCGGAAATGGTCCTCTGTCACATGAAACATAAACATAACTGGCGTTACACACTGCTGTAAGTGAACCTCAGCCTATTCTTACTCACAAAGAGACGGTTGGAAATCATCTGATGGATCATAACTCACGCTCTAGGGTAGAGCGGATGTTAGACTTTTATTGATAAAATCCACACCTGTGTCCTGAAGTTGCCCTTTGCGTGGAAGAGCGGGGCGGAGCGGGAGATAGACTCTTACTGACTAAAAGACCCACCCCATTCCTCCTAGCCTTCATACCGGGGCTCGAGCGCCCTTTCGGATAACCCTGGCCCCAGTAGGCTTCGACCTGCCGATCGCCCCCACGATGGCACGGCGATGCTCCGCCCAATCAGAGCACACCTCGACTGTGTGCTCCACCGTGTCTTCCGGGAGTTCCGCACAGTGGCGACACCCGGGCGTCACTTCCGCATGAATCCGGTGCAGGAAACTCCCGAACGAACCATGTCCGGTGAGGACCTGCGTCATGCGGAAGGCAAGGACGCCGCCGCCGTAATTGTGGCGTGCCTTTGCGTTCTAGGATCACGGGTTTCCTTTCCAGAAAATCCCCACAGCCCTAGCAGGCATCGACCCTGCTGGGCTCCGATGGTTCGCTGACTCTCTTCAGAAATCGAATCCGCGACTCGCAGCGTAACATCCAATCGCGTAACTTTTATTAACTTGCCTACTTTTATATTGAAAATTATTTTCATCTTCTCATCTGAAGGATGTTAAAAAGAAATACTAAAATTCAGGTATACTTGATATAAAAAGGCCGATGGAAAAATAATAACATCTTGATTACCTTGTCGAGGCGTAGTCTGACAGGTAATAACTTATCTTTTAGGTTATAAACATAAATTTATGAACGCAGGCATGAAATTACACTATCTGATATATTACTATGACTTGCAAAAATATGTCTTTACAGCGTGGTGGCTGCGAGATTATTCGAAAGAGATACCGCGGCTTTAGAACGCTAAAGGCAACTGAAGAAATCTTCTTCTTGTTCATTTCACTCTTGCCTGAGTGTTCATGGTTATCATGAAGGTGGCTCTCCGGAAGCTGTCAGGGTATGCTGAACGACTTCTCGTCATTTACCTGCTGGCAATCATCCAGCAATCATTTTTTTTCCTTTTATTTGATATATACTAGTGCTTGACTGCGATGTCACCTGATGGTAAGCAGTGATGCAATCTCTGATGGTGAGGCGCACTAGTTTATGAGCCAAAATTCACTCTTACCTTGAAGACACTCAAATTATAATCGGACGGAAAACCGACGTAGGCACATTGATTGATACCATTCAATGGTCTACCAAAAGTCGCTTTGATCTGGTCAGTCCAACGCAGCAGTTTTTTTTTTTCTTTCTTGTCAAGTTCTCCTTTGACCACCATCTCTCCTGATCGTAAGCGATGATGTAGCCAACGATGGAGCACGCTAGCCTAGAAGTAAGTTATTCACTCTTAATTTAGGACCCTAAGTGGTAGATACCAGGAAACACCGACTCCGGCAAGGAATTCCACTCCTTAGCTGTAATCTGCCACGTGGCCTCTTCCCATCTACTTTTCTTTTTTATACAAGGCGTTCGACAGAGTCACTTCTAAGTCATAAAAATAGCTGAAATGGAATCAGTATCCGGTCCCAGGACCTTACCATGACGTGATGAAATGTCAAGCGTGCAAGCGAGAAAGAACGATCGAGCTATAGGTACACCCTACATAGCTCCATCCTTTTAACGGTTCTGACGACCTCAATCGTCAAATGAATCGCGTTAAGAGCTCGTGGTAGGGCCTGAACGTACTACTTTTAGGATGTGGGATGTGGATAGGTTCACGTTCTAGTTGCTATTAGGTACCCAAGAATCGAGTTTATAAAGGTTTGGCTTACTCCATGGTAAAAGAAGTTTTAGGTTAGGATAATCAGCCTTTTAATGTTCCCACAGCTGGGACTTAGGCCTCCTCTCTAGAAGAGGGAATGGGCCGTAATCCACCAGCGGGTTCAGTGCGGGTTGGTGAATGTCACATGTACCAAAGTATGGGTTATATTTATTTATTTAAGTATTTTTTCTTTACCATCATCCGTGCGTCACTGCGAGGTGCCAGCTGAAAACCAGCGCTGGGTGTTTGACGCCCAGCAATTGCTGAGTTGGTGACCCTTTCGGTTCAGGCACAGTCACTGCAACTGTATTGTATATCTGTACCATTTTTTTTAATTTATTGTTTTATGTTGTGGTATATTGTAGGTATTGCTTGCGCCGAATAAATGCTATTCTATTCTATTCGAATTTTCGGTTCCAGGACATGCCGGTTTCCTCACGATGTTTTCCTTCACCGTTTTAAAAACCGTTTGAAGTCTTGGGTTACTCTTCTTATTCTTCTTTTAGTGTCGATGCTCTCAAACTATACTTTTTCTGACCAATATTAATTTGGGAATCTACCTTAACCTTAGGTTATTTTAAAGTAAACATTGCAAATCACACGCATTAAGCCGCAACCCGTTACCATAAAATATTAAACTTACATACCCAGCCCCCATACGTAAAGGGAGCATTAAAACATTCATCAGGATGATAAACCTTCGCAGCAGTTAGATTGAACGATCACTCCCTTGAGGAGGTGTTCCATTGTTAGATGTACCAGGACCGCAGGAATACATGGAGATGTTGAGTTCGCGGTAATAGGAACATTCATCATTCTTGTGTTCTGTTTGGTAATAGGTTTTGTGTTTCAAGAAGTTCCAGAAATATTGTAACAGTTGTAAGACAATAATAACACTGTGAATGTACGTTTGATACTCCTTCACGTTCTAACCGTAAAACAAATTTGGATGAAATTTAGCACGTGGGTAGACCATATTTTGTTTGTAATACCGACGGTGCAAAGTAAAAAAGTTATCTCCAATTTTTCAATTTTCTGATAGTTAGTGAGTAAGTGAATAAATAAGCAATTATTTAGTAATTTTTTTTTTTTTCAAACACATAATTCAAAAAAAGAACCAATATTTCTTCGTTGTTTATACTTGAAAGACCATTTGCTATGTCTTAGAATATAATTTTGAAGTAAGTTACTGTAACTATCACAAAATCACAAAATTATAAATAATTTTTTTTACCTTCTAAGCCCGCAATCCCGCTGAACATCAGGACCGTTTCCAGTTGGTTCACTTTTAAGGGGAAAGGCATGTGAACGTTCATATGTTGGATTTATTAACGTTGTTTATTTATTTATTTTAACCTCATTTACAGCAGTGGTACATAGGCGTACTTAATGCAACGAGGCATTCTCTACCAGTCAAGCTTTGGGTTAAAAAAGACAACATTACAGCTGGTTTGCACAATAAACAATCTGTTTGTTAATTTAGGTATGTATCTAAGTATATATTTATTACTGTTTTCTTCGCGAATATGATCAGACCGACACACCACCTTCGTCCCAGTCGACCCAGACGGCGCTGCGGCATCGACTTCGATCAGTCGCCCATTGAGTGATAATCCTCGCCCAGCCAGCCGACTCTCTCTTCTGCCTGGCTGTTTTTTCCCAACTTCTGTTACTTGAGTTATGTAGAGCGGCGTGGTATCTAACGCGATCTCAGTAATACTTACAAAAAAAAAAACAAACAGATGTTTAGTATATTAAAGGTATAAACTCAGTAAATGTATCCTATTGACCCTTTACCAATTAGGAAACCATTTTTGCTGCTCATAAAACTAAAGATTAGTTGCCAGGATCTCACTCTGCTATTATTAATTTACGGCATATTCAATTAACCGACTTCTGAAACGTGGCTAATGGCTTAAATGCGAGGTACCGCTATTCCCTTCGGACTTACATTAGCAATAGTACTTATCTACTATAGTGCGTGTAGATTTACCATAACATTGCCAGAATTAATTGACTGACTTACAGCCAGTTTCTTCATCTAAAGTAACAGCCAAAGTAACGTCATAAAATAAAAGTAAGAGTCAAATTCGTTTCTTCACAACTTTAACTGTTGGTTTAACTGTTACTTTTGCCTTTAACTTTTACTAGTCATTAGGCGGCTGCTAAAGCTAAAGTCACTGTCATTTTGATAAAGTTGTAGATTATTTAGGTTTCACTAATATGTTATCACGAACTTCGTCCAGTTGGTTGAGGCCATGGTCCGGAGCGAGGAGGAGTGGCAGGCGGCCGTCGACTTCTGCGAAGTAGTAATGCTCGCAAAGGAGGAGGCCGAACGCATCAGGCAACGGCGTTATCGCCGCCGAGGTCGCGCGTCGCCGAGATTCTGATCCCGATTTCCGGCCAACGTAGACGCGGGCTTGCGGACAGTGAGCAATGGGTAGCTCGCTGTCCGGCCGTCTGGTAACTGTCCGGACCAAGCCCAAGTTGTCGACGGCGCGCACTGTTCCCGCGCGCCTCAAGGAGTTGTCAGCAACAGCAGGGACCCAGCCGGGTCGAAGCCTACTAGGGCCAGGGTTATCCGAAAGGGCGCTCGAGCCCCGGTATGAAGGCTAGAAGGAACGGGGTGGGTCTTTTAGTCAGTAAGAGTCTGACACTATCTCCCGCTCTGCCCAAGGGCGGGGGGTGTCAATGCATGATTTATCCCACCATAAATAAAAACTTCGTCCAGTGAAAGTTCAAGTTCATCAGACGATGAACTTATCGTTCGCGTAGACGTAAAAAGTTTAATGCTCGCAAAGATCATTTCGTATGGGACGACGCTGATTTTCTGTTCCGATACAGAATTTCAAAGGAAACAGTTACATACTTCAGCCTGTTGTTGCAAGATAAACTGACGCCAACCACAGAAAAGTAAGTTTATTTTCAGTTTGTATTTAATACGACTACGTTAAATTAACTAATGTACAGTACGGCCGTTCTATCTTGGCGAGTGTGAAGTTAGGCTCTGCGACCTTTAGCGCTTGTGTACCTAAACGTATAAAAATAACGGTTTAAAAAAAGCCAATAACAGTTGTTAATAGCAATAACAACAACAAATAGCATTTATTTTTTTATATCATTTACTTATGTTATTATTTATCAATTTAATTCTAAAAACATTCGTTCATTGGCGTTCGTATCCTCCTCCTTGCGTCGTAATCCTCAATGCTGAGGGTCGTGACCTACCTGCTTCATCACTTTAGCCTTTATGATGTTCTTCCATCTGTTTCTGTCTCTGGCGGTGTGAAGGGCATTGTACATCGTAGAGTCAAGAGCGGTGCGGATCTGGTCGGACCAACGTATTGGGCTGCGCCCGCGAGGCCTTTTCCCATCCACTTTACCGGTTACAATGAGCCTTTCGAGGTTGCCACCGTCCTTTCTTGCAATGTGACCGAAGTATTGCAGAACCTTGCGAAGACACTCGGACGATAGCCGTGAGGCGATTTTAAGTTCTTGTAAAATGGATACGTTTGTCCGAAATGCTGTCCAAGGGACACGGAGCATCCTTCTCCAGCACCACATCTCAAAGGCGTCGATGCGTTTGCGGTCTGCAGCTGTTAGCGACCAAGTCTCAGCGCCATACGAGAAGATCGAGAAGACTAGTGTCCGTACCAGTTTGGTTTTGGTCTTTACGGAGATGTTGCGATCCCTCCAGACTTTACTAAGCTGAGACATAGCGCTCTTAGCCATGCCAATTCTCCTGCGAACTTCCCCCTCGCACGACCCATCGTTACTAATATTGGAGCCCAGGTAAATAAAGTGGCGTTCGTGTAAACAGAATCAAATGACATTCGACTTTTTGACACTACTTGACAGAAGATATTGCGATGTTGTCATGCGTAAAAAAAGCTCCCCACGTTTTTTTGGGGTAATTATGCCATTTGTGTTATGGTAACTCGATTGACTTTTAGTTTAGCTGTTACTTGGATGAAGAAACTCATTTGCTATAATATCAGTAATAGTCAAGTAAAAGTTAATACTTTTACTGATAGTTTTAGTTGTTGATGAAAAAACTGGCTGTTAGGTACAAAATAGACCACTCAGTTCGTAATGTATTAACATGTTGATTATAACTAAATTAGGTTATTATGGGTGATCTTTTGACCAACCTACGGGTCTTTAAGTCAAGAGTGAATAGGTTACTTCTAGGCAAGCGTGCTCCATCGTCGGCCACATCATCGCTTACTATCAGGTGTGATAGTGGTCAAACGCGAGCCTATCAATAATAAAAAAAGTGTTCCCATTTAATCATCATCAAAATTTCAGCTTAATGACGTCCATTGTTCGACATAGGCCTTTCACAAGCATCGCCGCAATGACCGGTCTTGTGCGTCTGTAGGCGCGGGCTTGCGGACAGTAAGCAATGGGTAGCTCGCTGTCCGGCCGTCTGGTAACTGTCCGGACCAAGCCCAAGTCGTCGACGGCGCGCACTGTTCCCGCGCGCCTCAAGGAGTTGTCAGCAACAGCTGGGACCCAGCCGGGTCGAAGCCTACCGGGGCCAGGGTTATCCGAAAGGGCGCTCGAGCCCCGGTATGAAGGCTTGAAGGAAAGGGATGGGTTTTTTAGTCAGTAAGAGTCTGACACTATGTCCCGCCGTTGTCATTGGATGATTTTTCCCATCGAAAAAAAAAAACCGGTCTTGTGCGTCTGTCATCGATTAGATTTATTTATTTTTTTATTTATTTAGTCTTTATGCAACAAAAAGTACATAGGCGGACTTAATGCCTTAGGCATTCTCTACCAGTCAACCTAGGCTGGTGAAGAGACAATATGGTAGGCGCACAAAAAGAAAATTTTGGTATTAAAACAAGAGTAAAAATAAACATAATTATAGATAAAATACACATACATATATATTTAATATAATATATATACTACATATATATATTTATCTAAAGTAAGGACAGAAGTTTTGAGACGATTCTTCTATTGGTGTAGAAAATGATTCCGCAAATTCCACTTAAATGCATACCGACTTTCCCATGACTCTCACTAGGTCATTTAGTGGATCAGAATTGTTAATGGAAGTTCTAGATAGGCCAATAAATATAAGTCGGGCTAATGGTATGATTTTTTTTTATTATTGATAAGCTCGAGTTTGACTCCTATTGCACTTGATAGTAAGCGATGATGAGGCCGAAGATGGAGCACACTCGTCTAGAAGTAACCTATTTACTCTTGGCTTGATGACCCTTAGGTTGTAGCTATCAGTAAACAGACTCCGGTAGAGAATTTCACTCCTTAGTTATATGCACACATAATAAATGTCTTCTTAATTTCTTATAATGCTTTGTACGTTGGGAGCGATGTCCATCATGTAGCGGCAGCGCAACGCCGTACGTCTTGTGGTCTGATGATGGAACGGATTTGGCAATTCCTATGCACACTCCCCGAAATAAAATTCATCTGTAAATTGCTATTGCTATAACATCATTTCAGCCGAAAGACCTCCACTGTTGGACATAGGCCTCCCCCAAGCGTCGCCACAACGACTGGTCCTGTGCGTCAGGCATCCATCGGATTCCCGCAACCCTAATCAGGTCATCGGTCCACCTTGTACAAGGCCTTCTAACGCTGCGTCTTCCGTTACGTGATCACCACTTATGTGAACCTTTCGGCCCCATCGACAATCTGTTCTGCGAGCAAAGTGCCCTCCCTGCCCATAAATTATAACTTACTACTTGAATACCACATAACGTAAGCACTAACTATACGACTAGTATCCTTATATTTAGGTCCCCAGAGTAATAAGCGAGCTCGTAGCGTTGGCGAGCGACTACATTAGATCTAGCAAGACTCGGTTATTAGGGATTTTGGAACACTCGGCATTTTCATAATGTACTCTGTATTTTTTTTTTTTGTACGTTGGCGCTTCTGGCTACAGGGTAGCGTTTTGTGTCTCTAATTAAGTTATGAACGTAGATTAAAATAAGAAGATATTTTGGCATAATAACACGATTTTTTTTTACTTTCATGAGTACTAGACATAATGTTATACGTAATATACACACTTTTAATCGTTTTAATCTCGTGGAGGGTCCGGTACATGAAACACTATCGATTTATAAAGATAAAATTAAAAAATAAAGCACCGTTTTTTCAAAACTCGTATTAATTTACGCATGTACGAAATTTATTTCTTTAAGATAACGTCAACTGAGCGAGTCCAATGACCTATAGGTAGTTTGTACGCAACGCCGACTACTTACAAGTCATTGGACTCTGATCTGATCGTAAGCAGTGATACAATCGTTGATGGTGAATTGCACTAGCTTATTTAGACTTAGGTTCTTCTCGTATTTGTAACTGATTAAAAAAAACCGGCCAATTGGTAGTCAGACTTGCACTCGAAGGGTTTACTATCGTCCGTAGCAAGAACGGCAAAAAAATCACGTTTGTTGCTACCTTATATATTTATGTTATTCTGTTTTTTATTATTAATGTTGGTTGCAGCTAACTTCAACCGTTTAACTATCACGGTTCATTAAATACAGCCTAGTGATAGACGCGCAGACAGACAGACTGACCGACAGCAGATTCTTAATAATAGGAACCCGTTTTACCCTTTATACCTAAAGGGAACCCTAAAAATTCCAGCCTACAGAACTTTACAGAACCCGACATCACAAAATATATAGGTACAGAAGTCAATCCACATACAAAGCGCGCTCGAGCAACGCACACAAAGACACTGCTCACAGACACGATGTCTTGGTCGCGTCTCGAATCACTCGTCGAACAATTCCGGCTCAAGCGTTCATTAGTGTGCGTCCACCGAGCGTAGGTACAAAAATTGAAGTACATACATGAGATAGTCTTCTGTACCTATCTAGTTTGTGCCGACATCATGAACAACAATATTGTTTACGAGTATTATTACATTCTTAGTCTGCAACGCTTCACTAGTTCCGGAGCAGGAAAAAATTAATCAGTTTTTTTTTTCCAACACACTGATTTTAATTCGGAAGCTAATTGTTATGTAATCTGCAACCTTACGTTTTCGTAATTAATCGTAATTAATTAGTATTGAGAGGTTTCCTCTTTGCTGGTATTATAAGATCCTAGAGACCTTTTTACTGTTGGTTCAACCGATTTTGACTTTTATTGCGTTGATAGCATGATGAATGGTGGCTGCAGCAAATAGTAACAGATGGTATTGTTACGACTTTTTTGTTTTTATTGCCATCCTTATGCCTACGCGCTACGGAATAAAAGTCAAAATCGGTTGAACGGACAGTAAAAGATGTTGGTTTAAATATCTAATCTTATTTCGAACGGAGCCTGGT
Source organism: Mythimna albipuncta (assembly GCA_929112965.1). Lineage (NCBI taxonomy): Eukaryota > Metazoa > Arthropoda > Insecta > Lepidoptera > Noctuidae > Mythimna > Mythimna albipuncta. The sequence continues at coordinate 32,639,544 of OV815959.1, forward strand.
AACATAATACTTTCAGAATGTGATTTAATTATGTGACATGTCACATGTAGTTTGGCTTAGAATAAGAAATAAACTTATTCAGCCTAATAATATTCCCACTGCAGGGATTAAGCCTTTTCTCGAAAGTTGGGCAATGAGCCGTAATTTCCCACGTGAGTCTATTGCTGGCCGGTGGAAGGCGCATATCTACGAAGTTTTGGTTTTAGGACAAGCCAGTTTCCTCATGATGTTTTTCTCACCGTTTTGAGAGCAGTGGTGATGAAACAAAATGCACAACTCAAAGCGCATGCCTAAGTTTGAACCCACGACGTACAACTCGTAAGATAAGACGTCACCCTGCACTCGTCCCAAGTTATTTAGTGTTGATACAACTCGTTTTTTCTACACGCTCGCTATCACTCCCAATTTCTACATATCACCCCCCACACAAGTGATTCAAAAGGATCTATAAGAACAATGTTGAAACCAGAGAAAGGACTTTGGTTTCAATATTGTTCTCAGTTTATTCTATCTGTTAATAAATGTATAAAAAATTCCCTTAGTCATCATGTGTGAACGGCTAGACCAATTTCGGTAATTCTTTTTTGTTGAGTTTATTATTGCCAAAAGAAAGTTTTTATAAAGGTAAAAACCAGGAAATTACACAAAAAATCAGAAAGTAGAAGACCAAGAGGACTATTATTTTAATCTTCGCACGTTTTACAGTTCATAGCTATGATAGGAAAGCGTCTATCGAGTCTGCTAATATAATATAGATTTAATTTTCTTGTGTACATAATTATATTGATAGTTACATGTCATAATCAAACTTTAGTTACTAAGATATACTCAACATCTATATATCTATGGCCCTAGTGAAAAGGGGTATAAGTCCGATTTTGTCGAAAATGAGTTAAGTATACCAAAATGATCAGAAAAAAATGCTCTATCGTTTGGTGAAAAGAGATCTAAGCTAGCCCTAAAAATAAGGAAGTTACTTTGTGCAAAAGGATTCAACTGACACCAAAAAACCACGCAAGTTGGTTTCAAGTCCATTTATATTGTTTTAAACGAAAAAATAAAAACTTTATTTTGTGTTTTTTAATCTAAATTAACATAAATCAACCACATTTCAATTTGGTTTGTGTTTATCGATACAACAACACTTAGTCCATAAAAATGGTTTAAGTTAGAAAGGGTATTATTAGACTTATATCCGTTTTCACCGAAGTAAAGAGAAAAAATATTTCTTTCTATTAGGTAATTAGTTATTAAAAAATAATGTCAAATGCGTACCCTTTTTCACGTGCATGAATTAATATTTAACTTATGGGAGAACGGGTCTAACTTATATTATACCCTTATGGAATTCATTTTGTGATTGGTATAAGTCACTATCTTAAAAACTATTAACTTTACAAAAAAAATAACCCAATAATAGTAAAGAGCATAAATTGTTTACCTATAAAAAACATCACATGTATTTCATTTGGTAGCGGTTTGAATGAGACCCGAGGTCAAACACGAATTTGAAGAACGCAGAGTGTTTTTTACGTCTCCTGTAAAGTTGCATTTTTTGACTTAGATCCTTTTTCACTAGGGCCACAGATATAATATATAAATGTGTGTAAATAGAGTATAAGGTACAATGGGGTTGACGTATACGTGTGGATAAAACCCCTTAAAAAAAATAAAGATTTATAAAGAAATATATATATAAGGAAAAACTGACTGACTGACATATCAACGCACAACCGAAATTACTGGGACAAGGTTTCCTTTTATGACGTATTCAGAGAGGATTTTTCAACATTCACCCCCTAAGTGGATGAACGTCCGTCGACCGCATCGTCACTTTCCATCAGGTGAGATAGCGGTCAAGCGCGAACCTGTCAACAGTAAATAAATAATAATAACGAAGGTTCAAGATTTGTATGAAGAAACTATCACGCGGGCGAAGCCGCTGGCAGAAGCGAGTTTCTTATAAAAGAAGAAAAAGGATCGCAGTTTTTCTTTACGATGAACGACTTTACCAAAAATAGACGGAAAAATTAAGTAAAAGTCGTGTAAATGCGTTCCTACCTACTTTCAAGAAAAGAAGACATTTTTAAAATACAAAAAGGAGCAATGGGAGGCCTTTTACTCAGCAGTGGGTAAACTTGAGCTTGTCATCTGTAATATATAAAAGAGATGGCCTGATTCACTAACTCATTAAGCCTAAATCCTTGGACCTAGAAAGCTGAATTGTTTGACAAGTATTTTTCCTAAAACGTAGTTGAAGATTTTTTTGCGATTCAGCCCTTAAAAGGGTGAAAAAAGGTTGATGGTGTGTCTGGAATGGTTGCTGCGGTCTTGCTGGTTTTAATAGACAACCTAGACAACTGAGTTATCTATGGTTTAAGTCAGTTATGCCCGGTCCACACATGTCATGATCTGACAGGGAAACAAATTTTTTTTTTGTGCCCATTCGGGCAGAATAAACATGTTTTCTTTCTTTTTTCTGGAATTTTAAAGCGAGCAAGGGCAAAAGCTAGTAATTTAAATAAATTCACTTCATAATGCAGGGAATGCAGTCAAGCACTAGTTTATACAAAAAAGAAAAAATAATTTGTAGTAATGGCCCAGTGGCTTTTAAACCTAGCCACTTACTTAGTTTCATCACCACTGCTCTAAAAATGGTGAAGGTAAAAAATTGTAAGGAAACTGGAGGACATCCTCAATTCAATTTCAAGGCATTTTGACATCCGCCGCTGCGTGGTGGATTTCGGTCCATTCCTTCTCCTAGATGATGAGAGATGTTTCCACCGCTGGGACTCAACATTATAAGGCTGACTATGCTATTAGGTATGGTATGTATACCAAACTTTCATCCAGAGCTACGTACACATCCAATGTTTACTAACAAAACCTAATCAAAGGGAAACAGTCTACTGACACAATAAACTTGGAACATTATGTAATAGAGAACGATAAAAATATTTGCTTCAATACCAGAAAAACATGTTTTACTATGCACGCTAAAGGCCTATAAATCGGTGAAGGGCTGCGAATGTTCACGGCGATCCTCTAGGGGAATAAGCAGAGATGACACACTTTCCCTTTTACTGCTCAAATATTTAGTGGAGATAAAACAATATCTTGGCTTGTAATGGTGGATAGAGAATTGAATTTATCCAATATTATATAACCCTTTAGTATATGTGAAACCTGAAACACCTTTTTAATATTTTTATGTAAAGAATCTATGTACAAAATTTCATAACTGTATCATGAATAAAAACGCTTTTTACAAAAAAAAAAAAATACAACCGACTTCAACACACAAAACACAAAAAAACACTGAAACAACACTTAAAACACTGAAAGTACAAAATAACTTTAATTTCGAAAGTCGGTGTTTCTAGAATAGTTTTGTCTCTTCGTTATTTAACACCGACTTCCGAAATTAAAGTTATTTTGATGATTTTAGTGTTTTTTTAGTAAGTCGGTTATTTTTTTTTTGTAAAAAGTTTTTTCGGGAGGTGGAAAATGCGAGAGGTTGTGTCAGACATTTACTGACTAATACCCTAAAAAATTAAACCAGTTAGTTCATAAATTAAACCTGCTCTCTAGGCATGAAATACTTCACTCTATCAATTAACCAAGAACGATCAGTTCTTTTCCAATAACGGAGCATTTTCCGAATTCCTCGGTTTCCGTAATAAAACGACTGCTCCTCAGTTAATCGTGCGTCGCCATTAAATATCCCAGTTTCATTAACTGGCGGGCGGTTAGCGGCGGGAAAAGGTAACGATTTTTAATTTACCTAGGCTGCTATATGTGATAGCTTTTACTTGAACTTTTTCGTTTACAGCTAAATAGTGGAATTCCTGCGGGAGTCTGTGCTTCCTGATAGCTACAACCTGGGATTCTTTGAGTCAAGAGTTAATAAGTTACTTCTCGGCAAGCGTGCTCCATCATCGACCACATTGTCGCTTTCCATCAGGTGAGAATCTTTAGCGTGGCTTTATCAGTAGTAAAAAATAAAACTGAGTGACACAGTGACACTGAGAGGAGGCCTATGTTCAGTTGCTGTCGTATTTTGGCTAAAAAGAGAAACTTCAAATTACAACTTCTTTATTTTTACTATCCCACCTGATGGTAACCGACGATGTGGCCGACGTTGAAGCACACTTGCCTAGAAGTATTCATCATCATCATCGTCATCATTTCAGCCGAAAGACGTCTACTGTTGGACTTACACCTCTCCCAAGTGTCGCCTCAACGACCGATCCTGTGCGTCTTGCATCCATCATCCAATATATAAAATGGTGAAATTTTAGAAGTATATATTCTTGACTTAAAGACCCCAGGCTGCAACTATTAGGAAACAGAGATTCTGTCAGAAAATTCCACCTCTTCGCTGTACACACCATTTGTGTGTTTCGATGTCCACCATGCACCAGTGACGCATCACCCTCGATTCGTCTTCGATGTTGCTCTCTAAAAAGCCGGATGGTGAAAAGGTATGGATGATAGAATATATATATATTTTTTTATTGTTAATATGTTTGTTCTTGGCCGCTATCTCACACGATGGAAAGCAACGATGTGGTCGACAATGGACCGAGCTTAACGCGGGTAACTGTCCGGAGCAAGCCCAAGTCGTCGACGGCGCACACTTTTCCCGCGCGCCTCAAGGAGTTGCCAGCAACAGCAGGGGCCCAGCCGGGTCAAAGCCTACTGGGGCCAGGGTTATCCGAAAGGGAGCTCGAGCCCCGGTATGAAGGCTTGAAGGAACGGGGTGGGTTTTTTAGTAAGTAAGAGTCTGACACTATCTCCTGCTCCACTCAAAAGCTGCGGTTGTCATAGGATGATTTTCCCCACCGAAAAAAAAAAGACTCCAGCAGGGAATTCCACTCCTTAGCTGTACGCACAATGAATGTGAATGTGAAATAAATTAACTAGCCCGTATGCTTAGCAAGATTTTGACGAGTAATCTATCCTACTAATTTATTTTTAAGAAAAGGTAACTCTATAATAATGGCCGTCTCGTCTTTATAAGGACTTAACTCCCTTCATCTTCAGATTGCTTAGAGTAGAATTAAATATGAATAAGACCTGCATACATAAATGGCCTCTTGAAACCTCCCAACAGACCTTACGAAAGGGATTTTAATATTATAATGGAGTCGCGACCGTAAAACAAAGATTTTCATTTCTGCTGAACACGGGCGACACTAGTTTTATGGCTTCAGGATAACGTAAAGTCACATAAAAGGAGATTTTCTGGAGTAAAATGGAAATGTAAATTGCGTGCTTAAACAGTACATTCCTTAATCCTACTTAATGATTGGACACGCCACAATTATGGCGTTATGCCCCTCTTTGGGCGTGGCTGGAAAGACCTCACGGCGTCCTCACCTTCTGCATGACGCAGGTTCTCACGGGACATTGTAAGTTCGGGAGGTACTTGCACCGGATTCGTGCGTAAGTGACGCCCTGATGTCGCTACTGTGTGAACCGCCCAGAGGACATGGTGGAGCACACGGTAGAGATGTGCCCCCATGGACAGAGGATCGCCGTATCGATGATTTTACCTACCAGAAATTTTTTTCTCAAAAACATACATAATGATGCTTAATTATATGTATGATGATTTCCTATAAGGGTTTCGTTTTAGCTAAGGCACGGTATCCTAAAAAATGCTACATTCAACATCATCTTCATCATCATATAATACGATGATGAAGATGATGTTGCTAGTAGTGGCACTAATATGGTATCTAAAGAAAGAGTAAAAAGAGTATTTTAACGTCTGCTGAATTTGATTTAAAATACTTTTTATTTATTTAGAACAGTTCGTATGAATAACGTACAAATGATAATAAAACATAGCCAGAAGAGATGCACTAGCTAAATTATACACTACTAGTATTGCAAGACTTTTCGCTTTCTCTCGCCCGAGCGTTCCATACAAACATACTTTTTTTTTAGTAGCCATTGCTGTTCCACTGCTGGGCAAAGGCCTCCCCCAAGTCCTTCCAGACATTCTTGTCTCGCGCCGTCTCTAACCAGTTCTCGTGATACGCGTCTAGATCATCTCGCCACATCTTTCTAGGGCGACCTCGATGGCGCTTACGGTTTGCAGGAACCCAGTGGGTGGCGACACTTGCCCAGCGGTCACTGCTCATGCGGCTGACGTGACCCGCCCAATCCCATTTAAGCCTGGCAGCCTTTTTGCCCACGTCTATTACGCCCGTTTTGGACCGCAGCGTGTTATTCCGAACTCGGCTGCTCTTTTTACACCCAGAATGCTGCGCTCCATAGCTCTTTGGCAAACCTTAAGGCGAAACTTTTGTAATTCGGTGAGTGACCAGGTCTGAGCACCGTAGTTTAGGATGGGCAGGATACACAAACTTACTTACCTAAATAATTTTATTCCCGAATCGAGCCTCGAAGTTTTTTCCGAAACCTTAAAAATAAAAAACATAATTTGTAACGTGATATCACTTTACCCTTTGCTTGTGCTATGAAACCATACTTCTTGCCTTTCAGGATTTCATTAGATCGCGTCGTTATGTTATGTGTGTATTATTACTTACCTATTTTATTTTTTTACCAACTCCAAGAAGTACCAGTACCTCATCATCATCATTTCAGCCGAAAGACGTCCACTGTTGGACATCGGTCTCCCTCAAGTGTCGCCATAACGACCGGTTCTATGCGTCTCGCATCCATCGGATTCTCGATCCTATTTGGTATTCATTTCAGCTTAATATTTCTACGTGTTCTTGTGAAAAATGGTCTTAGAAGACAGACAGACAAACAGAAAACTGATTTTATAAGAATTTCTTTTTAGCTGAGGTACAACACCTTAAAAATACTACCAGAAATATAATCTTCATCATCATATATAATTTTAGCCGAAAGACGTCGACTGTTGGACCTAAGCCTCTCCCAAGTGTCGCTATATTAAATGGTCCTGTGCATCTCACATCCTATACTGTTACTTCCGGTACGCGATCGCCACTCCAGAACCTTCCATCCCCAACAGTCATCTGTTCTGCGCCCTACGACACACCACCCCTCAGATAAGTAAGTCACCAGCACTCAAAGTAACAGCAGGGACCCAGCCGGGTCGAAGCCTACTGGGGCCAGGGTTATCCGAAAGGGCGCTCGAGCCCCGGTATGAAGGCTAGAAGGAAAGGGTCTTTTAGTCAGTAAGAGTCTGACACTATCTCCCACTCCGCCCAAGGGCGGGGGATGTCAATGCATGATTTTTCCCACCATAAAAAAAGCCCTCAAAATAAGGACACAAAAACTTCCCCAATCACAGTAAGACTAACATAACATGAAGGGTAATAGCAACCCTGTGGAAAATCCCGCAGTAGAACGAAAACAGAATAATAATTTATAGCCTGTAACACTCAGAGTTTAGTGCCTATAAAATTGCAGCCTACCAAATGACTGGCAACGGATTTATTGGAGGTTTGGAACATTTAGTTTTTACGCTGATATGGATTTCGATAGATAACCTTTCCTAGTGTTGGTTCATAGTTGTTTCGTAATTTTTATAATATTACCACTGGCAGCATCGACCGCGTGAAAATAGAATAGTAAAATCTGTCTAATAAGTTAAACGACTTGGGTAATTATTAGGATTTAATGAAATCTGATGTAGTCAACACGGGTTCAATAATCAAGGTTGATTAAGAGATAGAGATCATTGTTAACTAACAGAAGAACCTTATAAAAAGTACCGAATATTTGTATTTTTTAAATATTTAAATATTATACAAAATTCCCAAGTCGGTTGACTTATTAGACAGACTATAAGAGCTAAATTTCAATAGCTTTAACAAGATTTACTCAAACAATAATACAGTATCATAATGATTTTATAAAATTAACTTTATTCTAATTATATGTATAGCAAAGTCGGCCTTATAATGTACCCACTGTTGGAACTCAGGCCTCTTCTCTAGGAGAGGAAATGGTGGAGGTTGGTGAGTGTCACAAATCTTTGTTTTTTTTTTTGTTAGAAATAAAAAAAAAGCAAAGATTTGTGACATGCCGACATGCCGGTTTCCTCACGATTTTTTCCATCACCGTTTTGAGAGCAGTGCTGATGAAATAAATTACACAAAGTAATGCGACTGACTGGGTTTGAACCTGTGACTTATAACTCGTAAGTCGGGGCCGTTACCACACGTCCACCAATGCTCTAATTATATGTAATAAATTCATTTAAATTCAAAATACAGTTGAGTTTTTTTTTTTCAAAATCTTTAAAGCAACTACATATGTGAAAATTATTATTTAAAGTTTTTTTTTTTTTTTTTTCGATAGGAAAAATCATCTTATGACAACCCCCGCTCTTGGGTGGAGCGGGAGATAGTGTCAGACTCTTACTGACTAAAAAACCCATCCCGTTCCTTCAAGCCTTCATACCGGGACTCGAGCGCCCTTTCGGATAACCCTGGCCCCAGTAGGCTTCGACCCGGCTGGGCCCCTGCTGTTGCTGACAACTCCTTGAGGCGCGCGGGAACAGCGCGCGCCGTCGACGACTTGGGCTTGGTCCGGACTGTTACCGGACGGCCGGACAGCGAGCTACCCATTGCTAACTGTCCGCAAGCCCGTGCCTACGGTGGCTGGAAATCGGGATCGGAATCCCGGCGGCGGCGGCGAGAGCGCCGTTGCCTGATGCGGTCGGCCTCCTCCTTAGCGAGCATTACTGCTTCGCAGAAGTCGGCGACCGCCTGCCACTCCTCCTCGCTCCGGACCATGGCCTCGACCAAGGCCCGGCGCGAGAGGTCTCCGCCGCCGATCACCCCCACGAGGGCACGGCGATGCTCCGTCCAAGCAGGGCACACCGCGATTGTGTGCTCCACCGTGTCCTCCGGGCGTTCCGCACAGTGGCGACACCCGGGCGTCACTTCCGCTTTAATTCGGAACAGGAACCTCCCGAACTTGCCATTTCCGGTGAGGACTTGTGTCATGCGGAAGGTAAGGACGCCGTGAGGTCTTTCCAGCCACGCCTCAAAGAGGGGACTTATCGCCATAATTGTGGCGTGCCCATAACGGGGTTGCGATAGTCGCTGACGCCATTCCACCATGAGATCCCGCCGGAGCTCTGTCCGCCATGCCTCGACCTGTCGCGGCAGAGGACTTTCACCCCGGCGTTGCATCTCCACGCACATGTCGTGCATTTGTGCAAGGACTGTTGCCTCCAGATCCCACGGTGGTAGGCCAGCCAGAAGGCTCGCTGCTTCGCGGGAAATCGTGCGGTATCCCCGCACCATCCGAATTGCCATGACCCTCTGGCAGGCGTTCAGAATGGCCGCCGGTTGCTTTTGCAGCGATGGCGCCCACACCGGCGCCCCGTAGAGGGCCATGGACCGAACGATCCCCGCGTAGAACCTCCGGCAGGAGGCGTCTGGACCCCCAAGGTTGGGCAGGAGCCGCTTGAGAGCGGCCCCAGTCCGGTTGAGTTTGGGAGCCAGACGTCGGAAATGCTCCACGAAATTCCACCGGCTGTCGAGGACGAGTCCCAGGTACTTCATCGTCGACCCGACACCGATGTGAACTCCTCCTACCGTTAGTTGGGAACTCATTGGCGGCGCGTTCCGAGAGCGGCGACCGTGAAAGCACATCGCCTCGGACTTGTGAAGCGCCACCTCGAGTCCCAACTCGTGGATCCTATCAACGACCATCGCAACCCCGCGTGTCGCTAGAGCGACTGCCGCCTGGTACGACTCTCCCTGCGCTAGAACCAGCGTGTCGTCTGCGTAGCAGACCACGCTGACCCCGTCAGGGAGGTCGCCCCGCAGCACGTTATCGTACCCGATGTTCCACAAGGGTGGCCCTAGTACCGACCCCTGAGGAACACCGCACGACATCTCCCGACGTTTCCAGTCTCCCTGGTGACCGGGGTATTATTTAAAGTTTCAATCCGCGCATTTGTCCCTTTCCTGTAAAATTTTGTTTTTGTCACATAATGTTATTTACTTCTAAGGTAGAGATTTGATGTATTCTTACTACACTATAGCAAAATTTTAAACAATTGTAGTAATTCAGTTATAGAATTAAAAGGTCAGGTGTGCCACGTAAAATAATACATCTGTTTAGTCTCTGAAAGGTAACCCCAACAAAGTTTAGTTTTCAGGTTATGATCCATAGGCTCAAGCTTCTGGACAGTGAGCCATAAGTATCTTTTCAACCGATACGGACCAGCACGCTTAGCCAAGTTGTTATTCTGCAATCGTTAACGCTGTCGAAAAGTGATAAAATGTATGGGAATGACGTCATCTCAACGGAAAGTCGCGTGGTCGGAACTAACGAATAGACAATTCGTAGCCAAAATCACATCGTTTAAAATCGTTTCTACAATATTTAACGCTACAGCCTTTGTTATACAAACGCTAAATTGTAGAACGAGCGGCCGACTCAGGCGCGTCAACATGGCTACCAACTTATCGTTTTCTACAATTGCTGTCACCGAGGCGTTACCGATTAGAGAACGGAATTCGATTGAAACATGGCTAGGGGGGCAGGTCTAGGGCAACAACGCGTTGAGTTCCACGCGCGCTACAAAGAGATCAGTTTAATTGATGGAGCCCAGTAAGGCCAATGCCTGTCAAGGCTGCAAGATGGTTCGCAAAAATCTACTGCGGTCCTGGAACGCAAGTATGCAATTGGAGGAACACGGGTGGGTTTTAGCCAATAAAAGTCTGACACTGCCTTTGGATACATCCAGACCGAGAGAAGTTATTTAATGATTTCCCACCTCAAAAAAAGGTCAGCTGATAAGTTTTAGCTCAAACTGATAAAAAAAAACCTTTTTATCTTGCTTAATAATCCTGAAACCCTGATCCCGATGACCTTTAAGTAAGCATGATGAGTCTCTTTGAATAAAAAGGATCATGGCGAAGTCCCGAACAAAATTTTGCTGGCATATTTTTAGCGTGTTGTGAAGAAAAATATACAAATGTATACAGATTTTTCTAAACAATTTTGTCTTAGATATTACTATTAATAGATACCAAGTAATAAAGATATTTCAGTTATATATTATGCTACTTGACCAAGATTTATATTAGTAGCAACATCAAACGTTCAATTTCGCCAAAAGCCTTGAAAGCCATGATGATAAAAAAAAACTAAGCCATGATTATTCATTTTCGTAAAAAATCAAGTCAATTCAGTTTCCAATTATTACGATTTTTTTTAGGTCTTTAGACTGGCCATAATCTTGATTAGATAAAACAAAGTCCATTATTTCGTTGGTATATATCATGGTAACTATAATAATAAATAATTTATTCATACATAACTTAAACAAGGAAGTACTTATAAAAGTAGACACTTAATAATTTCATCAACAATTTCCTCGCCGTTGTTTTGCTTTTATAAATATGGTTGGCCTAAATTAAATTCAACAAATATTTATTTTGACATCATAAAATACCCTCATGGCAAAAAATCGCGGCGTTTAAATAATCAATAACATAAACGTGTCACTGAACCAAGCTATGTAACTAACTACCATCCCTAACACGACAAAAAGACGTACTAACGCAACTTACAAACTAGCTGCGGGTAACTTTGATAATGGCGTTTAATAAACAATTTTAACTCGCGACCTTAGCTGTGGTGGCGAAGGGTTGGGTAATAGATGAAGGTCGGCTCAACCCTGCACCGCTGACAGATAGGCTATTTTTATTGTGGTTAGCACGCAACTGAGGGGATAAGGAATTAAAATGTGAAGCCATGGAGGGTTTGTTTTGTTTATCTTTAGAAACAAATAAAATAAACCACACTTTTTTGCTGGATGGAGTCTATTCACTGTTTTTAAAGTTTATATGGTTTCGATTCATTTAATGAATATTTTAAACGCCACCATGTCAGTCCGACTCCAGGACCAGACCTCGAAACCTATCCTCCTGCAGCGAGGTGTGAGGCAGGGAGACGTCATCTCTCCGAAACTGTTCACGGCCGCAATGGAGGATGTCTTCAAGGTTCTGGACTGGAGAGGACTAGGCGTCGCTGTTGACATTAATTCAACGGTGAGTGCATCACTCACCTTCGGTTTGCGGACGACATAGTAGTCATGGCTGAGACTATGGAGGAGCTCAGCATAATGCTCAATGACCTCAATAGAGCTTTAATGAATATTGTATCCAGTACCTCTATACAAAGCAGTACAGTAGCTAGTTAGTACTAAAATAAACCCGTTTGAAGCAGCACTTTTTAAGTTAAACAACTTTACAGTCAAATATAAATCCTATCAACACGACATATGGCCCTTCGAGCCGGATGAATTACCATTTAAATGAGTTCTTTATCTAAGGAATGCTTTATCGGAGTAGACTAGACTGAGTGGTTTAGTAATCAGTATGTATAAAAAGCTACTGGATTCCTCGGAAACGAACATTATAAATGATTTTTGACAGTAACAATAAATTATTAAGCAATATATTTTCGGAGTAATGAGTACTAATGATCAACTGCTGCCCCTGCAGCAATGGTGGCCGAGCGGTAACGACCCTGACTTAAGTGTCGGTCGCGGGTTCAAACCCAACTAGCTGCATTACTTTGTGTAATTTATTTCATCACCACTGCTCTCAAAACAGGGAAGAAAACATCGTGAGGAAACCGACAAGTTCTAGAACCAAAAATTCGAAGGCATGTGACTTTCACCAACCCATACCGGGCTGCGCGGTGGATTACGGCCCATTCCCTCTCCTAGAGAGGAGGCCTGAGTCCCAACAGTGAGAACATTAAAAAGGTTATGTTATGCTTCTGCTAACTGCTGCTCACAGAGTTGAAAAATGTTGCAGTTTTGATGCTAAAAGCAAACTATCCAAAACAAAGACTTACGAAAGGATACATTGAAACAAGATTGCAATCCGTTTAAGAATATTGGAAGAAGTTTACTACAGCGCATCATAACCTATTAAGGTGATACCTGAGGAAAAGAGGAATGATATACCATATTTTGTAAACGAAGACTACATTGTAACCAAGGTGCTTTATGTACACAAGGTAATTTGAAAGATCTTTTAGCACTTGGTCATAACCCGAGATTATGTGACATGGCTCACAATACTGTCACAAAGTTATGAAGGAAATACGGTATGATACTGCCTTAAACTTGTTATTGTCGCTTCAAAGACGTACATCATACATTTTTCTGAATAATTTTTAGCTATTATTTATTAGCTTCTATTATCAGTAGATTTATGATTTAAAAATATTAGTCGATTTATTAATTTATTTACAAGGATCAGAATGTTGGGCTATGAAAAAGAACTGTGAAAAAAGATTGCATGTAGCAGAGATTTTTTTTTTCGGTGGGTAACAATAATCCAGATGACATCCCCTGCCCTTGGGTGGAGCGGGAGATAGTGTCAGACTGCCTTTGTAGGATAGGTATAGTTGCTCCTATATAGATATCCAATATTATATATATACGAGTATTAAATATTCTTCTTTCAATATTTTCTTGGCTACTTGTTGACCCAATTAAATGACAAGCATTTGTGAGAAATCGAATTGTTGATAACACTGGATTACCCAGGAACCAATTTCCTGCGGATCGTCGCCGTCAGATTTGAGTTTTGGCTTTTGTATAGATCAATATAAATAATATTCTGTAGCATTTTGTATATTTATCACTTTCTCTTTGGGCCTCTAATCTTTCTTGGACTCCAGTTTTTTTAACGTCATTTTCCATACGTCATTTTTCTGTTTTAATAAATTCATTTTTTAAAGTGGTATTTTTTTTCGGTCTTTCTTTTTTCTTGTAATTCTTTTTGCTTATAATCGATATACAGTGACGGTTTTCTTTTTTTTATGTGATCTGCGCAGGTTTTGCGTTGTAACAAATCATATCACACTTAATTTCCTCGTTTCATGCATCAAAATCAGTTCTGTGGTTTTGCAAAAGTTAGTAGATAAACAGACAGATACGGAAAGAGACGTTTCTATATTTAAATAAGATTATTATTTGTTTAGACCTGTTTTCAAAATGTGGATGTAGTCATTCGTTTTCATTCCTTCTCCGTTAGTTTTCGTTACCAACAAATTCATACTAATATTATAAACTAGCTAACCTGATAAACTTCGTACCGCCTAAGTGATTGAGTGTAGTAAATGTATCTTTTGATTTTATATTTATTGTTGATAGGTTCGCGCTTGACCGCTATCTCACCTGATAGAGAGCGATGATGCGGTCGACGATGGAACGCGCTTACCTAGAAGAAGACTATTCACTCTCGACTTAAAGATTTCCGGGTTGTAGCTATCAGGAAACACAGACTCCGGCAAGGAATTCCACTCCCTAGCTGCATGCACAATGAATGTGTTCCCAAAACGTTTTGTGCGTGTAGGTGGTTGATATAGTGAACTGTAGTGAACCGATTTTGATGAAACAAAGCCTAAGTGATATATCAAGTTACACACAATTTTAATGTATAAAAGTTATCTACATCGATTTCGCATAGTTTACGTAATGCGCGCACAACTAAGACTTTTCTTCAGATTTACCAACGTATAGATGTGACAATAACTCCGTATGTTACGCTTTCACCGTTAAATTACTAAACAAATTTTGATGAAATTCGGCACGGAGTAAACTTGAATCAAGTTACCGATATAGACCGAACAGTCGCCAGAACCAAATAGTCGATGGGGCCGAAAGGTTCTGGAGTGATGACTGCATAACGAAGGACGCAGCGTTAGTAAGCCTCCCAAAAGGTGGACCTGGTGGGGATCGTAGGAATTTTGTGGCTGCGAGATGCGCAGAACCGGTCATTATAGCGACACTTGGAGGAGGCATATGTCCAACAGTGAACGTTTTTCTGCTGAAATGTTGATGAAGAATCTTGAACCCCAAAGAAGATATAGGCTACATTTTATCTGGTTTTATCTTCTCAACCAACATTCACACGGATGAAGCTACTAACAGGAGCCATTTAAAAATTAACAATCAAAATAGTTATTTCATTATAGCAACTAACAGGAATCTCAAACAATAAAACTATTTTCTCCGAACTTGACTTCATATCTTTACGACTATAATTGGACACACGCTATTATAATTAAATTATTGCGCATACTATGCTATGCGCAATGATTTGTACAGTCAACAAAACAGTTTGACTGGTAGTGAAATAGGACATACATAAATTTTTATATTGGTATCAACTGCGATGGCTGCATTTTTTGCAGAGTTGCGTGATTTATTTTTAAACAGAAACATTTTAATTGGAAATGGCAAAGACCACCCGGGCTTGCGGACGGCGAGCAATGGGTAGCTCACTGTTCGATCATCCGGTAACTATCCGGACCGAGCCCAAGTAGTCGACGGTACGTACTGTTCCACGCGCGCCTCAAGGATATGTATTTTTTTTTTTATTAACGATAGGCTTGCGTTTGACCACCATCTCACCTGATGGTAAGCGACGATGTGGTCGCCGATGAAGCACGCTTGCCTAGAAGAAACCTATTCACTCTCGACTTAAAGACTCCTAAGTTGTAGCTATCAGTAAACACAGATTCCGGCAGAGAATTCCACTCCTTGGCTGTACGCGCGAATAAATGTGTTCCCAAAACGCTTTGTGCGTATGGGTGGGATATCTACCATGATGGCGCAACGCTGTACGTCGTGTGGTCCGATGTCAAAAAACCGTAAGGACCTAGCAGGGTCGAAGCCTAATGGGGCCAAGGGTCTGCTTCTGAAACGAAGACTCGGCCCTGTACCGCTATCCAAATTGATAATCTGCAATCGTTAATGCTAGTAGAAAACTTCAAATGTACGGGAATGACGTCATCTCAACGCTCAATAACGTGGTCAGAACAAAAGAATCGGGGGCCTGGCCAACTCGAGACGTTCCATGCAAGAGATACGATTGTAACTTGGCTAGGGTCCTGGTATGAAAGGTACTGAAAGAATAGGAGTGGGTTTTTAGTCAGTAAAAGTCTGATATACCCTCACGCACCGACCAAGTGCGGGGGATGTCATGGATACAAAAAAAAGGTTGTTGGACTTTTACTGATTAAAACTCACTCACGTGTTGCTTCTTTGCCCTGTGTTTCAGGACGCCATAAGACCTACTGATTGTTGTTTGGGATTTGAGTATCTTGTGTATGTTCTACAGTTTACATTTTTGTAAACTCCTCCATGATATAGGAGTAATTTCTAGACTGGAAGAACGTTTTTGCAAATCATCATCAGCCTTTTTAATGTCCCCACTGCTGGGACTCAGGCTTCCTCTCTAGGAGAGGGAATGGACCGTAATCTACCACGCGGGCCCAGTGCGGGTTGGTGAATGTTACGTCTTCGAATTTTTGGTTCTAGGACATGCCGGTTTCCTTACGATGTTCTCTTTCACCGTTTTGAGAGCAGTGGTGATGAAATAAATTAGAAATCAGAAATCAGAAACGTTTATTTCAAATAGACCAGTTACAGGCACTTTTGAATGTCGGTCAGTCCAAGAAAAGTGAAGCTAAATTGCACGTTCCAAAGAGTAGGTCTCTATGGAGAAGAACGTGCAAGAAACTCCATGGACACTCTTTTAAATCGTATTGAGTTACATGAATCTTCGATTACATATTTCTTTTTTTGCTTCTATTATGTGAACACAATGAAGATAAGTAATAAAAATTAAATATAATGGAAACAATAAAAAAAAAAATTGAATATAAAAAAAAAAAATTGAATTAAATTAAATTACACAAAGTAATGCGCCTACCTTGAACCCGCCTGGTTTGAACCCACGACCTACAACTCGTAAGTCGGAGCCATTACCAATCGACTACCACTGCTCTCGATTTTGAAAAATAATATAAAAAATCATTAGTGCTCACGTATCTGTTTTATTGACTGTACATTGTCGTGATTTCGTCATTATTGACTGGACAAAAGTAAAGACTGCATAATCTACAAGTAGGTGCTTGTAATGTTATTTAAAGATAACCTTTATGACTACTTAAATCTGTCAAAACTCAATTGGTATTATTGGTCATGTTACATTGCGACATGTGCACATTGATGACGAAGCATTAGCGATGCTATTTTTTATTATTGAAGCATTTTGCTTCGTGAGTACCTTTTTTAGGGTTCCGTAGCCAAATGGCAAAAAACGGAACCCTTATAGATTTGTCATGTCTGTCTGTCTGTCCGTCCGCATGTCACAGACACTTTTTTCCGAAACTATAAGAGCTATACTGTCGAAAATTAGTAAGTAGTTGTATTCTCAGAACCGCTTTAAGATTTTCACACAAAAATACAAAAAGAGCCATAAATTTTGGGGGTCCCCATACTTAGAACTGAAACTCCATTTTTATTTTTTTCTCTATCTATGGAACATTCTCTCATTCTCAACTATCTATGGTCTTGAAAAATGATATTGAGGTTTGTAATATCATGTTTTTCTAAATTGAATAGTTTATGCGAGAGACACTTCCAAAGTGGTAAAATGTGTGTGTGTGTCCCTGTAACTTCTAAAATAAGAGAACGATAAAACTAAAAAAATATATGATGAACATTACCATGTAAACTACCAACGAAAATTGATTTGAACGAGATCTAGTGAGTAGTTTTTTTTTAATACGTCAGAAATAAAAAAAAGTACACTATTATTAAAACATCGATCAAAGTTACAACGAACTACAAGAACTTTTATATTATGTTACTTGTTGCCACGGAACCCTCTATGGGCGAGTGCGACTCGCACTTGGCCGGTTTTTTCTTTTTTTTTTCGTTGGGTAAAAAATATCATTCAGAAAGTCACTGTTTTATAACACTATCCGGAGTCAGAACCCTAAACTGTGCTATGGGCCACATCAAAAGGCTTAAAGAAGTTAATGGATGGGGTATTCATCTGAGTTTCCTTGTGTGATCGCATCGGAAATGAAGATTTATCTCACAAGCTCAACCGATAACCTGGTGAGCGGAAATCTGATGGATGCGAGACGCACAAGACCATTCGTTGTGGCTGTGGGGCGACACTTCGGTGAGGCTTATGTCCAACCTTAGACGTTTTCCAGCTGGAATGTTGACGAGTAAGTAGCTCAGTAGTATAATGTATAAATTCCCGATTTTCAATGACAAAATCAAAAATCAAAATCAAAATTATTTATTTCACATAGGCCTACACGGGCACTTATAAAACGTCAGAAGCTAGTGCACGGTTCCAAATTGGTCGTTTTCTATGGAGAAGAACCGACGAGAAACTCCATGGTTACTCTATAAAAAAAATTGGTTGTTTTTACAATATTGATAGATATTATGTAAGAACAGTGTAGACCAGTCGAATAGTAATAGGAAGTAGTCTAAGAGTTCGTGGAGTATACAGTGTTCTCACATTCACATTACAAAAAGAGGCTATATAAAAAAAAAGAAATCAGGAATAATATAAAAATTACACCTACCAATAAAATGTTAACAAAATAAATTACTACTAACAAATTTATGACAGTTAAAATATAAATATAAATATATATTGCAAAAGCAATGTGTCAGGGAAAAAAATGTAGGTATATATAATTATTATTATTTTTTTTTATAATTTTTATGTTCTTTTTTATTTTAAGTTCTTACAGTATATCCTAACGTTGTCTGGTAGATATCGCTGTTAACAATAAAACCGCCATTGTACCCAAAGATTTAAGTTAGTTTAAAAATGTTGTTATTCTTTTGGTGTACAATCAAGTTTATTTTATTCTATTCTCATTGCAGATTTCTAAAGTTAAAGTATAAGGTTATATAAAGCACAAAATAAATAAATACAGAAGTCAATCTACATACAAAGCGCGCTCGAGCAACGCACATATAGACACCGCTCACGGACCCGATAACTCGGTCGCGTCTCGGATCACTCGTCGAACAGTTCCGGCTCAAAAACTCATTGTGTGCGTCCACCGACCGTAGGTATAAAAAGTGAAGTACATACATGAGATTGTGTTCTATACCTATCTATTTTGTGTTTAGAGGGTATATGAAGGTTTGTAATTATTATGTAAGTAGTTTTTACCATCACACCATATCACAAACTATGAAGGTTAACTAAATATTTATTAATGCACTTATGTAACGTCCGGTGACATGTTCAAATAAATCAACTTAGGTAACTATATAAATTAATCTTCGCAAACACAGTGACAATATGCGGCCTTGGATCATGCTGTAACAAAGTGTCGAGCGTGAGGCTATGCACGTAGAGGTTAGCATGTAGTACATAGGTTATCATTGTGCAGACGTATTATTATAATATATTTAAACTAGCTTTTGCCCGCGGCTTCGCTCACGCGCTTAAAATATAGTCTATGTTACTCAGGAATAAAGCGGTTTAATTGGTCGTGATGCGTGACGCACAGGACCGGTCGTTGTGGCAACGCTTGGGGTAAGCCTGTGTCCAGCAGTGGACTTCTTTCAGCTGATCTGATGATGCATAAAACAGCTTTTTATCGGGGAAAAATTTTTAGGCCTAGCCTGTAAAGTCCATTTCTCCAATGTATTATCTAACGTGCAGAGAGTGCCTGTAATAAAATATCATTCGAAACGAAGTCAAATCAAATCAAGTCATTATTATATTACAATATAAAAAAAAAAAAATCTCATAAACATTATCATCATTATTAACATTATCATTATAATCATCATCATTAACATTATGATAATAATCATCATCATTAAAATTATCATTATATTGCAGGTGCAGGTCCGAAAATTAATTTGGCATATTGTGCTGTTCATCAATTCATCAATATTTTGTTACGTAAGAATTTTAATTATAAATTTAAATAATAATCGAGGCCCTCGGCTGTTATCATTCCGTCTATGTTCTAAAAATATGTAATTGTTCAAGTAGACTTGGAAATATTTTAAAATATAAAAATATTTTATGATTTATCATTTTCAAAAGGACGATACTACGCATATATTTTATTATTATTTCTTGGCACAATAATTATGTAGCTAGTCAAAACTAATATTCAAATCGTATCCTTGAACCTTGATATTTAAACAATAAATCGTAGACTATTCTAATTAGAATGAATAATAATGTTTAGTCAGTACCTACAAAACAAACTGACAAAGCGTCTAACAGTTGACTACCTCATTAGGAAGATTTCGTATTGAAATATTGTAAAGACGGTGACACACTAAGTGTTAACAATTAACTAAACATACTACAACTAACTAAAATCAAACAAAAATATGGCGTCAAAAAACTCTTCCACATCGCGGTCGACTGATAATGTGCCCAAAAGGCTGGAGGCATTGCCACGCTGTATGGCAATGCTTATCCTCTGTCCGAAGTAAAAGCAAGCCTTGATAGTTTGTCGTTGTGTATGTTATAAGTTAAATTGATTTAAATAAAACAAAATAAATAATTATATTTTTATGTATTTTTATTAAATACTTTATGCACACAAAAGTACATAGGCAGACTCATTGCCTTAAATAAAAGCATTTTCTACCAGACAACCTTTGGGTGATACAGAGCGTTAGTAAACTTTAGTTCTTAAACTACTAAGACCGATTCGGAAGAAAACACCTTCTGTCAGTAGTCCATAAAGAAATACCTCTACTATTAACTATAACAATTTAGGATATTTTAAGCGGTTCTGTTTGAGTAATTAAGCTGGGCATTATCAATAGGTCAAAAAGTTTACAATACTATAAGTCCATACACTTGGTGCTAATAACTGCGATAAAGCTTAATCAATTGACTATTAATACTGTACGTAGGCGGGCGAAGCCGCAGGCAAAAGCTAGTATAATATATTTCGTTCTTCTAATTGTAGTTAATTCTTTGATCCAAGTTTGCTTAGATTGCCTGTAATGTGATTAAACGCTTTTTAATTAATTTGCAATGTTTTGATTGGGCCGAATCTTACAAGCTGGATTAGACCCACTTCCTGTTACCCTACAGAGTTTAAATTTTACATGTAGATTCTGTTTCAATGACATTGCATTTTAATCGTAATCATGACTTAAATCGACATCCAGTGGCAGCTCTAGACAAAGAAACTCTTAAAGAGCACAGGCACGAAATGTTGTTAATGCAATTCAATTTTTTACTATTACTTAGTAGCCAGTCAAAATTATCTATCACCCAATAACAACATTAGGTTTGCGGCGACAAGCAATAGATAGCTCGCCGTTCAGCCATCCGGTAACCGTCCGAGTCGTCAACGGCGCGTTTTCCACGCACGCCTCAAAGAGATATCAGCAAAACCTTAGGGACTCAGCAGGGTCGAAACCTACTGGAGTCAAAGGTTGACTTCCGAAAGGGAAACTTAAGGTGCCTCCCGCTCCGCCCTAGAACGAAATAGACCATTGGATGATTTCTCATCTTTAAAAAACCAACAATAATTTATTTTCAATAGATATAAAATCCACAAGGACGTGCCCTCACTGCGCCTCATGTCGCATGCAACACGCGCACACAATGTCTAGTTCGGAAGCACTTTACTGCAGATCGGCTGACGCACCGCTATAAGTGGCTCATTTTGTGATTATTTCAATGAGGATTATGGCAGAATAGTCGTATTATGACAATGAGCCTGTGATTGTGTGGGAGTTCGTGTAATACTAAACTAGGACTGTTACGTGATCTGCGGTTATCAATTTTAATCCGGGACTGGTTGGTTTTGGAGCTTATTTTGGCGTTTAGGACGTGACATGTCATCAGTCATTATCGTCATTACAGTTCGTTTCGGCTTCTTACACCTAATGGACTACTATCGCAATGCTTTTCGACGCTGCATATTTCGATACACAGTTGCCTTTTCAAAACTTTTTGACCTCCAGAAATAAATGGCCAATAATAGCCAAAAGTTACGTTAGGTAATTTTAAATTACGTTGTCATGTTAAGGGCCCCCGCCTCTCACACATGAAGTTGCGGGTTTTTAATCCGGGCGAGTACCAATGTGTATAGGTTAAGTTCTTTTTTAAATTTATTTAGGACTTTACTGAGACCCCGTGCCTCGGAAAGTAAGTAAAGTCATTTGGTTCCAGTTGATTTTCGTAGATCTTTGACAGTCAGATGCTAAAAAGTCAGACCATTAGACTATCCAAGGAGTATCATATTGCCCAAAAGCTGCAGGGCTGTGAAAATACAGGAAAAATACAGGTATTCTGCATCTGGACAGACTGGAAGCTGATTTAATAGATTTTTTTGAGCTAGTTGGGAAGATGAAAATTATCGACACATTGTTGTTTTTCTTTTGGAGTTTAGACCACCAGACTTTCATAGCTTCACTTGCAATCAAAACCTAATTTCTGCACAAAACTGTATACATATAAATACCACTTTATTTCTTATTGACAAACTCTGGCAGTTTGCCATTACACAATAATTATTGGCATCCGTTCGTGGCACATTAGTTGGACCTCGGCTAATATTTTGTAGGAATACACAATCACGTAAATGTAAAAAATTTAGTTTGTTTTGTCTCAATCTTTACTCCTTATTATAAAGAGGAAAGATTAGTATTTTTGTTTATAATGATTGGAATCAAAAACATTATAGGATGAAAATTTATCACTGAGGCTGTATATTTTCTACTTTAACGCGGGCGAAACCACTAACAGAAGCTTGTCATACATAAACTTCTGTAAGTTAGAAGAAACAAAGAAGAAAAGATAGAGGAACACTTTTGATACTACACTAGGTGCTGCCACCAACTTCACTTGCGTGATAGTAGTAAATTATCCCAAAGGAACCTACTCTGGGGATAAAAAATATCCTGCGCTACTGAAGAAATTTCGTCGAAATCTGTTCATTTGAGCTTGAAGAAGTAATAAACATAAACACACAAACGGTCGTCGGTTTTATACTATAAGTATGATATTTATTTATTTATATATACTTTATTGCACATCATGTTTAAAATTTACAAAAATAAACCATATAATAAAAAAACACTCTTCCAGGCAACCTTGAATGGACAAAGATTGCCTGGACACAAAATTGGGTTGCACTTATTGCAAATATAAAAGTAACAAAACTTAAAAATGATAATGTAATATTAGGCTGTCAGCCTCCTATTACAGACTACAGGCTATTACTAATTACTCAGATGGTCGATGGGGACAACGGGGTCTGGAATGGTGGCATGTACCGGAAGACGCAGACCAGGGGAGGGTCACGGGATTCCGAAGGAAACGAGACGCTCAGGACCGGTCGTTATGACGATACTTGGGGGAAGGTTCATGTCAAACAGTGCACGTCTTTCGGCTGAAATGATGTTGATGTATACCATTCATCCAGAAATACGGAAAAAAAATTTACCAGTGTGTCTTCAACGTTACCATTTTTACAAACAGGTGGGTGCTGGCCATTATACCATCGATGAAATAGGTTAACGATTCATTATCTTCACATATAGGGATATACGTATACATTTTAGTACTCAAGTTGAAGTCCAGAAGTTTCCGATTGAGACTAGTGACGTGGGATTGGAGTGAGATGCCTTCGACCTGCTGTAGTTTAATGAAGAAGATGAAGTTATTTTTTTTTATAAGTTAGTTTATAGTGTAAAAAATAGCCTAAAGATTCAATGTTTTCATATTATGTAACTTTAGAATTAAACCACCACAGGAGACATCCCGAGCGGGAGCGGGAGACGCCGGGCGATTCCCGGGTCAAGACGTGCGCAGGCGCGGGCTTTCGAACGAAGAAAAAATGGTAGCTCGTCGTCTTATGAATCAGTAAAGAGCAAGCCGGAGTCATCGACGGCGTGTCGAATTCCACACGCGTCTCGAACAGGTGTCAGCAAAACCATAGGGTAATAGGCCAGTATCGGCCAGTGAGGCCGATGACCGCTAGGGATAGGAATTTCCGAAAGGGATACCGTGTTTCTGGAACGCAATTGAAACACACAAGTGTGGTTTTAGTCAGTAAAAGTCAAACACACAACAAAGACATTCATCGATTGTGCAACTGCTATTCTTCTAAATATTTGGACTTATCATTCGTGGTACAGGGTAGAGTAGAGGGCCAACGTTCTCGCGGTCGATCACCTACCAGATGGACAGACCTCATCAAATCAACTTCTAAGTCTCGTGTTTCCTCATGGAATGTTTATTCTACTCTATTCTTTTGAATGCACACGCAATGTCACGAAAAGAGAGAAAATAAGAAGTCTCGCAAAAGCCGCAACCAAACTATCAGACGATCCATGACCACAATCACTCCGCCGTTCGACTGGGAAGAGAATCAGACACGCCCTGTCGCTCAATCCTAGAGCGGGAGAAGTCATTTTATTAATAAACTAAAAAAACCGGCCAAGAGCGTGTCGGGCCACGCTCAGTATAGGGTTCCGTAGTTTCCCAACCGTCACAATAAGTGTTGGGTACACTTATGCGTTTAAAAAAAATGCTTGCATATACGATTACACTACAAACTTAGTCCAGAAATTATTTTGTAAAACCCTTATGTCTTTTTTGTACAAAAACTGTTCTTTTCATCAAGTTCAAAATAATTTTCCTAGAAAGTTCTTACAAAGTTCTATTTTTCAGATTTTTTCATATTTTCTAAACTTAAGGTTCAAAAGTTAGATGGGGGGACCCATTGTTTTTTACTTTTGGAGCGATTATTTCCGAAATTATTGACATTATCAAAAAATGATTTTAGTAAACCCCGATTCATTGTTAAATACCTATCCAACGATATATCACACGTTAGGGTTGAAATAAAAAAAAAATCACTTCCCACTTTACATATAGGGGGGCTACACTAATAAACATTTTTTTCCAATTTTTATTTTTCCACTTTGTAGGCGTGATTGATATACGTGTTGTTACTAAATTTCAGCTTTCTAGTGCTAACGGTCACAGAGATTAAGCGAGGACGGACAGACAGACGGACAGACAGACAGACAGACATGGCGAAACTATAAGGGTTCCTAGTTGACTACGGAACCCTAAAAAGCCACTCTTATCACACTCTTCAACAAGTTACCCAAATATCTCTTCACCAGTCTCTCAGCATAATAAATCTAGCATAAACCAACTTGATCAAAGTGTTCCGCGGATAATGTCTGTCTTCAAAGGCACGTAATCCAGTTACCTTGTGCCATAAGACAAAGGAATACAATGCATGCATGTAACCATCTGTACTAGGGGAATATAATGCTGTAAGAGGCTTTAGTAAGAGGTTGGCGTAGCCCGGTCGTGACAGAACAATTAGGTGTTTACAGATGCGGGTGTGTGAAACACTGATCACTGTGGGTGACTAAAGTCATTCAGCGTCCATATAGTATTTAAGAGTTTAACAAAAAAAAATCATTTTATGCAAAATAACTCTAAAATAAGGTTCAGTAGAAAACCCTACTAAGGTAGGTGCCAAATATACATGGAATAACGGTCATTGACCCTCCTTCATTTATTGACATTCTTATTATCAAAAACAGAATTAAAGACAAAGCTGTCTTGAATCGACATCTATCGTGATCCTGTACCTTTTCTGAAAAACAGTTCATTGATGGTTTTTCGAATACCTTCGAAATATTTAAGATATTAGGAAAAGTTCAATGTACTTTATTTTACGAGTAAGTTTATCTGGGGTCTTGTATAGGTTAGTTACTTCTAGGTAAGCGCACTCTATCGTCGACCGAATTGTTGCTTTCCATCGGGTGAGATAGCGTCAAGCGCCACCCTATCAACAATAAAAAAAAAACCAGCGTCAAGCATCTGCTACGTACGTAGTTCGGCATTATGCTGAACTGGACCTATTTTGACACAGCCATGAGACACACAATGTTATTGTGTTTAATTTTATTTTATTAAAAGTGTCTACATAAGTTGTTTCTACGTTTTGATTGCAAGTGTGCTGTATACAATATATGTCTTTTCTTTTTCTTCTTTCTTTTATTTTAACCTTGGAGTGTATTGCCGGTTTTTCTTCATAGGAAATGAGTGATTGTAACCGTCCTCTAATTTCCATCGTTGAATTACCTATGTAGGCTCATGCAAAATAAAATATTACGAATTTACCAATTGGTCTTAAGGAAAATTGTTCACCACGAACTTGTCCTTTCAGAATGTAACTTTTCCTGTTACGTGGCTAAAACTTCTAAGCCCAAAATGAATGTTGCACAATTTTCTCAACTACTACTCGGTGTGGAGCGAAAGGAAGTATCAGAGTTAAATGACTAAACACACTCCACATACAGCTATCAAATTGGATCTACATATAGCCTTAACCAGACTGTTTATTATTATTATTTTTAAGATAAGGGGCTATGCATCTCCCGTAATGTAGGGGATGTAGTCACTGCTAGCTAAATGATCTATTGTAACTCGCCACCTTGTTTGAGTAACTCTTTTAGCCCGGAGGCTATCAGACCAGCCCAACCAGACTATTTAGTCAGTTCGAATAATATATATATAATTTTCACCGAACATCTATTAAAAAAAATTTGTATAATAATATATTTCTGGAACAATCTGTTTATATGAACTGTCTGTCTGTATAAACGTGATAAACTCAAAAACGACTAATCTGGTTTTCGTGCAGTTTTCACGAGTGGACAAAGAGATTCATGAGAAAGGTTACGATGTTATTTATAATCTCTTAACCTTTCTCATGATTTTCTCAAGATTTCTAACAGTTATGCGAAGCTTGGGTAGATCGCTAGTTGATATTTAAAGTATCTTTTTTTTAGTTTTTTACTAACATTATAGAGATTGGAATGGCCATTAAATACCAAACGAGGAAAGATCAAATTTTTAATTTTTGTTTTTATTTCGAAGACCAACTGTGGTGACTAAGACAGAAAAATTATAAATTCGACTGACTCATTGGTAGTTTGAACAAAGTGGTTTGATGACTGAGTCATGCAATCAGAAATAGGTAAAATCGACAAAGGAAATATGTAAACTAGGTCGTAAAATATAGATGTGAGCAGTGGTGGCCGAGTGGTAACAGCCCCGACTTACGAGTTGTAGGTCGCAGGTTCGAACCCAGTCAGGCGCGTCACTTTATGCATTATATTTCATTAACACTGCTCTCAAAACGGTGAAGAAAAACCTCGTGAGGAAACCAAAATAGAACCAAAAATTCGAAGACATGTGACATCCACCAACCCGCACTGGGGCCGTGTGGTGGATTACGGTGCATTCCCTCTCCCAGAGAGGAGGCCTGAGTTCCGGCAGTGGGAACATTAAAAAGGGTGATGATGACATCATGAAAACCGATAGATGGGCAGTGTTATTATTACAAGTCTACTTACTATAAAAACTACTTAAAAGGCTAAGGATAAGGCTGCTCGCCCACGTCCGATAATCGGTGACCGATTTTTTACAGGAGAAGAAAGAACACACTGATAGCAATAGTGCAACGCGCACGTCCTACAAAAAGTCGGTCAGAAATACAGAACAATGTTACAAATATACAAAATCGGCTCGATTATCTGTCCTACAAAAAGTCTGACGTGGACGAGGAGCATAAGCCGTTGGTCCCGGTTGTCATTTGTAGATCTAGCAAGTAGTGAGACGTCAGAAAATCTGACAATCTGTCTGTCTAATGAGTATCAACCAGTAACTGAGTTGTGAAGGTCTATTAAGTAGTAATTCTGTGTAAGACAATGGTATTCAGCCGGTTAGACGGGAAATCGACCCCAAACAATTCAAATTCAAATAGACCATTTGCAGGCACTTTTGAATAGTCAAACGTCGGTCAGTCCAAGAAAAGTGAAGCTAAATTGCACGTTCCAAAGCGTAGATCTCTATGCAGAAGAACGTGCAAGAAACTCCATGAACACTCTTTTAAATCATATTATGTGTAACATATAATGCGTGGTTACAAATTTTTGTTTTCTTTCTTGGTTACAAAATAGTGGGGAATCACTGGAACGAAGGAAAAGAAGAAACAGGAGTAAATTTTAGTCTGTATAAGTCTGATATACCCTCGCGCTCCACCGAAAAGTGAGTGGAAGAATTTATTGGAATATTTTTATTTCCCACCCAAAAAAAACTGATTGGGAAAACGCCTAAGGAAATTATGAAAACATACTACCAAAATAAAAAAATCCTGCGACCTATCGATTCCAGAACATGGTCTACCCGTACACAGAACTTTATCCAAATACGTTCAGCCAACATACACACACATACAAACTTTCGCCTCTAAAATATATTAGCGAAACAAATAATAATAATGATCACAGGCTCCATCTAATAACAAAACGTGTAAATCTGCTCGTTTGTTCCCCTTTTATCACAAGATCTACGCAATCACCTTTTCTAACAAAACAATATGGGTACAAAGGTATTTGCGTATTTCCTTACTTACAAGTAATTCTGTTAAATTTATAGTAATTATTGAGTCAACGCTACATTACTCGGTATTGTGGAGTGACAAATGCCGTAATTGTGTATATTGTGTGCGCAAAATGGCCCCCGTGTCGCTTTTGTTCGTCGGATTGATGGTAATCATAGGTTTTCAGGAAGTCGGTACGTAAATGGTTTTAGTTTCGTGAAATATATTTTTTTCGGCTTGATGCGTAAATTGTTTGTTACCACTATGATTACATGTAAATTTTGCGTGTTAGGACGTGAATAAGAAATGTTTTATAGCTCTTTCCAAACATACGATTTATTTTATTTTGCTTTGTACACTTTACTAATTGTTTTAGCTCGCCGTTTAATTTACCGCGTACACTGAGGGCCTGGTACAATTTGCCTGCCGCGGACTTCCCTTCCGACTATAATTTAGGTGTCTCCAAGTGTAGAGTGAAAAGGCTCTTAATTAATTGGTGCACCTCGCTATCAACGATTGCGTCACTACTCATAAGGTGGGATCGCAGTCACGCACAAGTTTATATATAAAAAAAAGTACACATATGATTCCTTACTTTTTTTCAAGGTCACTCTTGACCACTCACTCTCACACTCCTGATGGTAAGCGAATATGTGGTTGACAACAGAGCACGCTTACCTAGAAGTAACCTATTCACTCTTCATTTAAATACCCTTAGGTTGTAGTTATCAGGCAACACAGACTCCGGCTGACAAAAAAAATTGGGTTGCCTTACGGTTTACGGTTACTCATTATGTACCTACTGGTGGCGTTCAACCGTACCTCTGGTTGTCCGATGAACGAGCTTGGCGTAATTAAGGTCCTACAATACGATGCGCTCTCCCCAAAACGCAACCGGTAATAAAAAGACAGGCTAGCAACTCTGCGCCGGTACTCTAAAATTTAAAACTTTGTCTCGACGAGTGCAGCATTACTAATGTTCTTCTTGGTACGTTCCAACTGACTGAAGCGTATTAGCAGGTATCTGGTAGATTCATCCCAAAACAATGTTCGACTGCGGTACCTATCACTTCGTAAAAAACTGCCGTAAGAAACACAGCGATTCGTGAGAAAAAGACATATTTAACCATTCAATCTTGATAATTACAGACACAATTGAAAGACAATAGGTGCGCGAACGCCGGCGTTCGCTTGGGGTTTAATGAATTAATACATAATAATTATAGTTTCTAGAAAAATGACGATAATTTCAGAGATTTGAAACACCCGTGTAAAGCTGAGATAGGTCGCTAGTCGTTTATAGAAATAAATCACAAAACATTTGTTCAAAAAGAGACACTAAATACGTCTTCATATTTGAAGTCGTAGTCACAATCAAAAGAAAATGAGCATATTTTTATGATAAACCTATTTTATTTCCCCGCTGCCCTCAAAGCGGAGGTAAGCCACAACAAGAACAAAACTTAATCATAAACATTATCTAGTTTAAAGTATACCTCAGTGCCGCAAAGGTCAGCGTAATGCTATCTAATCCAGCCTAATGCTAGGCTTAGTCAAGGAACCCTTACTTACAAGCTACGCCATAATTTGTACAATTTCACGTTTCTCTAGATTTATTATTTTTAGTAGCTTAGAGCTAGATCCCTAAGCTGGGTACCCGTCAGCAGGGTTTTTATTTTACAAAAGAGTAGATAAGTATTCTTAACATTAGATTGTTCTGCAAATGTGATTAATTTACGTTAAGATATTAATATAACTCGTCGATGGCTAAACTAGTAATTTTTTTAGGTTGTATTCCTTGCCCTTTTTTCGGTTGGAAACCCCTTTTACTGACTAAAAACCCAGTCCTTTTCCTTCATTACTTTGTATGCTCTGCTATGTACTCCGGGTGGTCCACACAAAGGTGATACCAGGAACCTCTCAAACTAACCATGTCCAGTGAGAATCTGCGTCATGTGGAAGGTGAGGACGCCGTGAGGTCTTTCCAGCCACGCCTCAAAGAGGGGACTTACCGCCACAATTTTGGCGTGCACAGCACTAGGTTGTGACAGTCGTTGTCGCCATTTCACCGTGAGATCCCACCGGAACTCTCTGCCATGCCGCCACTTGTCGTGACAGCGGAGTTTCCCCCGGCGTTGCACTCTACGTGCAAAAAACTTGGCCCAATATTCGCTGATACGATAATTAGATCCCCACGTGAATAGGTTGCAGGGTACGTGACGCAGGATGAAAGTTGGGACATGGTCTGTGGAGAGACGTCGCACAGACACTGATGATTGGGACCGTCCGAGAAACCCCTTCTGTGGAGATTGTGGTAGCTGCACCCAACCTGGATGCGGAATCTTTTTTTGTCATCTTTTCAATCAGTCACAAGTCAGCATTCAGTCTCAGTCTCTTTACATCAGTATTTTACTTCTTCTTCTTCTTCTACTTCCTGCTCTTATCCCATATTACTTGCGGTCGGCGCAACATGTTTTATTCTTCCATTCTGTCCTGTCACCCGTCAAACTATCACTGACTCCCTTTTCTTTCATATCACTCCTCATACAATCCATCCATGTTTTCTTCGGCCTTCCTCTCCCTCTCTATCCACCTACATGTATACTCAGAACTCTTTTAGTAATATGCGCTTCATCCCTCCTCTTCACATGACCATACCAAGACAACGTTACAACTTTTCAGTCACTGGCGCCACTTTCAAACTTCCTCTAATTTAGTCATTTCTCACTTTATCTATTCTCGTCACACCACACATCCATCTCTACATTCTCATCTCCGCTACATTACATCAGTATTTTACATGGAGCTATTTTGCCGATCCTACATGGAGGAGGACGAGACAGTAGCTCATCTACTTCTAAACTGCCCAGTGGTCACTAACTACAGGGAAAAGTACTTTACCTACTAAAATTGAAGTCAGACACTTCTAAGAAGTCAGAGCGAAATACTTTGCCCTTTATCCAGTCTGTGTAGTATCAAAAATATTTTATTGCTAAATGAATGATTGGAGCAAAGCAAACACAAGATTGAAGTCCGGACACAACGACCCGGGACCGAGGCAGACCACGAAGGAGATGGCGGGACCACCTTGATGGCTTCCTTAAGAACTGGAATGAGAAAGAGAGGAACTTTGCCCAGCAGTGGGACAATATGGGCTAACTATAATAATATAAAATGCATATGAAAGTATTTTCGACACTGTCCGACGTTTTGGTCTATCTGTCCGTCTGCCTGTGTGTTTGTTCCGACTTAATATCCACAATGTCGGGACTAATTTTAAACCAAGTCTTTCGTGGTTAAAGTCACGGGCATCAGGCTGTATGTTATATTATAAATAACTTACCTTTAGAATTAGATATCTTTATCTAACGAAACATAACTCAGAGACTATCTCCAAAAATACCTACTTTATTTAATTAATTTTTCTAGCCACAAATCACATTCAAAATACATTTGCCTAACGAGTTTCATTAAAATTCTCTTGAAAACGCTACACAGCCTTAATTGCAGACTGAAATTATGAAGGTATTTTATTACAACCTTTATAAGATTAGGTACTAAAAGAAATATTACAAACAAAACAAAGAAATATACATGAGTACATCTTGTCTAAAGTTTTTTGAAATTAGTGCATGACTGTGATGTAGTTATATCTCATTAACTTTTTGTTCATAATTTTCAAAAACCATATCTTTAATTTTATTAACGTTATTATCCTTTGGTCGTGTTATTAAAATAAGTAAACAAATACTGACTTTTTACGATTATATAATTACTATAACTTAAACTTTTTAAAAAATCCTAGCTAAGTATTTTTTAAAGATGTTTTTTAGTAATTAAAAGACTTACGAGTTGTAGGTCGCGGGTTCGAACCCAGCCAGGCGCATTACTTTGTGCGATTTATTTCATCACCACTGCTCTCAAAACGGTTAAGGAAAACATCGTGAGGAAATCGGCCTGTCCTAGAACCAAAAATTCGAAGACATGTGACATTCACCAACGCGCACTGGGCCCGCGTGGTGGATTACGGCCTTTTCACTCTCATAAAGAGGAGGCCTGAGTCCCAGCAGTGGGAACATTAAAAAAAGCTGATGATCATGATGAAAAGACTGTTTTACCTGAGGAAATCTCTTTACCTCGAGTGGCAACCGCACACAGGAAAACGCTGCCTTGGCAGACCTCCCACAAGTTTGACCGCCGGCCTGGTAAGAGTCGCAAGAATGCGGTGGATGCAAGACGCACAGGATCGGTCGTTGTGGCGACGCTTGGGGGAGTTGAAAATCTAACAGTGGACGTCTTTGGGCTGAAATGATGATAATGATGAAATCTCTTACTAGACGTAAGATGCTTAGTGCTAGTGCACAAGTACATAGTTGTGTTATACAAACGAGGTCCCCTTTTTAAAAGATTTCAAAATCCTGCGGCTATTCGAACATATTTATAGTAATAAATCTCCCGACAGAATTTCGGCCATAGTGGCCAATCTCAATGAGATTAGCCAAATGTGACGGAGATATTATAGTCCTTGTGCACCAAAGAGATCAGGCGCAGAATCTTAGTATCACAAGAAATAATTTCTTAGTAGCAGACCGAATCCCGCGAGGAGGAGATCGGCGAGAGTGGCCCTCACGCACCAGCCACCGAGATCCTGATCCCGATTTTCGGCCAACGTATGTGCGGGCTTGCGGACGGCGAGCTATGGGTAGCTTGCCTTCCAACCGTTTGGTAACCGTCCGGACCGAGTCCAAGTCATTGATTGCGGTAGTAGTGTTCCACGCGCGCCTCAAGGAGTTGTCAGCAACTGTAAGGTCCCAGCAGGGTCGAAGACTACTGGGGCCAAGGGTCTGTTTCTGAAAGGAATAGTCGGCCCTGGTATAAAAGGCAATGAAGGAACAGGAGTGTGCTTTTAGTTAGTAAAAGTCTGACGCACCCTCTCGCTTCGCTCAAGAGCGGGGGATGTCATTGGATGATTTTCCCACCGAAAATAAAAAAGCCTGTATCCCAAAAAGCTTTGGTCTACCTAGGAACCGAAGTCAGGCCCTCACTCAGAGGTTGCGCTTTACAACTAGTACACCAACGCAGCAGCTCTTTGAACGTCTATAAACCAGTTGGTTGATATATGTACACAATATGGTTGCGAATGTTTTACTATTACCTACATCCCGTATTCTACTCGGAAAAAGATTGCATGAAACGATCGGATGTATAGTGTGACAATGAGAAATGAGTATATTAGAGGAAGTTTGGAGGTGGTGCCAGTGACTGTAAAGATGAAGGGGAGACGTTTGTCTTAGTATGATCATGTAAAGAGGAGGAATGATACACATGTTACTAAAAGAGTTATGAGTTTACATGTGGATGGATGAAGAGGGAGATGGAGGCCAAAGAAAAGATAGATAGATTGTGTAAAGGTGACAGCATAGAATGGAAGAAAAAATACGTGTTGACCCGACTCCAAATAATACGAGACAAAGGCAGAAAGATTATGATTCTGCGCTGAATTTGCCTAAGTTTGAACGGAGTTTTAAAAGGTTTAATAGTCTTATTGTAATTTTGACTTAATTGTTAATTTTGATTTTATTATTTCATTTTGATTTTATGGTTTAATTTTGACTTTGTTGTTTAATTTTGTTTTATTATTTAATTTTGATTTGATTTTATTATTTATTTTTTTGTTGATTGAATTTTAATTTAATAATTAAAATATTATTTTATTATTTAATGAATTTCTTTATATGATTTAGATTAATTGATTTTAATTTTTAAACTGATTTTAATTGTGACTGATCAATATTTTTTTATATTAGTATATGAGTCAATGTTACTTGCAATAAATAAATTATTATTATTATTCAACGCAGAATTTTCTTACTATAAAATTAAAAGCAACATTTAAACCTGCTAACGATAGAGTGAAGAGTAATAAATTTTAATTACACCAGCAATCAACAAGATAATTACTAACCGACGACAATTATTGTTTAGTTTGCCGACTTTTTAAAATTGTAACAAAAGTCAGTCTGTCTGTAGAAAAGTTGTTTTTATTAGTAGTAGAGCTAGTTGTTGATCCAGGAACCATCCATGGAACTCCCTGCAACAACCCCCGAAGTCTCAACAATCCTTCCTTGCATTACATATAAGTGGGACTTACGATAACTATACCGGTTTGCAGAATATGTGCATGGCGAGTGTCCACAATTTGCCTGCAGCGGTCTACCCGTCCGATTATAATTTATGTGCCTTCAAGGATAGAGCGACAATGCTCTTAAATAAACTAGTGCGCCTCATTATCAACGATTGTATCACTGCTACCATCAGGTGGCAGCGCAGTCAAGTACCAGTTGTTTAAAATAGTGTGATAGTTGCCCGTACATTATAAGTAACCATACATATAAATACAGACGTGACAACTAATATAAATAAATGTTAGGTAACTAACAAGTTGACTTTTAAAAACATAAAGAAAAAGATATGTTTACATTTAATAGAAGCCACTTCATCAAAACGTTTAGAAACTGCAACTAAGAGCAAAATAAATGGCTTTCCTCTCTCTAAAGGTTTTATGTGGTTTGTTTAAGTGCACTCCAGACAGATGAAAGAGCGATAGCTCAGAGATAAATGTAAGAAAGGAAAATTGTAGCTAGTTTATCAGCATTTATATTTCTTTGGAACCCGTAATACCTATAATGACAAATTATGTTTATTTTGCAAATAGGTAAAAATGATCTATTAAGGATTTAAAAAACCGGCCAAATGCGAGTAGGACTCGCGCATGAAGGATTCCAAACCGTTCAGTCCCGATAAAATATCGTCGCCCTCCCCGCTAACTGTCGTATCTCACAAACTGGCGTATCTGCACTGATATTTCTACGTGTTCATGACATTATTTCCAATAAGTTCTCTCTAATCGTCGTATTTGTGTCGTTTACCGTTTAGAAGATATTCACGTATTTTGTTTTGCGTAAGTGTAAAAGAAAGGTAAAAATATCCTCACTACCTAAGGTACGAACCTTAGGGCTTTAGGGCCACTACGAACTAAAAGAATATGCCAAAATTAATGTAAAAAACTTATGATTTCATTAATAAAGCTACAGCTAACGCAACTAAAGGAATATGATTTTAACGCCCGACCGAAAAAAGTCCATTATTGCTAGTTACGACAGTTAGCGAAATACGCTAAAAAATATCGTATAATAAATTATCAAAATAATAATTAATAAAATAATTTTGTAGACCAACTGGCGTCCGCAGCCTGGTTGCGTGTCGGTGACCTCTTTGGGGAAACCGAAGGTTTTGTATGTGCAATTATGGACGAAGTTATCATGACGAATAACTATCGGAGATTTATTGTGAAGGACGGCACGGTTGACATCTGTCGGGCATGTCACCGACCGGGTGAATCAATCCGCCACATTATCTCTGGTTGTTCTCGTCTAGCTAACGGAGAATACTTGCATAGACACAACCTTGTAGCCAGGATTATCCATCAGCAACTTGCTCTGAAGTACTCTCTTGTGGAATCGGAGGTGCCATACTACAGGTATGTGCCCGACCCAGTTCTCGATAATGGCGATATCACGTTGTACTGGGATCGGTCCATCATCACTGACAGGACTATTGTAGCCAATAAACCTGATATAGTGGTGGTGGACCGAAGCGAGTGGCGTGCAATGATTGTTGACATATCCGTTCCGCATGACGAGAACCTCGTGAAAGCCGAGAAAGATAAACAAATCAAGTATATTGACTTAGCTCGCGAGGTTGTCGACATGTGGGAAGTGGACTCAGCGATCATTGTACCGATAGTTGTGTCAGCCAATGGCTTAATAGCCAAGAGCCTCGACCAACACCTTAGGAGGCTCTCGTTAGGCGGCTGGATCAAGGGCTTGATTCAGAAAGCAGTTCTTCTGGACACGGCTCGTATCGTTAGGAGGTTCCTTTCTTTGGAGCCCTAACCACCGGTAGCTTGGACCCTGTTCCCGATACCGGTGGGATACTGTTTTTTATATTTTTAAATGTTTTTTTTAATAGTTTTTTAAGAAATATTTAAAAATATATAGTTACATGTTAAAAGATGAATAAAGGAAATAAAATAATAATATATTATTAATAATTAGTCTAAATTCCACATCCTGTACTTATTAAAGTAGAGGATGTGGAATTTTGACTTTTTATCCCAGAAAGATGTCCTTTGGGTTACTAAGCGAGCAAAGCCACCGGTAGAAACCAGTATACAATAAATAGCAAACGCTACAGCGAGTAAAACATAAGTGCGCAATAAGCAAACTATAATGTCAGCCATTCAACTCTTTCACACGTTTTTATGACTAATTGCGGTAGTTAACTGATTAACTTTGTTTACAAATATATTGTGCTTATGTAACTTGTTGTCGATTTACTAATAAGTACTGACTAGAACTACCTTCTCCTTCAGTTCTATATGTGTTTTATTACCACGGGTTTCCTTTTCAGAATTTAAATATATACCATCCTAATCACTAGTAATCTTTAATGTAAGACATTTTCTGGGTAGTTATAAAAACAATAAACCTGTCTTCTAACTTAACCTGTCCGCGTTGGAGGGCCTTACAATTCCAAGCTCGCTTCGTTCGCTCTTGGATTAAGGAAATTTAGTAGGCGTTGTAAAAGAGACGAATTAGTTTGTTAGAAGCTACCAAAATTTCCCGTTGCTTGGTTTTGAAAAGATTAATCACGTGGCCAGTATTGTAGTATAAAAGGTGTAAGGGACAGCCCTCCACAAACTTTAAGGGCTTGCTCAGTAGACGAAACTGAACAACCTTCCACAAACATATTTTTCACGAAACGAAAAAAAAAACAGCCTCACCATACAAAATGATAAACTTGATTAGACAATGTGTATGGTGAGGCTGATATTTTTTTTCGTTTGAAGGTTGTTCAGTTTCGTCTACTGAGCAAGCACTTATAGTTTTTGGAGGGCTGTCCCTTACACCTTGTATAAAGACAAAACCAAATAAACTAAAAAAATTGAGTTCAACGCCATCCTTTAACAGTATAACCTCGTTTGAGCTTGTTACTTTCATCTTAATGTAGCTGAAATCCGTGTATACCCTGTAAATCCAGAAAAAAATAACTAAACGTGACTCGGAAAGCACATCGACCCCTATTGTCATTAGACAGTCGTTCCAAGTAGCCAAATGCCAAAAAGTCTGACCATCAATCTATCCAGGGATCTAATATACCAGTAGCATGATAGTAGTTATAATATAACTAAACACCTAGTGTATATAAGCCTAATTGAGCAGGCGAGTTACCATAATTAGTTTGTCATATAAACAAGAAGTACTTCACTTCAATTAGGTAGCTAAGCAGCGGAACATACATATCTGTTGCGAGTGGGTGTTGACTGTTAAGTTACCTTTGAGGTGACAGCGCAACAAGTCCTGTTCGCGACGTCTGTGTATATATATCTTTATCTATATTTATGTATATGAATGGGAAAACTGACTGACTGACATAAGAGCGCACAGCCGAAATACTGGGATAACAACGAAAAAATTTCCAAAAAGGAGTTTTTTATAATGTTGGCAAGCACTAAAATCGAGTTTTTTAAAAATCTTTCTTAACTAAACTTAGTATTTTATACTTGAACTAGGTAGCTGTCCCCCCGCGGTTTCACTAACACCTTTGGTTACTATTCCGGTTCTATACGTCGTACCGAGATTTTTGGTTATATTTCTCAATGAATGGGCTAACCAAAAAATAAAATCTAACCAGTCGTTCCTAAGTGGCATAAGCTATATTTTATGTATGCTAGCGAAGCCGCGGGCAATAACTAGTAATTTATAAGGAAGCACTAATTTAATAAAGACGCAGTCGCTAGTAGATGCTAGTCTCATTGTTAGTATTCTGCAATGGTATTTGAACTTTATTATATGCATTTTTGAGTTTGTTGTTTCAAGTTTGAAGAAGTATTTCGACTTGAATTTACCATACATATTTCTTTTCAGCCTTAATTTCTGTTAGATCTACTAAGTAAGAAACTTCGCATCACTAAAGTGGCCTGACCAATCACTAATTTATTTTCTCAACATTGAATGTTTGCTTACCAATTGAAGAAAGTACACAGAGTTACTTTAAGGCTGAGCGCAGACTATGGGCCTTACCCAGACGTATTAAAATAGCAGTCGGGCAAGCGAGAGAGAGAAATAGAGCTATACACCCTATATATATAGCTATCTCCCTTTAACAACTCAGTTTGGGTCGTCAAATGGATCGCGTTACGAGCTCATGAACCTCAAAGGGGTAATTCCCGTATTTAAAAGAACATTCGCATTCTAATCTGTTTCATACAACTACGACTATAATTTAAAATTTTTAAAGAGAGCGAGAATTTTACAATTTTCCATTAGACAAATTGGGTTTCTCACTCTCTGGGCTCTGAGTAAACCTAAAGTGTATTCAGCCAAACTATCACTCGACAAAAATGTTCTCAACAATTTAATATTCTATCAACGCTAAATTACACACCATTTGTCCCCCCCACCCATACATTTTTTATTTCCTGCATTTTGGAGTGTGCGCGGGATTTGCATGACTTGATTCCGCCATCTTATTTCTACCATCGGACAACCCGACGTACTGCATGTATCCAACTATCCACCCGTTGTTGAAACCTCTACTGTCCGGACTAAGCGTTTCGCCTCGTCGTTAATATAGCTTGCTTCGAGGGACTGGAACAATTTGTCTGCTGCGATCTTCCTTTCCGATTATAATTTATATGTCTTCAAGGCTAGAGTGAATAGGCTCTTAATTCATTAAACCCCAAGCGAACGCCGGCGTTCGCGCACCTATTGTCTTTCAATTGTGTCTGTAATTATCACAATTGAAAGGTTAATGTACTAGTGCACCTCACCATCAACAATTGTATTACGGATTACCATCATGTGGAATCGCAGTCAAGCACTAGTTTATATCAATAAAAAAAATGATATTATGAATGTATGTTTATTCAAGACGAATTCTGAAAATGGATTTTGAAACAGTAACCTCTAGCTGATTGAGCTGTTAGGTAACTTAGAGGACCGTTCAAAACGGTACCATGAAGCTGTTCTGATAATCGGATCGAATAGTGGCCATAGGAATTATTGAGCGCAACAAGAGTTAACCCAATCGTGTTTGTGCTCTTTAGGATGGTCTTGGTGAGACTAATCACGATGTGGTGAGTTTTTACAAAGCATATACTAATACAGTAGGCACAACGAATCTTGAGCGCTCGGCGTCAGAGTGGGGATCGCTTTGCGCATTCCAATCGTCTTCGTTGTTAGATACATGCAGCGACGCAGGGAACGAATGAGGAGTGACGTCTATGACGCGATGGCGAAGCGAGCCAATCACTGACACTCCTCGCCCCGTCTTACTTCACACTACTAAAGAGACCAAATATTTGACTTCTGCCGCAACCGCTCAAGATCCGTTGTGCCTACTGTACGCGTTGTAAAAAATTTTTATGAAAAAAAATTTTTCATTGATAATTTATTTCGTTTGCGCACTCTCTAATATCTAATAGTGGAAATCAAACATCGTGACGTAGCTGACAACTCTATTGGCATGACAATAACATCGAAGGCTATAATTAATACAAGTTATTGACCCCGCTTTGCTGATGCGTAACAGCGACCTTTGAGTATTTAACGCTGATACCAAATATTCAAATACAAGTGACGAACTTTCAGGTGTGGAAAATCTATGGGTTGACTTCCGAAATGGAATCACGGAGTCCTGGAACGCTAAGCAAAGAAGGAACATAGGTGTGGTTTTAGTCAGTAAAAGTCTGATACGCCCACTCTGTTCTAGAGCGGGATAAGACATTGGATGATTTCCTACCTAAAATAAACTTTTGTGGCTCAAATTCTCGTTCACGAATATAAATACGGCGTATATTTCTTTGAGAGAAATGGCCATACTTAATTTTACAACAAGAATGCCATCGGAATTTCCCAAGTTATTTCATACTTATCCAACAACCTAAGGTCGAGAGGTTAAGTCGTAATTAGGGGGCATGGCAGTGCTCCCGCCAAGACGAGCAAAAAAGGCTTCAGTTCAGGCTATTAGATCTATACTTACTGAAAACAACGTTGCCGGATGGAAAAACACTGATTTTACTAGGCCACACAAATATTTTAAAAAGGTGAATATTGAAATTTTGTTTTTAGGAAATAATCTCTGGAACTACTGCACCAATTTTGGTAATTCTGTCACCAGTATCAGGCTACATTATTTCTGAGAATTAATAATATTATTTACATTAAAAATATTTCACGGCCGGCGAAGCGGACACGGATCAGTTAGTTCTTTATAATAGTGAAACAAAGTAAATAACAATTGGACAGTTTCAATAGATCTTGAATTTTTTTCCAAATCCATTTTGAGACAATGATCAAATATCGCGATGACTGGCTAAGGCTCTTGAAACACTTACCCCGCACTTCTTTAACTGACTGCAGCTCTTGGCATGGCTGTAAGAAAGTGCCACATTGCCGGGCTCGGTTGCAGAATAGTGTCATTCAATGACGGGAACAGCATCTACAGCATGCTG
The DNA here is from genome assembly GCA_929112965.1 of Mythimna albipuncta. NCBI lineage: Eukaryota > Metazoa > Arthropoda > Insecta > Lepidoptera > Noctuidae > Mythimna > Mythimna albipuncta. The sequence goes on from OV815959.1 coordinate 32,680,360, forward strand.
ACTTTCCCACGTGCCTCAAGGAGTTGTCAGCAACAGCAGGGGCTCAGCCGGTTCGAAGCCTACTGGGGCCAGGGTTATCCGAAAGGGAACTCGAGCCCCGGTATGAAGGCTATAAGGAACGGGGTGGGCTTTTAGTCAGTAAGAGTCTGACACTATCTCCCGCTCCGCCCAAGAGCGAGGGTTGTCTTTGGATGATTTTTCCCACAATAAAAAAAAACATGTTGGCTGACTTGACTTCTTACCACATAGATCTTATTCACCGTTCACCGTTCTTATTTGTATACGAGTGTTTACAAGAACTAGCGACGGGTTAAGTTTGTCTTACTTGACTTAATGTCCTATGTCCCATAAATGGGGGAGAGGGCGTCCACAGTAATCCTCTATCGCGAGTGGTCTTGAAAATGGCTCCACGTCATTCCGTTGCTCGCCGCTTCTGTCGTCCTGGTGCTGTGTCAGGTTTGACGGGAATGGTCACGCTTTCCTTGAAGATCGGAATCCCTTCGGACCGTATGGTCAATCCATCTCATCTTGCGACGTTTAATCTGGCGGTCTATCGGGCTCTTGTGGCCTCTTTCTAACCGCTCTACATTGGATATTGTCTTGGGCCAATAGATTCTGAGGATGTGACGCCTGCATAGAGTGTCCAATGCTGTCGTATTTTGGATAGGCCTGATAGAACTTTAAAAGAAATTGTAACTAATGACCGAATAATTATGGCACTATGGTTTACAACTACAATTTTTTACGTTATTTTTATGTGTATAGGGGTGTTTTAGGACCTTCGAGCCCCATAACTTTGAAATCGTATATGTTTTGACCGATGTTCCCTAATGGTTATTTTATTACGGTATTTCAGCTTCGTCAGGGTTTAAAGGGGTTTCGCGTTAAATATCGCCCCTTGGAGTCATGCGAGGGCTCCATGCCCTTTGCCCTGTACCCTTCCGCAATGGTGTATTAGAGAATGGGAATAAATTTGATGGGTTTTGGCAGATTTATGGTGAATAAGCTTTTTTATATTCAATTTATTAGCATAACATTCTCAATGCTTAGATTAATTTGATTATATTAGCTCGTACGGTTTCACTTGCGTTTTTAATATCTGCTCCCGTATGGCATGATACTAAAATAGCCTTTCTCGATAAAAAGGCTATCAAACATATAGATTACTAGCTTTATCCTGCAGCTTTGCCCATGTTCATAAAATATAGCCTATGTCACTCAGGAATAAAGCAGCTTTCTATCGGCAAAAAACTACCTTCTAAAAAAAAAGGAAACTTTACGTCTTTATAATATTAGTGTAGATTACTCTCGCACTCCTACCATAAGTTTCAACGTTATTCTTTAACACAATAGTTGTTTTGTTCTATAAGTTAGGTATGGATTTGGTAACTTATTAAAAATGCTTTTTCAGCTATGTTTAAGTTCAAACTGTCATCATCATCATTGTTATTCATATTTGCTGAATAAATAAAAAAAAACATTCCTTTAAAAATTTGAGTACCGACCTAGATATCTACATGAGTTTTCCAACTATTGACGTATATTTTTAAACTTTTTGCTTAAATTTAAAGATCTAACAAAACATGCGTGTTATTTGTTATTACAATTTAAGATTTTTTCTCTTGTTTCTACATACGTACCTACATTGCTTTTAATCTTGGAAGAAATTTCTTCTGAAATAAGTAAGTTAATAAGTTAGTTTATTTGTATAAATATATGTCTTCTTTTGTTATGTTCGTACATAATGTATAATAAAAACAATAAGTTGTTCATTTTACCATAATTATCGTACACTTTCAACTTTGAATCACTAATTATATAACGTCACAGTAATTATTGTAAAACCAGCCAGTGGTACAGTCAGCTAAACAAAGCTTTGTACCGATAACATGATAACAATGCAATTTGCAACATCCAGCGTGTCATACGTGTACCTACAGAGAATGCGGTGGAAGCTTAAGCTATACGTAAAGCGAAGCAATGCAAGGCTGGATTCAGCAGGCTGCTATGGCTCTACATTATTATACTCACTTAAAAGAAAAAAATTAAATAACGCCTCCCGCTCTGACTGGAGCGAAAGAGTATCAATCTTTTACTAACTAAAACCCGCTTGTGTTCCTTCAGTAGCATTTTGCATTCTACTGTAATTCTTTCGAACATTTCTACAGGTACTTATTGTCTGGAAAGATAATCTCTAATACACTGTTTTTAGCTATTGGGCTACCTCTTAAAAAAAAATCATCTTCTAAGGAGACTCCAAACCTTGGAGCCCCGTTTAGAAGGTTTCTACATACTTTCTAACAGACGAAACCGCTGACAGAATCTATTCAAATATAAATTGACATTTCTCAACACTAAATATTTGTTTTATAGATAAATTAACAAATCCTCACGATAATAAAACATGGAACTTATAACTTATCAATCTACTAGGAGTTCTATTTGCAAGACAAAAGCGCTAAAAACAATGATTTATAAACTAGTGAGTAAGCGAAATTCACGTACCATTTATTGAACAGATACTTTAGCTTCAAATATTTTAAGTAAAGCTCCAACTGGAGCACATTCCCCAGGTATAACACACTGTTATCAACCACGTTGATTTATCACTACAGCACAAATTACAGCGCTTTGGGGACCGTCCGAATAACAGCTAATTATCAAATGTTAACTCATTACCGGTGGCTCATATTAACGAGATGCGGATGTTGGATTATGGGCAGGAATATGATTATTATGCTGTTTGGAATTGCAGATTTTATAATGATTCTACAGACATTATTTTATAGCCTGCGTGGTAATCAGGAGATCTTATCTTGTCGATAAATTGAGATTAAGTTATGTGCGACCAGTATTCAACTACCTACAGCTCTATCTTAAAAGCGTCCTTTTCGAGGTTAATTTTCGTACAACCGGTCTTACGTGATAATGATGTTATCTTGCATCTTGCTCTAGATATTTTGGATATAAAGCTAGATATTTTAGATATTCTTAATGATGGCTAAAACATAAATTTGTGTACAACTAATCTAGGAAAGACCTCTGAAAATCGATTATTTTACGTGAACTTTGGCCGTCCATAATGTTTTCATATATTAAAATATAAAAAAGTATAACAATAGAAGCCTTGCACATTTAATGACGACAATTTTTCTGAAAAACTTTTAAGGGTTATAAAAATCACGTATTTACTGGAACAAGTTTTGTAAAATATTTGAATAAATCACGGAGTTACTGATTACCAAGAGAGTTTTCTTGGTCGAGGCCATGGTCCGGAGCGAGGAGGAGTGGCAGGCGGTCGCCAACTTCTGCGAAGCAGTAATGCTCGCTAAGGAGGAGGCCGACTCACCGAGGCCGCATCAGGCAACGGCGTTCTCGCCGCCGCCGGGAATCCGATCTCGATTTCCAGCCACCGTAGGCGCGGGCTTTCGGACAGTGAGCAATGAGTAGCTCGCTGTCCGGCCGTCCGGTAACTATCCGGACCAAGCCCAAGTCGTCGACGGCGCGCGCTGTTCCCACGCGCCTCAAGGAGTTGTCAGCAGCATCAGGAGCCCAGCGGGGTCGAAGCATACTGGGGCCAGGGTTATCTAAAAGGGCGCTCGAGCCCCGGTATGAAGGCTTGAAGGAACAGGATGAGGTTTTTAGTTAGTAAGAGTCTGACACTATCTCCCGCTCCGCCCAAGAGCGGTGGTTGTCATAAGATGATTTTTTCCCATCGGCAAAAAAGGCGTTATCTCTTTTTTTACATTCCCTTCTCATCAAACATCGCGATGGATTGCGTTAGATGAAGCAACAAGCTTTTAAACCATGCTCGACGTTGACGATAGGCGAGTGGAGAAGAAGCCTCTGCGTCGTATCATTATAAAAGATGCAAATCATTCAATTTATGTGAGTCTATCTAATACAGTCAATTAAGCGCAAGTAAGAAACAATAACATAAATTACAGAACAATATTTAATACCTAAAATATCCTTTGGTTATCTGCGATCCATAGCAGACCCGACCCAAATGCCATAACAGTAGTTATTATGATAAAGTTGCGGATATGGAATACCGCTTTAATCTACAGCGGCTGTAGGGAACATAGGATAGCTGTTAGCCTTGAAACCTTGGGTTCACAGTGCGTAATGTTTTGAGGTGAAATTCATTTCTCGATTACGACAAGAACAATGAAAATGTTTTTTGTTTAACTTTGTTCTCTCGTCAACAAGCAATATCATCCATCCGAAATAATGCTGATTTATCAATGTAAATAGATTTTAAAATCATATTGTAAAACTTTATTATCAAAAAATAGATATTATAATAGAATAGAATAGAATAGAATAGAGTAGATTGTACACCAAAAAAAAACACAGCTTATACAAAAACTTAAAATTATAGGTACAATGGCGGTCTTATAGCTGAAAGTGATATCTTCCAGACAACGTTACGATGGATACTTAATTAATTTAATGGAGTTAGAGGCGGCGCAGGAGAAGAAAGTATGGAAGGACTTGGGGGAAGCCTTTGCTCAGCAATAGGACAGGCAGGAATGGCTAGTTAAAAAAATACAATAGTAATTTATTTATTGACACGCAAAGTAGAGAAATATACAAATAAAAAGAAAAAATACAGAGTACATATTAGAAGTGGCTGGTGACCCCAAACTTGGTACACTAAATTCAAATTAAAATTAATTTCAAAATGTATTTATTTCACATAGGCCTACATGGGCACTTATAAAACGTCAGAAGCCAGTGTACAGTTCCAAATAGTCGTTTTCTTTAAGAAACAGAACCGGTAAGAAACCTCATTACTTATTCTGTGTCCATCGTTTTCTATTCTTAAAAAGAAATACCTCACAACGCTTGGGAGTTAATTATATAAATCCCTCACTAACGTTCAGGATTAAAATCAACAACCTTCGTTTCGTTCGAAATTCAACATGCCGCCCGCGACTTAAAGACACTGCTGTATCCCCTAGTCACATAAACTACTATTACAATATCTCTACATTACATCAGTTATGTTGATCGATGTGAATTTGTCTACTATTTTATAGTCTACATCGCAAAGATGAAATCAAACTTCAAAGCGAAATCGACACGGGGCGAATGCCTCTTGTCTAGGACTTCAGCTTGGTTTCTTAGAAATAATTAATAGAGTAGCACAGTTTTACACTAGAAAAAGGTATTAAATTCTTAGAAAATGACATCAAGAAGCTTTATATCGTAATTGAGCATCTAAAAATCCTAGACTATGCATATAATGTCAATGATCTTCTAAATTAAATAAAAAATATAACCAAATACGTTCAGTTTGATTGAATCTATTTCTATTTAATTGTGTGATGAGTTATTTATGAAGCAATTTCGATGCTATCAAGACTTTTCTCGTAAATTAGTCTAGACTATTAGAATAACTGTATTTAAAAGATCACATCTAAATCTCTTTGATGCTGCTACAGGACCCGGGAATCTTACACTCGTATTTATAATGATGTAATTACTTAAGGTTAGAGTTCTTAATTACAATAGTGGATCAACACACCTATTAATATAAGAAAATGCTCAAGTAACAATCGACGCTAAGTGGTTGTTTTTTGTTGGCAGTTCTAACATCAAGCAATTTCTTAACTATACAATACAAATCGTTACATAAGTAGTCACTTTTACTCAGGGACTTAAAAACACCTTCATAAAGGTTACAGAATTATAAGTGTTACATGTTGAATTGGTAACAGAATCAAATATGTAACACTTATTATTGTGTTTTCAATGTGTTAACCCAAAACACTTACAAAAGTGTAACCCTAACATATCTGTAACAGATATAAAAGTGTTAACAGTGTTAATAAGTGTAACAGGTAAACGCAGCGTTTCCAAAGTTACAATTTACAAAGCTACACTAAAAATGATTATTTCAGTTACACATATTAACACTTATTATAAACAGGATACAGTTCGATTCGGTTGCACTCCATAACACATATAAAAGGTTACAGTTTCATTCGGTAACATTATTGTATCTGTTACATTTAAAAGTGTTTTTCTGTTAAAACTGTTTTAAAAAACAGTGTTAAAACATTTTATTACGGTTACAGTTTGAGTCCCTGCTTTTACTTGTATATATAAATACGAATGGAACCTAAGCTTATAGATTGATTAACCTTTAAGTACCAACGTAGTATATATCCGACAGACACTGTCGCAATTATTCGCCAAGAGTCGCACATCGACGGCCAAATACTCGATCGCGTCAGCTCTGCTGTTACCTATGGGGATTAAAGAGCTAAACGAGATGTAGTACCCAGTTGCAAACACACGACCTTAACGTATAAGACTCGAAACACTCGTCAGACTAATTTAACGCAAGCAGTTAAAGGGAAATCTACAAAAAAGCGTCATAATACAAAAACAACCGATTTATCGTAAACAAAACACGATTATATTTACAAAATATTACCAACATCATTTCAGCCGACGGACATCCACTGTTGGACATTATGATAGGCCCCAAGAGTCACCATAACGAACGGTTCTGTTCGTCTCTCATTCACTGCATTCCTGTGACTCTCATCAGATTCTCGGTGCTCCTTGTAGGAGGCCTTCCAACGCTATTATTCTACGAGCAATGTGCCTTGGCACTGCCACTCAAGTTTGGCGATTTGATCACAAATCGATTCCCACAAACGTTGTAACCTGTAACATGTTGTACAACATTACGATTGTTACGTTTTTAATCTTTGAATCGAATGACCGATTCGATGATTTTGTCGATAGGCACAATGGCCGCCGGATGGTTAGCAAAAACATCACGGTCGGACGGAAATCGATGCAAATTGAGCGTGAGGTTTTGATGTTTAATATCCAGAACTAGTTTGGAGGACGGAACATTATGTTTTTGCTGACGGTATGTAATTGAATAGCTAGTTTATAGCCTGCCTGATGGCTGTCCGGTGTTTTGTTCAAATTAAATTTCCAACCGAATTGAATTTTCGACGAACAAATGGATTAATGGATGCAATTTCAGGTTTATTTTTATCACAACACTTTTATGATTTCCGTCTGCATTTTGAGTTATGTGTCTGCTAATATAATGTTGTCTTTTTCTGTTTTTTTCTGTGTAAAAGTGCTTTTTAATTTTGTTGTTGAGACTGTATTTATCATTTAAATAAATGACAATGGTTCACAATTATTTCATCTCACTTACCTACTCATTAACCCAGTTAGCATGAGAAAAATACATCTGTTTCAAAAAAGTATATAATGTATTAACATTATTATTTGCTTTTCAAATTCTGTATCTTTCGTAAAGAATAATAAAATATTTTATCTGTCAAATGGTTTCCAAGAAAAACATCGTAATTATAAATAATAATTATTTCAGGTAAACAAAAATATTTGAGGTGAAAAATATGTATATTATTATGTGTGCATAAACATTGTTTTCAGAAACTTGAAATTGTTGAAAATAAACATTATAAATTATTTTTAAAGAATTATTTTTGGTATAAATATGAAGCATAGTTTATATAGTAAGCGGGAATGTGACTTGAAGTGATTATCAATCGTCGTTTAGAGATAGTATGAGCGATGTATCCTTGGGGTACTTTTTAACCTTCAACTATACTAAAGTAAAATAATGTCCTGGTCATTTTTTATTTACTGAATTACTGATAACTTATGATGTATCACGATGCTACCGCTTGCAAAGAACGGAACTATTACGAGTAGCTGCACTAGGAGTAGCATCGTTTAGCATTACTTACCATTGAATTTCTATGCGTCATTGTTTGGGAAACACCCATCACATGAGAAAAAGTACATCATAAACAACGGGAGTTCCAATTACATTCTGCTTTTTTTTTCTAGGTATATACTAGTACTTTACTAGATACATAGATATTGGGTATTACTAAGAATCAGTGAAAACCTATGAGTAGGTAGTGAAACACTTTTTAAAGTCTCTTTTGTTCTTCGTTTTACAACTTCGGAACCTATGGTTTCATTTTAAATAAATCCTTACTAATATTATAAAAGCAAAAGTGAGTGTGTTTGTTTGTTTGTTACATCTGCACGCCTAAATGGCAAAACCGATTTTGATGAGTTTTGGCACAGAGATAGTTGGGACCCTGGAGACGGACATAGGCAAATTTTTTCACGCGGACAAAGCCGCGGGTAAAAGCTAGTTATAATATAATTAGTCTAACTCTTAGCGTTCATTATAACAATGCCTTTAGGACAATGATGCAACTTTCTTGCTTCTATAGTCATCATCATTGGAGCCGAAAGACATACACTGCTGGACATAGACCTCATCCAAGTCCCGCAACAACGAGCGGTCCTGCACCGCATCCACTGCATTCCTACGGCTCTCACGAGTTTGTGGAAATGCATATTTTAGTCGGAAAATATGTGCTGGGTACACGGGGTGCAAGTCAGCTCCCCAGCATCTTGGCCATAAAGAAAGAAAGAAAGAAAAACAGTTTAATTACGCGAACAAAGACGCAGTCTTAAAATTAGCTAACAAACAAAATTTAATATCAATCGACAGGGAAGATATACGTCACATCCACGCAAAACGGCCGAACGCTCAGCATAAAGCTGCGGCCTCACGCATAATGCTATGAGCTCACAGCGCTGGTTTTCAGCTGTAGACATGCTCGACTGCTGTGTGGTAAATGCTCTAGTATTGCATCTGCGAGGGCAGTGAGGGCCAATGCCTGCCGTAGGGTCTTAACGTGATCCATTTCATGGATGGGATGGAGCTATGTTATCTGCATAGCTCCATCCCTTTTACTCGTTCGCACGACTGACATTTTAATACAATATGGTGAGGCCCCAGGACTGTGGATTTTTTGAAAGACTTACCGTGGCTCTAAAATCTCACATCATGCCATTTTTTTTTTAATAGCGTATTGTATGTGTTATGAATTTACATGTGGATAGATCGAGAGGGAGAGGGAGACCAAAGAAAAGATGGATGGATTGTATGAGAAGTGATATGAAAGAAGTATTTAGTGATAGTGTGACGAGTGACAGAACAGAACGGAAGAAAAAAAACGTGTTGCGACGACCCTAAATAAAACGGGACAAGGGCAGGAAGATGATAATGATGAGCGTTTTGTATGAGTCCCCTTTCTCCTTCCAAACCTCTCTGTCTAGGGTAATCTCTGGTCAAGTTTGCCCCACAAACATGATCTGATTATCACACCACTTTTACCGCGGTCGACTTCGACGGCATCGACTTCTCTTAGGCGTCCAATGAGGGACAATATTTTTTTTATTGTCGATAGGCTTGCATTTGACCACCATCTCACCTGATGGTAAGCGATGATGTGGTCGACGATGGAGCACGCTTACTTATAAGCAACTTATTCACCCTTGACTTAATGACCCTTAGGTTGTAGCTATCAGGAAACACAGCCTGTAGGGAATTCCACTATATGGCACGTTGCACAATAAATGTGTTCCCAAAACGCCTTGTGCGTATGAGTGGGATGTCTACCATGTACCGGTGGCGCAACGCCGCACGTCTAGTGCTCCGATGATGGAACGGACTTGGTGGAATTAGACTGTGCAATTCCAGTGCTCAAAATCTACAGGCTAGCAATTCCGTGGCGATGATTTTTTGTCATGCTCACTTAAATGTCTCGCTGTTGGTGGCACGTGTTATTGGGTCGTTCAGTTCCCTTCAAAATGGTTGAGCTGAGTGGGGCTGATGCACGCGTCATGCTCGTGAACGGGTGCCGTCAGATGGGACTGGTCATCTCTTAGCTGCCAGTGGCTTAATTCAGTTTCTATCTTTTAATTATTTTACATTTTTATTTCTCTATCGACATTGTGCTCACATGATAGAAGCAACAAGTAATATGTAACCAAGCATTATATGTAACACATATATGATTTAAAAGAGTGTCCATGGAGTTTCTTGCACGTTCTTCTCCATAGAGACCTACTCTTTGGAACGTGCAATTTAGCTTCACTTTTCTTGGACTGACCGAAATTTGACTGTTCAAAAGTGCCTGTAAATGGTCTATTTGAAATAAATGCTTTGATTTGATTTGATTTGATTTGATGCCCAAGGTTTTGGAGCTTCGACTCAATCTCCGCCCTCATCCGGGTACATTTGTACAACTTTGCCAGCTTACTTCCACTTCATCCCAATTATCTTATGCAATAATGCTAATCTACAAATACTAGTTAATACACAAACACGTTAACACCATTCATGAACAAGCTGTGATCACACAGACCGTATCATGTGTCCGTTAGACCACATGTGGGTCACTGTGTGTTTGTTGTGACACGCTCCAACGGTGAATCAATTGTCGAGTTGACAATGTATTAGCGTGACTGATGCTTTAATGTGTCCGTTGCTTTTATGTTTGTGGGAGCTGGTGTGTTGTGCTGAATGGTGAATATTGATTCTGACTTCGAGATAGGTTTGTTTATTGAAAATTTTACCTAATCACTGAGTGGTAGATGTCGATAATCTGGTGAAGGTCGCGGCAATCTGATGAATGCCAAACGCTTTATTAAATTATAATTTTGTGCTAGGCAGGAATAAATGTTTTTTCTGTCTCTTTCTGATCACGGCGTACTTTTTTCAAATGAGAAAATCATATATTTTGGTCAGGATAACACTGAGATTAAATTGAGAATGTTTTTAAAACAAAGGACCCTCATTACTCCAAAGGCGTAATTATTTAACTGCTTTTTTTTTAGATGGGAAAATCATCCGTCTTTGGATGATTTTCCCATCTAATCCCCACTCTTTGGCGGCAAACTGTCACTTCTGTTTTTTCATTGCCTTTTGTACCGGGGCCGAATTTTCTTCAGGCTCAGAAGCAGATGATTGGCTCCAGTAGGCTTCGATCCTGGTAAGCCCCTACGGTTTACTGTCAACTCCTTGAGACGCACGTGGAACTCCTAACCACAAAATAGATTGGTACAGAAGATCATCTACATATACTGTACAAAGCACGCTCGAGCAACGCACACATAGACACCGCTCACGGACACGATATCTCGGCCCAATCACCCGGTCGCGCTCATACAGTTCGGCCCAATGCGCTGACATGTATGCGATCGCCTAGCGTGGGTATAAAAAGTGAAGTGAAGTGAGTCCCTTGATTTATATTGCTTGAAGTACACCGCAGACTACCCCCTATTTTAGTTTAAGTTCTTATATTCCATTCCAAGGTTGTCTGGAAGACATCGCTTTCAGCGATAAGACCGCCACTGTGCACATAGGTTTAAGTTTCTGTGAAATTGTTACTATTTTGGTGTACAATAAAGTTTATTCTATTCTATTCTATAAGATTGACTTCTGTACCTATCCATTTTGTGTCCTAACAGCTTGACATTATGGCTGTCAAATATTATTATCCTGAGATCCCTTTATCAAATAATATCTTCAACACACACGCATAAATTACAGCTTTTGTCGCACGTATTTCAGTGTAGGTTTCTAGGCATTACAATGATTAATCGACACCAAAACTGGTGAAGCCACAAACCAAATGCCACCAAGTAAACAAAGATGAACGGCTGTCTTGATTTATTTCTCATACCCTATTCATAACGTTGATCCTGGCTGAGATGTTCTTTATGGGATTTGGAAGGATCAGGGATTGGTGGAAAGGTAGCCTTGATTTTTTTCCCATTAGTAGCTATACATTCGTTCCTTATCAATTCTAATGAGTACCTAACCTACCGTTAAATATTTTTGTGATTTTTTTATAGAAAATGATGTATTATCCTTCCTGTCATCAGTAAAAGTTTCGGATAATATCGAATAGGGGCGAAGCCTATTTGCGACACGGATTTTCTATAACATAAAAGTGACTAAAAGTTACACTCAATTAAATACCTTTTATCTGCGATATTTTTCCTGCATCATTTCGTACAAAACTTAAGTGTGTAGTTGCTATCTATGCTTAAGTGTTTTCTTGTTGGTATTTGTGGGATTTTCTATAATATAAGAGTAGAGGAGAACCTCAATTAAATACCTGTTACCTGCGAAAATTTTCTTGCATCATTTTGGCTGTAACCTTTTTATCATTGATTACAAATACAAATAAATTGTAGCTATATTATCCCACGAATAAGGTAAAAACTACACTGCACACACGTGTGTCAAACACGTCAGTATCCAAATATATGTTTATATATTTTTAATGGAAACTAGATTTGTAGAGCTACATTTGATATACGCCACGCGACGTCTTTCTACGTACAAATCAGGTGTGTGCGTCGGTCTAATGAAGCTCTAACTACATTTTGTGTTGCGTAGTCGCGATAAAAACATCATATTCGGGTATACACAGTGATGTTGTCTGCATTAGCGGTCAATCGCATTTCTATGCGACTGTGTACTAACGAGTATTCGTGTTCGCCCGAATACTTCACGATTCGACGAACCGTAATTCGGCCACATTGGTTGCAATAACGCGATTATTCGACGAATCCAGATAATTAATGCACGGTTTTAGACATATTTCTTGCTTACGAAAATTCAACTCTGGCGTTTTGTGGACTAACCATAACTTATACCTAAGTTGGTGAACAATTGTTTGTATGTATGTATGGTTGTTAATCTTTCACGATTAAACGGCTGAATGGATTGGGAGGAAATTTGGCAGATGGGTTGACCAAGTCTTAGATCATCATCATCATCATTTCAGCCGAAAGACATCCACTGTTAGACATACTTAGATCTCCCCTAGGTATCGCCATAATGAACGATCCTATGCGTCTCGCATGCATCGGATTTCTGTAACGGCTGCAACCCTTACCAGTTCATCGGTCCACCTCATTCAAGATTCAAGATTCAAGATTATTTATTTTGCTAAAACACGAGTATACACATAAATGCAAGATGTTACATAAAAAGACACATCACATCACACATTGGAGGCCTTGAACGTTACGTCTTTCGGTACGTGGTCGCTATTCCAGAATCTTTCGGCCCCAAAGACATGAAATCTTGGATACGAACATATTTTTCTTTTTTATCTTAAGAGTGCGGTATTTTTGAATCTTTTTGATGAGGGGATCCACAGTCAGAACTATGTATTTAACAACAAGTTTATTCATAACAGCTTAAAAATTTATTCATAGAAATAATAATATGATTATAAATAATATTTTCTTATCAACTTCAGAAATTATCCCAGCAAAACTGTGCGGGTGTTATCAGCCCACAAATACGGGAGCTCTGTTTTACTTCCATGATATTATTCTGTTACTAAAATAACATTCGGAACGGAACTGTTGCCGAATCGAGAACAGTTTTAGGTACAGTTTTAGTTGGAGCCAGATAACAGTTTGGGAACAATTCTTATCTGTGTAATATCAGTGTTTGATCCCCAACTTATTCCGTTATCGAAAATAGAACAGGGACAGGTATACCTATCATAACCGTAGGAGCGAGAAAGAGGGATGGTACTTATTCACCCTATACAATATTAGTCTAAGTATACCTATGCGAAGCCCAAAACAGGTGTCTAGTATTTTTATGTAAAGAAAAGAATATAGGTATGCACAAAATCTCATAACTGTATCATGAAAACACAAAGTTATTAGCTTGTTATGTCAGCAAAAATACATAGTCACCGGGCCATCCAAGCGACTAAAGGGTTATTCTGCACCTACTTGCACCCAGCTGTTTGGTGGCGCCTAATGACCACTATGTCCTGCCATCACCTCTGTTGTACTTAGGGTCGTTGGTGTCCAAAGATCGCGTTAACAGCTCATGGTAGGGCCTTCGTACCCATTTTCGCCCGTAACTGGCCCTTCAGCCCGTCAATCTTTCTGACATCTCTTTGAGGCACGAGTGAGACTCAACTATCATGGCATTTGGCGGACGGCGAGCAATCGATAGCTCGCCTTCGGTGGACGGTATTCGCTCTGCGACTCCAAATGCCCGGGGCTTCTAATACATAGATTACTAAGGATAATATGAACTAATTTTACTTTTTTTTTAGTATCGATATTCAAAGTTTAATATTATTATGTCTATCTGAGTGCATTCGCTTCCTGAAAAGTGTTTGTGAATTTAAAATGAGACTGCATCATACATATTGCATAATTCAGTGTTTTTGGCAAAGTTACTAAATGTTTCCTGTAATCAATCAATGAATAATATATACTATTCGTCACGCTATGCACAGTATATACACTAGTAATTTATTGAATTAAACATGCATGACTGCTATGCTAGGCAGAGTGGGCATTACGTAAATATTAAATGGATATCCTCAAAAAGATCGAAATAATATTCTTTAAAACAGGGAAAGTAAACATTTTTCTGGAGAACGCGTCATCCATATATTTATATAAAAAAAAAGATCATGACGTGCCACCAAAGAAACTAAGGGCCGAAAATGCGTTAAGCGGCGCCTGCAACGGGCACCGGTCATGACTCGTGTGACGTCCAGGGGAAGTAGTGTGAGACGGTCCTCAAAAAATTTTCATTACATACGCAGAGTTTCCTTGGGTGATCGCACCAGGAATGAAGATATCCGCAGGAGAGCCAAGATCGCCGACATAGCCCGAAAAGTCGACTAACCTAAGTAGCAGTGGGCAGGGCACTTTGCTCGTAGATCGGATGGGGCCGAAAGGTTCTAGAGTGGTGACCGTGCATTGAAAAACGCAGCATTCGAAGGCCGCCCACAAGGTGGACTGATGACCTGGTGAGAGTCGCGGGAATGCCATGGATGCGTGACGCACAGGACCGGCCATTGTGGCGACGCTAGGGGGAGGCCTATGTCCAGTAATGGACGTCTTTCGGCTGATATGATGATGACGATAATGAATTGGTCGAAGAATCCACAGTAGTGGGCAATATGCGAGACGCACAAGACCGTTCGTTGTGGCCACACTCGATAATTTATGTTTTCACTTCTGTTAAGATAATCTGGAACAATGTGTATGAGATGTTTAAACAATATTTTACTATTGTCGCTATCTTCGTTTTCCTGTAATCTGAAAACTTGATGGCTCCAAATAAACATTTATTATTATAATATATTATTACTTGGAGAAGGATTATGTCCATCAAGGAGCGTTCTTTGGCTGAAATGATGTAAACTTTTATTATTATTATTATATTTTATTACTTGGAGAAGAGCTATGTCCAATAAGGGACATCTTTAAGCTTAAATGATGACGATGATGACATTGCAGGTGTGTCCGAATTATTTTGCTGGGTGTCGGTTCACCAGGTTCACCATCCCTGATCTAGACAAAGTAGAAAAGAAAACCTTCCCTACAGTTTCATTTGTCGGAGTTCTATTTATATCTTTACAAAACTACATCAACTTTGATCCTGATCCACGTAAGTTTTCTATTTATCCCAAAGAAGGCGACTGCGTTGGGATCACTTTCAGCCCTCACATAACTAAAGGAGTTTTCCAAATATCGACGCCAAGGAACAAACTATCACACATGTTTTTCTTTGACAAAACACTGTTAGGCGACTTTATACCTTGACTACAAAATTTTAGGGTGTAGAATAGATTGGTTTTTCCCGAATGTGTTGGGGTACCGTAGGTCCTTATGCGAGGTAGTCGCCCATCCAATATCGTTCAAATTCAATAAACATGCGCCTACAGATATTCTAAGACATCTTTGTTTCTTTCCAAAGCTATGGAATGGAAATAGTTTATTAATATATTATTGTTCCACGCGCTCTCTTGAGGTCTGTGTATTATCTGTCTAGACCTGAGTTAGGAAAATGAAAATGAGACCACAATATCGGGTAAGTGGAAAAGGTATCGGACTCCATTTACTTTCAAAGCCTTTTAAAAAACTAACTTTACAGACCATTTCCATGTTTGAATTCCCTATTTTCACTTACGATGTCGAAACTATAGTGAAATGTTACTTTGAATAATGACAATGTATGCACGACACATTTTTACAAGGGGTAGCTAGATAGCGCATTTTGTTCATGGAGGAATGAGAAATATCGTCAGACTTTTACTGACTCAAACCAACCCGTGTTCCTTCAATAAGACTCTTTTAGACCATGCCTACCATTTATCTATCGAAAGGATATTTTTTTTTTATTTTATAAAAAAGTTAGCACTTTTTATTTGCACGTTCATAACTACATATTTTTTGAAAGACCTAATACATATAATAATATAATATATTCCACAACTATCACACAAAGCCTCAAGCTAAGCCGAGCTTGTGTTATGAGTACCTACTCTGATAAACTTACTTAAATATTTCTAAACACATACATATTATAGATAAATTACACTCAGGCACAGAACAAATGATCGTGCTCTTATCACACAAACATTGGGAATTGAACCTACTTCCTCCGGCATAGCAGTCAGGGCCACTAATTACTAGACCAAAAGGCCACACAATTTTTAATAATCTATATATCTCATTAAAAGGAAAATCTGACTGACTGACATCAACGCACATCCGAAACTACATATGGTCTAGGTCTAGTGGCGTAAAATTTGGTACTTACAAGTTTTCCTTTTACGACGTAGACAAGCTCTAAGAGAAGTTTTTCCAAAATTCACCCCCTAATGGAAAAAATCACGCAAGCAAAACCGCTGGCAGAAGCTAGTATCCTATAATAAATACATAATAGGATGGGTGCCCAACGACTTTTCTCGGCGCGGCACATAGAGATGAGCAAAATCATTCTACCGACGGAATTTTTCCATTCAGTGAATTTGTTACAATCGTGTTTTTATTTCAGCCAATGACTCAGGTCTATGAACTGGTAAGTCGAGCATGTTCTGTGGACTTTGGTTTAGTAAGTACATCACATCTGAACAAATATTTGTGTGGGCCGCAAAATATGTTTAATCCATTTTGAGGTGTACGTTTGGTACCCAAAAATAATATTTTAGAAGCTAGAAGTAGGTTCTGAAATAATATAATTTGTCTGTCCCATTTTGAATGATGAAGAAACGAAGTCTGTGTTTCCTGATAGCTATAAACTAGAAGTCTTTAAGTCAAGAGTAAATAGATTGCTTCTAGGCAAGCGTGTTCCATTGTCGGCTACATCATCGCTTACCAAAAAATGCCGTCTTGATAACATTATAGATTGTGTCAAAGATAACAAAATTTTACGAGTTTTTAGTTCTTTGTTAAGAATTGCGTAATACAGTTCAGGTGAGATAGTGGTCAAACCTGAGCCTTCCTTACTCTCACCTCTCAGGGTTTTTTATTTAGTCCTACAGTCTTTCGGTGCGGTGAAACCTCGATCGACCAGCATATCAAACACCGCAAATGTAACTGGATCGGCCACACGTTCCGAAGGGATCCTGAACATATACCAAGGCAAGCCCTAGATTGGAACCCTCAAGGAAAGCGTAAACGTGGCTGCCCCAAGCAGATTTGGCGACGAACGGTCCTCGCAGAGGCAAAGAACATTGGAAAGACCTGGAGCGAAATGAAACGCGAAGCTCAAGACCGAACGGGATGGCGGTACACTGTGGACGCCCTCTGCTCCATCTAGGGGACACAGGAACTTAAGCCAAGTAAGTCATAGTCCTTCGGCACCGTTCACTTCGCTGGCAAGTATCGTCATCTGTAAGGTCAAGCTTTTGCTTGTCCTTCCGGGCATCTGTCAATCAGAAAATAGCTGCCTACCTTCCTCACTCTTCTCTATAATCATGAAAAGGCAATTTTTTTACGAAAACATGTGGTACATGGCAGTATATGGGTCTGCACAAAACATCTCCATACCACTTTACCCTGGACTCTGTAATATTTTCAGTAATAGGCGTTAGTATTTATTTATTTCATCACAGGTACTCTCTGCACTAACAGTCGAAACTAACACGTGCACAGTCATTTGTACGGTAATTTATAAAATCAAAAAATATTAGACACTAAAAAATAATGAATTATTAAAGCACAACATTTTTGCTTATTATCTTCCAGCATTTCTATAATACTACTCAAACTTTGTTTTCCCAAAGAAATAAATAAGTACTAACATCAAAAATATTACAATATGTTTTTCGAATTAGTAATTTTTCCAAGAAGATTAAAAACATAAATGGCTCCCACTAGACTTCAATTAACAGCCCCCGTATATCACCGGCAGCTGTTGTTGTTCTGAAATCAAGTGGTTTATGTACAAAGGAGACATTGGATGAGCGCCAGACGAAGCCGCGGGGCCTTGTTAGTGCATTCAAGGGGAAGACGCTCTTGGTAATATTGTTTGGTAGATAAATATTGTGTGTGGAATTAATTCGTGTGTACTTAATAGCTAAAGACTGAGTGCAAGGGAGGCTTTTGCCCTGCAGCACAGCCTACACAACAGGCTTATAATAATCATTATCACCATTTCAGCCGAAAGACGTCCACTGTTGGACATAGGCCTCCCCCAAGTGTCGCCACAATGAGCGGTCCTGTGCGTCTCGCATCCATCGGATGTAATAATAATAAAAATAAATAAAACTACTAATGCCTGTAGTTAAACATTTTTAAACTCTAGAAACTATTTTTCTGAACTAGTGTTTGGATTAGCGATTGAACAACTGAAAGGTGATGTAAGAAGGCAAGATACTGTTTTTGTTAGAAACTAAAAGATGTGTCTAAGGTGTATTATTATTTTTTTGAGCTATCTAGCTTCTTAGAGATCCTCACACTACATATTAGAGCCTTGTATTCTTCCTCTCCCGTGGAGCGTATGAAAGATAGGGCGAGTATTATCGCATTTGCAAATAGAGTGGTTTATTTTTCCTCCGCGAAAAAAGCCTATCTATAATGGAAATGACGTCACAAATTGTTTTAAGAAACTATTTAACATACAAATATTTATATAGAATATACAAATATTTTACACTATAATTCTGTTATTATTTACCGGACGTAAACCCGGAGTCTGGGCTGCAACAGAGAAGTACCAGTAGTATTAGCGGAAAAATCCACACCATACCAGAATTTGAACCCGCGACCTACAACTCGTAAGTCGGAGCTATTACTACTCGGCCACCACTGCTCTACACTCCCTCTCGTACCACCCAAAGTGATAGAAGTCATTTAATAATTTCCCACGAAAAAAAAATTAGTATTTATGTTCAGCAATACCTACTCTGCAAATATAAAGATAGATTAAGGTCGTGAAATATGGTAGTTCTAAAGGGCAGTATACGTGATAATATGTCATGTTATCTCTATAAACATCAGAGTTCAAGCCGTTAATTCCCCTAAGTTCAAACAATGTGCCAAGTTAACTGTTCGTCACACAACGGTAACCGTTTTACTTCCCGGTCTACGAACCAACTCCCGAGTGAATACCATCAAACATCTTTGTATTCATACAAGTACATATGGGCGCAAACCATTATTTGAATATTTTGATGAGAATTTAATTTGATCTCTTCCTGCTTATTTCTTTTAAATTATTGCAACATCCTGTAGAATTTTATATAAGGATTAAATTTGATCACTTCCCGCTTATTTCTTTTAAATATAGCAACATCCTGTTGAATTTATATGAGGATCTCATTTGATAACTTCCTTTCGAATTATTTTAAAATATTACGACATCCGGTTGAATTTAAAAAAGGATTTCATTTGATAACTTCCTTTCGAATTATTTAAAATATTACAACATCCTGTTCATTTTATATCAAATTAAATGACGACTTCCTTTCTAGAAAATATTATAAAATCTGGTTGAATTTATGAGGATTTAACTTGACTGCTTCCTTTTATTTCTTTAAAAATATCAAAGCATCCGGTCATATTTATATAGGAATTTACTGTGACAATTTCCGTTTTATTTATTTTAAATATTTTTCTACCTTCATAGTGAATTTTTATACTTGTCAACTTCTGTGTATAAAAACCGATGTAACGTGATTAGAAAGGCACTTTTTTACCGTCCATTGAATAAACACCTTGAACTGAAGTAACGTATTTCTTTACTATCACTCTATAACGTTTCCTGTTAGTACTGTGACTGTGTATTTCGTGTGACGTCGACTCCGATGGCGATCATACGCCGACAGCAGCGGTGGGACTCAGCCCGCTCTTTCTGAGCCGTGACTGCAGCACGGTTCGCTACCCTTACGCCTTCACAAGATCGTGGCAATTTCTACCTATTGCCTTACGATCCCAAGGACCTGATCCAGGCGTTTGACGAAGAGTTCCGGTATGCTGACGACGTCCAGAAGTAGCGTGACTACACGTTGGAGGCGAGCAGCCACGTGAATTACGCAACCAAGGTATGGACGCTTTGCGAGTGCAGCCTTCTAGCTTATGGCACGGGATGGTGAGGTAATTTATTCTCTAATCACTGATATTTATCTTGATTTTATGAAATGTGTATTGTTGTGTAAAACTCCTGACTTTTTGCCCAAACTAGTCTCCATTTTCAAAAATAACGTAAATCTCACCAATCAAAAACCAACGGTACAAACATAAAAATATTCAAACCAAAAACTTCCGTTTTTGTAGCTGTCATTCTCGTTTTTGTAGCTGTCATTCTCGTTTTTGTAGCTGTCATTCTCGTTTTTGTAGCTGTCATTCTCGTTTTTGTAGCTGTCATTCTCGTTTTTGTAGCTGTCATTCTCGTTTTTGTAGCTGTCATTCTCGTTTTTGTAGCTGTCATTCTCGTTTTTGTAGCTGTCATTCTCGTTTTTGTAGCTGTCATTCTCGTTTTTGTAGCTGTCATTCTCGTTTTTGTAGCTGTCATTCTCGTTTTTGTAGCTGTCATTCTCGTTTTTGTAGCTGTCATTCTCGTTTTTGTAGCTGTCATTGTCGTTTCTGAAGCCGTCATTGTCATTTTTTGCAGCTGTCTTTGTCGTATTTTGCAGCTGTCATTGTTGTATTTTGCAGTTGTCACTGTCGTATTTTTGTAGCTGTTAATGTCGTTTTCGTAGCTGTCAATGTCGTTTTTGTAGCTGTCAATGTCGTTTTTGTAGCTGTCAATGTCGTTTTTGTAGCTGTCAATGTCGTTTTTGTAGCTGTCAATGTCGTTTTTGTAGCTGTCAATGTCGTTTTTGCAGCTGTCAATGTCGTTTTTGCAGCTGTCACTGTCGTATTTTTGTAGCTGTCAGTCTTTTTTTGTAACTGTCATTGTCGTTTTTAGGAGCAGTCAACTTACTCGTAACTGCATGGAAAAACTGTCAAACGTATTTCCGCAAAGGTTTCCGGAGACGCCACCGAAAAATCGCATGTAAGCAGTGTAAATATTGCTTTATAAAGGGTTGTTCAGAAAATTCTTGTTTTTGTTAACGAAATAACGGTCAGTAGGTCGTCTTATGAAAGAAATCTGTCAAAATTAAAATGATTTCAATCCTGTGTAGATAATTTTTTGTAAATACTGGTTTTGATACTTCGATTCAAACATTGTGGGTTGTTAGTAAAATTACGTGTTGCATATTTTGGTTAGCAATAAATGATCTGTGTCTGTCGTAACGCCCGGTCTATCGAAGTGCTAATAATTCATTGTTCGCTTTTATAAATACCCACTAAATAAAGTGTTTGCATTATCTGACTCAATATTTTCTCTAGTCGAGTAAACCTGAGACGGTTGGAAAGGTAGGATAATATAAACAATTATACAGGTCAAGAATATCGTTTTTTGGACCGATTTTTAGTTTGACTTTTGATTCGCCGGTTGAATCGATCATTGGATCGATTGTTGGAGTCATTCTCGAATAGATTTTTTTTTAATCTTATTTACAAATAAATTATAAAAGAAAGTACGGAAAACCTTACAAATTAACGGTAATCGTTTGATTTAGTGTTGATCACTATGTGCAATCCAAATCTAATTGTTGACAATATTGGTCGGGCAAACTGTCAGGTTGACATTTTTAGAGCTTCATAAACAGTGGCAATACTATTAGAGATTTGCACTTGTTTTAGTAAAATTTTCCCATGTTTGTGTTGCATTTACGCGTTGCCACTGTGTTATAAGCGTTCATGTAACTTATGGATGGACGAGCGATGATTTTGAGACAGGTTAAGATTTAATACGATCAAAGCAAGCTGGAATTAGACCTTTTGAAAAAACATTTGTGTTTGTGTTTTTTTTTTTTAATGTATCGGCATGAAAGGCAACGACTGAGCCCCAGACATAGAAGTTTCTATTACAATTTTACGAGTACTGCCAAATGTCGCTTAAAGTAAAGTACATTTTATGGTTATTTTTTAAGATGTTTCGAAAAAATCGCTGTTCATGTTTTTAAGTTTTTGATGATAATGAACCGACCGTATGGGCGGAGAATGTATAATTGAAGTTTATTGTATTAACAAGTCCCACTTTCCCACCTATTACGTTAGCTGGCCACTATGCGTATCCTTTTCCCAGTCTGAGAGCTGATCCTATGCGGGTGATGCCATAAGAGATGGCTAGATCCAAGGCGGGTGATGCTAGTTAGGGGGGCTATATCCTATGCGGGTGATGCCATGACTGAATATGGCTAGATCCAAGGCGGGTGATGCCGTAGTTTTTTTTGTAATGTAAATTGGCTTATTGCGTTTTATTAAGTAAAGTATGATTTCTTGTACGAACCTATCCAAACCATCCTACCTTAAGCGCTGACTGATCACCAGCGTATCCTTTTCCCGGTCTGAGCTGATCCAATGCGGGTGATGCCATGAGGTATGGCTAGATCCAAGGCGGGAGATGCTAGGTTAGGGGGCTATATCCAATGCGGGTGATGCCATGAGGTATGGCTAGATCCAAGGCGGGTGATGCTAACTTAGGGGGCTATATCCAATGCGGGTGATGCCATGAGGTATGGCTAGATCCAAGGCGGGTGATGCCGTTTAATACCAATCAGCCAATTCACACCAAATGTTTAATACTATGTAATTTTAGGCTAAACCTATGTGGGTGACGCCGATAAACTGTTTGATTTTGGGCTAACCCTATGTGGGTGACGCCGATAAAATGTTAAAATGTTTGTTGCTATGTAATTTTGAGCAAACCCGTTGAGGGTGATTTTGTGAACCAATTGATTAGTTTGGAAGCTATTATTATTTCATTTATTTTTTGTAATTTGAAAAGTACAGTTGAAATTTTTGATCTTTTATTACTTTTGTATTTGAAACAATGGCATTGTATAATGTAGAAGCACTTTATTTTCAAATTTGTTAATGTGTGGTACCATGGAGCATTTTTATTAGGTTACAACTTTTTTGACATTACAAGCATGGCAGTTGAGAGTTTGTCATGCTCACTCAAGTGTCTCGCTGTTGGTGGCGCGTGTTATTGGGTCATTCAGTTTTCTTCAAAACGGTTAAGCTGAGTGGGGCTGATACACGCGTCATGCTCGTGGGCGAGTGCCGTCAGTTTAGTCTGGTCATCTCTTAGCTGCCAGTGGCTCAATTCAATTTCTATCTTTTAATTTTATCTTTTTATTATCTACATTGTGCTCACATAATAGAAGCAACAAGAAATATGTAACAAAGATTGTGACTCATAATATGATTTAAAAGAGTGTCCATGGAGTTTCTTGCACGTTCTTCTCCATAGAGACCTACGCTTTGGAACGTGCTGTTTAGCTTCACTTTTTGGACTGACCGACATTTGACTATTCAAAGGTGCCTGCTAATGGTCTATTTGAAATAAATGCTTTGATTTTTTTTAAATTTTGATGTAAAATTCTGTACAGCGCAGAGAGCGCGCTGAGATCAGAATGGCCGTATGGGCGCAAACCATTATTTGAATATTTTGATGAGAATTTAATTTGATCTCTTCCTGCTTATTTCTTTTAAATTATTGCAACATCCTGTAGAATTTTATATAAGGATTAAATTTGATCACTTCCCGCTTATTTCTTTTAAATATAGCAACATCCTGTTGAATTTATATGAGGATCTCATTTGATAACTTCCTTTCGAATTATTTTAAAATATTACGACATCCGGTTGAATTTAAAAAAGGATTTCATTTGATAACTTCCTTTCGAATTATTTAAAATATTACAACATCCTGTTCATTTTATATCAAATTAAATGACGACTTCCTTTCTAGAAAATATTATAAAATCTGGTTGAATTTATGAGGATTTAACTTGACTGCTTCCTTTTATTTCTTTAAAAATATCAAAGCATCCGGTCATATTTATATAGGAATTTACTGTGACAATTTCCGTTTTATTTATTTTAAATATTTTTCTACCTTCATAGTGAATTTTTATACTTGTCAACTTCTGTGTATAAAAACCGATGTAACGTGATTAGAAAGGCACTTTTTTACCGTCCATTGAATAAACACCTTGAACTGAAGTAACGTATTTCTTTACTATCACTCTATAACGTTTCCTGTTAGTACTGTGACTGTGTATTTCGTGTGACGTCGACTCCGATGGCGATCATACGCCGACATACACAATGCTGGAACACTTTCTTTGTTAGTGTACGTTCACATTGTCTGACTTTACAGTTCTGATATGAATATGTCTGCGATGGTCTTCAAAGCTAGAGTGAATAGGTTCTTAATAAACTAGTGAGCTTCATCATCAATGAATACATCATTGCTTACCATCAGATGAGATGGCAGTCAAGTGCTAGTTTACATCATTAAAAAAAAAATGATGACAAACTAGCCTGTGGTGGCCTCAATCAATATAAGCTTCAAGCCTAAGTTGCTTTTTTTTACAAAAGTTAAAAACAAAGCAACTGCTCTCTTAAGGCATCCCATGTGGGGTACGGACCTCGGCTTAAGGCATCGCTGGAGAAGAACAGCACGAGACGGGCTTATAGAAACAAAAAAAAAAAATATTTAGGGAATTTAATACCTACTACAGAATTAGAGGCACAGGCTAACTCAAGCAAAGGATGGGGTGGACATTATAATATAATATATAATATAATTTTCCACAATAATCACACAACGTCGTCTAGTCCCAAGCTAAGCAGAACTTGTGTTATGAGTACTGGACAACTGATAAACATACTTATATATTTCTAAATACATACATATTATATTATAGGTAAATTACACCCAGACACAGAACAAATGATCATGCTCATCACACAAACATTTGTCCTGGGTGGGAATCGAACCCACGACCTCCGGCATAGCAGTCAGGGTCACTAACCACTAGACCAACAGGACATTGACAGGAGCGTTGCAGCAGGCATTGGCTGCGATGAGAAGGACATTGGTCTGTATTTGTGTTTGCAAAGGATGCTGGTTTCCCTACAGACTAAACCCGTGTGCTCGGGCTCTTACATACCAACTATACGTAGACATATCACTCCCGTTGCCTATTACCTAGTCTATTGTTCAGAGGTAACGTCAAAACTGGCAAACAATAGAATTCCGCAGGAGATATGGTAATGTTGAAGAGATATTGTCCAAACATAAGCCATAGATGTAACAGATTAGAAACAATATTATGTGCTTGAAACATTTTGTTCGAAAATAGAAAGGAGATATAATAATAATAAAGAGAAATCTTTTTAAGCTATTGCATAGCTTATATCACGGGCCTTGAGCGTGGAGACCGAATCCAGAAATTCCGTAACGAAAATAACCTAACACCCCCCCCACTCATTTGTTTTCTTATCGGTCACCACGCTCAAAAAGTGTAACTTCAATTAATATCAAAGAAAAAAAAAAACAAAGGAAAAAACATACTGCATAAATAAAATAAATAAATAATTATAATTGCATAAGTTGATAAAAAATGCTATGCAATAGCTTTACCGTGGGAGTCCCCGAATGCCACACGTCTTCTTTTTTTTGCTTGTTGTTTTTGTATGTAGTTAGAGTTAGAATAATGTAAACTAGCTTTTGTCAGCTGCTTCGCCCGCCTAAAAGTTGAAGACAACAATAAAGGACAAAAAGTTCATCCTATGTACTATTCCAAGACATGGTCTATCTGTGTGCCAAAACTCGTCCAAATCCATTCAGTCATTTGAAAGTGAAGGAATAACACATGTAACTTGATCCTTACCGGAGGACAAGCTATCCGTTGCTCGTCGTCCGTAAGCCCGCGCCTATTGTGGCTGAAAATCTTCTTGAAAGCCGTAACACTCGGGGGCGTTTCCGTTGGCAGTAGTTAGGGTGTGGGGATGTCCGTTCATCCCTCCGTCCATCTTCTTTACTCGCGTTACTGATTCGCAGAAAAAGGGGTTATCTAGGCAATCCGTACAATGGTGACAACCGGGCGTTTCTTCCTCCTGAATCCGAAACAAGATCATCCCAAAATAGCCATTACCGATGAGGACCTGCGTCTGCACCGTGGTGCCTCTCTGGCCACTCTTCAAAAAGGAGATTTATATCCACGATTCTGGCATGCCCAACACTCGTTGTAAGAAGAAAGATAATAAAAAATAGAAAGCATGTTTATTCTTCCTGAATAGACGCACAATTCGTTACAAAAATATACAAAGAGAAAAAAAAACAACAACAACAGATTCTCCTTCAGGCCATGTGTGTATAGGGCATAACTGTATTGCACTAAATACCATAGACAACACAGTTGTCTAGGTTATCTGTTGCAACTTAGCAAGTGCTCTTTGATATTTTTGTGACATTTTGTCGCTGGTTTATACTCGTATCTATACATATAATAAAATCGTAGGAAAGTCAAAACTGTACATTGAATATTTTTTAAAAAGAATACTTGGAGCGTGATCTACAATCGATACCGAAGCCAAAAATATAGTTTTTAGAATTTTTGTCTGTTTGTCTGTTTGTCTGTTTGTCTGTATGTATGTCCGGGATAAACTCAAAAAGTACTGCATGGATTTACTTCAAATTTTGCATGAATATTACTAAGAGGTCGGGTCAACACATAGGCTACATATTATCACGCTATCACCTACGGGGGAGGAGCTGTGAATCTTTATTTTTCTTACGCATTCTGTGACAGCGTGTAATATAAGGAGGCAAATTTAAATGTTGTTTTTGAGTAAGTCATGCTATAATCTAGCTTTACACTATAAAAACTACGCCATTAAAGTAACTTGGGCAGAGAAACATAGTTTAATGAATTTTAGTAGTATAAACACAATTTTAAAGCAGCGCCATCTATGAGATTTCATCAAAATCAAATCAAGTTATATGTTAACAGTTTTTGGAAATTAATCATTTAAATTTGATCATGTTGGCGAGGTTAGTAGTTAGTTATTCTTAAAATTCATAGATGGTAGTGTGCATTTTCTTCATATAATAGTTCGTTTTGACAAATTCAAGTTCCAACAAAACCCTAAAAATCTGAAGCAGAGTTGTGAAGACAATTAAAAAAAAATGCGGTGTTATATTGTATTACATGGTGGCATTTCTCAGACTCTGTGAAGTCGACCAGTTTGTGAAATCCTTTACGTATGACAAGGTGCCTTCATATTACACGTACGACAAGCAAAGGGGTGTATTCAACCGACGTCGACGAGGAGCAGCTGTGAAAG
Source organism: Mythimna albipuncta (assembly GCA_929112965.1). Lineage (NCBI taxonomy): Eukaryota > Metazoa > Arthropoda > Insecta > Lepidoptera > Noctuidae > Mythimna > Mythimna albipuncta. The sequence continues at coordinate 32,707,720 of OV815959.1, forward strand.
GTTTTCCGGGAATTTTCAAGGACACCGCATTGGGTAGGGTTTATACCTTGCACCGGAATAGTGGCGAATGCTATTTTCTGCGGTTTTTAATCACACTGTCCCAGGCCCAACGTCTTTCGCCTTTCTGAGGACATTTGATGGCGTGGAGTATCCCACTTACTGCGCAGCCTTTTGCCTAATTGGGATGACACCCTCGCGGCGGCAAGCGTCAGTGACAGTCCCAGCCACATGCGTCATCTGCTTGCCGTCATCTTGGTGTTTTGTGGAGTCGCAAACCTGGTAGCTTTGTGGGAGAAATATCGCCATCATCTGTCTGAAGATTTTCTACGAGCTTTGAGGCATGCTACTAGAGACGAAGTCGAAGTAACTGATGAAAGCGTGCTGAACACCTGTCTCAGTTCACTTCAAGATGTGGTCATTTCTATCGGCGGAAATGCACTGATCGAATATGGGATACCAGCTCTCCAATCATCACCACATCAAGACCATGGAAATCGGGAATATAACGCTGAGACAAATTACGATCCGGGCGAAATAACCACCATACGAAATTACCATGTCGCTTTGTTCTCTTGAGAGCAAAAACAAATTTATGACACCGTCCTTGAAAACGTTGGGCAAAACCAGAGTAAAATGTTTTTCTTGGATGCTCCTGGTGGAATAGGAAAAACATTTGTTACCACTGGCATACTTGCAGAGGTCAGGAGGCAAGGCAAAATTGCTATTGCTGAAGCGTCGTCGGGATTCACTGCCACACTGCTTCCGGAAGTCAAGGTAGCACATGCCATGTTATTTATCGTTTTAAATAACGTAGCATATGCTGAGTTAGGTGCCTTTTTGGCCTCACACTGATTATATCTTTCTTTTTTCTTTTCATTGTGTATTTTTAGTTTATATTATTGTGTGAGGCACGAATAAACGTTTTTCTTTCTTTCTTTTCTTTCTTTCCATGTTAAAAATTCCCATCGATTTAGAGAGCGCCAAAACGCCTGTTTGTGGTGTGTCACGTAACAGCGATAAGGGACACGTGCTCAAGTAATGCTCTCTAATGATGAGTGTACGATGGCCAATAGGAAGGCAGTTGAGGTCGTAGACAGAACCCTGCAGGACATCCGCAGGAACTAACATTTGATGGATGGTGTCACAGTTCTGTTCAGTGGCGATTTCCGGCAAACACTTCTCGAGGTGACGCGGGGATCGAGGGCTGACGAGGTGAATGCTTCGTCGAAACGATCTTCGTTGTGGTCACAAGTTCGTACACTGTGCTTCACCATTAATATGAGAGCTCGGCTCGGCGGCAATGCACGTGCTCAAGAATTCTCCGATGTCCTTCTAAGTTTTGGCGAAGGCACTCTACCAGAAGAGAGAGGTGGACAGGTGGTACTTCCAGAGTCTCTCGGTAGAGTGGTATCCAGCTTAGAAAAACTCATTCACTGTGTGTACGGGGACATCAGTCGTATACCGCACCAGCAGAATTCTTGGGTGTGTGAGCGGGCAATTTTAACGCCCAAAAATTATCAGGCTGCAGCAATTAACGAATGCATTCTCTCGGAAATTGAGAAGAATGAAGTGGTCTACACCTCGATAAACACTGTTGTCGAGCAAGATGATGCCACACGTTATTCCGTGGAATTTCTGAACTCCCTGTCAGCAAGTGGACTTCCGGCGCATACCATCAAGCTGAAGGTCGGTGCCTGATTGTGCTTCGAAGTTGTGACGGGACCCGCCTTAAAGTCATCTCGCTCCACACAGACACACCATTGAGGCGGAAATTCTTACGGGTTGTGGCGTCAGCGAGGCAGTATTTATACCACGCATTCCCCTCATACCCCATAACTTCCCGTTCCAGTTCAAGCGCGTACAGTTCCCCGTGTGTGTTTGCTTCGCGATGACCATCAATAAGTCGCAGGGGCAGACACTGAGGGCAGCGGGTGTCGACCTCAGGACGAGTTGCTTCTCACACGGGCAACTGTACGTTACTTGCTCCCGCGCCACCAGTCCTGACTCTCTTTACATTTTGGCTCCTGGCAGTATAACTACCAACGTAGTTTATAGGGAAGTCTTGTAAGGTATGATACCTTTATACGTATTTTTACTCTTTTGTGTCCTGGAATGTATTCCTGCATTATTTTCTCTATTTCCTTCAGTCACATCTTATGACTGAACTCAGCAGGATTCCCATATAACTCTCTTCACTAGCTTCGTTTGCAAAAAAAAAACTTATATTATAATGCTATTTTAAAAGTTGTTTATTTATAATGCTATAGCGACACTGGCACCTTAGGTATTTTTTGTGCTGTAGAGGCTTCACGCAGACGACGTCGCGGGCAGCAGCTAGTATCCACTAAATTATTGCTCAGTCGACTAATGCCTAAAACTCATTAAACAAAGTATTACCAAACATAGTCGCAGATACAAACAAAAGGAACCTACATGCATATCAACTAGATAAGTACAAGTACATAAGGAATGAGGCGGCAACAGGTGCCTCCTCGGTATGTGAGGCGAATGTTTATATAGTACGTCACCACCACAGAGTTACGACTCGACTCTGCGGTCGCTGCTAGACAGGGAATTTTGGTATTCAAAAAAGTTACTACGGTCTTGGAAATTGCCAAAAGGCAATTATAAGTACTGATATGCATATGAGTTATCCTCATGTTTAAAAATTCATAATGTATGTATTGGTTTGCTGTAAGAAAACCCAATTATGGGTTACTCGCGTGTGTACATCAGCTATTCTATTTTTTCATTGAGTGTAATTTGTGTATAAATAAAGAATATAAAAATAGGAGGATACAGTTGGGCTTAACCTTTCGTATGCCGTAATTAGAAACACAATTAAAAAGTTATTTTGTCTCGCGTGGATCCGGGTTAAGTAAGTAAAAGCTTGACACTCCCTCTCGCCCCACATAAAAAGTACCCAATTCTGTGTCTATCCGTTTGTTGAGATTGTATATATACTTGTTACTTCTTAACGTTGAAACAGCTAATCAGATTTAGATGAAATTAAGTATATAGGTAAACCATGTCCTAGAACAGCACATAGAGAACTTTTTAACCTGGAAGTACCCTGGGATAATTTTCTACTTTCACGCAAGCCAAGCCGCTGGCAGAAGCTAAATTATGATGTATGACTCTCTAAAAACAGATAAAGCCTCTCAGGTATCATCCATAAGAGAATTCGGGGATCCTAAGGTACGTGTGCTTATTTCAGTGACACTTTTGCGATTTAGGAGCACATGCGTAAATAGTCTTCTCCCCCTCCAAGTATGTTATGCACGGGGAACTGTCTATGATGCCAATTGTGTGGAGGTGCTAAATTATGATATTAAAGTATAGATTACTATGCAAGGTGCCAAAATAGAAATTACTACTCTGTGGTATTAAATGTCGTGCATGGCTTTATGACACGAAGGCAGATACATACTTATGAACTACAAACCATAAGGAAGCGATTGTAATGATAAAATGTATCTCGAAACGCAATTTAGAACTTCATAATCTTTACTGTACCTCGTTGAACTTGGTATCGGTAATGTATCTCTAGAAAGTGGTGATAAAGATTATGGAATTATCTAACGGGACATATTTTACTTAGCTTTTGTTTTCTTTTTATCTAAATTGTTTACATGTTCATTTATAACACATGAAGTTTTGCCTGTTGCAGGTCGTAAGTTTAAAACTCTCGGATATTATGGCGTTGTAAGGGTTTTCATGTGATGACAATAGGTGATCGCCTCGTAATTTATATTCACAAAAAGAAATGTTGGCCTACACTATGAATTACTCAGAAGTAATTCTTAGAATGCGCAACGTTTGCAAAATATATATAATTATTATAATGAATGAATGAAAGAAAAATATTTTATTTGAAACACACAGAGTACAAACAACATGTGATGATTGTGCATTTATTGCACAAGGTGAGCAAAATCTGTAAAATTTGATGATTTATTTATTTAGAACATTTGATTTTAAAACACATAAACACATAAAATTAGTACATAAGTTAATTTTCAATTGTATAAGATATCAAGGAGAAAATTAAAATTATGTCAGCAATAATAACAACACAAAAACACAGAACAAGAAATATAAATGGGAATTGATAATTAGGTACATTACATTATAGAAATACAGGAATGTCAAATTTAATTAAATAATTGATTTTTTAAATGATTGATTTAAATAATTGAACTATTGAGTGATAGAATTAAATTAGATTACTTAGGTACATTAATTTAAATTAAAAAGGAATACAATAAAATAAAATAAAAAATCAAATGTCATTAACTATTGCATGTTTGGGATTATCAATCCCAAGATAGTTTTCCTAAACTTTTGTTTCTTGTTATGTAGAATGTCGATAGGGCAGCCTTTGCAATTACATTGTACTCAGCCGTTAATCTGTTAAGAGGGGAGTATTTGCCCAGATTGGTTTTGCTTTGTCGTAAGCGAAATAGGTTGTACTTGCTAGGCCGGGGGTTCTTTGCGGGGATATTTATTAACATTTTTGACACCAACTCTGAACAATCACCCTCTCCATTAACTAATTTATACAAGAACATTTGGTCAAGAAGTGGCCGCCTATCGCATAAGGAAATCAATTTAAAATGCTGAAGTCGATCTGAGTATCTTGGATTTTTTCTAGCTAAATAGCAGCTATACGAAAGGTGCCAGAGAAAGCGCTTTTGAATATTTTCTATATTTTTTTTGTAAATGTCATAACAGGGGTTCCATATTAAGCTGCTGTACTCTACCCCACTCCTGACAAGAGTTTGGAACAGCATTATTTTTGTTGAGGGTTTTTTAAATACTTTGTAACTAATGATGAACCTAAATGTTTTAAATGTTTCGTTATCATTCTGTCAATATGTAAGTTAAATTTTAAGGCCCGGTCAAAAACCTCTCCCAGATCCTTTATTTCATCAACTTTGGTGAGAAAATCATTATTTAATTTATACAGATTTGTTTCTAAAGAAAGCATTTCTCGATATTAAATGTCATTTCATTTTTATCACACCAAACGGATAGTCTGTCAAGATCTTCTTGCAAGAGAACTGATGATCAGATTTTCATTCAAAAATAAAAATATTTAAATTGAACGTTCTAAATATTACGAAGTCTATGCGAAGCAAGCGATAGTACAATAGCGGAGGGGAGCGGACATCGTGCGTGGTGACCGATAAGAAAACAAATGAGTGAGGGGTGTTAGGTTATTTTCGTTACGGAATTTCTGGATTCGATCGCCACGCTCAAGGCCCGCGATAGAAGCTATGCTTAAAAACCCGTTTTTTCAATCACATAACCACACAATTAAAATTGTCTGTTTCTATACTAGTGGTTTTCCTCTTATACTATACATTATATACCCTCACACTCACTACAAATCTATTACTATTATGTAGAATCATCTCGAAAGCAACTCAAGGTTAACAATAATATTTTCCTCGTATCATTAACACGACAAAAAATAAAAACAACACAATCTTAACTGCTCATCAAAAAGTTCAATAAAGGTGTGGTTCCGATGTTGCGGCTGATACGCGCGATTGTCTCGGAACACGGTGCCAGCTGGCTCATGTACAAAAGCGGGTCGCGTTCCATTTAATAGCACCTGTGTTTACACCTGGAGCCATTCTTGAAGTTCTTGATAATAGTAATGTAGTTCACCCGCTTTTACGAATTTCTCTGAGTCATTGAAACTGAGTCAGAATGAAAATTACCTAAATTCGATTCTAGAGAAATTTTCATGTCGGTGGCTCATATTGACATCTCCATTTCAGTCAAAAGAAGTTTACTACTGGACAAAACCAACATCAAAAAGCGCCAAAAAAGCTGTTGTATATATTCTGCAACCAGCTCTTCATTCCTCATCATCATCATCGTCATTTAGTCGAGTCTTATTCTAGCTGTTAACAGGAAATTGCAAAATCCGTTACCTATTTCATAAAAAATCTCGTAAAATTGTAAAATGATTTTTCTTGGTAAAGCTACTGGTAGATTACAAAGTATCACATAGGGTTTAGTGTCATTAGAAATTATCTATTTACAAAATATTAAGAAATCCATAAAATCGTAAGATTAATAAATTACAATGTTACGTATAGTTTGCAATAAATCCGGTGACTATTCACTACAGAGCCTAAAGGTAAAAGTTTATTATAGATTTATGAATAATAATATCAACATTTGATTTTTTCGTGCAATTAATAGTTTTGTCAAAAAAAAATATTTAGCAATTTCGCAACTTTTCGCTACTTTTCCCTACTCCTTCGAAACGGCTTGGACCTTTAGAAATATTTTTACACATAAAAATTGGTGGTTAAATATTCTTCAAAGTGAACATTGTATATGTAAATCAATCAATATCTCGCAGAGAAAATGGATTTAAAGCGCTTTCTGGGCGCTGCTGGTCGCAAATAAATACACAGATTTGCGTACTTCCACCTAGGCGAGTGCGAGAGTTGCGTTCACATAATTTCGGCCAGATGGTTCAAGGAACTATACGCCTTAAACGACTCTGCTCCCATCCGGCAAAAAGAATATCATTCAAATATGGGCTGAAGGTCGGAGCGGTGTTGGAGCAGAGTCGTTTATGTTTGCTATGACCTTAAGGCTACTCCCTTTTTGAGCCCTGCATGGTCTATACGGATCTCTTACAGGTATTTCTAATCCATTGTAATCTTCATTATTATGAAAACTAAAACTCCAGTTCGCTTCGCGGTTAGAACGACTCTGGCCTCAAATGTGAGGTCACTAAATGTACAGAGATAAGCACGTGGTCGCATTGTGGGTTAAGATAACAACCTCACAACCAAACCGGTCTAGATTACCTGCTTGGTGAACTAGACTTTTAGATTGAGAAGCATATCATGTGATTTTATTATGGACTGGGCGATTACTAATTAATATCTTATTATGTAAATTATGTCATAGTTTTAAGGTTTGTGACATTTCCTTATTTTTCGAACAGGTGTATTGAGATTAGAATATGTATACTAATTTATTTTTTTTAGCTTGTCTGCGACGTTTACACATCATGCGAACATATCATCGCTTACCATCAGGTGAGATTGTGGTCAAACGCGAGCCTATCCACTTTAAAAAAAAACTAGTTTATTAAGCACCTATTCACCCTAGCCTTGAAGACACCAAAATTATAATCGGGCGGGAAGACCGCAGCAGGCAAATTGCAGGCAAATTCTGCATTTATAACATGATTATATTATTTCTACTCTACCTATCTGGTATGGCCATGTGAAGAGGAGGGATAAAATAATACCCATGTTACTAAAAGAGTTATCAGTACACATGTGGATGGATGGAGAGGTAAAGGGATGCCAAGGAAAATATGGATGGATTGTTAAAGGAGTGATATGAAACAAAATGGAGTTAGTGATGGCATGACGAGTGACGGGACAGAATGGAACATAGGACAAGAGCAGAAAGATGATAATAATGATGATGATGTATAAAAAACTTAAACATTTCTGTAATATTCTGTCATTTAAATCATTACTAGAGCAGTAGTCATAACAACGTTACTTATACATAATCTTCAAAAACTTCTAATAACTTCATTCTGTGAATATTGTGACGTGTTTCTCTCTTTATGCATTGCATTAGTAAGGGCTAGGAGTTCTTGGCAAGCCCACACCACAACAACGCGTGGAGGCGCATAAGTCGGCCATCTTACGAGGCGTTGCACTCACATGACCTTGGTTAAGTAGTTAAGTGAAAGAAACGTTTGCAATTGCTTATCTGGTCTAGCGATCGAGAGCTTTGAATTGCACTGTGTGATAGTGATCATTAAGAATAGATACTTTTGTCTTTTTGTTTCTTAATTGTGTGGAAATCGTAATGTGCAGCAATGCTTTTGGAAGGCTGAGAGTATGAACATCAACAGATTCAAAAACCTATTATATTTCTTGTTAAACAGACTTTGACACAGAATCTCTGATTTAAAGCATAAGTGATCATGATTTAACAGAAATGAAACCTTTTTTAGGTGGGTATTCAATGATTTATTCCACTCTAGGGCGGTCTTACTCCATATTCCTTCTTTGCTCAGCATTCCAGAACCCTTTCGGAAGCCAACCAATGATCCCAGTAAGCTTCGGCCCTGCTGGGTCACTACGGTTTTGCTGACATCTCTTTGAGGCGCGCGTGGAACACTACGCACCGTCGATAACTCGGGCTCAGTCCAGACGGCTAACAGATGGCCAGAAGGCGAGCTACCCGTTGCTTGTCGTCTGCAACGCCACGAACAAATAAGAGCTAGACCATGAATATATTCCTTTAATAAAACTTCGCAGACATCGAAACCGCACCTTAATTGTCCTTACCGTGACCCACAGCGCTGTAGCAATTAATCAAATCTCCTTTAATATTACACAACTTTATTTTGTTTTTAGGTATCCATGGTTCTTTTAACATTGCCGATTTATTTATAAACATATACTGGTGAGTGAAACATCAATCAAAAGTTTATGAGATTACCTGTTTTAGGAAAAATAAACATGTTTAGTCCATTTTGAAAATGAAGCTACTACATTAATAACTGCACCTATTAATTAGGCTTGAAATCATCAATTGACTTCTCCCACTCTGGGTGGAGCAAGAGGGTGTATCAGATTTTCATTGACTATAACCACATCTTCTCCTTCAGTTGCCCTTTATGTCCAGATTCACAGCCAAGCCTGCACGCTATTCGCGTTAAACTAATATTATAAAGGCAAAAGTTCAGTTTGTATGTGTATTTGTATGTTGTCTGCTCATTCACGCTTAAACAGTTTAACAGATAGAGTATTTTTTGTCACTTTGGGATAATTGTGAATTACATGACTTGATTCCACCATCGCCTTTCTGCCATCGGACAACCCGACGTACGGTGATTGTCCACCATTACATTGTTGACATCTATACGGTCCAGATTAAGCGTTTCGCTTGGTTTATACTGCGTACATCCAAGGACTGGAACAATTTGCCTGATGCGGTCTTCCCATCTAATTATAATTTATGTGTCTTCAAGGCTTGAATAGACTAGTACACCATGAAAAGGATCGCAGTCAAGCACTCATTTATGTTCTCGCATATCAATTAAATAAAAAATCTGCTACTGGTAGTAGCTAGTAAACTGAAAAAGATCAGTTACAAAATCATATCAGAACCGCAAAAACATAATAAAATCAATAAAACCAATCTGTACCAGTAATCATGCAAAGCGATGCAACACATGAGCGCACAGATGCGTTACTCGGTACCACAGACGGTGCCTCAGTTGTACGCAATACCGGTGGGCATGCAATGCGGTGAAACAGCGTCACGCTCGGCGACCACGGCGATGCACATATTGCTAAGCTGCGGACTTGGCCACTTTTAGTGTGAGTTCTATTTGCGGAACACAATTTTTGCGTTCCATATTATTTTTTTATTTTTTTACGTAACAAAATTACTGTGTTCTATATTTTTTTTTTTACAGTTAATCATACATTTATTAACAACTAAATAACTGTAATTACAGTAAATTTTAAGTAATATAATAAAACCCTGCGCTAATTACAACTAACTAAAATCAAACTTTAATATGGCGTCAAAAACTCTTCCACATGGCTGTCGACTAGTAATGTGCTCAAAAGACTGGCGGCATTGCCACGCTGTTGGGAATTATTAATTAATTAATTAATAATTATCATTAATTTATTAATTGTTATTAATTTTAACTTTATTCAGATTGATAGACTTTTAATAACATAAATTAATAATTAACTACGCTCGTGCTCGAATGTTGGGCTGTGGAAAAGACGGATGAAAAAAGATTGCATGTAGCGGGAGATGAGAATGTTGAGATGGATGTGTGGTGTGAAGAGATTGGACAAAGTGAGAAATGAGTATATTAGAGGAAGTTTGAAAGTAGCACCAGTGACTGAAAAGTTGAAGGGGAATCGTTTGTCTTGGTATGGTCATGTAAAGAGGAGGGATAAAATGCATGTTACTAAAAGAGTTATGAATTTATATGAGGATGGAGAGAGAGAGGGAGGCCAAAGAAAAGATGGTTTGTGTGAGAAGTGATGTAAAAGAGAAGAAAGTTAGTGATAACATGACGATTGACAGGGCAGAATGGAAGACAAAAACCTGTTGCGCCGACCCCAAATAAGAAATGAGAAAGGCGGGAAGATGATGATTTTTGTGGTAATGGTTGGAAAAACATCTAATGACAACCCCCACTCTTGGGCGGAGCGGGAGATAGTGTCAGACTTTTACTGACTAAAAACCCACCCCGTTAAAAAACAAGTACCCGGGGCTCGAGCTATCTTTCGAAAATGACCCTGGCCCCAGTAGGCCAGCGTTCGACCCAACTGGGCCCCTGCTATTGCTGACAAATCCTTGAGGCGCGCGGGAACCTTGTGCGCCGTTGACGACTCAGGCTCGGTCCAGACAGTTACCGGACGGTCGCACAGCAAGCTTCCCATAGCTCGCCGGCCGCAAGCCCGCGTCTACAGTGGCCGGAAATTGGAATCAGAATCCCAGCGGTGGCGAGAGCGCCGTTGCTTGATGCGGTCGGCCTCCTTTGCTAGCAGTAATCGCAGAAGTCGGCGACACCGCCTGCCAGTCCTTCTCGCTCCAGACCATGGCCTGAACCAAGGCCCGGCGTGAGAGATTTCCGCATCCGATCGCCCCCACGAGGGCACGGCGATGCTCCACCTAAGCAAGGCACACCTCGACTGTGTGCTTCACCGTGTCCTCTGGGCATTCCGCACAGTAGCGACATCCGGGCGTCACTTCTGCATGAATATGGTACAAGAACCTCCCGAACTTGCCATGTCCGGTGAGAACCTGCGTCATGCGGAAGGTAAGGACGCCGTGAGGTCTTTCCAGCCACGCTTCAAAGTGGGGACTTACCGCCATAATTGTGGCGTGCCCCGGAAGATGCTAATGATAATGTCATGTCATAATTGGCTCCAGTAAAAGACGCTAGGCCGCTGGTTCACAATTCATAACTTTAACCCACCATCACTCTAACTAGTAAACGTTCGACTTCCAATGCAAAACCCGTATTCCTCACAGATTTATGACGTCACGGATACCGCCCTGTCCAGCGGTTTAACTTATATTACATGTGCCAGATTTATTATTATGAACGCACCTTCGAAGTCGTAAATCTAGAGGCCAAGGATTAAGTGGAGATAAGGTTAAGGTCACCGTGTTTTTCTGTGGTATTTATGAAGCTTGTGTTTCAATAAAGTAGGGTTTTGCTCGTATGACTTAAGTATTCTATTTTTTTTTTTTGGGATTTAAGGTACTCATTTTCTTTTTCGTCTAAGTCAGTACACTCTTGCCAGAGGGGTTGTGATCATCAATTTGAATCACTATGAGTGATCATCTTTGTAATGCGGCGCCATTCATCGTGGACTGCAGTTTTCCAGGTACATTTATAAACCGAGCACTTAGTTGCGGCCTTGATCTGGTCTGTCAATATCATTGGTGATGGTACCACGCGGCCTGGTGCCCTCAACTTTGCCCTGCACTACGAGACGCTCTATAGAGTCACTACTACGACGTGATAAATGGCCGAAGAAGGTCAAAATGCGCGACTAGGGAATGCAAAAACCGCCAAAATTACAAACCAGTTTTTTTTTCGGTTTTTTCAACAAAAAAACCGGTTAACCGGGTAACCGGTTTTAAAATTATTATTATTTGAAATTTATTTTCAAGTGAAAATTTTAATTTTTTATTGCTTGTGAAATTTTAAATATATATTTTTAAACTTATCTTGAAACTTATCTATTCGAAATTATATTGTTTACCTAATATGAATCTAGTTAAAAAAAAAAAAAAAATATCATCTTCATAAAAACGAATGTCTCAGAATGATGTCATACATAGAATCTAAGCTAGAAGATAATATATACTTCTACTTAAAATATTCACCACTAGCTTTAGCACGCGGCTTGGCCTGCGTACATAAAATAAAGCCTATGTAACTCAGGAACAAAGCAGGTTTCTATCGGTTAAAAAAATTTTAGCAATCGGACCAGTACTTCCAGAGGTTACCTCCTACAAACAAAAAAACATAAAAACAAAAAAAAAAAACAAGCTTTACCTCTTTATTATACAAGTATTAGTATTAGTGTAGATTAACCCTATCACAGGCTTTTAAGCGTTCAGGCCACGCGTCATCTGTTTACGCATGGTGATCATTGGAAAGTTGTCCACTGTTGATATTGTTACATGCAGCCCATGCTCTCTAATATAGATCTCAATTTGTAGTTCACGGGTTGAGGTCTGGGCTAGCAAAAGGTCAATCATCAGCCTTAATGAAGCCCGAAACACTCGCTGCAAGGCAAGCCTGGGTAGAGCGTGCCTTATGACCGGAAGCTGAGTCTTGCTGAAAAACCCCTAGTATATTATCAAATAGAGAGAGGCTTTAAGAGGCTTTGCTATGGCGTTTAGGATAGTATCTTGAATTCTTTATAATCTTTAGCTGAAATTAGAGTAGCCCATTTTCACGAAAATGAACCTTGGTCATTCCGTGATACCCTCACCAAACCATTACTGATGCCGCATGATGATCGTTCAGGACTCTGATAACCTGTTGAGAGTGTTCTTTGGAGTTAGAAGCTTACACATCATCATCATTTCAGCCGATAGACGTACACTGTTGGACATAGGCCTCCCTCAAGTGTCGCCACAATGATCGAGTATAGAGCCTCCGATCTTGGTAGGAGTGGGTGCTACATGGTTGTTTATCATGACTTTAGTTTTGTCCATGTTCATTTTAAGACCCACTCTTTCGGAAGCTCTGCTGAGGTCGTTGAGCATTCTGCTGAGCTCTTCCGTAGTCTCAGCTATGACTACTATGTCGTCGGCAAACCGAAGGTGGGTAATGTACTCGCCATTGACAGTTAGAAGCAGTTAGAAGCTTACATCCGATAATTTTGCTTGTTGTAATATTCCTTGATTGTGTAAATTTTGTCATCGGTAGCAAGAATATCCCTGAGTTTTTCATCAGTGTAACGAACAAGCAAAGATTTTGATCTTTTTACTCTCTTCTATAAAAGGGACTCGTTTAAGCTGATGATGTTATGAAGAGTAACAACGGTGGGTATTCTATCTGCGAATAAGAATTTTGGTGTCCTTACGAGATTTTAATTTTGGCCCTGACAGCATTTGCTGCCTTTCTCACAACACGCGGCAGGCCTGGATTTTTAATTATCGTAAACAGAAGAACTGTACAATTGGTGTAGCTATCACTATGGTACATAAATATTAATAAACAAACCTACGACTGATATCAAGCCTCAACAGCGTTTTAAAACAATGTTTGCTAAAAAATAGTCTCATTTGAAAGTAATAAAAAAAAACTCGTAAAACCGGTTACTTGAAAATAAAAACCGGTTTTTTAATTAATTCAAAATATGCCGAAAAACCAGTTTTTCGGTTTTCGGGTTAACCGGTTTGCATTCCCTATGCGCGACTGCACTATAGATGATAAGCGCTGTCTGAACCACTCTGCTCCATTTTAGGTTTCTTTATATCTAACTCTTTTATGATCGGTTTGATTTTAAAGAGTTGAAAGTAATCAGATCGACATAGATACTTTTTAGCTAGGAAATCATTAAATTTTAATGACTTATCTCGCTCTAGGGTGAACTGAGAGTGCGTCTCATATTTTAAATGACTAAAACTCGCCTATGTTCCTTCAATTGCCTTCTATTAGAAGGCATCTGTCTTAATGGGCATGTGGAATAATCAGGTATGGCCCTCCTATGATCCTTACCGGATGGCCGGACATTAAGCTGCCTATTGCTCGTCGTCCACAAAACCTCGCTTATGTTGGCACCAGACAGACATAATACAGGTACTAACTTTGCAATTCATAATTCAAGAAATACGGGAAGTGCAGTTTGGAAATATTCTTGATCTGATAACATAGGCAATACTTTGAAAGGAAACATAACTTACGAATTAAAATAGCGCCAAAGTACTGCAGTATCAAATGTTATGATAGTGTTATCCTGAACCAGTTTGCTTTCCGTCGTTATTTTGAGCTCTTCGATTTTATAACATTGGTATTTAAATACTTATCTATATGCACTCGTATAAAAGGAATATTTGATTGGTGACATATCAACCCACAGTCGAAACTGCTGGGACTAGGAACGTGAAATTTGGAGTGGCGTCCGCTGGTGGACTGATGACCAGATGAGGCAAGATTCCGATAGATGCAAGACGCACAGGACCGTTCGTTGTGGCGACACTTGGGGAGGCTTATGTCCAACAGTAAATGTCTAACGGCTGAAATGATGATTCTTAATTAGTGGTTAAGTTTGCCTGCTGCAGTCTTTCCGTCTGATTATAATATAGGTGTCTTTAAGGCAAGAGTAAATAGGCTCTTAATAAACTAGTGCGCCTCACCATCAACGATTGCATCACTGCTTACCATCAGGTGGGATCGCAGTCAAGCACTAGTTTACACTAATTAAAAAAAAAAGGAAAAAAAAAGTAGCTTTTAATTGTTGTAAAAAAAAACACAACAGACCAAATGGGGATAACAGCGTGTAGTGAACTATATAGAATTTGATTTTTGTGGGCTACTTTGGCGCATTCACCACAAATGCTAGAGTAACTCATTCAGTTTTATTTTAATGTTTAGACTGATTTCTCCTAGTGCGTAAATGTACATGTGTGGGCAAACGTGACACAATCGCAATGAAATCATACGTGTTATTACTATAGTCGCTAGGCGTGAAAACTTTCATTATGTGGATCAGATTACAGTGTTATTCACTTATCTTCACGAATGTTCAGCAAAGAGGTGGGTGAAACATACTTTTTAACGGTTTTTTTTTTAGGTAGGATATCATACAATGACTTCTTTCGCTTTTGGGTGGACGGGAGGGCGTGTCAGACTTTTATTGACTAAGATCCACTCCTATGTTCCTTCTGTGGCTTGCGTTCTAGAGACTTGGGTTTTCCTTGGCCCCAGTAGGCTTTGACCCTGTTAAGTCCCTACGGTTTTGCTGACATCTCCATGAGGAGCGCGTGGAACATTTCACGCCATCGACGGCTCAAGCTCGGTTCTCAAGCACACGTTTACGATATCTTTTAACGATGAAGAATGATTACTGCTGTAAACTTGTCCAAGAACGGGAATGTTTGGAGAAAATTGCAGAACATTCGGCAATGTTGCAGCGTCACGCAGATCGAGCGTTGCGCGTCATATAAATAAATAAATGATTTGATGATAGCATATTTTGCCCCTAATGTTTGTGAGGTTCGATGATTTCTGCGGTTGCATAAAAGTCTCAAAGCAGTTATGAAAATACGCAAATTAACAGCTTAATAGGCTTTGGAATGACTTCATTTCAAACTTTTTCATAATAGCAATAAACGAAAATGTTGATTAACATGATTACTTTGGTCAATAAAGGTCCCAGTGTTACGATGAATCAAATTATTTTCTTCACACATCACTGACTTTTATTTCCTGATAAGGAAATTTCGATGAAGTTATGAATATTATAATTCTAGTTATTATTGCATCGATATAGTGACTAATTTAGATGGTTTGACCTCAATTTTTTTTTTTTTTTATTGAGACCATGACTATAATCCCACCTGATGGTAAACAGTGATGCAATCGGTGATGGTGAAGCGCACTTGTTTATTAAGAGTTTATTCGCTCTAGCCTTGATTATATTATGTTTAACGTTATCATACAGGATATTTATTGTTATCCTGACATACTCGCGCCTACGCGTACGCTAATGATGCTCCACGCGGTCGTGGAGACCAACCCTGGGTTAGACTTGTTAGCTAATGAATGGAAGACAATATTGTTAGAAAGTGGTTCTGTAAGAAGACAGAGTGAAAGGATTAACTTATTTTAATGTCAATGGCTACACTTATAGTGGGACTAGGCAGAACATGTCTGCCGCGTGCTTGACGAGCTGTGGGCTCGTTAAATACAGGATTTATGTCCAGACGCTGAGCCACGGCGGACCACATAAGAGATGACGGGACGACCTGGATGGCTTCCTTAAAAATTCAAAAAAAGAAGCGAAAAATTGTGATCGTTGGAAGGAAAGTAGGGAGACCTTTGCCCAGCAGTCATACAATACAGACTAGTAATAATAATATGTAATAGATAAGTATAACTTTTTTTGTACGACAAAATTTCTGTATGGACTGAAATCCGATTCTTTCATCAACAACTCCGAAATTACCGTCTACCCGTACGTAGTCAATCTCACGTTGGTCCATTGGATTAGTCCAAGAGGATGGAAACTAACGAGGCAATGCAGCAATCATCAATCTACCTGCCAAGCAATGTGATTAGGCAATGCGTCTAGTTACGCATCCAACCCAATTGATAGCATCGGTAGGATACGAACGGGGCGAATACGAATTCAGATTAGATGCCTCTCATTTGCATATATTTGCAATTACAATAGAGTTATAGGAAATCGAGCTTCGTTGGTAATGATTGTCGATTTCAAGGTAATATTGGCTGTAAAAATAGACTAAAATAAATATTTTGAAGTGAATGTTGTTTGTGTAGGTTTTTGTTGACTGTTGATTCCTTATAGGACAAATTTAAGAGCAAGCAGATATATCTATACTTTTTCAAGGATTGCATCAATAAGTTCCGGTTTGCTTGATAGATACCACCATACGCCACCGCTACATGGTGGACATCCCACCTACATGCATCAAACGTTTCGGGAACACATTCATTGTGCTTACTGCCAAGGAGTGGAATTCCCTGCCGGAGTCTACGTTTCCTAATGGCTACAAACCGGGAATCTTTAAGTCTGTAAGTTAATAGGTTGCTTCTAGGTAAGCCCACACCACGTTCGAGATGGGCAGACAAAATCATAAAAATAGCTGGGCCCAGCTGGACTCAAATAGCCCAAGATAGAGACAAATGGAATTCTTTAGAGGAGGCTTCACCTTCGCCTGAAGAGGGGTTCTTGCACATAATTAGCAGTCAATTTGGATTGCCCAACCATATTGTAAATAATTTTAACTACATTTTTTTTTTTTTTGTACTCGTAATGCAAGAAATAAAAGGCTTTTTATTTTATTTATTGTAGGTAAGCGCGCTCAATTGTAAACCGCATCGTCGCTTTCCATCAGGCGAGATAGTGATCAAGTGCTACTGTGCGAGAATTATGGGTATTCTGATGAAAATCAATGACTGGATGCTCAATGCAAATTAGTTTTTTAATAATTTTCGGTGTGAACAATATATTTTACACAAAACAAGTGAAGACAAGTGACAAATAGAAGTGTCATATTTTTTCATATAATTTAGGAAGCTTGCAAGAAGGTTTTATCTCCAACATTTCCCCGGGCGTTGAAACCAATGGTTTCAACCAGATTCTGAAGACACAGGCAAAAGGCAGATTCGGTTGAATGCCCGTCGAACGACTCCAGTAGACGTCCGAATGTCAGCTACACGGGCGATACCATCCGTTCCTGGATGAACAGCCACGATCCGTCCAAGTCTCCACTTCAACGGAGGAAGATCGTCTTCCTTGATCACCACCAAGGAGTTCAGCATCAAGCCATCCTTGCAGGAACGCCATTTGGAGCGTTGTTGCAATTCTGCAACATACTCCTTGCTCCATCTGCTCCAGAAATGCTGGCGAAGCTGCTCGATCCTCTGGTAACGAGACAGATAATTGGCAGAGCTATCCTGGTAATCAGGTTGCGGCAAAGAAGTAAGTGGCCGTCCCACAAGAAAATGTCCTGGCGTGAGCGGAGTATAATCTGCAGGATCTGAAGACAACGGCGTCAATGGACGAGAGTTCAAGATGGCTTCAATCTTGGTTAGTGTGGTGTACAGCTCCTCAAAAGTCAAGTTACAATTTCCCAACACTCTCTGAAGGTGATACTTTGCTGACTTGACACCCGCCTCCCAGAGTCCACCGAAATGTGGGGTGTAGGCGGGAATAAAATGGAACCTTATTCCGTCGTTTGCTGCACTTTCACCCAAGGACAAACTATTTAATTTTAAAAATTTGGAAAGGTCGTTGTATGCACCGACAAATGAGGTACCGTTATCGGAAAAAATATCAGCAGGTTTACCTCTCCGAGAAATAAACCGATACAAAGCCAGTAAATAACTATTGCTAGTTAAATCACCAACGAGCTCCAAATGAATGGCCTTGGTTGTGAAACAAATAAAAATAGCGACATACACCTTTACTAACCTACATCCACGGCCCTGGCGACTAGCACACATAATAGGGCCAGCGTAATCAACGCCTGTGCTTTCAAAGGGATAACCTGGACGAAGGCGTTCTCGTGGTAAGTTACCCATTAAGGGAGCTACAACCTTACCCTTCATACGGTGACACAAAACACACTTATGATAACAGGCTTTCGCCAACTTGCGACCTCCTATTGGCCAATAAGTTTCCCTAATGGAAGCTAATAATAATTGTGGGCCAGCATGCATCAGCCTTTTATGCTCAAAATTAAATAATAGTTTAGTGAAATCATGAGTGGACTGTAATAAAATAGGGTGTTTCTTACTATAAGCAAAATTAGAGTTATCGAGACGTCCTCCTACTCGCATTACATTATTATCGTCTAAATAAACATTAAACTTTAGAAGGGCGCTCTTTTTAGGTAAACTCTTTTTGTTCAAAAATAATTGGTATTCAGAAAATGACTGAATCTGACTCTTAATAATGACAAGAGTTAGTGCATCTTGTACCTCATCATGTGACAAGTATTTGGTTTTAGGGTAATGCTTTCTACATGACTTAATAAATCGTAATACGTAGGCAACAGATCGTACGAGCCGTGTGTAATTGGAATAATGCCTAAAATCAATTAAAACTTCAGGTTTCGAATCGTTTACAACATGTAATATGATTTTAGGTCGAGTCTCCGGTAACGATTGTAGTCCTGGGCTCGTAATTTGAGAAGGCCATTCAGACGAATCTAGTTTTAAAAAATCTGGTCCTTTCCACCACAGATCTGACTCCTGCAGATCACTAATATCCATGCCACGAGATATTAGGTCTGCTGGATTTTGATCTGTTGGGACGTGCCTCCAAGTACAGTTACCCGACTTATCCAAAACCTCAGCAACGCGGTTGCGCACAAAGGGCTGAAGTCTGGTAGGCATCATCTGTAACCATCCCAAGACAATGGTTGAATCAGTCCAACAATAAACCCGACTGATCTTCACTCGAAGTGAGCTCATCACCTTCTCGTGAAGACGAGAACCGACTACCGCACCACATAACTCCAGTCGCGGAATTGTCGTAGGCTTGATGGGAGCAACTCGACTCTTTGCCATTAACAAGCGAGCCATGTACTCACCCTTAGCATTAACACTGCGAATGTAGACGCAAGCACCGTACGCGGACTCAGACGCGTCTGTGAAAATATGGAGTTCTAACTCCGTAAATGAATTGCAGACTACAAGTCGCGGAATGCGAACATGATTTAAAAGAGGTAAAGATTTAATAATAATCTCCCATTGTTTACAAATCTCATTAGGTAATGGTTGATCCCATGATAATTTATCTAACCACATTTTCTGTAGCAAGATCTTCATAGTAATAACAATAGGACCTAACAGACCTAAGGGATCAAAGATTCGCGCAATAACGGATAACAAGTCACGCTTTGTGTACCTAGTCGAAGATTTAGTCAGACCTATAGGAAACCCTATCTCATCAGTGCCGATATGCCAACAGAGACCAAGCAACTTTTCTGGCTCATTTTGTCCAATGTTCAAATCGTATGACGCAGGGACAGCATTCGACAATAATTGAGAATAATTTGACTTCCACTTTCTCAATGGCATACATGCCGACGCAAGCGCTTTGGTGACTTCAGTGCGAATGAACTTTACTTCATCTAAGTCATCCCCTCCGGTCAGCAAGTCGTCGACATAGAAGTCATGTTGGATGATTTCCGATATCTTAGGGTTCCTACAGTCGAGTCCTACTTGTTTAAGGCATCGTGTCGCAAGGAATGGCGCACTGGCCGTACCGTACGTGACGGTGTTTAATTGATAAACATTAATAGGATCACTAACATTATCACGCCAAACAATCTGTTGTAAATATCTGTCCGACGGGTGGACGACTATTTGTCTATACATCTTCTCCACATCCGCAGATAAAACATACTTGTGGACTCTAAAGCGAAGAAGTATAGACAATAGACCGTCCTGTACGGTTGGCCCAACCATCTGTAGGTCATTAGAGGACACTCCCGTCGAAGTAGAAGCACTAGCGTTGAAAACAACACGAAGTTTGGTCGTGGTACTCGACTCGCGTAAAACTCCCATATGTGGAATAAAATAACCCAAACATAAATTAGGTTTATTAATTTTTGTCATATGACCAAGTAACTCGTATTCTGACAAAAAGTCATGATACATTCTACTAAAGTTCGTCTTAACCTTTAATTTACGCTCTAAAGAATGTAAACAATGTGTGGCTTTATTAAAAGAATTTCCTAAAATTGAAGGATCTTTCTTAAGGGGGATGCGAACACAAAAACGACCATCAGACAATCGTGTCGTATTTGTAACGAAATTGTCTTCACACAATTTCTCTTCAGGCATATAAGAATTGGAAGACTTCGCATTCACCTCCTCTAATTGCCAAAACTTTGTCAATTCTGACTTGAGGTTTTCCCAGTCACCATCGCTGTCGGCAACCATTTTAGACATATTGCACTTTACGTCATTCGTCAGCAGTGAGATAGTATTCTGAGTAATTGGACCGGAAACTATCCATCCTAGACGGGTTTCACATAATATTGGTTTCCCGGTACCTAACTTTAGTCTTTGAGATCCTAACAAATCCCAAAAAAGATCAGCGCCGATTAAAATATCAACATCGGCAGGGTTATAAAAAGTAGGATCAGCTAAAGTAATATTCGAGGGAAAGTCGAAATCAGAAATATTTATCTGACGACACGGAACACTACTCGTAATGAACGGAAGAACAAAACAATTTAGTTCGAATACAAAGCTATCATCTAATGGCGTACCCTTAACCCGACATATTTTACCTACGTGCGAAGTGACGTTATTGATTCCAAGGATTGATCTATCTACCTGGCTAGTTTTTAAGTTAAGTTTATTGCACAACCTATCTGTTATGAGTGAAGACGTGCTACCACTATCGAGCACCGCGCGAGCGAGATGCACACACCCATTGTGGTCTCTTAATTTGATCAAAGCGGTTGATAACAACACATCTCGTTGCGTATGACCACACGGAGATGCAATGTTTGCGGATAAAGCTACGTTATTCGTTTCAGTCGTAGCAGACAAGTTATTCATCGAATTACCACTAGGTGTATTCGATACAGTGCCATTAGAATGTACGTGAACTAATGTGTTGTGCCTACGTTTGCATAGTTTGCAGCCTGGTTTTTTACATTTGTTAGCATAGTGTCCGGAACGAAAACAGTTAAAACATACCTTATAACTAGGTAATGATTTGAGACGGTCATCGTTACTCAATGCGAGAAACTGTGGACAATTATTTAATGTGTGATCGTTGTTATTACATTTAGGACAAGGTTTAGAAGCTGAGTCAGTGCTAGAATTGATAGGAGATTGTGCTACCATTGACTTGATCTTAGGACCTGATTTACCTGGTGATTGCGAATAATGATTGCGGGGGAGTTCCAGGGTCTCGATGAGGTCGGCTCGATTGCGTAAGAATTGCATAAATGCGTTAAACGTGATTAAGCCATCCTTGTCTATCCTACCTTTGCACTCCTCCCACTCACGATAGGTTTTTTGATCAAGTTTTCGTGTGACAATGTAGATTAAAAGTGTATCCCAGTGTTTCACAGGCTCCCCTAATGACTCTAAAGCTCGCAAGTCTTTATTTAACTGATCGATCAAATTCTTAATGGCAACAGAAGATTCTTTTGTAATTGATTCAATAGTAAATAATGAACTTATATGATTCTGAACCAGTAATCTTTTGTTGTCAAACCGATCACATAACAATGACCATGCCACAGAGTAATTACTTGAAGAAAACTCAATGGATTTGATAACTATAGCAGCTGTTCCCTCAAGTGATGCTCGCAAGTAGTGAAACTTATTGATTGCGTCTATGTCATCATTACAATGAATTAGGCTAGTAAAGGTGTCGCGGAATTCAAGCCAATTACAATATAATCCGCTAAACTTTGGTAACTGAATCGTTGGCAATTTAACCGGCTGCTTTATGCTAACACGAGTACTTTTACAACTTTCCATCGATTTATTATCTTTATTGTAGTCAGTCAGAATATTCTGGGCTCTAGATAAGGTTTTATAATAAATAGACTCAAACTCGGAACGCTGAGAATATTGTAAGTTGATGTCGTCAACAATGCATTCTAGACGTAACTGTACCTCATCATACTGCTCATACAACGCCTCTATCTTGCCCATGCGCAACTGCAACTCGGACACATCACAGCTAGATAGCTCCTTGTCCTTGAATGAGTCCAGAAAATTGAGGAAACTAGTCAAGCGACCTTTGAAGCTGCCTCGCTTCTTAATTAAATCCTTTTCCTCAGACATTCTGGGAGACGAGTGTTGTCAACCTGGCATTGATACAGGAATATAAAAATTAAAACAACAATATAATTTCAATAATTATACGCCTAGCTGTAGTCTATGCCCTTTCTGACTGCTAACTATAATTTATAACAATGACTTGTACTAATATCTAACACTCAAATATTTTTATTATGTCAAGATACTTGTTAAAAATTAATACCACTGTTAAGTAGTTATGTAATTAGTTACAGCTTAATATAATGTAAGTTTAATAATGTAGCAAAATAGCTAACTATACTGTTAAAAGTATGAGTTTAAACTTAACATTGCTGTTGAATAAAATACTAATCACAATGCAACAAAGTACCTAATGATTTTACTCAAACACAATATAATTGGTAATTTAATAAAATAGTACTGACCTTAGTATGACTACTTATATATACTACCTGAGTGTTGGGTGACGATATTAGCGTAATTATAACTGTACACCACTAACTAACTTGCTTGAAATCAATCCAGTTCTCCAGCAGTGAACTCATGAACCTCCATTCAGCGTGGAAGTCAGTCTCTATTCTTTTTCTTGAAAATAATCGCTGATCTTCTTAATTATATTTCATCCGGCTCGAAGGACCATGTGCGAGAATTATGGGTATTCTGATGAAAATCAATGACTGGATGCTCAATGCAAATTAGTTTTTTAATAATTTTCGGTGTGAACAATATATTTTACACAAAACAAGTGAAGACAAGTGACAAATAGAAGTGTCATATTTTTTCATATAATTTAGGAAGCTTGCAAGAAGGTTTTATCTCCAACAGCTACTAAGTGAACCTATCAATAAAAAAAAAGCATTCATCATCATCTTTCTGCACTTGTCACACTTTTTTCTTCAGTTCTGTCTTGTCACCCGTCATGCTATCACTAACTTCCTTTTCATTAATATCACTCTTCACACGATCCACGATGGATACTGCTGCATAATCATAGTATTCCTTGTCTCACAGGATAGGCATTTTTGATAATGCCTGTAAACTGACACGCTATCACTAACTTCCTTACAGACATAATCAGCCTTATAATACTCCCACTGCTGGGTATCAAGCCTCCTCTCTGGGAGAGGGAATGGGCCGTAATCCACCACGCGGGTCCAGTGCGGTATATGTCACACACATGTCTTAAATTTTTGGATTCTAGACCATGCCAGTTTTTTCAGGATATTTTCCTTCACCGTATTGAGAGCAGTAGTTATGAAATAAATTCCTTTTAAAATTACTTGATTCCTTGCTCTCATTCAAAGTAAAAAAAATCTTACAGTATTTGAGATTTCTATCTAAATCGAATCGTCAAAACATCTAATTTATTCAATAACCTTGTGTAAGGTTAGTGATGCGTTATCGACCTTCAAAGGGTTTCAAATTGAGGCGGAACTAAGGAGTACTTTTTACAAAACAGCTACAGTACGTATCGTGTAACGCAAAATTACTGCTTACAAAGTAAACTTCACGCCTATCAACTATTAGGTATGCGTGTAGCAGAATGGTTTCATTTGGATGCACACAGGCCACAGACTAAAACCACAAAACGCAGCCACCGATCTATTTCCATTAGTTCTCATACATTTTATATGGATTCGCCGCATACAATTACGCTAGTGGTGGCGACCATGCTACAATTAGTCGCTGAACGCTTCTTGTAGTTATCGTCCACTATACCCCACATCTCTCTTCCTTCGCTGTAGTTAACCATTTCAAATTAAAAGTAGGTACGCGAGTAAAGTTTTTTAACGTTTATTGAAAAATGGACATTGATGTAGAATCATTTATATCAGAAATCCAAGCCCGTCAAACATGGCTTAAAATAAGCAGCCACTAACCACAAGTGTCCACTAGCGAACACAAGTGTGTCTTGTGCGGCAGTTAGCTGTGGCCCGTGTGCCAGGCTTAGCTGAATTGCTCGATACCCACATTATAGGAACACCCACTAAAGATTCTTAGACAGTGACTTGAGAATCATCAACGAAATAATTATTATCGTTACCAACACCAGATACATTATACAGGCCTGTTGGTCTAGTGGTTAGTGGCCCTGACTGCTATGCCGGAGATCGTGGGTTCGATCCCCACCCAGGACAAATGTTTATGTGATGAGCATGATCATTTGTTCTGTGTCTGGGTGTAGTTATCTATAATATGTATGTATTTAGAAATATATAAGTATGTTTATCAGTTGTCTAGTACTCATAACACAAGCTCTGCTTAGCTTGGGACTAGACGGCGTTGTGTGACAGTTGTGGAATGTTACATTATAAAAAAAAAAAATATTGACAATATTCTTTCTCTGCACTAAAAAAAAAGCTGTTTAAAAAGCCATTAAGCTTGAAGTTTCTGTATCTTCTGCTAGTAATTGCTCACAAATTTTTTTAAAAATATAAATATTTCAAATTAAATACCCATTTCAATTATGAAACATTTTATAACACACCTGAAAATCTACAAGTGTTTTTTCTTTAGTTTAAAACACTTCTTAACTTTGAACTTACGACCTAAAGAGTAGCAGGTACGATTAAACATTAACTAACATGGTCTTGGATTGGAACCAATGTGACCTCCTCCACCACCATCCAGTCGTCGACGGCGCGCACTGTTCCCGCGCGCCTCAAGGAGTTGTCAGCAACAGCAGGGACCCCGCCGGGTCGAAGCCTACTGGGGCCAAGGTTATTCGAAAGGGCGCTCGAGCCCCGGTATGAAGGCTAGAAGGAACGGGGTGGGTCTTTTAGTCAGTAAGAGTCTGACATTATCCCCCGCTCCGCCCAAGAGCGGGGGATGTCAATGCATGATTTTTCCAACCATAAAAAAAAACCATAATTCTGAAGCCTGGCAAGAATGTCAATCGGGTTTCTGACTACCGACTGTCAAAGATCTAGCCGCGACTGACAGTCACAAGAAGAATCTCGATGTCATAAATATACCCATCTGTGGGCCGACCTTGGCCGTGATAATAATATGCTGATTTTTACACGGAAGGAAGATGATTAACCAGTGAACTGAGTTTTAATTTATCTAGAAGTTTTCAAGGTCAGCCCGCATATAGGTACCTACAATCTACAGACAAGCAAATTGAGGAATTAAGTTTTTATAGTTTTTGGTAGAGATAAGTTGTGATAGAGTGCATTTATTTCTTAATGAGGAAATAATGTACACTAGGTATAATTAGGTAGTACTTGAATATAATAATAATATTCCACAACTATCACACCACGCCGTGTAGTCCCTAGCTAAGCAGAACTTGTGTTATGGGTACTAGACAACTGATAAACATAATTATATATTTCTAAATAAATACATATTATAGATAAATTACACCTAGACACAGAACAAATGATCATGCTCATCACATAAACATTTGTCCTAGGTGGGAATCGAACCCACGACCTCCGGCATAGCAGTTAGGGCCACTAACCACTAGACCAACAGGCCAGTCTAATTGTTTGTTTCAAAAAGTAACTTTACCCAAAACCACAATCAAGTTCGAAACTTTTCATATCTGGTGGAAGGAGCAACTGTCAAATAACAGTATAAAGATGCAGATACTGAAATATGACGTCACCGCTATTAGTTTACGTGTGCCCAAAAGAGATAGTGAGATATTCCCATCACGCTCCCACTCTTCCTCAAAACAAAATTTGAAATGCTATTTTGCTGCTTCGTTTAATAACTTATTTTGATGCAGATTTCAGAACAAGATTTCTTTTTAGTACTATTTTGTTGTTTAGTATAAAATAATAGTCAGCTTTTTAATATTCCCACTGCTGGGACTCAGGCCTTCTCTTTAGGAGAGGGAATAAGCCGTAACCCACCACGTGAGCCCAATTCGGGTTGGTGAATGTAACATGTCTTCGAATTTTTGGGTCTAGGACATGCCGGTTTCTTCACGATGATTTCCTTCACCGTTGATTATATAAAAATAAGCACTTGCCAATAATGTTGGTAACAGAAAACACCCAAACGTGACATTTTGGAAAAAAAATTGGTCCTTGTTTAACACAAAACACCATTAAATACATGACAGCCGGATCTTATATATATCACAAACGATTCGAGACATTAACATAAAACTAATAAGTCTCTGCGTGCCTAATTTGAAATGCTTAGTTAATCCAATCACGTTTTGTGAGGAAATCAATATCTTCTGATGTCTGACTGACATTGAAGCCCAGAGCCTTTTCAAATTAAGCTCAAACACTAATTAGAGAATATAAAGATATAGATTTATATTTAATATGATTTCATTTGATTAAATGATACATAATGATGATTCATATCAAAACTAGTTTGGAATTAATGAACTTGATTACCTCAGATGTTGCTCTATTTCTATTAGTTAAATGTCATGTTATTTTGTTGTTATTATTTATACACCGCTAAATTTTAATCGTTTTAATCCCGTGGAGAGTTGATCCCGGCACTCGCTCAGCTGACGTTTTTTTAAGAAATTAATTTCGTACATGCGTAAATTAATACAAGTTTTGAAAAAATGCTACTTTATTTTTTAATTTTATCTTTACAAATCGATAGTGTTTCCTGTACCGGATCGACCCTTCACGGGATTAAAACGATTAAAATTTAACGGTGTAGACTGGGCTTAGAGAGGTGTTGTGTTCTGTCTAAAAAAAATCGTATAACAAAGTCGACTTGCCCTGACTTCGCACGGGTGCGATTTAGTTACATAATGTGATGTTTCTTATACTATGTCTATACTCCGAACCACCGGGTGTAGGGCGATGCACCACCGCTACAATGTAGATATCCCACCAACTCACAAAACGTTTTGGGAACACATTCATTGTGGGGTTTACTTTACAGAAAATCCCTGCACCTCTATTTGGCTTCATCCCTGCTGGGCCCCTACGGTTTTGCTGACATTATTCATTACTCGTTGTCTACAAGCAAGCACCTACTATGGCTGGTTGCCAGGGTCAAGGTCGTGACGACTGGGGCATGATGATGTTTGTTCCCTCACGCGTGCGACCGTCTCTTACATTACTACTTTGCAAGAGGCAACCACCTGCCATTTTTTCTCGCTCCAGGATTCAGCATTCATTCAGGACCCAGGGTTCGGCGCAAGAGGTCTCCACCGCCGATCACCTCCACGAGGACACAGCGTTGCTCCGCCATGCAGGACTCATCTCCACTGTCTGCTTCACCGTTTTATATAATTAAGAGGCTCTATTTCCATTCGAGCATCGTCAACATCGAGCATGGTTTAAAAGCTTGTTACTTCATCTAACGCAATCCAATGCGATGATTGACGAAGAGGGAACGCAAAAAATAGAGATGTCTGAAAACTCTGTAGGCATTCTGTAATTCCGTGATTTACTTGAAAATTTCACAAAACTTGTTCCAAGAAATATGTGTTTTATTTTAAACCTTTAAAAGTTTTTGAAAAATGTTGTCGTTATTCATAATGTTGATTAAATTCATAAGGCTTCTATTGATATTTTTGAGCAAATTATGAAGTTTTCATGCAAAATAGCGGATTTTCAGAGATCTTGTACTGGATTAGTTTTACATTTTATAAATTGATTTCAATAGAAGCCTAGCTAAGAACCACAAAACACTGTGTTTCTAAAATATCTAATGAAAAATGTCTAATAACACCATAATCGCGTAACAGTGGTTGTATGAAAAACAGTAATAATAATAATAATAATGTGGACTGTGGACTCGGCTGTCATTGTGCCGATTGTTGTGACCGCTAATGGCCGTATAGCCAAAAGCTTCGACGACCATCCGTCGAAGCTATCGTTGCACGGGTGGATCAAGGGCCTGATACAGAAGGCAGTACTCCTCGATACGGCTCGCATTGTGTGGAGGTTCCTGCCTCTGCAGCCCTAACCACCGGTAGCTTGGACCCTGCTCCCGACACCGGTGGATAACTATATTTTTATATTTTTAAATGTTTTTTTTTTCTTTTGTATAATTTCGTTAAAAAATATTTAAAAATGTAATTTTATATGTTAAAAAATTGAATAAAGAGAATAATAATAATGTAATAAATATGTTAAAATGTATAATAAAGGAAATAATAATAATATATTCCACACAACTATCACACAACGCCGTCTAGCCTCAAGCTAAGCAGAGCTTGTGTTATGGGTACTAGACAACTGATAAACATACTTATATATTTCTAAATACATACATATTATAGATAAATCAACAGTGAAAATGTATGTCGAGTTGCATCCCCTTACATATAATACACGGTCACGAACAAGTCGGTACAATTTTAGTGTTCAATGAGTTTATGAATTTCCATAGAAAAAGAAAGCATAAGGTTACTAAGACCAAGTAATTATAATGTTGATGTAACTCCTAACGCGTAACCGGTATCAGCACGAGCGATAGTTACGGTAATTTAAACAACTATAATGAATCGCATCGTCTGATCACCATCAGAATATTATGTCTGCCATATTGTCCGTCTGTCACAATGGTTATTGTTATCTCTGAAATTCAACGTAAAGATAACAGGCTTTCTCGTCATTAAAATTCGGAAAATGAATTTTATTATCTTACTCT
The DNA here is from genome assembly GCA_929112965.1 of Mythimna albipuncta. Lineage (NCBI taxonomy): Eukaryota > Metazoa > Arthropoda > Insecta > Lepidoptera > Noctuidae > Mythimna > Mythimna albipuncta. Next base: position 32,736,863 of record OV815959.1, read on the forward strand.
TCTAGTTGATATTCCCAGCGGCTTCGCCCGCGTGATATTGATTTTGTGTCAACGGGAAGTACCCTATGAATTTCGATCTTTGAGAATATCAAAATATACGTTTTTTAATATAAATATCAAAATTTCCATACAACGTGGCAATGCCGCCAGTCTTTTGGGCACATTACCAGTCGACAGCGATGTGGAAGAGTTTTTTGACGCCATATTTTAGATAGTGTATTTTAGCGTAGGGTTTTATTATTTATTTATTTTGTAATTTACTGTAATTATAGTTATTAAATTGTTTATAAGTGTAAATAAAATAAATTCGTAGATTGATTCCTATTAGATATAAATTTTGAAATATACGTTTTTTTGCGACATTCATAAACGGCCGTATCTTTTATATTCGTTAACTTAGAAATTTGTTTTTTTCACAGTTTGAAGGGACTACAGACTTGAGTATATGGTTTTGATTTCAACTCGATACCTTCAAGCGTTCTTGAGATAAAAGGTCTTGACAGACAGACAAACGGACAGCAATGTGATCCTATAAGGGTTCCGTTTTATCCTTTTGAGGTACGGAAACCTAAAAAAACATTAAAAAAAATACCAACGAATTGAGAACCTCCTCCTTTTTTTGGAAGTCGGTTAAAAAGAAACTCGTGTGCTATTCCTGTGGGTTTACCATAATGTTTAAAGTATGATTGTTTTAATTTTGTTTTCGTATGGGTAGGAGATGGCGCTAGACAATCTGTATAGCTCTGTCTCTTACCCACACTAAAATAAGATTAAAACAATCTTACTTTAAACGACATGGTCTAGGTCCTGGACTTGGTCTAAACGTGTATTATGCTTACTTTAACAGAAGCTGTCAAAAACAATTTTTGCGTCTCAGTAAAGTTATCTGATTTTTGAAGACTCAGCGGCCAAAAAATAGGACCGGTCGTTGTAGCGACACTTGGTGGAGGCCTAAGTTCCACAGCAGACTTCTTTTGGCTGAAATGTTGATACCAATAAGATTTATTCTATTTTTAAAACTATAAGAATTTTTTTTTTTTTTCATGAGAAACCATCTGGGTAACAGTAGTGTCAGGCTTTTACTGACTACAAGCCAGAATTCCTTCAGTTACCCCAGTGTTCCGTACTGCGTGGGCTGCGGTAATCCGTCAATAATTTATAAGAAACGAGCTCGTTAACTAGGCTTTTCTCCTGTGGCCTATGATGGAGAAGCTGAGAATTTTGTCGAGATGAGAAGCAACTTACTGCACACGGTGATATTGCAGCTACTACTGTACTGCAATCCACCACGTGGGCCCAGTGCTGGTTGTTCAGCGGGCTGTACTGTTCAGAATAAAGTTTTCTTTTTAGGGGTTTACAAAAAACATTTTTTGATAATGTCAATAATTTTGGATATAATCGCTCCAAAAAAAAACAAAGTTCCCCCCCCCCCCCCCCACTAACTTTTGAACCATAAGTTTAGAAAATATGAAAGAACAGTTTTTGTACAAAAAAGACAAAAAGGTTGTACAAAATAATTTCTGGACTAAGTTTGTAGTATAATCGTATATGCAAGCATTTTTTAAACTCATAAGTGAGAACACTTATTTTGACGGACGGGAAACTACGGAACCCTACACTGAGCGTGGCTCGACACGCTCTTGGCAGGTTTTTTCAATCTTCCTACAATTACCTTTTATAAACATTCATAATTTGACGTCACGGTTGAGCGATCGGCTGCTGCACTGCGTGTTGCGAGCTCAATTCCCGCACAGAACAAATATTTATATGGCCTGCTGATAAGTGTTCAGGATCTGGGTATCTTGTGTATGTGAGCTTATAGGATTATGAACTCACTACGATACTGGCCAGGCACGATACAGGCAGATTTGTTCCTGAAAATTTTCTTAGTAGGGTGAAGTTTTTTTAACAAAAAAAAAAAAAACACGCGCCACCGGTACATGTTGGACATCCCACCCATACGTACAAAGCATTTTGGGAACACATTCATTATGCGTACAGCTAAGGAGTCGAATTCCTGACGGGGTCTGTGTTTCCTGATAGCTATAACTTAGGGTTCTTGAAGTCAAGAGTGAATACGTTGCTTTTAGACAAGCGTGCTCCATCGTCGGCCACATCATTGCTGTCCATCAAGTGAGATAGTGGTCAAACGCGAGCCTATCCATAGTAAAAAAAACACAGATCTACACTTTGTTCTTGATTTTCCCTTCTCGATTTTTCTACAAAGAACGTAATATTAACTCCAACGTAGTGGCCTTCAACTTGGAGATTTATTTTTATTCATAGAGATACCTTTGCTAAGGTCAGCAGGTAATAATAAGATTAGAGCATATTACAGTTATGTAAATGCTAAGGCGTTACAACCTTGGACTTGAGGCATTTTGTTTTAACATAAGAGAGTAGGAAAGATAAAGTATTTGCTAAGAACAAGAAAGCTACTGTTATTTGCTATAACACTTCTGCTACAGCTTTAAATCTATTAAGACAGAGAGAATTAACCTGCAGAAAGCTCTCAAAATAGGTGTCTAAGTTTTGTAATCCGTTGCTATGTTTTTTAGCACCGTTTTGTTGATTTTTTCACGAATTCGTCAATCCCAGAGCTTCCAAAGAGGCAGTGCCGATTTCTTTCAGCTACACCACATGAGGAAATAAACCGTGTGTGTCACTGTAGGCTTGTTTTTTAACTGACAGAGAAAAAAAAAATCCTTCGCTGAAGTAAATGACAGCTTGAACTCTACTTTTTCGTAAAATTTATAAATGTTATCGTATTTCGCAAACAATACTACAGCTTTCACATCATTAGGGTGTTTTCGAATTCAATTTGCTGTTCCTGTAAACATATACACGTATGATTCGAACATTAATTGCTACGTGTTATTCAGCGACACGTATTGGTAATACGTAGAGTTAGGTAAATCATAATATTGGTTACAAAACAACACTCATATTGAATTTAGTATTTCGTTGTTTCTAGAAAATTCTTTACTATTTTTTTACGTGTGTGAAATTGCAACAATTACGTATTTTACAGAGTTTTTATTTTTACCATAGTCGGCCTTATAATGTTCCCAAAGTTGGGACTAAGACCTCCTCTCTGGGAAAGGGCCGTTATCCACCACACAAGCCCAGTGTGGGTTAGTTTTATTATTAGTTGCAAGACTTTCATTTATTCTTGTAATTATTTCTTGAACTACTATGAAGATTGTGTGAAAGTCACAGCATCTAGTATTAATAAAACATACACTGAAATATGTTTTCATTGAAAGCTACTTTTGAATTGCCAAGGCCTTGCAAGTTAGTCCAAAAGTTGTAATTACGTCTGGCAATAAGCTTCAAGAGCTTATTACACCTGTCAAATAATTTGTAGATGACTGTACAATTTAATTATTTTGTTTTTCAAACTATAAAACATTGTATAATAGCTAGGTAGGTACCTATGTATTGATTAATAAATGAAGATGAAACTAAGATTTAAAAAACTCAACACGGCTTTTCTTATCAAAAGTTAAAAATACTGTCAACCAACTCAACAAGTCAACCAAGGCCTTGTTTTAAAAAACACCCGCCAGGTACCTAAAATTCAAATTTTAAAAAAGTAACAAAGACTAACCTCCATTGTTTCATAAGTCACAGTAGACGTCTCCACATATCGCATTCATTCCACGCGGGGGCCATTACTACGCTCAGCGCATACCAACACGCGACAAGAAACACTCCAGTAAATACAAAAAAAAATATTTTATTACAATACTAATTTATAATTAAATACTTAAGCTAATTTATCACTTTAAATGTTAACTTCGTTTCCGTGGGGGATTACATTATCTTTCTCGGTTGCGTCTTCCTTGTCAGAGGGAGTCGTCGGCTCTTTTCGTTCTTCGTCTTCGGCAGCAGTCGTCAAGGCAGGAGAAGCAGTCGGTTTCTCCACTTTTTCTTCTTTGTATGGCTTTCCTGTCTCCACAATGGGCACTTCCCTATCGACCTCCTTCGCTTTCTCGGCGATATAGCTGACTGGAGCAGTGACGATCAGGTTTCCGTCAGTGGACAGTTCAGCGGTGACATCGGCGCCACTGGAGTTCGACGGTAACGTGTACGTGTGGAAGAACTGGCTTGCGAAGATGTCACGGTCGTCTTGCTTGGCCTCGTGTGAACCCTGGATGAAGATGAAGTCGCCCTTCACCTTGACTTTCAGGTCGTCTTTCTTGTACTCCTTAACGTTCACAATAACTTGGAACTTGTCATCATCGGCGATGATTCTGGGTCCGATGTCGGCGAACGTCGGGAACAGTTTCCATAGAGGGGCAAACAGGTTTCCGAAAATCGGGAAACCGAGCCATGGGCTTTGGCTTTCGAAGTCTTCACTGTATATGGAAGTGATGGGCTGCGGCGCCGGCTGCTCAGTGACCGGCACGGCGGCTGCCGTCGCTAGGATAGCGCATACCGTAAACAATCGCGGCGAGAACATATTGACGTGTGCACTCGTTGGTGATGCAACTAGAACTGAGGCCGCCGCGGGTCGCTTAGGCTATATAGCAATGGTGGGGCAGGGGGGTGCGTAAGCGCATCGCGGCGGTGACGATAGAGTTGTAATGTAAATACGGCAGTAGGTACAAACAGGACAGACGGAATGAGTTTACCTTTGATTCATGTTCAAGTTTGGAAACATTGATGTTTCGAAAGCATATTAGGAAAACATTTACGTTTTGCTAGTCAGTTCTAAGTACCTGAAGATGGCAGTGAAGTTGACAACAGTCTGTAAGCTTATCGTCTTTTACTTATCAGATGAGATTTAATACATCAAAATTTTTCTAATAATATAAAGAGGTTTAAAATTTTGAAGAAGTACGTACGATTGATAACGACATTATGATTTTTTAATCCCGAAAAAAAAAAACAAATCCTGTTAGATTTGATGAAATTACGTAAGCCAGGAGTAAAGCCGAATAAAAACTATAGTCAATATATATCGGGCATATAGAACATAAAAGATTTACATTTTGGAATTTTCTTTAACCTTTTGAATACCGTAATTAGAGACCCAATAGAAAGACAATGAGAGGACGAACGCTTGGGGTTTAATGAATTAAGGCAAGTTCAAAAAAATATATAAAGCTTAGTATAGAACTCTTGATTTGTTAGTAGTACACCGTAGACTACTCCATGTATTATTTCAAGTTCTTACGAACCATCCTAAGGTTTTCTGGTAGATATCGATATCAATGATAAGACCTATAGATTTAAGTTAATGTGCAATGTTAATGGTGAGGCGCACTAGAACCTATTCATTCAAGCCTTGAATACACCTGAATTAATCAGACTGGAAGACCGCAGCAAGCAAATTGTTCCAGTACTTTTTTTGGTGCACAATAAAGTTTATTGTATTATATTTTGATTATTATTTGACATTTAAACAATATAATTTTATATAATTTTTTTTTTGTTTTGTGAATATAATGTAATTTGCATGTCCCTGCGATGGTAAAATATGGAGGGGCTCAATATAATTATAAAAAAATCGTGTATGTAGTACTATGTATCAATTACCCCTATTTGCAAACCAATTACGATTTATGATTTATTCCATAAAATATTTAGATACATTTTGGAATTTCTTTTTAAGCAAGCTTTAAAAAAAAATTCAAAGCTCCGTAGGCAGAATACTCTAACTAAACTGTCGCATCTGTTTAATATCAAAACAAACCATTCTTTGACGTGAAGCTTGACCTTGTAATGCCGGCTTCTAGACTGATCTCAGCTGAATTAGCTCGTCGGCACGTAACAATGAATTAAGCGTGCTCTAACACTTCCGATGTTACATCGAAGAATGCGGAGTTGTCAGCACTTTATTGTGCTGACCGTACTTTTCTTTATTTGTCAGTGATTAAGTTTTTTTCGCGGCGTCGCCTTCCATAGTCTATAAAAAAAGGAACTCTGTATTTTACTAGGGTCGTTTAAATAAGCAGTCTAATAGTTTTGAAGAAAAACTTTACCCTTACCCTGGTACCCTCGATACAGGAGTATAGCTCGCAGGACAGATAGGTAGTCAATGGGGACGAAAGGTTCTAGATTGGCGACCACGTATCGGAAGACGCAGCGTTGGAAGGCCTCTAACAAGTTTGACCGATGAAACAAAGAAAGAAAACTATTTTATTTGGCATACAAACTCGTAGATACACACAATGTAGTAACATGTAGACACTAGTGATAAAAAAGAGACAACTGACAATGTGTGTCTCATGGCGGCGCCACAAATCTGATGACCTGGTGAGGATCGCAGGAATCCGACGGATGTGAGACGCACAGGATCGGTCATTATGGCGACACTTACGGAAGGTTTATGTCCAACAGTGGACGTCTTTCGGCTGAAATTATAATGATAGCTACGAGTGATTTTTAATTTTCTGGAGTCATTTCTTATTTTTTTTTATTATTATTGATAGGCTCGCGTTTGACCACCATCTCACCTGATGGTAGGTATTTAGTTATAAGACCGGATACTTAGTACTTCTATTGGAGTAATTTCTAATTATATTCCAATATCGTAATATTTTATGTCAAGGTTCAATTACTTCTCCTGCGCTAGGGTGGAGCGGAGAAGGCTTGACAGACTTTAAGTGACTAAACCCGCCTGCATAAGGATACAGGTGGGTTCAAGGGAGCTACTCAAGGCAGTTGTCCATTGCGCTCCACGACCATGGTTGCCCTTTCAAAAATACCTGTGACTCTACCAGTCCGATGCCCTACTGGACTCCTATGACAACTCTTTGAGGCGCGTGTGGGACTGTAGCGCCGTCGATGACTCGGGCTCGGTCATTACTGGACGGCCGGACGGCGTGCTACATATTGCTCGTCGTCTACTAACCCGCGCCCATAGTAGTCGGGTATCGCCCTGCGACTTTCGACTCCTGTATTGTGAGTGCGTTCATAGTAGACATATTCCGTTACCAAAGCCAGAGAGAAAATATTAATTTTGTTTGAATTTATGTTTTAATTTTGTTTACCGTTTTTTAATTAATTGAACCCTAATTTTAATTTATTTTATGTTAATTTGATTTATTTAATTTGATTTTAATTTATTTAATTTAATTTTAATTTATTGTATAATATACTGAAAGTGTCCTATTAGTGTTAATTTTGGTAATATATTAATTTATTTGATTTTAATGTATTATTTGCGTTGCAATGTGTTTTGATGTTGTGTAAATGGGTATAATTGACCTGAATAAAAATTATTATTATTATTATAAACATATAAAGTCACATATACAAGACATCCAAGCCCGGGACAACTATCTGTAGGACATACAAATACCTATTTGTTCCGCGCGAGAATCAAACCTGTGACACGCAGAGCAACAATCAAACGCTTAACTACTGTGCCATAAAATAACCTTTTAACTAAAAAGTATTTTTTTGAAATACTCGTACCTCCTTCAACAGACATACAAACCATTTTTCCTATTTAGGTATATTGTCAATTGAGATTATGGTTTGTGAATAATCATGCACATTACGTGATATTGTTTAACTTTTAGAAATGATTTCAATAGAATATATTGTTTTAAAAATTCTTGGTTCGATACTTTTGAATCAAAACAAATAACATTTCCAAACAAATATTCAGAAAATGCTTTGTTCCGTAACTAACAAGATAAAGACTAGTCTTACACGCGGTTTTACTCTCTAGAAATCATACATTTTCCAGGACGTTTATTTTATTTTATTTTTTTAGGTGGGAAAATCATCTAAGGATATCTTCCACTCTTAGGTGGGGCGAAAGGGTGTGTCAGACTTTTACTGACTAAAAACCCACTCCTGTTCCTTCGTTGCCTTTTAAACCAGAGCCGAGTTTTCCTTTCATAAGCAAACCATTGGCCCCAGTAGGCCTCGACCCTGCTGGGCCCCTACGGTTTCCTGACATCACCTTGAGGCGCTCGTGGAACACTACTATATTTTCCAGGATCGAATAGCTTATGAAGATTTGGCCCCTATCGATAGTGTAGTTATGTATCAAAATTTCCGCAATTGGAAATTTCCGCGGAATTGCGAAATTGCGGAACCAATTACTTTTTACAAGCACAAAGATAAGCGGTAATCAATTATTTTTTAAATATAAATAATAAAAACCCCGGCCAAGTGTGAGTTGGGCTCGAGCACCATTATCTATACAACATTAGACACTATATTGTAACCTATATGATCTTTCAACAAACAATAGAAAAACTCTCGTCGTGACTTAAGAACGACTAACTAATTTAATTCATCTTTCTATACTTTTTAGACGGTTCTTCTGGAAAGAAAAATTAACAAAGTTTCAGAAAATTCAACGACTGTTGTACTTTTACGCGTTAAAGTTCAATCATTTTATAATATGCGGGCCGTAAGGGGCGAAATCTGTGGTAGAACTTAGCTGTTCCGTGGGACTTAGCATAGCATAGTCGGCCTTATAATCCCACTGCCGGGATTCAGGCTTCCTGTCTAGGAGAGGGAATGGGCCGTAATCCACCACGTAGGCCCAGTACGGGTTGGTGGATGTCACATGTCTTCGAGTTTTAGGTTCTAGGGCATGCCCGTTTCCTTACGATGTTTTCCTTCACCGTTTTGAGAGCAGTGATGATGAAATAAATTACACAAAGTAATGCGCCTGACTGTGTTTGAACCTGCGACCTACAACTCGTAAGTTGGGGCCGTTACCACTCGGTCACCACTTGACTGCTCCCACAGAACCTAGGTATTATTTTAAATACCAGAAGATCTAAAACAGATGTCATATGTAGTCTACCAGAAAAACTCAATGTTATAAGTACACTTATGTAAAGTAATCTACAGCAGAAGTAACAAAATCCAAGGTCATTTTAAGCCACAGACAGCTATTTGTACGGCTTCTTGATGATACAACGGTTATTGATGTTTGAAGCCTATCATAGTACGTATGCCTACTGAAAAGTGTTCCTAATAATTAACATCGTTAAAAATAAGGACTACTTTTTGAAGAAGAACTTAGTGAAAAAGTGCCTACAAGGCTTTTTGGGAATGGGATCATTATGCGTACAGCTAAGGATTGGAATCCCTTGCCGGAGTCTGTGCTTCCTGAAAGGTCTTTAAGTCCACCACCATATACCCACCCATTCGTACAAAGCGTTTTAGAAACACATTCATTATGCGTACAGCTAAAGATTGGAATTCCCTGCCGGAGTCTGTGTTTCCTGATAGCTACAACCTAAGGTTCTTTAAGTCGAGAGTGAATAGGTTACTTCTAGGCAAGCGTGCTCCATCGTCGGCCACATCATCACTTACCATCAGGTGAGATAGTGGTCAAACGCGAGCCTATCAATAATAATAAAAAAATAAAAGTCAAGAGTGAATAGGTTGCTTCCAGGCAAGCGTGCTCCATCGTTGGCCACATCATCGCTTATTGCTTTCCATCAGGTGTGATATTGTATCTACTCTATCTAATGAAAATAAAAAAGTGACTGGAGATGCGTCATGGCGTCCTCACCTTCTGCATCAGCAAGGTCTTCACCACATATGGTAAGATTAGTAGGTTCCTGCATCAGATTCAGGCGAAAGAAACGCCCCGGTGTCACCACTGTGCGGACCGCCCGGAGGACACGATGGAGCATACGGAGGATATGTGCTCCGTATGGGTGGAGCACCGCCGTGTCCTCGTGGAAGCAATCGGTGGTCCTCACGCGCCGTGCCCTGGTTAGGGCTATGGCCCGGAGCGAGGAAGAATAGCAGGCGGTTGCCTCTCGCTAACTAAGGAGGTGGCCGCACGTGTAAGGGAACGAACGTTCTCATGCCCTATCCACCGAGATTCCAACCTCGACTACCAGCCACAGTAGACACGGGCTTGCGGACGTCGAGCAGTAGGTAGCTCGCCGTCCAGCCGTCCGGTAATCGACTGGCCCGAGGCGTACACAGCGCGTAGTGATCCACGCGCTCCTCAAAGAGAGGTCAGCAAGCCGTAGGGGCCCAACAGAGCTGATGCCACTAGGACCGCGGAGATTTTCTGAAAAGGAAACCCGTAGTCTTAGAGCTTAAAGGCAACTGAGGGACACAGGTGCAGTTTTTGTCAATAAAAGTCTGACACGTTCTACCACTCCGCCCAGAGCGTAAGAAGTCATGAAATGATTTAAAACGTATTTTCTTATGACTTTGGTTATGTATGAGAACAATGTAAATAAATAAGATTGAAAAAAAAAACAATTCAGTAAATATATATTTTCTATTAAGTGGACTAATTGTCCACTTCCACGGAATGTAATTCTGTTTTCTTTTCTTTATTAGATCGTTTTGACTGATTCTTTCTTTTGACTGATCCCGAAGAACCGATTGCGGTCGCCTCATTCGTTTATCGAATTAGTGTAAACGTGTCATAATGGCATCAGTATATAGTTGAACTTGAGAATCTCTTACATCAATCAAGTAAAATAAAAATAATTGCATCATTGTTCTCTACAATACACACATTATTGTCTTCTTGACTTAACAACTTTATGCATTTTAAATCATCGTTTATATGTCCACTTATAGGTAATTATGTATTTTGTTATCCGGTTACATATTATATCACTTAGAGATGAATGCATCGAAATGTTTAAACAGGTTTTCGAACAGTCTGTTACCTACTCCGTGTTTTATTGGTTTTATATTTTAATGATTCTAAAAAATATGATTATCATATATGCATAAAAAACGGATGTGAGTCACACAATGTCTAAGTGTTTAAGTTTAAATAGTTTTTATTTGAGCGTATAAATCATCAGAATGGCATCCCCCGTTCTTGGCCAGAGCAGGAGATAGTGTCAGACTTTTACTGACTAAAAAACCCACCTCATTTCTTCGTTGCCTTTCATACCAGAGCCGAGCCTTCCTGCCAGAAGCAGACCCTTGACTCCAGTAGACTTCGACCCTGCTGGGCCCCTACGGTTGCTGACAACTCCTTGAGGTGTGCGGAAACGCCGGGCGACGACTTGGGCTCGGTCCGGATGGCTACCGGACAAGTATAAATAGTTAAGTTTGTAGTAAAATAAAATTATTAAAAAATGCTAATTAAAACCAAGGCATAGTTATTAACTTTACAACTGTCTGTCTGGTTGTTTGATTCGATTCTACTCCTAAAGTTACGTGCAGATCCCACTAGCCACACGCACAAAACGTACAGCCAAGAGTGAAATCCCCAGTTGGAATCTGTGTTTCCTGATAAATGGGAGTTTTTAAGTAAATAGGTAACTTCTAGGCAAGCGTGCTTCCTCATTGACCACACCATCGCTTACTATCAGGTGATATAGTGGTCAAATGCATATGTTTTTCTACTGAAAGGTGGTCTCGGGTTATTTTATAAGGAAACTAATAAATACATAATGTCATCAAGTCTCCAGATACAAAACTAATGGGCAGAGCACCGCCGTGTCCTCGTGGGGGCGCTCGGCGGCATCGATCTCTCGCTTCGGGCCTTGGTACAGGCCATGGTCCGCACTCCGCAGCGAATAAGAGTCGCGGTGGCCTCCTTATGCGAAGCAGTAATGCTAGCAAAGAAGGCGGCCACACGCACGAGGCAATGGTCCTCGCGGCCCAGCCCGGTTTCCGATCCCGATTTGCAAGCAATGGGTAGCGCGCCGTCCTACCGTCCGGCAACCGTTCGGCGGCGAGTAGTGTTTCATGCGCGCCTCAGGGAGTTGTCAGCAACCGTAGTGGCCCAGCAGGGTCGAAGCCTACTGCGGCCATGGGTGATGCGATAGAGTTTCCCTGGGCTTAGAACAATGGCAAAGCAGGAACAAGAGTGAGTTTTCAGTTTCAGTAAAGGTCTGACACTATCTCCCGCTCCGCCCAAGAAATGAATTTCCCCCCTTAAAAAAAGATCCAGAACAAGTAAATGATCTTGCTCATTACAAACATTTATCTGCGGTGAGAATCGAACCCACCATCTCCAGTATAGCAATTACGGCCATTAACCACTAGACAAATAAGCCAGTTTAATGGTCTAAAATAGCCATTTATATACCTACGTACAAACGTTACAATAAATATCCTAAGTATTTTTTTATATTTTTTTTCTATTTACATTTCAAAACAAACGGAATATTCCAAGATAAAAGAAAAATCTAGTAAATAAAAAAACTGTAGAAAACACACATAGTTAAGATATCTTTCCGCCGTGACTCAGTCACACATTATTTACCTACGTACTGACTGAGTTACTGACTGTACCTGCATGAGTCAGTGAGTCAGGCCAATTATTGATGCTTATTCACCAAAATTATACCTAACAGAATGCATAGTAGGCATTTAATTAGTAATAAAGCGAATTTATAACGTGGTCTTTGTTGATTTGGTGAGCTTGATGTACTGTCAAAATTGAGTCACACAACTGTCATAAGGAACATCCTAACTTATATTTATTATTGTGTTTTGCAATAATTTGTCTGATAGTTCTGCAGAGGAAATGCACCTAGGATTCCTTAAACTTAAAGCATTTATTTTTGCTAAACCGTTTACAGGCACTTTCGAATTGTGAAGATCGGGTCCCCCTTCCATGCTTCATTTGTACCTACCTTAAATAAAAAATTGGGTTGGGATTTTTTTTTTCATTTTTATTAATTTAAAATTTTACAAAATTACTGTTAAAATGTTTATCCTTTTTTTTCGAAGGGAAAAATCATCTTATGGCAGCCCCCGCTCTTGGGTGGAGTGGGAGATAGTGTCAGACTCTTACTGACTAAAAAACCCATCCCGTTTCTTCAAGCCTTCATACCGGGGCTCGAGCGCCCTTATGCTCAAATTATATAAATGTGATAACGACAAAGAAAAACGTGCATGTCTATTTACTTAGATATACATAGGCATTAAGTCCGCCTGTGTATATCCAAGTAAATAGATATGCAACAAACATTATCTCATCATCATCATCATCATCGTATCAGCCGACAGACGTCCACTGTGGGACATAGACCCCCAAGTGTCGCCACAATGAACGATCCTGCGCGTCCCGCATCCATCGAATCACCAGATCATCGGTCCAGCTTGTAGAAGGCCTTCCAACGAGCAATGTGCCCTGCCCATTGTCACTTAATTTCTTTTTTGCGATTCTTTGTCAGGGCATAGTTTAAGTAATATTTGTTCAATGTAAGTGCGATGGCTCACAGGTCACGTCTGCCTAAGACGTGATCAAAGACACTGCGTCATCATCGGCAGAATAGGCTTAGGCTCCTTAAAGGAAACAAAGGATTAACGTTTGGAGGTATCGTTGAATGTTATGACTGAGCTGAATCTGACGACGTAATAATATAATGTGTACCTACAGTTAATTGAATATAGGTAAGCTAAGAAAATAGGCTTTTCAAGAAAATTTCACGACGACTGATCGACGCTTTGCGTGATCAGAGGGGTGGCTCGTTCTACGCCTAGAGAATTAGCATTGCCATTTAACGTGGCAGTGCTGCCAATCTTCTGGGCACATATCCGGATGACAGCGATGTGGAGGAGTACTTTGACGCTTGAGTGTACTTCGCCATTTTGTATTATACAAATATTTATGTTCACAGTTAGGTTTTTGTATAAATAATTTAGTTAATATTTAAGTTTTTTTATGTATATTGAATACTAGCGCCTCTTCCTGGCTTTGCACGGGGAATAGGTATCACCTATGTTACTCAGGGTGAATGTAGCTTTCCAATGGTGAAAGAATTTTTGAAATCGGCACAATAGTTTTTGAGTTTATTCATTTCAAACGTACACACAAAAATACTTTTCCCTCTTTATAATATTGATGAAGATTTGAAACAACTTTGAGAGAGAGTCCCTGTAGTTTTGGAACGCAAAGGTAAGTAAAGGAACACAGGTGGGCTTTAGTCAATAAAAGTCAAGAATACACGACACTACCAGCTATCGCTCTACCCAAAGATAAATCATTGGATAATTTTGCTACCTCTTAAAAAAACCGGCCAAGTGCGAGTTGGACTCGCCCATGAAGGGTTCCGTAGCAGCAAGTAACATAATATAAAAGTTCTTGTAAATGTGTTGTAACTTTGATCGATGTTTTAATAATAGTGTTTTTTTTTAGATTTATGACGTATTAAAAATTTTCGTTGGTATTTTACATAGTAATGTACATCATATATTTTTTTTAGTTTTATCATTCTCTTATCTTAGAAGTTAGAGGGGGGGGGACACATTTTACCACTTTGGAAGTGTCTCTCGCGCAAACTATTCAGTTTAGAAAAAAATGATATTAGAAACCTCAGTATCATTTTTGAAAATCTATCCATATATATCTCACACGTATGGGTTTGATGAAAAAAAAAATTTTGAGTTTCAGTTCTAAGTATGGGGACCCCCAAAATTTATTGCTTTTTTTCTTTTTTTGTGTGAAAATCTTAATGCGGTTTACAGAATACATCTACTTACAAAGTTTCAACAGTATAGCTCTTATAGTTTCGGAAAAATGTGGCTGTGAAATACGGACGGACAGACAGACAGACATGACGAATCTATAAGGGTTCCGTTTTTTGCCATTTGGCTACGGTACCCTAAAAAGGTATAGCTTTACTAAGTGACACATAGAAGATAGAACACAAAATAGATGGCACAGTTGGTGCTCGGTGTTCGATTCCCGCAAGGAAGAAATATTTGTATGACTTACAGATAAGTGTTCCGAAGTGTCTTGTGTGTATAAGTTTACATGTTTCTGAACGCACCCACGATACAGGAGTAATTCTTAGTGTGGGGCACGTCTTATAAAAAAAAAAATCCAATGATGGTCTGTCACACAGTCTGACACTATCTCCCGCTCTTGGGTGGAGTGGGAGATAGTGTCAGACTCTTACTGACTAAAAAACCCACCCCGTTCCTTCAAGCCTTCAAACCAGGGCTCGAGTTGCCTTTCCCCTGGCCCCAGTAAGCTTCGACCCGGCTGGGCCACTGCTGTTGCTGACAACTCCTTGAGGCGCGCGGGAACAGCGCGGGCCGTCGACGACTTGGGCTTGGTCCGGACAGTTACCGGACGGCCGGACAGCGAGCTATCCATTGCTCACTGTCCGCAAGCCCGCGCCTACGGTGACCGGAAAGCCTTATTTGTAGACTTACAAATAGTTCTCATAAATTATTAACGAAACCAACACATTGACAAATACTTGTACCAATGTTTACGTTAGCATGTAGGGGGAAGGGTTGAGAGCTTTGCATACTTTTGCTGACAATGGGGAGGGGGGAGTTAATATTTGCAAAAAATCTCATTACGTAATACTCGAACGGCCCCAAGAGAATTGCCTAGAAAATTGAAAAGAAAACTATAGCTCTACAGTCTACACCTATTTTTAACCTTAGCTAGGTCAGCTAGTGTGAAATTAAATATTTTGAATCCGAAGCGTTCTCTGTTTTAAAACGAAGTACTTACGAAGTGCCAACACAGTCAGTCTCAATGCGTAAGTCAAGTTCAAGGTCTTGATGACGCAGAGCCAATGTTTTTAGTTCTTTGAGTGACTGTAACTCGTTTTACTGGTGGTTTTACTTTTTACTTTCCATTGTTGAGTGGTTTTTTACTGTAAAAGGTTACTTTAAAGGCTGCGAGAAAACAAAGAGAGCATTGTGGATATTAGTGTAGGCAATGACTAGAGAGTGAGCCGGTCATTTTGGCCAGATTTGGGGGAGGCCTATGTCCAGCATTGGACATATTATTTTGGTCAAAATGATGATGATAAGAGTAGGTAGGGGGAAAAAAGCGAAGGATGGGTTGTGGGAAGGATAATACACACAATTAAAAGATATAGGTTCCTACACAATTCTGCCAGCCAAGCAAGCGTGACAACGGCGTGCCTAGATGACAATAATGTATAAAAGTATGTACGTAGTTTGGTTAGTAAATATTACATCATTCATTGACTGAATAAACATAGAATGTTCTCGTGAACTCATTTAAATACTTTTTTGTTTAACTAAAAATCGTATCAGGTCGAAAAAGCGATCACAAGGATTTACTTTGTGTTTCGTGATAGCTACAACCTAGGGGTCTTTAAGTCGAGAGTGAATAGGTTACTTCTAGGTAAGCGTGCTCCATCGTCGGCCACATCATCACTTACCATCAGGTGAGATAGTGGTCAAACGCGAGCCTACCAATAATAAAAAAAAAAACTACAATTTTACTGTCAGAAAGACACAATATTGATTAATTAACTGTTTTATAGGTGAACATTTTTAGCAAACGTAGTTACCCGACATACCTCGAAGAATCGCCAAACTTGTAGACAAGATAGTCGATGGGAATGAAAGCTTCTAGAGTGACGACAGAGTACTGGAAGCTGTTGGCTGTTGACCTGGGACCCAAGTCTGCTATTTTTATAAATTCGTCATTCCAACACGATTTCATTGTCATTTTGCTAAAAGTTCGTAATCAACTAATTCATAATGATTGATCACTGACCGGTCAATGAAGTTGTAGTAGAATGACAATATCGAGCTTATTAAAAGCAATAACTACATAATGGCGTTCTAATGGTAGGACACTGATCAAAGGTACTGTTATTTTTGCAGATTACCGCATAGCTTCTGAGCTATGCGTTAATTGCGACATTAATTGGTTAATATGTACGAGATTACCAATCTATCCCACATCTTTAAATGGAGTGTCAGTGGTTGATCATTAGAAAGTCCTTATGATGCCATTATATTAGTAGACTAGCTGTGCCCGTGACTTCGTTCGCGTAGACTACAGGATTTTGAATTTATTTTTCCTAAAATAAAATTAGCCTAAGTTACTCCTTATTACATCAGCTACCTGCCAAAAAAAGTCCCGTCAAAATCGGTCTAGCCATTTCAGAGATTAGCCGGAACAAACAGACATACAGACAAAAATTGTAAAAAATGTTTTTTTTTTTTGTTGTATGTGCCATATATATATTCATATAGCGTGTAGTAGCGGTTATTTCAATATTACAAACAGACACTCCAGTTTTATTTATATATATGTATAGATGGATAGATAGAACACAAAAGCAATTTGACAATACAATAAAATTGCATGCACTAATCGGCTGCATCTATTTTACTCAAAAACCCGCTTCTTCCTGCGACTTCACCCGCGTAAAAATCGAAAATTATCCAAGGGAACAATTATACTCTCGGAATGAAAATATAATATCCTACTTATATTCTATTCCACGACAAGATCTACGCTTGTGTTATCTAAATTAAATTGTTAACTTATGGATCAAAAAAAAATTACATATCTGTTACTTGTTCACGCTCCAAAAAAAATCCAAATCTGTTCAACCATATAGTTTTGGATTTTTTTTAGGTGGGGAGTCATCCAATGACTTCTCCCGCTTCAAGGGGGAACGGAAGAGTATGACAGACTGATTAAAACCCTACTGACCTAAACCATTACTGACTAAAACCTATTCCTATGTTGGCTTTGCGTTCCAAGACCCCGAGTTTCACTTTCGGAATTAAACCCATGCCTTAGTAAGATTTGGTCCAACTGAGCCCCTATCCAAGCAACCATTAAAACTTCAAAAGGTATCAGATAAACATAGTTACTTTCATATTTATAATATTAAGTATGTCAACCATTTCATTTGGGATAAACGGATTTACGCGCAGTTGATTCCCTGTTACATTATGCTGTAAAACCACAAAACGGTGTGAGATTTCCGTAACACACAATTTTGTAACAGAGAGCTTTTGTTACCTCCAGAGATATGCCTTTGGTCTTCACAAAAGAGTTAAATGTTTTGTGAAAAGTAACGACAGCAGAGGATTTTTGTTTCCTAAATGTACCAGATGGTAACCATTTACTGGTAGGATACAATATTTTATTATGAAGTTCCCGTGTTCACCATCCACCTTCCGGCTCCATAATCATCATCAGATCAGTTTGAGAGTACCTTATAGCTAAAGTGCATCTCATGACAATTGCAATAAGCCCAAACACGGCTAGGATACATTGATTAATTACAGAGTTCCGGTACCTATCTTCCGGATCCATGATCATCATCAGATCAGTCCAATAGTACCTTATAGCCAAAGTGCATCTTATGACAATTCTAATAAGCCCAAAAATGGCTAGAACACAATGATTAATTACGGAGTTCCGGTGCCTATCTTCCGGCTCCATTATCATCGATGATATGATTTTCAACATATCTATTCAGAACTATTCATTTAATTGTATTGTCATAGTCGCTTAACTATGTTCATTATTATTTCGGTTTGAGTATGAAGTTTCGTTGGCCAGTTCTGGTCTTCTTCACCAGTTCCACTCCATCAAATGTCACTTTTTGACTGTAAATGCATCAGCCCTCAATGATAATACAAAAATAACTATATGGTTGCCTATAATATTTGAGGAGTATAAATTGAGAGCATTGACACGAAAATAAGAAGAAGAAGCAAGTGTGAATATTTTGATAAGATACCTTTAGTACGTATACCCAATGTAATAAAAAGTAACTACAACAACGTATACACGCGTAAATTCGATTCGGTGTAACATCCAATGCTCTCGTGTATTTTATTAAACTCTATGTAACGTTGATTAAACGTAACTTATGAGACAAGCAATTAAATGTGCATCAACTAAATAATAAGTTTATCATTTGGTTTGAGAGAACTCATCTCAATTGTCAGACACAGTCGTCTGCGTGTGATCCGACTGTGGACCAAAATGAAGCAATCACTAAGTTTCCAACAAGCTACCAAGTTTGATTAGCATGCATTATTACGGTACAGTCACGTCTCTCTGTTAGGCTGATAGGTAATTTCAAGGTTGAAGATTTCAGTCGGCGATACCGCGTAATTTTCTACGCGCCTTATAGACATGCCAGCAAAATTGTAGGGGAACAGTAGAGCCGATGCCTGCTAGGTCCACGGAGAATTTCTGAAAAAGAAACTCGTTATTTTAGAATGTAAAGGACAACTGAAGGAACATAGATAGGTTAAATCTGACACGCTCTCTCGCCCCACTCTAAGCGGAAGAAGTCATTAGAATGATGTTAATCTTTAAGTCGAGAGTGAATAGGTTTCTTCTAGGTAAGCGCGTTCCATCGTCGACCGCATCGTCGCTTTCCATCAAGTGAGATAGCGGTCAAGCGCGAACGTATAAAAAAAAATGTTTTCCAAAGTCCAAAAAAAAAAAGATAATTAATGAAAGAAAATCTACAGTAATATTATAAAGAGGTAAAGTTTTTTTTTGTTTTTTTTTTAGGAGGTAAACTCTAGAACTGCTGGTCCAATTGCTAAATTGACCGATAGAGAGCTGCTTTATACTTGAGTGACATATGCTATATTTTGCTTAGGTAAAAGCTAGTTAAAATATATCGAAAAGAACAACGACGGAGAGAGAGAGAGAAAGACCAAAAAAAAAACGAAAGGACTGTATGAAGAAAGATATACTTAGAACTGGATTGAATTTTGATAGTATGAAAGCAAAAGTCGGGTTCGCTCACATGAAGTTACAAAGCAGTATAAAACGAAATGTGCACACGGTCTACTGGTTTCGAAGGTTCTAACATTGAAAAATAGTTTTATGATGACAGTTTTCCACTAGATTTGAAATATCACAGTGATATTGTAAAAATGAAAGTTTGTGCTGTATGTGTTGTGGGTTACTAATTATTACCTCTCCGAGTTCAAACAGCTGAAAGTATATGAATGAAAGGTAGACCGGATAGACCATTATAGTCTATAGTCTAGGGATATATCCTGGGATTGCACAAAGAGTATCTTTTTTAACCCAGGAATATGTTCCCATGAAATAACTTTCTAATTTGAGATGGGCGAAGCTGCTGGCAGATATAATAATAATAATAATATAATATTCCACAACTATCACACAACGAGGTCTAGTCCCAACCTAAGCAAAGCTTGTGTTGTGGGTACTAGACAACTGATAAACATACTTATATATTTTTAAATACATACATATTGTAGATAAATTACACCCAGACACAGAACAAATGATCATGGTCATCACATAAACATTTGTCCTGAGTGGGAATCGAACCCACGACCTCCGGCATAGCAGTCAGAGCCACTAACCACTAGTTCAACAGGCAGATAGGCATACTATCACAGTATAGTATTCTTATGATAGGATAGACTATATCCTGGTATAACACATGGGCTGTTTCATCCTGGGAGTATGTTCTCTTTGGACAATTTTTTATATACCCGCTTCCAAATCAACTAGTTTAAAAATAATTACAATGTAATCGTAATGATTATATTAAGAACTAGCTTTTGCCCGCGGCTTTGCTCGAGTTAAATTTGGGATAACACGGTTCCCCTTTCTGTGGGGGTTTAGTGAACTCCCTTTAGCGAACTCCACTACGGGTGACGTAACCTACGACAAACTTATTATTCGCAGATGGTACAGTAATCGGGTCGGATCGAACCGCAAAATTAAATTAGTTTCTTATTGTATATACTTTTTCGGGATAAAAAAAAAAGTACCCAGTGTGGTGCCTAGGATATTAGAGAATAATTATACGAAGTTTCACCGTAATCAAACTGGTAGTTTTTGCGTGATACCTGAACAAACAGACAGACCGACAAAAATTTTTTTAATCACATTTTTGGGTTCGGTGTCGGTCTAGTAACACCCCCTACCATTTATTTTGTTGATATTTTCAATGTACAGAATTTTCACTTCTACAGATTTATTCTAGGTATAGATAGTTGAGTTCTGATTATAACTTCTAAAAATGGTATGAAACACAAATATTGTGAATGGTTCGTGTTGTATCGTCACATTCGTTATTTTCAGTGCTTCCTAATTATTTTGACAAACAAATCGATTTCTATATAAACTCGGTTTTCCCTACCAATGTCGGCGTCATGAAAGTAAACCGTTGTAATTTTCAGCACGTCATCGCAAATTAGCAGTAAGATGTTTTTAGTTTTATTTCTGACAATGATTTTTTAAGATTTTACTTGAAGAATAATATAATATAATAATATTCCACAACTATCACTCAACGCCGCCTAGTCCCAAGCTAAGCAGAGCTTGTGTTATAGGTACTAGACAACTGATAAACATACTTATATATTTCTAAATATATACATATTATTATAGATAAATTACATTTATTTACATTTATTTTATTTGTTATTTATTTTCACATTGTTTCTATAAGTTGTTGTACACTTTCAACCCGAAATCTTGTTCCTTCCATTTCTGTCCATCCAAAGGTTGTCTGGTAGAAATTGCCCTGTGCAATAAGACCGCCTATTGTACACTTATTTTTGTTAATTATTATTCTTTAATAAGTTACGGTGTGCAATAAAGATATATAATAATAATAATAATAATAAATGATCATGCTCATCACATAAACATTTGTCCTGGGTGGGAATCGAACCCACAACCTGCGGCATAGCGGTCAGGGCCACTAACTACTAAACCAACGAGCCAGTCAAATATCATGACGCTCTAGCTCGTAGCTAGATTAATAATAGCTTAAAGTTTCGCATCCTCATTTATACCGCGTATGAAGTAATGGAACAACTTGCCTGCTGCGGTCTTCCCGTCCGATTATAATTTAGATGTCTTCAAGACTAGAATGAATAGGCTCTTAACAAACTAGTGCGCCTCACCATTAATGATTTTATCACTGCTTACCATCAGCTGGGATCGCAGTCAAGCACTAGTCCGCACGAGTCGGTATCCAAGGTTTAACAACGTCTGCCGAGGTCAGGTGATCTTGATATTTCAACATTTCTCCATGCATATGCCTCAACAAGGACGGCTTTTAAAAAAAAAAGATTTTCGTGTTGTGATTTGAAAGCAGCTGTACTGTAATAAATTATAACGACAAATACCATGTTTCTGAGACAATAATAATCAAGAATGAAATAAAACAACAGTCTAAATACAGCAAAAACATGGTAAAAACAACGTCACGTACAAAAAATTACATCAAAACAATGATGGAGCAGTTAATAGACATTAACACGACAATGCACGTAATGAGTTACCAGGGAAGCCACACGCGCAGATGTAGTCATTGCCAAACAAGCGTGTCATCAACGTAGTCATTAATCTTGGAATACGTCTTCTTGATAAAGACACAACGTATGATGTGGGTTTTGAACTTTCTCTCGCTAAGTTTTGTAAATGACTTTGGTAACTTATTATAAAATAAAAGTATATACTGTGAAAAGTATATAAGAGGAGTGATTTATTTGCCATACTTAATCTCCATTTGGGTAATTACAATTCCATGTTTTCTGTGTGTATATTTTGCTTATTTACCAACCCTTCAGAGTATATAGGAATTATATTTTGTTATGAGGGTCATTCCCAGTCCATTGTCATGGTTTAAAAGCTTGTTGTTTCTTCCAACAAAATGGAGAGACAAAGTGGAAAAAGAGACGTAACACCTAAACGCTTTGTTAGCATTCGGTAATTCCCTCATTTACTTGAATATTTCACAGAAACTGTTTTTTTTTTTTAAATTTAAAATTTCACTTTTCTGAACACTTTTTTCTTTGACATTCTGCAAGGTTTCTATATATATCATCACCATCATTTCAGTCGATTTACGTCCACTGTTGGACATTGGCCTCCCTTAAGCGTCGCCATAACGAGCGTTCCTGTGCATCTCGCATCTATCGGTTTTTTTAGTGTAACACGGATTTGGTCTGATCAACGAATCGGACTCCTGCCCCAGGGTGTTTTCCCATCTATAGATATTCCTTATTATTATTATAGTAAGCCCATATTGTTGCACTGCTGGGCAAAGTCTAATTCTAATTCTCACGGAAGCCACCCAGGTCCACGCCAGACGGTGCCTCGGCCCCGCGTCACTGAGTTCGGGCACCAAACCTGCGTTTATAGATAATTCATATTTGTACAAAAAAAACTTAAACTATTTGTACTAAAACCTAAATAAATACCTAACGTACATAAATAAAATACAAAAACACAAAGTGCACTCAGGCGTCGACGTACTCCTTCACATCGCTGGTATCATATGTAAATACCCAATAAATAAAAGTATAGAGTAAAATTCATATTTTATCTTTAATTTATGAGAACATTATGAGGTCTTTACTAAATTAACATTACACCAATTTAAGTTTTAATTTCAATTGAAACCTATACAATATCTAGAAGTAGGTAATATTTGTTTCTTAAAATACCTATCTAGAGAAAGATGTGCAATAACGCCATAATCAAGTAACACCGGCTGTATGGAAATTTACCTATCAAGGGCAAGCAGCTATTAATTTTAATTTTCAGAAGTCACAACTTTGTTGTAATTACAAATTAGGCATTGGTACATTTTCATTGGAAACAGTTCTTTCTTGGTCAATTGTTTTGCGCAACACATCCTTGTCAATATGACCCATACATGACCAGTGTACAATGAGACAGTTTTGTTGTTTCCGCGCTCAACTGCGAATGAAAAGAAAATATCGGAAGCGCTGCCCGATTGTTTTCGCCAACAACTCGAACAGACACCGGGGAAATTGATACGGAGTCGGCTTGTTGACGTTACGGGAAAGTAGGCACTAGCAACTTCGCTGCAATGTATGTCAGACTTGTAAGTAATGAGATAAATCTAAAGGTCGATGTTGTCTTGGCTGATCACAAAAACTACGAGTAGATATTGTAAATACTACATATCATAACAGAGAGCAGTGGCGGCCGAGTGGTAACGACCCCGACTTACGGGTTGTAGGTCGCGGGTTCAAACCCAGCAAGGCGCATCACTTTGTGAAATTTATTTCATCACCATTGCTCTCAAAACGGTAAAAGAAAACATCGTGAGGTGGTTCTAGGACATGCTGGTTTAGCATGTCCTAGAACCAAAACTCCGAAGACATGTGACATCCACCAACCCGCACTGGGCCTGCGTGGTGGATTACGGCCCATTCTCTTTCCTAGAGAGAAAGCCTGAGAGATTGAACAGTGGGAACATTATAAGGCCGACTAAACAATTACCCACAAATGCCTCAATGCCCACTGCTTTATAATTCTTAGTGTACTTACTTACTTAACTGCAATCCCACCTGATGGGTAAGCAGTCATGCAATTGTTGATGGTGCAGTACACTAGTTTCCTCTTTCTTGCGTCGTTTATCCTCAATGCTGTGGGTGGTGACCTCAGTGAATAACTTTCTTGTGTCCTATCTTCGGCGATATGGATGGCATCGCAAACTGGTCTCCAGTGTAACATGAATTTGGTCTGATCAACGTATCGGACTCCTGCCCCTGGAAACACTCTACTTTTCCTGTCATAAGCAACTTTTCCAGCTCATCACCGCTCTTTTTGGAAATGTGGCTAAAGAAATCAAAGATTTTTCTTTGGTGTATGGTGGTGAGTCTCATGGGCGACCTGAGTTTGGCTATTATGGAGTCGTTAGTCCGATGATCCGGTTCTAGTTTATAAGGAAATGCCCTCGTCCCAGACAGTTAATGTGGAAAATCCACTAGACCTGCCTGCCAGGACCGCTGTCACTCCTATAAAGTTCTCAATTGTATAAGCCCGTCTATCTGCGATGGTCACAAATAACGTAGACATGGGATAGGCCTGTATTAGCGGATATGATATGAGAAATACGGATGTAAAAAGATTGCAATGATGAATGAGATGAATGTTGAAATGCATATATTGAGCGACGAGAATGAATGCAGAGGAAAAAGAAGATCCTGAAAAGATTGATGGATTGAGTGATGAATGATAATATGAAGGTAAGAAAAAGACGTATTGCGCCGGTCCCAAGTAACATGGGACATAGACTGGAAGATGATGGTGATGATAAATAGAATATATCACGTGATGTTCGCCTTGTCTGATGATTGAACAATGAAGTTACGATGCTGATGGGACATCTAAAACAAAATACTTTGATTTCAGAAGCCGGTTTTTTTTTAACTCTTTGAATGTCGTACAATAAAATAGAGACACAATAGAAAGACAATTACCTTATGTCGGACAGTGTAACTTAAGTTACACTGTTAAATAGAACCCTGGGAAAAATACCCTTCCACAAAATAATATCAGAATAAGAAAAATAAATACAGTCGTCTTGAAAACCTAATCCTTTTCATGAAGTCGGTTACAAATAATACCATTACAAGCACGAAAACAGATTACAATACATCTAATAACCACGCTTTGTAAAATTTTCCATATTTTTTTTGTGTGCTAATTTTGTAGCTATTCTTGTATTTCTTATACCAAGAGCAAATGAAAAAAACTTATATAAGGCAACTTTGTTTATTGTGTAGGTGAATCATAAACTGAAAGAGGAAAAATATTCCATTAAAGCTGTGCATTTAACACTTTAAAATATTTCATCATCAGAAAAGTAAATACTGAGATGAAAACAAACACTCCATATCGCATTTTTTTTTCAATTGACATTACAACAGTGTAATATTGATAAAAAATATTCTTGAGCAACTTGTGCTTGACTGCGATTCCATCTGATGTTAAGCAGAGATGCAATCATTGATGGTGAGGCGCACTAGTTTATTAAGAGCTTATTCACTCTAGCCTTGATGATACCAAAATTATAATCGGACGGGAAGACCGCAGCAGGCAAATTGTTCTACTCTCTCGATTTACGCACTTTAAACGACCGACTAGGCGAAATGCTTGGTCCGGACCGTGGAGGTTTCAACAACATACCTATTACAACGGTATTTCATCTATACCGCTGTCTATTTATAATGGAATCTTGGAAGTTAAAAATAACTCACTTTCTGGCTTCTAATTGAACTGAAAATTATGTTAAAATAAACGTGATCTGATGATGGAGCCGAAAGATAGCCAAGGAAACTCTGTAATAAAATTTTTAGTTATATTTTATTGACTATTAAAAGCTAGTAAAAAAAAAAGAAAACTACAATTTCTCTATGTCTAACTCAGTATAAACTCAATTAGAATATGCGTTTTTTTTTATAATATAAAGTAATGCTTGGCCACTATCCCACCTGATGTTAAGCAGAGATGCAATCATTGATGGTGAATCGCACTAATTTATTAGCCTATTGACTCTAGCCTTGAAGACACCTAAATTGTAATCAGACGGGAATACCGCTGCTGACCAATTGTTCCAATCCTTTGATGGAACAGAAAGCTTCGTGATAATGTTAAAGAAATACAGACCTACCTAACACCTAACAACAGATATGCAATGTATACCTATTGCAACAAGATACTTTTAAGATAGGTCACCTCACGACGCTACCTGCATAGTTAACAACTATAAACTAAACACAACGTGCACTAATGTTTAAAAACAGTCGCGTCCATTCTAAGAATCACGATGCTATCGGATTTCCATCTAATCATGCACTTAGTTTAATAATATTTATATTCATTTGATTCATTACATCTCACGATTTACCTACGCTATCATAGAATCTGCTACAAACAGCCAGACATTACTAAAATATTGTCTCATCATCATCATTATATCAGCAGAAAGACGTCCACTGTTGGACCTAAGCCTCCCCCAAGTATCGCCACACAGAGCGGTCTTGTGCGTCTCGCATGCATTGGATTTCCGCAACCCTAACCAGGTCATCGGTTCACGTTGTAGGAGGCCTTCCAACACTACGTCTTCCGGTACATGGTCGCCAAATATTGTCTGTGGTTCAAAAAATATCAAAATCAAAGCATTAATTTCAAATGAACTATTTACAGGCACTGTAAATAGTTTATTTGAGTGGGTTTTCAGTCAGTAAAAGTTTGACACTATTTTCCGCTCTGCCCAAGAGCGGGGGATTTCATTACATGATTTTCCCACCTAACAAAAAAAGGTATAGATCTCTATGGAAAATGGGCAAGAAACTCCATGGACACTGTTTATAACCATGGTATGTTTTACAAATATCTCGGTTTTATGTTTTTTGTCGCGTTCTATTATTTGAGAACAATGTTAACAAAGTAAAAAGAAAAAAATCTGAACATACAAATCAAAAGAAGTCACTGGCATCTAAGAGATGACCTGTCTCAATCGACAGCGCTCGTTCACGGACATGACGCGTATATCAACACCACTCAGCTCAAACATTTTGAAAGAAACCGAGTGACATTTACATATCACATACAATATTACAATACTTACTACCCTTTCATATCTTTTTCTATCTTTCTTAAATCAGCTTTGTAGAAGAATCTTGCCATTGACCATTTTATTTACATTCGAATCACGTATTTTCTACGTCATTCCGATAACACATAACATTTTCATCTATTCTGATTCTTCTTGACCATAACTTAGTTATTCAGTTATGTAGGTACTACATTTATTATTATTACTTGCATAGAATGGGTAAAACCAACTGCGTCAGTAAGCACTAAGGTGACTATTTAAGACATTGATCATTAAGGCATTAGCTGTGTATTTTGACTGAATAACTAGAATTACTTACCGCAAGATGGCGTAGTTTATATGCAATACAATGTCCAAATTAGTCATTATCTTTTTTTGTTTCTTCACCAACAATTATATCTACTTCTTTTTCATCGTCCTTATGAATTCTTTCAAAAAAGTAGCCATCAAAATTACGGTCGGTTTTAATATGTGTGCCATTTTATCTATTTGAACTTGATTGGACATATGATATCCAGTAAACTAGTTCCATCACCGTAAAGCTTTACAAAGAACATCACCTACCACCATCTGACTTCTTACACCCCGAGAACATCTACCGTATAGTCTGGTCTATATCGAAAGCACTAAATAGTTTGCGCACCCAGGTAGGCCACTGCAAACACGACTTGACGAAATGGGGTTTTATAGACCCGTTGGATACTCAATGTGAATGCGGTGCCCCTGTTCTTAACATGAACTACGTGTCCCAGGTGTCCATACACCTGTACTTTGGAGAATTTAATGAGTGCCATGGATGATGCAGTTAACTTAGCTACCTACTGGGCCCAAACAGTTTAATCATCGTTTCAAAAAAAAGAAGTCACCGTTTATTTATTTTTTGTCGGAAAATCATCCAGTGACATCTCTTGCCCTTTAGCGGGGCGGGAGGTCGTGTCAGACTTTTACTGACTAAAACCCACTTCTAGTTCCTTCGTTGCTTTTCATACCAGGACTGGGTTTTCCTTTCAGAAGCGAACGCATGGCCTCAGAAGTGGGCTTCGACCCTGCTGTTTGCTCTCCTTGAGGCGCGCGTGGAACAATACGCGCCTTCGACGACTTGGGCGCGGTCCGAACAGTTACCGGACGGTCAGACGGCAAGCTACTCATTGCTCGCGGTCTTGCGGACAACAAGCAATGAGTAGCCCGAACCTACAGTGGCCGGAAAAAGAGGATCGGGATCCCGGCGGCTGGGGCGTAGCGTAAGGGATGTTTCCATCCGCGTGCGCGTGCGGCCTCCTCCTTTGCCAGCATTATTGCTTCGCAGAAGGTTGCGACCCCCTGCCACTCCTCCTCGCTTCGGACCATGGCCTGTACCACGGCCAAGCGCGAGAGGTTGTTGCCACCGACCGCCCCTATGAGGACACGGCGTTGCTCTACCCAAGCGGAGCATACCTCTACCGTATGCTCCACCGAAGTCACCGCCAATCTCTCTAGTTTTCTGTAAATAATTTTACATATTTAGCATAGTATCGATATTATAAAACGTGACGGAATCTATTCTTAGCCTGGACTTCTGCTTACAACGCAATTGGAACGTGATAGATGAGCAGACAAGCCAGTAATTAAAATAATTGATTTGTATAACTAATTCACTGTTCTTAGAAATATAACTTCGTGACTGAATTGCGTAGGTACTTATCTAAACATACCTCAACTAAACTAATATTGTATATTTTTTCTTAAGATGGAAAATCATCTAGTGACTTCTCACTCTCTCGCTCTAAGGTGGGGCGAGAGAGCGTGTCAAACTTTTACTGACTAACAACACACCTATGTTTCTTCAGTTGCTCTTTCCGTCTCTGGAGTATGGGTCACCGTTTCAGAAGTCAACTCATGGCCCTCGTAGGCTTCGTCCTTCCTGGGCCCTGATAGGCACATCTCTTTGTGACGCGCACAGAATACTACGCGCCGTCGATGACTCGGGCTCGGTCCGGATGGTTACCGTATGACCGAACGGCGAAGTACCCATTGCTCGTCGTCCACAAGCCGACGCTTGTGTCAGTGTTACAATAGCTGATAGTCGGGGTCGGTGTCTCGGAAGCTGGGGCATGAGGATAACAATCTGCTGCCAGCGTCTACATCCGTGTGAAGGTAGAAAGTTATACCAAAGGAACTTACTCCTGGGATAAAAAGTGATACATGAGCTACCCGTGTAACAAGTTTCATCGAAATCCGTTCAGCCGTTCGAGTGTGAAGAAGTAACAAACATCCCCTCTACACTATCAAAAACTTTTATTTTTAGCATTTTGGTAAGATGGTGAGGCTAAGTTTATCTTAACATTGTATTTATTAATAACTAGCTGACCCGGTGAACTTGGTACCGCCTAACAGTTAATGAATATAAAATCTTTCGATATAGTCCACCGATTGCGATGAAACAAAGCCTTGGTAATATTTTTTTTTTATTGATAAGGTCACGTTTGACCACCATCTCACCTGGTGGTAAGCGATGAAGTGGTCGACGATGGAGCACTCTTATGATATATATCAAGTTACACACAACCACAATGATGTCAATGATGTCAATCTTAGCATGACGAGTGACAGGACAGAATGGATGAAAAAGACGTGATGCGCCGACCCCAAATAAAGCGGGGCAAGGGCAGGAAGACAAAGAAGAAGATAGAAGATTAATGTATAAAAGTTATAGACCTACATCCATTTCGTATATTTTATGTGATGCGCGCACAACTAAATACCTCTATAGATTTATTAAATCGTCATCATCATCATCATTTCAGCCGAAAGACGTCCACTTTTGGACATAGGCCTCCCTCAAGTGTCGCCACAATGAGCGGCCCGGTGCATCTCGCATCTATCAGATTGCCGCAACCCTTACCAGGTCATCGGTCCACCTTGTAGGAGGCCTTCTAACGCTACGTCTACGTCTACGTCTACGCTACGTGGTCGCCATTCCAGAACCTTTCGGCCCCAACGGCCATCGGTTCTGCGAGCGATTTATTATATGTATAGATCTTTTTTCTAATAACCTTTATTTTCAAGAAAATATCAGTTTTCTCATAATGAAATTACAGCTATATTAAAACGCCCTCTCCGTGGGATGGAAATCTTGTTACAGCATGATCATTTCCCAGAATTTATTCAGCAGAGATCGCAAATTATTATGATTCGAATCGGATTACCATCTGCGACTTAATGTGATTTAGGGTTATTGGAGTGCCGCAAGGTTTATTACCTCGGGACCCGGCGCCCCTGAAAGGATTTTTATAAAACCTTTTCTTTTGTGTTTTAGACGATAATAATTAAAATGTATAATGAAATGAATAATACAAATAAGCCTTATATTTTTTGCTATAAAAAAAAAAAAAAAACAAAATGAATAAAAACTAAAGTTATAAATGAGTTTAAAACTCGGTGCAAAAGTAATTTAAAAGTAATCTTAATCCTAATATTATAATTTTATTAAAGATACACTAATTTATTATTGCAGTTCTTAATTTAATATTTTTCATATTTGAACAATAAATAGTGATACATGAGCTATCCGTGTACCAAGTTTCATCGAAATCTATTCTGAAAATTAAGAACTGCATCAATAAATTTTTCAGGATTTTCTTTTTTTTTTTCGCTGGGAAATTATTCAATGATATCTCCCGCTCTTGAATGGGGCGCACACCCTTGTGTGTCAGACTTTTACTGACTAAAAACCCACTCCAAGTTATTTCGTTGCCTTCCATACAAACGTCGGATTTTTCTGTCAGAAGCGAACCCATGGCCCCAGTAAGCTTCGACTCTGCTGGGTTCGGTTTGCTGACGACTCCTTGAGGTGCACGTTGGACACACCGTCGCCGGAATCGGTATCCCGGTGGCTGGAGCTAACCTGTATTGAGCCTGACGATCGATCAGCAACATGCACACACGCACCTAAATGTAACACATATACACGTAGCATAGATAAATCACGTAAGTGTTGCATAAACATTGTACCTAACAACTAATCACAAAAAAGACTTAATGACCAATGTATTTTCCATGTAATATGTGACAACTGCATTTGAACTTGGCAAGGACGAGTGATAAAGATATTGTTTTATTTATACACCGCTAAATTTTAATCGTTTTAATCCCGTGAAGGGTCGAGTTAATAGTCGGCGTTGCGTACAAAGTACCTACAGGTCATTGAACTCGCTCAGCTGACTTTTTCTTTAAGAAATTAATTTTATACATGCGTATATTTATACGAGTTTTGAAAAAGAGGTACTTTATTTTTTAATTTTATCTTTACAAATCGATAGTGTTTCATGTACCGGATCGACCCTCCACGGGATTAAAACGACTAAAATTTAACGGTGTATATATTTATCTATTTATATTTTATGTCAAAACTCCAAAGCCTTGAGCATCGACACCAAGTTGCTGGCCTGTCGGTTAACTATCGATTACATTTCGGGCAGTATGCGTTGAAATTGTACAATATATAATACATATATCCAACAAGTCCGTTCCATCATCGGACCGCTAGACGTACGGCGTTGCGCCATCGATACATGGCGGACACTCCACTCATACATTCATTGTGCGTACGGCTAGGGAGTGGAATTCCCTTCCGGAGTCTGTGTTTCCTGATAACTACAACCTGGGGGTCTTTTAAGTCAAATGTAAATAGGTTACTTCTAAGCAAGCGTGCTCAGGTGAGATAACGGTCAAACGCGAGCCTATCAATAATAAAATATATATATAAACTAGTGCTTGACTGCAATCCCACCTGATGAGCAGTGACGCAATCGTTGATAAAGAGGCGTACTAGTTCATTAAGAGCCTTTTCACTCTAGCCTTGAAGACGCGTAAACTATAACGACAATGAGTTAACGATATTGTTTGCCTGTATGGTAAGCATAATAATAATCAGCGATACTCCGATGAATAAACAATCTCAAACATCCATTTCAGTGAATTTTATATATAGATCTATAATTTTTAATCTTATCCATTTTTTTTAGGTGAAAAATCATCTAATGACATCTCCCGCCCTTGGGCGGAGCGGGAGAGCGTGTTAGACTTTTACTGACTAAAATCCACTCTTGTTCCTTCTTTGCCTCTATCTTTGGTAAATATCCTTTTTGTTTGAGAGTGGAAAATCGTCACATAACTTCTCTCGCCTTGAACGGAGCGAGAGGGCGTGTTAAATTTATACTAACTAAAACCCGTCTGTGTTCCTTGAGGTGCCGTCTACATTACAGAGCCACAAAACTCTATCAAACAATTCTTCCGCCTAGCAACTAAGTCTTTTCTTCGTCATACCTATGACGAAGAAAAAAAAAACCCGTGGTTGGGAAAAACCGTACCTAAACAATGTTCTAATAATAAACCAAGAGATATGTAATTTCATATTTATCTCATTAAAAATTTTCATAGCTCACTTATGCAACAAAACGACAAAATGGCTACCTGACTAATTACAATAGATTGGAAAACTGTAATTTATTTACCTACTCATTCAAAAACAAATTGTGTTAATTAGTACAGTGATTTGTTTAGACACTCTATGTAAACAATGTACGATAAAAGTATAATAATTCATTTTTAAGACCGAACGCTATAAGTTCGAGTAACAAAAAAAAAAGTCGTGTGGCACTCGGGGACTGCCACGGTAAAGCTATTGCATAGCATTTTTATCAACTTTTCAATTATAATTATTTTATTAATGCAGTAATTTTTTCCTTTGTTATTTTTTTCTTTGATGTTAATTAAAGTTACACTTTCACACATTGAATTGAATTTTGATTGATTGTTCCCTTGTTTGTTTTCTAATCGGTCACCACGCTCAAAAAACAAATGGGTGGGGGGTGTTAGGTTATTTTCGTTACGGAATTTCTGGATTCGGTCTCTACGCTCAAGGCCCGCGATAGAAGCTATGCAATAGCTTAATAAATAAAGCTGAAGTGTCCATTTGTAATATCAAAGGAACAACTTTTAACTAAATGAATATGAAAGTATGTATACGACATTTATAAGGATGAAATATTGGTCTCATATTTTCTACCGGCTAATCTAGAGCACATTAGTGACTTTCCCTGGCAGATAGTTTATTTTATTAGAAGTAATCTAAGCCATTTTTAAGGGGCAAAAATATATACTAGGTTACCGAGCAAAAAAATGAATCCCTTTTTTCGGATTTTAGGGTTTGTCGTAGATGAAGTAGGGAGGAGGAGTGGGGGATTCTAAGATCACTCAGTTTATCTAAAAGCCGATTGGTGGATATTGCTAAGAGCGATATATTTGCCCCTGTTGTACTCACGTTTATTTTTTAAAAAAGGTTCTGTACCTGTTTTGCTGCTAGTACAATTAAATATTATTTTTAAATTCTATCAATGAAATAAACAAGAGTTATATAACAAAGACAAAGCTCACGTGATTGTGTGAGATGAACAATAATCAAGATCGTAACAATAAAAATTCTTCCTTTTACATTCACACAGGACAAGGGTTAGGAATGTTAAACAATTCTAATAGTTACCATGTTATAGTTCTTCAAGTAAACCTTCTTCTTTTCTCTGTTTCACAATGACAATGATCAAGCTTTGGATTCCAACCGAGCAAATGCACCTTTTTCTAGCTTACCCTATCAGGTTCTGACGAATGGGGCGAAATTACACGCGATTGCCGGCTTCGCGCGAAAGCCAGCGTTCGCTTAGGGTTTGAGGGGACTAACTCTTGAGCCCCATGTTTTTTTTTTGGGGGAAAATCATCCTAATGATGTCTCCCGCCCTTGGGCGGAACGGGAGATAGTGTTAGACTCTTATTGAGTAAAAAACCCTCCCCGTTTCTTTTCGCCTTTCGTAACGGGGTTGAGCTTCCTTTTCGGATAACCCTGGTCCCAGGGTACTCGGTTCGGACAGTTACCGGACGGTCGGACACAGAGCTACCCATTGCTCGCCGTCCGAAAACTCGCGCGTACGGTGGCTGGAAATCGGGCTCGAAATCCCGGCGGCGGCTTGAGACGCCTGAACCCACCTGAACCCCTTTGTATATTATAAATGACTGTATATTGTATAGTATTATATCTGTGAATTTGAACATTTTTGATGTTATTTCATGAAACGTGGTTGCTCCCAACAGGCCTCAGCAAAAGGCTTAAAGTCACCCAAAAGGCAATGAAAAAGACTACGGTTGGAGTCGCAAAAAAACCAAGGTTACCGATGTAGCCCAGATAATCGCCTAACTTAAATGGGTAGGACACATTACTCGCAGAACAGGCGGTTAATAGTACCGAAAGGCTCCTAAGCGGCGACCGCGTACTAAAAGGCGCAGTGTTGAAAGGTCTTCCACAACGTGAACGGATGGCCTGGTGAGGGACGTACCAAAAACAAGACGCACAGGACCGGTCGATGCGGCGACACTTAGAGTAGGCCTATGTCCAACAGTAGACGTCTTTCGGCTGAATTGATGATGATAATAATAAAATAAATAAATAAAATAAAAATAAAAAATAAAATCTTTTTATTTCAGACACTTAGTCCATATTAGGCATTAAATTATCCATTACATTTCCACTATTAATTTATTATTTCAGTATAGGTATCTTTTATTAATTTAGTATAGGTAAGTATGTCAATTTATTTTAAGTATTAGTTATGTCATTACATTACATTGATTAATCATATTATGTTATGTATTAATTTATATTTTCAGTTATATTTATTATTAATAATTAAATTTAACTTTATTACGTCATCATTACATTGTATAATTATTATGTATTTATATTAATATTGTCATTATATTATATTATCAGTTCATTTAAACAATTCATTGTGTCATCATTACATATATCTGCGTAAAATTAAAAAAAAATTAAAAAAATAATAATAATAAAATAATTAGTTTAAATATTTGCCTCCATCTGGGACGCCAGGCACGCGCACTTGAGTTTGAACCCAGTGTCCCAGAAGGGGGCTGTCAAGCTTGTGGCTGAGCACGTTCAGGATGGTGTTGGCGCTCCCACGTGTACGGAACATCAATGAGGCGATTCTACGCCGCAGTACGGTGTGAAAGCCGTCTGTGTGCGCGTGCGCAAACATCGCAGACGCACTACAGTAGCGTGGGAGCCCCACTAGCACTCTGAACGCGTTATTATATTGTACTCGGAGAGCGTTGATGGCCCGCTGCGTATAGTTGACCCACAGATTGCAGGTGTAGAGAGTTTGACAGAATGCTTTAAACAACGTGATCTTTACCTCTAGACTACACCTCGCAAATCTACGTGCCAACATGTTACAGCGGACCGCCATCGCCCTCCTCTCTCTTTCTATGTCTTTATCATCTTTTAAATCCTCGGTGATCACATGGCCAAGGTATTTAAATTCCCTCACTCTTTGAAGAGCGACAGCGTTCAGCAGCACAGGTGCCACATCCCCCAGTTTACGACCTCTGGCTTGGAAAACCATGAGCTCGCTTTTCTGCTCATTGTACAGGAGACCGTGTACTCTCGCATACTCCTCACACACGCCTATCAGCCTTCTGAGCGCGGCCACTGTTGGGCTGAGCAACACCATATCGTCAGCGTAGCTAATGCTGTTGATAAAGTGACCATCAATAGAGCATCCCACTCTGATGCTGCTCAGCCCAACAATCAGCCCGTTCACATACTGAAGAGCGAATGCTAAGCTAAGCTAATATTGAAGAGCGAAGGAGATGTTAACCCCCCCTGTCTCACTCCACACTCCAACCTGTACTCATCAGAAAATTCTCCAAGCCATTTGACCCGGTTAGTTTGGTGAGCATACCAATACTTAAAAATATTGATAATCTCACCCGGCACACCTGTAGACTTTAATTTATGCCAGAGAATATCATACCTAACCAGGTCAAAAGCCCTGGAGAGATCAAGAAAGGCTGCATAAACAGGCGTGCTCCTGTCTGTGTAATACCTGACAATCTGCTTGAGAGACAAAACTGCGCATTCTGTCGAAAGTTCTGGTCTGAAACCGAACTGTGCGTCGTTTAAATTTAGGTGTTTCTTAAGTTGTCTCTCAAGCAGTCCATCAAGCACCTTAGCTGTGGTTGTAGCCAATGATATCGGGCGGTAGTTGCACTTATTAGAATTATCTCCAGTCTTGTTTTTAATTATAGGCACTACCACCGTCTTCATCAGCTCATTTGGCAGGTAGGAGTGCCTAATACAGAGCGTAAATAACAGTCCCAGGAGCCTCGGGAGATGGGGCCCCGCATGCTGAAAATGTTCGATGCTGAGGCCGTCGTGTCCGGGCGACTTCCCTCGAGTCATGCCTTTTATTATTAGAGCAACTTGTTTTGCTGTGACACGCTCAGGCACCGCTGACACGACGACCTCCACATCTCTTGTCGGCTCACCTTTAAGCGGAGACTCCACTTGAAAGTGACATCGGAACATGTTTGCTATGTCTCTCGGTTCACAGATGCCGTTGACACTCGCAGGGACACTAGGTTTCGGGTTTAACTTTTTTGTTTGTTGCCAAAATCCTTTAAAATCTTTGTTTTTATGTTTAGTAGCTAAAATATTCATTTTTATTAATTCTTGATTATTTTGACAATAGTGTAATTTGCTTTTGAATTTTTTCCTAGACTCGTACATTTCGTCATAAAATTTACCACTGTTAGGTCTGCCATAATATACCCAGGTTAAAAACTTCTGCCTAGCCTCCCTGTGAGCGTCACGAACATACTTGTTCCATCCGACAATATGACGGCCGCGGTGCCGTCCGCCACTACACTCACGACCCGCATAGCTATCGACAGCAGCCTCTTGTAACGCTGTTACAATGTCACCATAAAGCGCGTCAATCGCTGCCAGGTGATCCTTGCCACTCTCACTACACACGCTATCACAACACCGTTCGTATTCACAAGGGAAAGCAAAGTCTCTTAGTTTTTTGTTGCAAAATGTTGTATATTTTTCTATTTGATTTAAATCCCTGTCTCCCCAAAGAACTTTATTGGTTCTGGTGACCGGTGGCTTAATGCTTCTACAGACTGTTTTTAAGTTACACTGAATCTCTACTGGACAGTGATCAGACCAGAAAATGTCGTAGCATACCCTTACTGAAGTAACCGTTTTTAGTGCAGCATCAGTAACAACGCAGTGATCTAGCCACCTACAGCAACCGTGCGCTTCACTCACAAACGTATAGTTATTCGAATCCGAGCCCAACATCTTCAGGTCGACACATGTCCAGTTCTGATCATTACAAAAATTTTTAAGCTCATTTCCAAACAATTCCCCAGGATGAGCGTTAAAATCTCCCATAATAAATACACTTTCAGTATTGCTACTCTCAACTATTGACATAATTTCGCTCAAACATTGAACAAATTCCAAGAGATTGTCAGCACTGTCGGTAGGCATATAAATTGAAAAAACGAGTATAAACCGATCCGACACACACACCTTGATTGCACTTATTCGTTTACTTTCACACGGAATCACAGACACATTGGTACACTTACTGTTTCTCCATAGAAGCGCCACACCGCCGTACGGACGCCCCCGCAGTATACCACTAGTTAGGTCTACCGCAGATTTGCCGCAGTATCCGAAATCACTGCTTACTTTGCCGAGTTCAGGTATCTCATGCGCAAGAAGCCACGTTTCCTGCAGCGCAATAATGTCAGCAGTTAGGCAAAGACGTCTTACACACTCCGATGATCTTTTAAAAGACTTGCAGTTGAAAGTGATGAATTTTAAACTTTCATTCATTGGTGTACTATCCATTTAGATTTATTATTGCACTAGTATCAGACTGCTTACGTCTGTCTAAATCTCTTCTGCCGAAATCCACAAAACGTCGGAAAGATATACCATCAGGCCATAACGTACAGTCCAGAAACAAACTCAGCTTCTCCTTAGGAACATACATTTTAAATGAGTTGTACTGTTTCTGATTTTTAGGTTCAATCTTTTGTAGTGAGACTTCAACATTTGTTTTGCTCCTTATGTAGTCAACTATATGATTCTCGCAGGTTTCCTTATGAACATTATTAATAAATAGAGGGACACTGATATTGGCAGCCCTAAAACTGTCAACTATTTCCGTGCACGTCCCTTTTTTACTCATAAATTTATTCCTGTACCTTTTTCTTTGTACAACTTTCCAAACATCGTCTGCTTGCCGCGCAGGTACAGCGCTATGCGGCTGAGGCGTTCGAATCAGCTGATTGTTCGTCGCACCTACATGCATAGAAGTATTAGCCGTATTAGTCACCGCGGCATACGAGGCGCCCGTCGTTCGTTTCTCGGTGAACACCGCCGCGCTCTCGACGTCTGGGCCCTGTGTGACAGAGAGATCATCGCCAGTAGGCGGCGCACACGAGCGAGACGGGGAAAGTGAGTGCCGCGCCTGAGTTCTCTGATGCTGATCTACCTCCTTATCAATAATATTAACGGTCGAATAATTGTCCTTGCCCATCATTTTTGAAAATAATAAATAATGATATTGATCGGAGGACATTGAGTTGGAAGTCCCTACGTAACGTAAACGATGGTATAGTAAGGAACGCGGGAAACCGATAGATGCGTGACGCTCAGAGACGATCATTGTGGTGGCCTTTGCAGTGCAGTGGACGCATAGATATAAGAAAGGAGTTTTTTTTTAAATATTTCTATGAGTGGACGTCTATGGCTTTATGTCATAATCGTGTCTGTTCTGCGTGCTATAGAAATGGCAAAATTTCAGCCGACAAAATCTGAATCTCAAAGTGTATTTTGAATAGGTATCAATCACAATTCGTAATACTTGACGCGTATTTCTCACCTACTCACTTAGTAATTCGCCACGCCATTTATTGCGTCGGCGATTTTGCCTTATCGGTTGCGTATTTTACACAGACCTACCGATAGTTAAATATGTTCGAAAATGCTTCTACAAATATTCAGAATACTCTAGGTCAATATCTGTTTATTGCTTTGTTTACTTACACACAAACACTTAATAACGAAAATGACAAATAAAATAGAGGAACACGAGCTGTGTGCTGTGTTAAGTGGCAATAGGCAAGGCACATTGCACGCAGAACAGATGGTCGATGAGGACGAAATGTTCTGGAGTGGCGATCACGTACCGGAAGATGCAGCATTCAAAGACCTCCAACTAGATGGACCGGTGATCTGGTCAGGGTCCCGGAAATCCGATGGAAGCGTGACGCACAGGACCGATCGTTGTGGCGACGCTTCGGGGAGGCCTATGTCCAACAGTGGACGTCTTTCGGTTGATATGATGATGATGATGAACATGAGTTGAGAAATTTCCTCGAGCTAACATACGAGGGACACTCAAAAAGTTTTCTATGAGTTCTGCTATGCAGATTTTTTTCTGCCTAGCTCAAGTCAGGGCTGTATTATGAAAGGCCGAGACTATCTATTGAAGACCCCTATACCAATACTCGCTATACATTACCTGTTACCTCGACAAACTGAAACTGACGTTGTTTATGTACTTGAATTTTCCACTTAGGTACTACTGATTACAGCAATGCCATAATTGCAACCTTGTAGTGGGTTTTTTCAGAAGACTTGATAAGTAACAGTGTTATAGGTATCACTCTTTATTCTTTGAATGTTGGCTGTTTTGTAATTGACAATTATGTAAGACTTAGACACGTGCCTCACTCGAACGCCATAAGGGCACTACCAGTTCACGCCGCCAATAAAAGTTTTGAAGCTCTGTTGGTGTTTACCTCGCCTGGTCATGCACCCAAGTTGTCAAAGGCGCGTAGTATTCCACGTATGCCTCAAGGAGATGACAGCAAACCGCAGGAGGCCCAGCAGGGTCAAAGCCTACTGAGGCTATTAACCAATGAAAAATTTCACTCTCTGGGGAAGAATCATATAC
Source organism: Mythimna albipuncta (assembly GCA_929112965.1). Taxonomy (NCBI): domain Eukaryota; kingdom Metazoa; phylum Arthropoda; class Insecta; order Lepidoptera; family Noctuidae; genus Mythimna; species Mythimna albipuncta. The sequence continues at coordinate 32,776,800 of OV815959.1, forward strand.
TGGATCCATGGTATACGTTTGTGCGTCGATTTCAAAGACACCCTTTACATGGGTATGTTTCTTGGTCAAACCTTCTCGCTCAAACGGCTGAACAGATTTGTATGACACAAATTTTGATTCGTGAGTATGTTCCCCTAGGAAAGTTTTCTACTGTGACGCGAACGAAGCCCGTGGCAAAGGTCAGTATGCAACAAATATAGTTTCATCAAACACAAACCAATAATCTAAATTAGCTTTACCACATTTACTACTGTGAGCAATAAAATAATCAAAACAGTGCATTGACATATTGTCATAAAACTCATCATCATCAACATCATCAGCCTTTTTAATGTTCCCACTGCTGGGATTCAGGCCTCCTATAAAACTATAATTTCAAAATTTAACTAACTTTTTGCGCCTAGAAAAATCTTAATAGCAAAAGTTTAAATCATCCATTTAAGAGTTCCTCGAGATGATTTTTGTGGCAGGCGCTTCAATAGCTATACATAGCTTACGAGCGTGGTATACCTAAACTCTAGATAATATAATTATCACAATCAATACATTTGTAACACCTTTTACCATGACGTCCGAAGTTTGTCCAAATTACAGTAGGTATTATGATCAACTAATGTATCATCTCCCAAGTCTTTTCCCACCAAGCCCAACCCCAAGTCGACTTCCTGTTGTACCGGATACAGATGAATACCTGTTTTACACGGAGCTACTGCCTATCTGTTCTCCTCAACCCAGGTAATGGGTAACACGGTGCTCCTTAGATAGACTGACGGTCAGACTTTCCGTCGTCTGACTACCTGTCGCGACTGTCAAAGATGTGCGAATGACAACCGAGACCAACGATTTACGTGGTTTCCGAGGCACGGGTGGTTTTTTTTTTGGTGGGTATCAATCATCCAGGTGACATCCCCGCCCTTGGGCAGAGCGGGAGATAGTGTCAGACTCTTACTGCCTAAAAACTAGACCCTTGGCCCCAGTATCCCTTGGCCCTACGGTTGCTGACAACTTTTTGAGGCGCGCGGGAACAGTGCGTGCTGTCGACGACTTGGGCTCGGTCTGAACGGTTACTGGACGGTCTGACACTGAGCTGTCCATTGCTTGCTGTCCGCAATCCCACGAGGCACGGGTGTTAGTAATGTCCTAAATAAACTTAGAAAACTTTCGTATCCGCAACCTCACGCACCATCTTCTTCTCGAATTGACGGTTTTCTTTTTCTTCAAAGTTTTAGGGTCCAGTAGGTTGTCATGTTCAGAGCGGCGTCAGTCGTGCAGGTGTGGGACACTTTGGGCACTCTAATAAGTGGGCCATCGTCTGGTCAGGAGCAATTCACTCAGACTGGGTGTCGACGGGGTCTATAATCCCCCACTTGGCCAGGTTGTACTTTACACCGTCATGCATAAAAGGTGTATTTCTTAACCACTGGGCCATCACACCAACTAATGAGGCACTATACGTTAATTTATTTACTCCCTATATTATTACAGTGAATAGCCAAACAGCGTGAGTCTTTCAGCAAACATTAGAGAACAATGCACTGTACATTTCCTAGTGTTTCTGCTATTGGCTTCATTGCAGGGTTGCCTCCAGGAAAATCGATGAACAAAATAAAATATCTGCTTTCTTTTCAACCCACCATTCCGTTGTTGAGTTGCTTCATAGAAAACAAAACATTACGACTCACACCTACACCATATAAATTACTTTGTTACTTATTTGACTTTTTAATTAGTACCCTTTAATTAGAAAAATCTTTTATGCGTTTTATTTATATTCCATCAAATCAAAATTATCGCGCTTTGTAAATATTTATACAGCTATAACAAATCTGGTTAGTTTGGAGGCCTGGAGCCCTGTAACACAGGATTTTCCTAGTACAGGCTTCAGTCTCCACAACATCAATGTAAATGTAGTTACTGTAATAATTAATAAAAAAGAAAATATCTGTGTAGTCTATAGATTTCAGAGAGATATATATTTAGGGATTGGCGTCCAGTGTATGTGAATTTACATGATTTTGTACGCATTCACGATACGAGTAATTCATCTAGCAACGTGGTCTAGTGAGAACTACGTCAATTTCTATAATAATCCAAAACGAAATTCTACTACATCCTCGATGTCTGCCAACCCTACCTAATATACATTAATGAGTGCCATTCTGCATAAGATTATTTGAGTGCAGCAAACGAGGCTCTGTTGTTCTAATGGATTAGCTACTAACGTGCTGAAACACTGGAACCGTTCCGTAAATACCAGGTATTTATTCTAGGTTTTTATAGAAAGTAAAAAAACCTGTTGCGGCGAATATCTAAAGTGAATTTTGTACGTTGGAGTAACAGTCATCATTATAACCATTTTTTCAACCGAAAGGTTTCCAATAAACAACTTCCCTGGCATCTATCGGAGTCCCGTGACCCTTACCAGGTCATCGGTCTGCCTTATGAGAGGCCTTCCAACACTGCGTCTTCCGGTGCGCAGTCACCACTCAAGAACTTCTCGGCCACATCGACCAACTGTTCTGCGAGTAATGTACCCTATCTTTTATAAACTAGTACTTGACTGCGATATGTACCACCTGATGGTAAGCAGCGATGCAATCGTTGATGGTGAGGCGCACTAGTTTATTAAGAGCCTATTCACTCTAGCCTTGAAGACACCTAAATTATAATCGGACGGGACGACCGCAGCAGGCAAATAGTTCCAGTACTTCGATGTACGCGGTATAAATGACGAGGCGAAACGCTTAGTCCGGACCGTAGAGGTTTCAACAACTTATGAGTGGAATAGGTAACCTTCCTACTGCCACTTAAATTAAATGATTCTACAGACTATGTTGGTAACCTTGGTTCTCCTGTAAATGCTTTATTCCTGATGCGATCACACAAGAAAACTCATCAGTTAAAAGCAAGTAGTTAGCAAGAATCGACGCATTACATTGATTGCGCATTGGTATTGGTATCTCCACGCACGTATACACAAGCACTCTAATGATGTAATCACGATAAAGAAAAAACTAATTTGTTGAAAAAACAGTACGTTCAGTAAAATTTCAGTGCACTGAAATTGTATTTATAATATGATTGTAAATTGATTTTCTATTTGGGGTATACAAGGGTGTGCACTGTCACAATTAAATGTCGTATTTTAGCCCCCCCCCCCCTTTATTCTCCTGGGCGGAACATCGCCGTGCCTTCGTGGGGTGATCGGCGGCGGAGACCTCTCGCGCCGGGCCTTGGTTGAGGCTATGGTCCGAAGCGAGGAGGAGTGGCAGGCGGTCGCCGACTTCTGCGAAGCAGTAATGCTCACAAAGAAGGAGGCCGACCGCATCAGGCAACGGCGCTCTCGCAGCCGCCGCCGGGATTCTGATCCCGATTTCCGGCCACCGTAAGCGCGGGCTTGTGGACAGTGAGCAATGGGTAGCTCGCTGTCCGGCCGTCCGGTAACTGTCCGGACCGAGCCCAAGTCGTCGACGGCGCGCACTGTTCCCGTGCGCCTCAAGGAGTTGTCAGCAACAGTAGGGGCCCAGCTGGGTCGAAGCCTACTGGGGCCAGGGTTAGTTTCGAAAGGGCGCTCGAGCCCCGGTATGAAGGCTTGAAGGAACGGGATGGATTTTTTAGTCTGTAAGAGTCTGACACTATGTCCCGCCGTTGTCATGGATGATTTTTCCCATCGAAAAAAAAAACCCTTTAGTCGCCCGGGTGGACGGTGATCATGTATTTGTGCGGTTAACCAGGCAACTTAACAAGCTTATAACTTCGTGACTTTTCATCATACAGTTATGAAATTTTGTACATAGATTCTTTACATAAAAGTACTAGACACGTATTTCGGATTTCGGATAAATTAAAACTAATGTTGTATATTATCAATTTACCTTTTAGATCGTTTATTAGTAAATAAAGCCAACCAGTAAATCCGCTACGAATCTAGATTCGCAGCGGATATACTGGTTCGCTATTACATTGAGAGTACTTCTACGTTACTTATAATATCATTACATAAAAGATACTTATACTTACGATACTTCGCAAGTGGCCTAATATGCGTAACAATAGCAGCATAGAAAACATTTTCAATTCATCGGCTGTGATTAAAAATTCTGAATATGTATTAAAAAACGGCCAAGAGCGTGTCGGGCCACGCTCAGTGTAGGGTTCCGTAGTTTCCCTTCCGTCACAATAAGTGTTCCCACTTATGAGTTTAAAAAAATGCTTGCATATACAAACACACAAACAACACAAACAAACTACAAACTTAGTCCAGAAATTATTTTGTATAACCTTTTTGTCTTTTTTGTACAAAAACTGTTCCTTCCATCAAGTTCAAAATAATTTTCCTAGAAAGTCCTTATAAAGTTCTACTCGTCAGATTTTTTTCATATTTTCTAAACTTATGGTTCAAAAGTTAGAGGGGGGGCACATTGTTTTTTACTTTTGGAACGATTATTTCCGAAATTATTGACATTATCAAAAAATGATTTTAGTAAACCCCTATTCATTTTTAAATACGTATCCAACGATATATCACACGTTAGGATTAAAATTAAAAAAAAAAAAAAACACTTCCCACTTTACATATAGGGAGCTCCCCTATATGTAAAGTGGGAAGTGTTTTTTTTTAACCCTAATAAATCATTTTTTTTCCAATTTTTATTTTACCACTTTGTCGGCGTGATTGATATACATATTGGTACCAAATTTCAGCTTTCTAGTGTTGTTCAGACAGACGGACAGACAGACATGGCGAAACTATAAGGGTTCCTAGTTGACTACGGAACCCTAAAAAAAACGAAACTAATTAAAGTATGGCGTCAAAAAATTCCTCATTTTTTTGGACTCCAGTTACTTACCAGTAGACAGTAATGTGGAGGAGTTTTGGTGCCATATTTTAGTTTTCATTGATTTGGCTTACCCGTATCATGATGTGCATAGCATTACTTAAAAGTATACTTACAGTAGAGCAGTGGTGGCCGAGTAGTAACGACCCCAACTTACGAGTTGTAGGTCGCGGGTTCAAACTCATCGCGGTCGCGGGTGCATGACTTTTTGTAATTTATTTCACCACCACTGCTCTCAAAACGGTGAAGGAAAACAAGGATTACGGCCCATTCCCTCTCCTAGAGATGAGGCCTGAGTCCCAGCAGTGGGAACATTATAAGGCATACGATTCGATGCGATACTTACAGTTATCCCCTCGAGCTCCAGAGTTTAATGACCCGGAAAATTGCCATGTTTACGTAAATCACCAATAAAAAAAATAAAAAATTTTTTTTTTTGGTTTTTTCTATGAAAAACAAATTATATAATAAATAATTCATATCAACAGGTAATCATTTACCTGAAAAAATATAACTTAACGTGTAAACTGTCCATATATAATGTCTCAATGGCTCTCAAAAGCTCCGTTTTGGCGGATATGATTTAGTCAATCTACAATTTCGAATATATTGCAGTTCCAATATTTCATACCTACCAAGGCATACGTTGATCTACAGTATGATATAACATATATCATCATAAACATATCCACCTCATTAGCAAAGCAGATCAAACACATGCGAAGTTAATCTATACATATAATAAAATCGTAGAAAAGTCAAAACAGTACATTGAATATTTTTTTAAAAGAATACTTGGGGCGTGATCTACAATCGATACCGAAGCCAAAAATATAGTTTTTAGAATTTTTGTCTGTTTGTCTGTTTGTCTGTTTGTCTGTTTGTCTGTTTGTCTGTATGTATGTCCGGGATAAACTCAAAAAGTACTGCATGTATTTACTTCAAATTTTGCATGAATATTACTAAGAGGTCGGGTCAACATATAGGCTACATATTATCACGCTATCACCTACGGGGGAGGAGCTGTGAATCTTTATTTTTCTTACGCATTCTGTGACAGCGTGTAATATAAGGACGCATATTTAAATGTTGTTTTTGAGTAAGTCATGCTATTATCTAGCTTTACACTATAAAAACTACGCCATTAAAGTAACTTGGGCAGAGAAACATAATTTAATGAATGTTAGTAGTATAAACACAATTTTAAAGCAGCGCCATCTATGAGATTTCATCAAAATCAAATCAAGTTATATGTTAACAGTTTTTGGAAATTAATCATATAAATTTGATCATGTTGGCGAGGTTAGTAGTTAGTTATTCTTAAAATTCATAGATGGTAATGTGCATTTTCTTCATATTATAGTTCGTTTTGACAAATTCAAGTTCCAAAAAAACCCTCAAAATCATGAGCTGAGTTGAGGAAGACAATTTAAAAAAAAAAGGTTGTTACATGGTGGCATTTCTCAGACTCTGTGAAGTCGACCAGTTTGCGAGATCCCTTATGTATGACGAGGTGCCTTCATATTACACGTACGACAAGCAAAGGGGTGTATTCAACCGACATCGACGAGGAGGTGCTGTGAAAGGTTTTCCGGGAATTTTCAAGGACACCACATTGGGTAGGGTTTATACCGTGCACCCGAATAGTGGCGAATGCTATTTTCTGCGGTTCACACTGCATTACACTGTCCCAGGCCTAACGTCTTTCGCTTTTCTGAGGACATTCGATGGCGTGGAGTATCCCATTTACCGCGCAGCCTTTTGCCTAATTGGGATGACACCCTCGCGGAGGCAAGCGTCAGTGACAGTCCCAGCCACATGCGTCATCTGCTTGCCGTCATCTTGGTGTTTTGTGGAGTCGCGAACCCGGTAGCTTTGTGGTAGAAGTATCGCCATCATCTGTCTGAAGATTTTCTACGAGCTTTGAGGCGTGCTACTAGAGACAAAGTCGAAGTAACTGATGAACGCGTGCTGAACACCTGTCTCAGTTCACTTCAAGATGTGGTCATTTCTATCGGCGGCAATCCACTGATCGAATATGGGTAACCAGCTCTCCAATCATGACCACATCAACACCGTGGAAATCGAGAGTATAACGCTGAGACAAATTACGATCCGGGCGAAATAACCACCATACGAAATTACCATGTCGCTTTGTTCTCTTGAGAGCAAAAACAAATTTATGACACCGTCCTTGAAAGCGTTGGGCAAAACCAGGGTAAAATGTTTTTCTTGGATGCTCCTGGTGGAACAGGAAAAACATTTGTTACCACTGGCATACTTGCAGAGGTCAGGAGCCAAGGCAAAATTGCTATTGCTGTAGCGTCGTCGGGAATCGCTGCCACACTGCTTCCGGAAGGCAAGATAGCACATGCCATGTTAAAAATTCCTATCGATTTGGAGAGCGCCAAAACGCCTGTTTGTGGTGTGTCACGTAACAGCGATAAGGGACACGTACTCAAAGATTGCTCTCTGATGATGAGTGTACGATGGCCAATAGGAAGGCAGTTGAGGTCGTGGACAGAACCCTGCAGGGCATCCGCAGGAACTAACATTTGATGGATGGTGTCACAGTTCTGTTCAGTGGCGATTTCCGGCAAACACTTCCCGAGGTGACGCAGGGATCGAGGGCTGACGTGGGGGGGTGACATGAAACGATCTTCGTTGTGGTCACGAGTTCGTACACTGCGCTTGACCATTAATATGAGAGCTCGGCTCGGCGGCAATGCACGTGCTCAAGAATTCTCCGATGTCCTTCTAAGTCTTGGCGAAGACACTCTACCAGAAGAGAGAGGTCGACAGGTGGTGCTTCCAGAGTCTCTCGGTAGAGTGGTATCCAGCTTAGAAAAACTCATTCACTGTGTGTACGGGGACATCAGTCGTATACCGCACCAGCAGTATTCTTGGGTGTGTAAGCGGGCCATTTTGATGCCCAAAAATTATCAGGCAATTAACGAATGCATTCTCTCGGAAATTGAGAAGAATGAAGTGGTCTACACCTCGATAAACATTGTTGTCGAGCTAGATGATGCCACACGTTATTTCGTGGAATTTCTGAACTCCCTGTCAGCAAGTGGACTTCCGGCGCATACCATCAAGCTGAAGGTCGGTGTCCCGATTATGCTTCAAAGTTGTGACGGGACCCGCCTTAAAGTCATCTCGCTCCACACACACACCATTGAGGCGAAAATTCTTACGGGTTGTGGCGTCAGCGAGGCAGTATTTATACCACGCATTCCCCTCATACCCCATAACTTCCCGTTCCAGTTCAAGCGCGTACAGTTCCCCGTGTGTGTTTGCTTCGCGATGACCATCAATAAGTCGCAGGGGCAGACACTGAGGGCAGCGGGTGTCGGCCTCAGGACGAGTTGCTTCTCACACGGGCAACTGTACGTCGCTTGCTCCCGCGCCACCAGTGTTGACTCTCTTTACATTTTGGCTTCTGGCAGTATAACTACCAAAGTAGATTATAGGGAAGTCTTTTAAGGTATGATACCTTTGTACGTATTTTTACTCTTTTGTGTTTCCTTCAGTCACATCTTATAACTGAACTCAGTAGGATTCTCATATAACTCTCTTCACTTGCTTCGTTTGCAAAGAAAACTTATATTATAATGCTATTTTAAAAGTTGTTTATTTATAATGCTATAGCGACACTGGCACCTTAGGTATTTTTAGTGCTGTAGAGGCTTCACGTAGACGACGTCGCGGGCAGCAGCTAGTTAATAATAAAGCTGCTCGTATTAGTTATTCGTGTGAGTGTGACCGCAGCCTTGGGACCGCAACCCTTGTGGGGAAGAACGAAATTGGCTATAGCTCTAAAGATTTACTTACATAATACTGGCTTTTGCCAACGACATCACCCTCGTGAAAATTGTTCCCTCCCGAGATAAAAATATTTCACTAGCTAATATTTCAGGGCATGGTCTGAAAATAAGTCATAAAAATGTTGAGATGGATGTGTGGTGTGACGAAAATGGATAAAGTGAGAAATGAGTATATTAGAGGAAGTTTGAAAGTCGCGCCAGTGACTGAAAAGTTGAAAGGTAATCGATTGTCTTGGTATGGTCATGTGAAGAGGAGGGACGAAGCGCATATTACTAAAAGAATTTTGAGTATACATGTAGATGAATGGAGAGGGAGAGGAAGGCCGAAAAAAAGTTGGATGGATGTGTGAGATGTGATATGAAAGAAAACGGAGGTTGACAGGTGCGGTTTTCCATCGATTACATTTCGGGGGAGTGTGTATTGGAATTGCACAATTTTATTCCACCATCATCCGTTCCATCATAGGACGAATAGACGTACGGCATTGAGTCATCGGTACATGGTGGATATCCCACACGTACATGCAAAGCGTTTTGGGAACACATTCATTATGCGTACAGCTAAGGAGTGGAATTATCTGCCGGAGTCTGTGTTTCCTGATAGCTATAACCTAGGGGTCTTTAAGTCAAGAGTGAATAGATTGCTTCTAGGCCAGCATGCTCCATCGTCGGTCACATCATCGCTTACCATCTGGTGAGATAGTGGTCAAACGCGAGCCTATCAATAATAAATAAAAAAACGGAAATTTCGCCTTCATAATATTAGTGTAAAAGTTATTCTAGTTCACAAAGTCGGTTTGGTCTCAGTTGTGTATTTTACCTTGCGTTCCAGAACCCTGTGGTTTCCTTTCGGAAGTCAACCATGGCCCCAGAACAGCTCAGTAGTAAGGCGTCACTTCTCACCAAGGCTTGAAGTTGTAGAACTAATGCAACATTTTCAATTCGTTAGAATTTTCAAAGCGTGGTAATTGAAGGTCGTCCCTTCTCAGAATGAAAATATTCTCTGCCTAACAATGAGACAATAATTTACGAAAGGTCTTTTAATGACTAGAGATAATGTATAAGTCCAAATCGAGGTAAAATAATGGATGTGGCTACTAAATGAGACAATGAAAATAATATAGGTATATTTAAATATCCAACTACGCCTCCAAATAGTTCAAAACCGATTTAAACAATGGTGCGTCATTTTGAAAATTTAATAAACTAACCACAAACATTTAGTTTTAATTGCAATAACGAAGGACAGTTAAAATAGTTTCACTTTGCCTCCCCGTTGTCCCTCTGAGGTATGTACACCCTCTCGAATAGTTCTCCCATTCTTTCGCCATTGAGACAAAATCCCCGCGACACACTGTCGTCGCCAAAGGATTTATTGCTGTTGGGGATTACATTTTCTACTTTATTACCACGCATTATGGCTGAAATTTCACTCTCGTAACTTTGGTTCTGATTTCGTTGTGCTTTAGGAAAGGGGATTTGTTTCTGTTCTTGCATACCGCACGCTACTTGGAATATCGACTCCAGCGCAAGTTGGTCCTGCATCCTTCTCTGTATAGCGGTTGCTTGAACATTGGCTACAATGTCTTTATACTTATTCTCAAGTTTCTCCAGGGAGCTATTCAGTTCAGCTTGGCTTTCAACCGTCATTTCACTAACTACTTGAGCTCTCTGTCTCACTAACTGCAGCTGTAATGAGCATTCTGCCAAGTGTTGCTCTCTTTGTAACTGAGCCAGCTTAGCTTCATAGATTTTAGTAGTCTTGATTTTTGACTTTTCCATTTTATTAAGACGTTTCTCTAATTGTTGGGCTTTAAACCTCAAGCTATCGCCTGACAAATCCGCGTTGGATCTTTCCATAAATCTATTAAACATAGAGTGAAAATTGTTTTTTTGGTCTTCATTTTGAACCTTTAAACATACTATTTCTGCATCTTTCATCTCCAACAGCTTATTTTTCTCCTCAATTATTCCATCTTTTAATTTAATTAAATCTTTTTCTTTAACTATAGCGGTCTCTTGAATTTTGTTTATAGTATCTTCATAATTAGTTCGTAATTCCTCTAATTTCTTTTCAAAAACTCCTTTAATCTCTTCTCTTGCTGCGGATCGGACCTTTATTAATTCCAGTTTATGTTTAGCATTAATTTCTTCTATTTCATTTTGCTTTAAGTCATTGGCATGATCTAATTGATCTTGAAGCGAATTTATTGTCTGAATCATAGTATTCCTAGAATCTTGAACCTCTTGGAGTTGGCATTTTATAGATTTCAACGTGATACTGCTTTCATTACTTCTTATAAAGGCACTTGTGGCATTATCAACTTTTGTAATACACTCGTATATTAATTCTTCCTTTTTCTGAGCTTGAGACTCCTCCCTTAAAGCCTCCAACTCTTTCTGAAGCAGCATATTATACATTTTGATTTCTCTTAGTTTCATGACAAGGTTGTTTGCTCGGCATTCAAATTTTTCACCGTTTTCTGTTACGCTGTGTAACACTTCCGGACATGTATAGCAAAACATATTACATTGATTGTGAGTAGGTTTGTATTGCTCTTTTGTCACTGGTCTTGAGTTAGGATCACTGCTAGTTACACTTTCAGTCATTTTGTCAAGTCTTTGTGATGATGCTCCTAGATAGTCCGTTTCTGAAGTGTTTAATTTATTGTTATCAAATATGACTTTCATGCGAGGTTCTTCTGAGTCGACAACGAGGTACTCTACTTCGGTTGAAGATTCTGTACTAACAACATCATCGGACAGTGGTTGCAACTCAGCAGGAGGGCGGTTCAAGAATGGTAAATCTAGGATACCTCTAGCAAGTTGGTAGCAAAGCACAAATACATACTTATTCCTCAGAGCTTTTTCATTATCTTTACAGTCGGAGAGCCTCTGAATCCAGGCGTCGCAGATTTTGATCACATTTTTGTCAACCAGTTGTCCTAAGTAAGGTCTTAACAATTTTAAGTACCTCTTATATTCTAGATCTAGATTTGCAATATCACTGTCGTCCATTGTAGTTATAGTTTGAGTTGCATCAAAAATTTTTATACATTGATTTTCCAAAATGACTAAAGAGAAACATCACAATGTCAAAATGCCCGTTCACAATTATATTTTTTTTTAATTCTCCATGGTCATTCGAAATACAAAGAGGTTTTTAATAATATAGTACAGTTAATTCACTTCAGTAGCTCTGACGTAAAAAAAAAAATATTTAAGCGTCATCCTGACAAATCATCGCGCGAATACGCGACCATCGCATTTACTTAAGTATGATTCACAAATGATGGCGGGCGTGAAGTTTGCGCAGAAGGCTGCGCAGTAACGTGTTTTAGGAACCAAATGGCGACGTGCGTGTTCGAGAAGAGTGTAGTATGCGCGAGCGTTCGCAAAGGCTAACTTCACGGCCGCCATTATTCGTGAATTGTACTGTACCGCAAACCAAATCGCGTTATTGCGCCTAAAGACAGCGCCTTCCAACTTTACCTTCTAGTGCTTTTACCAACGAACAACCAACGAAACATTTTTATTAAAAAAACTAGCTGCTGCCAGCGGCTTTGCTAGCATGATAGCAGAAAATTATCGCAAGGGAACTTACTACCGAGAGAAAAAGTATCCTGTGTGCTATTCCAAGACATGGTATATCCACGTGCCAAATTCTATCCAATTCCCTTCAGCCGTTCGAGCATGAAGGACCCCGAAGACGTACCAAGCATCGGGAGATGCTGGACAGGTCTACCAGCCACCGTAGGCGCGGATTTGCGGATGGCGAGGCATGAGTAGTACGCCATCTGGCCGTCTGGTAAGGGCCAAGCCCGAGTTAACGATGCTTGTGTTCCAAGCACGCCTCAAAATGATGTCAACATAATTTATAGAGCCAGTTTCAATTCAATTGTTTAAAAGATTTACCGCAGCCCTGGCAACAAAGAAACACTGTCGGTTTAAGGTCAGTACAAGTCTGACACTCCCGTCCCATCTCACCCAGATCGAGAGAAGTTATTTGACGAAGTAGAAAAAGATTTAAAAATACCTATTTTTCCCTTTACATACACAAAACTCTAAAAACACATCATATTAGCAACCCTAACTAGTGTTACGAGTACACACATAGTTTGGCTAAAATATTCACTGAAAAGCCTTTTGTGTGTTCTCGGCTGTCCCGTGTGGTTTCAGGCGAAATACTTTTTAGGCACAATGAGATTATACTTTTGTTCGCACAAAAAAAAAAAATAACGCTGGGTACAAAAGGTTCCTATCTCTTACATAAAACTTGTTAGTAAGCTATATACTACATACTTCTACAAATAATATTAAAGTTCTCTTAGGTAAACACAACATTCAACCAATATGTAATACAGTAAATACACGAAGGAACACTAAAGGCCTTGACTGCCCTGTTTTCTTTTCTAGAGAAGCCTTCTTCTCCTTCTTATCCGACTTCTCAAATTCAATTCTTTTTGTTCTGGCCATAGTAAAAAATTCCGATCCAAAAATAATCGTCTTCTATAATGTACTTCATATCGCTCTGGGTTTATCCAGACCTCCTTTTTGGTCCAGGCGATCTCTCTTTGGAATGCGTTCCCGTTGAACATCAGGATGGTATCCAGCCGTTTTTTCTTTAAGAGGCTTCATTTCCAATTGCCTATCCTTAACATCAAGCTTGATTTAAAAGCTTGTTGCTCCATCTAATGCAATCCAACGCGATTTTTGATGACAAATCAACGCGATATAAGAAAGTTAACGCTCGAAACCTCTATTGGCATTCAGTTCCATGATTTACTCGAATATTTCATAAAACTTGTTCCAGGAAATATGTGTTTTTTAAACCCTTAACCTTTCGTATGCCGCAATTAAAAAGTTATTGTGTCTCGCGTGGATCCACGTTCCGGACACACAACGGGTTAAAAGTTTTTGAAAAAAATGGTCGTCATTCAAATCTTGAATAGCAAGGCTTCTATTGTTATATTGTTTCACTTTTTTAATTATTGAGTACGAATACATTATGAAGGGTCAAAGTTTATGCAAAACAGCAGATTTTCAGAGTTCTTTACTGGATTAGTCTTACAAAAATTTATAAATTGATTTCAATATGAGCCTAGATAAAATCCACAAGTCATAATTGCTTAAGAGCCCTTGTATGAAAAACAGTAAAAATGTATGTCGAATTTGACACTTGAGCATATTCGCAAGAAGTTGCAGTGCGCTTTATCAATAAGAAGTAACAAAGTTTGCGAAAAAAAAAATAAACTAAATAATGTTAGAAGCAAGTTAGAAGCAAAGCATTTAAACCGACCTTATGCACATCAAAAACATTTATCTATAAAAGTGAAAATGATTTTCTCCATTTTCCCTCGAGCAGGGGAACCTTTTATAATTCCTATAAGAAGCTTTGCGACCATATGCGAGATTTAAATAACCCTAAGCCGATTTTGTCAGATGGTCGGTTATATTTCTAAGTTCATTTACATGGTCGCGAATAAGAGATATCTTTTACTTATTTTTAAGCGCATTTTCTATTGGATAAACGTAATTATGATTTTGTTGAATGACTTAATTTTATATTCTGTGTTTGTCAGGAGAATGAGAAGTCAAGTAATGGAGTGAGTATTAATGAATACTAACTCAATAAAATGGATAATCGAATACGCCGAAAGGCTCTGAAGAGGCGAACGCACACAAGAAGTCTTGAGGAATCCTCTGGTTGCCAAAAGCCCAGGACTGACTAACATGGCCATGCTTTGGGGCTATGTACAGGTTTAGACCGTCTTTCACCATTTTTTATTGACAGATACATCTTTCCACCCTTATCCCGTTTTATTTGGGTTCGGCGCAACACTTTTTTTCTTCTATTCTCTCCTGTTACGCTATCACTAATTCCTTTTTTGTATCACACAATCCATCCATCTTTTCTTTGGCCTCCCTCTCCCTCTCCATCCATCAACATGTGTACTCATAACTCTTTCAAAAACTGGCGTTTCATTCCTCCTCTTTACATGACCAAACGATTCCCTTTCAACTTTTACGGCAGATACCAGAAATAATTTTAATTAATGTTGTGCTGGGCGTTTGATGTTTTGGCTTTAGATCAAAAAATATTGATTCAAGGGGATTAAGACCAGGTTTATTGCTAAAGTAACCGCCATTTTTTACTTAAAAAGAGTTTGCACATTCAAAAACACTATCTTAAAGCAATGAAAACTGGTCCATACTCCAAATGACTGTAATAACTACCTTGGAGTCATCAAAATATGGTCTTAAATCCCCAATCAGTTATTTAGTGGCAGTTACCGCGCTATCCAGATAAGTTTGGCACTACCAGATAGTGCCAAACTTATCTGGATAGCAAGGACCCAAGTTCCCGTCTCACAGGGATGTGAGTTATATGACGTCATAAATGTAACGTTATTAATTCGATGCAGTTTGGCTGTTATATTGCGATCGGAATATATAATAATATCCTAAGGAGCTCATTAAAGAGCAGTGGTGATCGCTCTCGAAATGGTGAAGAAAAACATAGTCAGAAAACCGGCACGTATTAGAACCAAATATTTGAAGACTATGATATCCACCAACCCGTACTGGGCCTGTGTGATGAATTACGGCCCGTTCCCTCTCCTCGAGAGGAAGGCTGTGTCCCAGAAGTGGTCACATCTTAAGGATGATTATGCTATGCTACTATATTGAGGACTTCAAAGTCTTGTTTCAATTTCAGTTCCGAACTGGTCAAATTATCTCGCGCTCTCGCGTACTATCGCTACCCATTATAAATGCATACTCCACCGCTGATAAAATTTCTACTCTCATGAATTAATTGTGTGTACCTGTGTGCCAAATAAACGTATTTTCTTTCTTTCTTTCTTTATTTAATTAGGATCACATTCTCGTTTATAACTGAAAGAACACCGCTATCAAATATTGTTTGCATAGATATACGCTGTTAAAATACCATTGTCCGTTTGTCGTCTATGTAAATCTCAGAATATATAAAGCTTTCACTAAGCTACCAACAAGATTACTAATTTCACGAATTAGGTACTTAACTAAACACTATTTAGAATCTTGAGCATTTTGAGCACCAAAACTCTCACACCAAATTAGCACCAAGTCGGAAAAGAAACAAAATGTTAGGTAGCTAAGTTTTTGTAATTATGTCAATAGCTTCAGTTTATAGATCAGGTGCGGAAGATTTTAAGCATTTAATATTATTCGACTAGACATTTAAAATTTGTAAGTAGATCTCTATACAAAAGAAGCGCAAAAACTACGGACTCTTTTCCAGACTCTACGGGAGCCTTCTAACATCTTTATCCCGTATTAAACCGCAGACTTGTGGACTACGAGCAATGGGTAGCACGCCGTGCAGCCTTCCGGTAAGGACCAAGCCCGAGTCGTTGATGGCGCGTAGTGTTCCACGCGCACCTCAAAGCAATGTCAGAGAAACTTTAGGGGCCCAGCAAGGCTGATGTCCGTTAGAAATGTCTGAAAAGGCAACTGTTGTTCTAGAACGCAAAGGACAACTGAAGGGCACAGGTTTGTTTTAGTCAGTAAAAGTCTGACATGCCCTCTCCCTTGACTCCAGAACGTGAGAAGATATTGGAAGATTTCACAAAAAAAAACACTTCATGTAAAACATCCAACTTACATATTCTGGAACTTGTAAGAATTTCTTCGGAGCATTCACGCATATTCAAGAAGTCGTTTATACAAATGCTCGCGCCAGACGCAGTGCGTTTGAACATCAATTGTCAGTTTGTCTGTCCCGTCACGTCTTCGCAAACTACGAGGGTGTCGAGATGTTTGTCGGCTTGAAAGAAATGCTTTGTCACGAGCAAGCAATTTTGATAGTGTTCATACTAGTTGTGTGACACGACTTTTCTTGTTTTTTTACTGAAATTTTCTAGCAGGTTATATTATTTTACTCTATTATCATTGTAAAGTTTAGACGTAACTGTGCTTAAAAGTAATTATCGATTGCGTTTAGTAAATGAAAAAAAAATCTGCCAGACAATTAAAAATTATTATTTATTCCGAACTAATACCAAATACTAATACCACTTGTTTTTTTTTTATTCCGAGCAAATATCAAACTAGAATTTGGTACAGTCAGCTGAGTTTAACCTCATCATCATCATCATTACAGCTGAACTGGTCCTTTGCGTCTTGCATCCATCGGATTCCAGCAACCCTTACCAGGTCATCGGTTCACCTTGTGGAAGGCCTTCCAACACTGCGTCTTCCGGTACGTATTGCCACCCCAGAACCTATCGTCTCCATCGATCACCTGCTCTGCATTTGCACCTTATCAAAATAAATTGGTTTTCTTTTTGTTTTCGGAACTGTTTTCCATTTGTAAAACATTTTTATTGAACTTTTAATATCTTCTGATGTGTTTTTAAACATGAGTTAAAATAAATACCAGTGGTATTAATGTTGTTAGTGGTATTAAAATGGAATAAATCGTAAAAATAACTAAGGAGGAGCAACAATCCTAAAGTTTTGGGTTTAATACTTAATTGTTTAATACCTCACCTTAAAGAAGGGACTTGCCACCATGATTATGGCTTACCCAGAGGTAGGGTATTGAGATCACGTCAAGATCCAATACGAATATACCATACTATCAATTTAACCTTTAATTGAAAGTTCAAAAAAGTTCGTTTTTGGAGGCATCATCTACAAATGTAGCACTTTCTGGAACCACACTTAACTAGAAGTCTGAGTAGGGCATTGTGTGGCGTCTGAAAGTAACGCAAATAATACCAGCCTCCATCAAAGACGAAGATTTCTTTAAAAGTTCACTTTCAAAAGTTTTTTTTAGAATTTCTCACTATACTATAGCTGTTGCTTAAATCGTTGTTCCATAAAGCCATCCAATTACCTATAACATAATTATCAGCTCATAAACCCATCATGGGTCTACCATAGACCGCTCTAATGATTGGTCAAAGGACGTGCCATAATCTACACGCGAATATTTGATCTCAGGACGGTGTCATTAGAGACAGGGAGGTGTTAGACTTGATCCCTCAATTGATCAACAGCTCGCCCTTCTTAAGACGTTGCGGTATTTTCACTGTGGGAAACCATAAGCTGTTATACTGCCAGTGATAAAATAATTAGGGAGCATGGTATTGCCCCTGCCAAGGCGAGCAAAAATATTGGCACGGCCGAAAACCATTCTTTTCTCGAAACAGTTCAGACCATTATGGGATCTTCATTGAAAATTTTCTTTTCGTGACGTCCGCGTCAGTCTCGTAAAACATCACAATGCCAGTTTACCCACAATTTCAAGAAGTTTTTTTTTTGCGGAACCCTAAAGATAGAACTACATCGATCACACGTGGGCTACGTACACCGATCTGGGCGCGGCGGCCTCCATACATTTTATATGGCAACTAGACTTATAGAGCTACATTGGATCCACGGTACGCCACACGACGTGGCTTTACGTACAAATCAGGCGTTACCGTTGCCCACGTGTGCATCGGTCCCGCTTAATTCTTTTTCTAAAATAAAAGTAGTTAAATCAAAGTTACCCGTTATGTCATCAGCTGCTGTCAAAGTCCAATCTTTTAAAATCATTTTTGAGGAAAGGGTAAGGATCTAAGTAAAATAGCCTTAAGAAACAAATCTAAAAAAAAATCTTTAAAATTTTGCTAAGTTAGAAAATACACTATGTATTATTTCAGGAGAACCCCCGGATATTTTTGTTAACTGTGTCTCAGAAACGCAAACGATAACTAGAGCCAGGGTTACCCGAAAGGGAAGCTCGGTCCCGGTACGAAACGCAAGAAGGAATAGGACTGGGTTTTTAGTCAGTAAAAATGTGACACTATTTTCCACTCCGCCCAAGAGCGGGGGATGTCATTAGATGATTTTCCCACCGCGAAAAGTCATTCCATGATTTCCCAACTCAAAGAAAAACTGTCTTTTCCAGGACATGGTCCCCTCATTTACCTTTATTATATTAGTCTGATTGTGTTGTTTTACTTGAAGTCCCACAAATCTCACTGATTAGCCCATCAGCCCAGTAACTGAGGACAATGTTTGCAATCACTTCGTAACGTACCTACAGAGCAGATACCATTAAGACTAATTCGCCAATACAGCGCTCATTGTTCTACTACTAATCCTTAGTCTAAACACATCGACAGCCAAACCAAACTCAACCATATATCTTAGCGAAAAGGTTAGTTTCAGATTGGTAATTCTATACTATATGCTACTGATCACGCTTCCCATTTGGTGTCCTAATTGGAGTGAGAGATACGTGTAACGTAACGTGTAATGCCGGCAATGTGTTTAGGATAAGTGACGTCATTACAGTACTGGATACGTTTCGTTATACGTAAAGATTACGGGTAATCAGCTGATTATGGACAGTATTGGGTGACAGACATTGGGAGGATGAAGTACTTTGTAATTGGAGGGAATGTTAAGACCAAAGATCTAAGGTCTGAATCTGTGGATAATTGTTATGGGACGGACCAAGCAGCTATTAGTAGGTACTTAAGTGCTATTTCAGGGTTCATAAGACTCAGTGTCTGAGTTCAGGGATTTAAACGATTTTAAGTTACATTTTTTTTTTTATAAGTTAAAAGAATACCTGACAGAATTTGGGTAAATAAAAAAAAATTAGGTTGTATGTACTTTTTTTTCCAAGTTTTTTGTGAAAAAAATAATAATATTTCAGTTCAGTAGTTCAACAAGTTTAAACAAGCAAGAAAACAAACCATTGAAACTTAGACTACCTAAATAAACATAGATCAAGTTAGACCGTTTTTCCTGTCACGCGTTTTTTAGCCCGCTCGCGGTTCTCGTCCGCATGCGGACTGCCCGCATCCTATCATTTGATACATGTTTTCCCTAACATGCGGCTAGGATGCGTGCGGATCGCGGATTGGCTGCGGGCGCGCAGCCCGCTTGCGCGCTATCCGGATGCGGGCGATGATCTTCTGCCTTCAGTGTTGTTTTTACTGTGAAGCGGGTTGCACGCATGCACATAGTCCGCATATATCGCAAACAAGTTTACCCACTGGCAACACGCACAACATTGCAGCAGCAAACGAAATCTTTGTCCTGCGTGTGGCCCGGAGCTTGCTATCACCCGCATGCGGACGAGACCCGCGTGCGGGATAAAATACGCGTGACAGGAAAAAGGCCCTAAAAAACAAAAAAATAAGTACCTAGCCGGTTGTAGTCACTGAGTATTTTGTACTCCGCCCGGGTCTATGTCAACTTCGCAACCCCGAACAGCGGTGTTATTAAAAAAAAAAAAATATTCAAGATCTTTGATTTTGCGAGGCCCTTTTAAAAAACAAGCTTTATTATTTTTTGTAACTTTCAAATATTTTCGTGACATCGTCGACATAAGTTTGAAATCTTATTTCTGGATTACCATAGCCTTAAGTACCCGTAACAACATCAGTGATTTATAAAGCAATAATTGTAGATTCAATAAATCAATCATTTAAAAAACACACCTCACCATTATCGGAACTCTTCAATCTGTCGTCGGCTAGGGCTGGCAGTCCACTTTAATCTCGAAATCCCGGCACCCCGGGATCCCGGGAACGGGGCTAATTGAACGTCTCCTTTATCGAGCAATTGTGAGCGTAATTGGAAATGTCAAAGCCGGTGTAAGCAGCTATATGAGTCTTATCCCTGTTTAGTTATAACAGGGGACTGGCAAAGACAAGAAATGTAATTGTTGAACGTAAATAAGCAGTTTTTCTAAGGAAACGTCAGGTATTTTATACCTGTTATTTTTTTATCCAGAGCATACTGCGTAAAGTTCGTTAAGTTTTTACTGAGGAAAACTTATTACATGAAAGTAGAAGTGCCCTAACATATACATTGTAATAGATATTGTGAAAATTATTTTTTTGATTGAAAGGTTACGCTTCCAAGTTAGTCCCAACGACATATTGTTATGATCTGATGATGAACTTCGAAGGTATGGAACGGAACTTTTCATGGAATCATAGTAAAACTGTCGTAACAAGTAAAATTGGTTTATTTATACGTGTAGTCGATGACTGACTGAAAGATGGGGGAATATATCAAACTGATCTGATAATGATGTGTCGGTGTTAAATAACGATGAGACTTAACTATAGTAGTTAAGTCATTAAAGTAATTTTGCACTTTTTAATGTTTTTTTTTTTTAACGTTATAGGGGTTTAATTTTTTCTATGGTTAAAAATAAAAAATATGATTTTAAAGGTAAATGAAACTTTTTCCGTACAAAGTAGCTGACACATTTTCATTTTAACTCAACAGTGAAACCTAAGTTATACCTTAAAGAAGTGTATAAAAACTGTAGGCTGAATGTCTTTAAACCGTAACTGAATGAAGATACCTATTGAAGTATTGCTCGTAACTTTTTGTCAAACGTTACCTATTTTTCCTAAAAAAGAGTTATATGGAAAAATTAACCTACGTGACATTTTGGGACTTCCATTGGTTAAATAGATTAAATTGATTATTGTTATACATTTTTCACAGTTGCAGTTTATTATTACTAAAAACAGTAAAGTGATAAACGATACGCGTTCCGGGCCTTGGTTGAGGCCATGGTCCAGAGCGAGGAGGAGTGGCAGGCGGTCGCCGACTTCTGCGAAGCAGTAATGCTCGTTAAGGAGGAAGCCGACCGCATCAGGCAACGGCGCTCTCGCCGCCGCCGGGATTTCGATTCCGATTTCCAACCACCGTAGGCGAGGGCTTGCGGACAGTGCGCAATGGGTAGCTCGCTGTCCGGCCGTCCGGTAACTTTCCGGACCAAGCCCAAGTCGTCGACGGCGCGCTGTTCCCGCGCGCCTCAAGGAGTTGTCAGCAACAACAGGGGCCCAGCCAGGTCAAAGCCTACTGGGGCCAGGGTTATCGGAAAGGGAACTCGAGCCCCGGTATGAAGGCTTGAAGAAACGGGGTGGGTTTTTTAGTCAATAAGAGTCTGACACTATTTCCCGCTCCGCCCAAGAGCGGGGGTTGTCATTAAATGATTTTCCCCACCAAAAAAAAAAACGATACACGTTAGTGTTGCGATACTGATTGATTTGCGACCACTATTGCAACATAAACACTGAAACTAAAACCACATGAGTAGATAATATTTACTCATGTGCTAAAACTTTTTCTTCTTCTTCCTATCCTTGTCCCATATTACTTTAGGTCGGCGCAACACGTTTTTTTCTTCCATTTTGTCCTGTTACTCGTTACGCTATCACTAACTCCCTTTTCTGTCATATCACTTCTCACACAATCTATCCATCTTTTCTATGGCCGCCCCTCTCCCTCTCCATCCATCTTTCCAGATTTCTCCAGTTTTACCCCTCCTCTTCACAAACGATTCCCAAATAAAGAGGGACGACTTCCTTTCAACTTTACAGTCACTGGCACCACTTTCCAACATTCTCTAATATACTCATTTCTCACAGAAACCAAAACAAAAAATAGCCATTCTTTCAAGATATTAATCATGAAAACGCAAACAATCACAGAAGCTCTATGAAACTTTGAACTGTCCTTTGAAAAGTCCTTAGACTTCAAGTAATAGGGAAGAAAATTGTCAGGTTGATAGGAGGGAAGGCTGCAAGGTATTCCGAGAATTTCTCCGACTCCCGGAAGGTTCCATTACGATAGTTGTCACACTTCTACGAATCCTGCGTCGCCTCGTGCAGGCTTTGGCTGGGAAAATGCTCGTGTTGCAGTGATACTGTATTGCAGGTACAGCGTTGTGAAATGTTTTGTCATTTTTAACCGACCTCGAAAAAAGGAAGAGGTTCTTAATTTGGTTTTTTAAAATGTTTATAAATTAATTATTATTAATTATTTTATTATTTGTTGATGAATTAATTTGATAATTAATATTGACATCTAATATTCTTTGACATTTAAATTATTTGGACATAAACACTTAGATTCTTTGACATTTCAATTATTTGGACTTATGCACTTAGATTTTTGACATTTATAACTAACAATTTAAATTTATAACTATGCATGGTTCTCAAATATTTTTTAACTTTAATTTGTAATCATGAGCTAGATGCACATATATTTGTACGCCTCCTGGCATAACATGGCGCTCTATTAATAAATATAAGATAGAATAACAAATAAAAGGGATTTGATTTGATGAACCGAAGCTATTTATTTTTTACTTGATAGCAAATACACCCAAATTGGGCCTATTTTAATCAAAATCTAGTTCTAATGATGGAACCAATGAGGAAATGAGTAAACTTGTGGTAACTTGTTTTATTTTTAATTTTTATGTGGTGGGAAATCATCAAATGACTTTTACCACTCTAGGGTGGGCGAGGGCGTATTACTTTACTAACTCACCTGTGTCCTTCAGTTACCCTTTGCGTTCCAAGGCCGCGGTAACTCAGCCAAAAATTGCATACCTGCTGTGATTTATTTCTTGAATTTTTAGTTTACTCATCGAGGTTTTTAGGGTTCCGTTCATCAAAAGGAAAAAACACGGAACTTTATAGGATCACTTTGTTGTCCGTCCGTCCGTCTGTCTGTCTGTCTGTCAAGTCCCTTAATCTCAAGAACGCGTAGAAGTACCGAATTGAAATTAATACCATACGAGTATACTCCGGTCTGCGGTCCCGTTGCAAGTTGTGAAAAATCAAACTTCTAAGTACTAACGAATAACACTACCCGTTGACCCAGAATCCTGATTTTTGGCACAACGCAAGGTCTTATAGCATAGGTACAGGAATAAATCTGAAAACAGTAAAACACTTTTTTGCAATTCGGAAAAATGTTAGAGACTCCATTCAGGAATTGTAGTTTGCACGGAACCCTCAGTGTGCGAGTCCGACTCGCACTTGCCCGGTTTTTTTTTAACAAAAACATCAATGTTCATTTCCGTTTAGATTTGAATTTTCTACAAGACCTGCTGGTAATCCGATTAAAAATTGAAATGGATCATCGTCCTGGGACATTATTAACTTTTTACGTGGTAAGAATTATGATTAATGATTTGGGTTGTGGTGAGTCTTTCTTCTACTCTGAACGAATGAATGAATGATATCTTTATAATCACCAAAAAAAATGTGATAGCTAAGAATCTTAACCTTTCGTGTGTCCGGAACGTGGATCCACGCGAGACACAAAAACTTTTTAAGTGTGTCTCTAATTACGGCATACGAATGGTTAATATTTGTATATCTAACTTAGTGAAATATGGTCATGAACGACAGCAACAATTTTCCTGCTGCGATCTTCCTGTCCAATTATAATTTAGGTGTCTTCAAGGCTAGAATGAATAGGTTTTTAATTAACCAGTGCTTTCCTATCAACGATTGCATCACTGCTTACCATCAGACGGGATCGCAGTTAAGCACTAGAAAGATCACTGTTAACGCACACGTTAACACCTCCAAGACACACATGCGTCATCAAGCAGAGGGGAGCGGGCGGCGTGGTAGCAGCAGCGGCTCGACGACGGCTCGCGCACCCTCGACAGAACACTCCTTTTTACACCGCGACCACGATCGCATCGATTTCAATAATTAAATTTTGAGCTGTAAAATACCTAATATTATAACCTAGAAATACAGTCCGCTTTTTATTCCACCTGGGCCTATCTAATCACAAATTAAGAAAAAAAAAACTCATTTACCATATTATTTTTAGTAAACTAGCTTCCCCTTCAGGGGGTTAATTTCAGAAAATCGCCTTTTAGTACTCACGCGAAAGTGAAAAATTTCATGCTCTTAAACCGAGTAGTTTCGGCTGTGTGTTGATTTTGTCAGTTTGTCAGTAGGTATCTTCTTTTATATAGATAAATGATTGACGATAAACCCCCTATACATCCCTATTCTCTAAGCTGTAAACCCTACAGGTACCTACCTAAATAGATCTGCTTGCGACGAAATCATTAGTCCTTCAAGGCAGAATAGTCACACCTTTGACTGCGGCATGCAAACTTCACAAAGTCCCCGATCAACCGAGACCATTCCCACTATCCGTCCACTCCAACAGTCTTCAAGTATCACCTGACAAGGCTGCATTACTACATGAGCAGCTTCAGCCAGCACGGTTCCCTTTCATTCGTGCCGTACAAAGCTGAGCGGAATTACTCGTGACATTCCGACACTCCACACGTGACGAGATCAAAGGCCCTACCACCAGCTCTTAAAGCGATGCATTTGACGACGTAAACTGAACAGTTAAAAGGAAAGCATTACAACATTATTTTTAATTTATACGAAATCTGAATATAGTTCAGTATCAATAACTGAATCGATTCCAATATGTTACCTATTATATTTATTCTTAAAAAGATTTAAAAAAAAGGTCACAAGTTGGACACCACCGACACTAAGTATAAAACAGGTCACGGCAGGTCATAACGGGCATTAGGCGTCAGCGCACAGCTGTATGCGAAAGCAAAACTTTTTTTTTTTTGTCTGTTATAAAGTAGTACTTGACGGCGATCCCGCCTGATGGTACGCAGTGATGCAATCTTTGATGGTGAGGCGCACTAGTTTATTAAGAGCCTATTCGCTCTAAAGACCGGGTGGCCTGGTGACCATGTATTTATGTCGTGTATAACTTTGTGATGTTTCATAATACAGTTTTGAAATTTTGTACACAGATTTTTTACATAAAAATACCAGACAGGGAGAGCAGTGGTGGCCGAGTGGTAACGGCCCCTACTTAAAAGTTGTAGGTCGCAGGTTCAAACCCAGCCAGTTGCATTACTTTGTGCCACAGTTCTCAAAACGGTGAAGGAAAATGTCGTGAGGAAACACGTCACAGGCATGTCCTAGAACCATAAATTCGAAGACATGTGACGTCCGCCAACCCGCACCGGGCCCGCGTGGTAAATCACGGCCCATTCCCTCTCCTAGCGAGGTGGCATGTGTCCCAGCAGTCGAAAGGCCTTCACAACACACAACGACAACTTATTAACAACGACAATTCGATTTCATATTCCATTGCGTCTTTCCAATAACCTTTCTGATGACTTTCGCTAACGAACCTATAGTCAGCGTTCAATGGACTGTGCGTAATAACTTTGCCCTTGTTCCCTTAGTAAATAGCCAATGTAATGTGTTTGCCCGTTAATAAAAAATAACTGGGCATTTCGTGCATTACCTACAAGTAACATGAAACTTTATATTTTTGTGGGTTTATTTAGTAGAAAGTAATGGCAGAAGATTAGGAGAATTATTGGTTTACCTTTACTAAGTTTATAAAACTTGCCTGCATCGTTTAGTTTTTCAGTAAATAAACTTACATATATATTTTTGACAACTTTATAGTCTGTTCAAAAAAACATTAGAAATTTATGAAAACCTTTTATTACTGTCTATTCAACCGATTTTGACCTTTATTATGTTGGTGGCATAACAGATGGTGGCTGTAGTAAATGGTTCGTATTGTAACCTTATGACAACGAAATAGAAATTAAAATCGGTTAAACAAACAGTAAAAAGGTTTCTTTAAATTTCTATTCTTAACGCAAATAGGGTATAGGTAGTCTTGAAACGCCTACATTCAGAGAAGCCTTAATTAAGGTCTGTGCTTTAATTATGTTTGTCTTTCTTTACCTCATCATTAGGGTTGACAAATATAGGCCTCCGTTAGTGTAAAAGTTTTGAGTTGTTAATTTAATTAATGAAAAAGTTTCATAATGTTGTTAATATCATAATTATTTAACAACAAAACAAAGAAATTATTTTTCTTTATTTACCTTGTCAGAGTCACGGGAATCCGATGAATGCGTGACGCACAGGAACGGTCGTTGTGGCGACGCTTGGGGGAGGCCTATGTCCAACAGTGAGAAATGAACTGAACTAGCAATACTTTTTGACACAAGTGAAGAAAGTTTGTCATTGGGATCGAGGCGGAGTTATTGAGCCGAGTGCTTTTTTTAAAGGTAGGAAATCATCCAATGACGTCTCCCACCCTTGGACGGAGCGAGAGGGCGTGTCAGACTATTACTGACTAAAACTCAAACTTATGTTTCTTCTTTTCCCTTTGCGTTCCAAGACCATGCGGTTTCCTTTTAGAAGTAAACCTAGACTTAGAGGCTTCGGCAGTGCTGTTACGGTTTTATTGATATCTCTTTGAAACGCGCATGGAATACTTTTTTTTTATTATTGTTGATAGGTTCGCACTTGACCGCTATCTCACCTGATGGAAAGCGACGATGCGGTCGACGATGGAACGCGCTTACCTAAAAGAAACCTATTCACTCTCGACCTAAAGATTCCCGGGTTGTAGCTATCAGGAAACACAGACTCCGGCAAGGAATTCCACTCCCTAGCCGCATGCACAATGAATGTGTTCCCAAAACGTTTTGTGCGTGTTGGTGGGATATCCACCATATACCGGTGGCGCATAGCCGTACGTCTGGTAGTCCGATGATGAAACGGGTTAGGCGGAATTAGGTTATGCAATTCCGACGCACACTCCCCGGTACTACGCGCCGGTCCCGGTCCGGGTGGCTACCAGACGGCCGGATGGTGAACTACCCATTGCTCCATATTGTGGTGGCTGGCAGTACTGGTATATAGTTGCCGAACCATCCAGCTGGCTGAGGGGTTGTTTTGCACTTATTAGTTTGCTGGCGACTAATTAATGCCTGCCGTGACCTGTGTTGTACTTAGTGTCAGTGATGTCCAACTTGTGACCTTTTTAATTTTTTTTGGTGGAATATATAACATGGTGCATAAATCATAAATCATTTATTGGTTTGCAAATATGGGTGATGGATACATAGGTGTCTTTTTAAAAACTGTGCAAAAACTAATATTGGGATCCATTCAGTTACTGATTCTGAAAAAACTGTATATTCAGATGCATATACTAAAAATATTGTAGTAGAGTTTATCCATTAATCGCTGTCGCTCATGAAATAGGCCAACATTCAGCCGTTTAATTTCTGATTGTATTGATTGATATTAATTGACAATCCCAGATATTAACATTTTGGCTTTGTCAATAGTAACTATAATTATTCTGCAAGCGACACGTGTATTATTGATAATATCTGATGTTATTTCCGGGAATGGAAATTCCGGTATTAAATCTTGGAGTTGCGGGATTCCGATATGAATATTGAAATACCCTATTGTGATACATATATTACTGTATGAATTGAAACTCAATTCGTATAAGAATTATTTGTAACCATTCAGCTTCAGCCAAGTGCTGCTTTGCTCACGTGACCATTGGTAAAAATATTCCAAGGAAAATACTTCCGGGATTATTAGTTTAGTCAATATTGAGGTTTGAGATCGTTTATTCTCATGAGAATTACATAAATTCACTTACAATAACAATATTCAATCCAAGATATAGTCTACTCGGAAGCCAAAATCCAATCATCAAAACCTGAAAGGATAACAAACACTGACACGCAGAGTAACTTTGTTATATAGTGTTATTATTTTTTGTTTAAGCTATTGCATAGCTTCTATCGCGGGCCTTGAGCCTACGTCAGACGAGGCAAGAGTTTTATACAAAATTTATTACAATCATCTAAAATAAATCAATGGCTATGATGGAGCGACATGGTCAAAATTGTGACAAAGCTCCTTATTAAAGATTAAAAAAAAAGTCAATTTACACTAATATAATAAAGAGGTACTTAGTTTTTTTTGTTTGTTTGTAGGGGGTAATCTCTGGAAGTACTGGTCCGATTGCTAAAATTTTTTCACCGATAGAAAGCTGCTTTATTCCTGAGTGACATAGCCAATATTTTATGTACGCGGGCGAAGTCGCGGGCAAAAGCTAGTCCAGTATAATTGCGTGTCTTCATATATTATTTAGGCTTTGTTTCATCGCAACCGGTTGACTATATTATAATAATATTCCACAATTATCACACAATGCCGTCCAATTTTTTTATTTATTTAACACCATTGATATACAAAAAACAAAAAAGGTTTTTATAATTCAATGTTTAACACAGACAGTTGCAGTCACAATTTAGGTGTCTTCAAGGCTCGAGTGATATACTAGTCTCTTAATAAAGTAGTGCACTTCAATATCAACGCTTGCATCACTGCTTACCATCAGGTGGGATCACTAAGAAATACACTCATAACACAAAGCTCCAAATAGACAGACAAGATTCTTCCATTCTATCTCTCATCTCATCTCCTATAACGTGAGTGCGTTCACAAACATGTGATCTCACATACACATAACACACAGACCAGGAACCCCTATCTGTAGGCCATACAAATATTAGTTCCGTGCTGGAATCGAACTTGACACGCAACGCAGCAGTCAATCTCTCAGCCACTGTGCCAACCGTGCTGTCAGATGAAAAGTTCTTACATAAATGTAGCTCTAGAAACTCTTTCAAAACAAACAAAACCAAGAGATCTTCATGAGATCTTTTCTACTACTCTTTCAGACTACAGAAAGCTTTGTTAACTGAAAATGGAAATTCCGGCTTTTTTTTTCAACTTATCTTTTGAACAAAATCCTTGTGTAAAATGCAAGCAACAAAACTTGTAAACTATGTTCATTGCTAACAACTTTTCCACAGGCGCTTTGTATTTTTTTAAGTTTTGTACCTGTTTCCTACGTGTTTGTTGTTGAATACATTATGATTTTTGCATATGAATAGCGTTCTTGCTTTATCTTTTAACAATTTTTTTCCCAAGAAAGTAAGTTGTTAGAAGTTTTAAAAGAATATCGTCTACATTCAACGACATTATAATTTTTTAGGTGGGATGTCAATCAATTACTTTTCCCGCTCTAGGGCCGAGTGGAAGAGCGTGTCAGACTTTTACTGACTAAAAACCAACTCTTTTTTTCCTTCTTTGCCTTTGTTCCAGGGCCTCGTGGTTCTCTTTCACATAACCTATGTCCTTACGGTTTTGTAAATATCTTCTTGAGGCACATACGTGCCGTGGACAAATCGGGCTTGATCTGGACGGTAACCGGACGGCCGGACGACGACCAACCCATTGCTCATCGTCCGCACTTACGGTGGCTGGGAATTCGGCCATCTTCTTCGCTAAATCGGCATGAGAAATTGAGACTTTGCAGGTTATATATTTTTTGTTTGACTTTCACTTCTTACATTAGATAATTCGCCGAGGGATTCCTTATATTAAAACAGAGCAGAATTCTCAATAAGAACACCTAAAGTACGGTTAATTTCCTTACAGCCTAACCTTTAGGAATTCAAACTACTTTACCTAACCTGCCCGCAATGTTCATAGTTTCCAACAATTCCTGCCAAACAAAACTCATTTTGGAAGCTACAACCCCGAAAATTTTCAACCGACGTACGAATTAATAGTGAAATTTAACACAATAGTAAGATTAATTGTATTCGCAGGTAGAGTGGAGTCGGCGTCGAACTGGCGACCTTCCAAAGTGAGGGTAATTTGTCAAGCGTGCTTCGCTCCGCCGACTAATTATCAAGGTATCGGCGCTTGACATGAGAGCTTGTTAAGGTACGGCAGATTTGAAATTGGAACGAGTGCCGTATTGGCAGCGTTCCGGTTGAATTTATTTTAGACCGTTATTTAAGGGGGCAGAAATATTGGTTAGGGACTTTTTGGTACCTACTTACTATCTTTATTTATACTTATACCACGATGTCTCAAGACGAAAGCCTATGGGCCTGTATTACTAGTCAGACCAATAAAAAGTGATCGCCTACAATGGGCCTCATCAAAAGTCTTAAAAGGCAATGAAAAAGGCTCAGAGTTTCTTTGCGTGATGGCATCAGAAATAAGAATATCCGCAGGAGAACCAAGGTCACCGACGTAGTCCAAAGAATCGCCAACTTTAAGTGGCAGTGGACAGGGCACATTGCTCGTAGAAAAGTTAATCCATAGGGCCTTAAGGTTTTGAAATGGCGAGAGAAAGACAGTTTATTATACCTACTGTCTGCTGAAAAGTATGTTGCAAACTGCAAATAAAACAAGATAAGGTACGAAGATGATTGAAGAAAATTACGGAGAAGTGCTTGCTACATAAAATAACTTTATATTTAAGTATTTAACTTTTGGCTTTCGTATTCATTTTGATCATTTTACATTTTCTTGCGTTTCTACAGTCTATCACTCAGCAGCACGTTTGACTCAGTGCTTAAGCGATTGACTGCTGTGCTACGCGTCACGGTTTCGATCCCCGCACGGTTTTTTTTTTTATCTGGCTTATAGATAAATTGCTCCGGGTACAGTTGTTTTATGTAAGTGAGTTTATATATTTGTGAACGCACCCACGATAAAGAAGTCACTCTCATTGAGGGGCAATGTTTTATATAAAATCTGTAGGTAGGTGGTGTTAAGAAAGAAGACCAAAACAAGGCCGAAGCAATGATTTCGACTATACTACTTCCAATGTAGATACGGTAAAGGTAACTTTAATCGCAACCAATTTCAACATAGACTGCGATTTTCTTAAATACAAACGAAGCTATAAAAGTAAGGATATAAGCTGCGGAAATCCCTTTATTTCCGCTCCCCAGATTAACGCAGAACTTATCTTCATTTGCTTTTGTTTGTTTTTTTTTTTTCTAAAAGGAACGAACGCACGTTTGTATTGGCCTTAACTGGAACGAATCCAAATTAGCGTAAAGGCAAGCTTCCTAGCTTAAGGTACGTAAGGCGGGTTGGTCACTGGCGACGAGAAAATAGCTTTATGAGACAACTTTAATCTGGAAAAGAAATATTTTATTTACAGTAACTTTGTTGAATTCTTAGGGCTATATTTTACCGACACATCGTGGCAGTGCGACCAGTCGCCGCTACCAACAAAATGTATACTGCTCTATAGAGAGTCACTGGTTGAGCAACCAATTTGGTAACGCGACCAGCTCGGACGTATGGCGACTCCGGTGTCTGTATGGTGTCTAGATTGGTAGCTTAGGACTATATTTCATCGGGACACCATGGCGGCGCAACTGGTCGCGCCAACACGGTATCTCAGTAAAATATAGCCCTTAAAACTGTTTTTTTTTACCAAGATAATTATCGACGTGTGGCGACTCTAGTGTCTGTATGGTGTCTAGTTTGGTAGCTTAGGGATACATTTCACCGGGGCACTAAGGCGGCGCAAATGGTCGCGCCACCATGGTATCTCAGTCAAGACTCATTTTCAAGATGTACGCTCTAACACTTTTTATTTAAAAGGTTCTACTGGTGCCATAGTAACAGGAGAACAGTGACTCGTAGGTCATTAAAATAATAAACGATAAACGAAATCTTTGGTCGCAGGATCTCCTAGTTTGAGTCAGGTATTTCTCAATCTTTGTGACCATTAAATTCGCTGTAATTTAGTGCACATCTATCTAGTATTTAATTCATGTTAAAGGTTTTTGGCTTTTTACATAGGCGGACTAAATGCAACAAGGCGTATAGTGAAGGTTGACTGGTAGACAATTCTACTAGACAACCTTTGAAAAAAATAACACAGTGATAAGTGTGCACAATTAAAAAATATCTAATTGATATTTTATGAATGAAGTAGGTACTTATAATATTAAAATACATAATGTATATGTATATGCATAAGATAAAATTATTATAATTAAGAGAACTTGAAATATAACAATAATGACGAAGACCGAATTAAGGTTGAGAGGATTTCAAGTAGTAGTTCCGAATTTTACGAAGTATTTCAGCTTTTTTAATGTCAAGGGGAAGTTCATTCCACTTAAAGAAAAAATCTCAGAATATTTTATCACGGTACGATATTAGTTTGTTTTAGTCAATATTACATTTCGAATGCAGTAAAGTTTTATTTTAAATCGCACTAGTGTGAATCCGTCTTTACGGTTCGCTCCATCGCGATCTCTACAATTGGTGCCAACAATAACGTCAAATTCTCAGCGACACTATCAGCGCTTGTCTGCTTATCTTGATACTATTGGCTTTTATGTTACTTTGCTGATAAGCTCCGCATTACTATAACCGTATAGAATAGCATAGTCGGCCTTATAATATTCCCACTGTTGGGACTCAGGCCTCCTTTCTAGGAGAGGGAATGGGGCCACGCGGGTCCTGTGTGGGTTAGTACATTGCACATGTATTCGAACTTTTTGATTCTAGAACATGCCGGTTTCCCCACGATGTTTTCCTTCACCGTTTTGAGAGCCGTGGTGATGAGATAAATTACACAAAGTAATGCGCCTGGCTGGGTTTGAACCCGCGACCTTCAACTCATAAGTCGGGAGTGTTACCATTCGGCCACCACTGCTCTCCATTAAATAACCGCTTAAGTAACACATTTTCTTCTCTTGTTAATTACTACTGAAGCCCTGAAAGTGGATTGATAAAAGGGTTCTTTCAGCAGTAAGCAATTGAAAATAGATCATGCTGAAGAACCTCATTCAATAGTACTTACCTCATTATAAAGTTTAGCACTGGTACATTATAAAACAAGCACAAAACCGGACGATGGCGACGCTTTTTTTTATATTGATAGGCTTGCGTTTGACCACCATCTCACCTGATGGTAGGCGATGATGTGGTCGACGATGGAGCACGCTTGCCTAGAAGTAACCTATTCACTCTTGACTTAAAAACCTCTAAGTTGTAGCTATCAGGAAACACAGACTCCGGCAAGGAATTCCACTCCTTGGCTGTACGCACAATAAACGTGTTCCCAAAACGGTGGAATGTCTACCATGTACCGGTGGCGCAACGCCGTAAGTCTTGTGGTCCGATGATGGAACGGACTTGACGGAATTAGATTGTATAATTCCAGTGCACACTCCCCGAAATGTAGACGATAGAAAACCGACAGACTAGCAACTTAGGGGAGGCTAATGTCAGGCAGTGTAGTATATATTATTACCCTTTGAGCTAGTAGTTAAGCTAAATTAATAATATGGGGACATGTAACAAACATACCTACGTACAACTATTATTATACATATAAATCTTACAACATAAGCTCATAAATTCGCTATAAATGTGTGATTAATTAAATTTTAACGACTCAATCTGGCCGTCGTTAAAAATAATTGGCAGTACGTCATTTTCTGCTGTTGCTACGTGTTATTATAAAGGTTTTCTTCATATTAATCTAGTTTTGTATGCAGGGTTATTTTTAAAACACTAGCTACCTATCAGGACTATGTTGTTAAAATATATCATATCTTAGTTCATCAGATTTCTATACAAAAATATTTAAATTGAACGTTCTAAATATTATGAAGTCTAAGCAAGTGACAGTACAATACTGCCCTGGTAATCGATATAGCAGTAAGTCAAAAAACCGGGCAAGTGCGAGTCGGACTCGCCCATGAAGGGTTCCGTAGCAGCAAGTAACATAATATAAAAGTTCTTGTAATGTATTGTAACTTTGATCGATGTTTTAATAATAGTGCATTTTTTTCGGTTTATGACGCATTAAAAAAAAACTACTTACTGGATTTTGTTCAAACCAATTTTCGTTGGTAGTTTTTATAGTAATGTACATCATATATTTTTTTTAGTTTTATCATTCTCTTATCTTAGAAGTTAGAGGGGGGGGGACACACATTTTACCACTTTGGAAGTGTCTCTCGCGCAAACTATTCAGTTTAGAAAAAAATGATATTAGAAACCTCAGTATCATTTTTGAAGACCTGTCCATAGATACCCCACACGCGTGGGTTTGATGAAAAAAAAATTTTTGAGTTTCAGTTCTATGTATGGGGACCCCCAAAATTTATTGTTTTTTTTCTATTTTTGTGTTAAAATCTTGATGCGGTTCACAGAATACATCTACTTACAAAGTTTCAACAGTATAGCTCTTATAGTTTCGGAATAAAGTGGCTGTGACATACGGACGGACAGACAGACAGACAGACAGACAGACAGACAGACAGACAGACAGACATGACGAATCTATAAGGGTTCCGTTTTTTGCCATTTGGCTACGGAACCCTAAAAAGGCGGTTTCGAGAAAGATTTCAAAACAATATTGTTCTACTGTAAAAAAAACAAATTTTTCCCTTTCTTTTGACATATAGAACATAAAAATCGAGTGTATAGTTTTGTCACAAACGCTAAAATTGTAACAAAAACATTTGAGCGTCGTTTTCTCGAAACCGCCTTTTTTGACTTACTGCTATATCGATTACCAGGCCAGAATAGCGGAGGGGGGCGGTGTGCTTGATGCACTTGCGTCGCTTTATACAGACGTAAGTAGGTATAGCAAAATACAAAATTGAAATTTCTAAGATAGAAAGAAAAAATCTTGAAGGTTTGTTTTTGGTAAATGTGTTATGTTTTGTAACAAAAAAAAAATAGAACAAAAGTGGTTGTTTATGATGTTAGTGATACAGTCCTGCAAAGTTGTTAGTGTTTTACAAATAAACCTGTATACAACATGTAACTGGAATATGATAGTGTTCCTTGATGTGTACCTGCTTGGACGATGTTAATTTTATTGATTTATTAATGCAATTCAATGTTAGTGATGATGATAGTAATTTACAATAGTTTAATTAATTAATTATAATACAATAATATATCAATAATTTTAAAAATGTCAAATAATTTATATAATCTAATGAATTTAATTTATTTATTTTAATTCAATAATGTGTTTATGGGTCAATTAATACCTGAAATAAACGATAAACAAATAAATAAATAATGCACACCCCCTTAAAGCTGAATTCGAAAATTAAGTTACAATCATAATAGCACTGTAATTTTGCTTAAATGCACACAGGTAGTAGTTTGTAAGAAATTAGTTATCACAACGGCAGGCCAATAATAATAGACATCGACACACTACACTGGGAGCGATGGTATTGATATCTACGCACGGACACACAAACACATTGGTGATACAGTCGAGGTTAATCAAACTAAGTAATTTTTCTAAAAATAAATTACTGACATAAAAAAATCCAATTCTAAGAATCAAAAATTCGAAGACATGTGACATTCACCAACCCTCTCTGGGCCCGCGTGGTGGATTACGGCCCATTCCCTCTCCTAGAGAGGAGGCCTGAGTCCCAGCAGTGGGAACATTAAAAAGGCTGATGATGATGATGATAGTGATGATGATAATGATGATATAAAAAATAACTGAAATCGATTCAGTAATCGATTCTGAACATACCGTACTTTCATGAGTTTGCGTTTATTTTATTCTCTTGTAACATAGAACGCCACATGGTAATAATGAGTTTATCTTTAAACCGAATCCAGAGTTATTAAGCATCCAAGACTTTTAGTTTGGATATTATGTGTAAAGCAGACAGTGAGCATTTTTTTATGATATGAACCAGCGCTTGACTGCGATTCCTGATGGTAAGCATTGATGCAATCGCTAATCGTTGCTGGTGAAACACAATAGTCTATTAAGAACATAGGATCTTCAAGGCTAGAATGAAGTCATTCAAGCCTTGAAAACACACCTTTCAATTAAGTAATTAGAGACACAATAGAAAGCCGAACCGGTACGCCGGCGTTCGCTTGGAGTTTAATGGATTAAATTATGACCGGACGGGAAGACAGCAGTTAAATTATTCCAGTCCGTCGATGTACGCGATATAAATGACGAGACGAAACTTTTATTCCGGACTGTAGAGATGTCAACAAGGTAAGAGTGGGCACTCGATGGCGGAATTAAGTAATTCCTAGAGGTAATACTCAGTTGGAATAACGATGATTGGCAACAGTATATTCCCTCGTTTAAGCTAAGTCAATAATGGTTGTAAAATTGGCTTCCGGTTTCAAACAAGCCAGGAAAATATATACCTACCAAAATGCTCCTGCCTAGAAAATTGTTTTAACACGACCCTTCTAAGTAACTCAAACAAAATGCGCCGCCATTATTCCTTTACCAACTAATCTCCGTTATCATTACAAACACAAGGTTCTCATAATTTCTCGTGGAAAGCTCTATAATCTTGTACTGCTCAAATAACATAATTTTCTAAACGGTGCCTGTAATATTGAAACTCGTGCAGCTGAGACGTGTGTCATTTAACTACAGTTAAACCAAATTATAACTGAACAACAATTTTATTAGTGAGGCCATGAAAATTTAAAATAGTAATATATATAACTAGTTATTGCTGAGACTACGACAGAGCTCAGTATAATGCTTGGTGACCTCTGTAGAGCTTCCAAAAGAGTGGGACTTAAAATGAACATAGACAAAACCAAAGTTATAGTTAATATCCATGCCATATAGCATCCACTCTTATCAAGATCGGATACTCTACACTCGAAGTTGTGGACGACTACGTTTACCTGGGACAGACGGTCCAGTTGGGTAGGTCTAACTTTAAGAAAGAGGTCAATTGCCGTATCTGACTCAGCTGGGCAGCGTTCGGGAAGCTGCGCAGTGTCTTCTCGTCCGTCCGTTAATTTAACTTACTCACCTACATTCAAAGATTCAGTTGAGTACAGCGTTAGGCAAGTGATACGGTTGTCTGGCAGTATGCTGTACTGACCCTATTTGGCACTACCGTGAGACCATAGAAATATAAAAAAACACATGGTTGCTGTTGTTTTTTTTTTAACTTTTAAGTTTTTTAATATTATTTAAGCATTTTTTTAAACTTGTTTTGTTAAAATAAACATGTTTTCTTTCTTTCTTTTTTGTCTATTCCGTACAGTGCAATGTTGTCCGCTAGTGCTAGAGCCCCATCGCCCCAACAGACGGCAAAGGTCGCATAATAGTAGTAACGTGCAACATCGTCGTGTTGTCTATGCCCAGCGGTTATTGCACCCACCTGTTCCCCAGCCACGATTGAAACATTTTCCATAACAGCGCCCATAGAACTTAACGTTATTTCTATTTGTAAACAATATGCAGAAATATTGGACATTGAGATCACGTTTACTTTGTAGCTTTATTTTTTTTTTTTATATTTACTAAATATAAAATGCTTGTTATTGGTCCATCAATCATTATCAAGCATTTTTAAATCATCAAAATGTTGGGTGGTCAAAAAAAAAAGTGAAGCTAATTAGCACGTTCCAAAGCATAGATCTCTATAGAGAAGAACGAGCAAGAAACTCCATGGACACTCACATGGTTATGATTTACATGAATCTTGGTTCGTCCATATTGTAAAATAAACAGCACGCTGATGACACTATCAGTGCAGTGGTTGAGCAATTGGCTGATGCGTTGCATGTCGTGGGTTCGATTCCCATACTGAATAAATATTTTTATAGCCCACGTATATTTGTTTCTGATTTGAGTATCTTGTGCATGTGAGTTACCCATAAT
Source organism: Mythimna albipuncta (assembly GCA_929112965.1). Taxonomy (NCBI): domain Eukaryota; kingdom Metazoa; phylum Arthropoda; class Insecta; order Lepidoptera; family Noctuidae; genus Mythimna; species Mythimna albipuncta. Next base: position 32,814,661 of record OV815959.1, read on the forward strand.
ACAAAAAAGTTAAGCAGCTAAGTGGGAATGAGCAATCTTGCAGCCTTGAGTGTTGACTTGGTAAGTTCGTGAACTTACGAACGACGAGAAATGGGTAGCCCGCCCTTCCACCGCCCGGAGCCTGAGTCGTCGCACGCCTCGAAGAAGTGTCAGTAAAACTGAATTCGGAACTTCGGAAAAGAAAACCGAAGGTCCTAGAACGCAAATGGCAACTGAAAGATACAGATGTAGTTTTAGTCAGTAAAATCTGAAACGCTCTCGCGCTCTATCCTAGAGCGGTAGATGTCATTCAATGATTTTTCACCTGACCTGGCTATAACGCGACCGATGAAAACTGTTCCATCGTAATACAGTTTATCACGGGGAACAGGTAATCAGTTATGTGTAAGCTATCAACCATAATTCCACTTAGCTAGTGATTTTTTTGTGATATTAAATGAATTTATGTACACACAAAAATAACAGAAACAGATAATACATAAGAGACGTTAGTACAAGGGTACTGCTTATTTCCAAAGAAATTTCTTCCAGCAGACCTGCGAAAGGAGAAATCAAAAAGAAATGTAGACCATAGTGTGTAGGAAGCAAAATAAGAATGTGTGAAGTCTTAATCCAAAGTCATATTATTATACAAGGTGTAAGGGACAGCCCTCCACAAACTTTAAGGGCTTGCTCAGTAGACGAAACTGAACAACCTTCCACAAAAATATTTTTCAGGAAACGAAAAAAAAAAATTCGCCTCACCATAGAAAATTATAAATTTGATTGGACAGTTTGTATGGAGAGACCGAATTTTAATTCCGTTTCCTGAAAAAAAAATTGTGGAAAGTTGTCTACTGAACAAGCCCTTAAAGTTTGTGGAGGGCTGTCCCTTACACCTTGTACATTGATGTTAGTTAAGTAAGTAAGCAAATAAACATTTTTATTTTTTATTTTTACCTTAAAAAAAGTTCTCAAAGTTATCGACCTTAACGCTCCGTCCCTCATACGTATGCCTAACATTCACAACCCTGAATTTTTCATAACTTTCATAACTCATAGAGCAAGATCTCATCTGTTCATAAGACCCGTATCAAAGGTTAATGTTAGCACTGACCCTCCCTGCCCTCGGGAGTACTTCCGGTATGCACCTGCGACACATTATAGACCACTTCCGGCGGAGGACGTTGGTTATGGCACTGCGGGTGTGTCCGGTGGGAAATATCCTTGGTTTTAGAAATGTTATTAGTCAGATGTGCATTATTTATGCGTGGAGGTTTTAGTTTGTTGCCTTGGATAAAACTTTTGATAGAGTCTGTCTCATAAGTTAAGCGACTTGGGTAATTATTAGGATTTAATGAAATCTGTAGTCAACACGGGTTCAATAATCAAGGTTGATTAAGAGATAGAGATCATTGTTTACTAACAGAAGAACCATAAAAAAGTACCGAATATTTGTATTTTTTAAATGATTAAATATTATACAAAATTCCCAAGTCGGTTGACTTATTAGACAGACTATATTACTTACTCTTCTCCGATTTAATAATTCAAATAATTAGGGCCCACAATTTCATCCGCGACTCAGTTTGGGTTAAAAAAACACGTATTTCTCGGAAAGAGTTTTGTAAAATATTCAAGTAAATCGCAGAATTGTCGAATACTAACAGAATTTTCAGCCGATATCTTTCTTTTTTCGCGTTGCCTCTTTGTCAAACATCGCGTTGGATTACGTTAAACCAAGCAACAAGTTTTTAAACTATGCTCGATGTTGAATAGAGGCGAGTAGAAAAGGACACATTGCTCTATACCCGTTCTATCATCGGCCCACCAAACGTACGGCGATGTGCCATCGGTACATGGCAGACAGTACCATCCATAACCAGCTAAGGCGTGGATTTCTTTAAAACAGTAGTGGCCGAGTAGTAACGGCCCCGACTTATTAGTTGTAGGTCATAGGTTCAAACCCAGCCAAGCGCATTACTTTGTGTAATTTATTTCATTACCATTACTCTCAAAACGGTGAAGGAAAACATCGTGACGAAACCGACATATCCTAGAACCAAAAATTCTAAGACATGTGACATCCACCAACCCGCACTAGGCCCGCCTGGTGGATCATACTTTGCCCATTTCCTCTCCTAGAGAGGAGGCCTGAGTCCCAACTATGATATGAGAACATTATAAGGCCGACTATGCTAGGCACGGTTGATGCTAAGGGTCTTTAAGTCAAGAATGAATAAGTCACTTTTAAGCAAGCGTGCTCCATCGTAAATTGCTTACCATCAGGTGAGATAGTGGTCAAACGTCTATCAATAATAAAAAAAAGATTTATTATGCCTAATGCGATTTAAAATTTCGTACAAAAAAACTTTCAAAGTAATTTCCATGTCTCTATTGTTACTTTCAATAGCCGTTGACTTTCTATCGCTTATTCTTAGACGTAACGATACAACATGGCGACGGAGGCGAGGTCAGTCACTGAATGTCAGGAGTGACATTACTCTATACTCTTACCTTCGTATCTACAAGGGGACACTATTACACCCTAACAATATCGTTTTCGTGGGGATCTTGGAAGAGATGGAGACGGTATGATAATTAATTTATCTTTTTAACTAAAACTTCCTATCCAGACGGAATCTAAGTATGTAGGTTATTTAGTAAGAAAAAATATTAACGGAAAAGATCGAAAAAAATTATACGTGATAAAGTAAGTTAAATATTATTATTATTATTCGTTACAATATACATATAAGTTATATTTTTTAATTAAAAAAACATTTAAAAATATAAAAAATATAAAAAATAGTGTCCCACCGGTACCGGGAACAGGGTCCAAGCTACCGGCGATCAGGGCTCCAAAGAAAAGAACCTCCTAACAATACGAGCCGTGTCCAGAAGTACCGCTCTCTGAATCAAGCCCTTGATCCAGTCGCCTAACGAGAGCCTCCTAAGGTGTTATTTTTGTTTTAATAATAATCGTTATTCTTTTGTTTGCACTTTTTTTTTATTGATGGTAGGTTCGCGCTTGACCGCCATCTCAACTGATGGAAAGCGACGATGCGGTCGACGATGGAACGCGCTTGCCAAGAAGAAACCTAACCTAACTTACCATGTTTTCTCTTCACCACCCTTGGTGCACTGGTTAAGTCCGCCTTTATACTCGTGTTGCATGAAGTTTTAATACCTATGTAAATACATAAGTATGATTTTTTTATATTGTAGCACTTTTCCGGCAAACTGTACCTTTCCAGCTAAAAGGCATATAAAAAGCAAGTTAGGATTAGTGGATGAGTATAGATGAAGCCAAAGTAGGTATAAGAGCATCATCTCCGTAAACATCATCGCTTAGTCTCAGCAGTATTCTAAGGGCCAAAGTTTGTGGTTTGTGCTTGTTTGATAAATAAACTAGTGCTTTACTGCGATCCCACCGGATGGTAAGCAGTGATGCAATCGTTGATGTTGAATGTGTTGAAGCGCACTAGTTTAATAGGAGCCTAAAAAATTATAATCTGTTTGTTACTTCTTCTCCACAATCAAACGGCTGAGCTGATGTGGATGAAATTTGGTACAAGGGTAGGTAGGTAAGGTACTCGCAGGTAACTTGGATTACAACATAGGATACTTTATATTCCGGGAGTTCGTTCCACTGGGATAATTTTGGTTTTTTTTTGACAAGACCTGTTATAGCATAAGACCATGGATATCAGAAAGATACGACATATTTTTGAACACTAGTCATTTAAGACATCTTTATTTTTCAAAATATATGACGTGTTTAGCAATATTATAGAAAGAACAGATTTGTATTTTTGTGTGTAATTAATAAACTCAAAAACTACTCAACCGATTTAAAAATCCTTTCATAAGAAGAATGCTAATTTATCACTGAGTGACATGGGTATATATTTACTACCAAAAAGCAAAACCGCTAGTAAACACGAAATTCGTTAAAAAAAAAATACCTGTTTTGACATTTGAGAAAAACCCTAGAATGTAACCTGGAACGAACCTGGAGTTCAGCAGACCTAGCTGGGTCGAAGCCTAATGGGGCCAGGGTCTAGCTCCGAAAGGAAGGCTTGGCCCCGGTATGAAAGGCAAGAAGGAATAAAAACGGGTTGGATTTTTTGGTCAGTAAGAGTCTGACACTATCACCCGCTCTGCCCAAGGGCGAAGGATGGCATTTGGAATATTTTTACCCACCGAATAAAAAAAAAAATTAGGGGTCCGGTGTAGTAGTAGCTATTTCAGTAGTGGCTACACTACCCCGGGCAAAAAAAAAAAACTTTAGTCATTTCTGCAACGCCAGCTGGCTTTATCTATCATTTTACTAAATAAAGTTTAAAGACGCTATACAAAACAGTTAAAGGTCATTCACCCAGACTGCCGAAACAGCAAGTTCACTAAGCTCTTTTAGACCAACATTATCATAAAAATATATAACCTTTTAGCTTACTAATTACTTTTATCGCCCTGACACTTATATTTAATTGTTTTAGGGCACTTGGCACCCTCTCCCGGCCCTCTGCGTCACTCTAAGATTTTCAATAGCTAAGTAAATGACGGCTGTTTAGGTACTCTCCAGTGGTCGCATTTTGGGTTATTTTGTTGAAACTGGTAGCTGGGGCCTATTGTTTCAATGGCACTACGAGAACCTTAACGAATATACCCTAAGTTCTCAGAGTTGCTTATGTGAAGACTATTCAATGTTTAAGTTTTGTTGTTTTTATTTATTTTTAATTTTTTATCCCTGAACGTATTTAATGGTTTACCGTTATTTGTGTTTTTATTTTGTTTATTCTGTAATTGTCTCGCTGGCCGATCAGCGTCTCACCGTCGACGACGGCTGGTGCTGAAAATCAGCGCTGTGGCTCTGTTTTACACGAGCCCCGGCATTGTGCTGAGCGCTGGACGTTTTGCGCGAATGTTAAGCATATTCTACTTATAGTACAATTCACGAATGATGGCGGGCGTGAAGTTAGCTTTTGCGAACTTTCGCGCATACCACACTCTTCTAGCACACGCACGACGTCATTTGGTTCCTAAAACACGTTACTGCGCAGCCTTCTGCGCAAACTTCACGCCCGCCATCATTCGTGATACTACTTATAAGTCGATTTGTTATTTTCTTTTTATATTTTAAGGTGTGCGCCATGTTTGACGCAAATAAACTTTTTCATTTGTGTTCATTGTATAACTGTTGGAAGCAGTTAGTAAAATAAAAAACTTTTCAGTTCAATTTCAGCATTAAACGCGTCCGTTTTCGAGTACTCTTACCTCCATGTACCCTTAAGCGTCATGGTGACAACCTCATAATGAAGCAAGTGACCTTTTCGCGACATTTGCAGCAAGAAACTGGTCAGCTAGCCTTCAAGGTATGGTGGCAGTGACCTTCAGACTTGAGGGGATATTGGAGACCGTGCCATTTAGTGCCGTGGTCTTGGAGACATTAGAAACTGAAATTGATAAAGCAATAAATAAGTGACATTTTTATGAGGTCCCTTCCGTGAATTATTCCACTGCAGTGTTTTCAAAGATTCTCAAAGTCATTCAGCGTTTCTCAATTTTCAATTCCTGAAAAATTTCTCATAACAGGGCTATCTATATAGCTCAAAGCAAGATCTTATAGCATAACATATATGAAAATATTAGTTGTTACATCACAATAAAAAATTGCTATTCGGAATAATCTTCGACACTCCATTTAGGAATTGAACTAGTTACTTAAGTAAGATTTTACGGAACATCATCATACATAGTATGCTACAAAATCACTTTCTGCGTCTTTTGTCTATGTATCCGCTGTAACCTCTTATACCGCGCGTCCTCAACTACGTAAAACTTCTAAATTTGAGCTTATGTGAAAATATAGATCACATACCACATTTTTCAAGCCCCGTCTTAAAATACTCCTCAATCTCTCAATAAAGTCAGTGTCACAAGAAAACGACACCCATATATTGTAATATCCGTATATCCGGGTACCCGACAGAATTCAGTCCCGGATATTAACGCGTCATCGCACACCCCTACCGACCCGGTTCAGTGATTGGCGCAAAGGGAGATTCTTACAGCAGAATAAAACTATCTGAATAAAAATGGATATAAATCAAAAAGTGTGAACTGGAAAATATGAATAAACAATTCCAGCACGCTCCTTCGAACTTCGATCATATTTTTTATAAAGACAAAGATTTTATTTTAACAATTTTACTGTCAGCTGTCAAGGTTTGCTAGCGTGCTATAGAGCGCAGAATACTGGGTGTCAAATTAACAGACAATGTTCGAAACACAACACTGCGCTCCAAAACGCAAATCATTGATGTGGCTCTAAAGACTGCCAACATAAATGGGACTAGGCAGGACATGTCTGCCGCATCTCTAACGAGCTGTAGGCCCGTCAAACACAGGATTGGTGCCGGACACAGCGACGTGGAGCCGCGGTAGATTACGAACGACCTGAATGGCTTCCTTAAGAATTGGAATGAGAAAGCAAGGAACCATGATAATTGAAAAGAAAGGAGGGGGTGCTTTACCCAGCAGTGGGAAAATATAGGTTAGCTATAATAATAATGTCAGCTAGACAACAGAATTCAGCGAAAATTAGTAGTCGAAAAGAGTCACCACGGTCTTGGAATGCAAAAGGCAACTGTAGGAATAAGTGTGGGTTTTCGTCAGTACAAGTCTGAAATTCTATCTCACTCTGGCTATGCTCTTTTCCGTCTGTCAAGACCCTTTCTCTCAAGAACACGTGGAGGTATTAAGGAGATATTAATATCTAAGTAATACATACTCTAATCTGCTACTCTTTAGAGCCGTGAAAAAATAAAACTTGTAAGTGAACGAAATTCGACCATTTGGAATCGTGCACTAGTTTCTGACGTTTTATATTGCCCTTGTAGACTTGTGGAAAATAAAAAGATTTTGAATTTGGAATTTGAATGTTTTTAACGTAATCTACAGAGGGATTTTTTTTTATTTTTGTGTGTATGTTTGTAATGAATAAACTCAAAAACTACTGAGCCGATTTCAAAAATTCTTTCACCATTGGAAAGCTACATTCACCTTGAGTAACATAGACTACACGAACTACTACTACCACACGAATGCACGAGGAAGACGGCCATCAGAAAGGAGTGGCAACATGTTGTGAAGCTTGCCACCAACACCAGAAGTGAGGACTACGACCACTGTGTGAAGAGTGATACCAACGAGGAAGAAGAACATAAGCTATGTTTATTGCCCGTGCGAAGCCGGGACGGGTCGCTAGTCTAAAGATAAAGCCGTTTGTGCTCCGTTTACGACATATTTTGGCAGCTCACAAGGAAATCAAAACCTAAAGAGTAGGTACTTTCCGTTGACCTAGAATCTTAAAATTTGGCAAGAAGCAAAGTGTTAGAGCACAACACACAAGGCATGGAAAAAATCTAAAAAAAAAGTAGGTAGTTACGTCTTAAAATATTTTCCATTTAGAAAAATTGGTTGCCTGTAAAGTCGGTATACGGGCGAAAGTTTTACGTGACAACGACTTTTATGTCTGTCTCTCTCGCTCTTAGGCGGGCTAACCATGCCCGAGTGGAAGGGACGCGTGCCTCTCACTCGCTCTCATTGTGAGCGCATAACGTGAGCGGAGCGTAACGCAGTTCCTTGAAGTGTCACCCGGCAAACCAATTTATAAGACGTTATCACGACAAAAATCTTTTAAAAGTCGATTCGGGAATTGAACTATTTGACGAAGGTAACGAAACCCTCGGTAAGCGAGTCTGACTCGCACTTACAGGTTTGCCTTTGACCACTGTTACTGATAGTAAGTGATTACGTGGTCGATTATAGAGCACGCTTGCCTAGAAGTAACCTGTTCACTACTGACTTAGAGACACCAAGGTTGAAGCTTTCAGAAGACACAGAATCCTCCGGCAGGGAATTCCACGCCTTAGCTGTGAGCACAGTGAATGCGAACAGGTCACATATCAAAATAAAACCTTTTTAAATAAAACAGAAGAAGAATTTAAACCAGCTTTTAATGAAAATCATTTTTTCATAGCAAGCTTTTATAGCTCGGTATTTATTTATTTATTAGGATCTTCAACAAAAGTTTACACAGACACAGTATAAATCATTAGGCATGGGGTCCTTCAACATGTATTACTTCAGTTACAAGAGAACACAGCATGCACATACATATAACTAGGTGAAATATAGAAAAAAAATTAATTTCACAAAAAAAAAAAATACCAAACAGATTCGACAAAAAACACATTTCATTATATCATATAAAATTAAAACTAAAAAATATAGTCAAGATACAAAGGTCAAAAGGGATACATTAGTCAATGGTCAATTTTTTGAATTAATATTATGGTATTATGAATTAAATAATAAGTAACAATTATTAAAGTCAAAGTAACAATTGTTAAAGTAATAATTAGAATTAAATAAGAACATTAAAAATATACTTACATAAAAGTATACTTACATATGTATATAATTAATACTCGTCAAGACGAAATTATACGAGCCCAAACTCGATGGGGTTGTGTCGTTTAACTACCAAGTTCCTATTGCCACCTTCCGCTTCCATCATCAGATAAGTTTCATGTCATAATACTTTTGCGTTGTCATCTAATTTACACATGCAAGCAAAATTTCAGCTCATTCGGTAGCCGGGAAGTGGCTCAATTTTAATTTGCAAGATTTGATTTTAGACATATTATTATATACAATCGGGACAGGTGAAACTAAATAAAAGCTTGTAAGAATGAGATTCTAACTGTATATAAACCTACACTTTAGTAGGTACCAAACATATTGGCATGGCAATCGAGTAGCGAACCAATATCGATACCACATCGATACGTACCCACTACACACATGTACATAGGTCGGCTGCGACCGTGTCTGCGGTGCCTCAGCACAAAGCGATTCATATCAAACGAAAACAATACTGCTACAACAACACACAAATGGAAACTTTTTGATTGAATTCAAAAAACTTACTTCTCTTGGGATTCGATGAAATTGTGGCTAGAAATGTTTATGGCTTGAGGTAAACTAGAATTTATTTACCTGTATATAAATAGCTGTTAATATTTCTTTTTTACATTCTTTGTTTAGGTACTCTTTCTCATACATTCAGTCAAAAAAGTATCGGGAATGGATGAATTGTTTATGGTTCCAAATTCAAATTTTAGATTTTTTTGTTGTTGCTAGATTGGCACAACTGTTTTCCATTTTGGCGCGGAGTTTGAGATGCATCTGTTATATATATTAAATACAGTGCTGTTTTTAGTTATATCATATCTAGTGTGTATTGCGAATTTCATAATGGACAAAAACATCGAACAAAGAGTTTGTCTAAAATTTTGCATCACCAATGGAATTTCGTGTTCGGAGTCACTGAAAAATTACAGAAGGCTTACGGTGAATCGACTTTATCAAAAACACGTGCTTATGAGTGGTACAAAGCATTCAAAAGCGGTCGAGATGTGATGGAAGATTTGCTTCACTCTGGTAGGCCATCAACCTCTGCAACTGAAGTTAACATCGCAAAAGTGACTGAAAATCCTCATTCAAGTTTGGGAGAGATAGCCACCGAACTTTCTGTATTTCACGAGTCGATCCGTACCATTTTAACTAATCATTTGGGTATGAAACATGTTGCCGCTCGGCTAGTCCCAAAAGACCTGAATTTCCTCCAAAATCTCAATCGCATGAGAGTCGCTGAGGACATGCTAGAACGAGTCAATTCCGACCCAACATTCATGAAACGCATTGTTACTGGCGACGAGACGTGGGTTTACGAGTTTGACATGCAAACAAGTCAACAAGCTTCTGAGTGGCGCCTTCTAATTGAACCAAAACCGAAAAAACCACGCCAAAATCGATCAAAAGTCAAAGTCATGTTGACTGTTTTCGCGGCGAGAACTGAACTCAATTTCGGAAACAGCGTTGAAAAAAATGTTTTGATGATTAGATTATTCGTTGGCGTAAGTGTATCGTTTCTGAAGGGGCATACTTTGAAGGTGATAAAATAAATTTGGATGATTAACAAAAATTTTATTTATTATTGATCTTTTCCCGGTACTTTCTTGACAGAGTAGTACATATTGGTTTCCTCTTTTTCTACAACTTTTTTCTTTTTCTCTGTATTTCTATTTTTCTTTCCCATATAATTATTCTCTAAAGAGTGGGTTTTTAGGCTGTAAAAGTCTGAAACTATTTTCGACTCCGCCCAAGAGCGGGGGATGTCATCAGGTGGATTTTCCCACCGAAAAAAGAATCCTTCTGTAATTTCTTTGGTCATCAGATTGTACAATTACAGCCACGAAATCATGTTAGCATTTTCGACGTTGAAAATCAAAATATTGACATTCAGAAACAAGAAGCATTTTGGCATAACATAGATAAGAGAAACAGTTACACCTAACTGCTGTACAGCTGTTTATACTAACAATTGCCGTAATATCATCAAACCTACGAATTCATTTGAAGTATATACGACTTCAATTATTACGACGACACTGCCAATTCACAAAATAGATCTCATGTATGTACTTTACTTTTTATACCAACGCTAGGCAATCACGCTAGGGTCAGCCCGTAACTGTACGAGTGCGATCATTGAGTCGAGATATCGTGTCCGTGAGCGGTGTCTATGTGTGCGTTGCTCGAGCCCGCTTTGTATGTAGATTGACTTCTGTACCTACGTATTTGTGATCATCACTAGACTACTAGGTCGTCTAAACTCGGGCTTGCGGACAGTGAGCAATGGGTAGCTCGCTGTCCGGCCGTCCGGTAACTGTCCGGACCAAGCCCAAGTCGTCGACGGCGCGCACTGGTCCCGCGCGCCTCAAGGAGTTGTCAGCAACAGCAGGGACCCAGCCGGGTCGAAGCCTACTGGGGCCAGGGTTATCCGAAAGGGCGCTCGAGCCCCGGTATGAAGGCTAGAAGGAACGGGGTGGGTCTTTTAGTCAGTAAGAGTCTGACACTATCTCCCGCTCCGCCCAAGGGCGGATTTTTCCGACCATAAAAAAAAAAGGTCGTCTAAACTCAAATATATCTTGTCAAAATTTGATCATGTAAGTAATATTACATTTTGTGCCTTGGTAATACTGCCGTAGAGCGTTGGATGGCCCACAAGGTGGACCGATGACGGTCAGGGTCACAGGAATCTGATGGGTGCGTGACGCACAGGACCGGTCGTTGTGGCTACGCTTGGGGGTGGCCTATGTTCATCAGTGGATATCATTTGCCTTAAATGACTGACTGACTAAAAACTGCCGTATTTCAGTCTCAATAGCTTGTAGGTTTTTTTAACCTAAATACCTTAGGTACTCCTTACCAGTAGTTTATGACTCATTAAAATAGGTATACGTATAAAGCCTAGGTTTTACGACGCCATGCGCAGCTTTCATCTCAGTTCATAATACTGTCGGTAGGTACCAATCGAAGAATACTTTCACTGCGTTTACTTTCACGTCCAACTGTACTGTCGCGTACAAAAGTGTTTCTGCGCATTCTACTATCCGTCAACTACATAAACTAATATGTCAGTGTCTACTTACTGTCAGTCAACACATTTAAGACCTTCGTCCACTGTAGGCGACGGCTTACGGACAGCGAGCACTGGGTAGCTTGCCGATCGACTGACGAGCCCAAGTCGTCGACAACGTGTAGTGTTCAGTGAGATGTCAGCAAGCATAGGGGCCCAGCACGGTCGAAGCCTACTGGAGCCTTTTTTATGGTGGGAAAGATCATCCAATGACAACCCCCGCTCTTGGGTGGAGCGGGAGATAGTGTCAGACTATTACTGACTAAAAGCCCACCCCGTTCCTTCTAGCCTTAATACGGGGGCTCGAGCTCCGTTTCAGATAACTCTGGCTCCAGTAGGTTTCGACCCGGCTGGGTCCCTGCTTTTGCTGACAACTCCTTGAGGCGCGCGGGAACGGTGCGCGCCGTCGACGACTTGGGCTTAGTCCGGACAGTTACCGGACGGCCGGACAGCGAGCTACCCATTGCACACTGTCCGCAAGCCCGCGCCTACGGTGGCCGGAAATCGGTATCGGAATCCCGGTGGCGAAGCCTACTGGGGCCTAGAAACGAAAGCAAAAATTTGCTATAACAGCAAGCACTCCAAGAGTACGCATATAAAAAAAGTTATCCATTAACCTACACACACCACCAAGCTCAACCTGCCTTAGAGAGATAGGACCACTATACTTATATATATTATACGCTTTTGCCTTGCATCACTGATAAGCAAAGGCCTACCCTCACCTCTTTCTAAGCCGACTTTGAAGACGTTTTTTTTTTGCTTTCGAAATGTATTTTTTATTTATTGGTTTATTTCAATAGAGCTTATGATAATTTATTACCTTTTTTTAATTGGAAACTAAATAGCATTGTATAATGTAGAAGCACTTTTTTTTCAAGTTTTTGTGAATGTGAAGTGAGTCCCTTTAAAATGGTTGAGCTGAGTGGGGCTGATGCACGTGTCATGCCCGTGAACGGGTGCCATCGGTTGAGACTGGTCATCTCTTGGCTGCCAGTGGCTTAATTCGGTTTCTATTTTTAATTACATTTAATAAAAAGAATAATAACTTATTATTATTACGTATCTACCTACATTGTGCTCACATATTAGAAGCGACAAGAAATATGTAACCAAGATCTATGTAACTCATAATATATTTTAAAAAGAGTGTCCATGGAGTTTCTTGCACGTTCTTCTCCATAGAGACCTACGTTTTGGAACGTGCAATTTAGCTTCACTTTTCTTGGACTGACCGACATTTGACTATTCAAAAGTGCCTGCAAATGGTCTATTTGAAATAAATGATTTTGAATTTTGAATTTGAATTTTGGTGTTTCTCTGCAAGAATACAACCTTTACTATATGCGAAACCGGAAACAGTATTTTTTATGTAAAGAATCTATGTGCAAAATTTCAAAACCGTATCATAAAAAATCCCAAAGCTTAGCTTAGCAAAAATACATAGCCACCGGGCCATCCAAGAAACTGAGGGGTTGTTTTGCACTTGCATCTAGCTGTCTACTGGCGCCTGATACACATAATGACCTGCCGTGTCCTGTGTAAAATTTAGTGCCGGTGGTGTAACTTGTAACCTTTTTAAATATTTTTGGGAAAAATATAACATAGTGTAAAAACTATTGGAATCCATTCAGTTACTGATTCTGATCAAACTAAATATATTCAAGTTTCGCATATACTAAAAATAGTTCTGAGCCGTTTGGGGTCGAAACACTTGGTTCGTGGGGTCCGAGTGCGCGTCTCCTTTTCAAAGAAATTTCACGCCGACTGATCGACACTTCACGTGACCAGAGGGCTAGCTCGTTCTTCGCCCAAAGAATTAGTATGGCCATTCAACGTGGCAATACTGCCAGTCTTCTGGGCACATTTCCGGATGACAGCAATGTGGAGGAGTACTTTGACGCCTGAGCGTACTTTGTCATTTTGTATTATATTTATGTACATATTTAGGTTTTAGTATAAATAGTTTATTTAGTATTTAAGTTTTTTATGTACGTATGTATATTATAATAAATTATAACACTAGGACAAATAAAACCTTTTTTTAAATTTTGATAATAAAATTAAATAAAGAAGGCCCTTATAGACCTTTCTTAATATTTCTGCGAGGTTTACAGTACCCTAAAACGAAAGAGATAACGAATTCGATTCCCTTCTAACCTAATCTGTCCACGTCAGATTGCCCTAAAATTCAGAGCTTGCTTCGCTGAATCTTGGACAAATTATTCCTATTAATTATGGGTATACCTAAAGATTATTGATTACACTTCTAAAGTGATTGATGTCAAATTATAGTGTTAGAGGTTTTAATTACTCTGCCCTTTTAGTGATACACATTATAAACCAGACTCGGATGATTTGATCCTTTTTCAATAGTTATTAACACATTACACTTATATTTAACTATTTCAAATTGTGCGAGTATTTTCTATAATTTCCTGATAATCACTTGGTCTATATACCTAACATAGGTAGATTTGAAAAGTTAAAATAATCTATTTTAACAAAAAAAAAATCCTAGCCGTTACTGTCCCTCTGTTGGGCAAAGGGCTCCCCAAAGTCCTTTCAGACATTATTCTCTCGCGCCGTCTCGAAAACTTCAGAACGACGTAGAACTTTTAGAAGCGTCCAGATCGTCTCGCCAACTCTTTCTAGAACGACCTCGATGGCGCTTTTCCTTTGCAGGAACCCACTGCGTGGTGACACTTACCCCACGGTCACTGCTCATGCGGCTGACGATGGGTCAGCGAGCGGTCGCTGCTAATAACTAAATTAAATCAATTAATATAAAGACATTACAACGCTGAGGTAATTTGTGAAAAATTAAGCATGTCGATTTCAAAATATAATATTTAGAAACCGTTCCATTTAAAACAGACAATAAAATATAATGAGCATAATTATTGATAGACTAATGCAATGAAAACTAACAACTTTCGGATATTTCAGTTGTATTGTAACCAGGTGTAACACTTTTGTATTTGTCTGTATATGTTTATATCTTGCGATTATTGCCTTTTTCACGAAAACGTTTAAGCCCCGAACGAAAGTTAAAACTTTATTGTAGCTATTGCAAAACACGAACACTTATTAACATGATGCTATAAATGGATTTTATTCGTTTTAGGATAACCACTTAATTGATATTTTTAAACTTTGAATGAATACTTTATTCAATATAATGAATACAACCCTATGATGTCACCAACACACCAGATGTGCATTACAATACTTATAAGTTGTTTGTATCTCATTTTAAGTGAACTGTAATTGTTCTTATGAGAATAAATTCTTTAAACCTATAATTTCATGGACATATTAATTCCAGATTTTTACGAATCATTGGCACCTTTAATATTGCATTGTTATTTGGGTCGAAAATGACCTAAGTGGCAGTCAAGTGGATAGTTACTTGACATACATGACGTCTTGTCTCCGACGGCGCGCGCTGTTCCCGCGCGCCTCAAGGAGTTGTCAGCAACAGCCCAGCCGGGTCGAAGCCTACTGGGGCCAGGGTTATCCGAAAGGGCGCTCGAGCCCCGGTACGAAGGCTAGAAGGAACGGGATGGGTTTTTTAGTCAGTAAGAGTCTGACACTATCTCCCGCTCCGCCCAAGAGCGGGGGTTGTCATAAGATGATTTTTCCCATCGAAAAAAAAAAAAACGTCTTGCCTCCTATTTAGGTTTTTTTTTTGTACTGGGAATTCATTCAAAGACTTCTCCCACCCTAAAATGGACCAAAAGAAGGGCATGTCAATATTTTATACCTAGACTAAAACCACAGCTTTTTTTACGGTGGAAAATCCTCTGAAGACTTCTTTCGCTCCGGGTGGAGCGAGAGGGCGTGTCAGATTTTAAGATTTTTTTTAAGTGGGTAATCATCCAATGACTTCTCCCGCTGTGGGCGGAGCGAGAGGGCGTATCAGACTTTTACGGACTAAATTCACACTAGTACCTCTACCATGAGTTTTAAGCAATAGTATTTGTCGATACTCGATACCGACTACTTAAATATTTTTTATGGCAAAATTACTCATGGTAGAGGTGTACCTCTACCATGAGTACGTTACGTTCTGGGTCCACGAATTTCCTTCTCAGAAAGTCTCCGCGGCCCATCTCATAAGTATGGTAAATGACAAAAAATTATGGAAGTCTACTAATCAATGATTCTATCTCACCAATGAGGATAGTAGTAGTGGTAGTGGGTAATATGTGTGAAGGTTTACACTTTTTTGTTTAAGGTCGAGTTGCACCATTTAACTATAACGATAACAAAGCCGTTAACAGTTGTCAAATCGTCGAATTGACCAATAGGCGGCCGTTTCACGGCTGGTTATGGTTTGGTTATCGTTATAGTTAAATGGTGCAACTCACCCTAAGTGCGTAAGCTTAGAGTGTGCGGTCACACGCATTGTGTATACAATGCGCATGTGATAGTCCACACACTCCTACGACTAACGCAACTTCGTAAAAAGAGAATATCAATAACTATGTACAGTACAATTCACGAATGATGGCGGGCGTGAAGTTAGCCTTTGCGAACGTTCGCGCATACTACACTCTTCTCGCACATGCACGTCGCCATTTGGTTCGTAAAACACGTTACTGCGCAGCCTTCTGCGCAAACTTCACGCCCGCCATCATTCGTGAATCATACTATAATCAATAAATGTATAATATGTCATGCTGGTTGTAACATCATGTCAGCATGACACAGATTTATTGATTCATCTGTTTTTTGGTAATCGTAATATTGACATTGCCACGTTTGCTTGCTCACAATTGCCAGAGCAAATATGGAATGTGTTGCACTTACCTCAGAGTAACCTGGTCCGAGGGCAGGAAGATGATGACAATATTTGCATGCTCGACAAACTCATGATATCTGTAATAACATTAGCTAACTAGATGATATTACAATATCATACATTAGTACTAATATAGTTAATTAATGAATAACATTAGCAAATGATTTGCGCGGTAATTACATTTTGACAGGTCTGTTGGTCTAGTGGTTAGTGGCCCTGACTGTTATTCCGAAGGTCGTGGGTTCAATTCCCACCCAGGAAAAAAATTGGTGTGATTAAAATGCTTTTTATTTTTTTCTTTGCGTTAGAAAGCCGCGGAATCTCTTTCGAAATGATGTCCTGTTATCAATTACACATGAATATCAAAACAGAAATTACAAACATTTATACAGGCACTTTTAAACTGTTAAAATATCGACTAGTCAAAAAAAATTGAAGTTAAATTGCACGTACCAAAGCGTAGATCTCTATGGAGAAGAACGTGCAAGAAACTCTATGAAAATTCTTTTAAATCATATTTTGATTTATGTAATTCTTAAATCTTGATTACACCTACATAACAGGTTGAAAGACTTCGTAGATTACTGGGAAGAAACAATAATTTACTTTTTACAATCTTTTATTAAGTTTCACCAGTCCCGATGTATGTCTGTCATCAAATCTTGCAAATTAAAGACCCACTTCCCGGTTACCGATTGAGCTAAAATTTTGTATACATGTGTAAAGTGCGTGACAATGCAATATTATGATGACATGGAGCTGATCTGATGATGGAACCAGAAGGTGGCTATAGAAACTTGATAATTAAACGACACAAACCCATCGAGTTTGGACTCGTATGATTTGTCTTGACGAGTATTAATTATATAGGTACTGAGCCATAAAAGCTTGCTATGAAAAAAATATTTTCAATAAAAGCTTGTTGCAATTAGAAATAAAATTGTTCTTAAACTACCATGAATGTTTTAGCAACACCAATCGATACAATACAAAACAAGCTTATCAGATAACGTATCGTTAGCAAAACAGTGCATATTTAGTTTCCAAACATAAACAGACAATCGTTGCGTTTAATCGTACGATTGTTTAGACTTGTAACAGATTATATTTCACACACCGTTTCTAGAACTAACCTCTACTACTCGCAATCATCCAATTACTTCCCCCCATAAAGGGGAGAGCGGGAATATAAATAAAATGGAACCACTCTGTCGGTATAGCATTATTCAATCAAATAAATTGTGGGGAGACACTCCCGGGAACTTAAGTTTAGTTACCCTCTTACCTCTTGTCGTCAGTGTGTAAGATGATGGCAATCAACAACGGTGGGTTGAACGGCCATCTTGATGACATGATCGTTCTCTACAATAGGGCGCTTAGGATAATAAGTTTTTTCACGAAAAGCGATTCAGAACACCTCATCTAACCTAACATAAAATTGAGGTATAAATATATGTATTACATTTGAAAAATTACCTATATTTTTAAGTTTTTTTTTTTTTATAAAACCAATGCTTTATGATTCATAGCGAAGTAAAGCTACATCCTCGCACCCCAGCTGCAGCCGCAAAAATACCCTGGGCATTGGGAGTCACAAAGCGATTAACGGCCACCACATGTGTGAACATGTGGATGACAAGCAATTGGCAGCTCGCCGTTTACTCGTCCTGTAAGGACCTACCTTATACTCACGCCTCAAAGAGATGTAAGCGAGACTGAAAGGGCCCAGTAGGGTCGATGTCTACTAAAGCTGTGGGATTGTTTGAAAGAGTTCACCATGGCCTTAGAACGCTAAGGCAACAGAAGGAACACAGATTGGGTTTAGTTAATATAAATCTGATACGCTTAGATAATTCCATAACTCAAAAAACGCATAATCACCAGAGCCATAAATTTATTATTATTTTCGTCTTAGTATGTCGCAAATTCAACAGGAGAAAATTCTTTAACGACTAGCACGACGCAGTAATATATAGGTATAAGTACATATGTAAATAATATTTTATACAGACCGTAAAATATAGCTAGATTATTCAAGGTCAGTTTTAATTAACACAATTTTACTAATGTAAACATTTCGCTTGAGTATTTGTTGAAACTAAACTATGGCTATTTAAAAAAAAAACCAGAGCTAATCTGAGTAGGTCGCTCTTGTTTTCTAGGTCACAATAATACATTCATTAATTTAATTAAGTAACCTTGATGAGATACTTTTGTTTCAATTTGTGGTATACGGGCTATGTTCTCCGCTTTCTGCATCATGTTTTATTCAACAAATAAGTTCATATTTGGTAGGTAAAGTCCTCTCTCCACTCCTGCCATTTTTCGTGGGCCCTGCTTCTTAATTGGTGCCCTAAAATAGTTCGACGGGGTCGCGACAGACCATTAGACTGATTTTGCCAAAACAGTAAAACATACTGTGCTTCATTTTTTGATTCTCAGTCCTGAGCCAAATCTGCTGTTAAAAGGGGAGTGGTAGTAGATCCATGTACAAACAGTTTCTCTGTGTCCTATATTTTATCTAAAATGACTTAATCTAACCACCGTCAATCGACCACCGGCATGTCACAACTCTCATTGCCTAATACCAGCTTACAAACGTTATAATTACGTTGTAACACCACATTAATTTAACTGCCATGTTGCATGTTTTCCAACGACAACTCAATAAAACGATACGATAACAGGTGAAATTATCATAATTATATAATTACAAGTACTGTTCCTCTTTGCCCCGACCTCCCCTAAGTCCCTACCGACCTGTTGCGTATGTTTGTTTACAATATTACGCGAAACCAGTCGAACAGTCTCGAATGCACCTTACTTACAATAACGTTACCAGTGAAAAATCGACCTTACGGTATTCAGTTAAAGTTGAGTATCGTATGAAAATGTAAATAAAGTTACCACGTTCTATCGCAAAAAGTTGCTCAAGTATTCCAGAAAGCGGATTGACGTTTGTCCTTAAAGCGTTGTAAACGAGTTTGAATCTTATGTCGTAGAAGTGAAAGTTGAAATAAGAGGCATATGTTGATCGATATAGGGTGTAATGACGAAAACTTGTAGCGGTGTTCACGCAACGGTAGCGTCAGCAAGTCAAATGTACAGGTTCGGTGAGTTTCTATATTAATTTAGATACGGTATTATTTTAAACAGTGACAATGCACGTCCAATACAAGTTATGCATAATGAGAATTCTCGTATATTAAATAAAATATTTATAGTATAAAAAAAAAAACAATGTATTCGTTTAAAATAACTTACATTTCTTTGATTCTAATAAAAAGTGACGATTTCTGCTCGCTAATGTGGAAAAAACCCTCACAGTTATATAAATGTTCGTCAGACTTCGTGGAAGACAAGAGAAAGGAGACATTAAATTGGTGAAAAGGCGATAATTCTTGTAAACAGAGTTAGGTAACAATACTATATCTACATAACAACTTTGCTAATTTCACGCCTCAACAGATTGTTTTATGAAACACATAATAACATCGTCAGTTTTTCTTTCTTCAACATAAATTACTCTGCTGGAGTCTGTTTCATGATAGCTACAACCTGGGGGTCTTTAAGTGAAGAGTTAATAGGTTACATTTAGGCAATCGTGATCTATCGTCGACCACATCAGGAGAAACAGTGGCCAAGAGCGAAGCTATCAATAGAAAAAAATAAAATAAGGATGGCTTTACAATATGAATCAATAATGGTGTGATGTAGACAGGTACATCAGCTTTCCTTACCATTGTTTGTAAAAGTTGTGTACGATACAGAATATAAAGATTTCCATAGGCAAAAAGTGCATGTTGGGTACAAAGCTGACCGGTCTACATACGGGGTTAACATGACGTTCAAAGTAAGATTGTTCAGTTTGAGAGATAGCGCTAGACAACCCGTATAGCTCTGTCTCTTACCTACACTGAAAAAAGATTAAAAGAATCTTACTTTAAACGTCATGGTCTAGGTCATAGACCTCTCAAAAAAAAAATTACTTATTTCTTTTTTAACTTAAGTTTTCTAAATTTTGTTTTTACACTGTGTGTATCATCTATGCGAGCCAAAAAAAATGTCTTCTTTCTTGCTGTTGTAATATGGAAATATTGTAGAAATAATCTTTTCATTTAAAGAGTTACCATGGAGTTTCTCCCCAGTTCTTCTCCATAGGAAACGACCAATTGGAACCGTGCGCTACCTTCTGACGTTTTATAAGAGCCCTTAAAGGCCTATGTGAAATTAATAATTTTGAATTTTGAAGCCCAGTATCTCAACTCATTAAGACTATTTTATTGCGTCCACATTCCTCATCATTCGAATAAATAAGATCAGCATCAGATGCTGTCCCCCCACTCGGTCGAGCATGACCATTGAGTCACCAGCACGTAACTAAAGGTCATCAACCTGTTACAATGCCTCTCAAGTTACCACATCTGGTTTGTTTTGGTCAACAGCTTGAAATGTCAGCGGTAAAAGCTTTTCTCTTTAGTTAGTGGATGTGTGTTAAAGATTAAATCAAGTTGATGGTAATTGATTTGCTGCTGGAATGTTTGAAAGAGCTGCCGTGGTAAAACGTTAGAACAAATGGAGAAACATAGGTAGATTTTAGTGAATAATAGTCGGACACATCCTATTATTCACGTTCCGGGATAGAGCGAAGGAAATTGTTTCATGATACCCAACTTAAAAAAAAATTGGTCTCTCATTTAATGTATTTTTATAGTTCTTATGTATTCGTATTAATTACCTATAAGTAGTTGTAGTAGTAATAATGTAATTAAAGTAATTCTAAAAATAAAATGGTTTAACAAAGCCACATCGTTATGGATTTATTAAAAAAATTCTTTTTCTATTTTTTCCTAATATAATATTACTAAAGTGTATTTCTAAACGTCTACATTGCATTTAAGTGCTCCTTTAAAAAGTAAACAAACACTTACTTTGTTTATATTTACTTACTTTTTAAGAAGGGTAACCACGTACATAAAAGTAAATAAGCAATTAGTAAGAGTCACGAACATTGAAAACTAAATACCTGTAGCTAATAACACGACGAACATAATATGAAGAAAATATAATTAAAAATACAATTGAAGCTGGAGTCTTTACCTTTCAAAACAATAGTACCGCTACATGGATTAGGCTCTCAATTAAAATCCAATTTGAACCTCAAATTGCTGATTTTTAACCTAGCTTTTGTAGTCCTACTTACCCTATTAACAACTTTAAGACATTTTTTTTTCTTATCTGACACAAACTAGTGCTTGACTACGATCTCACCTGATGGTAAGCAGTGGTACAATCGTTGATGGTGAGGCGCACTAGTTTATTAATAGCCTAATCACTCTAGCCTTGAAGACACCCAAATTATAATTAGAAGTGAAGACCGCAGTAAGTAATTTTTTCCAGCATTTTCATTTGTTTATCCTAATCGGATGACGTCAAATGGAAGTGATAGTTTTTACGAAGAATGCATTAACCCATGAAAGAGGAAAACGAAAAAAAAAAGAAATTACATATACATTAATGATTCATCTTTAGGTAACGGAGACAAAACCGTGTCACAGTGAGTCAGCAACATCCTAGATAATATGATAAACAAAGTGAATGTTTACTTTTTATGTTGAAAATGGTTTTACAAAATTATGCGCAAAAGAGAGTTTATAAAATTTATTCATGTACCACTGACCGATTTAAAAAACTTTTGTGTTTTGATTGCAGTGTTCATCAAAATGCTGGCAAGACAATGCGTCGCTCACCGTTTATAATTTAATTTTGTGGCTAGTAGCCCTACCACTAGCTTTTAAAGCGATCCGTTTGACGACCTAAACTGAACTCTTAAAGGAATAGAGTTATACAACATTATTTTTAGTTTACGAAACCTGAATATAGTTTGTTCAGAATCAATAACTGAACAGATTCCAATAGTTTTTACACCATATTATATTTTTTTTCCCGAAAATATTTGAAAAGGTCACAAGTTGGACACCACCGACACTAAGTAAAAAACAGGTCACGGCAGGTTAAAACGGGCATTAGGTGTCATCAAACAGTTAGGTGCAAGTGCAAAATTTTTTTCAACCAAAACCCGGTTGTTTCGCAAGTTAGTAAGCAAAATTGACCCGAGTCAATCTCTTCAAAGCAATTTCTTCAAATTACACTAACATAAGCACATCATAAAGTAGGTAACACACTCTCGAGAGTAAATTCATAAATAATTACCACATACAACGTACAGACAGCAAATAAAACATCAATCACCATGCATTCGTTCCTTATTCAACAAATTGGAAAGGTTATTGATATTGGAACAAAAAAAAAAATTGACGAAAGTGTTATCATTGTTTTTATTTTGTTTTATAGTAAGAGTAAAAGTGTTTGACCTACAAATAAGTGCATTGGTAGTTTTTGCTAACGGTACCGCGCACACAGACGCGGTCATTGCCCGGTGCTCGCGTGTGTGTGTGATCTAAACACGTCGCGCTGCGCAGGAGTCAACAACCTCAAGCTTTTGTTAATGAAAGTGTTTATTGTAAATTGCAGTCGAACTTAGAATAAACTTTTATTCGACTAGCTTAATTTACGTAGCCTTGTCATAAGTCCATAATGATAACACTGTCTGCCAAAAAATTGGGGATTTTAACTAAGGTGAGATGGTACTTCACGCCGGAACAGCTCAATCTTTATCAAGCGCAAGTTCGATCGTGTATGGAGTACTGCTTCATCTTTGGGGAAGGTCAACCAAATACCAGCTTGATGTCCTGGAGTCGATTAAGAAGCGAGTCAAGAAGGTCATCGGTAATCATGCACTTGTCGAGTTAAAACTCCAAAGTCTGGAGCATCGACGCCGAGTTACTGGCCTGTCGGTTTTCTATCGTTTACACTTCTGGGAGTGTGCGCTGGAGTTGCACAGTTTAATATCACCAAGTCCGTCCATCATAGAACCACAAGACGTATGGCGTTGCGCCACTGGTACATGGTAGACATCCCACACGAACAAAGTGTTTCGGGAACACAATCATTATGCGTTCAGCTAAAAATTGGAATTCCCTGCCGGAGTCTGTGTTACCTGACAGCTATTACCTAAGGGTCTTTAAGTCAAGAGTGAATATGTTACTTCCAGGCAAGCCTGCTCCATCGTAAGCCACGTTAAGCTTACCATATGTGAGAGGTGAGATAGTGATCAATTGCCTGCCTACCAATAATAAAAATACTTATCCTTTCTTACTTTATATTCAGCTCTTCACCTCATGCTTGTGCTTTTATATTATTAGGTGTCTCTGCTATAGATACATTTAATTGCTGGTGTTAAAATAATTGTATAAGTTATTTAAGCAAGCTATAAACACTCCACACATCGCCACCTTTACAAGCAAATAACAATATTAATAATGTAGACTAAACAAATATTTGTAGCAATTCTGGAAATTTCTACAAAAAGCAGTCGTATGAATTGTAATTTGATCAGTGAGTACACTCAAATATTCTAGAAAAACATATTTCTTTCAATAACTAAATATCTAGTAATAAATTATGAAATGCTTGCTCTGCTCAAATAAAGTCAAAACCAATTTATTATTTTACCTATACACTGGAACGAAAAAAAACCAGGTCGCTAATAAATAGTGTGTGTTATAGTTTTTTAACTCATGAAAATTATTTATTTAAATATTCTAAAAATCTGCTGTTTTATGCGGTTGATTAATAAATGCAACCTCTTTTTACAATTATAATAAGAATAGTTACGAATTTATAGCGACATCGCAGTTTTCTATGTGAACCATTATTTTTGAGGCGCAGTGCAATATGAAATTCAATGTCACTCGATTACAAAACACCATACATACGAATAATCTTATTTACACAAGGAAACAACTATCAAACTTTCCAAATGTTTACAACAACTGGTTTTACCGCTGCGGTTATCAATGAGCGGCGTACATTCTCGAAACACTACCAAGCCTATATAAGCCCGGAGCCGGCCTGCAGCCGTCATAGTACATTACGAAAGCCACAACGAAGCAACGAACGATGCAGAAATATATTCTAATCATTGCATTCATCGCCACCGCGGCTTGCCATGAGCAGGGCAGGAAGCACCGCGTCGAGGACCCCTTCTCCGCGCTCGACAAACAGATCACCCACACACTCGCATACCACTACCTATGGCCTTGGAGTCAACTCATCAGAGCGGCAGCCGCAATGGATGTCGAAGAAGCTCTAGAAGAACCTCAAATTATCTCAGACAAGGAACAGTTCCAAGTTAATCTCAACGTGAGAAGGTTCAAACCCGACGAGCTGAGGATCAAAGTGAAGAACCGTTACATCATTGTTGAAGGAAAGCACAAGATCAAGGATGACGTGCAGCAGTTTATGGCGAACCACTTTGTCCAAAGATTTGTGCTTCCTCCCGGCAGCAAGCAAGAGGAAGTGACCGCGGTCCTCAAGGAAAATGGAGTCCTAACGGTGTCTGTGCCCAAACATGAGCTGCCTCCACCGCCGCCTGAGAGAGAAGTGCCCATCGAAGTGAGACTACCAGTAAAAGTGGAAGACAAAACAGAAAAACCTGTCACAGAAGAGAAAGTTGAAATTACTGAAACAACAACAGAGAAGAAGGAGGTTCCTGTGCAAACATCTTCAGCGACTCCTTTAGAGCAGTTAGAATTAGTAGAAGCTACAACACACGTTGGCAAAATTAGGAAGAAAGAGTTGAAAACAACAACAAAAACAGCGAAGGACAATGAAGTATCAAAAGGACTCGTGGGGAACGGATTGGATTACGCGCTAATTGAACAAGAAGAGTGAAAATAGACTGTACGGAGTGAACTAAGACTGAACTAAGCTTTAAAGCGACTGGTAGTCGTAAAAGCGAGTGTTAACTTTTCGAACGGGATCATTGACGCTGAACTAGTATTATTTATTTCTACAAACAGTCAGCCCGTTGGTAGAGCAAAAGTTGTTATTATTTTTAGGTTTAACTGTATTTGTTGTGAAACATTTGCCCCACGAATAAATGGTGTTATTTATTATTCACTGTGTTTCTTTTCCACTCGCGGTCCGCGGTAATATATCTGTATTATAAGACTGTTCGTTATGTTAATGTTGTGAGTAAATCCGTGTTGCGTATTCTGTAGGAATGAGAAGCTCATTAATGGTCTAAATCCTCATTTGCATTGGCTGAATAAGTCCGTGAATTATTTCGTGGGCCTGAATGATGGTCATTCCTGTCGATTTGGGTTAAACAAAGAAAAATGCGAGAGATTTTTCTTTTCGTAGCAAAATATACGAGTACATTCGTAATTTATCTTTGTCTTAACTACGAGATATTGTTTGTCATGGAAGAGCAGATATTTGATAGCATATTCTATAGTATAAAAAGAGAAAATGACTGCCTGGTTTATTTATTAACGTACAGCCGAAACTAGGGGGAAATTTTACACATATCTTCCTTTTACGACGTAGGCGAGCACTGAAAGAGTGTTTCCCAAAATTCACCATCTATGAAGATGAAATAGGGGTCCAAATTTTGTTAATGATGATTAAATTAGCTGTGTAGCCTAAAATTACCTTTTTTGATGAATAATAAACTACACAATAAATTAATTTACATTTACTGTAAAGAATATTTTTCCCAAGTTAAATTTTATCTACTTTTATTATCTATTTGATAAAACTTCATTTAATTAGCTGAATACAGAATGTAAATAAATTATATTCGCAGATTTTCTTTATCAAAGACTTTATATTAAATATTTGATTTTCATAATATACTATTTCAATTTGTTTCTTATAGCAATTGCTTATGAAAAGTCAGATGTTGATATGATTGCATTAATAAGACCTTTCTTTTAGCGTTTGTAAAGTACGTCGACGTCAATGTATCTTAAGGGCTATATTTCCCTGTAAAATATAGCCCTAAGCTGCCAAACTAGACACCATACAGACACCAGAGTCACCACACGTCCGAGCTGGTCGCGCCACCAAATTGATTGCGCAACCAAACGGACACCAGATGAGTAACTCTCAGTAGAGCTTTATACATTTCTGACTGATGACTGAAGACTGGTCGCGCCGCCATGGTGTTTCGGTGAAATATAGCACTAAGTCACTCATGGGCTTTTTTTTCCGATGGGAAAAATCATCCTATGACAACCCCCGCTCTTGGGCGGAGCGGGAGATAGTGTCAGACTCTTACTGACTAAAACACCCATCCTGTTCCTTCAAGCCTTCATACCGGGGCTCGAGCGCCCTTTCGGATAACCCTGGCCCCAGTAGGCTTCGACCCGGCTGGGCCCCTGCTGTTGCTGACAACTCCTTGAGGCGCGCGGGAACAGCGCGCGCCGTCGTCGACTTGGGCTTGGTCCGGACAGTTACCGGACGGCCGGACAGCGAGCTACCCATTGCTTACTGTCCGCAAGCCCGCGCCTACGGTACTCATGGGCTGCGGGATTCGAAATAGCCACAGCCCAAGAAAGCAACGGACAACTGCTAGCGCTGCTTTAGTCAGTAAAAGTCTAACACTCCCTCGTTCCACTTAAAACGACAGAAGTCATTAATGATAATTTACTACAACACAATAAAAATGTATATAGGTACTTGTATCTTAAAAATCATCATCATCATATCAGCCCATAGGCGTTCACTGTTGGACAAAAGCCTCCCCCAAATGTCGCCACGATGAACGATCCTACTTGAATATACCCAGCCCATTGACACTTAAGTAATAAGTTTGGCTATTCTTCGTGCTATGTCGGCAACATTGGTTTTCCTTCTCCATTTCTGATTCATTTTTGTATCTGAATATTTTTATTTTATTCATAACGTTGCCATCAAAAAAGGAAAAAAAAACCCTATCTATAATATTTCCTGAAAACGAGTAAATCATTTTTCATTAATTAACCTACTGAGGCTAACTTTTTTGTACAACTAGATATGATACAATTCGAGCATTATTTTGTAACTTGCTACTTTACATCATTTCTGCATCTTGCACTTTTTTACAACTCAACTGACCACCACGCATGTAGCATATTTCTTAATTATTCCTTATTTCTATTTTGGAAAATCATTTAAATGATATTTATTTTGCAAATAGGTTTTAAAAAACATTTTAACACATCAATTTTTTTTTCGTTATTCTAAACTAGATGAGGCCGGTGTTTCCTAGTTGACTACCCTGAGAAGAAACACCGAAACAAACTCAGGGTTTTTTTTTTTATAGTGGGAAAAAATCATGCATTGACATCCCCCGCCCTTGGGCGGAGCGGGAGATAGTGTCAGACTCTTACTGACTAAAAGAACCACCCCGTTCCTTCTAGCCTTCATACCGGGGCTTGAGCGCTCTTTCGGATAACCCTGGCCCCAGTAGGCTTCGACCCGGCTGGGTCTCTGCTGTTGCTGACAACTACTTGTGGCGCGCGGGAACAGTGCGCGCCGTCGACGACTTGGGCTTGGTCCGGACAGTTACCGGACGGCCGAACAGCGAGCTACCCATTGCTCTCTGTCCGCAAACCCGCGTCTACGTTGGCCGGAAATCGGGATCAGAATCCCGGAAACTCAGGGTTGAAAGTCTCTTTTAAATTCCATGCAGTAAATAGTTAATGCTCAAAATCACATGAGAACCATGCAGATTTATCCTTATAAACTGTTTATAAATGAGTATAACTTATTACGAATCAATCCTCTCATTCTCAAAATAGGTACTGTAGAATCGAACTGTCTGTCTGTAAGAACATAGGTAACTGTGCGAAGCGCCTGATCAAATATACCCAGAGGGCAGTGCTTCGTGATTCCAATTCAATTACCATGGCGATCAGGCGCTGCCGCTGTGAGTTCCTATACTACGAACCTCTCGTCACTTCCGGAGCTCAGTCCCCCAAAAATGTCGCAATGTTCCTCGCGTTGCATCGCTGATTGCACATTAGATGATAGTGTAGAGATAGTTAGAGATAGTTAGAGATAGTTAGATAGTTAGAGCTTTATTATAACTAAAGGATCTTTGTCGAAATCTAATCAAATGTCTCTATGTAAAGAATATGTTGTAAACCATTAATCTGTATGGTGGTATTGTTAACTAATATTACAAGATAAACAAGTAAAAACAAAAAGAAATAATCTTTAAAAAGTAAATGTAAGGAATGGTTCTTTTGTATTATAATAAAGATTACCCGATAAATTTGTTTTATTCATATTTTGTTCAGTTTTGGAAAAAGTAACTCCAAATGAATCACCCGTTACATCCATGAGATTGACTTCTGTACCCATCTATTTTGTGGTGCTTACTTCGAATCCACAACTGTACTGTGCAAACATAAAATGAATTACAAAATTGAGTTAGAAATGGAAACTTTGTAAGACATACAGATAAGCCGATACAACAACAAAACTTCAGGAAAGTCGTTAAATTGCGTCGTGCAGTCGTTAACAATGTAACTTGAACACATCGCCGCCATTACCTTCCGAACAACATAATCGGGTACAATCGAGTACAGTTGTAAAAATAAATTGTCGACGAGAGGCGATCATTCGACACTGGCTGCCGACATGCTGACTATAAATGTCGTTGCATGTGATGTCGGTGCACAATGTATTTTTATTGTTCAGAGCGTGATTTTAAAATTTGGTTTAGCAACAGCCTGTATATATTGCTTGGGTTTAGATTTCATACTAAAGTCGTATTTTGCAGATTACTTTTCGGGAAAGAATGGAGTGTTCCGAAAAGCCGAAAGGTAGAAGTTTTATTACCTTATGACGCTAATTAGACACAAAGACATAACAAGGCGGTCTTCACGAATTTTCATGATATAGGTAGTATTGTGTAAAAAATACATTTTTAATTGTACTTCCAAAATTGTTTAACGTCTAGACCTGATTTTTACGTCATATGCTCCTTTAATTACTTGGGTATCATAATATTAGCATAAATCAAACTGCATAAGATTACCGACATAGCCTGAAGGAATTGCGGGTAAAAGCTAATTATTTTGTAATATTATACTAATAAGGTTGGATAGTTTTTTTTTATTGTGGAAAAAATCATGCATTGACATCCCCCGCCCTTGGGTGGAGCGGGAGATAGTGTCAGACTCTTACTAACTAAAAGACCCACCCCGTTCCTTCTAGCCTTCATACCGGGGCTCGAGCGCCCTTTCGGATAACCCTGGCCCCAGTAGGCTTCGACCCGGCTGGGTCCCTGCTGTTGCTGACAACTCCTTGAGGCGCGCGGGAACAGTGCGCGCCGTCGACGACTTGGGCTTGGTCCGGACAGTTACCGGACGGCCGGACAGCGAGCTACCCATTGTTCACTGTCCGCAAGTCCGCGAGGTTGGATAGTTTGACAAAAGACAGATGTTTGGTCAATCTTACTTACTGGGCTACCATGACTTTCAAAACAGATTGTTTTATTCTTATTCCAGTGTGAGTAAGAGACAGAGCTATACAGATTATCTAGCGCCTTCTCGCCATATTGCGAAGAGTGGAGCTAGTCGTGCCGGACGGGTATGTGGGTCGGCGTCGACAACCGCAGCTGCTGGCGGTGCCGCGCGCGCAAACCAACCTGCTGCGCGAGGCGCCGCTGACGAGCGCGCTCCGCACTCTCAACCTCATCGCCGATGACATCGACTTATTCTCATGTGCTTTGAGTACGTTCTCTAGTATAGCAACATACAGAATTAGCCACGTTATAAACTGTGGCACTATTTAAAATAAGGAAACTGCAATATCGCATTGGGTCTATTTAGCCTGTAAGGATATTGTAAATTTTTAGAAATACTTCTATACATATAAATAAAATTGGAGTGTCGGTTTATAATATTGAAATAACCGTTTTTTACTACATGCATATGAAATATATACGGTACATACACCAAAATAACCTTTTTTTTAATTTTTGTCTGTCTGTATGTTTGTCTGTATGTCTGTCTGTCTGTCTGCCTGTCTGTTTGTCCGGGCTAATCTCTGAAATGGCTGGACCGATTTTGACGGGACTCTTTTTGGCAGGTAGCTGATGTAATAAGGAGTAACATAGGCTACTCTTATTTTAGAAAAAATAAAATTCAAAATTCTGTAGTCCACGCGAACGAAATCGCGGGCACAGCTAGTACCTAAATATAAAATCTTTTACCCACACTGAAATAAGAATGAAATAATCTTACTTTGTACGTCATAGTAATCCACATGTTCAAGCAATACCTACAATTCTGCTCACCCCTCTCTAGCAGACGACACCGATGATCACGAGAGCAGTAGGTATAGCCGCGCCCGCCGGCACCGCGCCGTCACCGCGCAGCTTCCGAATTTAGATGCCCTTGCGAGCCATCAACCAATCTCCAGTCCCCACGGATATGGAAATGTGGTAGGGTTGATACGAATTATAGCATTATTAGGTCAATACCTACTTAATGTGATATATAAAAATTTCGTGTCACAGTATTTGTTTTCGAATTCCGCAGAATCGGCTTGATCAATTTTTTAAAAGTTTGTGTACGTTTGGTAGTTCTGAGAATCAGTCGTAGACTATTTGTTGGCCTCCTACTTCTCGACAACCCCATTTTTTTCAATGATAATTTATGTGGCGAAACAACATTTGCCTATATTATTACACTACATATTTGAATTAGCTACTCGAACATATAAAAATCTCAAGTCACTCCTCCAAAACTGCATCACCGATTTTAATGAAATTTTTGTGTTTATATGTACACAAAAATTGCATTAAAATCGGTAATCACCTCCCTCCGATTCGATCTCCGGCCCGATTTCGTTCGTCCAACCAAAATCGGACGGTGAATCGGTCGGGTGGAAATCGGGACCCCGGCGGGGCGGCTGGGGCGTGAGGGTCGCTTGCTCGCGCGTGCACGTGCGGCCTCTTCCTTTGCTAGCATTACTGTTTCGCAGAAGGAGAAAACCGCCTGCTACTCCTCCTCGCTTCGGACTATGGCCTGTACATGGCTAGAGAGATCGTTGTCGCCGATCGCTCTCACGAGGACGTGGCGGTGCTCTGCCCAAGCGGGGCACATCTCTACTGCATGCTCCTCCGTGTCCTCTGGGTAATTTAACTTGGTTACCTATCAAAATATAGTACTTTACTTACCCACATAGTCTCAACAAATAACAATTAAAGCAGTACACCGTACTGGTCGTTAGCACGTACTACAAAAATATTGCTAAAAGCATTCCGTGTTTCCTTAACAACGAAAACAATTAAATTTTGTTCACATTTCGCTTAAAGTCCACGTCTTGCAACAGGTGCTGTTGAGCAAGCCGCCTGGGCGTTAATACATGGAACAAGCATAGAAGATACCAGAAGGTCTACTGTAAAACTGATCTTTAGTTCCAGATCAAACTTTCATGGTGAAATAATAAATCATGTTCTCCTTTTTTGGGATTCCGCAGCCTAAGGGTAAAACGGAACCCTCTTACATAGACTCCGCTGTCCGTCTGTCTGTTTGTCCGTCCGTCACCAGGCTACATCTTATGAACAGTGATAGCAAGACCGTTGAAATTTTCACAGGGGATGAAATAATATATCCCCAGACATTGTTGTCCGTCCATCCGTCTGTTGTCAAGACCCATTATCTCAGAAACGCGTGGAGGTATCCAGTTGAAATTAAAACTACATACTTAAGTCTGTGGACTCTTAACCCCTCGAGCGCCGATTGTACATACGTCTGTACAACTTGAAGACCTTGAAAAACGCTTAATTTTCATTTTGTACACACGTCTGTATGAAACTTATTTGGCCGAAAATTTTAATTTCTATATTATATTATTCCATATTTATTATATTATTTGTTTTTCCTAGAAAAAACCAAAAAAATATTTTATTTATTTTTTTATTTATTTTATTGGTGATTTACGTAAACACGGCAATTTTCCGGGTCATTAAACTCTGGCGCTCGAGGGGTTAAAGCTGTGGAAAAATCAAACTTCTGAGTTAACGGAAAAAATAGATTTGACCGTTTATGTAGGAAAAAACGTATATTTACACTCAAGGGAACCAAAGTCCTTCAGTACTTCCCGTTGATCCAGAATCCAGAAATTTTGCATAAACCAAGGTCATATAGCACCAGTATAGGACTAAATAAGCTATACTTTCAAATCTCAACAAACATATAAATATGTTTGTTGAGATTTGAAAAAAAAATCGATACACCAAATGGGAATTGAACTCTTTACATAGGTAGGTAATTTTGTATGGAACCCTCAGGGCACGAGTCCGACTCGAACTTGCCCAGTTTTTATTTTACCAGTAACTTTTGAAAAATTCGATAACGCTAAAGTGACGCGGTAAAAGACAAACCTGCCCCCCTATCCAAGTTGATAATCTACAATCATTAACGCTAATAGAAAAAAATCGGCCTCGCATACAAATTGTCCAATCAAATTTATCATTTTGTATGGTGAGGCTGATTTTTTTTTTCGTTTCCTGAAAAAACATTTTGTGGAAGGTTGTTCAGTCTCGTATACCGAGCAAGCCCTAGAAGTTTGTGGAGGGCTGTCCCTTACACCTTTTATAGTCCGTGACACGTGCAGACAAATTGCTCTACACGTGCCACAGAAAATTAGTGTGAAAAATGATAGCTGAGAAAATTGGATTCTTTAATAGTTTGGAACTCCATTTCCCTTTCTCGTTATCTCTTTGCCAGGGCTTCTGTATCTAATATTTATTTCGAGGAAATACTCCTAGAAGTAATAATATTCGTAATATTACCTAGAAAGTGTCTGCTAGCTCCGAGTAAGCTTTCCCTGCGCTTTCACAATCCACGGGTCACAATCTAGACTAGCTTTTACCTTGGCTTGGTTTGAAAAGGAAATTAACTCTCGAAGATTTTCTCTGTTTTCTTGGTATTGAAAATCTTTGTTTTTTACTAGGAAAAGTGTATATTGTTTTCTTATCATTATGAGCATGTTGTGGAACAAAGTCGTGTCACGATGTTTGTTGACAATTTACTAGGCTATTGGAAGGTTTTAATTTGTCTTGTGGCACGAAGTGGGTAATAATTAATATATTTTTATTGCACACTTATTCATTTTCATTATAATTTACATACATTTACGAGTAGTTAGGTACCTTTTGTTTTTTTTTTTCAAGGTGGAAAATCATCCAATGACATATATTTCCCGCCCTTGGGCGGGGTGGGAAGGCGTCTCAGACTTGACTCTACCCTACTGTACCCTATCAAACGTCACATGAACCATCTACTAAATAGTCCGAACAAAGCCTAAACATTTGGTTTGGATAGGTGAGCCCGTTCTTGAGTTATAAAATTACAACGAAAAGTGGCATTGATTTTTATATACATAGATTCACCCCCTAAGGGGATGAAACGGGGGTCTAAAGTATGAATGGAGAATTCTTCATTCATTTGGGCAAAGCCGGTGGCAGAAGCTAGACTATTATTACTTTCAATGCAATTTTAAATGCTATCATAATTCTATTTAGCTTCACTCAAAATGTCGATCAGTGGAAAAACTAACATTTTGACAATTCAAAAGTGTTTGCAAATGTTATCTATACTATAGTCTGTGTAAAAAGTCGAATGACTTGGAAATTTTGTACAATATTTAATCATTTAAAAAATACTTATATTCGACACTTTTTATAAGGTTTTTCTATTAGTAACTAATGATCAAGATCTCTTAATCAACCTTGATTATTGAACCAGTGTTGACTACATCAGATTTCATTTTGCCCTAATAATTAACCAAGACGTTTGACTTTTTAAACAGACTCTAATATTACAAAGAAGTAGTTAAATTTTTTTTTTTTTTGTTAGCAGGAGACAATCTCTGAAAGTACTACTAAACTGTAAAATGTACTAAAAAGTTGATTACTACAATTTTTTCACCAATAAATAGCTGGCTTATTCCCGAGTGACATAAACCATATTTTATGCACGTGGGTGAAGCCGCGGGCAAAAGCTAGTTTCAAATA
This sequence comes from Mythimna albipuncta, assembly GCA_929112965.1. NCBI lineage: Eukaryota > Metazoa > Arthropoda > Insecta > Lepidoptera > Noctuidae > Mythimna > Mythimna albipuncta. Next base: position 32,848,927 of record OV815959.1, read on the forward strand.
AACGTTTCTGATTTCTGAATGAGAGGTAGCCCTGATAGCAACATTAAATATTTGATGGATTGATTTCCTCTGCAGACCTAAATAGTCACAAGAAACTTGTGCAGTTCGAACTAAGAGCCTGCTGATATGGATAGGGAAATTTATTCATAGTGATTCGTAGTTATTAAACTACATTCGATCCAAGTTTCTGAGCGTATTGAATGTCATACGAAGGAGGCATTTTACTTAGAATTGAACGAAGATATTGTATCCTTACAATAACTACGTTCCATTGTAGATATAGATATAAAAAAAAACTGTTTCCAATAAAATACAACAGAACTCTCAGAAAAAAAAAAAAAAAAACGACTTTGATAAAAAAATAATAACTATAATAAGTATCGGGTGGTATAATAAATCGGAAGTCGGTGTCGAAAAACGAAGCAACAAAGTCAGAAAAACGAAATTTTGAATTTAATTAGGACCACCCGGTGAAAATACGTATCTAAATATATGGCAAAGATATCGCTGAACGACATACAAAAAAATAATATTCAGTCAACCTCCTTCTTTCGCGTAAGTATATAAATAGGACCTTACTCTTTTACAACAACAACATAATCAACCTCAAATAACAATCACAAATACAACTATAACAATCAATAACACCAATCACAACAACAACAAAAACACAATCAATTAATTAAGTGATTGTTTGTTGTTGTACAATCACAAGTGTTCTGTGTATGACTTCGTCTAAAACTATATTATTGATTTTGGAAAAAAGGTAAGTACTTAAATTACTCATTACTGGATAGGCCTGTTGGTCTAGTAGTTAGTGACCCTGACTACTATGCCGGAGGTCGTGGGTTCGAATCCCACCCAGGACAAATGTTTGTGTGATGAGCACGATCATTTGTTCTGTGTTTGGGTGTAACTTATCTATAATATGTATGTATTTAGAAATATATGAGTATGTTTATCAGTTGTCTAGTACCCATAAGCAGAGCTGCTTAGCTTGGGGCTAAACGGCGCTGTGTGATAGTTGTGGAATATATTGTGGAATATTACAACACAAGACACCCAGACTCGGGACAAGTATTTGTAGGCCATAAAGTAGTCGTTCAGTGTGGGAATCGAATCTGCGACACCAAGCGCGATAGCCACTCGGTCAACCACTGCACCAACCGAGACGTCTCAATTAGTTTTCAACGAAACAATTGGCTTTTTACAAGGACTTATCGAACAATTAAATCAAACAAACAGGCACTTTTTCAATTATTTTTATAATTAAATAAATAAATTACTTAATCTTAATTATTTACACTTAATGACATTTACATTAATAAAATTTTAGTATCGAATACTGGCACACATTTATTAAAAAAAAAAAAACGTTTTTATAAATATGTATTTACACAAAGTTATCTTACACGACGTTATCATTAATTTGAGTTCTCGAAGCAAATAAAGAAAGAAAAAAAGACTCTGAATACAAAATACAAGAACTCTCAAACATTTCTTATAAAAAGAAGTTAATTAAGGATATTATTTTCATTCAATTCAGGACTTTTCTTTTTGTTAAAATGATTTATTTAATCTGAGTTTATTTATTTCTTGCTCGACGGAGCTGAAAGCTGCTCCTTGTAAACAAGGTTATATTTGAGATTTACAAACATTTATTATTAACATTTTTATAAGATACTAGCTTTTACCCGCAGCTTCGCCCGCGTATATAAAATATAGCATATGTCACTCAGGAATAAAGCAGCTTTCCATTGGTGAAAGAATTTTAGCGATCGGACAAGTACTGGTTCGAAAAAAATTTAGTTATAGGAAGGACTAGTACTTTCAGAGATTACCTCCTATAAACAAACAAACAAACAAACTTTACCTCTTTTTTATATTAGTGTAGATGTAGATATATTTTGAGACACTAGACATCGATTATTGAAGAGTTAGGAGTATAAAATATGGATAGATAGAGAGGGAGCGGGGGGCAAAGAAAAGATGGATGGTTTGTGTGAAAAAAAGAGATGTAAAAAAAGAGAGTTAGTGATAGCATCACGGGTGAGAGGACAGGATGGAAGATGAAAAAACATGTTGCGCTGACCCCAAGTAACACAGAACAAAGGCAGGAAGACGATAAAGATCCGTCGATTAGTACTTACGTAATTGAACCAAAATTCTGACTAAATTAGAAACTTTCAAAAAATTAAATTTTGCGTCAATCGTAAAATTTTGCCCTGAAGCTTTTTCCAGAGTAATCCAAGGCTACTCTGGATAAAGCTGGAAAAGTTTTAGCAATTTGAAGTTCACTATCGTGGCTAGGATAGAATGCACGCAGAAAAGATGATCAATAGGGTCGAAAGATTCTGGATTGGTGACCACGAACCAGAAGAAGCAGCGTTGAAAGGCCTTCCACAAGGTGAACCGATGACTTGATGAGGATTGAAGGTATCCGAAGCACTGGCCATTATAGTAATACTTGGGGGGACTTACGTCCTACAGCGGATGACTTTCGGAAGAAATTATGATGAAAATGATGATGTCGGATAGAAAGGTAATAAATATAGACATATTTGTAGTACATGACTGAGTATATACATTTGCACAATAAATTATACTCATCAAAACCATTAAATAACTCTCTAACTTAGAGTACTTACTTTTTAAGTAAAATGTGCCATTTTAATTAAAAAGTACTTGACGTTTTACTTTGTCTCTAACCCAGAAGAGTTAATGATACTCTGACACATTCACTTTAACATATGCAGGCAAATTATGAGCACATTGTACCTAATCTTGTTGATATCTATAATAAAGTTTTCTAAGATTTTTGTCCTTTCACAGCATAAGACCCATCCGCATCATAAATCCTCTTTTTATCACTCCCATAACCATATTTATCATAGTCATACGGCTGACGGTCAAAACTGGCGTAACTTTGGTCAAAACTACCATAACTTTGGTCAAAATGTCCCGGATCATAATGGGCAAAATGGCCATGGTCATGATGGTCAAAGTGATGGTCTTCGATATACTCGTGGTGTTCGTGTTTCTTTTTCTTCAGGTAGTGGATGAACCAGAGAACGAAATGCCAGGCTTTGTAGATGAGCACGAAGAACAGAGCTCCGTAGACTACCTTCAGGACTATCAGCTTCGTCGCTACTACATAGAAAAAGTGAACTGTGGACAAAGAAAAATTTTTTAAAGTATATTTATAAATGATATTTATTTTGCAAATTACACTTTTTTCTTGACAATTTTTTCGTCAATTTAAACCAGATAAGACCGGTGTTTCCTAGCTGCCTGAGATCCTAGAACCCTGAGAAGAAACATCGACACAAACTCCGGGGTCAAAGTCTCTATTTTGGTGTACAATAAAGTTTATTCTATTCTATTCTATTCTATTCTATTCTATTCTATTCTATTCTATTCTATTCTATTCTATTCTATTCTATTCTATTCTATTCTATTCTATTCTATTCTATTCTATTCTATTCTATTCTATTCTATTCTATTCTATTCTATTCTATTCTATTCTATTCTATTCTATTCTATTCTATTCTATTCTATTCTATTCTCTTTTAAAGTCAACACAGTAAACATGTAATTGTGAAATCAAATGAGAATTATGCAGATTGGAGTCTGAGATGATCTTTTGAGGAAAAAATCACACGGATTTGAGCCAACTTGTCCAGTCAGTGCAAGCATTTGTCAGTATTCCTGTAGCTCAACTCAGGATTATACTTAGTAACTTAACAAAAAAAGAACATTTGGGTATAGGCTGACATCATAACTCAAAACTGCCAGACATTATGTTAAAATTAGAGAAAAGGAAAAAGTAATCCCCACAGTCCCTACATTCACTATAATAAAAAAAATTGCAAAATTTTTAAAAACTGCTTGTAGTTACAATATTTCCATATTACAATAATAATAGATGTTATGTAAGAACAGTGTACACCAGCCAATATTATTCCCAGAAGCACAAAAAAAAAAGAAATCATAATAAAAAAAGTGAGTTGTAATAAGAAGTAATCTAAGAATTCATGGAGTCTTCAGTGAATAAAAAAGAAATAGAGTAAATATATGAATTGTAAAAAAAAAATAAAGGTCATCGTCACTGTCAAATTGGAAAATAATAATAAAAAAAGGCACTTTTATCGTCATGTACATACGTGTTTTCCCTGAAAGGGTAGCCAAACATTATGTTACATTTTGCAAACTAGAATAAATTCCAGAGGTAGTTGAGACCCAATATGTTGTCAGAATAGTCTAGGTAAGCCTCCAGGCAGCCTCCTACTAAAAACTACCCAACTTTAAAATACCACCGCAACATGTCTTTTCTCATGTAAAACTGAAATACCTAGAACTAAGCCTTTCAAAAATACGAGTACATATATTATAATATTTGCAACTATTACAAACTTATTTGGCAAAATTTTCTGACAGAATTTACGCTGTGGAAGTCAATTTTCCAATTTTATTTCTCTTTTTTTTTAAATTAAACTTGGCCCATTTCCCGGCCACCGATTGAGCTAAAATTTTGCATGCATATGTAAATCAGATGACAATGCAAAATTATTATGACACCGAATGACATTATGAACCGGAAGGTTGCTATAGAAGCTTGGTAGTTAAACGACACATCCCCATCGAGTTTGGGCTCGTATGATTCGTCTTGACGAGTATTAATTATATAAGTATTATGCCGTGCTGTAAAAGCTTGCTATGAAAAACATATTTTCATTAAAAACTTGTTTCGACACGATTCGAAATCAGGAAACTACATTGTACGTATTATACACACCTATAGAAACTACCGTTTCTGCCGATTCTTAATAAAATCCGCGATCAGATCCAACGCTTGATACCCCTCCCTATGATGAGAAAACTTATCATGATAATGGGCAAACTGCTCCGGATTGTGTCCAAACTGCCCATAATGCTCCGTTTTCAGATAATGCAAGTACGGGTCTGGCACATACTTGTATATGGCAGAAACCCACACCATTACGAGGAGTATCTTCAGGCTAGCTACCGTCAGGGCTATGGCCAGAATGAGTTTGTACAGTCCAACTTTCGCAGCCAGTACGATCGCGAGGTTGGCTGCAACAAAGAAAGGACTGTGCTGTATTATTTTATTTATGTCTATTATATAATATCTTAGAATGGAACAGTCGGTACCGGTATTAATAACCCTATGCTTACGTGTAAAATCTTAAATTAAAGTGAAACTGTGAAAGTGAGTATTACACACGGTACATCGTGAGAAAAGTAACTCAAAATCACCTCAAATTAATTAATTAAAAATTATATTTCTAATTTTATTATTTCTAATTTATCAAATAATTTGTTATTTTATCATTTTGATTCGAAATTGTATTTATTTTAACTCAAATAAGGAAATCACTTATTTTTATTATAATTTTAATTTCACATTATTTAAAGGAATGATTTAACTAAATGTTTTTTTAACATATTCGTTCATGTGAAATATTACTTTATTTTCATCATATTTCAACTAGTCGTAAGCGTATATTGCGGTCTCCTTTAACATTGTATATTCTGTTATATCTGTTGAAGATTCAAATTATAATTTAATAACTCATATTTTTGACAAGCATAGAATTATTGCCTTTTATATTTCACATAATATGATTGTGTTTTTTGTTATATCTGTTGAAGATTCAGATTCAGATTGAAGATTCTATTATAATTAAATAACTCATATTTTTAACAAGCATACTAATTGGCTATCTTATTGATAACAAACTAATGGCAGTAAAACTTTAATGTCTCATCTTCGGTTCCTATAACTTTTATCCGTTCCCCGCAATACGAGACCAGTATTTTAAAATCTTAAAAATGTTTCTGCCCACGAAGGCTACGGCTTCATCGAGGAACTTTCCAATTTGTTCCCGATTCAGATTTAAATCCTCTCGGACCAGACTTTGCTTTAATTCGCTGTATAAACCGACACTGGATGCCGGCGGAATCAGGAATAAGGCTTTTAGTTTTAGGGTTTTTTTTTTTATTGAAGATTTTACAATGTTTTTGTTATAAAAAGTTTAGGCTGTTATGGAAGTTGGCGATGGAAGGCCTCCAACAAGGTGGACCGATGTCCTGGTCAGGTTCGCGGGAATCCGATGGATGCGTGACGCACAGGACCGGTCGTTGTGGCGACGCATGGGGGAGGCCTATGTCCAACAGTGGACGTCTTTCAGCTGATATGATGATGATGATTAATGATAATTAATTTATTAAATGCAAAAAAGTGTAGTAGGTACTTGTGATGGAAAAATAAACAATTTTTTTATTTTTTATTGATTTTGTCATTGCCCACATCAAGTTCAAAGCTGCTAAATTGAAAACATTTGGTTTTAAGATTTTGGAATTATTAATAGTTAATTAAGCCGATATTATTAGTTAATTTAAAAGATTAATCATATTTAAATCAAAAAGCTCTTTTGTATGCGAAAGTTTTTAGCGTTTCTTTATGATTTTTTAAATAATATTTACACTTTGAATCGAGAAAGTATTCGTACATCTTTATTAACATTTTAGGTTTGAGTTTAAGTTTGGAGAGGCTCGCATTTTTAGGCTTTTATTAACCAGGCAACCTGGCTGGCGATGGAGGTTGTTTAAGCTTTCTTTCCATGTAAAACACGGAATGCCAACCCCAATATAATTGAGAAAAGACAAGCAGATTGACTTATCTTCCTCTACTAACTTCACGTAACGGCAAGTCACACGTAACTGACCCTAACTGCCGCTAAATGGAAAATGCCGCAATGTATTTATGACACGGATGTGGGTAGTTAGACCCTATCACTGAATATCACTTTCGCTTTCAGGAAAACTACACGAAAGAAGATTGAAACTGTTCAGTTGATCAGTCATATTGTTATATTTTAAACAAGGTGGATCGATGACCTAGTAAGGGTCACATGAATCTGAGATAGATGGGAAACGCTCGGAGCCGTGTCCACTGTTAGACGCAGGCCTTCCCCAAGCCATAACGGTTCGATCGTTATGGCGATACCTGGGGAAGGCCTGCGTATGCGTCTCGCATCTATCGGATTCCTTCGACCCTCACCAGGTCATCGGTCCATCTTGTGGGAGGTTATTCAGCAGCATCCAGTTAGACTGGAAACCGACATCAACATAATTGGGAAAAGGGTCAGACAATAGCAAACTATCTATTAAATCTACAATAGACACTAGCACCAAGTGTAAGGATCACGGGAATCTGATAGATGGGAGACGCACGGGACCGTCATTATGGAGATACGCGCTGGGAAGAAACTGTCCAGTATTGGCCGTCTTTTGCTTGATATGATGATCGTCATCATCGTCATTTCAGCCGATAGACGTCCACTGTTGGACATAGCCACATAAGCTTCCCCAAGTGTCGCCACAATGAACAATCCTGTGCGTCACACATCCACCAGGTCATCAGTCCATTCTAGGACGCCTTCCAATGCGGCGTCTTCCGGTACACGGTCGCCAACGAGCAATGTGCCCTGCCGATTGCCACTTAAATTTGGTGATTCTTCGTGCTATGTCAGCAATCAAGGTTCTCCTGCGGATATCTTCATTTCTGATATGATGATGATGTCATAAATTTTCAGCTACTGATTACGCTAGGCTCAACAAATCTGCTTATGGAGCGAAGCAGGCTGGCTGGGACAAAGCCCTTTTAAATGATGCCCACGCACAATTTAATAGTCCATCACGAATTGAATGTGGACACCAAACTCCAATGGAATAGAATAAATAATAAGCCTAATAAATAGGCCTATGTAAAATTAATTATTTTGAATTGAGATGAGGCTGGCCGACACTCATTAACATTTATTCCGGAAAAAAATAAATGTAAAGCTCTTTATCCCCTACGGTAATTAAGTGAAGTACCTACGTTACTTTTATATCTTCCCTAAATAAACGATAAATCTCAAGAAAAACTGTAAAAAAAGGTAATTACAAAATAATCTTAGCCGTAAACAATATCGATGTTCAATGTAAGTAAGGTTTGGGCATGCCATTATTATGGCAGTAAGTCGTCTTTGTGGAGTGTTTTAAAAGAGGTCACGGCGTCCCCATCTTCTGCATGACGCAGGCCTTCATTGGACAGTGTAAGTTTGAGAGGTTCCAGCACCGGATGCGGAAGAAACGCTCTGGTGTCACCATTGTGTGGACCGCCCGGAGGACACTGTGGAGCATTCGGTGAAGGTGTGCTTCGTTTGGGCAGAGCACTGCCGTGTCCTCGTGGGAGTGTAATAATATCAGCCGCACGGTTTGATCTCCTAGACTAAGCAACACATGCGGAGGTCGGAGATTCCCTGGGGAGTGCATTCCAAACAGAAATGGCTTGGACTTAGAAAGAATTGTGAATAAAGTCAGTACGGTGAGTGGGACGATGAAGTAGACGGTTAATACTTGGTTTCTTTTTCTGCACATCTGTAGCCCCAAACAGATGGGCTGATTTGAAAGTCATCTCATGCGTTCCGGAATTTCCCGAACGCTGTTCAATAGGTTTTAATTGAGTAACTTTTTTATCATGTGATTTTTTGCCACTTAATTAAGAGACCAGCTTTTTTTTAGGTCCCACTTAAATTAAAAAAATCATCCAATGACTTATCCTACTCTTTTGCCGAGCGGGAGGGAGTGTCAGGCTTCTACTGACTAAACCCCACCCCAGTTCTTTCTCTGCCTTCGTTTTAGCACCCCGGGGTACACTTTCACACAACCCATGGATTAAGGGATAGTAACATATATTTGATTGTATCTGTCTATAACTACAAACAAAATAGAACCCACAATATAATATTTGATGGCTATCTCATCCGACGGTACGCGATGATGTGGTCGACGATGGAGCACGCTTACCTAGAAGTAACATAGTCACTCTTGAAAGGCTGTAGCTATCAGAAAACTTAGACTCCGTCAGGGAATTCCACTCCTTAGTCCTCCTTATTCCTTCCTTCTACGCACAACAAATGTAGTTCCAAATTTTTTTGTACCTAAGAGTGGGATGTCTACCATGTACCGATACTACAATGCCGTAGGTACATCTAATGGTCCCAGATGATGAAACAGATTTGGCGGAATAAAATTTTGCAATTCTAACGCACACTCCCCTAAATATAAACGATAGAAAACTGACGGGCTAGTAACTCGGCGTCGATGCTCAAGAGTTTTAAACTTTGATTCGACGAGTACCATCAAAAACACTCGCCGCCTGACCACCGCTAAGTTCATTATTGCTTGCACTCGAAATTAAACTTCAAAGGGTTTGGTTAAGCACATCATTACCGATGAGATTGGTATGGTGATAATAGTGGTTAAAATTATCAAAAATTACTATCAAATAAATCCAAAGCAAGATCAAGGGATTAATGACAGGTAACTAAGTCACAAATATTATCCATACTAATATTATAAATGTGAAATTAACTCTAGCTGTCCCTGTTGCCCTAGTTTGAGAGGCAGGGTTTCCATTATTGTGTACAGATTACAGTCCCTAGATTGTATTGTATTGTGTTTCTACCACAAGCTCACTCAGGTTGTTTTTATGTAATACATGTCAAATCTGTATTTTTATGAAATAAAGATATATATTATTATTGATGTTACGCTTTTACAGTTAAATTATTTAACCGATTTTGATGAAATTTGGTACAAAGGAAGCTTGAACTTCAAGCATGAACATAGGTTACTTTTTATCCGTCTTCTTTGACATGGCATCCGGATAACCAACATTAGAGTTATAGAAGATAATTATGCATCATTTGTTAACGGAATGTATTCAGAATGAGGCTTATAGAAGTACTTCAGAATTTTGAAGTTGAACAAGAACAATATAGGTACTTTCCACCAAATATTAAGTAAGCCAACTTCCGATGATGCAAGAAAAATGTTTGACTTTTTTTTATTCTCCTTTTAAGGGGTTTTTTTTGTTTGACTTTATGGCCCTGGTTCATTGATCTCATTTGTTAGGTAATTATTGTCTTAGGGTACGATGGGACTGACATACGCTGTGCGTTATAAAAGACTCAAACAAGAAAAAAAATATGTAACCAACATTCTCACGGACGGAGCCGCTGTCAGGAACTAGTACCTAGGTAATTATATATATTAATTAATTGGAACTAAATTGGTACTTACTTATCAACGCGTACTTCGCTTTGCCTCTCGGTTCCACTTCATTTCCTCTTTCACTTTTATTAGAAGCTTCCACAGACCACGATAACATTACTATCGAAATTATTAATAACGCCTTCATTTTGTCGCTTAATTAAAAATGTATATCAAAAGAAAAATAACTTAAAAACTTATTACAAAAAAAAAAACCTACGACATTTTCAGAAAATTTATACTTTTTTTGTATTTTAACAATTAAATACTTTTCTGTAATCTTTTGTGACTATTTTTTCAGAACTTCAGCTCTGTTCAGTGTCGTATTTTAAAATGACATTTTCACACTTAGTGTTGCTAGACATCGGTAATGTTCATAACTTGCTAACGCTACAAATAAACACCGTAGACTTGTGAAAGTGTACTTAACGTTATTACAGTATATTAACACAAATTTCCGTAAGCGAGAGTTTTTCTAAAGTGAAGTAATATTTATTTTTTGATTATTCTGTTAAGGAAATTGAAGAGTCGATATAAAGATTTCGAGACCCTCGTTAGTCATCTAGCTTTTACCTAAATAGTTTTTTTTTTTTGGTGGGATATCGTAAAATGACATCCCCTGTGTGTCAGACTTTAACTGACTAAAACCCACTCCTGTTCCTTCTTTGCCTTCGTTCTTGGGCCCCGAGGTACTCTTTCGCATCACCCATGGCTTCGACCCTGCTGGGCCCCTACGGTTGCTGACATCTTGAGGCGCGCGAGGAACTTGGGAAGAGTTGGGTTCGATCCGGACGGTCACCGGACGGTCGGACGGCGAGCTACCCTTTGCTGGCCGTCCGCAAGCCAGCTCCTACGGTGGCCGGAAATTGGGATCGCAAGGCTAGGTCCTACGGTGGCCGGAAATCGGGATCGCAATCCCGGTGGCTGAAGCGTGTGGACCTTCGCCTCCCGCATGCGGCCGCTTTCTTTGCTAGTATTACTGCTTCACAGAAGCAGGCGATAACCTGCCACTCTTCTTTCCTCCAAATCATGCTTTGCTCTAGACCATGCTGTAGTTGAACTCCTGAGTTTTCAGACCTCCACAACCCAGTCACTGAGTAGGATAGACTTAGGGCTATATTTCACCGGGACACCACGGCGGCTCGACCAGTTGCGCCGCCCGCCATGGTGTCCCGGTGAAATATAGCCCTAAGCTGCCAAACTAGACACCCGCACCATACAGACACCAGAGTCGCCACACGTTCGAGTTGGTCGCGCCACCAAATTGGTTGCGCAACCAAATAGTCACCAGGTGAGTAACTCTCTGTAGAGCTGTATACATTTTCTTGGTAGCGGCGACTGGTCACACCGCCATGGCGTCTCGGTGAAATATAGCCTAAAGGTCGGACTATCTTGATCTCCGTTTGTATAGAAAACTCGCACAGTCTAACACACCGAAAATGCATCCACTCGCGTTCATGCAGATCACGCGCCTACATACGGAGAAACATGCAAACACGCGCGTGTGTGCGGGGCGACACGCAAGGTATGGCGCACTGGGTCTCGTAGTGCCGTGCGTGATTTTGTATGAAATGAGTCAAAGCCTGCGTGAATTTACAAAACGCATCTATGAGAGTGAGTGCGTACGCACGATGTTGCAGATCTGCACTTTCGCAAATACGCGCGTAGGTTTATTGACACGCAACATGCAGCGTGATGCGTGGCGGTGTGATTATCATCTTACACGTGTGCATCCGTCTAATGTAGTTCCCGCTTAATTCTGTAACCGTAATTAAATGAACGTTTAAGAGTATTCAGAATTAATAACATCAAAAGCTTTGTTTTAAAACTTTTATCATAGGCTGTTGGGTCTATTGAAATACAAGATAAACGGGAAAGATGCTCAGCAGAAGAAATTGATTGTTGCGGTCAAAGTTGGTTAACTTGACGGTAACGGTAAAGTTTACTCTGTAAACAATACAGTTTGTTTATGATTCTTGAGCATTTCTTCGAAGTAAGTGTTATTACTGGGTCAAAGTTGATCTTGATAGGATAGTGTTTATTTAAATTGAAAAACAGAAACCGTAAACCAATCATCAAACTTTTAGTAAGAATCCTTAAAAACTCAAACGTCGAGTAGTTTCTTATACTACCTATCTGACCCGACGAACTTTGTACTGCCTTTTTTTTATGGTGGGAAAAAATCATGCATTGACATCCCCCGCTCTTGGGCGGAGCGGGAGATAGTGTCAGACTCTTACTGACTAAAAACCCACCCCGTTCCTTGAAGCCTTCATACCCGGGGCTCGAGCTATCTTTCGAAACTAACCCTGTCCCCGATAAGTTATCTACATCGATTTTGTACATTTTAATTTTTAGGCGTTGCGCGAACTACTAAACACTTCTACAGATTTATTATACATATAAATCAGTTATGACTAATTCATCGGAATCTATTCAGCCGTTCGAGCATAAAGAAGTAACAAACGTACAAACTCACACACAAACTCTCGCCTTTATCATATTAGTACGATATCCTATATTACTGTGATTGAAAATTGACCCTTATAAAAGGGGGATTAGTTTGAAATGGCTCAGAAAAAGAATTTGTTCCAGGAAAAAAAATTGTGGGATTCTTTGCCCAACAGAGAAGCATCCGAGGATTAATATATAAAAAAAAATCTTTGGCTTGGATGACTTCATGATCTATCTGACTGAACCAACTTACTAACTCAAAATCATTTTACTTTACGAGGAACTTAAGGGCCAAGCGCCCGAAAAGTGCCATATACAGTGATTTTCTGAGGCCTACTCCTCCGTAACGGCTAGGTCTATTGGTTTGAAAAAAATATGTTTATTATAGAATCATGAACAATAATAATTGCATATGTAAATCAATCAATATCTCGCAGAGAAAATGGATTTAAAGCGCTTTCCGGGCCCTTCTGGCCGCAAATAAATGCACAGATTTGCGTACTGCCGCCTAGGCGAGTACGAGAGTAGCGTTGTTCACATAATTTCGGTCAGATGGTTCAAGGGACTATACGCCTTAAGAAAGTCACAAGCTAGTTCACAGTTCCAATTCATTTTCAAAACCCGCAAAGTCAATTTTTTTCATGTCGCAATAGTTTTATATCTATAGTAAAATTTATTTATTTCTGCATAATTTCGATTTATTAGATCACATAAAAATTAATATTAAAGTAGGCTGTAAATTTCAGAAATAAATAGAGTCTATCTAGATCCATGGACTTTACAATATTCATACGATCACATTTTAAAAATAAAACTTACACGAAAACTAAAAAAAACAATATAATAGTTTTTTTTTTAATTATTCATGTATAAAAATAAAGTTGTTTGAAAAAAAAAACTTATTTTTATTTTTCCACTGTATAAACAAGATATAAACAAAGTAATAGGAAGTTACACATACTTTCTAAGGTTTTCTGAACATTTTCTTGTTGAGTTAGCAAGGCGGCTGCAACTACAAGTCGTAAATGCAGAGAGCAGGAAATGTTCAGTAAGATGCAGCCAATCTGTCCGAAGGCAGTTCTTTGGTACATTTTACCACTGTGGCAATTGCACTAACATTTTAACCCAGGTAGTACTGTGGCATTGGTCGTTACTTTGTATTAATTCTATTCTGTTGTATTATATATTTTTAGAGTCGTTTCTAAATAGTATAGTATAGTATGGTATAGTATAGTATAGTATAGTATAGTATAGTATAGTATAGTATAGTATAGTATAGTATAGTATAGTATAGTATAGCATGGTATAGTATAGTATAGTATAGTATGGTATAGTATAGTATAGTATGGTATGGTATAGTATGGTATAGTATAGTATAGTATAGTATAGTATAGTATAGTATAGTATAGTATAGTATAGTATGGTATAGTATAGTATAGTATAGTATAGTATAGTATAGTATAGTATAGTATAGTATAGTATAGTATAGTATAGTATAGTATAGTATAGTATAGTATAGTATAGTATAGTATAGTATAGTATAGTATAGTATAGTATAGTATAGTATAGTATAGTATAGTATAGTATAGTATGGTATGGTATGGTATGGTATGGTATAGTATAGTATAATGGTTATATAACAGTCATTTGCGCGTATAAGATTTATTCCAATTAACTACTTTTCAAATTATTACGCGCCTATCGGCTTGACAGCCGTCCTATTTCTATGTAACAATATTCTTATTAAAACTCGACCACCGTAACCGTGGACTTGTGAAAAATAGCTAGCTAGCTGTGCGTCCGATAAGAATCGAACCCGAGTCGTTGACGACGCGTACTGTTACACGTGTGTCTCCATAAGATGTCAGCAAAAGTTTACAGGCTAAGTACAGTCGATGGGCATGAAAAGCAAAACGCAACTAAAAGATACAGGAGGACTGGTCTGTTAGTCTACTGGTTAGTGGCCCTGACCTTGACTTAGAACGGGAGAAGTCATTGGATATTTACCAATCTCATAAAAAAGGATATGGAAAAGTTTAGGCAGATTTTAATAGCTTTTTGGGTGGTTTCCATTCTCGTAACCTCTGTATATCTAGATCTGTAGATCTCTCACAAGAACCCGTTCTGAAACTGCCTGCTTGTTATCATACAAAAGTTTGTCAGAATCAGAATGTTTTATTATGGGTATCAGTGGTGGTGGTGTGGGTGGTGGGGGTCAGGAAAACATTACCAAAACTAACTGTTATTTGTTTAAGATAATAAAAATAACATTGTTTATTGCTTTCTTAGAAGATTGAACTAAAACTTTTAATTAAGTTTCTCGGTTTTATTATCATTTAATAAAAAAAGTAATTTAACAACTCCTAACTGCATCAAAAACTGTTTTTCACTCTCTTAACATAACAAAACTGATCTAAGAACTTTATGGTGCAGTTCCCGATGTTGTTACAAACGCGAAAGCAGTAAAACTAATTTAAAGACTTTCGGTAGTTTCCGAGTTCACGTCGGCAATCATAAATACATTGCTGGAAGCTCCCGGCAGATTTGAGCCGAAGTTTAAGAGGTCATGTTTATTTTTAAGAGATTTGTTTATTGCAAGTTTGAGCTGCATTGCTTTTTATTACTTGAATCCTAAATATAACATGCTTATTTCCAGTTTAACTTAAGCAAGATTATGTTAAAAACTGTATAAAGGGGTGATTATCGCATCGCTGAGTGGGGGGAGGCCTATGTCCAACAGTGGACGTATATGACGAAATGCTGATGATGATGAGTGTGACAGGAAACTGGAAGGAATAGATTAATTCCAGGTATGCATACTCCATCATCGGCCATATCATCGCTTGCGAAAAAAATAAACATTTTCTTACCCATCAAATCAAAAAGTAAACTCTAGCTAAAACATCACAACGTTACAGCAGCTACAATCACATTAAACTAACACATCGACAAACAAAAAAAAAACATCCATAAAAACTCTTCAAATAAATCGCTAATTGATCCCTATTGCAATGGCGTTAATCTTTTAAAGTGCACTCGCCTATCCAGTCAGCATCTCGCAACACATTGCCTGATTGCGCCACATTCCACATAGCGGACAGTACGCAAACTAGCGCGTTTGTACGTAAAACCTACCGGATTATTTGTCGTTTTATTTACTGAAATTATTTGTGATAGATATAGGATATACACACCAATCAACATTGTAACAAATCTTTTAAATTTCACATTAAAAGATTTGTGAACAGGTTTTGGTGATAGAGATTAGATTTGTGACAAATTTTGGATACACTTAGGTACTTATTTTAGCGGCACTTCATTCAGGCCTGGGTACATTATGATATCCAGCAGATGCAGCCTTATAATAGACAAATAACATGAGCAGATTTCAAAGGAAAGGAGTACAAAGGATTACACACATAGAGAACATGTTATGTATTAGATTTTTGGTTAATAGTAGTACATATGTATTAAAATTAACTAATATTTACTAAAAATCTAGAAATCAAACATGGTTTTTATAGCAAACATACGATGATAAGCAAGAACAATGGTGCCCAAAGCACCGACCCCTGAAGAACCCCGGCATTAATACCCAATTGATTGGACGAGCAGCCATCGATAACCGCAAGAAAGGATTGGCCACTCAGTTTAAATTCTCAGTTTTTCTGCAATCCAATCACACAATCCAGTGGGTAGACCGACGATAGAAAGCTTACCAATATGCTTTCGTGTCAGACCCTATCGAAAGCCTTCGCGATGTCCAACAAGCCAAAAAATGCTTCTCTGTACTTCTCGATGACTTCACTCCAAATGCGATGACACTCGCTGAAAGATTGGAAGTGGACCGATTTCGGCAAAAGCCGTATTTACGGTCACCAATGATATCGATAGCTTCTAGGTACGCCAAAAGCTTGTTAGCATGTTACATACTCGTTCCATATTCTTACAGAAAATAGATATTTCTGATCTCAGAAACATATATTTTAGGTCATTATTTTAGGTTATTTTAGGTCAGATAGTTTTCCGGATAAGAGTCAACGGGTCTTATACGGCGGGTGTGTTTAAGCTTGTAATGTAAACAATCAGTACTTTTCCAATCTAAAAGGAAAGGTGGATTTAAGCATTTCATCTCCATCAACCAACTGTTTTATGACCTATGTGTCTACTGCCACTTAAATTTAAATTAGCAGCTCTATATTATAATAAAATTATTTCTTAGCATTCACCAAATCCACAGGATTCCTAAAGTGCAAAGTGACTTCCCATTTCAGTAACGACTAACCCATTAGAAGAAAACGATCACAGGTAACTAACCTACCTCCATAACACATAATCGATATGTAATCGCAATCCATCCCTTTTAAGACTTCATTTCAAGGATTCGAATTTGTTGGTTGGAAGATGAAGTTTTTCGGCGTTTGTCCTAATTTTAGAACGGTAGTAATATTGTGAGATCGCTCCGTACGTGTGTGCAATCATCGTTAAATATGGTAATAATGAGCCGTTCGCGTTTATGAGTCTAACGATATGGACTAGGGAAGCACTCTATAATAACGAAAATATCGATGTTTATTTCCGATAATATCAAGTTTTTTTTAGGTGTGAAACCTGACATATCCCGCTTTTAGGAAGACTTGTCAGACTTTTACTGTCTAAAACCATACCTATATTCCTTTTTGGCCTTGCGTTCAAGGACCCTGGGTTTCCCTTTAGGAAGTCAATCCATGGCCCCCGTAGGCTTCGGCCATGCTAGGGTCGTAGAGTTTTACTGACATCTTTTTTAGACGCGCATGGAACGCTAAGCGACGTCGACGAGCAGAGATGAGGACTAATTCTGAGGGTCTGGATGGATGGCGAGCTACCTACTGCTCGTCGTCCCACGGCTTATAATCACTCATTTATTGATGTACACACAAAAACTTAAAATAACAAAGAGATAGAAGAGAGTAGTATATTATTGGGCGAAGGTGGTCTAGAATGCCCAATAATATACCACTGAAGAGTACACAGGTACTGCTTAATTTTAACGAAATTTCTTCCATCAGACCTGCTCATCATCATCATTTCAGCCGAAAGACGTTCACTGTTGAACATAAGCCTCCCCCAAATGTCGCCATAACGACCGATCCTGTCCGTCTTGCATCCATTGTAGCCCAAGCCTACGGTGGCTGGAAATCGAACCATTCTACACTACACCAACAATGGTTTAAAAAGAGCTGTTTACATTTAAAAGTGCTTTATTCCTGTAACTAATAACACTTAAGTATATTTTGTTATTACAATTTATCTTCTCGAGCTTAATACATATAATATTCAGGAATAAATTTGCAATTTGGTTTAATGGGGTTTAGGGGCTACAACTTAATTCCATTTTGATATCCACAGGCTACGGAATATTATAATATCAAAATTGAATTCGAAATAGGGGATTTAATAAATAAATAAAAGAGAATTAACAACGCAATATCTTTATTTGATGTCTAATTATATATATATATACATATTTGTTATATATCCAAACTTCCAAACTAATATTATAAATGCGAAAGTAACTCTGTCTGTCTGTCTGTCTGTCTTTGCTTCACGCCTAAACTACTGAACCGATTTGTGTGAAATTTGGTACAGACATAGTTTGGAACTTGAGAAAGGACATAGGATAGTTTTTATTGCAAAAAAATAAAATAAAATAAAAAATAAAATTTATTCCGGACATACAGCGCCATCTATTGGTCAAGAGTCGGCATCAATTCAGAACTGAAATTTCCGGAAGTCACTATACCATGCGAACGAAGTCGCGGGCAAAAGCTAGTTCTCTATATTTGTTAGTGCTTCAGTAACAGAAATAATGTTTACAATATGTGTAAGGAATTAGTTTGTTCTTGTACTTAAATATCATTTAAGGATACAGTAAAATCGATTGAAAAGAAAGAGATTGCATGAGTTTGATTTAGTTTGATTCTTTGGCAGACTGGATAGGTATAATGTACTTTAGGATAATAGATAATGTACTTAAGGATAATATTTTAGAATAGGTTTTGAAATTTATAGATGAAAAAGTTTGTTTTAGAAGTAAAGTGAGAATTTTTGATAAAAATATTAGTACATTATGATATAAGTGTGTAATGTCAAAGTCGTTTCAATACACTCACTGAAATGAATCAACGGGGGTTGTTCGGCGACTCGCCGGACACGACCTGCGCCCACCCTGATACGATACATGTAATATAATTATGGCGGGGGAGAGGTTGAACATTAAGGTTTTGACTACATTATAGTACTAGTGCGTAATGGTACTTAATCAAAATGTCACAGTTTGGTAACAAGGGCCATTATGTACCTAAATGCAGTGCAATAAGCGTCATTTTCTGAGCAAGTGTATTGAAAAAATATTATTACGACGAGTTGATAGTTTGTTTTCTTCAAGAACTCAACCCGGGAAAACGAAAGCTACATACCTGGGGTAGGCTCCCACAATACTTAAGGCGAGCAGAGCAAGAATGAAGCATGTGCCGATCTCAAAAACGTGTAGTGTGGACTGATTCCAGAGGCGCTGAGCTCGAGCGACACTATACGAATTTGATCTCGACTCGTACTCGGTTACCTAACGTAAGTTCTAAATTCAATTAGTACGTCTAATTTTCCTTAGCACAAATTAAGGTGCTCTACCAACTTTTATACAATTATATATTAGCTAAGTTAACGTCAGTCACGTGACAATTTAAAACTTTTGATTGTAAATTGTATGTAACTTGACATCGATATCTTACTAACGCACCACTATGACAATATTAGCGGGAGTATAACGCGTGTTTAATTTGACGATCAAATATTAATGTCAGATCATGTTGGCGTCACGTATTTGGTGTTAGGGCCATGATAAATAAACCTTGAAAAAGAGCATGACAGGAGAAGCGTATGGCGATGCGCCTTCGGTAAGTGGTGGACATTCTATCTTTACGCACAAAAAGGTATAGGAACACATACATTGGGCTTATAGTTAAGGAGTAAAATTCCCTGCAGGAATCGGCTTCCTGATACCTACATCTTGGGGGCCATTAAGTCACAAGTGAAAAGATTACGTTACTAGGCAAGCCATCGTCGACCATATCGTCATTTACCATCAGGTGATATAGGAGCCCAAGCGCGAGCCTAACTATATCATCATCATTCATATCAGCCGAAAGCCGTCCACTGTTGGACTCAGGCCTCCAACAAGTGTCGCCACAACGACCGCTCTTGTGCGTCACGCATCCATTGGATTCCCGCGACCCTGACCGGGTCATCGGCTTATCTATAATTTTACAAGAAAAATAGTCATTTTGACACCCTATTAATTTTAAGCTCCTACTGTAATTTTATTTATAGTGTACAACTAAGAGTAATGACAATTAATCAATCAAAAACAATAAACTGCAGTATCTTTCTTTGCGATCATCGATGACCGTTTGCGATCAACATTTTGATAGCAAACTAATACATGTGAATGAACTCCTTTCCTGAAAACTTTTCCGCTGTAGTTTTCGTTTTAATTTAAAATTACAATTCTGTGATCTTTTTTATTTATTTATGTTTCAAATCTATCGCAAAGTGAACTTAGACATTTTCTAATTTCGCACCTGAACTCACTGTAACTTAGTGACTTTACGATTTAACTTTAAACTAAGTTAGACTTCGAAGTTCAGATTTTTCAGGAAATAGTTCTTACCCTCGTTCAATGTCGGAGATATCAACTTTTTTTTTTTATTTGCAATAGGAACACTTTAAATGTTCTTGTTACCGAGAAAGATTATAGACATTGAAATGGTAGATTTTAAAGTACAAGTAACTTGATTGAAACTTATGCAGTGATACAGTATAATTTTTAAAATAAGACAGTATGATCAGTATAAGCTGGTATTACGAGTATAATTATTTTAATGTAGATTCATCATCTTCCTGCCCTTATCCCATATTACTTGGGGTCGGCGCAACACGTTTTCTTCTTCCATTCTGTCCTGTCACCCGTCAAACTATGACTATTATTAATTATTAATTCACTACATAATTATTTTAATGTAGATTGTTTATATTTATAATATACTTTCAAAGCTTTATCCATGCTAAAACCATACAAATTGCGATTAGATTTTTATATTATGAGGAGCTTACAGCTGAAGGCTGGATCCACACTATAAAGCCTATAAGAGTAGAAGGCTGTCACTACACTAAGCTTCAATGTTATCTAAACTCGACATGATACTGTTACATGTGGTAACGAGGCTTTTACCAAAGTGCTGACCTCGTTTTTAGAGCTATAAGAAGCCTTCTTTAAGTCTTATAAACAGATTTTATTATGGTAGGTAGAACTTGGATTAGATATTGTTTATTTAAACTTCATGTACAGTAGTGGTACATAGGCGGACTTCATGCAACAAGGCATTCTCTGCTAGCCGGGACCTTTGCGTTAAAAAAGACAACACTAGGGTAGGTGTGCACAATAAATAATAATAGTACATTATGATATAAGTGTGTACTATGCGTTCCAAATGAGTATAGGAAAGTCAACTCGATCTGTCAAATTTTGATTGAAAAGTACGGTTTGCAAAAAAAAGCTTATTTGCATTTTAATGATTTTGATTTTGTTTAACTGACCCTTAGTTAAGTCATATTAAGAAATAGATAAAAAAACGTTATTCATAATAATAATTTAACAAATTATATGTACTACATACTTTCTTTTATTTTCATTATTGGCTACATTTTAAATTCAAAATTCAAAGTTCAATTTGCCAGCTGCCATTTTATCGTCGTTGTTGGTGTTTCTTCTTGCGACTGAGTATCCAGATTGAATTTTGTTATAAATACAGGTAATATTTTGATTTTAAACAACATTTAGTGATATAAATATTAAAAACCTCTATTATCCATGTTTTATTTTATAAGGGAAAGCAGCAGTGATGATGACGACACTTTTATTTATTTATTTATTTATTTTAAAAATTGACACACCAACGACTCATTCACCGATTCAAGTTACAAATAAAAGAACATTACAAATACATATTATGGTGGATTTGTCACTTATAGGCGTGCACAGCACTTATACAATAATATAATTAAGACAAAAATAATTAAAAATTGCATTGGAATAAATTAAAATAAATTAAATTAAAAATTACATCGAGATGTCAGCGAGATAAATTATAAAAAAGATTAAATTGAGATCAGTTACATTATAAATATAAAAAAAAAAGAATATTATACGATTACATAAACAGATAAAAATTAGATCAAATCAGAATACATTAATCTTAAATTAAAAAATTTTCTTCCAATTGTATTGGGAGAAATGGGATTTTTGATAGTAAAACATTAATTATATGAAATAGAATCATTGTATGAAAACAATAGAAATACATATTTGTCGTCGAAGCGAGAAGTACGGTTTTGAAATGTGGTAATTTATAATAAAAGTAATTAAAATAATCAAGAACTGTTGCTGCTGGCTTGGATAATATGTCGTTTAAATTCATTCAAACTGTTTGAAAATATGTCTAAGCTCATTAGTACGTGTGCTCAGCTTATTATAACTACATAGAAATCTGTATATAGGAGCGAAACGACCAAGATTTGTTCTAGTTTTTGGCAAATTAAATGTTGCCGTCTTGAAATTGGATCTGAAATAGGTACGTCGGGGCACGATCAGACTGATTTCTGAGACTAACTCCGGTACGTTAGCCAAGTTGTGGACAATCTTAAAAAGCAAGACTAAATCTGAGTAGCTTCTTCGAAGCTCCAAGGAACACATCCTAAAATGACAAAGCCTTTCAGAATAATCAGCTACGCGAACACAGGTCTGTGATCTGTAGCACAGGTATTTTGTAAACTTTTTTTGGATGCGTTCAATTCTGTCAATATGGACACGATACGTTGGATTCCATACGGGAGACGCATACTCCAGTATACTCCTCACTAGAGTGTTGTAGAGAACCTTAAACGTACTAGTTGACTGGAAGTCTTTGCAAGTTCTTTTGACAAATCCGGACATTTTATTTGCTTTGGTTATGATGGTGTCAAAGTGATTTACAAAAGTTAGTTGGCTGTCTAGTTGGACACCCAAATCACGAATAGAATCAACTCTCTGAAGAGTTGTGCCGTTTAAGTGATATGTTGAGGGCTGAATCAACTTGTTCCGTGTAAACGTTATATGATAACACTTTTTAGCATTGAGAGTCATCATGTTACTATGACACCATTCATGAATTGCGTCTAAGTCCTTCTGAAGCAAGGAGATGTCGGTACTAGTTTCAATCTCTCTATAAATCTTTAGATCGTCCGCAAACATAGAGCATTTTGAGTATTTTATGAACTGTATGATATCGTTCACGAATACCAAAAAGAGAATTGGACCAAGATGAGAACCCTGTGGTACACCAGAGGTCGAATGATAGAGTGGCGATTGATACCCCTTTATAACTACTCTCTGCTTTCGCTCCGTTAGATACGATTTAAACCAGCGAAGAAATTGACCGTGCACACCATAGTTCTCAAGTTTTTGTAGTAAAAGCACATGGTTTACTTTGTCGAACGCACTGCTGAAGTCCGTGTAGATTGAATCTACTTGTACACCAGAGTCCACGGATCTGCTAATATCATTAATGTAATGGACTAAGTTAGTAGTAGTGGATTTATTGTTACAGAAACCGTGCTGTTGTGAAGCCAATTGAGTTTTAATGAGTGAAGTTAATACGGGACATATTAATGATTCGAACATCTTCGAGAAAACTGAAAGGAGCGATATAGGTCGATAGTTTTTGACATCATTAGCCTCACCTTTTTTAAATATCGGTACTACGTGTGCAATTTTCCACTGCGTGGGGAAGTTGGAAGTCGCAAGGGACTTGTTAAAAATCAATTTGAGCGGTAATGATAAATGTTTGGCACATCGTCTTATGAAATGCGGTGGTAGGCCGTCAGGCCCTGGGCCTTTGCAGGTGCTTAGTTTTTTTAATTCCTTAAGTACATCTCGTTCTGAGAAGTAACAACTTCCCAAAGCAAGCTGAGGGTAGTTGCTAGATTCTATTTGAGGAGCGAGAGTACCATCCGGAAGTTCGAACGTAGAAGAAAAGTGTGAGGCAAACAGTTTAGTCACATCTTCCCCAGAAGTTGCTACGTTTTGGTTCCAATGCACTTCAGATGGAATGTCATTTGAGCTTGATTTTTTAGCCTTAACAAATGACCAAAATGCCTTCGGATTAAGTCTGATGTTCTTTTCAGTAACACTAACGTATGTACTGTAGCACTTTTTAATCATTTCTTTAGAACGTTCGTCCAATATACGGTATTCATGTTTATCCCTAGGATTTTTGTATTTTTTGAAACGAAGTCTTAATTTTTCTTTTTCATTGAGTAGTCTGATCAGACATTTAGAAAACCATGTAGGGAACTTGTTATTGCGTTTGGTATATTTAGGAACACACTCATCCACTATTCTATTTAGATGTGCGTACAACGTATTAACCATTAAGTCCACATCCGCCAGATCCGAAAACACACACCACCAATCGATGCTCCTCAGCCTTTCATTAACAAGTGCATAGTTTGCCTTCCAGTAGTTGTATTTAAGAGAACTCTTACCCTTTAATAGTGTGGGTGAATTATTGTTAAAGGTGATTTCAAGAGGAGGATGATGAACATCAACTAGCGACATTGGGTTTTTACACTCACTGACAGATCCACCCTGAAAGTTGCACAAGATAAGGTCCAGAGTTCTATTGTGACAGTTCCTGACATTGTTGATTTGCTCAATGCTATTCGACGACATAAAATCTATCAATGAGTAGCCTAACCTGTTTGCATAGTTTTTAGCAGTTGTACACGATGAGCCGGATAGAGTATTGTCCGCGCACCAGTCGATGAAACTGAGATTAAAATCCCCAGCAATAATTACGTCGTCTCCCGTTGTTTCAATCGCTGCACCCACGTTGTCCAGAAACAAGTTAAATGGGTCATGATGCACAGGTGGCGGGAGATAGACCGCACAGATGTATAGGTTGCCTTTCCTGTTGTTAGTTTTGAGCTTAACCCACAGATCCTCAGCATCTGATTCCCATTTCTTTATACGTGTCGAGTCTATAGCCCTAGAAACGGCGATCAATGTACCTCCGCCTTTTTTGTTGCCAAGAGGAGTAGAAGCTCTATCTCTTCGATAAATGATGTATCGGGAGTCGAGTAGTTCACCATCACTTACACTGTCATCAAGCCATGTCTCTGTCCCAATTATTACATCATAGTTATTGAGATGTGCAGCTAGCCTGAGAGTATGCAACTTGGTCTTAAGACCTCTAAAGTTCTGATAGTAGATGTTGAATTCTAGACACTGGATCACGGTCTTGTGCAATTTCGGTCGCTTTATAGCAAAGAAATAGCTTCCAGGCTTTTAATTTGTTTAGCTTGTTGTCCATCCTCTTTCCTTATTAGGATTTTGCCATCCCGGACCCAAACGTACTTGTATCCCTTTTCTTTCGCTACCTTTCTGGCAGCCGCGTGAATTTTTTTGTTTAGGGGTGACAGGTGCTCCGATACAAAGACAGGCCTTGCTACGTTGCCATACCCAAGCTGCTGCGAGTTAAGTTTTTTTTCAGGGTGTGCTTTATTAAATTTAATCACTGAGGTTAGGATGGTATCCCTCAACAGCATGCTACGCAGCTTGACAATTACAGCTCTGGGGTTCTTGCTTTCAGGGACACTTCACACAGTTACGTAAAGATCAGCAAAATTGAAGAACTGGATTTTGATCAGAGATTTTTCGTTCATGATTCGTAAACAAATTAAATGTAACTAATTTCTTTTTTTGCTCACCCTACTCAATTTCTTCGATTTGACAGTAAGACGTAACGTCACAACATAGCCGGAGCTCCTATTCTCATTTGAAATGCGTAGTAATGTTGGTGATTACTGTCGAGGCGGTATTTAAACACGAGCCATGGCGAGAGTCTTAAGAGAGCCGAGAACGGTAATCAATAATTACTCACGTGTAACATACAACGTTTTTTAATGCACTTGTGAAGAAAATAACTGTAAAACTAGTAAACTTTTGTGGCGGTAAATATCAGTTTTCATATGCGCGCCCATATTTTTTTTTTCTTTTTCTCGTAGGGGACGACGCGCGCCCATCCCGATACGATAAATGTAATATAATTATGGCGGACGAGAGGTTGAATAAAAAGGTTGTAACTACATTATAGCACTAGTGCGTAATGGTAATCAAAATGTCATAGTTTGGTAACAAGTGCCATTATATATCTAAGTGCATTAATTATGAGTCACTCTATGAGCAAGTGTATTCAAAATAACCTATAAAGATAAATAATGATTTCCTGGACAAAAATCTTGACAGACGGACTTAAGAATAATAAAGTGATCATATACCTAAATGACGTTATATAAATATTAAATATTGTTCTGATTTTACAAACCTATATAAACGTCCCATGAGGGTAGGCAAGAAATAAAAAACCTGCTACGATCCTAACATCATCATCTCCCTAGCGTTTTTTCCACTAACTTGGGGTCGGCTTCAAGTCTAGCCAGATGCGAATATTCTACGTTTTTGCTGACTGAGTTACGAAACCCTAAAAATAGATAGAAGTTTTTGTTTAAAATTCCTTTCAAAATTCTTTTCACGCTAAAATACTTGTTGCAAGGTATTTTACACGAGAAAACAAGTTTGTATTTATAAAATGACTGAATGACTGGCCTGTTGGTCTAGTGGTTAGTGAACCTGACTGCTATGCCAGAGGTCGTGGGTTCGATTCCCACCCAGGACAAATGTTTGTGTGATGAGCATAATCATTTGTTCGGTGTCTGGGTGTAATTTATCTATAATATGTATGTATTTAGAAATATATAGGTATGTTTATCAGTTGTCTAGTACCCATAACACAAGCTCTGCTTAGCTTGGGACTAGACGGCGTTGTGTGATAGTTGTGGAATATTAATCAAATCAAATCAAATCAAATCATATTATTATTCCATTTATTTATTATTATTATTATAATGATCAGATAGTTCTACCATTTATGTCAGTTGCAGAACATATATCGTAGAAAAGCTATTTATTTACCAATATACGAATCCATTTGACATAATATCTTCGATGATCGGCGTCCATATCACAGTCGAAGGGACGGCAAATGTATGATTCGGGGAAGGGAATAAGATAGATTAGACGTACTCGCCCTACAATTTGTCATCCAGTGGATGGAGGGGGTGGACCGATCACCCATAATATTGGATTCCCGGGCTTGAGGGATAGATATACAGTTAGGACTGGCTTTGAAGAACTTGGTCGAATAATTTTAATTCATTAAACCCCAAGCGAACGCCGGCGTTCGCGCATCTATTGTCTTTCAATTGTGTCTGTCATTATCACGATTGAAAGGCTAAACGTTTCTGTTGTTCTTTTTTATTATTATGGATAGGTTCGCTTTTCAAGTAGATGGATGGACAGGGAAAGGGAGGTCAAAGAAAAGATGGATGGATTGTGTGAGGAGTGATGTGATAGAATGGGAGAAATAAACGTGTTGCGCCGACCCCAAGTAATATGGGATAAGGGCAGGAAGCAGATGGATAGGTTCGCTTTTGACCACTATTTCACCCGATGGTAAGCGATGATGCGGCTGACGATAGAGCACGCTTGAATAGAAGTAACTTTTTCACTCTTGACCCCTAGGTGGTAACTAGGAGGTTAATGAAATCAGATGCAGAAAGAAAAGTAAGGTTAGGTACCGGAGTATAAAGATCGTAATGACCGTGATGACCCAGAGGGTAAGGTACCTGCCTCTCCCGCTTGAAGCTGATTTGTAATTGTGAGTTGAGTGGTGATAGCTGCGACTTACGAGTTGTAGGTCGCGGCTTCAAACCCTGCCAGGCGCATTAATAATGTGTAATTTATTTCATTACCACTGCTCTCAAATCGGTGAAAGAAAACATCGTGAGGAAACCGGCATGTTCTATAACCAAAAATTCGAAGACATGTGACATTAACCAACCCGCACTGGGCCCGCGTGGTGGGTTACGGCCCATTCCCTCTCCTAGAAAGGAGGCCTGAGTCCCAGCAGTGGGAACATTAAAAAGGCTGATAATGACGAAGTACGTGATTATGTGAATTTTTCAAATCAAATGTATTTTCTATGGTTAAAGCACGTTAAGCCATTGATCCTGGTCCACGAGATCTTTGTCATTCATTATAGGTAATTAGACGCCAGAGAGTTTGACCATCAGTCTATCATTGAGGATCGTATTGTCCCGTAAATGGGTTGTGAAGATCTGATAGGCAATCATCATCATCATCATCATCAGCCTTTTTAATGTTCCCACCACTGGGACTCAGGCCTCCTCTCTAGGATAGGCAGTCCCTTCATGTTAAACACGGCTATTCAGCCGCATCTGGCTAGACTTGAACCCGACCCCAAGTTAGTGGGAAAAACGCTAGGGAGATGATGATGTTAGGATCGTAGCAGGTTCTTTATTCCTTGCCTACCCTCTTGGGACGTTTATATAGGTTTGTAAAATCAGAAGAATATTTTAAAAGATGGCCATGGTGGATTAAAAAAATTCTATGCGTGCCAGTTTCCCACAGTGGTTATTGTAAATGCCATTGTTTTATTAACGATGGACCAAACTAGTGTCACAATTTATATACTGTTGTAGGGTAAACTATTTGAGATTATTCATGAAATGCTTCATAAGACACGTTGAGATGTCAACTTTCCTCTTTACATTACAGATGTCTGAAGAACATCTCGCCTTCTTGAATCTTTTTTTTAATAGACTAATAATAGATAACATCCGTAAATATGTTCGTGACGTCACAGTAGGCCCTAACAGAATATCGGCGCTGCATTATTTATCGTTTTAAATAACGTAGCATACGCTGACTTAGGTGCCTTTTTGGCCTCGCACTGATTATATCTCTCTTTTTTTTCTTTTCATTGAGTATTTTTTGTTTATATGATTGTGTGAGGCACGAATAAACGCTTTTTCTTTCTTTCTTTTTTTCTAATCTTCATTCAACTATGGAACACTAAATCATTTTTTTATTCGCGTTTTGACCATGTTATTTGTTCGAAACATATCTTTCACATATAATGGGATTCCTTTCCTCCTTCACTTATGCCTTCTACTTCATGCTCTCACAATGATTTACTTAGGAGAACTACGCGATTTCACCTCAGACTCTTTTTTATAAAAAAACACTAAACCATTTTTATATACCACTAAATACTAAATGCTCTCAAAACTTCAAAAACTAATACCTTGGCTAGCCAACAAGATGTAGTAAGTAGTAACTCTCCCCGTCTAGACCGGCAGTATTTCAGTCGGCTTATAAACTTTGCCGCCTACCAAATGAAATATTACCTGTAAGGTCGATGTTGTTTACTTACTTGTAACGAAAAACTAATATGTAATAAATTTTTCGAGACGTAAAATAGATAAAAATATGTTTTCAGCACTATATACCCCCAAAAGGTTAGTGGTTCACTCCGCCTCCATTTTACTTAAAGCAACAAAGAAGAATCAATCGCTAATTCGGTTAAATAACTCTTGTGCGATACTAGGTACGCACATTGTCTGTAACCGGCAACTATCTGGACACCGGAAAGGACAGTTAAGGGACCTGAAGGACACAGGTGTAGTGTTATTCAGTCTGACACGACCTCCAGCTCCACCCAAGAGCGGGAGCAGTCACTGGATGATTTCTCGCCTCGAAAAAAAGGGTAAAAATACAAACTGGAGAGAAGATACGGGATCCAAGCGTAGTGTTCATATCATACAGAATAACGTTATATCCATTTCATTCAAATATTTATTGCAATGCGTGGAAAACGCACGCGGAACTCGCTTTTTTTTTTCATTTTGAAATTTCTAAATGCGGATTAATCCCGCCTGCATGGTGTGAAAATCCGCATGATATTAAAAACAACCTTAGACGTACATTTCATAAAACAACCGGCCTAAAATTAGCGGAAAACTTAATTATTTTTAGCTAGAGATTTCATTATATTTGGAAATCAGCAATCAAAACTTTAAAACTATTCCTTCCGTCACGCGTTCGGCTGTAAAGCTGCGACCAACTAAAATTAAGAAAACTGTCCTGACCGAAATGCGAGGTTAAACTTTTAATATATTTCGATAGTTATATTCGTTTCGGGGGAGGACGAGAGTTTTATAAATTAGAACTTTTTCAGAGGTAGCCAAGTGGAAGCTAGTCTTTCGGCCCAACCACTGAGTAGAAGTTTGAAGTTCACATTTTTCAGAAAATTCTTCGCTCAGTGTTCACGAGCTCGTTTACGGTCACTGCGCTTGCGTTGGTTAGGAATTCTTAATAATTAAATATTCGAGAAGGTTCGTAGTTTTTTTTATTAATTAAATATTAGGAATAGGCTAGCTACGTCGCATGAATGCACCCTGACGGATAGACAAGGATTGTTTACTCACTGAACGCCTGATAAGTCGACCGCGGCGCAGGTGATTGCGACGCTGCGATATTGTTCTCAAACTTTTTAAGGAGAAAAGAAAGGCCTTTGCACAGCAGGACACTGGGCAATAAAAAATAAAAGATTTAATTCGATTAGAGGGTAATCCAAAGTATAAAAAAGACGAGACCCATTAAGGTTACTCAAAGAGTAACCATGGAGCTTCTAGCCGGTTCTTCTACGTAGGCAACGACCAATTTGGAACCGTGCATTAGTTTCTGACGTTTTATAAGTGCCCATGTAGGCCTATGTGAAATAAAATATTTTGACTTTGAAAGGCAGAAGGCGAGCTATCGGTATCTCGCTGTCGGGCCGTCCGATAACCGTCCGAACCGAGCCCAAATCATCCTCAGCGCGTAGTGTTCTACGCGCACCTTAAGGAGATGTCATGTAATCGTAGAGACCCAGCAGGCTCGAAATCTACTTTGGCCATGGCTTGTGCGAAAGTGTACCCCAGGGCCCAGGAACGAATGCAAAGAAGGAACAGAAGTAGGTGATGTTATGTGTGTGTTGATGGTGGGTGTGGTTTAGTCAGTAAATTTCTGACACGCCCTCTCCCTCTTCCCAAGAGCGGGAGAAATCATTGGATGATTTCCCGTCATAAAAAAAATACGTAGCAACGATTTTTTTTTTAAACAAAAACGTACTACCATGTAAGTTTAACAGTCTCCAAAAAAAGTTTCCGTTTTCCATAGCCGCCGACTACGGTACCCTTCCCAATATTTCTTTTTATTAATGGTGTGTGACACGACCTCTCATGGCGGCCATCAATTGCGCGTTTGGGCGAGCACTGGACCAAAAAACTAGTATCTTGTAACATTTGTGAGATAGATCGGCTTTATCTCCGACATATAGAGGGTTTTGTTACCATCGCTGTAGACGGAAGCGAAATATGGAGAATCTCCGTATTTGTACTTTTTTTTTTGAGGATGGGCCAGCTGTCGATAGTTTTTTAAATTGAAGATATAGTGCGTTTCATATTAGAAGTTCCTTCGCCGTAATGTTAGCAATACAGAAAAACACCGTTGCTATATTTTTAGCAATGAAATTAAAAAGTAATAAAAGAGAGAACTTGCAATTATTTGAATCGCGACAGTGTAATAATATTAGTATGAAATGATATTAGTAGGATGGCACGATTTTAGTACGCGCACCGGTAAACGCAGCGTTGGAAGGCTTCCCACAAGGTGGACCGACGACCTGGTGAGAATCGCGGGAATGCGGTAAATGTGAGACGCATGGAATCGGTCGTTGTGGCAACACTTGGGGGAGGCCTATGTCTAACATTAGACGTCTTTCGGCTGAAATGATGATGATGACGATTTTATTTCACAGAAAACCACCAAACCTCTATACGAGCTTCGCACTAAACACTGCTAATATGCTGTCATTCTTATTCACTAAAACAGTTTTGCGTGGCTTAATACTCCATACTTTTTTGACAGTCATATAAAATATGAAGTATAAAATATTCTGAAGAGACCTAATTGGAACGATTCCACCTATTATTTAAGTATATTAAAACGATTCTGTCTGCAATGCTTTGTCTCGTTTTAGGGGTCTGCGGCCTGTAGTCTATTATCAACCAAACTTTTGTAACAAAGGGTTTTTTGTGGACTTTCTTTGTTTTTCTTAAGCCATATATAAAAACATAACTTTTTCTTGTGGTTTTGTTCCCTTAATCCGTATTTTTTCTGATAATATAAAATTTTATCTACAGCATTCAGCGATACATTGATCTTCTTACAAGCTTTTATTTAGTTTCACCTGTGTCGATGTTTGCCTGTAATCAAATCTTAAAAATTGAGCTGAAATCTGGCATGCATGTGTAAATCTAATGACAATGCAAAATTACTATGACATGGGACTGATCTTATGATCGAACTGGAAGGTGGCCATAGGAACTTAGATAACCTTATTGTGTTGGAGCTTTTTGGAATGCTCTTCATGAGTATAAATTGTACAGGTATTATACCGCGCTATTGTTATGAAAAACCTCATTTTAATTGAAAACTTGTTACAAATACTGTCGACCCTCCCCAGCTTCGCACAGGTGTTCCAAATCTTTGAAAGTCTCATCTTTTCTATATAATAACATGCATGTATTACACACTCAAATCTTGATCATGAATTACTCTGTTCATTAGTGAAATTGCTTGAAAATCTGTTCTATAGTTTTTGAGATGACGTGGTGGGCATTTTTTTCGTTAAATTTTTTAGTAACTAGTTTAGAACTTCTTCCTACAATCAAACAATCAATTCTAAACCTCTACTTACAGTAACCTCTACAATGTAAGTTTAAATAAGTAGCTGTTTTTATACAGTAATTCTATGTTCAGAAGTAACGTATTTTCTTCATTTCTACTGCTTCTCGCTCATTTTCTAAAAACCTCTTGAAGGTACTTGTAAATAACGGTTGGAAAAACACAATCAATGTGTTAAATTGTCCCTAATTGATGTTAGAGAGAGATTCGATCGCGTTAATCGTGCTCACTTGGCGCCCCGCCAGGTGACGCGA
Organism: Mythimna albipuncta; assembly: GCA_929112965.1. Classification (NCBI taxonomy): domain Eukaryota; kingdom Metazoa; phylum Arthropoda; class Insecta; order Lepidoptera; family Noctuidae; genus Mythimna; species Mythimna albipuncta. Next base: position 32,881,546 of record OV815959.1, read on the forward strand.
TTTATTTGATTTATAGGTACACCAGTAATTTAATTAATTGTGTTTATTCTACGATTTTTCGTAGGTACCAAAATAGAGACGTTAATTTGGTGCAATCTTTAGACAATGAGAAAGCAACAAGACAACAGTCACACTAACAACGCCAACAACACAACACTTCACCAACAGACTACTAGACGTACGTCTACGACGTATAATGACAGGTCCACTCAAATCTTTTAAAGTTCTTTCCTCAAAAGACCATCTCAGAAACGAATCTACTTGGTTCAAATTATGATTTGACTACTACAGGTTTGCTGTATGAACTCTTCATGAAACCCCAAGCGAACGCCGGCGTTTGCGCACCTATTGTCTTTCTATTGTGTCTGTGATTTCCACGATTGAAAGGTTAAAAAAGGCGACGGGGCGCACTGTTCCCGCGCCTCAAGGAGTTATCAGCAACAGCAGGGGCCCAGCCGGGTCGAAGCCTACTGGGGTCAGGGTTAACTCCAAAAGGTAGCTCAGGCCCGGTACGAAAGGCAACGAAGGAATAGGAGTGGGTTTTAGTCAGTAAAAGTCTAACACTATCTCCCGCTCCACCCAAGAGTGGGGGATGTCTTTAGATGATTTTTCCACTGAAAAAAGGACATACAGAACCCACCTCAGAAATCAACGGTACATATTGAAATCCCTCAAGTCCATACGATACGTGTACAATTGTAAGTAATTGGGTTCGTTTTATGAAGAACGTGGAGTGAGCGCGGAGACAGATTGCCGGCAAAGGAATCTTGGAGACACGATCTGTTGGCGGTGGAGTTTATACACTAATGGGAAGAGACTATCCTGAAGTGTTTTTGGAAAAGGAATATTTAAATAGTAGTGATTCGCGCAATGGGTAGCTCACAGTCCGAACGTTCGGACCGTGCTCAAGTCGTCGATGGCACGTAGTGTACCACGCCCACCTCAAGAAGATATCAGCAACTGTAGGGGCCCAGTAGGCTTCGACCCTGGGGGCAAAGCCTATTGGGCACATGTGTGATGCGAAAAAGAACCTCAGGGCCCTGGAGAAGGAACACGAGAGGGTTTTAGTCAGTAAAAGTCTAACACGGCAGTGTGGGAGATGTCATTGGATGATAGACGGCGGAAAACCTCACAAAAAAAAAGTAGTGATTTAAACTCAATCCATTCATTTCAGATATGCCATTTACAGTCGCGATGCACCACAGGAACATGATGGATGGGTGGGTACCCATACGCACAAAATGTTATGTGGAATTCCCTGCCAGAGCCTGTGTGAAGAAACTTGGTAGACGGATAGACCATGTATCATGTGACCATGTACTGGATAGATTAGCACATACAATAGTTTTTATCCCGGTTGTATGTTTCCTTGGGATAATATTCTACTATCACGCGAGCGGAGCCGCTGGCAACAGCTAGTAGAATTTAAAACAAGTTATCATCATCATTAGCCTGTCAACTAGTGACGGGACTCTGCCTTTTTGGGAGTACATCTAACTGACCGCCATTTTAGACCAGCATGGCAGGAACTGGTTTCTCGCAAGGACATCGGACCTCTAATTAAAAAGATCAAAATTTCAACAGAAAACGTCCACTATTTAGCAGAAGCCACACTGTACCCCCCCAACCTCCAAGAGAGCTGAGAGCAGTGGTAGCTGAATGGTAACTTCTCCGACTTACGAGTTGTAACCAAAGCATTATATGTAACACATAATATGATTTAAAAGAGTGTCCATGGAGTTTCTTGCACGTTCTTCTCCATAGAGACCTACTCTTTGGAACGTGCAATTTAGCTTCACTTTTCTTGGACTGACCGACATTTGACTATTCAAAAGTGCCTGTAAATGGTCTATTTGAAATAAATGCTTTGATTTTTTATTTTGATTTTGATTTTTGTAGGTCACGGGTTTAAACATAGCCGGACGCATTACTTTGTATAATTTATATCATCACCTCTGCTCTTAAAACGTTGAACGAAAACATCATGGAGGCCCGAGTCCCAACAGTGGGAACATTATAAGGCCGACTATGCTAAGCTACACTGTGCCACTGTGGCCATTTCGCCACTTTTACCGGTCTTGTACTTCTCGCATTCAGCGGATTCCCGCGGCTAAACGTGTCAACAAAATGTAATATGTTAATTTGTAATTAAAACTCGTGGTTTGCTATCGTCTTAATGCATACAAACCACATTCATTATATTCGTGCAACTTATAAAACTTAGCTCAAAACTTAATTACTGAGTAAATCTCAACTTACCAACTTAACTGGCCGCATAAGAACTTTAAATAACTATAGTTTGTTCACTTGTTTCTGTTGGAAACATACTGTGGTGGCGGTACGTGTGAAACTCTGTAATACATCAACGGCGAACTTTTCTTTCAGACAGCAGTTGTGATCGAGTGGTAACGTCCCCGACTTACGAGTTGTACGTCGCAGGTTCAAACCCAGCCAGACACATTACTTTGTGTAATTTATGTCATCACCACTGCTTTTAAAACGGTGAACGAAAACATCGTGAGGAAACCGGCATTTCGTATAACCGAAAATTCATCAACCCGTACAGGGCCCGCGTGGTGGATTATGGCCCATTCCTCCTGGAGAGGAGGCCTGAGTCCCAGCAGTGAAAACATAAAAAAGGCTGATTATGCTATATGCATTAAGCAATGCTATACTATGAGCTTTTCTTTATCAAGCTTTTGTTTTTAATCTCATTTCAATGTGAGTTTTGTTTCAGTAAGGGTTTCATCTCAATGTGAGTTTCATTTCAATATAAATCTCGTTTCAATGTGAGTCTCTAATCAATTTTAGTCTGGTTTCACTATTATTCTTGAAAAAGAAACTCATTAAATCTCATTAATCTCGTTCAAAATGAGTTTCGTTTCAATGTGAATCTCGTTCAATGTGAGTTTCGTTTTATTGTAACTATTGTTTCAATGTGAGTCTGGTTTCAATGTGAGTTTTGTTTCAATGTAAGTCTCGTTTCAATGCGAATCCAATTTTTTTATGAGGTGGATCAAAAGGTGTTTTTCACTGACTCGTTAAAAAAATAATATCATTTGAAAACTGTACATTCTCTATTTTCGATGCTGTCTTTCATGCGACTGTACCGCCCAGCCCAGGCTCCCGTATGTTTCCATCTTAAGTTGTAGCTTTGTTTTGCTTACCGCTTCTTAGTAAAACACTGGGTGGACGGTTAATTTATCGAGCCATTTGTGTGACTAGTTGGGTGACCACATTCACAATGTTTGTTGGGATTACTTTCAAACCATGGCTATGCCATAATCTTCATTTGAAATTGTCTAAGTGTGGATCCAGTACTTGACAAAAAATATATGGTCACAGCTGACAACTACTCAAAATTCGGCCAAGTCCGAGTCGGAGCATAAAGTCACTTAAATCAATTTATCCCCTGAGAACCCGAGCATTTAAATAGGTATAAATACGGATAAATAGAAAAGGTTGTTTATTTTCGAAATTTACAGACTACTTTATGAAGCATTTCTTATTTACATTTTTAGGTATATAACCAATAAACAAACGCTCAAAATTTTAATAATCTACGCGTACTTTTAATAATATTAGTGTTCAACCAAATGGAGCGAAATCACGCGCGAACGCCGGCGTTTGCTTGGGGTTGTATTCCTACAAAAGAGATGTTTACAAAATGTATGAGGGTTGTATTATAGCTATCTGCTGACCTAGCCAAGTTACGACCGCTTCGAGTCGGCCTCGCCTCCGATTCCTTTGTTCTGACGTCATCTTAACGCTCAGTCACGTGGTCAGAATAAAGGAATCGGAGACATGGCCAACTCGTGGCGATCGAAACTGTTGTAACTTGGCTAGGGCTGTAACTTGGTAGATTTCTTACAATGCTACGTCAATCCAAATCTTGCGTCATATTCTTCAATACTGAGGGTCGTGACCTCCCTGCTTCATTAATCTAACCCTTATGATATTCCTCCATCTGTTTCTGTCTCTAGCGGTGTGAATGGCATTGTACATAGTAGAGTCAAGAGCGGTGCGGATCTGCGGTGCTATTCTCTAAAATTCAAAATTCAAAGCATTTATTTCAAATAGACCATTTACAGGCACTTTTGAATAGTCAAATGTCGGTCAGTCCAAGAAAAGTGAAGCTAAATTGCACGTTCCAAAGAGTAGGTCTCTATGGAGAAGAACGTGCAAGAAACTCCATGGACACTCTTTTAAATCATATATGTGTTACATATAATGCTTGGTTACATATTACTTGTTGCTTCTATCATGTGAGCACAATGTCGATAGTGAAATAAAAATGTAAAATAATTAAAAGATAGAAACTGAATTAAGCCACTGGCAGCTAAGAGATGACCAGTCCCATCTGACGGCACCCGTTCACGAGTATGACGCGTGCATCAGCCCCACTCAGCTCAACCATTTTGAAGGGAACTGAACGACCCAATAACACGTGCCACCAACAGCGAGACATTTGAGTGAGCATGACAAACTCTCAACTGCCATGCTCGTAATGTCAAAAAAAAAAAAAGTTGTAACCTAATAAAAATGCTCCATGGTGCTTCACATTCACAAACTTGGAAAAAGTGCTTCTACATTATACAATGCAATTGTGTCTTTCAAATTAAAAAAATAATAATATTAGTTTCCAACTAATCAACTAATTAGTACGCCCTAGTGGTAGTGGAGCTGGACCAGCATTGAGCCAAGCATTTTTATCTTGAATATAATCCTCCAACTTATAATATGCTTGTCTGCATAGTGTGCGTTTAATACAAGATTTAAATTTCGTTTCATTGAGTTCTAAGAAAACAATTTTGAGCGCAAAGAGATAGGTGCATTGGATTAACAATCTAATAGTCCTATACATTGGATTAAGTTCAGTATTGGGCTGTGCCCGCGAGGCCTTTTCCCATCCACTTTACCGATCACAATTAGCCTTTCGAGGTAAATAACAAATTAAAACAATATAACAACAGATTTATTCTTCCAGCATGGTTACAATGTGGTGTATGCAAACCACGACACCGGAACTTTTTTCTTGCGCCGCCACCTGCTGGAGTGGGGCTTAATGATGTAAAAACACAGCTGACCTACGTCCACAGTGTTCTCTAGAGCAGTAGCATAAGTATAATGTACAAAACTTTGTACATAATTTTGACGGCACGGGTGGTGCAGTGGTTCAGCGATTGTCTACTGCGCTGCGTGTCGCGAATACGATTCCCGCAAGGAAGTATTTGTAAGTATGGCCAATAGATTCTGGATGTCTTGTGTGTGTGAGTTTACAATACAGATCATTTCGATTAAAACTTAAAATACAAATTATGTCTTAAAATAATAACACCGTTGAACAAAAACTGACTTCTCCCGCTCTTGGTAACAGGAGGCGCTGTTAATAAATGTTTAGAAATTAACTGTAAGGGTTTTTTTTTTATTGATATAAACTAGTGCTTGACTGCGATCCCGCCTGATGGTAAGCAGTGATGCAATCGTTGATGGTGAAGTCGTGTACCGCTGGGTACTATGCTATACTTAACCTATTTAATACACACACATTGTATGTTTCACTAACCCTCATAATCTATACTTACATTGTTCCAAGTTGACCTACCGTTAACTCTCAACCGCGGCAAGACTTCGCCGGTGTCCTATGTAAACAATACCGCATACACGCCATGCTTATGAAAATATATGTGCATTGTAATGAGACGCGGCGCCATACGCAGTGACGAGTTTGATGAGGTTGCGCCAGTTACGCACTGCGTGGAAACACGGAAATGCGACGAGATGCAGCTTAATGACGCAACACTGCTAGACAGGAATGTCTGAATAACGTAAAGGTAGCCATACACGCAAACCCCCCCCCCCCCCCCCCCCAATGCACAGAAAAGGCCGCTGGGGCCGAAAGGTTCTGGAGTGGCGACTGCGTACCGGAAAACGCAGCGTTGGAAGGCCTCCTATAAGGTGGACTGACAACCTGGTGAAGGTAGCGGGAATCCGATGGATGCGGGACGCACATGATTGTTCTTTGTGGCGACGCTTGGGGGAGGCCTATGTCCAACAGTGGACGTCTATCGGCTGAAATGATGATGAGCCATACACACGTTACCTAAACCTACGCTACGTATACCTGACAGGTTTGTCTGTATAGTTATTCCTGTCAGGTAAGCTTGTGTGGAAACCTGCACAGTTGTACAACATACACACTCTGGTCTACCTATAAAACTCAACTGTACAGGCAAACCTATCAGGTAAACCCTACCGTGTATACCTTTAACATTCTTCTTCTTCTTCCTGCCCTTGTCCCGTTTTATTTGTGGTCGGCGCAACACGTTTTTTTCTTCCATTCTGTCCTGTCACTCGTCACGCTATCGCTAACTCCCTTTTCTTTCATATCACTTCTCACACAATCCATCCATCTTTTCTTAGGCATCCCTCTCCCTCTCCATCCATCTACATGTAAATTCATAACTCTTTTAGCAACATGCTTTTCATCTCTCCTCTTTACATGACCATACCACGACAAACGATTTCCTTTCAACCTTTCAGTCACTGGCGCCACTTTCAAACTTCCCCTAATATACTCATTTCTCACTTTATCCAGTCTCATTACACCACACATCCATCTTAACATTCTCATCTCCGCTACATTATATATGTTAATATCGCAAAATCATAAAATCAATCATTGTGTCAGTATCATATTCTCTATCGATAAAAACAGAGCGGCCGCATGCGTGAGTGAACATGCATGTTCATGCCCCAGCTGCCGGGACCCCAACACCGGCTACCAGCCACCGTATTCATAGGCTTACGGACGACGGGTGCTAGGTAGATCGCCGTCCGGCCATCCGGTAAAACTTTAGACCAAGCTCGGGTCGTCGACGGGGCAGTGTTCCGCTCGCCTCAAAGATATATCAGCAAAACCGTAGAGACCTAACAGGGACGAAACCTACTGAGGCCATGGGTTGACTTCTGAAAGTTAAAAACGTGGTCTTGTTCTTAGTAAATAAAGCAAACTCCTGCTTCGCCTCCGAATGGAAGAGGTCCAGGCCAAGCGTTTTGCCTCGTCGTTAATACCACGTACATCGAGGGACTGGAACAATTTGCCTGCTGTGGTCTTCCCGTCTGATTATAATATAGGGGTCTATAAGGCAAGAGTGAATTGGCTCTTAATAAACTAGTGTACTATGTGTATAAAAAAGGGTACTTGGAGCAGTAAAAATCAAACTTCTATGTCAACGCAATCTCACAAGAGTGTTTATGTTCCGTTAAGGGCGCATATTTTGACACTCGCGAGGCAATCAAGCGCAAGGGACTTTAGAGACAAAATACTTTGACATTTTTTTTTATAGTTTTTATTAAAATAGCACATTTTACCTCTTCTCTACTTTAAAGATTTATGTTTATGCGTGCACACAACTATAAGAAAGTTGCATCATGGACTATGCAAGTCTAAGCTCGTACTTACTGCGGACTTTATCCAATATTCTAAGCTCGTAGAGAATTATCCCGTATATTCCGATATTAGGAGACGATAACAATGAAAGCCATTGTCCGTAGCATAAAGAGCTAGTTACCGACATTGAGAGCAGCCGATGTGTGTCGAAGTTTCGCTATTACTACATACGGTATTAGGCGTTAGCTTAGAATTTAGAAAACTGGAATGGAAAATTTTTGCCGCCGGTTTGTTGTAAGAAAACCTATTTGTGGGTTAAGCTCGTCTGTGTACATCACCTGTTCTATTTTTCATTAATTGTATAATTTAAATTTCAATAAAGAATAAAATTTTATGTAGCGGCGAATAAAATAATCTAATTATTTATTACTAGCTTTTGTCAGCGGCTTCGCCTGCGTTACAGTAGAAAATAATGTAACCTATGAAAGTCAGTGATAAAGATGCATTCTCTTGGTGAACGAATTTTTACAAACGGTTTTTGAGTTCAACAAAATACAAAAGTAAAAATCTAAAACACAAATCATTTCTTTTGTAATCTGCACTAATTGAATAAATCGATATTTTTTTTTTTGTTTGTAGTAGGTAATCTCAGGAAGTACCTACTGGTCCGATCGCTAAAATTTTTTCACTGTTAGAAAGCTGCACACGGTGTCTACTTCTCTTTTTTTCTAATTCTCCTTTCGCGGGTATGCTGGAAGAGATTTCGTTAGAAATAAGCATCACCTATGTATCTATTTTTCTGTTTCTGTCTTCTTTTCTTATGTAAGTAAAGTGTGTACATGAATTGTTAAATAAATAAATAAAGCTGCTTTATTCCTGAGTGACATTTACACTATCTACACTTATAAGAAGTAAAGTGTGGTTTTTTGTTTGCTCCTAGAATCGGTACACAATACGCACAATGCGGTAATCTCTAAAAGCTCTGGTCCGATTGCAAAAATTTTAGCAAAATTAAAGCTCTTTTATTCCTGACTGACATAAGCTATGTTTTATTTACGCGGGCGAGGCCGCGAGCAAAAGCTAGTAGGTTATATTTTATGTACACGGGCAAAAGCTAATATTAGTATACATGAATTTTACAAAATAAAAAGGTACCAAAATTGATTCAATGGAATGAAAATATTGTTTGGTTACACATACATATATACAAAAGTTTACACATACTTTGACATTTAATTGACATGAGATTGCTGTTACATAGATTATGATAGTTTGTTGGCTTTCTTTTGCTTTCAAATAACTTCCTCCGCTTTGAAAGGAGTGAGAGAAAGTTTTAGACTTTTACTGACTTAAACCCACCTGTGTTCCTTCAGTGCTCTTTTTTTTCCAGGGCAACAATTCAGGAGCTCTGACACTGGAGTGAAATCTAGTGTATTTAGAAGTATATTTACTAAACTGGTAAAAAAATTCTAAACATATGCATTGGCAAAAATTCTTATTTAAATAGTTATAAATTGTGATAGTATTATTTTTTTTATGGTGGGAAAAATCATGCATTGACATCCCCCGCCCTTGGGCGGAGCGGGAGATAGTGTCAGACTCTTACCGACTAAAAGACCCACCCCGTTCCTTCTAGCCTTCATACCGGGGCTCGAGCGCCCTTTCGGATAACCCTGGCCCCAGTAGGCTTCGACCCGGCTGAGTCCCTGCTGTTGCTGACAACTCCTTGAGGCGCGCGGGAACAGTGCACGCCGTCGACAACTTGGGCTTGGTCCGGACAGTTACCGAACGGCCGGACAGTGAGCTACCCATTGCTCACTGTCCGCAAGCCCGCGTCTAGGTTGGCCAGAAATCGGGATCAAAATCCTGGCGACTGCGGTGATAGTAATATGTAGCTAAACAATTAGTAGCTAGCTAAAGTAATTATAAGTCTACTGGATCATTAAACACAAATACCAGACACTCCATTAACTAATTTAGCGAGCATAATAAATAAAGACGGCAATCATTTCCACCGTCTGCTCAATAAAACTTAAAGTGCTTATTCCGATAACTGTTCGGGAAGAGACGGTTCAAGTTCTGACCAGCTCGGAACTTCGAATCTATTGAGAAGTGGCAATATTCTTTTGAGAATCGGGCAAAGTTCGTCCATTTGTTCGGTGACCTTAATATTATTGTTAAAGGAGAAATATAATCTTTTCCGTGCGGTTTCGTTTGTGTGGCCAGTCTCGTAACTTAATGTTGCTATGACATTGTTGTTTTTTACAAGTTTGCACCTCTCTTTTCTTGGACTTTGATAGGGTTATATTTTATTTGGCTTCCAAGGGTAGTGTTGTGTTAAACCTGTGTCCCCATACGAAGGGTAAAGCTAATGTAAGTGTACCCACTTTAGGGCCTAGGCGATTTTTTGGAAAACACACCAGTAATCGTAGCTTAGAACGCAAAGGTAACTGAAGGGCATAAGTTGGTTTTAATCAGTAAAAGTCTGACACACCCTTTCGTTCCTTCGTAGTAGAAGTCATTAGATGATTTCCCACCAAAAAAGAAATATCTAAGTTAGTTTATTTACCTTTCGAATATTGTGAACGTTGAAAAATACAGGTATAGTATAGAAATAATGAGAAATGTGTTTCACGAAACACTTTTTTTTTAATTCTAAGGCATTCCTGCTCTGTTGAATCCAGGGGTATTTATACAAAATGACACAATAGATATTGAGTGGCGCGGAAGTCGTTTACACACAGTTTTACGGCAGCTCTAATTCCCTGACATAACTATTACATTCTGATTAAAGCCATCGCTTTTTAGTGACAAAGTTTTGTCTATTGGTTTCGTTGTTAGCAGTAGGTACTTTTAGCAATCATTATATTCATCATTCTAGCCGAAATGAGCCGAGCTGAAAATAGGCCTCCCCAAAGTATCGCCACAACGACCGGTCCTGTGCGTCTCGTATCCATTGGATTTCCGTGGCCCTCACCAGGTTTTCGGCCCACCTTTTGGGAGGCTTTCCAAAGCTGCGTTTTCCACTGTGAGCACTCCAGAACCTTTCGGCACCAACCATCTGTTCTGCAAACAATGTGCACTACTTACTGCCACTAAAGTCTGGCGATTCTTCGGGCAGATGTCTCTTTTTTATTTGTTGATAAACTGTCGGTAACTTACCTTCTCCTTCCTCCCTTCTTACCTTCTGAAAGGTCATCCAACGCCAACGCTGAGGCTTCTGGTACGCAGCTTTTACAAACTATATAACTAGTCGAAAAGACCAGTCGTAAAGTGGAGACAGTGGCCGAACAAACGATAAAGGAGCTCCTTCAAGCCAGATAGCCCGACGACCTTAAAAAGGACTGTGGAAGACTGCATGCAAATGATGGAGGATCATTGTGGGATGTGATGCAACATAGGCGCAGCCTTGTATCTAGCCTATCCACTAGCATACTACATTAGACTGAGTTTATTGAAGTAATTGAAAAAACTAATCCATCTGCAATGATCCACCTTATGGAAATCCTCGGATCACATTACAATAGCAATATTAATCAAATTAAAAAAAGTCGTGATTAACTTAAGGCCCAAGCGCCCGAAAAGTAACATAAAACAGTGACTTTCTGAAGCCTACTCCTCGGTTACGGCCAGGTTAATAGGTTTGAAAAAAATATATGTTTATTATAGATTCATAAACCCTAAGGTCGACTGGCAGATAATGCCTAAGGCATTAAGTCCGCCTTTGTACTGTTTTTTGTGCATAAAGAACATTATCAACATTTGATTTTGTCGTGCTATTAATACTTTTGTCTAAAAAAAATATTTAGCAATTTCGCAACTTTCCGTATTCATTCGAAACGGCTTGGTTCTTTCGAAACATTTTTACACATAAAATCGGTGGTTAAATATCCTTCAAAGTGAACATTGCATATGTAAATCAATCAATATTTTGCAAAGAAAATGGAATTAAAGGTCAGCCGCGCGCTTTTCGGGCGCTGTTGGTCGCAAATAAATGCACAGATTTGCATAATGCCGCCTAGGCGGGTGCGAGAGGTGCGTCCACATAATTTTGGCCAGATGGTTCAAGGGACTACAAACCTTAAGTTAATTCTTTGTAGTTAATATTTTTAGGTTCGCGCTTGACCTCACCCCATTCTAAACGACGATGTGGTCAACAATGGAGTACGCTTCATCATCATCATCATCATCATATCAGCCGAAAGACGTCCACTGTTGGACATAGGCCTCCCCCAAGCGTCGCCACAACGACCGGTCCTGTGCATCACGCATCCATCGGATTTCCGCGACCCTAACCAGGTCATCGGTCCACCTTGTTGGAGGCCGTCCAACGCTGCGTCTTCCGGTTCGTGGTCGCCACTTCAGAACCTTTCGTCCCCATCGACCATCTGTTCTGCGTGCAATGTGCCCTGCCCATTGCCACTTAAGTTTGGCGATTCGAGCGATGTACGCTTACCTAGAAGTAACCTATTCACTCTTCACTTAAAGACCCCCAGGTTGGTAGATATCAAGAAACACAGACTCCGGCAGGGAATTCCACTCATTAACTGTACGCACAATGAATGTTAGAATTAATTGTATCTAGAATCTTTTGTGAATATTCCTTAGGGTAAATTATAAAGTAGTAATCCAGTTCAGTTTCTGTAATACCAGTAGGTAGTTAAGCGACAATTTACTAAAATTATAGTACCATCTTCCACAAACACCCCGCTGAGCCTAATTATAAGGAAACAATTAGCGCTCAGATTTTAATACAGAATTAGCTTTAAATGTACATAATAACTTTGAGTTATATAATAATAGCGTAGTTAGCCTTAAAATCTTCTCATTGCTAGGACTCACGCCTCCTCTCTACGAGAGGGAATACGCTGTAATCCACCACGCGGGCCCAGGGCGGGTTGGTGGATGTCACATGTCGTGCGATGTGTCATGATGTAAGTAACAGGGTCGTCATCATCATCAGCATTTTTAATGTTCCCACTGCTGGAATTCAGACCGAGAATGGATCGTAATCCACCACGCGGGCCCAGTGCGGGTTAGTGAATGTCACATGTCTTCGAATTTTTTAGTTCTAGGACATACCGATTTCCTCACGATATTTTCCTTCACCGTTTTGAGAGCAGTGGTGATGAAATAAATTACACAAAGTAATGCACCTGGGCGGGTCATGTCAGCCGCATGCATAGGGACCGCTGGGCGAACGTCGCCACACAGTGGGTCCCTACTGAAGTAAAGTGCCGTCGAGGTCGGCCTAGAAAGAGGTGGCGGGATGATCTGGACGCGTACCACGCAGGAGAAGAAAGTTTGGAAGGATTTGGGGGAGGCCTTAGCCCAGCAATGGGACAGCAACGGCTAGAAAAAAAATGCACCTGGTTGGGTTTGAACCCACAAGGTACTACTCGTAAATCAGGGCCATTACCACGCGGCCACCACTGCTCTCTATTAAATTATTATTATAGTAATGGAGTTTAAAGTTTCGCAAAATTGTAATTTAGTGTTTTCATGCTTTTATTCATACGAGAAAGTTAGTGACTTAGTGTTTATGCATCGCCTGGGGTGCAGTGCGAATGTTAGTGCTTTTACTAACATTTTAGTGGGCCGTGACCTAATTGTTAAACTGTATTCAGACTAATATGAAGCTAGAACTAGACTGCGCACACATGTGATACACACGCCAATCTGGGCGCATCGGTCTTCATACATTTTATATGGCAACTAGACTTGTAGAGCTACACTCGATCCACGCCACGCGACGTCGTTCTACGTACAAATCAGGCGTGTTATATGTGTGCGTCGGTCAAATGTACTTAGCTTTATAAATACGAAAGTTTATACTTATTCACGCTCAAACGGCTGAACGGCTTTCGATGAAACCTAGCACATGGGTAGACCAAGTCTTGATATATCACATAGAATAGAACTTTTTATTCTGGGAGTATGTTCCTTTGGGATAATTTTCTGCTATGACGTAGGCGAAATCGCTAAGCAGCTAGTGATAAATAAATCAAGTTTATTTAAATACAAAATTCTTAGGAAAACCTTTTACACATATTATTTATATTAAATTAAGGACACAAATAACGCTTTTATCCTCTACTAACTACATTCTAGCGGCGGCTTCCCCTGCATGAAAGTGTAAAATTATCTGAAGAGAAAATAATCTCGGTATAACAAGTAACCTGCACGCTTAGCCAAGTTTTTATTCTGCAATCGTTAACGCTGTCGAAAAGTGATGAAACGTATGGGAATGACGTCATCTCAACGTAAAGTCGCATGGTCAGAACCAACGAATAGAAAATTCGTAGCCAAGTTCACATCGTTCAAAATGATAGAATGAATTTCTACAGCGTTTAACGCTACATCCTTTGATAAACAAACGCTACGACGACGCTATGACGTAAGTGCGTCAACATGGCTAGCCACTTATCGTTTTCTACAATTGCTGACACTGAAGCGTTATCGATTGGAGAGAGGAATTCGACACGATACGGTAGTAATTTGGCTAGGCCTCGTTCCGGTTCATGGCCTGTACCAGAGCCCAGAGCGTGAGGTCGCTGACGCTGATCACCTCCACGAGGACATGGCAGTGCTCCGCCCAAGTGGGGCATACCTCTTATATGCTACTCCGTGTCCTCCGGGCGATAGTCGTTTGAGCAAGAAGGATTAACAAAAACTCGCACACACATACTTCTACAAACTGTCACCTGTATAAATTAGTGCGATATTAGTGTAATCACATAAAACATAGATTGGCACGGCATGGTTTAATTCAAGCTGCGACCGACTAATGTATCCTTCAGTAACATGATTATGTGTCTACTTCGTTAATGAAAATGCAAACCTGATTTATTAAGTTCCCACTTCATAGTAGCAAATGTGATCATACAGATGCATATACATGCAATGTGATGATACCATCATCCTTATTTTCTTTTCATCATTTCAGTAGAAAGGCGTCCACTGCTGGACAAAGGCCTCCCACAAGTGTCGCCACAACGGTCCTGTGCGTCTGGCATCAATCGTATTCCTACGACCCTCACTAGGTCATATATTGCATATTTCATCATCAACCAAACAACGTCATCAATGAAATGCAATCGTCAATTTCATTTATCAACATATACCAAATCATTTTTCAAATTAAACACAACTTACAAAACAATAAATAGTTTATTAAATTAATAATTTACTACATTACAAGTTTACAAGTAAGCTAATTCCATTTTAAGCAAGAATTACATCCATATTATAACAGTATAATGATCCCATTGGTCGGACTCAGGTCGTCTCTGTAGGCAAGAGCATTCCTTTCCCTAGAGAGAAGGCCCATTAGCCGTAACGTTCTCGCCACGCGGGTACAGTGCGAGTTAATCCAGTGCAAGTTGGTCACCCGATTGGAGTTGTTAGCCCCGTACGAGTTGTTCGCCCAGCACGAGTTAGTCGCTTATTGCGAAATGGTCGCCCAGAGCGAGTTGGTCGACAAATGCGAGTAGATCGCCCAGTGCGAATTGGTCGGTTAGTGTAAGTTGATCGCCCAGTGCGAGTTAGTCATTCAGTTCGAGTTGGTCGCCCAGTTTCGAGTTAATCGACAGTTAGTTATTGGAAACCGTTGAAATAAATATTGAAAACCGACTAGATAGAGAGAGTGTGTTAAATGGCCATCAGTTTGAAACTTATATTGAACGATTTTCATTACAATACATAACACTATGGCGTTTTGTTCATTTCCTATGGCACTAAGAGATTGCACTATTACAACTACAAAAAGTTCACTGTAAATGATCTAGTAAAGAAATCAAGATATCTATCTCTTGTATTTTTCTAGGTGTAACTTATTATCTAAAATAACTGAGTCACATTTCGACGACGATTTACTTCAAAGATTATATGAACATTGCAACTATATTCTAATGTAAGATCTTTTTATATTTCCTGAAATAAATGCGTTTTCGCAATAATGCAAACTTTACTGGCGGTTTTGCTCACTATTTAGTTTTAGATGTGGAGGACCACTACAGAAAATATTTAAAAAAAATTACCTATTAATTTCGGAAATCGGTGTCAAAAACGACAAGACAATTCCAGAAACACCGATTTCCGAAATTAAGGTTATTTGACTGGCCTGTTGGTCTAGTGGTTAGTGACCCTGACTGCTATGCCGGAGGTCGTGGGTTCGATTCCCACCCAGGACAAATGTTTGTGTGATGAGCATGATCATTTGTTCTGTGTCTGGGTGTAATTTATCTATAATATGTATGTATTTAAATATATATATATGTATGTTTATCAGTTGTCTAGTACCCATAACACAAGCTCTGCTTAGCTTGGGACTAGACGGCGTTGTGTGATAGTTGTGTGGAATATTATATTATATTAATTTCGGAAATCGGTGTCAAAAACGACAAAACAATTCCAGAAACACCGATTTCCGAAATTAAAGTTATTTATAAATAACTTCCTTTTTTAGTAGTTTGTTTTAAAGTTTTTTGTTTCTCCATACAGATGAGAAATGGGATGCGGCCTTGAAACTCAGCAATGCACCCTATCACGATTACTGAGGGTTCTTATTAAACAACCAGTTGATACCATTACTAAAATCCGCAATGCTGGGCAAAGACTCAGGAGTTGCGAAGGTCTCCCGATCAGCCGGTTCGTAGCTGTACCCGACGGTGTTGTACTCCTGGGGGGGACCGTACATCATTTGCGAAGGTGGCCCCGAAGGTGGACCGGACTGGTTCTTCATGTAGTAGTTGAGGAGGAGGCCGCCGGCGTAGAACAGCTTCTGGAAGAACGCCACGAGGAAGAAGAAAGATGCCACCTTGATGACGGCTAGTTTTGACAGGACTACGAGAGCGACGATTGCTGAAACAAACAGAAAAGATTTTTTTATTACTGTTAAACCACCATTAAACTTATTTACCTTTCGTCACTGCGGGGTGCCAGCTGAAAATCAGCGTTGGGTGTTTGACGCCCAGCAATAGCTGAGTTGGTGACTCTTTCGGTTCAGGCACAGTCACTGCAACTGTATTGTATGTATGTCTGTACTCTTTTTTATTATTATTTTATGTTGTTGTATATTGTGTTGCTTGCGCCGAATAAATGCTATTCTATTCTATTTTATTCGAATGCGGTAATCAGAGACACAATAGAATGACAATGAGAGAGCGAACCGCGTTCGCTTGGGATTTAATGAATTAAAGTATTTTCAATGGTTAGTCCAAGAAACTTGTCACAGTTGTTTAATAAATAAATATATTTGACATTATAATTAATATAAATCCAGATTGTTGTTTAGTCTTGGTCGAAATTTCATTAGTATTGTTTTGTCAAGATTTATAATTAAATTATTATTTTGCAACAGATCGATAACTGATTGTAAAGTATAATTAATCTCAGCATCCAATATGCTTGCCTCGTCACTACTACAAAGTATAGTGCTATCATCTGCAAACATCGTCATAGGATACGATGATGGTATTGGAAAATTCGTTAATACAAGTATAAACAATAAATAGAGACGGCCCGAGTACACTACCGACCGAGTATTCATTTGAACGATTTGTTCAGTTTTAATACCACTCATCTAATACCACTGGAATTTGTTTGGTAATTGTCTATTTCGAATGGATACCGTTGCTCCAACTAATACCTACTAAAAGAAATTCAAGGATCTAAAGTACAGTCAGCCACAATGCTTTGCATAGGATCTTTAATTGAAATAAAATTCAGTTAAATACAAAAAAGTACTTACCTAACAAATGTCTAGTTTAATAATAAATTGTGTACTGCAAACCTGCTCTAAATAACAACAAGCCACCATTTTTTTATGCAAGTTAAACTTTTTATTTTCCCCCCAAGATGTTAAGGGTTGATTATAGCTTCCTCAGATATTATCAAAAAAAAGTGATTAGTTAGTGAAAGTTTTTGTATATTACGATCGTATAAAAATATTAGGAAATCAAAATTTCATTAGGTTTGACTTGAGCTGACTGTACTAAATTCAAGTCACTGGTATGGGTTCGTACATTAAACTAAATTATTAAAGAGTGGTGTCCGTTCAGAAAAGGTAATAAAATTGCGTTCCAACAAATACCAGTGGTATTAGATGAGTGGTATTAAAATGGAATAAATCATTTGAACTTAATTTTAGCCTATTCGGAAAAATCCATTCCTATTTTCCAATAGTGCTTGCGTCGTGTAGGCTTCCAGTTAGTGATTTCGGACAACTGTAGGCGTGGGATTGCGGACGGCAAGCAATGGGTAGCTCCTACAAGGACCGAGCTCGGGTCGTCGATGGCGCGTCGTGGTTTACGTGCGCCTCAACGAAATGCAGTCAGCAAACCGTAGAGGCCCAGCAGAGCCGATACCCGCTAAGACCATGAAAGTATGAAAGGAGTACTCGTGGTCTTAGAACGCAAAAGGCAACTGATTCCTTCAGTATGGTTTATAGGTATCATAGTCATGGTTTTAGTTAGTAAAAGGTTAACACGCCCTCTCGCACAACCATAGAACGGGATTAATTATTCTTAAATAATTTCCCACCAATTTAAGTGGCAATGGGCAGAGCACATTGATCGCAGAACAGATGGCCGTGGGGCCTAAAGGTTCTGGAATGGCGACCAAGTACCGGAAAACGTAGCATTGGAAGGCCTCCTACAAGACCGATGACCTGGTAAGGGTTGTGGGAATCCGATAGATGCGAGACGCACAGGACCACTCATTGTGGCGACACTTGGGGGAGGTCTATGTCCAACAGTAGACGTCTTTCAGCTAAAATGATGATGATTTTCCACCTCAAAAAAATCCTAGTAGGTCTTATTAGGTCCGTCAAATTTTATTGAAGTAACTTAAATCAAAGAATCATAAATATAAATCATGAAAAAAGTCTTTAGTCCCAACACTTTTATTCCTCAGTAAAATTCACCTTAATTTAAATCTTATTTTCTTTCACTCCAACTCTAAGAAAATGAAGAAATATTAATAAATATTTAAGTTTCATTCTATAAAGACTAAGTAATACTGTTATGAGAGTTTTTTCTCACAGAATAGAGTTCGGTCTTGTCCTAGTTTTCCTGAAAGGAAATAAATTACGTCCTAATTGAATTGTCAAGACTAAGTAAATCTTTGGCGGTCTACAAATTGCTCTAACAGTTTTATTTAATTACCCTCCATCAGGAAGTAGCTGACATTATGTCGACTACAGACTCAGAGAAATGAGTGGGAGAGACTTTAAATTTATACGTACGAATAAAGCCTCGGACGCGCAGCTTCATAGATACATATTCGTCACTATATAGAGTGACTGGTAATTAGTGTACGATACTTAAACACGTGAATGTGTTCATGATAACCAACAACTTTTACTATGGGAACTAACCTGAAATCACGAAAAAAAACCAGCTGTTCAGTACATTTATGTTTGCCTAATGTACTGAACAACTGATATTTTTTTCGCGATTTCGGCTTTGCTCCCATAATAAATATTGTTTGTTATCATGAGCACAATCACGTGTTTAAGTATCGGACACTAATTACCAGTCACCTTATATACGCAAAAAAAAAACTATAATCTATATCAACTATCCTTAATTACGATAAACTACAACTTTTTCAGCTTAGTAAATTACGTGTAATCCCAATATTTTTTTAGTAACCGGAATGTTTTGGGAAACTCTATCCTTTCAAATCCCAACCTAAAACTCAAGTAAATAGAATCTTTTTTCTTCTGAAGATTACATCCGGAAAACAGTTCGTCAATAAATTGTAGTGACGGGATTGAATGTCAACCCAACGCACTTAGTTTCCATTACGGAAATTGTATCAATTCTAAGTAATCTCGTAGGATGAAATCTAACTTAATCTTGATTAAACCGTGTCTACTTATGTGTAACTGAACAGTTACGGTAATTGCTGGATAACGGATGGTTAGGCGTGTTAACCTCGGTTAGATTTTGGCTTGTTTCAACTAATTGTAATTTTGAATTTACCGATGTCAAGTACAAGTCGTTCCTGATACGAGTTCCAACCCACCATCTGGAGACCTTTTTGAGAGGACTTTTGGCCGAAAGGTGTCGTGTATCGACGTTTCCGAGGACGGCTATGCGACACCACGCAGCGGAACACGACGTGTTTACTTATTAATAATTTATTATTTGAAATACTTGAATATGTATTAGTTTATTTTGTTTATAAGATTATAATATTGTGTATTTTATCTATGGGCCTTAGTTGCCTGACAAAAAAGAAATAATAGATAATAATAACAACTCAAAGGTAGGCCGTGAAATTCAAATTTTCTTAGGTATTTTGCAGTTCAAGTTTTTATATTTACTAGCTTCTGCCCGCGGCTTCGCCCACGTGAAAGTATATTTTTCCATATAAACTTTAGGCCCTCGTTTTATATACTTAGGAGTTAGTTTCGTAAAATATGTACAGCCTATAAGGAACCTACCTATCAACATTTAAGTTTGTTTGATTAATTAATGAGTGAGTGGTATTTCGCTTATATATATAAAATAGAAGATTTAAACATTATGTACGTAAACAGTATGCCCTTTAATGTTCCCACTGCTTACTGAGACTCAGGCCTCCAATCTAGGAGAGTGAATGGGCCGTAATCCACCACGCGGGCTCAGTGCGGGTTGGTGGATGTCACATGTCTTCGATTTTTAGGTTCTAGGACATGCCGGTTTCCTCACGATTTCCTTCACCGTTTTGAGAGCAGTGGTGATAAAATAAATTACACAAAATACTGCTGGGTTTGAACCTAAAACCTCGTCAGTCGGGACCGTTACCACTCGGCAGTCACTGCTCCTAACAATTAACAACATTAATTTACTTTTCTTTATTCCTATTTTTGATTATTATTATTTATTTAAGATTGTTTCTTTCTATAAAAACACGGAAGTTATTATTTACGGTCTCATTTGATGGCCCGATGAACACCGTCATAACTCTCCGGTTATATTAAGACTACTACAAAGGATCCCTTTGATTTTTTCTTGGTTGTAAAAACACTCCAATTATACCAGCTACTCACCCAAAAGCCTTAAAGACCCTTTCTTCTTCTTTGCTCTCGCTTCCTCCGGTAATTGTTCGCTGCTTTCCAAACAATAACAACACACCAATAACGATAAAATAACAATTATTTTCTTCAACATTTTGACGGTAAAATAGCTTTTTATAATCTATTTTTAGATTAAAAAAGTTGACTCTTTATTCGCGCGCTTTCTGACAGTTGACAGTTTGCTTTTTTAATTCAAAATTATGAGGCGACGGTATTGATTTCGAGAACTTTTGTAGTAAACACTGCGGGTAAATATGAAATGTTTGACTTTTAAAAAGTTTTGGCGGGTTTCTAATATATATTACACATTTCCCGAACAGCGAACTGTGCGGTCTGCGTTCCCGTTAATAAATACGTATTGGTTGGTGTGTAGCATTCGTAAATTCTTTTCTCGAAGAAAGTTTGTTCATTGTTTCCATAACTTAAACGAAACTGTGTCGGGTTTTCCTTTCTGTGACTAATTTGCATGTAAGGAAATAATTATTATGTTCTTTTGTGTAACTTTCGCGTTCCATACGTTTTGCTTGTGACTATTCAAATTTTTTCGCTTGTTTTAAAAAATTTCACCGTCATTTGCATGTGAATGCTGGTTATTGAATATTCTATATCGCCTATAGGTAGCAATATGTGAAATACGTGCGTATTATCTATGTGTGTGTTATATTACATTTCCTGTAATGATTTCGTGAGGAGGGATGGCGTAATTTGTCTTCGTCGTTATTAAAATTAGATTCAAGCTGGTTGGAATGATTAATATCGTATGTGTGTTTCCTCCGTTACTTCATCAGTGATTGTTTGTTCTCATATATTTTCATTCACTTTGTGACACAGAAATATGTCATTACGTATGACTTTAGCCTTATTATGGTTTTCACAGTTCAAAATCGTAAAGTTCAAGTTCGTCATTTTGTTTTATTGTAAGTTCTCATAATTATAAATGATTTGATATTTATCATAGCATTTACATATAAGTTTATAATTTTAGCACAAATATGTATTTTATTATATATCGAATGATATACTAGATTCATTGATTTATGGTAGTACGAAGTTCGCCGGGTCAGCTAGTAAATAAATAAAATCTAGGTATTTTCTCCAAAAAACTTCAAATAGAAAAGAAAGAAAATTTTGAGTTGACGCCTGATACAATGTTATTTGAAAAACACTGGCAACCTCTCAGGAGTATGGCACTAACATCATATACAACAACTTTTGTTGTATGACTTTAACATTTTTTAGTTCATCAGATTTTCATACAAAAATAAAAATATTGGAATGGAACGTTCTAAATATTACGAAGTCTGCGAAGTAAGCGATAGTACAACAGCGGAGGGGAGTGGGGAACGGACGGCGGGGGTGTTGATGCGCTTGCATCGCGTCATACAGACGTATGTATATAGCAAAATAAATAAATAAAATAAAAAGCCTTTTATTCCATGCGGCATCACATATATACACACATTACATTACAACAGTATTTTTAATTGAAAAATAGTCTGAATACTTACAAAATACAGAGTTGAAATGTGTTAGATAGGAAAACAAATTCTTTAAGGTTTTTTTTTTGGTAAATTAATTTTTTTTTTTTTTTTTTCGTTTATTTGTTTATAAATAGAATACA
Organism: Mythimna albipuncta; assembly: GCA_929112965.1. Taxonomy (NCBI): domain Eukaryota; kingdom Metazoa; phylum Arthropoda; class Insecta; order Lepidoptera; family Noctuidae; genus Mythimna; species Mythimna albipuncta. The sequence goes on from OV815959.1 coordinate 32,903,626, forward strand.
AGTAATACTTACAATACTAATGATGCAAATCATAAACTCATTAGAGTTTCACCGTGCATCATAATCATCGACACAAAGAAAAAACTTAACCAAAACACAATAAAAATAAAAATATCACGTTCCACATAATTATATCCGAACAGGGTATAATTAAAATAAGACGCCAAAATTTTCGATTGAAGGAGCGAACGTAACATCGCATCAGACTGACTACCCGCTTTTCTAATCATTATGTAGTTAAGGAATGTTTTGAGAGTGATACAGGTTGTTCCTTTATTTTAATCACCTATCTGTGTGCATTCCTCATCGTCTAAATCAATTTATGAGCACAGATGCATAAGTTTTTTTTTTTAATTATTATTATTTATCTAGGTGTTCAAATGTAAGAAGTGTTGTTTTAATTTGTATTTTATGTTTTTATGTGTAATTTTATCTATTAATGTTGTCGGTAAACTATTTATAAGGTATGGTATCATATATTTCAATAATCTTTTGCCATGTAGGTTGCTGTATTTAGGAAGTAAAAGCCTCGCGTTGATGACACTACGAGTATTAATTTGATTAACGCTTACGGGTTTTGATGTCCTATAATTTTCATTAAAGAATTCTTCATTCAGTAGTGTTAATTTAACTTTTTCATAGACGGGTATAATTTTACAGAATTCAAACAGCTTATGGTAATCATTTTGGAATTTAATTTTAATATTATACGGAACAATAGTTTTTAATATACGTAGTTGTAATGTGTAAATTTTGTCAAGGTGGGTTTTATATGTTCTCCCATAGCTCGATAGTCCATAAGATATTATTGATTCAGCGAGAGATTTGTACAGCATCAGTAATATTTTATAATTAGTTTTGTTAAAAGTCATAGAACAAAAGTTGTTGTTTATGTCGTTAGTAATACAGTCGGTTGTTGGTGTTTTACAAATAACCTAATATTTGATTTTTAAAAGAAGGTTCACAATCTTATCGTTACAGTTTAACCAAGCCAACAACAAGGATCGTAAATAAATCGCGAAACATTCGGGAACCTACACGACTTTGCCTACAAACATTTTGCTAAACCCGTCAGGCACTGATCAAGGCGTCCCATCTAAATGGATTGCAGCTGCGAATAGAAAACAACAAAAGAAATCTCGATTTTGGTTTCTTTATTTTACTCCTCAAAACAAGTGGTTTGTTTACTTAAAGATCAGACAAGATTTTTTGTAACTTTCTCAGTTTTTGTCTACTACAGGTCAAAAGTTAAATGGTCAATTCCGTAAGCGTCAAAACCACTGGACCAATCGCGATATTTGATGTTTAGAAAATACCAAAATTGACTACCTTTTTACTACTATTTGGTACCGTACCTCTAATGACCGTGAGAAAACGCATGAAGAAATTGGCCAGACATTCTGACATCAGGATGTCTGGACTATACATTTTTTCATAGTTCCAGATAACACAACTCATTTGTTTTCTTGGAGGTATTTTTCTACCTTTCAAGCATTCGTGCTTATGGCTGCGGGAGGACTTTTTAAAAAGTAACTTAAGTGAGGTTTTCGTCAGTAAAAGTCTGGCACGCCCTCCCGCTCCGCCCTAGAGACGAAAAAGGTGGGATATCATCTAATGTAGATGATTTACTCAGTCCTTAGTGGTATCTTAAACTTGATGTGCAAGTAAAGTTAAGGAACTGCACATAAAGTTTAAGTAAGGGCGGACTTAATGCAAAAAGGTATACTGGTCAACCCCACGCTGTGGTAGGTACACAATGATTAAATAATGTTTGAATTATAATTATAATGTGAAAATGTAATTTAATAGTATTTGAATTTCATAATATTATTGAATAATAATAGTGTTTAATAGTGTAATTTTAATTTATTTTTATTTAGTAAACTTATTAATTTTTAATTTTATTTTTTATATTGTAACGTCAATTTTCAGTTTCAAAACCTAATTATTATCATTAATTAACTGATAAGACCTACTATAAATGCTGTACATACCTATAAGTGACTTTTTTACACAGGATGCGTGATGTGCCTATATTTAAAATAAATTAATCATCATCAGCCTTTTTAATATTCCCACTACAGAGACTCAGGCCTCCTATCTAGGAGAGAGAATGAGCCGTAATCCACCACGCGGGCCCAGTGCGGGTTGGTCAATGTCACATGTCTTCGGTTCGTGGTTCTAGGACATGCCGGTTTCCTCACGATGTTTTCCTTTACCGTCTTGAGAGCAGTGGTCATGAAAAAAAATAACAAAGTAATGCGACTGGCTCGGTTTGAACCCGTAACCAACAACTCGTAAGTCGGGGGCATTATCATTCGGATACCACTACTCTAAATAAATATAGAAATAAATTAATGAATTATTATCAAAATTATCCCTATTTCAGCCGTACCCAGTAACCGACACTTTTCCCCCAAACGCTCTAAAATTTCCACTGTCAGTAGCCGGTATTAGATTTAGTGCGGTCATTAGCGCTTGTCTTTGTTCCCGGGGCTCGGGGCTCGGGGCTAAACCATCAACAAGTGTTGATTTACACTTTAGTTTATCTATATTCTGTCCTTGGGAAGTAAAATAAGCTAAGATATCGTGTACATTTTGTAATATTTATATTGTAATGAGCTTGAAAAGTGGCAACTGGGTTGAGCATTTATAAGGTAGGTACAGCAGCATTATTGTTGGTCAGAAGATTTGCAACTTGCTTGAAGCAGGTTAAGATTACGCTATCTAAGGCATACTGCCAAAACTTCAATTTCAGCAGCTTCTTCTTCTTCCTGTCCTTACCCTACATTACTTAGGGTCGGATCAACACGTTTTTTTCTTCCATTCTATCCTACCAACCGTCAAATAATTTAACGGGTGACAGGCCAGTTCACATGGGACTTGTGAATATTCGAAATGCTACAGTGCGTTTCACTTAAGAAGTTCCTTCGCCGTAATATTGGCTGCCCTGTCTGTCTACAGAGAAAAGAAAGGAAAAAAGGAAAGAGTTGCCTACTCTAGCAAAATTTTTGCACGAAATGCTTGCAACACTTTTTAGAGAATTATGAGAGAATGAGATTTTATTTAAAAAAGCAGGTCTAAAAGGAAGTTGTTAATAGAGAGGGACGAAATTGTGGCGCGACGTTTTCGGTGTTTGAAAGAATTGCAGGACAATCGAAATGGAGCCCAGCGTCCTATATTTTATTCAAAAATAGTTTTTACAGTTTCCAAAAGAGAAACAAAAAAGACGTGTGCCACTCGGGGACTGCCGCGGAAAAGCTATTGCATAGCATTTTTTATCAACTTATGCAATTATAATTATTTATTTATTTTATTTATGCTTTATTTTTTTCTCTTGTTTTTTTTTTCTTTGATACTAATTGAAGTTACACTTTTTGAGCGTGGTGACCGATAAGAAACAAATGAGTGGGGGGTGATAGGTTATTTTCGTTACGGAATTTCTGGATTCGATCTCCACGCTTAAGGCCCTCGATAGAAGCTATGCTTAAAAAAAAACCAACTTATAAGACAATGTTAAAAGTAACGAAATTCTCCCTAATTTTAAGTAATTTCATTGCTCAAAATATAGCAACACTGTTTTTCCATATTGCCAACGTTACGGCGAAGGAATCCTTAAGTGAAACGCTCTATACTTGTCATTTTGAACATTAACATGTATAGCAGTTCCGTTTATGACAATGTCGTGGCCAGAAATTAGGAATCCATCACTTCATATTCATTCTAAAGTCTGGCCACGTCATCAACACTATCATCAAGCTGGATTCCAACGCTGTGGACTCGTCGCATTATGCATATGGCTACGGCATTATGCTAAACGTTTGGCCATTTTTAGCATATTATTTGACGCATCCCAAGAATATTTATAATTTGAAAGCAAATTTTGAGACTGCATTTCCCATAAATTAATTGTTTTTCAATCTTCAGTTAATTATTTAAATTTTCTTGTATTTGTTGCTCAAAGGCTATATACACTTACTTTTTTAAGTAGAAAATCGTCCAATGACTTGTCCCGCTTTTGGCGTGTCAGACTTTTACTAACTAAAACCCACTCCTGTTTCTTCTTTGCCTTCGTTTCAGGGCTCCAGCGTTACACTTTCGCATATCTCATGACCTCTCCATCCACACCTATTAGCAAACAATAAAATCAATGAGACATAAACTAAACACAACGATAATTCATGCAAATCGACTGGCAATAAAAGCTAAAATTGTAACTTCCGCTCCGTACTCCCGTATTTTGACTTTCTGGCGAAAATCTGCTAATTACAGCTCATACCAAACCAAAGCCGCATTTCATTCGCATTTAGCGAAACAGCATAAACCATATAATTTACACATAAATTCCGAATAAATACGGCTATTTACTAAATGCCAATTCCGCTACAAATAATGAGCACTACAATTTTGTTGAAATGGAACGCGCTGTACTTACAGCAGCGCTCGAAGGTAAGCGAAGCGATATTACTACAGGCTAATAGAGAGCGCAAATTATATAAGGGTGGCCGCACTAGGACCATACGCGACAACCACAAACGTAGCCACGAGAAGCTAGAAGTGGCCACAAAGGAAGATGGCGCGTGACAGCCAGTTGTAGCCCGTGGCCGCTACATTTTTTAACCCATACACACAGTATCATAATGGACTCTGACGAGGAAGGTTTACATGCGCGAGTGGCGTGTGACGGCGTTTTGTACCGGCGTTTAACAGCCAATGCGGGCCACAAGATGCGAGTGGCGATTTGTAGCGTGTGATGGCCACCGGTGTCAACCGTGTGCGACGAATCCATATAAAATGTGAGAACTATAGGAAATATGTCGGTGGCGGCGTTTTGTGTTTGTAGCCGGTGACCTGTGTGCGGCGACCCTAAGCATCGCAGCCAATGATGGGGAAAACCCGGGACCGTTATCCGGGAACGTTGACCAAGAGAACGTAGTCCGTGAATTCTGATTTGCAATATTAATGTAGTAAACTGAAGTGCTTTTGTTTACGTGCTTATAAGTTACAGTAGACACGGATAGCTGATTCAAATACTTTTGAATAATACTATGACATACGCTATGTTATCGAGCTACGGAACTTTGTACAGTTAAATTTGAATAAAAATGTAACTAATTTTAAAATAAGGCATGTTGAAAGCGTAGCGCAAAGGAGAAGATAGAATATATTACAGCTAAGCTAATAGAATGCATAAATTATGTACGCGTCGCGTCGTCGCCGTAATCTCAACCAGTGCAGCACATAGGGGCTACAGGCCCCGGAAACGTTTAAAAAAAACTGTTGACTGGTTGAGAATGCCTTGTTGCATTAAGTCTGCTTATGTACCACTACTGCATATGAAGTATAAATAAATAAATGTTGGCGATGCACTTTCCGAGGTAGCCTAAATAAAAGCTTACATTGGCTTCACTTGCACGACAGTAGAAAATTATCCCAAGGTAGGTAACATACTCCCGGGATAAAAATAATATTTTATGTGTCAAGATATGATCTAATTATATGCAAAATTTCATACAAATTCATCCAGCCGTTTGAGTGTGAAGGAGTAACGAACATATATAGATGAATACTTACATTAGTGTGGTCAAATTACGGTCTACTTACACGCAAAATAATAAAATGAAATTGATAACGTGATGTTTTAATGTACCTACCTATTTGTCTGTGTTAAAAATAGTGCGTGAAATTTACGTCGGTTCTCCAAAACTGTTATGTACGTACAACATTACTGATAAGTCAAAAACCAAACATTCGACAAAATATTTACCAACATTGATCACGTTATTTACGAATCCCGGGGTTTAAATTCCCGGGGCCTCCCTGCACTGCCGGCAAAGCTTCCAGATTTTTATTGAATTTCACCTTATTTCGAGCTCATTCCGCTCATTGCGAAACGCCCTGATTTTCAGTTAACTATTTTAAAGTGTAATATTTTAACCGATTTCGAAAGCGCTACTCGGTTGTTGTGGCTTTTTCATTTCGGTTTAACTCTTTACCATTTTCACTATAGCCAAAGTTAGAATTACCATTCGAGAATAGATCTTAGTCTTTTTCTTCGGTCAAAGAATCACTTTGACCGAAGAAAAATACTAGCCGCCAGGGTTCTGGACACTTTTCTCATTCATATCGATGTGGACGAATTTCTTGATGCCTAATAAGTTCTTTTTCTACTCGGTTATACACATTATTATTCTAAGTTTGCTATTAAATTAAATTATAATCGGACTGGAAGACCGCAGCAGGCAAACTGTTCCAATCTTTCGCTTGAGTGGAGACGCACCCTTATACCATGATCACACTGACGTACGGAGTAAAGGGGCGAGACAATAAAATGTTACTCGGCCGAGACAGTGATGTAAGCGAGTTGTAGAGGCAACCGCTCGGCCGAGCACTCGGCGCTTTGTTTATACGTACCGAGTATTAGGCCGAGAACACTACTCTCTCGCCCGTTTACTCGGTACATGTGACTCTTGAACAATCCCGCACTCGTCATGCATAACGTTATAATATTCTTTCCAAAAATAAACAGCAACGCTACACAGACTACAATGGCCACCGTGTCATGCACGCACATACTACGCTACTATCATTACTTATTCAGAGGTCCTCAACACTCTTGTTCCGAGTTCTGAATTAAATATACAAAGCACACGTACACTGTACATTCATGTCTAAATTACAGCTGTACTAGGTGCTTTCTACACAAGAATGTTCGCAGTGTTGTTTTGCATTCCATATGCTTTCGACCCTTTTGACCCTTTTTAGTTCCGTAGCTAAATGGCAAAAAACAGAACCCTTATGGATTCGTCATGTCTGTCTGTCCGTCCTTATGTCACAGCCACTTTTTTTCGAAACTATAAGAACTATACTGTTGAAACTTGGTAAGTAGATGTATTCTGTGAACCGTATTAAGATTTTGACGCAAAAATAGAAACAAACATAATAAATTTTGAGGGTTCCGCATTTTTTAAATTGAAACTTAATTTTTTTTTTCTTCAGACCCGTAAACCCTGTGGCGTATCTATGGATAGGTCTTCAAAAATGATATTGAGGTTTCTGATATCATTTTTTCCTAAACTGAACAGTTTGCGCGAGAGACACTTCCAAAGTAGTCAAATATGTGCCCCCCACCCCCCGTAACTTTTAAAATAAGAGAATGATAAAACTAAAAAAAATGTCTGATGTACATTTTACAATGCAAACCTAAAGGAAGTTGATCTTGTTAGATTAATACTTTAATAGTCGATAGTCCAATTTAAATCAGTCTTACTTACAAAATCAAAATCAAAAACATTTATTTCAAATATATTATAAGGCCTATTTCGACATTAATTGTGAAAGAAAGAAAAAAAAACTTTTATTCGTATCTCACACAAACAGTAGAATTAAAATAGGCACGAAAAAATAAGATTAAAAACTGCAAGGCCATATCAAAAATCAAATAAAAAAAAAACATTTATTTCAAATAGGCCATTTGCAGGCACTTTTGAATAGTCAAATGTCGGTCAGTCCAAGAAAAGTGAAGCTAAATTGCACGTTCCAAAGCGTAGATCTCTATGGAGAAGAACGTGCAAGAAACTCCATGGACACTCTTTTAAATCAGATTATGAATTACATATATATAATCTTGGTAACATATTTCTTGTTGCTTCTATTATACACATTACATTTTACACATTCTGTTTGAGTCGTTCACCATAGGCTAGAAGGAACGGGATGGGTTTTTTAGTCAGTAAGAGTCTGACACTATCTCCCGCTCCGCCCAAGGGCGGGGGATGTCAATGCATGATTTTTCCCATCGAAAAAAAAAAAAAAGTCGTTCACCATCACTATGAATAATACAACCAACGCGTCTAGCAGTCGCGCAGCTTTATACTCTTCACAGAATATCACTGTAACTCAAATATCTTGCAAGTACAAAAAGCGCAAGGTAACTGCATACACCTGAGGTAACCATACTCTCGTACTGTATGTGCTTATACCGGTATGCACCAGATTCCCGCCGTAATGAGCAAGGCATACCTTGGCGCGCGCTCGTGCATAAAACTCTATAAGCGCTGCTTTGGCTATGGTGAATATGGCTTGAATAACTTTGTAGACCAGTCTTGAAGTTATCATTTTTTAATTTACATTTATTTTGCGTATAGCTAAAGAGTGGAATGCCCTGCCAGAGTCTGTGTTTCTTGATGGCTATAACCCGGGAATCTTTACGTCCAGAGTGAATAGGTTCCTTCTATATAAGCGCGTTCCGTTGTCGACCGCACCATCGCTTTTGATGGATGATGAGGTGAGATAGCGGTCAAGTGCGAACCTATCAATAATAAAAAAAAACATAATTTTAGGTAATTTTTATGAGCCGTGGACAAATGCCAACTTTGTGCAATTATTTGAAATAGTTGCTGCAGACCTGGAACGTAATAGGCAACTGAAAGATCATTTGTTTTTTATTAATATAAACTTGTGCTTGACTGCGATCCCACCTGATGGTAAGCAGTGATGCAATCGTTGATGGTGAGGCGCACTAGTTTATTAAGAGCCAATTCACTCTAGCCTTAAAGACACCTATTATAATCGAGTGGGAAGACCGCAGCAGACAAATTGTTCTAGTCCTTCGATGTACGCGGTATAATGACTATTTTTCCAAAAAAAAGGAATAGGTAACATAAGTGGCGGTCGCAAACGGAAGGCGGAAGAATTGATTGATGTGCCGTCACTTGGAGAGCTTCCCAATTACTCACCTCACCAATAAATTCAATACGGTAACAATCAGACACTTTAATTGAAGATACGTTTGTAGACAGGTCTTACATTGTATATGTACCTGTATCTACGCATCCCTAACACTAATTAATCAACGATCAGATGTTCAGAAACACTTATAACATTCCCACGTAAGTCTAATACCAACACGGTACTATACAGGATGTAAGGGACAGCCCTCCACAAACTTTAAGGGCTTGCTCAGTAAATAAAACTGAACAACCTTCCACAAGATTTTTTTTCCGAAAACTATTTTTTATTTTTCTACAGACTTCTACAGATTATTAAATCTGTATACATTTTCGATGATATTGTATGTTATTGTATTTGTTTTGGATGGAAAATAAATAACATATCGTACTCGTATTATATTAATGTAGGCAACTGGCTGACAAACATAACAAGCTCGAATAAACAGCCCCAAATAATTTCTCCTACAGTACCTAAGCCTTGTTGGGCGATGCAACCCTTGTCTGTGTTAATCAATCGGCTTATCGCTTCAATGGAGTCGACTGTTCAATGAATCTACATATTCTGCATACACTTACGTTGAGAGGAATACTGGAGAGAACTCTTCAATTACAGTAGCAAAGCGGATTTTTAGTTCAGTTTCACTCTTTAAGCGGACTACTACAGCATCACCTAAAGCGCGATTACTCTCGGACTGAATATGGCGTGGCTAGAACTGAAAATTGATTACTTTATGATATTGCCAACTAAATATGGCCAGATCTCTATTAAAAAGTTTAAAGAAAGCAAGCCAAACGAGGGGTAAAACGTTGTTTGTAAAATAATCTAACAAACATTCAAAATGATTGCATGTTTCATATACAGGTTTTTAATCGATAAAAGTATTTTCAAGAGGCATTTTCGTGTTTTTTTTTTTCTGTCGTGCTTTTACTGTATTATGTTTGGAACACACTGATTCTATTTACTGCAGTTGATCATATATAATCAGACACAATATAAAACTCACGATTAACTCTGTAATCTTCTCAAGAAAATTCCAAAATATAAACAGCAACCAAACTGCATACTTAAGAATAAGTATACAGATAAAAGAAGCTACTGTAAAACCATGCAATTTAGATTTGGCTACAACATACTCCCCGAGGGCACACAAAAAGCGACTGGACGAACAAAGCCAGCGACAGCAACTAGTGATTACATAACATATAACTATGTTCATGATAGTGCTCCTATGTTTAAACAGTTGTAAGTCCTCAGAGGTTTGGCTCAAAGAGACGCAAACACTTCGCTTCCTCCCTAATGTTTTGGTTATATTGTAATGTGTTTGCACAGCTAGCTAGGTTTTTGACAATTTTTTTTTGAACGACATAATAATAATATTCCACAACTATCACACAGCGCCGTCTCGTCACAAGCTAAGCAGAGCTTGCGTTATGGGTACTAAACGACTGATAAACATACTTATATATTTCTAAATACATACATATTATAGATAAATTACACCCAGACACAGAACCAATGATCGTGCTCATCACACAAACATTTGTCCTGGGTGGGAATCGAACCCACGACCTCCGCCATAGCAGTCAGGGTCACTAACCACTAGACCAACAGGCCTGTCTATCCTTTTGACAATGTATCTACTGGACAGTTTTATCATCATCGTCATTGTCATCGTTTCGGCCGAATGACGTCTACTGATGACCGGTCATGTCCGTCTCTCATCCATCAGATTCCCGCAAACCTCATCAGGTCATCGGTCCACCTTATGAGAGGACTTGCAACGCTGCGTCTTCCGATAAGTTGTCATCACTCCAGAATCTTTCAGCCCCATCGACCATCTGTTCTGCGAGCAATGTGCCCTGACCTCATCATTTTCATCATCACCAGCCTTTTTAATGTTCCTACTGCTGGGACTTAAGCCTCCTCTCTAGGAGAGGGAATGGACCGTAATCCACCACAAAGGCCCAGTGCGGGTTGGTGAATGTCACATGGCTTCGATTTTTTTATTTTAGGACATGTCAGTTTTCCTTCACCGTTTTGAGAGCAGTGGTGATGAAATAAATTACACAAAGTAATGCGCCTGGCTGGATATGAACCCGAACAATAATAAATAATATATTTGATTCAAATTAGGCGCCTAGACATTGTTGACTATTGTTATTTATTATTAATTCATTTGTATTTAGAAATTCTTTAAAATTTGATTTTTTTTATATTATATCTAAAAAAATAAAAACTGTTTTTAGGATTAATTCATTAAACCCCAAGCGAACGCCGCGCACCTATTGTCTTTCTATTGTGTCTCGAATTACCACGATTGAAAGGTTAAGACTTGGCTGGCTTGATTATTAATTTTTGACAATCATTTGTACGCCTTCTGTTATAACATAGCGCTCTCTTTACTAACTTGCTACACCATTATTATTGTACCTATCTTAATTAAAGAAATGAATAAATCATAAAAGACTTATGACTTGCAGGGTTGAAGCTACTAGAGGAATGAGAAACGAGTAGAGTCGTTTCCTGATTCAACAGTATTATAGAAAAGTCTCTTTTGCATAATAAAGCAAGTGCACCCTGGCTGCTAGCGGTTGATAACTCAGTACGTCTTGACAAAAATTGGTTTCACTAGACGCCACCGAGCGCTACGTTACCTACCCGCATTTTAAAATTAAAACAAAAAATAACGTAGGAAAAATGCCATACGCCACTGTTGTTAAAATTTTGTTTTGTTTTAATGATATCGTTGGTATGTATTATAATGTTTCAAAGAAACAAAAGAAACATTATAATTGCTTTGTTATAAACGGGTTTGGTTTTTATATCCCTTATCTCCAGGGTATGAGTGAGACCATATCAAATAAGGGTTCCTAGTTGACTACGGAACCCTAAAAATCAACTGGCACATGAATTATTTTTTAATTATCTGTTTGTTTTTGTTTTCATTTTCTATACAAAATAATTCGATAAATCGATTATTTACGTAAAACACCCTTCTGTAAAATATGACAGCGTAAATAAGTAATATCAATCGTTTATTTGCAAACTGCTTTAGATTTAATCGATGACTAGCAACGTCACGAAAGTAAACATTTGTCATCGGGTGTAAATTTTTTTTACCTAAATTAATTATGATTGATGATATCTTCGAAACCATGCATTTTTGGACCACATATTCTAGGACTTTTAGTATTTTTATTTTTATATAGAATATAAACCTTGAGTTATGGGATATCAAAAACAACATATTGTATATAATATTGAATATTAAAATAGTAGATTTTATAATATTGAACATTCTGCCTCGACCCGATTTCGATTCCTAGGTTTTTGATTAATGGATTTTGGATTTTCCTATTCACTTTTTCTCTATAGCAACCTGGAATAGTACCGGGCTGGATCATAGTAAGCTCGCTTAATTAAAACGCAGCTAGTGAACTTATATCGTGAGTGCTATAGTTTTAATAATAATAATATTCCACAACAGCACACACCGCCGTCTAGCCCCAAGCTAAACGGAGCTTGTGTTATGGGTAGGTACTAGATAACTGATAAACATACATAAATATTTCTGAATACATACATATTATAGATATATATCACATAAACATTTGTCCTGGGTGGGAATCGAACCCACGACCTGTGGCATAGCAGTCAGGACCACTAACCACTAGACCAACAGACCAGTCAAAAATAGTGTATGTACATAGACGAATTCGAATGATTTTACTTGCCGAATTATTCTATAGATGGCCTGATTTGGTACGGAAGCCAGCCAAATCCATAATCCGTCCGTACCAAATTCAAGTGTGTGTTAACACTATTAACATCTCATCGTTGCAACTACTCAAAAATGACTACTTTTGTAAAATCTATTTTATTGTAAAGTAATTCCATTGCAGCTAACCGATTCATTTCACGTTCAATCGAAATCAAAATAAACAACAAAAACAAAGTAATCATAGTAGATATTAATATCACAATAATTGGCGAGTCATCGTAACTTGACAATAACTTGATATAACGTGCGCTTACAAAAGATTGGAGCAATCAGCGTTAAACTAAGTCAAGGAGCAGATAAATACAGATGGGAGATATCATTTGCATTTTAAAGTTCACTCACTAAAGAACATCTACTAGTGTTAACACACACACTCCAACTTGGTACGATGGTTTTGGTCCATCACACCTAGGCCGCGATCCGTCCGTACCAAAGTCGAGCGTGACTTTGCATAATTAGTATTAGATAGACAGATCTATTGTACCTACACCAAAAATAATTTTTGGCGCTCTTATCGCTAAAAACGATTTTTTACAGTCAACCTTTGATTTTACAGGGGAAGAGAAAGAAAAAAATCGCAGGTAGAGCAGCTGTACTTATTTACATGTTCGATCAAACTCCCGCCCAAAACCCGTCGTACCAAGTACAAAGTCGAGCAAGAGTTAACAATATACCTTAATATATTGTTAACACACGTATCTACGATGCGTCGGAGGGGGTGCATGCTTCAGCTGTTCCACACACGGCTTGTGGTTCACATCTTGCACGGGATCATACTGCAAAGCAAAGTATCTTAACTACTATTGTCTCGTTCCCAATCACGATCTACCCATGTACCATATTTTAGGTTAAATCCGTTCCATCGTTGAAACATAATTCCGACGTACGCCGAATATTCATCCTTACGTTGTTGAAACCTCTACGGTCCGGACTAAGCGTTTCGCCTCGTCGTTTTATATACCGCGTACGTCGATGGACTGCAACAGTTTGCCTGCTGCGGTCTTCCCGTCCGATTATAATTTGGGCGTCTTCAAGGCTAGAGTGAATGGGCCCTTAATAAACTAGTGCGCCTCACCATCAAAGATTGCATCGCTACTCACCATCAGGTGGGATCGCAGTCAAGCACTAGCTTATGTCAATTAAAAAAAAAAACATCCAAACATGTTTTTTTCATTAAACCTATAATTATTACTTTATTATATATTAAGTATAGGTTCGCGTTTGACCACTGTCTCACCTGAGGTAAGCGGTGATGTGGTGGACGGTGGAGCACACTTGCACAAAAATAACCTATTCAGTCTTGACTTACAAAGACCCCCACGCTGTAGCTATCAGGAAACACAAACTCCGGTATTGGCACCTCAAGGGCGATTGTGGCTTTTATATAGGTATAGGTAGAAAACTTATTCCCATCTGTTCCCTCACGAACTTGATCCATGTTGTTTTATGTGGAACGTAAAATGCTTATAATCACGGCCGGCGGCATCGCATTTATAGCAAATTCGTTAACCCCTTCTTTATGGTTCGCCAAACGACTGTTTTTATTATGTCGTACGTGGCGAAATTTGGGTTTTCGTGGGTAAGTTCTGACAGTTTACAGTGGTTTTAATTTTATTGTTCTTTGTAGGAAATAGATCTTTTGTTTAATTATTCTTGATATGCGCTGGGAATCGTACAGTAAGCCTGGTGTCTAAGTGTGTGGAGTCGAGGCGCCGGTAAAGGGGTACTAGGGTGGAAGGTTTAGCCGTTTCGAAGGAGTTTAATAGCAAACGCTGCAACTACAGATTTTTATAGGTATATTAGATAAATAAATTATTTTTCTTCTTAGATTGTGTCAAAAGCACTGGAACGGGGGTGATTCACAAAATATCCTTGAGACATTGCGCTAACCAGAATCGAGGGGATTATGGACTAATGTCCATAAACGCGCAGTAAAGTGAGAATGAGACCTTAGTATAGCCATAACTTTCTCATGTTTTAAATTTTTTCTGTATGGATAGGCTGGCGTTTGACCACAATCTCACAATGGTAAGCGATGATGTGGCCGACGATGGAACACGCTTGAATGTTATTTATTGATTGAGACTTCACTTAAATAATAACGAGACTTTCTCTATATATCGGATAAAGCCGGACAGAGTCAGACCTTTTAGTTGCGTGTCCGGCCGAATTAAGCGGAGTCCGACCTGTCCGGCTTTTTTTTATGGTGGAGAAAATCATCCAATGACAACCCCTGCTCTTGCGACCTATCTATCCGGCTTTTGTTAGGCTTTTTTGGTCATGTCTTCTACTCTATATTGTATCGCTAGCGTAAGCGGAGCGGACTAATAATTATAGCAGCCATATTTTTCGTTTTTTCATTAGAATAAAAAAAAATACAATTATTGTGGTCTAGAATAAAGTCAAGATTAACTTTAAAAGTGTCAGTCACTTTATTAAAATATCCGGCTAAATTGGCTGGTCTGTATTTTCGGTTCGAAAACCTGACCCGTGTGGGTAACCCCACACGGGTCGCGCTGAAAAGTGACAGAGACCTCAGTATACTCATAAGTCATAACCTTTTAGCATAATTGGACTTTGTATCATACTTGAGTTCTTGACAATCTTGACTTATGTTGTCCTGCCCGAATGCTGACAGAAAAAAAAATGAGAGCCCAATCGCAGCGCCATGTACCGGGTTTTCTTTTTAAATAAATATACAACATTTAAACCACCCAGTAATCAACACAAAATTTCATCCAAATCGGCCAAGCCATTTAGGATTAGTTAAGTGACAAACACACGTACAGAAGAATTATGTAATTATGCTTAAATTTATAAAGATATATGAATAATCTTATCACATGAAACAATAATATAGAATTACAGAGTAGAGAGTTACACAATGCAACAGTACATTAACTAAACTAACATTAAAATCCCTAGCACAACCCTCTACAATTCTCGTCGTCCCACAACGGAAATGAAACCCGCAACCGCTGACACTCATTAAAAATGTAAAACTTTCAACAGTTATCGGTTATTTTAATACTGGCAGCACTCAAATATAAATCACGATTTACAATTTCCGCTAGAGATAACCCAAGGCTATGGTTTTACGGTTTTTAGGTATCAAATTAATATTTATAATAGCTTATCGGTTTGTCAGCAAATCATACATTTGGAAATATCTTTATATTATATTTTTTTGTACGTGTGTTTGCCAAGCTAACTCTTCTTAAACGAGTATTGGGCAAAGCGGGAGGTGTACAGACTTTTACTAACTAAAAGCTCACTCTTATTCTTTCTTTGCCTTCGTTCCAGGGCCCCAGGTAACAATTTATCACTGCCTGTGGCCCCAGAAGGCTGGGCTCCTTCGGTTCATTGAAGTCTTCTTGAGACGCGTGTGGAACAGTATGAGCTGTCGGCAACTTGAGCTCGGTCCGGACAACCTGGTAGGTGCCATTTCAGTCGCGTTTTCATATTTTTCTGACGAATAGCCAGCTTTCGAATCATCATTAACGTCATCACAATTTTTTTTTCATGCTATAATTGTGCCCACAAATTGAAGTTTTTGTATAAGCTGAATTACTTTTTGGTGTACAATAAAGTCTATTCTATTCTATTCTTGTTCCGATTCATTTGGGGTCGGCGCAACACGTTTTTTTTTTCTATCATTCGGTTCTGTCATTCGTCACGCTATCACTTCCCCTTTCTTTCACGACAATATATGTCAAAACTACTAGTAGGTACATGTATTATAATGCAGGTTTTTTTTTTTTTAACCTACCTATAGATAGTAAAGCAGTGTATTCGAAAGTTAAAATACAATTTTATGTTCTGCGGTAAACGTTGATCATTATTTGGAGGAGTTTTCAAGAAAACAGGGTTAAAATTAGGCCGCTCTGATGGGTGCATGTCGTTCAAAAATATTTTTTGTATTCCAACTTAGACATATTCCTAACAGATCGTAGAGAATACATAGTAACACCTGTCCTGTTTAATTTTATAGATTTTACGTTACAAAACATGCTACAGTAATAGTTTTATTACGACAAACAAATAAAAAAAAAAGACGGGTTGCACTCCGGGAGTGCCGGCAGAAGTGAAAACTTGATTATTAACGTTGAAATATATATATATATATTGTAACGTAATGTGTACACAAAGGAATGTAACAGTTACATGAGAGGGTAAGGAGGAGTATGGGAGTGAGGAGTGTAGAGGAAGAGTGAGAGTAAGAAGAGTAAGTGTATAGTAAGAGGAGAGAAAGAGTGTTACGCGAGTGCTAGAGGGAGTGTAGTGAGTAAGTGCCTCCAGAGAGTAGCCCTGGCAAGGCACGTGTGGTGAGTAGTGAGAGGTTGAGTGAGGGAGGAAAGTATGGAGGGAGAAATAATATATATAGATATGAATCCTTGTGAGGTTATATTACAAATAAAAGCATATAAAAACAATAGGGATATAAAAAGATATAAAAAGTCAGCTCAAACGGCGTCACGGCGGAGCACAGCAGCTGGTGTAGGCGCAGCCCTCAGCCGTACGAAGGACGGCGAAGGCTACACAGCCGCAGGCAGCAACAGATAGTGGTAGTCACAGCCCTCCAGCGTAAGGGCCGGCAGAAGTAGAGAGGAGGCCCTCAGAGGCCAGGTCCAAATGTAGAACAGCCCTCTGCCGTGAGGGCCGGCAGAGGCAGAGAGGAGGTCCTCAGTTCCTTCTCTGAGGAGGTTTTCATGGTCCAAGGAGCTCAATCAGGAAAAACAGACATCAAGAGCTGAGCCAAGAAACTGTCACATGTAGCTGAACCAAGAAAAACTGACACCAGGAACTGAACATGTAGCTGCACTAAGAGTCTGACCGAAAACTGACTAAGAAACTCACAAACATGGTTTTTTATCAATTTTGACGGCTATGCTGGCTGTCAATTCATAATTTAAATTTGAAAACAGGTTTCAGCCAGCATTGCTGTTTCACAAGAAAGATATAAATTACAATTTAATTTTAAAGAATTATTTCAGATAAGAGAACATATAATTTGATAGCAAATTATATGTTTACAAAATAAATAATATTATGAGTAAAAGAATAAAACCTAAGACTATAAAAATACTCTTTGTTGATACCTAATCAAAACCATAGAAGAAAATAGTAGTGACATGACAGATGACAGTGATCAATGAAAATAAACAAACTAAATATATAAGAAATATTATAAAGAGATGTGATTATTGATAAGTAAAGTAAACGTAAGTATTAATAACATTACAATATTTATATATATCTATATATTTGAAACAGTAGGCCCAGGCATACATTTTCGCCGCGCCGTAGAGAGGGGATAGCTGTCTACTCTCCATCCGTCTTACGCTTTTTCGATCAGGTCACGTGTCCTGACGCGAGTTTAAGATTTTATACCCATTACAGAAAAAGTGCTCAACGCCGCTAAAGAAGTTTTCACTTCAAAAATTGCAAAGCAATATTGTCACTTCACAAGTTCATACTACATGAACAAAGGTGTTTGATTGTTTGGACCAGATTTGTACTGTCCTCTTTTCTCATTGCGAGTTATATTCTAATTCAAAAGTATTTCTTTTTACAATATACATTGAAATCTTTTTTTTAGCAATACCAGTAACTTGACTGTAAAAATAAATAAAATAAGCGAGCAAATCCAATTTATAAATTAAATCTAAAGCTTCTTCTTCTTCTTCTTCCTGTCCTTATCCCACATTACTTGAGGTCGGCGCAACACGTTTTTTTTCTTCCATTCTGTCCTGTCACCCGTCAAACTATCACTAACTCCCTTTTCTTTCATATCACTCCTCACACAATCCATCCATCTTTTCTTCGGTCTTCCTTTCCCTCTCCATCCATCTACATGTATACTCAGAACTCTTTTAGTAATATGCGCTTCCTTCATCCCTCCTCTTCACATGACCATACCAAGACAACCGATTACCTTTCAACTTTTCAGTTACGGGCGCCACTTTCAAACTTCCTCTAATATGCTCATTTCTTACTTTTTCCATTCTCGTCTCCGCATAAATCTAAAGTAAATTAAATCTAAAGCATCAATCAGAATTTAAAACTTCATAAAATCTTACGACAATGTCTAAAAAACATATTACTAATATTTTGTATGCAATAAAACGAAAGATATTAAAAGGACTATTAAGCGAAACGTTACCAAACTGAAATTAGTAAAGTTTTCGCATCATTTTTGCACCCCAGAACATAAAATTTTTGCACCCCTGAACGTTGGCACGTAATTCCAATGTTGATGGTGCATCCAACGTGATGTTATGATATGTTATTTTACGTGTCTCTAAATCAGGTTTAGTATGTAAGAAAAGCGGAGAAGTAGCGTAGTTTTAGACGGTAATATTTTCTGCATATATGAGATTCTGTAAATTGCGTTTTTAAAGGATTAATTTCTTTATGAAAACACATAAATACGTGATAAACATACAATCTTCATAGTTTTAGAATTGATTAGAAAACGGAGAATTTATAAGACCAGTGTTTGTAAAAATTTAAAAACTCAAGGCATCTTATTTCGAATGGAATTTCACATTGATTGTATTGCTAACGTACTGCTATGTTAAAGGAGCTCACCACTAATTTTAATTTTATTAATAATACTTAAAGGGCTTTTTAGAAAAGGTCTTGTTATTATTTTAATTAAACTCTCAATAAATAATATTTATAAACAGCAAAGTTATTAGCGTTTATTTACGAGATCCCGATGTCACTTAATTTATGGAATTATTGTACGGGCTATTGATTGAATGAATAAATGACGATCAAATTGGAAAAACACTGCGCATAGTACTCGTATTTTTTTGTAGGAATTGTTATGAATTATTGATTCTATTATGAATTAACCAATTATGACTCGTGGACAATTTTTGGGTTTCATTTTTTTTTTAGACTACAAAAATATGTTCAGTAACGGGTGCACATGGAGCCCCGTTTTTTTTTATACTAATTAAAAAATTGTGGTGAAGAGTCAAGTAAAGAAGTGTTGGCCGTGTGGAAATGGCCCCGACTTACGAGTCGCGGATTCAAACCCAGCCAGGAGCATTACTTTGTTAATTTATTTCATCACCACTGCTCTTAAAACGGTTAAGGAAAACATAATCAGGAAACCGGCACGTTCTTGAACCAAAAATTCGAAGACATGTGACACCAACCCGCACTGGGCCTGCGTGGTGGATTACGGCCCATACCCTCTCCTAGAGAGGAGGCCTGTGTCCTAGCATTGAGAACATTACAAGGCCGATTATGCTAGTTAAAAAAATAGGGGAGTATACTTCGGCTATGCACCCGGTTATGCGCACACAATCCCTCTCTGTGCTTGCACCCAAAAACTCATCCAATAACAAATGTGCGACCCTAAATTACACATTATCACGCGGAGCCGGTACAGTCGCCCGCATAAATTAATACTCACTGTTACTTCTGATTTACGAGCGTGACAAATCAATTTCGTGGCTGTACTGAAATAACAAACTATTGGTTGTATTGAGTTTTATTGTGATGGCTGCGTATCGTCTGTCTTCATAAATGTGACACTGGAAAAATTGTTATTTATTTATTTATTTATTCATTTATGTACATACAAACACTTAAAAATGAAATAGACAAATACAGATAAAAGAAAAAAAAAAAATTCATGCGGATTTTCTTTTTTCATTTTTCTTTTTCAAATACGTATTTTTTTTTTAATACTGTATTCCACTATTTCTTTAATGACTATACACGTAGCTGGTAGAGAAATCAGTACACTTATACCTATACTAGAGAAATTAAGAAGTGGTGATTGCACGACGTCATATACATAGGGGTAAGCGCCCTTTTTGTTGGGTGGGCCATCGAATAACTTCTTTTACTGTGAGTGGAGCAAAAAGCAGTGTCAGACTTTTATCGAGCGGCCAACCGTGTTCCTCTAGTTACCTTTTGTGTTTCAAGGGCCACGACGACTCTTTCAAGCAAATATTTGTTAGTTGTCTACAACGAAAAAACTATTTTCTACTAGCTAATAATATTTTCAGTTCTAGATCGTCACCATTAAAATTCAAGTTGTCAATTAAGCGTGTGTTATGATCACTAACCTCTCACTTAATTAGTTTAAGCTTTTATCAGTCAAAGTCACTGAAACTGTGTACAGTTCCAAATGACAGTCTTAAGTAACGCTCCCGCGAGACTAAAGATTATTAAACTGGTTACGGGCGGTTATAACCGGAGTGAACCGGTTTTATCCAGTTTATGATCTGATGGCGTGGCGAAATTGTTATTTTTATTTTCATTTTCTTTAGGATGTGAGCTAAAATTGGACGAGATGTCAAGATTAAACTTTTATGCGTTTATATAGCGAAAGGTCACGAATTATATTAGAATGTTATTTTCAAAAGGTCGTTAACAGGGAGGCATGATTATAATAATATACTTTGAACTTGAAAAGTATCTACTTTAATTCAAACACACATATGTCCTTTTCGCGTTAACATTAAAAAAGAAACCTTTTTTACACTGCCTGTTCAACCGATTTTAACTTCTATTTCGTAGGCATAAGGAAGGCATTAAAAGCAAAAATGTGGTTACAATACCAACTAGTTTACTGCAGCCGCCATTTGTAATGCCACCAACGTAATAAAAGTCAAAATCGATTGAACGGACAGTAATAAAAAGTTTTCTTAAATGTCTAATGTTATTTTGAACATGTTCTACATAAAAAAATATTATTATTATTTATTATGAGCCCATTGTGTCTCACTGCAGGGCAAAGGCCTCCATTCCATTATTCCGCTCTTCTCTGTCTTCAGCCACTTTCGGCAGTTGTCAGCAACAGCAGGGACCCAGCCGGGTCGAAGCCTACTGGGGCCAGGGTTATCCGAAAGGGCGCTCGAGCCCCGGAATGAAGGCTAGAAGGAACGGGGTGCGTATTTTAGTCAGTAATGTCTGACACTATCTCCCGCTCCGCCCAAGGGCGGGGGATGTCAAGGCATGATTTTTCCCACCATAAAAAAGCCACTTCTGGCCAATCCTTAAGGTAGGAGTCCAAATCGTCACGCCATCTCCTTCTGGGCCTACCACGTCGCCGGCTCCTGCTGTTCCTACATAAAAATGTGACACACTATTATTAAGGTTCTCATTAAAACTCAAATCAAATTTAATTTTAGAACGGTTGTATAATAAAAGAACAAAAGAAAGAGCAAATTATTTATACTATTAAACCAGATGATAGCCCAACTAACCCTTTTCTTTATAATCTACGCTATTACAGTACCCAATTGTTTAAACTGCCTACCAACAGAATAATTACCTACATGAACAGTGAACGACTTTTAACACAAAAGCCCGCAAAAATAAGGTGCTCATTACATTTTATTGTCAGGCAATACTTTCGAAGCAACGTAAAATTAACGTCAAGATAAAAACACGCGGAGAACTTGGCACCAAAAGTGGCAGGAACGTGCCGCTGCCGGAGGCCGGGGGTTACCAGTTGTTTACTTGCAGGGAAACTATAGGTTAAAAGAAATATAAAGCATTATTTTAGTTCATGCGAAACCTGAATATAGTTTGTTCAGAATCAGTAACTGAATCAATTCCAATAGTTTTTACACCATTTTATTTTTTTCCCAAAAATATTTAAAAAGGTCACAAGTTGGACACCACCGACTCTAAGTACAACACAGGTCACGGCAGGTCATAGCTGGTATTTGGCACCAGCGAACAGCTGGGCGCAAAACAACCCCTCAGTCGCCTGGATAGCCCGGTGACTATGTATTTTTTTTCTGACATAACAAGCTTACAACTTTGTGATTTTTCATGATAAAGTTATGAAATTTTGTACATAGATTATTTACATAAAAATACTGGATACGTGTTTCAGGTTTCGTATATGCTATAAAACTAATGTTGTATACAGCAGAATTCTTGATAATCAATGTGCTCCATTCTGTTGTGGCCAATCAAGGCGAAGATAGTGCGACGAGCTCGACATTTACTGAAATACTGTCTCACAGGGCCAGATCCAGGTCGTGGGAGCAGGGCCTTGAGTAGCAAAGATTAAATGCAGCCAATTGGATTCTGGTGATTCTTGGCTACTAGAAAAGTACTTTTATGATTTTTGTAATTAATGGGCGTATAAATAAAAAGAATACTGACGGAATTCCTTTTCAATTTTTGAGCGGTTTTGCTCTTCAGTACCAGTAATTTCTTTCGCTTCATCAAAAAATGGTATTATTTTGTAGACTTGTGTACACTTACGACATATTTATAAAAGATTTTATAAATTTCCTTACCCTACTCTGATATAAGAACACTGGAGGATTTGAATAAAAAATACAAAATTGAAATATTAAAAAGTTTTTTTATA
Organism: Mythimna albipuncta; assembly: GCA_929112965.1. Taxonomy (NCBI): domain Eukaryota; kingdom Metazoa; phylum Arthropoda; class Insecta; order Lepidoptera; family Noctuidae; genus Mythimna; species Mythimna albipuncta. Next base: position 32,926,497 of record OV815959.1, read on the forward strand.
ATTATTAAATATTACCTATTTACAATTAAAATAAATTAAAAGATCGTCGTTTACAATTCAATAATTCACCAAATAAATAGTTACACTATATCTCGATGCGAGACTGGAACTTGCGACCTAGCTTAAACTCATAATCATATCAAACACACAAATAACAATAAGACATAAAATACAGTCATATCCAATAGAAAAAGTAAGGTTCAAGCACAAAATAGATAGGTACAGAAGACAATCTCATGTATGTACTTCATTTTTAGGGTTCCGTAGTCATCTAGGAACCCTTATAGTTTCGCCATGTCTGTCTGTCTGTCCGTCTGTCTGTCCGTCCTCGCTTAATCTCTGTGACCGTTAGCACTAGAAAGCTGAAATTTGGTACCAATATGTATATAAATCACGCTGACAAAGTGGTAAAATAAAAATTGGAAAAAAATGTTTTATTAGGGTAGCCCCCCTATATGTAAAGTGGGAGGTGATTTTTTTTTAATTTCAACCCTTAACGTGTGATATATCGTTGGGTAAGTATTTAAAAATTAATAGGGGTTTACTAAAATCATTTTTTGATAATGTCAATAATTTCGGAAATAATCGCTCCAAAAGTAAAAAACAATGTGCCCCCCCCCCCTCTAACTTTTGAACCATAAGTTAAGAAAATATGAAAAAAATCTGAAAAGTAGAACTTTATAAGGACTTTCTAGGAAAATTATTTTGAACTTGATGGAAAGAACAGTTTTTGTACAAAAAAGACAAAAGGGTTCTACAAAATAATTTCTGGACTAAGTTTATATAAGTGTAGGTATGTGCAAGCATTTTTTTAACCACATAAGTGGGCACACTTATTTTGATGGACGGGAAACTACGGAACCCTACACTGAGTGTGGCCCGACATGCTCTTGGCCGGTTTTTTTTTATACCTACGCTCGGTGGAAGCACACTAATGAGCGTTTGAGCCGGAACTGTTTGACGAGCGGGCCGAGGTGCTCCGAGATATCGTGTCCGTGAGCGGTGTCTATGTGTGCGTTGCTTGAGCGCGCTTTTTATGTAGATTGACTTCTGTACCTATCTATTTTTTTGTTCAAGCTTGAACTAAAGTTACTCATGTAGGCACTCATTCTGTAACGAAACAGAAAAGATTTTACATCGGAATATACGATGGCCTTGGTGCATATGACGCTGGCTTCGAATACGGGTTATATGGTTTTCCGCTACCCCTCCTATAAGGCCCTGGAGGGCCGTACTCCTCATGATGGTGGTCATGATGTCCGTGGTACTCCGGCTTCTCCTTGATGTAGCTGAGGAACCAGCCGAAGATGTAGCCGGCTTTGTGAAGGAGCAGCCAGAAGGCGAACGCATAGATCAGCTTGAGGATGAAGATCTTCTTGATGACCAGGTCTACGAAGTATACTGGAAAGAGAAGAGATGGATTCGTTAAATTATTCATTATCAACATCATCATCATCATCAGCCTTTTCAATGATCCCACTGCTGGGAGTTAAGCCTCCTCTCTAGGAGAGAGAGAATGGGCCGTAATCCACCAGGCGGGCCCAGTACGGGTTGGTGAATGTCACATGTCTTAGAATTTTTGGTTCTGGGCTAGGTCATGCCGGTTTCCTCATCATGTTTTTCTAAATGATAAAAAACATTTAAATAAACATGTAATTAAGAAAAAGTGTAAGTTTCTTTTCTTTTTTCCCTTACTACAACTGTCCCTCTGCAGGACAAAGGCATCCTCCAAGTTTTACATATTCTAATTCCTTCTTAATAAACAGCAATATAGACTTAACATTTTTAGTTTGGCACTGTACCAAGATGACTTTAAATTTAACTCTTTTTCAGGGAGTAGTACTCGCAAATAAACGCATCAGATTTTATACATCCTCGCACACCATAATAATATAGATATTTTACCATGGCGTTAACTTCTGCCGGCTGCTTCACATTTCCAAGACATAATTTACCCCATCTAGATCTGTTATGTTGTTTGAACATGAAAAAGCGATAAACGTACATAATTATCATACAAACTATAGCCTTTATACTATTAGTCAAAATATTATCACAGTAATAATACGCCTCGTTTATGGAGAAAGGTAGCATGATGACAAACCTCAAATGCTCTTTTTCTATCCGCACAGTTCATATATTGTATACTTTTATTCTGCCTCCCATAGTTCATGCTCGCCACCATACCGTGAACTCGTGTAATTGACATAAATCAAGTAAAAAGGCGACGGACCGCTAGAATAAAGCCTCTACGTCCTAACAAATAGAAAATATAAAAAGACTCGCATAGTTTTCTATTGTACTCGTAAGTATCTTGATATTCATACTAAGCCGAAAACGAACCCCGGGCTTTTGGCCGTTACAATAAAGTGGACTTAGCAAAGTAATTGCTCGGCCCGACCATGCGTGACTCGTGAAGAAGAATTCAATATACCAATCTTATTTATTTTATTAATATCAACAAGATAGCGGATAAACCTTGTTTATAACGATATCTGTTCATGTTAATATTGTATATATTCTGCAATTACAGAGAAAAAAGATGGAAGATTATGGCGTTAGATTTTTTCAGAAGCAGGTTTTTTTATATATATATGAGGTTCCGTACTCGCGGCGGAGAGCTCTCGCGCCAGGCCTTGGTTGAGGCCATGGTCCGGAGCGAGGAGGAGTGGCAGGCGGTCGCCGACTTCTGCGAAGCAGCAATGCTCGCAAAGGAGGAGGCCGACCGCATCAGGGAACGGCGTTCTCGCCGCCGCCGCTGGGATTCCGATCTCGATTTCCGGCCACCGTAGGCGCGGGCTTGCGGACAGTGAGCAATGGGTAGCTTGTTGTCCGGCCGTCCGGTAACTGTCCGGACCAAGCCCAAGTCGTCGACGGCGCGCACTGTTCCCGCGCGCCTCAAGGAGTTGTCAGCAACAGCAGGGACCCTGCCGGGTCGAAGCCTACTGGGGCCAGGGTTATCCGAAAGGGAACTCGAACCCCGGTATGAAGGCTAGAAGGAACAGGGTGGGCTTTTAGTCAGTAAGAGTCTGACACTATCTCCCGCTCCGCCCAAGAGCGGGGATTGTCATTGGATGATTTTTCCCACCATAAAAAAAGGGTTCCGTACTCAAAGGGTAAAAATGGACCCTATTACTAAGACTTCGCTGTCTGTCCGTCCGTCTGTCTCTCGCAAGGCTGTATGTCAAGTACTACAATAGCTAGACAGTTGAAATTTTCACAAATTATACATTTCTGTTGCCGCTATGACAGCAAATACTAAAAACAAAATTAATATTTAAGGGGTTCCCACACAACAAACGCGATGTTTTTACCCTTCGTGCGCGAGTCCAACTAGTCCTTGGTCAGTTTTTGTAGGTTTTATAGCTCTTTTTTGCCAAATTGAGACAAAAAATATCAAAAATATAACTTTATTATTAAAAGCAGTGTTGTATACAGCAATATTTTTTAATATTTTATCCGACAATCTAAGCCTTTTTATTGAGATTAAAAAATGATCAAATAACTTCTCCCGCTCTGGTAGGGCGGCAGTGTCAGACTTCTACTGACCAAAGCCCACCCTTGTCCAATGGGTTGTCCGAAAGGGGACCCCGGGGTTCTGAAACGTAAGACAAAGAAACAACAACAGCAACGCAAGGCATAGGAGTGAATTTTAGTCCCTAAAAGTCTGTTCTTCCACTCCAGTCTAAAGTTAAAGAAGTGAAGAAGTCACTGGATGATTTAGCACTTAAAAAAAACATCTTCCTTCAGGTGTTTTTTTAACTGATATAAACTAGAGCTTGACTGCGATCCTACCTAATGGTAAGCAAGACTTTGCGTTTAAAGTCATGTAACTTTTTCTAGAAATCCAGCAACACAAAAACCAAAAATGAAATCTGTTCAACACGAATAAGGCTGCCCGCCTACGTCAGGCTTTTTGAACGACAGATAATCGAGCCGATTTTTATGGTGGGAAAAATCATGCATTGACATCCCCCGCCCTTGGGCGGAGCGGGAGATAGTGTCAGACTCTTACTGACTAAAAGACCCACCCCGTTCCTTCTAGCCTTCATACCGCGTTGCATTATTGCTATTAGTGTGTTATATTTTTCTCCTATAAAAAATCGGTCACCGATATCGGACGTGGGTGGACAGCCTAAATTCTATCTTCAAATCAAATCAAAACCTCAAACATCTCTAATACTAAAACGGTAAAGTGGCAAATAGCCTCACTCTATAGTTATGAGCCGACTGTGCAAATAAAGTGGTATTCGATAATCGCTTTTCAATGGCCGTGCACATTTGAATTTATTGAACATCATCCATTTGCGATTCAATCATAAAATATCTTTGTTCCAACTGCATATTTTTATTTGAGTGATGTTAACATAAATCAATTTGTGAAATCACAACGAATTGTCCAGAATTTGTTGGAACTTTAAAATCAATTTGAATGAACCTTTTAACCAAATTTGATTGAAACTATGCGATGATTACATTTCTTGCAGATTTCAATAAATTATTGACTTCTAATTCAACTGAATTTCTTTTTGGTATCTTGTTCCGAGATATCTTCGCCGTTAGTGGATTTCGATAGGTAAACATTTTTTTAGGGATTTATTATTTTTTGGGGGATAAGACACCATCATTTAATTTAGTAAAGATCTCCTAATCTTCAGAGATAGACCATGAAACTCTTCATTATATGATAGCAAATTCAGAATTGCTTCAATTATACATATGTCTATCTATTGTTAGTACTATTTCATAACGCGTAGTACGACAGCGGTATTGATGGGTTCATCATCATTATTTCAGCCGAAAGACGTCCACGGCAGTTAGTCATAGACCTCCCCTAAGTGTCACCTCAACGACCGGTTCTGTACGTCTTGCATCCATCGGGTTGTCGGGTTGGTGGGTTATGCTATTATGTAAACCCGGGTATACCCTCATTCCACCAATTGTATTCAAGTTCCATGTTATTGAACTTATCAATTCGGCAATCATTTTTTTTATTTGCTTCGGTCTTTACGACTATTTTTATGATAATTTAAGTTATACCACCATGGTAATCTAATTACTTGTCAACATTTTTATACGGGAAATCTATCGCGATTGATATATCTTTGGATTTATGCCTATCCCAAAGTAATGTATAGGTTCCAGGGACTTTATAAGGCAACGCTGAGTAATATTTCCTAGAAAAGGTTAAACCAATGTTATGTGAAGCACTATTTAATTATAGTATTCATAAATTCAGCATAAACACTAGAAATATTTTCCTAGACAATTTCTTTATATCTATCATAGATTTCATGGAAAACTTACTAAATAGTCCAATTTTCTTTTTCTTCCCCCTCTCTTCGACGGCATCTTCCAGCCCCTCGCACAGCACCACATATAAGAACACTAGCAACACTGTCAGCTGACGCATTTTTACTGGCAACACCAAATTTCGCAAATGTCAAAATATATATTTTTAAATATCGATTTTATTGTCTGCATGCACCATGAATAGATCGAGTAATGGTAAAATATCATACACACAGTAAATTTTTAGCCTCTCGATTCGCGCACGAGTGCTAATTGAAGGAAAGCCGTATGTTTGTTCAGTTATCACTTTCTCAGGAACTGCTAAACTGTAAATAATGAAGTTACGCCGAACTTGACAATATTGAAAATAATTTTCACAAAGTTAGATGGTTGTTACGTAAATATTTCCTAAGATTTCATGACTTTTATTATGGTCATAGAATTTTTATGTAAGGTAATGTAATAAAAGAAAGTGTTCGTCGGTTTTCATTGACTAACTTCGTAACTGTTGAGTAAATGTTAGTTGAATTACACTGTGTATTGTTGTACCATTACCTTAGGAAAACGGCGGCGCTGACTCGTTGATAAACACTTAATAGCTATGCTATCAATCTAGCGACTTTTTTTAATTTTTTAATAAGTGTACAACATCTGATATTCACCAACTCGCACTGGGGCCGCGTGGTGGATGACGGCCCCTTTCCTCTTCTATAGAGGAGGCCTGAAACCCAACAGTAGGAACCTTAAAAAAAGTCTGATGATGATGACGGTGATGATGTAAACCTACCAGACGTTTTTGTAAACACTTTTGTATTCACTTTTCGATAATTACTTACAAACTTTAAGTTTCACCATAATACCAACTTAGCCATAGCTAAGTTTCACCATAATAAATCCATGTGCATGGTAGCAGAAATGATGAAAATTTTAGACAGTTCTGTAGTGTGCTCGCTGACTCGGATCACATCTGATGATAAGCAACAGATGATGCTGAAATATAAACTTAAGGATCAATCATTATCTGGAATTTTGTACAGACTTCTTACGCATTGAATAATAAGAAACTGGTATACTGCTGTTTACTGATTGAGCTGTTACTGATTGAGCTGTTACTGATTGAGCTGTTACTGATTGAGATGTTACTGATTGAGCTGTTACTGATTGAGCTGTTATTGATAGAGCTGTTTCTAATAGAATAGTTTCTAACAGGGCTCGTACTGTTTTGAAACATTCATTTAGCGAGTTTTAAATCCAGCTCAGTGTGTAATATTAAATATTATTTTCTACTCTGGGAGGATCTCTGAATAGGGTAGTGTGCACGGTCAAAATAATTACATTTAATTTGTCCGTATTTTAAATTATAATAAAACATTTTTTTCTTTTTTCGATTAAATAAAAATTAACAAAGTTATAGCCCGTTAAAGTTACGTGTGGCGTCACCCAGTGCGAAAAAATGCAGCACGGCGTGACGTCACACGTAACTTAATGGGCTATATTTTTGTAATTTTTGGTTTAATTTACAAATAAAAAAATACGTGTCCCTTATTTTTGAAGAATCTAAAAGACGGACTAATTTCATTTTTTTACGGCCACTATTTGCTAAAGGCACTAACAATTTTCAATGCTGATCCAAAATATATCTTTTCACTCTTGTTTTACCAAAACTCTTCCTTCATAAATGTAGCATCCGGTTATATGTATAGCTTTTTTTGCAACTACAAGTATATAGGGCAGTACTAACAATATATATACGACTGTACGTGTATTCCGCTGAGAGTATATGTACATAGTATGTACTCATACGGGCTCGCAATTGATTAACTAGAAGTATTTAATCTTCCTCTCTGATGAAGGTATGTCCCAAGAGCACTGTATATTATTAGACTTTCCTTCTTTTCTGTAACTGTATTAATACCTTATTGCGTTAATTTTTGTGCGATACAATATTAATACGTCTGGTCATTGCAAATTGGTTGATTTCATACGTCGGGTAAGGAGAGAATGAGAGATATATTCAAAATTCAAAAGTTTTTATTTCACATAGGGCTACATGGGCACTTATAAAACGTCAGAAACTACTGCACGGTTCCAAACTGTCGTTACCTATGGAGAAGAACCAGAAAGAAACTCCAATGGTTACTCTTTTTAAAAAAATGGTTTGAAGTATCACCAGCCTTTTTAATGTTCCTACTGTTGGGACTCAGGCCTCCTCTATAGGAGAGGGAATGGGCCATAATTCACCACGCGGTCTCAGTGCGGGTTGGTGAATCTCGCATGTCTTCAAATGGACATGCCGGTTTCCCCACGATGTTTTCCTTCAACGTAGTAAAACGTACGTAATACGACGTACAGCGAGTATCCATCCTTACGTTGTTGAAACCTCTACGGTCCGGACTAAGCGATTCACCTCATCGTAAATACTGCGTACATTGCAGAATTTGCCTGCTGCTGTCATCCCGTCCAATTATAATTATAAAAATAATAATTTTCCACAACTATGACACAACGCCGTCTAGTCCAAGCTAAGCAAAGCTTGTGTTATGAGTACTAGACAACTGATTAACATACTTATATATTTCTAAATGTATATCTACATATTATAGATAAATTACACCCAGATACAGAACAAACGATCATGCTCATCACATAAACATTTGTCCTGGGTGGGAATCAAACCCTCGACCTGCGGTATAGCAGTCAAGGCCACTAACCACTAAACCAACAGGCCAGTCAATAATTTGAGTGTCTTCAAGGCTAGAGTGAAAAGGCTCTTATAAACTAGTGCGCTTCACCACCAAAGATTGCATCACTGTTTACCATCAGGTGGGATCGCAGTCCAACACTAGGTTATATCAATAAAAAAGTAGATAAAGGTTACAAAAGTAAAACCCAGCACTATGTGTTATAAAACATTAAATAAAACCCAGCAATATATCTGAAACTCTAAATTCCCTAAATTGAATACCGAACATCGACATATTTCGTAGCAAATGTTGTCGACACCGATATCAATTGATAGAGTGGTGCAAATAGAGCGGATCCCAGTCGCTGTCGATAAATATTGCGGATCGCTAGGGATGGGTCGACGCATAAATAGGGTACGCCCAGGAATAACTGAACTATCAGTTGCTCGGATATAAGTAAATATTTTTTATGGAGTTTTAACTTTATGAATGATTAAGGCTATTGAGATAGGAAACGTAATCGATGAAGATTTATAATCTAACTAGCTTTTGCCAGCGACTTCGACCACGTAGAAGTCGAAAATGGTTCTAGTTATTTTTCTGGTGGGTAACAATCATCTAGATGACATACCCTGCCCCTCGAGCGGAGCGGGAGAAAATGTCAGATTCTTACTGACTAAAAAATCCACCCCGTTCCTTCGTTGCCTTTCATACCGAACCGAGCCTCCGTTTCGAAAACAGACTCTTAGCCCTAGTAGGCTTCGACCCTGCTGGGCCCCTTCTGTAGCTGACAAATCCTTGAGGCGCGTGGAAACAATACGCGTCGTCGACGACTTGGGATCGGTTCGGACGGTTACCAGATGGCACCGAGCTACCCATTGCTTGCCGTCCGCAAGGCCGCGCCTACGGTAGCCGAAAATCGTGATCGGAATCCCGGCAGCGCGGCGGCTGGGGCGAGAGCGCCATTGTCTGATGCAGTCGGCCTCCTCCTTTGAAAATGGTTCTAGTAAGGGTTTCGACGGCCTCCAACAAGGTGGACCGATGACCTGGTCAGGGTCGCGGGAACCCGATGGATGCGTGACGCACAGGACCGGTCGTTGTGGCGACGCTTGGGGGAGGCCTATGTCCAACAGTGGACGTCTTTCGGCTGATATGATGATGATGATGAAGGGTTTCAATTGGTTATTTGAATTTCAATAAAATACGTAACTCGTTTTCCATCAATTCTGTTAAAAAATGTTTATGCAAAGTTTCAAGTAGATTGAATCTAGGAATCACGTTGTCCCATACAAACTTTGCCCGACTTTTTCACTCCTTTAGGGATAGGAATTCGAAAAATCCTTTCTTATCGGATGCTTGCATCATACAAAGAACATACCTTTCAAGTTTCAAGTCTTCATGATCAGCGGTTTAGACTACACGTTGATTCTTCAGTCAGCCATTCAGGACAAAGCATTTTATAAGTATAGAATTGGTGAGTAATTTTCTTTAGTAATCTACTTTTCAGGAAATGAGGTAGATAACGAAGGAAGGCAGATCAAAAACATGAAAAAAAAGATTTTCAATGAATACAAACTCACCTTCTAGGTAGACATTATTTCAGCAAGTATGTTTTAAAAGGAATGCAATGGGCTACTGAAGGAATACAGATGGGTTTTAGTTAGTATACGTCTGACGCTGAGAAGTAACTTGATTATTTCCCACCCTCAAAAGTAAATGTTAATATTAGTGAGAAGGAAAAGTCTTAAGATAGAACTACATTATACCGAAGCACACGCCTAACAGGCCTGGACGACCGCGATGTCGCGTGGCGTGGATCAAGTGTAGCTCTACAAGTCTAGTTTCCATATAAAATGTATGGAGACCGACGCGCCCAGTAGCCTGATTCACGTAAAATCAAACAAGCCAAATATCGTTGAAGTTTTATAGTCGTTCGATCGAAGCCCTATCCAAAAGCGATATTCCCGTGTTCCTTAATTGGGATTGGATAGAACGACAACTCAACTGACTCGAAACTAAACGATCTATCGACGACTTATTTCCAGTTACATTAATAAATATTGTACCGGGATAATGTAAGACATTTTTTTTTAATCGCCTCTTCGATTAAACGACTTTAAAATCGGTGTCGTTCAAACTCGATTGATGGATGTGAATACGGAAATGGTCTAAACGACTGAATCGCTACGATATCGTTACGGTTCTTCGGGCTACAGATCAGGGGGCGTGTATGTCACGTGTGAGCAGTGTAGTTCCACCTTTATTCGTACGATTATTTTTCATGGTCATGAATCTACTAAACTTCACACGGGACACCACATTACAACAACATAATACTAACTAAAAATACGCCACATGATATGGCAAGATAATTTTACGCATGTATAAAGTGTCTGTAGGTCCAGTAAGACTGGTGTATCACCTGAGTAAGGGTCGGAAACCGTAATCGTTCATTTTTAGGAGCCCGCGATTATCCCACGATCGTAAACCTAGGGTTGAATCACTGCGAATTTAGAGACTCTAAGACAAGTAGGTACACTATAGCGAAGCTCAACTAGTCTACTACGACTTTATTTTATATTTAGTCATCGCTGCCGCCGTTCGCCTCGCGGACACGGCGGAGCTCTGCACAGGCGAGGCACACGTCACTGCTCAGTAACTTGGGCCTTAAAGTGTTAATTCAGTTCTCTGTACTTTCGTGTGCATAAAGAATTAAATAAATAAATAAAGATACGACGCGGCGACGTGAGAAATATTCCTCCAAATTGCCAACCCTGCCCCTCGGTACAGTCGCGGACGGAAGTCATGCAAATTATTCAGTTATTACAGCGATACGTTATGTGCTACACTTTTGTGCGCGAGTGTAATAGTGACATACTGGCGCCTTGTGTGCGCTATTTATTATGTGCGCGACAAATATTATTATGAGCTTGAAGTAAATGGATGTAAATGGTGTTGATGAAGCGGGAAAGAGGATTTGTGTGTAGGCACATTTTTGTGCTCCCTCTGTGCATAGACACAAAGTTATCATATAACTATGAGTACATCACACCTGTTTTATACAAAATTGTATGCAGAAGTGCAAGTTGCTCTACCTAAACCATAATCTTTACACCTATAACAATTGAAGCAATTTTGGGGTTACGTCTACATCTTGAGATTGTTCGAGAGAGTCACTGCGAAATGTAATGGCCAACTAGAAGAACACAGGTGGTTGGACTTTAATCAGTGAAAGTCTGATACTTCCGCTCACTTCATCTAGCTTGGGAAAGCTTAATTACGTGATGATTTTTCATCTTAAAAAGGGCAGTCGCATTAACTAAATTGGGGTACATTTCCGGACTCAATTATGACTGAAAAATCCCAATCGAAAAAATCCAATGAAGTAGCTAGTCCAGAATAAAAAACTAAAAGAAAGAAAGAAAATCATTTTATTTACGGAAAATAACTTAATCTTAGAACTAAGCTAGTCCACACACAAACTAAACATTCTATAGGGGAAAATATGCGCCATGTCCGTGAAAAACGACAGGATGCTCAGCATAATGCTGTGTCCTCACGCATAGTACGATGAGTCCACAGCACTGATTTTCAACATGGGCTGGTGAACTACGTCTGTAACCTTGGTTATCCGTAGGAGAACCTAGGTTACAGACACAGCCCAAAGAATCGCCAAATTTAAGTGGCAGTGGCAGATGGTCGATGGAGACGAAAGGTTCTGGAATAGCGACCACGTACCGGAAGACACAGCGGTGGATGGCCTCCCACAAGGTGGACCGATGACCTGGTGAGGGTCGTGGGAATCCGATGGATGCGAGACGCACAGGACCGGTCATTATGGCGACACTTGGGGGAGGCCTATGCCCAACAGTGGACGTCTTTTGGCTGAAATGATGATAATGACTTTTTTTCTATTCAATGGTCTCTCAAATATTCTCATACAACACCCACAAAAGACTTATACCTACAGTCATTCGACTAACGAATTACATACATAATCCGCAATTATTAATAGAAATACTAAATCAATTTCACCGGGCATGGTCCCGATAACTCGGGCCATACATCTCGCAAACAGTCCGTACTTCATTACGGGCTTACAATATGAAACAAATCGGGCTATTATTACAACAAAATGGCCACCACAGGGCTGCTTCATAAAGTATGACATTACGCGACTGAGATCCGATAACGTTAGCAACGTCCTTTGGGCTGTGGTTGTCAAAGATGTTTGTACAGTTTTTTTTTTTTTTTTTCGATGGGAATAATCATCTTATGACAACCCCCGCTCTTGGGCGGAGCGGGAGATAGTGTGAGACTCTTACTGACTAAAAAACCCATCCCGTTCATTCAAGCCTTCATATCGGAGCTCGAGCGCCCTTTCGGATAACCCTGGCCCCAGTAGGCTTCGACCCGGCTGGGCCCCTGCTGTTGCTGACAACTCCTTGAGGATGTTTGTACAGTTGCTATAACGGATCTTAAACGGTTGCGCAGAAGTCAAATATTCGATCTCTTTAGTGTTGCAAAGTGAGACGCGGGGGCGGGGACTGTCACTAATTGGCTCGCCGCGCCATCGCGTCATAGACGTCACTCTTCATTCGTTCCCTGCGTTGCTGCATGTATCTAACAACAAAGACGATTGGCTCGCCAATGTATGGAATGCGCAAAGCGTTCCCCACTCTGACGCCGAGCGCTCAAGATCCGTTTTGGCAACTGTAGATTAGCACCTAAAAATGTAGTTAGAACATAAAAAGAGCAATAGTGGCCTAGTGGTACCGGCCCCGACTTACGAGTCGTTGATTCGAACCCAGCAAAGTGCTTTACTTTGTGTAATTTATTTCCTCACCACTGCTCTCAAAACGGTGAAGGCTAACATCGTAAAGAAACCGGCATGTCCTAGAATAAAAAAATCGAAGATATGTGACATCTCGCACTGGGTCCTATGGTTACGGTCCATTCGCTCTCCAAGAGAGGAGGCCTTTTTTTTATGCTGTGATAAAATCATCCAATGACATCCCCCACTCTTGAGCGGAGCGGGAGATAGTGTCAGACTCTTACTGACTAAAAGACCCACCTCGTTCCTTCTAGCCTTCGTACCGGGGCTCGAGTGCCCTTACGGATAACCCTGGCCCCAGTAGGCTTCGACCCGGCTGGGTCCCTGCTGTTGCTGACAACTCCTTGAGGCGCGCGGGAACAGTGCGCGCCGTCGACGACTTGGGCTTGGTCCGGACAGTTAGGCCTGACTCCGAGCATTGGGAACATTAAAAAGTTGATTATTCTATGTTTATGCTACTGATCAATAATTTAAAACATGATATTCGGATGTGCTATTGCTCAACGTTTTGTTACAACAGCATGAGCTCCAAACTGATGCTCCAAGATAGGCATCGTTTGCGTCAATGAGGGCATGAATAAGGTGTCATTCACTTCAGCAGTCCAGTTATTTAGGGAAGTCAAGTCTGTTAAATCGCAATCAAGCACTAGTTTATATCAAATTAAAAAAAAAAAACCTGGAAATCTCCAATGTAGTCTCGACAGTCTAGGCAAATGAAAAAGATTTTTATTTGCGTGGGAAAAAAAAAATCCCAAATGATTTCTCTGAGAGGGAGAAGAGAAGAGATTGAGAGTCAGACTTTTACTGGCTAAAACGCACCTATGTTCCATCTGTAGCCCTTTGCGTTCTGCGGTAACATCGTTCGACAATCCCACAGCCCTGGCTGGCATTCGATCCTAATTAAGACACCTTTTTGAGACATGCTTGGAACAGGACGCGGCAGGACTCTAGGCCTGGTTCGTATCGGACGGCAGGTTATCCAATAACTACTGTCTGCGAACTCGTGCCAATAGTGGCTAAGAGTCGCCCTGCTCCTCCTTTTCATTCTCTCTCACTCTGTAAGATGGCCTGGACTGGGGCCTGGGGTAAGAGGACGCCCTTGCAGATTGCCTTTACCAAGTACACGGTGGTACTCCGCCCATATGTGGGCTGACCTCCACTGTATGCTCCACCGTGTCCTCCTCCACCGTGATCTACACCCATGCGTTTCTTCCCGCCGAATCCGAGACAAGATCTATCCAAAACGACGTCTCTCTAACCACACCTCGAAGAGGAGACTTATCGCTGCAATTACAGCATATCCGACCTTCAGCAAACTGGTCTATTAATACATCTGTCAACGCCATCATTATTTAATATATCCCCGTCCTATCAGCAACTAATAGTCATAAACTCTGACCGCCCCGGGCTGCATAGAGCACTTTGGCAATCTCAGCACCGACCAATTAATTGTTGTATCGGTTTTATGACCAGGCCTAATCCTGGCGGCCCGGCCATCGGCACAATCATTACACGAGAACGGGGGATTATGGCTTAATGAGCCACTTTGAGAACCGCTGGAGGGACAAAAATAGGTTAGGATGGAAATAAAATCTGTTGTTTTGTTTCGGTGTCGTATTGGCGAAAGTTTATGTGGGTACGAGGAAATTTGTTGAAGGTTTTCTTCTTTATAGTTCCCAGTACCAGCCATTCATATTCTTATCTCAACGCTTAAGTTAAGCTTGGTGTTTAGTAGCTTTAACAATATTTAGAAATCTGTACAAATAAATATTTAAGTCAAATTGCGTAAACTCATCGTGATCATGTGTATCCTACCCATCCTAACCTACGGTGCTCAGACCTGGTCTCTCACCGAACTACAAAAGTTTCGCATTGGGGTTTGCCAGAGAGCTATGGAGTGCAGCATTCTGGGTGTGAAAAGAACAGACCGAATAAGGAACGACACGCTGGGCTCCATAACGGGTATCATAGACGTGGGCAAAAAGGCTGCCAGGCTCAAATGGGACTGGGCGGGTCATGTTAGTCGCATGCACAGGGATCGCTGGGCGAGCGTCGCCACACAGTGGGTCTCTACTGAAGGAAAATGCTGTCGAGGCCGGCCTTGAAAGAGGTGGCGGGATGACTTGCATGAGAGTTTGGAGGGACTTCGGAGAGGCCACTGCTCAGCGGTGGGACAGCAATGGCTTGTATTAAAAAAAAGTCAAATTGAGTTTACTAAATACTTATAATAAGTCTATCGATCTATCTATTTATCTGTCTGCCTGTTTGTTCCGGCTAATTTCCTAAACAGCTGGACTTATTTTAACAGGACTCTCACTGATCTGGATGCCTGAAAACACACATTTTTCTTTGACATTTCTTTCACATTCAAACTGTGTCAGAAATATCTGTCAAACTAATCCCTAGGTGTCGATGACGTCCAATTGAAACTAGGACATTGATATCGGGGCAATATCTTTGCTTTAGCTGGAGCTTTGATAAAAGTAATAAGTTTCCATATTTATTCATACCTGCCATCGCTGCAATTTTCACTAGGTAAGCTATCTTCCGTTTGATTGGGGGAGGGACTCGCAGTTCCCCTCAGTGCAGCAGGTACATTCGAATATAGCGAAGTATTAAATGGGAACCAGCAAGATAAATGGTATAAAGAATTTGTTTGTGAATGCAAATCGAATCGAGCAAGCATATCTGACTCGAAAAATAAAGGAGGTTCTCATTGCGACGTATTTTTTTTTAAACTTCATCTTTTATGAACCAATTTGAAAAATTCTTATTTTATTTGAAAGAATAAAAGACTTCCAGATTGGTTCCATTTTTATGAAAATTCCGTTCTGATGATAGAATAATGAGAAACGTGGGAAGTATATTAACCGTTGCATTCAGAAAGTACCACTAGATAAAAATAACTAATTAAAAAGACCACAGATGACCAATGGAACTTCACAAAATCACAAATATCTTCGGCTGTGACAAAAAAATGTGCTGAAAATGGTTCGAGTTTTGATGGTGAATTCAAAAAGTAGTTACGGGAACTCTGTAACAAACCGTCTATGTTCATCCGGTTCGACTTATTCGAATTGTGATGAGACTATACATATACAGGTTTTAAATGTGTATATTCAACGCGTACCTTTTCACAGAACTACACACCATTTGCGATTACACATATATATATATACAGGGTACAGGGTACCACAACTAAAAAGTGTAAAATATTTTTTTATACCACTAATACTAATTTGAGAAGTCGATATTTCTGGTTCTGTTTCTTTGTTGTCGTTCACTTAAAACGAAGCCGGTTGTAGTTTTTGTAAAATTTTTTCTCAAGCATAACTTACTGAAGATGCTTTGAAATTTATTTTAAATTTTAAATATTCTGTTTCACGAAGTAATAGACGAATATGTAAATGGAATGAAATAAATGTAAATTACATACATAAGACACCCAGACTTGGAACAACTGTCTATAGGCGGTACAAATATCCGTCAAATACCTAAGTTTTGTACCTAAGACACATTGAAACACCCTTTCATCTTGTTCAAGTACAACATAAGTAGTACAAGCAGCTACAGCAAATCAAAATCTTAGAAAAGGGGAGTAACTATAGTTGATGACGCCGTCCATACCTGTTTACGGTAGCTTTTGGCATATTAAGAACCACAGCCCCCCTAGCCAAGTTAGAATCGAATTCCGTTCTCTAATCGGTAACGCCTCGACGACAGCAATTGTAGAAAACGATAAGTTGGTAGCCATGTTGACGCGCCTGAGTCAGCCACTCGTTCTACAATGTAGCGTTTGTAACAAAGGATGTAGCGTGAAATATTGTAGATACGATTTTGAACGATGTAAACTTGGCTACGAATTGTCTATTCGTTTGTTCTGACCACGCGACTTTACGTTGAGATGACGTCATTCCCATACGTTTCATCACTTTTTGACAGCGTTAACGATTGCAGACTAACAACTTGGTCGGATCGGTTTCAACCGATCTATTCTACTATCGATCGATGGCATCCACTGACTGAATCATTGGATAAGCGAATATCGACATATTTGTTTTTACTCTTCAAAACATCTTACTATCCGTTTTCGATCAACACAATCCCCAGGCTAAATCTCTGCATGTGTCTTAATAATATCTCAATAATGTAAACATTTTGATAAACAACAACCTTCGAGACAGGAAGATAAGCAAACATTTGTGTTACCAAGCAACATGAACTTCAGTAACAATACAAAATTTTCCGCTACCGTACTTCCTCTTAAGAATAATACCCAGTACATTGGTGTCCGACACTCTCACACAAAGGTTGGTGCTCGACTCCTGGTGTCACGTGCGAGATAAATGGCAGCATCACTCCTGACTCAACAGTGGATTGATTTTAGTTGTCACTAGATACACTGCAGTGCAGGAGGTCTGTTTTCAGTAATAGATTTTAAAAGATATTTCGAACAAGGATTGTCTTTTATTTTTACTGCAACGGCGAATCTATTTACGTTTTGCGAAGCTTTATATTTCTTTAAAATAAACTTACTTTTGGAAATAAAACTCAACATAGATTATTACAATCCACCCATGACGCCTTACCATACATGTAACCGCTCTTACGTGATTAGAAAATTAATACCCTAGATATTTTGGAAACACAAAAATCTTGTAGATCTTCTAAAAAAATACTTATTTCCTAGAACAAGTTTTATGAAATACCAATTACCTACCAGAATACTAAAACTACATACATACAATTTTGAGTCTCTATTCTAGTAGGATATTGCTTATTTTAGACTGCCAAAATTGAAACTCCAGAAGACTAATACCTTTATGATAGTTTGGCTCCTATATATTTTTTTAGGTATACGTTATGACGTGTCCAGCGGCTTGCGAACGGCGGTCGTGCATTTCGCGCACGACTAGTTAGTACGAAGTTCCTGCCCTGCACTCAAAGATAACTAGAGTTGAGTAGAGTTGCAACTCAGGGTGGTTCTTTTATAACTCGAGTAGCTACCCTAGAATTAACCCAACTAACTACCCCGTTAAATTTTAATCGTTTTAATCCCGTGGAGGGTCGATCCGGTACAGTTATGCAACGCCGACATACAAACTACCTAAATGTCATTGGACTCACTCAGCTGACGTTTTCTTAAAGAAATTAATTTCGTACATGCGTAAATTAATATGAGTTTAAAAAAAGGTACTTTGTTTTTTAATTTTATCTTTACCAATCGATTGTTCCATGTACCGAATCAACCCTCCACGGGATTAAAACGATTAAAATTTAGCGGTGTATAACTCTGAGCAGGGTAGGTTGTAATAAGCGGCCAATACTTGACATTGACAGTTGAATTCACGTTTGCATTCAAAAATGCCAGGGTAGAGTTACCTTATGACGTCATTAGAGGTAACTCTAAACTCAAAGAACGCAGGATTGCGCCGCGCGCGCTCCCGACGAACATGCAATGCACGAGCTCGTTCGCAGTTCACCAGCGGCTCGCGAACGGCAAACCTATCGAATCTCCAATGCGTCGTTGAATGCAGTATAAGCTTTTTGTTTTCTAAATTATCATTAGGAGATAAATTACTCTACTTTCACTAGTAATGTTCTCTTCTTCGCAAAACGAATTATTCTCATTGTTTCAAATAGTTTCAAGTGCCGCACGTAGGAGATAAATGGCATCAGACGCCTTCGAACTGCGATATATATGGTTAGCAGTTACTAGCGAATTGAAAGATTTTTGCTACTAATGGAAAATGGAGTCAAATCATTTGTTTTCTGTCTCGAACGAAGAAGTTAATGTTTTTGGAATTTGTCTGTAAATAGGCGAATTGAACATCAGATCGATCTTGTGTTTTTAGGGTTCTGTATCTCATTTGGTAAAAACGGAACCCTCATAGTAAACGAGGCATACGTGCGCCAGTAACGCAATCTAACGGGAACGTACTGTACTTGCAAAACTAAGACGCATTTAAAATTGGATGCTTACCTACTTGACACCATGTGTGAGGTAGCAGCTGTAATGCCCCAGCCACAATCGATTCCGATTTCCGGCCGGATTTGCAGACGGCGAGCAATGGGTAGCTCGCCGTCCAACCGTTCAGTAACCGTCCGGACTAGGGAATCCAATCACGCATCAAAATCGCAATCCCGCACGCCTGCGGGATTGATGTAAGTAATCCCGAGGAATTTGCGGGATTAGGATTTTTAATTTCTTTTTGTTTTAAGTAGTAATAAACACAAAAACCAGTCAAGTGCCGACGGACTTGCACATCGAGGGTTTCTAAAACCTTCTTATGCAAATAGTTCTATTCCTGAATCCAGTTTCTAAGAATTTCAAAATAGCAAATAAAAATATTTTTATAGAAAATCAGCTGCTTTTATGGAACGATAAAATATTTAACGGACCTTCATCTTTTAAGAAAATTGAATTCACATGCTGTGGGGAATCCCCGGTCATAGAGTACCTAAACTGACATTGATTACGTCCCGTTTCAGTTGCGATACAAAAACATTATTGCATTGCAAGGTGAAATCGAAATCAAAATAATTGTTTTCCTGACAAATAATAAAAAATGTCAGGAGTTCAATGTAAAATCGTTTCATCATTTTTTAATAAGGATGAGCTGGGTCTAATAAATAATCAAAACGGCGGCAGGTCGCCGGAATCCAATTTTCATATAAAAAACTTTAATCCCGGAGACGTGCGGGATCCCGCATGAGCAATCCCGCATTTCTGATCCCGCAGTAATGGTGCAGCATTGGATTCCCTAGTCCGGACCGAGCCCAAGTCATCGACGGCGCGCAGTGTTCCACGCGCGTCAACGTAATGTAAAGACCATTTACGCTCCGTTTATAGCGCATATTATTATTTAGATACTCGCAAAGAAAGCAAAACTTACACTACCCGTACGTGTGGGTAGTAGTAACGGAATAGAATAAACTTTATTGTATACCAAATAGTAGATAACAATTTCACAGAACCACGAAATACCCTATTTCACGAAAGTAGGTGCTTTGGCATATACAAGGCATATTTGGCAAGATACAAGGTTTTTTTTAATGGGAGATGGTGTCAGACTCTTACTGACTAAAAAAACCCAACCCATTCCTTCGTGCTTTCATACCGGGGCTTAGCTACCTTTCGGAGCAAACCCTGGCCCCAGTATTCTTCGACCCAGCTGTGCACGCCGTCGACGACTTGGGCTCGGTCCGGACAGTTACCGGACGGTCGGACAGCAAGTTACCCATTACTCGCCGTCCGCAAGCCCGCGCTTACAATGGCCGGAAATCGGGATCGGAATCCCGGCGGCGGCTGGGGCGCTGTGAGCGCCATTGCCTGCGGTCGGCCTCCTCCTTTACTAGCATTACTGCTTCGCAGAAGGAGGCGACTGCCTGCCACTCCTCGTCGCGGAACATTGCCTGTACCAAGACCCGGCGCGAGAGATCGCCACCGCCGATCACCCCCACGAAGGCACGGCGATGCTCCGCCCAAGCGGGGCACACCTCCTCTGTGTGCTCCACCGTGTCCTCGGGCGCAAGATAAGTAAAAGTTCAGGCACAAGTAAAGGAAAACGTCTGAAAAACAAGATATTTACTTTTTTAAGTACCTTCGTAATTATATAAATAAATAAATTATTTTATGATGTAACTAAATCATAAAACAATTACTTTTTAAGATGCGGACAAATGTACGCACGATGAATGTTTTTCCAAAACGTTTTGTGCATAGGTTCTGTCAGCCATGTACCATACAGTCTTACTAAGGGATATGGCGACTATTGCAATATTAATACAAAAGAATATAGAAAATTATGTCGAGTTATGAAGATCAGCAGCAGTCGCTCTATTTAAAATCTTAGTCTTCAGCTGCATCTATTTTGACTGGAAGCCAATCTACGTTTCCTCACGATGTTTTCCTTCACCGTTTTTCAACCGGCATGTCCTAGAACCAATAAATTTGAAGACATGTGACATCAGCCAACCCGCACTGGGCCCGCGCTGGATTACAGCCCATGCCCTCTCCCAGAGAGGAGGCCTGAGTCCCAACAGTGGCAACATTATAAGGCCAACTATGCTATGCAACCCACGTTATGAAAATGCCACCTACCTTCGCAGTTGATCAGGCAGATTATTAAAATTATTTTTACTATTTAAGCCGTTTCAACCGAACAGATCTTTCTGACAAAGCCAGAGCTAAATGTAGCTATTCTATAAGTTCGTTCATTAGAAGAAAAATGCCAGTTGAAACAACAAAAATACAATCAGCGCTCGTATCCCCAGCATTCAATTTCCTGTCTGTTTATTTACCGAAGACGAGCAACAAGTCTCTAAGTATCAACATGAGCCTGTATCGACGCAATATCGCTTCGACTGCAGTCCGACACAAAATGAAGAGAAGTTTTAATTCGTTATCTATCATTTATAAGGATTTAAGGGACAGCTTTGTTAGAATTTGCTTTATAACATAGCATAACATAATCAATTTATTTTCCCAATCAATTAATTTGCCTTTTTAATGTTCCCACTGCTGGGACAAGACTAAAACACCACGCGGGCCCAGTGTGGGTTGATGAATGTAATTATGTCTTTGAATTTTTGGTTCTAGGACATGCTGGTTTTATAACGATATTTTTCTTCACCGTTTTGAGAGCAGTTGCGATGAAATAAATTACACAAAGTAATATGCCTAACTGGGTTGGAACACACGGTCTATAACTCGTAAATCGGGGCTGTTATCACTCGGTCACCACTGCTCTTAGAATTTACTTTAAAACTTTTGACAGACTTTTGGGACTTTTGACAGGCTTTTAGAAAACCTCATGGGTGCTCATGCTCATTTGATGACTCGAAAAAGTGGCGAAGTGTGAAAAGAAAATGCACACTATTCGACCGACAAAAAATAAATGTCCTACCTACATACTGCGTACTTAATTACTAATTCTTATGTGTGTCTTTCGTCTCAACCGGCGCTCTAAACCACTGCACTGTACGGGTCGTCGGGTAATGAAAAAACGCCCATTCCTAAAAGGCGATTACTGATCAGTTTCTTGAAGTCTATACTCAGGGGTGCTCGGCACCCACTGTTTATTGTTCATGGGTGCTCGAACCCCGAGCACCCATGGAGTCGGCGCCACTGTCAGGCACTATTGTCATGTTTTTTATTCAGAATATGGCTTGATAACTGCCAAAACTAGATATTCAACAAACACGAGACCACAGAATTGCGCATGCGCGACGAGCTCTGTGGCAGGAACGTATCCAGTTTGATTGCGTTTGATATGCGGCTCTCCTATGATTTATCTCTTGTTATTGCATGCATATGAAATGTTGCAGGCTTGTTCTGTACGAAATGATAAACAGAGATACATAGCTCAGACTGCAAAAGAAATCTTCAAGTCTAAATGAAAATTTTTCAAGTATTAGAAGATGTAGTTTTTTAAATTAAGATATGACTGTAAAAAAGAGTTAGAGAGTGGTTTTCACAGAATTTGTATTCCTATTGCTGCTTCAAGAACGTAAAATTGAAACAAAGTTTACAAGAAACGTGTGTGTTTTTTGCTCGGATTTAATATTGTAATACGGACCCCTTCACGGGCGAGTTCGACACGCATTTGAATAGTTTTTTTTAAACTTACATAATAATATTATGTAAGTGCCTACTGCGGCGGATTGGTTCGAGGTGGCTCAAGAAAAGAATACCTGGAAGAAGATGGGGGAGGCCTTTGCCCAGCAGTGGGACAGTATACGCTATAAAAAAAAAGTTTAAAAACATCTTATAATATTCCCACTGCTGGGACTTGGCCACTTCTTTAGGAGAGAGAATGAGCCGTAATCCACCTCGCGCACTTAATAGTCGGTGGATATTACATGTCTTCGAATTTTTTATTCTAGGACATGCCGGTTTCCTCATGCATGATGTTTTTCTTCACCGTTTTGAGAGTAGTGGTGATAAAATAAATTACACAAAATAATGCGTCTGGCTGGGTTTGCAACAGCGACACTGAGCTACCATAGCTCTCGACTTTTTAAACTAATTAAAGTTGTCAAAAAATAAAAGGCATTTTTTTTCGTTTTGACATTTGTATTTTGACTACCTAGCGGCTTGTCCGGTGTAGTGTAACTACTACAAAAACATCTAAAATGGCTACCACTACACCGGACCCCTAATTATTATATTTATTGTTCCTTTAAGTTTCGTTCCAAGTTACATTCTAGGGTTTTTCTCAAATGCCAAAACGGACCTTTAATTTTTTCACGAGTTTCATCATCATCATTTCAGCCTATATACGTCCACTGTTGGACATAGGCCTCCCCCAAGTGTCGCCACAGTTAACGATCCTGCGCGTCTCGCATCCATCGGCCTCTCGCAACCCTCATCAGGTCATCGGTCCGCCTTGTAGGAGGCCTACCAACGCTGCGTTTCACGAGTTTAACTAAACAAAACTCAGTACAAAATAATATTAATTTAATTGTGAAACAAACTGTTCTTTAATTTCCTTCGCAGCGAGCTGAAAATAGCAGAACGTTGGCTCACAACACGGTTTCTGATTGCATCAATATTTCATAATGCATTAAGAAAACTCCGAGAACTTCGCAGCAATATTAAAGATTTTATTAACCGATGTAGGAAATTGAATCTGACGGATAAAACTAAAAGATAATGGTTATTGTCGGGAACAGGATATAAGTTTATGCGACAATATGAAAAAAAAAAACTAGGCATTTCATCGTATTTATTTGAAACGTTTTCTTGAAATCTCGTGTTATCAGATATTTAAAAAAAATGCATGCTACATGTTTGGCGATTTTTCGTGCTTTGTCGGTAACCTTAGTTCTCATGCAAATATCGTCATTCCTGATTCGATCACGCAAGTAAACTTCGAGCACAGCACTCTCCATTGCCCTTAGGGTGACTTTAAGTATCGCCAAACTTAAGTGGCAATGGGCAGGGTACATTGCTCTCAAAACGGATGGCCGTTGGGGCGAAAAGGTTCTGGAATGAAGACGTAGCGTTGCAGAAATCCGACAATTGGGGGAGGCCTATATCCAACAGTGGAGGTGCTTCGGCTAAAATGATGATGATGATGATGATGATGTATGCGAAAAGTATAAAAGCGGACTTAATGCTTTAGGCATTGCCTACCAATCAACCAGAGCAGGCGATGGAGACACTGGTTTCCTGTAATAGTCGTTAGTTACCAACCCCTTGGGTTCTAAGGCTATTTAGAACCCAAGGGGTAACTAAAAGACACAGGTGGGGTATAGCCAGTTAAAGTCTGACACACACACACTCGTTCCTCCCTAGGGCGTGAGAAGACATTTGACAATTACCCAACGAAAAAAAATATGTTGTGTGACGTGCGTCAAAATTAAAAGATGTTTATAAACACGAAGCCGATGGTGCATGGCGGTGCAAGGACTGTTGCCTCCAGATCCCTCGGTGGCAGGCCAGCAAGAAGGCTCGCTGCTTCGCGGGAAACCATGTGGTATCCTCGCACCATCCGTATTGCCATGACCCTCTGGCAGGCGTTCAGCATGGCCGCCGGTCGCTTTTGCAGCGACGGCGTCCACACCAGCGCCCCGTAAAGGGCCATGGACCGATCGATCACCGCGTAGAGCCTCCGGTAGGAGGCGTCTGGACCCCCAAGTTTACCCAGAAGCCGCTTGAGAGCAGCCCCAGTCCGGTTCAGTTTGGGAGCCAGACGGTGGAAACGCTCTACGAAATTCCACTAGCATTATTGATAGGCTCGCGTTTTACCTCTATTTCACCTGATGGTAAGCGATGATGTGGCCGACGATGGGGCACGCTTGCCTAGAAGTAACCAAGGTTGAAAGACCCCCATGTTGTAGCTATCAGAAAACACAGACTCCGGCAGGGAATCCCATTCCTTATTGTTTCTACTTATTATACTTATAATATATCTACTTCTTTTTGTCAATAACTATTTAGAATTCGTTTGTGTATTCATCTACATAAAAAATGACTGTTATATACAATGGAGTCTAATTTAATAAAGTTCCCCGGCTCATAGTTTTTATGACTGGCGTACGTTAAGCTAGCCTTAAAAGAAATAAGTATATTTGGGAACAACAAAAGTTTATTTCATGAATATTTAACATTAATAAAAAAGGAAAATTAAGTGTCCCATTAATTCTTTTACAATTCAGTATTATGATATTGCTTGCTGGCTAAGATAAATTGTATAAATTAAGTCTGAACCGAGGACCGAGCGGTCTGCTTCAATATCCAAATGTAAGCTGCAAAATGTATGACTAATTAAAATGCACAACCTTGTAAACCAAAGTATTTTGTGTCTTGATTAGCTTACTTTTGACTTAAGATCCTATGTGGGGATCCTAGCTGGGGCAGATGGCGTCGACTGTAGTCATAGTCACCTATTGTGATCGGTCTTGAGCTTTGCGCTTCACCTGGCTCCATGTCAATCCTAGCAAAACGGCAGTTACCTTTATACATATAATACGTTGTAATTCTTCAGTAGGTGCAAGAAATGAAAAAACCGGCCAAGTGCGAGTCCAGGTTCCGTTCCGGTTCTTGTTTTATAACTAAACTAAATGTGTTATAACTTTGATCGATGTTTTAATAATAGTGTATTTTTTTCGATTTATGACGCATTAAAAAAAAACTACTTACTAGATTTCGTTCAAACCATATGTATTTTTTTTTAGTTTTATCATTCTCTTATTTTAGAATTTAGAGGGGGGGGGGACACACATTTTACCACTTTGGAAGTGTCTCTCGTGCAAACTATTCATTTTAGAAAAAAATGATTTTAGAAACCTCTCTATCATTTTTAAAGACCTATTCATAGATACCCCACATGTATGGGTTTGATGAAAAAAAAATTTTCGAGTTTCAGTTTTAAGTATGGGGACCCCCAAAATGTATTGCTTTTTTCTATTTTTATGTGATAATCTTAATGCGGTTCACAGAATACATCTACTTACAAAGTTTCAACAGTATAGCTCTTATAGTTTCGGAAAAAAGTGGCTGTGACATACGGACAGACAGACAGACAGACATGACGAATCTATAAGGGTTCCATTTTTTGCCATTTGGCTACGGAACCCTAAAAAGGTACAACAAATTAATGTTTAGTTGTGCTTCACACAACTTTTTAAGTGGGCTTGCGGATAACGAACAACGCGTAGCTCGGCGTCTGTCCGTCGGTCCGTCTTGTAACCGTCAATGCTGAAGCAGAGTCGTCGACGTCGTGTAGGATGGTTGAAGGTTGTGTGGGATGGTTTAAATTCACAATAAGACCCTGTTGGCGGCACTTCAAACGGGTGATAAGCCAACGTTCAAGCAGAACAAAATCTATCGTGATTGCTATAATTTCCTTTTGCAATAATACTGATAGAATCGTGTATTTTAATTACTCCATGATCATAAAATTGTGTATAACATTCCAACCCATAAAATATACGCACTTGGTTACCAAGGGATTGCGAAAAAAAACAGCACTTATGAACATAAAATTAAACTGGATGCAAGCGAACACTAAGGACGCCACACACGATCTAGGGGAGTCTACGCTTAAAGCGCCGAGCATGAGTGGAGCACCACCCGAGTTCAAACTCGTGGAGTGTGGACCGACTTCAAAGGAGCCGAGTGCGAGCGACACTACACGAATATGAGCTCGGCTCGTGCTGCGCTCGTGCTGTGCTTCTCTAGCTACAGAGTACATTGAATATATTGAGACCTCTAGCGTAACCCACCTTTAGGGTGTTTTTCCACCAGAGATGTGCTGTGAAGCTATGCTGCGAGGATATGCCTCGGGCATATTTGCCGCCGCTAGCGTCGACTGCTTTTAGGCGACCATGCGTAAATGGAGCGCATCTCTGGTGTGCAGGGTTCGCGGCAGCCCCAACAGTGTGCTGATGATGATAGCTGACAGGTTCGACTATCCTTATATAAGGCACTACAGTGACTTGCATGTTACCTGGGGCCCAAGTCTGCTATTTTTATAAATTCGTCATTCCAACACGATACCATGGTCATTTTGCTAAAATTTCCTAATCTGCTAATTCATAATGATCGATCATTGATCAGTCAATGGTCTCGAAATAGAGTTGCAGTAAAATGACAATATCGAGCTTATTAAAAACAATGACTGCACAATGACGCTCTAATGGCAGATAACAGATCAAAGGAACAGATCTATAGCACACATCTATAGCACGCATCCATAGTACGCACCCTTCCATATAAAAAACATTTCATAGTTGAATCCATTTCCACTAGTGCTAGCTAACCTGCACACCAATGAATATGAGTGGTGGTGAATATCAAACGCACCAATAGCAAACGTGGCGTCTGGTAAACTTGATCTCGTGTGTTGGACGCCACACACGATCAGCTACACGCTTATCTATCACTTCCTCTTCCTCTTCCTCCTCTGCAATATTTTCAACATCCACTACCTTTTTTTTTGTTTTTGAGGACCCTTTAGAAGGCTTCTGGACTTTTGAGGGGAAAGACCAGGGAGTGTGGGGTTCTTTAGGTTCTTGCTTCACTAAAACCACCCTGGTGATCACCATCAACACATGGAACCCGTGACCTTTTGAAAGACACCCCGAAACCCCCTCTAGACAATGTCTGTTAGGGTACATCCCTGTTACGTACACTACTTAAAACACTACCTTTTAAAACCTTCATTTTATGACCACAAGTGAAATTGCATACGAGTGACAAGCGCACATAAAAACGTTGTATTCCTGTGGCGTAAAAAGTTTAATAATTTTACAAGCCCTCGTAAAAGCGGCTGCTGTGTAATAAAATCAATTTATGAATATACACACCAAGTTTATTATTGAAGTATATTTTATAGCGGTCTATGGAGACTCTATTTAAAGACAGATTATTATAATAAGCACTACCACCCTTCGTCCTATGCTTAAAAAACCGGGCAAGTGCGAGTCTGACTTGCGCACTGAGGGTACAATCTTACCTATGACAACAGTTTAATTCGCGAAATGAGTTCTGAAGATTTTTAACGAATCACAAAAAAAAAAAATTACCGTAATTACAAAACAGTTTTCAGATTTTTTCTATACTTGTGCTATGAAACTAAGCTTCATGCCAAACATGATTCTAAGAAGAGTCTCGCAATACACGTTTTTTGCGACTATACGGCCTACGGTGACGTACGGATTTTTTTACATCTTCAAGGAACCGCAGACCTGACTGAGTATATGGTTTTAATTTCAACTTAATATCTCCACGCGTTCCCGAGATAAAGGGTCTTAACAGATAAACAGATGGACAACAAAGTGATGCGATAAGAATTCCGTTTCTTTCCCTTTGAGGTACGGAACCCTAAAAATAAAGCGGACTTAGTGACGTGGAAAGCGCTTTGAATATTTTAACACCGGTGCTAGGTGTTGCTGCAGCATGTAGGCTAAGAATAGGCTTATTTCCCCCTCGTAACCCAATAACGACTCCTGAATATAGACCTTCTGAATAATTAAGTACGGGTCTTTTTTAGCGCCAATTTTATCCGCCGTGTTTATTGTTGATTCGGGGACAACACAGAGGCAAACCTGGTGCTACTGGCAATCTATACATCTACACATATAAATAAAATTGGAGTGTCTGTTTTTAATATTAAAATAACTGCTTTTTACTACATGACTTTTTTGGCAGGTAGCTGATGTAATAAGAAGTAACTTAAGCTAAATTTCTTTTGGAAAAAAAAAATTCAAATCCTGTAGTCCACGCGAACGAAGTCGCGGGCACAGCTAGTTTTTAAATAAAATAACATGCCATACAGTGTGGCTGATAGTGATGCGATCATAGCTATTTCAACGCCTTATTTTAGATTGTTTCAGTTAGTTTTAAATAGTTACAGAGTCTTAGTGTATATGTCGTGGCCAGACTTTAAGATTGGTCATTTCATGATATGGCCAACTAAAATTGACCAGATCGTTTAGATGTTTGATGATATGTCAATCCTCCGCCTCCTTCTGCAAGGCAGTAATGGTAGCGAAGGAGGCAGCCGCACGAGAGAGCACTGACAGAACGGACGTCCTCACGCCTCAGCTGCCGGGATCCCGACCCTGATTTCTAGCCACCATAGGCAAGGGCTTGAAGACTGCGAGCAATGGGTAGCTCGGCATCGTCGACGGCGCGTAGTGTTCCATGCGTGCCTCAAAGAGAAGTCAGCAAAATCATAAGGGCCCAGCAGGATCGAAGCCTACTGGAGCCACGGGTTAAGTGAAAATGAACCCCGGGGTCTAGATCAAAGACAAAGAAGAAAGAGGCAAGCCCTCTCACCCCGCCCTAGAGCGAGAGAAGTCATTGGATTATATCCCACATCTCTTCTTCTTCCTGCCCTTATCCCATATGACTTGGGGTCGGCGCAACACGTTTTTTCTTCCATTCTGTCCTGTCACCCGTCAAACTATCACTAACTCCCTTTTCTTTCATATGACTCCTCACACAATCCATCCATCTTTTCTTCGGCCTTCCTCTCCCTCTCAATCCATCTACATGTATTCTCAGAACTGTTCCCACATACAAGCCCTAAAAATTATCCTAGAACTCATGTTAACTAACGGTAATGAGATATTTATTCAATTTGTTTAAAATTGCAACACACACGATCCAGAAATACAATCAAAAACACAATGATCACAGTTGACAAAAGCTGGTGACCAAAACACATAAAGTGGACGACAAAATGGATCCGAAGACCACAATCCATTTCACTAGTGACCACACAGCATGAAATCCTCAACTCATTCCATTTTAATTAACCCTTCGCAAATTAAAACTCTCTTGTAATTAAAACGTAAAAGACCATAAAATCGTATAAAAATGTGTTTTTGCATCGAATCATTTAACTCGAAGTGGTGCGCTATAAAACAAAAGGACGGTATCCGTGTGGGGTTTAATTAAATAGTTTAATTACATTTTAGAGCGGCCACCTAGTGCCGAGTTGCATGTCGGGTGCCATCTGCCCAAGAGGTTAGATGTAGCGAAATAACGTTTAGATAGGTTAGATCTAGTGACAGTTTCAGGGGTGCAAATAAAATTAATCTGTTTGATGATAATTTGATTTGTTTGATGATAATTTCTGATTAGTTTGATAATATTATTTTCACCATAACTAATAATAATAACAATAAGTTTCTACAGCTCGAATAACTCGAGCCATAAACGACGAATTTCATAAAAAAGAATCATTCAACCGAATTGAACACAGGAGGTGTTCATTTTTTACATCGGTTAAATATCTGTTAGGCATAGGACCTCTTTTAGACAGACTAGTTCTGTAGTGTAATAAATTGTAATCTTATTCTTGCGGAACTTGCAAAATAATCAGATAGAAAGCTGCTATAATCCTCAGTGACACAGGCTACATTTTATTTATGCGGGTGAAGCCGCGGGCGAGGCCGCGGGCAAAACCTAGTGAAAAATAATAATCATTCCTCACGATTGCGTGAGGACGGAACCAGCATCACATTTTAAATATTAAACCAAGTTTTGTCCTTACGGGATACTAATTAACTTATGTTAATTGCACTTTGATAATTTAACAACCGACTGTTAAATTATTCTCTGTAATTCGAAACCGCTGGGAGTTTTCATAATTGAATTTGAAAAACAACTGGTTTTCGTGACTTTGTTTGTTCAACAGAAAGGGGAACGTGTTAAGAATTAAATAAGGTCGTCGCAATCATTATAATTACCTTTGTAATTTGTTTATTTGTTAGAAAGGTATTTATGCATAAACAACATGAGCAGTGCCTTGTTTTTAATTGGAATCCTACCAACGACTTGTTGCGCTCTAGTATGGAGCAGGAAGGCGTGTGACTTTTACTGACTATAAAACCACAGAATAGATAGGTACAGCAGACAATATCATGCATGTACTTCACTTTTTATACCTACGCTCGGTGGACGCACACTAATGAGCGTTGAACCGGAACTGTTCGAAGAGTGAGCCGAGACGCGACCGAGACATCGTGTCTGTGAGCGGTGTCTATGTGTGCGTTGCTCGAGCGCGCTTTGTATGAAGATTGACTTCTGTATCTATATATTTTGTGCTAAAACTCACTTCTACGTTCCTTCTTTGCCTTGCGCTCCAAGACCCCGGATTTTCCGTTCAAAAGCCAACCCATGGTCCCCAGCAGGCTTCGACCCTTCTGGGACCTTACGGTTTTACATCTCCTTGAAGCGCGCATGGAACAGTACGCGTCGTCGACAAATCGGGCTCAGTCCGGACGGTTATCGGACGGCCGGATGGTGACCTACCTATTGCTTGCCGTCCGCGCTTACGTTGGCTGGAAAACGGGGGGGGCGTAAGGACTCTGAGGACCGTTCCCTCACGAAGCAATGCTGTAACTAGCCTTTTCTACGCCCGGTGCCAGTTTAAATAAAGTCCGAACTGGGTAAATTTAATCCACCTGACAAAGGTCCTCAACACGCCCCGAGCGTTTCTTCCCGGCAGATCATGTCCGTGTGTCACCATTATGACAATATTTGATTAAAATTGGCAATGTGCAGGACAAAATGCTCGCTGAACAGATGGTCGATAGGGACGAAAGGTTCTAGAATGGACCGTGTACCGACAGACGCAGCGTTGAAAGGCCTCCTACAAGGTGGACTGATGACCTGATAAGGGTGCGGGAGGCCTATAACCAACAGTGGACGTCTTTCGGCTGAAATGATGATGATGATGATGAAAGTACACCCAACACCAACACTCCCCTTTCCAATTTTATTATGATTTAAATATTTGTAAAATTATGATCTAGAGCTGTGGCTGCCGAGTGGTAATAGCTCCGACATTACTAGTTGTAAGTTGCGGGTTCAAACCCTGCCCGACGCATTACTTTGTGTAATTTATTTCATTACCACTGCTCTCAAAACGGTGAAGGAAAACATCGTGAGGAAACCGGCATGACCTAGAACCAAAAATTTGAAGATTTGTGACATTCACCAACCCACACTGGGCCCGCGTGGTGAATTACGGTTACGGCCCATTTCCTCCCCTAGAGACGAAGCCTGAGTCCCAGCAGTGGAAATATTAAGAAGGCTGATGATGATGAAAATTATGATCTGCCGAACAGGAATGAAATATTCTAAACACTCTTATTTGTGCTCTTTATATGGAACTTTTTTTATTTATATTGGATTTGGTCTGAAATAAAGAATATAAGATTTATTATTTAAAAAAAATACCATAATCACGTTCATAAAATCCGTGGCAAGTTGGTGAGTATATTTTGCCAGGGTGTAACATTACCTGAGCTGCGTATCATCAGGCGGCGTTTTGTTATCTGCAGCCTGAACAGTGACAGTAATCTTATAATTAATTAAATCCCCCGTCGTTGCCTCATGAATAGTAATAAGCCACGCTTTAGACAGGACGGGTGGGGTCTGGAAGACAGCGGTTGGGTTATTTTTTTATCCGATATAAACTAGTGCTTGACTGCGATCCCATCTGATCGCAGTCAAGCACTAGTTTATATCGGATCACTCTAGCCTTGAAGACACCTAAATTGTAATAGGACGGGAAGACCGCAGCAGGCAAATTGTTCCAGTCCTTCAATGTACGAGGTATAAATGACGAGGTGAAACTCTTAGTCTGCACCGTAGAGGTTTCAACAACGTAAGGGTGAATATTCGCCGTATGTTGGGTTGTCCGATGGTAGAAACGACATGGCGGAATCAAGACATGCAAATCCCGCTCACTTTATTATTTTATTTTATTAGGACACTGAGGTTACGGATTCAAAACCAGGCAAGATTTAAGATACAACTACACTGCCACACACGCCGAATGCCACACACGCTGATCTGAGCACGTCAGTCTCCATACATTTTATATGGAAACTTGTAGAACTACACTTGATCCACGCCATGCGACGTCGTTCTACGTACAAATCAGGCGTGTTAAAAGTGTGCGTTGGTCTAATGTAGTCCACGCTTAACCTTTGGAATACCGTAATTAGAGACAATAGAAAGACAATGAGAGAGAAAACTCTGGCGTTCGCTTGGGGTTTAATTAATTAAATGTGAATTTAACAATGTGGGTAGGTGCTTTTCTAATTTTATCCATGACTTTACTGACACCCCGTACCTCGGAAAGTACGTAAAGACGTTGGTCCCGGTTGTCATTCGTAGATCTTCGACAGTCGTTATAAGTAGTCAGACCCCAGAAAGTCTGACCAGCAGTCTACCCAAGGACTATCGTGTTGCCCAGTAACTGGGTTGTGAAAGTCTGATAGGCAGCCGGTCCATGTAAAACAAATATATCAGCCGCATCCGTTTAAACTGGAAGGCTGAAGAAAATCCTACACCGCGGTATCAAAGATTTATACGCAATACGAACATATACAACTGCACCAAATCTTTGAAAAAACACCACACAAAAGATGAAAGAGTTTAAAATGGCCTTATGAGCGGGACAGGCGTGCCTCAAAATGTGATCATGCTCATATTAACACAACAAATAGCAAACTTTCGATCTAAGTGTGCGTGGTCTGTTAGTTGCGTAATGCGCGTTCGTATTGGTTTATTCTCTGTAGTGGAGTTTTAAAGGGTGGGAGACAAGCGGCGACACTCGTTGTAATACAAATTGGAAAGTATTTCCTTTCTAATCTCTTTCATCCTTGACTGGCCAGTTGGTCTAGTGGTTAGTGGCCCTGACTGCTATGCTGGATGTCGTGGGTTCAATTCCCACCCAGGAACAATGTTTATGTGATGAGCATGATCATTTGTTCTGTGTCTGGGTGTAATTTATCTATAATATGTATATATTTAGAAATATATAAGTATGTTTATCAGTTGTCTGGTAGTCTGGTACCCATAACACAAGCTCTGCTTAGCTTGGGACTAGACGGCGTTGTGTGGTAGTTGTGGAATATTACATTATTATTATATTTATCCTTTCTATGGGATACACTAACTAGCCTCTCGTTCTGCTCAATGATTGTATTTTTTTCCTCTCCGCTGTCACCGTGACCACAGCCTCACTTCTCACACGACGCACACCTAATGTTATGTATGGAACAGCTAATAATAATTAATGTAAACATCTGCTGTACTACAACTTGGTCCAAGAAGCTTAAAAACTGCCGTGTTTTTACTAAAGGTGTCAAGTGTCAAGTGGAATATTTTTAAATGCAAAAAGCCCACATCCTACAACTTTTGAGTTTCCGTTTCGACCGCCATAGCATTTAATTTCTGTAGGTCGTGATGTTGAAACATTAGGGCTTTATTTATACTATCTGCAATTTCTTCGAAATCGTATTATCATCATCATCATCATTAGCCTTTCTAATGTTCCCACTGCTGGGACTCAGATTTCTTTTTATTTTTGGTGTACAATAAAGAATATCTATCTATTTATCTCCTCTCTAGGAGAGGCAAAATCGCATCAGTGATTAGCAAAAAGAATGGGACCGCTACGATGCTCCATTTAAGGAAACTGCGTGGCTGCACAGTTGGACTGTCCCTGTTTCAATTGCGCGGCCATGGTTACCTTTGTAAAT
Organism: Mythimna albipuncta; assembly: GCA_929112965.1. Lineage (NCBI taxonomy): Eukaryota > Metazoa > Arthropoda > Insecta > Lepidoptera > Noctuidae > Mythimna > Mythimna albipuncta. The sequence continues at coordinate 32,960,826 of OV815959.1, forward strand.
ATCTCAATATTGAATCTACAGATTTGCGACTGTCATTGTTAGTGTTTTACTAATTAATTTGTAATGCTACCGAGTTCGTTAATCTGCTACGATAATTTTGCCGGTGAAGGAAAACATCGTGAGGAAACCGACATGTCTTAGAACCAAAAATTCGAAGACGTGTGGTGGATTACGGCCCATTCCCTCTCCTAGAGAGGAGGCCTGAGTCCCAGCAGTGGGAACATTATAAGGCCGACTATACTATACTGTGGCCGAGCAGTCGAAACGGACAAAACTTTTGATCTTATGTTTCGTCATATCTTCCTTTATTTAATCTTTTTGAAAATAGTAGACAGCGCCAACCTGTACCCTTCTATTACAGATGCCTTAGATATCGGTGCTTCTGCTAGGTATTTCAAACGTCACAAAATTAGGTAATTACGGTCCTTAATAAGCGTTTCGGCTCGTCGTTTATACCGTGTACGTCGAAGGACTGGAATAATTTGCCTACCGCGGTCATGCCGTCCGATTAGAGAAAGAGTTAATAGGCTCTTAAAAAACTAGTGGACCTCACCATCAGAGATTGCATCACTGCTTACCATCAGATGGGATCGCAGTCAAGCACTAGTTTTTATCAAATAAAAAAAGAAGTTATGTTCAATAAAATTAACTATTATTTTCTTCTTATTTTATCGCCATTTCGTAGTCTAGTTCCCATTTTTGTCACCATTGTGCGGTCTGCCCGGAGGAAAATGTAGAGCATACAGAGGTGGAGACAAACTACCGTCTTGATTGGCCCGGGAGTCACTATGCGATCCCCGGCCAGCGTAAGCACGGTTTTGAAGACGACGAGCAATGGGTAGTCACCACGGATACCTATGGTACTCACCGTCGTCTGGCCGTCCGCTAAAGACTTAGCTCGAGTCGTCGAAGGCGTCAAAAAAACCGTAGGGCTAAGCAGAGCCAATGCTAGGAGGAATTTCTGAAAATGAAACCCTGATCCCGGAACGCAAAGGGCAACTGAAGGACACAGGTGTGGTTTTAGTCAGTAAAAGTTTGATACGCCTTCTCGCTCCACCTTAGAGCGGGAGACATCACTGGATGACTTATTACCCTCTTAAAAATCTATGCATATAAATAAAATTGGAGTATCTGTTTCTAAAACTGCTTTACACTACATGCATATGAATATACCTACGATACATACACCAAAATATCATTTTTTACAATTTTTGTCTGTCTGCCTGTTTGTCCAGGCTAATCTCTGAAACGGCTGGACCGATTTTGACGGGACTTTTTTGGCAGGTAGCTGATGTAATAAGGATTAACATAGGCTACTTTTATTTTAGAAAAAATAAATTCAAAATCATGTAGTCCACACGAACGAAGTCGCGGGCACAGGTAGTATATAATAATGGCAGCTAGGTTTATTTTCCAGACTTCTTTTGCTAAACAACGAAACAAATGGCACCAGAACTCAGTATACATATGCCTACATTAGAATCTATTTGTGTAATGTTCAAAAGCTTTCTCGACAACTTATATAGGCGATCTAATAATATTCTTCTACTTGCTTATCTAATAGACATGATAACTCAGAAAAGTGTTTCTATATCTGACTGTTAATCATAGTGAGAGGCTGTGCGATGTCCATGTAAGCTGGCAGTCGATACGGTCTAGTGAACGTGGATTTAGGTTTTTTGTGCTTGGCTAGGTTCTATCATTTTGGTATGAGTCAGTAAAACTTTGGCCTAGAAAGAATATTTGTAACAGCATTTTGCCATATAGAAGCTTAATGTTTGCTAGTGGTTTTTTCCGCGTGAAAGTACATAGAATAACTAGATTCCTCTAGACGGCTCAGTGTAGGGTTCCGTGGTTTCCCGTCCGTCACAATAAGTGTCCCCACTGAAGAGTTAAAAAGTATAGCGCCATCTATTGGGAAATTGGGTTACTAATTTATACAAACTAGACGAGTTAAATAATGTATGTTGGGAATTCGGTGGTAATTTTGGATTGCAAGAACCGATTTTAATCATTCTTTTTTTATTTGAAAGAAGATACGTTCATCATGATTATTTCCGAATACTGAAATACCAGAGAAAATAACGAATGGTGCAGCTTATCGCAAATGTATTCAGAATTCAAGAGTTTGCATCGACGTGCTCCGTGTGTCTATGGGCTTCAATTGAAATCGTTTGTTCAAAACTCTTCGTAACTTACTTTGACTGAAGTTTTATTCGTGCGCTATTCGGAATACTAATAGTTTTCTAGAAAGATAGCTGGGCAAATCTTGAACTATAAAAATATTCCAGCTTTTGCATGCGATCATAGAAATATTATTTCGTTTTCGCTTTCGCGGTCTACTTTTCTAAAACTAACTTTAATATCGATTCATCATCATCAGCCTTTTTAATGTTCCCACTGCAAGGACTCAGGCCTCCTCTGTTGGAGAGGGAATGGGCCGCAATCCACCACGCGGGCCCAGTGCGGGTTGGTGAATGTCACAAATCTTCGAATCGCAAGTAATATCGATTAAGCTAGCCCCATTCTGATTCAAAACGCAATTGCCAAAATGTATTGTATCCATTCACAGGTCTTTAACTCACGATCTCTCTCCATCTGTTTCTTTTAGAATTAGATAGATGCATCACCCTAAGGTCTAGTGGTAGAAAATGCCGTTGTAGTCACAGAATATTTAGTGGTATCTTAAACTTTATGTGCAAGTAAAGTTGAGGCACTGCACATAAAGTAAGGGCGGACTTAATGCAAAAAGGTATTACCGGTCAACTCGACACTGTGGTAGGTAAATAATTTGTAGGGGTTTTACCAGAGTCTAAGTCGATTTCGCGGCCCCGAAACAACGATTTTATTTTTAAAAAAAAAAAGAACAGCAACTATTCAAGATTTTGGTATTTGACAGACTCTTAAATAATATGCTTTACTATGTTATGAGACTATCAAATATTTCCGAAACGTAATCTCGTAGATACGTTTTAAGTCCTATCAGGATCTGATTCGTATTTTTTTTTTATCAAGCCAACTAATTTATGTCATATTTAATTTTTGCACGTTGGTCATTATGGTCAATTTTAATAAAATATTTTTTCAAAGTAATTCCTTTTTGTGGATTTCCAGAGGTCCAAAAAGTACAAAATTAGTAGAACATCCGCCCTTGTACACTATTGTACAGTGTTTACTAGTGCGTACAGTTTTAATAAACAAATTATTAGACAAAAACAAATAAAATAGGTATTGTAGATACAAATAGTTAAAATAAAGTTACACTTCTCTACAAGTAAAACTGTTTGTTCCGTCTGAGGAAAATCGTGGAGATCGTTTAAAATTCACTCTGTATGCTCCCACTAAATCATAGTTACGACACTATCCGCGTGTTGCGAATATTAATTGTTAACGTTAATCAAAAATTAATTAAGTAGGTATCTGTTGTAGATCGTGATTCGATTTTGTATTCAGAAAAAGGCGTTTTTTGCGTAAGTAATCATATTATTCACACCGGTATTTACATGGTGGAAATCCCACCCATACGAACAAAATGTTTTAGGAACACATTGTATGTTCAGCTAAGGAGTGGAATTCTCAGCCATAGAAATACCCTTAGGTTGTAGCTATCTTTAAGTCAAGAGTGAATAGGTTACTTCGAAGCGTGCTCCATCGTCGACAACACCATCGCTTACCATTAGGTGAGCTAAGTAGTGGTCAAACCGAACGCGAGCCTATCTATAATAACATAGACGTCTAAGGGCACAACTATTTTTTTCTATATTAAGTTACCTGTTACCTATACACCGTTAAATTTTGATCGTTTTAATCTCGTGGAGTGTCGATCCGGCACATGAAACACTATCGATTTGTAAAGATAAAATTTAAAAATAAAGTATCATTTTTTTAAAACTCGTATTAATTTATGCATGTACGACATTATTATTAAATTTAAAAAAATAATATAATTGTTTGGGTAGTTTAGGTAGTAGTCGGCGTTGCGTACTAACTACCTACAGGTCATTGCACTCGCTCAACTGATGTTTTCTTAAAGAAATTAATTAATACGAGTTTTTAAAAAAGGTACTTTATTTTTTAATTTTATAAATTAAGTTAGGTACACACATTGTGTTAAATATGTATTAAACTCAATTTCGAAATTTTAGTTGTACGTGCCCTTTTTAATAACGCCGGCAGCAGGCTTTACATTCCCTGTTACCTTTTCACTTTGTTCCTATTAAATTAAAACCAAAAAACTGTTTATAAATTCTTTTGTACCCTCAACACCAGACGGCGAAAAATCCAGACTGAAACCCAGTCGTACCTAGGTACAATAGCTTTGTATCTAGAATCTAGACGTTACCCGCTGTGCGCCGTCAAATTTAATTTTATTTTCTCTGTGTAGTCCGAGAGCCGACATTCGCTTATTGTTATTATCCATCATAAGTATTACAGCGTTTGTTTGAAAAGGCTTTCCAGTCCGAATTGCAAGAGATAACGAGTTTTGATGTTACTAGATATGTTTTTGTAAAAGTAATAGGGATGTGATAGAAATGTTGTAGCAAATTGAATTAGGTTTACAAGTTTGTACTGCTTTAGGATCACAGGTAATTTTTTTAATTACCTTTCAAGGTAATATAAAGTTTTTATTATGTACCAATGAGACCAATACCTCTCACTAGTAGGTATTTCTTTTCTTTCAGAATAATTCAATGCTTTCAGATCATAACTGATCATCATCCACAATTTCATCCCCGTCCCATACGGTCAACGATGTATTAATGAAACTTACTTTATAATATGACAAACTTTTAGAAAAAAGTAGCAGCAGAAGTACGATTTCCCGCGAAAAACATAGTTCTGCCATATAGATTATCAAACAAAGAAAATTATGGGGGTAAGAGGGTAAAAATCTGTGGTAAAAATTATCCTACGAATTATTCCCAGACCTACCAAATATATATACAAAAAAAAAAATCGCTCAAGCCATTTCGGAAGAATCCAATAACAAACACTTGGACACGAGAATTTGTTATATTGGATTTTTCAGCTTCATTAATACATAATCTTTAAGACTAAATTAAAAGAGCATTATCTTTCCTCTCTTGCTTGATAATCGTATATATATGTATATATATAAATATTATGTTTTTATTTTTAGTATAAGTTATATATAGTTATACAGGAAAAGTTTTTAACCACTGCGTAAATTTTTTTTGGTGGCTCAGTGTAAGTAATAGAACACATTTCCATTTTTAGTTTATAACTTTTTTTTTCACATTTTTCCACCTTGTCCCATTTTGAAATAAGCATAACATGGACATAATTTAATCGTAATACTATTAAATACTATGAATGAAAACGCGCTGGCCGCCGCGCCGCCCGTTGTACGAGACGGGGGTGCGGGGGGAAGGGGGCGGGGGTATGCGGCGCCGGCGGCGGCCTTTGATGTGCGGATCTGCAGTACGTCACTTGCGGAAGCGGGGTTCGGACGTTCGCTCATATTCATCCCTGCGCGCGTGTGTGCCGCGTACTCGTGTCGTCACGATGTCGAACTTTACTCACCGCGAATACTACGAAATGGTGCGAGTGTATCTACTTAGCCACGAAAATTTACGAGCAGCACGAAGAAGATATGAGAGGGAGAGCGTACCTCGTATGCGAGCCCAAGGGATCCGTAATCCTACGGTACCTAATGAAAGGACAATTCTTGCAGCAAATCAAAGGCTGCTTGATCACGGCCAGTTCAGAACCCCGAGCCATGCACTAGGGTCTGGCAGACCTCGACTGGCAAACAAAAAATAAATAACGCTTTCAATGAAGTGAAAAGTGATACTAGTGTCCTAAACAAACTAAATGCAAACTTATTTTAAACGTGCACGTTTATGCCTGGAAAAAGGAGGAGGTCACTTCGAACAATACCTTAAATACTGTGATTAACGAAATGTAGAGGTAAGAAATTATAAACAATCTTAGTGTGTTAGGTTCTTTTTGATTGGACATTGTTGTAAATAGGTAGTTGATTCCAATTTTTTAAATACGCCAGAATGCAATTTTTTCAATTCAAATTTTATCATGAGTAATTATCATACATAAATGTTTTAATTTGAATGTAAAAATTATTACTTGATTTATTTTCTGCATTTTGATGGTCCTAAGCCCATGAAAGTATGAAGGAAAAATTGGAATTACCTAAACTTAAAAAGTAGCACGAAATTGCGGTCAGTAACCGCACCGCGTAGGTACTTACGTCGGCGCCGTCGCATCGAGCGAACGCACATAAGTACTTACCTACAACTCAGCTGATACAGCTTGCCGGTCGGGCGACCAGTCGACGCGTGAGTCGGTCAACCGGGCGCCCGACTGGCAAGCGACCATAAAATAAATTTCTATGTAAATAAGTCTCGTAAGCGATAACTTTATTTTTTACTATTAACACATATCAAAATAAAAAATACGTGTTTATTAAAATATATTCAAGTTTATCATGACAAAATTTGCGCACTGGTTAAAAACTTTTCCTGTATAAGTATTTATTGGTTTAATTTAAGATTTCACTAACTCTTCTTTCTCATTTCTACACACTACTGTCTACATCTCTTGTAATTTCTCCTTTCGCAGGTCTGCTGGAAGAAATTTCTATTTGAAATAAGCAGTACCTTTGTACAAAGTTTTCTAATAATGTTATCCTCCTCAATATATTTGTGTGTACATAAATTGTAAAATAAATAAATAAATAAAATAAATAAAAAAATTTTTCAATTCTGCTCTAAAAAAGCTTCCTACAGTCCCTACATTAATCGCCCACACTGCCCCAGTCGTAGCCAGTCAGAACCCAATCGCACGATTATTCGGCCATTTGCGCAAATTGCATAATTGCCACTCTGCATGTTTTAGCCAAGTGACAAGCTTTTCGGAGCCGGACTTAGTTGGAACGTTTCAGTTAAACGTTCGTGACTAGTCATTGCTAGAATGTGTGCTGCTGGTAAATTTTACACACGAAGTTGGAGCTCGAATGAATTCTGTGATGTGTAGGTACGTTATACACGACAAAATTACACAACAAGCAGCAGATATCGGCTCGTAATATTCGACGAGCACCTCACAGAGAATATGTCAGCAAAATCGTGTCATGGGTGATGCGAACGAGAACCCTGGGGCTCTGAAACGAGGGCAAAGAAAGAACAGGGGTGAGTTTCAGCCAGTAAGATCTCAGTCGGAAGATGAATTACAAGATTAATAACAAAAAAAAAAGCTTGAATGAATTTTGTCATGATAAATGATAAATGATATTTATTTTGTAAATATGTTTAAAAAACACTTTTACACGTTAATTTTTTTTTCGTCAGTTTATGCTAGATGAGGCCGGTGTTTCCTATCTGACTACCCATGTGTGTCACACACGTTAAAACTAAACAAAAATCTAAATGGAACTCACAACTACAGCAGATCTCGTCGTGTAGTGTTCCACGCGTGCCTTTAAGACATATCAGCAAACCGTAGGGCCCAACAGCTTATGTTCGCTACAAAAAGGGAACCTGGAGCCCTGGAACGCAAGGTAATATGGAACGGAGTAGGCTTTAGTCAGTAAAAGTCTGACAAGCCCGCCCGCGATGATTTCCCACCTAAAAAAACACATGCAGATATTGTGCAAATACTTCTGTTACACCATCTCGTCATACTTAAGTGCTAGTCAAGACACTCACTCAGTCACTTTAATAAGAAAACACTTTCAAAGCGTATTTCCACGATAGATGCCAGCCGTCAGCTTACCAAACTGTCAATTTCCCTTATTTGATTAAAGCTATAGTGCCATAGCCCAATATATGTCAATACTTGCCAACTTTTGATCCATGAAACATGAAATCATTTAAGTACCTACGTACGATAATTTAGTGATGTTGTGTCCGGCTACTATTTTCTTTTTGACCTCACCATTTCCGGTTTCTCAGGGTCGGTTTTACTCCTTTGAGGTGCCACTTATACTGCTGGTAGATGCACCGCACTTCTTCATGTTTTTTTCTTCTCTTTTTTTCTCTTTGTTAATGGTCTACCTCTCTCTCTTTAGTGCCATCACTGTCATCATAGAAAGGCACATTTACATGGTCATTTTTCGCATTCAGTGAGCTTTTCAGCGATAGGTATAACTTTGTAACTATGCTCCGTACATTAGTACTCATTTCGAGTTTTATAGTTAACAGTGACAACGCCTGCCCAAATAAATATGAACATTTCTGTGGTGTGCAGCCTACCCCGCTAGAAAAGAACAGTGCTTTTTGTCCTTTAAAACTCGGGCTCTCTCAGACACCGAAGTTACGATGGCTGTCGATGACGTGCATTTCATGTCCATGATGCTACAACTCGTCGAAGAGTAGGGACAAAATCAAGATTATCGGTCCCAATAAAATCCGATATCGCGTAAGAAGTACCTCATTCACCAAAAACATTATTTCCTGGAACCACAATCTCCCATAATTGCTGCAAATAATCACTTTTATCTTCCACTCCGGTAGGACATGAAACTTCCATAAATTCGCGATTTAACCAAACGAGCTCTCATTTAGCTTGATGTCAACGAACATAACTGAATCCAGGTACAGTTCAACTCTTAAATTCAGGACATTCTTCAGGTAGATTGTACCAAGATATATTATTTTAGTCTGTGACCTAGCTTTCCTGCTAAAACGATTTCGTAGTACCTAATGTTTCATTTGAAAATAGCGATTTATTTAAAGACTTTAAATTACTATGTTATACGGATTCTCAGAATGTTAGGTAGCTAGGTACCTAAGTGAAATAAATATGGGGTCATTAATTAAAATAAATAGGTAGGTAGGTACGGTCGCGCGGTGAATCAAGATCGCTCGGTGAAAGTAGTGGGGGCAATCGGCGCATGTGTACAATTGCGCACAGAAATTCTTAGTATGTTAGGATTTTATTATTAATTTCGTATGTTTGAACCTTAGTAACGTAACTTATAATAACACTAGTTTTTGATTGTAATTTATCTTGTAAGTAGGTAAATTCAAAAAATTATTTTTTTTAAAATAAACATAAAATTAAAAAATCAATTTCGTTAGTTTCTTTCTTTATGGTAATAATTCACGTCGTAAACCATTTTTCTGGCTAGCCGTTTTAAAAATTTATTTTTAACCATTTTTTTTTACAACTAGGTATTACTATTCCGATAACACAAGCTGTACGCACCAGTATCCAATGAGAGGTGAGAACGCAACGCGGGAATTGAAGAACGACTCTATTTTGCATCTTGGATTTATATTTTGACAGTACTATCGGTTTCAACGCCCTCGAAAACCATGAAAACGACACCCATGACGGAAAATTGATAATTTCTTGCAGCCGCCATCTTGGATTTACATTTTGACAGTAAAAGTGTCGGTACAACTTTTCGTGAGAATTTTTTTCGTCCAGCCCCCTTTCACAACGCGCGATAAGGAACTTCGTTCCAAAAATCAGCTGTTCCCTACATTTAGACGAGATAGGTTGATTGATTAATTAGACTTGTTTTTTTAAGGCGAAAGCGCCAGGGAAGCCCGCGAAAATCAAATGTTCTTATATTTTTTGCAATTTGCAATGTATGTTATAGTAATAAAAATAATAATGTATATTATTCATATGTAAATGCTTGTACCTGTACAAAATCTATTATATACTGAATAATATATAAACTATTTTTTACACCACCTGCTCGATAATGTCGTTTTATACATCATACAAACCTCACTTAAAGCAAGTCATTATATACCTAGGGAGATAATGCAGTATGGCCGATCCCTAGGGAATAATGAGATTTGAATTTGGAACATTAAAAATCGTCAACATTGTGAATTAAAATGTAGGCGCATCGAACAAGTTGACTTGAAATTCAAACCAAAGAGTATGTAATCACTATGATTCAAACTGGCCACTAACAAAAAAAAGAAAATAGAATAAAACGTGCGTACTGACGGGAGCGTTATCAGCGTTATAAAAAATTGAAACTATAGAATCTTGGAGTAGTGAATTTTGTTTGTTTGATGAACTTGTAAATACTCGTATAAAGTCTGTCTAATAAGTCAACCGACTTGGGAATTTTGTATAATATTTAATCATTTAAAAAATACTTATATTCGATACTTTTCATAAGGTTCTTCTGTTAGTAAACAATGATCTCTATCTCTTAATTAACCTTGATTATTGAACCCGTGTTGACAACATCAGATTTAATTAAATCCTGATAATTACCCAAGTCGTTTAACTTATTAGACAGACTTTAATACTTATATTTCTCTAATATATGATTTGGTCGACCAAATTGTCTTTTAATTATCTCACAGATGGTGTAAAAAGTAGAGTATGCAACACGGGGATAAAGCTGTCTTTGTCTTGGGCGGTTTGAATTCCTCACTTCACTCAGGTTTCTTTATTAACTCCCTCGCGATGCTCGGGAGTTAATTTTATAAATCCCTCACTATCGTTCGGGATTAATATCAGCAACCTTCGTTTCGTTCGGAATTCAACATGCCGCCCGCGACTTAAAGACACTGCTTTATCCCCTAGTCACATAAACTACTATTAAGCCACCCTTCACTTGACTGAAAGCAAAACAGATGTGGGCCCAGTTAACCACTATCAATTTTTAAAAGGGGTAACTGGTCCGCAGTCCCAGTTCCATAGTGGGCCGAATGACCCCTAACCCGGTTTCAAATGTAGGTGTAACCTAGCGTACTTATACTCGTACCTACCATATTTCGTTGCCTAACTGTGTACACGGCTTATTAATTTTCATATTTACTCGACTGCTATTCGACACTAACGGATCCCCTGGGTGCAATCCACTATTTAGTTAATCCGATACCTACTCCAACATTAAGATGTAAACTTGCATAGTTACCTAACTAATGTGTGGGCTGTTCAAATAATCTTGATTACAAGAGTAATTAAATAGGGAATTAACCATTGAATCTGCGTCCTACAGACCTATTTTGATGAGTCAAAATATAATGAGATTTATTTAAGGGTATTTAGACATCAAAAATTCAGAAAAGCTTCAATATCAGTCTACCCACATTAATTAAAGATCAAGCTTCTCCAAGAAAAAAAGTGGGCCGTTGGAACCAATCGAAACCGTGATGATACGTAAAAAGTGATGATGCCATTAGGGTACCTAGGTATTATTGAACGCATTCTATCTTAAGGGATCCAAATTCCATATCTTATTATTCATCCACCCCTTCTTAGTCATCCTAGTTGGGCGCATAAGCAGTTAGATAAGAAGTAAAAATATGAAAGAATAGATGCGCTTCTTGATTAAGCCATGATTACATTGTTTACACAGTGAAAGTGCATCATCAAAAAAAGTCATTAAGTGTATCTATTCTATTCTACCATCAATAAAATAACATTTCAGGGTCCATCTCAGTTGACTTTTGCGTTCTAGAGTAGGTAACTGTGTCGGACAATTCCGCAGCCCTAGAACTTCAGCAACCGTTACAGTGGCAAAGCCTTGTTGTTTAGTCAAGATGTACAACTTAGTGATAGATCTTGACCATTTCAGCCAAAAGATTTCCACCATTGATGATGAACAGTAGGTACTGCGATATGATTCTCGCATTTCGTTTACACCCGCATCACCCACGAGATCATCGACAGATCTATTGTAACCAATTTAGGTACCTACCATGGAATTTGAAACTACCATTTCTCACGGGTCTTACAAGAAAAAGACCCAATTTTATTTCATGACAAATAGGTAGTGAAAGTCACCGAACACACCTTTTTAGACATAAGAATAAGCAAGTCATTGCATATTAAACGAAGAATCCCTTCAATTATTAACAACTTCGTCTAGGGAACGCTGTGATGAAATTGAGTTCTATTTTTCTACCTTTTAGATTGACTGAGACGATCACAAGCCTTTGTTCAGTCTTTAACTTTAGAGTAGAAAACTACCAGCTTTTAGGTACAAGTTATTTATTTTCTTGTAGAATTTATGTGATGAAATTTCCGATGTTTTCTTTTTAGGTAGTAGGTACTTTTATCTTTTTCTACCTGGCGTTATGTGTTTTAAGACCTTTTTAACCTCCAAAAAAACGATAGTAGGTAATATTTTTTATCATAAGATGTACCTAGGTACCTAATGACCAAGGAAAAGGAATTTATACTCGTAGAAGGATTGTGCGACCCAAATAAAATGGGACAAGGGCAGGAAGAAGAAGAAGAGAAGGATTGTTTGACGTAATTGACGATATGAAAGAAAAGGAAGTGTATGATAGCGTCACGTCTCACAGAGAGAACAGATGAAAAACATTTTTTTTTTGGGGTGTCAGGATCTGGTAACTGAGACCTTTAGGTCAAGTCTTTATTTTAATTAAATATAGTCCTACTTTGTTTACTGAGGTAAGTACCTACCTACTCATCACTACAAAAAAAAAATCTCAGCTCAATTTTACCGAGATCACACCGATTTCTATGATTCTACATTTTGTAATATTGCAATATCCACTCGCCACTGAGAATTTCACTTGAAAAGATCCAGCCGAACACTCTCGACGAAGTGTCAGTACCTGTTGCGACGACCCCAAGCAACAGGACAAGGCAGGAAGACAATGATTTGAGACGCAGCCAGTACTGAAAACCAACACGACGTATGTTTGCACAAAACCCCTTCAAAAAATCCAAGAGAAAGCCATCCTATATATAAACGCAAACCCAGCGGTGTCCCACAATATTCAGTTTACTATTCACGTTGCCAGCATACCTCGGCCACCCATCAGCATAAAGATCGCATCTCATATACAATGTATAAGATATTATACATTGTATATGAGATACCTAGGTACCTCAGCCAGCGCAGCAGAGGCACGTTCCCCCAGTAACACGTGCTCAGAGAACGCGCGGACATTTTATTTTTACCTACCCTCTATATATTGCAAGCAGAAAACTGCAGAAGCAAAATTATATGATTATGCTCCGATATTAGCTTTGCTACTTTTAGGAAATGAAATTTTAAGAAAGCGCACGTTTCAGTTTTGTGAAGATGTGCAATTTCTGACATACCTATATGGTGGGAGAATATTGATCTTCTGTATTCAGTGTCTGTTTGTGATTATAGTGGAGTGCCGTAAGATTTATACCTCGGAATCCAGGACCAGTCAATGAATCTTTATATAAACTTTGGATATGTGTTCTTAACGAAAATGTAAATAAAATAATAATTATGCGATCTTCATTTTTTTTATTTTTTTTTAATACCTACTCGAAAACTGACTCTTATCGCACTACGATTCGTATCGATATTTTTATAATTATTATTTGAATAGTAGTGCGTAGATAGCTAGAAAGATAGCTAAATTTGCTTCAATTTGAGCAAAATTTGTCCATTGGTTACAGATAAGATACAGCAAGTCAACGATGATTAATTCTACCGCAATGCTCGGAAAACTGTAAAATTCTGTCACTTGTTTCATTTCTTTTTTTTTTTTGGTTGGATTAAGGTCGTGCAGTTGCAGAAAGACCAGGCTCAAGTGCTCTATTCTATGTTTCTTTTGCTAAGATCGAAATTACAACAACGCCAACCCTGTTATTCTGGATGAAGAGGACGAGAATGTGGAGGACCTAACACCATATCCCAGCTCCACCTCCAGAAAACATTATTCCTCCTTCTCCACTCTCCCCTCTGATATAGACTGGATGAAACCTGGTCCTTCCAAAAGGGCGAGTCTGTGAACTTCGTACCGCATAACAGTAAATAAATGTAGTATATCTTTCGATATAGTCAACCGATTGCAATGAAACAAGGCCTAAGGGTCAATTTATACTAGCGTAGAGTCGAAGCGCATCGAAGCGTCAAATTCTTTACAACTAAAACGAAGCCGCACGAATGCGGCGTCACCTTTGTTCTCGCGCAGTCACGCGAATTCCGAAGAATGCACGCGTCTTTTTAAAATCTCAGAAGTAATTTGTGCGTTACGCTGTGGAGTTAAGGTTGAATTTGTTATGTTCAGTTTTGGACAGACGCTTCGATGCGCTTCGACTCTGCGCTAGTATAAATTGACCCTAAGTAATATATCAAGTTACACAATTTTAATGTATAAAAGTTATCAACATCGATGCGGTACATTTTACGTGATGCGCGCACAACAAAAAACTTGTACAGTTTTTTTTTTATTGTTTGATTTCATATATTCTTATCATACATTAAGTTAATTACTATATATACCATCTTCTGAGTACGGCGGACTGTGCTGGGTCGGCTGCTACAGGTGCAGAAAGCCTCAAACGGCGTAAATATAATAACCTCATTGGAAGTTATGTGTTTGAGCCGTTTGGGGTTGAAACTCTAGGGCCATGGGGTCCGAGCGCTCATCGAGTTGTCCGGGATATCAGCAAACAGTTGGTCGACTCTTCGCGTGACCAGAGGGCTGGACTCTTCTTCAGTCAACGAATCAGCATTAACAACCAGCGTGGCAATGCTGCCAGCGTTCTGAGCACTTTTCCCATTAACATCGATGTGGACGAATTTTTTGCCCTATGAGTTTTTCCCATTTTTCAGCCTTTTTTGCACGTTTGTAGAAATCATTATTTTAAGTTTGTATATAAAGTAAAAAAAAATAACTTATCCAAATCCAAATGACATGATGGTGTTACGAGTCTAACCAGCTAGTATTAAATAAATAAATAGATGCATTAATAACAAAGATAGTTTTACTTACTGTCCTTCTGACCCAATCGAAAACTTTAATGTTTCGTAGGCAAAGTACTGCTCAGTCTGCAATCGTATTAATTTCAATTGTTGAAAAGCCAACGCTTAGAAATCCTACATTTAATTTGTGCCGAGTATACATTCATTTTAAAGCAATGAAAAGGGCTATGCTTGGGGTTTCCTTGCGTGATCGAATCAGAAATGAAGATAATATATCTGCAGGATAACTAAGGTTGCCGAAATAGCACGAAGAATCGCCAAACTTAAGTGGCAATGGGCAAGGCACATTGCTCGCAGAACAGATGGACGTTGAGGCCGCAAGGTTTTGGAGTTCCGCGTACCGGACGACGCAGCGTTGGAAGGCCTCCTCCTACATGGTGAACCGATGACCTGGTGAAGGTTGCGGGAAACCGATGGATGCGAGACGCACAGGATCGTTCATTGTAGCGACACTTTGGGGAGGCCTATGTCCAACAGTGGACTTATATCAGGTGAAATGATGATGATGATGATACATTCAATTTCATTTTACAGGGTGTGATAATTAAAACTCAAAAATGATCAAATAATATTTATTTTCTCCATCCTTATCAACAAATTCATTAAAAAAAAACATCGACCTGTAAGTGGCATATCGACACACAGGTCCACACGGATGCTTTATTATCGCGGCGTAAGAAAAAATCGCACAGATAATGCAACAGTGTGCACAGAGTTGAAACCCCTTTGCGCGTTTTTCTGACGCCGTTTTCGAAAAGCGACCGAGCGAACTTAAGACTGACAAAGCGCCATGTTACAGAGAACTCTTGCACCAACAAGTGTAGTATTAATGCATACTCATAAATAATAAAATAGAATACAAGACATTTTATACATAGCACATTATATAGAAGCGTCTCAAACACTTGAAGACGTAGACAATTAGACATAATACATAAGATTATAAGTCTCTAAATAATTCAACGGGATATAGGTTACAGGATGCTTCTGCAAGGGCCAACGCTGCATTAAGCGGGCGCCCGCGCGGACACCCGACGCGTGACTACGCTCGTGTCGTGCGCGGCGGTCCCCTTAGCGGAAACCGGATTATTACTTGTGCAGTGTCGCTAGTTCAAATTTAACGGCGTGCATGTAGTGGTGTCGATTGAGAACTTTAATACATTTTTACGTAGTAGCACGGGCGCGGGCGCGGCTATCCGCGACGGAGCACTTTGTATGGGATCGCACGGGCGCCCGATTAACGCAGCATTGGCCCTAAGTTTTGAACAAGGTGTAATAATGTTTCTCTACTTTACGGATTCTTCTGATCGACATGAAACTCGCGTAATTTTTTGCAGTATGAGTTAAATAAATCAGTTACTTAGTTAAACGCTGCAGACGTGATGGCTATTCAGTGTTTATTAAAATTGTATAGACGATAATGACGATAACTGCTGAATTGCGCTAATAAGCTCTTCATAAAATAGTGTGCCTAAACATCAACGATTAAATCACTGCTTACCATCAGGTGCAGCACCTGTTTGTATTAAAAAAAAAAAAATGATCTTATTAAATTGGCTGTCTACATTGGCAGCCAATAAGAATGAGATTTATCGATTTTGAGTCAATCGGAGCAAATAAGAACACTAAACGACAGTCCGGGATCACCTATGTATTATTTTTGTTAAAGATTTTTTTTTTTATAGGAAACAAATTATTATATTTTTCTATTTTTTTATATGAAACGAATTATTTATCTCGTTAGATATAAATATGTCGCTTTTGATCAAAAGTAGTAAACAATATCATCCCTGAGTTTTTACATAAACAGGCACCATTATAAATGACTTATTTTTTTCTTCACAAACGAGAAATAAATTATCAAGAAGATTTTCTTTGACGAAGTGACAAAAACTCGGTTGACTTGAAAACATTTATCATACGATCACGAAAAACTCGCTTTTCGCAAAATTGCGGTATTTCCTGTAGACTTTCTACTACCTATACAAGCCTTGTTACATAACGTGTAATGGGGTGAATAGACACAGGGGTAAATATAGGGTGACTGGTAATTAGTGACCGATAACTATACACGTGACTGTACTCATGATTTCAAGCAAATTTCCCAAAGAAACTTTTTTTTATTCTCATTAGTTTTATCATAATAACAACAGCTGTTAGCGCAAATTCACGCCCACCGCGGTCACCCATCGGTTCGCGCCCATCGATGTTCAGTTTTCGCGAACACCGATTGGTTTGCAAGCGGCGCGTGTGCTCTATTACTATTGTAGGTAAGGTACAGGACACAACGGTGTTACGCAGCTAACAGCTGAGATTTGTTATTGTGATAAAACTAATGAGTATAAAAAAAAAGTTTCTTTGGGAAAGTTTTTTGCAATCATGAGTACTATCACATACATAAGTATCGGTCACTAATTACCAGTCACCCTATAGAAATGCAGGGGTGAATAGAAACAAAAGTTTTATGAGGATTACTGCGGGAATACCTTGGCTCTAGATCGCAAGGAATAACTGAAGGAACACAGGTAAATTTTAGTCGGTAAAAGTCTGACACTCCTCGCTCCGCCCAGAGCAGAAGGCAATTGAAGATTTCCCATCTATAAAAGAAGTATGAATAGAAATAAAACTATGATGAGATTCTTCAGCATTATTTGCAGCATTTGAGTACTCTAATTTATTACTGAATTGTTATAATAAAAACAGCAATGCTCTATTGAAACTAATTAATATGGTATCAAAATCAAAACCTTAGTAATTTTTTTCTATTCAGTAATGCAGGAATCATGTTCCTATACGCCCCGTTTGAAGATGAAATACAGGAGACTTTTTTTCATGAATAGGTACTAAAAAGAAGTTTTCAAACCAAAAGTAAACATTGGTACAGTTCTCAAACCATCTTTCATTTAAATATTCGACTCGCTAACCACGTCTATGTCACATAAAAATCGTGTAAAAATTCAATATTATGCTCTACAATCTGAATATAATTTATTCACATTATTATTGCTTTCGTGTATGGTTTTACTTATGTTAATTTCTATGGTGGTGTATAGTAGGACTTATTTACTAGTTTCATTGCGTTTTTTGTGTTTAACATTTTTTTTTGACTGTAAGTCTGATAAGCAAGTAAACAGCGCTTAGTATTATTAATATGTATGTGTATTAATATTGCAACCTAAATGACCAGAATAAGATTAGAAAACTATCAAAGTGTCCCGTCACCCGTGAGGAGTTATGGGTGCATACTTGAACCCTATACAAGGTGTCGTTTTGAAGCTGCAAAATATTTCAGGAGGTAATTATGTTAGTGATTCTCGACCCGAATCAATAATAAAATGAGTAGGTAATTTTTTTTTTCTTATTTATGAAAATCGGTATGTGTGAACTGCGTTTCTTAAAAAGCAGCCAGTCTGATACCTGCCTTATAACCGCGCTTTCTTTCACACACACAAACACGTAAAAATAAAGGGCGTTTTCACACACACTAACTCGCAACGATAGTTTTATAAATAATGTATCATCCAATCATCATCCCGCACGGCACACCCTAGTCACGCCCCCGCTGCCATCGATCAATCGAGTTAGTTTAGTATAATTAAAAAATAAAATAACAAGTATTACTGATTATTGACCAGGTATCGTTTTTTCACATGATTATTTATGAGTTTTATTACAACCTCCTAAAATATTGTGCAGTTTTAAAACTGCACCTTGTATAGGGTTACTGGCAATTAGTGTACGATACTTAAACATGATTGTGCTTATGATAACAAACAATTTTTATTATGGGAGCAAATAAAATATCAGCTGTTCAGTACATTAGGCAAAAAAATGTACTGAACAGCTGATTTTTTTCTCGCGATTTCAGGTTTGTCCCCATAGTAAAAGTTGTTGGTTATCATGAGCACAATCACGCGTTTAAGTATCGTACACTAATTACCAGTCACCCTATATTTGTGATACATTTACATCGCAATATACAATCGGGAATAAAGTCACACTCCCACAGAAAAAGCGTATGCATCACAATGGTTTGCTTTTGCTGCCCTGACTGCTATGGACATAGGAAAATGTATCAAAAGGATACTCGTGGACGGTGTCTTCATGTCCACCGGCTTACGCTGAAAACCAGCGCTCCGAGCTATCGCATTAGGCCGCATACAGAAAGAAAGCTGGCAGCCTGCGCCGACCTACCAGCACTTATCGGCGCTGGACCACTCGAGTAACAGCTACATAAAGCAAGCAGGATGAAGCAGGGATCTCTATAGCAATGCCTTTTATAGATACCGGTACGAATCTTAAGCGCTCGGCGAAAGAGTGAGGATCAATTTGCGCACCGTACACATCGTCGAGCCAATCACTGTAGGTAACTACAAAGATGTACTCCCAGCTCCCGCGTCTCACTTCATACCACTAAAGAGACCCAATACTTGAAGTATAATATTTCACTTCTCGTTGAAGTCTGCACGACTTCCAAGTTCAAGTCAGCGCTCAAGATCCGTGCCGGTATTTGCATCTGTTTTGTCCCACACAGATGGTTTACTAAATATGTACTAACGAAATCAACATGTCACTATCCATGTTTACATTAACTTATGTATAATGACAAAACAATATGCGTGTGGTATGTATGTGTGCATAGTAAAATAAATGAATAAATGGCGGTGCCAGCGCTGAACTGCGCGTGTCCAAGCTTATCGAAATCTGTGCGCACTTATCGGTACCAATTTTGTGTATTGTTTAAATAGAATAGTGCATTCTCTTAATAGCACTAGCTTGTGACGTTTTATAAGTGCCTATGTAGGCCTATGTGAAATAAAAAACTTTTGACTTGACTTGAATCTCGGCGCCTATTACCTGTGCAGATTACCCGCGCCGGCCGGTTCCGATAAGCGATGGTAGATCTGCGCAGGCTGCCAGCTTTCTTTCTGCATACGGCCATAGGCGTGAGGCCACGGCTTTATGCTGAGCGTTCGGCAGTTTTGAACGGATGTGACGCATATCTTCCCTATATAATGATTGTTTTTTGTTAGCTAGTTTTAAAGTTAAGATTGCGTCATATCGCGTAAAGAACTGGTTTCTTTCTTTTTAGACTTAGAAAGCAGAAGTCAACTGAAAGAATATAGGTGTGATTTAAGGCGATTTTCACACTGCCACGCACCACGCAGCGTAGCGCGTGAATGAGTCATAACGTTGCTTGCAAGTATCTCCGTTTGTATAGAAAACACGCACAGTCCAACACACCGACAATGCATCCACGCGCGGTGTGGCGGGCTGGGACAAATAGTGCTGTGCGGGATTTTGTATGAAATAAGTGCGTGCCTGCGTGAATTTACAACACGCGTGAGTGCGTAAAAAACCCGCACGATGATGCAGATCTGCACTCCCGCAAGTACGCGCTTAGGTTACGTGCGTAACACGCAGTGTGATAATCGCCTAAGTAAGTAAAAGAGTGTGACATGGCCTCCCGCTCCTCAGTTACGCTACGCAGTCATTAGGTGATTTCCCACATTAAAAAAAATGGTTTGCCTTAAACTCAGATCAGTAAATAAATAAAAAATACGCAGTTTTGTATATTAAAAATTAGACATAATAGATTTATTTGACATTTTATTGACGTGTGTATGTAAAAGCATTGAACTATTTTGAGCACACAACAAGAGCACCCTGTCATTACAATTTGTATTAAAACTATGTAAATGGCTTATTTTACAAACGACCACTGTCGACTTAGTAAGCATTCAGCCAGAATAAGGAATCTTCAATTAATTCAATAGAGTTGTCAGTTCATATAAAAATACAAAAAATAATTTGAAAATTATTAAATGGAATACACATCATTTAAATGCATAAAACATTAAATAAATACGAGATTATTCGTGAAATAAGTAACTAAAATACAAGATTAACTTGAATATCAAGAAATGAATTAGCTTCGACATAATATTTAATACTTAATCAACAAATCCGTAACACTTTTAACGCTAAAACCACTAGCGTCTGATTGGTATGACGACTATTTTCGTGTTCTGTACGCCAGGGTCGTGTAGTTGCGACTGGGTACTCCATCTCGGTTAGGTTAGCTTCAATCCCCATAGGCGACAGAAGAGCTGACGAGATGGAGTATTTGGAAGTGGATGTGCGACCCTAGCGAAAAAAAAACGCGATTGTTTGTCGAATATATCCGACGTAGGGTCAAGTTAACAATCAGTAGAAGATTCCTTGTTCTTTCCCAACTTTGTCTAACTATTGGCATGCAAGCTTGCCCAGCGTTGGGCACCGTGCCCACGGTCCAAGCTTAGATCACTAAAACAATAATCTCCTAATATTATTATTAATTCTTCTCTAAACACTCCAGCAGTACGCGTTTTATTTAGAAAACATAATTAAGTTAATTTATAGATTTAATTTCAATGTTCGAATATCGTTTAATTTTGTTTGTAGTTCATTAATATTTTCATAGTTAAAAGAAATAGTCAAATAAAAACTGAGAATTTGTTTGAAAGTTCTCGATTCTTATTGCGATGTTTAATTTAACATAAATACAGGGTGTAAGGGAGAGCCTTCCACAAACTTTAAGGGCTTGCTCAGTAGACAAGACTGAAAAACATTACACTAGTTTTTTATTTTTAGGAAACAAAAAAAAAATCGGCGTCTCCATAGAAAATGTCCAATCAAGTTTTTAATTTTGTATGGTGACGCTGATTTTTTTTTCGTTTCCTGAAAAAAAGTGTTGTGGAAGGTTGTTCAGTTTCGTCTATTGAGCAAAGCCTTTAAAATTTGTGGAGTCCTATCCCTTACAGCCTGTATATATCATTTTAAAATTAAATCTATACAGATTGTAACTAATTTTAAAGAAATAATGAAATAGATTACAGTATAATACGTCGAGAAACAATTCAACTATCTATTATTTTATCATTTGGACTTGCATACTTCTTCGCCAACAATTTATCTAAAATCTATTTCACTTCAAACATTCACTATAAGTGTTCTGATCAAAATAGGCATCGTTATAAAATCTCTATGACCGGGTAAAATGGAGTGAATACAAACTCACGGGTGAATAGAAACAAAACTCCAAATGGTATTATCTCAATATTTGAATATTCTTACAGCATTTAACTATACCAATTTATTAATGAATTGTTTCTCTAAAAAGTTGATGCTTTGTGAGACAAAGTGGAAAAAACCGAACCAAACTTTTGTTTCTATTTACCCCTGAGTTTCTATTCACCCCGTTTTACGGTATTATTTCCTATTAAAATTATCTGCATTATAAAACAACAGTTTGCCTGAGTGTAATCCGTACAAAACCTTAGCGAAGCGGTCTACATTTGTCAAACTTCAAGACTTCTTCATTCATAAATATTTCACATTATATAGTCTGTCTAAAAAGTCCAACGACTTGGGAATTTTGTATAATATTTAATCATTTAAAAAATACTTATATTCGATATTTTTTACAAGGTTCTTCTGTTAGTAAACAATGATCAAGATCTCTTAATCAACCTTGATTATTGAACCAGTGTTGACTGCATCAGATTTCATTTTACCACAATAATTACCCAAGTCGTTTGACTTTTTAGACAGACTCTAGTTTCATTATGTACTGACAGAATAATTATTTATATGTTTATAATATTATTGGAGAAATGGCCACTGTTGGATAAAATATTCGTTCCTCGAAGGCGACACAAGTGTTAATTATAAGACTTCACACAACAGCAGGCATTTACAGACGATAATCACACACATTTTGTTGTGTACTGAACCCGTTTATAAAATATTGCTATCATTTTGCAACTAGAAAAATAGTCATAAGATACTAGCTTTTGTCAGCGGCTTCATCTGCGTGAATGTCGGTTATTGCAAACGCAAAGTCGAAGCCAGATAAAGCCTATGTCCATCCTTGGGGTTGAAGTTCCCATGAGATTAAAGAGAACTTTAAAAAAAAAGTTTAAGCTTATTTTACAAGTGTATTTCTTGTGTTATTCACAAGAAGAGACCGACATTTTGTTCAGTGCACAACAGAATCTGACCCTATCCTCTCAGTACAAATTTAAACCTCAATTATCAATCTCGAGACATGCTCAAATACTAGAATGGTCTATAGTTGGCAGGATACTTGATGGGTAGTGCGGACTGCGCCACTTTCACGTAGAAGCCCCATCCTAGCTGCTGGTACGCCTCGATGAGCCTCTCCTCCACTTCCTTGGACGGACGCTCCTCTTGGATCTTCGTGAGAAGCTTGATGCCGCGACCCCATTGCTTGAAGGTGAAACAGTGCCATACTCCGTAGTGGATCGCCTGTGACCAAAAAGGTTTGGTAAGTTAAGCCACTTGTCACCAAGAGGCTCGGAAGAATCGAGCTGTGTATTCCCAAACTACTATTACAATATAACAACGCATCGTTTAGTTTACTAAAATGGCGTAGAATTGAAACTGAACACTGAGAAGAAACATCCTATTGCCAAATTCTGTAATTTTGTTTTGTTTTTGATTTTTACCACGTCGTGAACCGCGGCTTAGTGCTGCATGTCTTTGAGCTAGCGTTTTATTGCAGAATGAAGTCTAATTAAAAGAAGATCGAAGTGACTAATCGTCAAATTCAACTTTTCTGGGCAAAATTCAGAAGTTGCACGATATTTTTTCGTCCGATATACCATAGTGTCTTAAAACAAAAGTCTATGATCAGCGCGTGTTACCAGCGATAATATATGGCTTTAAAACATGGTCCCTCACAGTAGGCCTCATCAGAGGACTTAAATATCTCACGCAAAGGGCAATGGATAGGGCTATATCAGGGATGAAGATATCCGCAGGAGAGGATAGCCAAAAGAATCGCCAAACTTTATGGTAGTGATCGCAGAACAGATGGTCGGAAGGTGCAGTAGCGGCGTCGCCTAACGCGCACGGGAGCGCTCATTGTGCTCACATGCTCAGCGGACACCATTCAGCTAAAATGATGATGACTCAATCGAGGGTGTAATTGGTTAATTTCCTCCACGTTACCTTAGTATCCGTGAGGTCGGTGAACTTGAGCAGATCGGCGATGTTGTTCTGCAGCGCCTCGGTGATCTTCTCCTTGGCCGAGTTGCTCTGCGCGAGCGCTCGCAGGCGACACAGTGCGGTGCCCTTGCGACACAGTGCGTCTATTAAGTAGCCCCGCTGTTTTTCTTGTTCCCTGAGAGATAAAAAGAAAATACAGTGTTATAAAGGTATCAGTTATAGCACAGTTGATAAAATCTTTTTAAATTCTATTGAAAAAACATTTTATCTGCATGTCAAAAGATTCTTGTACAACTAATAAATAAATACACTGGTATGCAATGTTGAAACGACAGATGAACTACCCATAAAAGAAATCAAAATTACCAAAACAATTCAGCTTCTCTATTAATATATTTTTTCCGATTAATAATAATAAAGCCTTTATTTAACAATCTTACAAAACATATTTCTTATCTACTAAACAAAATTTCTAATATTGACACCAGTTTTGCGAAGATTGTCTTGCTACTCAGCATAGGCCTCCCCTGAAGCTTGCCATAGAGTACGTTATTGTGTCTTTCTTCTCCATTTTTTCCAATTAATATAATAATATAATACAGTAATAACTGTTTTCAAGTTTTACAATATTTCGTGTTGCTGACGATTGGTTTTTAGAAACAGCTTGTCCTTCGACAAAGGCCTACTCCAAAGATTTCCACCTATCTCTGTCTCTTGCGATTCTGATCCATTCCATCCATTTTTCAATTTTTTACAATTATGTAGACATAAATGTACCCATAGATAGATTTCAGTGACGCTTATTGTTCAAAATGATAAGTACAATAACTTTTTTAAGAAAAGCCTTTCTTCTATCGTTTCGACGTTATATTTACCTGAACCGATAAAAATAAAACATCTATGGAGATATACTATTATGCTTTGATAAACGCAATAACCATAGTAACCAAACTAATTTCTTCAAGAAATAACTCATTTTCACTTTGCAATGCGAATGAGATTTTATCGATGATCAAAAACTAACCTATTTTTTTTTTATTGTTGATAGGTTCGCGCTTGACCGCCATCTCACCTGATGGAAAGCGACGATGCGGTCGACGATGGAAAGCGCTTACCTAAAAGAAACCTATTCACTCTCGACTTAAAGATTCCCGGGTTGTAGCTATCAGGAAACACAGACTCCGGCAAGGAATTCCATATAAACATATCATTTATTTAAAAACTAATCTCAAACAGGTAATAGGGATACAGGAGAGTCAACTTACTGCTTAATCTTGGTAGCGTCGGTCCTGGTGTCGTTCTTCATGCCGAGGTACGCGAGCAACTTCTCCTGGTCGATCGCCTTTATCACCTGCCAATACAACACATTATCATATTCCTTGTTATTTGGGATCAGCGCCGCACTTTTTTTCTTCAATTCATATTCAACAGCATTAAACTATGATAACTGTGCATTTGTTTAAATTCAACATTTTTTTATTTTATTTTTTTTTATAATGGATAGGCTCGTGTTTGACCACAATCTCACTTGATGGCAAGCGATAATGTGGCGACTCCGGCAGGGAATTTTTGGGAAATGGTAAATTAGCGTTTTTTAAGACAAGTTGTTTTAGAAAAGTAAGTAGGTATTTGCTTGTATTATGATGGTTTGTTTTAACGTAAAGCAGAACAGTTAGGTAAGTACCCGGCGGCCCCCAGCCGCATTACATTGGGTATTTTTCGCAGCGCCCGGCCGCGCTGAGACGGAGCGGTGCCGAGTCTAGCGCGAATGTCGAGCGTAGGTATGAAAAATGAAGTCTGTATATGAAATTAACTTCTGTACCTATCTATTTTGACACCATACCAAGTCAAACAACTTTTCAATATTTCAAACTTCCTGTAATGTACATTTCTCACCTTATCCATTCTCGTCACACCATACATCCATCTCAACATTCTCATGCCAATAAAACACATAATCAAGAAAAAATATCACTGTTGTACAATTAGGTAGTATTTCTCTACCAAGGCAAAAGTCATGTATAAACGCGTATCGTGTGACTCTTATTTCATCGTATTAAGGTATACATTGGAATGATAGACACGCATTTGTAAAATTAAAAATATGAACATTGTTTACCTTTTCAGAAATACTAATGAGTTGTTCGCACCACGCTGTCGTCACATCGGGGTCTTCATTGGCATGAGGTAGTCTAAAATAAAACAGATCAATTAATGTTTAACTGACATAAATCTTAACTCTTTAATTCATTAAACCCCAAACGAACGCCGGCGTTCGCGCACCCATTGTCTTTCTTCATTTTCTCACGATTTTTTTACTTTTTTAAGGAAACCTTTCCCTTAAAAAAGTGCACATTATATGGGGCAAGAGGTGACGTGCCAACAGGACACACGTTCAAGCTACTGCGCATGTGTGCAGTAAGTATAAAGTGTATTGTAGTAAGTATGGTCATGTGACTGCGACTTAGTGCACTGAATTCGTTACTCCCCAAGTACAGCTTGGACCATTTAATGACGTGCCAGGTTTATTTGAATGAGGGTATAATACTCACGAGCAAAGGACCTAGCCCTGGTGGATCGCTCACCAGGAACGTCCCAAAATAATCGTTCGTACTCCACAGGTGTTGCTCGTGAACGTATAATCGCTTGGTTTTAAGTTTCCTTTTTATAAGTACCAACTGAAGGTTTTAATCCATCATCTTCTGCCATAGGCACACAAAAACAGAGGTTAGTATAAAAGAAAGCACTTCACTTCTTGGCGTCGGTGGGCGAGTCGAGCGCGTGCAGGTAGGCGACGTGCGCGGCCGTGTAGGCGGGGAACTTGTCCAGCAGCTCCTCGTACACCTGTTCGAGCTTGTCGCCCTCTGTGCGGAATACACTATTATTTAATAACAAACGTAGTATAAAAATATAATAAGGCACTTAAAGTGAAAGCTATAATATTTTCGCTACATATCATATTTATAACGCTATAAAGCGAAACTAATAACATTTAAAAAATACTTTTATTCGATACTTTTTATAAGGTCCTTGTAAACAGATCAAGATCTCTTAATCAACCTTGATTATTGAACCAGTGTTGACTACATCAGATTAAATTTTACCTTAATAATTAAACAAGTTGTTTGACTTTTTAACCGACTTCTAAAAAAGGAGGAGGTTCTCAATTCGGAAGTTTGTTTTTTTTTTTTAGACAGACTATACCCTATTTGCGATATGAAAATAGTGACAACGTCTTCTAAACGCGTATGGATTATAAAAAGTAAGGATAGCGCCTAAATAACCAACTGTCCGATTGGAGCAGTTTACAATTGCCGAAACGGATCTTGAACGCTCGGCGTCAAAGTGGGGAACGTTGTACACATTCCATTCGTTGACGAGCCAATCGTCTTGGTTGTTAAATACATGCAGCAATGCAGGGAACTAATCAGGAGTGACGTCTATGACACGGTGGTGGTGGTGCGGCAAGCCTGACACTCCCCGCCTCCGCGTCTCACTTCGCACCACTATCAGACCGAATATTTGACTTCTGCGCAACTTAAAGCAGCGCTCAAGATCCGTGACGGTAATTGTATATTGAGAAAAAAATGCATGTTCCACGTTACCTAATTTAGTAAGCCAGTTGACGGTGAAGTCCTTGAGAGCCTCCATGTAGTCCTCGTGCGGCTTGGGCTTGTCCTTGGGCTGCGCGGGCCTCTTGGCGGGCTCGCACACCACGTACTGCAGCAGGTAGCTGTCCACCTTGCGCCCGCACTCGTCCTTGGCGAACGTCACGCTGCCCGACAGCGTGTGCCCGACCGTCAGGTTGGACCGACTTATCCTGGGAAACAAATAATTATAAAATTACGGCTGTATTTTTAGAATACATAATTACGCGTGTTGCCATCAAAGTGTAAATTCAGATTTCGCAGTTCCTAAGGCCCCTCTCCCGCGGCGACTTTTTGTAGCGCTGCTGTGGCGCATTCGCATCAATACAGTCTCGATGCTGTAGCGCGTTGGCATTTTTTCTATAGCGCTTGCAAATGCGACAAACGCGAGTTAGTAGCGATGCTACAAAAAATCGCCGTAGACGAAAGGCCTATAGGAAAACCTAATTATGGGGGTTTAAAAAGAAAAGTCTGTAATAGGAACGAAGATATAATGTATATTTTTTTTGTGAAATTCAACTTTTATGACGGTGACACGGTGGTCTAACAATAATGCATGTTCATTTATTTCAAGAATATCAATATAAATTTAGTTTGGTAGATCTGCATCGACGTTAAATGACTAGTTGTAACAGATGCCCAAGGTGCTGCGTATTAACTCTTTGAATGCCGTATTTAGAGACACAAAAGAAAGACAATTGCTTATGTCGAACTGTGTAACATAAGACATTCAAAAGGTTAAGCACTCAATAAAATTGCATAAAGAACAACGGCTTGGAAATTATTGTCTACATAAGTTAACATAATATATACTGGCGAAATAATTGATTTAGTTTTACCAAATCAAGCTCATAGTTGGCCTAAGGACAAAATTCATCATAATTAGAAATCAAATTGACTAGATCTTTACGATAATAAATAATCAAGCCTTAGTTTTCTTTTTGCTGGCTTGAATTCATGACTTTCGGCCAAAATGAATGAAAAATTTTATACTATATACTTTTGCATATTTTCATTACTTGTCGCTAAAAAAATATGCCAGCAAAATTTTGTTCGAGAATCTACCATCACTCACACACACTATAGGTACTGGTGGTACTTGTTATAATTTGTTATCAAGTACCAACCATCAAGTCCTCATACTGGACGGTAATGCATAAATGGTCTTCTCGATGCGCGAACTCAACTTCATACAGGTTTTATTACAATAAAAGAAACATAGTTACATGTTGAAGGTTTAAAAGTTTTCACAATAAAATGTGGCTGCGTTGTTACGCTTGTCGAGAAGCCCGCGCTTGGTCGCTGCCACTTGGCTACATAAATGACTGAGTGACTTACTTATCTGAAGCCACCGCTGTGATATAGAGAGGTAGTAAACTTCCGCTTGATAACGATCCTGAACTGAACTTCTTGCCGCCTGTTAACGCCTGAAAAAAAAGTCAATGAAATTACTTTCGAACATATGATTATAATAATAAATTTAATATTTAAAAAATTATTATAAAGTAGCGATTTGCTTGCTTGTCTCTGCCTGTTTCGTCAAACACACTAATATTCTAAAAAATATGTATGAGTGTGTGTTTGTTACTCTTTCACACTCAAATAGCTGAACAGATTTGGATACAATTTGGTACCCACACCTTTTTGTCCAAGAGTATATATTTATTTTAGTGGACGAGAAATCACCGCACAGCTTCCCAAACGCTACCCGTCGAATTTGACGATTTGACCTCTTTCTCGAAGTAGAAGTTAATACTTTTTTTAATTAAGAAAGAAAACACCCATTCCAGCAAATTATAGCTTTCAATTTCTTTTTCCTAAAAACATAGATATTATTAGAGCAAATTATTACCAGTGACTGCGAGCAGTACACATCTAATGAGATGGGCTGCTGTAACCGTTGTTGTATGGTGGCCGGCAGCTCTTGTAGTTTCTCCAGCAACGACTTGTTCTCGTGACGGATGCTGAGCCTCAGAGTGTAGTCGCCTTTCTCCAGCTTTACTGAGTACTGCAAAAGAAGAAAAGTATATTTCAGAGATACTAAAAGTAGGTTCATAGGAGAAAAAGAAGAATTGTGTTTATTTTTAACTACAAATAAAACTAAAAACATAATCTTTTTTCTGAAAACAACATCAAAATTAAGATGTAATAGCTTTTCCCGCGACTTCGTTCGCGTATATAAAATATAGCTTATGTCACTCAGGAATAAAGCAGCTTTCTATCGGTGAAAAAATTTTAGCAATCAGACCAGTACTTCCCGCCAATAAATAAAAAAAAAACTTTCTCTTTATAATATTATTTATTTATTTATTTAAAGCTTTATGCACAAAAAACTGTACAAAGGCGGACTTAATGCCTTAGGCATTATCTGCCAGTCGACAAAACATGGCAGGTGCCACTTAATAAATAGACAAAACAGAAGAGAGACAAATATATACAATAGTAAATACATACTTAGATACATACATATAACAAAAACAATGCTGTTGTGAAAAAACAAATCCAACCAATTAGCTCGGTGATGATTCTACCAACATCTTGCGAATATGCTCACGTGCCTTCACCTTAAAAGAAAACCGGCTTGTTGCCATCCTGATATTCGGAGGGAGCGCATTCCAAAGAGATATCGCCTGGACGAAAAAGGAAGAGTGGATAAGCCCAGAGCGGTGTGAGGGACATCGTAGAAGACGATTATTAGCAGACCGAAGATTTCTATTGTGCCCAGAGCAAAGAAATTGAAGTTCTGAAATCAGATAAGAAGGGGAAGAAGGATTATCCAGAAAAGAGAACAGAGTAGTCAAGGCCCTTAGCGCTCTGCGATGACGAATGAGTAACCATTTTAAAAGCATACGATGCTCGGATACATGATCGTACTTGCGGAGGTTGAAGACAAATCGAATGCAGTTATTCAGAAGCCGGTCAAGTTTATTGAGAAGATCTGCATTCAGGTCATAGTAGCACACATCAGCATAGTCGATTATGGGAAAGATTAGGGATAACGGATTTAAAAGAATCTTTTCTTACTTTGATTTTGGATAAATTTACTTTTAAATAATAAAAAGTTAAGCCAAATATTTATTAATTACTTTATGCATTTTAATTTCTAATAATACACTGTTATTTTTTTATCGTTTTAATTCCAAAAGAGACTGAAAGAAAGATGGGGTGCAAAAAATACTATACAATTAAAACATTAGGAAAATCTATTTATTTTATTTTCAATTAACAGGCAAAGCAGAGAGGGGTAAATCTATTCATGCGTAAAATATAGAATTACCACTACTTAGATCAAGCATTTAAATAAAGCATAGTTTTAGAATGAAACTGAATACTAAATAGAATAGAACACCTTTTATTAGGAATGGTTAACACAAAGTAAAAGAGACTAAAAGTACAGAATGCACCGTGCGTACCGAAAATATTTAGTTTACATAACCGAATCCGCTTCGTCCTGATATACAGGTTTATTTGTAAAACACTTTATTACAGGTTATTTACAAAACCTTGCAGGACTGTATTACTAACATCATAAACAACAACTTTTGTTCGATGACTTTTTACAAAACATAATTCATTTACCAAAAACAAACCTTCAAGATTTCGTTGTTCTAACACATTTCAACTCAATATTTTGCTATATCTACCTTTTTTTTTATAATGGATAGGCTCGCGTTTGACCACAATCTCACCTGATGGTAAGCGATGATGTGGCCGACGATGGAGCACGCTTACCTAGAAGCAATCTGTTCGCTCTTGACTTAAAGACCCCTAGGTTATAACAATCAGGAAACACAGACTCCGGCAAGGAATTCCATTCCTTAGCTGTACGCATAATGAATGTACTCCCAAAACGCTTTGTACGTATAGGTGGGATGTCCACCATGTACCGGTGGCGCAACGCCGTACGTCTTGTGGTCCGATGATGGAACGGACTTGGCGGGATTAAATTGTGCAACTCTAGAGGCTAGCAACTCGGCGTCGATGCTCAAGACTTTGGAGTTTTGACTTCACAAGAGCATCATTGCCTATGATGTTCTTGGCACGCTTTTCAATAGACTCTAGTGCATCTAGCTGGTATTTGGCCGACCCATCCCAAAGATGAGAGCAGTACTCCATACACGTTCATACCTACGTCTGTATAACGCATCGCAAGCGCACCAAGCACCCCGCCACCAAAACCCCGTTCGCCTCTGTTATTGTACTATCGCTTGCTTCGCATCATCATATTCCTGACCTTCCACCGTTTTCGGAGTCGCCGCAACACTTGCTTCAACGCTTGCTTCGCTTCTAGACGTCTAAAAGCAAGAACGAATTCTTGCTTTTAGACAAAACATGTTAAAACTTTTTTTTTGTTTTTGTAATGGTTCTAACTGATTTATAACCCACACGCATTTTTCACAAACCAAATTTATCTTATCTTTTTGTAAGAAAATCTGATGACAAATTTTTAAGTCATGGAACTGAAGTTTTGTTTATGATACCATAGCCTTGAGGGGTTGCCAATGTTTTCAAATAACCCTATATAAAAAATAATAACTTTAAATGACAGTCAACAGTATACATAGCCGATTCCATTTCGTCCTGATTTATATGAAGCAGTGTATCTACAAACTACGACTACTGTACCGGTTACCAAGTCCAAATAATGATTACTTTTTTCTTTCTAGGTCTCCTGAGTCTCACCTTGGAAGGGTAAGCGTCGCCGGTGGCCATCAGCTGCTTGCAACTGTTGTAGATCATCCACATCTGCGACTCGAACTCCGACTCGTACAGCATGTCGCACAGCAGAGATATTATTGGGGACACCTGCGGAAATATGTTTTGGTTACTTGTATTTTATAAATGTATCATCATCATTACACTAATGATTCGAACAATGTATAATGTGTAGGTTACCTCCGTAGCCTTGGCGATGTGGAAGTTATATGTATTTAGAAGCTGGTAAATCTGTCGGCTCGGCGGGATCACGTCGCGGGCAGTCAGCGGAGTTAGTTTCGATTCTGTTGGCCTGCAAATATTATTTATATTGAAAATAAAACTGACAACTGCTTAAGAAAATCACTTTGTATAAAGTAATAACACAAAATAGGTACAGAAGTCAATCTTATGTATGTACTTCACTTTTCATACCTACGCTCGGCTCAGCGCGTGGCGCCGGACTGTCCGAGTGCAACCGAGCGCGGTGATAAATTCGTACCTAATCTAAATTGTAAAAATATTACATGGCCACAAAATCATCTTCTCTGTCTTGGCGCGGGGCCTGTTCTGTGTTACCTTAAAACGAATTACAAGCAAGTATCTACTTATCTCTCTGAAACAACGGGTAACTTAGAAAACGTCAATTCACTGTTTTATAACAACCGTTCACTGAACAGATGGAATAAGGCATCGTCCTAATAGAAAGCGAGTGCGCGATCATCGTAGGTTCGCGTGAATTTTACTCGTACGAACGCGCGATCAAACATATTGAACTCGAATAGGTGTCCTAACTGACAATCGCCGACGCTGTCGCGCGACTAAAATGTTTGTAAATCTATTCGCGTGAACTTAGTTCGTACGAACGCGCGATCAAACATTCAAATTCAACAATTAATATCGTCTATTGTGACGTCATCCAAAAATTTTCCGACGGCAAAAATTGAGCGTGACTGAGATCCATGGTTGTTGGTATCAACCGTGCCACTGCCCCAGACCACGGTCGCTTGCTGAGCCAGCGAACGTGGTGTAGTGCAGGCGAGCGAGGCGAGCTCGCGCGTCAATTCGCGCGATGATCAATAGGACACCCAGTTTTTGCCATCGCGCGAACCTGCGATGGTCGCATCGCTTACTCGCGCGATAATCGCGTATTCGCGTTCTATTAGGACGATGCCTAAGGTTTTTTTTCGTTGGTGCATTTTTCCACAAAAAAGTTCACAGACGCTTGTCTCAAAGGGATAGCAGTCGAGCTCGCATTGAGCTAGATTGAGCTGAGATATCCGTGAGCGGTGTCTATGTGGGCGTTGCTCGAGCGCGCTTTGTATGTAGATTGACTTCTATACCTTCCGACTGGCCTGTTGGTCTAGTGGTTAGTGACCCTGACTGCTATGCTGGAGGTCGTGGGTTCGATTCCCATCCAGGACAAATGTTTGAGTGATGAGCATAATCATTTGTTCTGTGTCTGGGTGTAATTTATCTATAATATGTATGTATTTAGAAATATATAAGTATGTTTATCAGTTGTCTAGTACCCATAATACAAGCTCTGCTTAGCTTGGGACTAGACGGCGCTGTGTGATAGATGTGGAATATTATTAAAAAAAAATTATTATTATTATTATACCTATCTATTTTATGATAATAACACGATAAACTAGGCGATTATCACACCGCCACGCACCACGCAGCGTAGCGCATGAATACGTGTTTTAACGTTGCTTGTATCTCCGTTTGTATAGAAAACACGCACAGTCCAACACACCGAAAATGCATCCACGCGCGTTCATGCAGATCACGCGCCTACAAGCGGAGACGCATATGTGTGGCAGGTTGATGCGAGTAGTGCCGTGCGGTATTTTGTTTGAAATGAGTCAGAGCCTGCGGGATTTTGTTTGAAATGAGTCAGAGCCTGCGGGATTTTGTATGAAATGAGTCAGAGCCTGCGGGATTTTGTATGAAATGAGTCAGCCTGCGGGATTTTGTATGAAATGATTCAGAGCCTGCGGGATTTTGTATGAAATGAGTCAGAGCCTGCGGGATTTTGTATGAAATGAGTCAGAGCCTGCGGGATTCTGTATGAAATGAGTCAGAGCCTGCGGGATTTTGTATGAAATGAGTCAGAGCCTGCGGGATTCTGTATGAAATGAGTCAGAGCCTGCGGGATTTTGTATGAAATGAGTCAGCCTGCGGGATTTTGTATGAAATGAGTCAGAGCCTGCGGGATTTTGTATGAAATGAGTCAGAGCCTGCGTGAATTTGCAAAATTAAGAATAGAATAGAATAGAAAAACTTTTATTCGGTACAGACACAGCACAACGGTTACATTTATACACAAACTAAATAAAAGTACAAAGCATGCCGAGCGTGCCCGCACCGAAAGGGTGACCACCTCAGCATTTGCTGGACGTAAGACACCCAGCGCTGGTTTTCAGTTGGCACCCCGCAGTGACGCACGGACTAGGGTAAAGCATATATATATACTCATAAGTGTAATAGATATTGATTTAGTGTACCTACGGGTGTAAAATTTTATTTAAATAAAATACATAAATAACTATTTGATAAATAAAAAGTAACAACACAATATTATAAAATAAAATTTGTGCCTCAATGAATAAAACTATAAAATAACTTAGTACCCACAATACTGCGATAAAAAACATCAGCCGACGCGCGGCGCGATGTTCAACGCTATGATAATGAGCCACCGCTGCCCCGGCCCGGAAATTAGCCGTCACCTAGGGCTAATACTATAACTATAAATTAAAATTCGAAGCCAGTAAAAACATAAAGAAAAACATTTCCGTCTAGAAAATGTTTACAAGTGCCAGTAAAAAGTTATAAGTGATTTTTATTTAAATTGCAAATGGAAAGGAGTCAGGCTGAAATTAACAAAAGTGAAGTGAAACCATGAGGTTAGCAAAGGGCTCATCGCAATGACCCTACCCACTAGCTACCTCCATAAAGACTAGAAATAGGTACATAACGTGCAGGTGAGTGTTTAAAATACACGATAAAATTAGTTGTTTAAAATAAATTATTAAAATTCTAAGAATGCGTCATTGGTAATTTATTAGATACATTATTATATTCTTAAAAAATATTAAATTAGCATTACTATTGACTTAATTATATAAAAGATTTATCAACATTAATTTCATTAAATTGTATTTGTGAACTTAAAATAAACTGCTTAAGCCTAGCCTTAAAACTACTAATATTTTTTAGGTCCCTAATGGGAGGAGGAATATTATTCCAACATTTAGTGGCTGAGTACCGAAAACTACCTCGAAAAGCTGCAGTTCGGTGATGCGGAGTAACCAGCTGCTGAGCACAACGCCTGGCCTCGCGTTGCCGGTGACTATTTACCCATGCAAGCTTTGAGTACAGGTATGATGGACATTTAGTCTTGATGACGCCGAAAAGAAGACAAGCCAAATGCAACTTGCGACGCGACTTCATTTTTAAAATGTTATGCTTGTTTAAAAATGGTGTGACGTGGCTTCTTGGTGGAATGTTGAAGCAAAATCGTGCGCAAGCATTTTGAACCCGTTGTATTAGTTTTGCGGTGCGTGACAGTAGTCGAGGTCCTACGACGGTATCGGCATAATTTAGCTTCGACAGAACCAAACTTTCTACTAGCTGTACACGCAGGTCTTCGCTTAAAAACGGACGCATCTTGTACAAGACTTTCAACCGGTAAAAGCAATTTTTTACGCAGTCTGCAACATGAGACTCAAAACGTAGGTCTTCGTCCATGATCAAACCTAGATTTCTCGCCTGTTTGACACGCTCAATACATTGTCCCATCACGATTACGTTTGCACGGTGAGAGGTTATTGTATTGAGTTGACATTTAGAACCGAATAGCATAAATTTTGTTTTGGTTGGGTTAAGTAGTAGGGAGTTTTGTTTTGACCAGGTTACTATCCTGTCCAGATCTTCATTTAACAAATTTACTGCTACATCATAATCTTTAGGTTTAAAAGAAAGGTACAATTGAATGTCATCTGCATAAATATGATATTTAAAATTTTTCAGAACTTTGACAATGTCTGCACTGTACATAATAAATAAAGGGGGACCCAGTATAGAGCCCTGAGGAACGCCTTTTACCACTGGAGTCATATTAGATAAAGTACACGAACCATTGGCATCTTGAATTTCAACTAGCTGTTTACGGTTAGTTAGATAACTCCTAAACCAAGCAACCGCAGGCGCGTCAAAACCATAATACTTCATCTTAGAGAGCAAAAGAGTCAAATTAATTGCATCAAATTTTAATTTTAAAAATTACGCGCGTGAGTGCATAAAAAACCTGCACAATGATGTAGATCTGCACTCCCGTAAGTACGCGCGTACACGTGACATGCCGCGTGATGCGTGGCAGTGTGATAATCGCGTAAATGATGAACCAATGGTATGGTTTATTAAAATTCTAAAATTCTTACCTGACCACGGGCTCCGAATACTTCAACTGTGCGGAAGGCTGTACATCCTGCAGCCTCAAGGAACTGAGCACCACGCCCTTTATTCCGTCTGCGGCTGTCATCACCAGCTTGTTGCCGAAATCCGGCTTCAGGCCGTGGAAATCGATGGAATAGTCTACTACCAGGTCGCCTATGTTCGCCCAGTACTTGGCTATCACAACTTCTAGTGTTACCCCGCCCTGTAGAGTGAAATAGTGTTTTATTTACACGTTTAGGTGTTTTTACATTCATGCATAAACTTACTGTAATATTATTAAATAGATGCCTAGTTGAAATGAGCTGTAGGCCTATAAAACACTAAGAATTGTTCCTGAGTTAAAGGGTTGACAGACGGATAAAAGTGACTCTACAACTTTATTTTTAGTACATATATGCGAAACTCGAATTATGGGTCTAGTATTTTTATGTAAATATTCTATGTTCAAAATTAAACACGTTGCGAAGACCCCAAATAAAACGGGACAAGGGCAGGAAGACGATGATGATGATTCTATGTTCAAAATTGCATAATTGTATCATGAAAAATCACAAAGTTATAAGCTTGTTATGTTACCTGGTGGTCCGCACAAATACATTGTCACCGGGCCATTCGTGCGACTGAGGAGTTTTTACTCGCGCACCCTGCTTTGCGCTAGCACCTACTACTCGCTATGACCTGCCGTGACCCGTGTTGTGCTTAGTGTCCAAGTTGTGACCTTTTTGAAATATTTTTGAGAAAAAATCGCCCGTGGTGTAAAAATTGGAATCAATTCAGTTACTGATTCTGAACAAACTATATTCAGGTTTCGCATAATTATACTAAAAATAATGTTTTATAAGGGTTTAGTTTTTTTCTTTTAAGGTACAGAATCGTAAAAATGAGTGAAGTGTTGAAAACACTAAAACTGCCTGGGTCAACTTCGAAGGCGTTTGTCTTGAAAATAAATGTAACATACAGTTGCCATCACGGATCTTGAACACTTGCGCAGATGTCAAATATTCGGTCTCTTTAGTGGTGCGACGTACGACGCGGGGGCGGGGAGTGTCAGTGATTGGCTGGCCGCGCCATCGCGTCATAGACATCACTGATTCGTTCACTGCGTTGCCGTATGTATCTAACAATGTAGCCGATTGGCTCGCCAATGTATGGAATGCGCAAAGCGAACCCCACTCTGACGCCGAGCGTTCAAGATCCGTAATGGCAACTGTACTGTTATTATGTACTCACCACTATATGGAAGGGTAATAATGTCGGTGCCTCAGCGGTGACAGTGATCATCTTCTGCGTCTCATGGCTCCTACAACTCTTCTTAGGTAACAGCTGCATGGTGTGGACTAGAAATCTACCAGTCTTTTCTTTGTCTTCTGTTGAGATCTTTAGCAAGCCCCAGGTGGCTTCCGGTGGGGCTGGAGGAATTGATTAGAAAATATCACTTGTCAAGTAATACAGCTGAATAAAAAATATATCGTGATTTCTGTCTACAGACGAGTTAATTGGACTGTAGTTTTTTTTTAATGTGAATGCGTATCACACACTCTCTTTATTATTTTTCACATTTGTACAGTACAATTCACGAACGATGGCGGCCGTGAAGTTAGCCTTTGCGAACGTACGCGCATACTACACTCTTCACGCACGTCGCCATTTGGTTCCTAAAACACGTTCCTGCGCAGCCTTCAGCGCAAACTTCACGGCCGCCATCATTCGTGAATTATAGTGTACTTACTTGAGCAATGTCATTGACACAACATAATGCTCATATTTTTTCTCCTTTTATATATACAGGGTTATTTGTAAAACACTGGCCACCTCTCAGAACTATGTTACTAACATCATACTCTACTCACTGACATATTAACACACAGCCGAAACTACTACGAGTAGGAGCGTGAAGCACAAGACTTTCTTTTGTAACGTAGGCGAGGACTAAGAGAGGATTTTCAAAAATTCAGCCTCTAAGGGCGGTGATCCAAAGTTTGTATGGAAAAACCTATTTACATGCTGCTGGCAGAAGCTAGTCTAATATAACTTATAATCTTATTGGCTGCTGTCAGCGACTTCGCCCGTGTGAAAGTCAAAAATTGTTCCAAGGGAATATATTATCAGGATAAAAATTATCCTATGTGCTATTTCACGACATGGTTTACCCGTGTGCAGATCATCCAAATTTAAGGCTAACATACATACACACACAGACTTACAAACTTTCACTTTTATAATAACAGTGTAATTTCTGAAGCTCAGGGCTTCCTCTGTTAAACATTTCTCAGCAATGTTCTAACCTCAATTAAATGTGGCAAATTGCAACAAATATTTTTGTAAAAGAGTTTCGTTACCAAAATATTATAACACATTAAATGACTCACCAATAACAAAATGCCTGACAATAGTAGCGGGCTTGAACAGCACGTTCTTCTCCGCGATGCAGGGCGGCGCGGGCGCGGCCAGCTGCAGCGGCTGCGGCTGGAACACGCTCACGGCCACGCGGAACACCGGGCCCTTCTCCACGCACGACACGTCGTACGCCTTTATACTGGAACATCGTATCAACACACTGTTAACCCCAACGGTTACGCCGGAACAGCTACTCAAACTTTATCAAGGGCAAGTTCGAACTGCTCTCATCTTTGGGACGGATAAGCCCGATACCAGATTGATGCACTCGATGCAAATGAGAGGCGAGCCAGAAGGATAATTGGCGATGATAAACTCGTGGAGTCGAGACTTCAAAGTCTTGAGCATCGACGCCGAGTTGCTAGCCTGTCGGTATTCTACCGGTTGCATTGCGGGGAGTGTGCGTCGGAATTGCATAACCTAATTCCGCCTAGCCCGTTCCATCATCGGACTACCAGACGTACGGCTATGCGCCACCGGTATATGGTGGACATCCAACCTACACATACAAAATGTTTTGGGAACACATTCATTGTACGTACAGCTAAGGAGTGGAATTCCTTGCCGGAGTCTGTTTTCTGATAACTACAACCCGGAATCTTTAAGTCGAGAGTGAATAGGTTTCTTCTACAGAAGCGCGTTCCATCGTTGACCGCATTGTCGCTTTCTATCAGGTGAGATAGCGGTCAAGCGCGAACCTATAACAATAGAAAAAAAAAAACGATGCAGCGGACGAACTCGCATGAAGGGATTGGTGTATGTCAGCAATAGGGCCTGAACCCATTGTGCCACTATCATTCGAATACCTACGCAATCTGATAAGATGACGCACCAGAGATCTACACCACAAACTATGGATAGAACATGGCGACTGCAGGCAGGCCAAGAAAGCTTCCCTCCATTGATTGTCCAGGTCCTACGACTGACTAAACCTCAGTTGCGCAAAGTAACGGCTGTTACGACTGACCACGGGACCTTTAATAAGTACCTCTCTGTCATAGGAGTTACAGATAGCCGCCTCTGCAGAGCCAGCATGGAGGACGAGACAGCAGCTCATATGCTTCTAAGATGCCGGTGGTCGCTGGATACAGGGTAAAATACTTCGGAAACCCAGGTACTCCCGTGAAATGGTCAGAACACCAAGGAGCTGTTGGCCTTCCTTGAGGAGCTGTGGGGGATCGAATGACACGTTTGGCCCACCAGTACGGAAAATACGCGTTTCAGTCAGGTTGCGGATACAGACCGATATACAATTGTTTGAGTCGGATTAGACCAGCGAGTATTTTCGTGTCCTATTCGCCAGGTTCGCAAATCCACGACCAAATACTACATCTTGTTTAGCTCTTCAATCCCCAAAAGTAAGACAAGTGCTGACGTGATGTAGTATTTGGTCTTAGATGTGCAGGATAAACGCGAGAGTGCTTGGCGGATTTATTCAACATTGGCGATTAAAAGATTAAACACAATGTTTACAAGTTTTAATTTTTTTATTTTTTGATAGGCTCGCGCTTGACCGCGTATCACGCCTGATGGAAAGCGACGATGTGTTCGACGATGGAGCACGCCTAAAAGTAACAAATTTTTTTATTATTACTTTTGTCTTTAAATTCCTTCCAGGATCTTTTTATAGACCAACCGGCTGTTCATAATATGTCGAGACATCGTTACCGGCCTAGCTTTTTCAAAACTGTGTTGAATTCCAAGTTGAAAATGACAAGACCAACGACTTAATTATTTTGTAGATCGAAACATGAGGCTAAAATTTGTTTAGCCACGAGCGCATAAACAAAGCAATTTATTAAAAAATCAAACATAATATCCAAAGCGCTTGGGTAGCTCGTCGTCTGGTAACCGTCCAGACTAAGCTCAAGTCGTTTATAGCGTGTAGTGTTTCACGCGCAACAATGAGATGGAGACAAAATCGTGAGCCCGACAGGACTGATGCCTACTAGAGTTATTAGAGAACTGAAAAGGTAAACAATGATCCAAAAACACAAAGGTCATCTGAAGAAACAAAATGTGGAAAAAATGTGGATTTAGTCAGCATAAGTCTGATACGCCCTCTCGTTCCGGTCTAGAGCAGGAGAAGTTATTAAATGATATCCAACCTAAAAAAAAATACCTTAAGGGCCGAGTCAACCCGAAATCGCAACGGTTGGCAGCGATGCGACGAGCACTTTCAGTGTGAAGTGATTTAAAACTTTATTTACATAATTAAACGGCCAGTATCGCTTGAAAAGCTTGAAAAGGTCGAGAGGCTGCCCGCAGTGCTGCGAGCGGCCGGCGCGGCTGCCAGCAGCGAACTCAAGGGCCGCTGAATGTAGCTGGCGACGCCGCCAGCTACTGCTGACCGCTGCCATTCCGGTGTAACTCGGTCCTAAGTGCTCACTAAACATTTCTCCATAAATCCTTTTACAAGCATACTAATAAAAACAGCGGTCACCTAGTAAAGTGCGGCCCCGGCGACAAGCCTGCTGTATCGATGCGCACGGCCCAGGGGCGCGGCGCGTTCATCATGTCGAGGTGCTGCGGCGCGGAGAGCCAGGCGGCGTCGGAGGCCAGCGCCAGGCGCATGCCGAACGCAATCTGCTTCGGAATTATCGACTTGTCTGCAACACAGGCACGCTACATAGCTTTCGTTGTATCTGCTGCTAGTACACGGATCATCAATACCTTTGATGATCCGTGTTTTCATTTTAAACACTAATTTTTTACTTTTTTAAAGAACTGTTTACTTGACGTATGATTACAAGATTAGCAAAAGATAACATAAAATTGTATCTCAGATTTACTTTTTTACGTTTTTACGTCATTGGATTTTAGATATCATATTTTATTCAGTGGACTATTCAAAAACTTGCTTTTTAAAAACAAAAATGTGACTATGGACTGGGCTGGACATGTCTGCCGCACGCAGATCGAGCGGTGGGCCAGTAAAACGCAAAATTGGTTCCCTGAAACCGCACGACGGGGCCGCGGCAGACCAAGGAGTTGGCGGGACGACTTGGATGTCTTCCTTGGGAATTGGAAAGAGGTGGCTCCAAACCGGGAACATTGGAATGAGTGGAGAGGCCTTTGCCCAGCAGTGGGACAGTATGGGCTAGATATAATAGTAATAAATAAAAATATTAAAATTTGTGTCCCACCGGCGTCGGGAACAGGGTCCAAGTTACTGGCGGTAAGGGCTGCGACGACTTATCCTCTTACAAGCCATATTCAGGTGTACCGTTTTCTCA
Source organism: Mythimna albipuncta (assembly GCA_929112965.1). Lineage (NCBI taxonomy): Eukaryota > Metazoa > Arthropoda > Insecta > Lepidoptera > Noctuidae > Mythimna > Mythimna albipuncta. The sequence continues at coordinate 33,002,963 of OV815959.1, forward strand.
AACAAGCCCTTGCGCCTTCTAAGGTGTTGATATTGTCTTGTGGCTATTAAGCTATTGTCTTGTGGCTATTAAGCTATTGGCTGAAACGACGGTCCATACAATGATCGCTGAATCCACATCCCACATATCGACAACTACGCAAGCCAATATGTATGTGATATGTGGGATTCAAAATTCTTGAATTGCTAATCTTTCTCGGCTGTCTCGATGTTCTCGTCATGCGGGACGGTTTTATCAACCATAATCATTGCACGCCTCTTGATTCAGTCCACTACCAATCAGGCTTATTGCCTAAAAAAGATCGTGGGTATATCTTAGTAATTATTACTGTGTAGGAAACCGGCATGTCCTAGAACCAAGACGTGTGACATTCATCAACCCTCACTAAGTCCGCGTGGTGTTCCCTCTCCTAGAGACCCGAGTCCCAGCAGTGGGAACATTAAAAGGCTGATTATGCTTATACTGTTTTTAGCGAATTTACCCTTAATCTTTCACTCGTAAGACAAATTAAAACTTAATTCATATCAGGCACTATTTTCTTAATCAATATTATCATATTACCTACAAATTCATTACTGTGCCATAGTCTAAAACCAAACATCTACATAAAATAAACATCTTCAACATACCATTACTTCCTTCCTCAACTTTTGGCCCTACGAAATGAAAATACGAGTCAAAGTTCACTTGGTTCAAAGAAAAGATGTATCCAAGCAACATTAAGCCGCGTATAGACATCGCGAGGCGTGCGTCGCGAAAGGTTCGTCACTCATGCCTCAACCTGAGGCATACGACGGCACATTTATGCGTGCGTCCCGAACGACTCATGGTCAAGCTGAGCACGCAAACCACCACGCACGGTGAATCGGAATCGGCTTCACAAACAACGTCCGTCCCCACGGAGCACACGGCTCGTACTGAGGCGGCGTTCGCAACTATCGTATGATGCGAATGCTCACTGTGAGCACACACGTCCACACAGCCCGAGGCATGTGAGACGAACCATTCGCGACTCACGCCTCGCGATGTCTGTACGCGGCTTTAAAATATACCCTAAGTAACTTTAACTACGCACCATAAAACTGAACTCTATAGCCATTATCAAAAGGTATAAATTTACCTACATTTTATTCTCCAATAGAACGTCCTACTAAAAGTACACTACGCCTCATAAATAAAATTGAATTCTACCACTATCACTTTTTTTTCTAGTCTGTCTGTTTATCCTCTATCTCTTAGACCACACAACGGTACATAAAAGAAAAAGATTTGTGTATATAATGTGCTGGACCCGGTCGCTAGTAGGCATCACACTAAATCGCCATAAATTATACGAAATTTTTAAAACGTCCTACATTACTGAAACTACACACTGTAAACTGAGCTCTACAGCTATCAACATAAGGTATAAAATCACACTCACTCTCCATGTCATTATGGTCTTGTAGGAACTGCGGCTCGATGGTGATGCCGATGTCTTTAGGCGCGTCGCCTATGCGCGGTCGCAGGAGGATGCCCTTAGCGTTGCTGGTGCCGCATTGTATGTTGAAGGTGACGTCGCGTTCCGGTTGGTCGTAGTATGTGCTTAGGAGGTCGAATGCCTGTGACAAAGAATATAAAATTAGAAATATCTTACTAGCATAGTAGAGTTCTATTTTTTTTTATAAAAAACGATATGAAGATGAAAATATTCTACATTCTATTGACAATAACATTACACATTTAAACATTTTTTTTTTTTTTTTTTTTTTTATTGTTGATAGGTTCGCACTTGACCGCTATCTCACCTGATGGAAAGCGACGATGCGGTCGACGATGGAACGCGCTTACCTAAAAGAAACCTATTCACTCTCGACTTAAAGATTCCCGGGTTGTAGCTATCAGGAAACACAGACTCCGGCAAGGAATTCCACTCCCTAGCCACACGCACAATGAATGTGTTCCCAAAACGTTTTGTGCGTGTTGGTGGGATATCCACCATATACCGGTGGCGCATAGCCGTACGTCTGGTAGTCCGATGATGAAACGGGCTAGGCGGAATTAGGTTATGCAATTCCGACGCACACTCCCCGAAATGCAACCGGTAGAAAACCGACAGGCTAGCAACTCTGCGTCTATGCTCAAGACTTTGAAGCCTCGACTCGACGAGTGTATCATCGCCAATTATCCTTCTGGCTCGCCTCTCAATTGCCTCAAGTGCATCAAGCTGGTATCGGGCAGATCCGTCCCAAAGATGAGAGCAATACTCCATACACGATCGAACTTGCGCTTGATAAAGTTTGAGCAGCTGTTCCGGCGTGAAGTACTGTCTGACCTTTGCGAGAACTCCCAGCTTTTTTGCAGCCAGTTGAGCCTTTGCTTCGATGTATGGCCCAAAGTTGAGTGTTGATGTCAGCGTAACACCAAGAAGGTCAAGATGGTCGGTTATCGGCACGGTTACACCCCGGAAAGTTGGAGCAGGACTGAATTGGCTCCTTTTAGCGGAAAATAGACACGCCTGGGTTTTTGCAGCGTTGAACCTGACCAAATTGGCATCGCCCCATTCGGAGACTGCCTCCAAGGACAAGTTCAAGCGCTCAACCATAGCCTCTCGAAGAGACTGGATCTGTGACAAAAACAATTCTTTTTTACTGTCCGTTCAATCGATTTTGACTTCTATTCCGTAGGCATAAGGATGGCATTAAAAGCAAACACGTGGTTTCAATGCCAACTATTTACTGCAACTGCCATTTATCATGCCACCAACACAACTTAAATCAAAATCGGTTGAACGAACGGTAATTATTATTATTATTAATTATTATTGCGAATGGAGTATAGCCTAACTGGTCACGTCTCAACAGCTGAGACAATTTGAACGAAATAAGCGTTTGCTAATTACGCTATAGCCTGTAATAAGAGACAGCATACATTTATCTTGGAGCTTTAAGTGAGGCTGAGCTGCTGGCAAAAGCCTCACACAGAACCAGAGGTAAAGCAGTAAGTAGTAGAAAGTAACAGTTGGTAGGTCAAAACGTAAGAAGATAACGTGTTACGTCGACCTCAAATAACATGGGTCTTGTCTAACGTCCTGTTCACGACCTTGCCGCTATAAGCGGTAGCTAAGTGCGGGGCGGCGAGCGGTAAGATCAAAAGTATGACAATGTTTGAAGCACACCACGAGACGCACTTATGCCTTGATCACAAATACCGAGTAAAAGGGCGAGACAGTAAAATGTTACTCGGCTGAGACAGTGATGTAAGCCAGTTGTAGAGATAAGCGCTCGGCCGAGCACTCGGCGCTTTGTTTATACGTACCGAGTATTCGGTCGAGAGCACTGTCTCGCCCGTTTACTCGGTACGTGTGATCAAGCCATTACCGATGCCGCCCCGCTCGCCGCTATCGCCGAGGTCGTGACCAGGCCGTAACACAGCTGGAGAACACAGATTAGAAAAATTAATAACCTTCTCAACATTCAGAAGTCCGCAGCCCTGTGCCCAGGGCTCCACGTGCGTCAGGTACGTAGCTGAGTTCTCTAGCGCGCGCTTGATTGAGTACGGCGAGTATGGGAGATTTTTCGCTTTTAGGCCGGAGATTAGGATGGCTGAAAATGACAGGAAAACATTGAAATTTTTACAGCAAGAGCATCGGGAATTTTTAGACTTTTACAGGGTTATTTGTAAAACACTGGCAACCTCTCAAGACTATGTTATAACATAATAAAACACAACTTTTGTTCTATGACTTTTAAAAACCTATCATATTTTAGTTCATCAACGATCTAAAAATTACGAAGTCTAAGCAAAGCAAGCGATCGTACAATAACGGGGGTGTGGGGATCGGCCGGCGGGGGTGCTTGATGCACTTTCGTCGCGTCCGTCATACAGACGTAGGTAGGTATAGCAAAATACAGAGTTGAAATATGTTGAGTTGTTACATAGAACAATGAAATCTTGAAGGATTGTTTTGGTACATGAATTATGTTTTGTAAAAAGTCATCGAACAAAAGTTGTTGTTTATGATGTTAGTAATGTCCTGCAAGGTTGTTAATGTTTTACAAATAACCCTGTATACTGTTTGCAAAACTAGTCAAAAGGTTATGTAAAGAAAGTAAGCACTAACCTACAGCTCCCGCAACGTGTGGTGCTGCCATTGACGTTCCATTCATAAGTTGACAATTTCTTAGCGTAAATCTGTGAACAAAGATTCAAACGACTTAAATGTGGGTTCATTACGGTGTAAATTCCCTCATATTGGCATAATTACCTGGTGTTAGTGAGGGTTCGTTTAAAGAGTGTATAGCGTCGCTGCCTTAAGGCCCAAGTGCCCGAAAAGTGCCATAAAACAGTGACTTTCTGAAGCCTACTCCTCGGTAACGGCCAGGTTAATAGGTTTGAAAAAATGTGTGTTTATTATAGATTCATGAACAACATTTTCAACATTTGATTTTTCGTGCTATTAATACTTTTGTCTAAAAAAAATATTTAGCAATTTCCTACTCCTTCGAAACGGCTTAGATCTTTAGAAACATTTTTACACATAAAAATGGGTGGTTAAATATTCTTCAAAGTGAACATTGCATATGTAAATCAATCAATATTTGGCAAAGAAAATGGATTTAAAGATCAGCCGCGCGCATTCCGGGCGCCGTTGGCCGCAAATAAATGCACAGATTTGCGTACTGCCGCCTAGGCGGGTGCGAGAGGTGCATCCACATAATTTTGGCCAGATGGTTCAAGGGACTATAAGCCTTAAGGTGAAACGCTCACTGTAGCTTGAAAAAAGTCTCTGTCTTATTTACTCTACGACTGACAGCGTTTAATAAGTGCCTCTCAAGCTAAATGGAGTCTTAGGGAGTGTATGTTAGTGCCTATATGAGTAAAACATTGAACAAATGAGAGTAGAGTACAGTCATTTGGTAGTTTTTATTTGGAATGTTTTCTGAGAGTTTTGAAAACTGGTAATTTTATAGATTTTGATGTGCTCTTTCCGAATTTGGACTTTTTATCTATGTCGCTCGCGTCGCCATATTCGAAGACATGTGACATATACCAACCCGCACTGGGCCCGTGTGACAGATTTTATGGCCTATTCCCTCTCTTAGAGAGGAGGTCCGAGTCCTAGCAGTGGGAACATTAAATGGCTAATTATGCTCATGACGGTGAAATGAGTGAATGAATCGTAAAGGAGATATTTATTACCAAAAAACTGTTTCTAGACGCCATTTTTAAAATATGGTGGTGCAAGCGAAAAAAAACCGGCCAAGTGCGAGTCGGACTCGCCCATGAAGGGTTCCGTAGCAGCAAGTAACATAATATAAAATTTCTTGTAATGTGTAGTAACTTTGATCGATGTTTTAATAATAGTGTATTTTTTTCGATTTATGACGCATTTAAAAAAAAACTACATACTAGATTTCGTTCAAACCAATTTTCGTTGGTAGTTTTTATAGTATATATTTTTATCATTCTCTTATTTTAGAAGTTAGAGGGGGGGGGGGACACACATTTTACCACTTTGGAAGTGTCTCTCGCGCAAACTATTCAGTTTAGAAAAAAATGATATTAGAAACCTCAGCATTATTTTTGAAGACCTATCCATAGATACCCCACACGCATGGGTTTGATGAAAAAAAAAATTTTGAGTTTCAGTTCTAAGTATGTGGACCCCCAAAATTTATTGCTTTTTTTCTATTTTTGTGTGAAAATCTTAATGCGGTTCACAGAATACATCTACTTACAAAGTTTCAACAGTATAGCTCTTATAGTTTCGGAAAAAAGTGGCTGTGACATACGGACGGACAGACAGACAGACAGACAGACATGACGAATCTATAAGGGTTCCGTTTTTTGCCATTTGGCTACGGAACCCTAAAAACGAGGTAGCCAAGTTGAAAATCGGAAAAATCTATAAAATTACCATATTAAAACTACCAGGAAACCTTCCAAGTAAGTTTTTTTTTTGGAATCAAATGACTGTACTAAAGTGTTATGGGTTAGAAAGAATAGTATGTAGTAGTGACGCACCTAGCCACGGCTGCCACGGCGCCGCCGGGCGCGCACACGCTAATGCCGGGCGCGCGCGAGCTCCAGCTGAAGGCGCCGCCCGGCACGCGCCCGCGCATGGAGTACGTACGTAGTATGTAGTGATGACGTACCTAGCCACCGCGGCGACAGCACCACCCGGCGCGCACACGCTGATGCCGGGCGCGCCGTCCGCGCCGGGCGCGCGCGAGCTCCAGCTGAAGGCGCCGCCCGGCACGCGCCCGCGCATGGAGTACGTACGTAGTATGTAGTGATGACGTACCTAGCCACCGCGGCGACAGCACCACCCGGCGCGCACACGCTGATGCCGGGCGCGCCGTCCGCGCCGGGCGCGCGCGAGCTCCAGCTGAAGGCGCCGCCCGGCACGCGCCCGCGCATGGAGTACGTACGTAGTATGTAGTGATGACGTACCTAGCCACCGCGGCGACAGCACCACCCGGCGCGCACACGCTGATGCCGGGCGCGCCGTCCGCGCCGGGCGCGCGCGAGCTCCAGCTGAAGGCGCCGCCCGGCACGCGCCCGCGCATGGAGTACGTACGTAGTATGTAGTGATGACGTACCTAGCCACCGCGGCGACAGCACCACCCGGCGCGCACACGCTGATGCCGGGCGCGCCGTCCGCGCCGGGCGCGCGCGAGCTCCAGCTGAAGGCGCCGCCCGGCACGCGCCCGCGCATGGAGTACGTACGTAGTATGTAGTGATGACGTACCTAGCCACCGCGGCGACAGCACCACCCGGCGCGCACACGCTGATGCCGGGCGCGCCGTCCGCGCCGGGCGCGCGCGAGCTCCAGCTGAAGGCGCCGCCCGGCACGCGCCCGCGCATGGAGTACGTACGTAGTATGTAGTGATGACGTACCTAGCCACCGCGGCGACAGCACCACCCGGCGCGCACACGCTGATGCCGGGCGCGCCGTCCGCGCCGGGCGCGCGCGAGCTCCAGCTGAAGGCGCCGCCCGGCACGCGCCCGCGCATGGAGTACGTACGTAGTATGTAGTGATGACGTACCTAGCCACCGCGGCGACAGCACCACCCGGCGCGCACACGCTGATGCCGGGCGCGCCGTCCGCGCCGGGCGCGCGCGAGCTCCAGCTGAAGGCGCCGCCCGGCACGCGCCCGCGCATGGAGTACGTACGTAGTATGTAGTGATGACGTACCTAGCCACCGCGGCGACAGCACCACCCGGCGCGCACACGCTGATGCCGGGCGCGCCGTCCGCGCCGGGCGCGCGCGAGCTCCAGCTGAAGGCGCCGCCCGGCACGCGCCCGCGCATAGAGTACGCCGCCGACATCATCTCCGGCGACACGTACGCGCCCACACCTGCGCAACGGACACATGTTGAGTCACATCTATGGCGCCACATAACAACTACAAGCAATACGAAATCCTGCATCGCGCAATTAAAGTTCTTTGCGCGATTTGAGCATATACGACATCCCAAAATCATCTTTCATGTTGTTGCGCACTAGACATAACACCCGTCTGGTCGGAGTATCCTCTCTTTTCAACGGAGATTTGCAGGACTTCACACTCTGTTTCGCATACCTCCAAACACATTCAAAGAGACTACTGCGGTGCTATCACGAGCTAAACAGTAAAGATGCTAATAACAAACTTCCAAAGAGAAATTAAAAACGATTTTTCATTGTCATACTCTGAAAGTAAGTCTGAAGTTGCCTGAGGAGCGGGCTGAAAGTAATACTTTTCATCCCTAGGGAGTTTTACTTTACAACTGACAGCTGTAAAATTATTTAAAAAAAACTAGTTCTATCTTCACATTTCTATTTCTATTGAACCATGTTCCAATTTTCCAGTCAATCACAGCGCAATATAAAATTCAAATAACTTAAAGACAAGTATTAATTAAATAATGCTATATTTTAAGTGATTTATTTGTTCAACAATTTCTTTAAAATACTGTTACGTACGTGGGTAATTAAATGCCGATTTACTAACCGAGAACTTAATTCACCACAAACAATAACAAATTAACACGAATCGCAATTAACACTAGATTACCGTTACACTATCGCTCAAGATCGATCCAGAACAATAAGGTCGCTTCGCAAAGCCATAAATCATTTTTATTGCACGATGTACTCACTGATGTAGTCACTTTCACGCGAATTTCGACTCTATTGTTAATGAAGGAGAATACCATTTCCCTTATCGGTAGATACATACCTACCTACTAGTTGTATGTTTTCTTTGTGGATGTTTCGAGATTTTTCTAAGCCTGGCTACGTACAACCATTCTAGATCTTTCGAACAGCAATGCGTTTTAATTATTGCGTGCTACTCATTATTTTCTTGGAGATATGGCGTGTTCACGTTTAATGGCGTAACAATACTTTATTTTTAAAAGATTACAATTAATTTCTAATTTTTCATTAATGAGGCTGAATAGCTGGCCGGCCGCAGAAAAAAAAATAAAATGGCAAGAAAGTTTGTAAAATGCAATCAATCGTTACTTTTTCGAGTTTTGTTTACATTTCCGTACAACAGAGACTGTGTATTAACACGTTATATTTATCAAATTAAAATAGTGATTTACCGCCTAATTTTATAAGACAAGAGGCTAAAGCAATAGTGGGATACCTTTTACCGCCTAAATCAGAAGAAAGATACCTACTTAAAATCATAGGCACGGCGACTCAGGTTTTACAAACTTTTTGGAACGAAGTTCCATAACGCGCGTTGTGAAAGGGGGCTAGATGGAAAAAATTCTCACGAAAAGTTGTACCGACACTTTTTGCTTTCTTTTCCCTTCTTTAATATTCCTTCACTAATTTTTGGAACGAAGTTCCTTATCGCGCGTTGTGAAAGGGGGCTAGACGGAAAAAAATCTCACGAAAAGTTGTAACGACACTTTTACTGTTAAAATGTAAATCCAAGATGGCGGCTACAAGAAATTATCAACTTTTTCGATATAGGTGTCGTTTTCATGGTTTTTGAGGGTGTTGAAACCGATAGTACTGTCAAAATATAAATCCAAGATGGCGGCTGCACGAAATTATCAAATTTTCCGTCATGGGTGTCGTTTTCGTGGTTTTCGTGGTTGTCGAAACCGATAATACTGTCAAAATATAAATCCAAGATGGCAGCTGCAAGAAATTATCAAATTTTCCGTCATGGGTGTCGTTTTCATGGTTTTCGAGGGTGTTGAAACCGATTGTACTGTCAAATTATAAATCCAAGATGGCGGCTGCAAGAAATTATTAACTTTTCCGTCATGGGTGTTGTTTTCATGGTTTTCGAGGGTGTTGAAACCGATTGTACTGTCAAAATGTAAATCCAAGATGGCGGCTTCAAGAAATTATTAACTTTTCCGTCATGGGTGTCGTTTTCATGGTTTTCGAGGGTGTTGAAACTGATAGTACTGTCAAAATATAAATTCAAGATGGTAGCTGCAAAAAATTATCAAATTTTCTGTCATGGGTGTCGTTTTCATGGTTTTCGAGGGTGTTGAAACTGATAGTACTGTCAAAATAGAAATCCAAGATGGTGGCTACAAGAAATTATCAATTTTTCCGTCATTGGTGTCGTTTTCATGGTTTTCGAGGGTGTTGAAACCGATAGTATTGTCAAAATGTAAATCCAAGATGGCGGCTGCAAGAAATTATCAACTTTTCCGTCATGGGTGTCGTTTTCATGGTTTTCGAGGGTGTTGAAACTGATAGTACTGTCAAAATATAAATTCAAGATGGTAGCTGCAAAAAATTATCAAATTTTCTGTCATGGGTGTCGTTTTCATGGTTTTCGAGGGTGTTGAAACTGATAGTACTGTCAAAATAGAAATCCAAGATGGTGGCTACAAGAAATTATCAATTTTTCCGTCATTGGTGTCGTTTTCATGGTTTTCGAGGGTGTTGAAACCGATAGTATTGTCAAAATGTAAATCCAAGATGGCGGCTGCAAGAAATTATCAACTTTTTCATCATGGGTGTCGTTATCGTGGTTTTCGAGGGTGTTGAAACCGATTGTACTGTCAAAATGTAAATCTAAGATGGCGGCTGTCAGAAATTATCAACCTTTTTCGTCATGAGTGTCGTTTTCATGGTTTCGAAGATGTTGAAATAGTGCTGTAAAAATGTACATAAAATAGGATAGTATTTTTTAGTTATATTGTATTGGATAGACGGAAAAAATTCTCACGAAATGAGTTACTTTCACCTCTAGTGTAACAATGTACTATTAATGAAAAAAAAAAAAAGTTTTTTGCGCCAAATATGACACGCATAGGTGGCCTATATCTGCCAATCTTTTCCCAACTAGGTACATGATTGTTAGGATCGACTTCGGGTCAAACCGATTGCAAAATGGCTGCAATAGAACTGCAAACCAAACGTGCAGTCCGATTGCAGTCGTGTGAACTGCACACCGACTGCATCCGAACTGCGCCTAGCGCGGAAGGGCGGAGCGTGCAGGCGGGTGGGTATGGTGCAGTTCGGTGGAACAGGGCTGCCGAATCATGCAAGGTGATACGGAGGTGTAGGTTCTCGCGGTGTCGGGATCAAACTTTCTTCATGCCCAGCAGTTAGTAAAGCGCTTTGGCCCAATATGACCAATGGTAATGATACACACGTCGACTTGAAGCTTCAAAGTTTTGAGCACCGATGACGAATTGCTAGCCTGTCGGTTTCCTACCGGTAGCATTTCAGGGAATAAACGTGGGAATCGCATAACTTAATTCCGCTCTTTCCATCATCGGATCAACCAAACGAAAAGCGATGCGCCACCGTGGCGATGGTAGATATCCCAACCATACGTACAAAACGTTTTGGGAACATATTCACTGTGCGTATAGTAGTAAGTTAAGGAGTGGAACGGAGTCTGTGTTTCTATCAACAATAAAAAAAGTCAATAGGCTAAAATAAATACTTTAGTTAGTTTGTACACGCGCTTACTATATTATAACTAATACTACCATGTATACTTTTTACAGGATTACGGCGATATAAGCCGCCTTCCGGAGAATCAGCACCATGTTTTTATTTTTTTAAATATACATTTTTGCCCGACTTAAACGGGACATGTCTGCCGCGTATCTAACGAGCCGCAGGCCCGTAAAACGCAGGATTGGAGCCCGGACACAGCGGCGCGTGGCGAGGCAGACCACGAAGGAGACGGCGGGACAACCTGGATCTTCCTGGCTTCCTTAAGAATTGGAATAAGAAAACGAGGAACCGTGATCGCTGGAAGGAGTGGAGGGAGGCCCAGAAGTTAAGCCAATATCGGCTAACTGTAATAATAATACGTTTAGCATTGTGTGTTTACAAATAAATACTCACCAATAAGTATAGGCTGCGCGATATCAGGCGGCGCGCCCACCGTGCACAGCGCGGGCCCGTGGTTCCCGCCCGACACCACCCACGACACGTTGTAGCGGTTCACCACCTCACAGATCACCTCGCCTATGCGGCTGGGGACAGGGACTAACATATTGATACGAACTGCACTTAAATAGAGTACTCTCGCCCACAGCGACTTTTTGTAACGATTCTGTCGCGCGATTCGTAAACGCGTGACAGCATCGCTATAAACGCGTTAGTCGCATTTGCAAGCGCTATAGACAAACGTGCTACAGCATCGCTACATAACCTTGCTCTTGGGCGTGGGGCCTAAGGGCCCGTCCCCATCACCACGGCGCAGCGCTGCCACCGTACAACGTCACAGTGTCGTGCCGTCGCACGGTGCCACGAACAGTGTGCCACGTAAGTATTCTTAGTCGATATTTTGCAGTTGGCGTGTATATCGATACAGGCTTCTCCGTTTCATCAGTGGAGGCACATCCAGTCATTATAAAATATTCAAATACTCTGTGCCGTTATATGGTGGCGGAGCCGCGCCGTGGTGATGGGGACGGGCCTTAAGAGGAACCAAAAGTTAGGTTCTATGTTCAAACCATATCTAACTGACTTTTAAACCCTACAGATTAACTAATATTAAGTTCGATCAAGTACATACTGTCTATAAGCATGTCAGATTACAAGGAGTTCTGTATTACCGCGGGTAAACTGTAGCGAGGAAATTTTAGTATTGGCGACGATTATTAGGCTGACTAGGACTAATTCTAAAGATTTATTAATAACTAGCTCTTGCCTGCAGTTTCGCTCTCACTCTACCCTACTCCACCCTACTATACCTAACTCTACCCTACTCCACCCTAAGGTCGACTGGCAGATAATGCCTAAGGCATTAAGTCCGCCTTTGTACAGTTTTTTTGTGCATAAAGCTTTAAATAAATAAATAAATAAACCTTACTCCACCCTACTATACCTTCTAGCCTATTCTACCCTCCTCTACCCTACTCTACCCTACATCACCCTACTCTACTACACTACCCTAATTTTTATATCTTTCCATAAGAACCTTCTCCACACAATAACAAAGACAACAAAAAATATATTAGCGAAATCAGTTTAGCTATTCTAGAGATTTGCGTTTAGCAACACATTTAGCGATTCATTTTTATATTATAGAAACAGAAAATTTCTCACACTTACCCAGAATCCGACCAATGCGCATGCTCTCCGTAGCTCATATTAATAACATCGATCTTCATCTTCTTAGACAGCTCCATGACCTTGATGCACGCCCTCACGAGGGCTGTGCCGGTCTCCATGGAGCCGAGGCGGGAGTCTCCGATGGTAAGGGACACTATCTTGGCGCCCGGGGCCACGCCGTTCCGGGCGGGGTCGTCGGGGAAGTAGCCGGACGCTATAGCGGCCACGTGGGTGCCGTGGGTGGCTGCGGAAGGAGTCAATTATTAAATAAGTTATTTTTGAATTGTCAGCAGAGGTAGGAATCAGGTAGAGTTATTTAAGTATTATACCAATTTCATACAGCGAAATAATAAAATGTATATGCCTCAAATTCCGAGATTACTTTTACAAAATTTCTTCTTGCATTAATGGCGAGGAGGAGAAAGTGTAATGTGTTAACCTTACCTCAGTTGATGTAGAGAGATCTTTTTCAATAAAAAAAAATGTATGTAAATTATCTTTGTTTTATCTATCTTATTTACCTCTGGGGTTTTTATTATTATTTATTTGTAATATTGTTAGTCACACGGGACAAGTACATGAATAACTCTAGCTAATTCAGACCTCATTGATTTTATCAATAAGAATAGGGTATCAGTGTGCAGTCACACAGTTAAATATCAAGGTTTTATGCTGGGTATAGTTGTAAAATGACATAAACAAATTCGTCAAATTAAACATTGCCTTACACTAGGAAAAACTCCTGTTTCGTGGCTCAAATACAAGACACACAGACCCAGAACTGTAGGCCATGTAAATATTTGTTCCTTGCGGCAATCGAACCTCCGACACGCTGCGCAGCAGTGCATCGCCCAACCGAGTCGAGGCTTCAGTCTTGAGCATCGACGCCGAGTTGCTAGCCTGTCGGTATTCTAGCGGTTGCATTTCGGGGTGTGCGTCGTAATTGCATAACATAATTCCGCCTAGCCCGTTCCATCGTCGGACTAGCAGACGTACGGCGATGCGCCAACGGTACATGGTGGATGTCCGACCTACACGCACAAAACATTCAAATGCTGAGGTGGTCACCCTTTCGGTGCGGGCATGCTCGGTGCGCTTTTTACCTAATTTTGTTCTTTTTTACTTTGTGTTTCTATTCTATTCTTAAGACTTGGTTAAAATAACTACTCACAGCACATGCCGACGACCTCCAGCGTGTGTCCATCATCATGCACGTTGATGCTGACTGTCATCTCGTCGAAGGGGGTCAGGTGCGTATGCTCATGTGTCACGCTGTACTCCCCCAATAGGAGGCCTGACGCCAAGTCTCCGGTCTCCGACGTGTCGATACATGCTCTGTTGAAAAAAAGGAGGGTTTTAAATTCTGAAATTGTGAATTTTGTTAATAGCAGTTTTAGTTATTTGGTACAAAACCCAGCTTCGCAAGGGATCATTCATACAAATGTTCCTCTATACTTGCTCTTTTTTTAAATAAAAGATCGCATGAAAATCCGTCGCGCGTTTTAGAAGGAGTTAAGGGGGGGAATCAGACTTAAAGTAACTTTTTCTACTATTTAGATATTGAGATCTAAGTCCAAACTGCCAAGCAAGGGGGTGAAAGTCACCTACTATGCCGATTCTACGATTTCGCTGCTGCCATCTATTAGCCTGGTTCCCTAAATTTATAGTTTTTCAAAATTCCGACAGATGGCATTGTATCCTCTTATAACTGCATGTCTCAGGGCTGCCATTTTATAATGGTATTTCAGCATTATAAAAATATATGTAAGAGAAAATGAGATATTTTGACTTTTATATTACAAGACGTGTTATGTATCTTTGGATGTCAAACAATTTCAATCAAGATTTTCAGCTGGTGCCAATTCTGTAAATCGTATTTTGTCTGGAAAAATTGTTTATGATGGGGATGATGAAGTGAAAAATGCTGCTCAACTGTATTATAATAAACACAAAACAATAAAGTAAAGAAATAATTCAATGCATTTTTATTTAATCGCCCACCAAATGAGTTTTCTTTCTAAAAATACATGGTCAATGTTATAACCTAGCACTTATTCCTAAAGCACAGCTTTAGCTTATTGTCTGAAATTTTATTTCTAATTTAAAAAAATTAATGTACTAATCTGTGTTATAGCACAGATTTTTTAAAATTCGAAGTTATTTTTCAGACAATACGCTAAAGCTGTTTTTGTAGGTAGTAGGAATAGGTTATGAGCACACAAAGAAAACTTCTATTTACGGATGTATATGTAAAACGCATACGGTAGTTTAGGGGCACAGACTAATAGATGGCACCACTGCAGTAGGAGACACATTTATACGTCAAGAGGGCTCTCTATCTCTCTATATATTTATTGTACTCTGTGCTACCAAGTTTCATTCCTGACGGAGAATAAAAGTAGTTGAACTTACTCTTTATAACATTGTTATATCAAGATTCGTCAAATTTATTTAACTGTTTCGAACACGTATTCCATAGTTTAAAATCCTGTTCTAGCAGAAGAATACAAAGAAACAAAGTTACTCTTTGCACTATTAGCTATCCGTTTGTAGTGCCATCAAAATCGGCCCAACTGTTTCGGAGAAAAATTACATTTTTGTTTTACATTGCATATGCTTTATACGCCATTAGTTAAAAATACAAATTAATTACAAACACAATGCAATTAAAACTTGAACAAAAGATCATCAACTTATAAAGTAATAATTTCAGTCACAGTAGACTCATTGTTTGAAGATACCTCAGGTGTCTTACCTCCATATATTGTGTGACCTTTACATAAACCTGTTTATAATCTCTAATAGTAATAATATGTAGTAGTTTACTAGTTGCCATTTATATCCATTTACAGATACTTTAGTAATTAGAATTTTAATGCAGCTCCTCTTAGATTAGTATTCAAGGAAATAACATTGGCTTGGTATTGATGATCTATAATATAAAAATGAATCGCTAATTGTGTTGCTAAGCGCAAATCTCGAGAGCAGCTGAACCAATTTCGCTAATTCTTTTTTTGTTATGTTAGTTATTGTGAGGAGAAGGTTTTTACGGAAGGTTAAAAAAATGAAAATGAGGGTAGAGTGAGGTAAAGTAGGGTAGAATATGTTACAGCAGGGTAGAGTAAGGTAAAGTAGGGAAGAGTAGGGTAGAGTAAGGTAAAGTAGGGAAGAGTAGGGTAGAGTAAGGTAAAGTAGGGAAGAGTAGGGTAGAGTAGGTTAGAGTAAGGTAAAGTAGGGTAGAGTATGGTAGAGTAGGGTGGAGTAGGGTAGAGTAGGGTGGAGTAGGGTAAAGTAGGGTGGAGTAGGGTAGAGTAGGGTGGAGTAGGGTAGAACGGGAGCGAAGCCGCAGGCAAAAGCTAGTTAGTAATAAAAGATACAAGCAGTTCGAGATTGAAGCATAAATTATGATCCAGCCGTATTTGGTATACCAATTATGTCCAGCCATAATTCTGGCCGCCACCAATAGAGATACTTCTCTATTCTGTTTCTGTTTTCTGTTTTCGAGCTGTTCTATATGTTCTGATCGCGTGGAGAACTTTGCTTGCGCGATGCAAGATTAGTTCATATGTGACGCCATAGACGTCGCTACATACAGGTCGCGCGGTAATTTAAGATCGCTCGGTGAAAGTAGTGGGGGCAATCAACGCATGTGTAAAATTGCGCACAGAAATTCTTAGTATGTTAGGATTTTATTTTTAATTTCGTATGTTTGAACCTTAGTAACGTAACTTATAATAACACTAGTTTTTGCTTGTAATTTATCTTGTAAGTAGGTATATCCGCCATGGCCCACATACAATGGTCTGCATAGGACTAAGTGCAGAAACTATAATCAGACATAGATGTTTAAGAAAACAACCAACATTACCAGAGGTCTTATCCCATTACATGAATAATGACGATTGTTCTCTTGGATAAATTCAAAACTACCCTTTTTTTTCAATGAAAGTCAAAATTACCTCCAAACAGTTCCATCATGGAATAACACACAATCGTATGTAGGTCCGAAATCATTGTACTTCTTCTCTGCAGTCTGAAGAACTTCGACTCTAGCTTCCAACTCCTCTTTCAGGAGTTTGTCTTCTGGACTCAGAACCGGGTTCTTCGCCACTGAAATAAATAGCTTGGCTTAAATTGCATCCAAAAATAATGCCATTGTTTATGTAAATGTTAAGAGGTACTGAGCAATGAAACAAACAATGAATTGCTTTTCATTACTGGATTGTAAAGGGTCACAATACATGTTAATTCAAGACATTTTTATGTCTTTATTTCGTTATTAGGGTTCTGTGCCTCAAAAGGAAAAATGGAACCCTTATACGATCACTCTGTTGTCCGTGAGTCTGTATGTCTGTCAAGACCCTTTAACTCGAGTAAGCATGCAGGTATCGATTTGAAATTAAAACCATATACTCAGGTCTGCGGTCCCTTCAAGCTGTAAAAAAATTAAACAATACTAAGTTAAAAAGATAGTCATTTATGTCACAAAAAAATGTATATTTTGATACTCTCAAAAATCTAAATTCATAGGGCACAAAGCAAGGTGAAATTTGGCACAAAGCAAGGTCTTATAGCAAAGGTATAGGATTACCTTGATTTTAACCCAAAACTCTGAATTAACAAACAATTCAACGATATATGTCATTGCGATGTACACTACCGGTCAAAAGTTTTTGCCCACCCCATAATCCATTAATTACATTTCAAAATAATACACTTTATCAAATTTCCTTTTTATATTATCAAGCGAAGGCCGAAACGATGTTTTACAAACCAAAAATAATAGCGTCCGTTATTTGTTTTATTTGTACGAGCGCATTTTTATATTTTGTCCGTGAGTGCGACAAGTTAAAACTTACAAGTGCCGGCGGATTTGTTTATTATTCTATAACTGTGAATTATTTCTTCGGTGTTTATAGTTTCAGATTAGTCCCAGTTAGCCCTATGAAACGCAAGAACGTGCTGTGATTAACACTTTTAGTACCAATACATCTTTTTGTGAAGTTCGTATACGAATTGTTTTCGTTCTCACAAATTGTGACTTGTAAGTTTTAAAATAGGTAAAATCAAGGAAATAACGGTTGAAACTCGTGCATTAATTGCAAGTCTTCATAATCTAGACAAAAGTTACCTTATCATTGCTGCCGAATTTAAAATAACTCGACGTATCGTGGACACAACGTGAAAAAATATGCATCGACCAGGAGCTTTGGCGATAGAAAACGTTCAAGGCGATCTCGAAAACCCATAATAAATGAAGATAAACGTATTGTATTGATCAATAAACGTGATCAATGACTCACGGGTCCAGAGATAGCAGCTCAGATTAATGAATATAGGGATCTGCCTTTGAATACTTTTACAGTGAAAAGTAGATTGAGAAAAGCTGGCCATTTTGGAAGCGTGGCAGTGAAGAAACCTCTTTTAAGACGTCAAGATAAAATTAAGAGGATGCAATGGGCTAAAGAACATAAAATTGGACGCACGAACAGTGGGAGAGAGTTTTGTGCAGTGATGAGTCAAAGTTTAATGTTTTTGGGTCTAAGAGAAGAGTCTTTGTGCGCAGGTCAAAGGAAGAATGGATGTTAGATCCTTGTGTAATCCGGACTGTAAAACACGGCGGAGGCTCAGCGATGGTTTGGGGATATTTTAGAGGACGGGTGACTTGAGACCTGGTAAAAATTTAAGGGATTTTAAAGAAAGAAGGCTATAAAAAAATATTAAAGGAAAATGTAGTTCGTTGTGGCTAGCGTCTGATCGGCAGAAAATTTTTCTTTCAGCATGACAATGACCCCAAGCATTCCTCGAAGCTATGCAAGAGTTTTTAAAAAAATTAGAAAGGAAGAATCTACTGAAAGTTATGATTTGGGCGTCACAGTCGCCCGACCACAACCCAATTGAGTTGTTGTGGGACAAATTGGACAGGGTAGTCGGAAAGCAGTGTTCTACTTCCACTTCACGTCTTTGGGATATCCTGAAAAACGAATGGAATCAAATAGACGACGATTATTTGTCGAAATTGTTACAGAGAATGCCAAGATTGTGCACCAAAATAATAAAAGCAAAAGGGGGTTACATCGATAAATCAAAAATTCAAAATATGCAATAATTACAGACTGTAGTTTTATTATTACTATATTCTTATCTATATATGTTCTTTAAAATATAAATATCAAAATCGCTCGTATTGTCTTTATTGGTTGTGTATCATGCAAACTATAGGGTGGGCAAAAACTTTTGACCGGTAGTGTATATGGCATTGCTATTAGAGGGGTATACCAGCTTCAATACATTTTTTTCATTTTAGATAGATAGATAGATAGATAGATAGATTTATTCTTTATTGTACACCAAAATAAAAAATTACATGAGAAACTTAAAATTTATAGGGTGTCACAAAGGGCGGTCTTATCGCTAAAAGCGATCTTTTACAGACAACCTTTGGATGGATTTGACAGAGAAGGAGAAAAAGATACTCAGGTAGTTGATGGTGTACTATCTACATATATACACAATACATAGACTAATAAATCACATAAATTACAAAACAATATATATATATATACATACATATATATATACATACTTATACAATTTAAATGAAAGCAGAGAAATTACTGTACATAATGACAACGTTCAGGAGGAAAGGTAGTGAGCAGTAACCTCATTTTTAAAAATTGTGAGTGTTTGAGCTTGCCTTACCGACACGGTACCTTTACCTTGTTTACCTTGTTTTTAACCTAAAACTCAGAATGGACAAACAATTCAACAAAGCTGTCATAGTAAATGTTGTTCCAGTTAAAAAGACCTATCCAACGATATATGTCATTGCTATTGGAGGGGTATACCAGATTCAATACAGTTTTGCTCATTGTCTTTTGCACTAACAATTCGAAAAAGTCTTCAAGACTCCATTCGGGAATTGCTTTGCACGAAACTCTCAGTGCAGAAACCCCAAGCGAACACCGGCGTTCACACATCTATTGTCTTACTATTGTGTTTCAAATTGACAGTATCTGAAAGGTTAAGTAAGAAATCTATAATTCACAGTTTCACTTACCAACATCAGTTTCAAAATCTTGCAAGTTCTTATTAGCCTCAGCGAAGGCGGGCTTGTAACCAACGTCCCAGCCATGCTCCTTCCGATGCTCTATCATGCGTTCCTTAAGCTTTGTAGGGTATATACTAAATGGGTGTAAGATCCCCACTCTCCATGATCCAGAGGGATTCTTCCACAGCTCTGGGATCTACAAGAAACAGTATTGGGGAACAATATTATTTATTTTATTCAGCAAAATTAATGAGGCAGGCTGCTTTGACTTTAATCAAGGCATCCTTCCTCAACAATGCCTGATGATTTTTTAACATTAAAATTATATGTAAAATTAACAGTCAGATTTTAAGTTAATTATATATTTTTTAGTTTAGTTATTATACTTTTAAATGTTCAATAAAAAATAAAAAACAAGTTATTATTTTTATAAATAACTACTTTTCTTGTTTAAATAAAAATATGATAAGCAAACAACTATGAATATGGGTGTAATTTTCTGCAATTTGATTAGCCTCATTGAATTAAATCAAAATATAAATAGAAAAACCATCTAAATAAAACAAGTACTTGTTACTTGTTTTATTTAGATGGCTTTGAGCCAGAAGCACAATGACATTTAAAATAAAATAACTACTTGGTTTGAATTTGAATAAATGACTTGCATGAACTAGTCTTATTTCCTTGAGGTAATAATTAATGATACCAGCAATTTATTAACTGTAACAATAAACTGAACGTTTTTTTATGTTCTAGTGAGATCAAACAAGGCCACAACTTATAAAAACACACCTTTGTTATCAAGTTAGTGGGAAAACTAACTTGATCATAACATTAGATATTATAACCAATTCAATCGCAACTTTTTATGTAATTATATAGCCGTCCTACTGACATTGTTGACTAACATTGCAATGACCATACCACTCAGAAAACGTCGGAAAATATGTATTACCTTCAGTTTGCGGCCCGTGAGACCGGTAATGCATCCATCGGTGACTTTTTTAATGACAGTACTGGTGTCCACATCTCCGCAGCCGCTACAGTCGAACCTCTCAATTACTTTCGTCTCACCCGTACTTGTTACCTGCAACCCCAGCAATACATAATATCGGCCAAATATTGCAACAAAAGTGCAACTAAACAAATCGTGACATGACAGTTTTTTACCGTAAGTCCAGCAGCTGCAGGGTCCACGCCCGAATCGAAAATAGCAATAACGGTATCTCTGCCATCATAATTAGCATTTTTGTTGATAAAGGAGACAACTCCCGTCTCTTTTTTCGGCAATAATCCCCAAACGGGGAAATCACAGTCGATCGGAGCGTCTGCCATTTTTGATGACCCGATAACTAGTGTTGCCAAAAATAATTATTAGTAACGTTCATGAAAAAAAAATCTAGTGTTTCTATTATAAAAAAAAAACGACGATAAAACTTATTGTAAGACAAAATAAAAGATTTTTATGGTATTTATGTACAAATACTGGCGGAGTGGTTCTGAGTGACTGAACGACACTCAATGAGCACAGCAGGAGGTGAAAAGCTTACAAGGAATAGGAGTGTTTACTAAAGGGTCTATTACACTACGCATTACGCACAGAGCATGACACTACGCGTTAAGGATCTATTACACTACGATGAATATTGCGTAGGATATTCCGACTCGTACTATTTTCCATTCATAGAAAGACAGTCTAACCCATATTACACTACGCGATACGTCGAAAATTAGACTAGACTGTCTTTCTATGAATGAAAAATAGTAGGATCGCACGCGATATTTAGCGCAGTGTTTTAGGTTCTTGATTCAGACTCATTTTGTCTGTCGACATATCTAGTCTATTATTCAACGTATCGCGCAGTGTAATAGGGGTTAGACTGTTTTTCTATGGATGAAAAATAGTATGAGTCGGAATATCGCACGCGATATTCAGCGCAGTGTAATAGGTCGTTTAGACAAGACATGCATCGACTGACTACGCGTCTCAAAGCAAAGCATCGAAGAATATTCCACTATAGATAGGAACAGATAAGTTTAAACGTATTAGTCGATTATTCTTAACATTAACAAATTATATGATTGTACTCGCATCAGTACACCGACCTCTCATCAGTATGAATAACAAAGAGTATAATAATATATACAGGTCACGGGATGAATAAGCTCTTTCAAGTTAAAACAGCGCAAGCAAATTTCAATATTGAATCGTATTTTATTCGGGCCTTGGCTCCGTTTCGAAACAATTCGCACTCCCACCTAGTGATTGTTTTTGAAAGAAAGAAAGTGTAATTAGTATAAAACCGCAACAAAAAGCACACATCGCAACAAAAAGCACACAAACACTTTATAACAGGCATAGATTTAACAACTGGGCAAGTGCGAGTCGGACTCGCGCCTTGAGGTTTCCGCGCAAACTACAATTCCCGAATGGAGTTTCAAAGATTAACGTAACGGTAACGGAACTCTTGTGTTAATTGCGATTCGGATTATTGTTGACTGGACTAATTTGTTATTGTTTGTGGTGAATAAAGTTCTCTGTTAGTAAATCGGCATTTAATTACGTACGCAACAATACATTTCGTTTTTATTTTCAATACTATTTTATTTATTTATTTATTTATTTATTTATTAAGGATCGCCAACGTTACAGGCACTGGGAATTAACGTAGGTAATCATTTTATATACTATACAAGTGCTGCAACACTTACAGACAATCACTACATTAATGGAGAATATCAGATTTTAAAACACATAAACATTTAAAATTAGTAAATAAGTTCATTTTCAATTCTATTCATCTAGGAGAAAATTAATAATTAATAAAAACAAAAATCATGTCAGCAATTATAACAACACAAAAACACAGAACAAGAAATATAAATGGGAATTGATAGTTAGGTAACAATAGATAAATACGTGAATGTCAAATTGGATTAACTAATTGATTTTTTAAATGATTGTGTTAAATAATTTAAATAATTGAACTATTGAGTGTTAGAGTTAAATTAGGTTAGTAGCATTAAATTAAATAGGAATACAATAAAAATATATATATATATCAGATCAATCAAATGTCATTAACTTTTACATGTTTGGGATTGATAAGCCAAGATAGTTTTCTTAAACTTTTGTTTCTTGTCATGTAGAATGTCAACAGGGCAGGCTTTAGCAATTACATTGTACTCGGCCATTAATCTGTTCAGAGGGGAGTATTTGCCCATTTATTCTTGGGATCTATAGTAATAAATTGTATAAAGTACAATGAGTTACGAAAGATTGTTTTTAATTATATGAGGGAAAAATAGATTACTTAGGCTGGCAACATTAAGCACTAGCAACCAAGCCCTCAGCTACGCGCCAAGTTACAAAGATTTTATAATAACAACTTCATTGTCATGACAATGTCTTACTGAGTTTGTCAGTCTTATAGAACATATTGTGTATTGAAAATATTGAAATCATGTGGTATGATATTCTTCCATCGTACTTAATTGTTACTGGTGCTATTGCGTTCTCTGGGTATGGGCTCTGGTGGACTCATTGGTTATTGATTGGCAACGTAAGTCTTCGAAAATTGTAAAACACTCTAATATAAAATTTAGTTCACAATGGTATTATTTTACATAACCAATAAATAAATATTGCAGTTGCCAATATTTGAAATGTAGATGGATAGAGAGATAGATATGTATAATTTACTAGCTGCTGCTCGCGACGTCGTCTGCGTGAATCCTCTACAGCACTAAAAATACCTAAGGTGCCAGTGTCGCTATAGCATTATAAATAAACAATGTTTAAAATAGCATTATAATATAAGTTTTTTTCGCAAACGAAGCTAGTGAAGCGAGTTATATGGGAATCCTGCTGAGTTCAGCCATAAGATGTGACTGAAAGAAATAGAGAAAATAATGCAGGAATACATTCCAGGACACAAAAGAGTAAAAATACGTATAAAGGTATCATACCTTACAAGACTTCCCTGTAAACTACGTTGGTAGTTATACTGCCAGGAGCCAAAATATAAAGAGAGTCAGGATTGGTGGCGCGGGAGCAAGCGACGTACAGTTGCCCGTGTGAGAAGCAACTCGTCCTGAGGTCGACACCCGCTGCCCTCAGTGTCTGCCCCTGCGACTTAGTACGCGTTTGAACTGGAACGGGAAGTTATGGGGTATGGGGGGAATACGTGGTATAAATACTGCCTCGCTGACGCCTCAACCCGTAACAATTTCCGCCTCAATGGTGTGTCTGTGTGGAGCGAGATGACTTTAAGGCGGGTCCCGTCACAACTTTGAAGCATAATCGGGACACCGACCTTCAGCTTGATGGTATGCGCCGGAAATCCACTTGCTGACAGGGAGTACACAAATTCCACGGAATAACGTGTGGCATCATCTTGCTCGACAACAGTGTTTATCGAGGTGTAGAAAACTTCATTCTTCTCAATTTCCGAAGGAATGCATTCGTTAATTGCTGCAGCCTGATAATTTTTGGGCGTCAAAATGGCCCACTCACACACCCAAGAATTCTGCTGGTGCGGTATACGACTGATGTCCCCGTACACACAGTGAATGAGTTTTTCTAAGCTGGATACCACTCTACCGAGAGACTCTGAGTAGAGTACCTTCGCCAAGACTTAGAAGGACATCGTAGAATTCTTGAGCACGTGCATTGCCGCCGAGCCGAGCTCTCATATTAATGGTCAAGCGCAGTGTACGAACTCGTGACCACAACGAAGATCGTCTCGATCCCCGCGTCACCTCGGGAAGTGTTTGCCGGAAATCTCCACTGAACAGAACTGTGACACCATCCATCAAATGTTAGTTCCTGCGGATGTCCTGCAGGGTTCTGTCCACGACCTCAACTGTCTTCCTATTGGCCATCGTAAACTCATCATCAGACAGCAATCCTTTAGCACGTGTCCCTTATCGCTGTTGCGTGACACACCACAAATAGGCGTTTTGGCGCTCTCTAAATCGATGGGAATTTTTAACATGGTATGTGCTGTCTTGCCTTCCGGAAGCAGTGTGGCAGCGATTCCCAACGACGCTACAGCAATAGCAATTTTGCCTTGGCTCCTGACCTCTGCAAGTATGCCAGTGGTAACAAATGTTTTTCCTGTTCCACTAGGAGCATCCAAGAAAAATATTGGTTTTGCCCAACGTTTTCAAGGACGGTGTCATAAATTTGTTTTTGCTCTCAAGAGAACAAAGTGACATGGTAATTTCGTATGGTGTTCATTTCGCCCGGATCGTAATTTGTCTCAGCGTTATACTCCCGATTTCCACGGTCTTGATGTGGTGATGATTGGAGAGCAGGTATATGTACCCATATTCGATCAGTGGATTGCCGCCGATAGAAATGACCACATCTTGAAGTGAACTGAGACAGGTGTTCAGCACGCGTTCATCAGTTACTTCGACTTCGTCTCTAGTAGCACGCCTCAAAGCTCGTAGAAAATCTTCAGACAGATGATGGCGATACTTCTCCCACAAAGCTACCGGGTTCGCGACTCCACAAAACACCAAGATGACGGCAAGCAGATGACGCATGTGGCTGGGACTGTCACTGACGCTTGCCTCCGCGAGGGTGTCATCCCAATTAGGCAAAAGGCTGCGCGGCAAGTGGGATACTCCACGCCATCAAATGTCCTCAGAAAGGCGAAAGACGTTGGGCCTGGGACAGTGTGATGTAACAACCGCAGAAAATAGCATTCGCCACTATTCGGGTGCACGGTATAAACCCTATTCAATCCTTGAAAATACCCGGAAAACCTTTCACAGCACCTCCTCGTCGATGTCGGTTGAATACACCCCTTTGCTTGTCGTACGTGTAATATGAAGGCACCTCGTCATACCTATGGGATTTCGCAAACTGGTCGACTTCACAGAGTCTGAGAAATGCCACCATGTAATAACCTAACACCGCTTTTTTTTTAAATTGTCTTCCTCAACTCTGCTCAAGATTTTTAGGGTTTTGTTGGAACTTGAATTTGTCAAAACGAACTACAATATGAAGAAAATGCACATTACCATCTATGAATTTTAAGAATAACTAACTACTAACCTCGCCAACATGATAAAATTTAAATGAATAATTTCCAAAAACTGTTAACATATAACTTGATTTGATTTTTATGAAATCTCATAGATGGCGCTGCTTTAAAATTGTGTTTATACTACTAACATTCATTAAATTATGTTTCTCTGCCCAAGTTACTTTAATGGCGTAGTTTTTATAGTGTAAAGCTAGATAATAGCATGGCTTACTCAAAAAAAAAACATTTTAATATGTGTCCTTATATTACACGCTGTCACAGAATGCGTAAGAGAAATAAAGATTCACAACTCCTCCCCCGTAGGTGATAGCGTGATAATATGTAGCCTATATGTTGACCCGACCTCTTAGTAATATTCATGCAAAATTTGAAGTAAATCCATGCAGTACTTTTTGAGTTTATCCCGGACATACATACAGACAAACAGACAAACAGACAAAAATTCTAAAAACTATATTTTTGGCTTCGGTATCGATTGTAGATCACGCCCCAAGTATTCTTTTAAAAAAATATTCAATGTACAGTTTTGACTTTCCTACGATTTTATTATTGGTGTAATCTATACATAATTATTATGTATAGATTACACCAATAATAAAATTGCAATAGGAATTAAGTAGCGAGGTATCAGTAAGTTGGCTCTCATGTTCAAATGTAAGGTACGACTTAAATTAGGCTAGCCACAATCGCAGCGGTAAGTCTCCTCTTTGAGGAGTGGCTAGAGAGGCACCACCTGGTGCAGAGCCTCACCGGGTATAATAATCTAATAGCCGATTCGAGAGGATTCTATTTCGGATTCAGGTAAAAGAAACGATCGGATGTCACCATAGTGCGGATCGCCCAGAGGCTATGGTTGAGCATACGGTGAAAGTCTACCCCACCTGGGCGGAGTAGGTACTTAGTGTTACATTCGGCTGCCCGGTAAGAACCAAGTCCGGTAGATTGCGCAGTGTTCCATGCGTGCGCGCCAATAATATCTCTTGGCGCGCAGCAAAACTGAAAAGATCCAGTAAGGGCGATGTCAGCTATGGATGTGACAAAGTTAGAAAGACCATGGCCGTATGGCTCTATGTATGGCCACGGTAACGTATTTCTAGATCGCAATAGGGCAAATTAAACAATACTGACGGGGTCTAATAAAAATCTGACGCCCTGTTACTCCATCCTAGAGTGGAAGACATCATTTGATGGTTTCCCTCATCAAGTAAAAAAAAAACATTAAGTACAGGAAAAAATACTTTTTTGAAAACAAACTTTTATTATAGGTACCGGCACGGATCTTGAGCGCTGGCTTTGATTTGCGCAGAAGTCAAATATCGGACCTATGTAGTGTTATGTAGTGAGACGCGGGTGCGGGGAGTGTCGGTGATTGGCTTTCCGCGCCATCGTGTCATAGACGTCACTCGTGATTCGTTCCCTGCGCTTGCTGCATGTATCTAACAACGACGACGATTGTGCAAAGCGATCCCCACTCTGACACCGAGCGCTCAAGATTTGTGCCGGTACCTGTAAAAAGCTTATGTGTAACTAACCACCAGATCTAGTATTTATGTATTTTAACGGCACAAAAAACAAGTACTTATTGCCAAAAATTGTGAGTGAGTAACAAAAATAAATGTGAATTTATTTTTGTTAGAAATTGTGTGAAATTAGGACCAAAAATGTTACAACTTGTGATCCTATTATAAGCAATCAACTTCATATAAGTAATTTAAAATAGTTATTATCAAACAAAAATCGAACAGAATTTTAATAATACAATGTAACATTTTTTTATCATAGAAAAGTAAATTATAAATCATTTTAAACCTAAAATAGTGATTGTAACTCTCTGTGTTACATTTTCACAGTTAAACTACTGAACCGATTTTGATGAAATTTGATACAGAGGAAGCTTGAACTCCAAGGATGAACACTTTTTATTAGTCTTCTTCGATTTCGCATCCACAATAACTAACATTCACACGGGCAGAAGCTAGTTAGTAATCATTATTTATTACCGCGGACCTACAACGTATTAAGCAAATTAGTTCACGAGGAATTTCTATATGAAAAGTTTTAGGGTCATTGTAGGAAAAAGTCGATAACTTGCCTGCACCTATGGGTTTTATTTCCTCCTGGTCACATTGTTTTTGCTTCCCGTATTTTGTGTTTGACTCTTGCAACACACAATTTACTGTCATTCGAATTACGAAATTGTTGCTACTGTGTGTGCGATAATTCGCTAATATGTGGTACGAAATTCTGCCCAGCGCCTTCATTATCACTGCTGCCCTAGGCTTGCCAGGCTGGGGTTTATATCACATTCACAATTTAGTTATAGGCAACGTAAGTACACTTATAAAAACATGTTAGATAACAACCTCCCAGTGATGTCTTCTTCCATAGATCAAACAGAGTTGGTTCCTTCATAATTTATTATCAGCTGAGTTTTGGAATCACAGATAATATATTTTGTGTTTGTACTATATATACAAAATATATCATCAGTTGTGGTAAGGTTCTAAAAAAAAATATTTGCCTATATTTAAAACAAATTGTTTAAAACAAATGCCATAATATGGTACGTGCTAATGATCTCTGATATCTATAGTACACCAATAACAAGCCCTTGCTATATAATATAATGTAAACTAACACCCATCTCTAGCCATAAACCAAACGAATGCTGGCGTTCACTCTCTCATTGTCTTTCTTAAGTCTCTAATTATGGTATTCGAAAGATTAAAAGAATTCATTTCTTTTACAGCACTACAGGCGCAACCTTAATGACAGATGGGACCGTCATCTTTACCAGAGGGACCTTCGACTGACTGGAAACCCCTACAAAGTTGCGGTAAGTTAAATAATAATTATTTTGCTTGTAAACATTACTAACTTGTGTCCCAACTAATATGCAAGGACTGGAGAAGCTGTCTCTACAGTCTTAGCATATTAGCTAAGTCATCATTCTTATGAACTAATAATGTTTTTCATAATAAATTCTTGTAGTAAGTACAGTTAATTCATTAAAAAGTCATTCAATTACTACTATACTCTGTTCAAAATGACATTAGAAAATTATGGAAACTTTTTTATTACTGCCCATTCTACCTAATTTGAACTATTAAAAAAAAAAATTAAAAAAAAGAATTATAAAAGAAAGGAAAATGAAAAGAAAAGAGAAAAAAAAAGAAAAGAAAAAAGAAGAGAAGAAAAAGAAAAGAAGAGAAAGAGAAGAAGAAAATTTAAATAGTTGCTATTGTCCACCATTTTCATGTCTATGAAATAGAAGTTAAAATTGGTTGAACAGACAATGACAAAGTTATCTTTTTATTTTAATCTTAACATGAACAGGGCATAGTTGAAGTTCCTATTTTCTAATAGATATTAATCTACAGCAAATTCACTTTGACTATTATTTCAGTAAACCCCAAGCGAACGCCGGTATTTGCACATCTATTGTCTTCCTATGTGTGTCACTAATTGACGGTATCAGTTAGGTTTTTATTTATCCTCCCTCCATCCCTACCATTGTTCATGACTTCTAGCCAATAGCTATGGTCTTTTAAGTAAACAATAACACTCAACTCAATTCACTGCTTCTAAAATAATCTTTTTTTTTCAGGGACTGGAAACACTTAAGGATGAAGATGGTACGTAATCAAAACATCTCTCAGAGAAACTGTACTTACTTGACAATAAAAAATTGTAATGGTAAAATCAATAACACAACTGGCCTGTCGGTCCAGTGGTTAGTGGCCCTGACTGCTATGCCAGAGGTTGTGGGTTCGCTTTCCACCCAGGACAAATGATTATGTGATGAGCATGATCATCTGTTCTGTCTGGGTTTAAATTATCTATAATACATATTTATAAATATACAGGGTTACATGTAAAACACTAGCAAATTTTTAGGACTATGTTAAGAAAAGTGTAGGCAACAACTTTTCTATGACTTTTAAAAATTTATTGTATTTTAGTCCATCAGATTTAACAAAAATGAAAATATTTAAATTGAATATTTTAAATGTTACGAAGTCTATGCGAAGCAAGCGATATTACAATAGCGGAGGGTAGCTGAACATGAACTTATACTAGTCTGTCAGTCGCCTTGATCCGCTTGCGTCGCGTCATACGTGGTCTTGTAGCGAAATTCGGCAGTGCGGACGTAATTATCTTTACATGGTGGTGTATCAATATTCTAATGACGAGTACACGGAAATGGTGCGAATACTTGCTTGCTAGGTGTGATGACAATGTTTCGAAAGTCTGCTTACTATTACTACGAGAACAGTGCGTGGGAGGCGTAAGTAGATACGGCAAAATACAGAGTTGAAATGTGTTAGATAGAACAATGATATCTCGAAGGTTTGTGTTTGGTAAATGTATTATGTTTTGTAAAAAGTCATAGAGCAAAACGTGTTGTTTATAATACAGTCCTGCATAGTTGTTAGTGTTTTTATTTACAAAGAACCCTGTATAAATAAGTATATTTATCAGTTATCTAGTACTCGTAACACAAGCAAGGACTAAATAGCATTGTGTGATAGTTGTGGAATATTATATTAACACCTATCTATTTTGTTGTTTCTAACCACATAACCAACCAACCATTTGCCTCCATTGGATTTTCTGTAGCATAATAAAAAAATAGCTCTTCCCAATTTCGACACCTCGTCTGTCAAAGTCCCTTTTTAGGGTTCCGTAGTCAACTAGGAACCCTTATAGTTTCGCCATGTCTGTCTGTCCGTCTGTCTGTCTGTCTGTCTGTCCGTCCTCGCTTAATCTCTGTGACCGTTAGCACTAGAAAGCTGAAATTTGGTACCAATACGTATATCAATCACGCCGACAAAGTGGTAAAATAAAAATTGGAAAAAAATGTTTTATTAGGGTAGCCCCCCTATATGAAAAGTGGGAAGTGTTTTTTTTTTCATTTGAACCCTAACGTGTGATATATCGTTGGATAGGTATTTAAAAATGAATAGGGGTTTACTAAAATCATTTTTTGATAATGTCAATAATTTCGGAAATAATCGCTCCAAAAGTAAAAAACAATGTGTCCCCCCCCCCTCTAACTTTTGAACCATAGGTTTAGAAAATATGAAAAAAATCTGAGAAGTAGAACTTTATAAGGACTTTCTAGGAAAATTATTTTGAACTTGATGGAAAGAACAGTTTTTGTACAAAAAAGACAAAAGGGTTCTACAAAATAATTTCTGGACTAAGTTTGTAGTATAATCGTAGCAAGCATTTTTTTAAACTCATAAGTGGGTACACTTTATTGTGACGGACGGGAAACTACGGAACCCTACACTCAGCGTGGCCCGACACGCTCTTGGCCGGTTTTTAATAAAATTATGTCCAATGACGGCACGATTGGTCTTGGTAGTGTGATTCACAAACACAATGTTTCTGTGTGTGTATGCTATTTTCTATAAAACCAAGAGAACTCCAACAAAGTCAATCCGCCTTGGTGAGATAGAACTACTATACAATACGGCCAACGTAACTTGGTGCCCGGCTCTGCGCATCTCTCTCTTTCTTAAATCGTCTTACGTCATCCATGGCAAACGATGTGAGAGAGAGAGAGATGCGCAGAGCCTATGTACGGGCTGGCCAAGTTAAAGTTACGTTGGCCGTATTGTACCTCTTTATGTACTGTTTATAAAATAACCTCTTTTTTATTTTCAGGGAAAAAGAAGTAAAGAACAGTAAACATCAAGATTAGAACTAATTAAATTATGTACTAGATATTTCTGTTGTTAATAAATTGCTTTTAAATTAGGTTTGATGCTTTTTTTTAGCAAAGCCATGTATGTCTATTTTATTACTTATGAGTCATTTTTAAGGATCATTCAGGAAAAGTAAATTATAAAAATATGTATTCTACTTTCAAAAACAGAACTGTTGGGTTGACGACAGTTTTTGACGGCACTGTTGGCGCAGTGGTTGAGCGATCGGCAGTTGTGCGGTAGGTCAGGGGTTCAATTACCGCACGGAACAGATTTTTGTATAGCGTACAGATAGGTGTTCTGGGTCTGGGTGTCTTGTGTCACATACAGTTTACATGTTTATGTCATAAAGAACTGTGGGTCATTTGAGATTAATTTCATCAGACAATTAGGTACACCGCACAACCCCTCTCCGACATGAATAAAACTCAATAAATACTCGTACGATGTCTGAAGCAAGTCGGTATTTCCAATTTAATATTCGATCTAATCGTAAAATACAGTTAAAACTATGAATACTTATGTATTTTTAACCGACTTTTAAAAAAGGAGGAGATTCTCAATTCGGATGTTTGAATTTTTTTTTATGTATGTTCGCGCATAACTTCGTTGTTTGCCGACCGACTTGAAAAATTCTTTTTTTGTTGGAAAGTGTATACTTCCCAAATGGTCTCATAGTCACCAAGTCGGGATCTAATGATGGAATCTTGGCGAATTCAAGGGAACTCCTCGAATATCATAAGCAACCGTATAGGTAGTTCTTTTGGTATTTTCATCAAAGACTTAAGCATTTACACTCAAAAAATTACATTTGATGAAGTGGAACTGGTGGAGAAGACCAGAAATGGCCAGTGGAAGTTCATACTCACACAGATATCACAATGAACATAGTTATGCGACTACGATAATACAAATAAATAAATGAATGGTTCTGGATAGGTGTGTTGAAAATGGTATCATCGAAGTGACCTGATGATGATGATGGAGCCGGAAGATAGACACCGGAACGCCGTAATTAATCAATGTATCCTAGCCGTGTTTGGGTTTATTAGAATTGTTATGAGATGCACTTTGGAAATAAGGTACTATCAAACTGATCTGATGATAATGATGATGAAGCTAGAAGATAGGCACCAGGACTCCGTAATTAATCAATGTATCCTACCCGTGTTTGGGCTATTTAGAATTATCATGAGATGCGCCGCACTTTGGCTATAAGGTACTATCAAACTGATCTGATGATAGTGATGGAGCCGCAAGGTAGACACGGAAGCTTTATATTAAAACAATGAATTTATCCTAGCAGGGTTTGAGTTAATTGAAATTGTCATGAGAAAAAGGTACTCTGGCTGTAAGTAAGTGTATTACAACTAAAAAGTGTGAAATAAAAAACTTTTTCCAAAAAAAATATAACCCACTTCACTAAAAAAAACACTAAAACCATCAAAATAATTTTAACTTCGGAAGTCGGTGTATCTCGATATTGTTTGTTCCTTATTTAACACCGACTAGTGAAATCGGTTATATCTTTCTTGGAAAAAGTTTCCTTGTATATCAAAATGGTAACAGGAAAAATTGATTCATAAATACACTAGCTTTTGCCCGCGGCTTCGCCCGCGTGGCGTAACCTAATGTTATTTCCCATAAATTTTGGACCTCCATTTTACACGCGTGAACAGCGTAGTTCTTACTACCTTAATTCACATATACTACCATTGTTGGTGTTGTGTTAGTTAAGAAAACAAACACAAAACAAAAATGCAATTATATTTTTTCAACAACTTCCAAAAGAAAACACAGTCATCAGTCGTGCGTTATTGTCGTTCGGCTTATTAGCTAAACAACAGTAGGCAAAACAGTGCTGGGGAGGATCAGTGACCGCGTCATGCGTAGCTACTGAAGAGCGGAACTCGTGAACTCGTGAATTTAATTTTGAGAATTATTAAATTTATGAAAGCTTTCTAATGGTACGTCCGATTTAAATGATTCAAAAAGTAATTTACAGATACTGATATAGTCTTGAACACGAAGTTATTTTGATAAGAATTAATACCGTAATTATGTAAATAGCTTTCCAATAAATGCTTCATGAATGCCAATTTTTAAAAGCAGTAAAATGGATATTATTATGTTAACCTTAAGAGATAGACATATGCCACCGCGGACTTTATTTTGTTATATCTTAAAGGGTTTAGGCAGCATTTGCGTTAAAAGCTCCCAGACGGCTTATTTTTTCCCGACATCTTCAACAAATAACGTTAATGTACACAAAAATACATACAAAAACTTAA
This sequence comes from Mythimna albipuncta, assembly GCA_929112965.1. Lineage (NCBI taxonomy): Eukaryota > Metazoa > Arthropoda > Insecta > Lepidoptera > Noctuidae > Mythimna > Mythimna albipuncta. The sequence goes on from OV815959.1 coordinate 33,036,607, forward strand.
CAAATTATATACTAAAAGCTTCCTCAAGAATCACGCTATCGATTGGTGAAAACTGCTTGAAAATCGGTGCAGTAAATTTTAAGTTTATCGCGAACAGACAGACAGACGAGGCGGGGGACTTTGTTTTATAATATGTAGTGATAGTGAAAAGTGTCCTAATTTATCTTGGTATTCGAAGATATAGGCAAGCGTGCTCTATCGTCGGCCACATCATCGCTTACCATCAGGTGAGATTGTGGTCAAACGCGAGCCTATACATTATATTAAAAAAAGATATTGTTTTTTTTTTGTACTATACTCGAATTGCACTACGATGTCATACGTGTCATTATAACCTATATTCTAAGCTCGAACAAATTATTTTTATCGAGTTTCAAGGTTCATGACAAAATTCAACGCCCGATTGAATTACTATAGGGTTATTTATCATCAGATCAGTTTGATAGTACCTTATAGCCAAAGTGCGGCGCATCTCATGATAATTCTAAATAGCCCAAACACGGGTAGGATACATTGATTAATTACGGAGTCCCGGTGCCTATCTTCTAACTTCATCATCATTATCATCAGATCAGTTTGATAGTACCTTATAGCCAAAGTGCATCTCATGGCAATTCTAATAAGCCCCAACACGGCTAGGATACATTAATTATCTATACTATCTTCCGGCTCCATCATCATCAGGTCACTTCGATAGTACCTTATAGCCAAAGGGCATTTCATGACAATTCTAATAAGCCCAAACACGGCTAGGATACATTGATTAATTACGGAGTTCCGGTGCCTACCTTCCGGTTCCATCATCATCATCAAATCAGTTCCATAGTACCTTACAGCCAAAGTGCATCTCATGACAATTCTAATAAGCCCAGACATGGCTAGGACACATTGATTAACTACGGAGTTCCGGTGCCTATCTTCCGGCTCCATCATCATCATCAGGTCACTTCGACGGTACCATTTTTAACATAACTATTCAGAACCATTTATTTATTTTTATTTTCATAGTCGCTTAACTATCTACATTGTGATATTTAGGTAAGTATGAAGTTCCGTTGGCCAGTTCTGGTCTTTGTTTTAGAATAAAACTCATTCTGTATCAGTAAGTCCATTATTACTCCATAATAACAATTTTAAAAATAAGTATGATATTTGTACTTTTATTTCGGTCCAAAAAAGTAGCACGTCTTTGCAGTCGCAGTATACAAGTCGGCACACATTTTAGACGTATTTATTTTTTGTAAGAGAGCGATACGGACATCCATTCACAAGCGCTTCTGAGCGCGGACTGACGCTAGACATCGCGCGTTCAATGAAATATGTATGAAGAAATATTGAGAGTGGTTTTATTTTGGTCATAAATCGTAAAGTTATTTATGTAGGTTCAAAATAATTATCTATAGGTGTTGAAGACTATATAAGCTGTATTATTTTATGTTTTTTAAAGTAAAAATGTTTACTGGATTTAAGTTACGGGTTCCTACTCAGACTCTGTGTTTCGTTATTTTCTTGTATTAGTGCGTTGGTAAAATCGTATTTATATGAAAATTTTATATGAGACCGTAATATTTTTTTATGCCATCCTGGAGATAAATATATTGTCTTTTATTTGATACCAAGATATACTCATAATTATGATTCCTAGAGTATCATAATTGTTCCCGAAAAACCGTGATATTTGTCGAAATATGTGAATACGTCCTTAACTGTTCAGACAGACACAATGTAGTCTTTGTTTGGTCCAGGCAAGTGTCTTACTGCGTTTTATTCCACCGTTGACTCTTCAGCCTCAAATTTCATAATAATGGTAAAATTTTCTATTGTTTCTATAAGATCTGCTGAGCTTGCCAAATTACCACCTTCATTTGTTAGAATTACTTTAGGAGCAGTGGCGGCGCTAGGCGTCGGCGACGTCGGCGACCGCCGACGGCCTCGCGCTTGAGGGGGCCTCGCAAAAAAAAATTATTATTTAAAATTTAGTTATTCATTTTTATTTATTTTCATGTATAACTTGTTAAGTGAGTGAGTTTCTCGAAAACTAGAAGTTCAGTAGTTTTTGTGCTATGAGCACTTTACGGGCAGAATAGTCTGGCAACACTATGAAAGTTAAACAACTTCGTGCGCGAGACGGGGAATACCCGTGTCGTCTTTGTATTTCTTCTGTGAGCGAAACGTAAACAATCATTCCTTTTGTGAATGCAACGCAACACTCGCAGACTAGGCTCGCATGGACAAAATTTCTTTTTATTGTGTTGTAAAGTCATTTATTGTGTTGTAAAGTCAGTCAGTACCCCGGTGGTTGAGTGATGATTTAGTGGACAAAAGTGTTAATTTATATTGTGATTTCGTTCATACTTCGAAGGTTATAAGATAAGGTAAGTCAATATGAACTTTTATAACAACTTTAACGTAAAGTATTTGTCAACATCAATATAATAATTTTATAAGTCTTAATTGCAATGTATTTCTTTAAGGATATCGAAATTTTAAAAAGTGGATAGTTTATGTAGTTTTAAATTCAAACTGTGCTAGTGTCTTTTTTTTCAAGAACTAAAATTTTTAGCTGTTCGAGTATGTTTACAAGCACCCACGTGTTTATAAAAATATTAGCCTCAAAATTGTCAACAAATTTTTATCGAGTTTTTCTATCGTTGCGCCTAGCTCTTTAGATCTAGATTACTTTGTATTAAAAGAACTCCGCACTAGAATCTGGTGTTGTTTCAGTACAAAATAACGTAAGTAAATAATTTTATTCAGTTGTCTATCAAAAGCATTGGCGTATCTATAGTTTTTATAATCTGCTACACAAAAAACATCGAACTACAGATCGATAGATCTCGTATCGCATTAATATTAACTTTGACGCTATTGGGCGTCACTAATAAAAATTAGTAGTAGTAATAGTAGTTATTTATTACATACATAAATATACCTAATTTATGATTAATTAAATAAACAATACTTCTAATTGTTATTTAATTTCAATGTTGTTGTTTTTATTTTTAGGTCATCATGTCTGCAGGACCAAGTAGAGACAGAGATAAAGGGAGGAAATGGGAATCCGGAGCATTCAAAAGAAAAAGAAAGGCTGAAGCTGTTATATCCAACCAAGCTCTAAGTTCCAGTATGATGAAATTTCTCAAGAAACCTTCTTCGAGTATCACTGCTTCAGAGTCATCTGATGAAACTTTAGTTTCTGAGCCAGCATCAGAGTCAAATGAATCTTTTTTTGGAAGTTCTGATACAGTTTTACCGGCAACATCGAGCGAACCTACTATGATCCAAATGTCGGAACCCAATAAAGAGTTAGAAAGTGAAACGTTGTGTGACTCAGAAAATCAAGTGGAAGGAGTTCATTTAAAAGAGTCATTTATAGACTTAGATCCAGGGAAGTGGGTATTTCCAGTAAACGATGCGCAGCGTCATGACCTAATTCAAAACGGACCCAATCAAGATCTAGAGAAATCTGATGACAGTTACCCAAAAGACGCAAATAAAAGACATTTTTCTAAATTTCATTTCACTCGAAAATTAAGTAACGGCGAAACGCAACATCGCCGATGGTTAGTTTACTCCATTTTTCAAGATAAAGTTTATTGCTTTCCATGTAGACTTTTTTCAAATTTGCATACACAGATGGTAAAAGAAGGATGTTGTGACTGGAAAGATTTGAGTCGGATATTGCAAAGACATGAACAAAGTCAAGGACACATGGAATGCATGATTAAATGGATGGAATTCTATAAAGGAATCAAACACGGAAAAACAATAGATAAAGATAATGAGAGATCTATTAAAGAATCGCAAAAGTACTGGTATAATTTGTTTGAAAGAATGATTGATATCATAAACTACTTAGCCTCACACAATTTGGCATTTAGAGCTCATCGAGAAACCTTTAAATTGAACGATAGCAAAAACAGTGGCAACTTTATAGATTTATTTAAGTTGTTATCCAAATATGATCTGACACTACGGGAGCACATGCAACGTATTAATGAAAAGCAACTATCTCAACATTATCTGAGCCACGACGTCCAAAATGAATTGATTGCATTTATGTCTAAATCAGTTATTGAAGAAATCATACACAGCGTTAAACAAGCAAAATACTATGCCTTCTTGATCGACTGTACCAGGGATGTCAGCCGCGTTGAACAAATGTCAATAATATTAAGATTTTGCAATTCTTCAACTGGAGCAATAGAGGAACATTTTGTTGGGTTTATTGCCGTCACAGAAACATCGGGAGAATATGTAACAAATTCCATATTACAAGAACTGGAAAGAAATGGTCTAGATATCCAAAACTGTCGAGGACAAGGATATGACAACGGCGCCAATTTGGTCGGTATTAATAAAGGTGTCAGAACAAGAATACTTAATATAAACCCAAGAGCATTCTTTACGCCGTGCGGATGTCACAGTTGGAATTTGCTTTTGATGGATGCAGCTAAGTCTTCTACAACAGCCAAAACGTTTTTTGGCTTAAAATCTATGTGCTGTTTTCAAAGTCAAGTAAGCGTTGGGATATTGTGAAAACTAAATTAAAATTGACATTAAAACCTCTGTCTGAAACACGATGGGAGAGTAGAATCGGAGCAGTAAAAGCAATATTTTTGCAATTTGATGATGTTATCGAATGCGTGAATGACCTGAAAAATAAAAGTGATGATTCTGAAACTCTCAGCGACTGTGACGCAGTTTTCAATGAAATGTTAACTTTTGAGTTTGTTGTTGCGATACACGTATGGTACGAGATTTTATTACGTGTGAACAATATAAGCAAACTATGGCAAACGGTTCAAGTCAACTTGAAAGTCGCTATTGATACTTTACGGTCATTTTGCAGCTGGATTCAAGAATTCCGTAATACAGGATTTGACAATAGTGTCGCACAAGCTCGATTATTTGTAGAGAAGAGTACTTTCGAAATTGAGACTCAATTTAAAGAAAAAAGAACAGCCAGGAGAAAACGAATGTTCGATTATGAACATATTGATGAACCTATTCAATCTTTTGAAATGCAGTACAGAGTTACCTTTTTTAACACTATGATTGATGCTATTATAGTTGATACCGAATGTCGATTTAAAGCGCTCAATGAATATTTTGAACGATTTGGTTTTATTTATGATATCAGATATTTAAATTCTATATCAAAAGAAGATCTCCTCAAGTGCTGTAATGATTTAGGTACAATACTTCGGGAAGGCGAAAACAACGATATACAGCCTTTCGAACTGTATGAAGAACTTCAACTTTTAAAAACAAATTCACTAGACTCTATCAACGACGCGAAACAACTCATTCAATATATTTTAGAAAATAATTTGGAAGAAATATATCCAAATGTTTATATAGCAATTAGAATCATGCTCACAGTTCCTGTCAGTACAGCTTCCGCTGAGAGAAGCTTCTCAAAGTTAAAATTGATTAAGACCTACTTGAGAAGCACGATGAGTCAAGAGAGATTATCTTCGTTATCAGTTCTATCAATTGAAGCTGAAATAGCGTCTGGTATTAGCTATGACGTAATCCTGAAAAAGTTCAGTGAGGCCAAAAGCCGAAAAGTTCGTTTATTTTAACTTCTATTTATGTAAGTTTTGTCATCATTTGATAAGCAATAAAACTTGTTTAATAGCAATAAAATATTTGATAAAACTTGTTGTTAATATTATTTTAACTATAATTCTGCTTACGTAATTTAATATTTTCTTGATTGGGAAAAAAGGAGGCCTCGCGAACCTAATTTGCCGACGTCCACGCGAGATCTAGCGCCGCCTCTGTTTAGGAGAGTTCACAAGAGGACAGTTTGGACCACCATCAGACAATTCCTTAACAATGGTATAATTGTCATTTGTTTCTATAACATTTACTGAGCTTGCCAAATTACCACCTTCATTTGTTCGAGTTAGGTACTTTTTGAGAGTTGACAGGAGGACAGTTTGCACCACTGTTAGACATATGCTTTTGTTTATAATGCGAGTTCTTAATGGCTCTTCTTGTAAAGAATTTGTCGCAACTTGGGCAAACAATGTGTGTGTCCCCTCTTACTTTTGAACCATAAGTTTAGAAAATATGAAAAAAATCTGAAAAGTAGAACTTAATAAGGACTTTCTAGGAAAATCATTTTGAACTTGATGGAAAGAACAGTTTTTGGACAAAAAAGACAAAAAGGTTGTATCGTGGTAAAAATCGTTCTTCTTATAATTATATAGGTATTCGTAATTTTACGAGTGCACAATCGCTGAAATTTCTACTACTTGCATACTGCTGTTTTAGTTATCACCCTCCTTTGTGGGCCCGTTTTTAGGGTTCCGTATTTATTAGAGTTCCTTAGTACGTAACAAATAACCTTTTTTTAACTCTCTTTGACGGACGGGAAACTACGGAACCCTACACTGAGCGTGGTCCGACACGCTCTTGGTCGGTTTTTCTCACAATATCTTGATCTTCTATTCGTATCGCCGTGTCTGCCACGGTTTTGAAGCACAAGCAACATAAATAATTTCGACGCAGTAACATGCTGTTTAGAACACTTCCATTTATTTGTTTCATTTTGGAATTACAAATGTTGCATTCTTCTCAAGATTTTAAAAGATTTCTGTTTTAGAAGTTCAGCATCAAATGAAAGCACGCAGGCAGGGTTATATGACGTCATATTGAGCTATATAGTAGACTAGACATTATATTTTTTGGGGTATTAAAACTCCTCACATCTTGTTGTCGTAGAAGGCAAGTTGAAGTTAAGTAGTGTCCGACCGAAGGTGCAATTCTGGCCGAAGCCGAAGCCGAAGCCGATTAATCGGTATTCACCAAAACCTTCGGCCGAAGCCGAAGCCGAAGCCGAAGGTGTCATTGACCTTGAGAAATACGATAGTTACTTTGATCTCAGAATATACTAGATACATATTGTGAGAGCTTTAGAGATTTAGCCCAATAATGAGCCGAGTGACTAACATATACAAGCAGGTAATAAAATATTGTCTAAAATAAAAGTTTCAAATATACAATGTTAATTAAGTATTTATTTACTTAAAGTAATTTTAACAAAAATAATCAAATAATCAGTCACATTTTTTTAATTATCAGACGAACACAAAATATTTCTATAAAATAATTGAGCAAAGTTTAACGCTTTTTCAATAAGTATCTATTTTTTACATATATTTTTTTGAAATTTTTGAGAAAATTAAATACTTATAAGTAAGTTAAACATTTTTGGTAACAATTGGAGAAAATAAAAACTTAACAAGTTTTGGTAACAATTTGACCCAAATTGTTACACCTTATTATAGTACAATTAAGTCTGCGAAATGCTTCTCCTTCAACAACGTTGTAAGGCAGCATGTCAACGATGATGAGATCCATTATACCTTTATCGATTCTCATAGATATTGGTTCACTATCTGGCCACAATGGAGCTGCTTTTTTTTCTATTTGAGGTAAAGTACTCTGCTTGACATTAAATTGCGAAGATGTAGTTGCCTCTGTTTTATTTTTCATTAAACTCTTACTCTTCTGTTTTTCATTTGTTGCATTACAATAAGCCTCCCACTCTATTTTATGCATTTTCATCAAATGATTTTTAATATTAGTGGTACTCTGCTTTTTTGGTAAAGCACTACCAAGAGACAATGATTTATTGCACTGTTTACATAAAGCTTTATCAGTAGCCTTAATAAAATATTGCCAGATAGGATTCAGCTCTAAAAATGTCATTGTGTACCTGAAAGAAAATATTCTATATAAATGCACAAGTACCTACCGAGCCGAGCCGACCGCCCCGTACTCGCAGTAGGACTCTGCAACGCGGATGCGCCTATATCCTATCGGCGTAGGTAGTTAACTAAAAGTAAACAATCATCACATGTCTTTTTCTAAAAATTGCATAAAAAACATACCAACATTGTTTCCATTTAGTTTCCTACCTAACGTTAGATAACATAAAATATTTTAAACCAGACAATACTTACGGTTTTTTGGTTCTTAGAGTGCCTCACAATAATGAACGTATCACCACAGGTACTACTCACAGTAATAAATAAAATAATTTGTAATAACAAATATGAAATATTTAAAAACAAAACACTTATTAGAATTTTAAGACGCGCTCTCAAACTTGTTTTGACTCGTTTAGTTTACTAACTGCGATTCGTTTGGTCCGGTGCGGCAGCGCGGCGAAACTCTGCTGCTCTGCACACTCTCCGTCTCGCTCTAGCATCGTTCAGTAAATTTCAAATTTTGACAACTAGCAAACCTTCGGCTTCGGCCAAACCTTCGGCAAATTTTTGGCCGAAGCCGAAGATTTGGCCGAAGGTGCTTTTTTGGCCGAAGGTGGCCGAAGCCGAAGCCGAAGCCGAAGCTTCGGTCGGACACTAAAGTTAAGCGATATGACGTCACGTAGTTTTCATTCAAACGATACTGCAAGAAAACTTTGATTCTGACTCGAGCGAATAAATTAATAAAGTCTTTGAAACAGGCACGACCTCGGTGAAATCGAGCTGAGAATTTTATTGTAGTTTTGGCTACCAGCGAAGTGTGTCGAGAGAATGCTGACTCGATACATTTGCATTGTAAGGGTTAAAATAAAAATACTTATTCTCATCTATGGTTAAAAAGTAATGAACTATTCATTTAAAGACAAAGCTTAAAAGATTTAGTATCCAAATCAAAATCATTAACAAAAAAAAATGTTAAGATAATGTTTGTTTACATTTTTTCAAAATAACCTAGTCTGTGAAAACAACCGACCTGATTTTGTAACTAATTGAATATGGATAACTGTTTTGTAGATATTACAATAGAATTCTTAGCGGTTGCCTTCCACAGCATTCTTTATTACGCATCAGTGTACCCCAAAAGCATTTTTGAAACACGTAAAAAGTACAATATTGTTGTGCATCGTTCAATTCATCCTGAGGTGAATCAATATTTAGACTTGTGCCTGAAAAGTATAACAGAATGTTTGAAGAGTGACCAGCTAGATTGTGTAGAGTTTATAGTTACAGACAATGATTACAAACCTATTATGAAATTTGTGTTTCAATTCGACAAGAACAATTACTTTGACGAGACAATTGATGCTTATTTGGTACAATGTGAGCAGAATTTGAGAGCGTTTTGTCTAAAAATTGCCTCAGTGAGTAATAATTTTGTAAACTTGCCAGAAGATTGCAGTTTCTCAATATATATTCACACAAACGAATCCAATGCTGTTGCTATGTCAACCAATCCTGAATTTGAAGAGTTTCCGCTGGTTGAAGTCAGTGAAAAAATAGAGGTGACCGATAGGATAATTCCCCTCAGCAGATTTTCAATAAGGAGTTATGCTGTTGATACTTATGTGGAGATGAAGTAAAAGCTGGACATTGGATATAAATAAAAAACTTTGAAATACTCTGTAAGTGTTTTTTTTTATTATTATTGATAGACTCGCGTTTGACCACTATCTCACTTGATGGTAAGTGATGCTGTGGCCGACGATGGAGCACGCTTGCCTAGAAGTAACCTATTCACTCTCAACTTAAAGACCCCTAGGTTGTAGCTATCAGGAAACACAGACTCCGGCAGGGTATTCCACTCTTTAGCTGTACGCATAATGAATGTGTTTCCAAAACGCTTTGTACGAATGGGTGGGATATCTACCATGTACCGATGGCGCAACGCCATACGTCTAGTGGTCCGATGATGGAACGGAATTGTCGGAATTAAATTGTGCAATTCCAACGCACACTCACCGAAGTGTAATCGACAGAAAACCGCCAGGCCAGCAACTCGGCGTCGATGCTCAAGGCTTTGGAGCTTTGACTCAACAAGCGCAACATCATCAAGTGTTGCACATAGTATTTATTATAGGGCTAAAATTGAGTCTGTAAATTAGATTATTAGACAGACTGACAGACATCAACGCACAGCTGACGACTGGGACTTGCAGTGTGAAATTTTGCACAAGGTTTTCTGTGCTCTTTGGTTCATCGCAAAGGGTTAGGACAGGCTGGTTATTGAATCACACTTTTGTTAATATATGCTATATTGTTAATTTATATTTAATACCTGTATAGTTTAGTGTAAATAATAAAGTACTCATAGTAAGGGTTTTATTCTTCATTGTAAGTAAATCTAAAATGTCAGCCAGCTTTTGAATAAAAATTAACAATTTATTTTGTTTTTATTTTCTTTATTACATAGTCGAACTATGTTTAAACCTTTCTTACTGTTATTTATTTTACAGGATCTCAGTAGATACCATCTTCATTCTTCAACTTAACTTTCAAACATCTCAATCGTGAGTATATCTCATCCCAGTCTACATAAGCTCCTATGAGTTGGCGCACATTATGCTCAGTGTCCTCATAAGCGTTGCGACCGTGTAACAACCTTATATTATTAAAGCACAGAATCTCCCCAGCTTTCGTTTTAAACTTCGCGGCGAATTTATGATTCAAAGAGAGGAACATACCATGAGCTTCATACCATGGCTTGACTAACTCAATCGGCCCAGGGAAATTGCTACCTCGTTGCGGAATCGAAAAGTTAATTCTCGTTATGTCGCCGTGCCGATCCAAGCAGATGACAGGCTCACGGTGCAGCTTGAAAAATTCGTTGCCATCTTCTGTCCCAACATCCCTCCACTCGATTTCCGTGTCAGTGAGGAGCTTGTATTGTTCTGGGTGATTCTCTTTCATATAATTAGCGACATAGTGGCAGTCCGATAGTAAATTTTCGCCGCCTTGATTAGCTGTTTGTACTAAACAATGTAGTAAGTTAGCTCCCGGACAGTACTCGTAGTAGGGCAGGTCAGTGTGTAGCTGCAGATTAGATGATAGGTAAGCCACGTTACTGGTATTCGGCACACTTCTCACGACAAATTTGACGCCGTAATGTGTCCTTTTAGTAAATCCAATTTTATTCACCACCGCATCTATAGCTGTCTCCGAGTCCGGTGTGTTTTGAATCAATGCTACTCCGTAAACAGATAACTGGTACAACCAGTTGTACAGAGCTTCATCTGAGTTCAATATCTCGTTGTAATCATGTTTAGAAAATATTTTATCGAAGTCTTCAGTATGCCACGTAATCTTCTTAGGTTTGTAGATGTTGTCAGTATAATTCTTCTGATTTTCTGGCGTAAAACCTCTAAGCTTGAGCCAGTTTAAGTTGTATTCAGATGTGTGTCCGTCATTCCAGGTGATTTGCAGAGAATTTTGGTCCTTAGACACGTCTTTCGGCTTTACATTTAGATCGAAATTGCTCCAATCCAGTATCCGGCTTTTGGCTGAGGTATGATAGCACTGTTCACACTGGCAGTTTTCTCTTAGCCACACGTTTGGGAATTGTAAAGATTCCCCGCGAATGTCTACGTTTAGAATATCTTCCGACTTATTTTTGTATTGCACATTTTGAGCGTGGATGAGTTTAATGCACGGTGCGCTTGGCAATGATTTAGTGAAACTTTTTGCCCTCGTCGCGACTCTCAAGGCGAACATGCTGACGCCGACGACGTGCCGCTTCGCTTGCGAGCTCCACACTGAGATAAAACTGTGTTATAATTTACATTCATTTATGTTAATGAACCGGGATCTACTCTGTATGATATAACAAGCAATGTTTGTGTCAGATAATGATTGTGTGTAGTGTAAGTGAATATGGATACGCTAGTTAGGTAGGTACGCAAGTCGAACAGTTATATCTTCCATCTAAGTATGTACACAGGCTATTTAAATTCATTATCGTCTATTTAGAATAATTATTTACTCAGTGCACGTTACCTATTTGAAAACTCAACAATTCTGCCAGAGATTCATAAGATGTCTGTTCAAGTCTGGTAACCGGACCTCGTAAAATCCCGACCAACTGAATGATAAGCATTGCTGAAATAATCTTAATTGCACTTAATAATAAAATTTTATCTCATTACCAACGTACTAATTTTGTTCAAAACATTCTGGATAAACCTAGAAGATAAACGCACTAAATTACCTACATAACGAAATTTAGAAGAAACTAACACAAGCTAGACTCAAACCCGAAACCCCTGCCCAAAGAAACTGACACAAGCTAGACTCAAACCCGAACCTCTGACCAATTGTGTGTATACTCTGACTGAGCTACAAAATACCTACGATGTCAGTTGTTAAATCCCACAAAATGTATGTTAAATAAAAAAGCATATGTTGAAAAAGATGTATCATGCCACACAAATATCATTAACTGTCTAACCTTTCTCTTATAAGTTTCTAAATTGCTGTGTGCTTCTTCTGTCTGCTTCGAGAAGTATATGTATCGTATAAACGGTGCCGGATTCTCGGTGCCATCACGTTTACGTACGCCAACTGAGTGTGTCACATGGGAGGAGCCGCGCTGTGCCCTCGTAACGGAAGTCGATAGCCCTGATGAGATAGTCCCTGATGGCCGTGGTTCAGTCCATGCTCGATAGTGTACTTTTGGGACGTGATGATCATCTGCGAGAATGTCATTTAGCAGAAGGAGGCTGCGGGAAGGGAAGGGGTAAAAGTTCTTTCCCGCTCCATACCAGGAGCGCCGGGCAGACAAGTCCCTCTTTTAACCCCCCTAAAAAGTTCCAAGGATTAGGGAAAATCCCTCGGCCCATCAATATGGACCCGAGATGGTGACGCGTAGGGTTCCACGTGCACCTCTCTTAGCGTATAAGAGAGCCATTCTTTATTACTGGAGGAGACCCATGGGGATCGGGTCACCCACCACTAGTCCGTGGAAGCGGAAGTCAAACTCTACTTGCAGCCCCCGACACAAGTGTACGAAGGAACACCGGGGTGTTTTTAGCCAGTAACAGTCTCACAGAACCCTCCACCTAACCCAAGGCGGACGAAATCCATGACGATTTTTTCTGGATGGAAATATCCAGAAAAAAAAGGCTTCCTTTACTAGATGAAGTTGTAATCAGATATTTTGCATGGAGTGGCCGTACATCGGATCTCAAAGGCTCATTTCACACTGGCATAGTCGAAGCATCACATCGTGTCGTGTTATGTCAAATACAATGCGTGACGACGCTTGTTTTATTGTGCCCGGATCACAATGCATTGCAAAGAGACCATGAAACATTCGTCAACGGCGTTTGTGCTCGACAGCTGACGCGACGCCCGAGTAACGTACGGCGACGACGCGCGATTCCTAAAAACATGACGCGACGCAACTCTTCGGCTCTGCATGTCTCTGTGTGAAGAGCCAAACCAAATTTTGAGTAACTTAGGCATCGTCTTAATAGAACGCGAATGCGCGATCATCGTAGGTTCGCGCGAATTTTACTCGTACGAACGCGCGATCAAACATAGAACTCGAATAGGTGTCCTAACTGACAATAGCACGACGCTGTCGCGCGACTAAAATGTTTGTAAATCTATTGAATGTATTTATATGCGAACTAAGTTCGCACGAACGCGCGATCAAACATTCAAATTCAACAATTCAAATAAATAGGTGTCCTAATTAAAATTCGCGCGATAATAATTGTAAAAAAATACCGTCTATTATGACGTCATCCAAACATTTCCCGACAGCAAAAATTGAGCGTGACTGATATCTTGGTTGTTGGTATTGACCGTGCCCCTGCCCCAGACTACGGTCGCTTGCTGAGCGAGCTAACGTGGTTTAGGGCAGGCTCGCGTCGTCAATTCGTGCGATGATTAATAGGACACCCAGTTTTTGCCATCGCTTACTCGCGCGATGTTCGCGTATTCGCGTTCTATTAGGACGATGCCTTACGCGTCCGGCGACTTTGTACTTCTAATGCGGCATCCTAGGTGGGCGATTCAACACGACTTGCGAAGCGATCCGATGCGGTACACGCAATGCGTAATAAACTGCTAACGATCGCTTCGCTTCGCAGCGCATCCACGTGCGATTGGCCACGTAGATCACTGCAGTAGATTATTAATTGTTTGTTTCATTCTCGCCGCCTCGCTTTGCGATTGCATTGTTTCGCCTACGGACACCTCGTTACATAAGCTGTTGTCTGGCGGTTCTTAATCCACAAGAAGCTATTAAAACGCTTGTTATATAGGAGTTTTTTTATTGTGCAAAAGTAATATAAAAATTCTATATTTATAAACTAATTTTTAACAACATTTGATTGCATTTTAAAATGAAACGTCAAGTCAAGGCCGCCCAACTTTTAAATTTTGAAAGCAAGCCATAATATTTGTCTTAAATAAAACTGAACAAGTGTTGTGGATACCGTGACTAATAGGATTAACAAACAAAACAATCAATGAGACTGGATAGAGGAGTGAAATGTACGACTGACGCAGAGATAAGCTTCACGTTTCAGCCAATCGCGTGTACAAAGGACCTAGATTCTGCATCTAAATTAGTCCAATGTCGGAATGTTTTTGTGCAAACATTTTTTTCAATATTTAGCAAAAATACAGACGTCAAAATCAAATCTGAAATATGTTTTACAGTAAGGGAAGTAAAGTGCTTGTTTATTATTACATTTCCATAGATACATATACACTGCAGAAAAGTCTTTTGGTACCTTTTTATCTCTTCCAAAGCTGACTATTTTTACCCGACTACGTATTTAACATATTTAAATTTCTAGCTGGTCTGGTAAGTCCGTAATTTTTTTCGTTCTTCCTAATATATCATCATCAGATGATAAGGTGCGTTGGCGAGCCACTCGGTGGCCCGCGAGACTGGAGTTCGGCGACCTTGGTCTATTGACTACTTCATAGTGTCTATTCATTACGGAAAAGATTGCAAATAATAATATAATATTCTTAAACACTGAGTAAATTTTTCGAATTGTTACAGCTGGTCATGATTGAGACTAGAATAGTACAGAACGAGTCATTAGTTTTACTAGATGGTACAGAATTACTCGTTAATTTTACTAGAATGCTACAGAATTAGTCGTTAATTTTACTAGAATGGTACAAAATTAGTCGTTGTTTTTACTAGAATAGTACAGAGTTAGTAATTATTTTTACTAAAATGATACAGAATTAGTAATTATTTTTACTGAGTATACAATAAATAAGTAGCTATTATATTTTGTTTCACAAAAAAGTTACTACTGATATTATTAGAAAGACAAGACTTTTCTTGTCTTTCTTTCTAATAAGTAGTAGTAACGTTTTTGAACATTAAAAAAAAGAAAAATAATCGTCTAATGGTTTCCAGTCTTACTGGCAATAAAATCATGATTTCGACACAGTCATTTCTATATTCATATGAATAAAAACTACATAAGCACAACCTAACACTTTGTGTAAGTGAATACCTAGCTTTAAATAGTAGATCTTTTATTTAAAATACCTAATAAAGAAGCATAAGATCGACGTAGCACGTGTCATTCCATATCAGTGATGTACATGCGTTTATACATAGATTTCGACGTAGATAAAAATAAAAATATCTTTAGAAGCTCTAAAACACCTTAAATTAAGTACTACTAATATACACAACAGTCTCGATTGCTTCAATATTATTAAAAAACTAATTGCATAATTAATGTTTGATCTGTACTTTGATTTTGTGGTAGGCATTGCTAAGCACCCCGCGAATGTTCCAGATGTCTTCGAAGCTCTCTGGTTGAGTGTTGAAGTTGCTGTCAGTTGCCTTCGCCCATAGCTTCAGCTGCAACAAACAATATTGATGAGGTTCTCTGTGGTATAGGCAAGTAAAAAAAGCTGTAAAAATATGAAGGCGACAATTAGGTGTACGGCCGTTCCCATTAATTTATTACGTAAGACGAATGGGGGGGGGGGGGGAAGGCATTGACCATATCTTTTTTTTTTTTTTACAAGGGGTCGCGAGGGAGTCTTAGAATAGAATAGAATAAACTTTATTGTACACCATAAAGTAACACAGCTTATGCAAAAGCGTCTTAATAGTTTTTACTATCTCAAAAATACGTACGTTAAGATTTGTAAAAGCGCGGAAGTGACGATGTGTACTCGAATATGTGGGTAAATTGGTCGAACTCAACCAAATGTATATTATTATTTTCCTTTAGATTCTTACGTAATAAATATTAAACAGGAGTTCGGCGTATTCTTATTTTTTCTTATTGAGGAAGAAGGGCTGGCGTGTTAATAATGCTGCACCCAGTTTTAATAAGTCTATGGACGTCAGAACTTACCTCCTTCTGTCTTGTCTGGACGGGTATCCTGGCGGTCCACAGCGTCCACCCATAGTGTTGCTGAGGCGGTGCGTCATCGCTCTGCATCTCCTCAGCTTGTATCCAGGTCTTGCCGCAGTCAGGGGATATGTCCACTCGTAAGATCTTGGCACCTCCTCCGGAGTAGGCGTAGCCTAGTGATGGGAAAGACGGTAAGAAGTGGGGTAAAAATTATCAGTCCTGAATAAGAGCGGGCTTGCGGTGTTTTTTTCCACGCGTGCTTCTAAGAGATGTCGGCAAAAGTGAAGGGGCCCAGTAGGGCCGTAGTTACCACCACAAACAAAAAGTTCCGCCAGTTCAGACCTTTTATAAATATGACACAGTCATTCCAAACGACGTACGAGGGAAAAAAAAAAATTTAAGTAGTCAGAAACGCGAAGATCTGACATTGTTGTCCTCAGATTGTTTGATACCTACCTAACAAGTATCAAACAATCTGAGTTCAGATAAACAGTTGTTCCATCACTAGAAGTTCACCCCAATTTGGGAAAAGGGAAGGCATTTTACCTCGTACCGAAAGGCGCAGCTGTGGAAGGCCTCCTACAAGATGGACCGACCGACGCACAGGACCGTTAATTGTGGCGACATTTGAGGTAGGCCTATGTCCAACCGTGGACGTCATTCGGCTGAAATGATGATGATAAGGCAGATTGATTCCTCACCTCTAACCTCCACGAAGCCATTCTTGGCGGCCACAGTGTCTCCGTGCGCCGGGTCGCATATGGCGGAAGTGACCGGCAGGCTGTATATGGGCGGCGCGCTCGCGAAATCGGCTGTCTCCCACGTTTTGGACGCGTTGAAGGATCGGTAGTCCTTTTGGTGCCAGTGGGAGGAACTCTCGTCGTGAGATACTGTTATTGATTCTGTTGAGAAAGAATAAAATAAAAATAAATAGAAATAATCATGAAAGAGAATATTGCTATAATACAATTTGGTGGCTGAGGTTGAAGAAGACAAGCTTATTACAAACCGCAAGAAATAAGTAAACCTAATTAATAAATAGAATTTTAACAACTCTCTTTTGTAAGCAGTCGAAAATACATAAAAATATTATTGATAAAAAAAAAAAAATGCCTGGCGGCGGAGGGTACTTCTATGCGCTGAGCTTAGCGTTGAAAGGGAGAATCTCCATGATCCGCCCGGTGGGGTTCAGGCCTCACCCAAAGGATCCCACTTACCCAGCCACTTGACACTCCTAACTGCCGGCGCCCCCGGCACTATGACCCTCAGAGGGTAGCCGTGGTCGGGCGGTAGCGGTCGACCGTTCATTCTGGTCGCCAGCAGGATGCGCCCGTTGGGGTTCAGCGCCTGGTCTAAGGGTATGGAGGTGGAGAAGTTCACGCCCATCGCATCGATGTCTGAGCCTGTGAACTGAAGTGATTTTGTTTAGAATTCTTGTTTACGAAGTAGAAAAAATTGCGGACAAAACTGATCCAGGAATATAGAAAGAAAGAAAAGAAAGAAAAAACTATTTTATTCAACATACACACTCGTGGATACACACAATGTAGTAACAACATGTAGACACTAATAAATTATTATAATATAAAAAAAATACAACTAGCAATGTGTGCCTCACGGCGGCGCCAAATAGGTCCAGTATAATCAACCCTAGCGTTTGTAATGGCCGTGACTGTTGTCTAAGGGCCGATTCACACCGGAATGGAAGCGGTGGTTGGGGCGTGAGGATGTTCCCTCATCTTTGCGGCAATTTTTTTAGGGTTAAAAGGTTATTCCGCCAGGGTCGCACATCCACGAACAAATACTTCTTCTTTTCAGCTGTTCTGTCACCTATGGGGATTGAAGAGTTAAACGAGATGGAGTATCTATCATAATTTGGGTGTCTTCAAGGCTAGAGTGAATAGGCTCTTAATAAACTAGTGCGCCTCACCATCAACGATTGCATCACTGTTTACCATCAGGCGGGATCGCAGTCGAGTACTAGTTTATATCAGATAAAAAAAAAAAACACGAACCTGACGAAAAGGTTACACACACCCACTGTTGTCTTTTTTAACACAAAGGTTGACTGGTAGAGAATGCCTTGTTGCATTAAGTCCGCCTATGTACCACTAGCGGCTACGTGTCATGCCCGTGAACGGGTGTAATCAGTTGAGACTGGTCATCTCTTAGCTGCCAGTGGCTTAATTCAGTTTCTATTTTTAATTAGCTTTTTTTTATTATATGGTTATTATTACTTAACTACATTGTGCTCACATATTAGAAGCGACAAGAAGTATGTAACCATGATCTATGTAACTCATAATATGATTTAAAAAGAGTGTCCATGAAGTTTCTTGCACGTTCTTCTCCATAGAGATCTACGCTTTGGAACGTGCAATTTAGCTTCACATTTCTTGGACTGACCGACATTTAACTATTCAAAAGTGCCTGCTAATGGTCTATTTGAAATAAATGTCTTTGATTTGATTTTGATTTGGCTACTGTACATGAAGTTTAAATAAATAAATAAATAGGATATAAAAACAATCGTCGGACCAATCCGACACAAGCGGTTATTAGAGAGAAAAAAGTTAGAGTCCGAAAGACGTCCACTGTTGGACCTGCCTACCCCAAGCTTCGCAACAATAACCGATCCTGTGCGTCTCGCATCTACCGCATTCCCGCGATTCGCACCAGGTCGTCGGCCTACCTTGTGGGAGGTCTTCTAACTCTGCGTTTTCCGGTTGCACGGTCGCCACTATAGAACTTTTCGGCCCCATTCGACCATCCGTTCTACGACCAGTGTGCCTACTGCCACTTAAGTTTAGCGATTCTTCGGGCTATGTCGGCGACCTTGGTTCTCCGACGGATATCTGAGCGGGTAAAAAAGGGTTAAATATTTAACCTAAAAATAATATAGGTACGTTACAATAACGTGCTTCCCGACGGTGTTCTGCGTGTCGACGCCGCAGTAGACGAGCACGTCGCGCAGGTACACTCCCTCCCACACCGCGCTGCTTATAGCGCCGCCCTGCCAGCTGATGCCCTTGACTGGTTTCACCTGCTTTTTAGGACGAACGGAAAAAATAAACATTGTCTAGTGAAACGGTTTGTAAGGGCAAGTTGCATTAATTTTGAACTTTTTTGAACCTCTGGAATAAAAGAGAACACCATGAAAAATTACATAAAAGTAGTCGGCGTTGCGTACTAACTACCTACAATTCATTGGACTCGCTCAGCTGACGTTTTCTTCAAATTTCTTGAAGAAAACGTCAGCTGAGCGAGTTCTTGTGAAAAAAACAATGAAAATTAAGCTAGTGCAGGGTAGAGTAGTTTTTAGGGTTCCGTAGCCAAATGGCAAAAAACGGAACCCTTATAGATTCGTCATGTCTCTCTGTCTGTCTGTCCGTCCGTATGTCACAGCCACTTTTTTCCGAAACTATAAGAGCTATACTGTTGAAACTTTGTAAGTAGATGTATTCTGTGAACCGCATTAAGATTTACACACAAAAATAGAAAAAAAGTAATAAATTTTGGGGGTCCCCATACATAGAACTGAAACTCAAAATTTTTTTTTTTCGTCAAACCAATGCGTGTGGGGTATCTATGGATAGGTCTTCAAAAATGATACTGAGGTTTCTAATATCATTTTTTTCTAAACTGAATAGTTTGCGCGAGAGACACTTCCAAAGTGGTAAAATGTGTGTCCCCCCCCCCCCTCTAACTTCTAAGATAAGAGAATGATAAAACTAAAAAAAATATATGATGTACATTACTATAAAAACTACCAACGAAAATTGGTTTGAATGAAATCCAGTAAGTAGTTTTTTTTTAATGCGTCATAAACCGAAAAAAATACACTATTATTAAAACATCGATCAAAGTTACAACACATTACAAGAACTTTTATATTATGTTACTTGCTGCTACGGAACCCTTCATGGGCGAGTCCGACTCGCACTTGGCCGGTTTTTTTTTCCCGGCGTGGGAAAATCATCTAATGACATCCCCCGCTCTTGGCCGCAGCGGGAGATAGTGTCAGACTATTACCGACTAAAAACCCACACCTGTTCCTTCGTTGCCTTTCGTACCAGGGCTGTGCTATCTTTCGAGCTGACCCTGGCCCAGTACGCTTCGACCCAGCTGGGCCCCTGCTATTGCTGACAGCTCCTTGAGGCGCGCAGAAACATTGCGCGCCGTCGACGACTTAGGGTAGAATAGTGTAGGGTGGAGTAGGTTAGAATAGGGTATAGTAGGGTAGAAAAGGGCATAGTAGGGTACAATAGGGTAGAGTAAGGTATAGTAGAGTGGAGTAGGGTAGAGCGGGAGCGAAGCCGTGGGCAAAAGCTACTAGTTGACAAAAAAAGGTTAGGCACATGACGACTCCAAAAACTTACCTCGTTCATCTCGCTCCGCCTATTCCCGGCGCACATGAGCGCGGCGCGCACGATGCCCTTGGGGAACATGCCGAGCTGCTGCAGGCTGAACTCCTTGCTCCTCACGGAGCCGTTCTTCACGATCACCTTCACGCGGTGGCTCGACTGGTCCAACTCTGGAACAGGCATGTGTTGTCGGACGTAAAATAATTCGCTGTAAACAAAAGAAGAGCATAAAGACAAATCTAGTGTAGGCATTTGTCCATACTTCTATAGTTATTCCATACTAACATTATAAATGTGTTCATGAATAACCTTTTAATCGCCTCCGTCGGATATGTCCGGCAAATTTTTTCGCTTTTATTCTGCTAGAGTCGCACATCCATCACCAAATACTCCATCTCGTCAGCTCTTCTGTCACCAATGGGGACTGTAGAGTTAAACGAGATGGAGTAGCCAGTCGCAAATACACGACTCTAGCGAATAGGACTCGAAAATATTCATCGGACCAACAAGCGGTTAAATGCTACTAACTACACTGATTTTGATGAAATTTGGTATGGTGGAAGCTTGAATGCCAAGGATTGAATGAAAGGCAATTTTTATATTTTTTTATCTGACTTCGATTTCGCCATAACCAACATTTACGCAGACGAAGCCGCTAGCAGAAGCTAGTAATATTACAAAGAGGAAAGATTTGTATTTTTGTTTGTAACGAATAAACTCAAAAACTACAGAGTTGATTTTTTAAATTCTTTTATCAATAGTATGTAAGTTTATCAGTGAGTGACACGCAGCTGACAGTTAGTCGATTATAAATACGATGTGAATGCATGCTGTACAAATACCCAGAGTTTAAATACAAAAATATTCATAAAAACATGGACTAACATACTTAGGCGTGTCGAAGTATGCGATCTGCAGCTTGGCCGGGATCTCGGCGTTGAACGGCTTCGCGGTTTTGACGATGAGGCGCTTGTCCCTGATCGGCTCCTTCACCCACAGCTCTTCATCAGTATGGTCCACTATGTCGTCTTCGTGGAGGTTACCTGGGGAAGCGCTGCTCATGTTTTTATTTGAGGACTTGTAGTGTCATTTTTATGGATAAGGTGTGATTAGAGATGTGCCGTTGCTGGCAGTATTGTCACCAATATTAATACTCCGTGCCATATTGCCGGCAGTATTGTCACCAATATTCATGCTTCGTGCCATATTGCCGGCAGTATTGTCACCAATATTCATACTTCGTGCCATATTGCCGGCAGTATTGTCACCAATATTCATACTTCGTGCCATATTGCCGGCAGTATTGTCACCAATATTCATACTTCGTGCCATATTGCCGGCAGTATTGTCACCAATATTCATACTTCGTGCCATATTGCCGGCAGTATGGTCACCAATATTCATACTTCGTGCCATATTGCCGGCAGTATTGTCACCAATATTCATACTTCGTGCCATATTGCCGGCAGTATTGTCACCAATATTCTTACTTCGTGCCATATTGCCGGCAGTATTGTCACCAATATTCATACTTCGTGCCATATTGCCGGCAGTATTGTCACCAATATTCATACTTCGTGCCATATTGCCGGCAGTATTGTCACCAATATTCGTACTTCGTGCCATATTGCCGGCAGTATTGTCACCAATATTCGTACTTCGTGCCATATTGCCGGCAGTATTGTCACCAATATTCCCACTTCACGGCACGTCTCTAGGAGTAATAGAAGATAGAAAGGATATTCTTTGTATGGGAGTTGGACCAAGTGCTGTTCAGAATACACACATAGTGCGTTATGTTCCTCAGGCCAACGCCAATTAGTAAACTGAATCGCTCCAAAATCTGTCCTAGGAGTCAAGAGGAAAATCTTTTAAATCATACTATACATATTTCTCGTCACTTCTATTATTATGTGAGCACAATGTGGATAAGTAATAAAAAAAAAATCAAATAAAAAAAATTAAGCCACTGGCAGCTAAGAGATAAGTGTTACTTGTTGTTTAGTGCAAAATATTAATAGTACACAATTGTAGCTCAATATTACTGTAGAGACTCACCTATCCTGTAAGACTCCAGCAAGGCGTACACCTCCTCCGTCTTGTGCATTCCGTAGACGTTCCAGAAGGGCTCAATACTGAGTCCTCCGGCGTTCATGATCTGCTCGCCTCCCGGGTGGGAGGGCAGGAATGACGTCACGTCGTACACGCCATGCTTGTATGATACCCAGAAGCTTTTCCTGTGAAAAGGTATTAGATAAAGTTGGGGTCGTTTAGAACCAGAAGCATAGTGTGGACTAATTGAGACGTGGGCGAAATCACATCAGCGAGGCATCATCATCATATCAGCCGAAATACCACTATTGGACATAGGCCTCCCCCAAGCGTCGCCACAACGACCGGTCCTGTGCGTCACGCATCCATCGGATTCCGCGACCCTGACCAGATCATCAGTCCACCTTGTTGGAGGCCTTCCAATGCTGCGTCTTCCGGTACGTGGTCGCTACTCTAGAACCTTTCGTCCCTATCGACCATCTGTTCTGCGAGGCCTATTTCTTACAATTATCAAAAATTTGAAATCGAGACAGCGACTGACTTACTGCAACCCAGTGTTCGACCACATCGCCGCTTACCATCAGGTAAAATAGTGGTCAAACGCGAGCCTAACGATTATAAAAAAAAACATCGTTCATAATTTGTGCCTTTCGTTGTACGAAGCCGTGGGCGAGAGCCCATTGCGCCACGCCTATCTACGCTACTGTTTAGAGCTTAACCCATTGAATACCGAAGGTAACCGCCTAACTACAATCAGAGGCCACCAAAATTTGCTAACTTCGTATTTGGCATCAGGGTTACCAATTTATAGAAGGATGCCACCACGGCTGTAATATTGTGTTTAATTTGTAAAAATAAAAATTTGGCGGATACATTTTGGGATTTGGAACTTGGGCGCCTTATTAACTTTTATTCAGTTCAAATATACCTGCCCAAGAAAATTACACATAGCGAATGGAAGGTGGGCCTAGATTTCATAGAAACCCTGGCATCATCCTTTAGTTTACATCATATTTTATTGCTTCCAAATTTTTAGGGCTCTATTTCACTGAGATACCATGGCGGCGCGACCAGTCGCCGCTACCAACAAAATGTATACAGCTCTATAGAGCATTACTCACCTGGTGTCCGTTTGATGGCGCCAATTCGGTGGCGCGACCAACTCGGACGTGTGGCGGGCGACTGTGGTGTTTGTATGGTGTCTATGTCTAGTTTGCTAGTTCAGATTTATATTTGACCAGGACACCATGGTGACGCAACTGGTCGCGTCGAAATATAGCCGTTAGGTAGCTTTATAAAATAAACCGATATACTAGTTGCCTATTTATTAGTGTTTCTTGTTGGTTTTAGTCATTATTAAGCTATTTCTGATATTATTACGTAATAATAGGGAAACCGACGTCAATACTATAAATCGTTGTTGACACGGTTTTTGTTATCAAATAAGTAATTACTGCGCTAATAACTTTAATGTTTAAGCGATGGTTCAAGTTCGGTGTAAAACAATCAATAATTTCATTTGTAAAAATTGGATTAGGCGACTTAACATTAATTTCGTCATACTTAAATGCGTAAGCGCAGCCGCCGTATCTTGTCAACAACATAAAGCAAAAAGTAGCTTATATCTATATGTTATTAGCTAGCACAACATTACTTATCAGTGCAAAGATGGTTGCCAAACAGAAGCCGATAACATGACGTACACATGTATGCGATTTTTATCAGTTATCAGCATTTGTTGATCTTATCAATTTAATCTAAGGTGCAGATTTTATCGAAAAAAAAAAGAAAATTTCCATACTGAATTTAATTTGTAAAATGTTATGACTTGGGTGGTTTTAAAAAACCGTATGGGCGCCATGCGCCATTCATTATCGTCACTGCAACTGAAAGACGTGGCTGAAGCTGGACAAGGACATAAAGATAGAATTACACTGTGTACACGTGTGCCACGTACTATCAAAGACACTTCCGCCTAACCACCACCGCTAAGTTCATTTTTGCTTGCACTCGAAACGAAATCTTCAAAGGCTATGGTTTGGCGCCGCGCTGTAAGATTCAAACGAAATTTTTTTTAAGTGATCAACGTCGATCTGGGCGCATTGGTATTCATATATTTTATATGGCAACTAGACTTGTAGAGCTACACTAGATCCACGCCACGCGACGTCGTTCTACGTACAAATCAGGCGTGGGTCACGTGTGCGCTAGCTTAAAACTAGACTACATTAGAACGACGCAAGAGAAGTAGAAATAGGACATTACACAACATTATCATATCATAATATTTATTAGGTGTTAATATTTTCCTGCTCATTTTGTTGGCAGATGTATGTGTAATCAAGTCAAGATGAATATTGACATTTTCCTATTCAGATGCATTATGCCAATCTCAATTGTAAGTACTAGCTATGTTTAATGGGCTTTACGTCAAAATTAGTTAGGTACCTAAAAGTTTTTAACATACCTACTTCAAAAAAAAAAGAGGCAGGTTGTGAACTATTGTTAACAATAATTTAAGTGGGGGTAGCCCAAAGGGCGTTGGAAGGCCTCCTACAAGGTGGACTGATGACCTGGTGATGGTTACTTATGTCCAACAGTAATCCCAGAGGGGTGCAGGAAGTTAAGAAGCCCTGTAGGATAATGAACAGCTCCTTCAAAACCAAGCACAGTGGCAATGAAGGGTTGAGTTTAGTAAGCAGTGACTTACTCATTGTCATGCTTGCCAACTTCTTCAGCTCTGAAAGTCGGAAGGTCAGATCTCTTCGCTCCTGCTTCCACTGTTTTTTCTCCATCCTTTCTTTTATTTTTATTGCTTTCCGATTTTTCTGAAAAAGAAATATGTACAATCTGCAATCAAAATAATGTCAATATTTTCAACTAAAGAAGTTTTATTTTGAACTTGGTAGTTTTAGTTCAGGCCTCATTAATATCTTAATTATTAAAACATCTATACTAATATTATAAAGCTGCAGAGTTTGTTTGTTTGTTTGTTTGAACAAACAAACAAACAAACTACTGATGCGATTTGAATGATTCTTTCAGTGTTGGGTAGTCCATTTATCGAGGAAGGCTATAGGCTATGTTTTATTTTTTTCAAAATTAGGGATCCGTAATAAAATTGCTATTTTGTAACACAAGGTGTAAAATCGAAAACCTATTATTGCGTGCGCTGCAAAAACTATTGACAATAGAACAAAATGATGTACTACGGGTGTGTAGATCCCATTAAGACCTACAAAAAAGTCCGCGAGAACATATGTCTAGCTATCATGGTTTAATCACAATAACCGATTTTGTGTTCAAAATAATTATTAAATCGTCTGAAGAAAAAAAAACTACGTTAAATATGTATCGTAATATTAATCTTTATCGAAATTAAGGATTATGTTATCAAGAGTATTTATGTAGAAGTAAAATACTTTTTGTTTCATCTCAATCGGATATTTCGTTTAAAAGTTATCACGTGTGTAAGATGTTAAGAGTTGGTACCTATTAATGAGTTAAGTGCCATGGAGTTTTTTATCAACATAAAATCCTGTAATAATCTTTTTCGAAATATATTTGTTGATGATTGATATTATAAGATCTTTGAAGAGTATAATAAATACATTTATGAACGCGGTAATTTTGGGAAATACTGATCTGATATGAAAACTGTTTAAATATTAAATAGTCCATTAATTGAGGGAGGCAATTATAGGCAATATTTTATTTTGGTATATCCACGGAAACGAGAAAAACGCGGGTGAAACCGCGGTGCACAGCTAGTGTATTATATTTATTGAGGATATTTGAGCTATTTATAATGATATTTATTTCAGTGTTGAGAACCATTCTATATAATTAATTTTGTGAAACCAACTGATAAAACTTTATTTACACCTGATTTGCCTGTTTTGTGTTTATGAATTTGTTCTGCACAATATTATGCAGTTTATTATTATGATTGCATCTAGCCTGTACTGTCCAAAGAATGGGCAAGTGGCTCTCTTCATTCCTTCTACTGGCTCTGGGTCACTCCTTGCCAATTCCTAAGGAAGACATCTAAAATATGCCACTATCGTTTTTATAGCTTGCATGCCTGACTAATGTGGTATTTGGAAAGAAGCAAAGAAATGAAAAAAAAAAAAATTGGCACTAATAGAAAAACAGTGTAGAAAAACATGTTGAAACTAGTGTCTAACCGAAACTGGTTTTTCAACCAAATGTCTTTGTGGCTTACTCCCTTGGAAGGAATTTAACGTGCTGAACATGACTGATCACAGCGCAAAAACTCCCATGTGCAGTTTCGGTTTCGGTCGTGGTTTCGGCAGGTTTGTCACTGAAACCAAAACTAGACCGAAACTGATTATTTGGTTGGACACTAGTTGAATCTTAAGAATTACAAAATACCAACATTGTGTGCCTTATGGTGACAGCGAAAACATATGAACATATCTACTGGATGTTCATTGCCTGTTGAGCCTAAAATAAAAATGGAATTATCTTAAGATATCATTAAATTACCTGCTAATACAGTCCCAACAATCACAGAACCAAATAGTGCTGTAGCTACAGTTCTTCTGTTGTAGTAATAATTTTTATTCTGTTGTCCATGGTCATATTGTTCTTGATTTGATACTTTCACTGCACTAGCAGCGAGCCTTATGAATTTATTCTTCTGGTTTATTGTTCTGGAAATAAATTGAAATAGATTAAGAGCATAGTAGTGTGAACGCCGACATTCACTTAGGGTTTTGTGAATTAATGACAAAATTAGGATTGCAAGGAATTTTCAATGCTGAATAAGTACTGCTGTAGATTCTATGAATGTGTTAAATAATAAATGTATGCACACTATCTGAATCCTAAATCACATATTACTTTAAAAGAGTAACCATGGAGTTTCTTGCCGATTGTTCTCCATAATAGAAAATGACCAATTGGAATCATACATTAGGTTCTGACGTTTTATAGGTGCCCATGTAGGCCTATGAAGGCTAGAAGGAACGGGGTGGATGTTTTAGTCAGTAAGAGTCTGACACTATCTCCCGCTCCGCCCAAGAGCGGGGGTTGTCATTGGATGTTTTTTTCCCACAATAAAAAAAAAATTGGCCTAGGTATTTTATTAAAATCTCTGATTGATGAAAGTTAAACAATAGTTTTATTCGGGCACATCCTTTCAGAAATTACATAAATAGACTAAGCAAACACCACACTTTTTGACATGTACAAACCAATTTAACAAATTAATTTTGTAGCACAGGCATTTAGATAATGATTATCGGATGGAATTTTAGCGTAGGGTTTTATTATTTATTTATTTTGTAATTTACTGTAATTATAGTTATTAAGTTGTTTATATAAATAAAATAAACAATTATTTTATAAATGGAATTTTCGGTAACTCACCTTAACAATATGTTTTTGAGATACATTTTGATCGAAATTCTTCAAAACAATATGTTGTTATGGCATTTACATGCTCAACTAGTAAAAGTAAAATATTGTCTGTTATCAACTATGACAACAGTATTCCGACCTTGGATACTAAACTGTTTGTGACGACCTTTTATCATTTATTTTATCTATCACAACTCCCGAGCAAAATTACGAAGTCGGAAGTCTGAAAATCCGACACGTATTGTCCCGTAATGACAATGAAACTGACAACAACTGTCAAGAATGACAATCAGCTGGTCCTGGCCGAACATTGTGGCCGAAACAAAGAGATTTAAAGAGATGGCCGAAAGTAATTTTGCGTTTAGTTTGCAATTTGCAATACGCATACGCAAAATAATTAACGAAATTCAAAGGTAAATGTTCTCTCACTGTTTTCTCTGGTCAGAAAAAGAATGAGCAGATAAAATGAGTAAATAGTCGGCAGGGTAACTCATTAGCCGAAAAAAAACTCTGAATTCTGAGGGGACAAAAGAAAGTCCAAGCTTTTTCTTTCAGCTTCAATTTTTTTTTAATAAACTCATATGTAATATAATAATGTAGTAAGTATAATCAATTCAGTTTATGATTTCATTGAGGAACATAGTAGAATAGATAATAACTCATATTTTCGTCGTAATAGAGATCTAAAATGATTGATGCACTGAGTAGCGACAGGTGCTCGGTGTTCGCTAATGGATTGTCATTAATATTAACATGTCCATGAGTGATGACCATAGGCGGTGACATAATTATCTACTTAACTGGCTTATGAGAAATAATGGGCAGTTTAAAATTACACATAGAGCATAGATTTATAAATCTATGACATAGAGTTATTGTAGATAGGTAAACTACCTTATGGTGTACCTATAGTACTCTGGTGGTCTGCCCTATGGTGACGGATTTAAAAAATAGCATGATCCCATTCTTTTCCGTGGGTGTCTTATGACACGACAAAGAGAAAGAGGCCTGAGAATGAGTAGCAGTGTTCTCAGTTCATTATGAAAACCACACTACGATCGCCAACCTGCTTGCCAAGCGTGGCCAATGAACCTTCAATGAAGACTGCGACTAATTGGCCTCTGACTAATAACCGGCAGCCTGTCTGCCCTTTAATCCGGTAGTGGTTAAGGCTGTAAAGAGCTGGTTGGTTGGCCGAGTGGTAACGACCTCGCCTTACGAGTTGTAGGTTGCGGTTCAAACCCAGTCAGGTACATTTCTTTGTGTAGTTTATTTCATCACCACTGCTCTCAAAACGGTGAAGGAAAACGTCGTGAGGAAACCGACATGTTCTAGAATAAAAAAATTCGAAGACATGTGACATCTACCAACCCGCACTGGGCCCGCGTGGTGGCCTGAGTCCCAATAGTGTCCAAACGTTATAAGGCCGACTATGCTATGCTATGGTTAAGGTTGTTCACTGGGAGGTAAGGGGTGCGAAGCATTTCCGGACGAGATTCTACTACGCCAATAAAAACTGACGACTGGACCTGGCAACATATAACTCAGGATAACTCCTGACTGCAGAGTGACGAGAGAAAATCATCGAACTCAAAGAAAAATTGAGCCAGCAAATTTTTTTTTAATTCACTTACTCGAAAACCTGCTGTTATCGCATCGCTTTTAGGCACACAATAGTCTGTTTCCACACTAGTGCAGAAACGTACGCGAGCACTCCCACCACAATTTTATTACATTTATCGTGTCAGGCTGGGCGTGCGTCGATCCCCACGAGTCACCGGTCAACCCCCATTTCGATGGCTTAGAGTGATTACCTCGTAACTGTGAAATACGTAACTTTTCAGGAGGCACCAAAAACTAAATTAAACCTTTACTATCATGCAATTTTAATGACGTGCTTATACATGTTTCATTAAAATATTTAAAACTATTGGTTTATTTTAAACGCTTGTTTCTCTTGTTTTTTTGTTTCCGCTTGTTTTGCCGCACCGTCGCGATGTGATCACGCCAAACTGACTTGAGCAAGATATGCATAAAATATGGTAGATGGCGCTAACAGTATCGAATCAATCTTTTGCGTGATACAAGATTGTGCGTTACGAGCTTATTCAGAAATGTAATAAAATAAAATAACCTAAAATTGCATATCCGAGGTTTTCAC
Source organism: Mythimna albipuncta (assembly GCA_929112965.1). NCBI lineage: Eukaryota > Metazoa > Arthropoda > Insecta > Lepidoptera > Noctuidae > Mythimna > Mythimna albipuncta. The sequence continues at coordinate 33,066,698 of OV815959.1, forward strand.
TCTAAGCCATCAATTTATTCATTTCTTCGTAAGTGTATTGAAAAAAGTCGTTTGATACACGTGCAAAGTCACTGCGGCCCTCGGCTCCATAACACTCGCTTAAGGCTCGTGCGTGTGGGTCACAAGGTTTGATATGGATTGATGGCACGTATTTCTGTGCTATAATAGTACATTATGATACAAGTGTGTAATGTTAGTGATTACCGTCGAGGCGGTATTTAGACCCAAGCCGTGGCGAGGGTCGAGAAAGGTAATCATTAATTATCAACGTGTATCATACGACGTTTTTCAACACACTTGTGAAGAAAATAACTAAAACTAGTAAACTGTGGCGGTAAAAATCTGTTTTCATATGCGCGCCCATATTTTTTTTTATTTACCTTTCAATACACTTATTGAAATGAATAAACAGGGGTTGACCTTCGACTCATGGGAGACGACGCGCACCCATCTTGATACGGTAAATGTAATAAAATTATGGCGGGGATGAGGTTTTATAATAAGGTTTTAACTACTCACATTATAGCACTAGTGCGTAATGGTAATCAAAATATCACAGTTTGGGTTACCAAACTGTGATATTTTGATTACAAGGGTCATTATGTACCTAAGTGCAGTGCAATAAGAGTCACTTTCTGAGCAAGTGTATTAAAAAATTACATTAAAAGGGCGTTGCATATTAAATGCATGCTCACAGTTAGTACCTACCTAAGGAGTACAAAAAACGCTACGTTTGTACGTCGTTAACCTCTTTCTCGTGTTCTAATGAGATTTTAAAGACTTCATGCATTAGTTTCCATAGTTTTGCACGTAAAATATTATATTTAAGATTTCTGACCAAGTACAAATCATGATTTTTAAACGCGACCTTTTCAGTGATATCAAGACGATAAGCTTCTTATAACCAATGCGTTATGAGTAAAAATAAAATTAGTCCATCTATTTCAGTGAATTTCTGGCCACACACACAATTTTAAACCCCAAGCGATCGCCGGCGCCGGCGTTGTGTGCTATTGTCTCTAATTGCGGTAGTCGAAATGTTAATTGCTTAGAACTTGCATGATATTTGTAAATGTCTTAATATTTACTTACTTTTAGCCTAACTTAGGTACTTAACCACAGTTCATTAAAATAGTAGATACATTTGTTACAAGTGCAGAAAGTTTGTCATTGCAACCGAGGCGGAATTCGCACGCTCCGGCTCGTGCGAATTCCGGCACGGTTGCAATGACAGTGGCGAGTGTGTTATGGAGTCGAGGGCTGCAATGATAAATTTGCACGTGCTTGATACGATAAAAGTAATAAAATTGGGGAGGGCTGAGCACGCGCACTTTTCTGCTCTAGTGCGGAAAACAGTCTATTGCGTGTTTAAAACCGATGGGATGAGAGCGGGTTTTCGAGTAAGTGTATTGAAAAAAAATAAGCGCCACAGGCAAGTACTCGTAGATACTATAGTCTTACTAAATAGATCAAATAAAAGCTTACCTGTATTTTTCTTCAGTTCCACTCGTCGAAAAGTGAGTGTAGAAGGTAGTTTATCAATAAAATCCTTTCATTATTACATTCCGTCGCGCACAGCAGTGTTTTATTGCTCTCCTTACGTGTAATAGCCTCTCGAACTACAAGTGGATATGTGGAGTCATGTTTACCTATGCCTTCTAGAATGTGTACGGGCAGAAATGGCCTTCAGAAAAGTGATGGCTGCCACTTTGGGTCACAGTCGGATTCCCTTTTAGTCTTACAATAGTGACCTACTTATCTACTTTAAGGCGTATAGTCCCTTGAACCATCTGGCCGAAATTATGTGAACGCAAGTCTCGCAATCGCCTAGGCGGCAGTACGCAAATCTGTGCATTTATTTGCGGCCAGCAGCGCCCGGAAAGCGCTTTAAATCCATTTTCTCTGCGAGATATTGATTGATTTACATATGCAATGTTCACTTTGAAGAATATTTAACCACCAATTTTTATGTGTAAAAATGTTTCTAAAGGTCCAAGCCGTTTCGAAGGAGTAGGGAAAAGTTGCGAAAAGTTGCGAAATTGCTAAATTTTTTTTTTTGACAAAAGTATTAATTGCACGAAAAAATCAAATGTTGATATTATTGTTCATGAATCTATAATAAACATATATTTTTTTCAAACCAATTGACCAACCCGTTACGGAGGAGTAGGCCTCAGAAAATCACTGTTTTATGGCACTTTTTGGGCGCTTGGCCCTTAAGTCAATTTAATAAAGTGGTTAATTAAGTAATTTTTTAGTTTTGACACACTTATAGTCAGAGTACCTACTTATTTCTCAAGACAATTCCAGTTAACCCTGACATTGAAACTTCATAAAATAATGTATCCTAACATAATTTTATTATGAACTTCCCGTGTCTACCTTCCACCTTCCGGCTCTATCATCAGATCAGTTCGATGTATATTTCTCATCATCATCATTTCAGCTGATAGACGTCTACTGTGGGACATAGGCCTCCCCCAAGTGTCCCCACAATGAACGGTCCTGTGCGCCTCGCATCCATCAGATTCCCGCTACCTTTACCAGGTCATCGGTCCACTTGTAGGAGGTCTTCCTATTCTGCGTCTTTCAGTACGCGGTCGCCACTCCAGAACCTTTCAGCCCCAACGGCCATCTGCAATGTGCCCTGCCCATTGCTACTTAAGTTTGGCGATTCTTCGTGCTATGTCGGCAACCCTGGTTTAATTATTTATTAAAGTGAAGTATGTATATATTTCTAAAAAGTGTGAAATCATGTTTTTTTTTTTACAAAAAAAAAAAGATGTTTTTCTAGGCCATATTAGACATCTAGTCTGCACAGTTAGTGTCGAAGTTGAACACTCAAGCGGCCTTAGTGCTCAAGTAGCGTCACTGGATGGGATTTTTAATGCGCCATAAATTGTAATTAAACTGAGAGCGACCCCTGAAATATATCAAAAATATTTCAAACAACTTATTTTTTATTTTTACGACCCCTGATTCTTATTTTATGACCGACATTGCGGTGCTAATGGGTTTACCTTCTGATTTTTAGACGAAATAATCGTTCGGTTTTATGTCAGCCTCCCAACGTGTTGAATAGAAAACTATTATTGCGTTTTTAATAAAATACTTTTATGAGTTTTATGTAGCGCTGTTATGGTCGTGGTTGGAACTAAGGTATACATGTCCAAATAGTTATTTATTTACTTTATTGTACACCTCATAACGTGATCAGGAAATCGGGATCCCGGCGGCTAGGGCTCACGCGTGCAGCCGTCTCCTACGTTAGCATTACTGTTTCGTAGAAAGAGGCGATCACCTGCCGTTCCTCCTCGCTTCAGACCATGGCCTGAACCAGCTCTCCACGAGAACACGACATTGCTCTGCCCAAGCGGTATATCTCCACCGTATGAACCACCGTGTCCCCCGGTAGGTTCACACAATGGTGACACACGGGCGTTTCTTCGCCTGAATTGGGTGCAACAGATACTTCAAACAGAATAAATAAAATGAGTTATTTCTAATAATAAAATATGCTAAAATTATAAACTAATACCTAAATACTTAAAAAATATCGAATCATTATAGAACTTAATAACATTTATGACGAACTAAGGTTGAGAGGAATTCAAGTGGTAGTTCCGAATTTTACGCTTGAAGGAAAATTTACTTTCAGCTTTTTATATTTTAGATGGAAAAACTCAATAAAATTTTGCTTGTTGCTTTGTTGTTGTTAGAATCCATGATTTTATTCTAGTAGTAGCACTTGCGAGTCTTGCGACCACAAGACCAAAAAGGAACCTCCAAAATCTTACGTGTTCTCGTATGAATAATGCCGTCTCATAGAAAATACATCTCAAAAACTGCTAGGAAAACTTGTAAAGTGCTTTAAGTTTACCTACATAGGTACTCGTAAGTTTGTCCAAGTTTTTGAAAGTTACTTTCTTTTTGTGTGGAAAATACGATTTAGAGATCGTCTTGTGAAAGGCGAAGCTGAGCTGAATTTTTAGTTTGAAGTCTCACTTAAAACACAGATTTTTCTGAAATATGATACTGAAATGAATAGAAAAGCTTACCATATTATTATTTATTTAATACTTTTATGGATTAACGGAAACACTAAAAATACTGATTTAATGCTAAATAATAATTAATAATGCAGAAATAATATTAGATGACGGCACGGCTATGCGATACCTTTCAATCGTGTGAATTAGAGACACAGTAGAAAGACAATGACAGCGCAAACGCCAGGTTCGCTTGGGGTTTTTAACGAATTGATGACTGCACTGTGTTTTGCGGGTTTCGTCCTTGCGCCAAAAAAATATTTGTGTAACCTTCAGTTATTTGTCTCGGGTTCAGGGGTTTGTGTAAGTGATTTTAAATGTTTGTGAATGCACTGAGTGCAGGAGTCATTATTAAACGTGCAACAGTTAAAACCTCCCAATAATATAATCAGAAAAATCGCTTAATTACTTAAAACGTTTTGGGAACGCATTCATTATGCGTACAGCTAAGGAGTCGAGTTCCCTGCTGGGGTCTGTATTTCCTGATAGCTATAACCTAGGGGTCTTTAAGTCAAGAGTGAATAGGTTGCTTCTAGGCAAGCGTTTTCCATCGTCGGCCACATTATCGCTTACCATCAGGTGAGATAGTGGTCAAACGCGAGCCTATCATTTATCATTAAAAAAAAACATATTTCAAAAGTTCACGAAAGAATCTAATAAAAAACAATTGAAGATCACTAGTATTTCTAAAAGAATTTATTCAGTAAAAAGTTTATATATCTGTATACGTTCAAGACAGTGTAACGAGGTCCTATTTATTAAGCCTCGCCAAGGAATGGTTTCTCTAGCGGCGGAAACAAACTTCGACAAAATGTACAAATAAATAGTACACAAGGGTGTAACATTGGTGATGACCGCTGGGGTTTTTAGAGAGTCGAGGATGGTAATCAACAATACTTACGTGCGACAAATTTCGATGTGGCGACGATTTTTTATATTACCTATGTCATTTATGTTGAGATTATTTATACACAGTCATGTATGAAAACGAGATAAAAAGACGTGTATTATTTTGCGAATTAAGGTCTAGTTCCGAAAGGGAGGCTCGGCCCCGGTATAAAAGGTAACGAAGGATAACGAACTTAAGTTTTTGTTGTCTAAAATGTTTTTTTGCGCCAAAATAAATACTTTTCTTCTTTTTCTTCTTCTTCTTCTAAGGAACGGGGTGGGTTTTTAAGTCAGTAAGAGTTTGACACTATCTCCCGCTCCGCCCAAGGGCAGGGGATGTCTTTAGATTATTTTTACCCACCGAAAAAAAAGATATCGGCATAGGTACTTTCTTACAATTGAAAAATAATTATCCCGTATTCAGTGGGACCCCGCTCCAATTGTGAGGTCCGATTTGCCCGGGTCTCGGATCCCGGGGGACGGTTATTGAAAAAGTTAGCGGCGCGGCCGAGGGCTGGCCGTGAATTAATGCCGCGCAAATACGGGAACTCATACTTTACCGTATCGAAGACTACTTTAAAGAAATTTAAGGATTCCAAAACGAATCCGCTTTTTCCACACTGATTAAATATTAGACGGCGAATTAAATGGGTATTGATTTCTGATTTGAACAGTTAAAGAGAAAATAGTAAATAGTTATTTACTCTTTGATTTTATAGGTGTGCGGAACAGCGTGTACCTAAATGCTACCGTTGAAAAGGTAGGATCCTCTTGATCAGACGGATATTCGGTGGCGTAGCGTGGACTAATTTGATTTTACTCTTTGTTCCGCATACCTCCAAAATACCATATATAGGCCTAGAGAGAGTACTTTGTCAGGGTTAGAACTAGCATCGTCTTGCAACTTGATATAAGCATTATGTTCTGCCTACCAGAAAATAATAAATTAATATGACAGGCCTGTTTGTCTAGTGGTTAGTGACTGTGACTGCTATGCCGGAGGTCGTGGGTTCGATTCCCACCCAGGACAAAAGTTTGTGTGATGAGCATGATCATTTTTTCTGTGTCTGCGTCTAATTTATCTATAATATGTATGTATTTAGAAATATATAGTATGTTTATCAGTTGTCTAGTAACCATAACAAAAGCTCTGCTTAACTTGGGCCTAGACGGCGCTGTGTGATAGTTGTGGAATAAATAAATAAATAAATATAATACCTACAGTATCTATCTCTCACCTTTTCCATTAGCAAGAAAATTAAGCCATCAGCGGAATAATAAGCAGGATTGAGGGATGACTCACGGAATTTCAATAACGTTGCCTCAAATGATGGATCAGGTGGGATGTAGGGTAATATTGATTGTGCAAACTTTGCCTATAATGAAGTTGATATTCATCTTATGAAGAGAATGGGTATTTTAGCTCAAAACAATTTTTTGAGATATACCTAAACTTCGAGTAAAGTATGTGTGACTTACTAGCTCACACACTGAAATCTAGACACACGGCAGCGAGTCAAGCCAAGTTCAAGTTAAGACCGAACTGGCAAATAGTCACGTGGGTATATTTATTATCACATTCCTTCTTTATAACTCAAAATCTATATATCTATTTAAAATAAACGTAGCAACAACTAAGAAAATATATCTTGTAGGAGTAGGTATGTCACCATTGGCAACAGTTGGAATTCTTTTTCTTTTCGTCACAAGACAAAGTCGATGGTAACGACTAGGAATAATCGGCTTATTTTCACAATCCATATAGTCCCATAGTCTCAGTGAAAGAAAGAAAGAAAAACATTTTATTTGTCGGAAAGGCGAAAAAAGTTTAACAAATTACAAATAGATACATATATTTAATGAAACCTCGTCCTTTAAAAGAATGTGCCACTTCCGAGCAAAACGGCCGACTGCTAAGCAGTCTACCCGGGTCCTTTTTTGGTAATTTAAAGAACACACACAAAAAAAAAATGAAAGCATCTCAAGGCACAATTAATAACAATAAATATTCAAAGCACAGTGGTTGTCCTCTCCTTTAAACTGCACTGACTTGTTTAACTTGGCGCACTTCCGCCCAAGCTTTTAATGGACCCGTTCTACTTTTCCCTCTTGCAGTTATTATAAAACTTTTCAACACGGAAGTCGTTCTGCACTCCACGCTTGCCGAACAAGTTTAAATATTTAACTTCGGCTTGTTTGTACATATGGCAGACTTCGTTTTTAGCAATTTAAGTGCTGCATATAAAATATTTGCAAGACGATTAATTGTTCTAAAATTAGTCATGGTTATAACAAAGCGTAAATGTAGCAAACTGAGTTATTAATTTTTTTACGAACACCAAAGAATTTTACTGAAGTTAATAAGAAAACGTACTTAAATGAGATCGGGATAGTGTAATAAATAGATTGCTCTAATCAATCTATTTACATATTATTTATATTTATCTATCAATAATTATATATATATTAAATTTAAAAAAAAAAATTATAAAAAACCCTAATTAGTTAAAACTGTATAATTTAAAACAATCTAAAAAAAACTCCTTCGGCTCGTTATCGACAGGTAGGTAATGTACTCAGTATACTAGCGGCATTGCCTAGAACCTAGACCATAGGTGTGTGCTATTAACGCCAAACGTGAAGTGTCAACAAGGTGTTTGGATAGATCTCTATAAAATGTGTGCACTCATATCCCACAATCTCTCGATCCCCCAGTTTGAATCCCAAATGTCTCGAAAATATAACTGCTAATAAGGTTATTTTATTTCCACCGCTTGAGATCCTCCGCAGCTGTGGCAGCAAGCACGATGAGCTAAAGAGATGGGATAGTGTAAAAGTATCGACGAAAGAAGTGTTCCACACTAGAGTCCACCCATTTTCCATAAAAATAAAGACATGCTGTCCGGTCTTTTGCCATCGTTAGCAACGATAATCTTAAGCGTCAGCAAAAATCATTTCAATACCACTGTAGTCATAGCACGTTTGATAGCATTTGTGCGACACCTGTTCTATCATTCTTACTTTCTTGACTGACTGCAGTATATTTATCTACAACTACTAAGCCAATATTGTGAAATGAACAGCTGTAGTAAATTCAGAGCATTATTTTGGGTTCTAAATAAAAACCCAGAACCCATATGCCACAACTGAGTTGGATTCCAAGAAACGACCTTACAACCACTAGACGCCTCATGCTTGAACTAGCGCACCAAAACCATTTTATCAATTAGCCAAGGAACTACATCCTGATTGGTTCTGATTGGTACGGGGGAGAGGGGTACTCCGTTCTGATTGGTCGAGCCTCAAATCTATAAGTCATATAAGTTGACAGATATGCGTTGCCTAGTGGCTGTAAAGTAAAATCGTTAACTCCAAGCAATAGGAACTACGGCAATGACGATGGGTTGGGCCTGTAAGGAAATGGTCTAACTCAGGCCTAAACAATTATACAGATGTTGCTTGGGCTCAAAATGTCAGCTCCACCAGTAACCGGGAAGTGGATCAACAATTTGCAACATTTGATTAACTGCAGATAAACATCGGGACAGGTGAAACTAAATGAAAGTTTGTAATAAGAAAGTCTAGTGAAGATACACGTATCTTTAAAATGATCAGAAATGTCAATACTATAGATAAAAATAACAATACAATTTCAGCCACAGGATTAGAAAGGAAAATTTAAATGATTCCAGTGTATTGCTTTTGTTATTATTGATAGGTTTGCGCTTGACCGCTGTCTCACCTGATGAAAAGCGACGATACGGTCGATGATGTAGCGCGCTTACCTAGAAGTAACCTATTTAATTTTTACTTAAATATTCCACGGGTTGTAGCCATCAGGAAACACAGACTCCGGCAGAGAATTCCACTCCTTAGCTGTACGCACAATGAATGTGTTCCCAAAACATTTTGAGCGTATAGGTGAGATATCCTGGCCGTAAGCCTGGTGGTCCGATGATTGAACGGGCTAGGTGGACTTAGGCTACGCAATATTTTATTTGAAAAAAAATTACAGAGGTGGAATGGCTACCCAATCTTGCGCTTATCTATGGCAATAGGAATAGAAAATAAAAAAAAAAAACAATGCAGATGACTTCTTTATTAAATCGGTTTATTCAAGGGCAAGTGTAACTACCAGTCTCTAAATATGACAAAACAACTGGGGTTAGATAATTCGGTATATCCTTACCATAAATAAAATCTAGATGACCAAACGTTTTGTCAGAGAGTACGCAAAGATTAGCATTTTGTAATTTTGACACCAGCTTCTTTATGTCAGTGACATCAGCAACGTAATCGTTTTCACTCCCTAGGAACACCCATGGCATAGAGATGCTGGCAACATCGTATAATGGAGGACTTGCGTGTCCATAAATGATAAGATTTTTGATCAAGCCGTAATCATATTCAGAGAAGCCGTTGTCCTGAATTTGTCCCCATCTGACAAAGTTTCGTAGAGAAGTCCCAGAAGGAGTATGACCAACAACTATAGGCAAAACTTCCTCGGTAATCTGAAACTGATTGTATCCTAAAACTGCGAATATGAATACAGAACAAAAAGGATAAGATAGGTCAGTCAATCCACACAGAAATTCTCCAGAATTTTGCAGTAATCCATTTCGCTTTAGTATTTCTTTATCAAGAAACGAGTCAGTCAATGACAATCCTGGGGCAATAAGACTTTGAATCTTTAGCACGATAAACCTAGAATGGTCCAACCATGCAGTCGGAGATAAACCGAAGCCAACCTTAATCTTGGCATTGTACTCAGGCTTCTTGGAGCAAAGAATTAACAACATAGTGACTCCTTGCGAATGTGCTACATAGGATAATTGGGTTTCATTTGTCTTAAGTAAAACATAATCTATAACTGCCGGAAGATCCAAAATGGACATTTCATCAACAGAAAAGTCCCAGAACGCTGAATTTTTATCGGGATTTAACTTGGTATGATTTCTGCTGTAAAAGTTTCCTCTGACGTTGGGAACCCAGACGTCATAACAGTTGTCGGAGTAGACGTAGCAGTGAGCCTTCCCAGGTCCCGGTATGAGGCAGTCGTCGCCACTGAGGTAGAGACCATGCATGAACATTATGACGCCTTTGGAGGCTTTACAGGATCCCTGGATAGGTAGTCGGTAAAGACCCAAGATGTATCCATCTTCTGTGGTAACAAAATGTTGTTCAGCTGTGTAACCATCGTATGCAGCAAGTTCCGTAAATGACAAATCTTGTCTTGGTGATATTCCAAACGTAGAGTCCTTAGCATCACAGGAAACTGTGTGTATTGAGTAGAGCAGTATCAGCGCGTAGTGAAAATTCATTTTGGACGTAGTTAGTCTTTCTGTAAAAATAAACGTAAATGTTAGAGTAGTGTGCTGATCTAGATCGATATAATAATAATATTTGTAGTATCTTGATTTGGCTCGTAAGATTGTCGACGTATCGGATGGGGATTGAGCGAATGGATCAATAGTCCTGTCAGTAAATGGCTTAATAACCACGAGCCTTCATCTTAGGAGGCTGTCGGAGGCGGCTGGATCAAGAACTTGATTCTGACAGCGGTCCTTTCTGCAGTCCGTCGGTCACTTAGACCCTGTTCCCGATACCAATGGAATACTATTTTGTATAGTCTGTCTAAAAAGTTAAACGACTTGTGTAAATATTAGGGTAAATTTAAATCTAATGTAGTCTACACTGGTTCAATAATTAATGAAGGAAGAGATCTTGATCATTGTTTACTAATAAAAGAACCTTATAAATGTATTCGAATATATTTATTTATTTATTTTACGGCGGTTTATAAATATATTCGAATCCTCTAACTAAAAAGCAGCTAAGTGCTTTGTTTTCTAAGTAACTTAGCTGCTTTTTAGTTAGAGGACGGCCGAACAGTTCATGTACACACTTAACTTATGAAAGAAAAAAAGACGGAAACAGAAAAATAGGTACATAGGTGATGCTTATTTCTAAAGAAATCTTTTCCAGTATACCCGCGAAAGAAAATTGGAAAAAAAGAGAAGTAGACACCGTGTGTAGAAGTGAAAGGAAAAAGAAACAAACAAAACAATTATTATAAGAATATACCCACAACATAAATATATACTATCATAAATATATACATACGAGTACATAGGTATAGTAGAATAAATATCGCAAAAAATACATACTGACTAATGTTATATAATTTTTTAATTAAACACACTAATAAGCAACTATGACGAAATAGAAAGATAGTGTTCTTTCACCCCTTTTTAGGGTTCCATATTATGTTACTTGTTGCTACCGAACCCTTCATGAGCGAGTCTGACTCGCACTTGGCCGGTTTTTTTTTAAAACTACAAGAGTTTGGCAGCCCCTAATGTCAGGCGGTAGTGAGTTTCACAAATGTACAGCGTGCGAAGTGAAGGAGTAGGAATAGAAATCGGTGGAATGGGGAGGGGACTGAAGGCGATATTTATGATGCGACTTGCAGGGAGCTTCAGAAGGACGAGAGCAGGAAAAACGTTCCCGCAAGTAAGAGGGAGTTTTAGGGTTGTGAAGAATGTTGAACAGCAGACACAATATTCGAGTGTTCCTGCGAAGTCGAATAGAGAGCCACTTGAGTACATAAGGTTGAAAACAAAACGAATACAAATATTTTGCAAACGCTCAAGTTTATTTAAAAGCTCGAAGGTGGCATCCAAATAACAGGCATCAGCGTAGTCGATGATGGGCTGAATAAGTGTTTGGGCAAGAGAAATTTTGGTCTTTAAGGGCAAAAAGGTCTGAAGGCATTTCAACAAGTGAAACGTGTAGTGCACTTTGCGACTGAATTTAGCGACATGCGCAGTCCACGATAAATTCCGAGTCCATGGTCACCCCAAGGTTTTTAGCCGTCTTTACGTAGTCAATCTGAACTCCACTCAACCAGAGTTGAGACAGCGACGTAAGATCCAACTTTTTTCGCTTATACCTGCCACCGATTACCAAAGCCTGGGATTTCTTGGGGTTAATTTGTAACCCAAATGACCGCGACCACTCCCCAATCAGCTCCAAGTTACTGTTCACGGCGGACACTGCGGCTTCTGCATCTTCCACACGAAAGTGGTGGTACAGCTGCAGGTCGTCAGCATAGAGATGGAAGTAAGAGGAAATGACTCTAGAGACAGAGTTAATAAAAATAGAAAAGAGGAGAGGAGAAAGAACACCACCCTGAGGCACACCCGCAGTAAGACAACATCAATCCGATGAAGACTCATCAAGGCGTATCCGTTGCGAGCGGCCATTAAGATAGGAGTGAAACCAACTAATTGTGGAGGAAGAAAAATTGAAAGATTTAAGGATCCCAAGTAGGATATCGAAATCAACAGAATTGAAGGCACTGCTATAATCCAGAAGAACAAATAACGTACGGTCCATGGCCCAGCGGATGTCATCAGTAACCTTTAAAAGGGCTGTGACAGTGCTGTGACCAGGCCGAAAACCGGATTGGAAAGGGCTGAGAATATATATATGTATTTTTAAATAATTTAATATTATTAGGGGATTTTTTAACAACAAAAAATGCAAACGGCCTATTCTTGCTTAGATGCGACGCACAACTTAAATTCTTAGATTGTATGGGTATAAAAATGTTTTTTTTTTTAATTTTTGGTTATTCTCACGTTAATTTTTGTCGATGGTTACAAGGTGCAATACAGTTATGCCCGATACATATTTATTATAATCTTTATTGCACACCGAATAAACAAAAATATAGGACAAACATTTAAAATAATAAGTGCACAATGGGCGGTCTCATCGCACAGGGCGATCTCTTACAGACAACCTTTGGATTGACTGAGAGAAAGGAGATAGATTAAGGGTTGTCAGTGTACAAACATACGTGTTTTTTTTATGGTGGGAAAAAATCATCCAATGATAACCCCCGCTCTTGGGCGGAGCGGGAGATGGTGTCAGACTCTTACTGACTACATGGCCTGACAGGGAAACTGGTTTTTGTATTATTGTGATGACTTGTGTGTCTCTTTAATGAAATCCTTGTTGCAAAGTAAGATACATTTGCATAGATACAATAGTGTCATAAGTATAAAGTAATAACATAAATTTGGAATCGTAAAAGAAATCTGATTATAATATTTTACTCCGCTTATTGATTCATTATCACTAGCCATACTTATTATGATTAACATCTGTTATAGAACTATCATAATCTCAAGAAACAAGCGATGACAACTAATATTCGCGTTACGAACAACAGATTTTTTATTTCCTTAAAAAAATCCCAAGTTGTTTGACTTTTTAGACACAGACTTATCTATATATATATAAAAGAAAGTCGTGTTAGTTACACCACTTATAACTCAAGAACGGCAGAACAGATTTGGGTGAAAATTGGTAGGGAGGTAGCTTAGAGCCAGGAGACGGATATAAGATGGTAGAGTAGGGTAGATTAGGGTAGAGTAGGGTAGAGTAGGGTAGAGTAGGGTAGAGTAGGGTAGAGTAGGGTAGAGTAGGATAGAGTAGGTTAGAGTAGGGTAGAGTAGGGTAGAGTAGGGTAGAGTAGGGTAGAGTAGGGTAGAGTAGGGTAGTGTAGGGTAGAGTAGGGTAGAGTAGGGTAGAGTAGGGTAGAGTAGGGTAGAGTAGGGTAGAGTAGGATAGAGTAGGGTAGAGTAGGGTAGAGTAGAGTAGAGCAGGGTAGGGTAGAGTAGGGTATAGTAGGCTGAAGTAGGGAAGAGCGGGAGCGAAGCCGCGCGGGCAAAAGCTAGTTTCAAATAATTATTCAATTGAATAAACAAAAAAAATAAATAAAATATTACCAAGTTATCACAGTCCTGTGACTGTGATAACTTTTATTGTTTTATGGTCATAATTTCTTTTGTAGTAGTAAAATGTTGAATCATAGGTTTATTGCCAGTATCAATTTTATCTGTCTTACAAACAGTGGAAAATGCCCATTGAATTGCAATTTTAATTTATTGTCGTCGCGTTAAAAAATGTGCGCCTGATAAGTGTTCCATGACTGATTAGTTAGGTTGGTTTTTAAATTGTTTTTTTTTTCATCCAAGGTAATAATAATAATAGCAGGTATCTTGGACCTCATTGCCGATACTGTTGGGATTATTTTTTTTATACGTTATTTTTTATTTGATTACTAGCTCTCTACTCTACCCTACGAAATACTAAAAACTAAAATTTTCTTTAATTTTATAATTTTACGTGATTATAGCTATTTTAATATGTTGATAGGCATGGGCGTACCCAGGTTCTGGCCAGAGGGGGGCAAATCGGATTTTTATAAGCTCTTAGTCAAATAAATAAACGTAAATTAAATTAGGTAATTTTTTATATAAATTCTTTAATTAGGTATACAATAGCTATTTTAAAAGCAACTTTCGAAGGTATAAAGCGAAACGGTTTATGACGTCATCGGTTCGCGCTAATCGCGTTTCGCGTTAACAAATTTTATATTTACCATCGAAGACACTTCAGCCTGACCACAGCTAAGTTTTTGCTAGCATTCGAAACGAAAACGTCATGGGCACGTCAGACCATGCAAAGCCCATTCAATCTATCCTCGGTCATAGTCAATCTTAGCCATGTCTAATTGTGTTAATTGTCTTTTGATTGTAGCTGTAAAATAAGGCATTGCTATTAAAATTTCCAGGGCTATATTTACTTTGAGTAAAAAGATTCTGCTACTTGTATTAAGAGTCCTTTTCTACTCGCCTATCGTTAACATCGAGCATGGCGATGTTTGATGAAGAGGCAATGCAAAAAGAGAGAGTTAACGCCTGAAAACCTTTTTCGCCTTTTTGGTCTTGCACTGATTATATCTTTCTTTTTTCTTTTCATTGTATATTTTTAGTTTATACGATTGTGTGAGGCATGAATAACCGTTTTTAGGGTTCCGTAGTCAACTAGGAACCCTTATAGTTTCGCCATGTCTGTCTGTCCGTCTGTCCGTCCTCGCTTAATCTCTGTGACCGTTAGCACTAGAAAGCTTTAATTTGGTACAAAATAATTTCTGGACGAAGTTTGTAGTATAATCGTATATGAAAGCATTTTTTTAAACTCATAAGTGGGTACACTTATTGTGACGGACGGGAAACTACGGAACCCTACACTGAGCGTGGCCCGACACGCTCTTGGCCGGTTTTTTTTTTCTTTCTTTTTTTGAAAACTCTTCTAGCATTCGGTAATTCCGTTATTTAGTCAAATATTTCACAAAATTTGTTCGCAGAAATACGTGTTTATTCTAAACCTTTTAAGGGTTTTTCAGAAAAAAATTCACAATTCAAAATCTCAATTAAATGTGCAAGGCTTCTATTTATGTACTTTTTTATATTTCTTATTTATATTGTACATTATAGAGGGCCAAAGTTCACGTAAAATAGCAGATTTTTAGAGGTCTTACTAGATTAGTTTTACACCTATTTGATTTAGAAGCCTAGATAATTTCCAAAAGATATGTATCCAAAATATCTAGAGAAAGATGTGTAATAATATAATAACATCATAATCAAGTAAGAGCGGTGGTATGAAACTCGAAAAGCACGCTCTTAATTCCGTCATTTCAATTTCATAGTTCTTCGGCTTCCGATGTGATCTCTTCTAATTCTTATAAGTCTGATAGTTCATATTTATTTTTTACCTTTATTTTAAATTAAATTGTTATTACTGATGTACTTAAATAAAATCTAGGGGGGGCAGCTGCCTCCCATGCCCCCCCCTGGTTACGCCCACGTTAATATGTGATATGTAAGAGCACTTTAAGACTTGTTGCTGATTTTTTTTATCTGCGAGAAAGGGTAGTTTGCACAATTATTCCAAAATTTGAAATAACCAAACGGTGCTACTTTCATAATTTTAAAAGTACAAAATTAGATAAAAACAATTTGAGGACTTACCTTTTTCCGTTACATGAGTCCTTAGATCCGGTGGACTCCTCAGGTGTCGTATGAAATATGTGTTTCATGATTTCCATCTTATATAGCATCCGAAATATAAGATAGTGATTGCACAAATAAAAGGGGCCTGCACACGATTTAACTATCCTCAACTTGAGTGCGTTTACAAAAAAATCTTTCAAGCCAGGTTCTTTTCTTTGTGGTTCAGAAAAGTCTGTAAATGGGCCCAGGTGTATATTGAGTTTTTCATTAGTAAGAAGCTTAAATCCATATATATAAAAGCGAAATACCACTCACGTCAATCACGAAATCTCAGAAAACCTACAAATTTAAAATTTAGCAGGTTCCTTATAAGGTGTACACATCCACTAAGAACTGATTCTGAAATGAATTGAGACCCCTAAGGGGATGAAACGGGAGTCCATAGTTTGGATGGAAAAAGCGACTTTCACGCGGGCAAAGCCGCTGGCAGAAGCTAGTATCTGAATAAAAGAGGGTATTGATACCGGCACGGATCTTGAGCGCTGGCTTCAAGTTGTGCAGAAGTAAAATATTCGGTCTCTTTAGTGGTACGAAGTGAGACGCGGGAGCGGGGAGTGTCAGTGATTGGGTTGCTGCGGCATCGCTTCATAGAAGTCACTTGTAATTCGTTCCCTGCGCTTGCTGCATGTATTTAACAACGACGACGATTGGCTCGCCAAAGTATGGAATGCGCAAAGCGATCTCGACTCTGACGCCGAGCGCTCAAGATTCGTACCGGTACCTATACTCATAGAATTGCAACGCGACTTGTTTCTAGATGAGAAATATGTTGCTTCATTATATGAAAATATAAATAAAAACGACTTTTGGATATCCTGACAAATGCTAAATAAATAAAGACATGGCCAAGCGTGGTGGGTGGTGGGAATAGGAATAGTTTGGATTCTAAATAAATGGATAAATAGTAGACAAATAATAAATTAAATAAAAAATGTTGTCGCAGTGCACGTCTGTAGCTAGCCTAAATTACAAATAATTGTTTCAATAATAAATAAGTCAGGATAACTTGAACAAATTAATGATAAAAAAGATTTATGATATTTTTTAGGGTTCTGCAGTCCTAATAAGAAATATTTATGGCCATGTCTGTTTATATGTCGGCCCATCTGCCCGCAGTTTACCTTAGAGACTGTGGCAAGTTATAATTTTGTATGCTTGTTAATCATGGCAATTTAATTAGTGGTGGATGCTATAAAATCTTGAAGAATATCTTTCTTGGGGTGTTGCGTCTACACGTCAAGGGTGTTTTTAATATATTTTTAATATCGTGCGAATTTCATCACGCATACGGGTTTGCATGCAGAAAATTTCAAAAAAACGCGTCCCACGTGCGGATTACACGCATTACATTAAATACTTGTATGAATTGGACATTTGCGGAGGTTACGCGAGTGGAGCAATTTGTGCATGCGTGATTAAAACCGCACGGTATTAAGAATACGCAAGTGAAGATGTTTTTTCGTCGTTATGGCAAGGACTAGACTATTTGACCATTTTCTCCTCATAGTGCCTCAGAAATGGGGAGTTAGGACTCTCAATCTCAACCACTGTTTTCAGGATGCTATTGCCACTGAATCGCGTTCTGTGCATCAGTGATGCGATTTTCTTGCAAATCACTGCATGGAAGCCGTCAGTTTTTTTTTTCGTGGTGGGAAAACCATGTAATGACATACCACGCTCTTGGGTGGAGCCTCCCGCTCCAGAGTCGTGTCAGACTTTTACTGACTAAAAACCTACTCCTGTTCCTTCGTTGCCTTTCGTACCGATTGATATTTTATTTTTTATTTTATATTATTAAAAGGCACACCAACAATTTGTTCCTAAATAAAATTCTAGATTAAGTATTAAGAGTATGGTTCCGAGTAAACAAATCTATTAAAAGCATGCACATCATTCACAGTGCTTAATTACAAAATCACATATTAAGTAAATGAAAGAGAAAGAAAGAAAAGAAGTTTCAACAATTCAAGTGTCAATATTAGTAAGAAATAAAAAGGAAAATGAATTAGAAAAAGATCAAACAAAAAACAGATAAATTATAAAGGGAATAGTAAATTAGTTGTAAGATCGATTTCTTACATTAAGCAGGTGTGTTCCTTGTACAGTGGTTTTAAATACGTAATTAAACCGAAGTTTAATTACATAAGAGTATTTATTTTTTAGTATAAGATATATCTAGGTATTTATTAGTTTAATAAGATTTCACTAACTCTTCTTTACTTACTTCTGCATACTACTGTCTACATCTCTTCTAATCTTTCCTTTCGCAGGTCTGCTAGAAGTTTATATGTGAAATAAAGAGTACCTTTGTACTAATTTTTATTCTTCTGTGTATTTGTGTGTACCTAAATTATAAAATAAATGGTTGAGCTGACTTAGCGGATGAGTCATGTTTGTGAACGAGCGCCGTCGATTCTTCACTAAAGTTCAACAACCTACTCCTATCAACAATAAAGAATTAAGGTTCATATAAGTAAGCTCGCGTGTTTTATCATTTGTAATTCTAATATTAACAATTTAATATTAGAATTACAAATTCAATATTTATATAGTTAACAAGAAGAAGTTATTCGCTAGTATTTATAAGTACCTACCTAATCTTAATGATACTTCATTTTATTTCAAACATTCATTAATTAAATGTAATGTTATTTTTATAATAGTTTGTAAGCTTTTGTTTACAAACTTTTATTTACAAATATGTATAGAATTATAGAATAGAATTATACTAAAAAACCAAAAAATAACAATAAAAACCCAAAACTAATTTTAAACAAACTTAAATAGACAGATTTTTATGATATACTAGCTTTTTCCCGGGGCTTCGCCCGCGTACATAAAATAAATTAAAATTCTCTCGGTAAAAATTTTTAGCCATCAGGCTTGTACTTCCAGAGATAACTGACTACAAACAAAAAAAAAACTTCACCTCTTTATAATATTACGAGTAGTGTAGATGTAGATAATTTCGCTAAAGCGAATGACCTTGTTGTGTATGATCGGTTGTGGGATAAGCTGAGGAGCAGAAACTTGCCCCATGAGCTGGTTAGCGTATTCCGGTACTGGTATGCGCCGCACCAGACCAACAGTGTCAGGTGGGCAGGGGCAATGTCGGAGCGGTATCAACTCGAGTGCGGAGTCAGGCAAGGTATGAGAAGTTCTAAGTCGTCGACGGCGCGCACTATTCCCGCGCGCCTCAAGGAGTTGTCAGTAACAGCAGGGACCCAGCCGGGTCGAAGCCTACTGAGGCCAGGGTTATCCGAAAGGGCGCTCGAGCCCCGGTATGAAGGCTAGAAGGAACGGGGTGGGTCTTTTAGTCAGTAAGAGTCTGACACTATCTCCCGCTCCGCCCAAGGGCGGGGGATGTCAATGCATGATTTTTTCCCACCATAAAAAAAAAGGTATGAGAAGTTAAGCCACCCTTCTTATACCTTGTTTAATTTATATCTGAACAGGCTGATTGTCGAGCTCAACAGTCAGCATTTCGGCGGCCACATAAATAGTGTCGTAATGTATGTAGCGTCAATAATCTGACTTATGCGGACGACATGGTGCTGTTGAGTGCATCGGTTTGCGGACTGAGGAAGCTGATGCAGATATGCGAGGAATATGCTAAACCTCAATAATCTAACTTATAATTCAGCACTCTACACGTGCAGTCCAAGTGAAAATATTTAACTTTAGTTTCTACAGGAGGCAGACTTATTTTAAATTTTAACAGCGGCATTATAGCACTTGGGTAAAGAAAAGCTGCAAGTAAGCTAATTTGCAAAAAAAAAAGGATTTT
This sequence comes from Mythimna albipuncta, assembly GCA_929112965.1. NCBI lineage: Eukaryota > Metazoa > Arthropoda > Insecta > Lepidoptera > Noctuidae > Mythimna > Mythimna albipuncta. The sequence goes on from OV815959.1 coordinate 33,086,353, forward strand.
TTTTAACATACTGAAAGAGTAGAAAACACTGTTTTTAATGTGTATCGAACCTCACAGAATATGACTAGTATTAACCTTTTGAATGTCTTATGTTACACAGTTCGACATAAGCAATTGTCTTTCTATGACCCGAAACACAGGTTTTATAAACCTAGCTCGGGAAAGTCGTAATTATACCTTTTTAGTTAATAAAGTAAATTTTCCTGTAGTTTAAATATTTGATAAGTCATTATTATACTCGTAGTTATTACTTGGACACAGCATAATTGTTTAAGATTTACTTGTGGCTGTTACATGTAACTATTTTGTGTAAAAAATGAAATAAAGATTATTATTATTATTATTATTATTATTGTGTCTCTAATTACGGTATTCAAAGAGTTGATGAAGAAACGATAGTGATCAGGTTTATCATGGCATTGTTAATAACAAGAACAAGAACAGACTTCAAAAAATGGAATAAATTTAAGCCGCTAAAGCAGATAATGTATTTAGATATATATACCACCCGACCAAACAGTACTGGAGTACTGGAGTTTTTTGGCCACATTGCCTGGAAAAATGGCCACAACCTTGAACAGCTTATCGTAACTGGCATAGTTGATGGAAAATGGCCAAGAGGCCGCAGCCCAAAAAGATGGGCAGATCAGGTCCACTCCACACTAGACACCCAATTGCACGTCGCACTTCATGACGCAAAGAACCGTCACAGATGGCGAGACACCATCAATAAGGAGCTAATCCAGCGGGAACTTCACGACCCTCAGTAATGACGAATACGACTCGAAGAGGAGGAGGAGGAGGACCACCCGACCAGCAGGTCACGCGTCTAATAATGATCTAAAATGACAATAGTTATTTTCCTAACTCAGAAATTCACAAACGCGTGAAAGGAAAATATAAATGATCCCAGTGTATTATATTGCAATATTTCATTTGAAACAGTTTGTCAGCGTTCGAATGGTTGTGTTCATCTCGTTAAACTAAACTTACCTACTGTCATCTATTAAGTATCATAGCAATCGGAAAGGGAAATAAAAAAATAACATTGAAAATATCTTTCTTTAATTCTTTATTGTATACAAAAACAAATATAGTACTCGGTAATACCGACAGTTTATGTACTAAGACTAGCTAAACTCAACAATGAGTTTTCTCCCAGCAAATCTTTGAGTTACAGAGAGATAACAAAAGCAACTATAAAACTATATTATACATAAGTCAAATTTAAAAATTTTATATTCTCACCAATATTATGTTAACAATGAAAGGAAGTGCTTTTAACCCCCGAGACCCCAAGAATTTAAAATAGGTATAAATATGGGAAAAATGGAAAGGTTGTTTATTTTCGAAATTTACAGACTACTATAGGAAGAATTCCTTATTTACATTCTTAGATACGAAACCGATAAATAAAACGCACAAAATTTTAAAAATCTACGCGGACTTTTAATAATCTTAGTGTTCAACCGAAAGGCGCGGAATCACGCGCGAACGCCGGCGTTCGCTTGGGGTTTGAGGGGTGTTTTCTTTTGAAGACATCCCGAGAGGGGTTGTCGCGAAGGGAATGTGGCAGAGAGTTTCAGGGATGACCTGCAGTTACAGAAAAGGAATCACCATAGCAGCTGGAAGTATGACGCGGAGTACAAAGGATAAGACAAGAGGTTGTGCTACAGGGTACAGAGAGATACATATATCTTTATAAACATTATTTATTCAAGAGCAAGTGTAACTACCAGTCTCTAAATATGACAAAACAACAGGAGTTATATAATTCGGTATATCCTTACCATAAACGAAATCTAGGTGCCCAAAAGTTTTGTCAGAAAGTACGCAAAGTTTAGCATTTTCTAATTTGGAAACAAGCGTTTGTATGTCTGTTACATTAGCTACGTAGTCGTTTTCGCTCCCTAGGAACACCCATGGCATAGAGACAGCAGACAAATCGTACAATGGAGGACTCATCCGTCGGTATACGAAAAGATTTTTGATCAAGCCGTAATCATATTCAGAGAAGCCGTTGTTCTGTATTTGTCCCCATCTGACAAAGTTTCTTAGAGAAGTTCCAGAGGGAGTGTGACCAACAACTACAGGCAAAACATTGTCAGTAATCTGGAACTTATCAAAACCTAAAACTGCGAATACGAGTACAGAGCAAAACGGATAAGCTAGGTCAGTAGTTCCGCACAGAAATTCGCCAGAATTTTGCAGCAGTCCATTTCGTTTTAATACTTCTCTGTTCAGAAACGAGTCAGCCAGTGAAAGTCCTGGGGCAATAACACTTTGGAACTTTATCACGATAAACCTAGAATGGTCTAACCATGCAGTCGGAGATAAGCCGAAGCCAACTTTAATCTTGGCATTGTATTCAGGCTTCTTGGAGCAAAGAATTAACAACATACTGACTCCTTGTGAATGTGCCACATATGATAATTGGGTTTCGTTTGTCTTAAGTAAAACATAATCTATAACTGCCGGAAGATCAAAAATGGACATTTCATCAACAGAAAAATCCCAGAACGCTGAATCTTTATCGGGATTTAACGTGGTATGGTTTCTGCTGTAAAAGTTTCCTCTGACGTTGGGAACCCAGACGTCATAACAGTTGTCGGAGTAGACGTAGCAGTGAGCCTTCCCAGGTCCCGGTATGAGGCAGTCGTCGCCACTGAGGTAGAGACCATGCATGAACATTATGACGCCTTTGGAGGCTTTACAGGATCTCTGGACAGGTAGTCGGAAAAGACCCAAGATGTATCCATCTTCTGTGGTAACAAAATGCTGTTCAGCTGTGTAACCGTCGTATGCAGCAAGTTTCGTAAACGACAAATCTTTTCTTGGTGATATTCCAAACGGGGAGTCCTCATCATCACAGAAAACTATGTGTATAGAGCAGAGCAGTATCAGCGCGTAGAGAAAATTCATTTTTGACTTTGTTAATTTTCCTGCAAAAATACAAATAAAATTCTATTTATAGGTTGGGATGATTATAATTCATCACTAGCATACATGTCATCTTAGCGTTTCGTATTAAATCCAGCAAAGAGTAGCAGTAAGAACATGAATATATTTGAAATTTTTATGTGTACATGACATAATAAGTGTCTATACCTATGTCAATAAATCGTTTATCTTGTTCCTTTGTTGACAACATGCTGATAAGAGAGCTTAGACAAAGTGAAATTCTATCAGCGATAATGATGATTCGAAATTGTATGATATTAACATGCCCTACGGAAATATCTCGTTATCAGTTATTGTTGTACGAACGTTACTTTTTCTAGCACCAGATCTATTTTCTTTTTAAGATCTACATTACTAAATATATGAATCGCTTCAATGATAAATGAATGCTGCTACTGTGTCCACGTCCATTTGTCCGGGGCCCTTACCAAGCACATTCACATTATTGTCACTACGTCGCCCGCTCACCTTGTGGGGCTCAACACAAGATAAGCGTGTTTTATGATGTTAATTAAGTAATCCCATGCATTTAGTTTAGTTATTTAATATCTAAAAGAACTGACCTCCGCGATCTTAGTTCTTTGTTGTACATAAAACTTAACAATAATACAATGATTTGACAATATTCATGTATAAAGTTGAGCTTAACTCAATTATGTGCTTTCTGCAAAAATTCATCATTCAAAGTATTAGATACGGGATATTTCAATTGTCTTTTATAAAATAAGCACTTTTTTAGAAGTTGTGCCCAAAATATGTACTCTTAGGCATGGCACAGAACTAATGAAGGCAGATTCAAAAATAATAAATGGTATCGGATAAAGACTCATTGACATATATGTATGTATCTGCTAATCTTAAGTTTGTTACTACATATGCTTATAGTGTTTATAATTAGGTACCCGTTGACAAAAAACACCATCAAGCAATTCCTGAGATCAAAAGCTGATCGACGACTGCAATTTAGTATCGAAGCTATTATTTTGAGATGTTTTTCCGGATATACTTATATTATACGATATTTTTTTTGTTTTACAAAAACTGACTGGAACTTTATAAAATATCTCAGATTAAAGTTTTTATTGATATTGTCACCCGTACACAGAAAAATTGAAAGGGACTTACCTTTTCCGTTACATGAATATGGTAAGAATGTGTTGACTCCTTACATGGCCACATATTTTTTTCTTATATATGCCCCCGTAGGTAGTACTACAGAAATATTGCATATTTGTTTTATAAGATAATAATTAAGGGTATCTTCACACGAGTCTTGTGTTTTTTTGCTGGCCTGTTTATTCCACTTCCGGGTATAGATCCTAATGATGATCATCCAGATAGACAGGCATCCCTTAAATTCTTCGTTCTTTTTCGTGCCCACGCTTCCTCTTTCTAGTTCTGGAAAAACCTGTTTATTTGTTTGACCATATCCTTCATGGTCTGTCGTAACGAGTCATCTATTGTTCTCGTCAGACCTCTCACTCCTGCAGTCCTTAGAAAATCATAGTGCACCTTGTGGAGAGCCTAGCCATACTACGTCTACTGGTACGCGGCCGCCACTAGAACTGAAGCTCTAATGAGGTCATCGAACATTGTAGGTTGCATTGTATTGCGGTTCTCCAGAGTCTCAGCCATGACTACGATGACGTCAGCAAATGGAAGGTGAATAATGTACTCACCGTTAACTTTAATGCCCCCTTCAATTTTGAAAAAAACTACGTCTCCCTGCCTCACACCTCGCTGCAGGAGAATAGGTTTTGAGGTTTAGTCTTGAAGTCGAACTGAGGCGTTTTCGTGTAAACTCTTCAGCACCTCTATGTATCGATTGTCAATTTGGTCATTGAATTGACTGCAGTACAGCTTAAGTCTTGATCGAAGCAAAGGCTTTCTCGTTATTCAGAAATACTAGGCAGAGAGGCAAATAATACTCTTTGATCTTTTGTATCACCTATCGCAAGGTATGTATGTGGTCTATGGTAATGAAGCTTTTTCGGAAGTCGCTTTGTTCGGGAGACTGAATTTCGTCAAACTTGCGTGCGAATCGGCTCTGGAAAATAGCAACCAACTGAGATGGACTTGTAATTCTTCAGCAAGGCATTGTTGTTCTTCTTAAAGAAGAGTATTATTATTTATTATATTCTTTATTGTACACCGCATGAACAAAAACGATACAGGACAAACATTATTGAACAATGGGCGGCCTTATCGCACAGGGCGATCTCTTACAGACAACCTTTGGATGGACTGAAAGAGAGGAGAAAGATATAGGGCTGTCAGTGTACATCAGAAATAATACTAATATGAAATAACAACACAAATATATACATAAATTACAAAAAATATACTAATAAATATTAAATAGGTAATCAAGCCAGGAGAAGACAAAATCAAAGTGAAAGGAACTACCACACTTCTACTCCATGCCTTTTTCACTCGAGTGTTCAAAAAGGGTTTTAGGACGACTTGTTGTTATACATTCTGACGTCTGGGATAGGTTCTGTACAGTGCTGAGTAAATATAGCGTTTGAGTCAAACGACCTAAGAGCGATATTGACCCAACACTATAAAAAGATAATATAAACGCAGCAGTTTTAGTAGCTGAAGTGGACAACAGTCATTTGATGGATTTAACTCTGTCATCATCGGTCTTTAGTTGAGGGAGCTGGCTCTACCCAAAAAGACAGGTCTTTTGCTAAGATCTTGGAACTGTTAGTACCTTTTCCATACTAAGCGGTGGAGACGCTAAAAATTCTTGTAGCTCTCGTAAAAAACCTCTCTCAAGTTTGTAGCCAGCCTAATTTACAATTAAATTAATATTTATATAAACTGGCTCTTCTGGTATCATCTTTGTTCAATTTGCACAAGTGGATATCTTTTGACCAAATTCTGAGTCATTTTGCCAATTCATGGCATTAAAAGTAGGTGGTTCTGTTTACAGAATAAAGGTGTATTGTTTCTTTTGCTCACTTGTGGTAATATTCCTAAATGGTGTGCAGTATTACAGAGTAGGTACCTTCTGGCTATTAATAAACTTAATCATAATCTATCATCAATTATCGTTTGGGTCCAGTCGTTAAAGCATCTTATGGATAAGGTGGCTGGTTCGAATGAAAAGACTTTTTTTTTCAATTCATATGTGCTTTTTAGCTGTTGTACTTTTTGTTGTTAGTTAGCTATTATAATACTGACCCGTTGGTCCTGGACTTCATTCGTATAACTTACGTACTTATTCGTAGTCAGACGCTAGAAAGTCTGACTACCAGTCTATCCAAGAAGTATCGTGTTACCCAGTAACTAGGTTTGGGTCTGACGAAAACTACCAATACAGGTTTAGCCTCATCCTAGAAGCCCACCCCAAGGTAAATAGGAAGAGGCTAGTTAGATGATGGTATGAATACACCAATAAAAAAATATGTGAAACAGTACATAGGTTTTACGGGATCCATTTTAGAGAGTATATGCAAGATTTATGTGACTTGATTTTGTCTTTTTTCTGCCACTGGACTACCCGACATACTTATCTATTTACACCTCTACGGTGCGGAATAAGCGTTTCGCCTCGACGTTTATACCGCGTATATCGAAGGAATGGAACAATTTGCCCGCAGCGGTCTTCACGTCCGATTATAATTTAGATGTCTTCAAGGATAGAGTGAATAGGCTCTTAATAAACTAGGGAGATTCACAATCAACGATTGCATCACAGCTTACCTTCAAGTGGGATCGCAGTCAAGCTCCTAGATATTTAATTAAAAAAAAGTAATTAAAAAAAGTTTGAAATTAAGCAAGTTTGAAAATACTAGCAATTAAGCCACCTCGAGTGGTTTAGCCTCTCTGGCTTATTCATACAGAATTATAAGAGTTTTTATTATCAAGGTATTAAAAAAAATAGCGGCTCGTATACAATTATAAGTTATTTTTGCCCATTAATACATGCATGACCTTGTATGCATATATTTCAAAATTTATATTTATGTTTATGGAAATTTCTGTGAATAGTTTATATAGTGTTCTCAAATTTCAATTATATAATATTATAAAATATATTATAATAATAATTATTTTACTGTCTAGAGTTGTGTTGATTTCGATAAAATGTAAAAATTGTTTATGAAATGAAATAAATAATACTTTATTTATTTTATTTTATGTTTTTTTATTTCAAAATTAGAGATCCGTAATAAAATTGCTATTTTGTAACACAAGGTGTAAAATCGAAAACCTATTTTTGCGTGCGCTGCAAAAACTATTGACAATAGAATAAAACGATGTACTACGGGTTTGTAGATCTCATTAAGACCTACAAAAAAGTCCGCGAGAACATATATCTAGCTATCATGGTTTAATCACAATAACCGATTTTGTGTTCAAAATAATTATTAAATCGTCTGAAGAAAAAAAACTACGTTAAATATGTATCGTAATATTAATCTTTATCGAAATTAAGCATTATGTTATCAAGAGTATTTATGTAGAAGTAAAATACTTTTTGTTTCATCTCAATCGGATATTTCGTTTAAAAGTTATCACGTGTTAAGAGTTGGTACCCCTGAGTTATGGGCCATAGAGTTTTTTATCAACATAAAATCCTGTAATAATCTTTTTCGAAATATATTTGTTGATGATTGTAAGTATAAGATCTTTGAAGAGTATAATAAATACATTTATGAACGCGGTAATTTTGGGAAATACTGATCTGATATGAAAACTGTTTAAATATTCAATAGTCCATTTATTGAGGGAGGCAATTATAGGCAATATTTTATCTCGGTATTTTCACGGAAACGAGAAAAACGCGGGTGAAACCGCGGGGCACAGCTAGTATATATATAAAATAACAATTCAAAATTATTGCAAAACTAAATATTAAATTTAATTCAAAATCGAAATTAATATCAATATCTAAAATTAAAATTCGAACCATAATCAAAATTATAATAAAAGAAATGGGAGCGAGCATAGCGCGACTTTTGCACAAAAGTTTACTCGGAATTAAAATAATTTTTGGTGACTTCTGCATCAAATATTGAGAACAAAGGATTTAACAGCGAGCGAAGCCAGTTCGAACATTTTAGCACCGCGCCACAGATAGGTTACCTTTCATTTTATTATTCATACATATAGGTTAAGAAGTCGTGTTGTTTTAATACTAAAAAAATACCGTCCTGTCTTGCATAGACTTTTAGTTTTCATTGGACAGATGATTTATTTATTTATTTAAAGCTTTATGCACAAAAAAACTGTACAAAGGCAGACTTAATGCCTTAGGCATTATCTGCTAGTCGACCTTAGGGTGGTGCAGAAACAAAACAGAAGATCTGATGTTAGGGGGCGGAAGACTTAAAAGATTATAGTTGTGCTTGTGTCAAGATCAAAATTATACAGCTAAGGTCGTATTTTGCCGTTTTAGGCCCTTTTAGCCTAAGGCAAACATACTACTACTCTGGACGCTCACAACTTAAAACATTATCTTGTTGTGTTTTCACTCATTGAAGAGATTTTCCCAATTAAAATCGAATTTATTTCCACAGTTTGTGCTCGCGGAGCTGCTTATTGGTAATACAGCGTTTGTGTTGTCGTCTATCAAGAATTGTATTAGCCAAGAAAAGAAAAGAAGGCGCCATGTTGAACTTTTTTTTACTCTTTAGTCACTGTCCGCAAGCCTGCGTCTTCGGTGGTCCGGAGTCGTGTTGCGTTTGCCAAAACTCTAGGCGTTTCCTACAAGGGCCGACGCGTGAGGCAGAAAGTAAAGCGAGTACGTCGTGTCCTGGGCGCCTCTCTAACCACACCTCTGAAAGAAGACTTATCGCAGAATATGGCGTGCTTAGCCCCCATAGATATTTTGTACCCTTTTTGCCCTCGGGTAAAGACGGCCCTGTTATTGCTCTCTTTGTCCCAAAACTTGCAGCTCCAAGTGACCGCACTGTCACAGTCGATACTGTGTAAGTGGCGTAAGTTTAGATGAATTATTTATCGATCTGTTTGAGTTCCAATGTAAATATTCGTGAAAGAATAAACCTTCTATGAATGGTGTGAAAGATAGCGTCTGGAAAGAGGACGAGACTACTGACATGAATACTGACAGAGTAGCAAGAAATTGGTGCGTCAACCAGATATTATATTACGTATTTTGGTAAAAACAAGAGATTGTTGATGCATCTACAATTCAAAGTTAAAATTATATTATACAAAGGTAAAGGATTACTTTATTCAATTCTGTAATAGCAAATTGAATTTCCAACATCGCACGTAATTGGAGCCATACTGATCGGTAACAAGCGCTCACGAAACATTAGGGGAACGCAATGGTGCGGTTGATCTGCCGGCCGGACTTTGGTCTTTGGCAGAACTTGTAGGTTAGAACTTGTATTTAACTTAGCATAGCACAGTGGGCCTTATAATGTTCCCACTGTTGGGTCAGGCCTCCTCTCTAGGAGAGGGAATAGGGCCGTAATCCACCACGCGGGCCCAGTGCGGGTTGGTGGATGTCACATGTCTCCTAATTTTTGGTTCTATGACATGCCGGTTTCGTCACGATGTTCTCCTTCACCGTTTTGAGGGCAGTGGTGATAAAATAAATTACACAAAGTAATGCGTCTGGCTGGGTTCAAACCCGCGACCTAAAACTCGTAAGTCGGGGCCGTTACTATTCGGCCTCCACTGCTCCTAATCATCAATCCATTTAACTTTCGAATAGAATAATATTGTCATTAATTACTCTTTATAATTTTTATTTACGAAATGATTAAGGAAATAATTAAATCTTCACGAGAAAAGCCTAGAACCAAACATAGAAACGTGACGTATTCCGCTCAGGGCTTGTGTGATGGATTACGGCTAGCAGTAGGAATAGTATAGTAAAATTGGTGTACCTAGTTGTATCTCTAGTGTCTGCCCAACTGCACAATATCTAGAACCATTGAAACTGACGCGGTCTTGGTAAAATGGAACTGATTATTTAATTTTAGTTTTGGCTACCTCAGCAAAGTTTTGTAATAGGCCCGCGTGGTGGATTACGGCCCATTCCCTCTTCTAGGGAGGAGGCCTGAGTCCCAACTGTGGGACCACGTATATAAGGTATGGTATGCTATGCAGCGAAGTTTGCCGAGAAGGCTGACTTGATATATTTGTTGTCAAATACTACAAAAACATTAGATTGTGTTGCACCAGCATTCTAATGGTAAACTAATACACTATTAATACGAGGATATGGGTAAAGAATTTAGTATCCAAGCAAAAAAACAATCAAAACCAAATAAGAATCCATCACCGTAAGTAGACACGTAATTTACTACAGAAATCTTGCAAAAATTTCCTCAAACCAGCTCCAATGTTAAGTTATTCAGTAATATCTTCCGGTCATAAGGAACACGATTCTGCAAATTTCTGCATTGGTTAGAAAATGCAAGATGCGGCGATGCAAGGCCAGCTTAGCAGCCAATTTATAGGTAACATGGTGGGGGCCGAGGCGTGCGACGCAATGGCGTGGAAGATATACGCTGTGCAGTAACTGGGGTAATGGAAAACTAACAGCAGTGTTCTGGTAACTGGGTAGAAAATTGAGCTTTAAAATGATCGAGGATAACTTAGGAGTAGCAGCTGGTAAAAAGTATTGGTTTTGGGAAAAGCAATGTGAAAAAGAGCTAGAATAACGAAATTTATTTTGAAAGACGTATCCAATTTCCTTCCATCTTTTAAGCATCGAAGTACTGAAGTGTTTGTACGAGAACGCTACATTGTCAGGCCAACTTCAGGATCGGACCTCGAAGCCTATCCTTCTGCAGCGGGGTGTGAGGCAGGGAGACATTCTTCCGAAACTTTTTACAGCTGCAATGGAGGATGTCTTCAAGCTTCTGGACTGGAGTGGACTAGGAATTAATAATTGGGATCTTCGATTTGCCGACGATGTAACCCTTAAAAGATAGAAATTGAAGGGCAGGAACCAGTATACTAAAAGGTACAGCTTAGCTTTGTCGAGTACAATGTGTGTTATAGCCTGAGGTAATGTCTAACCACACGTTTGACAATGAATATTTTTACGATTAAGAGATGGTTTTTAAGGTTTCGTATCCAAAGGGTAAAAATGAGACCGTATTACTATCGCTCAGCTGTCTGTCTACCTGTCACTAGACTGTATCTCTGGAACCGTGATAGCTAGACAGTTGAAATTTACACAGATCATATAGCTGTTGCTGCTATAACAACAATTACAAAAATTATTACAAATAAATAATGTTCAAGTGGGGCTCCCGACAACAAACGTGACGTTTTTGTCGTTTTTGCTTCAGACGGCCGACTCGCTCTTGACCGGTTTTTATGATAATCGAAATTGAGTCTATAGTTTGTCTACACGCAAAACGCAAAATTAATCAAATCGCATAACACAGCACATCGCTTCAAATACTAAATATTCATGAGCGATCGTAAGACAAAGCCGTAGCACTAGTTGTAGTATGTACTGAAGGCGGCGGCGGTGAGCGCTGGGGAGACAGGAATGTTTGGAGCCATCGCCGCGATATTGTTCTAGCGCGCTCTACGAAAATGCGATGTGGCATCTTGAGCTTGTGACTTTAACAGATTCTTTAAATCTTTATTGTGTATACAATAACTTAGTCTAGTTAAATCAAATCAAAAGCATTTTTTAAAAAGACCATTGGCATCGCCCTTGCTGGGTCTATCACCACATTCCAGTCTCAAACAACTCAGGAGCAGGACCCACTTCATTATCCACTTTCCGCCATTCGCATGCATGGAAGTAGTATGTACTAAGTAGGCAAATGTGCATAAGAAAGTCTATTATATATGTCATCGGATAATTGGTAATATCGTAAGATAACAAATTTTGTACTAGTTTAAACTAGTACAAAATTTGAAAACTCTCGATAAATTTTATAAGTAGATCATATTAAATACATTATGTGTCACCCAAAGATATTAATAATGTATTTGAGTCTTACTAAAAATAAAGAGTTCACATTTTCACATGATTTATTATAAAGTAAGGTTGCTTAAATCCTTAGAATCTTAATTCGATCTTATTTGATATATTTATTAGTTTATAATTTTAGTATATATCGGTATTTTATTATTTTAAGCAATTTAATGATACTTCATTCTATCTATTATTTATTTATTCTGCACATCTACCACTGTGTTGTCTTTTTTAATCCAAAGGTTGACTGGTAGAGAACGCCTTGTTGCATTAAGTCCGCCTATGTACCACTTGTAAACGCATGGCCGCGCACTGACCCGCGCAAGTCAGGCTGGCGCGCCTGCGCACCAGGACTCCGGCATATATTTTTAGGGTTCCGTAGCCAAATGGCAAAAAACGGAACCCTTATAGATTCGTCATGTCTGTCTGTCGGTCTGTCTGTCTGTCTGTCCGTCCGTCCGTATGTCACAGCCACTTTTTTCCTAAACTATAAGAGCTATACTGTTGAAACTTTGTAAGTAGATGTATTCTGTGAACCGCATTAAGATTTTCACACAAAAATAGAAAAAAAGCAATAAATTTTGGGGGTCCCCATACATAGAACTGAAACTCAAATATATTTTTTTCATCAAACCCATGCGTGTGGGGTATCTATGGATAGGTCTTCAAAAATGATACTGAGGTTTCTAATATCATTTTTTTCTAAACTGAATAGTTTGCGCGAGAGACACGTCCAAAGTGGTAAAATGTGTGTCCCCCCCCCTCTAACTTCTAAAATAAGAGAATGATGAAACTAAAAAAAATATATGATGTACATTACTATAAAAACTACCAACGAAAATTGGTTTGAACGAAATCTATTAAGTAGTTTTTTTTTAATGCGTCATAAATCGAAAAAAAAACACTATTATTAAAACATCGATCAAAGTTACAACACATTACAAGAACTTTTATATTATGTTACTTGCTGCTACGGAACCCTTCATGGGCGAGTCCGACTCGCACTTGGCCGGTTTTTTTTTTGTTCAAACGCTCGAGGTATGGACGCTCGACTTTAATAAATATCTCTCTAAATACCAATCCGCATAATCATTCGAAAACCCTTGTCAACACCACTACTGTACATGAAGTTTAAATAAATAAACAATTACATTATAAATGCCACCTTCAACAATTAGTACATCCAAGTTTGAACTTGGAGAATCGATAGTATGCGCAGAATGTTGGAAATGAAAGCGTTCAGTATTATTGGGTGAATTAACCGCTGCTTTCCTGCGTCCGAAGCTTACAAACAACTTTGTGTATATGTTTGTTGGTTTATATAATTTTGGTTAGACTATGTTGACAGTTGGTAGGTTTCTAGACATTTCCACAGAATATTGGTGTTATTTAGTAGTAATATTTGAAGTATGGTCCAATCTTTGACTGGCCGGTTGCTTACGGTTCGATAAGGGCCCTCCTAGGGCTCTTTTCAAACCGTCTGTCAACGTAAAGGTTATTTGAAAAAAAATAAGCTGTAAACGCTGGGGTACTTTTTTTATGGTGGGAAAAATCATGCATTGACATCCCCCGCCCTTGGGCGGAGCGGGAGATAGTGTCAGACTCTTACTGAGTAAATGACCCACCCCGTTCCTTCTAGCCTTCATACCGGGGCTCGAGCATCCTTTCGGATAACCCTGGCCCCAGTAAACGCTAGGGTACTTATACCTGACAGGTTTGCCTGCACAATAATATCTGTCAGGTAAACTTGTTTAAAAACTTGCACAGTTGTGCAAGAGACATGCTCCGGTTTACCTTTGCTACTCATCTGTACAGGTATACCTGTCAGTTACACACTAGCGTATATGGCAGGCATAAGAATGGTTTAAAAGCTTGTAGTTTCATCTAACGCAATGTTTGATAAATGAGGTAACGCCAGTGAGATAATGCTTGAACGCTCTGTTGGCGTTTAGTAATTCCGTCACTCGAATATTTCATAAAACTTGTTCCAGGAAATGTGTTTTTCTTTTTTTTTTTTAAACCTTACCGTTTAAGTTTTTGGAAAAGCGCATGGTTTCTATAGATACATTATAACCTTTACCTTTTTAATTATTGAGTACATTATGTGTACTTTATTTGATGACGCGTGGTACAGTGATTGAGCGATTGGCTGCTGCGCTGCGTATCAACGGGTTCGATTCCTGCGCAGAAAAAATACTGAAAGTTGGTCTGGGGGTCTCGTGTATATAAGTTTACATGTTTGTGATAGCACACACGATACAGGAGTAAAATAATTACTAATTTGTGGCAGTGATTTTAAAACATATAATAAAAAGAAATATTTCACGCAAAAAGTTCAAACAAAATAGCAGATTTTCAGAGGTCTTTTCTGGATTAGTTTTATACAAATGTTTTGATCTCAATAGGAACCTATCTGATATCCACAAGATATCTGTTTTTTGAAATCTAGGGAAATATCGAGAAAGATAGAAGAGGTCAATAGAAATATGTACTTTTAATTTAATAACGTCATAACGTCACGAAAACATCGTGAGGAAACCGGCATGTCCTAGAACCAAAAATTCGAAGACATGTGACATTCATCAACCCGCACTGAGCCCGCGTGGTGGATTACGGCCCATTCCCTCTCCTAGAGAGGAGGCCTGAGTCCCAGCAGTGGGAACGTTAAAAAGGCTGATGATGATGATGATGAATAACGTCATAATCACGTAAGAGTAGTTGTTTGGAAAATCTTTGGTTGGCCACTCTATTTTGGTTGGCGTTATGTATTGTTTTTGAATATTTATAGAAGCAACATTCAATTTCACGCTTCATGTAGATAATATAATAGCTTAGTTGAAACTGCCAAACGAGATCAATTTAGTCTTGAGTTTAGACTTGAGCAATAGTTTGATGTAATAGGTATTATAAATAGACGGCTTCAAAAATGTAATTGGTGAGGTTATGAAAGTCTTAGGACCGAGTGTTGAGGAGCAGCTTCGGCTACACCGCCCAGCTGTGGACTGTAGTAGCCTGAAATGGTTTAAGTTACACACAGTTGAAAACCAACGTCAGACAACTGTTTCATGTGGTCTGTGTCTGGCATTATGCTGAACTGGATCTCTTTAGTGCAGCCGTGAGACACACACGATGTTGTTGTTCTTACTTTTTGATTTAAACTCTGCACAAACGGAGACAATTTTTGTTCCAGTGGCCGACGCTGAACACTTTGATTGTCACGAGTATGTGTTTCCGTTTAGTGGACGCAACTTGACATAAAAAATGTTTACGTATGTTCAGGGACTGGCAGGTTCTTTATAAGTCAAATATTCATCGGTAGTTTGTATCTGACACAAAACATTAAAGTGTGTACGTTTGCGCCCTGCCTGCCTGCCTGTGTTTTTTCAATAAGTGTATCTGTGTGGATAAATGGGTCTTCTTTCTTCTTTCTTTCTTTACAGTGCTCGTAATACAAATATCGGCACGGATCTTGAGCACTGGCTTCAAGTTGCGCAGAAGTCAAATATTCGGTCTCTTTAGTAGTATGAAGTGAGACGCGGGGGCGGTGAGTGTCAGCGAATGGCTCGCTACGCCGTCGTGTCATAGACGTCACTCGTGAATTTGTTCCTTGCGCTTGCTGCATGTATCTAACAACGACGACGATTGGCTCGCCAATGTATGGAATGC
Organism: Mythimna albipuncta; assembly: GCA_929112965.1. NCBI lineage: Eukaryota > Metazoa > Arthropoda > Insecta > Lepidoptera > Noctuidae > Mythimna > Mythimna albipuncta. The sequence continues at coordinate 33,101,912 of OV815959.1, forward strand.
GCAAAGTAATCCTCACTCTGACGCCGAGCGCTCAAGATCTGTGCTGGTATTTGTACCTGTTGCATAGGTATACTACCTTTGCCTTTATCCTCCAATATCAAGCAAAAATGACACTCAATTTACAAAACTAAATTTGATATTCCCCGCAGTATAAAGCTCATATAGGCAGGCTATTAGCTCCGTGACATGATGGATGGCGTCCCGCGCGTGTGCTCATGTCGGAAGAGGAAATTGTGTTGCACTGCAGCCGAGACACTGGAGCATATTGTGCTCTACTTGTAATGAGATCTTCATTTGTGAGACCTCATTATTTTGCAGCTTATTTTGTTTAGATAACAACATGTTACTATAGATTACCGCTATGGTATTCTTTAGTCTGTACTTTTTAGGCTCTCATTATACTTACCATCAAAGTTTATATATACTATGTTACTAATGTCATCAACAACAACTGTTGTTCTATGATTTTTTTAAATGTATCATAATTTAGTTCATCAGATTTTCATACAATTTTTTAAAAAAAACAACGTTCGTATTGCGAAGTCTATGCGAAGCACGAGATAGTACTATAGCGGAGGGGAGCGGGGATCAGGTTGCGGGGGAGCTTCATATGCTTGCGTTGCGTCATAGTAGGTAGGTATAGCAAAATACAGAGTTAAAAAATATTAAAACAAACGAAATCTTGAAGGTTTATTTTTGGTAAATGAATTAAGTTTTATAAAAAGTCATAGAACAAAAGTTGTGGTTTATGATGTTAGTAATACAGTCCTAGAAAGTTGTTAGTGTTTTAAAAAGAACTCTGTATTAAAAATACGTATATAAAAGCCTTTTTTTAACTATATTAGGCCTACTGTCGGCCTACTGTGCACGGACGAGTAGCTTCATAATCATACGCTTAGTTGACGCTGTACGCCTGCTTACAGCTTTATTACATACAAAACTATGCAACTGTGTCGGCGAAGCAGTAACATCGTACAGCTGCATGTAGGTCTCATGACAATCGTTTAAGATGGCGAGAAATCGTCATCATTTCAGCCGAAAGACGTCCACTGTTGGACATAGGTCTCCCCTAACCTTCGCCATAACGACCAGTCCTGTGCGTCTCGCATCAGTCCAGCTTGTGTTAAGCAACTCCAATGCTGCGTCTTCCGGTTACGGCATCTTTGATGGAGGAGGCTCCTTCAGTATTCCTTAATGCTGTGGGTCGTGACCTCCCTCCCTCATCACTTTAACTTGAAAGGTATTTCGCCAGCTGTTTCTGTCTCTGCCGGTGTGAAGGTCATTACATCGTAGAGTCAAGACCGGTGCGGATCTGGTCGGACCAACGTATTGGGCTGCGCCTGCGAGGCCTTTTCCCATCCTCTTTATCGATCAGCCTTTCGAGGTTGCTACCGTCTTTCCTTGCAATGTGGCCGAAGTATTGATTTAATGATATTGATAGAATCTTGCGAAGACAATCAAACGATAGCCGTGAGGAGATTTTAAGTTCTTGCAAAATGGATACGTTGGTCCAAAATGCTGTCCAAGGGATACGGAACATCTTTCTCTAGCACCACATCTCAAAGGCGTCGAATCTTTGTTATTATTAAACAGAAAATTGCAATGTCTGTTTATGCATGAGCTGATAATGCATATTCTAGCAGATGCTATTTCACAGTGTGCCATAATTGCCACACTTGGAGTAGGTTCTGGCCGGTCACACACGGGCAAGCCACTGGCAAGTCGCCAAGGAAATAAATACCAAATAGCTTTGACTTTCCTCCAGCCTGAAGGTCAAGCTATCAATTGTACACGTGCGAGGATATAAAGAAAGTAACACTACATTTTATTACTAGCACGCTTTTTACAATACGCAGATAGACCCAGAAGGTTTGATGTTTACAAAGTAATTTTTATTCGTTTCTATTTGACTTTTAAAATTACTACTTCAACTTCAGAGCACCGTCTGCGAGTTTGTTGTAGGTTAAAGCTACGTTTATGACGTTTTTGGTCATCTCCAAACTCTTAGCCAATCAAGCCAAATGCGGTAAAAGTTTTGATCGCGTTAACGTACTTATTCAGCGCCAAGTCTACAGTAGGTACGGTCAAAATAAATATATTGTCCTCTGAAGTTGGCATTTCGAACTATTACGTCCACTCGAAAAAATACGCAATGCGCATTCGCCTTATGATTCTTCATTGATTCCATCGTCAGAACTGGATTTTGAAAAAAAATAAAGGAAGTACATCTTTTCAGTGAAAAGAAAAAAGATTTGCAAAGCACTCCGTAAACGACGTAGTTCTTAGGTAACAAACATAAAAAAATACAACCGAGTTGAAAACCTTCTCCTTTTTTTAAGTCGGTTAAAAGAAACGAAGGTTACATTACATTTTTTTTAAATGACTTAAGTCAGTTAAAAAAAATGTAATGTAATCTCCGTTTTTCAATATTTTAAGAGAACAGGCCCCCTAGCCAAGTTACAACTGTTTCGCTTGAGTCGAACGCTTCGAGTTGGCCACGTCGCAGAATCTTTTGTTCTGACCACGTGACTGAGCGTTCAGATGACGTCATTCCCGTACATTTGAAGCTTTCTACTAGCGTTAACTATTGCAGATTAGTAACTTGGCTAGGGGTACAGTTTCTTGAAAAGTTTTAGTCTTTGCTTCCAGAACGAGTACTTGTTCTCTGCAACTGTTATTTACGGAGTGGTACTTCTGTAACCTTAAACTCTGTGGTAACTTGCTTGTTATGATTTAAGCGACACGATTATTATTTCTCCGGTAAAATGTCTATGTCGTAAACTGACATGGGACGTTTTTTATGATGAACCAGAGTTATATGCTTGTTCTGGCAGTTACTTCTTTTTATCTTTATGCTTGAGATGTATCCTTTTTTTGTTTACGTAGGAAATCGACAAGTAACTTCTCCCACTCTGGGTAGGGCGAGAGACCGTGTCAGACTTTTAGTGACTAAAACCTGCTGTGTTACTTTAGTTGCTTTTTTGCTTAGATTATAGGAACTCGCTCCAATAATACGCAGTCCTGGCAAAGGCCCCAACAATTTTGCAGATATCTTTTTGAATCGGGTTTGGTTCATACGACTGAGGGCTTAGAAAAGTTGATAATATACAATCGTTAACGCTAGTAGAAAACTTCAAATGTATGGCAATGACGTCATCTTAACGTTGTAGTACAAATCGGAAAGTATTTACTTTCTAAACTCTTTCTTCTTCTCTCTCTCTTAGGTAGTTTAAAATCAAAAATAATAATCTACACTTTTACACTAATATAATAGTGAAGTAAAGTTTGTTTTTTGTTTGTAGGAGGTAATCTCTGAAAGTACTGCCCCCCAAGCCAAGTAACAACCTTATCGTGTCGAATTCCGTCCTCCAATCGGGAACACTTCGGTGTCAGCAATTGTAGAAAATGATAAGTGGGTAGCTATGTTGACGCGCCTGAGTCGGCCGCTCGTTCTACAATGTAACGTTTGTTTATCAAAGGATGTAGCGTTAAACGTTGTAGAAATTCATTCTATCATTTTTAAACGATGTGAACTTGGCTACGAATTTTCTATTCGTTGGTTCCGACCACGTGAATTAACGTTGAAATGATGTCATTCCCATACATTTGATTACTTTTCGACTAGCGTTAACGATTGCAGATTATCAACTTGGCTAATTGTGCTGGTCTAATAGCTAAAATTTTTTCGCCAATAGGAAGTTGTTTTATTCCTAAGTGACATAGGCTATATTTTGTGCACGCGGGCAAAAGCTAGTCATTTATTTAAGTGAGTTCGTATATTTGTCTTACTTTAGCACCCCATCTTCAAAACGCCCGGTGTTCTCTCTAGTTTTTGAAAATAAATAAAGAAAATCCACTTATTTTTCTCAGGAAAAAGGAAGTGTAACCCAAGGCTATTCACAGTTTTAATAAAGAGCGATGTAAACTCTATTCTCACTTACTTGAACACAATTTTATTTTTATTACAGTTTTATCAAATAACTGTAACTTAATTAATTTGTTTGCGCAACTGTTTTTAATAAATCGAAAGTGCTTGTTATATTTTACTAATAGACAGCGAAACAATATATAATATAAGTACTTATAAAATAACCATTTTGTGGAAATTGAGCAATTCTTGTAGTTAAGTGACAATGGGCAGGGCACATTGCTCGCAGAACAGGTGGCGGTTTGGGCCAAAAGCTTCTGGAATGGCGACGACGTACCGGACGACGTAGCGTTGGAAGGCCTCCTACAAGATGGACCGATAGCCTGGTAAGGGTTGCGGGAATCCGATGGATGCGAGACGCACAGTACCGTTGGCGACACTTGGGGGAGGCCTATGTCCAACAGTGGACGAAAGGTTCTGCCTTTCGGCCACAACGGTCATCTGTTCTGCGAGCAATATGCCCTGCCCATTGCCACTTAAGCTTACCATTGACTATTGCCATTGCTACTACTTATTATCGTAGTTAAGAAGAGGCTATTATTAAAGTACTTATTTTTACCAGTCTGGTTTAACGTATTTTACAGGCAAATGCTCTTCAAGTTTTCAAGCAAAAAGTTTACGATATATAAACTTAGTAGACTTTAATATTCATATCCAAACTCCGGCAGAAGGCCCTATAAAGTCAACATCCATACTAATACTATAAATTTGAAAATGACTATGTGTCTGTTTGTTATGGCTTTATGACTTTCACGGGTAGATCTTATCTTGGTATAAGGACGTTGGGACGTTTTTTTTTTAATATTTTAAGGTTTTTTATGTTGAAGCAAAACTCATATAGTGTTGGTTACAAAAATTTTACAGTTACTGTTAGTGATATTTATTTGGTGGTATTTTTTATTGTTTTTCTCTTTATTCATTTTTTTTAAATATTTTTTACAAAATAATATAAAAAAATATCCGCCGGTGTCGGAAGCAGGGTCCAAGCTACCGGTGGTTAGGGCTCTAAAAACAAGAAGAAGAAGAAGAAGAACCTCCTCACAATGCGAACCGTTTCGAGGAGTACTGCCTTCTGTATCAGGCCCTTGATCTAACCACGCAACGACAGCTTCGATAGATGGTCGTTGTATATTTATTATTAACATATTAAAAAAAATGCTTTATTATTGCTTTGTTTGTGTGTAAGTTATGATACAAATAACTTGTTTATGAATAAACTTGCCAGCGGCTTCACCAGCGTGAAAATAGGTTTTTCCATACAAATTTTAAACCTTGTTTCACGCCATTAGGGAGTGAATTTTGGGAAATCCTCCCTTAGTGGTCGCCTACATCGTAAAAGGAAACCTTGTGCTAAAAATCTTAGATATTATAAGTCACACAGTTTCCTCTATTAAATATTATAGAAGGTTATGAGTACATCACTATGATTTTATTCCGGGAGTAAATTCCCTTGGGATAATTTTCGATAAACACGCAGACGAAGTCGCTGACAAAAGCTAGTCTTTTTTAATATTTTACGCATACTAAAACCGTTGGTAGGTCGTTCCTTGTTACGCAGTCGAGTGTGGTATCGGAAACATGGAGTGTGGTGTACAATCGTTTGGTCAGATGAGGGGCGGATGGAAGGCTTTTGTGACCCGCTGCCGTGACGGACGATAAAAGGGATAAGTTCGGGGGACGGTATACTGGGTGGATGGGAACAGTGAAGTTTGGCTTTGCTTGTACGGATGTTTGTTGAATGTTGGTTTGTTGGTTAAGAAAAGAGATTTCTAGAGATTGTCAGTGTCTGTTCTGTGTTATTCGTGTCATTGTACTGCAGAGCGCAGGTCTCTCGCCATGACTTTGACTTGACAGACACTTTTTTATGGCGACTTTAAAAAAAATAATCTAAACTTTTTTTGTTATACACGGTTACTAGTTTTATTTTAGATCATCAGATTTTCATACAAAAATAAAAACATTTAAATTGAACGTAATACGAAGTCTATGCGAAGCAAACGATAGTACAATAGCGGAGGGGAGCACGGATCGAGCTGCCGGGCGCTTGATGCGCTTCGTATCATTCAGACGTAGGTAGGTATAGCAAAATACAGAGGTGAAATGTGTTAAATAGAACATTGGTAAATTAATAATGTTTTGTAAAAAGTCATAGAACAAAAGTGGTTGTATAAGATGTTAGTAACACAGTAGTTTTACAAATAACCCTGTATATTTACTGCATTAAAATGTCTAAAAATTACACCCAGATACACAATAACTGATCGTAGTCATAATACATCCCATTTGTCTTAGGTGGGAATAGAACCCACGAACTCCGGCCTCCGGCTTGGCGGTCACACAAACAAACATACAAAATTTTGCTTTTATGTTATAAGTGTAATATGTAAACTAGTGTGCAAAGCTCTTTAGTTTTCAGAGCCCCTTGTGATGTGTCATTTCACACCGAGCGCCCGCGTCTATAGGGACATTCTTTATTTTCTCTCTCAGCGATTATAATGGCAACGTGCCCGCGTCAAGAGCTGCGATGTTCTGCTGACGTCACGGTGGTTAGCTTTTATAAAGCGTACAAAGCGTTCTAAGTATTACAATATTGTACATTGTGTAAGGTAGGGTAGGGTATAGGCTAGAGGCGCTGCGTGGACTGATCCAGGCGTGGGTAAAGGCAGCAGCAAGGCTTTTTTCTTTCATAAATTAGAAGAATATATCGTGGGACTGCGGACAGAGTCCCAGGGCGCGATCTCATGGCGGTATGGAGACACTGACTGTCGTAACCCAGCGCTGGGTACGCCACAATCATAGCAGTTAGTTCCCTCTTTTAGAACTGGCTACAGAAGCGCCACAGTTTTCTGATTTTTCGCCTGACGCATGTTCTTACCACACATAGGTGTATCAGGAGATATTCTATGCTCAGAAGGTACCTGTTCCGGTGCGACAACAAGTAACGCCCTGTTATTACCATTGTGTGAATTGCCTTGAGGACGTGGTGGAGCATATGATGGAAGTCTGCCCCGCTTTGGTGGGGCATCGCCGTGTCCTCCTTGAGGATCTGGCCATAGTATAGAGTGAGAGCGAATGAGAATCAGTCACTAACATGTGTGAAGCAGTAATGTGAGCGAAAAATGTAGCTGAAACCTTGAGGGAAAGATGTAGCTGAAACCTTGACCGGGAAAGGAACACCTTCAAGCTCCAGCTACCGCCATAAGAGACGCCCGGACGTCAGTTACAGGGCGATTCCGATCTCAGTAGGTGCGGGTCATACAATAGAAATAAAAAACAAAGTGTCAGTTAATATATATAAAAAAATATATACTTACACAATATGAGAGTAAATTCATACTATAATCACCAATCCGTAGTTCAGGTACAATTGCCGAAACGGATTTTGAGCGCTCGGCGTCAGAGTGGGAATCGCTTTGCGCATTCCATACATTGGCGAGCCAAATATCTTCGTTGTTAGATACATGCAGCAACGCAGGGAACGAATCAGTCACGAGTGAAGTCTATGACGCGATGGCGCGGCGAGCCAATCACTGACACTCCCCGCCCCCGCGTCTCACTTGGCACCACTAAAGAGACCGAATATTTGACTTCTGCGCAACTTGGAGCCGGCGCTCAGGATCCGTGACGGCAATTGTTAAGATATTGCAAAATTTTTCTTTGATCATTCTTTATAATGGTAATTGCGGAGTCAGTCTTGTTTTTTTTTTATTATGGATAGGCTAACGTTTGATCAATATCTCACCTGATGGTAAGCGAAGCGAAGCTCAGAAGAACCTATCCTAGTACCTATTCACTCTTGACTTAAATACACCTAAGTTGTATTTAGCTATCAGAAAATATGTTTAGCTGTTGAAAACTGATTGATATTATAATCATGATAGAAAAACCATTATAAAATTCTAAGGATAATACATAACTTAAATTACAATTTCGGTTGGCAACATAATAATTTCAAAAACATGGATTGGTATAAAATGAAATATTACGTCGCGGCGAATCCCCTGCCTAATGGACAGACCTTTTTGTGGCCATTAAAACAGGTGTTTAGAAAACATTATTTTATGTGATTTTAAGAAAATGTGACATTACACGAGATTATGGTAAAACAATTCAATTTGAGTATTTTAAAAGAACTGACTGTACGAAAACCGCTACTTTTCAGATTATTGTTATCGAACCAGTTGGTATTGAAAAAATTTAAATTTTATAAAAGATCACACAGAAGGTCATTGAAGTATGATGCTAAAGAACCTATGATATATGATGATCAATAGCGCCCATCAATATAATTGCAATCAGACTTCAGGGACCTTACCGTGACGTGTTAAAATGTCAGTCGTTCGAGCAAGAAAGAGGGGTGGAACTATACCCTGTATAGCTTCATCTCATTAATAGTTACGAGCTTGTGGTAGCACTCTTGCGCAGTAACAATTACATCCAAATGCGAACATGATTCATAGCTCTAAATTCAGTGGCTAGGACCCTCTTTATTATTCGAGTGCACTGTAATACACTCTGCCAATTGAAGCTTTATGGTAGTTATATGACATGTTATCTTATGGTCTTCAAAGTCCCTCAAAGGAGGTCGTTAGACCAATAACGTGTCAATCTGAAAGCTAGACCACCAACAGCAACATTTATCAAACCGTCATTGGTATTTTAATATGTCAGCTCTTTGCTTGGAGTTCTTCGGCCAAAGTTCTTCGCTTACCATCAGGTATGATGACGGTCAAACGCGAGCTGATCAACGATAAAACAAGTTGGATAATAAGTGATGTGATTATTAATACGTTTACACGTAATTATTTCACTAAATGAAGCCGGCGTTTCATATATGACTCTGACTACCGTAAGAACAAACACCGAAACAAACTAGGGGTTAATGTGTCTTTTAAAGTCCATACTGTACCTTAACATGTGTAATGGTTAAATCATAAACGAGAATCATGCGTTTTAGTGTCTCAGTTGGTCTTTTGAGTGCAAGCATTTGCTGGTATTCGTGTTGCCCAACTTAGGCATTTTTTATGGTGGTAAAAAAACATCCAATGACATCCGCCGCTCTTGGGCAGAGCGGGAGATAGTGTCAGACTCTTACTGACTAAAAGACCCACCCCGTTCCTTCTAGCCTTCATACCGGGGCTCGAGCGCCCTTTCGGATAACCCTGGCCCCAGGCCCAACTTAGGCCTAGTACGGAGCTCACGAATCGACGAAGAATAATATTACTACTAAGTAGTAGTATTGTGAAGTAGTATTAGTATATATGTTATGGACCGGGTGATTAATGCGGGCATTATACATAATGTTCGAGCATTATGAATAATGTCTAGCTCTATTGGACCAAGTGATTAACTACTATCTTAACTTCAATATTTATCACATTGCGCGGTCATTATTATATTGCTACATGACAATTGGGGAATTTGATAATAAAGCTAAAGACGCGGTGCGAGGGCGGGGAGAAAAAGGTAAAATCTCGAATGGACGAAACAATTTGGGCGTAGCGTTCGCCGGCCGCTGCCGCGGCATCGCTCGCTTCGCTCGCTCGGCTCACGCGCGGTTGGTCACAGTTCTAACCTAACCTAACCTATTTTACCCAGTTCAAAGTGCAATCAAAATACTTTCATATTTTTACGAAAGATTCTGGGTATTATTCGTTATTTCGAACTGGCAGAGTTTTAAGGTAGATAATAGACTTCTTGATATAATTAATCCAAATAAGAGTCTGATTATTTTAATGGTTTAATATTTAGTTTATTTTAAGTTAAATGACAAATCCAATAAAAAAATGGTAATTGAATATGTTTGTATTACTCTGCCCAAAAGGTGACGGGCCGTATGTATAATGCCCGGTCAATTTGATTATTTGAATAATTATTATCAATTCGCCCTCTCATATTGGGCGTTTTTCATAATGACCAGTCATTATGTATAATGCCAAATTTATCATTTGGTCCGTAACATATATACTACTTATATGAATAATCAATCCATCAAAAATAATCAGAATGAATCAAAATGAATTATTATTAGAGAATCAATAAATATATGTGGGCACATAACAGTGGAGTAAATCTGAGCTCGCAACCACTGTGCGAGGGCAAAGAATGCGGTCGCTGTGGCTGACGTCGTCTGGATGACTTCATCATTATTCTATGGTGGTTATCTTGGTAACCAGTGTACCTCTATTATGTAACCTACCGACTTAATTACTCGCCGCTCGTATAGCCTCGTCCAAAACGTTTTATTCGTGTCACGTACCGACCCTCTCATATTTTTATTGTCCGCAACAGCTTAAGAAAATGCCCCTCACTGAAAAACAAGGGCTTTTAATGGTTTTCTCTGAAAACAATATGAATTATTGAATAACTCGTGTTTTTCTATTGTGACGGAATTTTTCGTCTGAATCGTTTTGTGGAAAATAATATGTGATTGTTATCCTGGTTTAGAACTAGTTTTTGCCAGCGACTTTGCTTGCATGAAAGTAAAAAAATATATAACCTATGTTACTCAGTGTTATAATAGCATTCTACTGGTGAAAGTATGTTTAAAATTGGTCTAGGAGTTTTTAAGTTTATTCGTAACAAACAAAAATGAAAATTTTCCTTCTTTATAATATGTATATAGTACTAGCTTCTGCCAGCATTTTTGCCCGCATGAAAGTAGAAAATAAATAGCCTGTGTCACTCAATGAAGATGTAGCTTTCTAACGGTGAGAGAGTTTTTGAAATCGGTCAAGTAGTTTATGAGTTAAATCATAACATACAAACAAAAAACAATTCTTTCTTCTTTATATTATTAGTTTAGATTAGCTGTTGCTAACGACTTCGTCCACGTCAAGTTCGTAAAACTACAGAAATAGTTAAATAATAAATGATAATTCTGGCCTGTGATTAATTTTATAAGGCTAGACTGGAACCTGACTTGAGATATAGAAAAAAAAAAAAAATTTAGTAAGAATAATTTTTTTTTAAATCCCTCTTGATCATTCAGACGAAAACGCGAGCAGACTTACAATCTAAATGCGAGTCCATTTCATTCCTTAGCCTACTTTCACAACAGATACTTGACATACTATATTTATGTTTGATGTATTTCAAACCTAAAACAAGTAATTCATGTTATTATTAGCCTATTTCTTGAGATCAAATGTGAGATAAATGCTATAAAAACACAGTCTAGAAAAAAAATATGTTCAAGGTCACAAAACATCACATTAATTATAGAAACTTGTATATCACTAATTTTAATAAATAATAACATAAAGCAACTAAATTACGCTTATTTGCGCATAAAATGAAATGCTCGGAGTTTCTTTGCGTGATCACATCAGAAATAAAGATATCCGCAGAAAAACCAAGGTTACCTTCATAGCACAAAGAATCGCCAGTGGGCAAGTCACATTGTTCGCAGAACTGATGGTTGATGGGTACGAAAGGTTCTGGAGTGGCGACCTCGTAACGGAAGACGCAGCGTTGGAACGACTCTCACGAGGTGGACCGATCACGTGGTCGCGGGAATCCTCTAGATGCGAGACGCACAGAATCGTTCATTGTGGCGACATTTGGGGGAGTACTATCCGTCTTTCGGCTGAAATGATGATGATGATGAGTAAGATTATAAGACGGGTGGGAGGCGTATGTCTAATAAGTCATTATAATGACTGGTCCTGTGCGTCGCGCGTCTATCGGATTCCCGTGATCCTTATCAGGACATCGGTCCACCTTGTGGGAGGCGTTCCAACGCTGCGTCTTACAGTACGAGGTCACCACTCTAGAACCTTTCGTCCCCATCGACCATCTGTTCGAGCAATGTCTGTGTACAAGTTTGGCGATTCTTTGGACTATGTCATTGTCGGTATCTTCATTTCTGCCCCCCTAGCCAAGTTACAACCGTTTCGAGTTTACCTTGCCGCCAATTCTTTTGTTCTGACCACGTGACTGAGCGTTGATATGACGTCAATCCCATACATTTGAAGCTTTCTGCCAGCGTTAACTATTGCAGATTAGCAATTTGGCTAGGGGTACAGATGTGATCACGGAAGGAATAATTTTTTACCATTCTATTTTGATTTTAAACTCACACTTCTCTCAAGTCCAGTGATGCAAGTATATTCAAAGAATGTTTTATTAGACGCGTGGTGTTGGTCGCTTCCAGCGCTGACGCCTCGTGGCAACATGTTTTTATTCAAAAGTGCAATAAGCTGAACATTCAAACGGACAGCGCTGCAGTTCGCTGAAGGCACTAGACTGCTATTAAATATATTTGTGGTTAGACTTGTGTAAATAGAATGAATCTGGCTAATATTATAAAGGTGAAGGTTTATGTCTGTATGTTCGCTGCTCCTACTCCTTCTCCTTCACACTCAAACGGTTGAACGGATTTGGATAAAGAGACATGGGTAGACCAAGTTTAGGAAAAGCATGTAGGACTTTTTATCCTGGCAGTATGTAAAGGGTCAATTTTCTGCTTACTTATTTATTCAAGGGCATTCGGTTCTTAATAGACGAAACATCATCAGGGACGTATTTATAGGGACGTTTCCGAAAACAGTAACGAAAGCTACTCATTCCATGGCACATGCTATTGAAACATCTTATCATACTCGTAATAATTGAGGTTTCCTAATGCAAAGGTAATGGCAGAAATTAATGGTTCACAAAACAAGAGAAGATCTAGGATTGTGGAAGTTTCATGGAACAAATGTAAGAACTTTCTAGACTGTGTTTTAAAATAAAAATGTGAAAATAAAATAATGTAGAGCTTTCCTTTTCCTTCATCCATCATTCTGTCTTCCGCAAGTTTACGCCTATGGTAGCTGCTAATCGGGGTTGGGATCCCGGCGTCTTTCCAGGCACTCCTCGAAGACGGGACTTTCCGCCATAATAATATATCCTGCTAGATGGGCATTACTTTTATTCAGATCGGTGGCGGCCATTGCAGGTCGTATTTCAGCAGGTAAACGGTGGGTAACGAAGCGGGACATATAAAACCTGCAGCTGATATTATGAAAGTAGAAATCCCAAAGGAATCCTACCATTTTCAAGCCATAAATATCAGAACCGATATATTTAAAATAAAACCCGGAACGACGAACTTTACCAGTTCAGGACTAAGCTTTAAAATATTATAGCGTGCTTAATCCTGGCGTGCATCTGCGATATCCAACTAAGCCCATTAAACTGGAAACAAACTTATACGTGCAGATCACATACGCTTATTCCTTTTCTATAAGGTTCCTTTTAGCAAGAAACATAGTTTTGTACACAAAATTACTTTTGCGTTTGTTTTGTTTTTATGTCCATGTGTTAAGAGTGGTTTTTGCAGTTGTGTGCGGTTAGAGAGTATACCTAAACTTGTTGCATACGACTTTGGAGCGCACCAGTTTTATATTTATTAGGGCATGCATGGCGGGTTGTATGCGGTTTTGTTTTAGGTTATTTAGGTCTTCTGTGTAAGGAAATTCTTAGAACCGAAAAGCTGGACTTCCTTGTATTGATCTCTGAATAATGTAAAGTTCTACAGTTTTATATTGTCTTTATAAGACACTAGAGTTTTTAAATTTCAATTGTAGTATGAGGAAAGTGTATGGTGATTTCTTTATTATTAACATGTTTGCGTTTGATCGCTATCTCATCTGTACCCCTAGCCAAGTTACGGGGCAGACGTCATCTTAACGCTCACGCGAGCTCAGTCACGCTCGGTCAGAACAAAAGAATCGGGGGCGTGGCTAATTCGAGGCGTTCGACGCAAGAGAAACAGTTGTAATTTGGCTATGATGTGGGGGCTGATGATAAGCGATAATGTAGTCGACGATGGATTGCGTTTGTCCAAAATTTAACAGCGTTACTAGTAAAGCGTTTTTGGAACTCATTCATTATGCTATACGCATAATGAAGAGTTAATGGGAATGAGAGCTAAGGAGTAGAATTCCCTGCCAGAGTCAGTGTTTCCTGATAGCTATAACCTATGGGTCTTTTAGTCAAGAGTGAAAAGGTTACTTCTAGGCAAGCGTGCTCCATCGTCGGTCATATTATCGCTTTTCATCAGGTGAGATAGTGGTCAAACGCGAAACTATGCATAATAAAAAAACCCCTTTTTTAGCGTCAACATCATCATTTTACTCAATAGACGTCCACTACTGGACATAGGCCTCCCGCAAGTGTCGCCACAACGACCAATCCAGTGCGTCTTGCATCCGTCGGAGTCCCATGACTCTAGGTCTTCAGCCTTTGCCTTTTGCCGTCCGGTAACTGTCCGGACCAAGTCGTCGACGGCGCGCACTGTTCTCGCGCGCCTCAAGAAGTTGTCAGCAACAGCAGGGACCCAGCCGGGTCGAAGCCTACTGGGGCCAGGGTAATCCGAAAGGGCGCTCGAGCCCCGGTATGAAGGTTAGAAGGAACGGGGTGGGTCTTTTAGTCAGTAAGAGCCTGACACTATCTCCCGCTCCGCCCAAGAGCGGGGGTTGTCATTGGATGATTTTTTCCCACCATAAAAAAAAGCCTTGGCCTTTCAAATGATAAATGAATGATATTCATTTTGCAAATAGGTTTTTAAAAACACTTTTATACGTCAAAACACTTTTTTAACGCTAAGTCTCTCGGTGCGCGGTCGCCATGCCAGAATATCTACCGTGTCGACTGGTGTCTGATTGTAATCTCGATATTTTGATGTTTCAAGGATCTTTTAAAAATCTGTACTTGGAGTAAAATATAAATTGAAAGGACACATTTATCAAATGGATATTAAAATGTCTGAAACATTAGTGTCTTCTTGAAACCAGTCTAGTAGTTTTTAATATTAAAGTGATATTAAAAGGCTATTCTTATCAAGATTTTCTTTTCAACCAACTTCAAAAAGAAGGTCTGTGTTTTTTATGATTGTTTCTTGGATTGTACATTTCTAAGTTGTTATAGAGATCAAATGTTAAATCTACACAAATATTATAAAGAAATAAAGTTTTTTTTTTGTTTGTAGGAGGTAATCTCTGAAAGTACTGGTCCGATTGCTAATTTTTTTTCACCGATGAAAAGCTGCTTTAGTCCTGAGTAACATACGCTATATTTTATAAACGCGGGCAAAGCTGCGTGCAAAAGTTAGTGAAATAATAAAAAGAGCCCGTTTTCAACAATCGTTTTGCCAAACAGGGTTCCAAATTGTTCCAAGCCAAACAAGTTGGTGTAAGGTCAACTTTACTCGATTTATGACCAAAGTACAGTTAACTCAGTAAAAAGCACACGAAAATGAATAAAAGTTTAATGGTCACTGAATTTTCCCCGTTTTTCGCTTTTTCAGTCCAGTATCTAGGGCGTTAAAATCATAAAAACTTCGATAAATAGGCTTTCTAACACTTAAATAATATTTTTTTTTCAATTCGAACTGGCCTGAGATATTAGTTGAACTAAAAAATCTTTTTATAAAACAAAATATAACCGACTTCAATGTTAAAAAACACTGAAAAGTACAAAATAACTTTAACTTCGGAAGTCGGTGTTAAGTAAATAACGACGAGACAGAACTATTACAGAAACACTGAGTGTTTTTTTAACATTGAAGTCGGTTTTAATTTTTTTTATAAAAAGTTTTTGATAATGTAAAGAATCTATGTACAAAATTTCAAAAATGTGTTATGAAAAATCATAAAGTTATGGTACTGGGTTGGTGACATAAAATAATACACGTTCCTAGGCCACCCAGGCGACTGGAAAAACTGTTTTTTTTTTTTGTAAACTTTAGGATTTTTTTTTCTCGACAATGGCCAAGTAGTAATGCGCTCTAGAGTTTGAGTATATGAATACACTCACTGAGTGCAACTACACGTGAAACCTCCATTCGATTTGAGGACCCCACATCCATGCCGTCGCCTTGTTAGTGATGGGGTGTTCAACTTGTGACCTTATTTAAATATTTTTGAGAAAAAATATAAAATGGCGTAAAAATTATTGGAATCGTTTCAGTTACTGATTCTAAACAAACTATATTTAGGTTTCGCATATATTACTAAAAATAATGTATATGTATACTACGTCTACACATAGTAAACATGTACTATTTAGTAATAAACGGAATTGAGTCCAAGATTCTCTCTGTAAGTAAAAGTAAAGTAATATTTCAAATCTGCGGCTTGCGGACCAGTGGTTCCATCACATCTTAAGATTGAAAGTTGTTCAATGTTGAGATCTAGCAATATACTGTAGAACTTCTAGAAAATGCACTGTCGATATGACGAGAAATTCAATTGAAATGAACCCGTACAACGTTGCGTTTCTACGATCGTTCAAATTCGTCTTTTAGTATTTTTCTTTAAAATATTTATTGAGGTACTAGCTTTTGCCAGCAGCTTTGTCCACGTGAGGTTTCTTTATACAAATTTTATCACCTGGGGTAAATTTTGGAAAATCCTCTTAGAGGTCGTCTGCATCACAAGAGGAAAACTTGTGCGCAATATCAAGCTCCTAGTCCCAGTGGTTTAGGCTATGCGATGACGTGTCAGTCAGTCAGTTTCTCCTATCATACATATATAGGGTGACTGGCTTTAAACATAATGTACTGAACAGCTGTTTTTTTTTCGCGATTTCAGATTTGTTCCCATAGTAAAAGTTGTTGGTTTTCATGAGCACAATCAGGTGTTTAAGTATCGTACACTAATTTCTAATCACCCTATATAGATATATTTCTAGTAAAATGGTGGGGGCGAGACTAAATGATAGCAGTCATATGGGGCCATCTTCACTTATCGAGGTCGCTCCGTGGGTGGACACCTCTGTCGCTCCGTAAACTTGGTTACTCATTAGTGGTACCTGTCCTTTTAAGATTTTATAAATCTTTGGTAGTTATCACAGGCAGTCATAAGCTAGTAAACATATAACCAGTTTTGTCTAGGAGTATTGAGTCATCAAAATATGGTCAGTTAGGCAGTCGCTTCATACATAATACTTGAGCCGATCCCAACTTACTGGGAAAGAGTTTTATTTTTTCCTTTTTCATTCTGCGTCATGGCACTTTGCTTAATTAACAATAAGCCTTGTTTCTGGCTGATATTATTCACCTGGAGCGATTTTAGTCACAACTTGTGGAAGGTTTTCACTTCATATGGCAGAATCTATCCAGGAGCGTGGGAACACTATGTCTTTTTAACAGACTTCGAAAAGAAGGAGGGTCTATGTTCGGCTAAATGTATGTTTTTTTTAAACATTTGTGTTGAAACTGAATTTTAAATATATCTAGTTATTCATATGTCCATATAGTCTCTCTTGATATTTAACGCTGTAGTTGGTGATCTCTTCCTAAACGGTGTCAATTTTCAAATCCTTGTGAATATTAGTTTGTTGTTAACATAGTGAGAATCAAATCAAATCAAATCAAAGCATTTATTTCAAATAGACCATTTACAGGCACTTTTGAATAGTCAAATGTCGGTCAGTCCAAGAAAAGTGAAGCTAAATTGCATGTTCCAAAGAGTAGGTCTCTATGGAGATAGATATGCGAAGATTGCTCTAAGTGTCTTGTTTTGGAATTTTTCAATCTACCAAAAAGTTGAGCAGAAAGATGAATTTCTCATACAATCAGAGTAAATTTTTGTAAAAAAATTAACGGTTTTACTTACGCTTTTTTTTGTGGTGGGTAATTATTAGATTACTTATTTCACTTTAGGCTGGAGAGGGAAGCGCATTAGACTTTGACCGGTTAAAACCACGCCTGTGTCATCCAGTTGCCTTTTTTGTTCTAAGGCCACGGGTTTCTTTTTCAGAAATGTCCGCCCTGCGGGTCCCTACGGTTTTACTGATATCTTCTTGAGGCGCGTGTGGAACACTACTAACTTAGATTTCTAGTTTCAATAAATTGAGTAAGTTGTCCTTCCCTAATTTCTAAAAGTTCCACGACCATATTCTTCAAAACCAGCACAGTAATTGCGACTATTTATTAGTAGAATACAAATTCAAGAGAAAAATCCTCGTTTCTCGTAAAAACTCGAAACTAGTGAGTCGCAGTGGGAAATCTCGCAGTATTTCCGATAAGGGCGGCAATCCTAGCCGCCGGGTGTAAATAATGAAGCATGGCCGCCGCGGGGCACTATTAATATTGACTGGTGGCTCCCGAGAGGATTGCGCTGCGTATCGTCTTTCTGTGTGCTGTGTAATGAGGGAAAAATCTGTGGATTATACTCGGTTCTTATAACTTACGGAGTGTTGTGATTAGTTACGGGTCTTCGTTGTTTTAGTTGTGCTACAATTATTCTCATAAATTATTAGGGAGAGCCGTGGTGGCCGGGTGGTAATAGCACCACCTTACGAGTAGTAGATCACGAGTTTGTATTTTAACCCAGCCAGCCGCATTACTTTGTATAATTTATTTCATCACCACTGCTCTCAAAACGGTGAAGGAAAACATCGTGAGGAAACCGGCATATGTCCTAGAACCAATAAATCGAAGACATGTGATATTGACCAACCCGCATTGGGCCCGCTTGGTGAATTACGACCCATTCCCTCTCCAAGAAAGGAGGCCTGAGTCCCAGCAGTGGGAACATTAAAAAGGCTGATGATGTCTATTGTCTGAGATGGCGACTAACGTGTTAAGTAACTAACAACCTCATCAGCCCCACCACGAAGCTACTAAGTCATAAGCTCTAAAATAATATAAAGTCATCATTGAACACTTGGTTTGCAATAAACGTTTTGACTTTGACAAACTGGACTATAAAAGGGATGGAGCTATATAAAGTGTATAGCTCCATCTCTTTCTCGCTCGTACGCCTAACATTTTAACACGTCATGGTAAAGCCGCAGTACGGCATGAGAAACGTGTGGCCCATAAACGGGCGTCTCGTTACACTCAATTTACGGCGCAGTGCAACCGAAGCGTCGCGCGTCGGCAGATATGATTCAGTGAGGGCAGCTAGCGCTAGGATGCTGAGTCTATCTCAGCATTCTAGTTGCGAGAGCATCATCTTGTTCTCGGATACATGATACAATATATTGATGTACACCTAAGAGAGAATAGCTGGTAACTGTTTCGGCAGGCGTAATTATTTTATTACAGCGAACTAAGAGGGTTGTACAATTCCGTAGGTTGAATATAATTCTGTAAATAAATTCGTATTACGTATAAATAATAATAGAGTAAGCAGCTATTTAGATCGCCAACTGCTGCGACCCTTACATATTCCTTTTGCTTAGTTTACATTCACAAGGTAATTTGCGTTTTGATTTATTTTATGTGATAGAAAAATAAATGCATTGGTTACTTTCGGTATGAATCGGAAGCACAGAATTATTGTTTACTGTTGTGTTTTACGAACCTGACGTGGACGAAGTCGCAGGCTACAGCTAGTAGTAATATAATTCTGTATATAATACGTATTACGGCCTCCAATCATATTTTTCGAACAACATACTCAACTGACTTGAAAAATACAGAAATCTTAAGAAAATTTGAATTTCGCAAGATACCTTAAGGGTCTTCGCGGGTTTGCGGATAGTGAGCAATAGGTAGGTCGTTGTCTGACCGTCTAGTAATGGCCCGAGCCCAAGTCGACGGCGCGTAGTGTCCCACGCGCGAACCGAACTATTTCAGCATCGCGCAATTAAAGTTCTCCGTGTAATTTGAACATATAGAACAGGCCGAAATCATCTATCGGGCAGTTGCCTACCAGATATAACACCTGTCTGGTCAGAGGTTCCTCCCTTTCCCACAGAGGTTTGCGGGACCTTACACTTAATCTCTCTTAATTATAATAATTAATTAGTGTCTACATGTTGTTACTACATTGTGTGTATCTACGAGTGTGTTTGCCAAATAAAATAGTTTTCTTTCTTTTCTTTCTTTCTTTCTTTCTTTACACTCTGTTCTGTTAACCTCCAAATCCCTCCTTATTAGATTTATATCTCAGTAATCTCAAAACTGTGTCCGTAATATCGCAAAACATGGTGGTGGTACACTTCAGTCAACCGCTTCAGGGCAAATTATGGCGTGGAGCCGTGCATGGATGCTACACATAGCTATATCCCCCTAGCACTTGACACAAAGTGTCTTCGCACACGGGCCACAAAAAAAGCCGCTTCTACGTGTAGCTTCTGGCGGCCTTTTTTTGAGACAAAACAAAACAAAAAAAAAACTAGAAGCCGTTTCTAGCTTCTCCGGCTACATACAGTCGCGCGCTTCAGCTTTTTTTGAGGCCGCTTCTATCTTTTTAGTGGCCGCTTCTATCTTTTTTTTGTGGCGGCTTTTTTTTGTGGCCCGTGTGCAGGGACGCAAAGTCTTTCTAGAGGCGTCTGCTCGTCTAATTAGTCGCACTTGGCTCCTCATCAGCGGCTTCATACCGCCTATTACATACCCCTCATGCAGCGTGCGCCTTGTACGAACAAATTGATGCTTCAGTTCTGCGTATTGTGTTATGAGGGGAGGCAATGTGCTTAATGAACCTGCCTAGTGATCTTCAAGAGCATTGCTAGTCCTGTGTAAACATAACATTTATATAACAAAGGCTTTTTCATGTTGGGAAGTCATACAATGACTTCTCCCGTTCTTGGGCGGAGCGAGTAGGTGTGTCAGACTTTTACAGACTAAAACGCACCCCCGATCCTTCTTTGCCTTTGTTCCAGAGCCTCGGGGTTCACTTTCACTTTGGCCCTAGTAGGAGTCGACCCTGCTGGGCCCCTACGATATGCTGACATCTTTTTGAGGCGCGTGACAACACTAAGCGCTGTCGATGATTTGGGCTCGGTCCGTAAGTTTACCGGACGATCGGACGATGTGCTACTCATTGCTCGCCGTTCGCAAGCCTACGCTTACGGTGGCTGGAAATCAGGATCGGGATCTCCGGCTGGGATAAAGGCTTAAGTTTGTATACACACATGTGAGTGTGTATGTTTATTACTTCTTCACACTAAAACAGCTGGTTAGTCCTACCTAAAAAGTTTAGCTAAGGACAAAATCACATTCGTGGACAGTGATGCAAAAAAGTGTTAGTGTTATATTTTATTTCTTGAGGTGGGATATGATTATTCCCGTTCTGGGGTGAAGCAAGAGGGCGTGTCAGACCTTTACTGATTAAAACTTGCCTGTGTCCTTCAGTTGCCCTTTGCACACTAGAGCTACGGTAACAGTTTCAAACTTTCTTTCCGTTTGATAATTTATGCGACCCTCCAGGGCCCGTACGTTAAATAGTGTCTGGACACCGCTTGTACAGTCCTATAAGCTCAAAGTGAAATCATATAAGGTGGACCGATTCATGGCGGTAAGTCCCCTCTTTGAGGCGTGGCTGGAAAGACCTCACGGCGTTCTTACCTTCCGCATGATGCAGGTACTCACCGGACATGGTTCGTTCGGGAGTTTCCTGCACTCGATTCATGCGGAAGTGACGCCCGGGTGTCTCCACTGTGCGGAACGCCCGGAGGACACGGTGGAGCACACAGTCGAGGTGTGCCCTGCTTGGGCGGAGCATGGCCGTGCCCTCGTGGGAGCGATCGGCGGCGGAGACCTCTCGCGCCGGGCCTTGGTTGAGGCCATGGTCCGGAGCGAGGAGGAGTGGCAGGCGGTCGCCGACTTCTGCGAAGCAGTAATGCTCAAAAAGGAGGAGGCCGAACCCATCAGGCAACGGCGTTATCGCCGCCGCCGTCGCCGGGATTCTGATCCCGATTTCCGGCAAACGTAGACGCGGGCTTGCGGACAGTGAGCAATGCAGCACCCAGCCGGGTCGAAGCCTACTGGGGCCAGGGTTATCCGAAAGGGCGCTCGAGCCCCGGTAAGAAGGCTAGAAGGAACGGGGTGGGTCTTTTAGTCAGTAAGAGTCTGACACTATCTCCCGCTCCGCCCAAGGGCGGGGGATGTCAATGCATGATTTTTCCCAACATAAAAAAAAAGGTGGACCGATGACCTGATAAGGATTGCAGGAATCCGATGGATGCGAGACGCACAAGATCGTTCATTGGGGCGATGCTTGGAGAGATCTATCGTCACCCTCCCTGCTAACGACCTAACTAGCAATTGACGCTTTTCCAGGGCAACCGTTTTTCGGTCGGGCGTTACAATCATGTTCCTGTAGTCGTGTTAGCTGTAGCTTTATTAATGAATTAATAAGTTTTCTATATTGCTCTTGGGTTAAGTTAGTAGTGGCTTTAAAGCTCTAAGGTACTAAGGTAGTGAGAACATTTTTTCCCTCCTTTTGCACATACGCAAAACAAAATACGTGATTATCTTCTAAACGGTAAACGACATAGATATGACGATTAGAGAGAACTTATTCGAAATAATGTTATGAACACGTAGGTAATATATTAGTGCAGATACGCCAGTTTGTGAGATAGGACAGTTAGCGGAGAGGGCACGCTATGTCCAACCTTGGAAGTCTGACGATGATGATAGGTACCTATTATCATCTAAGGTATATTCTTAAGAACATCACCGTATTGCGTTCTTCTATTATTTGAAAACAAAACTTCAATAAACCAATCAGGATAAACTTGAAACTACTTATCCTCAGATGAATTCTGAAGGTATCAAATTGCTCTGTAAGCTCACTTGACTTTGACGGGTACATTACACGTGGTATGGCTTACCTTGTTTATCAGAAACAGAGTGGAACTACTTACTCAATGTTTGATGGCACGAATGGTGCCATTGAGTGGTTGACTGCTGCGCCGTGTGCCTTTTTTTTAATGCTGGAAATCATCCAATGACTACTCGCGCTCTGGGCGGAGCGCGAGGGCGTGTTAGACTTTTGCATACTAAAAACACACCTGTATCTTTCAGTTGCCCTTAGCTTTCTAAGGCTACGGGTTTACTTTTCAGAAATTCCCCGCGGTCCCAGCTAACGAGCATCGGCACTGCCTTAGGTACGGTTTGCTGACATCTCTTTGAGGAGCGCGTGGATCACTACGCGCTGTTGACGACTGAGCTCAGTCCGGTACCCCGCCCCTCGAGGCTGTCCCCGCCCCTCGAGGCTGTTGCGAGGGGACGGGGTTGCGTGGCAGCACGGGTCGGGGACATTGCAGTGGTAGGCGTCTACCTGTCCCCGACCAGAACTCCCGACGAACTCCATGTCTCCCTTATGGAGCTAAGTGCCGTCGTCGCTGGGTTTGGTACCCTCCCCGTGGTCGTTTGCGGGGACTTCAACGCCTGGAATACGGCTTGGGGTTCCCGGCGCACGAATACACGGGGTCGGATGGTGGAGGACTGGGCCTTGGAGCTGGGCCTGGTCGTCCTGAACCGGGGTTCTGTCCCCACGTTGGTGCGGAGGCGGGGTGAATCAGTGGTGGACCTTTCGTTCGCCAGCCCCGCTCTGTCGCCGCGTGTCGTTGACTGGCGCGTTATGGAGGAGGTGGAGACGTACTCCGACCACCGGTACATCCGGTTGGACGTCTCCGCCGAAACCTCGGCCGCGCCGGTCCGACAGAGCCCTTGCGGTCCGCGGTGGGCGCTTAAGCAGATGGACCGGGAGCTCCTCCTGGAAGCCGCGACGGTACAGGCCTGGGTGCAAGCACCGGACAGGCCTGTCGATATCGACGTCGAGGCGGAGTGGTTCCGGGAGGCCATGTCGCAAATTTGCGATGCGGCAATGCCCCGAGTCCGTCCAGGACGTGCTAAGCGCCAGGTGTACTGGTGGTCGCCGGAAATCGCTGCACTGCGCAACACGTGCAATCACGCGCGACGCCGGTACGCCAGATACTGCAGGCGCCGCATCCGCCCGCCGGATGCGGAGGCCAGAGAGGCGGAGCTGTACGAAGGTTACAGAGAGGCAAAACACACCCTCCGAGCGGAGATTAAGCGGGCCAAACTCGAGGCCCGCGACGTGTGGCTGGGGTCTCTGAACGCGGACCCGTGGGGGCGCCCGTACAAATTGGTACGGGAGAAACTGCGCCCCTGGGCTCCCCCGCTGACTCAGAGTCTCCGGCCCCAACTCGTGGAGGGTGTGGTAAGCGCTCTGTTCCCTGCGCGAGGGGAACACTCCCCCCCGCCCATGGCTCCGCCTCCGCCAGCGGTGTCTGACGCGGACCGCAATAGCGACGACGACGATAATGCTCCAGAGGTGACCGAGGTAGAGATGAGAGTGGCGGTGCAAAGGCTGAGTGCCAAGAACGCCGCCCCAGGACCCGATGGCTTGCCTGGGAAAGCCTGGGTCCTGGCCATGGAGGCTCTCGGGCCTCGACTGAGAGGGCTCTTCAGCGCATGCTTGGAGAGGGGCCAGTTCCCACTTCGCTGGAAGACGGGGAAACTGGTCCTCATCGCGAAGCCAGGGCGCCCTGCGGACTCTCCGTCCGCGTACCGGCCCATTGTGCTGCTCGACGAGGTGGGCAAGCTCTTTGAAAGAGTGATTGCGAGCCGCCTCGTCGCGCGCCTTTCACGGGTGGGGCCGGACCTTTCGGACGGACAGTTCGGCTTTCGCAGGATGCGCTCGACGGTGGACGCCATCATGCGCGTGCGAGCCCTCACGACGGGGGATGCGGTGTCCCAGGGTAGGTGTGTCGTGGCAGTGTCCTTGGACATTGCCAACGCTTTCAATTCCCTGCCCTGGAGTACGATCCGGAGGGCACTCCGGTACCACCGGGTGCCCGAATACCTCTGTCGAGTAGTCGAGGCCTACCTGTCGGACAGGTACATTGTCTACCCCGGTCACCAGGGAGACTGGAAACGTCGGGAGATGTCGTGCGGTGTTCCGCAGGGGTCGGTACTAGGGCCACCCTTGAGGAACATCGGGTACGATTACGTGCTGCGAGGCGACCTCCCTGACGGGGTCAGCGTGGTTTGCTACGCAGACGACACGCTGGTTCTAGCGCAGGGAGAGTCGTACCAGGCGGCGGTCGCTCTAGCGACACGCGGGGTTGCGATAGTCGTTGATAGGATCCAGGAGTTGGGACTCGAGGTGGCGCTGCACAAGTCCGAGGCGATGTGCTTTCACGGTCGCCGCTCTCGGAACGCGCCGCCAATGAGTTCCCAACTAACGGTAGGAGGAGTTCACATCGGTGTCGGGTCGACGATGAAGTACCTGGGACTCGTCCTCGACAGCCGGTGGAATTTCGTGGAGCATTTCCGACGTCTGGCTCCCAAACTGAACCGGACTGGGGCTGCGCTCAAGCGGCTCCTGCCCAACCTTGGGGGTCCAGATGCCTCCTGCCGGAGGCTCTACGCGGGGATCGTTCGGTCCATGGCCCTCTACGGGGCGCCGGTGTGGGCGCCGTTGCTGAAAAAGCAACCGGCAGCCATACTAAACGCCTGCCAGAGGGTCATGGCAATTCGGATGGTGCGGGGATACCGCACGATTTCCCGCGAAGCGGCGAGCCTTCTGGCTGGCCTACCACCATGGGATCTGGAGGCAACAGTCCTTGCACACATGCACGACATGCGCGTGGAGATGCAACGCCGGGGTGAAAGTCCTCTGCCGCGACAGGTCGCGGCATGGCGGACAGAGCTCCGGCGGGATCTCATGGTGGAATGGCGTCAGCGACTATCGCAACCCAGTGCTGGGCACGCCACAATTATGGCGATAAGTCCCCTCTTTGAGGCGTGGCTGGAAAGACCTCACGGCGTCCTTACCTTCCGCATGACACAGGTCCTCACCGGAAATGGCAAGTTCAGGAGGTTCCTGTTCCGAATTAAAGCGGAAGTGACGCCCGGGTGTCGCCACTGTGCGGAACACCCGGAGGACACGGTGGAGCACACAATCGCGGTGTGCCCTGCTAGGGTGGAGCATCGCCGTGCCCTCGTGGGGGTGATCGGCGGCGGAGACCTCTCGCGCCGGGCCTTGGTCGAGGCCATGGTCCGGAGCGAGGAGGAGTGGCAGGCGGTCGCCGACTTCTGCGAAGCAGTAATGCTCGCTAAGGAGGAGGCCGACCGCATCAGGCAACGGCGCTCTCGCCGCCGCCGCCGGGATTCCGATCCCGATTTCCAGCCACCGTAGGCGCGGGCTTGCGGACAGTGAGCAATGGGTAGCTCGCTGTCCGGCCGTCCGGTAACTGTCCGGACCAAGCCCAAGTCGTCGACGGCGCGCGCTGTTCCCGCGCGCCTCAAGGAGTTGTCAGCAACAGCAGGGACCCAGCCGGGTCGAAGCCTACTGGGGCCAGGGTTATCCGAAAGGGCGCTCGAGCCCCGGTATGAAGGCTTGAAGGAACGGGATGGGTTTTTTAGTCAGTAAGAGTCTGACACTATCTCCCGCTCCGCCCAAGAGCGGGGGTTGTCATAAGATGATTTTTCCCATCGAAAAAAAAAAAAAAAAAAGCTCAGTCCGGTAATTTACTGAAGGGCCGGACGGCGAGCTAGCCATTGCTCAACGAACGCAAACCCGTGTCAACCGTGGCTGGAAGTCGAAGTCAGAATTTCAGTGGCTGACGCGTGAGGACGTTTGTTCCCTCACGCAAGCGAACTCCTCCTTCGCTAGCATTATTGCTTCGCAGAAGAGGGCGACCGCCTGCGATTTCTCCTCGCTTCGGACTATGGTTTGAACCAGGGCCTGGCGCGAAAGGTCGCTGCCGCCGATTGCCTCCACGAGGTTTTATATTTTTGCCCCGATCAAAGTTTTTTTTGTGATTCTATAAGTCAGTGCTTCAGCGCGATCCCACCTGATGGTAAGCGGTGATGCAATCGTTGATGGTGAGGCGTACTAGTTTATTAAGAGCCTATTCACTGTAGCCTCTATTGAAGGCATTGTCGATTCTTTGTCTGAATAATGTAATACTTTCAAATGTAACTAAAGTAACTGTGTTCTGTGTAACTTTTCAATGCAAGGCAAAGTTACCTACTTTAAATAATAATCAAGTTCGTTAGTGAGTACGCAGTGATGTAATTCCCTAGTAGTATGCGGCTTCAACGGCTTCGGATTTTGCAAGCTTTGTCTCAACATTGTCATGTTAGAACAAAGGAGAGAGAACATGGAACAGTATTATCATATTCTGCGCTGAGTAATGGAGCTTTAGTTTCGTAGAATACGTGTGTTACTAAATGTCTGCAGGCGGTAGATTTTATAGGATGTCTTTATAACTGCATGATATCTATTGTTGAATGAATGAAGTGAGAAATAAGTGTATTAGAGTAAGTTTGAGAATGGCGCCAGTGGCTAATGCAGAGGGAGAGGGAGGCCAAAGAATAGATGAATTGTGTGAAGAGTGAATCGAAAGAATAGGGACCAGGTCCCTTTAGGTAGCGTGACCGGTTACAGGACATAATCTGTTCCTGTACTTTTGTGCGCATAAAAAATTAAATAAATAATAAAATAATAGAAAAACTAGACCGCCTTCTGAATAACTGCATTCGATTTGTCTTCAACTTCCGTTATGATCATGTATCTGAACATCGTTCGCTTTGGAGACGGTTACTTACCTATTCGTCAGCGTAGAGCAATAAGGGCCTTGAATACCCTGTTTTTCAACCGACTTTGCCAGGGACCAAAACGCTTTACTACCAGCGGGGTATGAAACAAGTTTGTTCCCTATTCGGCTAATGTGGTCGAATCGAGACTTTCGCAACACCTTTTTACTCAAAGCCGATAGCGCTCATATTGGATTGAATCGTAGATTTGCGACTGGCAGCACGTGCAGCCAGCCTCGGATTTACTCCCGGCTGCGGATGCAGGCAACGGCTGCGTGTCATGTGTTTGCTACCTGCATTCGCAGCCTGCAGCCGAGGTTCGAATGGCACCTATTGGGCCATCTGAAGCCAATCGCAGTGAGATTGAAAATAAGCTTCATAATTAATAGCAACCCATCTTAAAGGCTAAAATCAATACAACAACTTCATACACATGCATGCCATACATTCCAACACAAAAAGCGCGTCTTTAAAGGTCAGTGTGGCCCTCCCCCCGCGCACCTCGTGCCAGCCCCCGCTACATAATGTCCATAAAAACGCGCTCAAACGGCTGTCAAATAAACCGCGTCTTTGCAGCGCATTTCGTAAGCAGAAACAATATTAACCGGGGCTCCACTTTAATTTCCATAAGAAAATAAAAATGCCCGTTATTTGTCTTTGGCGAGAGGGGATCTTGGTTTTTGTGGAGTAAGTACGAATGGTTCTCGATTGGTTTTTAGTTAAAATAAAATGTTCCTCCTTCATTCTCGGTAGAAAGGAAGGTCGTATCAGATTAAAATAAAATAAAAAAAAACTCAAAAAACTCTTCCTGATTCAAACCAAACCTGTCTTTAGGTTGCCCTTTGCGTTCTAGGACTACAGGGTTTACTTTTCAGAAAATCCTCGTGGTCCTAGCGGACATTAGCCTTGCGAGAGCCCCTACGGTTTGCTGACATCTCTTTGAGGAGCGTGTGGATCATTACGCGCTGTCAACGATTGGGGATCGGTCCAGTCGGAGCCGGATTTCCGGACAGCGAGTTACCCATTATTCGAAATCCGCAAGCCTGCAAACCGGAACAGGCTTGTGGGTTAAACATTGATGCCGTTGCAAAGAGATATATAGGTACATATAAAGTACTGAAAATGTGGCTGTGTATGAACAGAATAATAAGGCTATAACGTTCCTAATGCCCTTGCATTTGAACCATATGCAAAAGGCTCGAGTCCTTGCTCGAGTCTTTTCTCTACAAGTGGCCGTAATTCGCCATATTAGTGGTTATATGATGACACAATCATATCTTTGAATGTTAGGTTCCATGAAAGTAGTGGTTTTGAAATGATAAATCGAACTACATCAGTCACAAGTGGGCTACGTACGCTATGAGCGCGTTTTTACTATAACTTGACTTGTAGAGCTACATTAGATCCACGCCACGCGACGTCGCTCTACGAACAAATCAGGCGTGATCCACGTGTGTGTCGGTGTAATGTTGTTCCCACTTTTCTCTCACAAAGTAGTCCTCACCAGTAACTCGCTGGGAAGTCACTGCGCTGATAGTACTCGTAGTCCATAATCCTTAACTTATTATTTGTCATTTGCATTCGTAGAGAGGTGATTTCAGCTGAATTTCAGCAAAAGGTGTGTTTTGTTACTGTTTGTCAGCACTATTTGAGGTTTTGTACAAAGCACAAAAAAAGGCTTACAGTCACCCAAAGGGCAATGGAAAGGGCTATGTTTGGAATTTCCTTGCGTGATCGCATCAAGAAGGAAGATGTCTGCAGGAGAACCAAGGTCGACATAGCCCGAAGAATCGCCCAACTTAAGTGGCGTGGGCAGGGCACATTGCTCGTAGAACGGTCGGTCGGTCGATGGGGCCGAATGGTTCTAGAGTGGCAACTGCGCACCAGAAAACGCAGCATGGGAAGGCCCACAAGGTGGAGCGGTGACCTGGTGAGAGTCGCGGGAATGCGGTATAAGTGAGACGCACAGGACCGTTCGTTGTGGCCACATTTGAGGGAGACCTATGTCCAATAGTGGACGTACTTCAGCTGAAATGAAGATGATGATCATGATAAAGTACATAATAATCCTGTCTACGCAGAATATATCTCTATCTCAGTGTGATGGTGTGTAGGGGTTTTTAAAACTACTCATCCATTTGTAAGTAAGAAATAAAAATAGATTTATGTGGCACAACACAAGGCACCCAAAAACTAGTTAGGTATAGACGAAACAATAAAGAAGAATAAAACAGCAGACGTTCAACATATGATTGTTTTAATCTTGTTTCGGTGTGGGTAAGAGATGGCGCTAGACAACCTGTATAGCTCTGTCTCTTACCCACACTGAACGAATATTAAAACAATCTTACTTTGAAAGTCTAGACCACAGTTGCGCCAAAACAGGTCCAGTTCAGCCTAAATACCAGACAACTAGTACCTGACGCTGGTTTTCTACTGAACCTGAGGTTGTGATGCGTACCTAAATAATACATTAAAATAAAGTTTTAATGACTAGTGAAGTGGAACAAAGTACGAGTGAAAACTGCAATGGGGGTTAGGTTACAAAAGACCTAGGACAGGAGTTCGATACGTTGGTCAGAAATCCGAGCGACCACAGTCTGCGACTTCATGCACGTCGCCGAAGATAGGACAACGTGGCGAAATATAGTCCATGAGAAAGTTATTCGTCGAGGTCACGACCCACAGTATTGAGGATAAATGACGCCAGGTAGAGGAATAAAAAAATAGGTGTAAGGACTATAAAGCTGTCAGATTTTTGAGTAAATATAAGGTTTTAAGTGGTCAAAAGAATTTGTGACTAGTACTTGAAATTTAAAGTGGGATACAGTGTATGTACTTATGTATTTGTGTGTATGTTATTGTTTGTCACTTCTTCACTCTTCACTCTCCAACGGCTGAACAGATTCGGATGTAATTTGAATTACAAGTAGACCACGTCCTGGAATAATAGTTCATAAGATTTTTTTTATATCGAGGGAGAGGTAACATCCCTTGGGATAATTTTCTACTAAAACTTGGGCAAAGACGCTAGCAAAAGCTACTATGTATCTGTGCGCGATGAATATGTTGCCTTCTTCATCATTCTAGTAAGAAAGAAAGACATTTTATTTGTTGAAAAACTTCGTGCTTTAGAAAAATGCGTCACTTCCGAGCAAAATTTAGAGAGGGAAAACTCAGCATAATGCCGTGACCACACGCAAGAAGCGGCGAGTCTACGGCGCTTCTAAGGGCCTGCGCACAGTTGAGACATGAAGTCTTAGACATAAGACTTTGTTTAATGAATATCATGAATTATAAATTGAGTTAATTATTTTTGAGCCGACTTACAATAGTTTTTTTTAAGACAAACCCGATAAAATAAATTCGAAAAAAATATCGGTATTTCGATTAATCGATATTTTATCAACAGCCCTAGTACCCGGGTCCTAGACAAAACAGTCTTGTCGCTGACTTCGTACACAAGTCAGACGTCTTAATTATACAAAACAGTTTTGTCGCAGACGTCTTTGACACATCTGCGACGTCGTAGACAAGTCTGTCTAAGACAGTCTTGTTTCAAGTGAGTGCAGGCCCTAAACATCAACTGAGTCAAGATGAACATAAAATAAATAGGAATAAGCATGCAAATCGAATTTATTACAAGAATTTATTTTTCTCACTGGCGCGCCGTCGAAATATAGTCAGGAAAGGTATATTTTTTTGTCTATTTCTTTTTGTAATCATATTGACTGCCGCCCCAAAGCGGATTATAATTATTCGTCCTCAAACTGTCTTCGTACTGGTCGTTAACTGAATAATCATTCTGGTTCTTTTCAGTCGGATAGACGTATTGGTCCTTTTTTACTGGATAGCATTTGGGGTCCAGCCACTTATACAAGTCCATACCTGGTATTTCCTTACAAGGTATTATTTTGTTCCTGGAATGTTAAAGAAACTGTGTTAAGTAGGGATTCAGGTTTCTGGGTCATGGATCCGTTTGAGGAACCTATTTTGCTTTATTGCCTTTTGTTTATAATAAGAAGTCGATGCTGTAATGAAGGCAAGCAAAGTTTATTTTCATGGCCGAGAGTTTTTATTTTCTCTTTATTTTTTAGGGGCTTTAATCTCAAAGAGCATGTCAGCTCCATTTTATCCAAAAATAAGTTTACAATAACAACTTAACTTAATACACAATTGATTAAATATTTTTTACCAATGTTAAGCTACCAACACATGTCAAATATGATCTTAGCAGTATCACTTCTAGGATCAGACAAGATATAAAAAAGAGAATTTGTCTGGGAGTTATAAACTTTTAGGTAAAGGATTTGTTTATGCATACAGTACTCAGTTTAGTTACTCAAATTCAAAGTACATCTATATTTTTCGAAGAGTAGGAAGTTTGCCTTTAAAAAAAAATAGGTACTTATCGGATTGATTTCTGAAATAAAATATAGCCTTCTCCTTTTTGAAGTCAGTTAAAAATGTTTCGAAGCGAATTCAAAATAACACACTAATATTATAAAATAACACACTAATATTATAAAATAACACACTAATATTATAAAGGCGAAAGTTTGTGTGTGTTTGTTATTTCTTTACGCTCGAACGGTTGAAGGGATTTGTATGAAATTTGGCACACGGATAGACTATATCCTAGAAAAGAATATAGAATTTATCCTGGCACTTTTTTCCCTTGGGACAACTTTCTACTTATACACGGGCGAGGCCGCTGGCAGTAGTTAGCTCAAGAATAAATACTTATCTCTTAGTAGTAACATCACTTACTTCTTGCTGACGTTGAGCATAGCCTTGGGCTGTATCTCCTCAACTCCGTCTCCATTGTCACATAGTATCCGAGCCATACTGGTACTCCTTACTTCGTTCAATTGAGCTGTAACATTTGTTTATTTTATGAAAGTGTTACTAATGATCTCTCCGGCCTCGTCTAGTTTTAATTGACGTGTAAAAGTGTTTTTATAAAACCAACTTGCAAAATAAAGATACTTTATCATTTCTTTCTAGTACCTACATTATCGTGGTGCTACATTGGCATAGACACGATAGCAGTGCTCTTATTGGTGGTAATCCAAGTAACTTGGTTAACAAAATGGTGGAAGAAGTTTTTTCCCATAAACACCTGGAATGAGGTGTTAACGACCCGTTCACGATGTTGGGGCTGTGAGCGGTAGCTAAAACCGGGGTGGCGAGCGGTAAGATCTTCTTCTTCTTCTTCTTCTTCCTGCCCTTGTCCCATTTTATTTGGGGTCGGCGCAACACGTTTGTTTCTTCCATTTTGTCCTGTCACTCGTCACGCTATCTAACTCCCTTTTCTTTCATCACTTCACACACAATCCAGCGAGCGGTCAGATCAAAAGTATTAAAATGTTTGAAGCCACCCCGCTCGCCGCGCCACACACCTTTAAGACCGAAGTCGTAACCAGGCCGTAAGACACGCTGTATATAGAATCCAAATGGTCAGGCACTGCATCAACCACCGTCATCATAAGCCTTTCAAATCAAAAAGACATATTTTAAAAATATCTAATGTACCACATAAAACGGCTCAGTTTAACAAAAGTTTCTTTGGCATGGCATCAAAAATATACAATAAAATACCTATTGACATTTTGAGCACTAGGGAACTTGCTCTGTTTAAATATAATTTACGTAATTTCTTAATCGATAAGGCTTACTACACGATCCAGGATTTCCTAAATTAATTAATAGTTATATATTTTTGACATTTATAATTCTGAATCAATTTTGACATTTATAATTCTGACTCCATTTTGACATTTATAAATCTGACTAAATTTTAAATCAATTATTTTTAAATATTTTTTTTTAGTATAATCTGTAATTTATTATTGTATGCCTAATTGGCAGGACATATTGGAACTATAATTTATTATTAAGTTTTAACATCTGTATATAACCTATGCCCACAATAAAGACATTCTGATTCTTTAGTAGTTCATAGCTGGACACAGGCGTCTACAACTGTACTGTAACATGACTCTTGCTTAGTTTCCACCAAATCCTACTCTCGAAGTCTTTCCACCACCTAGCTTCTGAGCGTCCTACCTTAAGTTTTCAGTTCATTGTCTCTATTCTAGAACACAACAATAACCTTAACCAATCACTAGTCGTCAGCAAAAGGGACATAAAAGTACAGGGAATATGTTCATCTATTTCGAGTACCCTGCCGTGTGGTAGCGTGGCCGAGCGGTCTAAGGCGCTGGTTTAAGGCACCAGTCTCTTCGGAGGCGTGGGTTCGAATCCCACCGCTGCCAACACTTTTTGATTAATTTTCTATTTAATTGCAGGCATGTACAATGCACTGGATTATGCATGCCGAACACTCACTTCAATCGACTCCGGTGTAATGTAGTCCGTACACCTATGTAGAACGAAACGCTTAAGTGCTACGATATTCATGGCGATTAAGACAAAAGTATTCTCTAAAAGTAAAATAGCTTTATGCGCTGTATGTTTTCATGGTTCTGTTAAACATAATGCCAATGTAGCGCTGTAGCGGATTTTTGTTTTAACTTTTCAGTATTTTGACAAATAGTTTCCGTGAACGTGCGTCTATGACTAGTCGATGGTTTCAGGTTATTTCTTAGTAGCTCAATACTCACGTAAAGTCAGTGCAGTTTCCGAGTACCCATTCTCGAAGAAGAACCGATCAGACCGCCTCCAGTTGACCAGGTTCTCTACCATGATGCAGAACAGCGTGGGGCCCACCCAGGCGTCATGCAGCAGCCGCTCGCTGTAGATGGCCACCATCAGCTCCATATCGTCAACTTCATCGTCGTATATACGACGGAGTTGCTCTACTTTCTGAAGACAACATCAACTTGTACAATCTATCTAGACTGTTTTGCATGAATGGTTGGGCCGAATACCCGTTCAGCTATATTTTGCCCATGCAATATTTAACCGAGCACAGACCTAGACTTCGGCGACTGCTACTGAGACTTCTTTGGTGGAAAATCCCAGTAACATCTAAAATCTTTCCTTGGTCTAATACATCAGGACTGTTTAGTGTATCAATAAAATCTTTGTTGGGCAATCAACAAATTACTTCTTCCACTCTAGAGTAGAGCGAGAGGGCGTGTCAGACTTTTACTGACTAAACCCAAAACCCAGTTTCAGCTGCCCTTTGCGTTCGAGGACCACGGTATCCGTTTTAGAAATTGTCCATGGCCCTAGCGGGCATCGATCCTGCTGGTGGGACTCTACAGCTTTTTTGAACACTGTACTTTTTTGAACACTGTGTTCTTTACGACTTAGATTTGGGGCGACCGTCGTCCTTGTTAGTTTTCATAATAGTTAATTGCAATTTATTATAGGCTCAATATCTAGTTATCAATTGGCTACCGTAGTTTTTATGTTATTATTGCTGTATTAGCTCCATGACTCACAATGTCTTAGGCTATCCCTAATAATACTAAGTTTAAGCTACCATTAGAATAAGTTCCTTACATCGGGGTATATGGTGTCTTCGAAGTCTTTAAACTTGTGAGCTACTGGCAAGCCGCAGATCTTCCTGTACTCGTTGTATGGAGGCAGACCTTGGTCACGTCCTCTCATGATGTCTATGGCGCTCAGGTCTGAAGCGGATTGTAGCTCTCCTAGGACACGCTCGGCAAGCTGAATAGAAAACACTAGGCTATCAATGACTGTACAAATGAACCATACACACTACGTAAGAGCAGATAGCTCATATATGGTTTAAATCTCTTTGGCCATCATAAATCTACTGTTATCTACCGGAAGATTTGCTTTTTGGTTGAAATTATTACCAACCAACACAATGTTGAGATTTCATTGTGCCGAATGTTCAACATATTTTACAGGTTCAGAATAAAATATCATGCCCGCATTCATAGAGCGCTACAATTTTAATATTATGTAATTTAATTTATTTATATTGTAATTTTAGCTATAAGACGTCCACTGTTGGACATTGGCCTTCCACAAGCGTCGCCACAACGACCGGTCCTGTGCGTCACGCATCCGTCAGATGGCCACGACCCAGGTCAATCGGTCTAACCCACAAGGATGACTTGGTGTGGGTCATAGGAACCCAAAGGAGGCTAGACGCATAGAATCGTCCATTGTGTCGACACTCGGAGGAGGTCTGTGTCCAACAGTGGACGTCTTTCGCCTGAAATGATAATGATGATGATTTACTTACATCCGGCTCTATAGTGTAATCGAACTTTGCAGCTCTTTGCCTGAAGGCTCCCTGCGTGAGGTCAGCCTCGGTGTTGTTGACCTCGAGGATGCCGCTTCTAAACTCGTCGTCTACTGTCGTACGAGTGCCGAAGTATTTACCCTTGTTGCTGTACAGACTGCAAAAATAACACTGTTATTTTAATCTTGGAACAGATACTAGTAAGTATAGCTTTTTTATTAACTGTTGATACTGTTCTTTGTGATATTTTTAACCACCACTTTCCTTTCTGATTTTATTAAATACTGAAACTCGTGTTAGAATTAAGAAGCATACTGTTCTGTCATTAGTTTGTCTGCGGATAATGGCGCGTCTTCATCTGTTCTGACCAAAATGTGAGTTAAGGCCTACGTAGACTTTTTCCATTAATTTTAACTACCTTTTAGTACTTTAGGTGTTTTTTTTATTATTATTGATAGAATCCCGCTTGAGCCCGATCGCATATCATCAGGTGAGATAGGGGTCCAAAACCACATCATCAGGTGGTCAATGACTCCAATCTTCGTTCTCGAAGTTCTTGTTTATGAGCGGTCTTCTTGTTTCCTGTCGATCTGACTCAGATTTGGTCTGATCAATATTTAGCCATCTGGAAATCTTTGCCATTAACCTCGGATAAGTCGTGGAAGGTGTATGCTGTGCAGGAAAGAAGTTGATGCATATCCTGTGAAGGGGCTTCACACTGGCACTGTATTTGCAATGCATTTCTGGGCCTTAAGATTAAATTAGGTCTTATCTCCACTATACTGCCATATATTTCTATCACCTGATCTAGAACATATGGTACGCGCCTTTGCCTATATGTATTGCTAATAAATTGTGTGGTCACTCACTCGGTCCGTCCGTCCTGGAAGGTGTGGAACCAGCGCGTGCCCACCAGGTACTCGTGGTACACCCCCGGCTTGTACCGCTCGTCAAAGTCGTTGACGTATCCATTCGTGTCGTATATCACACCTGTCTGCAAGGCGTTCTTTGGACCTGGTAGACATTGAAAATTCTAAGTTTCTGCACAGAATTCTTCATCTCAGGTGTAGGATCTAAGCCCAATTCTGGTTTGAGCTCGACTTTGTATGTAAGCTGTTCTATTGTAACAATGTATTTAAATGTTTTCGTGCAATAATTAGAATATACATGACTATCTCTGAGGCTAGAGCAGAGCGCCAACGTGTCTTGTGTCAGATAAAAACTGAATATTTGATTTCTATAGAACCAGTATGAAATCCGGACTCCCTGCGCATACGTAAACATTTCTTTGAATCCAGTTGCTTTCACTTAACACATGACGATCATAGTGTTCGGTGTCAGTAACTGGAACCAAAAGGGTCTCCGTTTGCGAAGCGCCAAGATACGCACTAAGATGAGATATTGAAGCGAACGCCGGCTTCGCTCTCCATCTGAAAGCTAGCGTCAGGCAACTGCTATGTCTGGCATTACGTTGAACTATTTGGCATGGCTGTCAGAAACACAATGATGTTGTTTTTTTATATTTATTTTTTTACATATGTACTAGCATTTTTATTGTGTGTATTTGTGTGCTAAATAAATGTTTTTTTTTTTACAAAACACTTCATTTCAATATTGAATACACATACCTAAAATCTCAGCCATCAGTTCATAATACAGAATATACTGCCATTGCGCGATGTTGATCTGGCGAGCAGTCTCGAACAGCTTCTGATCGTCCCAGCAGGGGTTGAGCCCGCTCAGCTTGCGAGCCAGGCGGTTGTGCTCGCGGTAGAAAAACATGGCCGTGAGATAGATGCCTGCCAGTACGTTTCCGTCGTAGAAATCACCTGGAATATGGATGTTTACATTGAAAAGTAATACCCCGTTAAAATTTGAGCGAGTTCAATGACCTATAGGTAATTAGTACGCAACGCTGACTACTACCTACAGGTCATTGAACTCGCTCAGCTGACGTTTTCTTAAAGAAATTAATTTCGTACATGCGTAAATTAATACGAGTTTTAAAAAAAAGGTACTTTATTTTTTAATTTTATTTTTACAAATCGATAGTGTTTCATGTACCGGATCGACCCTCCACGGGATTAAAACGATCATAGTTTAACGGTGTATATAAATTAGTATTATTCTTCGCTCATTGTGACACCCTATTAATTTTAAGTTTCTCATGTAATTTTTATTTTTGATGTGCAATAAAGAATCCATCTATCTAATAGTATAGTTCATCTAGATATAATATAGTTTAATACGAGTACCATTTGAAAGGGCTTTCACTGGTATTTATCAAAAAAATATCATCAAAATTCAATGTGGCGTCTTCTAATGGATTAAAAGTTTTGTGTTTAAAAATAATGTAATATAATATGTTTTCGCATTCGATAGATGCGAAACGCACAGGACCGTTTATTGTGGCGACACTTGGGGGAGGCCTATGCCTTCTTCTGAAATGATGATGTTGATTGAAAAATTATCTGGTAGTTGTAAGATGATTTCTTAATTAGTTAACTATGATTATGATTATACTGTTAGGATGGAACGAAGGACATCTAAGTCTATGAAAGCTGCGTGCGCACTGCTTTTCCCTCGCATTTTTGGACGCGTCATTATTGTCGTGGCGGGAACATCGCTCAAGGGCCGTAAGACTTTAATCAATTATTTGTGCTGAATTAGATTAATTGCCTTGACGTGAACAAAGCCAGCGGTCCCGATGGGATACCGGCAATTGTTTTAAAAACTTGTGCGCCTGAACTGTCTCCGATCTTAACACGCCTATATCGTATTTCGTTTGAGGCGGGAAAAGTGCCGATGGCTTGGAAGCAAGCTAATGTGCAACCCGTGCCCAAAAAGGGCAGTAGGGCTGACCCTGCTAATTACAGACCTATCTCGGTGACGTCCATACTCTGTAAGTGTATGGAACGAGTGGTCAATAATAAGCTCCTGGCATACCTGGAAGCTAATGACATCCTCAGTGATCGTCAATACGGTTTTCGCCGAAATCGGTCAACTGGGGATCTTCTAGCGTATGCCATTCACATCTGGAGCGAGGCCATCGAGAAGCATGGGGAAGCACTTGCAGTCGCCCTTGATATCTCGAAGGCTTTCGACAGGGTCTGGCATGATAGCCTTATTGCTAAGCTTCCTTCCTTCGGTTTGCCCGCTGGTCTGTGTAACTGGATCGCAGACTTCTTGAGGGGGCGATCCATCCGAGTAGTTATTGATGGCTGCTCGTCCGGGCAAATGGATATTAATGCCGGGGTCCCTCAGGGGTCGGTGCTCTCTGCAACACTGTTCTTGCTGCACATAAACGACCTACTTAAACCCGGTACCTTTGGGTATGCAGACGATAGCACTGTTGCTGAGAGTTACGTGTCCGATGCACGTACTAGTGGGTCACAGATCCAGTCTTTGAGGGAAGCTATGGTTGAGCGCTTGAACTTGTCCTTGGAGGCAGTATCCGATTGGGGCGATGCCAACCTGGTCAGGTTCAATGCTGCTAAAACCCAGGCGTGTCTTTTTTCCGCCAAACGAAGCCAATTTTACCCGGCTCCTATATTCCGGGGTGTTACCGTGCCGATAACCGACGGCCTTGAGCTTCTTGGGGTAACGTTATCATCTACCCTCAATTTCAGCTCTTACATTGAGGCAAAAGCACAACAGGCTGCCAAAAAACTGGGGATCTTAGCTAAGGTGAGGCGGTACTTCACACCGGAACAGCTGCTCAACCTATACCAAGCGCAAGTTCGATCGTGTATGGAGTACTGCTCTCATCTTTGGGATGGGTCTGCCAAGTATCAGCTTGATGCTCTGGAGTCGATGAGAGGCGAGCCAAGAGGATCATCGGTGATGATGCGCTTGTTGACTCAAAGCTCCAAAGCCTTGAGCATCGACGCCGAGTTGCTGGCCTGGCGGTTTTCTATCGATTACACTTCGGTGAGTGTGCGTTGGAATTGCACAATTTAATTCCGCCAAGTCCGTTCCATCATCGGACCACTAGACGTACGGCGTTGCGCCATCGGTACATGGTGGATATCCCACCCATTCGTACAAAGCGTTTTGGAAACACATTCATTATGCGTACAGCTAAAGAGTGGAATTCCCTGCCGGAGTCTGTGTTTCCTGATAGCTACAACCTAGGGGTCTTTAAGTCGAGAGTGAATAGGTTACTTCTAGGCAAGCGTGCTCCATCGTCGGCCACATCATCACTTACCATCAGGTGAGATAGTGGTCAAACGCGAGCCTATCAATAATAAAAAAAAAAAAAAAAAAAAAAAATTAGATTTGTTGTTATTTTGTTCTTTTAACTAAAAATATTGAATTTTTTATTTTTGTCGTGTGTCACGTATGTAGTTTTTTTTAATATCTGCACTTCTGATTCCTAAAAATACTATTAACTTTGTCTACATAACGGCCCGTTCACGACCTTGCCGCTGGGAGCGGTAGCTAAGCGCGGGGCGGCGAGCCTAACAAAAAAGTATGAAAATGTTTCGCGCACGCCACGAGACGCCGCTCATAGCGCCCCGCGCCCGCTTACCGATGCCGCACCGCTTGCCGCGCCGCTCACTGCTAAAACCGGAGTCGTGAACAGGCTATAAGACTTCTATCGCACACGGAGAAGCTTCTTTTTTTTAATGAGAATATAGGAGGGACCTTAGGCTACTGTGCAGTGAACGAATTGTGGTCTGTTTTTCAATGACGCACCGGTCTAACGACGAGTCATGCATAATGGGCCTACCACACGCACAATAAGCTTCACCACAGTTGCCTGGCTCGCTGTCCGACCGTCCGGTAACTGTACAGACCGAGCCCAAGTCGGCGACTGCGCGCACTGTACCCACGCACCTCAAGGAGTTATCAGCAACAGCAGGGACCTAGCTGGGTCGAAGCCTACTGGGGCCAGGGTCTAGTTCCGAAAGGGAGGCTCGGTCCCGGTATAGTTTTTTAGTCAGTAAGAGTCTGACACTATCTTCCACTCCGCCCAAGGGCAGGGAATGTGATTTGGATGATTTTTACCCACAAAACAAAACCCACGGAACACCGTGCGTGTTTATAAAACTGATAGGTACAATTTTGTACGGTGTGTGCGTGTGGTTAGCTCATGAAGAAGTCTGTGGACTGTAAGTTCATACCTTACTTGGCTGAATATGCAACGTGTCAGGCGACTCACCGAACTCATAACAAGCATTTTCAATAGGCCTCCTGTTGTTGATGCAGACCGGTGCGGTGCCGGGAGGGCGCTCGACGCCATCCTTCTTATCAGATTTCAGTAGCCCTCCCTTGTACGTTCTGATCTGTCTCTCCCTGATGTCCGAGAAGCCGTATACTATTGATAGATCTTGGAGAGGAGTTGGCAGGTTGTACTGCGAAAAAAAAAACAAATATATCCAGTCATATATCTTGGTGATGCTGCCCGCAAAATGGGTTGAATGTAAACGCATTTTTTTTTAAATTCTGTTATTTAAAATAATGTTTGGGAATATCTTCCCAACTCTATTTGGATTTGTTGGACGATGAGGGGTGTGCGTGTGGTGTGAGGGCCCGTTTGCTAAAACTCTTTGAAAATATGCTTAAGATTTAGTGGACATTCCAAAAGAAATGTGGAAGTTGAAATCAGATTTTGTGAAAGTCAAATAAGTGAGTTATGGACTGTTAAGTTGGGCCCTCAATCCTCACATAGAGGATTGAGGGCCCATTTGTACCGGGTAAACTATGGACTCTACAGAAAAACTCTTTAAGCTAAAATCTAAGGTATTAACGCAAAACACTATCGTGCTCTATATATCCTTGTTTGAAATGGGCCCTCAATCCTCTCAGACAAAAATCTTTACTACGCAAATAAAATGAAATTATTACCTTACCGCTGCTGTTTGAAGTTCTAGAAGCTACTAGAGAAATTGTGGAAAGTCGTAAAGGAAGAACGGGTCATATTTAATTGTTGTATGAAAGTCATGACCTTGGCAAAATTCGGGCCCATAATCCTCCAATTTTTCATTTCCAAGTTAAAAGACCCTTTATGGCACAAAAAAAACGAGTCTTTTTATTATTCCTCTGAATTAGGAAGTAGGTATGACCCGTTCTTGCTTTCACGAATTTCCACAATTTCTCTAGTAGCTTCTAGAACTTCAAACAGCAGCTGTAAGGTAATGATTTCATTTTATTTGCGTAGTAAAGATTTTCGTCTGTGAGGATGGAGGGCTCATTTCACCATAATTATCATTGTTGGATGTGGTAGACTCAAGGCAATTTTTTTACTCTCTTTTCATAGTAAAATTCTTACCCTTTCAGCCGGCAGAGAATTAGGTATGCAGCCCATCTCTTGATATGTGGAGAATCTGGTGAGGTTCATACATCTGATACCAGTTCGCCGGAGGTAGGGGTCGTCTTGAGGCACGGGGATTGGGATGCAGAGGGGATTCACTCGGTTCGGCGTGTTGCCGACACAACAGTCACTGGCGACGGCGTAGCGGACTGAAGGAGAAAACAAATGTTAGTAGTAAAACTACATGATGAAAAAAGAATCATATACAAAAATAAAAGATTTCTTTAATTATATAAACTAGTGCTTGAGTGCGATCCTACGTGATGGTAAGCAGTGCTGTAATCGTTGATGGTGAATGTGCTTCACTCTCAACGATTAGAGTACTACGAGACTGGTGTATTCAGAACCTATTAAATTATAAATAAAAATAGTTCCTCGAAGCGGCGAAATGTTTAGCAAGGACCGGAGGATTTAGAAAAACATAGTTGAAGACGAGATGGACTTTTCAAACGAAATGTTTTTTTTAATGATAAAAATAAAACATTTCATTATTATATAAAATTAGTTCGTTTTTATATAAAATAGTGCTAACCCAAATATTTAACGTAGTTCTTCTCCAGGGCCTATACATTTTTTTCTACCCTGTATGAAGGAGTAGCTAATATGGTGTAGCAAAAATAAGTCGCAAAAACCTATGTCAGCAACGTGACTACACGGGATTTGATTGTTTGCATGATGGTACTCACGTAAAACAGTCAGGTCAGCAACATCAACAGTAGAGAAAACGAAGACGTGCGTTGCAAGCGTGTTGAACTCGTGGTCTTCTGGGAAGCCGTCACTCAGGATCTTGGTGCGAATGATGCGAGCTGATGGTAGCTCTGAACCGTTCATGGCCGGTCGCAACATGTTACCTGCAATGTAGTGTTTTAACTGGTTCATTTGTTAATAGTATGTAGTTAGTATTGTTTATATAAAATTGTGATTAACTATATAACCTGCTGCCAGCGGATTCGCCTGTGATAGTAGAAAATTATCCCAAGGGAATCTGCTCTCGGAATAAAAGTATCCTGTGTACTATGCGCTAATCTAGGACATAGTCTACCCGTGTATTCTACACGTATATTTCATCGAAATCCGTTCAGCCGTTTGAGCGTGAAGCAGTAACAAACACACACACACACACTCACAAATTGCACCTTTATGCTATTAGTGTGATAAAATTCTGATAGACTTCAATCCAGCTTACCAAGTCCGAATTTAGCAGGTCTCATCCTTAACAGCGGGGTAGGTGATGCTCCGCGAGATGGGTACTTAGGATTAACACATGTGCCGTCGATGCGGCGACCCTCGTGCTTCCTGCATGGCTCCACTTTTACCGTGCATGGTCTAGGGAAAGAAAGTAAGTAAAACATTGCCATTAACATGAGAAAAAAAAAGGAAATAAAACGTTAGAAATCACCATAATGGGCCTCATCCGAAGGCTTAAAGTTACCCAAAGGGCCATGGAAAGGACTATGCTCGGAGTTTCGTTGTCTGATCGCAGCAGGAATGATGATATTCGCAGGATAACTACGGTTACCTATATAGCCTGAAGAATCACCAAACTTAAGTGGAAGTGGGCAGGGCACATTGTCCGCAGATCACATGGTCGATAGAGCTGAAAGGTCCTGGAGTGGTGACCGCCCATCACCGGAAGATACAGAATTGGTAGGACGCGGGAAACCTATGGATGAGAAATGTACAGGACATTCGTTCTGGCGACACTTGGGGAGCCCTATGTCCAATATCATCATCATCATCAACAGCCATTTTAATGTTTCCACTGCTGGGACTCAGGCCTCTTCTCTAGGAGAGGGAATAGCTGTAATCTACCACGCGGGCCCAGTGCGGGTTGATGCTATGTCCAACGGTGGATTTCTTTCGTTGGAAGTGATGACGATAATAATTTTTATAATCT
This sequence comes from Mythimna albipuncta, assembly GCA_929112965.1. Taxonomy (NCBI): domain Eukaryota; kingdom Metazoa; phylum Arthropoda; class Insecta; order Lepidoptera; family Noctuidae; genus Mythimna; species Mythimna albipuncta. The sequence goes on from OV815959.1 coordinate 33,145,540, forward strand.
TTATTAAGGAGCTTTGTCATAATTTTGATAATTATAATATTGTGTTGTGTGCTGCTGATAAATCCCATGTCTTTTTTTTTCTTGGTATTTGTCGTCAGGATTTTAATTTTGTAAAATGTGTGGCTTATCCACGCGTATGTCTGGACTGACATGATACTAGACATGTCTTTTAAGTTCTGTCGTTTAAATATTTCCCGCTAATTATGAATTTAGAATTGCTCAATTTTCAAATTTGTTTGAATTTAGAATGGCAAAACCATTATAATAATCAGAATTGATGCGACTATTTAGTCACAGCGTTGTTTTGTATCTTTCAAGTCGCGCACAAAAATGAATCTCTCTAAGGAAAACGTTTGTGCTATAATTTTTTACAACTTTCGAAGAGACCTAACTCGGATTCAATGTTTCGAGGAGTAAAGGAGTACTTTATGATGAAGCTCCTTATTTACGGACAGTCAAACGCTGGTATTTAGAATTCCAGCGTGGAAATAGTAGGTAGTCAGTGACAAATCTCGTGAAGGACGTCCAAAATCCGCCTTTACTGAAGAAAACATCGTTGCTGACAACTGATACTCAAAGAACATCATGTGACATATCGGGAGACAGAGGCGTTAATAGGCATCTCAGGGACAATCATTTAAAAGATCTTGCATAAGGAGCTTGGTGTGAGAAAGCTAGTTTGCCGATGGATTCCGCATTTGCTTTCCGATAATCATAAGGCGGCCCGCGTCAGATGGTGTAAGAAAACTTTCCAAAGGTTTAAGCGAGGAGAGTCGAATCACGTCTCCGACATTATCAGTGGTGACGAATCCTGGATTTATGCCTGCGACCCTGATTCCAAAGAGCAATCCACAACTTGGGTCTTCCGAGACGAGCCAAAGCCGACTAAAGTTGTTCGCTCTCAAAGCACTTCGAAGAAGATGGTGGCTACGTTCGTGGCGAAAACCACGTTCCAAGGTCACGTTGCAATAATTGCGCTTCAAGATCGTAGTAGAACGGTTAATGCAGAGTGGTATACCACAATTTGTTTGCCACAAGTCATCACCGAAGCTCGGAAATCTATCCCAAAGCTACGCATCATCCTACACCATGACAACGCAAGCTCACATACCGCTGGTAAAACAATTGATTATTTGAAGCAGGAAAACGTAGAAATTCTTGACCATCCCCCATACAGTTCTAACCTAAGCTCTAACGATTTCTTTACATTTCCTAAAATTAAGAAAACTCTTCGTGGGCAAAGCTGCAGCGAAGAAGCAGTCGACGCTTTCAAGTCGGCCATTTTGGACATACCGACTTTGGAGTGGAATAAGTGTTTTAATAACTGGTTTGAGCGAATGGAAAAATTATAAAACTTCAAAGTGAATACTTTGAAAAACAATAAATAATACTTTAAGGTTGTAGTTGTTTTTTTCTTCAAAAGACAAAATTTAAAAGGCATCCCTCGTACTAGTGGAGATGCAACGCCGGGGTGAAAGTCCTCTGCCGCGACTTGTCGCGGCATGGCGGACAGAGCTCCGGCGGGATCTCATGGTGGAATGGCGTCAGCGACTATCGCAACCCCGTCATTGGCACGCCACAATTATGGCGATAACTCCCCTCTTTGAGGCGTGGCTGGAAAGACCTCACGGCGTCCTTACCTTCCGCATGACACAGGTCCTCACCGGAAATGGCAAGTTCGGGAGGTTCCTGTTCCGAATCAAAGCGGAAGTGACGCCCGGGTGTCGCCACTGTAAGGAACGCCCGGAGGACACGGTGGAGCACACAATCGCTGTGTACCCTGCTTGGGCGGAGCATCGCCGTGACCTCGTGGAGGTGATCAGCGGCGGAGACCTCTCGCGCCGGGCCTTGGTCGAGGCCATGGTCCGGAGCGTGGAGGAGTGGCTGGCGGTCGCCGACTTCTGCGAAGCAGTAATGCTCGCTAAGGAAGAGGCCGACCGCATCAAACAACGGCGCTCTCGCCGCCGCCGGGATTCCGATCCCGATTTCCAGCCACCGTAGGCGCGGGCTTGCGGACAGTGAGCAATGGGTACCTCGCTGTCCGGCCATCCGGTAACTGTCCGGACCAAGCCCAGGTCGTCGACGGCGCGCGCTGTTTCCGGGCGTCTCAAGGAGTTGTCAGCAACAGCAGGGGACCCGGCTGGGTCGAAGCCTACTGGGGCCAGGGTTATCCGAAAGGGCGCTCGAGCCCCGGTATGAAGGCTTGAAGGAACGGGATGGGTTTTTTAGTCAGTAAGAGTCTGACACTATCTCCCGCTCCGCCCAAGAGCGGGGGTTGTCATAAGATGATATAACCCATCGAAAAAAAAAAATCCCTCGTACTAGTACTTTATATAAATGCAACATTAATTATTGCAGGAGTGAGAAAGAAATTGAATCACTTTAAATAGCCTTGAATGGAAACTTATCCTAGATCATTTTCCTAAGAGCTTGTTAGAAATACTTAATTGTGCTTTTTCATCAAATAAATGTTCTATCTATCTTATAATTTTATTTTCAGTGTGGCAGAAACTCACGAGTTTGGCAGCAGAGTTTAGTGATTCTCAGAATACAGCTAATTGTGCTTCTGCTGTAGAATAATACCAGTTGTACTACATTAATGGAGTTGGTAAGTTTCTAGTAGGAACAAACATTTACTTAAGTGGGCTTGCTACTTGAAAATAAGGTGTACAATAGCGAGCAGATGTTTTACCAAACCTTATGTATGTATATACAATCCTAGCTTGAAAACTTGGTCCCACCTTGAGTAACCCTACGTTAATAATATTGGATTTTGATCGACGATACGGCTGTAAAAGGTGGACCGATGACCTGGTGACGGTCACAGAAATCTGATGAATACGAGACGCAAAGGATCGCCAATGTCTAACAGTGGACGTCTTTCAGCTAAAATGATGATGAAGATGATGACGGTAGGAAACGACTTAACAAAGAAACTCTCTTAAATTCCTTAGGGTTTTTTTTCTTTATTACTGCTTCGAAGAAGGAGGCGACCGCCTGCCACTCCTTCTCGCTCTGGACCATGGCCTGTACCAAGGCCCGGCACGAGAGTTCGCCGCCGCCGATCGCCCTCACAAGGACACGGCGATGCTCTACCCAAGCGGAGTACACCTCTACCGTGTGCATCACCGTGTCCTCCGGGCGTTCCACACAGTGGCGACACCCAGGCGTCACTACTGCACGAATCCGGTGCAGGTATCTACTGAACTTACCAGGTCGGGTGAGAACCTGCATCATGCGGAAGGTAAATACGCCGTGAGGTCTTTCCAGTCACGCCTCAAAGAGGGGACTTACCGCCATAATTGTGTAGTTATCCTAGTTAAACTCTGTTTTGTTAAATTTTATCCACAATTAATTGGTAGCCAATTCAATGGGGTACTTACCCAGTCAAATTCAGGCTTTCCAACTGTTTTCCCCGGTCATCCTTTATTGGTTTACCGAAATAAGCATCGTAGATCACTTGGGACACCACGAAATTAGCTAAGAGTAGATAAAACGCGAAATTGACGATCATCGCGGTCAACGGGCGCGATTTCTATAATTATCTCGATTGTAAACTGTTGCCTTTATTTATGCTCATTAGCTAACGTGTGGAATTAATTTGTCGTAATTGTCTATTAATTGATTGCTTGTTTTTTTCTGATTTTAAATGACCTAGGTTGAAAAGTAGGTTACACTGGATTAGATTTTTCTCAATTGGGCTTGTTTTGTGTTGTAAGGACAACATTGAAGTGAGTATTGGCGCATGTCAATTTCAATATCAACAAAGTTTCTCGTAAAAATACATTGCTTGAACGAGCAATTAAATCGTACCCACATAGTGTATAAGGTTATTCGTAAAACACTGGCAACCTCTCAAGACTATAGTACTTACATCATAAACAACAACTCCTGTTCTATGACTTTTAAAAATTTATCCCATTTAGTTCATCAGATTTTCATACAAAAATAAAAATATTTAAATTCAACGTTCTAAATATTATGAAGTCTACGCAAAGCAAGCGATAGCACAATAGCGGAAGGGATTGGGGATTGAATGGTGCGGGGTGCTTGATGCGCTTGGGTTGCATTATACAGACTTATGTAGGTACACTAAAATACAGAAATCTTTAACCTTTCAATTGTGATAATTACAGACACAATTGAAAGACAATTGTAACAATTCAAACACTCCAGGATAAATTGTATAAATATTTTATTCACTTTGATAAACACAATTTCATACTTACGTTCTATTAACAATCATTTACAAATACACAGATTAGTCGGACATGTTTTCCGTTCAACAACTCAAAGCAGAACGACGCTGTCCCAAAAGATCGTTACAAAAACCCCCGTGTTTTGCTACTACCCACTTTCACAAACACTCGGTCGACTGACCGACCAATCAGCGCAAAGTAAAGAGATTGACCATCTAATATACATTAGAGTTTATCTAATAATTAACTGCAAGTAAATATTTCATTTTAACAGATATGATATATTATACAAAACAAATCCATAAAGTGTAATATTATAAATTATTACTTAATATCTACAATGAATGTCTAAAGTTCATGTAACTACTAGCGCCATCTATCGCTTATTATTGGAAGTTGAACGATTTATGAATATTTTCTTTAAAAATCATAACATTCGGCCATCCGACATCGTGCGATCTCCTGACGCACGACTACAATTAACATGATAGGATATTTTCATTAAAATTATGTAACTTAATTCCAGTTCTACAAGGAACCGAGTCTTACATTCATAATCATAACATTCGGCTTAGTCTTGATTATTTGCTTTATCGTCACGTCATATATTTATAGCATTCATCACACGAAGAATAGTTAATGCATCTATGAATTTTAAAATGAGGCAAATTCAATTTTACCCTCATAGTTGCAATCAGATCTACTAATCTTTATTAAACTACTTATGCTGTATGCTGTATCAAGGATTTTACTGATAACGAAAGTATCTTTTTGCTAGTCTAACCCAGATATTGGTGCTCACTTCATATCTTAAAATTTATAACGTACTAGCTGTGCCCCGCGGCTTCACCCGCGTTTTTCTCGTTTCCGTGGAAATACCGAGATAAAATATTGCCTATAATTGTCTCCCTCAATAAATGGACTATTGAATATTTTAAATAGTTTTCATATTAGATCAGTATTTCCCAAAATTACCGCGTTCATAAATGTATTTATTTCTCTTCAAAGATCTTATACTTACAATCATCAACAAATATATTTCGAAAAAGATTATTACAGGATTTTACGTTGATAAAAAAAAAAAAAAAACTCCATGGCCCATAACTCATTAATAGGTACCAACTCTTAACATCTTACACACGTGATACCTTTTAAACGAAATATCCGATCGAGATGAAACAAAAAGAATTTTACTTCTACATAAATACTCTTGATAAGATAATGCTTAATTTCGATAAAGATTAATATTACGATACATATTTAATTTGAACACAAAATCGGTTATTGTGATTAAACCATGATAGCTAGATATATATTCTTGCGGATTTTTTTTGTAGATCTTAATGGGATCTACAAACCCGCAGTAAATCATTTTGTTCTATTGTCAATAGTTTTTGCAGCGCATGCAAAAATAGGTTTTCGATTTTACACCTTGTGTTACAAAATAGCAATTTTATTACGGATCCCTAATTTTGAAAAAAATAAAACATAGCCTATAGCCTTCCTCGATAAATGGACTAACCCAACACTGAAAGAATCATTCAAATCGGATGAGTAGTTCCAGAGACTAGCGCGTTCAAACAAACAAACAAACAAACATTAGTATAGATTTTACTTCGTAATGTTTATCATTTAAAGGCACTCTGATCCTAGTAGTTTTGTGGCAGTCCGTCTAGTGGGACATTTAACAGAATTAATAACACGCCATAAGTATATGTTTCATTGGTGTTCGTCATAGGAATCATTTTATTTTGCTAGCGGATTTAAAATAGTGGTTATACATTTTAGCAAAACCGCGCTCGACTTAGACAAAATACAGCTTTAAAAACAAGGTCAATACTATGACTATCGCAAAAGCTCTTGATAGTAGGGTATCTAAAAGAAATCCATGATTGCACTATTATTCAAGTTAATAAACTACTGTCAAATATGTTTTATAACCAACACTAAATTAGGTACTCAAAACCATTGGTCAATGTTAATTATGCGAGACTGTAAGCATAAAGTAAAATTGATCAGCTTTTTGTTCGAAAGTATTCTTCATTATCTACGCGCACTGAATTCACTTCATGTCATTAGGTTTTTCATAGGGTTCAGCTATAAGAATTTGGAATCTAGATCTTATTCATTTAATCCCAAGCAAACGCCGGCGCCCGCCCCCTCATTGTCCCTCTATTGTGTCTCTAGTCAAAGTATTCGAAAAGTTGATATTTAGATCAATTCTCGTCTCAATATAAACAGAAAACAGTATAAACAGAAACAGTATTCGTCTTAATTTCTGTGGAAAACATGATATTACGGCTTAAGGTATCGACATACGCGTCCTAGATCTTACACTCTCAGTGGTTAAACGAAACTCACAAATCTGTAGCCACCATGTTGCTACATGTTGTGTGGCGACTCGTTTAGTCAGAGTTCATTACTTTCATTATTTGGAAGCATAATATAAAACAGAGACTTAAGCATTTAGAATAGAGGTGATCCTTCAGCTAGAGGCTTAGGGCTTAATTGTACTAAAATTATCTCTCAAATAATATTAGCAGCATATGTGCGTGATTTCGTACCAAGTAAAGGTTCCAATAATGAAGTTCGGATCGCACTGTTCGTCAAACTTCATTTTTATTTGAAACCCTGAAATTGGTCCTCTACTCTAGTGTATGGATTTTCAATCCATCTTCCCCTTAACCGAATAAATAACGATGTAATATTTAGCTCTATTTAAATCATTCATTGTATTATAATCATCTTAGGAACCGGCTTCGATTTCAGTCTGGATGACGAGAACTAGTTATGGTCATGTAATAGTATATATTTTATCCTACTTGTAAAATAAATATCATTGTGTTCTCTATCTATGGAATCAGTCTCTGCTACAGTATGCACACGTCACAGGAATTGAAAACGTGTGATAAATCCATTTCCTCGTCTACAATTTAATGGTTTGGCTCAATTCCTAATAGATTTATCATTAATACCGTGTGTTTAAACTCCTATCTGCAGCTCTTTTACTTATATGTTATCCGTACATAAGCATTAATTTGTCGTAATAATATTCACATAAGTTACACCTTAATTCTTACCAGCTAACATTTCTGCTTGAAACCGACCATAATTCTGCTCATTAGATAAAATCATTTTAGTTTAGTTTACCACTTCGTCACGAGATGCTAACTTACAAAACTTGGCAAGGTTCCGTAAATTTTCTATTTTCTCTTGGTAAGACTAGCAAGTTTTTGAGACAAATTTTATAGTCAGTTTCTGATCCTACTTGCTTAGTACAAATCAATTATAATTACTCTTTCTAATCAAACTTAAATACTCTAAAAATTTACAGAAGTGATAGAACTCCCGTATCACAAAGTTCCAATGGATATGTTCAAACCTCGATACTTGTAACGCCTTCCTCCTTGAAAATCAACCACTCTCTTTGACCAACGTGGGGTACCTCTTCGCTTCTTGCATCGTGGTGGTGTCTTATTCCTTCCAAATCGTCTCTTTGCATCATTTTTCTTCAAGCCTGTACTGTTTGAACCAGGAACTATCTATTGTTCAATAAAACTGTCAATTTTTCCTTCTGTAGTTCTGTCGGAATCCAAGTCCTCAAAAATAAAAAAAAAATCAGTGGTTAAAACATTTACAGGAAATAGTACTTGTATCATTCATTTGAAACTCTTTTAAGAATCAAATCCCAGTGTTAAAATATACTTTCAATTCAATTTATCTAAACCTATAATATCTTCAAAAACTATAACAGAATGTTCAAATCTCATCCAATAAACAGTTCAAAAATGATATGAATAAACTTAATAAATTATTTAATTCATTTACAACATCTGCATTAAACCAACGTAGTCGGACTATAGGTAAATTCATACGTTACTTACGCTCTTGAGGATAACTTCATCTGCACCGGGCACACTTAACCCGAATCTTAATTGGCTCATCTGGCCAAATCAAATGGCCCACTTGGCTTCATCAAAGGCACGCTTAGCTTCATCAAAAGCACGCTTGGCTTCATCAAAGGCACGCTTAGCTTCATCAAAGGCACGCATGGCTTCATCAAGGCACGCTGGGCTTCATCAAGGCACGCTTGGCTTCATCAAGGCACGCTTGGTTTCATCAAGGCACGCTTGGCTTCATTAAAAGTACACTTAGCTTCATCAAAGGCACGTTGGGCCTCATCAAAGGTACACTTAGCTTCATCAAAGGTACACTTAGCTTCATCAGAGGCACGTTGGGCCTCATCAAAGTCACGTTTGGCCTCATCAAAGACACTCTTGGCCTCATCAAAGCACTATCACTGATCATTCACTAATCATCAATCACTAACCATTAACCATCAATCATCAATCATCAACCATTAACCATTAATCATCAACCATCAATCATTAATCACTAGTCACCAATCATTAACCGTTAATCACCAATCACCAATCACTAATCATCAATCACTAACCATCAATCATCAACCATCAACCATCAACCATCAACCATCAACCATCAACCATCAACCATCAACCATCAACCATCAACCATCAACCATCAATCATCAATCATCAATCATCAATCATCAATCATCAATCATCAATCATCAATCATCAATCAACAATCATCAATCAACAATCAACAATCATCAATCATCAATCATCAATCATCAATCATCAATCACCAACCACTAATCATTAATCATCAATCATCAATCATCAATCATCAATCATCAATCATCAATCATCAATCATCAATCATCAATCATCAATCATCAATCATCAATCATCAATCAACAATCAACAATCATCAATCATCAATCAACAATCATCAATCATCAATCATCAATCATTTATCATTTATCATTTATCATTTATCATTTATCATTTATCATTTATCATTTATCATTTATCATTTATCATTTATCATTTATCATTTATCATTTATCATTTATCATTTATCATTGACCACCTATCACTATACGAATTCGATAAAAATAAAGAAAGGAAAAGCAACCCAATTTGAAATATAGAAACTAAAATGAATCACCAGCATATAAGAGGTGTTTAGTCTTGTCAACGTTCGATTACGAACATGACGCGCATATCAATACCATTCAGTTCACACATTTGCAGGGAATCGAATGATTCAATACACGAGCCTGTCACCATCGTAAGAAATTTGGGTGAGTATGATACTGGTCTAAAATACTTGGCACATTTGGCTAAAAAAAATAAATAAATCTCAAGCTCATTTAGCTTCAATTTAGGCACACATAACCTCTTCCTGTTATCACTGCACATATTTGTAGGCATAATTAAGACTAAGAGAATTTAGCAAGCATACATAGCTCACTATCAACCGGCAACGATGCGCCTACACACAACTAGTGGGTAGTGTACTTTCTAGTAAGATCGTACACATATGTACACTGGTGAACAGGTCATATTTAACCCCCTAACATAATCCGATGAACATACATAGTCCACCCTTAATATAATCCGATGAACGTACATAGTCCATCCCTTAACATGATCCGATGAACATACATAGTCCACCCTTAACATAATCCGATGAACGTACATAGTCCATCCCTTAACATGATCCGATGAACATACATAGTCCACCCTTAACATAATCCGATGAACGTACATAGTCCACCCTTAAAATAATCCGATGAACGTACATAGTCCATCCCTTAACATGATCCGGTGAACATACATAGTCCACCCTTAACATAATCCGATGAACGTACATAGTCCATCCCCTAACATAATCCGATGAACATACATAGTCCACCCTTAATATAATCCGATGAACGTACATGGTCCATCCCTTAACATGATCCGATGAACATACATAGTCCACCCTTAACATAATCCGATGAACGTACATAGTCCATCCCCTAACATGATCCGATGAACATACATAGTCCACCCTTAACATAATCCGATGAACAGACATAGTTCACCCCCTAACATAATCCGATGAACATACATAGTTCACCCTCTAACATAATCCGATGAACATACATAGTTCACCCCCTAACATAATCCGATGAACATACATAGTTCACCCTTTAACATAATCCGATGAACATACTTAGTTCACTCCCTAACATAATTCAATGAACATACATCGTTCACTCATATCATGTCTCGATATAAAATATTTAAAATCAATACGATACTTTATCATTAGATAGAGATTTAAAAATCAGTGCTACGATGTATTAACAATTACCCTGAATATTTCATGTGTTATTATATAATGTGTCATATTTAGATAATGCGTGATCGTAATGCAGTATATATTGTCGATGTGAGAAGTAAAACAAAGAAATCAAAACGCTACCAGAGTGAAGCTCTGGCTCTCTCTCTCAATTTGTTTATCTAACACATGTTAAACGTCTGTTAAGATGAACGTTATCGGAGTGTAGCCCCGACCAAACGCTTATACAAGAAATAGTACTCAAAATGTATATTAACTAAAAATTTTGTAGGTTATATCGAGATTATTTGTCTGCTGATAGTTTTAATGTGAATAGTTGATAGATTAACGACTATGTATCTATGTGATATAGAAATTAACATTGGTGGGCGTTGAAAATTTCTCGATAAACGTTATAATATTTGTTCAACCATACCTTTTTGTCTGGTCCGTGTCACTTCTGAATTGTAACAATTCAAACACTCCAGGATAAATTGTATAAATATTTTATTCACTTTGATAAACACAATTTCATACTTACGTTCTATTAACAATCATTTACAAATACACAGATTAGTCGGACATGTTTTCCGTTCAACAACTCAAAGCAGAACGACGCTGTCCCAAAAGATCGTTACAAAAACCCCCGTGTTTTGCTACTACCCACTTTCACAAACACTCGGTCGACTGACCGACCAATCAGCGCAAAGTAAAGAGATTGACCATCTAATATACATTAGAGTTTATCTAATAATTAACTGCAAGTAAATATTTCATTTTAACAGATATGATATATTATACAAAACAAATCCATAAAGTGTAATATTATAAATTATTACTTAATATCTACAATGAATGTCTAAAGTTCATGTAACTACTAGCGCCATCTATCGCTTATTATTGGAAGTTGAACGATTTATGAATATTTTCTTTAAAAATCATAACACAATAGGTGCGCGAACGCCGGCGTTCGCTTGGGGTTTAATGAATTAAGGCTTGTTTTTGGTAAATGTATTATATTTTGTACTCGTAATACAGTCTTGCAAGGTTCTTAGTGTTTTACAAATATCTCTGCATACGAATCAAAACCACGTTTGCAAAAATAGATATCAAGAGCATCCAAGCGAAAAGAACTAATTACTTCGCATGCGCAACTTATGATAATCCTCAGTATAATCAATAATTTACGGTCTTCCGTTTTCCACTGGAATTAAAATATAATTACTGCATTACTGAACTGATAGGTTTGAATAATAATGTGATTGTGATAAGTGATGCATAATATCGCTTTTACCGTAACTTTGACAGACACTTCCGGTTGGAAGCAATTTCCGAGACAATGCTCCGCGGTTGTTGTATTTGCTTACTTTACTTTGAGCGGCCTGTTGTCTTAGTGGTTAGTGGCCTTGACTGGTATGCCGGAGGCCGTGGGTTCGATTCCCACCCATGATAAAGTTTTATGTGACGAGCACGGTCATCAGTTCTGTGTCTGGATGGAATTTATCTATAGTATATTATGTACTAAAAATACGTAGTATGTATTATGTGTTAGAAATACGGTATTGCGATATTTAAAAAAAATACAAAACATAAAGAAACCAATGAAAACCTATTTTTGAAAAAATAATATCGTACCTGTAATTTAAAGTTTCTTAAACTTTTAATTCGAAATCAATTCAAAAATATAACACTTCAAATAACCCGTTTTAAAAAAACGGCAATTGAACAGATTATATTATGTTCGTTAGGTACTATTCAAATGTTCTCTACAAGTCAACCATTGGTTTAAAAAAGACATCGCTGCGTGCACATAAATAAATCATTTCAAATATAGTGAAATTAAATTAAGTACCACCACATCTCCGCTCCATGTCTGTGGCATTTTTCCCGCGAGTATGACGGAATCAAACAGCTTCGGCCGTAATTCCGTCATCACCAGGTGCCTTGTTGTTATTAAGCTGCTCCAGAGCCATCCTAATCTCGTACAGGCTGACGTCCGGGATATCTTCGGTATAGTGTCGGCTCAATCTAACTCTTGGGTCGTTTGCTTATCGCGGTGGGTTTGGTGATTGACGTGTACAACTTTTAGAACTTATTTTGTCATGGAATTCAATTATTGGATTTTTGTTGATCGAAGGATGTGAAGTAAAATTTAAATAATTTTTTGCTATATAAATAGGATATGGGAAATAAAAATGATTGTTAAATCATTAAAACAAAACATGCATCAAGTCAACTCATTATTTCATCAGCAAGAACACAAAGTATCTATCATTCTTACAAAATTTGCTGGACATGGGACCACCTCAAAAATGGAACCAGAAGTAAACCAAGCGTCTTCTGAGTAATCTGTTACTTGCGTATCTTCTGGGTTATAGAGCACTCTCATATCTTCTGGACAGGATGGGCAGCACATAGCGATATTGACACATAAAACAAAAACTGTAGTAGCCAAGTAAACCTGCATCTTCAAAATTCTTGACCTATCCGTGAGTCAGTCTATGAAGGCATGAATAGATCCAGTGGTTCAGTTTATATATGTATAATTGTGATAAGTAACAATAGGTATGTATTTTGTACATTATTTGTTTTAGTATTTTCTATAGCAAAACGATAATTTAAGGTAAATGTGGGAGCATTTATGTAAAGCAGTTTTATAATTTAGTTCAACGAATATAAAAATATTATTGTTTAAGAGTGGAATTTTATGAACAAACTTACAAATGTTTATTCCATGCATGTGTTTTTTGTGTCTTTTGCCTTTTTTTTAGGTGGGAAAATTATCCAATGACAACCCCCTCTCTTGGGCGGAGCGAGAGATAGTTTCAGAGTTTTGCTGACTAAAAATCCACTCCTGTTCCTTCTTCACCATTGTTCCAGGGCTCCATACTGGTATTGCATTCAAGATGGATCGAGAAAGCCCTATTTGGTTCTCTATTAGGTACTGTAGGTCTAAAAAGTTTCGTTCCTACCTGCCAATATTTTGTCCTAGGAAAACTCCAACACGTATCTCTGAATATAGCAGAGAGCACTGGGGCGGAGTAAGAGCAGACTCGGTGTGTACTTACTACCCTGCCGTCGGGCAGGCAGGAGGAGGTTTGGCTCCTCCTTTTAGGTACTACATTAAAACATTAGTAAACCGTCCGTCGACCAACGTCTATTTGTGGGAGGAACCTCTCTCTCTCTAATATTTTGACGGAAGACTCAGGGGACCACAGCGGTCCTCCAACAGACATACATTGATCGACGGACCTGGAGTGGGTACGGCTCCACAGTTGAGTTAATGCTACTCATTGCTCACCGCCCGCAACCAAAAGAAATTTCCTCATACGCGCAGTTGCCTCTTTCGCAAGCATTACTCCTAGGCAGAAGGAGGCGACTGCCTACCATTCATCTTCGCACCGGACCATGGCCTGTACCAGGGCCCAAGCGAGAGGACACTATCGCCGATCGCCCCCACGGGGACACGGTGGTGCTTCGCCCAAGCGGGGTACACCATATGCACTTCATCATTATAATATGTTCCACCGTGACCTTCGAGCGGCCTACACAATGGAGACAAACGGGCGTTTCTTCCGCGACCTGATGCGGCTGGAGTTAGTTAGCTTCTGGTAAAGATTTACCATGGACATAGTACTGCGAAGCGATTGATAGACGGCGTCGGTCTCACCCCCAAAAAAGGAAAACCACCATCACCACTGAAACCAAAACCTCCTTCCACCTGCAGAATCTTCTGCGGCTGTGGACTTCGCTGAGCTACTGGGTGCCTTCGTCTAAGGGTACCTGCGATTGAGGTCCGAATTCTTGAGGTTCTCGGTATTCTTCGTTGACGTGGTCATACGAAGACCAAAAACAAATCGAATGAAAGTTTCCAGTTGCTCGTTTGTATAGCATCTGGGTAGAAGCATAGTAGAAGGCAGCATAATCTATAATCAATAACTCATTGTACCTGTTCGCGACTATTCATCACGTCCCTTACAACGGGTATAGGTACTGAAGATATATTATAATTTTTCGTATTTATTTAAACGTAACATAACTTTCATAATACGTTGTGATTTGACGCTAAAAGTACTTAATTAAACCATGCTTTAACCTCTAGTAATTACTCCATAATAACAGTGGTTAAGCAAAAATGTGTCACTAACTTCAATTTAAATAAATATATAAGTAGAGGGCAAAATGTATTGTTTTTGTTGTGACAAAGTTTAAAAATTGTTTTGGGAGAGAAAAATTCGTTACTAAAATTAATGCTCTTAGCAAACTTTAACTCTTTGCAACCAATCTCTGTGATTGAAAAAAAGGTCGCTCGGGTATAATTTAGTAAAAGTTAGGTGAAAAATGTTGTCATAAACTCCACCATTATCTGCTAATTCGTCCTAAAGGGGAAATCAGAGGAGGAATTTTCAGCTAAACACACAGATGTGGAATGTGGGCTTGTTTTATACCATGTAGAAATCAACATCATTTCATTTAGACTGCATCACTGCTCACTGTCAGAAGGGATCGCAGTCAAACACTAGTTTACATGAGATATAAAAAAAAGCCGAAAGACGTCTGATGACTGTTGGACATAGGCCTTCCCCAAGTGTCACCATAATTACTGGTTCTATACGTCTCGCATCCATTGGATTTCCGCAGCCCTCGCCAGATCATCGGCCCCTCTTGAGGGAGGACATTCAACGCTGCGTCTTCCGGTACGTGATCGCCATTTCAGGATGTTTAGTCTCCATTGTGACTGATCCTTAACGACCCTAGGCTGAAAAAAATCAATTTTCTCTGAAATAATCTATATCAAAGTATGAAGGTCAGTTTCCTCCTAAGGGGAGAAGATCAGGCCCCACCTTCGCTCGACCATGTGGTTTTCATCCTAGAGCCTTGGATAAACCTCCACCAATTTAATGATGAATTTCATAAATACGAATTAATCCAATACCTTATCACAGTGTTCGGACAAGGAAAGGGTTGAAAGTATTGTCAAGTGACACTTTGGAATTCATGGTATGAAATGGTAAGGTTATTTGTATAACACCTGCAACCTCTCAGGACTATATTACTAACATCATTAACAACATCTTTTATTCTATGGGTCTAAACAGACAGACCGCATTTCAACTGCAACCCAACCGCAAATTGCAGTTGAAATGCAGTTGACACGATTGCAATAGAACTGCAAACCAAACGTGCAGTCCGACTGCAGTCGTGTGAACTGCACACCGACTGCATCCGAACTGCACCATGCGCGGGAGGGCGGAGCGAGCGGGCGGGTGGGTGACTCCACGTTTGGTTTGCAGTTCTATTGCAGTCGTGTGAACTGCATTGAAACTGCACTTAAACTGCAATTTGTGGTTGGATTGCAGTTGAAATGCGATCAGTCTGTCTAAACCATATGACTTTTAAAAATTTGACATATTTTAGTTTATCAGATTTTTATACAAAAATAAAAATATTTAAATTGAACATTCTAAATATTTTTATTTTTGCTGAAGCAAGCGATAGTACTATAGCGGATGGTAGCTGAACAAAAACTTGACCTATTTACGGACAGCCCTCACTAGTCCGTCGGTCGCTTTGATACGCCGAATTTTAAATTTGTATGATGGTGTATAAAATTAAATATTCTAATGTCGAGTACACGGAAATAGTGCGAATGCTTGTAAGGTGTGATGACAATGTTTCGAAAGCCTGTTTACTATTACTACGAGAACAGTGCGTGGGAGGCGTAAGTAGTATCGGCAAAATACAGAGTTAAATGTGTTAGATAGAACAACGAAATCTTGAAGGTTTGTTTTTGGTAAACGAATTATGTTTAATAAAAAGTCATAGAACAAAAGTTGTTGTATATGATGTTAGTAATACAGTCCTGAAAAGTGGTCAGTGTTTTAAAAACAACCCTGTATATTAGAAGTGGTTTTAGAAGAATAAAATATAACTAAGGGGTGTAAACTTATGATTAATTAACAATAAAAACGGTAAGCGCCATCGAGGTCGCCCTAGAAAGAGGTGGCGAGATGATCTAGACGCGTGTCACGAGAACTGGTTAGAGACGGCGCGTGCTCAGAAGAATGTCTGGAAGGACTTGGGGGAGGCCTTTGCCCAGCAGTGGGACAGTAATGGCTATTAAAAAAAACAACCACATTAAATCATGTTAGTAAGGGTTACTCACATGCAAGCGTAATAGGTATTTGGTCAAAAATTATTAACACCATCGACCATCTATTCTGTGAGCAATGTGCCCTGCCCACTGCCACCGTCAGTAATCTTGGTTCTCCTGCAGATATCTTCATTTCTCTAGTAAGAGATAATTTCAAGTAAACAGGGATATTGGAAACAAACAAAATCTAAATATTAAACAGCTTTTAATCAACACGTACACATATATGTGCCATTTTGACAAAATCAAATGGGCACGGATCAGCTTCGATCACTGCATTAGGAAATATATAGCTTGTTATGAAAAGTGGTGTCTCTTCAGTAATCTCCTCTTGTGGAGTGGTTGGGTAGCACACAGCTTCATACACACTAAAGGCACAAATTAAACAGATCAGTAAGAAAAACTTCATGGTAGTAGCTCTGTTCCATGAGCAAACGGTAGAGTGAAACGGTTAAATAGCGGTGTGCGCGCTTATATACAGCAAGTAATATTGTTGTGAGCGCTTATATACAATATATAATTGAAATAATGCACACTCATATACAAACCAATTAGAAAATTAAGTTACAATATTATAATTCAAGCACTGCCATTTTAGTTAGCATAGCTTAGGCGCAGTTGCACATTTCTATTTCTTATGCATTTGTATTAAGTAACTTTCAATTCATTGCTCAAAATTTGTACAACTTTTATGTAGAATAAATTATTATTATTACTTAAATGTATATGTATATGAAAGAAAAGGGAGTTAGTGATAGCGTGACGAGTGACAGGACAGAATGGAAGAAAAAAACGTGTTGCGCCGACCCCAAATAAAATGGGACAAGGGCAGGAAGAAGAAGAAGAAGAAGATTACTTAAATGTACTTGTGTCTTTTTTTTAATTAGTTGTTTTATTTATTTACTTTTTTTGAAACTTCTTCCTACACTAGGAATTATTTCTGTATTGTGGGTGCGCTCACAAACGGTTAAATTTATATGCACAAGACATCCAGACCTGGAACCTCTATTATCATCGTACAAATATTTGTTCCGCGTGGGAATTGAACCGTAGCAGCCAATAGCTCAACCACTGCGCCTACCGTGAATAACATGGAAATTGATGCAGTACGTTGTTAGCGCATCGCCATTGGTAGGTACTAAGCATGCACAGTTGCACACATGAACACTGTAGTGATACAATCCAGATATATAATAATAATTTATTTAAAATTCATATTTTTTTGTTTTATTAATATTATATAGAGTTATTTGTAAAACGTCATAGCACGAAGAATTGCCACACATAAGTGGCAATGGGTAGAGCACATTGATCGCAGAACAAACAAAAAAAAAATGAAAGCATTTATTTCAAATAGACCATTTACAGGCACTTTTAAATAGTCAAATGTCGGTCAGTCCAAGAAAAGTGAAGCTAAATTGCACGTTCCAAAGAGTAGGTCTCTATGGGGAAGAACGTGCAAGAAACTCCATGGACACTCTTTTAAATCATATTATGTGTTACATATAATGCTTGGTTACATATTACTTGTTGCTTCTATCATGTGAGCAAAATGTCGATAATGAAATAAAAATGTAAAATAATTAAAAGATAGAAACTGAATTAAGCCACTGGCAGCTAAGAGATGACCAGTCCCATCTGACAGCACCCGTTCACGAGCATGACGCGTGCATCAGCCCCACTCAGCTCAACCATTTTAAAGGGAACTGAACGACCCAATAACACGTGCCACCAACAGCGAGACATTTGAGTGAGCATGACAAACTCTCAACTGCCATGCTCGTAATGTCAAAAAAAAAGGTTGTAACCTAATAAAAATGCTCCATGGTGCTTCACATTCACAAACTTGAAAAAAAAAACAACAGATGGCCGTTGGGGCCGAAAGGTTCTGGAGTGGCGACCGCGTACCGGATGACGCAGCGTTGGAAGGTCTCCTACAAGGTGGACCGATGACCTGGTGAAGGTTGCGGGAAACCGATGGATGCGAGACGCACAGGATCGTTCATTGTGGCGACACTTGGGGTATGCCTATGTTCAACAGTGGACGTACATATCGGCTGAAATGATGATGATGATTTGGAGAACACTTGTAACTTCTTTTGTTCTATGACTTTTAATTTATCATATTTTAGTTAATTAGATTTTTATACTAAAATTACCCATTGCCTGCGCGGCTTTGCTCCCGCTCTTCCCTGCTTCACCCTACTCTACCCTACTCTACCCTACTCTACCCTACCCTACTTTACCCTACTCTACCCTACTCTACCCTACCGCGGGGGGAAGATAGATGCGATAGAGAAGATAAAACCGTGAGGTTATAGGCCCCCCTATGGTTGCTGACAACTCCTTGAGGCGCGTGGGAATAGTACGCGCCGTCGACGACTTGGGCTCGGTCCGGACGCCGGTTACCGGACGGTCGGACAGTGAGCTACCCATTGCTTGCCCACGCCTACGGGTGGCCAGAGTCGGATCGGGATCGGTATCCCGGCGGCGGCTGGGCGTGAGCGCTGTTGCCTGATGCGGTGAGCTTCCTCCTTTGTTAGCACTACTGCTTCGCAGAAGGAGGCGACCGCCTGCCACTACTCGCTTCTGACTATGGCCTGTACAAAGCCCCGGCGTGATAGATCGCCGCCGCTGATCGCCTCCACGAGGACACGGCGATGCTCTGCCCAAGCGGGGCACACCTCTATCGTGTGCTCCACGGTGTCCTCCAAGCGGTTCCCACTGTAGCGACACCCGGACATCACTTCTGCACGAATCCGGTGCAGGTACCTCAAGAATTTACCATGTCCGATGAGAAGGGAGTGAGGATCGGGTGGTGGGGTGCTTGATGCGCTTACGTCACATCGTACAGATGTAGGTAGGTATAGCAAAATACAGAGTTGAAATGTGTTAAATATACCAATGAAATCTTGAAGGTTTGTTTTTGGTAAATGTTTTATATTTTGTAAAAAGTCATAGAACAAAAGTCAAAAGTTGTTGTATATGATATTAGTATATAATAGCCCTGCAACGCTCTTAGTGTTTTACAAAAAACACTGTATAGCAAAATAATAAGCATGGTACAATATTTTAGGATTAAATACTCATTTATTAAATCTGTTGAAATCAGTTCAGAAGCCGATTCTGAAATGTTGTATATCTTTGATAGAATACTGTAGTTTATAATATAATAGTCTTTGTAATATAGGTATTTTATTTATTTATTAGGCACCAACAATTGTTAACACTTAAAATTGTACAAAATTTCACTTAAACCACACAATTGTCAAGTGTTACAATTTATTACAGGTAAGCACCACATTATGCAAAAAAGTATCAAATGATTTATTTGTCCAACTCACATCAACAAAGGTAAAATAAGACATTGTAAATTTTATACAATAAATATCTTTGCGTAACTTATTATTTAGCTAATGTATAATACACTTAATATAAAGATAGAAAAAAAAATGCTTGTTTTTTTTTTGCATTTTTTTTCCATTAGGTATGCCAAATCTGTATACATAATTTCTTACTAAATTGACTTTTAAAAATCAGTGGCAAATAAAATTAAAAAAATAGAACATTTAAAATCAATTTTAATCAATCACAAATCAAATTAATCAATAGGAAGGCATTTCTCTGCTATTTTCACAAAATTCATCGGGCATTCGTTTGCAAAAAACATCGCTTCTGAAATTTCATCTAAGCGTTCTGGGTAGTCTGTTACTTCTAGAAGACTATCTTCTGGACTGGATGGGTAGCCCATAGTCACATTGATGCTTATTATAACAGAAAATAATAAAAAAACAAAGTAGGTCTCCATTGTAGGACCACCGTTCACCGTGTCTGTGACGGAACAATTATTTAAAATTACGGAAATTTATTCCTTTTATATTCAAATCTCTTATAAATTACATATAATGTATACTGAAAATTGTTGGGTCACTTCAATTCGGCTCTTTACCTGAACTAAACGTCGAATTAAGAGAACTACTAACATTAATCTACGCTATAATATAATAACGAGGTAAAGGTTGTTTTTTTTGTTTGTAGGAGGTAATCCCTGGAAGTACTGCCCCTTTAGCCAAGTTCAAACGTTTCGCTTGCGTCGAACGCTTCGAGTTGACCTTGTCGCCAATTCTTTCGTTCTGACCACGTGACTGAGCGTTGAGCCGACGTCATTCCCGTACATTTGAAGCAAGGTACTGGTCCGATTGCTAATTTTTTTTTACCGAAAGAAAGCAGGCTTTATTCCTGAGTGATATAGGCTATATTTTAAGTACGCGGGCGAAGTTGTGGGCAAAAGCTAGTCTCATATAAATTACTTACAATGTATACTGAACATTGTAACGTCACTTCAATTTGGCTCTCTACCTGAACTAAACGTCGAATTAAGAGAAATAGTTACATTAATTGACGCAGAAATTTCATTCGCTCTGAGTAAAAAAAGGTTGCATCCGGTGTTAGATTGAAACGGAAAAGAAAATCACATTTGTTGTCCTACCTTATTTATTTTTCCTGCCTTTTTTATATTTTCCTACCTTTTTTATATTTATTTAATTCTGTTTTTTTACTATTTATTGTTAAAGCGAACGCAGAAATACATCATCTGTAAAAAAAAAACAACTAACATCATGATTCATGAGATACAACTTGGTGACAAACTGACAGACAGACAGACGGACGGACAGCGGATTCTTAGTAATAGCGTCTGTAAAACGAGACGCTATTACTAAGAACTCATTTTAACATCAACATTTTTATGGTTAAAAAATGCTGACTATGTACATACTGCCTACCAAACCAGTTTGCGGGGCATATCAATATACATGTTAGCTGCACGAAGGCTGCGCTGAGGTTCATAGTCGTGGGTCACCAGTTTAGAGGTATGTGGAACCGGGTATATAGTATTCATGTACCATCAGACTGATTGAAAAAAAGCTGTTGCCCGCGACTTCGCTCATGTCAAATTCGTAAAACACAACAGTAAATAATAATTCTGTGCTTGCAATTCGTACCGAAAGTATTCAGTTCATTTATTTTTCTACCACTTAAAACAGCTATCAGCTAAAGCGTCAATTGCCATGTGAACGTGAAAGCAGCAGAATGAATTATGTCACAGCAGTTGGCGATCTAAATATTTGCCAGCTCCATGGGAACCGGATCACCCGGAGTATACGGATACGTGAGGTTTAAACGTTGGAGGTCTGCCCTGCAAGGGCGGAACACCGCGGTACTGTCGTCACACTCACCGTAGGTTTCAAATCATCAAATCATCAAAGTCTCTTAGTTCATCTGCCACTACTACATATAACATCTACTTTGTATATTGGGTTGTATCCAACGCAAAAACTATTTTTCAAAAGCTAGTAGTTCCTGAGATTTGCGCGTTCAAACGAATAAACAGTCTCTTAAGCTTTAAAATTTTATTGTATTATAAATATTAGATTATGTCACATTTATCTGTAGATCGCAGACTAAATGTGCAGTCATGTATATAATTTTGAGCGCTTCTTGTGACTACGACCGATTTGATTCAGAATACTACTGTTTTAGTAATTTGATGACATAAGAGCGTACATTAATGGTGTTATCACATCAAACGATCGATGCCATCGATCGATGGTAGAATGGATTAGTCAACGTCGTTCGATAGTTTTTTTTAGACCAATAAATCGATCGTCGATCGACGATGGATCTAGGGTAGAATGGATTAGTTGACGTAGATGGCATCCAGAGTGTTCTGCGTTGGCGTCTGCGTAATAATAGTACGAGCAGCCTCGTCAGTACGATCCACAAGAGGAATTTACATTACGAAAGAAACTGATGGCATATAGCCGTACCAGCAATCGATCGAGTCCATCGACCGGCAATCGACCGATTGGTTAGTCGACCGGTTTCCGTCGATCAATTAAAGCTACCACACCATTCGATCAACGTCGACTGTTGTCGATCGATGGCATCGATCGACAATCGATCGATTGGTGTGTTAACACCCTTACGAGTGCGAGAGGTTTTATAAATCGTAATGTTGTAACTTGACATAAAGAAATTGATAGGTACAAAATTAACCCTATAAAAATGGATGACTTGATCAGTCTAAAAGAAAACGTCTTTTTGTTGTATTCATTGTGAGGTTGGTTGCATTCCTCTATTGTCAGGAAAACATCGATAAGTAGGTAGTTTTGATGTTTCACATAAGATAGTTAACAAGAAACAATAAGGCGCAGACAAAAATAAATGCAGTCTTACATAGTTCATTTAATCATCTTTATCTTCTTTTATACAACTTTTATCAAGTCTTACACGATCGTCCGTACAATCATCCGCTTTTACAAAATTATTGCCAGGTTGAGTCGGCTCTTCAAGTCGTTTAAACTCAGCCTCGTCGAATTCCGTCCCTTGTACTTGCTGTGCTTCCACCTCTATTTTTCCTTTTTTAATTGGTTCATTTTCAGATTTACCTTCTATTGCCGGTAATTCTTGAACATTCGCCTTCGGAAGTCGATATTCTCCGTTGTATTCCTCTAGTTCAGTCACCTGCACATTGTCAACCGTTACTCTTGCGCCACCGGGGTACACCACATAGTAAGAAGAAGATTGAGCTAGATCGTACACTATAACACAAACTAACAAGACTGCTAAGTATTTCATTCTGACTGCTTCCGATGTTACTGTTAAATATTCCATTATGAATGCTGCATTTTATACCTTTTTATCGACGGAAAAATATCAATATACAAGGTTTTTACATTTTAAAACTAGATTTTGAATGTCGCTTCTTCTTTGTATTTTTCAATTCAAAATTAGTTCTGCCTTGTTTGAGTCATTAATTTTGGCATATAAGGTTGGGTTCACAGATGGCCGTTACCTCATTCAAAACTTACGATGCATAATCATCAATTACGGAACCGGTATGCATAAGAATATTTTATGATTAACGAGGGACAAGGTCATGGCAACAATAACATAATTATCATAGTGGTTTCAAGAACACTTGCTGAACTTTACTCAGTTTTAAATTTAGTGTTAGGCCATACCTAATTATTAATTACTAGATTCTCTTTCAAGAAATTCTTAGTAAGAGCTTAAGGTTGGAGAGCTGGTGGTACCATATGCGGTACAACAATAAAAAGGCATGAATGTAAAAATACAAAAAGATGTGAAGCAAAAATTCTTCTAAATTCACCTAACTTTTCTAGTGTTCTTCTTGACAACTGTTATCGGCAGCTCTTACAAGTCCACCCGGACAATAGTCTCCTGAAAGTCCCGCATAAGCTACACTCACCGTTGGTTTAAAATCATCAAAGCCTCCTAGTTCTTCTGTCACTTCTATGACGTCTACTTTGTATACCCATACTTGTACTCTACTTCCATCATTTCGGGGCAGTGTCGTTTGATGATTTACATAATATTCAATTGGTAGGTTTTCTGAATGCCTATAATAATAATCATAGTCAGGAAGAAAATGTTGAATCTCTTCATCGTATTGGTTCACTCTCTGTTTCCAAAATTGTTCATTACTGGGGTATCTCACGTAGTAACAGTTCACCACACTAATCATTAGAAAACTAACTAATAAACTGTTATATTCCATGTTGACTGTATCTTGTGTTACTGTGATATGTTTGATAGTTACAACGGTTTTTATAGATTTTGCCAATAGAATACACACATACAATTTTTACAAATAAGGAAATTAGGTCTTAGTTATTGCATTACTCGTTGCAGTCTAAACCGTGATTATGTTGAAATTAAAAAAAGATCAATAGCCAAATTCAGATTTACAGTGGGCGACTAGAATGCTCTTACACAAATACTTTCAAGTTGCAGAATTAGTTCGGCGACCACCAATGTCAAAATATTCCTTAAAAGCACAAGCATTGCATTACATGTCTTCTATGGTGAATTATCTATAAAATAAATAAAAGGTATGCTTCATCATGACCAGTTTTTTGTCTTGGAGTCAGATCACTTAGATGCGACACAACGCCTTTAGGTACGTTTAATTTGGTTTTTATTCTGTCTATGTGCTTTTTATTGTAGAATGTTCTAAATTCTATCGCCCTCTCAAATAGTACGCAAAGCGACTCGTTTGTTGCGTCTCGATAACAGCTGACCTTTAGGGAACTGCAATGGTTAAGTAATTTAAAAATGTACTACACAGAATTATTTATGTTAAATTAAATGTTTGGTATTTAAATGTCAGGTTGCAGGAATGATCGAACGAGTTACCGTGGCCCTAGACGTAAAGGGCGATTTTCAACCTTTTTTAAAAGGAGGAATTTATTAATTCAGTTGTATTTTTTTAATCACAAATATTTTTTTAATGTTCTTTATCTCAGAACCCCGTCGTTTATAGACCGATTCGCAACATTTTTTTTTTGTTAGCTAATAGATCTGTTTTCAGATGAAAAAAGATTGCATGTAGTGGAGATGAGAATGTTAAAATGGATGTGTGGTGTAACGAGAATGGATAAAGTGAGAAATGAGTATATTAGGGGAAGCTTGTAAGTGGCACCAGTGACTGAAAAGTTGAAAGGGAATTGTTTATCTTGGTATGGTCATGTGAAAAGGAGGGATGAAACGCATGTTGCTAAAAAAGTTATGAGTTTCCATGTGGATGGATGATGGAGGGGAAGAGGGAGGCCAAAAAAAAAGACGGATGGATTGTGTGAGAAGCGATATGAAAGAAAAGGGAGTTAGTGATAGCGTGACGAGTGACAGGACAGAATGGAAGAAAAAAACGTGTTGCGCCGACCCCAAATAAAACGGGACTAGGGCAGGAAGATGATGATGATAAGATCTGGTTTCAGATTGGTACCATTGTTAGGGTTTCATTCATAAAAAGAAAAAAAAAACGGAACGCTTATAGGATCACTTTTTTGTCGGTCTGTCTTACTTAAGAAAGAAAGAGAAGAAAGAAAATACGTTTATTTGGCACACAATGATATAAAAATTTATTGTAGTATGGGATCTTACACTTAAAATGCTGTAACTGTTTTTATCTCGGAAATGCGTGGAGATATCGAGTTAAAATTAAACCCATACATTCAGGTCTGCGGTCCCTTGAAGCTGACAGAAATCAAACTTCTAAGTTACGATACGCCCGTTTATGTCGCAAAAAACGTGTATTTCGCCACACTCAAGGGAATTAAATTCACAGGGCACAAGTATAGGAAATGATCTGAAAACACTAAAGTAAGAGTCACATTCCCGAGATAAATGTCTTGACAGACAGACCGACAGATAGACAGATATCAACGTGATCCTATTATGTATAAGTGGTCCGTTTTTTACCTTTTGAGATTTGGAACCCTAAAAACACTGGAACGGTCAAAATAACTTTAATTTTGGAAGTCGGTATTTCTGGTATAGTTTATTTATTATTTAACACCGACTATATCAATATTAGGATCTATTGATTTATTACAGAGTTCCTTTCTCATTATCAGATCATTGCCATGAAACCCTCACTCTCTACCTTTGCACAGATATCGACTAATCCACAAAGCAATTTTACTTGTTACGACAGTTCTTGATCCTACGAAGAGTTTCGTTCCAAATTTCTATAGTTCATTATTAGATGACCTTAAAAATAAAATTAAATAATTCAAAAACCATTTGACCAAGAAATTGGTAGTCAGTTGTTTTTTTTTCTACAAAACCGACCCTTTTTACTGCAATAGAATAGAAGGTGGTGCTAATAGTAATAATTTAAGTACGTACCGAATCTTTTACAATGAGCCCACTTTGTCTCATAGTTCTTTATTAATTTTATAATTATTGAAATACACGTAAGGCGTAATGAAATTAAAATTTACATTAAAAAAGCACAATTTTAATGTAAATTGTTTTAATGAACTATTTGGCACCTATTATCAAGACCTCTTACACCACCTTCCAGACAATAGTCTCCCGAAAATATACGATTACCTCCAGCTGAATCTATTTTCGTTAGGTGGGAATCACGAATATCTCCTAGTCCATCTGTTACTTCGAAAACATCTACCTTGTAAACGAAAACCTGTACTCTAACCCCATCATTCTTTGGCAGTGTTGTTTTGTATGATGCTTTGCATCCATAACTGGTTGGGTTTCTGTGTCTGTTATCAGGAAAAAAATGTTGCACATCTTTATAATGCCTGTAAGCAGTAGGTTGTATGGCTGCATCGTTTCCTGTCGTCTCTTCACCGTATTGATTCACTTTTAACAAATTAACTTTCTGTACCCCACACTTTTACACCGCTGGGGTACCTCACATACTGACAGAACGCCATTAATCACTAGAATACAAATTAATACGAAGTTCTTCATATTGAATGTGTCTTCTGTAACTATGCGTATGAGATACTTGATGATGAATACGGCCTTTATACATTTTTATCAATTCAAGGTAAAAATTAATAAGGATACTTAATGTTAATAATAGTACTACTAGCAATAGGAGTTATAATAATATACTTTTTAAATCTATAAAAAAGTATATTATTATAACTCCAAGCATTCAATAACGGCATTGAGTTGATATACAAATAGAAGGCCAACTCTAGTGCCTACTTAAATAAAACGTTCATACATAAGTTTCAGTCATAACTTGGAGACAATCAATGTAAGAGTGAGAAATTAAACACTGACTGGTAGATTGAAAAGTTTGAGGTTTTTTTTTCGATGGGAAAAATCATCTTATGACAACCCCCGCTCTTGGGCGGAGCGGGAGATAGTGTCAGACTCTTAATGACTAAAAAACCAATCCCGTTCCTTCAAGCCTTCATACCGGGGCCCGAGCACCCTTTTGGATAACCCTGGCCCCAGTAGGCTTCGACCCGGCTGGGCCCCTGCTGTTGCTGATAACAAGGTTGACATTCAGAAGTAAAAGTTCCTTGAAATTGCGAGTATTGTTAATATGGAAGTCGTTATATGATCTTTTTTTGCACATGTTCGCTCTGTATTTCATAATTACCACTGGAAGGTATCACTTTTAGTTTGTCTAGATCTATCGATATTATAAAGGCGGTAATTTCGATTCCTTATCAGAAAATCCATCATCATACCAATGTAAGTTGAAATTCTGCAGCGTCAACCTTCATTTCAGTGAGTTGCACATGGTGTACTGACAATTTCATGCTGCCGGTACTATGGCAACGTAAAGTAACAGACATGTTTTTTTTTATGGTGGGAAAATATCATCCAATGACATCCCCCGCTCTTAGGCGGAGCGGGAGATAGTGTCAGACTCTTACAGACTAAAAGACCCACCCCGTTCCTCCTAGCCTTCATACCGGGGCTCGAGCTGTCTTTCGAAACAAACCCTGGCACCAGTAGCCTTCGACCCAGCTGGGTCCCTACTGTTGCTGACAACTCTTTGAGGCGCGCGGGAACAGTGCACGCCGTCGACAACTTGGGCTTGGTCCGGACAGTTACCGGACGGCCGGACAGCGAGCTACCCATTGCTCACTGTCTGCAAGCCCGCGCCTACGAACAGACATAGTCTAAAAACGATTCAGTTTGGTTATGAGAACAAAAGCTTACAACAGAGTCAAGTGATTCCATGCTGAATATTTACTGTGAAACTACGAAATATTTCATGATGAATACTGTTAAAATATATACTTTTGTATCGGTGATTGTACATATACAAATGTGTCTTTTACCAAAAAAAGTGAGATGAGGTGATTATACACACCTTTGTGTGTATTTAAGATTAGGAATGCGGTTTTTACCTTGCATTCTAAAGTATGCTGAGTTCATTGGTACGCCTTGTTTGCAGGTAAACTTTGCCATATTTAGTTTAGCAGACGGCCGCAAAGTTTAAAATCTTGCATCATCGTCGCAACCTTGATTGCTTTGTCATGCTGTCTACAATTTTCAAGGTCACGATTACAATAATAAACGTAAAAATGATTTTATTTGAATAAAAATATTAATTTATCTACCTGTTTATCATTAATCCCACATGTGTACCTTCAGTTGCTCTTTTGAGTTCTAGGAACAGTCTTGCCAGTTTGCGGATTAATTTGAAAGAGTAATCAAGCGGTGACGCTTTTATACAAGCTTTGTGTGTAGCTTTGCTTTGTCCGTTACCGATCTGCCACGGTGGGATTTGGAGTTTTTTTTTAAATGAGAAATACCCAACGACTTGTCCCACTCTAGTTAGTAAAAGTCTGACACGATATCTCGCTCCAGCCTTGAGCGGGAGAAGTCATTTGATGATTTTCTCCACAATAAAACCCCTTAGGAAAATGAAATGAAACCACAAAATATGTTGGTATATTTTTAAGTTTTATAAACATAATTTTCACTAATTTATTGTCCCTTAGGACATTAATTATTCGAAAATCCTCCACTTTGTTCTCGAAATGCTTGCGCACTGTTATATAATTGACGATTATTGTGCAATACTTATTTATTTAGAATCCACAGTCGTTGTTTCCCCTTTCTAACACTTGGCACATCTGTTACTGGTAGTTCACCAAATCTTACGTCGATATCTACATGTTCGTCTACTGCGTGATTCTCCGGTGAAACCGCAACACCATCGTCTATAACTTCACCGCGTTCGTTCACTTCAAACACTTCCACTTTCTGCACCCACACTTGTACACCACTGGGGTACCTTAAGTACTGACAGTTTGCTAAATTTAACATTAGAACACAAACTAATATCACACAAAAATTCTTCATGTCTTTTTCCTTAACGCGTTCGACCAAATGATTCTGGTGACCACTTGCTGCCATTTATATTCCTTTGCCGGTATAGTAATAAAGGCAGCGCACTTAAAAAAAGGTGCCAAACTCGATTCAAAATTTAGGAATCAAAATTTGGTTTTCAATGAATTCGAATATTTTTTTTGGCAAGAAACAGGAAATGCAGATGAAGTAAGCCCATGAAGACGTTAATGTGAAGGTCTCGAATCTGGTTATGATGCAACAGCGGTTCTTTTATTCTATTAAAATAAGATGATTGTGATAAAGATTACTAGTAATAATGTGTTGTTATTTGGGGAAAAAAGTTAACCTGTCCAAATATAGATAAGATATTTTTGTGTACGTTCAAAAATCTTAATAATATTTTTTCGTTCTCTCTCTATCTCCACTTATTTAAAAAAAAATATTGCATCTCTTTGTATTTGTTTTTGATTTAAGTTAATTTTAGCATTAGTCATCTTAGTGATTTTATATACTATATATCTCACAGCTAATCTGTAATATGTGAAAAAAGCGGTTGGCTACAATGTTGTATTTTTTTTTTGTGTACCTGTATTATCTGTAAGTTTTATATTGTAGCTGTTTTGTTTTTGTTCCTTTTTATAAAAAATAAATATTGTTATGTTGACCAGGAGCCTAAGCAAGAATATTTTTTTAACCCCTCGGGTTTAATGACCCGGAAAATAGCCATGTTTACGTAAATCACCAATAAAATAAATAAATAAATAAAAAAAAAACAGCCTTTTTTACTCGTTTGTACATATTATTATTTTAAGTTTGTAGGTATACGTTTTAATCCCATTTAGGGTCGATCCGGTACATGAAACACTATCGATTTGTAAAGATAAAATTAAAAAATAAAGGACCTTTTTTCAGAACTCGTATGAATTAACGCATGTACGAAATAAATTTCTTTAAGAAAACGTCAACTGAGCGAGTCCAATGACCTTTAGGTAGTTTGTACGCAACGCCAACTACTACCTACAGGTCATTGGACTCGCACGGTGTATGTAAAGTAGGATTAGCTGTTATAAAGACATGATCTTTATAGAGCTATCCTACTTTATTTGCGATCGTAATATTTCAGCCATCCAACTTTGTTGAACCTGCATTTTGTCCACCTAAAATAAACGTCTGTTACCATAACGCCATAACGGATCTTGAGCGGTTGCGCAGAAGTCAAATATTCGGTCTCTTTAGTGGTGCGAAGTGAGACGCGGGGGCGGGGAGTGTCAGTAATTGGCTCACCGCGCCATCGCGTCATAGACATCACTCCTCATTTGTTCCCTGCGTTGCTGCATGTATCTAACAACGAAGATTGACTCGCCAATTTATGGAATGCGCAAAGCGATCCCCACTGACGCCGAGCGCTCAAGATCCGTTATGCCTACTGTACGAATTAATAGCCTGTTAGGAATGTACAAAGACAACAAAACTTTACGTCATACGAGTATATCACAATGAATTATGATACAATATTATTACCTATATTCAATGTCATAAGGTCGATCACCTTCAGAAAAACTTGTCTGGCAAAAAACTTCTCAGGGACCTTACCATGACGTATTAAAATGTGAAGCGTGCGAGCGAGAAAGAGGAGAGAAATACAGTTATACATGTATATATATCTTTCATAACATAAGTTTTATTATATCGTCGCAGCGCGTTCACAAATCGCTGTGTTTTGCAGTGATTATATTATATTGACTTAGTGATTTTTAGGAGCATTCAATGTACGAACGCTACAAAATTATTTTTTATAACTTCGTTATTATTAGTTTTTTTCACATAACTGTTTTTGCATCTTTCGTGTAATGATCTGCTTCTTCTTCTTCCAATGCATTCAGTTATTGATTCTAAACAAAGTGTATTCAGGTTTCCCATATACTAAAAACTATATTGTATAGCTTCATCACTTTAACAGTTCAGTTTGGATCGTCAAATAGATCGCTTTAAGAGCTCGTGGTAGGGCCTCAGGTCACGTGATTGTCAAGTTTAACACTTTAATTTGATATACAAGTAAGTCATCCTTTTTTTATGGTGGGAAAAATCATCCAATAACTACCCCCGCTCTTGGGCGGAGCGGGAGATAGTGTCAGACTCTTACTGGCTAAAAGCCCACCCCGTGCCTTTGTGCCTTTCGTACCGGGACCGAGCTTCCCTTTCCGATAACCCTGGCCCCAGTAGGCTTCGACCCAGCTGGGCAGCTGGGCCCCTGCTGTTGCTCACCGCTCCATGAGGCGCGCGGGAACAGTGACATCCTCACACGTACACACATACACGAGTAAGTCATCCTCATTATCGTTGTGCGTACGAGTAGCTTAATTGCCTCAGGTACATTTCTGTTTGAATCCATGGTCATGTAGTTGAAATTACCGGTATTCTGTCTTCAATACATATAATTTAATTTTAATTTAATTATAAAACTAAAAAGTTTATTTGTTTGAACACGCCAATCTGAGGTACCTGTTTAGATTTGAAAAATTCTTTCAGTATCGGATAGCTCAGTGTTTTTCGATCTGCGGGTCGCGACCCCCAATTGGGTCACAAAGTCTTGCTTAAGGGGTCGCAGACGCGAGTCAGGTAAAAGTGACTAGTACTGACGTGTGTATATTTTTGGATAGGTTTTTAAAAATGTATAGAGGCATACTAAAATCATTTTTTGGTAAAGTTAACATTTTCGGAAATAATCGCTCCAAAAGTACAAAAAACATTTGTCCACTACTCTAACTTTTGAACCATAAGTTTTGAAAAAAAAAAATAATTTCGTAAGTAGAAGTTTATAAATGATTTCTAGGAAAATTATTTTCAACTTGATAGGTTAAACAGTTTTTGAAAAATTTTACAAAATAATTTCTAGACTAACTCTGTAATTTAACGCAAGCATTTTTTTTAGCTTAGTTTACATATTTTATTATTCTAAACGTATCTTATTTCAAAAAAAGACTGATTAAAATCGGTTCACGCAATCCAAAATTACCAAAGAAAACTCAACATACATAACCCGTCTAGTTTGTATAAATTAGTAACCCAATTTCCCTGAGAGTTGGTGCTGTAATTTTTTAACTTTTAAGTTAGTGGAGACAATTGTTGTGACGGACGGGAAACTACGGGACCCTACACTGAGCGTCGCCCGACACGCTCTTGGCCAGTTTTGAAATTAAGAATGTCAATGGTCAATGGCCGCTATTCCACGTTTATATGGCGCTGACCTTAGTAACCAATAATGCAGGCGGGACCTCAGGGAACAGCTAGTGTAAGAATAAAAGTATGTTAATCAGCTAGTTCTTTATTAATATTATTATTGAATGTTAGAAGTAATCACTTATTTCTTATCTTTGGGGCACCAGTGGTCGTCCTTCCACTTGCTCAGGTCTATGCCTGGGATCTTTTCACAGGGCACAGGATAGTTCCTGCAAACAAAAGTAGTTATTATAATCTTTCTGCCATGACTTATGCCATATCCCATAATCTTGACTTATGCTACATGGGGTAAAACGAAATAAAAAACACTACAGTATATTTTGATCCCTTTTTATGTTGGGAAAAATCTTCCAATGACCACCCCCGCTCGAGGGGAGCGGGAGATAGTGTCAGACTCTTACTGACTAAAAGCCCACCCCGTTCCTTCTAGCCTTCATACCGGGGCTCGAATTCCCTTTCGGATAACCCTGGCTCCAGTAGGCTTCGACCCAGCTGGGCCCCTGTAGTTGCTAACAACTCCTTCAGGCGCGGGGGAATAGTGCGCACCGTCGACGACTATCTATTTTGACCCCTGGAAAAAAATATATCTGGCGGAGACTACAACGCCAAACACTCTATGCCAATAGAAATGCCAATCACTGGCCTCTCTGTCAATGTGGCTTCAAGACTGAACAATAGCTACGTGCTTTAAGGTAGAGAGGTAGAGTGTGGGATATAGGTCCTAAATTCTACGATATTTTATACCAATTAATTTTTCAAAAGTTAGGGCAAAACACATTTTCTACACATTAGCCCTGATTCAAATTGTTTTGAGGATAGTCTAGGCTACTGAATAAGCAGGGGCGGATCTTAGCAAAACTATAATTAATAATAATAATAATAATAATATTTTTACTGGTCCAGTGTTACAGAGTAAGTCTTAAGTACTAAACTTATGATAATTAAGGGTGTTCACAGTAACTAGTAAAATTAGCATTAAGTTTAGCTGTGGTCCCCAAACTAGGCAGCGCCTGTATCTTGGGAGCCGGAGTTGCGTTAACTTACATGTATTTTAGTCCAAGACATGCTAAGTTTTACACTTGAAACAAGATATTTTAAAATCAGGTATATAATTCAAATTAAATATTGGTAGCAGTCTGCCTACCAAGATAACAGTAAAAAAACAAGAACAAACTAAAATAAAATAAAACAATAAAACATAAAAAAAATGAGTGTTCCTAATTCTAATTGAGTGTGTGAGTATGGTAAGTTGAGGTTAGTGTGATGGTGTATATGTGTGCTCGTGTGTGTTGTAGATGTGTGTTATTAACTTAATATTTCCTCAGTTTGATTGTATGACAGGGAGAGAAGCAAGCTTTTTGTCAACTTTTTACAAGAATGGGTGCTGAGAACTTTAATATCACATCTTTTGCTTATATTGTTGTATATATGTATGTGTGAGTAAGAGGGGCATCGTCTGGCTAGAAGACTGTTTGCAGTAGGAAGAGGGACATGAAAGATACGTTTTAAGAGCAAAGTTTGGTAGTCAGGTCTATTTTTAATGGATTTGTGAGCATGCAGTGTAGCACTGAGAATAAATAGTTGACGTACTCGGAGAACCGGAAATTTATCGTAAAGTAAATCTGTCGGGAATCTGAAGGGTTTTTTAAGTAACACTTTAATTACGGCTCTTTGTGCTCTTTCTATTTCAATAAATGAGCTTCTACCAGCTCCTCCCCAGACTGAGATTCCGTATTGGAGTACCGATTGGCACAGTCCGAGGTATACTGTTCGGAGAATTTTAGTAGGAATACAGTCTCGTAATTTCTTCATGACGTAAATTAGTTTTCTGACGCGGCTAGCAAGCAATTGTATGTGGGGTTTAAAAGACAAATTTTCGTCGATAGTAATACCTAGATATTTAAGGTGGGGAACGCGGTCTATAGGGGTACAGGTACAGTTTGTGAGTGGTGGATTGTGATCGTTGCAGCATGTGTGGAATTTGAGTGTTAGTTGACGGGGTGGACTTGAAGCCATGGTTTTGAAAAAAGTAATGAGCTTTGTTTTTTTTAAGTTAAGAGTTAGTAGATTTTTATTAAGAGTTTTAGAGATAGTGAGCAGTCCATTTTCACCAAACTCGAACACTTCTTCCCAAGTTTTGCCGTGAAATAAAATTGCTGTATCGTCTGCATACGATATTATTTCAGCATTATGAAGGGGTGCGTTAAGTATGTCGTTCATGTACAAGATGAAAAGAGTTGGTCCGAGAGTACTGCCCTGAGGGATACCAAAATTTATAGGTAGTAGCCCACTACAGTAGTCTCCTACTTTTACTAATTGCTGGCGACAGGATAAGTAGCTTTGAAACCATTCAATTACATTATCCAACCGACCAATTACATTATCATTCAGTCTTCAGGCAAAGTAAACGTCACTCACCGGCGTAATCTTTTATAGAAATAACCCTTCAGTTATTGGGCGTACTGTCAGTATCAGATGTATAGAAATAGGTACATAATTAGTTTTTAATTAGTACAAAAAATGGGGCTCTGTCCGTACACGTTAATGACCATAAATTTTTGTAGTCAAAAGTAAAATAAACGAAATTCCAAAATTGTGCTCAAAAATTCATCGTTATTGAATCAGTTATTCATAACAATTACTCCTAGAAATATTACGCACAGTGTATTTCGGTTACTTTTTGTTACAAGGCCTTTTCTAATAAGCCCTTTTAGTATTTGTACTAATTAAAAATTAGAGGTGCATACAAAAGAAAAAAAAAGTTTATTTAGTTTGTCTTTAACTTATTATTGTTTCTGGTAGTTACAAGTACTACACTAGTTTTTAAGTTGTGTGTTTAGTAACTAATAAAAAAGGGAAATTTATACATATAAGGTTTTTTATCAAACCAATTGCCTATCTCATAAGATGAGCGTACAGTTTTTCAACCACGTGATAGATTGGTCAGTCTGTACATGTGTGAGTAAATAAATGGGGTATTTGAAGGCAATACGTTTAAAAGGTCGGTATCGGCACAAAATAGATAGGGACAGAAGTCAATCTCATGTACGTACTTTACTTTTTATATCTACGCTAGGCGATCACGCTAGGGTCAGTGCGTTGCGCCGAACTGTACCAGTGCGACCGGGCGATTGAGCCGAGATATCATGTCCTTGAGCGGTGTCTATGTGTGCGTTGCTCGAGCGCGCTTTATATGTAGATTGTCTTCTGTACCTATCTATTTTGTGGTATCGGTATCTATCTCACGTACGCGATAGCAAATGTTTTACTTCCTATGGACTGTATATTAGTTTCCTGCCAAATGTTTACAGACAGTTTCTTTTTACTTATTTATTTTGTTTTCCTCCATGCGTAACGATGTTTGATCAATATGTTTGGTTATTTTTTTATTTGATCCTTAAAACGTGCGTCGTGAGATTTGTTGGCAGTCGGATATTATTATTATTATTTATTTACTATGTAAAGAATTTAAGGACAAAATTTCATAACTGTGTTATGATAACTCACAACGTTATAAGCTTGTTGTTACCTGGTTGTCCGCATAAATACATGGTCATCGGGCTATCCGGGCGCCTTATGCCCACTATAACCTGCGTTGCAACCACACACTAAGTATCTGTGTTATACTTAGTACACGTCCAATTTGTGGCCTTTTTAGGGTTCCGTAGCCAAATGGCAAAAAACGGAACCCTTATAGATTCGTCATGTCTGTCTGTCCGTCCGTATGTCACAGCCACTTTTTTTTTTAAATATTTTTGCGAAAAAATATAATATGGTGTAAAAAAAAAATAGGGATCGATTCAGTTTCTGATTCTGAACCAATTATATTCAGGTTTCGCATATACGACCAATAATGTAGTATTTTTTTTTTTTGGAAAAAGTTGAATGCTTCAAACAGTAATGCAAGACATACAGAGCGACACATAGAAGAGTCGTTTTTCGGCTGAAATGATAATGAAAAACTAAACAAAGAAACATCAACTTGCCAATGACTCCTACGGAAGAAAGCTGCTGGTTGTATTTCTTTGACGTCATCTCCGCTGTCGCACAGCACTCGCGCTATGCTTGTCTTTCGCACTTCATTCAGTTGAGCTGAAATAGAAGCAGTTAGAGAATAGTTAGAGAGGTCAGCATTTTGTTTTTTTTTGGTTTGAAATCACGTCTATCAGCACATCACATACAGCACAAATTTCAGTTAAGATAGATAAGATGTGTTCGCAGCTTTATAAGCATATTGTCACATACAAACTATGTATATACACCGCTAAATTTTAATCGTTTTAATCCCGTGGAGGGTCGATCCGATACATGAAACACTATCGATTTGTAAAGATAATTAAAAAATAAAGTACCCTTTTTTCAAAATTCGTATTAATTTACGCATGTACGAAATTAATTTCTTAAAGAAAACGTCAGCTGAGCGTGTTCAATGACCTGTAGATAGTTTGTACGCAACGCCGACTATTAACTACAAAAAACCGATTATTAACAATAAAGAATATAATAAATAAATAAATACGAGTTTTGAAAAAAAGGTACTTTATTTTTTAATTTTATCTTTACAAATCGATAGTGTTTCATGTACCGGATCGACCCTCCAAGGGATTAAAACGATTAAAATTTAACGGTGTATAATAATTATGTCACTAATTAAAGGAAGATCATTAGTTGACATCAGTCGACTTATGGAGTAGTACACACCAAATTGTTTACTTAAGCCGTCCTTATCCACACATCGCAACACGTAGTGAAAGTTAGTCATAGCGACCGAGGCGGGATTCGGCTAAGCTGAGGGGAGGATGTTACGGAGCCGAGTGCTAAGCGTGAACATAGGTTTCTTCATACAAATTTCGGACCCCCGTTTCATGATCTTAGAGGATGAATTTAGGAAAATCCTCTTAGTACTCTACGTTCGCTCGCTTACGTGATAAAAGGATACCTTGTGCAAGATACACTACTAGTCCTAGTGTTTCGGCTGTGCGTTCATAAGTACAATTACCGGAACGGATCTTGACCGCTCGGCGTCAGAGAGGGGATCGCTTTGCGCATTCCATACATTGGCGATCCAATCGTCTTCGTTGTTAGATACAGGCAGCAACGCAGGGACCGAATCAAGAGTGACGCCTATAACACAATTGACTGCTGACACTCCCCGCCCCCGCGTCTCATATTTGACTACTGCGCTACTTGAAGCCAGCGCTCAAGATCCGTGCCGGTAATTGTACGTCAGTCAGTTTTTCCTTTTATATACCTATATAGGTGGTCAAGGTCTTCCTTCCATTGGTCTGTTTTCTTATTTTTTTTGTGTTATTAGATGTTCTACTTACGAATAGTCAACGCAGCAGGAAAGTCGCCGTGTTCGAAGAAGAATTTGTCGGAGCGTCTCCACAGCAGCAGGTTGTGTGTCATGATGCAGTACAGCGTCGGGCTCACGTAGGCGTCCGGCAGCAGCCTCTCGATGTAGATGGCCAGCATCACATCCACGTCCTCTACGTCATCGTAGATACGACGGAGTGTTTCGACTTTCTGGAAGTGATTGCAAATGGCTATGAATAAGGATAGTATCAAAGTAGACCATGTAGTTCCAAAACCTTCACTCATTACTACATTAAATTTCAGAAATGGCTACTTTAGCTTTGGCCTAGTTTGCAGTTACCTAATTGTAGACTTACAAGAAGTACAGAAAGTTTACTGTTTTATGTTGTCAACGTCCTACGCTTCAGTATATAACCATACAACTAGCGGCCTGAGCATGAATACATACAGCCATTCAATCAAACAGCTAGGTAGATCCCAGAGGGTTTGAGAAGACGTTAAATTAATTTAAGATATATAAACATATCTCTTAAATTAAATGCGGCCTAGTGCCTGCTACATTAATTTCAGAATTAGGCTTTTAAGAATTCACACGCAGTTTAGATTCTGAATTGCGTGTGGAATCTGAAAAGCCTATTTTGAATTGATAGTATAAAAACTTACATCTTTATCAATGGTATCATAGAAATCTTCCCAATGTTTAGCTGGCTTCAGTCCACAGATCTTTCGGTAGTGGTTATAAGGTGGCAGACCGGCGTCCCTGCCTCTCATTATGTCGGCAGCTGGGAGGTCATTCACCAACTGCACGTCGCCCAAGTACCGTTCTGCTAGCTGCTCACGAGATAAGAGATCGATAAAAAAAAAAACAATTAAAATGTCAATAATCTTCCCAGCAATTAAACGAATTTTGTTTTTTTCTTCCAATCACCCGTCATGTTATCATTAGGAAAAAGGAAAAAAACGCAACCATTATAGGACTTCACTTTGTTGTCCGTCCGTCTGTCTGTCAGTCTGTGTGTGTGTGTGTCTATCTGTCTGTCAAGACCCTTTATCTCGATAACGCGTAGACGTATCGAGTTGATATGAAAACCATATACTTTAGTTTGCGGTCCCTTCAAGCTGTGAAAAAATCAAACTTCTAAGTTAACGAATAAAAAAGGCAGCCGTTTATATCGCAAAAAAAGACGTATATTTTTTTATATTCTCAAAGATTAAAATTCATAGGGTACCTACTACTTCCCGTTGACCCAGAATTCTGAAATTTGGTATAAAGCAAGGTCTTATAGCACAGGTATAGGAAAAAATCTGAAAATAGTAAATTTGTTGTAACCTACGTTACAAAAAAAATATTCGGGAATAGTTTGCAAGGAACTCTCAGTCCGCGAGTCCGACTTGCACTTGCCCCGTTTTTTTCATATATCATTCCTCATACAATCTATCCATCTTTTCTTTGGCCTCCTGCTTCATCTCCATCCATCCACATGTATAATCATAACTCTTTTAGTAACATGTGTTTCATGCTTCTTATTCACATGACCATACCAAGACAAACGATTCCCTTTCAACAATACAGTCACTGGCGCTATTTTTAAACTTGGTGAACACAGTTTAATTCACAAAAAAAAAGAATAGAACCTACAGTAATTCATTCATTTCACCATAAAACTATCAATGATTAAGGGCCAAGCGCCCGAAAAGTGCCATATAAAACAGTGATTTTGTGAGGCCTACTCCTCCGTAACGGCTCTAGGTCAATTGGTTTGAAAAAAATATATGTTTATTATAAATTCATGAACAATAATATCAACATTTGATATTTTCGTGCAATTAATACTTTTGTCAAAAAAAAAATTTAGCAATTTCGCAACTTTACCTACTTACCCTACTCCTTCGAAACGGCTTGGACCTTTAAAAACATTTTTACACATAAAAATTGGTGGATAAATATTCTTCAAAGTGAACATTGCATATGTAAGTCAATCAATATCTCGCAGAGAAAATGGATTTAAAGCACTTTCCGGGCGCTGCTGGCCGCAAATAAATGCACAGATTTGCGTACTGCCGCCTAGGCGAGTGCGAGAGTTGCGTTCACATAATTTCGGCCAGATGGTTCAACGGACTATACGCCTTAAAATCTAAGTTCAATTGTTACATACATCAGGAGCCATGACGTAGTCGAACTTATCAGCAGGTTGAATGAGGGCTCCCTCCGTGAGATCCGCTTCAGTGTTGTTGATGGCTAGGATACCGCTCCTTAGCGCGTCATCAGGAGTGGGTCTACTGCCCACGTACCTGCCGTTTCTGTATAGACTGATAACAAAAAAGATGAATTAATTCTCATCATTGTTAACTACTGACAACAAAATGGGTACCTTAAATGTTGCTCCATTGACCAGTATTGTGATTGACCAGTATTTGTGAGGCTTGCCAACGCTACGCCTTTCGGGACGATTATTAGCTGTTTCTTTGATATTCTTTCAGAACAACTTTCAACTGTCATTATCATTGAGCCTAACCGTTACACAAGTAATGTTCTTTTTTACAGTAAAGAGTAGTAAAACTTTAAAAAAGTCATTGAAATCCAGATATTTTTTAACATTGGATTGGTGGTCAGTTCTTTCGTTTGATTATCCTATAAATATTTGCAAGCTTACACAATTCTTTACTTATGAGCATTTTTGGTTTAATTAGTGTTTGTTTCTAACATTTCGTACTTACTCCGTGCGCCCTGGCTGATAGTTATGGAACCACCGGTAACCGATGATGTACTCGCGCAGAACACCAGGTTCATAGCGATGGTCGAAGTCGTTGACGTAACCATCCGTCTCGTATATAATCCCGTCTGCTAGAGCATTCTTGCGACCTGTGAGAATAAGTGCAAAGGACTGAGATTGAAGCTGATAGTTGAGTACTAGAGATCGTATCGTCCTACTCCGGAGTGCATCTCTTACGCCCACGCTTTTGCAATTATATCTAACGTCATCAACAAGTCTCCGGAGAGATGGTCCGCCATGATCGAAATTCAGTCAGAAATAATGTTTTTTAGATGACTTATTCAAATGGCTAAAGAAACATACTGCCTGATTCAAAAGGATCCAGGAAAAACTCTGACAATACTTACAATAAGCTTCAATATAGTTTTACTTACACTCATGTAAGTATAATCAGAAAAAAAATGCAAAATTTTGATTCACTATATCATGCTTACCAAGAAATTCTACAATAAGTTCATAATAGAAGATATACTGGTACTGCGCTATGTTGATCTGCCTGGCGGTCTGGAACAGCTTCTCATCAGTCCAGCACTCGTTTATCTTGGCCAGCTGCCTGGCTATCCGGTTGTGCTCTCTGAAGAACCACATCACTGTCAGGTAGATCCCTGAGAGTAAGTTGCTTTGGAAGTCGTCACCTGCAAAATTGGTGAAGATTTTAGAATTACCTATATTATTTTCTTGCTAAACTCATAAGATCTTGTATTGGCATAAGAAAAGACTTAAGTCAGCCAAATTGCTTAGGGAAACAGTCTTAGGGATAGTAAAATGGGCTACATAATCGTTTCGGAGAGTCACCGAGGTTCTGAAACGGTAAGGCCTCTGACGAAACTTGGATAGATTTTAAACCTGAAGAATAAGCAGGATAACTTATTTCGTGACTTTCTTCTCAAAATGGAACGATAAGATAAATTAACTAAAATTAGTGATGTTAATGATACTTCAAAAGTCTATATGGTGTGCAAAAGTGTGCTTAGCACTTTGTGACCAGGAGGTTCGTGGTTAAAATACACATAGTCCTACCTATAATTGGCTCAATGGCTCTTATATTGTTGTTATTCTTTTGATGTAGCTGTTAGTTCTCCTATGAGTAAATAAATAAAGTCTAGTATGTTCAAAACTTAAAAAACAAAGTTTCTAAAATTGGCATAAATCTTACCAAAGTTATAGCAGCTAGTTTCAGGAGGTCTGTTGTTGATACAAAACACGCTGATTCCCTGCGGCACTTCTCGATCGCCTTCCATCATGAACGCCAGCTCACCTCCTTGGTACGCCCTGATCATTCTGTTCCTAGCTTCATTATTCCCGTAGACAGTTGAAAGATCCAGGAGTGGAGTTACTATGGAATACTGGAGGGAAAAAAAATATTGTCATTTGCTGCACCTACGGATTGTCATAACGTGCTTTGGCAGCACGGAGCGCCTAACTTTTGTGTCATGCCTGACTGTCGGTCAGGCGCCTAGATGCACATATTCTAATAGCACGCACTCACAGTTATACCTATTTGGTTAGATAGTCTAGTCCGGTTCCAGTGGGTACTGGAACCGGACTGGTCTGGCCTTCCTGGTTGCTCGAGGAAAGTGTATCTAACTTCTATTATCTTTCGTACCAAGTGAGAGAACGCACTTAGCTCAGATATGTAACCGAACAGACTTATAACCAAGCAACTATAATATACTAATCAAAGGCTTTTGTACTCTAAAGTTAGTTTCTTTTCTGTCTACAAACTATCAGAATCAGAATCAGAATGTCTTTATTGTGGGCATAGGTAAAAATATCCTAACCCTTAATAGCTCTGTGTAGTCTATTCTGCAAAGGCTTAACTGCAACATGTGTTCAGAAATGGAGATTATCAAAGTGTTAAGAATACACTTACTCTTTCGGCAGGCAAAGAGTTGGGCAGACACCCAACTTCTTGGTAAGTGATGACTCTGGTGAGGTTGAGGCACCTGATCTGGGCAATGCGCAGGTAAGGGTCGTCTCCAGGCACGGGGATGGGAATGCAGATGGGGTTTACTCGGTTTGGGGTGTTGCCGAGGCAGCAGTCGCTGACGCGAGCATATCTGTCTATGTATGCAATAGGACCATTTAAACCCTAGTCAAACTTTTAGATAGATTAAATTGGAACCTAGACCAGTAATGTCAGAGTTTCTAAAAAAAAAAATGGCCCGTATAAAATACAGATTTAACTGCGCTGAAAGCATGACAGGTTATTATAGAGCACTTCACTTCAGATATCTATACAAAACTTTTCATGTTTACAAACTATAAATAAATCGCTGAAACTACTGTTCTACGTGTTGATGGGTCATACATATATATGTATATCCCAATTATCCAAATATCTC
This sequence comes from Mythimna albipuncta, assembly GCA_929112965.1. NCBI lineage: Eukaryota > Metazoa > Arthropoda > Insecta > Lepidoptera > Noctuidae > Mythimna > Mythimna albipuncta. Next base: position 33,188,420 of record OV815959.1, read on the forward strand.
AATCACATTGAAGGGTATATACCCTTCAATGTGATTGAGCTGAATGAGGCTGATGTATGCGTCATGCTCGTGAACGGGTGCCGTCAGTTGAGACTGGTCTATTGGTCATTTCTTAATTGCCAATGGCGCAACAAATACAACATCCGTCTGGTTGGAGGATTCTTCCTTTTCAAATGGAGGTTTGTGAGACTTAATAGTCTGTTCTGCATAACTCTGTATGGTGGAACGTCAGCGTAGCTTTCGTACATCTACTACTTCATAACGTCACGATATCTTCCTCAAAATTTCGAGGATTGAGCCATATACTCTTGGCTTTAAAAGGTCCACAACACCAGTGTGATTGACTATTACCCATAGCCTTATCAGCGACCTTGGCTGAGCACACCACCCTTTCAGCTAATCACATGAAGAGCCATGAGGAACCTCTCCTGGATAACGTCAGAATTCAAGCCACTACATCGCGCAGCACCGTTCCGACGTAAAGGAGCCAATAGGTAATAGGTAATAATAGGTAATATTCCAATAACTATCACACAGCGTCGTCTAGTCCCAAGCTAAGCAGAGCTTGTGTTATGGGTACTAGACAACTGATAAACATACTTATATATTTCTAAATACTTACATATTATTATAGATAAATTACACCCAGATACGGAACAAATGATTATGCTCATCACACAAACATTTGTCCTGGGTGGGAATCGAACCCACGACCTCCGGCATAGCAGTCAGGGTCACTAATCGCTAAACCAACAGGCCTGTCAGCCTGCCTATAGTATCATCCATAATCAATCCGTCGTGGTGAGATGGAACAACTGTACCAACATTTCACCTTTGTTTCTGGGATAGCTACCCACATGTGATGCAAAAAAAAAATAGACCTAGAGCTATGGAAGTAGCGATGCAAGTAATCTAAATCAAGAATCTTACTAAGGTACAAAAGATCCACGTTATCAGCTGCCGTTTTCACCATGAAGTGCGTGGCCAGCGTGGAGAAGTGGTGGTTGGTGAAGGTACCATCTGCGATCAGGGAGGTGCGCAGGTACCGAGTTGATGGGAGCTCTGATCCGTCTCTCGCCGGCCTTAACGTATTGCCTGTTTACAAAAAGTGATTAATTGAAATAAAGGATACATGTAGGTATTTGGTTCTAAATATAAACACGATCACTAGTGTCGCCACACGCGAGCCACCAGCCATAACCACAAGACGCCGTCATCGTCATAGTTCCTGTGGGTTTCATACACTTTATATGGAATCGCTGCACACAGTTGAGTAATGCCGGAGACACGCTACAAATTGCCATTACTCGCTTCTTGTGTTGTTGATCTGTGGATTTTGTTCGAGATAAAGCATTTAAAATAAAGCGGTATAGCGTGCTGTCGGGCTACTGCACGTGGGATGGCATTCAGTCGGCCAACAGTTAGTCGATCTAGTGTTTTGTCGACCAAATGACTGTCGTGTCGGGATAGCGTTCAGTCAAGATAAACTTCATCGACTTAGTGTTCTGTCGATCTACTGCAGGCCGGGATAGTGATCTGTCGGGATAGCGTTTGTCGGAACAGTGTGGAACAATCATTTAGAAGTGGGAGAAAATAAATGAATATGAGTATGTTTTTAGTTTCCAAGTTTTGTTTCCTAGTCATAGAACTTCTGAGTGTCTATTTACAGTCTGTGTAAAGCATGAAATGGGTTCCTGGATATTCTCCAAGGTCCCTAATTTACCACATACCTGGTCCAAATTGTGGTTGCAGCATCCTCGGCAGAGGTGTCATGCTGGCTCCGCGCGAAGGGTACTTGGGGTTGGAGCAAGTCCCGTCTATGCGACGACCCTCTTCTTTGGTACATGGCTGAACAGGTACTGTGCATAAGCTGAGGAGATAATATTATTATTTCAGACAATTAATCACAGCCCTTGATTAGTTCAATTTTAAAACAGACTGTAATCTAACACCTTTTTTCGCTACATTTAATATTACCAATAAAAAAGTTAACTTAATCAGATATTGTGCAAAATTAAATAAAAAAATGTAGTGTTATTAATTTGTATGTAAGTGTCTAAAATAGTTTCTTGTTGTCTGATTACGACGACAACGGACGACACATAAGCAAAAACGTTGTCATTTTAGCACTACAATGAAAAAATAAATATAAATGACGAGCGACGACGTAATACTTGCAATATATTGCAAATTTGAAGTACATATTTACAAAAATAAGTTATTAAAAATCTAAAACTACCAAGTTAATTTCTTTTTTACGTTATTAATTATACCGATGTACTCAGTTAAGGTAAAGTTACAATGTGTGACATAAACGCTCATCTGGGCGCGTCGGTCTCTATAGGTACATTTTATAATTATGGGCACTAGACTTGTAGAGCTACACTAGATCCACGCCACGGCCCACGCGACGTCGTTCTACGTACAAATCAGGCGTGTTACACGTGTGTGTCGGCGTCGGTCTAATGTAATTATTAAGAGATTACAAAAAAAAAAAAAAACTGGGCAAGTGCGAGTTGGACTCTCGCACTGAGGGTTCCATGCAAACTACAATTCCCGAATGGATTCCCGAAGATTTTTTCAAAAAAAATTTTTTTTCGTGTCGTAGGTAACAACAAATTTACTGTTTTCAGATTTATAAGACCTTCCTGTACTATAAGACCTTGATTTGTGACAAATTTTGATTGGATTCTGGGTCGACGGGAAGTACCCTATGAATTTCGATCTTTGAGAGTATAGAAATATACGTTTTTTGCTATATAAACGACCGTAGGTTTTTTATACGTTAACTTAAAAATGTGTTAAATTTTTTCACAGGTTAAAGTGACCACAGACTTGAGCATATGGTTTTAATTTCAACTCGATACTTCGACGCGTTCTCGAGATAAAGGGTCTTAACAGACATACAGACAATAAAGTGATCTTATAACGGTTCCGTTTTTTCTTTTGAAGCACAGAACACTAAAAATAGATAAATGTGAGTTTTACGACTGTTATTCAAATGTGTTCGGCAAAAGAATATTTTAAGAAAAAATAATCAAGATTAACGTTTATATTTTTTTCCACAGCTTCAAACTAGACTATCTCTTAACTAGACTTGGCATTTCTTTTTAATTTTTTTTTTTTTGCGATCACGGGCTTTTAATAGCCTAGTTTACCTGTCAACAGACATCCGGTAGAACCGGTCGAGTGACGTCATCTTGTTTCAGTGCAAGATGCCTTTGCATAAATTACTGACTATTGTCCTTTATAGCTAAACCCTAACTGGTCACGAGGAGAGGCATGTGTGGTTTTAGGCTTATTAACTAAGTGTTCGTTTTATTTTATAGTATGAATTTCATACTTGAATTGGATGGGCACTCCATCGCGCCGGGCTATGGTCCGGAGCGAGGGGGAATGGGCGGCGGTCGCCACTTTCTGCGAAGCAGTAATGCTAGCGAAGGAGGCGGCCGTACGCGTGAGGGAACGGACGTCCTCACGCCCTGGCTGCCGGGACCTCGACCCCGAAGTTAACTGTTGGCATGGGCTTGCGTATGACGAGCAATGGATAGCTCGCCATCCAGCCATTCGGTAATTGTCCGGACTGATTTCGAGTCGTCGAAGGCGCATAGTGTTCCGTGAAATGTCAGCAAAACCAAAGCCAGATTACTGGTGCCATGGGTTGAATTGCGAAAGAGATTCGTTTACCCGTGGTCTAGGAACGATTTTAAACGATGATGATAGATGTTTTAAAAACGATTTAATGAAACCGTCAGATTTTTACGTTTGAGCGAGTTGACGACAGGAAAAGTAGTGAAATCGGAAGGAGTGGACGAATAAGTCCGTGTAAACAGACACCAATTAATAGTGTTTATTTTGTTTAAAGAAGCAGTAACCTGGTCCCATTGGCGACTCCTGCTAGGTAGTTGTTCCGTTTATCAGTGATAGGTTTCCCGAAGTACGCATCGTACAGCACTGGCGCTTCTTGTGGCAACACAGATTCTAATATTACGAAAAACGACAACAGGATTTTCCAATCCATTCTGATAGATAAGTTAAATTTAAAACTAGTGTCAGATTAATATTGAAAACAAGAGACAAAGATAAATGGAAATTCCAGCTTTTATATATCTTTGTATTGATAAGATTGATTTTAAAAGTAGTCCACAAGTGATCGTGATTGGAAAACAACTGAAAACTCTAAGTGTGAAGTATAATGTATTTATATATGATTGATTATACAATTGCGTTGTAGTTTTTAGATCAAAGTATTTATAGCACTATAATGAGGTTGTTATAGAAATAATTGATGTACTTTAGTGCATTTAAGTTTATTCAATTCCAATTTTAAGAAACCAGTGCATAGCACGCTAGTACTAATTCCATTAATTCCTTAGCCGACACTGCACATACCTTAAGCCTTACAATTTTGCCCAAGAGTTCCGTAGGCGTGTAGGCTAATATTAAACACATATGCTGTTTTTAAAGTTTGAATGGCCAATGGCGGGTTTATCTAAACATAGTAAAAGTTGGTAGTAAGTATCTTTTATCACAAATTCACAACTAACATATTAAGGCCCTAGTTTCCGAACAGTGACTTTCTGAAGCCCATTCCTCAGTAACGGCAAGGTTAATAGATTTGAAAAAAATATATGCTTATTATAGATTCATGTAACAAATTATCAATACTCGTATAATGATTTTTTCTTAGGACTAATACTTTTGGCAAAAAATAATAATTTAATAACATTACATTTTTTCGCTTTTTTTCCTTTCTGCTTTCAAGCGGCTTTGATCTTAAGAAATATGTTTACACAAAAAAAAACAGTTTTTAAATGTACTCGTACTTCAGATTTACAGTAAAGCAATTAATATTTTTTAAAGAAAATGGTATTAATGATAAATCGTCCAGCGTCCTACTAGCAGGACTTTCAGTCCTTCCGGTAGGACGCACCTTTTTTAATGAATATTACGTGAACGGTCCAGCTGGCAGGATTTGTAAAAAAACAAGTAGATAGTCAGTCTCTTTCTGATTGTAGGAGTGTTTGTTTCATCGTTCTAGCATTAGTGTGAGCAAAATGGCTACGATATTTAGACGTGGAGATCGCGTGAGTTCGCTAGCATCGCACTACGATGCGCCGGGAACGAATAACGCCTGGAGTCGTCAACAATTTGGTGATGAATTTGCAACATCTTATTACCAAAACCGTTTTGTACACCACAAAAAAACAACAGAAAGCCAGCTGATATATATAGAAAGAAACACAATAACTTTTTCCCGCGTCCACGTTGACGAAACCGCGGTAAAGTATTGAATGGTATAATACTTTATAAAATAAAAAATGAATTCTACAATCGTAATTACAACATTGAGCACCTACCATAAGTATATATAAACATATCAATATATTATAAAAATAAATATATGTTACCTACCTGACCTTACTGTTATTTATAAATACAACAACATAACTTTTCGTTTATTTCAAATAAATAAATAATTAAAAGTGGGTAGTTCAAAATGTTTGTTTCCCCTGATTTAGTGATTCGTCTGAGTCGTCCTGCCAGCAGTCGGCGTACTGCCAGAAGGACGAGCGTCAATTTTCATACAAATTAAAGTCCTGCTAGTAGGACTTTAAAAGTCCTTCCAGAAGAGCTTCTAGAAGGACATTTTTTTGGACGATTTATCATTAACGGTTAGCAGGTCTAGCAGCAGTACGAAAACTTCGGGCAGATATTTAGTGGAAAACTCTTTTAAGATGCATAGTCCCTCTATGCATCTTAAAAGAGTTTTCCATTCCTTATACAAGTGGGTCATTTCGTGCTAACTCATGCAAAGGGATACCCAGGTGTGGTTAATAAATAGGCTTGACATAGAACTAATATTTGTGTCATCTACAGCGTCAGTCAGTCAACCCTTCATGTTGGAAAATCCGTGTCTAAAGGGCTGGCCACACGGTTCCAACTAGCGTTCCAACCAAGGTGACCTTGGTTTGTGTTGCGGTAGATATGGATGTAAACCACGCGCCAACACGTTCGCGGGTTGGGAAAACGCGTCTCCTAAACAAGGTCGTTGAAGGGCATGGTTTACAACTGCTGTCTACACGGATTGTAACTAGCAAGGTCACCTTGGTTGGGTTACAACCAGATGGTCACCCCTTTAGGCTCAAATCACACTAAGATAGCAGCGGCTGGCAGCGAAGCGGCGAGCAGTTTCAGTGTCTATAATATATAGTATCGCTTGAGCCACGGGACTCGTCGGAACTCGCAACATTTTTAAATTTCTCAAGCGATACTATATATTATAGCATAGATTCCCAACGGGGGTGATACCGCCTCCTAGTGGCCGCTGGAACTTTTCGTGGGGGACGGTAGCAGGGCCAGAGGCAAATGAGTGGCGTTATGTTAACATGTTTTATTATTTTTAAATAAATTAATAATCACGACCTTCAACTACGACCACGAGTAGGACGATTACACAGAGAGAAAATCAATTTTTAATTTGTGATAATAAACAGACATAAAATTGGTATAATTAACTATTATATAAAGGGGGGCGTTTGAATTTTGTTTTCATATAAATGGGGCAGTAGTTCATAAAATGTTGAGAAACCATGTATTATATAGTAATGAAGATAAAGTTTAAAATGATATGAAAAACTGAAACTTCTCGCCGCTTCGCTGTCGGCCGCTGCCGTCTCAGTGTGATTTGAGCCTAATAGAGTTGAAAATCTAACAAACTTAGTATATGCGTGACTCACAGTTTTACGTTTGCGCGTGTAAATATTTAGAACTGTTGAGCTGTTACAAACGCTTAGTTTAATTTGTTTATAAACGTTTGGTTTCGGTAATTACGTATCATTATCTACCGGTGAGGCAAATTATATTTTAAGTAGGTAATTAATTGCTTATTAAAAATATGATTCCATAAAAAAGACTATAAATTATACGTTTTATTATTTTTATTAAATTTTAACTGAATAAGTGTATCACACTTAGGCGAAAGTTTGTAGGTAAGTGTATTTTTATGTTTCTTACTCATATGTTTTATTTAATAAACATTTTAGTCTATTGTTACTGTTCTCGTCTAGTATTATTTATATTTGTTGATGAACTAATGTAGATATGAGAATTACTTACAGAAACTGTGAACCAAATGTTGTCTTATTAACCTTTCGAATGTCTTAAGTTACGCAGTTCGACATAAGCAATTGCCTTTCTATTGTGTCTCTAATGACGGTATTCGATGAGTTAATATATTATTTCTTTAATTCACTATAAACTCATAATAGTTACATTTCTATTTTTTTTTTAACCAATTCATTCAAAAAAACATTTAAAAATATAAAAATAGTAGCTCACCGCCATCGGGAACAGGGTTCAAGTACCTGTGGTCACGGCTCCTGAGAGAGGAATCTCCGAACTATTCGCGCCGTGTCCAGTAGTACTGCATACGTTATTATTATTATAAGTAGATTTTGAAAAAAGTATCCTGTAGGCTAATATGGGATACTTTTAATCCCAGTACTATATTCCTTTTGAGACAGTTTTCTATTTTCACACGGACGGAGCAGCTGGCAGCAACAAGTATATGTTTTAATTAGCAAGTGATCACAGGAAAAAAATTATGACCTCTTGTTTGCGAGCCAGTGCGTTATAATTATTTAGATTTAATGGCTTCAATCCGATTATTTTTTAATTAAAAATACTGTTATAATGTAATGTTTGTATATGCTAGATGATAGAATAAAAGGCTTTTTATTTTTTTATTATTTCTTCAAAATTTAAAATCCGAAAGCTGATATTGTCCACAAAAATGTGTAGTCTCCAGTGTGTACCTACTTATCAAACAACGTAAGTAAATCTAAGTACCGTACCATTTTTCTTTTATAAGTAGCGAGGCGTGTCAGACTTTTACTTACCAAAACCCACTCTGTTCCTTCTTTACCTTCGTTCCAGGGCTCTGAGGTTCTCTTCCGTACAACCATCCCCCTCTTCCTCGTCCCTATAGGCTTCGACCCAATTGTGCCACTAAGGTTTGCTGACATCTCTTTGAGGTGCGCGTGGAATACTACAAGCCGTTGACGACTCGAGCTCAGTCCAAACGGTTTCTGGACGGCCGAACGTCGAACTACCCATTGCTCGCCGTCCGCAAGTCCACGCCTACGGTGGCTGGAAAATGGGATCGGGATCCCAGTGGCTGGGGCTTCGTTAGCATTACTTCATTCCTTCTCACTCCGGACCATGGCCTGTACCATGGCCCGGCGCGAGAGGTCAATACAGCCCCTGGATACAGCCCCACGAGGACACGGTGGTGCTCTGCCCAAGCGGGGCACACCTCTGCTGTATACTCCACCGTGTCCTCCGATGTATTACACTATAATGTTGTAAAGTAGTAAAGTTGTTTTTTTTTTTGTTTTTTGTTTGTAGGAGGTAATCTCTGAAAGTCCGAAATTTTTACACTGTTATAAAGCTGCTTTATTTCTAAGTGACAGGCTATATTTTAGGTACGCGAGCGAAGCCGCGGGCAAAAGCTAATATTGTATATAGTAGTAGTGTAGTATGAATTTAGTCTACATTAGGAGGTCAGTTATGTTAGAAGTCGAATAGTTTTGTCGTTATTATTTACTGATACAAAAATTGTAATTTATTTCACTACAGTCCACGATCAAGAACAATAGGTATGCCAAAAAATTATTTTCCAGTGAAACTGCTCAACTGTCCAATCTAGTAATCCCAAATATTAGGCGTCAAGAAAGCGTCGGTACTTTCTGCCAGTTGTCGGCACTTTCCGCTAACTGTCGTGTTTTTCCGCCGTAGTGTCGGATCGGGTTTTACGGATATTGAAAGGAATGTTTTACCCGTCATGTGTTACTTTTTAGAGTGACAGAGGAAATAATTTTATTCTGATTCTTATCCTAGGACAGTGTAAGAGCTCTAGTATTTGTAACATATTTATTTTATTTATTCAGCTCACCAACAATTGACTTCACAACTACTACTACTAGTCACCGAACATAATAGGCTAGTTGCCGTAAAAAATGTAATTATTCCGTCTTTTAGATTATTCAAAAATAAGGGACACGTATTTTTTTATTTGTAAATTAAACCAAAAATGACAAAGATATAGCCCATTAAAGCTACGTGTGACGTCACGCAGTGCTGCATTTTTTCGCACGGGGTAAAGTCACACGTAATTTTAATGGGCTATATCTTTGTTATTTTTTGTTTAATCGAAAAAAGAAAAAATACGTATCCCATATTTTTGAATAATCTAAAATACGGACTAAATAAAATGTAATTATTTTGACCCTGGACACTACCCTATTGCTGCTTTTAACTAAAATTATTTGTAATCAGAACTGAGTTATCCTTTTTGGTTTTTAACCTTTCTAGGCGCGCGTGGAACACTACGCGCCGTCGATGATTCAGGCATAGTCCGGATGGTTACTGGACGGCTAGACGGTGAGCTACCCATTGCTCGTCGTCCGCAAGCCCGCGCCTACGGTGGCCGGAAATCGGGATCGGAATCATGGCAGCAGCGGCGAGAGCGCCGTTGCCTGATGCGTTCGGCCTCCTCCTTTGCGAGCATTACTTCTTCGCAGAAGGCGGCGACCGCTGCCCATTTCTCCTCGCTCCAGACCATGGCCTGCACCAAGGCCCGATGGTGGAGTGGGTATGATAAGTAGTGATGGATTCAATTGACTAAAGACAAAAATTGTTGGCAAAAATGTTTTTCTCCGAGGAAAAGCGTGATGACGAAGTAGAACTTAACAAGTACCAATAATATTCATATACCCATATTTTGAGGAAATAAAATTCAAGCTTAAATACTCCCAAGAGATTTGAAATTAAAATCAAAAACGAGTTTATTATCATTCATATTTTCCTTAAAAACACTTTAAAAGATTTGGCACGTGTATGCGCTTAATATTAGTTTTTGTGTCTTTGTGACTCGTGTATAAACCGTTCCATTAGGAAAATGATCGGCGAATAGTAGAATTAATCCAGTTCATTTAATTGATTGACTTTGATATTACGCACGAGTAGTTTTCGATTTATTATTATCAGTTGATAGACATACAGGATAACAGTTCTATTGATGTAGAATACCACTCCAGCTATGGTTCTTCTTGCGGCTCAAGGACATTTCAGCAAAACAGAAGGGGCCCAGCAAGTTTGAAGCCAATTTGGGTTATGGGTTAAGTGAAAATGAACCCCTAGGACCTTGGAACGTAAGGAAAGAAGGAAAAAACTGGGCAAGTGCGAGTCGGACTCGCGCACTGAGGGTTCCGTTCAATCTACAATTCTCGAATGGAGTCTCGAAGATTTTTCCGAATTGCAATTTTTTTTTTGTGATGTATGTAACAACAAAACTGTTTTCAGATTTTTTTATTAACCTGTGCTATAAGACCTTACTTTGTGCCAAATTTCAGAATTCTGGGTCAATGGAAAGTACCCTATGAATTTCGATCTTTGAGAGTATCAAAATATATGTTTTTTTGCAACATAAATGGCCGTATCTTTTTTATTCGTTAACATAAAAGTTTGACTTTCTCGCATCTTGAAGGGACCGGAGACTTGAGTTTTGGTTTTAATTCCAACTCGATTCCTCCGCGCGTTCTTGAAATAAAGGGTCTTAACAGACAGACAGACGGACGGACAGCAAAGTGATCCTTTAAGGGTTCCGTTTTTTACTTTTGAGGTACAAAACCCAAAAAAAAATGAGTGGGTTTTAGTCAGTAAAAGTCTGACAAGCCCTCCCGCCAGGTCTACGAGCGGGAGAAGTCTTTGGATGATTTCCCACTTTAAAAAAAGGTTTTGGTCTTCTTCTTCCTTTCGAATCGATTGTAAATTTGTTAAACTGTTTGGGCCCAGTAGGTGGCTACGTTAACTGCAGCATCACACCCCCCAAAGCACTCGTTACATCCTCCAAAGTGCTGTTGTTGTTAAAAGATTTTGCCCATTTTTAGGGTTCCGTATGCAAAGGGTAAAACGGGACCTTATTATTAGTAGTAAAATTTTGCTCGGCCGAGACAGTGATGTAAGCGAGTTGTAGAGATAAACGGTAGGCCGAGCATTCGGCGCTGTGTTTACACGTACCGAGTACTCGGCCGAGAGTACTGTCTCGCCCGTTTACTCGGTAGGTACGTGTGATCAAGGCATAAAACTCCGTGGTCTGTCCGTCTGTCACCAGACAGTATATCATGTTTGTATGTGAGCCCATGCAGCAAACGTGATCTTTTGCCGTTTTAGCTATGGACGGTATAGAATACTTCGTGCGCGAGTTCAACTAGCAGTTGGCCGGTTATTTTTTGTTGTAGTTCATCATTAAATTTTTCGTAGTGGTAATTTTGTAGAGGCGTGTCAGACTTTTACTAACTTAAACCACAGATGTACCTTCAGTTACTCTTGTTTTAAAACTCTGCCCGTAGCCTGGCCCTGTCCAGCAGGGCCGAAGTCTACTCTATAGTTTTGCTGACATCTCTTTACACCAAACCAAAGGAGGATGCCGGATTTTGTATGGCACCGTCCCCACCCTCCAACAGACATGAGACCTGACCTGTTTCAAATCTGTTGGTACCCACCAACCGATTTGAAATGGTGTCATTTGGGGACAGTTAAACGCAATGCGACGCACAACTTAGAATCTTAGATTGTGTTAATATGATTATAATAGTATTTCTTTTATTTTTAGTTATTTTTAGGTTATTTTTGTTTATGTTGTTCTCTGTTATGGCCGGCGTCAAAATCACAGAGCATCTAAACAGACAGTCAAATTGCCACAGATAAAATAACTGTTTATATGCTCTGTGCAGGTTACAAGGGCAATAGTGTTATGCCCGTTACACACATGGCCTGATAGGGATACTGGCTGTTATATTTTTTATAATATTGTGTTGATTTGTGCGTGTATTTAGGCGGAATAAACTTGTTTTCTTTCTTTCTTTCAATGCCCTTTGTGCAATATTTTTGCAGAATCGTACAGAGCTCTCCAAACCGCATTCAAAAAATATGAGACTACTGTTTTATGAGTATATTTAAGGTCCAAAAGTTTTATAAAACCCAAACCCCATACTTTAGAGATGTGTTGCCGTAATAAAAAGTACTCTATTTAACTAGACGCTTCGAATGAAACCTCTCTCAAGTCGTTTGGTGGGTGGGGACACTTTCATGCAATGTCCTTTCTTATAAAATTTTGTTCCAAGAATATTCGATATGCCACAGCTGACATATAACAATGAATACCGAACACGGTTTTGATTCCTATCACCTATGATAATATTATGATATTCACGTCAAACCCTTCCAGGAGAAGGCCGGATATTGCGACGTGCGGAATTGACAAATACCTTGTTACCACGTCACATCGACATTCATGGCTTGTTCCTGAATATTGATATATTTTACAACTGTGTTTAGATTTGTTTACTTGTAAAATTGTTGATAAATATATTTCTTTTTTTCCAGATAGATCGAAAAATCGCCAAATTTAAGTGGCAGTGGATTTTTTTTTAGTGTGGTAAAAGTCATCCAATGATAACCCCCGGTCTTGGGTGGAGCGGGAGATAATGTCAGACTCTTACTGACTAAAAGCCCACCCCGTTCCTTCGTTGCCTTCGTACCGGGGCTTGAGCTATCTTTCGAATTAACCCTGGCCTCAGTAGGCTTCGACCCAGCTGGACCCCTGCTGTTGCTGACAGCTCCTTGAGGCTCGCGGGAACAGTGCGTCGTTGACGACTTGGGCTTCGTCCGGGCAGTTACCGGACGGTCGGACAGCGAGCTACCCATTGCTAAGTAGCAGTGGTCAGGGCACATTGCTTGCAGGACAGATGGTTGATGCGGACCAATGATTCTAGAGTAGTGTCCACGCTTCGTCCTGGCTTTCCATGAGGTAGACTTGGTGAGGGTCGCGGAAATCCGATGGATGTGTGATGTACAGGACCGGTCGATATGGCGACTGGACAGACTGGACAGAACTGGGTCTATGTCCAACAGTGGACGTCTTTCGACGGAAATGATGATGATGAAATTTTTACGACATTAAATACCTATTATGTTATAATTAAGGCGTATAGTCCCTTGAACCATCTGACCGAAATTATGTGAACGCATCTCTCGCACTAACCTAGGCGGCAGAACGCAAATCTGTGCATTTATTTGCGGCCAGCAGCGCCTGGAAAGCGCTTTAAATCCATTTTCTCTGCGAGATATTGATTGATTCACAAATTGCTAAATATTTTTTTTTTTACAAAAGTATTAATTGCACGAAAAAATCAAATGAATCATCATGAATCTATAATAAACATATATTTTTTCAAACCTATTGACCTAGCCGTTACGGAGGAGTAGGTCTCAGAAAATCACTGTTTTATGGCACTTTTCGGGCGCTTGGCCCTTAAATAAAATCAGCTAGTACTACTCGCAACTTTCTACGCATCAGACTCGCAAAACACAAATTATAGTTAGAAGTTTTTATTGTAGCGTGGACTGCGTGGATCCCTAATTATTTTTTCTAAATATCAGAAGTAAGTTGTAGTACTAAGTTACTCCATATAACACCACCTATTTACCACGGAATAAACAGACATTCAGATAGCCACAGAAACCGATAGACCGGCAGACAAAAATTTAAATACTTTATTTATTGTTATAGGCATTGAATATGCTTTCTAAAGCATTTAGTAAAAAAAATATTTTAATGTTACAAACAAACATTTCAATTTTACTTATATTTACAGAGTAAAGATGTACTTTGTAGTATATTCTTGTCGACCATAGCAGGTAAATAGACTACTCATTTTTTAAAGCTTGATAAAACTTTTTATAAAAAAATTAGATAATTATATGAAAAAAATATGTTACAAATGGTTTAAAAATTACGGAAAGACAAAAAAAATATTAAATTAAACTGGTTTTCCTTATTGAGTTTTGTTTTTGTATGTTGCCTATAAAAAAATCTATCTTGTGCCTCATCCACACACTTTAAAATCGCTAGGCGAAAAAATCCAAATTTTTGTATATTCCCCAACAAATTACTTCTCCAGTAGCCACTTAGCTACTTACTACGTAAAAGCCATTTCAACCAGCACTTTGTCCCACAAACTTCGAAAATCACTTTCAAAAGAGAAAGCGTTCGATCCCGCAAACAAAGGCGCATGTTTTTCAATTCTTTTTTGTTGAAATTGTACGGTTGGTTCCGCACGAGGACGTACGGGATCGCATAGGAACGTGTGACTACGCACGGATTGGATCCGGAACACGACACGTCAGTTACACTGGCAGGGAAATGATGGCTGCTCACATGGAACGTGGGTGGGATGCATATATACCTATTTGTGGTAATTGACTCACTTTTTAGGGTTCCGTAGTCAACTAGGAACCCTTATAGTTTCGCCATGTCTGTCTGTCCGTCCTCGCTTAATCTCTGTGACCGTTAGCACTAGAAAGCTGAAATTTGGTACCAATATGTATATCAATCATGCCTACAAAGTGGTAAAATAAAAATTGGAAAAAAATGTTTTATTAGGGTAGCCCCCCCTATATGTAAAGTGGGAAGTGATTTTTTTTTAATTTCAACCCTAACGTGTGATATATTGTTGGATAGGTATTTAAAAATGAATAGTGATTTACTAAAATCATTTTTTGATAATATCAATAATTTCGGAAATAATCGCTCCAAAAGTAAAAACAATGTGTTGTGTGTTGAGAGGGGGGGCTCTAACTTTTGAACCATAAGTTTAGAAAATATGAAAAAAATCTGAAAAGTAGAACTTTATAAGGACTTTCTAGGAAAATTATTTTGAACTTGATGGAAAGAACAGTTTTTGTACAAAAAAGACAAAAGGGTTCTATAAAATAATTTCTGGACTAAGTTTGTAGTATAATCGTATATGCAAGCATTTTTTTAACCTCATAAGTGGGTACACTTATTGTGACGGACGGGAAACTACGGAACCCTACACTGAGCGTGGCCCGACATGCTCTTGGCCGTTTTTTTTATTATGATTATTATTATTATTCTGCTTTTGAGTACAACATAGATTGGTCTACACTGTTCTTACATAATATCTATTAATATTGTAACATCAACCACCTTTTTAAAAGAGTAACCAAGGAGTTTCTTGTTAGTTCGTTTCCGTAGGACCATTTTACTAACGTCTGACGTTTTATATGTGCCCATGTAGGCCTATATGAAATAAAAATATTTGAATTTAGGTCAAAAAGTTTTATATTGACACGAATAAATCCTCAAATTATATGAGTCATTCTCAGTACGCGTATTAATTGAAGTTAGACTCCGACCAACCACAGACTTGGGTCCATTACACATAGGACTTAACACATACGAGGGTGTAAGTTCTGTGAGATTGCGTAACTCTCCAGGAGCAATCTCTTTAAAAAATAACTTACCAGTGCTTGACTATCACACTAAAATTATAAGATGAAAAATTGTGCGTGTGTGTATGATTGTTACTTATTCATTCTCGAACGGCGAAACGGATTTGGATGAAATTTGGCACACAGGTAGACCATATCCTGGATCCTCGCTGGCAGCAGTTCACATCATCATCACCATCAAGGCGTTCACTGCTGGAAAAAGGCCTCCCCTAAGTATCGCCACAACGACCAATCCTGTGCATCTTGCATCCATCGGATTCCCACGACCCTCACCAGGTCATCGGTCCACCTTGTGGGAAGCCTTCAAACTTTGCATCTTCCCATATATGGTCGCTACTACAAAACCTTTCGTCCCTATCGATCATCTGTTCTGCCTCTTATATTTGGTGATTCTTCGTGCTGTCGGTAACAGTTAGTAAGATTATTTGTCTGAAGATAATTCTTTACTTTATAGCTTGACTCTTAAAAACTGCCAGTCAGACAACGGGCCTCTACGAAAACCCTTCTTCTATCTATCTATAGCAGCCTCTTTATATCCAATTTTGGACTTACCTAGGCCTCTTCCAATCTTGGGCAATCGCCATCCAATCCCGTCCAGCGTGTCGAACAATATGGTCCTTCCATATCTTAGGTGGTTTCCCTTGCGGTCTCTTATATGCACGTGGTTTCCACTCGAGCAGACGCCGCATCCATCTCCCGCTATCCATTCGAGCAATGTGTCCTGCCCATTACCATTTTCTTTCCGCCATAACGTTAAACACATCTCTAACCACATCTCTAACCTTGGTTTTGAAACCCTTCTTATTAGCTCTTCAAGGAGACTGGTCCTACACTACCTACCTAATAACCTACCTAATAACTACCCATACGATCCCTTTGAGGAAAACATGCATCATAATTTTCCGACTTAATGTGTTTACTATATATCTATTTTTTTTATGTAACTCATAATTCGTGCAATAATTCGATTTGATTTTAAAATCCACCGAGCTAAACTATTTACAAAACGGATCCGGGGCATTCCGAAAGAAACACTTCTTAACAACTTGGAAAATTTTAACCTAGAGCTTTCAAACCACTTTAAAGACCTCAAAATCGATGAAACTGATGCAGAAAAGCAATATAACTCAATAGTAACTGGAATAAGTAATAGTTGTAAAATCATAAAACACAAACCTAAAAATATACGTAAATTGACAACTCACACTATTAATTTGATTGAAAATCGAACAAAAACAGAAATAGGGACCCCAGAATATAGACTAATTGATAGAGAAGTTAAAAGAAGTATTAGGAAAGATTTAAGGAATATTAACACAAATTTAGTTAAAACTGCTCTAGAAAAGAACACATCTTTGAGAATTTTAAAGCAAGGCGTCACAAACGGAAGAGCTTGGATTAATAGTTTAACAGATAGTGATGGAACAAAACAGTACAGTAGAGACAGAATAATGGATATAGCCACAACATTTTACAAATCTTTATATTCTGATCATCCTGCACCAGAATACAATACAGAATACAGTACTTCAGAATCCATTCCCCCAATAAACGGTTATGAAGTGCATAAAGCACTTACTACTATGCGTTTTAATAGAAGTCCTGGGGAGGATGGAATTACCACGGAAGCTCTAAAAATTGGCTCTCAAACTTTGCTTCCCCACCTTACTAACTTGTTCAATACTATACTCCAAACAGGAAAAGTACCAAGTGCCATGTGTCACTCAAATATTGTCCTTTTGCATAAAAAAGGCGATAAAAGTGATATCGGTAATTATCGACCAATAAGTCTAACATCCCATATTTATAAAACTTTCATCAAAGTCATACATAACCGACTTGATGAAAAATTGGACAAACACCAGCCACCAGAACAAGCCGGATTTCGCCCTAACTCTCTCCACAACTGACCATCTTCAAACACTTAACCAGGTAATAGAAAAATACACAGAATTTAATATCCCATTATATCTGGCCTTTGTCGACTACGCGAAAGCCTTCGAAGTGTTCGTCATAATGAAATTTTTGCTTCTCTTGAAAACCAGGACATTGAAAAACAATACGTAGACTTATTAAAAATCATTTACTCTAATAGTTTCGCAAACATTAAATTAAATACCTTAGGACCATCTTTTAAAATTCAAAGAGGTGTTAAGCAAGATGACCCGCTCTCTCCCAAACTGTTCACAAGCACATTAGAGGAGGTATTTAAGTCACTGGCAGCCTCATGGTACACCAAAGGCATTGACGTCGGTAACAAAAGGCTAACAAATCTCCGATTTGCCGATGATATAGTCCTTTTTGCCCCCACGGCTCAGGAGCTACAATCAATGCTCCAAGAACTGAGCACGGCTAGCCTCAAGGTGGGACTTGCAATGAACCGGTCCAAAACAAAGGTGATGACTAACAGCATCAAATGTAGGGTCGAGGTAGATGCGCAGGAAATACATTATGTCGATGAGTATATCTACTTGGGCCAGTTAGTATCTTTCGAAAACCGACAGGAAAAGGAGATCGATCGGCGAATCCAGAACGCCTGGAAAAGCTACTGGTCCATGAAGACCCTAATGAAGGGTGATCTGCCGATCTCCCTGAAGCGCAAGCTCATCGACATGTGTATCCTGCCCATCCTAACCTACGGTGCTCAGACCTGGTCTCTCACCGAACTACAAAAGTTTCGCCTTGGGGTTTGCCAGAGAGCTATGGAGCGCAGCAATTTGGGCGTAAAAAGAGCAGACCGAATACGAAACGAAACGTTGCGCTCCATAACAGGTATCATAGACGTGGGCAAAAAGGCTGCCAGGCTCAAATGGGAATGGGCGGGTCATGTCAGCCGCATGCATAGGGACCGCTGGGCGAGCGTCGCCACACAGTGGGTCCCTACTGAAGTAAAGCGCCGTCGAGGTCGGCCTAGAAAGAGGTGGCGGGATGATCTGGACGCGTACCGCAAGGACTGGTTTGAGACGGCGCAGGAGAAGAAAGTTTGGAAAGACTTGGGGGAGGCCTTTGCCCAGCAGTGGGACAGCAACGGCTAGAAAAAAAAAAAAAAAACTCATAATATGGTTTAAAAGAGTGTGATTTACTTTTTGGAACCTGCAATTTAGCTTTACTTTTTTGACTGACCGACATTTTGACTATTCAAAAGTGCTTGTAAATGGAACTGCTCGTGCAATGGTTCATAGGTTGTTTATTATTATTTAATTAAATACGGCTAAGTTTGTACTACTACTAACACTTATGGATAATTATCTCAGATAAATATTTGAATTGAATTGAATTGAATTGAATGGTCTATTTGAAACTGACTTTTGCCAGCGGCTTCGCCCGCGTGAACATATGTTTTTTTTTCATCCCTTTAGGGGGTGAATTTTGGAGAACTCTCTTTAAGCGCTCTCTAAACATGTCATAAAAGGAAAGATTATGCAAAATTTCAAGTTCATAGTATCTACCAGTAGTTTTGGCTGTGCATTGATATGTGAGACAGTTTCAATATTATTTATTTTTGTTTTTTAATTGATGTAAACTAGTGCTTGACTGCGATCCCACCTGACGCTTAGCAGTGATGCAATCTCTGACGGTGACGCGCACTAGTTTATTAAGAGCCTATTCAGTCTAGCCTTGAAGACACGAAGACACCCAAAATTATAATCGGACGGGAAGACCGCAGCAGGCAAACTGTTTATAAACGTTTATGATTTCTGCAGGGAAAACCACATTTTCCTAACACAAAGAAGAGAGCAAATCGTCCCTGAGCAGTCAAATTTTTACATCGGAATCATAATTACGGTTAGATGGTCGATTCCTTACCAATTGCCTCCACAGTGAATTGCTTCCCGAACTCAATTTGCGCCATCAAGTGGTAAAGGGTTCCAATTGATGGTAAAACATTTTGTGTAAGTATTATTCGATGTTTAGCTTATTTTGCCGAATGAATATCGCCTTTAATGAGGTATTTCGGAAATAATAGAAGGAAATATAAGAGCCTGTAATATACTTTAATTCATTAAACCCCAAGCGAACGCCGGCGTTCGCGCAGCTATTGTCTTTCAATTGTGTCTGTCATTATCACGATTGAAAGGTTAAACATATACGATATGTATGTTAGCTTCTTCTAGCAACTTTGCTCGAATGAAAGTGCCTAGGTTTTTCGATAAAAAATGTAACCCTCGTTTCATCCATTTCCTTTGGTGGAAACCATCTAATGACATCTACCGCACACGGGCGGAGTGGGAGGGTGTGTCAGACTTGCACCGAGTAAAACCCACTCCTGTTCTTTCTTTGCCTTCGTTCCAGGACTTAGGGTTCAATTCACACAACCCGTGGCTCCAGTAGGCTTCGGGTTTTATCTCCTTGCCTACGTCATAAAAGCTGTGTGTTCCTGTAGTTTTTGCTGTACATTGATATATCAGTTGGTCAGTTTCTCCTTTTATTTATAATGATTAGATATCAAAACGAGTGAACTATATCTCAGGCTGTGATACCGGGCTATAACTGACCTGTGACTCTGATGTACTAGCTTTTGGACTGTAATATTTGCTTGTGCAAGTGAAGGGAAAAGAAAGTCGAGGTTTCTTCTAGACGTCTAATAAATAGAGGCTATTATCGCCTAATACTTCTAACTGTCCTGTGTCTGTACTACAACTATTACAATATACTTTCACGCATGTTCAATTAGGAAAGGCTGAACGGCGTCATATTGTACATCAGAGTCCGAATCCCAAGCTTACAAGCATTAGGAACGAACAATTATGGGGCCTGCACAGCTGTGCTCACACATAACTGGTAATAGTCTGGTGTTATAGAATAATATGGCGTCTGGAGCTGTGTGTGCTACTGTCATCAGTAGGGCACTATCTAGACACACGTTGAGATAATTCAGTTTGGCTTACTTTGGTATTGACGACTGTAATTCGTTATGGACATTAAAATGAAGTGCATATGCTAATTAATGAATTCGAAGTCACGTATATGCACTTCTCAAGAAAGCGTGCTAATGGACAAGCTTCAGACTTTTACTAAAACCCAGTTTTTCTTCTGTTGACCGTTACTGCGAGAGCTGCGGTAACTCTTTAAAAAAATCTGCAGTCCTAGCAGGCATCGGCTCTAAAGGGCCTCATCAATTTAGCCGATATTTTTTGGAAGTGCGCGTGGAGCTCAGCACGCCGATTACCTGGGTTTGGTCCGTATTGGACGGCCGGATGGCGAGCTACCCATGACTGGCTGTCCGCAAACTCACGTCTTAGGTTGTTGGACGACTAGTCCTACGATTCCCGACGGGCGTCTCCGATGTTTTTAGCTGCTTGCTTTGCTTGCAATATTGTTTCACAAAAAGAGGTGACTAACTCCCAGTCTCTTTTACCCTATATCGTGACCTGAAACAGGGCTGGACGCGAGAGATTCTCGCCACCTATTGTCTCCACAAAGACACGGTGGTGCTCCGTCTAAGCGGGGTAAACCTTCACCGTGTTCTCACTGACGACCTACGCATTGACTTAGACGTTGGGACGTTCTAGTAACCAGATTCTGGCAGAAAATGCCACTCCTTAGCTGTACGCACAATGATACAAAAAAAATGCTTACGCAGCTTAAAAAATATCTCAAGTATTTGGTTAAGTCTAAAACTATAGAACGAAATGCCTTAACAATATTTCACCACAAATCCAAATTGTTATCTTCAAAACATCTTTTAGAATCGCAACAATTGTACCTTAAGTTATCCGCGCCTATCCGAAGTAACCCTCCATAACTTATGCGCTAACAAGAAAATCCATGCTAACCAGACCGCCAACGATCCCAACTTCCTAAAACATCACACTTATCATCCCCTGCTAGAAGGAGACAGCACTATCTGGGAATATATCTATCTTTATTCTGTACACAATGATCTCAAGCCGGTTCGAGTGGAGAAAGGATTAATATTCCATCAGAAGCGCTTCCAGTAGAAATGCAATATCGCCCGGAGCGGGGGAACGTCTACAAACAATTAAAGTAAATAAGAAATGGCTCTCGCCGTCAAAATGATAAGAATCTTGTTATTAAATTGCAAAATGGGTAGGTTTAGTTAGTGTGGGTGATAACCTAGCTAACGTTAACAGGAACTGTGTTGTTTTTTTGGGATCTAATTTAATATTTATGATAATTAGTTATGAGTAGCGTTGGGAGGAGTTGACTTGGCTGTGCTTATTGTAAATCTTTACGGTTGTGATGCTAAACATGCTTACACTTTTGGCACGCCATAATCATGGCAGTAGATTAGTTCCTTCTTTGAGGAGGAGCTGGAGAGGCGTTACGACGTCTTCACCTTCCGCATGAAGCATAATATGTCCTTACGGGACATGGTAAGTTCGACAGGTTTTTCTACACTGGATTCAAGCGAAACAAACGCCCGGGTTGAACGGAGCGCCTAAAGGACACTTTGCGGTGGAGCATACGGTAGAGGCAGGTACACCTCCACTTAGGCTCAGCATCGCCGTGTCGTTCAGTCCCGCAGGGCCTAGGTTTAGGCCATGGTCCGGAGCAAGAGGGTATGGCATCATCTTCACGCCACAGCCACCGTGAGTCAAGATAAGGACGGGCTTGCGGCTTGCTTGGTTGACAAATAAAGAATAATTCCTGATGGCCACAACCCGGGAATCTTTAAGCCAAGAGTGAATAGATTTCTTCTAGATAAGCGCGTTCCATCGTCGACCGCATCATCGCTTTCCATCAGGTGAAATAGCGGCCAAGCGAAAACCTATCGACAATTATCTGGCTATCTAGTAACCGTTCAGACCGAGCTGAAGAGGTCGATGGTTCATATTGTTCCACGCACATCTTAAAGATATGTCAGTAAAACCGTAGGGACTCAACAGGGCATCGATCATGCTTGCCATGTATTTTTTTTTAATCAAACATGCTTAACTTTATAAATTATTTTTTTACTTATAATCTTATTATCTTACATATATAATCAAAGAAAATAAGACTTAAAACTTAGATACGTATCAATTGATTAATCAAAGGTAATAAGATTATCAAAGTCTTTAACATTATCTATGTCATACGTATCTAAGTTTTCCTTATTTTAACTGCAAAAGGCATTTTATACACAAATGCTCTAAACACAGTCTTACATAAAAGAGTTGCAACACGTCGTTTGATCACTCAAACGAAACACTCTTGGAGAGTGGAATTGATCAGAGACTGTTTGCGTCGGAACACGCTCTTATCGACGTGCAGTTAAACTGCCTGACACGGCAGCAGTGAGGCAATGAAATGAAATGCTCGCTCTTGGCGGAAACTACGAAACTGTGGAAACTTTCAGGAGTCGGAAAAAGAAGAATGTGAATTGTGAAACCAACAAGAGTACCTACTATCGATTTATTTGGATTGGGTTCTGCTTGTGTGTTAATTCTAGCTTTACAGAAGTCGACAGATGTATTTAAATCCTTCTGTCGACATTTTATTTATTTTTTTGTGGAAAAATCATCCAATGACATCTCCCGCTCTTTGGTGGTGCGGGAGGCTAACCACCCCGTTCCTTCAAGCCTTCATACCAGGGCTATCTTTCAAAACTAACCCTGGCCCCGATAGGCTTCGACCCAGCTGGGCCCCTGCTGGAGCTGACAACACCTTGAGGACTGAGACTCTTACTGACAAAAACAGTAAGAGTCTGACACCATCTCCCGCTCCGCCCAAGAGCGGGGGTTGTCATTGATGATATTCCCACCATAAAAAAGGTGCCCAGCGGGGTCGAAGCCTACTGATAGCTCAGCCCCGGTATGAAAGGCAACCAACATACAGGAGTGGGTTTTTAGTCAGTATAAGTTTGATACTACTAAGGTGACAAACTCAGCTAAAACTGCTTCTAATTAACTACTACTACTACATTACTGTATTTTTTCAATGTGAATTTTCAAAGCTCCTACTAGTTACTAGTATCATAGAGCTTCACTGCTTACAAAAGAAAAGCCTGTAGTTTTCCACCCGGTCCAATTAGAGTCCCGTTCTTGGCATACACTAAAATGCCGATAAAGTACAAATAAAATGTTATTTTAGGGGAAAATATTGCTTGCGTTTGTGTCGTCCTAAAGTTATAACGAGTTCGATTTCTGTCAATTCAGGTATGAATAGTGTGGCTCTGGAGCTTAGCTTGTTGCATCACCAATACGCATGAAATAGCAGAAATGAAACCGGTTTATGTTTTTTTTTTTATCAAAACCTCATGACAACTTGTTGTTTGATGGACAACTATCTTAACTATGGTTTGCTTTCATTCTAGAACACCGGTTTCCTGAAATTACCTGCTGGGCTCCTACGGTTTTGCTAACGTCTTTTTGAAACGCAAGTGGTTACTTCGCGCCGTCGACGAATCGGGACGATGGAAACGTTTGCATAAAAAAAAAATTGTTTCTAGATTTTTCTAGGAAACAAAGATATATAAACCAACATTTTCGGCCAAATAAATTTCGTACAAACGTGTGTACAAAACGACAATAAAGCGTTTTTCAAGGTCATTCAAGTTGGACAACCGTATGTACAATCAGCATTCGAGGGGATAAGAAAAAGAAAGAAAGAAAAAATTTTTATTTGGCACACAATGAAAATAACACGTAAAAACAATTAAAAAACAAACGGCAACAATGTGTCTCACGGTAGTGCCAAATAGGTTCAGTTCAGCATACTGCCAGACAAACGCATTTGCCTGACGGATAAGTTACCTATTCACTCTGAAATTAAATACAGGTTATATTATAGTTGCCAACAAATATAGAATCCAGCAAGGATTTCTACTCTTTTGCCGAACGCACAATGAAAATATTTAAAAAAAGTTTTAGATAAATTACAATATTTAACTGTGACTTACTTACAGAAGCTATATGGCTGGAGCCAGGAATACGGAAGAATAAAAATAAGATAGAAAGTGTCACCGGAGTATTTTATTGGTGATAGAAATAAATGGCCGCATTTAACCCCGAAGCCTTACCGCGCTTGCCTAAGTCCGATAAAATACGACAATTTGGGAACTATGCCGGAAGTTTTCACCGTAAGCACTGGAGATGAAAGCTTTCTGAAAGCGGCTAATTACGCCAATCATTTTTGTATTGGCTCTTAGGGTATTAATACATTTAGTAAAGTGATTACAGGCTCTCTCTGGAAATAGCGTGGAAACTTTTGTTTGGTATTAATGAAAAAAAAAACGGCGAAGCTAATCAATCTAATATTATGAAGGTGACAGTTTGTGAGTTTGTGTGTGTGTGTCGTACCTACATATTAGTTACTTCTTCACACTCGAACTCAATGAAACTAGCTACAGGGGGTTTTTTATGGTAGGAAAAATCATCCAATGACAACCTCCGCTCTTGGGCGGAGCGGGAGATAGTGTCAGATTCTTACTGACTAAAAGCCCACCCCGTTCCTTCTGGCCTTCATACCGGGGCTCGAGTTCCCTTTCAGATAACCCTGGCTTCGCCCCGGCTGGGTCAGCTACAGGGGTAGACCATGTCTTGGAATACCACATGGAACTTTTTATCCTGTGAGTATGTTCCCTTGGGATAATTTTCTATTATCATGTTGATGAAGGCGCTGTCAGCTGATGCATTTAGATATGGATTTGTGACTGTTGAATGCGTGTTAAATAAGCGATTCAACATCTGTTAAGTCGCTGTATCATCCTCTAATCTGTGGTCTAGTAAAACGCAGCTAATGGATAATAGCAAGCAATAATCTTCGAAAATACCTTTTTTTTTGGGTTGAGAAGACATTAAATGACTTTTCCCACTTAAGGTGTAAAAGAAAACTTGTCAGACTTTACTGCCTGAAACTAACAATATGTTCCTTCTTTTGCCCTTTGCGGTTTAGGGCCACGATTGTTTCCTAAAGATCCCACTGATAAGAGTAATCCTTAACATTTTCGGTTCAAGACTACATACTTACTAATATACTATGTAGGTGACTCGGAACATCTTTGTGATTTAAGAATCGGAAAGGTTGGGTCCCTGATTCGTTTTTATCGAGAGCCCAACCCGCCTCAACAGATTCGTAGTCATATGTAAATACGCTAACATCTGCCCGTTTGTATCGCTTCTCCATAAAATATGTGGACATAAGTAAAGGGTTTTGTCTCCAGATAGGATTCGCTGATTGGGGATTCGTTATGTTGGGATTTCGACTTATTATTTTTTTTTTTTTTTGTAGAAAGAATGTAAGAGGATAAGTATTGTGGGTTAGTTGATTCACTTTATATTGGATTACTGTTCAAAACCTTGGAAGTAAATTGAACTTAGATCCAATTATTAGAATTATTTAGGTGTAATGATGGAGACACAGACCTTATTGGTGAGTTTCTACAAAAGGCTTAGGTTAGTATTTACTCTGATACATTTAAAAAATTCGAATACGTATAAAAACCGGCCAACAGCGTGTCGGGCCACGCTCAGTGTAGGGTTCTGTAGTTTCCCGTCCGTCACAATAAGTGTTCCCACTTATAAATTTAAAGAAAGGCTATTTGTTACGTTGACATACTGAGGGTGAGTTGCAGTTTTTTTTTTTTAATTTTTATTTAAATGGGTACCAAATTTCAGCTTTCTAGTGCTAACGGTCACAGAGATTAAGCGAAGACGGACAGATGGACAGATAGACAGACAGAGATCCGAAAGGGCGCTCGAGCCCTGGTATGAAGGCTAGAAGGAATGGGGTGGGTCTTTTAGTCAGTAAGAGTGAGACTGGCACTATCTCCCGCTCCGCCCAAGGGCGGGGGATGTCAACGCATGATTTTTCCCACTATAAAAAAAGGCCCTGATCGAGCTCAGTCAGTGATGACCACCGCGTGGTGATCCACGCGCACCTCAAAGAGAGGTGAGCAAACCGGAAGGTACCAGAATGGTCGATGCCCACTAGGACCGCAGGGATTTCCAAAAAAGGAAACCTGTAGTCCTAGGACGCAAAGGGCAACTGAAGGACACAGGTGTGCAAGCTTATGCCCAGAGCGGGAGAAGTCATTGGATGATTTCCCACCTAAAATAAAAAAAAAATGTACTTACCGTCTGTAAAGAATAAGAAAAATAAATTTCAAGAAAAAGAAGAAACGTACACTATATTTCTATGACTGGAATTAGTTTGCTAAACATCAAAGTGAAAACAACCTCGTTAAAATTTACTAGGAAAACATAATGATAAACATCGCGTCACAGGTAATTTATAAATAGTTTTCTCTGAAACTCTACGCGTGAATATTGAGAGGCAGGTTCCGAATTATTTAGCAGTTTTTCAAATGATTTTTCCTATTGGTTCCATTTTTAATGGACTTGTAAAAGGAGGAGGTTCTTCGTATTTCTCGGCCAATTGTGGATCGATTTCAAAAGTTTTTTTTTTCATTCTTTGTTTAAACTCCCGAATCGATCCCCTAAAACTATTGTTATGATCTGATGATGAACTTCGAAGATATGGAACGGAAAGGTTCATAGCAAAAATGTCGTAATAAGCAAATTTCCTTGTCTAAACGTGTATGAATTACTGAAGAAAGAAGAGGAGGGGGTACATCAAACTGATCTGGTAATGAAGCCAGAAAGTAGGCAACGGAACTATGTCAGAAAACAAATATCGGGCAGTTATCCGGTTCAGACACAGCTCCTGTCTGATCGGAGGATTCTTGTTTTTCAAAAGTGGTACTTATGGAAAATTTTAGGTTTATTCTTTACCCCATAGTCTGTGGCATAGTTCTGTAAGGGTTCCCATGTCATGGTATCATTTAAAAATGATTTCTCGTCCACAGTATCTCAAGACAAAATTCTATGGCCAGTGCTTATTGCTATTTGTGATCGAATCAGAAATAAGGATATATAATAATAATATAATATAATATTCCACAACTATCACACAAAGCCGTGTCTAGTCCCAAGCTAAGCAGAGCTTGTGTTATGGGTACTAGACAACTGATAAACATACTTATATATTTCTAAATACGTACATATTATAGATAAATTACACTCAGACACAGAACAAATGATTATGTTCATCACAAAATCATTTGTCCTGGGTGGGAATCGAACCCACGACCTCCGGCATAGCAGTCAGGGTCACTAACCACTAGACCAACAGGCCTGTCAAAATATACCCGCAGGAGAGCTAAGATTAAAGTTTTTCGATTTTCCGGGCTGCGTTGGTAATAAAGTTCAAAAATTCACCAAATTTAAATGGCATTGGGCATGACCACATTACTCCCAGAGGCAATGGGGGCGAATGGTTCTGGAGTGGCGAACGCGTATCGGAAGACGCAGCGTTGCAAGGTCTCCTACAAGGTCAACCGAAGCGAGTATCCGATGGATGCGAGACCACAGAACTCATCGTTATGGCGATATCGGAGGACGTCTTTAGGCTGAATAGATGTTGATTTGAAAACCTACACAAATGTTATAAAGGGTAAAGTTTGTTTTTTTGTTTGTAGGAGGTAATCTCTGAAAGCACTGGTCCGATTGACACTGATGGAACGCTGCTTTATACCTGCTGAGTGACAAAGGCTATATTTTATGTACGAGGGCGAAGCTGCGGGAAATACCTAATATGGATACTCGTTTATGTATAATTCATCAACTTAACCAACTAAACTAAACTGTCTACCAACATGTATCTATTTTGTTAAAAACCAAAGCACTTCAATGCACGAAATATCTATTTTCTCTAAACACTTATCTCTAAAGCTGTTGTTTATTCGGCGACTCAATTAAGAGACTCACTATCGTCTTATCACATAATCTATCTACCCTCCCTGCGAAGGTTTTATTCAGACGGCAACTCTTGAGTTATTGCAATTGTTTTTAAAACTTTGCAACGTTTTCTACGCTCAGTGGATTTATTTGTGTGTTGAGACAGTACCTAATGCTTTTTTTATGCAGGAAATCATCCAATGACTTCTTCCGCTTTAGAGCAGAGCGAGAGGGCATGTCAGACTTTTACAGACTAAAATCCCTTCCTATGTTCCTTTTTTGTTTATTGCATTTTAGGACCACAGGTTTCCTTTTCGGAAAAAAACCCATGGCACCTTTCAAACCCCAAACGAACGCCGGCGTTCACGCGTAATTTCGCGCCATCCGGTCACTAGTACAACTAACACTAACATTACAAGTCCGCATAGATTATTAAAATATTGAGCGTTTTATTTATAGGATCCAGAATGTAAATTAGAAGTTTTTCATAAAGCAGTCTGTAAACATCGAAAATACCTTTCCATTTCTCTATATTTATACCTACTTAAATCCTCAAGATCTAAGCGTAGGCCTTGGCAGTCGTTTTGTTGCCACAGCGACGACAGTTTCATAATTTTCTACGTAAGCTGTGAGCAGACGTACACCGCGTATAAAGATGAATACACGTCTGTGAAATTGCCATGAACAGTAGGCCTAAGACCGCAACGAAAGTGATACAAGTCACTGAGTAAAAATTTTCTCTAGTCAAATCCATTTTGAGGTACGACAGACACTGCACGATATGCGCGTGGAGATGCAGCGCCGGGGTGAAAGTCCGCTGCCGCGACAGGTCACGGCATGGCGACAGAGCTCCAGCGGGATCTCATGGTGAAATGGCGTCAACGACAATCGCAACCCAGTGCTGGGCACACCACAATCATGGCGTTAAGTCTTTGAGGCGTGGCTGGAAAGACCTCACGGCGTCCTTAATTTCCGCATAACGCAGGTCCTCACTGGACATGGTACGTTCGGGAGCTACCTGTTCCGGATTCAGGCAGAAGAGAAGTTTACTGCGAAGCAGTAATGCTCGCCAAGGAGGAGACCGACCGCATCAGGCAACTGCGTTCCCGCCGCCGCCGCCGGGATTCTGATCCCCATTTTTGGCCACCGTAGGCGCAGGCTTGCGGACAGTGAGCAATGGGTAGCTCGCTATCCGGCCGTCAGGTAACTGTCCGGACCAAGCCCAAGTCATTGACGGCGCGCACTGGTTCCGCGCGCCTCAAGGAGTTGTCAGCAACAGCAGGGACCCAGCCAGGTCGAAGCCTACTGGGGCCAGGGTTATCCGAGAGGGAGCTCGAGCCCCGGTATGAAGGCTAGAAGGAACGGGGTGGGTCTTTTAGTCAGTAAGAGTCTGACACTATCTCCCGCTCCGCCCAAGAGCGGGGGTTGTCATTGGATGATTTATTCCAAATAAAAAAAAAGGTACGACCGACACTTTTTTGATTGCCACTAATTTGTAAAAACCAAACATGACATTCCAAATCTACATATTCCCAAAGAGTTCTTCATTCGAAATTTAAATAAATTTTACGGGCTGCTTTTCTTACAGGTCTAAACTTTTACCCTAACAACGTGTTATCTTATTTTTAATTTATTTAACTTTTGTTGTAGACTACGTTGTTTGATAATAATTAAAATATTATTAGTATAATTATATCTATTTTCTATGTTGCTATAATACATTATAACCTTGTAGAACTTCCACCGGATATTGTGACATTTTCTTACAAATACAAAGCAATAATAATTTTTTTTTTCTTGTTTTTATTTATTTGTTACTCCGAAGATCAGATAGAATAGTATTGTTTTTAATTATATTTATTTTTATCCCGAAAATAGACAAAAGCTTTTTCTGAGAAATCGTTTTCTTTCGACACTACGGCTTTAATTCAGTCACTGGCGTCACTGTACGCGAATATAGTAAAGGTTATTTAGTATCTATGTTAAAATATGGTAATTTGAAAAAAAAGAGTAAAGAAATCTTTACTCTTTTTTTTTCAAATTGGTATTATTTTAGAGGAGGTTATCATCCAATGGTTTGTTTATTTATTTATTTAATCTTCATGCAACACAAAGTATCTACATCTTCTTCTTATCGTATCGACTGCAAAATTAGTTCAATTCCTTGCCGGGCCCAGAATTCGGCCACGGCAATGCCGTCCGCTGATGCTGTCATTAGGTCTATGTGAGCAGGCGGAAGGTGGGACATGGTCTGCGGAGAGACACCGCACAAACACTGAAGATCGGAACCATCCGAGAACCCCCACCTGTGGAGATTGTCTTTGCTGCGCCCAACCTGGGTGTGGAGTCTGTTTAGAGTTTTCCAGTTTGGCCATGGCAACTCGTGTCCAGGAGAGAGGCTCTCCGACGGCTCGATAAAATCATCGGGAGGTTTAAACTTCTGCAAAGTACATAGGCGGACTTATTGCCATAATAATTGCTTCTCCTGCTGTTGGGCTGAGCGGAAGGACGTGTCAGACTTTTACGGACTAAAACCTATTCCTATTTTTTTTCTTGGCTTATGTTCCCGGATCCCGGGTTTTCCTTTCAGAAGCGAATCCTTAGCCCCAGTAGGCTTCGACCCTGCTGGACCTCTACGGTTTTGCGGACATCTCCTTGAGGCGCGTTATGGACAATACGCGCAATGGTCGTCTTGGGCTCGGTCCGGCCGGTGAGCTACCCATTGCCTAGCCTTTATCCAAATAATTTGGGGTCGGGTTCCAGTCTTTTCAGATGCTGTTGAATACCACAATTTTACATAGAGCGACTGCCTGTCCGACTACCACAACCCATTAACTGGGTAACAGATACCTCTTGGCATGAATGGTTATCAGTTTAGGGCTCCTGAAAAGACTGTTAAACATTTACAAATAATAGCCAGGATAAGCAGCTGTCCGAAGCGCTGTAGTACGAGTACGTAGTAAAACAAATATTTTCTTTTTATTAAAACTATACTCTACACTACACTGCGCTCCAAAACGCAGATCATTGACATGGCTCAGAAGGCTGCCGACCTTAAGTGGGACTGGGAAGGACAAGTTTGACAAATGCCGTTCGAGCAGTGGGCCAGTAAAACCAAAAGTTGGTGCCCTGAAATTGCACGACGGGGTCGTAGCCGACTAAGGATGCGATAGCAGGACGACTTAGATGCCTTCCTTAGGAATTGGCAAGAAATGGTTTAAAGCCGGAAACAATGGAAGAAATGGAAGGAAGGCCTTTGCCCAGCAGTGGGATAGTATAGGCTAGATATGGTATAGTAAACTATACTAGTTTATTAAAAATGGAAATAACCTTCGGAGAAACAAGAATTGCTCTAAATATACAAGGAAGGGTATGCTCACGTATTTTATTCTAATTTATCATGTTCCTGAACCTAGAAGTTTGTCTGATCTTTGTACACTTTTCTGATCACGTGCAAACATAATTTAAAGTTTTCTCGTACCAGTTCCAGTGGGCCTCTCGTCCCCGTAAGAAAGGGCGTCTTTACAAAAATTCTCTTTATTTAATTCTGTGTAGGTGGTAGTCATAGGAACCTTTCACAAATTGCCTCTATTCAGGCAACCGCTCTTTGAGACTGAATGTTAAGAATTAAGGAAAGATTTCAATGTTTTAATTTCTAATTAATTGAAGACTTTATCAAACGTACCTTTGAAAGCTTTCGTTTTATATTTCAACAGTTAGAGGAATGAAATTATTTGGTTCTGATGTTTTTCATTAGAATTTATAGATAATATACCTTCAAAGTGACATTACGTAGTCCGAATGGCAATCGACCAAGAGGCCACAGCCCTAAAAGATGAGCAGATCAGGTCCTCTCCACACTGGATACATAATTGCATGTCGCACATCATGACGCCAAGAACTGTCACAGATAGCGAGACAGCATCAGGAAAAACTAAAAACCTAATCCAACGGGAACTTCATGACCATCAGCAATGATGAATACAACTCGAGGAAAGTCCAGGAACGAACTCATGTCTAAAAAATCAGCCAAGGTCAAAGACTTTTCTGGATGTTTTCGCATTTTAAGTCAAAAGCAAGAGCGATAAAAGTTCTATGAGATTCTTTTTTCGCTGGGAACTTTTTTGTAAAAATAATAAAAGCAAAAAAATACCAAGCTTGATTTTAACAGTGAAATAGTATTACCTGCAATAATTTTTAGGGAATATTATAGAATATATTATAGGTATTATATCTAGCTAAAATAAGTACCACATCATCTTTGTAAGTCAGTCGTCTACCACCACTCGTATGCTTTTCATCTCAACTCGGCAAACCTTAATTTGCTGGTCCCACTTCATATCTCACTTCAAATAGATGGGGGTTGTTAGTTGTGTCACTTAACAAGCTACTAAGTACTAGTATATAAGATGTTTTAAAATCATTACGATTCCGATGTGAAATGGAGACTAAAAAAATCAGGAGGCAATTATGCTACTTTCTCGGCTCGAATCGGCACCAAAATCGGAAGTTTTTTTCTCTTTTCATATTATTTACAAAAAACTGTAAAAACGTTTCGTAAAGTAAGTGAGCGGAGCCTCATATAGACAAACCGTTTGTTATATCACAAACCGTTTGTTTTTTCTTAATAAGTTAACACGAAATATAAAAAAAAATAACAAAAAGTATTTATTTATTGATATTGACAAGGTAGGCACTCATAATATGATACGTTTAAAAATAGTGTTCATAGAGTTTCTTGAACGTTCTTCTCCATAGAGATTTTTTGACAATTCAAAAGTGTCTGTAATTAGTCCATTTGCAATTATCGTTTCTGATTTATAACTTCATAGTGTGGTCCCAGAGGCCCGCTGCCGCCCATGACTCGCGCGGGTGGTGAGTCTGCCAATTTGTTAAGGCTTCCTGTTACCGACCTTGAGGATGGCATTGAGAAGTGTGCTGTGTATCTTGAATTTAAATCGACTTCCATCTACTTGTGTTTCTTTATTTTATGTAGGACTTTTCTATGTTGAAGTTCTCAGAACTTCAAAATGGGCTTTTTTCTATGAGTAAAAAAAAAACATTTTAAGTCAACAGCAAATATATGACTTAATGTTTGTATACTATAAATAATATAGTATACAAACATTAAGTTACACAGTTCGAGTCCTCATGTAGGGTCAATAAAAATATATAACAAAATACCGAATGACATTAGAACTGAGGAAAGTGACATAACATTTATTAAACGGCTAAAAAAACTACTAGTCGAGAAATGTTACTATTCAGTGAAAGAATTCTTTGATGACGACTTCAAAAATTAATAACACCAATAATGACTTTTAAACATTTGACATCTTTTTCATATTTGGTTTATAATTTGGTAAATGTATGTTTTTGTGAACCTTATCGATATTGACAATGAATTTATTTTGACATTGTTACGGTTTAATTCTATCTTTTATTTTTTGACATTAACCTATTCTGGTATTTGTAATATTCTTATTTAATCAATTTATATTGACATCTGTAATAAAACTTTTAACTTTTGTAATGAATTATTTTGGTATTTTCAATCAATTTATTTTTGACATTTATAATTAAATTATTTTGACAATTGTAATGAATTTATTTTGACATTTATTGTGAATTTATTTCGACATTTATATTGAATTTATTTCGACATTTATAATGAACACGGCTCTGACAATTGAAAGAATGTATTTTGACATTTAATGAACTTATGACATTTATTAATTTTATCTTCTATTTTAGTGACATTTGTATTTCATTTAATTTGAGTTGTATATCCGATTATATTTTATTTTTTAAAAATTATAATTCTCTTAAAATTGTTCTATATGAAATTGCTGTGCCCGACAGGGTCCATGTGCACTTATTTAACTACTTTATAAGATCTTATGTAACACATGTGTTTTAGCAATAAAGATTGAATTGAATTGAATTGAATTGAATATATATTTGTAAATGTTTAGCAACTAAAATTGATGACAAGATTTTAATCACCTGTCATGCAAGTAATAGTGGCGACACGAAACATGTAATCGAGCGAGACATTTGTTTAACACAGTATGATGGAAAAACGTGTTAACGGATTTTCGTACAATTCTTCTTCTCCAGAAAGTTCTTAACAACTGGTCCGAACTTTCTGGAGAAGAAGACTTCTTGACAATTCAGAAATGGTTTATCGGAAAAAAATTAAATCATTGACTAAGCTAAGTATAAAAAATCATACTCTAATCAATTATGTCACTGTATATTTTATCATTCATATATTCATATAGAACGCTAAAACGCTTGCTAAAACCAACTGAATTTCAACTTTAAATGCCCAAAAACCCGACATAACCTAACCCAACATGTTATTTCAAATTTAAATTCCATACGATCCACACGTTAACCGCGGACATTGCGTTCCGTTGCCCATTTATTTTACATGTGATGGAAAATTCTCTGAACGTGGAAAAGATTTTAACGCCGCGCGATAGTCGGGGAAACACACCATACTTGTGTGTCACCAACACAAGCCTAAGTGCGGCCCTGGTCACACACACTGAGAGAACTGACCCGTCATTGGTGGGACGGAGTCGTCGCAAATACAACATTACTTTTGGTAATAATACGTATCTAGTATTTTTATGTAAATAATCTATGTACATTTTATAACCGTAAAAATCACAAAATTAAAAGCATGATATATCAGCAAAAATACATAGTCAGCGGACCATCCAGGCAAATAAGGGGTTGTATTGCACTTGCACCCAGCTATTTTCTGGCTCCTAATGCCCGCTATGACTATGACTATGACCGCTACTTAGTGCTGGTGGTGTCCAAGTTGTGATCGTTTTAAATATTTTTGGGAAAAAATATAACGTGGTGTAATAAATATTGGAATCCATTCAGTTATTAATTCTCAACAAACTATAATCAGGTTTTTAGAAGGTATGTATATTACCTTCTAAAAACTAGCTTTTGCCAGCAGCTTCGCCCGCGTACATAAAATATAGCCCATGCTACTTAGGAACAAAGCAGCTTTCTATCGGTGAAAAAATAGCAATCGGACCAGTACTTTCAGAGATTACCTCCTACAGACATAAAAAACGAACTTTACCTCTTTATTGTATTAGTGTAGAAGTGTAGATAAAGTTGTTTATGTGTGCGTTCGGTGTCTCTATTTGAACAGGGCCGTTGCAAATGTCTACGTGTTTGTTTGTGTGTGTAATGTTTGATGGCAGACAGAGTAGCGCGTCGTCATCACGACTGATTGGGACCACCTGCTGCCCTTACGATAGAAACTCTAACGATTTGTTTCTCGCTTGGGGATTCTTTTGTCGTTTTTAGTGTGGTTTACCAGTTTGAAACTTTGTTGTAAGGGATATTATGTGAGTTTTAAGTGTTAAGATAGACGTGACTACGTTAAGTAGTAGTGGTATATTGCTATAGGTATGAATAAGTTGTAGTTTAATGCAGGTTTAAGACGAGCGCGATAAGGCCGCCAATTGTATGTTTTTTTTTAATAATAGGGTTTCTTTTTTTGTGGATTGTAAATAAATAAGATATTGTTGACCCTTCGAATAAAATTTAAACAACAATTGTATGTGCTTATAATAATAAATAAATAAACATACATTTATATAATTGTTTTATTGTTATACGATTTCCGTTGTAAAACGAATTGAGGTAATAGACAATTTTAAACGTGTGCTTTTGTTGAAAAGATAATCTTAAAACGCTTATCAAAGGGTTTATAATTGTAAAACAAAAACAGACGTTTACGGTTTGAACAAATATAATGACCTTATTTCCTGTTTGGTGTGTATTTAATGAGTAAAGCCGTGAGTAAAACAGAAGCGTTTCCCTAAGGAGTGGTAATTGTGGCCGTCATGCTTGGTCGCCGACCCGTGTTTACAAGGGACTGACAAGTCTCACACTTATGTTTGGCTACTAGGTTATCGCTCAATCGACCATCCATTGTATTTTACTTGTATATTAACGTCTGAATTCCTCGCAAGGTTAGGCAGCGGTATATTGTACTCAAATTTTGTTGGTTGTGTTTAAGTCTATATTATTGGGTGAACCTTCACCTGGAAATAATCTAGACTCTGGACTGCTGCCTGCTATTGAAAAATTCATCAGCATCATTTCAGCTGATAGACATTCACTCCTGGACATAGGCTGTGCGTCCCGCATCCATCGGATTCCTGCAACAGAAAAATATCTTATTGCTAATTGCGCTATGGCTCTGTTGAATAAATGAGCCCCCGCATTTTGCTGAGTGCTGACCGTTTTGCGCGGATGTGACGCCTAACTCATGCTATTTAGAGTTGTTATTGGTTTATTTTTAAGGTATGCGTCATGTTTGCCGTAAATAGACTCTTTTTCTTTCTTTTCTAATAGAAAAATCCAGTAATACTTTGCCTGACCGTGAGTTGAATCAGGATCCTTATTTTCTGCTCTAGACCAAATTAAAAGGGTAATGAGTGACGCTTAAACACTCATTATCTTTTTAATTTAGTTCAGCTAGATAAACAGTGATAGCTAAGTGACAACGGCTCCAACTTACGAATTGTAGACCGTGGGATCCAACACAGTCAGGCAAATTACTTTGTATAATTTATTTCCTCACCAAAAATGCAAAAAATGTGGTAAAAAATGCCTTATGGCATTAAGTCTGCCTTTGTACTCTTTTGTACATAAACAATAAAATAAATACTCTCTAAACGGTAACGAAAAACATCATGAGATAGCAGACATATTCTGGAACCAAAAAAATTAAGACTGATATCCAGTAACCCGCATTGGGTCCGCGTGGTGGATTACGGCTCCTGGAGAGAAGCCTTGAGTCCCAGCAGTGAGAACATTATAAGGCATCAACAGCATCATTATGGTAGTGCTAGTAGGGGCCCAGTTGGATCGAAGCCTACCGGGGCCAGGGTTAGTTTCGAAAGACAGCTCGATCCCCGGTATGAAGGCTTGAAGGAACAGGGTGGGTTTTTAGTCACTAAGAGTCTGACACTATCTCCCGCTCCGCCCAAGAGCTTATCATTGATGATATTCCCACCGTGAAAAAAAAATGGTAGTGCTGTTTTTTTTTATTTTTGGAAGGGTTATTTCATTGGATTAAAACTTATATAGAAATTTTGATCATCTTCGATAGTGAGATTACTAAGATAGACTAAATTAAAATAATAACCTAGCTTTGAGTTGGGCACGACACAATTATGGCGGTAAACTCTTTGAGGCGTGGCTGGATAGACCTCACGGCGTCCTCTCTTCCGTACGATGCAGGTTCTCACCGGGCATGGTAAGTTCGGGAGGCACCTGCACCGGATTCGTGCGGAAGTGACGGCCGGGTGTCGGCACTGTGTGGACCACCCGGAAGACACGGTGGAGCACATGGTAGAGGTGTGCCCCGCTTGGGCCGAGCATCGCCGTGTCCTCGTGTGGGCGGCGGCGATCTCTTGCATCGGGCATTGGTACAGGCCATGGTCCGAAGCAAGGAGGACTGGCAGGCGGTCGCCTCCTTCTGCGAAGGAGTAGTGCTAGCAAAGGAGGAGGCCGACAGCATCAGGCAACGGCACTCACGCCCGAGCCTCCACCGGGATTCCGATCCCGATTTCCGGAAACCTTAGGCGTGGGCTTGTGGACGGCGAGCAATGCGACCGTCCGGTAACTGTCCGGACCGAGCCCAAGTCGTCGACCGCGCGAACTGTTCCCATGCGCCTCAAGGAGTTGTCAGCAGCAGCAGGGTCGAAGCCTACTGGGGTCAGGGTTATCCGAAAGGAAAGCTCGGCCCCGGTACAAAAGGCAAGAAGAAACAGGGTGGGTTTTTTAGTCAGTAAGAGACCGACACTATCTCCTACTTCGCCAAAGGATGAAGGATATCATTTGGATGATTTTTACCCAACAAAAGAAAAAGAAAAACCTGACTTTGTAGAAAATACGGACATGTACTTAATCTAGCACTGCGTTGTTTGTCGATTGGGTATTTAACCTTCCCACACTTATTCTTTTTTACAAAACTCATATTATAAAAAAAAACTCATCAAGTTTCAAATATTTAAAAATTTTCATAATACTTGTACGAACCAAAAACTTGAAATGAAGAAAGTTAACAAATAAAGAATGTAGTGGACTTGATCGGATCGAGTGGAATAACTGGCATAATTCGAGCTGACGGGAGCTTTAATTAAAGGAACGCTCATGGCATCCACCTCAGACAAAAGAATTGAGTTGGCTAGTATTGGGTTCTGTATAAATATTATTTGCCTTTTTTAGGTGGGAAAATCATCCAATGACATCCCCGCTCTTGAGTGGAGGGGTAGATAGTGTCAGACTTTTACTGACTAAAAACTCACTCCTGTTCCTTCTTTGCCATTGTTCCAGGGCCCCGGGGATCTTTTTCGCATCACCCATGGCTTCAGTAGGCTTCGGCCCTGGGCATCTACGGTTGACAACTCCTTGAGGCACGCGTGGAACATTACGCGCCGTCGAAGACTTGGGTAAAATATTATTGGTCTGTCTGATAAGAGCTGGCAAACACATGAATTGTCAAACGTTCGAAGATTAGATTCTACAGTCGTCGTAGTTTTCCAACTTTCTTATTATTTTTCTTTCCTAAGAGCCTTTTCCTGACAAAACCAAATACAATAAAAAAAGACGTGTGGCACTCGGGGACTGCCGCGGAAAAGCTATTGCATAGCATTTTTTATCAACTTATGCAATTATAATTATTTATTTATTTTATTTATGCAGTATTTTTTTTTCCTTTGTTTATTTTTTCTTTGAAATTAATTGAAGTTACACTTTTTGAGCGTGGTGACCGATAAGAAAACAAATGAGTGGGGAGTGTTAGGTTATTTTCGTTACGGAATTTCTGGATTCGGTTTCCACGCTCAAGGCCCGCGATAGAAGCTATGCAATAGCTTAAAAA
Source organism: Mythimna albipuncta (assembly GCA_929112965.1). Taxonomy (NCBI): domain Eukaryota; kingdom Metazoa; phylum Arthropoda; class Insecta; order Lepidoptera; family Noctuidae; genus Mythimna; species Mythimna albipuncta. The sequence continues at coordinate 33,227,417 of OV815959.1, forward strand.
ACCAAAATGATCTAGCCGTTCACGAGTGATGAAATGACCAACGGATGAATGTATAATTGGATTCATTTTCATATACGTATTATTTGTCAACAAGTAAGAAATTATTTTTTTTTGCAAGAAGCAAAAGATCTATGTAAATACTTTTAATACACCAAGGCATGCCGTCATCATCTTCCTGCCCTTGTCCTGTTTTATTTGTGGTCGGCGCAACACGTTTTTTTTCTTCCATTCTGTCCTCTCACTCGTCACGCTATCACTAACTCCCTATTACACAATCTATAACAAGTAAGAGTTTCATTTTATGCTCTATATTATTGATTCTACTTGCGGTACCCTAAGAAGTAGGTTTTAACGGCGGTCGAAATAAATAATAATGGCATTTTACCGAAGCGGCTAAAATCCACCCGGGGATGGGCTTAATTGACTTCAGTTATGTTTATGTACAATAGAAAGAGCAGTTGTGTTTGTACGTTGAAGATTGTTGGAGGAAAATATTGAGAGAAAACTTTAAAAACAAAAATAATCTCCTGTAAATTGTTATTAATGGAACAATTTTTTCATATTCAGAAAAATATTATTGTTAGATTTATTCTTTATTGTACACCAATAATAAAAATTACAATTGAACTTAAATTTACTGGGGTGTCACAATGGACGGTCTTATCGCTGAAAGAGATTTTTTTTGTTTTATTTATTGCATATACGAGTTTATGTATAGTATAATATAGTATAATGTATAATATATAGTATAATATAGTATTATATATAGTATAATGGTGTTAGAATGTTTGGAAAATTCACCGTACCCCTAAAATCCACAGGGCAATTCAAAAACAGGTAGAATTTAGTCAGTAAAAGTTCGATACTCCCTGTCGTTCCACACAGAACGGGAGAAGTTATATAATGATTTCCTACTAAAAAAACTGTCTGTCTGTTTGTGTTTGCTTAATGGCGTGTTCATGACCATGGTAAGGAAACGAAGGAACAGAAATGGGTTTTTAATCAGAAACAGTCGACACTATCTCCCGCTCCACTCACGAGCGGAGGATGTCATTGGATGATTTTCCCACCTAAAAATGGGCCGTAAGTCAATAGTGAATAGGTTATTTCCAGGTACGCGTGCTGTGTCACCGACCACATCGTCGCTTTCCATAATATGGGATAGTGATCAAGCGTGAGCCTATCTATAAATATAAATAAAATTGGAGTGTCTGTTTGTAATCTTGAAATAACTGCTTTTTACTAAATACGCCAAAATAACATTTTTTACAATTTTGGTCTGTTTGTTTGTTTGTCTGTCTATCTGTATGTTTGTCTGGGCTAATCTCTGAAATGGATGGACCGATTTTGACGGGACTTTTTTTGGCAGATAGCTGATGTAATAAGAAGTAACATAGGCTACTTTTATTTTAGAAAAAATAAATTCAAAATCCTGTAGTCCACGCGAACGAAGTCGCGGGCACAGCTAGTCAATAATAATAATAGTACGTTGTGAAAGTCGAGAAGGCTGAACAAACTAAGTGTCTTGGCTCGCGAGGTTGTCGATATGTGGGAAGTGGATACAGTAGTCATTGTGCCGATAGTTGTGATGGCCAATGGTTTAATTGCTAAAAGCCTCGGCTAACACTCTATGAGGAGACTCGCGTTAGGCAATTGGATCAAGAGTTAGGAGGTTCCTCTCCCAGGAGCCGTGCCTAGCGGTAGCTAAAAAAAAAGTTTATGTGTTATTATTTAAAAATACTAACTATAAATAATTATGTAAAAGAAGTAAATAAGATAATAATAAAAACATAGTAGCAGCTAATGGCTTCACTATTTTGGACTGTAAATGGTCTACTTGTAATAAACATTTCTGATTTCTGTGCACATAAATTCTTTATTTAATCTAATTGATAGAAATTTCGTAAACCAAACCAAGTCGCAAAGCTAGTTAACAAAGATATTCATTGGAAAGCGCCGCCTTCTCTTAATTCTTCGCTGATATCTTTTTAATGGAGTCAGTATTATAAAAGCGTTAGACTGGCTGCCTCCAGCTTCAGAGGTTATTAGATAGATGATTCTAAAAGTTTACAGTCACTCGATGAGTACGAAATTAATTTCATCAAACTATAAAACTTGTTTCATCTTACAGGTCAAGCTGATCTGACTATAAGTCTTATTTGATCTTACAGATTGAGATATATCCATCTATATAGATAGAAGTATTACCTACCTTTAAAAACTTATAGAGAGAGAGAGACGGGGGACGTGGGGGCGGGGGGTGAGAGTTCTAATAGTCCATCCCAAGGTTCTCTGGTAGATATCGCTGTCAGCGATAGGTAAGACCGCCATTGTATTAGATTTAAGTTTCTGTGAATTGTTACCATTTTAGTGTACAATCAAGTTTATTCTATTCTATTCTAAAAGTTTGACTTTCCAAAACCTTTATTTTATTATAATGGCTGAGTTCTGAGTTCCTAGTGTAGTGTGAGTTCTTTTTGCTCCCGAGCAGTGCTATAAAACAGTGACTTTCTGAAGACTTGGTCAATAGCTATGAAAAAAATATGTGTTTATTACAAATTCATGTATAAAATCAACATATGATTTTTGCGTAGGACTAACACGTGCTAACTTTTGCCAAAAAAATGTAACATGATTTTTTTCGCTTGTTTTCACAACTCCTTTCTTTAGGCTTTGATCTTTAGAAATATGTTTACACAAAAAAAGTGCTGGTTAAGTTTTCTTCAGAATGTATACAGAAAATGTAAATCAATCAAAATTTCGCAACGAAAATGGATTTATAAGTCAGCGGGACCAGATGTTCAATTCAAGGGACAATACGCCTTAACGTGATCGAAACGTTTACCGCGTTTGGCTCTCTAATTGGTTAAGATCTTGGAGCGATCCAATCGGAGCGCCGAACATCATAAAGATGTCGGTCGAGTTAACATAAAACAAACTTGCACTAGGCAAACTGATCGAAATTCATATACTTGTCGGCGGAAGATGCCGATTGTCATTGAGGAACTCTATTTTGTGGGCGCTGACTGGATATTGAGCAATAAATAAAGTATTCTAGATCTCATTACTGATTTATTATGGTGCAAAGTTTACGTTTTCACTTTACACAACGAGCCGTGAGACAGTCCGCGAGACTAAATGTTGCACGTCGCACGGCTCTCGACAGAGGAATGAGCGCCGGGCCTCTGTGGTCAGCACCTTTATCTCGGCTTCTGTCAAAGTGACAGCTGTCACTTGTCACTTGCTCGTTCGTTGACTCTAGTCTTGCGTACTATTGACTTTACCGACATCATCATCATCATCGTCATCACTATTTTTTTAATGTTCCCACTGCTAGGACACAGGCCTCCTCTCTAGGAGAGGGAATGGGACGTAATCCACCACGCGGACCCAGTGCGGGTTGATAAATGTCATATGTCTTCGAATTATTGCTTCTTGGAGATGCCGGTTTCCTCACGATGTTTTCCTTCACCGTTTTGAGAGCAGTGGTAATGAAATAAATTACACAAAGTAATGCGCCAAGGTTTGAACCCGTGACCTACAACTCGCAAGTCGGAGCCATTACCACTCAGCCACCACTGCTTTACCTTTTCACCCACATACTTAATTTGAAATTATCTATGCGGTGACGCATGAATAGGTTACCTGTAGATATTTAGCGTGTAGAGACGCAAATGTAAGGCTTCGTGTTCAAATTTTATACTTATATTTTATGAAGCACTTTAAATTCTCTAAAATATATTTCAATAAAAATTATCTCTAGACTTTTTTGTGACATCTCTAATCAAACTTGTTTTGGAGAATCAGAATCCCAAGCTTTTTTTAACATAAACCTTAAAAGGTCTCATTATCTTGCAAGTTAATGAGTATGTGACCTTCTGAGACGCCAGAATACCTACGGGAGGGTGCTCCATCGTCTACCACATCTACGCTAACTATCTGGTGAGAGACACTACTAATATAATATTCCACAACTATCACACAACGCCGTCTAGTCCCAAGCTAAGCAGAGCTTGTGTTATGAGTACAAGACAACTCATAAACATACTTATATATTTTTAAATACATACATATTATTTACAGATAAATTACACCCAGACACAGAACAAATGATCATGCTCATCACATAAACATTTATGGGAATATGGGATAATAGGGTGGGAATCGAACCCACGACTTCGGCCCTGAATACTACGCCCACTAGACCAACAGGCCAGTCTATAATATTTAATTGCAAGTCCATTTATAAAATTGTTAATAAACTACGCAGGTCCGAGGGTTCGAAACCCAAACGGCTCGATAAATATAACTTAAAACCAGATTTTAATAAGTTGAGGTATCTAGATAAGAATGTTTTTAATATCGTGCGGTTTTGATCACGCATGCGGGATTGTTCCGCATACGAAACCCCCGCCAATGTCCATTTCTTACGAGTATCTATTGTAAAGCGTGGAATACGCCTGCGGGACGCGTTTATTTGTATTTTGAAATTTTCTGCATGCGGAGCAAACCTGCATGCGTGAAGAAATCTGCGCGATATTAAAAATATCCTTAAAGTACTTTTTGTTTTCGGTGGGAAAATCATCTAATAACATCCCCCGCTCTTGGGTGAAGCAGGAGATAGTGTCAGACTTTTACTGACTAAAAATCCACTACTGTTCCTGCTCTTCCATTGTACCATGGCCCCGGGGATCTCTTTCGCATCACCCATGGCCCCCAGTAGGCTTCGAACTTGCTTGGCCCCTCCGGTTGCTGACAACTCCCTGAGGAGCGCGTGAAGCACTACGCGCCGTCGACGACTTGGGCTCTGTTCAGATGATTACCGGACGGTGGGACGACGAGCTACCCGTCGCTCGCCGTCCGCGCATCCGTAAGCCCGCGCCTATGGTGGCCGGAAATAGGGATCGGAATCCCGGCGGCTGGGGCGCGAGGACACCCTTACAGGCCATGCGCAGAACTTTGATTTCAAGCAAGCCTTGTATAAATATTTTCAAATTAAAACGTAACCATCAACTATGTACATAATTATTTAAGACAGCTCATAAATATTCTTAAACTAACAAGATCGTCAAACGTAATTGCGATTCTCGGAATACTATCGAATCAGAGAGCATTGCCCCCATCCCAATCAGCGGAGATCAGATCAAACCGTGATTACAGACTCCGGCTCTGTTTGCACTCTTAATAGATCTATGACAGGCGAAACTTTTCAGGGTACACTCTACCAACTTAACATGCAGCGCATTCAAACGAAAATATTCTTTATTTTAAAGTCAATACAGATCGTGGTGACGGTAAATGATTTGGTAATTGCGGTGCTTATCAAGTTTGTATTTCAAAGATTGGATTAAATGAATCCTTTGATTGAGTCAGTGTATCGTTGAATGACGAATTCCAGTTATTTTGCTTTAATTCTTTTGATTTTTCGTCAGCGTCTAAGCGATTTTTGTTGTTATGGGGCTCGATGCGACATTTTTCTTCACTTGTGGTTACTATGAGTTTTGTCCAATCGTTGTTGTTGTTGTAAATTCTCCTCGATCTGTTCTGAAATCATCAAGTGTCTTATTCCGCTCTGGGTGGAATGGGAGGGAGTGGCAGACTTTTACTGACCAATATTCACAGTAGTCCTTCAGTTGCATTCTTTTAAGAAAATAAAGAAAGAAAGAAAACATGTTTATTTGGCACACAATGACAAAACAAGTATAGGAACATTAATAAAATATAAAACTTAAAACAAAATAAAAAATAAAATAAAATAAAAGCAAACAGCAACATTGTGTCTCACGGTAGTGCCAAATAGGTTCAGTTCAGCATACTGTCAGACAACCGTAGCAGTTGCCTGACGCTGGTTTTCAACTGAACCTGACTTCTTGTAAGTATAGTAAGTAATTCTTGTAAGTAATTCTTGTAAGGACTATGGTAAGTAATTCTGTCGATGAATACTAGCACTGGTAGGTAACGGCCCTAACTAGCCCATCAATTTTGATGATATCTCTTTGAGGCGTGCTTGGAATACAACATGTTGTCGAACCTGGCTTGACCTTCACCGGACGGCCGAAAATCATCTTTCGACTTCCCAACACTCTGGCGTCTTATAACTTTCCCTCTCTGGGTGGAGCGGTAAGGTGTCAGTTAAGGTCAACTGGTAGATAATGCCTAAGGTATGGGCTTGCGGACAGTGAGCAATGGGTAGCTCGCTGTCCGACCTTCCGATAACTGTCCGGACCAAGCCCAAGTCGTCGATGGCGCGCACTGTTCCCGTGCGCCTCAATGAGTTGTCAGCAACAGCAGGGACCCAGCCGGGTCGAAGCCTACTGGGGCCAGGGTTATCCGAAAGGAAACTCGAGCCCCGGTATGAAGGCTTGAAGGAACGAGGTGGGTTTTTTAGTCAGTAAGAGTCTGACACTATCTCCCGCACCACTCAAGAGCGGGGATTGTCATTGGATGATTTTAAATATATAAAAATAAAAAAAAATGCCTAAGGCATTAAGGCCGCCTTTGTACAGTTTTTAGTGCATAAAGCTTTAATAAATAAATAAAAATTTTACTAACTAAAACTCACATGTGTTCCTTTAGTTACCCTTTGCGTTCTAGGATCGCGGTAACTTCGAAGAATTCTGCAATCCGGTCAGGCATCGGGACTTTGGGTTCTGGATTCATTGGTTTAGTACCCAGTTAAATAGAAAATACACTATGCAATAAAACTTGACCAAACACGGCTTAGTATCAATATGTAACATCAATCTGGCATCGGCCTCTACATGTGCTAGGCAATATAAATATTGGTTCAGTAACTCTGGGATTTTCACTACGCCGAAAGATTTTTTCCCGGGTTTCGGATTCTCGGATGGATGTTCGGATTTTTTTCCGTTTTGGATTTTTTTTTTATTCGTTAGGGTAGACAATTTTTTCCTCATTAAAACTACTTACTTCTTAACAATAATCATCGACTATTCTTTGACTGGCCTGTTGTTCTATTGGTTAGTGACCCTGACTGCTATGCCGGAGGTCGTGGGTTCGATTCCCACCCAGGACCAATGTTTGTATGATGAGCATAATCATTTTTTCTCTCTGTGGGTGTAATTTATCTATAATATGTATGTATTTGTTGGGGATAAATAAACGTTTATTATTATTATTATTATTTAGAAATATTTAAGTATCAGTTGTCTAGTACTCATAACACAAGCTCTGCTTAGCTTGGGACTAGACGGCGTTGTGTGATAGTTGTGGAATATTATATTCCAGTGATAGACAAGCACGTTCATGGAAACTATTTGTCAAATCAAAACAAAAGTTTGCTTCAGCGCCACATTGACATTATGTCATCTGACAGAACTATTAAAACATACAGCGCTGAAATAGCTTTTAGAGGATACTTTTTTCGCGACCAAAAAATTTCGTCTTACTTATCCGTACACTTCAGTCGACTGGTGTAATATAAGCAGGAATTGCATGACTTGATTCCGCCATCTCATTTCTACCATCGGACAAACCGACGCACGGCGAGTATCCACCCATACGTTGTTGAAACATCTACGGTCCGGACTAAGCGTTTCGCCTCGTCATTTATACTGCGTACATCGAAGGACTGGAACAGTTTGCCTGCTGCGGGAAGACCGTCTGATTATATTTTAGGTGTCTTCAAGGCTAAAGTGAATAGGCTCTTAATAAACTAGTGCGCCTCACCATCAACGATTGCATCACTGCTTACCATCAGGCAGGATTGCAGTCAAGTACTAGTTTATAACAGATAAAAAAAAATGTAGTCATTACATCTGATTCGACTGGAGTCAGTGTTCGGGACGCCTAATCTAGTGCGTAGTAATATCGATGATAATAATATTATTCATTGCTCGGGTAACAAAGCCGATCAAAACTCTCTCCAATTTAACAAGATCCTTTACATGACCGTTAATGATATCGTATAACTTCAGCACAGAGGAACATCGTATGATATGGAGCGAAGCTTTGCAGCACCACCGACTTCAAAGGGCAACGTTCACCTTGATTGGCATAAGCTCCTTCATTAGTTAGTTTCAACCTTGTTCCTAAAAGAGCAAGGTTTAATTTAAGTCTTCGGAAATGTAGCGTTTGTCGTGATATGTGGCTGTTTTTTTTTGCAAAGGTGCCTTTTAAGAAGACTTGTTTCTTGTTCTTGTATGTAGATATCTTTACAAATCAAAGGAATTGACAAGGTATTTTTTTAGGTAAAGTAATTTCTCTTTAACTTAAAACGTCTTCGATTTCGTACGTGAGATATTTTTCGTGATTCCTCCACGAGGAAACCACACGAATATTTACAAATTACCATTTATTATTTCTAGTGGTTAGGTGCCTACACTTTACACACTTACGTCGTAAAGTGCCTGTTATTTATTTACTTGATATTTTCTGGTTTCTGTGTAGGTACTGGTAGGTGTAATCCGAAAGGGCGCTCTAGCCCCGGTATGAAGGCTAGAAGGAACGGGGTGGGTCTTTTAGTCAGTAAGAGTCTGACACTATCGCCGTATATGTCAATGCATGATTTTTCCCACCATAAAAAAAAGGTACTGGTAGGTATGTATTAAGAAACTGGTGCTTTGGTTCTTTACTTTGCTCTTATTCCTCAGAACTCGTACATTATTTCCGCGATGAAAATAGCTCTTGATGGAATCAGTACATCTATAGGATCATCATCTCCTTTCCCTTTTCCCAACTACCTTGGCATCGGCTTCCATTACAATCAGAAGCGGCTGAAGACCCGTGTTTTACATGGATCGACCGCTTATCAGACCTCTAAAACACAGTTACAGTACAACGCGATATCCTTGACTAGCCTGATTGGTCAGAATTTCAGGCGTCTGATTACCTGTAACGACTGTCAAAGATCTATGAATGACAACTGGAACCATGGACTTGTATACGCTTTCCAAGGCGTGCTTCACCCCCAAGGGGTGTCGAAGCGCCTAGAAGTTCTGACACATTTCTGACACCAACTTGTACATAATATTTAGGAACACGTGTATCATAAAAATAGTGCACACAAAAGCGACGCAAAAGCCTCGGGCTCAACTCTATTTAACTCGTATCGTATAGTCCTTGAGATCCCTCTACAAAACAATTTATTGTTCATGTTGTAGTCATGACAGAGAATTAGCCATATCATGACGTGTCTAGCCACACTTGAATCTTCAATATTCATCGATGTTTGGCCATATCATTATGTAGGGTCTTTATAAAAATATAACTACAAGGAAAGACATGTATCTTATCTTCTAATACAGGACATGGTATAACCTTGGACCTGTTAAAAAGGAGTAACGAACATAGTTATAAACTTTTGCATTTAGAATATTTGTGTGAAGTGTGATTTCCAACAGCAATTTGTTAGTAAAATACCTTATAACTAGTATTAGTAACACACAACAAAGACAAACATTAACAAAAAAGTAAGTGTCTGAAGAACGTTGTGCAGAGAACGATAGTGGAAGACATAAGTGACCTACCCGACGGTTCCCTTCACAAACTACTCTGGGAAGTGAAGATCCTTGGGGTGTTCCCCTAGAGTAGGTAACGCAAAGGCTCTTCACCTTTAAGCCATGATCTATACTGCAGTGATGCAGGACCGAAGTCTCCAAGAGCCATGGGTCGACTTCTGGAAAAGTTTCCAGTGGTACTGGACGCAAAAGGTACATAGGTGGAGTTTTAGTCAGTAAATGTCTCACACGCCTTCTCATTCTACCTTAGAGGGGGGGGGGGGGGGAATTGACAAGACGTTTTTCCACCTTAAATAAAATGCTGCAGTAATATGACTTAAGCCTCCGAAAAGTATTATTATACTGGACGCTTAGTGCATCTGGCCACTTCAAGAAACTACTGATTCTCAGAACTGGCTGCGACACCTATGTATCGCCTGTGGACGCGATCTAGCGTGAAGGTGTAGATAAGTGTTATTTTCTTTTAGATCGCTCGCCATGTAAACAACCACCAAGGTCGCATCGATCGACGCCGACATTTGAATCAAATATATTCAAAGACATGGAAAAGCACTCGGTTTTTTGAGTGAGAACCCGATTCTTATATAAATTACTAGAAAATATATTACTTTACAAAAATACAAGTTTGTGGTATTCAAATTGTGAGTACTACTCACACATATCATATTGCTCGCAGAACAGATGATTGATGGGTGAGTGACGAGTACGTACCGGTAGATGCAGCGTTGGAAGGCCTACCACAAGGTGAACAAATGATATGGTGAGGATCGGAGAAATCCGATGGATGGGTGACGCACAGGACCGGTCATAGTGGCGACACTTGTGGAGGCCTGTCATGCAGTGAGGAAAAAGTAAACAAAATAAAAATAAAAGATTGAACTTTTATTCAATTAAATTAAAAGTAAAATAACTGTGTAGTTGATTCTGTGTGTGTGCCTGGGAATATTTGTAATAGAAACACAATTCCCAGTCACACGCGCACCTAATATTAAAAACGCCATTATTAAAAGTCCAAAGATGACAAGTACTAATGCCATTACTAAATAAAGACACCAGTCACATTCCAAGCCATACACTTCTCATCCACGACCTACACTACTACTTACCCTCGACAGACACATTAGTCGGCCGGGTATTGGCGCGGAGAGTAATGGCGCCGGCGCGTGGCTGGAATGCGAATGTAATAAGCTTCAACAGCTTGCTGACCGGCTGACTGTACCACGGTCTGCTATAATGGACCTCTTTACGTAGCTCTGCGGAATATTAAATGATCACCTTATTGCTGTAGTTGTTGGCATGATTCTATATTTCAGTCCTGATATATCAGAGTACAGCTATATATTTCAGACCTAAATAATAGAGAATTTCAAGGCTAGATTTTGAGGTACGAAAGGCAAGAAGGAACGGGGTGGGTTTTTTAGTCAGTAAGAGTCTGACACTATCTCCCGCTTCGCCCAAGGGCGGGGGAGGTCATTTGGATGATTTTTACACACCAAAAAAGGCTAGATTTGAGGAACTGGAGATTAGTAGAAATAGGACCCTTTTCTAGACGAATCTTGACTTTTCTAATCCAATTTTTTCAAGAGGTATAGTTATCGGCACGGATCTTGAGCGCTCGGCGTCAGAGTGGGGATCGCTTTGCGCATTCATTGGCAAGCCAATCGTTGTCGTTGTTAGATACATGCAGCAAGCGAGGGATCGAATCACGAGTGACGTCTATGACACGATGGCGCGGCGAGCCAATCACTGACATTCCCCGCCCCCGCATCTCACGTCGCACCACTAAAGAGACCGAATATTTGACTTCTGCGCATCTTGAAGCCAGCGCTCAAGATCCGTGCCAATATCTATTAACTGTTTATAGTTATTATATAGGCTATGTCAAAAAGTACCTACTGATACAATTACAAAAAAAAAATGCCTGAAAACTATAAAACCATTTTTGAGTATTCTGGGATATATAGTACCTTACAATAAGAATTTTCGTACGTACAAGTTGCAATAAAGCTAGTTTTCAATGCAGATACGTTTACTATATTGGCCCCCACATCTTCATACCCCCGTCCACCCCGTCATCATTCGAAACAGTTCCCAAATCCCCTTCATCCGTAGCCCTTCGTATCACGAGATGACGAGGGTCATCTGCGCAGGCAGGCGACACCAGGCTCCCTGCCGATACCTAAACGATCTGTTATCTTCATGGTTATCCGACAGTTTATTTGAGGACTGAATATTAATTGAGTCGTCGATCGGTGAAGGATTTACGTGAGACTAGCTTTTCACGCGGGTCCGTTTTCATCGATTATCCCTTAGGAGCTGTGTATTTTACGTGATGAGAATGAATAAGTTGACTATGTCTGTCTCTGTCTTCTATAGTTTCGTATCCAGATGAACGTTTTTTTTGTTACTATCATTTTAAAGAAAGGTTTGCCGAAAGGTTCTGGAATGGCGACCACGTACCGGAAGATATAGCGTTGGAAGGCCTCCTACAAGTTGGACCGATGGTATTGTAAGGGTTGCAGGAATCCGATGGATGCGAGATGCACAGGACTGTACATTGTGGTGACAGTTTGGGGAGGCCTGTGTCAAACAGTGGACGTCTTTCGGCTGAAAATATGATGATGATCATTTTAAACGGTTTTGATTCTAGAGGTCAGTAAAACTTAATGTTTTAAAATACTTTGGCCAAAATTTTAGCAGGTTTTGGTTGGTACTTTTTGTTGAGAAATAACACTGCTCGAGTGTCTGAGTGGGTCACATGTGTATGTGAGAGAAATATTTGTGAACACACCCAAGACATAGGAGTAATTCTTAGTGTTTTTTTTTAAGATCAAGAAATCATCCAATGACGTCTCCCGCACTTCTGAGGTGTGGGTGAGTGTCCGACTTTTAAAACCCACTCCAGTTCCTTCTTTGCCTTTATTCCAGGTCCCCGGGGTTCACTTTCACACAACCCATTGAAGAATAATTCTTAGTGTGTGGCAACGTTTACATATTTTTTTAATGTTATTAAGGCCCATAACGACTGTGGAAATGTATATTCAATTAAATACTGCAAAATTATAACATTGTGATAATTTTATTCTTATTCGCGGCTCAAAGACCCGCCAAAAACAAACCGCAAAATTCATATTTCGTGTCACGATCTTCAAACACACGAACTTTTTGCATCGCAGAGCTACCTTAAATGTTGAAAATAACGAGCCGCCCAGTGGCGTAGCGTGGCCACTCGTTGCTAACCGTGGCTGAAAATTGTCTACGAATAGGAAAAATTTACTAATATTGAACGAAACGTTCAGAAAAGTTCTTGAACTTTTCACATTGGATTTAGCACACTCCTTTGGATAATTAAATGTCAAAGCTTTGCATAATGTTACTCATTAAAGCCAGTAATCTATTTTCGATAATAATTTAATTCTGCTCGATATTTTGCTCTCAAAAATGGTGAAGGAAAACATCGTGAGGAAACAGGCACGGCCTAGAACTAAAAATTCGAAGACATGTGACATCCACCAACTTGCACTGGGCCCGCGTGGTGGATTACGGTCCATTCCCTATTCTAGAGAGGAGGCCTGAGTCCTAACAGTGGGAACATTATAAGGCCGACTATGATAATATGATGCATGTATGCCAATTTGCTAATTAGGAATGCCAAGCCTATCTAACCTTAATATTTTATCTATCGATTAAATATTCCAATTTAAGTCCCCATCCTTAAATTGGAATATTTAATCGATCAGAAGTACCACAGTGGAGTCGGAAGATGGCACTTCCCTCTTCAGTTATGATTCAGAGAAATTCCGTATCGTGGATCTAAGCCCACAATTCAGTGCAAAGTCTCCTAAAAATAAAAAATAATAAATGAAGCTAGAACTACATTAGACCGACGCAAACGAGTAACATGCTTGATTGTACGTAGAACGACGTCGCGTGGCGTTGCGTGGTGTGTGTCAAATGTAGCTCTACAAGTCTAGTTTCCATATAAATGTATGGAGACCGACGCGCCCAGGACGGCGTGTGTGGCACACGTGTGCGTAGTTCTACCTTTAATGTTAATTAATAATTCTCAAAAACTGAAAATTCGAATTGTGTTTGCGACAAGAGTATGAAACGGTTCAAAATGATTTTCGGTTCAAAATGGGCTTTGTATAATATTGTCGCTCCTAAATGACGAGTGACGCCACTGCCTTCAACATTACTGGCCACAGAGAGATTAAAAACCTTTTTGTTCATTTTGCGTTTAAACCTTTCTGACATAGAAAATAGACTGAGCGTTCCTTATTCAGGCCTAAAGTAAATACAGGCTGAAAAGTGTGAAAGAGACAAAGCGATCGTAAGACCAGTAGTTGTAGTTTGTGGTATCATGTCGGTTACAGTGTAACCAACAGACAATGGATAGTTTGGCCATACTATCAACTTGTATCTACTTACACACCATAGGCAAAAAAATAATCGTTCAAAAATTCTAAAAAGTATTTGTTGTCATAATGTAGTGAAAGTAGATTTGGTTTTGATAGATTGAGAAAAAGATTGGAGTGTGAATATTTATTATATTTACGAAAATTGCTTCGCAGGTCAATTTTGTAGAGTAGAATAGAATTTATTTGGTGCAGGCAACAACACAACATAATAAAAAATAGAGTACAATAATACAAATAGATGCTTTCGGGCACGCTCAGCTCGCGTGCCCGAAAGAAAAGGGTCTCTAACTCAACTACTACTGGAGCAGTGCCAGTACTCAGTCCATTCTTTGTATACATGATCTAAACGTAGGAACTAACTGTTGCTACGAGGCTTTAATTAAAGGGCCACATGACTGGAATAATTGTTTGTTAAGATATTAAACTGAGGGCTGGCTGTGTAATCACAGCTTCGACGGCTTTCACAACAGCGAAGACGGGAAATTATTCTAATTCAATCTAAAATATTAAGAGTTACTAGGGATTTACCCACTTCTCTTCGCGTCAATGGTATATACCTTTTTAGGTGCAGGTTTGTGGACTATGAGCAGTAAGTAGCATCCGGCTGTTCAATAAAACCCGAGCCTGAATACTCGAAGGCGCTTTTCCACTTTGACACTCACGCCATTAAAAGACGTCGGCAAAACCGTAGAGGCCCACCAGATCCGATGCCAGTTATGGCCACGGTGAATGTCTGAAAGGGAAACGGTGATCCTCGAACGCAAAGGGCAACTGAAGGAAGGGTGGGTTTAAGTCAGTAAAAGTCTGACATACCCTCAAGATGCTCCACCTTAGTGCGACAGAAGTCATTCGATGATTTTCCATCTCAAAAAGAGCCCACGTATTTTCATTATTCGTGGATGTAAACCATAGACACCAATATAATAAAGAGGTAAAGTTGTTTTTTTTTTTTTGTTTGAAGGAGGTAGGTAATCTCTAGAAGTACCTACTGATCCGATTGCTAAAATTTTTTCACCGATAGAAAGCTGCTTTATTCCTGAGTGACATTGGCTATATTTTATGTACGCGGGCGAAGTCGTGGGCAAATGCTGGTGTTTTTTTTTTATTGTTGATAGGTTCGCGCTTGACCGCTATCTCACCTGATGGTGATATAAAATTACTCATACTGGTGGGTAATCATAGAGTTTCTTATTGATTTTAGAATTGATTAAAGAATGATCAAAGTGATCCAGAAACATAGTTTCCGTCATAAACACTCGCTTTGGTGTATGTTATTTTTTTATGGATCCTCAATGAGAACTAAACTCGAACGGTGGAACAAAATGTTTAATTGATATGATAGATATGAATGCTCAGTTGTAAGTCTTGACAAAAGTTTACAAGAAGTTCAGCTTTGTTACTGGAGAAACCCTCTATAGTTACAGAGATCATGTTCAGATCTAGTTTAGTAATAGGGAAACCAGGTTTCGTGGATCAAGATGCCGTTGAGAGTGGCGTTGATGAGTGACTTTGTGGTCGAAATTGAGTGTCATTGTAGTGAAAAGATTAGTCTCGACTAATCTAGAGCTTTACCGAGTTCTAGCTGTCTAGCGAGGTCAGCGACAAAGCAGTTCAGGTGGGTAAAAATTGGTTGATTTGTGTCAGATCAACACGAAAGAAGAAGATGAAGATGTTCAGTTGTATCAGTCTATGTATTATTTTGTACGGAAATATAAAACAGTTTATGTAATACATAACTACAATATGCTAGTGATTAACATTCCTTCTACATTCCGCTGTCCGTAAAGCCGCCTCGTATCCTTGTGTCCGCGGGTTACGACAAACTTATATAACATACCGACGCGCTCCGAATCGATTCCTGTTTGTCAATTATATTGAATTGGATGACTTTTATTCTTGTTGTTTCAGTATTTTATTACTTACTAGCTGACCCGGCAAACTTCGTACTGCCTAACAGTCAATGAATGTAGTATAACTTTCGATATAGTCAACCGATTGCGATGAAACAAAGCCTTCGACAGACGATTTCGTACATTTTATGTGATGCGCTCACAAGTACAATGGCAAACGCTCCTCCTTAATTATTCCAGGATTACCTACTCCTTGTAATATTCCAGGATAATTATGGTTTTCGAGTGGTAAGTTTCATCGAAATACGTTTCGACGTTCGAGTGTGAAAAAGTAAGAACCATACACACGTGATCGTTAGATTAAAAAAAAACTTCTACAAGTAAAGTTTTCGTTTTTTTTTTTTTTCAGTTTAAACTATATGAGAGGCCTTACCTATATAAACTATATACAAAAGGAGAAACTGACTGACTGACATTATCAACGCACAGCCTAAACTACTGGGTGTAGGAGGGTATAATTTTGGGTCTAGGAGGTTTTTTTTATGACGTAGACGAGCACTAAGAGAGGATTTTACAACATTCACCCCCTAAGAGGTTGAAACGGGAGTCCAAAGTTTGTACGGAGAAATCTATTTTCACACGGGCGAAGCCGCTGGCAGAAGCTAGTTAGACATATACTGTATAGAAGTAAACAAAACAAAATCAAAAGCTATTTCTACTCCATTTACAGATCTTTCAACAGTATCCAGACACGTGAGTAAATAAACGCATGCTCTATTAAATCTAAATCTCGTAGTTTACAGTCTCACAAGTCCAGTAGACCGCACCACGAACACAGACCACTAACAAAGTTCCATCCTCTGCTATTATTTGCACGGACTCAGTACTGTTTGGCCAGCGCCGCTCCCAGGCGCACAAAGATCCAAGATACAAACGTTATTCCATTTTAAAGGGATCCTTCGCCGCTTGTTTCTGTTTGGAGAAGAGGCGGGGAAGTATAAAAAATAATTTGGCTTCGTTCTCAAAAGGATCATTTCAGGGAACCACAACAAACACTTGATATTAAAATATCTGAGATGTTTTTCTTACTAACCGATTTCAAGAAAACGAAGGTTATTCGTTTTACAAGTTTTCTTTTTTCTTTTTAGTACTTATTGTGTTGACTTGTATTTCTTTTGTCTTTTCGCAAAAGACGTTTCAGTGGTGGAATTTAATTACATTAGTTACTTATCTCCACTTTGCACGGGCACTCGATTATGTATCTACATAAACTTTTACATTTATCGCTCATAATTTTTATGATAACGTATCAAAACTCGTTGTGTAATGTAGTTCAGAAAGCAACTTTATTGAGATAGTAAAAACAAAAAATGCATCAAGTGGGACCAATAAAAAGTGAAAACTTTTTTGAACTTTTCATCCATATACCTACTAAAAACTTTCTTCATGGCTACAGCGTTATATCAAATTAACTGCTACATATTGGTATGTCCGTAAGATATTTGTGATAGTCCGCAAGATATTTGCGATAGCCAGTCCGCAGCTTGTAGCAACCGATTAAGTCTTCATCTTATGCTGGGGCAACATTATCGCACAAGTATTCGTGTCACGTTGTCGCGATAAAAACGGGTATACAGGAAAAGTCTGGAACAATTTTCCTGCTGCGGTCTTCCCGTCCGATTATAATTTTGGTGTCTTCAAGGCTAGAGTGAATAGGGTCCTAATAAACTAGTGTGTTTTTCTTCACAATCAATGATTGCATTACTTCTTACCGTCAGATGGAACAGCACTCAAGCACTAGTTTAAAAAATAGAAAAAATGCGATGCTGCTGTCTACATTAGCGCGCGATCGTATTTCTATGGGGCTGTGTTAGTGTCGACAAATATTTGTGTTCGTCTGAATACTTCGTCAATCGATGAACTACTCTACGACCTTTATTGTTATAATGCCAATAGTCGTTAAATCCCGATTATGTAGACACAGCATTACAATACGAGTAATCTCCTTCACGTGTACTAGGGAAATCAATTGTTTTGTGAAAATAAATACTCGTATTTTGTAAATATGTATTATATTGCTATATGTGCTTCGCATTCATTGTGTAATAGTATTGGACGATTGCTGTTAATGTTTAAATAAGAGGTAAAAATAATAGACAGATACTTACTCCTTTTAGTATTCACAAAAATAAATAAAAAAAAAACAAAACCACTAAGCAACTTTGCTAAGCTGTTTTCGCAATTAACAGTAATAATGTTGATGTCTGTAAACCAGAAAAGTTTGGGGAGCTGCGGTTAAAAGATACGCCGTTTTATGACTGCTTCGCTAGAAGTTAGAGAAAACTACGGATAAACTCCACGAAATTCTGCGTTTCAAGTATTTAGTAGCAATGTTACGGTCTTTAGAGTATCTTTTTAGCTTTGTCGTGCGGTTTTTGGTGAAGAAAATCCAAATAGACCACCTATTTGGATTTTCTTCACGCGTAATGAAATAATTTTGAAGTTTTGCGATTCAAATGTATGTGTACATAGAACTGAACTTAGGTATAATAATTTCACGACTATACTGAACTTCAAATAACTGAGTCATTTTCATAAGATTAACGTAGCCCAATAAGCTGGTATCACATACCAACAGTGCAGTGGTGGCCCAGCGCTAATGGCTCCGACTTACGAGTGGTAGATCGCGGGTTCAAACCCAGCCAACCGCATCGCATTATAAACGGTGAAGGAATACATCGTGAGGAAATCGGTATGTCATAGAACCAAAAATTTGAAGGCGTGTGACATCCACCCAGTGCGGGTTACTGGGCCCACGTGGTGGATTATGGCCCACTCCCTCTTTTTTTTAAGGAAGGCCCGAGTCCCAACAGTGGGCCGATTATGTTATCACATACTAAACCGCGCACCAAAAGAGGCAGTGTTGTAATTCTTCCTACAAGGCTGTGTGTGACTGTTCCTAAACGACCCTAGGCTGATAATTTTATTCCTGAATTTTCCTACATGAAGATATGAAAGTCGATTTCCCCCTAAAGGGAAAGGTTGAGTCATCTCCGCTCTATTCTGTGGTTTTTCGTTCTAGTGACTAGGATAAAACTCCACCGCTTTTTTCATCTCCGGGATTCCGATCCCGTTTTCCGGCCACCGTAGGCGTGCGCTTGTGGATGGCGAGTAATGGGTAGCTCGCCGACCGACCATCCGGTAATAGAGCCCAAGACATTGACGGCGCGTATTGTTCCACGCACTCCTCAAGGAGTTGACAGAAAATCGAAGAGACCCAGCAGGGCCGAAGCCTACTGGGGCCAAGGATTTGTTTCTGAAAGGAAGATTTGGCCCCAGTACGAAAAGCAACGAAAGAACAGGAGTGTGTTTTTAGTTACTAAAAGTCTGACACTATCTTTCGCTCCGGCCACGAGCAGGGAATATCATTAGATGGTTTTCCTACCTAAAACAAGAACCGCCTCTTTCATCTCTTAAAGCACTTAAACAACATACAATGACAACTAGTCGCGCTTGCCCGTTACACAATAACAACCGCATCGGATCCAATCCATTACGATCGTCGGTCATGCGTACGTATATATGTGGAAGCTTTTGGTCAGGTACTCGTGCTGTTAGCAACACACAGGGTCATGAGATAGTTTTGTCATGGTTATCTTTTTATATTGTTATTGCTATTGATTGAGTGTCGGTGACAATGGGGAACCAAAAATTCGAAGACATGTGATTAAGATTAAGAATGAAGATTCTGCTTCTTGATGCAGATTAAGGTGTCTGCCGATTCGGCATCGGCGAGGTACAGGCGTGGGCTTGCGGACAGTGAGCAATGGGTAGCTCACTGTCCGGCCGTCCGGTAACTGTCCGGACCAAGCCCAAGTCGTCGACGGCGCTCACTGTTCCCGCGCGCCTCAAGGAGTTGTCAGCAACAGCAGGGACCCGGCCGGGTTGAAGCCTACTGGGGCCAGGGTTATCCGAAAGGGCGCTCGAGCCCCGGTATAAAGGCTAGAAGGAACAGGGTGGGTCTTTTAGTTAGTAAGAGTCTGACACTATCTCCCGCTCCGCCCAAGGGCGGGGGATGTATATGGATGATTTTTTCCCACCATAAAAAAAAGGTACAAATATTTTATCTCTTCTCTATACAATCCTTCACAATCGTAATGCTCTTCAATACCTTCGAGAGCGCTTTGAGTACCTCGTCTCGACTAGTAAACTCTGTCGCACCACCTCTTTCTTCTCTTCTACTTCGTACTCCGCATCTTACATCTAGCCGCTATGATGGCTCCTTCTCTGTAACTGCAGTGCGTCAATGGAACTCTCTGTCACACTCTCTTCGCGACAGCCTTTCTCTAGATGTCTTCAAGAGGAAACTTAAAGAGCACTTTCTTATTTACTTACTTATATTATTTATTTATTTATACTTCATTCACATAAAAGTACAGAGGCGGACTTAATGCTTTGGGCATTTTTTTCCAGTCAACCTTTGGGTGGTGCAGAGAAAAATAGTGGTAAGTGCAATAAAAGATCATATTAGTAAATATAGTATGTATAATATAATTATATATTAGATTTATCTATATTATACTTAATTATATATTAGAACTAGATTTTGCCCGCGCGGCTTCGCTCCCGCTCTTCCCTACTTCAGCCTACTATACCCTACTCTACCCTACGATACCCTACTATACCCTATTCTACCCTACCCTACTCTACCCTACGATACCCTACGATACCCTACTATACCCTATTCTACCCTACCCTACTCTACCCTACTCTACCTTACTCTACCCTACTCTACCCTACTCTACTCTACTCTACCCTACTCTACTCTACTCTACTCTACTCTACCCTACTCTACCCTACTCTACCCTACTCTACCCTACTCTACCCTACTCTGCCCTACTCTACCCTACTCTACCCTACTCTACCCTACTCTACCCTACTCTGCCCTACTCTACCCTACTCTACCCTACTCTACCCTACTCTACCCTACTCTACCCTACTCTACCCTACTCTACTCTAATAAACCTCACGGCGCCCGAGACCTTTCCATCGAATGCAAAACCGTGGAAATCGGTTCGTGCGTTCTGGAGTTATAGCGTCAGGAAGGAAAACCCGACTTATTTTTATATAGTAGATTAGTTATGTAGGTTTATATTGTGCACTAGATCCTACCCTCAAATGTGTTCTCTCGCTGTAACTCAAAGGTTTGCTGGGAGAAAACTCATTGCTGAGTTAAGCTCGCCTTTGTACGTGAACTGTCTGTATCTCCATATATTATGTAATGTCTTTGTGTACAATAAAGAATTAAGAACTAGCTCTTGAAAGCGACTTTTCCCGCGTGAGAGAGAATTTATAGTCTATTTCATTCATTGATAAAGTAGCATTCTACTCGTGAAAGAATTTTTAATATCAGTTTAGTAGTTTTTAGGTTTATTAATAACAAAGAAACTAATATAAAAAATATTAATACAGGAAAGAGAAAAGAAATCTTTTCTCTTTCCTGTATTAATATAGACTAGTTTTTGCATAAAATATAGCCTAATGAACAAAAATTAACAATCGGAGCAGTACTTTCAGAGATTACCAGCCTCCTACAAACAAAAAAAAGCAAACTTTATCTCTTTATAATATCAGTGTAGATAGTGTAGATTTAAAGTTTACACCCTTTCTTATTACATAAGATACCCCATAGGACAGTGTTGTACCGTAGTAGATAATACATTTTGTGGTACTTACCTATATAATGGTACTTGAGAGATTAAATTCTCTCCGTTAATGCCCAAAACAGTTCAATAGGAAATATTTGTAGATCCGTTCCGGCGCGACAAATATCGTTATTGAAAAGTTGGTGAAATTGTGCGCCGATGTAGCTGGGATGTGCCGTTTATGTCTCACGACACGAGGACGGAGAACGGACGACTGGGGTTGGATGAAGGAAGCCGTATATTTTCACAGGGTTTCTTGGGAAGGCTTTAGACTTTTATAAGTCGAATAGTTTGTCGAAAGATGCCGTTTACTCGGCTTAGATATGCTTAATGAAGTTAAGATTATTAAATGAGGAATATTTCGATTTTTTAAGCTATTGCATAGCTTCTATCGCGAGCCTTGAGCGTGGAGACCGAATCCAGAAATTCCGTAGCGAAAATAACCTAACACCCCCCACTCATTTGTTTTCTTATCGGTCACCATGCTCAAAGGTGTAACTTCAATTAATATCAAAGAACAAAAAAACAAAGGAAAAAAATTCTGCATAAATAAAATAAATAAATAATTATAATCGCATAAGTTGATAAAAATGCTATGCAATAGCTTTACCGCGGCAGTCTCCGAGTGCCACACGTCTTTTTTTCATTATTAAAATACATTTTATATCATCCCTGCGATTCCTAAAGGGTAAAATAGTATTGTAGTGAGTAGTTACACTATATCTTACGCAAATACAGTCCGGACCAAGCGTTTCGCCTCGATTATACCACGTACATCGAGGGGCTGGAACAATTTGCCTGCTGCGGTCTTCCCGTTCGATTGTAATTAAGGTGTCTTCAAGGCAAGAGTTAATAGGCTCTAGTGCGCCTCACGATCAACGACTGCATCACTGATTACCATCAGGTGGAATCGCAGTCAAGCACTAGTTTATATCAATAAAAAAAAACCTGAAAACTATTCTATTATTGTCTTCTGCTAGTAGTTAACTTCGCTTGCCTGAAAGTCGAAAAGTATCAAAGGGAATGGTCTCGGAATAATAAGTACCATTTATGTCTTATCCCAGGATATGATTTATCCGTTTGCAAAATTCATCCAACTCCATTCAGCCATTTGAGTGTGAAGGAGTAACAAGCACACACACTTAGATGTAAACTTTCACCTTTATAATCACATACAGAACTACGTCTACACTATTTGCACTTAATATTATAAAGAGGTAAAGTTTGCTTTTATTTATTTATTAAATCTTTATGCTCAAAAAACTGTACAAAGGTGGACTTAATGCCTTAGGCATTATCTGCCAGTCGACCTTAGGGTGGTACAGAAACATAACACGGCAGGTACAACTTAATTAATAGACAAACAGAAGAGAAACAAATACAATAGTAAAAACATACATATAAAATATATAAATAATCTTCTTCTTCTTCTTCTTCTTCCTGCCCTTATCCCATATTACTTGGGGTCTGCGCAACACGTTTTCTTCTTCCATTCTGACCTGTCACCCGTCAAACTATCACTTCTCACACAATCCATCCATCTTTTTTCGGCCTTCCTCTCCCTCTCCATCCATCTACATGTATACTCAGAACTCTTTTAGTAATATGCATATATGCATGTGTGTGCACGTATATTTACTAACTACTAACTGACTAACTTTTTATATAAATAAACAATGCTGTAGTGAAAAAACAAATCCATAAACTTTTATGTAGTTTGTAGCAGGATCTTTGAAAGTGCAGGTCCGATCGCGAAATTTTTTAAACGACAGAAAGCTGCTTCATTTTTGGGTAACATGGGCTAAACTTTAATTTTAAAATGAAGTAAAAGACATAAACATCGTACCATGTAAACATACCTGGCGAGTATATCGCGCGCGCGGATTAAGTTTTAATCGGTCAATGTTGTTCGGCCATCGGGACTGCAGCCCGGGCTTACGGAACAATGCTAAACTCGTTACGTGATCCACTCACGATGTACGACTACTACCGTCCAGTTACTTTATTGTACGATCCTTTTGTTTTGTTCAACGGTATTGGGGTAGCCAGAGGCGTAGATAGAAAGCGGCCGTTCACGCTGTTGCGTTTTCCCAATTATTTTGGCGTCAGCTTAACATAACATACAGTAACTGTGTATTTGACCTCCTCAATCCAGTTACTGGTACAGAATTATACGACACTTCTGCCTTTTTTATGGTGGGAAAAAAACATCCAATGACAAACCCCGCTCTTGGGCGGAGCGGTAGATAGTGTTAGACTCTAATTGACTAAAAGACCCACCCCGTTCCTTCTAGCCTTCATACCGGGGCTCGAGCTCCCTTTCGGATAACCCTGGCCCCAGTAGGCTTCGACCCGGCTGGGTCTCTGCTGTTGCTCCCTTAAGGCGCGCGGAAACAGTGCGCGCCGTCGACGACTTGGACTTGGCCGTCCGGTCAGTTACCGGACGGCCGGACAGACACCTACCCATTGCTCACTGTCATGCTTGGTGACTGGTTGACACATATTGTTCACTAACTGATGGTCACACATGGTTCACTGACTTGTAGTCACGCATGGTTGACTAACTGATTAATTTGTCAACCTTGTGTTGATAAATTAATCATGGCTTTTTTGACTACTTTCCAAGGCAGGAGAGGACACAATTTGTCATGGAAGGTTGCATAATGCTAGACTTAATTTTAAGTATCTAGTATTTAATAATTTATAACGTCTGTAGTTTTCCTATAAACCTAGAGCAAAATTGTGCAAAACCAATATCAATTTACATAACAGTTTGTGGCTAGGATATACTTATAATAACCGTTGTCTTCCGTGGCTATTTCCAATCATATTACGAGTAGATTCAGCTCAATATCACCTTTTGTTATAATGGAATATTGAAATTACTGGAGCGAACATCAGCTGCCAATCTAGGATGCGATTGGAATCTAGAGTAATTAAACCTTTTAAGGGTGGAATATAATTTATTAACTCCTGCTCTGGGTGGAGAGGGAGTGTCGGAGTTTTACTGACTAAAACTTACCCGGATGACTCTTTCAAACGATTCCGTAGCTCAAATAGGGATTATGCCATAAAAAAATATTTGTTAAGCCTGATTCATGTAAAATAAACCCACGACGCACAGCGCAGCAGCCATTCGCCTTCTGGTTGAAATATTAACCAACCTTGCATTAAAGAAGTTATACAAAAACAAATTCATTTCCCATAGAATCTGAAATTCGACCTTTACTATTGAAAAATAAAAGCATGGGTTTATTGTATTCTTACCTTTGTACGTACGGTTTCGCGGAGTTTACACAAAAGAAATATGTTTTTTTCTCCTTTTTCTTATTTACAACGAAATTAATGAATAAACTCTCTCTTAAGCAGAACCAGTACAGAGTGAATTGTTTTATAAGACAAGACAGTAAAGACCTCAATTGTTTTAGCTGCAAAAATGTTTTTAGTAGTGCTGGCAAACTAGTGGGTCCTGGCTGATGAGTTTTAGCTTGCGGCTTTATTCTTTTTGTGCGGCAAAAATCTTCGTCTTATCCTTTACATTTATTCAACTTACGATTCCACCTGATGGTAAGCAGTGATGCAATCGTTTGAATCACAATAGTTTCTTAAGAGCCTATTCACTCTAGCCTCGAAGACACCTAAATTATAATCGGATGGGAAGACCGCTGCAGGCAAATTGTTCCAACCGATGTAGGCGGTATGAACGACGAGGTAAAACGCTTAACTAAACTTAAACTGTAGAGGTATCAACAACGTAAGCGTGGACACTCGACGTATGTCGAGTGGTCCAATGGTAGAAAGGTTCTGGTGGAATGAAGTCATGTTAATTCCTGCGAATACTCTCCAAAATGCACCCAGTAAAATATTGCAAGGCTGGCTACCCTACGTCTACAATCTACGTCTGATCTAAATTATGTATTCCTTGGGTAGAAGATTTTCATTTTTATGTAAATTTAAATATTTCCTGAAGCCCAAAGTGTGGGTTTACTATTAGCCGCGCAGTAGTGGCCCAAAAGAGCAAAGAAAAACTATAATCTTTCTGACTTAGAGTGGTGACCGAGATGTAATGGCCCCGACTTATGAGTTATTAGTCGCGGGTTCAAACCCAGCCAGGCGCATTACTTTGTGTAATTTATTTCATCACCACTGCTCTCAAAACGGTGAAGGAAAACATCATGAGGAAATCGGTATATCCTAGAACCAAAAATTTGAAGACATGTGACATCCACCAACCCGCACAGGGCCCGCGTGGTGGATTACTGCCCATTCCCTCTCCTAGAGAGAAGGCAACAACAGTGGGAACCTTATAAGGCCGACTATACTATTTCTGACTTAAACCCCACCTGCATCATCCATCACCATCGGGGAATGTAGGAATTTGATTTTATATCAGAAAGTATCGACTATACTATAGAATGTTATCGAATACTTTTCGTGAACACGAACATACGGTCTTACAGAATCATAGATATATCCCCAAACTGTTCACCACCTCCAAATCGAGCTAAACGTAACCTTATCTCACTGATATAGAGACTATAAAGACTGCACAAAAAAAGTTGTCAAAGACTTAACCCTATGAAGCTGGAATCTATTGTAAAACGACCCTTCTTACATTGTAATAAGGGCCTTCCATTAGGCAGTATTGTGGCGGGTACTCCACGTGTCTCCATTGTAGGATATTTGTATTGATAGTTTTCAAATAAATATCTTGTTGTATCGCTCGGTTGATATTCAAGCTGCGTAGGGAAGGGCTGTATTTTTATATATATTTGCTGCAATATATTATGTTTTGTCACGTTCTCCGGTAATACGGGTTAGACTGGTGAGGTGGGGCAGCGAGCGTGATTGGTGGTTACCCGGAACGATATGAGCGCTGCGTCATTTCTTGAGGCCGTCGCCAGAAGTTACTGCCAATAAATTTTATAGAGATGGATGTATTGAATAATGATGAAATTTTCATTTTTATTGGTTTGATATAGTTTTTTCTCTCCCTTGATTTATTTTGCCCGCGGCTTCGCCTGCGTACATACAGTAAAATAGCCTTTGTCACTCAGGAATAAAGCAGCCATCAGTGGTAGTAGCAGTACTTCTAGAGATTACCTCCTACAAACAAAAAACCAAAAAAATCAAACTTTATCTCTTTAGTATATTACTGTAGATGTAGATAGTGTGGAGTGTAGATTATTTATTATTACTAGCAACACAAATATATATATATAAAAAATTCAGGTACAAACCCACAATTATAAGAAGTCATCAATATTTTTAGAGAATTAAAATCATAACAAGCATTCAGAAAATTAAAATATAATTTGCACTTAATTTTTTGAGATTACCTACACGTTTTCACCTGCTCGAGATGAAAATGCTGGATGTAGGCGTATCCTATGTCCAACATAAAAACATTTACGTTTTTCGCTAAAATTCTGATGACAAGAATTTAAATTAAAAGCTAGTCACATTTTTTATGAATTCTGCTATAACAGGGATCTTCAGGCACCTTATTTAAATCACTAAGACGCTAGAACATAATATAAAATTTTAATAAAATCTCCCGTAAGTTACCTAAGTCTTTCAGAATTATGTTGTCTCTTGTATTATATTATATGTTGCGCAGGTAATAAACTTGAACAACAGCTTAAGTAGGAAAACAATATAAGAAACTTATGTTAGAAATTCCTTCAGGGTTTTAGTTTGTGGTAATATTGTCGCTAGAGGAAAAACTCTTTAGTGGACTGTTAATATTGCCAGCATGAGTTTTTTTTTTAGTTTTAAAGTCATTCAATGCCTTCTCCCGCTCTTTGGCGGAATAGTGTTTTAAGTCAGTAAATGACAAACTTTTCCTTACCAAACCCTACTCGTTTGTTCCTTCTGTGCCTTGCGCTCCGTTGGATCCTCTCCAAGCTTTATTTATTGATTTATTTCTTTGTCCTCTTTACAGCTATATTACAGGCCCATCCTCAGTAGAGCTTTCGAAAAAGTGGGTCTTATAATGAACATGCACAAAACTAAAGTCATATAAACAACCATGTAGCAGCCACTCTTATCAAAATCGGAGACTTTATAATCGAAGTTGTGGACGATTACGTCTACTTCGGGCAGACAGTCCAGTGGGATAGATCATTAGATCTATCCTACTCGGCAGGGCGGCGTTCGGGAAGCTTCCTCATCCAACATACCACAGTGTCTCAAGACGAAAGTCTATGCTGCCAGTTCTGTATTGCCCGTGATAACATATGGTTCCAAAACGTGGTCGCTCACAATGAGCCTTATCAGAAATGATCCAAAGGGCAATAGAAAGAACTACTAACTAAGGGTTGAAAGGTTCTGGAGTGGCGGACGCGTACCGGAAAACGCAGAGTTGGAAGGCCTCCTACAAGGTAGACCGATGACCTGTTGAAGGTTGTGGGAATCCAAAGGAAGCGGGATGCACAGGATTTTTCATTGTGGCGACACTTGAGGAGGCCTATGTCCAACAGTAGACGTGTATCGGCTGAAATGGCGATGAACATTACATGCCTTAACCTAATGCGACAGTACAGATACCAATGATTAAGATAGAACTTGTCGGTATAATGGACTAACTGCACTGCGCACACGTGTACCACTTACGCCGATCTGGGCGTCGGTCTACATACATTTAATGTGGAAACTACACTTGTTCCACGTCACGCGACGTCTTTCTACGTACATCTACAACATTTATGACAAAATCTAAAAAAATAGAACTTAAACATAAATAATATTTTTTTCTCTCTCGCTTTCTCTTTCTCATTGTCTTACATAACTAAATGTATTTAATACTAGCAGCCGGTCCCGGTTTTGCCTGGGCAATAAATATAGCCTATGTTACTCAGGGTGAATTTAGCTTTTCAATGGTGAAAGAATTTTTAAAATCAGCACAGTAGTTTTTGAGTTTGTTCATGCGAATTCACTCAAAGTGCACGAGAAAACATCCAGTCACTCGTGAATTTCGTTCATGATACGATTTGTCTGGTGAGGGGAGTTTCCGCCAGCAGGTCAGCTCTAGCTTCTGTGTTTCCAAACAGATTTTCGTTTTAACCGCTCTCAAGTTCTTTAAACTATCGACAAAATCGACATTCCTCTCGTTTCTCATAACTAAAGAAAACAACTCTAAAGTGTCGGTAAAACGCGCTTGATTAACTAATATTTACGCTAGACTTAACTCAGCCCTAATTACTGTGAAGTTTCTGAGTCACGGAGCATATTTCTTTGCTCGACTGCAATACGAACGTCACTGGAGTACCATTTAAATGATCTGCTTCATAAGAATTACAATTTATCGCAGTTTTAGCAAATAGATATTGAGATCGTCGCTCATTGGACGCCTGTGGAGGAATGTCGCTATCAAGGTCAACTATAGTGAAGGTGGTATGATGATCTTATCTCATTTGCAGTTCAAGATTAGCCAGAGATCACACAAGATGGAGAGGATCGGGGTCGGGATCCCGGTGGCTGGGGCGTGTGGACGTTCGTTCCCTCATGCATGCGGCCGCCACGTTCGCTAGCGTTAGTGTTTCGCAGAAGAAAGTGACCAACACCCATTCACCCTCGCTTTGGACCATGGCTTGTACCAGGGCCTGGCACAAGAGGTCGCTGCCACCGCTCAGTGGTGCTCCGCCCAAAAAGACCAAGCCTCAACCATGTACTACTTTATTTATGTACTATTCGAGAGTGGCATATTTTTGGCAAAGTTTGAGACGTTCCAGTAACAGTATTTTGAGAGCAGTCACATGCAATCTGGGTAATCCTTTATTTAAATACTGGAATTCTGTGCACCTGAACGAGAACAAGAAATGACGTATGACTTAGCTTTTTTTTTATCTGTTATAAACTAGTACTTGACTGCGATCCTGCCTGATGGTAAGCAGTGATGAAATCGTTGATGGTGAGGCGCTCAAGTGATTTTTTAAATATATTTTTATTTTATTGTATTTAATTTTACAAATTATGATTTTAAATATGTTTGTTTTTAATTTTAATTTAATATGAGTCTATGATGCTCGAAATAAAATATTATTATTATTATTTATTTATAAATCTAGCTGCTGCAAGAGGTTTCGCCTGTGTCGAAACTAGTAGACAATAATCCCAAGAGAACATAGTCCTGAGATAAAAAGTATCTTATGTACGAGCCATTCCAGGACATGGTCTAGTCGTGTACCAAGTTCCATCAAATTCCGTTCAGCCGTTCAAGCGTGTGTTAAATGAAAAATGATTTCACAAAATAATCTTTAATTAATTGCTCGTCTGGTGTATCAGACATTAATTATTGACAAGCCATAAATCACACGTCGATTTTATGAAAACCTTTCAGTTTATTGCTTATCAATATATAGCGATTCTTTGAGACTACACAATAGCGATGATAGTGATTTCAAATATTAGTTTTTAGGGTTCTGTACTTCAAAAGGAAAAAACGGTATCCTTATAGGTTCATTTTGTTGTCCGTCCGTCTGTTTTTCTGTCAATACCCTTTATCTCGGGAATGCGTGGAGGTATCGAGTTGAAATTAACGCCGTATACTTAGGTCTATGGATTCTTGAAGCTGCAAAAAAATCAAACTCGTAACTGTCCCCGCACATGGGCTTCAAAAAAAAACCGCTTCAAGCTTCATTTTGAGGCGGCTTTTTTTTTGTGGCTCGTGTGCGGCGGTGCCGCCACAAAAAAACGCTTGAAGGGGCTTCAAGCTTCACCGGACTCAAAAGGTGTCGCGCGCTTCAGCTGTTTTTTGCAGCCGCTTCTAGCTTTTTTTGTGGCCGCTTCTAGCGTTTTTTTCTGACGGCGATATTTTGAAGTCCATGTGCGGGGTCAGTTATTTAAAAAGAATAAAGAGATATTTCGGTTTATGTGGTAAAACACGTACATTTTGATACTTTCGAGGAAATCAAAATTCATAGGGTACTTTCTGTTGACCCAGAATCCTGAAATGTGGCATAAATCAAAATCTTATCTTGAAAATTTGTTGTTACGTCACCATTATTTTTTTCGTTTTGAAAAATTTCCGGTACTACATTCTGTCTCAACTACTTTACATTCCGAAATTAAACTATTTATAGTATAGGTAAGTTTGTACGGAATCCTCAGGACGCGAGTCAGCTCGCACTTGCCCAGTTTTTTAGGTATTAGGTACTTTGAAAGTTATAGACTTGAAGAGCATTGAACGGCTGAGACAGAGTTTTATCTTCGTTTCTTAGAAGAAAACTTCAGTCGAGACTTGCAGTATTCCTATTTAAGGCTACAGTTTTAACAATCGGCTTACAAACTAGCAAACATTACACTAGTGAAAGCTTATTCATTTGAAAAGTTCAACGAAAATACTAGTTCCAATAATTGTGATGATCTACACTTGACCTTAAAAACTATGGTCCAAAACCATTGACATACTAGGGGACAAATTGTCTCCCAACATGACACAACGCGGTCGAATTGTTCAGTCACGTCCCGTGTCACGAGAATACGTCGTAAAATGTTAGTGGGCAATTTGCAAAACACTGGGCAACGTTGCAACGTCACGGTTGATTGTTACGCGTCATGCTGAGGGACATTTTGTCCCTTAATGTATTTGAGACTAAGGTCTCGTATGTTTTGAGCCGGTTGTAGTCACTGAGTATTTTGTATGAACTCCGCCTGGGTCTATGTTGATTATGTAACAGCAGTTATTACTGTCCCACTGCTGGGCGAAGACCTTCCCCAAATCCTTCCAGACATTCTTCACTCACACCGTCTCGAACCAGTTCTCGTGATACACGTCCAGATCATCTCTCCACCTCTTTCTAGGGCGACCTCGATGGCGCTTTTTCTTTGCAAGCGGTAACGCAGTAGGAACCTACTGAGTGGCGATTTTTGTTTTTGTGAGGCCCTTTTAAAAAACCAGTTTTGTTAGTTTTTGTAACTTTTAAATATTTCCGTAGACATACACGTTGGAAATCGTAAGTTAGGATCAGATACGCGATTTTTTTTTATCAAACCAACTAATTTATATCATGTTTTGATTTTTGCCCGGCGGCTGGTCTTATAGTCAATTTAAAAAAATATTTCATTGTGTTTTCTTTTATGTTTGTGCATTTCGAGAGGTTTAAAAAAGTTCAAAAAGATTAGAACCTAGCTTTAGTTAACATAAGCGGTTTCCTAAGCAACCAATTTCTTTTCACTATTCATTAGCCCAGTTCGGTTTTCTTTCTTACTAAGCTTGGATACTTGTTACTAGGCAACTTGTTAGACTTCCCATGTCTCAGTATTTCGCACCGGAGGATTATTGTTTTTACTTCAGTCCTTTTGTGTTGTTGTAGAAATGTTTTTTTGCTCTAAGTCACTACTTAATTACTGTTTATAAACTAGCTTTTGCCAACGGTTTTATTAGCTTGGAAGTAGAATATATTCCCAAAGGAACGAGCGCTTGGGATAAAAAGTGTACTATTTCAGAATATCGTTTACTTGACTACCAAATGTCATATAAATCCGTATAATATAGCAGAATTACTCGTAACCAACTTACATACACACATTATACATCTTCTTGTTCTTCTTCTTCCTGCCCTTATCCCATATTACTTGGGGTCGGCGCAACAGTATATACATATACACAGATTTATAATATAAATAAAAAAAAACACTAGCTTTTGCCCGCGGCTTTACCCGAATACTTAAAATATAGCTTAAGTCACCCAGAAAGAAAGAAGCTTTCTATTGGTGAAATAATTTCAGCAATCAGACCAGTACTATCAGAGATTACCTCCTGCAGACAAACAAACTTTATTATATTAGCAGAGAGGTGTATATTGTTTACAATAATATTCCACAGCTGTCAAATAACGCCGACTAATTCCAAACTAAGCAGAGCTTGTGCTATGAATGCTAAACAACTGATAAACATACTTATATATTTCTAAATACCGAAAAAAATATCGTGCTCAACACACAAACCTTTGTCTTGGGTGAGAATCAAAGCCACGACCTCCGGCATAGCAGTCAATGCCACTAACATCTCACCAACAGGCCAGTCAACTAGCAGAAGCTTATACTAATGAAAACGGGCATTTGTAATTAATTGGTGTTTTAGCCCTTTATGTTAAATTAACTATTAACACTAATTCTCTATAATCTGTTCATTGTTCGTATTCAGCTAATAACCGCGTTATGGTAAAATGAATCACGTATATAATGAGCTTACAATACACTGCATTGACTTGTATGCACGGTGGACGACGGATGCTTATTGTAATTCTAATTAGTAACCTAGATAGATGCCAATTATTACTAATTGTCAATAATCTAATAAGTAAAGATGCGCCGGACGCTTAGCCTGCTATACTGACCAGAGATGGAAACGGCAAACAGATTCAGCAGCAAGAGACGAAAAGTACTATATTTTTGATTGATATTGTAGCAATACCTGGTAAAGAATGGGTTAAAAAAGCCATATATATAGAAAAACTGGAATAAGCTGGAGAAGGTCTTTCTTTCTATTCTATACACAAGTCTGTATAGACTATATAAAATTTGTATTAGTCATAATTATATAAAATACAAGGAGTTATTAAAGCAAAAACATGCGAGTTACTTACATATTTTAAAGTTTAGTAGGTGTAACAACAAATAAAAAACTCACACACTCTTAAATTAATGTGACAGCTTTCTTTTCTCAGCCATGATGAGCGAGACTTTTTATGCGAGCGGAACCGCACGAAATTAAAAGTTTTGTTGTACACCGCTTTTTAATCGTTTTAATCCCGTGAAGGGTCGATCCGGTACATGAAACACTATCGATTTGTAAAGATTAAATTAAAAAATAAAGTAGGTACTTACCTTTTTTTCAAAACTCGTATTAATTTACGCATTTAAGAAATTAATTTCTTTAAGAAAACGTCAGCTGAGCGAGTCCAATGACCGGCAGGTAGATTTGTATGCAACGCCGACTACTGCTTACTGGTCATACTTTATTTTTTAATATTATCTTTACAAATCGATAGTGTTTCATGTACCGGATCGACTCTCCACGGGATTAAAACGATTAAAATTTACCGGTGTATAAAATATTCGGGACGACTTGGATGTCTTCCTTGGGAATTGGAAAGAGGTTGCTCAAAACTGGGAACATTGGAAGGAGTGGAGGGAGGCCTTTGCCCAGCAGTGGGACAGTATTGGCTAGATATAATAATAATAATAATAAATGTTTTTTAATTTTTTTTATTGAATATTTAAAAATATAATTTTTATGTACATATATTTAAATAAACGAAATAATAATAATAAAATATTAGACTATCCACCGTTTACGATGCAAGCGAGCTGAGTTCTGGCTGTAGAAATAAATTGTGAGGCACCTTTTTACTACTTAAAATGTAACTTAAAACTAACCATAGATCTTCATTATAAGCCTAAATAACTAAATAATACCTTAGCGCAACGAATATTAAGACAAAATAAATAATAACAGTCATTAAGCAAATTGAAGAAGTGTGTAAATCCTGGAACCTACCTTTTGTAGAAAGATATACCTACCTACCGTTTAAGAAATATTCCCGACTTTCATTTTACAGATATTTACGTTGCTCACTAATTACTCTCAAGATTCAATTATAATGTGATTAATTAAATACAAGCTTTTGTATTGTTACGAAATATTTCATTAATTGCGCGCTTTCGAGTCAGCCGTAACCGATGAAATCTTTTAATGTTTTACAACCTCACTTTATTCACCGAACAATAGCTGGTGCTGATGGCTACAACCCGGGAATCTTTAAGACAAGAGTGAATAGATTGCTTCTATTATATTGAGTGTAAGCGCGTCCTTTGGTCGATCGCATCGTCACTTTCCATAAGGTGAGACTGCGGTCAAGGGGGAACCTCATCATTTTAGCTGAAGGACGTCCACTGTTGGACATAGGCCTCCCCCAAGTGTCGCCATAATGACCAGATTTCCGCGACCATCACTAGCTTGTGGGAGGCCTTCCAACGTGGCGTCTTTCTTTCTGTACACAATCGCCACTCCAAGACTTTTCGATCCCATCGATCGCCTGTATAGCGAGTAACATGACCAGAAAGATAGATTTTGGCCTCATGCCACTTATTACAACCATACGTGCAAAATAACAAAAAATTTTAAAAATATTGATAAAAAAAAAACTTGTAAATTAAAAATCTGTGCGGCGCCAAAAAAGGCGCCTAGTGATATGCCCACTGTGATGCCCCAGCACACTGCCTCTTAAGTTTAGCAATTCTTCGGGTTGTATCGGTAACTTTGGTTCTTAGAATAGAATAGAATAGTATTTATTCGGCGCAAGAAACACAATACACAACAACATAAAATAATAATAAAAAAGAGTACAGACATACAATACAGTTGTAGTGACTGTGCCTGAACCGAAAGAGTCACCAACTCAGCTATTGCTGGGCGTCAAACACCCAACGCTGATTTTCAGCTGGCACCCCGCAGTGACGCACGGATGATGGTGATGATGATTCTTCTTTCTGGTTCTTCGGTCTTCTCATCATCATCATTTCAGCCGAAGTCCACTGTTTGACATAGGCTTACTCTAAGTGTCGCCACAACGAACGGTCCTGTCCGTCTCATCTCGCATCCACCGCATTACCGCGACTCTCATCAGGTCATCGGTCCATCTTGTTGGAGGCCTTCCAACGCTGCGTTTTGCAGTGCGCGGTCGCCACTCTAGAGCTTTTCGGCCGTATCGACACGTCACATTTATACTCAAAAGTTTCCTGACGATATTTTGTTTTACCTCCGCAACCAATACTAAAATATATTTTATTTTAAAGTCCTTACATAAAAATGGCCTGTATTACTCTTGTCTGCCAAACCCACAATGGGCCATTTATGATAGAGTGTATAGGCTGTGTTGTGTAGTGGGCCATTCATCTCAGCATGTAGCCAGGGGTCGACCTGCAACGTCAGCGCGCGTCCGGTCCCTTCCTGTTCTTGACATTGACGTTATATTTGTATTGGGCGTGAAATATCGAGTTCTTTGCAAGTATGGTTCCTTGGTACTTACATATATAAAATGTGTTATTGACGAAGAAAGACGTTTGGAACAGCATTTTTTAAATAGAATAGGGCTAAATAAATGCTAGGGCCATTTTTTAACCTAAAATATAAAAGTGACTAGACTTAGTTTTTATATAAAATATAGCCTATGTCACTTAGAAATAAAACAGCTTTTTAGCAAAATTTTAGCAATCGCATCAGTACTTTTAGAGATTAACCCTAAAAAGAAAAAAAAAAAAACAAACGAAGATAAAAGAAATAATTACACAAAATCATATTCTAAAAAAAGTATTTCGTTTAAAGGCAGAAGTGCGATCCTAAGAGATTATATTAATTTATAGGACGCTAGAAAAAAAGGGCTGAAATGGTAACAAGGTCGAAATAATTATGCCAATTAAATCAGTTAGTTCTGTGTCGGTATAATAGAAAATGGAATTCAAGCATTCAAAATGAAACGAGCAAAAAGTTCTAACCTAGAAACGCAATCATTAAAATAATGACAGAAAATTATGCAAAACTTCTCAACTGAACTAACGACGATCATTTTATAATTACTCGCGAGAAAACTTCAAGTAAGTTAAGAAAGCGTTTTCTTAGTTAATTAGCGGCTG
This sequence comes from Mythimna albipuncta, assembly GCA_929112965.1. Taxonomy (NCBI): domain Eukaryota; kingdom Metazoa; phylum Arthropoda; class Insecta; order Lepidoptera; family Noctuidae; genus Mythimna; species Mythimna albipuncta. The sequence continues at coordinate 33,263,512 of OV815959.1, forward strand.
TGATAATTACATTAGCAGCTGCAGAGATGCTGCGTCTCGCGAGATGGCGGCGCCAGCTAACTCAAGTTTAATGGTTTGAGTTAACTGCGCAGTTAACTACAAGTTCATTTTTAATGTTAAAAGGTAATGAGAAAGATATGTGAAACCGCTTTTGTAAATTGTTTGACTTTTGTGTTGTTGTTGTTTTGTGAAGTAGGTAGGTAGGTATAATTTTTAAGAGCGTTCTTCCCGAGGTACATTTTCATACTACCGCTCTTTCGTGATTATGACGTTATTATGCATATTTCACCAGATATTTTATAAACACAGTTTTTTTTGGATATTATCTAGGATCTCTATTGAAATCAAATCATAAATTTGTGTAACGCTAACCTCTGAAAATGTATTATTTTGCGTGAATTCTGGCCCTTTATAATGAACTCATAAATAAAAAATAGATATGACTATAGACGCCTGGCCCATTTAATCAAAAATATTCTGATTTTTTTTTCAAAATATTCATGGTTTTTACAAATAAAAATATCTGTCCTGGAACAAGTTTTGTGAAATATTCAAGTGAATGACGGAATAACAATTAAACGTTCGAAAAAAGAGAGATCTCTTTATTCGCGTTACCTCTTTATCAAATACTGCGTTTAATTGCGTTGGATGCATTAACAAGTTTTTATACAATTTGTAGGTTAATGACGAGTCGGGGTGGGCCCTCTTAAGGTTCCTGCGGACAATGAACTGTTTCAGTAATTGGTTGTATTGTTATTCAAGTGTTGTGAGGAAACCTCAGAAACAATTTGAATTAAAAACTTTCCCGTTATTTGCCATTGTTTAGTTAATTGCTTCATGAGAAAAATAATAGACATTTTGATACTCGGCGTCTTTTGTGGATAGGGTTGCCTGGCAAAGAAATGTCAGCAAAATATGCGGAGCCAACCAGAGCAATTGCGGAATTGTTTCAAAGATTTACTGTGTCCCTGGATACATTCCTGGGTCCCAGTAAATCTTTAATAAACAATAATACACTTTTTCAGTTCGTTTGATTAGTACAATATTTGAATGATTTTGCATTACATAAGAGCTGGGTAGGCTAGGTTTTCTACAAATTCTTTGGATCACACACCAGAATTCCTTGTGTCGTGTATACATTTAGGAACTGTACTACAAACAAAAAAGAAATATTATAATGTAATAATGATGATGATGATGATGAATAGTTACAAAATTATATTAATGAATTACTTAACAAAAACAAAACGAGAATAGTGTCTAATGAAAAGAAGGAGAGTTAGTGCTTTTGGATGAGTTTGTGTGTATGTGTAATTGTGTATATGTCTGTAGTATGGAGGGGTGAATGTGAAATGTATGTAAAAGGCAACTAAATGAAGGTACGCTTTAGTTTTTAGTCAGTTAAAGGCAACTAACTGAAGGTACGCTTTAGCCTTTAGTCAGTAAAAGTTTGACATCACTCCCTCTTACCTATCGCACCACTCAGAGTGGTAGGAGTTATTTGATGATTTTCTACCTCAAAAATAAAGAATAAGACTACATTATGATACTCAACGTTATCCATATACTCAGCCATCCTGGTGTATGAAAAAAGAGGAAGCTCATGCAGCGTGGACACGTCTCCATGTCATCATGTCACGCTTTAATTGCATCTCTATTCTTTGATGGCATACCTAACGCAATGCATTTACTCGTACAACATTTTTTTTTTCTAACCGTTGCTGTCCCACTGCTGGGTAAAGGCCTCCCCCAAATCCTTCCAAACTTTCTTCTCCTGCGCTGTCTCAAAACAGTCCTCGCGGTACGCGTCCAGATCATCCCGCCACCTCTTTCTAGGCCGACCTCGACGGCGCTTTACTTCAGTAGGGACACACTGTATGGCGACGCTCGCCCAGCGGTCCCTATGCATGCAGCTGACATGACCCGCCGAGTCCCATTTGAGCCTGGCAGCCTTTTTTCCCACGTCTATGATACCTGTTATGGAGCGCAACGTATCGTTTCGTATTCGGTCTGTTCTTTTTACGCCCAGAATGCTGCGCTCCATATCGCGCACAACAATAATATCTATCGAAAACGAGGTTAGCGTTTCATTTGCCTATTCTTTTCCCAATTAGTTTGGGGTCGGCTTCCAGTCCAACCGAATGCGTCTGTGTACATGTGTTTTACATGTAGCGACTGCCAATCAGATCTCCACAACCGAGTTATGGGGCAACACGATACTCCTTGGATAAACTAATGGTCAGACTTACTGGCGTCTGACTACCTGTAACGATAGTCAAAGATCTACGAATGACAGCTTTACGTACTTTTAGAGGCGTACAAAATTACCAAAAATAAATCGATATGCCCACAGGTTGTGAGTCCCAAAGGAAATTTAAATCAGTACAGAGTTACATAACTACAAACACATAGCCCGTAGTCGGCGCCGAACGGTTCAGCGTGCCAACATTATGCTAAGTCCGAAGGCTCGCTTTGTCATGCTAATACAGATTCGTCACTTTTACAGCTTTGTATGAAGGTAGACAGGTTTATTTATTTTGTATAGAATGGATTTGTGGTCTTATCTGTACTTTCGTTTATCTGAGGCCATAGGCCAGTGACATGTGTGGGTGTTTCGATGGTAGGTGAAGGAGAAAGTGTGTTGCGTGTAGAGGATAAACCATAAAAATGAACACAAAGGGCAGCTGAAAGACATAGGTGTGGTTTTAGGGCTATACTTCACTGAACATTACGGTGGCGCGAACAGTAGCGTCACCATGGTGTCTCGGTGAAATATGAAGCTACCAAACTAGACACCATACAGTCATTAGAGTCGCCACACGTCCGGGCTGGTCGCGCTACCAAATTGGTTGCGCAACCAAACGGACACCAGGTGAGTAACTCTCTATAGATCTGTATACATTTGGTTGGTAGCGCCGACTGGTCGAGCCGCCATGGTGTCTCGGTGAAATATAGCCGTTAGCCGGTAAAAGTCTAATCAATGCTTACTCTAAGAACGAGTCATTGGATAATACCTCACCTTTGTAGCACCCTATTAATTTTAAGTTTCTTATGTAACTGCTTTATTTTTGGTGTACAATAAAGAATTTATCTATCTATCTATCTATCTCAAAAAAAACACTAGTGTCGAATATCATATCACAGATGTCGTCTTCCATTTTTTGTTTCTAGTGTAGTAGTGTAGGCTGGTTTCCTCCCGAAGTTCTCACTCACTGGTGAAGGAGCAGTAATGATGAAACAAACTACACAAAGAACAGGCTGTTTTTAACATTCCACTACTATTTTCCGATCAGGCGGCTGCAAACTAGCGTTCTACTAGGTTGGGAAAACGCGCCTCCCAACTAAGGGCGTTGTAGTTCATGGATTTCAATTTTTTAACTTTTTTAACAATTGCTTTCTATACGGATTAGGGTGTTTATTTTTTTTTCGTGCATATTATGCGTCCAGTAAAATAACATTAATTTATTCCATAAATATCTATATTCTTTCCAACAGATACCAAATGTAATACAGTTATGCGTGCATGCATGTAAAATTTACAGTAGGAATCAGCATAAGTAATGAATTATAAATAAAAAACTCTACTTATTCTCATTTCCTTCGGTGTCCATCGTTCTCTTTCCTATCGTCCGTATTATAACGTGAGTATATATGATTTTGTTAATTACTTAGATTATTTTCAATTTCAATGATTCCCTTAGAAGTTTGGAATAGGTATTAGGTTTGTAATTTTGATATTTTTGAATAAAAACTGAAAAAAGGATTTAAACCTCATTACCTTCTTCCTCATTCCGTTCGTTTACTGTCGTTTCTTTAATTTAACAGCATTGCCTTCTGTTTTTTTTTTCATTACCTTCGCACACCTCTTCTTTTATTAAGTCTTATAGTCCCTTGAACCATCTGGCCGAAATTAAATGGACGCAACTCTCGCACCCGCCTAGGTGGCAGTACGCATATCTGTGCATTTATTTGCGGACAGCAGCGCTCGGAAAGCGCGCGGCTGACCTTTAAATCCATTTTCTTTGCTAAATATTGATTGATTAACATATGCTATGCTCACTTTGAAGAATATTTAACCACCAATTTTTATATGTAAAAATGTTTCTAAAGATCCAAGCCGTTTCGAAGGAGTAGGGAAAAGTTGCGAAATTGCTAAATATTTTTTTTAGACAAAAGTATTAATAGTACGACAAAATCAAATAATGATAATGTTGTTCATGAATTTATTATAAACATATATTTTTTTCAAACCTATTAACCTGGCCGTTACCGAGGAGTAGGCTTCAGAAAGTCACTGTTTTATGGCACTTTTCGGGCGCTTGGGCCTTAAAGGCTTCAATATCATTTCCTTCCCTATCGTTCTCATTACCATCTCAGTTCGATTTTAGAAATGTGTAGCGACATCTATGGCGCTACATAAGAACTACGAAGAAAATACGAAATCCTGCATCGCGCAATCAAAGTTCTCCGCGCGATTTGAACATATACGACAGCCCGAAATCATCTATCGGGCAGTCGCCCACCAGACTATAACACCTGTCTGGTCGGAGGATCCTCCCTTTTCAAAAGAGGTTTGCGGAACTTTACTCTCTGTTCCGCATACCTCCAAACTGGTGACCCTCGACAAAGAACGTCAGCGCAGCCTTCGTGCAGCTACTACATCGTGACGTCATCATCACTTCCTCAAGCTTTCGAGCAGCGAGCCATAGCCAGCACCCACGGCTATGAAGGGTATCCTGACCATCAGCATGACCACTTGGTCATACCTGGTCATCCCCCTCAGCCTCATCAGCGACCTTGGCTTAGCACACCGCACCTTCGGCCAGTCATATGAAGAGCCATGAAGAACCTCTCCTGGTCGACGCCAACAGTCAAGCCCTACGTCGCACAAGCACCGCTCCGACTCACTGGAGCCAGCAGCACTACTCCGACTCACTGGAGTCTGCAGCATCGTCCCGACTCACTGGGACAGCACCACCCCGACTCACTGGGGCATCATCCCGACGCACTGGGACAGCACCACCCCGACTCACTGAGGCATCATCCCGACTCACTGGGACAGCACCACCCCGACTCACTGGGGCATCATCCCGACTCACTGGGATACCAACACCCCGACTCACTGGGGCATCACCGCAGACAGTTCCGACTCACCGAGAACTATGCGGCATCGGTTCCGACCCACTGGAACCAACCTACGCTGGTCTGGCGCGCATCAAGAACCATCGATCTCCGATCTCCGGAGGGGAGTGATGTAGCGACATCTATGGCGCTACATAAGAACTACGAAGAAAATACGAAATCCTGCATCGCGCAATCAAAGTTCTCCGCGCGATTTGAACATATACGACAGCCCGAAATCATCTATCGGGCAGTCGCCCACCAGACTATAACACCTGTCTGGTCGGAGGATCCTCCCTTTTCAACGGAGGTTTGCGGGACTTTACTCTCTGTTCCGCCTACCTCCAAAAATGTTATCAAATTTAAAGTTACTAATAAAAAGCAAGTAGAAACGACGAAATGTTCAAAGATTATCAATATATAAGATATTAGTAAGAAAAAACAAAATAATTCGACAATAAATATAAAATGTAGGATTGCTTCGAATTTGCACGAACTACGCGAAACACCCATTAAAACTAGCAAGGTCGCGTTGGTTGGTACGTTGGTTTGCAACCGTCTGGTCACCTCTTTAGTATCCATGGTTGTCTGTCGTCGCCCTTTACGATAAGACCGCGACACTTAGATTTTTACTCACTGTCCACATTATGAGGTGTATAATAAAGTAAATAATAAATAAATAGCACGTAGTGACTTGATGTTATTTCTCGCTTTTATTTAGATGGGGACCAATCCTGTCAAAACATTGAAAGTAAACTTTTTCGACAACTGTATACAGTAATGGAAATACAACATTTATTATAATCATATTCTCTTTGTTTATTAGTTACGTTAACCTTTTATACATAGGTAATTCTATAGCTATCTATTATAAACTAAATTAGAGACTTCAAAGTTATTTACTCCAAGTACGGAGGCTTGAAAGCCCGACCTTTCAAAATGTCAAAGCTAACCTTAATTCAACGTTAACATTAAGAGTCGTTTCCTAGCGAATGACGAAATTACCTCCGAATCGTCCGTTTTACTACAAAAACAACATTTAGATTTTGATAGAGTTCTCGAGACGGCTTTTTAATCAGTAATCAGATAAATTGTCTTCACTGTCGCTTGGCCGGGTAAACGTTTGAAGATTCTTTATCTAATGAAGAAATATTTTGTTGGTATTCAAATTATAAAGGTACCAGATTTTGCAGGGATGTTTTGCCGCGTTTTGATATCAGTCTCTTGTTATTGAGACCGGTAGAGACACTATGAAGAGCCTACAAATAAATCTGAATTAGAGTCAATCATTCTCCTATCTGAAGTAATCAATTATCTAAAAAATAGAAAAACTACTGAAGAAAATTTGAAAATCCGATTGAAACTAAGAAGTAAAGATTGGTGTGGATATTTTTCTTAGACTCTGTAACAAGATATGGAAACGGTATATGGCGGAATTACGGAAACATACGAACCGTATATATTCCGGTTCACAAAAAAGGCTCAATTAAAAAATGAAATAACAAGTCCATGGCGCGCACTGTGCTCGCGCTCCTCAAGGAGTTGTCAGCAACAGCAGGGACCCAGCCGGGTCAAAGCCTACTGGGTTATTATCCGAAAGGGAGCTCGAGCCCCGGTATGAAAGCTAGAAGGAACGGGGTAGGTCTTTTAGTCAGTAAGAGTCTGACACTATCTCCCGCTCCGCTCAAGAGCGGGGGTTGTCGATGGATGTTTTTTTCCCACCATAAAAAAAAACTCATAATTTTTAATCATTTAAAAAATTATCACTATTTGTCAAAATATACATACATACCTTACTAGCTTCTGCCTTTGCCTTTTTAGTTTATTTTTCGTTTCTACACCTTACAAGGAACCTACCTGCCAAATTTTGAATTTGTAAGTGTAACTGAGACTTCGTGGTAAATCGGTGAATGGTATTTCGCTATTAATACTATAAGATAATAATGTATAGAAGGTAGAAGATTAAATCGTGCGAGTAACCTCAAGTTAACTGTAAATGAATTATCATTGAAACAAATATATATCGTACAGTCGGCGACGGTATCCGTTAGTAGAACCATTTGGAAAAGAATCAATCCATTATAACGGGCGAGGCGACACCGCGGTATCCGCGGACCGATCTTAATGTGCTGCTCTAGTGATGGGCAACGCTAAAGACAGGCTTTTGAAGTCGATTGGATATGTAATTGGATGATGTGTTTCCTGATAGCTACAACCTGGGGATCTTTAGGTCAAAAGTGCATAGGTTACTTCTAGGCAAGCGTGCTCCATCGTTGACCTTATCATCATTTAGTATCAGATGAGATAGTGGTCAAGCGCAAGCCTAGCAACAATAATCATCAGCCTTTTTTTATGTTCCTAATGCTGAGACTCAGGCCTCCGCTCTAGGAGAGGGAATGGGCCGTAATCCACCACGCGGGCCCTGTGTGGGTTGGTGAATGTCACATGTCTTCGAATTTTTGGTTCAAGGGCATACCGGTTTCCTCACGATGTTTTCCTTCACCTTCCTTGCGTTTGAAAATTCTACAAACATTAATCCATTTAAGTCACTCAGCTGATCTATCAGCTTAGTGACGTTAGGTTTCTTTACGATTTAATCTCACACCCCATTTCCTACTACCCACTACGTGGTCGCAGAATGCATCACCAAAGCAATTTCAATTCTGTTCAAAAGGAATTGTGCATATTTTTAAGATAAGAAAGTAGCCATAAGCTAATAGCGTTAGTGTGGCGTTCTACCAGTAACAGAAATGTTTTAATATTCCATATAAATAAATAAAGTTATCATTATTATTATTATTTTTGTTGTTTCTTTTTTTTTTCATTTTACTTTTTTTTTATCTGAAATTTGAAATTGTAACTGTACTATATGGAGTATTGCATGCTTCGTCATTAGACGACCACAGTTAAACTATAAATTTTAAATCCCATGTAAGTGAACAATGTAATATGTTCTTATGAGAAATAAAGATTCTTTAAACCTAAATACAAAACACAATTACAAATATAATGATGGCGACGACTTCAATAATTCACTCCGACATCCTAGAACAAATAACTTCAGTACCTCACTAAAAACATTCCGCGTTCCGTGGGACAAGTTCGTCTGATGACGTACGACAGAACGATCCTCCGTCCGTGAATATTGCCATTCCACATTTAAAATTGAATTTCACGACGCGCTCTGTTGATTGGCATCGCGATGATTAGTGCCGAGCACTCGATCGAGCTTTTTTGTCGATAGATTGATTGATAGATTATAGAGATGGTGTGTTGTGCTTTTTTGTTCACTGCGGAATTTGGGATACAGGAAATATGCTCTGGAATATTACTAGTTGCGATGTTTGACTGTACGTATAGTATCATGATTCTCAATGTAAGTTCTTGCTATGTAGGTACAAAATGGTAGAAAGACGCCAAAATTCAAATAAATAATAATAATAATGGTAGTTTATTTTCTATACACAAGCTACTTAATGCTGTAAAGCACAAACATGGAATTAACTTTGTGAGAGACTGATGTGATAGGTCTCTATGAAACCTGTATTACAAGTCACCAGAAAAGTAAAGGTCAATACATATACTTTTCGCATCCAGTGGATAACCGTAATACTTATTGTTTTGAGGTATCTGATGAGCGGGAAACCTCACATGTGTCCTTTAGTTGACCTTTGTGTTTTAGGACTAGAGTTTCCTTTTTAGCAATTTTCCTTTGCCCTAGTAAGCATTGACACTGTGCGCGTGTGGAAAATTACGCGCCGGACTCGAGTTCGTCCCGGACGGTGAACTACCCGTTGCTTGTCATCCCGCTCGTGCTTTCAGTGATCGCCTTGCACCCGCGGCGTCTCCTGTTGTAGAAGCATGATGTCTTCTTTGACAGTGTTACTGCTTCGTAGAAGGAGTTTGTCGCAGCCCATTCCCTCTCGCCCTGGACTATGGTCTGAATCAGGCACTAACGCGAGAGGTCGCCGCTACCAATCGCCTCCACGAGGACCGTTTGGTGCTACCCAAGCGGGGCACTCCTCTACCATCTGTTCCTCCGGATATTTTATACTTTTACAGTTCTGGGTGAAGCGAAAGCAAAAGCCTGTCACTGAAAAAGGCAAGGAACATCTTTTTTCAGTTGCTCTTTGCAGTGATTATTTTTCTAACAAGCCCTTAGCCCTGGTTTCTCTTGAGTCTCACCTGTTCGTTGGCTTACATTATGGCTGCTTGTTGTTTTGATTTAAAATAAACATGATAGTTCTAATAAGTGCTTATCTACTTAGGGTGAGTTACACCATTTAACTATAACGATAACAAAGCCGTTAACAGTTGTCAAATCGTCGAATTGACCAATAGGCGGCCGTTTCACGGCTGGTTATGGTTTGGTTATCGTTATAGTTAAATGGTGCAACTCACCCTTAGTTTACGATATTTTCCATTATCAAAAACTGCACAATTTTCTCTTAGATACCAAAATAAGTTCGCTCCAAAAGAACAAAACACGAACAGAAAATTGAACAAAGCCACGGACATACCCAGTTTGTTTAATCATCGCTAAGGGTGAGGTACGGAGGACATTTAGTGCAAAATCTCCGCGTTCAGATAAAACGTATAAGATTAAGGTTTGTGAGATGAATCTACAGTTTGGATATTGAACGGTTTACCTGACAAGACTTATCGCTTGAACTGTGATTACTTTCGCCCTTTCAGGAAAACTAGAACATATATTAGAGTAAGTGGTATTTCCACATCTACCTCTAGTTTGGTTAGAAGTGATAGCCGGAGATAACTTTGATCAGTATCATATAAATATATCATTGCTATCTATACATATAATTCTATAAATATTATGTCTTAGAAAGAATTAAAAACTGAAAACACATCTAAAAATAATAATTGCAAAACAATAAAACTTACACATATAAATCTGTAGAAGTTTTTAGTGGTGCGCGCATTACGTAAAATGTACAAAATCGATGTATATTGCATAACTTGATTCTGCCATCTCTTTCTTACCATCGGACAACCCGACGTATTCCGAGTATCTACCCTTACGTTGTTGAAACCCAAGGTCCGGACTAAGCGTTTCGCCTCATCGTTTATACCGCGTACACTGAAGGACTGGAACAATTTGCCCGCTGCGGCCTTCCCGTCCGATTATAGTTTGAGTATCTTCAAGGCTAGAGTAAATAGGCTCTTAATAAACTAGTGCACCTCACCATCAACGATTGCATCACTCCTTACCACCAGGTGGGATCGCAGTCAAGCACTAGTTTATATAAAAAAAAAGGATATAACATACGTTAAAATTGTGTGTAGCTTATATTATTTAAGCTTTGTTTCATTTCAATCGGTTTACTATATACCAAGAGATATACTACACACACATACACATATACATTTAATTAATGTTAAGCGGTATGAAGTTCGCTGGGTCAGTTAGTTTATAATGAGTATCTAGATAAGGATAACCAACAAAGTGTACTCCATAATACAAGCTAAAGATACCTCTACGCGTTCTCGAGATAACGGGTCTTGACAGACAGACAGACAGACGGACGGACAACAAAGTGATCCTACAAGGGTTCCGTTTATTTTTCCTTTTTGAGGTACGGAATCCTAAAAATAATATAAAATAAATATATACTCCAGTGAATAATACATTGAAATGAATCGTATAATGATGTACCAAATGGAATATAAGGTAAGGATAGAAAGGGGATTCTTTTTATTCTTTGCGTAGGATTACACGATCAGACGTTACTGGAGATTTAGTTGCCTAGGAACGGGACGGAGGGTTACGGACAAATAAATAATGCGCGCCGGTTGCAGCTCGCTCCAGATTCAGTATTATCGACAAAGCTTGAAAAGAGAGCTTTGAAAATATTGGAAATATTTTTAAGCTTGTGAGGATTTTATTTTTCGTTCAATGAAATTCATTGGTTACACCATGGTTGCTGCAAATGAATGGTATTCATTTTGTAGGAAGACATTAAATATATACTACCAATTTTGTTTATATAGTTTTAACTAGTTTCTGTCAGCGGCTTGGCCCCCGTAAAAGTAGGGTTTTTCCATACAAACTTTGGACCCCCCTTTCATTCCCATAAGTGTAGAGTTTCGTAAAATCGGATGTCTACACTCCTTTAGGAACCTACCTACCATTTTGAGTTAGTACCACAGTAAGTTTTATTTCGCTGTTATGAATATTGTTGTATTATTAAAGTCACAACAACTATTTACTTTGTAATTGTGCTTTATTTTAATTAATTTATAAGAAAACATGTAGCCACTATAATGTCACAGAGTAGAGAGAGCGAGACAGTGTTGCTAGGCGCGAAATTTAAAATTACGTTTAACATTCTTCCCGAATTTAAGCCTTATTAAAATTGAAATAACAATATGCCTCACAAACACCTGAAATTACAAGTTAAACAAAACTTCTTAAATTAAATTCACATTCAGTACATGTCTTTCTGAACAATTAGCAAAGTGAGCTATATGAACACATACCAAGTTTACTTCTTAAAAATTTAAACTTATCTTTTGACAATGCTTTTGTTAATATGTCTGCATACTGATTATCACTGCTAACAAACTTTAGTTTAATTACTTTTTGATGATATTTCTCCTTAATAAAATGATATTTAATTTCAATATGTTTACATCTTTTATGAAAGTTAACATTTTTAATAACACTGATTGCACTTTGATTGTCCAAATAAAGGCACATTGAATCTTGTTTATATTGGTCAATATCACTTAAAAATTGCTTGATCCACATAGTTTCTTTAGTGGCAGCGCAGGCTGCCATGAATTCTGCCTCGGTTGTAGATAGAGCAACTGTTTGCTGTCTTTGACTGCACCAAGTTACTGCCGCTTGGTTCTTAATGAATACATAACCAGTGACTGAGCGACGAGTATCCAGATCATTTGCATAGTCTGCGTCACTGTAACCGGTGACTTCTGCAGGTTGTGGACTTTGTAAGTAACACAGCCCATAATCCTTAGTATCTTTAAGATATTTAAAAATCTTCTTTACTGCATTCCAATGCGTTTGGTTATAAGAGTTTAGAAAGCGACTCACCAGACTGACTGCAAACATTATATCTGGTCGACTCACAATGGCCAGATGCATCAGGGAGCCGACCGCCTCTCTGTAGGGTATACCTTTCTCAGCCTCTCCTTCTTCTTTATGCAGCTTCATGTGAGGATCCACAGGAACACTGTTGGGATTGGCGTCAGTCATGTTAAATTTGCACAACATTTGTTCTATATAATTTTTCTGATGAATGAATATGCATTTATTGAGTTGCTCTATTTGCATTCCCACAAAATTTCTAGGCTCAGTTATTTTAATTTCAAAGATGTTTTTCAGTTCATCAGTTATCTCTTTTAATACACAATCATCAGTTGAGAATAACAACCCATCATCGACATACAGACAAAGATAGCATTTTGTTTGATTGACAAGACCAATGTATACACATTGGTCAGCTTTACTGTTGACAAAGCCAAATTTCTTAAGTACGGAATCAAACTTACTGTTCCAGCATCTTGGGGCCTGTTTCAATCCATACAGTGATTTATTGAGTTTGCAAACCATATTCTCTTCATGAATCAGTCCCTCCGGTGGTGTCATCAGTATGGTCTCATCTAGTTCTCCATACAGGAATGCTGTTTTGACGTCAAGCTGTATGAACTTTAGATTATTTTGAACAGCTTCTGAAAGTAATAAGCGTATAGAGTCATACCTTACCGTTGGGGCAAACGTTTCATGATAGTCAATGCCCTTTGTTTGTGCAAACCCTTTTGCACATAAACGAGATTTATACCTTGGACCTGTTGGTTCCTCTTTGATGCGAAACACCCATTTACAGTGTATCACTTTAGCATTCACAGGCTTTTCAACCAATGTCCAGGTCTTGTTTTTCCGATGAGCATCTAGTTCTTCTCCAATTGATTTTATCCATTTATCTTTTTCTTTTGAACTCACTGCTTCTTTGTATGTCTTTGGTACATCTGTAGGGTTGTCTTCATGTTGACATAGGTAGATATTTTCTTCTGAATCATTTAATTCTACTTTTTCAATTCTATTTCTTCTTGGTCTCAAAGTTATATTGCTTACTGAAGGAGATGAGAAACTGATATCCGGTATGTAATCACTATCTGAATTTGATTTGGTTTCACATACAGTTTCATAAGAGCATGTACTTGTATCTTCATCTTCAGTTTCATTATTTTCTTCACGATCATTATCATTTCTTGTAGAATTCTTCTCTGACAGTTCTACCAGTACATAATCTCTTTTGACAGTGGATTCCAAAAATGTAGCATTTTTGCTTTTTATTACCTTCCTAGTATTAGGTATCACAAATCTGTAGCCCTTTGTGTGGTCACAATAGCCAATGAAAATCATTTTCTGTGCCTTCGGATCCCACTTTTTGCGTTTCTCTTGAGGTAAGTGTACCATAGCTTCACAACCAAATACACGCATATGTCCTACCTTTGGTTTTTGTCCAGACCACATTTCTTCGGGAGTTTTAAACGATAGAGACTTGGTTGGTGAGCGATTTATTACATAGGCGGCGGTATGTACTGCATCAGCCCAATATTGTTTAGATAGATTGGCGTTGAGAAGCATGCATTTCGCTCTCTCAATAAGGCTTCTATTCATTCGTTCCGCAGTCCCGTTTTGTTCAGGTGTGTATGGTGTGGTCGTCTGGTGTATGATACCTGCACCTTTCAAATAATCAGAGAAATTCTTGTTGACATATTCCAAGCCGTTGTCTGTTCGAAGAATTTTTATGCGAGTATCAAGCTGATTTTCCACTTCTTGTCTAAATTCTTTGAATTTTTCTAATGCATCTGACTTGTTCCGGAGAAAATATACATAGATTTTCTTTGAATAGTCATCAAGAAAAGTTATAAAGTATTTGGCACCTCCAAGTGTTTGTGTCTCCATAGGGCCACATACATCCGAGTGAATCAGTTCAAGCAGACCCATTGCTTTATTTCCTTCACTTCTAAAAGGTAGTCGTGTCTGCTTACCTTCCTTACAGGTGACACATGTCAGACTTTCTGAATTTGCGGAGAAAGTTACATGGTCAGTATTTTCAGACATTTTCTTTAAGCTGTCAAAATTCAAGTGTCCCATTCGTTGGTGCCACAGGAAGATATCTTGTTCCTCAACATCGGACGTGCATGCATAGCCTCCTCCGGGCATATTCAGCCGATACATGTTGTTGATGGTACTGGCTGTTGCTACTACTTGGTTCTTATTGTTCATAATAACACAGCCAGTTTTGTCAAATCTTACTTGGCCTCCACTTCTAATAATCTGACTTACAGATAGTAAGTTGGTAGCAAGATCCGGAACACATAGTACATTTGTAAACAGTACCTTATTTTCTTGACCCATCTCATTGTAGGTACCTAAGCTCACTTGCCCCGAGCATTGCACTGATAATACTTTGTCGTTGGCTACTCTTATATTCTTTATAGCGGAAGTAGTCACATTCTGAAGCAAAATTTTGTCTTTGACCATGTGAGAAGATGCACCCGAGTCCACATACCATGTATTACATTGTGCACTTGTCGCTATAAATACAGCAGCATATGATGAACTACTAGCATTTTGTGATGTATCTTTGGTTTTTGATTTACATTCTGAACTTTTATGACCATACTTATTACAGGTGTAGCACCTTGGTCCTTTTGGATGCCTTTTGTGGTTTTTGTGAAACTTTTTGTTAACTGCAAATGCTTTTGTATCATTTTCTGATGGTCGAACATCTTGTAGTAATTTTGCTTTGACAGAATCAGAAGTAATTTTCATGCCTGAGCTTTCCAGGGCAATAATCATTGGTTTATAAGATTCTGGTAGACCGGAGAGCAGCATGGTGCCGAGCCACTCGTCGTCCACTTTGAAACCAATATTCCTGAGCTTATGAGCAGTGCTCATTATCCTGCTCACATACTCTTCCACATTTTGACATTCCGTTAGTGACGTGTTACAGAGATCACGCAGCAGACCAACTCGTCGTGTCAGCCCGGAGTCATCGAACGTTTAGGACAGCTTATCCCATATTTCTTTGGCAGTACTGGCCTCCTGTATGTGCACGTAATTCGTAGGATCAACTGAGAGGATGATTTTTGTCCTTGCTTTGGTATCGCGTTTCGGATCTATTGGCGTTCCTGCGTCGGCTTCTACACAGTCCCACAGTTCCTCGTGCTGTAGGTATGTTTGCATTGCAAATCGCCAAGTTGCGTAGTTTTCCCGGCCGGTCAGTTTTTCAATTAACGCCAATTGATTACTTGATGCCATTTTTCAATACTTTTATCCACTTTGATCACGATTACTTTGTAAAAGTTCGAGTGAAAAACAGTCACGTTGCGGTTTTGAGGTTATACGCATACAAAAGTCCGATATCACTGTATTTACATTTGGATTTTTCACTGTTTTTTATTTCCGGGCTCTCTGGGCCCATAACCTGTTGTATTATTAAAGTCACAACAACTATTTACTTTGTAATTGTGCTTTATTTTAATTAATTTATAAGAAAACATGTAGCCACTATAATGTCACAGAGTAGAGAGAGCGAGACAGTGTTGCTAGGCGCGAAATTTAAAATTACGTTTAACAAATATAATTTAGATTAGTTATGTATGTGTTTTATTTTGCTTTTTATTTATCAAATAAACATACACATTATAAATAATAAAAGCATCTGACAAATAGGTCTTAAAAAATACTTTTACATTCCTCATTCTTTTCGTCAGTTTAAACTAGTTAAGCTCAGTATTTTCTAGCTGACTACCCTGAGAAAACACAAAATAAACAAACTCAGGGATCAAATCTCTTTTCAAGTCCATACAGCAAACATGTTATGGTCAAATTAATCACGACATATTATAAAACAAAGTCCTCCGCGTCTGTCTGTCTGCCTGTATGTTCGCGATAAGCTCAAAATCTACTGTGCCAATTTTTCAAGCGGTATTCACCACTCGATAGCGTAATTTTCGAGAAAGTTTCTTGTATTTAATTTGTTAAATTTTTGTATTTATTTCTGTGTATATCAACGATATTCGTTGAAGATGTCGGGAAAAAATAAGCTGTCTGGGAGCTTTCAACGAAAACGCTGCCTAAACCCTTTGAGATATAACAAAATAATGTATAATGAAATTGTGTTTCTTATATAGGTCTACAGAAAAGTCCTCGGTGGCATATGTCTATCTGTTAAGGTAAACATACTATATCCATATTTACTACTTTTAAAAATTGGCAGTCATGAAGCGTTTATTGGAAAGCTATTTACATAATTTTAATTCTTATCAAAATAAGTTACTTCGCGTTCAATGCTATATCAGTATCTGTAAATTACTTTTTGAATCATTTAAATCAACAATTAACATAATTCTCAAAATAAAATCTGCGCGACAGCTCCCGCGAGTTCTTGCTTGCGTGCTTTTCGGTCGCTTCGCATGACACGTTCGCTGACCCTCCCCCCACACGGTCTTGCCTACTGTTTCTTTAGCTAATAAGCCGAACGAAAATAACGCACGACTGAAGACTGTGTTTTCTTTCGGGTGTTGTTGAAAAGTTATTATTGCATTTTTATTTTATGTTTGTTTTCTTAACTAACATACCACCAACAATGGTAGTATATGTGAATTAAGTTAGTGAGAACTACACTGCTCACGCGTGTAAAACAGAGGTCCAAAATTTATGGGGAGTAACCTAATGCCACGCGGGCGAAGCCGCGGGCAAAAGCTAGTATAATATAATAATAATATAATGGTCGAATATAAATTCAGAAGTAGAAGAAGAGATAATTTAAGAAGTAACTGTGAATTAAGTTATTATATTTTATCAAAGTGGCGGTTAAGCCATTTTACCTTTCCACTGTCGATTTGTTAGTATTCGTATAGCTCAACTCAGGACTACTAAGGAGCTCAAAATAGTACAGGAAGTCGATAAAGGTTTTAAAGAAAAAAGTTAATTACAGTCTGCTCTCACCATTTCTTATACAAGCGTGAAATAACATTACTGACACAATCCCCAATAAAACAACTAAAACCCAGATCATAATAATCCCGAACTCAATAACAAACGAAACTAGGACAGCTCAAATGTTCCGATCCCGCCACAACACGCGTAGACCGAGCTACGCTGCTACGCGTGGGCGCTACGGCGTAGGCACTACGCTACGGCGTGCGTAGCAACGTGTTATTGTATATTTTGACGGCGTCTGGCAATCAGCTGATGCGGTTGTACTAGCATAGTAAATTATGAATACAAATGAGTGGTAATTTATATATGTGCGTAACTTCACGCTTTAGCCTCTGATAGGGTAAGTTGAGCTTTAAATAAATCACGATGAGATTTTGGTGCAATAATTTTTTTTACTCGTAAAACTGTGGGTTATATCACATAGAAATAAGATTAAAATCTGTAATTTTAAATTATTAAGAGTGGCAGAAATACGTTATTTTTTTACATTAATAGTCGAGCGGTTAACTAATATATATTTTTAATTGACTTTACAACAAACTTCCTCATGTTTGGTAGGGAAGTTTATATAGAGCAGTTGTAATCTTTCAATGGCTTTTTTTCACAATTATCGAGTTTACAAAACATACATTCAAAATGGCGCTTGTTGGAAAACCCAATGTTTGCTTTTGGTATTCGCATTTACTTTACCAAACTGAAAAATCTTCTTACGTGTGAAAGGGAATTGATTTTCGGGGGGATTTTTATTTTACATTATCATTTATAATGTCATAACTGAAAAATGGTTAAGTTTATAACATACATAATTCACAAAACCACATTTCTAATCATTCCACTATCGGGGATTTTCTGAAAAGGAAACCAAAAAGTTCAACTGAAGGTCACAGCTGTGGTTTTAGTTAGTGAAAGTCTGACACGCCTTCCTGCTCCACCCTAGAGCGGCAGAACTCACTGGATGTTTTCCCACCTCAAAGAAAAAATCGTTCATGCGATGTACTCACTAACAAAATACATAATAAAATCTTTCCCGCCGCACAAACGCTAGCAATTGCTGTAATACTGAATAATATCGCACATTTGTCTCGCTGCGAGATGTGAGCTTGTGGGATTTGAGCCTGAGCGGCACTCCTCTTCTTTGATAGCGCCGAGCTCGGCAACCGGCGAATACTCGCGACTCGTGAATATTATAGACCTGTGCTCAGTACCTTTGTGTGGGGTCAGGAATAAGAAATGGGACGTGGAACGTTAGTTGGGTCTGTAATATCTCTTGAGATTCAGATCGAATTATGATTTTCAGATTGCTTCTGCAAAATGACTTAATTCCTACTGATGGCTTTTTGTAAGTTTGAAATCATTCCAAGCCATTTTTCGCTCTAGAATAGAGTAGGGGAGCGTGTCTGACTACTGACCAAAATCTTGCTTGTGTATCTTAGTTGTTCTGTGCGTTCTGGGACCACAAGTTCGCCGCCGTCGTTCGCCCCCACGAGTGCAACATATCTCCACCGTACACTCTACCGTGTTCTCCAAGAAATCCGCACAAAGACCCAGTTTCTTCCAGCTAAATCTACTGATTACATGGCGAAGCAATTCGTCAATTGACTTATGCTGCTTAACTGCTAATGAACAGAGAGCTAGTTCTTTATTCAAAAGTTTATTTTGGTGCAGCCGTGAGGCACACCATTATATTTTGTGGTTATTTCTTTATTTTATTTTCGTGTTACATAGATCAATATCTTTTTATTTACAAGGCACAAACACAATTGTTTGTGCCTTGTGCAAATTATTTTTCATTATTTCTTTAAAACAATTATAATGGTCAATAACAGAAAACAAAAGCAGCTTTCAAATTGTTGTACTCACGCAAACGACATTAGAAATGTTTTATAAAGCGGTGTTTTTTAAAATAAAAAGCTTCACAACAAAAAATCGTTAAAAGCTAGTCATATAAACATTCAAAACTGGAACACGGACAAATTCCAAATTCACATTCGAATCAAACGACCGCTGGAATCAATTCAGAGGCCATTTAAAAAAGAATCAATGTTATCTGTTCACGCATCGATGGTGACGACATGGAAATATGTGACATGCTGCGAGCGAAGCCACTAATGTTCCATGTGATTATCTGTGCTTTGTAACTCAGTGGGCTAAAAGTGACGATACAGACGTGGTTTGTGGTTATGATAAACTGTACTAAAGCATTATCGTTTCAGCCGAAGACGTCCACTGTTGGACATAGGCCTCCCCAAGTATCGACCGGTCCTGTGCGTGTCGCATCTGTCGGATTCAATTCAATTCAATTCAATTCTTTATTGCTATATGACATGTGTTGGCACATCATCTTATGATGACAAAAAAGTTATATAAATGGACATGGACCCTGTCGGGCACAGCAATGTCATACATGAAAGTAGATAGAATTACAATTATTTGGGAACAAAGTTAAAACATAGAGAAAAACAAAAAAAAATTTAAAAATAAATCGGAAATACAAATCAAATAAAATAAAAAGCCAATAATATGGTAAATAAAAATAAAAAAATGTCAAAAAAAAATCATGTCACAAATGTCAAAGTCAATTTCTTCATGAATAAAAATAAATCCATTTTAAATGTCAAAATAAATTCATTACAAATTCCCGTGACCTTCATCAGGTCATTGGTCCACCTTGTGGGAGGCTTTCCAACGCTGCGTTTTCCGTTACGTGGTTACCACTCCAGAAAATTTCGTCCCCATCGGCCATCTGTTTTGAATTGTCAAAATGTTGGTCAGTCAAACAAGTGAAGCTAAATTGCACGTTCCGAAGTGTAGATCTCTATGGAAAAGAACGTGCAAAAACTCCATGGATACTCTTAAGAGAAAAAGAGAGAGACAGTGTTAAGGAGTGCTTTTCTACGCTAGTATGTAGTCAAATTTTGAAACATTTTGAACATATTTGTCAACGTGGAAGTGACTGAATCGAACGAGGCCACCTAGCAAATCACCAATGAGATGGATAGACCGGATCAAAGCAGCTATTGGAGACCCATTAAACGAGTGCGCCCGAATGATTACCAGCAGACAAAAGGGGCGAGAATGGCGCGGCATACCCTTACAGCTTTCGGACTCTTTCATGATAACCACGACCAGTCTGGCAAGTGAGACGACCAAGAAGAAGATGTGGATCCAACTCTTTTTTGTTATGGATAGGCTCGCGTTTGACCATCATCTCACCTGAAGGTTATCGATGGTGTGGCCGATGATAGAGCACGTTTGTAGAAGTAGCCTATTCACTCTTGACTTAAAGACCCCTACGCAAGCTAGTTGGTAAAAGGTTACAGAGATGATAATTCATTAATGATTGACATGTCGCGCCTGTCTGTGTACCAGGATTAAAAAATATATAAAAGTGTATAGATACTTATAAATACGCTGAAAATCAGGAGTTAAACAGTTTTTCTACCTGATTCCCATTTATTATGTTACCTACAAAACACGGCAATATTTTTTTTTGGAATTTCTACTGCGCAATACCTCCATACTGTATATTTTCCTGTCATTTTCAGATAACCGGAGCAGTATTCATACCAGACAGTAAATTGATTTACATCCATGAATACATTATCTGCTTTGAAATAAACAAATAATTCTCAAAGAGGACTCTGATAACTTTCATCGTTATTATTCAATGGATAAAACTTACTTTTAAGTACTTATTAACGCGTTTGATTTTGTGTAAAATTTACTTAAATGTTTTTCCCCTTATTTTTATTTGTCTCGGCATTAGAACGATTAACGATTCTCATATATTATATCTCGTTTATATCTAGTAAGAAGAAAATACTTTAATTTATCACAAACACAACAAGTTCGAAGGTAAACACAAAAAGAAAACACAAATTATAAACCAACAGAAAAATTAGTTAAAAAATAACAAAATACAGTAACCTCACGGCTGCCCCAAAGTTATGGCTCAAACCATTAGGACTGATGTTGATATATGAATTTTGATTGATGAATAATGTTCGAACCAAGCAGTAAGTTGTGAAAACAAGAGCCAACAATCACAATTTATTATTTTAAAACTGATCGTAGCAAAAAATGGGTATTGGATTAGATGATTCGTTAGTCGAGAAAAGTTAAACTTATTTTAACTACAAATACCACAAGGCTTTTCGGTCAAATGTTTCTCTTAAATAACAATTCTATAATTTTTCATAACATATCATGACCGGAAAACCGATGGATGCGAGACGCACTGGAACGTTCGTTGTGGCGACGTTTGGGGGAAGCCTATGTCCAACTGGAACGACGGATATCGGCTGAAATGACGATGATGATGATATCATGATGCTTGTGTTCTTCGAAAGCTGTGGCAGATCCTCTCACATTCCGCAGAAAAAAAAAAACAAAAACCGAGCGGGAAAAGTTATTTGTTGATAATAAAAAAAAAGTGAAGTATCATTATTATATCCACATTTCATATATTTAAGTTTCATTAATAGTGTGTTGTGTTGTTGTATTGTTTCAGTTTAATTGTTGTTTAGGAAGTGAGCATGTTGCTATCAATAAGCAACCTATCTAGACTCTAAGATGGTACTGCGAGATTCTGGAAGGGTAGGGTAATCTCGCAGTACCATCTCCGAGTACTGTACTTCTTGTACTACCATCTCCAACCACATTTTTCCAGGAAAACCAACTCAAATTCTCATACTTGGCATCAGCTTAATTTTATTAATACATGTAAATAACAAGGTTACAATAAAATACCGGTTAAGTGTTAGTTTGACTCGTATACCGCTTGATTTATTCTTGGATAAAGCGGTAATAGACATATACACTCTGAAAAGTGTAGAAAACCACTATGTACCTGTTACGGTGCATGAGATACAACCAGCTGACGGACAGATAAACAGACGGACCGTAAGAACAGAAGTTAAACCGGTATGTTATTTACTTTAGATAAAAGTAATCTAACTACCGGAAAAACCCTAAAACAATATTCCCCCAAACATAATGCTCACAAATCGTTAAAAACACAACCGTGAGCCTTCAAGCGAATTCCAAGGAGGCATAAATCCTTTTCCGTCGGACTTTTTTAATAAGCAAGCAAGGTGTGGCGCGGGCTGGGGGTGAGGTGTGTGGTGGGGATGGTGTGGGGGCCCGGGCCGCTCCGGGCCAGACGCCCGCCTACGCGCGTCGCTGCGGACGTCTCGACGTCCCGGGGCCGCTACAGTTCGCTAGCGGTGGGCCGCGCGCCCGCCGCGCCGCCGCGACCCAAATTACCCACTCTTTACGATTTTCTACCTATTTGTAATTTTAATATTTAAGTTAAAAGGTGAGTGCATTTTTTAATTAAAGTTTTAAGTGTTTTTATATATTAATTTATGCTTTTTGATGGTGTTGTTTTTTGTTGCTTAATTTTGTTTTATTTTTCAGTGTTATTTTTCGTGGGTGTATGTGAACTTGGGAATACAGGAACATGTTTTAATTAATTTTACTGACACAGTGTAAATTAACAGGTATTTTTACACAATTGATTCATTATGAAAAAAACGAATAACATTTTCCAAGAAGGTAGCAGTAAATATAAATAAAACCTTGAATAATTTAATGCCTGTCACATTTGCTGGTAATAAAATTGACATTAGGAATAAATTAGTGAACATTATCATTAAATTCCTGTCAGAAAACGTTAACGTCTTCGCTCATTAATTATTTTTAATTTAAAGCATGTTCCATTTAATTACGAGAAGACAGTTTAAGTGTCTCTCCCTTGATTTAAAGCAATTATGGCGATATTTGAAGCTCAAATTCTTGAGTAAAAATTGAGGACCTATTTTGGATCTTGAGATGATTTGAACAAATTACATCATTTTGTTTATTTCGACACCGTTTTGTGCTGAAAACTGAATAATACTTACGAGTATAATGCGTACGTTGGTGTTTACCCGCGTTTTTTATTTCTACGCGTAGTTTGTAACGTTTCGATCACTTTTGCACCGTTTGTAGTAAGAGTAACTACGTGAGTTTTACTACAGCTAAACCGTGTTTGGCGTTTGTAGCCATTGAGTTTGTATGTTTACCAAAATTCTAGGTTAGTTAGTGCCGAAGCCTGTAAAATAGGATTACTATTTTGTGTTTTTTTTCATTATGAAAAAACCTGGCGTTTGACCAATATTTCACCTGATAATAAGCGATGATGTGGTCGACGATGGAACACGCTTACCTGGTCGAAGACGGATGTTATAATATACATATCTAGATGTATATCTTATTACAAATATTTGAATAGCCTTTAGCTTACTCGTGGTTGTAAAAAGGACAAAGTTAACACCAAAATCAGCGGCAGAACCATTCTGTTTGCTATAACAAGCCGCGATTATTCACTGCTGATACTATTACAGCCTAAAGAAACCATTTTCCTGGACGAGTTTCTCCATAGCAACGGTTTGAGCTCCAGTTTTTCAGAGGATGTTTATGCTCCGCGTGTGGATTACGGCCCATTCCCTTTCCTAGAGAGGGGGCCTCCCAGCAGTGGGAACATTAAAAAGGCTGATGATGATGATGCTGATGTTTATGCTCATAGCAAACCACACCTGCTCATCTCTTTTCTAAATAAAAAGGTAGACTATACTTCCTACGTATACTGCAATGAAACCAATTCATATTAGAACATACTTTCTAGTACAAAACGTTTTGGGTACACATTCATTGTGCGTACAGCTAAGGAGTACAATTTCGTGCCGAAGTCTGTGTTTCTTGATGGCTACAACCTTAGGTGTGTGTACAGGGTCCCAATCAACACCTATAGGGACTCAAGTCAACCACATTTGCACGTGGTGCACCCTGCTGACTAACAAACGAGACTATGGAGGCCCCCAACAAACACTGGACTTGCGTGGCGGGTTATGGTCCTAACTCACCTAAATGCATAGGCACTTGTGGGAGGCTAATGTCCAACAGTGGATGTCTATCGGCTGAAATGATGTTGATGATGATGAATACATTTGGGATCTTTAAGTCAAGAGTGAATAGGTTACTTCTAGGTAAGCGCGCTCCATCGTCGACCGCATCGTTGCTTTCCATTAGGTCAGATAGCGGTCAAGCGCGAACCTATCAACAATAAATCCTTTTTCCATGTATCATTTTGGTGGCGGCCCAGTGGTAATGATTTCGATTTACGAGTTGTAGGTCGCGGTTTCAAACCCAGCCAAGCGCATTACTTTGAGTCATTTATTTCATCAACACAGCTCTCAAAACGGTAAAGGAAAACATTGTGAGGAAACCGGCATGTCCTAGAATCAAAAAGAAGACATGTGACCTCCACCAACCCATACTGGGCTTCTTTTCATAGTGGGGAAAATCATCCAATAACAACCCCCGCGCTTGGGCGGAACGAGAGATAGTGTCAGACTCATAATGACTAAAAAACCCACACCGTTCCCTCAAGCCTTCATGCCGGGGCTCGAGTTCCCTTTCGGTTAACCCTGGCCCCAGTAGGCTTCGACTAGGCTGGACTGGACTGCTATACTGGGCCTGCATTGTGGATTACGGCCCTTTCCCTCTCATAGAAAAGAAGCCAGAGTCCCAGCAATGGGAACATTGTAAGTTTACGCTATAATGGGATTATAGCGTAGCTACGGAACAGATAGAAGCAACAAGTAATATGTAACCAAGCATTATATGTAACACATATATGATTTAAAAGAGTGTCCATGGAGTTTCTTGCACGTTCTTCTCCATAGAGACCTACTCTTTGGAACGTGCAATTTAGCTTCACTTTTCTTGGACTGACCGACATTTGACTATTCAAAAGTGCCTGTAAATGGTCTATTTGAAATAAATGCTTTGATTTGATTTGATTTGATTTGATTTGATTTGAAAGATGTATTTTATGACGTTATAAGATGAGTCTCATGTTTTCTTTCTTGAACCTTCAATTATAAAGAATAATATTAGTTATAGACAATTTGCCCATTGTCTTGTAATGGCAATGGGTGGGGCATGCCCCAGAGGTCATGAGTTCGGTCTCTGTTGTTGCACTATTGACCTAGCACAAACTGCGGGGTGATAGGAATACTAATGACCCGCATTGACTACTAGTAAATGCTATAACAAAAGATTTTTACAAAATCGCAGCTTGTTGCTATAGGTAGGCGGAATTATCATATTGCAAATTATTTGAATAAAATCTTAAGACACTGGGAAGGGGTCCTCCACTGTTTCAAGGAAATTAATTTAACTAAGGGTTTTCATTATAATTAACCACTCCTTTGAGGATAATTACGAATCTCTAAAACAAAATAGAGCATGTTGTAGTAAAAAAAAACCTCCAAAATGAGTCAATCATTTTGGACAACTTTAAACTTTCATCCTCAGTTCAGGAATTCAATATATTTTATTTCATATAGGCTTACATGGGCACCTATAAAACGTGAAAAGCTAGTAAATGCTTCCAAGTGTTCGTTTTCTATGGAGAAGAATCGGCAAGAAACTACACTGTTAGGTACTACGTTGATTAACCCGTTGTATAGCCGGAACGCGGATCCACGCGTGACATAATAACATTTTAATTGTGTCTCTAATTACGGCATACGAACGGTTAAGGCTTAAACATAAACTGATGCATTCTTAGTTTATGTTTAAGCCTTAAAATTTTCTTTTTATTATTTGTGGTAGACTTGCGCTTGACCACTATCTCACCTGATGGTAAGCGATAATGTGATCGACGATGGAACTCGCTTGACAAAAAGTAACCTATTCACTCTTGGCTTGAATACCTCTTGGTTGTAGCTATCGGGAAACACAGACTCCGGTAGGGAATTCCACTCCTTAGCTGTACACACAATGAATGTGATCCCAAAACATTTTCTAGTATCATACTCTTGTCAAAGATTTACAAGCAAATCAAGCTTCTGCGCTTCTTCTTGTACTTTGGCGTATCAAAAGCACAAATTGAAGAAATTCATGACATGACAGAAGATTATATTATGATGCTAGCTGCTGACAATATTATATGACATTTTTTGGCATAAGTTAAAGGTAACAGGAATGGCCAATGAGTTTGAAGATGACCAATATAATTGAAAGCGTGCATTTAGCGTACGTCCAATTTGTGATTTCATGTATGGAGAAGGATCAATAAAAAACAAACAAACAAACAAGCATAACAAACTACTGTTTGTGTCAAAAATTCTAAAATAGACTATTCAAGTCTTAGCAGAGTAAGTTGTATTCAAAATAAATGAGATTACAGAGTGCTTACAGTATAAAGTACGAGACGTGGGCTTAAGTGAACGCTAACTATAATTAATACGCTGTGAACCGACTTAGTACATTGTCATTTCACTCTGTAACGTACCCACTTGAACTATGGAGTTTCATGTAGGTACTCACGTATATAGAAGACTAGTTACTATCAGCGACTTTACCCGCGTATTATCCCGGAAATATAGCCCGAAGTATGAATAAAAAATGTAGCTCTATCCGTACCTGTTACTGATCATATTTGTGTAGTCAAAAGTAAAAAAAAAACGAAATTCCAAGATTATTTACTAAAATTAGTAATAATTGGTAAATTCATAATTTAATTAATTATTCATAACAATTGTTACTAGAAAATACTATTCAGTGTTTTTCCATCCTTATCCGACTTCTAATCGTCATTAATTCATTCATGATCCATAAATTGAGTGACATTTTGGGATATAAGCAACTCAAATCTTATCTTTGCTGTTTATGAATGTTATTTTTTTTTTACTTTATTAACTTACTTTTTTTGCAATTGCTACTTTTTTTTTTACTTTACTTAAATAATAAGACCTTTTCTAATAAGCCGTGTAAATATTTCTACTATTTATATTAGGTAAATCGTAAAAACTGTCCGTCATCTTTAGAAGTCCACCATATTGGATTTAAAATATATATTATAATATTTTAATCTTTGATGGCCTTAAGCTTTTTATTATCATTGAAATCCTACATCAATGATAATATGGCCAAACGACGACTGACATCATCAAAATATTAATGGTCAGTTTTAGTTGGCCATATTATGTAGTGGTCAATTCTAAGATTTGGCCACGAAATATATAAAGATATATTGCTAAAAGCTTCATCACAGTCAACAGCCCCTACCCCTACTCTCATGTAATAAAACATAAAATACCGATACATACTCTGTCTCATCAAATACCGCTGCCGGCCATTTTACAAGCCAATTTAATATCATGACCGTGCCCCGGGTACGCCACGGGCACATTAGGGTACACAGAGACAAAGGGTACGTATGGCACACAGGCTCGATTGCTCGCGTGTACCGCACAATACCCTAATGAGCAAAGGACGGCCGTTTGCATTTTTGGTGGATATTTTTGATACTCGTATCTTCCTGGTTTTTAGATTGTACTAGCTGACTCGATGAACTTCGTACTGCCTTACAGTCAATGAATGTAGTACCTATATCTTCCGATACAGTCAACCGACTGCAATAAAACAAAGCCTTATGTAATATACCCAGTTACACACAATTTTAAAATATAAATGTTATCTACCTCGATTTCGTAAATTTTACGTGATGCGCGCACAACTAAAAACTTTTACAGATTTATTATATGAAGGATAATTATAGTGCTGCAAAAAACATTGAAATAGTAAAATTGTCGTCTTAATTCCACAAACAACCCCTGCTCTAGCAAGTAAACTGAAATGCTTCAGCCAGTTCCTTTGTCTTTCGGGGTGAGGGAGTAGGTATAAGACTTTTACTGGCTAAAACTCACCTTTGCTCCTTTAGTTGACATTTCTATATAATTATATTTAAATAGTTGATATTTCTTTTCATCTTTCTTTCTTTCTTTACCGTAGAGTGTCAGGTATATCATGTTTTTCCCTTGTTGTTGTTATGTGCCACCTCTATTATTGCCTACCTTCATCATCATCATCATCATTTCAGCCGATATACGTCCACTGTTGGACATAGGCCTCCCCCAAGTGTCGCCACAACGAACGTTCTTATGCGTCCCGCCCCGCATCCATCGGTTTCCCGCAACCTTGACCAGGTCATCGGTCCACCTTGTAGGAGGCCTTCCAAGGCTGCATCTTCCGGTACGCGGTCGCTACTCCAGAACCTTTCGGCCCCAACGGCCATCTGTTTTACCTTATTACATCAGAAATGACGACCTCCACCGTGACCTTAAAATTAAACTTGTCACCGTCATCATTCAAAAATTTGCTCATACTCACGAACATAAACTTCACCAACATGTAAATTTTGAGACAACCCGGCTGTTAGATAACACGGACTTAGTGCGTAGACTAAAGAAACCCCTTTGAATTAGTGTAGTGTTTAAAGTTAGTATATAATACGAGTAGTAGTGATCAGTGCATATAACAAATGAACAAAATGTTTGCGTGTTTAATCATCATCCCAAAGGAATGCTCTCATAAAAAGCAATACGCATATAATTAATAAGCTTTTGCCTACTGCTTCGCCCGCATACATAAACTCGTAGCTTATGTCATTCAGGACCTACTTGCAAAATAAATATCATTTATCATTTTATCATTTACGAACAAAGCAGCTTTCTGTTGGTGATTAAATTTTAGCAATCGGACCAGTACTTTCAGAGATTATACCTCCTGCGAACAAAAAATTTATAAATAAACTTTACCTCTTTATAATATTAGCGTAGATAAAATTATCATAACATAGGACACAGTATACCTAAATGCCCAGTTTCACCTAAATCTATACAGCGATTAACTATTTGTTTGTAAAAATCGCTAAAACCAAAAGTTTGTTTTACCTAAGTCAACATTTTTTATCAATCGTATATTTGAGTAAGATACCAAAAGGGATCTTTTTATAAAGGTCACAGGAACGTCTGAGTATGCAAAGTAGCAGAGTATTATATACAAACAGTGGCTTAGTAGAGGTGAAGAAACGGGGGTGACCTTTAACAATTTAGGCTTATGTAAACAATATTATGGATACAAATACCATGTTAAAGGGCGGTGGCGTTCATCTAACTCTATAATCTTGTATGCAAAGATTTTAATCTTGAAGTGCAAGATTAAGATCAAGATTAAGATAATTATATATTATTTAACAATTTATGTACACACAATAATAAAAGAACAGATAAAGGAAATAGAAGAATAGTACAAATCTTTGTAGTAGTGTTGAAGTTTTTTTTAAATTAGAAGGCCTGCTAACCAATGCTAAATTGTGATTAAGGAATAAATTCTTACTTCATCATCATCATTATCATATCAGGCGAAAAACGTCCACTCTTGGACATAGACCTTCCCCAAGCGTCGCCACAAATATCGGTCCTGTGCGTCGCGCATCTGACCAGGTCATTGGTCCCTCTTTTTGGAGGCCTTCTAACGCTGCGTCTTCCGGTACGTAGTCGCCACTCCAGAACCTTTCATCCCCATCGACCATCTGTTCTGCGAGCAATGTGCCCTGCCCATTGCCACTTAAGATTGGCCTTTCCATCGCCCTTTCGGTAACTTTGAATCTTCTTATGAGGCCCATTGTAAGCGACCACGTTTCGGAGCCATAAGTCATCACTGGCAACACGTCCTGGTCATAGACTTTCGTGTTGAGACACTGTGGTTTATTGTATAATCCTTAATTACAATTTAGCATTTGTTAGCAGAATCAGTCGTTTAATGTTCCCACGGCTGAGACTCAGGTTTCCTCTCTAGGAGAGAGAATGGGCCGTAATCCACCACGCAACCCCAGTCCCGCCTTCCCCCTTCAGGCAAAGGCTTCTTCCAGCCTGTGCCAACTTCCTCGGTTCTGCCACTGTCAGCCATCTACCTGTCATCTATCGGAGGTAAAGATAAACGAGTGCAAATTCTGTCATCTGCAACAAAGAAAACAGTAATCTGACCTTTCATGCACGGTCTCCTAAAACCAGTTAAAATAGTTATTTTCAGAAAATTTAACCAAGTTGATAAATCTACAATCGTTAACGCTAGTAGAAAACTTCAAATGTATGGGAATGACATCATCTTGACGTTTAGTCACGCAGTCAGAACAACGGAATCGAAGGCGTTACCGACTATAGAAACCGATATAAAACGAAACGGTTCTTAATTAGCTTGGCCTGCTTTTTTACGTTTTTTATTTTAGAACTCAATGAGCGGAATGTTTTGAAAAATTATGTTTCTATTTCAAAGAGTTTATTTCCAAATCCATCACACTGTTAACCAAAAACAATAAAATTTCTGTTGATGGGAATGAGATCCATAATGAGGAAAATCTTAAAATACCTATATAATTATATATTTTGATAAAGAAATCCAGCATTTGCTTTCAGATAATATCATTTCATGAAGCGGAACTGATCACAGAAGGTTAATACATGAAGATAAATGCACAGATATTTCGATTAAGCGACGGTGTTAAAAAAAGACTCTCTGAAATCTAATGATTTTTAGTGTTTTTATTTCCTTTTTAGGGTTCCGTAGTCAACTAGGAACCCTTATTTTAAATTTATCCGCTTGATAGCGGAAGATTTTTTTCCAAATGATTTTTTTAAAATGATTTTTTCGAAATGATATTTCATCAGTGGCGTTGGAAGTATTTTTTAATTGAAACTACGATGTAAGGAGTTCAAATTAAAAAAAAAAATCTTTTTTCAGACCCGTCAAAGAATTATTAGCATCCTATTATTTGATGTCATATTCAGCATATAAAATATCTCGTTCAATAACAAACATCTCTTGCATCACTGTCATGAAAAAACTAATAACATTGCCCTCATACTCGCAGGCTCGCAAATTTTCCTGTTTCTTAAAATTTCAACAGTCAGTGTTTGTCAAAGTGTACTACAAATTAGTAAATATCGTTAACTAGGAACTTTGTACTCGGCAAATACAAAGTTGGATAAGTACCAAAATGTGTCAAAAGCTTGGATTTCGTAAGAAAATTAAACTGAAACTCTGTCTGAGTCAGTAAGCGATACAATAATATTATATCAATTACTCTTAGCAATTATAGTATTCGTCTTGTAAGTTAAAAAGTTATTGTTAAAATTATTTTAAATAAAATTCCAACCATATTCTTTCTTAGTCATGATGATAAAATCCATCAGGATTTGGCTCGAAAGACCAACTTTTTTTTTGTCCGACTACTTTTATCGTATTTTGAAGCATTACCATTCACACCCCTCAAATCTGTTGGTTTAGTAAATTCAACCTCTACATATTTTTCGACGTGAAGAGCATACCAGTAAGTTACACACCCTCGCAGAATTCATGCCACAAAGGACAAAACACAATGCCCACAGTTGCCCAAAAAACAAATTCCTCGCAATCTTTCCCCCTTCGTCCCTCATGTCACTAATCGCTCACACTCCTGAGCCCTTCAATGTCCTCTCTTTCTAGCCCACACGAATGAGGAAGACAGCGCCTCTCGAGTAGAGCCCCGACCCCCGAACGTCTTATTTGGGTCAAGTTCAGCCACCATCTGGGCCGTTTAGTGCTAACTTTCACAATAAATATCGACTTCTAAAGAATTATTAGGTAGACAAAGGTGTGTTATGGGTATGGTGGATAGATGTTACCTATGTATTGATAAATTATTTATTTATTAGACAACACAGTGCACAACAAGCTACATTAATAACTTATTGAATGTTAGTAACAATGTATCTTATACTACTCGTATCCGTTATTATTAGTTATTCCCTGTTTTCCCGTTCCGCATCGGCATCATCCCTAAGATTGTCAAAAATGAAATGTGTAACATATTTAAACTGATGAATCAATATCATTGATTTTAATAGATGGCATAGTTACTTGATTAGAGTTCTATCTTTTTCATGTTGTACAGAATTTCGTGTCCTGCAGTGTAGTTTTCTTAGGTTCGAGAGTGCCAATAGCATCATATCATCTGTGAAGTCACCACTGCTCTCAAAACGGTGCAGAAAAACATCGTGAGGAAACCGGCATGTCCTAGAACCAAAAATTCGAAGACATGTGACATTCACTAACCCGTATTAGGCCCGCGTGGTGGATTATGGCCCATTCCCTCTCGTAGAGAGGAGGCCTAAGTCCCAGCAGTGGGAACATTATAAGGCCGACTATGCTATATGCTATTTGCGTAGCTTATATTGGTAATACATAAAATCATCATCGTAACAATCCGTATGTGTACTGAGTCTCTTGACCCATGCATTCAGGTAAAACATTTAAAAAAATGAGAAGGTTAAGCCACCCCGATATGAAAGAAAAGGGAAATAGTGATAGCGTGACGAGTGACAGGACAAAATGGAAGAAACAAACGTGTTGCGCCGACCCCAAATAAAATGGGACAAGGGCAGGAAGAAGAAGAAGAAGAAGAGTTAAGCCACCCCGACTCACGCTATTCTCCAACTTGTATGCTACAGAAGACTATTCCAACACCTTACAACTTTTATTTGGTTGCAGTACCTAAAAACGTTCAGCAACTCATTAAGCATCCCTGTTGGCTTTACATTATCCTAAAGAATATCGTTGAACAATTTGAAGGCCTAAGCATAAAGTGATATACTCGATCAATCCTTACAGTGTTTTTCAGGCAAGTGATTGCACTGTTTCTTCTGCCTGAATCCGAAATAAGAAACTTCGGAACTAGCGTGCTTCGCTAATTTCAATACAAATCAAATAAAAAAATGGTGTATACGGTTTTGCTGTTAACGGAGACACAGTGACATTATCAACGCTTACGGGGAGGCCTTCCATTTTCCCAGAAACTACGGAAGTCAGTGATAGCGTGGTGAAGTGTTAAAATGTCTATTTCAATTTCCTCTTAGTGCTTTTGACACCACTTCAGCTTTCCTTTAAAAACTTTTCACGCTTCTATTATATATCATCGTACAAAGTATGTGATGACGGCCATTGATGGCTTGCCGTGTTAGTCCCATATTGTGTGTTAGCCTGCGTCTTATTAGATTTATTTCAAAATCAGCATGATACCAATAATGGTCTGAATTTGGTGATTTCTTCATAATGGAAGAATACAATGTATCTCGTCTTCATACGTAAATGTTTTTGAAAGACATGGTTTGGTTACTGAATAAAGACTACTAAAGTAGAACAGTTTGTATGGTGCGAGATGCTAAATAAATGATTGTCTTCAAATAAGTGGTTAGTCACCATCATCATCTCCCCCATATGTCGCCACAATGAACGATCCTATGCGTCCCGCATCCATCGGATTTCCGCAACATAAGTGGTAAGTAGTTAACAGATAAAACGGCTAAACGGATTTCAGTCTCCCAAAAAAAAATAATCTTGACACTGCCAAAGGAATCCCATCAATTTGTCCCTACAGAGTTATCCCCGTCATCCCCTGTGTCCCGACATTTACCGGTCACTGAAGAACCTCCATGAAAAATAACCGTTTCTCAGTTAACATGGCCAGTTCACTTGTTTTTTTTTGTCCCCACAAAAAGCAATATAAGTTTGTTGGAGCAGAAATCTCAATTTGCCCAAAGTTTAAGACGATCTCAGTTTATCATCTCTCTAACATTATAATTGGTTTATCGTGAGTTGTGACTCTAAGATAAAAAGGTTTTTTCAAAGATTTCTTCTGATATTTAGAGTTCACAAGAAAAGTTTTTTTTTTGAGATTTTATTAGTCTAAAGTCCATTAAAAGTGTACTTTTAAATGCCTCATCGTTTTTATAATCTCCATGTTTAATGCGATAGGCGATACTGATAGAACCGTGTTCAAAAAGCCTATTGCGTGTTTTCTCATTCCAAATCGTTTAGAAACAAACAAGATATTCATGACACTATCTCCCGCTCCGCCCAAGAGCGGGTATTGTCATTGGATGATTTTTTCCCACCATAAAAAAAAGATAATCATGACTAACTTTCACCCCCGGCTTCGCTCGCATACATAATATATAGCAGGTCACTCAAAAATAAAGCAGCTTTCTATCGGTGAAAAAATTTTCGCAATTGGACCAATACTTTCAGGGATTACCTCCTACAAACAAACCTCTTTATAATATTACTGTACACAGTGTATATTGTTAACAGATAGTCCTTATTCAGTTTTAGTACAAATTTAGTTTTACGTTACCGTAATAGAACCTAGGTTAAAAACTCGTAGATACTAAGCCACTGGTATAAAGACACATCACTGTCAACAACCCAGCAGCAGTTTATCTTTTTACGAAAGCATAACACTTTCTTATATCAAGCCTTGTTACTCGAACACAGGCGTTTCACACACCAACAGTAAAATATTAAAAATAACACAATAAAATAAAATACCTTGCTAACCAGGCAGCTAGGTATTTTTTCACTCAATAGTACCTAAATGTATGTCCGCATTCATCGTTCGGCAATATATCAGCGGTACCAGAACGTGTATTGTTAGCGATACCGCTCGTAAATTTGTTTTATTGCTTTCCAAATCAATTTTCGGTACAAACTGTACTTTTTGTAGCCCAAATTGGCAGCCGATTGTTGGGTATTTTAATTTGCGAAAAATATACAGCTCTTATTTACCGATTTATTAAAAGGTTTGGCCATGTTGACCATACCATTGCTACCCTAATTAAAATTACTTTGGTAAACATTTTGTTTCCTGTACAATACGGCGTACGGCGAGTATCCACCCTTACGTTGTTGAAACCTCTACGGTCCAGACTAAGCGTTTCGCCTCGTCATTTATGACGTGTACATCGAAGGACTGGAACAATTTGCCTGCTGCGGTCTTCCTGTCCGATTACAATTTAGGTGTTCAAGGCTAGAGTGAATAGACTCTTAATAAACTAGTGCGCCTCACTATCAATGATTGCATCACTGCTTACCATCAGGCGGGATCGCAGTCAAGTACTAGTATATATCAGATAAAAAAAAAAACAATAAAAATACACACGATTAATCTTTCAAAAGAAATGGAATTATAAATGCTTCTTCTGATATTCTTTCACGATTTTATTCCACTTATCAAGATACCGACACGAACAGTTGGATAAGTCCACTTATTCTAAGTCACTCAGCCTGCGAGAATCGGAATAAGAAAGAGAAACTATGTCTGCAGCCGGTTTATCTGAGGTTCATGTGACTAACTAAAATTATAGTTATAAACGATTTTTGATGATTATAAATCCAAATGCTAGACTGTCAATAAGTTATGTAAAACAAAGACAAAAAGTGAAGATCGGGCAAAAACCATTGGATATACTTTTATTAAAATTTCTAAAACTAAACATAATTTATTTACCAATCTTTTGATATACTTACGGTTTTTATTCATATTGTGTTTAATAAATGAAGGATATATTATTATTCGAATAACCTTGATACGCTAGCTCCTCTTTTTTTTTCGCTCAAAGTCGCTGGCTTTTAGCACTTGTTTACCCATCAGGAATTTTAAATATTAATATTGAAAAATTATCGTCTACTGCGATTAAATAATGAGTAATCCAAAACCTCATTGCTGCACCTCTCACCGATGTTACACCTTATGTATGTTTATTAGAGCCACAATATATTTTATCACATTATTTTACTAACTACAATATTGACGTGTAAAAGTGTTTTTTTAAACCTTTTTACAAAATAAATATCATTTATCATTTACAACTAAGTTGGAGTAGTTAAATGCTGAAAACAATGTTTGTTAACGTGAAAGATTCACACCTTTCAACTTTTCAAGAATCATCCTGGTCCATCCTATCAATACATCCTATTTCAAGTACCATCAAAAAAGGTTACTTGTTTGACGGTACTTGAAATAGGATGTCCCAGACACAGTCAAATGATGTTCAATCAGCAATATACCCTTAATATGGTTTCAGGAATGAACAATCACCAAACTTAAATTATAGTGGGTAGAGCATGTTTTTCACAAAAGTGATGGTCGATAGGACCGAAAGTTTCTGGAATGGAGACTGCGTATTAGAAGATGCAGCGTTGGCCTCCCAAAATGGGGATTGGTGACCTAGTGAGGATTACGGGATTCCGTTGAATGTGAGACCCACAGGATCGATCATTGTGGTGATACTTGGGGGACGCCTAAGTCAAACAGTGGACGTCTTTCAGCTGAGATGATGATGACGATGATTTGGTAATCTCGTGACATGTCGTAGATAGAATGTCTCTTCGCATTGTTGAGGTCTCACTTCAAGTAAATTCCCGTACCAGGAATTTCATTGTGTTTAAATCCTACACTGATAAAGTTGCTCAACTTACACAAGTCACAATCAGCGTTAGTCCTGCTATCTATGAGGCATTGTTCGGAATAGTGAAGCATAGGCGGATTTCAGTCAGTAAAATTCACTAGGTAGGTCTAGGTCATAAAAGACACTAGGTATCTTTCGCTTTACCTAGAGTTAGAAGCCTCATTTGATGATATAAATATGGGGATGAAAAGGGCCGTATCATTCACGCCGGGGCGAAAGTTCGATGCCGTGACAGGTCACAG
This sequence comes from Mythimna albipuncta, assembly GCA_929112965.1. Taxonomy (NCBI): domain Eukaryota; kingdom Metazoa; phylum Arthropoda; class Insecta; order Lepidoptera; family Noctuidae; genus Mythimna; species Mythimna albipuncta. The sequence goes on from OV815959.1 coordinate 33,300,051, forward strand.
CATGGCGGACAGAGTTCCGGCGGGATCTCATGGTGAAATGACGTCAGCGACTATTGCAACCCAGTGCTGCGACTATCGTACGCCACAATTATGGCGGTAAGTTCCCTGGTTGAGGCGTGGCTGGAAAGACCTCACGGCGTCTTCACCTTCCGCATGACGCAGGTTCTTACCGGACATGTTAAGTTCAGGAGTTACCTGCACCAGATTCGTGTGGAGGTGACGCCCGGCTGTGGACCGTCCGGAGGATAAGGTGGAGCACACGGTGGAGGTGTGCCCCGTTTGGGCAAAGCATCGCCGTGTCCTAGTAGCGGCGATCGGCGGTGATGATCTCTCGCGCCGGGCCTTGGCAGGCCATGGTCTGGACCGAGGAGAAGTGGCAGGCGGTCGCCTCCTTCTACGAAGCAGTGATGCTAGTAAAGGAGGAGGCCGTCCGCATGAGGCAAAGGCCCTCACGCCCCAGCCACCGCCGGGATTCCGATCCCGATTTCCGACCGCCGTAGGCGCGGGCTTATGTACGGTGAGTAATGGATAGCTCGCTGTCCGACCTGTCCAGTAACCGTCCGGACCGAGCTCAAGTCGTCGACGGCGCGTACCGTTCCCGCAGGCCTCAAGGAGTCGTCAGCAACTGTAGGTGCCCAGCAGGGTCGAAGCCTACTGAGGCCAAGGATCTGTTTCCAAAAGGGAGTCGGTATGAAAGGCTACGAAGGAACGGGGTGGGTTTTTTGGTCAGTAAGAGTCTGAAATTTTCTCCCGCTCCGCTCTAGGGTGGAGGATATGACATGTCTTCCATTTTGATTTGTTCTAGAACATGTCAATTTTAGATGGCAGTGGTGATGAAATAAAACGCCTCATATCATCATTAGATAGCAGTGGTAATTAATTAAATTACACAAAGTGGAACGCCTACCTGGTTTTGAAACCGCAACGTAAAGTACAACTCATACGCGGAGCCGTTACTAATGGGGCACTACCGCATCTACATACATATATTCTATTCTAAAGCCTACATTCTTAGTATTAGCATAACTTGATAGAGTAATCCTATAATATCAAGTTATCGTTAACAGACTCAGAACAGACTCGGTGTAAACAAACAAAACTGTAATAATTATTCATCACCATACGTGTACCTAATCGCTTGCGTATTGTTGACGAACACACAACTAACTAAGATATTGGTATGAAATGGACTAGTTGAACGTTTAACTAGTGTTGTTATCATGTTTCCACACCAATAGTATTTTGCTATCTGTACCGGCTCACTGGCGTAACACAAGCAAACACAGATATTGAAATTAAAGCCACTGATGTTATTCGTGAATGGTGCCAAATGATCATAAGTAATTGATTTATTGCAAGAGTGAATATATTTTTGAAAATGCAGCACTGATAAACCCTCGATCTTAGAGTGCAAAGGGTAACTGACGGACACAGGTGTGGTTTTAGTTTAGTAAAAGTCTGATACGCCCTTTTGATTTGCACTAGAACGAGAGAAATCTATGGATGATTTAATACACAAAAAAAGCACCGAAAATCTGTATTGAAATTTCTTAAACATTATCATTTCTTTCAATTCATTGTAGTGACACTTGAGGGAGGTCTATGCTCAAAATTGGATGTCTTTCGCCTAAAATGATAATTATGATCATCATCTTTAGAAGTAAACCTAAACCTGTAAAAAATCGATTTTAGCGGTAAGAACGCCCATTGTGACTTCCTATTAATTTTAAGTTCCTATTGTAATTTTATTATTGGTATACATTTAAGAGTACATCTATCTATCTATCACCAACAGAAAGCGACAGCATCGCTGGTTACTTTTTTCTGAAGTAAGAAGTAATTAAAAAACTTCTTCCGCTCTAGGTGAAGTGGGAGGGAATGTCAGATTTTTATTGACTAAGTGCCCCTCTTCCTTCAGATAAATTTTACTAAAAGTAAAAAAGAGTTACTTTTTATGTTGGGAATATGATGCTGCTTTCTACTGAACCGAAGCTACGGGAAGAAGCTAGTCTAGTGTAAATGTAGGCTTAATATAATGACGCATTTCTGAGAAACATATATGCATAATATCTTATTACCAACTTTCTAGCTAACAGCAACCATATTGGTACTTTTAGAAAATAGAAATACTGATATTGTAATATTCTATTACATCATCGAAGTGTGCACTAACTCCGTTCACAGAACTGTTGAGGAGCTTCGACCACAAATTCAAATCTATTGTTGTTTAAGCTATCTGATGTTTTGAAACATTATTCAGCTCAGTTATAAGATAAATGTTTGGAAATCGAGTCATAGTCGATAGCCAAAATGGCTAATCTAAGAAATTGCTTGAATTGAGCTTTGGCTTCAAAACACCTAATTTCTTTTTACATTTGAAAAATACAAAAATGGTAAAAAAGTCGATTGTTAATGAATATTAATTTACTGAATCTACTAATTTTTCAATATTTAAGTGCATATCATTTTAAAATTTATTTATATTAATCGGTCGGTACTGTGACTTTCTGAAAGATTGCTAGCAAACTAGAAATTACTCTGCAAGGCAACTTAGTAGATACCTAGATATACCTACAACCTTATTTTTACTATAATTGCGAAACCTAAAACATCCGTCCAGTATTATTATCTAAACAACCTATGGACAAAATTACAAAACTGTATTATGGAAAATCACTAAGTTATGAGCCAGTTATGGTATCTGATTGGTGACATAAATACATGGTTACCGGGCCCCTCGGGTGACTGAGGGCTTGTTTTGCTTCCGCATCCAGCTGTGAGGTGGATCCTAATGCCCGCTATGACCCGCGGTGATCTGTGTTGTACTTAGTGTCTGTGGTGTCCAACTTGTAACCTTTTTTAAATATTTTTGGGAAAAAATATAACATGGTGTACAAGTTATTGGAATCCATTCAGTTACTGATTTTGAACAAACTATATTCAAGTTTCGCGTATGCTAGAAATAAAGCTGTATGCATGACAGTTATCTGTAGAAATGCCAACATGACATGAGACAGGTATTCTCTCAAATTAACAAATGATTGCGGTACATACACGGTGAGGATTGCAATCTCGCAAAGTGGTCGCCCGCAGTGTTGTGGAACTTTAATACTGAGTTAAAAGAAAAATATATTTATGCTAAGCTTTGTACTAAGTCTGGGATATGCTAATTATTATACAGAAAATTTGTAATTACAGAAAGTGAAAAGTAATGTGAAAAGGAGGGATGAAACGCATGTTGCTAAAAAAGTTATGAGTTTACATGTGGATGGATGGAGGGGAAGAGAGAGGCCAAAGAAAAGATGGATGGATTTTGTGAGAAACGATATGAAAGATAAGGGAGTTAGTGATAGCGTAACGAGTGACAGGACAGAATGGAAGAAAAAAACGTGTTGCGCCGACCCCAAATAAAACGGGATTAGGGCGGGAAGATGATGATGATGTAATTACAGAAAGAACACACAGGAAAATTAACCGAATTGAACTTGGTTGTACATTTTTCCTATAAAGTACTTAAAAATTTAACGAATTTTTGAAGATTTCTATAAAATCGAGGTCTGGAGAAACAGATAGGTGGCGCTGCAATCAGGTTTTCAATGTCTTTTTTCTGTCAAAATTAAAACTATCAGCTTTCAGACAGAATAACTAAATAAATAAATAAATAACGTCTGTCGGGACCGCTAGTATGTACTACCATATTATTGAGTATATGTGAAACCTGAAACAACTGTCTAGTATTTTTATGTAAAGAATCTATGTACAAAATTTCAAAACTGTATTATGAAAAATCACAAAATTATAAGCCAGTTATGGTACCTGGTTGGTGACATAAATACATGGTCACCTTGTAAAGAAAAGAAAAATAGACGCGCTGGTCTTTCCCAGCTTTAGGGAACTTCCAATAACAGCCGCTGTACGAAATTAATCAAAGCGAACATAATAATATAAATTGTATTGTGGATTAGGTCGGCTTGGTGGATCGGAGACATGTTAGTTGTGGCGCTACACCGTTGTAATGAACGTAAGCGGATCGAGAAGATTGCGCCACGAATTCTCGTTAATTGTTTTCTATGTAGTCATGTTGTATTGTATTCTTGAGACGTACGGCTCGATCAAAACATACGATCTAATGCATTAAGTACATTAATGTGACATATGTATATAATGCTCTTGATTTTTATTTTGTTTAATCTACATTTAATTTGAATTATAAACAGCTTTTCATTCTGATTTATTCACTTTGTAATCTTATTCGTCCCTTAAATTATATCTCTAAATTCAGTGTGCCTTCTAGCAAAGGCCTTCTCCAGTTGCTTTCACTGTACTCTATCATGAGCCATTCTCCTCTAATTGGAGCCCGCTGTCAGTTTGAACTCATCCTCTCATCTCAACAGATGTTTCCCCTTACTCCGTTTTTCATCCCTTGGGTACCAATCTCTCACTATTTGTCTCTACTTTTCCTGGTTGTCTCTCATCATGTGGCCTGCCCATCTCCACTGTTGCTGGCAATTCTGATCAATAATCAATAACCTTTGTTTTAGATCTCAGATGCTCGTTTCTTATGTGGTCCATTTTAGATATGTCGGTCATACTTCTTTCCATTGATCTTTGACAGTATTGTAGTTTATTCTATGATGTTTAGTTATGTAAATTAATGTGAGTTTATTCTTGTCCAAATAATTGTTGTTTAGTTTGTCACTATGTAATTCTAAAAGGATTTAATGAATCATAGCAAAGCGTACCTTAATAGGTACGTTGTTTATAACCTTTATGGTATGTACACCTGAATGTAACATCTTTTAACAATCTGTATTTTACAAGCAAAAAAAAAAAAATTAAAAATTCCTTTTTGTTTTGAGTTACTGTGTGATTGACTACATAAAACCTAGCATAAAATGTAACACGGAAAATTCTACGAAATTGATCGGATATTTAGTTCGGTTCTAGGTAGTTTTCAGTAAAGCTTTCAGGCAATTACTCAAATAATAACTTCCGGGAAAACCTGAATTTAATTTGTATAGTAGATTTTCCTTAAAAACTTTTTAATTTTCCATTGTTTTTCAAATATATTTTCCAGAACCATACCAAATTGAACCGTGCCTTGTTACTTAAATGATTAGTGGTGGCCGAGTAGTAATGGCCTCGACTTACGAGTTGTAAGTCACGGGTTCAAACCCACCCAGACACATTACTTTGTGTAATTTATTTCATCACCACTTCTCTCAAAACGGTGAAGGGAAACATTATGAGGAAACCGGCATGTCCTAGAACCGAAAATTCGGAAACGTGACATCCACTAATCCGCACTGGGCGATTATGGCCCATTCTCTCTTATAAAGAGAAGGCCTGAGTTCCAGCAGTGGGAACATTATAAGGCTGATAATGCTTATACTATGCTTTTTAATAACTTAATTGAATAGGTCTGATAGTTAATCCTACAATGTAAAATACATCCAATTGTGACAAGGCTGGGCAAATTGATCGACTTTCCAAAATGAGAGGAACATTGAATCTGTACAACACATTTCGTTAACGAGTGAAGTCGGTTTAATTAACATCAAGAGGATTAAAATTTAATTCAATTCATTAGCTGTCGAAATTACATCAAAGTCAATTATCTCCACTGTCAGTTGATCATGCAAATATTTATTTTTTACTCGTTTTATCTTCTATCACCATCTCCTCAGGCTTTTCCCAACTAGCTAGGGGTCGGCTTCTGGTCTAACTAAATACGACTGAATACTTGTGAGTTACAGCCTTGTAGTGCCCACTCTTATCAAGGTCGGAGACTCTACACTCGAAGTTGTGGACGATTACGTCTACCTCGGACAGACAGTCCAGTTGGGTAGGTCTAACTTCGAGAAAGATGTCAACCGTTGAATCCAACTCGGTTGGGCAGCGTTCGGGAAGCTACACGGTATCTTCTCGTCCAACATACCACAGTGTCTCAAGACGAAAGTCTATGACCAGTGCGTGTTGCCAGTGATGACATATGGATCCGAAACGTGGTCGCTTACAATGGGCCTCATTAGAAGACTTAAAGTCACCCAAAAGGCAATGGAAAGGCTATGCTCGGAGTTTCCGAACGTGATCGAATCAAAAACGAGGATATCCGCAGAAGAACCAAGGTTACCGACATAGCACGAAGAATCGCCAAACTTTAGTGGCAATGGGCAGGGCACATTGCTCGCAGAACAAATGGCCGTTGGGGCCGGAAGGTTCTGGAAAGGGGAACACGTACCGGAAGACGTAGCGTTGGAAGGCCTCCTACAAGGTGGACCCATGACCTGGCAAGGGTTGTGGGAATCCGATGGATGCGAGACACACAGGATCGCTCATTGTGGCGACACTTGGGGGAGGCCTATGTCCAACAGTGGACGTCTTTAGTGGGAACACTATAAAGCTGATTATGATATGCTATGCTTATGACTGCCTATCAGGCCTCCGCTACCCAGTTACTGGACAACACAGTACTCCTTGGATAGACTAATAGTCACACTTTCTGGCGTCTGTCTACCTGTAACGACTGTCGAAGATCTACGAATGACAGCCGGGACTAACGGCTTTACGTGCTCTCCGAGGTGCGGGGTGTCAGTAATCTCTGTTTTATCTTTATCACTAAATTTGCAGAAATCAGGACCAAATTATTCTGATCTTGCAAATTTTTATTTACAAACGCTTTCATTTGTGACTTTTTTTTATAATGGATAGGCTCGCATTTGACCACTATCACGATGTGGCGACCGATGGAACACGCTTGCCTAGAAGTAACCTATTTACTCTTGACTTAAAAACCCACTATTGTCCCGCAATGTCCCTTTATACCTACTTTTGTATATAAATTCTTCTTTCAATATAAAACTGCTGTCTAAAAATAACTTACCAAAATACCTGACGGCATTCAGACGGTATAATGGTACGGTTCAAAAATACCTGCTCAAAAATAACAGTTCCATACTCAAGTTCTATTTTTGTCTCTGAAAGCACTCGCATATGCCTCCACTGCTAAGTAGACATGTATGCGGAGGAACCCTTGCGTGAGGGTAGATCAAATTAATGTTTAATTAAGAAAGTGCCCGTCTTGTTCGTATTTTAATTACATTTAATTAAACATGTGACGTACGGACGTACGGGTTATTTTCAGTGGTAAAATAGAGGGTATTTTTTGGTAAGAATATATCGCATTTAAGTGTTGCATGTTTGAGAATAATTTATTGATAGGAAGTTGAAGCTTAATTCATTAAACCCCAAGCGAACGCTGGAGTTTGCTCTCTCATTGTCTTCCTATTGTGTCTATAGTACATAATTCTATAGCTTAATAGCTTTACGAAACGATACACCATTCAAAATAAGATATTTTGCTAATCATGTGTGCTTATGTTTTCCATGCAAGATAAGTCCTAGTCAATTGTAGGAATAATTTATTTATCTAAACTTTATGTACCTACAGTAGTGGTACACAGACGGAGTTAGCAAGGCAATCTCTATCAGTCAACAAAAAACAAAACCAATCATTCAGGCTAGAACAAAACAATCAGCCTAGGAGATCGTAATAAAAAATAACTGACTCCAGTTAAGTCCTGAAATATCTTTCATCATTAAATGTTACCTAAGCAGTATTTTCCTTCCCTTCAGTCCATCCAAAGGTTGTCTGGTAGAAATTACCTTGTGCAATAAGACTGCCTATTGCACACATAATCTTTTGTAAATGTTTATCCTGTAATAAGCTAAGGTGTGCAATAAAGTTATAAATAAATAAATAAATAATGGGGTCGATGCCTGCTGGGACTGCGAGATTGTTCTTAATTCAACAATCACCACGGCCTTAAACCAAAACGAAATTGAGGGAACATAGGAGGGTTTTAGTCACTATAAGTCTGACTCACGCCCCACCTAGAGCGTCAGAAGTTATTTGAAGATTCCTTACTCTTATATATAGATAGATAAATTCTTTATTAATACACCAAAAATAAAACAATTACATAAGAAACTAGAAATTAATAGGGTGTCACAATGGGCGGTCTTATCGCTAAAAGCATTTTTTTACAGACAACCTTTGGATGGATTTGACAGAGAAAGAGAAAAAGATACGCAGGTAGTTCGTGGTGTACTATTTACATATATTACAAACAGTATAATACATATATATATACATATATATAATTACAAATGCAGAGAAATACTGTACTTAATGATAATTTAACGTTCCTCCTGAAAGGTAGTGTGAGTGACTATATCCGTAACCTCATTTTTAAAAGATGTGAGTGTTTGAGCTTGCCTTACCGACACGGACAAAACATTCCACAGCCGCACTGCTTGAATAGATTAGTATCCCATCTTTTTATGTAACTTTTTCATTTATTGTGCGGTCAGCTAAGGACATTCCCTGTCGGAGTTTGCGTTTCCTGATGCCTACATCCTGGGGATCTGTAAGTCAAGTGTGTATATAATAGTTTACTCTTACTTCTAGGCAAGTGTGTTTCATCGTTGACTACATCGTCGCTTTCCATCAGTTGATATAGTGGCCAAGCGCAAGATTATCTACTCTAGAACTATAAAAAAGGTAAAGTTTGTTTTTATGTTTTTATGAGGTAATCTCTCAAATCAATCAATCAATCAAAAATATTTTTTTTTCACATAGGCCTACATGGGCACTTATAAAACGTCAGAAGCTAGTGCACGGTTCCAAATTACTAGTCTCTGAAAGTACTAGTCCGATTGCTAAAATTTTTTCACCGATAGTTGTGACAAAGCTCCTTAATAAAGATTAAAAAAAAGCTGCTTTATTCCTGACTGACACAGGCAAAAGCTAGTAAACAATAAAATAAAATTAAAACATTCAAAACATTGCATGTGTTTTCCTAACGATATTTTCGTGGCTGTGAGTGAGATCAATAAAAAACCAAATAACATCATTGCTCAAACGAAAAAGTAATAACAAAATAATGTTTTCATTTAAAGAATCCGTCAGATTTGATCGCCGCGCCATGAAGCACGCGAGCAGGAAATGAATGCCCGCGCCGGCGCGCAAACATACATTTTGTTGCTTTTACACCCACGAATTTCATATTATTTTTTTGTGGGCTCTTTTTGTAAGTAGGCTTTCAGATTTATTTGTTTTGCGAATCAAATTATAAGTCTCCTTGAAATAAATAAGACGAATTATTTAAAAGTACCGGAAGACGTAGCGTTGGACGGCCTTCTACGACGTGAACCGATGACATGAATGTGAGACGCATAGCAGTGGTCGGTGTGGCAACTCTTAAGGGAGGTCTATATCTAGCAGTGGACACATCATCACCAGCCTTTTTAGTGTCCCCACTGCTGGGACTCAGGCCTCCTCTCTAGGAGAGGGATTGGGCTATAATCCACCACGCGGGCCCAGTACGGGTTGGTGAATGTCACATATCTTCGAATTTTTGGTTCTAGGACGTGCCGGTTTCCTCACGATGTTTTCCTTCACCGTTTTGAAAGCAGTGGTGATAAAATAAATTACACAAAGTAATGCGCCTGGCTGGGTTCGAACCCGTGACCTACAACTTGTAAGTCGGGGCTATTACCACTCGGCCACCACTGCTCAGTGGACACGTTTCGGCTGAAATAACATTAGTCCACATTGTTAACAAAGGAATTGTGGACGAAAAACCCGACAACACCTTGAGACTGACCAGTCTGGCCAGGGTGACCACCCTCCCGAAAATATAGCAGGTTACCGGATAGTGTCTTCCCCCTGTCTTCGGCCTTTAAATAATCCTACAATACTCCATCGTAACCCGCTCAATTCCTCCTCAATTTTACATGGTGTTAGCTAGCAAAAAGCTATCGCGAAATAAAACCGCGGATTTGATTCTAGGAATATTTTTTAGTTTTATGCTGCTTTTTTTTATTTTGTCTCGAGACGACACAAAATATATTGTTGTATTTTTTTGGAATTTTTTTTTGAGGTCATCAATTATCAAATGACTAACATGCTCTAAAATGGAGCGAGAGAATGTGTCAGGTTTTTTTAACTAAAACCTATTTCTGTCCTTCAGTTGCCCTTTGCGTTCCAGGGCCATGGCGACTAAATTCCCACGAGTCACTCTATTTTCTTTGTGTCTTTTCAAATTACTCAAACATAATTTATGGCACAGTTTGAATAGAAAATAAACAGAATTTTGCGAGCATTTCGTTACATTATTCTCCATGTAATCACATTTGACAGAGGTTATTGACAGCGGTGAGCTTAACAAAAGAACGTCGGGTCACTTCTGTGCGAACAAGTAATATCACATTTGTAAGAGTATCATTTGCAAAAAAAAAGATGTTTTATGCCATTATAATGCTTGAAAATGGTGGTGGAAACATCTGCTTAAAGTCTCGTTTATTCGTAGTACTTTTAATAATTTGACGGTATTATGGTATCGTCTTCTCAAGGCTTCCTATTGTGAACTTAAGATTGTAAATGTGAATATAATGTTCCTTATGAAATAATATAGTGAGAAGAAGATGAAAACACATCTCGAACTCTTTTTCTCTAGCTGTAATTACAAGCTTTTATTTAGTTTCACTTGTCCCGATGTTTGTCTGTAATCAAATCTTGCACATTAAAGATCCACTTCCTAGCCCGATTCACGTAATCAAAACCGTAACGATATCGTAGCGATTTAGTCGTTTAGACCATTTTCGTATTCACATCCATCAATCGAGTTAGAACGACACAGATTTTCAGTCGTTTGGTCGAAGAGTCAATAAAAAAAAAAAAAGAATCTGTATTAAATTACCTTGGTAGAATACTTATTAATGTAACTGGAAATAAGTCGTCGATAGATCGTTTAGTTTCGAGCCAGTTAAGTTATCGTTCTATCCAATCCCGATTAAGGAACACGTGAATATTGCTTTTGGATAGGACTTCGATCGAACGACTATAAAACTTTAACGATATTTGGCTTGTTTGATTTTACGTGAATCAGGCTACATTTTACCGATTGAGCTGAAATTTTTCATGCATGTGTAAAACAGATGACAATAAAAAAATATTATGACATGGAGCTGATCTGATGATGGAACCGGAAGGTGACTATAGGAACTTGGTAGTTAAACGACATAACCTCATCGATTTTGGGCTCGTATGATTCGTCTTGACGAGTGTTAATATAGGTATACCGAGCTATGAAAGCTTGCTATGCAAAAAATGATTTTATATAAAAGTTTTTTTTTTTATTGATTAGATCGACCATTTTTTACGTCGGAAATCATCAAGTAACTCTCCCGGTCTGGGTAGAGCTCGGGTGTGTCAGACTTTTACTGACCCACAGCGTTCCTTCAGCTGACCTTTATTGCGAGGACTATCGTAACACTTCAACGAACAATCCGCAGCCCTAGCAGGCGTCGGCCCTAACAGGACCCTACAATTTTGCTGAAAACTTGGGCTTGGTTCTTACCGCCGTCCGAACTGCGAGCTACTCATGGCTCACCGTCTGCATAGCCGCGCCTATTTTGACCGACTTCTTGTTCACCCGACGTCGGGGCGTCCCCTGCGGAGAACAGATTGACCTAGATTTAGTAGACATCAAAATACCATGTTTTGACGATATAAGTTAAAAGTTTTTCTAGCACAACAATTGGCTTTCTGGTGAAAATTGATATTTGCTCTACCTCTACGATAATAGTGCAGTATGAGCAACTAAGCATCGTTTTTCTGGCAGTTGCTAAGCAAGTAAGCAATATATCATAGCTTACACACAAATGTATGAAGCAATATTCACAACCACAAGGATAAGGCCCCTATATGTAGTAATATGTACAACTATAAGGGGTACTTACGGCCCCAGAAGTCCCCTTGGGAGGAATGAGCCAGATTGCTAGTGGCAATGCTCTTTGAGAATCTTCTATTTGAATCGTGCTATTCGGACACAGTGTCCGAATTGACACATTTTTATTTCAATATTTTTTTCATTGTCAATTCGGACAGACACTGTTTAATGCATAGTCAGACGAAAAGTTTTAAAATATAATTTATGGGGAAAAAGCGTTACCAAAACTATATTCTTCTTCTTCTTTTCGTGTTGAGGCTCTCAAACTATACTTTTTCTGACCAATATTTGGCAACCTGTACCGTTATATTGTTGGCCTCGTATAGATCCTGAAAACTGCAGGTGGTTATACAAGATGGGCAGCATAGCAGGTAGCGCATGTCCTGTGGAGAGGCTCCACACTGGCACTTAAGCAACACCACCAAAACTATTTAAGTCGTCGTTCGATCTGGCCACTGTGTCTGAATCATCAGTAACTTTTTTCTGCTTTTCTATAAACTAGGTCCTGCTACCAAGAGTCCAGATTTTCGATTAGTCGTAAAATATTTAATTTCTCAAACTCTGTAAGTAGCGGTATTTGATTGCTGTAACTTGGTGAAAAGTAAATTGAAAAAGAAAACTTTATCTTTAAAAGTTGGCTGAACAACTAATTGCCTTGGCCCAGCGCCGTCACCGCTTTGATTAAAACGCGTTGACTGACATCTGTCAGTTTTGCCGCGTTTTCGCTCGTGCTTCCTGGAATAATCTCAAGTTGTTAATGCCTTATTGGTTTAGAAAATAACTTGTCTAATTTATTATAATATAGTTACAAAAAAACTGGGCAAATGCGAGTCGGACTAGCACACTGAGGGTTCTGTACAAACTTACCTATCCTGAATGGAGTCTCGAAGATTTTTCCAAATCGCAAAAATAGTTTTTTTTTGTGGGGCAACAACAAATTTACAGTTTTCTGATTTATTCCACATACATGTGCTATAAGAATTTGCTTTATGCCTTTGAGAATTCTCGGGAAAGAAGAAATAAGTCAACAGGAAGAAACCTATAATTAACCCGTGGCATCACCGTGGGCCCTAACAGAATACCAGCGCTGCGTTATTTATCTTTTTAAATATCGCAGCATATTCTGAGTTAGGCGCCCTTTTGGCTTTGCACAGTTTTTAATGTTATTTTTTTATTATTATTATTAATAGAATTTTACTGTATGTGTGAGGTACGAATAAAAGTTTTTTCTTTCTTCTTTCTTTCTATAAATTTGGATTCACTTGAGAGTGTCGAAATATAAATATTTTTGGGACCTAAACGGCTATATCTTTTTCGTTAAGACCCAAGCGCCCGAAAAGTGCCATAAAACAGTGACTTTCTGAAGACTACTTCTCGTTAAGAGCCAAGTTAATAGGTTTGAAAAAAATATATGTTTATTATAGATTCATGAACAACATTATCAACATTTTTTCGTGCTGTCAATGCTTTTGTCTAAAAATATCTTTAGCAATTTCGCAACTTATTCCTACTCCGTCGAAACGGCTTGGATCTTTAAAAACATTTTTACACATAAAAATTGGTGGATAAATATTCTTCAAAGTGAACATTTCATATGTAAATCAATCAATATTTCGCATAGAAAATGGAAATGGCCGCAAATAAATGCACAGATTGGCGTACTACCGCCTAGGCGGATGCGAGAGGTGCGTCCACATTATTTTGGCCAGATGGTTCAAGGGACTATAAGTCTTAACTTAGAAGTTTGATTCTTTCGCAATAGTTTTAATTTCAACTCGATACCTCCACGCGTACCTGAGATGAAGTGTCAATAATAAATAAATGGCAATAAAGTGATCATAAGGGTTCCGTTTTTCTCTTTGAGGTACGGAACCCTAAAAACGTGTTTACGAGATAATAAAGAAAAATAACAGAGAGGGCTTATGAAAAACGAATTATGATTTTCTTCACAAAGGTAAAATTTTCAGCTTATCAACAACGTTTCCGCTTCCCTCAAATACAAATAAACATTGTTTCCTCTTAAACATACTTACATAATTTGAAATAAATACATTAAAAATGCCTGTGTGCACCTCGTTCTTTAAACGCGCCGTTGACGCGCGTTTTACAAACGTGCGACGGCGCGCGCTTTTATTCTATTAAAGGTTTGCAGATTGCGTCTGACTCGCTTGTGCATCGCATCTGTATCGTGACAAAAGCGCGTTAACGCTACGTTTAAAAAAACCGGCCAAGTGCGAGTCGGACTCGCCCATGAAGGGTTCCGTAGCAGCAAGTAACATAATATTAAAGTTCTTGTAATGTGTTGTAACTTTGATCGATGTTTTAATAATTTTGGTTTTTTTTCGGTTTATGACGCATTAAAAAAAAACTACTTACTGGATTTCGTTCAAACCAATTTTCGTTGGTAGTTTTTATAGTAATGTACATCATATATTTTTTTTAGTTTTATCATTCTCTTATCTTAGAAGTTAGAGGGGGGGGGACACACATTTTACCACTTTGGAAGTGTCTCTCGCGCAAACTATTCAGTTTAGAAAAAAATGATCTTAGAAACCTCAGTATCATTTTTGAAGACCTATCCATAGATACCCCACACGCATGGGTTTGATGAAAAAAAATATTTTGAGTTTCAGTTCTATGTATGGGGACCCCCAAAATTTATTGCTTTTTTTCTATTTTTGTGTGAAAATCTTAATGCGGTTCACAGAATACATCTACTTACAAAGTTTCAACAGTATAGCTCTTATAGTTTCGGAAAAAAGTGGCTGTGACATACGGACGGACGGACAGACAGACAGACAGACAGACAGACAGACAGACAGACAGACAGACAGACAGACATGACGAATCTATAAGGGTTCCGTTTTTTGCCATTTGGCTACGGAACCCTAAAAACGTGGCGTGTATCTTTTTGATGCTGGTAGATTTTGCCGTATCAGTATATCTATTTAAAAAAAAAAATAATGCATTTTAATTTGAAAACCCCTCCATCGGTACTACATGATGGCGTCGTTTGACATTTTGATGGCGAATGTGAAGTATAAATTATTTATAAGTGCCCATATAGGCCTATCTACACCAATAAATGTATATGTTTTTTTGTTTGAAAGAGGATTACCTCTCCGCTGAAAATACCAGTCCGATTGCTAAATTAAAATTTCGATCACATTTAAAAAACAGGATAAACTTAAATTAAAATAGAGGCAGTAAAATCATAATAAATCTAAAATTAAAATCACAATAAACAAACTAAAATCTCATAACATATCTCTGTTCTCCTCAGCCCGTAATCCAACACGTGGACCCAGTGCGGGTTGGTGGATGTCACATGTCTTCGAATTTCTGTTTCTAGAGCATGCCGGTTTCCTCACGATGTTTTCCTTCACCGTTTTGAGAACAGTGGTGATGAAATAAATTACACAATGTAATGCGCTTGGCTGGTTTGAATCCGTGACCTAAAAAGTCTCATGACACATTCGTTGATTCATGAGCTCCTTAGTAGTCCTGAGTTGAGCTACACGCATATTGACAAATGCTTGCACTGACTGGACAGGTCCACTTAGAACTGTGTGGTTCTTTCTTCAAAAGACCATCTCAGGCTCAATCTGCATGGTTCTCATATGATTTGACCATTACATGTTTTGCTGTATGGACTTTAAAAGAGACTTTGACCCCTGAGTTTGTTTCGGTGTTTCTTCTCAGGGTAGTCAGCTAGGAAACACCGGCCTCATCTAGCATTATTTGACGAAAAAAAAAATTGACGTGTAAAAGTGTTTTTATAAAACCTTCTTGCAAAATAAAGATCATTTATCATTTATCATTCTTCAGCATTGATCAAACAATGTTTTTTTCTATCACAGGTAATCGCAAGCCCAGTGGAAGGTCCTTGGGACTTTGACGAGAAGAGACCACGCGGAACTGATAGATGAGAACTGAATACACGGTCGCGCGCACACAACATGGCGTCTTTCAAAGGTGAGTGAATTTTCTCTTGCTTTCTCTTTGATTCATTCTGGTTAAGCAGTTGAATTGGTTAATATGTTTCTTGATTTACGGTTCTCCTCCATATGAAACGACAGACTCGACCTTTTTTTGAGAGGTTATATATGACTTCTCCTGTTCTAGGGTGGATCTGGGGTGAACGTCAGTCTTTTACTGATTAAAATCAAACCTGTGTCCTTCAGTTGCCCTTTGCATTCTAGGATCTCGAGATAGATCTACTCTTCTCTTTCGAGTTTCCCTTTCGGAAAATTCTCGTGGCCCTAGAATCAGCCCTCCTGGACTTCTAAAGTTTTCTGACATCTCTTTGAGGAGTGCATGGAACACCACTTGGGCTTGATCTGCACGGCCAGATGGCGAGCAACCCATTGCTCGTCATTCGCAAGCCCGCGCCTACCGTGACTACGAGTAGTAGTCTAAGTCAGGGGCCCGGCGGAAGTATGTTCGCTCCCTCACACGTGCTGCCATCTCCTTTGATTTTCTTTTCTTAAAGAGTAGAAAATCATCTAGAAACTTCTCCCGCTCTTGGTGTAATGAGAGGGAGTGTGGAAAGCTTACCCTTTTTCATCGTTCGTTTTCTTTTAATAGCCTTTTGCGTACAATGGCAACGGTAACAATTTAAAATAACCTCGAAGCCTTGGACAAATCTGAACCTCAAAGTTTCTGAAGTGCCCATGTACTGAACTAAAATAATTTTAATTTGGTATTCTTACTTCTGAATCTGTGTTTCCTGATGGCTGACCCGGGAATCATCAAGTCAAGAGTGAATAGGTTACTTCTAGGTAAGCGCCCTTCATCGTCGACCGCATCGTCGCTTTCCATCAAATGAGATAGCGGTCAAGCGCGAACCTACCAACAACCAAAATTTTACTAAAATCCCACTGTTTTTGTCCTGTTTTCGTTTATGAGAACCACAGGATCACAAAGCAGAACAGTTGTAGTAATATCAGAAGATACTGAATGTACTCCTTAAAAATGTACTTATAGGTGCCTATAAAATTGTGTTTTTTCGAAACTGCACATGAACTGTAATAACTTTGAATTAGTTCAAATAAATTACATAATAGATTTTAATCGTGTTTAAAATAGCATTTGTTTTTTTTGTGTTTTTGTATTTTAATGTGTTATATTGCCATATTATTTTATAACCGTATGACAGTCCAGTGTCAGGAACATTCTTTCATTTCTTAACATTATTATATATAATAATATGAAGGCTTCTGCCCTTACAAAATCCCTAAAATGTCTTCTGAACTCTTTTTTATTTCCAGAAAACATAGACTACTCAAATTTATCTAACCCCAAGTTTATATATAGAAATTGATTCTTGTCTTGCTGCCGAAATGTGTGCGATATGAGAACTGAATTTCCAATATAGTGTAGGTACAAGCTCTTAACGAAATTCAAGCGGTATCACCCGGCCGTTTGGAGCCGCTCCAAGCCATAAGCATGCTAAATAGCAATCACTGCTGTAGGCACAGCTAGCCTAGATCTTAACATAAATAATATTCTGTTGTGTGTTCGTTCCATTTCTTTACATAATTTTGCAAAATGGATCGCAAAGCCAATTCTTTTGCCACGTGATCACCGCGGCACCAAGTTAAAGTATTTGGTTTGGGCATGCAATTCGACATAAATTTTCAGTTTTTCATACAACCGCTTTTACCCTATTATGACGCTATCATGTGTGATAGCGTCATCAACACAACGCGCGTACAATGCGTTGTTCATTAGATATTTCGGAAACAGATATCTTGTGGATATTATTGTATGTAATGAAATCAATTTTTTAATTTGTGTATGACTAATCCAGAAAATCTCTGAAAATCTGCTATTTTGCATGAACTTTGACCCTTCGAAGGGTCAAAGTTCAAATTCAAAAGAATATAACAATAGAAGCCTTGCAAATTTAATAAAGATTTGAACGACGACATCTTTTTCAAAAACTCTTAAAGGTTAACAAAAAACACATATTTCCTGGAAAAAGTATGGTGAAATATTTGAGTAAATTATGGAATTACCGAATGCCAACAGAGTTTTCAGGCACTGTCTCTCTTTTTTCGTTGCCTCTCCATCAAACATCGTGATGGATTGCGTTAGATGAAGCAACAAGCTTTTAAACCATGCTCGATGTTGACGATAGGCGAGTGGAGTAGGAGCCTCTTAAATCATGTACGTTTAAAAACTTAGGTTTACGATCATGTTACCCTTACGAGCAAATACTCATAAGCGGGTAGAGTATAAAGGAAAACTAAAATAATGTCAGCAGTTGTTACTTTTTAAAACCACAATTATTTGATTGCATTTTACTTATCCGCTTTTTGTGAGCAAAGAAAAAAGAATTATTTTGTGTATGTGGATGGTTCAACTTTTATTTCAGATACATGAAAATGGCGTCAAGAATATAATTAAGATTATAAGAGAATATTTGAGACAAGATGTCTGAAGGATTCACGCTTCGTGAGAGAATCACGTCCTCATATTATTATAAAATTAAATACATATTAAATAGTTCGTTCACCCCAGTTGCATCCTCTACAATTGTCTGGTCTCACAAGTTTAGTAAACTCGTCTCGTCAATTACAAATACATTATTCAATTCGTAATTAAATCAGTTGGCAGTGATTTCGAAAGACCTTAAGTTGAAAGGATTTCAATTAACTAGTGTTAGTCATTAATTAAATAATGTAGGTAATTGTTTAAAATATGCTCTTAGAATAATTATATTTAGTAAATTATCCCGTTTTTTTTAAACAAATTCTGGCTCTAATAAGATTTACAAGCATGTATAAGCTTCCAATTTAATGTAATTATTATTTTTTATAATATTATTAGTCAAATTTATTAACGTCCCAACTAATAAATATTATAGCTTAATAAGTATAAATGATGTATAATATATTTTGAAAGTATAATAATAATTTTGATTTTTGTAACACAGCGAGATTAAAGGTGCCCATAGTCGCTCGAAAACTTCAAACTAGGTTAAGAATCGGCAAGATAACTAAAAGCAAATGTTTCAAGGTTAATTTCCAAAACCATGAGACCGACTACACCTATGTACGAGTACATCCGATATTTGTTACTTACCTAGACTACACCTCCTCCTTCCTCCTTAGTCGTCCACTCTTTACAGAGTGGTCGTGGTTGACGATATAGCATTTTCGTTGGGGAGTGAGGCTCATGCGATGCGTCTCAATTTGTCCCGGAGATGCCATAGTCTCGAGAACTCTGAACTAAGGAGGTTTGTGTTACAGCTTTGATGAGGTCTGTCCAACGCGTAGGTGAGCACCCGCGTGACCTCTTCCCCTCCACTTGTCCCTGGACAACAAGTCGCTCCATGGAGTGTTCATTGCGAACAACGTGACCAAAATATTTGAGGATTCGTACTTGCACAGTCGCCGATAACCTCAACAACCTAACTTAGACAACTACAAGTCAGTACTTACTAACTTGATACCGAATACACCATTTCTTAATTAGAGATAAGATTCTCGCGTCAAGTAAAATCTTGATCTCTGAAAACGTTGTCTAAATTCTACCAACATACCTTACCGCCTAACACGGCCTTATTTCATCCACCTACTGATTATAATTAGCTCTAATAAGCCGATACCGGGCACCTCGGCTCGAGACAGAACTCCTTATCAGTGGCCGCCAGTTGTTTGGCTGTACATATTAACTTCGTTATATTTATGATATGTGGCACTTTGTCAAGTACAGAAGATAGTATAGAATAGATATTTATTTGCTCAGAATGCAGGTATTTACAATAAGGTGTTAAAAATAATTATATTAAAGTATCCTTGTACATTCTACCATTTAGGCATGCAAATATTGATGCAAATTCATCATCAAACATATTATTATTCATATAAAATTTAAATTTATCAGCTAGAAAATCCGATACAGAGTAGTAACATTTGTTTAACAAAAGTATAATAATAATATAATATTCCACAACTATCACACAACGCCGTCTAGTCTCAAACTATGCAGAGCTTGTGTTATGAGTACTGGACAACTGATAAACTTAATTATATATTTCTAAATACATACATATTATAGATAAATTATACCAAGACACAGAACAAATGATTGTGCTCATCACACAAACATTTGTCCTGGGTGGGAATCGAACCCACGACCTTCGGCACAGCAGTCAGGGCTACTAACCACTAGACCAACAGGCAAGTCAAAGTGTTGTTAGTTTTTTTTGGAAAATAGTAACTTGTTCCTTTTTTTAAATAATTTGTATGAATAGTCGGAACAACGCGTTTTTATTTCAGAAAATACATAAGAAATGTACAGGTAAACTAGTGAGCTTCACCATCAACGATTGCATCACTGTTTACCATCAAGTGGAATCACAGTCAAGCACAAGATAGATAGATAGATTTATTCTTTATTGTACACCAAAAATAAAAATTACATGAGAAATTTAAAATTGGATGGATTTTACAGAGAAGGAGAAAAAGATACTCAGGATGGTGTACTATCTACATATATACACAATACATAAACTAATGAATTACATAAATTACAAAACAATATATATATATATACTTATATCCTAATCAATTAGTTAATGTAAAACCTGACAAAAAAATAAAATGGATTTCACGAGGAATAAGGATTTGCAGCAGAAAACAAAGAACGCTTCTATGGAAATATAGAAAAGCTCCTTCAGCTGAAAATAAAATTATATTTAAAAATTATTCGCAAAGACTTAAAAAAATTGTAAGTCTCACTCAGAAAGCTCAAAATAATTATCTAATTAACAGTTCACAAAACAAATCAAAAACAGCATGGCAGATAATTAATAAGTGTAATCAAGTTAAAGAACCAATCTTACAAATTAATACAGGTGACAAATTAATAAAAAATCCGCAGCAAATTGCTAATTCTTTTAATGATTTCTTTGTTGACCAGGTTCAAAATGTTCCTAATAACCAGCCGTGCAACATTATTGGAACTTCTCATATTCAGAATTCTTTGTTTATGCCCCCAGTCGTGCCTCAAGATATTGTACGTGTAATCCAAAAATTAAAAAATAAGAAGAGCTTTGGACTTGATAGTATTTCTACCATTGCCGTAAAGTTTGTTTCTGACATTATAGCTAAACCACTAAGTCATATAATAAATGCAAGCATAAGCTCAGGTATATTTCCTGAAAAATTAAAGACTGTGATTATAAAACCACTACATAAGAAAAACAGCAAGGAAGATATGACAAACTACAGACCAGTAGCCTTAATCTTAGTATTTTCTAAGATACTTGAAAAAGTTATATATGAAACATTGTACTCATTTATGACCAAAAACAATATATTATGCGATGAACAATACGGCTTCCGTAAAAATAAAAATATTAACTTGGCTATTTTTAACCTTCTCAAAGTAATCATGAATAATGTAGATAAAAAAAATCCTGTATGCGCAATTTTCGCAGACATGACCAAAGCATTCGATTACGTAAAACATGACGTACTATTGACTAAATTAAACTACTACGGTGTAAGAGGTAATGTTTTAAATCTAATAAAATCATACCTTGTGGACAGAAAACAGTACACAGAAATTACGAGAATTTGTAGTAGAACTAAACGTGAAGTAAAATATTTATCAAATTGTAGAATTATTAAATTCGGGGTTCCACAAGGAAGTGTACTTGGACCTTTATTATTTTTAATTTATATCAATGACTTGCCACGCCATATTACTCAACCAATGACATTATTTGCAGACGACAGTACAGCCATAATTGAATGCAGAGATAAAATTCAATACGAAAAGGAAATAAATAATACACTTAAATCCATGATAGATTGGCTAAATAAAAATAACTTAGTTATTAATTTACAAAAAACTAAAGTCATGCATTTTTGGCAGCGGCTTCAGCCACAGAATATAAATATTGAATATAATGGTCAAATTGTAGAATCAACCTTGGAGGCAAAATTCTTAGGAATAAATTTTGATCAAAAATTAACTTGGGAATCTCATGCTAATATCGTTTGCCAAAAGTTAAGTAAAACTGCATTTGTACTTTATAATTTAGCCAAAAAAATGAATTTACATTCCTTGCTTGTCAGCTTGCTTACCATGGTTTGGTGACCTCATTGTTAAGATTTGGTGTCATATTTTGGGGAAATTGTAGCGAGAGGGAACGTATATTTAGAGCGCAAAAGCGTTGCCTTAGGTCGATCACTGGTCTCAAAGCGACAGAAAGCTGTCGACCATTTTTCAAAACCCTCAAAATTCTGACTTTCCCATCGTTGTATATACTAGAGGTCGCAATATTCGTTAAAACGAATCTGAACCTATTTACGCCAATGAGCGATATAAGGCAACACTTAAGAGAAGTAAGGGCCCAATACAAAAATCAACTATACACCGGTGGTCATAAAACTGCTTTATTAAAAAAGAGTATTTTACACATGGGTCCCATTATCTATAACACATTGCCAAGACATTTAAAGGAATTACCCATACGAATGTTTAAAACGCAATTAGCTAAATTTCTACTGGACAAGTGTTACTACTCAATTAAAGAATTTCTGTATGACAAAACAATCAAGTAAAATGTTGCTCCTATATGTAATTTTATCATTTGTATGACATTGTGATAATTGTATGACATGGTATTATTTCGAGTATGACGTTGTATTATTTTTATGACATTGTATTAGATTTTTTTCTGTGACAATATTTTATTTGTATTTGTATGACATTGTATTATTATTTTTTTTATAACATTTTATTTGAATTAGAATGACATTGTGTTGGAGATAAAACCTTCTTGCAAGCTTCCTAAATTATATGAAAAAACATGACACTTCTATTTGTCACTTGTCTTCACTTGTTTTCTGTAAAATATATTGTTCACACCGAAAATTATTAAAAAACTAATTTGCATTGAGCATCCAGTCATTGATTTTCATCAGAATACCCATAATTCTCGCACATGGTCCATAACGAGCCGGATGAAATATAATTAAGAAGATCAGCGATTATTTTCAAGAAAAAGAATAGAGACTGACTTCCACGCTGAATGGAGGTTCATGAGTTCACTGCTGGAGAACTGGATTGATTTCAAGCAAGTTAGTTAGTGGTGTACAGTTATAATTACGCTAATATCGTCACCCAACACTCAGGTAGTATATATAAGTAGTCATACTAAGGTCAGTACTATTTTATTAAATTACCAATTATATTGTGTTTGAGTAAAATCATTAGGTACTTTGTTGCATTGTGATTAGTATTTTATTCAACAGCAATGTTAAGTTTAAACTCATACTTTTAACAGTATAGTTAGCTATTTTGCTACATTATTAAACTTACATTATATTAAGCTGTAACTAATTACATAACTACTTAACAGTGGTATTAATTTTTAACAAGTATCTTGACATAATAAAAATATTTGAGTGTTAGATATTAGTACAAGTCATTGTTATAAATTATAGTTAGCAGTCAGAAAGGGCATAGACTACAGCTAGGCGTATAATTATTGAAATTATATTGTTGTTTTTAATTTTTATATTCCTGTATCAATGCCAGGTTGACAACACTCGTCTCCCAGAATGTCTGAGGAAAAGGATTTAATTAAGAAGCGAGGCAGCTTCAAAGGTCGCTTGACTAGTTTCCTCAATTTTCTGGACTCATTCAAGGACAAGGAGCTATCTAGCTGTGATGTGTCCGAGTTGCAGTTGCGCATGGGCAAGATAGAGGCGTTGTATGAGCAGTATGATGAGGTACAGTTACGTCTAGAATGCATTGTTGACGACATCAACTTACAATATTCTCAGCGTTCCGAGTTTGAGTCTATTTATTATAAAACCTTATCTAGAGCCCAGAATATTCTGACTGACTACAATAAAGATAATAAATCGATGGAAAGTTGTAAAAGTACTCGTGTTAGCATAAAGCAGCCGGTTAAATTGCCAACGATTCAGTTACCAAAGTTTAGCGGATTATATTGTGGCTTGAATTCCGCGACACCTTTACTAGCCTAATTCATTGTAATGATGACATAGACGCAATCAATAAGTTTCACTACTTGCGAGCATCACTTGAGGGAACAGCTGCTATAGTTATCAAATCCATTGAGTTTTCTTCAAGTAATTACTCTGTGGCATGGTCATTGTTATGTGATCGGTTTGACAACAAAAGATTACTGGTTCAGAATCATATAAGTTCATTATTTACTATTGAATCAATTACAAAAGAATCTTCTGTTGCCATTAAGAATTTGATCGATCAGTTAAATAAAGACTTGCGAGCTTTAGAGTCATTAGGGGAGCCTGTGAAACACTGGGATACACTTTTAATCTACATTGTCACACGAAAACTTGATCAAAAAACCTATCGTGAGTGGGAGGAGTGCAAAGGTAGGATAGACAAGGATGGCTTAATCACGTTTAACGCATTTATGCAATTCTTACGCAATCGAGCCGACCTCATCGAGACCCTGGAACTCCCCCGCAATCATTATTCGCAATCACCAGGTAAATCAGGTCCTAAGATCAAGTCAATGGTAGCACAATCTCCTATCAATTCTAGCACTGACTCAGCTTCTAAACCTTGTCCTAAATGTAATAACAACGATCACACATTAAATAATTGTCCACAGTTTCTCGCATTGAGTAACGATGACCGTCTCAAATCATTACCTAGTTATAAGGTATGTTTTAACTGTTTTCGTTCCGGACACTATGCTAACAAATGTAAAAAACCAGGCTGCAAACTATGCAAACGTAGGCACAACACATTAGTTCACGTACATTCTAATGGCACTGTATCGAATACACCTAGTGGTAATTCGATGAATAACTTGTCTGCTACGACTGAAACGAATAACGTAGCTTTATCCGCAAACATTGCATCTCCGTGTGGTCATACGCAACGAGATGTGTTGTTATCAACCGCTTTGATCAAATTAAGAGACCACAATGGGTGTGTGCATCTCGCTCGCGCGATGCTCGATAGTGGTAGCACGTCTTCACTCATAACAGATAGGTTGTGCAATAAACTTAACTTAAAAACTAGCCAGGTAGATAGATCAATCCTTGGAATCAATAACGTCACTTCGCACGTAGGTAAAATATGTCGGGTTAAGGGTACGCCATTAGATGATAGCTTTGTATTCGAACTAAATTGTTTTGTTCTTCCGTTCATTACGAGTAGTGTTCCGTGTCGTCAGATAAATATTTCTGATTTCGACTTACCCTCGAATATTACTTTAGCTGATCCTACTTTTTATAACCCTGCCGATGTTGATATTTTAATCGGCGCTGATCTTTTTTGGGATTTGTTAGGATCTCAAAGACTAAAGTTAGGTACCGGGAAACCAATATTATGTGAAACCCGTCTAGGATGGATAGTTTCCGGTCCAATTACTCAGAATACTATCTCACTGCTGACGAATGACGTAAAGTGCAATATGTCTAAAATGGTTGCCGACAGCGATGGTGACTGGGAAAACCTCAAGTCAGAATTGACAAAGTTTTGGCAATTAGAGGAGGTGAATGCGAAGTCTTCCAATTCTTATATGCCTGAAGAGAAATTGTGTGAAGACAATTTCGTTACAAATACGACACGATTGTCTGATGGTCGTTTTTGTGTTCGCATCCCCCTTAAGAAAGATCCTTCAATTTTAGGAAATTCTTTTAATAAAGCCACACATTGTTTACATTCTTTAGAGCGTAAATTAAAGGTTAAGACGAACTTTAGTAGAATGTATCATGACTTTTTGTCAGAATACGAGTTACTTGGTCATATGACAAAAATTAATAAACCTAATTTGTGTTTGGGTTATTTTATTCCACATATGGGAGTTTTACGCGAGTCGAGTACCACGACCAAACTTCGTGTTGTTTTCAACGCTAGTGCTTCTACTTCGACGGGAGTGTCCTCTAATGACCTACAGATGGTTGGGCCAACCGTACAGGACGGTCTATTGTCTATACTTCTTCGCTTTAGAGTCCACAAGTATGTTTTATCTGCGGATGTGGAGAAGATGTATAGACAAATAGTCGTCCACCCGTCGGACAGATATTTACAACAGATTGTTTGGCGTGATAATGTTAGTGATCCTATTAATGTTTATCAATTAAACACCGTCACGTACGGTACGGCCAGTGCGCCATTCCTTGCGACACGATGCCTTAAACAAGTAGGACTCGACTGTAGGAACCCTAAGATATCGGAAATCATCCAACATGACTTCTATGTCGACGACTTGCTGACCGGAGGGGATGACTTAGATGAAGTAAAGTTCATTCGCACTGAAGTCACCAAAGCGCTTGCGTCGGCATGTATGCCATTGAGAAAGTGGAAGTCAAATGATTCTCAATTATTGTCGAATGCTGTCCCTGCGTCATACGATTTGAACATTGGACAAAATGAGCCAGAAAAGTTGCTTGGTCTCTGTTGGCATATCGGCACTGATGAGATAGGGTTTCCTATAGGTCTGACTAAATCTTCGACTAGGTACACAAAGCGTGACTTGTTATCCGTTATTGCGCGAATCTTTGATCCCTTAGGTCTGTTAGGTCCTATTGTTATTACTATGAAGATCTTGCTACAGAAAATGTGGTTAGATAAATTATCATGGGATCAACCATTACCTAATGAGATTTGTAAACAATGGGAGATTATTATTAAATCTTTACCTCTTTTAAATCATGTTCGCATTCCGCGACTTGTAGTCTGCAATTCATTTACGGAGTTAGAACTCCATATTTTCACAGACGCGTCTGAGTCCGCGTACGGTGCTTGCGTCTACATTCGCAGTGTTAATGCTAAGGGTGAGTACATGGCTCGCTTGTTAATGGCAAAGAGTCGAGTTGCTCCCATCAAGCCTACGACAATTCCGCGACTGGAGTTATGTGGTGCGGTAGTCGGTTCTCGTCTTCACGAGAAGGTGATGAGCTCACTTCGAGTGAAGATCAGTCGGGTTTATTGTTGGACTGATTCAACCATTGTCTTGGGATGGTTACAGATGATGCCTACCAGACTTCAGCCCTTTGTGCGCAACCGCGTTGCTGAGGTTTTGGATAAGTCGGGTAACTGTACTTGGAGGCACGTCCCAACAGATCAAAATCCAGCAGACCTAATATCTCGTGGCATGGATATTAGTGATCTGCAGGAGTCAGATCTGTGGTGGAAAGGACCAGATTTTTTAAAACTAGATTCGTCTGAATGGCCTTCTCAAATTACGAGCCCAGGACTACAATCGTTACCGGAGACTCGACCTAAAATCATATTACATGTTGTAAACGATTCGAAACCTGAAGTTTTAATTGATTTTAGGCGTTATTCCAATTACACACGGCTCGTACGATCTGTTGCCTACGTATTACGATTTATTAAGTCATGTAGAAAGCATTACCCTAAAACCAAATACTTGTCACATGATGAGGTACAAGATGCACTAACTCTTGTCATTATTAAGAGTCAGATTCAGTCATTTTCTGAATACCAATTATTTTTGAACAAAAAGAGTTTACCTAAAAAGAGCGCCCTTCTAAAGTTTAATGTTTATTTAGACGATAATAATGTAATGCGAGTAGGAGGACGTCTCGATAACTCTAATTTTGCTTATAGTAAGAAACACCCTATTTTATTACAGTCCACTCATGATTTCACTAAACTATTATTTAATTTTGAGCATAAAAGGCTGATGCATGCTGGCCCACAATTATTATTAGCTTCCATTAGGGAAACTTATTGGCCAATAGGAGGTCGCAAGTTGGCAAAAGCCTGTTATCATAAGTGTGTTTTGTGTCACCGTATGAAGGGTAAGGTTGTAGCTCCCTTAATGGGTAACTTACCACGAGAACGCCTTCGTCCAGGTTATCCCTTTGAAAGCACAGGCGTTGATTACGCTGGCCCTATTATGTGTGCTAGTCGCCAGGGCCGTGGATGTAGGTTAGTAAAGGTGTATGTCGCTATTTTTATTTGTTTCACAACCAAGGCCATTCATTTGGAGCTCGTTGGTGATTTAACTAGCAATAGTTATTTACTGGCTTTGTATCGGTTTATTTCTCGGAGAGGTAAACCTGCTGATATTTTTTCCGATAACGGTACCTCATTTGTCGGTGCATACAACGACCTTTCCAAATTTTTAAAATTAAATAGTTTGTCCTTGGGTGAAAGTGCAGCAAACGACGGAATAAGGTTCCATTTTATTCCCGCCTACACCCCACATTTCGGTGGACTCTGGGAGGCGGGTGTCAAGTCAGCAAAGTATCACCTTCAGAGAGTGTTGGGAAATTGTAACTTGACTTTTGAGGAGCTGTACACCACACTAACCAAGATTGAAGCCATCTTGAACTCTCGTCCATTGACGCCGTTGTCTTCAGATCCTGCAGATTATACTCCGCTCACGCCAGGACATTTTCTTGTGGGACGGCCACTTACTTCTTTGCCGCAACCTGATTACCAGGATAGCTCTGCCAATTATCTGTCTCGTTACCAGAGGATCGAGCAGCTTCGCCAGCATTTCTGGAGCAGATGGAGCAAGGAGTATGTTGCAGAATTGCAACAACGCTCCAAATGGCGTTCCTGCAAGGATGGCTTGATGCTGAACTCCTTGGTGGTGATCAAGGAAGACGATCTTCCTCCGTTGAAGTGGAGACTTGGACGGATCGTGGCTGTTCATCCAGGAACGGATGGTATCGCCCGTGTAGCCGACATTCGGACGTCTACTGGAGTCGTTCGACGGGCATTCAACCGAATCTGCCCTTTGCCTGTGTCTTCAGAATCTGGTTGAAACCATTGGTTTCAACGCCCGGGGAAATGTTGGAGATAAAACCTTCTTGCAAGCTTCCTAAATTATATGAAAAAACATGACACTTCTATTTGTCACTTGTCTTCACTTGTTTTCTGTAAAATATATTGTTCACACCGAAAATTATTAAAAAACTAATTTGCATTGAGCATCCAGTCATTGATTTTCATCAGAATACCCATAATTCTCGCACACATTGTATTTGAATTTGTTTTACATATCATCTGGGTTGAACAATTAAGTTAATGAGCTGACAATTTTTAACATTTTTTTTTATTATTACTTCATTATGAATATTTTGCATGCCGTAAGACAAAATGTATTGGGACAATCAACAATTATAACACCTTATCTGTATACCTACATTATTAGCAAATAAATGATTATTATTATTATTATTCCATTTATTACATATATATACATATTATTTACATTTTTAAATATTTCTTAAAAAGTACATAAAAAAAACATTTAAAAATATAAAAAATAGTAGCCCACCGGCATCGGGAACAGGGTCCAAGCTGCCGGTGGTCAGGGCTCCTGAGAGAGGAAATTCCTTTTTTTTTTATTATTATTATTTTAATACTTTTATTTATCTCAGGACCATGAGGTCCTGGACCTTTGGAAGGCATACGAGGAGCCGAAACCAACTCGCAGAGGCCTTTTTAGCTGCTTCTAATGGAACGTGGTACCAACCGGCGATTATCCCTGTATGCGCATGCTAGTGCATCCAAGGACAACCCCCGGTTGAAAGGAAACTATTGCAACACGTGAAAAACTAATATAAGGCTATGGTTTTTGGAGTCTTAAGTGGACTGGTTACCAGAAACTATGTTAAGACTATGGCCCCTGCCTAAACAATGTTTTTAATTTCCATCGATAAAAAGGCAAGGGGTGACTTGCACACTCAACAAATGGGCCCCCAAAATGGTCGCTAGCACAAAGTGACGTAGCAACAAGAGGGCAACATTTCCTTATTATTATTATTATTATACAATTAAATGAAAGCAGAGAAATTACTGCACACAATGACAACGTTCAGGAGGAAAGGTAGTGAACAGTAACCTCATTTTAAAAAATTGTAAGTGTTTGAGCTTGCCTTACCGACACGGGCAAAGCATTCCACCGCACAGCCTGAACTGTAAACGACTTATCATAAAAGTTGGTGGAATGACTTGGCATCTCTAACCCCAAGTTACATCAATTAAAAAATAAGGAAAATTCATCTACACTTAGAGCCATATTTCACCGGGACACCCTGGTAGCGCCACTGGTTGCGCCACCGTGGTGTCCTAGTGAAATATAGCAAGACACCAAACAAGACACCAAACAGACACCAGAGCAAAGATTTTATGTATCCTATGGATAATCTAGATTGCCTACGCAGCAAACACACTCTATAGTGTTTTTTATTCTCATTGCCATTAAGTTCATATTGACAAGCAAACGGGGAAAAATGTACTGAAAAAGACAACGAGAAAGGGTCGGTATGTCCCTTTCTTACCCCCATTTGAACTAGAGTAACCATGATTTTACTAAATTAATTGTTATTATTTTTGACACTGCAGCATGTGATATTAATTGATGGTGTATTTTTTTATATCGACAGCAAAGTACCAATATCTCCAAACTGTCTGTGAATCCTGAAAACAAAAAAAATCACTTCGAATTTTA
This sequence comes from Mythimna albipuncta, assembly GCA_929112965.1. NCBI lineage: Eukaryota > Metazoa > Arthropoda > Insecta > Lepidoptera > Noctuidae > Mythimna > Mythimna albipuncta. The sequence continues at coordinate 33,330,315 of OV815959.1, forward strand.
CTAAGGCGATTATCACATTGCCACGTTCCACGCAGCGTAGCGCGTAAATGCGTGTACCTATTAACATTGCTTGTAAGTATCTCCATTTGTATGGAAAATAAGCACAGTCCAACATAAAAAAAAATTCATCCACGCGCGTTCATGCAGATCACACGCCTACATGAGGAGAAACATGCACACACGCGCGTGGGTGCGGGGCGGCACGTAAGGTATGGCACACTGAGTCTCGTAGTGTCATATGATTTGAATGAAATGAGTCAGAGCCTGCGTCAATTTACAAAATGCTCCTACGCACGTGAGTACGTAAAAAAACCCGCACGATGATGCAGATCTGCATTTCCGCAAGTACGCGCGTTGGTGCGTTGACACGCAACATGCAGCATAATGCGCGGCAGTGGGATAATCGCCTGAAACACGCGGAAAACCCTTTTTAAATACATAGTGGTAAATGATGATTTTCTTGAAAAGATATTTTTAGGAGGTATTGGTACTTCACGGTCGACAAATAAAATATACTAGCATTTGCTCGCGGCTTCGCCCGCGCACATAAAATATAGCCTATGTCACTTAGGAATAAAGCAGCTTTCTATCGGTGAAAAACTTTTTGCGATCGGACCAGTACTTTCAGAGATTACCTAATATGGCTTGTTCGTCAACTCGCTTAAGCAATTCGCGCGAGTCCGCGCGAGTTGGGACCTTCCGATTTCACCTACTTTTTCTGTCGTCATCTCGCATAAACGTATAAAATACAGTCAAATAATTGTTATTAATTGTAATTGTTATTACTATAAATAACTAGCTATTGCCCGCGGATTTTTTCACGCAGGCTATACCGGTTATCTACTTAGATTTCGGGATATTATGTTAAAGGTGAGGAATGAGTCGAGTAGGATGTGGCCAATGCAAATGGTACACGATACCCAAGTTATTTTAAAAACATTTTACGTTACTTTTGACTTTCTCATATTACCTGCACCTGTATGGTCCTCACCTCACCAAGGCAAGTTCGGTCGGTTCCTGCATCGGATTCAGACGGAAGTAACGCTCGGGTATCACTATTGTGTGGACCACCCGGAGAACACGGTGGAGCACCCGAAGACATGGTAGAGTTGTGCCTCGCTCGGGCAGAGCACCGCTGTTTCCTCGAGGAGGCAATTTTTGGCAACAACCTTTGACGCAGGGCCCTAGTTCAGACTATGGTCCGGAGCGAGGAGGAATGGCAGGTCGCCTCTTTCTGCGAAGCAGTAATGTTAGCGAAGAAGGAGGCCAAAGGACCATCGGCCGCCGAAATTCCGACCCCGACGACGGACCACGGTAGACGCGGGCTTGCGGACGCCGAGCAATGGGTAGTCCGCTATCCGGCCGTCCGGTAAGTAACCGAACTGAGCTCAGTCGTCAACAGCGCGTGATCGATGTGCTCCTCAAACAGATGACATCAAATCGTAGGAGTCCAGAAGGGCCGATGCCCGCAAGCTAGAACCCTGAAATATTCCTGAAAAGGAAACCCGTAGTCCTATGCAAAGGGCAGCTGAAGGTCACAGGTTAATCATGAAATGGAACGCATCTTAGAAAGATTTTGTTCATCGTGTGGGCGCTCTTGACTTTTTTGACACATACATGACGTATCGATACTGCATATTCACTCACTTACGTGTATTTCTAAGTCTCATTAACTAATATTTGTACGTCAACTTTGGTTGCTTATTGCTGATATTGTTGTGATTTGTTGGTAATTAATAGGTAAATATGCAATATTATATTATTGTAATGTTGATTAATATCTGTCTCATTACCGATAAGTGTTTTATTTTAAAGTCAAGTCGAACACAATTTCTAATACATTTTTAGTGGGTACCTATGTTATAAATTTTTTTTTTTTAGTTTGCTGTACATAAATACGTCAGATTTTCAAGTCTGAGCGAGTTGACGACAGAAAAAGTAGGTGAAATCGGAAGTTGACAGCTCGCTTGGACTCGCGCGTATCGTTTAAGGCCCAAGCGCCCGAAAAGTGCCATAAAACAGTGATTTTCTGAAGTCGACTCCTTGCTAACGGCGTTTGAAAAAAGGTTGCTTGTAGGTCCGGCTGGTATTTTTTATTTATAGTTTTTTTATTGAAATAATAAAAACAATGAAAATTAAAAGCAAAAATATTTATACATTTTTGAAAAAAAAAAAATCTATTTTTTTTTCAATTTGACGTAGTCAATTTGTCGAATATTACCAGAATTTTGTGATAGATTCCATTCATCATGATATGCTCTCTATGCAAATTCTGGCATCCTGTTGCAGTTTTGTGTTGTTGAGAGCTGCAATTTAATCAGCTAGTGTTTATATAACAATAATAATAAATAATTTATTAGTTTGGTGGTGATCACTTGCTAAGCGATCTCCTGCTTGGTGAGCTTCTACATGTTTTCAATAGCGTTCATGTCTGGTGTATTGGTTGACTAGGGTAAAACATTAATGTTTTTTAGCCAAGTATGCAGTGACACCCTTGGTTTTGTATCACAATGCAGATTATGCAGATTCGGGCATAAAAATGGACTCTTCGTCAATAAGGAACCATTCTTCGAGATGCGGCAGCAGTCCAGTTTCTAGTACTCGCTTGTACTGGTCATGCCTCATGGTCCCTTTCACGATATGTAGACCTTGGCTTGAGATTAAAGACCACATCATAATACTAATTGGGAATTTAGCTGTCTTCTGTTCTCTTAACACCAGTTTTTATTCTCCAGAGCGTCGTCGGAAAGGAGCATTTTTTGAACGGACAAAAGAGCTTTTGTCAACCAAAACCTGAAACGTCGATTCATCGGAGAAACATGTCTGAAAAATTATATTATTTCATCAGATAATGGCAGTAGTTTATTAACAATGTACTGTAGGTACTATTTAAAGTCTTATTTTTAACCGACTTCAGTCGGAATCAGTCATATTTTGATGTTGTTTGGCCCTGTGCAATAGTCTCTTCTTATTGACCTCGGTGAGGCGTGGTTTTTTGGTAGGCCGATGACCTATCAACTTCTCTTTTGCTTACTCTCGAAGAATTGTCTTATTTTAAACTTCTAGGCTCTCGTAGTTTGTAATCGTGGTAAGGTCTTACCTGTCTAATATACATATTAGTTTTTGATTAGTTGTCTAAAATATAATGTATTAATAACATCTTGAACTTCTTTAGAACACAATGGCTCGTAGTACGAACTAATCTATGGACACACTAGTAGAAAGGGATAGAGAGTGTTCTTGAGTCGCCACACCCAAGAATATTTTATACTATCTGGATTGATTATATCAACCTCAAAAATGTACTGAAGAGTACGATACAAGAACGCTCTTTTTTAAATTCTTTTTTATTTTGTTTTGTAGACTATTCCATAATGTGGGATGACGTTAGATAGGTCTTTTAAAAATACTGCGAGTGTGTGAAAACTTAGGGATCAATTTAGGGATCCTATTGTGAATTATAAATATAGTTTTTACCTAATGCTAGTTTTCAATTAAACCTTATTGAGTTAACAGATGAAAACTAGTTTATTTATTTATTTCCACACTGACAAGGTGTAATTTGTTAAGCTTAAAATAAAGAAAAAACAGGTTAAATAAAGTAACACTTATAGGTATTTCACCTAGTATGTTTCAGTACATTTGCTATTACTATCTTTGTCATGGACGGCTTAATATTCTCACTTTACTCAGATTTCTATAAACACACTTGTTTTTCCAATTTACAATGGACTTGGCAGAATAGTCGAAATCGGCTCGACTTGAATAAAGAATACACAAAAAACACTAAAACGATCAAAATAACTTTAATTTCGGAAGTCGATGTTTCTGGTATATTTTGTTATTTAACTGACTGAACTGACTTCCGAATTTAAAGTTATTTGATCGTTTTACAGTTACTGTAAAACAAACATAAGTAACTAATTGTTGTTAAAGATAGTTTTTGTTAAAAAACTAACTGTTAGTTTGGTTTGATTCTACAGTTTTGTACCAACTTTATGGTTATATATTTTTGTTAATTTTTTTGTATATTTAATTGGCTATTAAATTGGGACATATTCCCTATGCTATGGCTATTATATTGGTCTTGTTCATCAGTTAAACTTCATCAAATGATACTTTTTGACTGTAGTAGAATGTAGATGAGTATATTATAGACTATGAATATGAATATAGAGACTTCTTGATAAAAACACCAAAATCCCTATAGATATACACACATATATAATCAGCCTTTTTAATGTTCCCACTGCTGGAACTCAGGCCTCCTCTCTAGGAGAGGGAAACGAGCGAAACGGCCCGTGCTTCTCAGAACGCGGACGCGTTCAGCGCGGACTGAGGCTTGAAGATTTTTTTAGAGTGGTTTTATTTCGGTCACAAATCATAAAGTTATTTATGTAAGTTCAAAATAATTAGCTATAGGTGTAGAAGACTATATAAGCTGTGGTATTTTATGATTTTTAAGCTAAAAATGTGCACTGGATTTAGCTTACGCGACCTATTCAAACCCTTGTTTTGTAATTTTCTTGATTAGTGCGTCGGTAAAATTGTATTTAACTATATGGAAATTTTATACAAAACCATAATAATTTTTTATGCCATCCTAGAGATGAATATGTATATTGTCTTTTATTACATGCCGTGTCATCCTCATAGTTATGATTCGTGGTGCATTATAATGGTACCCGAAAAACCGAGATAGTTGTCTAAAAGGGTCAAAACGTCCTTAATAACATCTTGAACTTCTTTAGAACAGAATGTCTCGTAGTACGAACTAGTCTATAACACTAGTAGAAAGGGATAAAGATTCTTGTATGGTACTTCTTTATTACGTCTTTGAGGTTGTCGTAATCAATCCAGATTGTATTGTACAAGATTCTTGGTTCACTGTCACTGACGTTTGACAGTTGGTTAATTATGGTTTTCAAAGGTTAGATTTCCATCTTATCACATACTCTTTGGTGGGGGGCGTGACTGGCGGCCGGACTGGTGTCCGCACTGGTTGCGCCACCAAATTGGTTGCGCTACCAGTGGTGTCCCGGTGAGTAACGCTCTATAGAGCTCTATACATTTTGCTGGTGGCGCAACCAGTTGCGCTACCAGTGGTGTCCCGGTGAAATATAGCCCTTATAGTATATAAATACGTAAAGTTTTTTTTTTTTTTTGTAGGAGGTAATCTCTGAAAGTACTGGTCCGATTACTAAATTTTTTCACCGATAGAAAGCCCTACATGTAAATAAAAATATATCAGAATACATTATCACTCTATTCGTAATATTATAAAAGCGAAGGTTTGTGAATTCGTGTGTGAGGGTTTGTTACTTCTTCATGCTCAAACGGCTCAACGGATTTCGATGAAACTTGGTACCACTTGACCAGTCTAGCATATTTGTATTTTTGTTTGGAGGAGGTAATCTCTGAAAGTATTAGGCCGATTGCAAATTTTTTTTCACTACTACTTTATTATTGAGTGACCATATTTTAAGAGCCGCGGGCACAAACTAGTATAATAAATAATAAAATGTAAGAGATAGTGACAGACTGTAAAGTATCAGACATCCAGTCTGTAATGCTGTCGATCGTCGGGGATTACCCGGAGAGCCGGATGCATCGCTGCTACATGTACATCGCTCGGTCATCGGTAACGACTGACGGAATGTGTTAACATAGGAACCGATGCATTATTTTAATGCTAGAAATCTAAACTTTTATTTTATTTTAATATTGTTTATATTAATTAGTAAAAATACTTAATGGCTTATCAGAAAATGTCTTGTTATTATTTAAGTAAAGACTTGTTAAATAATATTCAAAATAAGCAAAAGCACCAAAATGTCCTTCAATTTATGGAAATATTGTACGGGCTATTGATTATGAACGAAAAACGCGTAGTATTTTCCAGTAGCAATTGTTACGAATGATTGATTCAATTCTGAATTCATCCCACCTACAAGCAAAAAACGTTTTGGGAACACATTCATTGTGTGTACAGCTAGGGAGTGGAATTTTTTACCGGAGTCTGTATTTCCTGATGGCTACAACCCGGGTATCTTCTAGTCAAGAGTGAATAGGTTTCTTCTTAGTAAGTCGCTTTCCATCAGGTGAGATAGCGGTCAAGCGTGAACCAATCTATAATAAAAAAAAGCAATTGTGACCAATTTTCGTGGACACATTTTTTTTGTACTAAAGTGGTGTGTAAGCAAATGAAGTGAGAAAAAATATGTAATTACGAGTATTCTCACACAACTTTTGATCAAGTTTTGATCAATTATAAACTTTTGATAGTCAATTAGCAGCTTTATGTTTAGACTGACTGACTTTTTGACAGTCCAAAAGTTCCTGTAAATAGTTTATTTGGAATCAATGTTTTGGTTCTTGACACAATATTAATGAAATCAGTTTAATTCAAAATAATATTTAGTTTCAAATAAGACATAGGTTTACATCGACACATAAAACGTCAGAAGCTACTGTACGATTTAAATTAACATTTTCCTATGAAGAAGAACCATTAAAAAAATCCACGGCTACACTTTAAAAATAATGTAATAGACAGAGAGGACAGTATAGAGACCAGGGGCCCAAGTCTGCTATTTTTATAAATTTGCCATTCCAACACGATCCCATTGTCATTTTGCTAAAAGTTCGTAATCTGCTTATTTATAATGATCGATCATTGATCGGTCAATGGTATCGTAACAGACTTGTGATAGAATGATAATATCGAGCATATTAAAACCAATAACTGCACAATAACGTTCTAATGGTAGAACACTGGTCAAATAAACTGTCAAAGTTTTAGCAGATTACTGCATACGTCAAATATAAATTTGTCATTATGTACGAGATTACTATTCTACGCCACATTTTTCAATGGAGTGTCAGTGGTTGAACATTGGAAAATCAAAATGACGCCATTATATTAGTAGATTACCAAAACTTGTCAAAATCAACCATTATGAAATCAATGATAGAGCATTCTGACACTATTGTAATAGCAGACTTGAGGCCCAGTCAACTTGTAGGAAATAATCATTGACTGCGGAGTCTAAAGTGTCACTCATTCGCATTATGTATTTGATACAAGAAGATACAAGTAGGCACATAACTAATTACAAAAAAATTGGTTGCCTGTAAAGTCGGTATACGGGCGAAAGTTTTACGTGACAACGACTTTTATGTCTGTCTCTTTCGCTCTTAGGCGGGCTAACCATGCCCGAGTGGAAGGGACGCGTGCCTCTCACTCGCTCTCATTGTGAGCGCATAACGTGAGCGGAGCGTAACGCAGTTTCTTGAAGTGTCACCCGGCAAACCAATTTATAAGACGTTGTCACGTCAAAAAAATAGCTTTGTACCTCAAAATTCTGTCGCTTAATATTTTTCAGCTTTATACGATATTTTAATATCACTTGGATAAGTCGGGTTTGTAACTCTGTCAGGAAAACTTCTGTCGCTTAAATCTCTCGTAACACAGTAAGAAGTACAGATTTGTATGGTACAAAAGACTACAACTTTATGAATTTATTTTTGAAGACAATGTTTATCGCAATTTAAACTGTGTGATAATTTTAAACTCAAACACATTGTTCATCTGTATAATATAAAAAGCAAAGTTTTTATTCACACACTACATTTCTAGGATCTATATCGCTGTAATTTTGCATAGACTTTCTTTTTATGATATATACGAAGAATATTAAATAATTTTGTAAAATTCGCCCCTTGAGAGGATAAAACGCGGGTCCAAATGTGTACGGAAAAGTTAGTTTAGTTACTTAGTTTCACGCGGACGAAACTGCTAGCAGAAGCTAGTAAATATATAAAATATATATACAAAAAGATTTTTTTTTTCTTATTCTACCCAGAGTGACCCTTTTTTTGTGGGTACGAAGTCATCAACGAATTTCTCCTGCTATAGGTAAAGCAAGAGGGAGTATCAGATTTTTACTGACGATTCTGAAACACTCATAATTAGTACCTTCAAGCACAATATTTGCCGATTGTGTAAATGACTTCCAAACTGTACTGAAACCCCTATTTACTCCGACACAATGAAATTTTTCTCCTTCAAAGTCGCCTAAAGTCAGCATTCATTCAAACCAATGGGTCAATAAATAAACTCCAATATAATACTAAGTCTTAGACCAAAGTACAACTTTTCTTATGACTTGGGTAGGTAGGTACTATTCATAGTTTGTCCCATATCGTGTGTCCGATCCGTTACGTAGGCGACTTACCAAGTTTAAGGTTATCGAGACAAAGACTTTAGTTGCTTAAAACTAGCTTTACATCTTAAAATAGTATCTACGTACCTAGATGTAGTTGCAAGGTCTTAATGTTTGTAGGAATTCTTTAAGTATGAAAATATTGCTACAGTACACTTTCATAAAACTGCAGAAATTTAATACATGTATTTGTAATGTAAAAGAATAGAAGAACCTATTTGACCACATCATCATCAGCCTTTTTAATGTTCCCACTGCTGGGACTCAAGCCAGGAGGCTTGAGTCTAGGAGAGGGAATGGGCCGTAATTCACCACGCGGGCCCAGTGCGGGTTGGTGGATGTCACACATGTCTTCGATTTTTTGGTTCTAGGATATGTCGGTTTCCTCACGATGTTTTCCGTCACCGTTTTGAGAGCAGTAGTAATTAAATAAATTACATAAAATAATACCCCTGGCAGGGTTTAAACCCGCGACCTACAACTCGTAAGTCGGAGCCAGTACCACTCGGCCACCACTGCTCTTTTGACCACATACAGCAATGAAAACGGAAATTACTACCATTCATCTCTCTTGAAACTTTTCCTAAATTCCCGCTGAACCACAGTGTATTAACTATATTTTATAGTAATTTGCCAGAATATAGTCATTAGGGAAAAAACTGGCCAAGTGTGACTTGGACTCGTACGCAAAGGGTTCCAAATAAATTAAATTTTATAAATATGTTTTTGCCAAAAAAAAAAAACAGTTCTTATTGGTTTTCCTGTTATTTTCAAAACTCAGGTTAAATATTTAAAACTAATTATCATCAAATTACAAAAAAAAAAATACCTTGGAGACCTTCCGCATCAATTTTTTTTTTCCTATTTGCACTACAAAAGCAGGTACCCCAAACATTTTTATTTGTCGTCCGTATTCGTGTTTGGATCGTAGATATTTTTGTGTCTATCATGTTTCGATTCAGAAGGTTCTGGAATGGCGATCACGTACCGGAAGACGTAGCGTTGGAAGGCGTTCTACAAGGTAGACCGATGACCTGGTAAGGATTGCGGGAATCCGATGGATGCGAGACGCATAGGACCGCTCATTGTGGCGACACTTGGGGGAGGCCTATGTCCAACAGTGGACGTCTTTCGGCTGAAATGATGATGAATATCGCATAAATACTCGATCCAGGAGATTCGAAGCAAATTGGCTATTACAGGCTGGCAGACAGACAAACAAGTAATAGGCAATTTAGCTATAAGCTCTTCGTTTTTTCATTCGGACGTACGGAACCCTGAAAACATGATGCTTAACTAAAAACAAACCGTAACTACTTATTACTTGCCTATTATGCCCTGATGATGCATTTTCCTTAAATTAACATACTGAAACCACCTAATCTGTACATATAAGCTGATGACCAATTCATCTATAAACTTTGGAAACTGTTCCACTAACACACACTCATATTTGAAAACTTGCTCCCCAAAATGACCAGATCTCCATTAGTCCCCGACATGTCCCTAACTCAATCAAAGCACTATTTGTTTGAGTATGTTGAGCTGTGTGAGTTACGTTGAGCTGTGTGACTTATGTTGAGCTGGGTGAGCATGTTGAGCTGTGTCAGCACGAGCGTAATTAAGCGGTCCTAATGGCCGCGCCACGTGTTAACTTGCACAAGTTGAAAACTTTCAGTTGTTTGTCGAGCTGTTGTTGACTTTTATAAAGTTCGGCTTATGAGGTTCTTGACTTGGACTGCTTTCGTTCATAGACGGTGTTTGGGTTTTGGGTTGTTGAATCGATAATTAAATAAGAGAGATCATAATAGACATATTTTTAGTGTTTGTAGATATTGATAGAACTTCTCTGCTTCACGCCACCTCATAAATATAAGAGACTGTATTCACTGCCAATAATCATCGACGACTCTTGCCATCAATGTTTTGGCAAACTAACCATTTTTTTGAATAAAATGGAAATTTTATTCTTTAGTTAAAAATACTTATACTTTATTACAAATACTTTAGTTAGGTTCCACTTCTAATTTCTCTAAAATTTACTGTGTTTGACAGGATTCATATTGATCTATATCAGTTTTCAACACCATCTAGGTAAAATATATACATATGGATTGCAATAACATATTGAGTAATAGCTAGTTTTTAGGTTTCCGTATAAAGGGAACAAACGGACCCTTAATAGGATCACTTTGTTGTCCGTCTGTCAAGACACTTTATCTCAGGAATGCGTGGAGGTATCGAAGTGAAATTAAAACCATTTCGGGTCTGCGGTCACTTGAAGCTGTGAACTAATTTAACGAAAAAAATTATGTCGCAAAAAACGTATATTTCGACACTTTCAAGGGAATCAAATGTACTTCCCGTTGACCTAGAATCCTTAAATTTGGGAATTGAAATATTTGCACATAGATAATTTGCAGTTTTTATATAGGTAATCCACTAGTTTCTTAATTTTAATAAAGTAAATTTTTACTTCATTCAGCTGAAAAGCTTCAAGTCTTAATAAAGAAGACGAACAGACAGAAGAACATGATAAAACTATAAGGTTGCCAAAAGCCAGAGTTATATAGGCAAATTTTATATTGATGCATTTCCAATTTAATCAGCGTATTGTTTAATTTTCCATGGGATTCGCTTTTACCGATAATCAACATGGACATGTACTAGTATTTCCAGCTAAAAGTTTTACGGAACGAAACGAACCATTTATTCAATTTTAACTTGTAATAATGTAATCTCTGCAAGCTTAAATGAAAAAGCGGCAAACGTTTCACGGTATCTTACCTACTTATGCAACAATGCATTCATTTGATACATTAAAAAAAAACATCATTTTAATCCCATGGAGGGTCGATCCGGTACATGAAACACTATCGATTTGTAAAGATAAAATTAAAAAATAAAGTACCTTTTTTAAAAAACTCGTATTAATTTTATGTACCGGATCGACCCTCTACGGGATTAAAACGATCAAAATTTAACGGTGTATATAAACTAGCTTCTGCCATCGGCTTCGCCTGCGTGATAGTCGATTTCTCCATACAAACTTCCAAGCCCCGTTTTACCTCCTTAGGGGTGGAGTTTTGTAAAATCCGTTCTTATATTGGATGTCCCTTTACGGAAGGAGGCGAAATACCACTTACTGATTAATCACAAAATCTCAAAAAATTTAACACTTAGAGACCTAAAATTTTGCAGGTAGGTTTCTTATGAATGTAGACATCCGCTAAGAACGGATTTTCCGAAATTCACCCGCTAATGTGAAGAAACAGGGGCCAAAGTTTGTATGGAGAAACTGACTTTCACGCGGGCGAAGCCGCTTGCAGCAGCTAGCTACACGAATATTATAAAGAGGTAAAGTTTGTTTTTATTTTTTTGTTTGTAAGAGTAATCTCTGAAAGTACTCGTCCGATTACTACAGTTTTTTCACCAATAAAAAGCTGCTTTATTCCTGTTCGCATACATAAAATATAGCTTAATATTTTATGTATGCGAACAAAGCCGCTGACAGTAGCTAATATCTTATACATTAAAATCCAGTTCAAAATGTTCACTTTAATCCTATACGCTAACCAAATCCCTTCGCACTTGGTTTGTTACACACATTTCCTTTATCTCGTTAGCACAAAATATATTCGCCTCTAATTCTCTCCAACGCACCTGTATACGCACTTGTGTTTAAGCGAATTTAGCTAAATATACAGAACGTTATCCGCGAGCGCTAAGACAATACCGTTTTAACAATTTTGTAATTAACACTCTCTTACTAACGTGTAGTCGTACTTACATTACGGGACAAGTTTAACGTAAGACACGGTATTAAGATTTTATTACTTTAGTTAAATATCAAAGTTAATTATTCTTGGCTATATTCTAAACCGTAAGGTTACAGTCATATAAATGCGTATGGTATAATGTATGGTAAGCAAAATATAAGTATGGGAGCGAGACGTATGAGCAAACGGGCAGTGACTGCACACTAGCTCATGTGATCAGTTCTCTCACGGAGTTTATCTAAAATCAGTTTTTATATTAGTATAGTCTGTCTAAAAAGTCAAACGATTTGGGTAATTGTTATGGTAAAATGAAATCTGATGTAGTCAACTCTGGTTCTATAATCAAAGTTGATTATGAAATTCTGATCATTGTTTACTAATAGAAGAACCTTACAAAAAGTATCGAATGTATGTATTTTTTAAACGATTAAATATCACACAAAATTCCCAAATCGTTTGACTTTTTAGACAGACTATATTACAAGATCCCTAGCCAAGACGAAGCAGTGCTCATGTATAGGGCTTAACACTTTCGTGAACCCACAAAACGTAAACCCTAAAATACTATAGCGCTGGTGAGCGCTTCACACATAGCTGCTAGATGATTTTTACCGTACTTAACACGTATACCTATGTAATACCTATTTCATGATGTTTGGTTCAGAATTTTGGTCGAGAGAAGGTAAGAAACAAACATTCTTGTTATTGTATTTGTTATTTTAGGACTCGCATTCTGTCAGCAACTTCGTTCGTCAGAATGTTTATAAACTTTAACACCCTTATGATATAAGTGTGTAATGTTAGTGATTACCGTCGAGGCGGTATTTAGACCCGAGTCATGGCAAGGGTCTTAAGAGAGCCGGGAAAGGTAATCATTAATTACTCGTGTATCATACGACGTTTTTCAATACACTTGTGAAGAAAATAACTGCAAAACTAGTAAACATTTGTGGCAATAAAAATCTGTTTTTATATGCACGTCCCTTTTTTTTTTCTTTTTATCGTGGGGTACGACACGCGCGAATCTCTATGTGATAAATGTAATAAAATTATGGCGGGGGAGAAGTTGAACAAAATGGTTATGAATCAAAACCAAAATGTCACAGATTGGTAACAAGTGCAAATATACCTAAGTGCAGTGCAATAAGAGTCACTTTATGAGCAAGTGTATTGAAAAATCGTATTATGAAGGTGGTTTTGAAGGGTAATTACAAAAATAATTGTCGATTGATCATGTAAAAGCATAAACACTACTTGTAAACAAGAACTAAACAGTTGTCGTTTACAAGTGGCGAGCATACTTGGGGCAAGTAAAGGACATTGTTTTGTCGTGGTCGTAAGAAGCGGCCCCAACCCTTGGTATTTATGTTAATTGTTCTTACTACAAACTTAGTTTTGATGAGCCGTGTTACTTCTCTTGGGACTTTCTTGAACTGGACGTTATTCTCTAATTGTATTTTACTTCGGTGTTTTTGCGGTTATCTTGGAGAGTTTGCAAACTTTGGTATAATTGGGCTACTAGTATTATAATCATGTCCAGTATTATTATGATCTTACCGCTATCCTAACTTGTTTGGAGTCATCGCTATATACTTAGGATAAACCAGCCATACGTGCCCCAGTTGGTAACGTGCCCCACATGCCAAACTAAGACTCGGATTAAAAAATACATAAACTTTACAACCCAAATTGACCTTGCGTTGTATAGTTTACATAACCGTCATACTTATAAACTAACCAGATCGGTTAAAATAAGTAGCAAATTTTAAATGCATGCCTTAGTTTTGTAAGTGGGGCACATTACCGACTGGGGCATGTATACTTGGTTTTCCATAGTCTTCTTCTTCTTCTATACTTTTCTACTTATCTAATAACCATTTAATGATCACACACCATTAATTTGTTGCTATGATTATCGGTTGTTCTTTAAGTTTTCGTTCATCATCATCATTTCAGCCGCTGTGGGATACAGGCCACCTACACGACTGTTACATGCAACGACCGGTCCTGTGCGTCTTACATCCATCGACTTCTCGTAATCCTCACCAGATCATCAGTCCACCTCGTGGGAGGCCTTCTAACGTTGCATCTACCGTTACTCGGTCGCCACTTCACAACCTTTCGGTCCCATCGGATTGCGGGAATCCGATGGATTCGAGACGCAAAAAACCATTCGATGTGGCGACACTTGGGGCAGGCTTATGTCCAGTAGTGAACACCTTTCGGCTGAAATGATGATGATGAAGATACTGTGATGTAATTGATTAAATATGTCGCAAAATAATCCACAAATAAGTTTTTTCTGCGACATAATATGCAAATCATGCTCATCTATAGTCAACTAATTCTAAATTTAATCCCCATAATCCTATCTTAACTCACTGTGGAATATTAACTAGAGTATTATAATAATCAAACGCAATTAGCGAGGAATACAATAGTATTCATTACTCTAATAATAAGGCATTTGAATAGCGTTTAACAGCGCGATGCACAATTTGCACGCTAGTGTACGACAGACGTCGCGGCGCACGGCTCGAATTAATTGAAGATAATCGTATCTATATCTCTACGAACACACGAATGTGTAATAATAAGACCACAGTATAAGAAAGTATAGAAGCTCCAGATGAAATACGAAAACTTCCAAATATTCATTAAGAGTAAAACCCAAACTGTAACCGAATGTTCGCATTATCTCTTAGTTTCGTTCAGTTTGGCCATTGTAGAAAATTAATAGTTTTTCGGTCGGCATTACTTGACTGAATTTCGACTACAGTGGCCAGTCTTGACGGAGATTAGCCAAGTGCGAAGGAGATACTGAATCGCACATGTGTGAGCACAAATATAGATGCACTCTCTGTTCCGTTACTCTCATAGTTCAATGGGACGGACATCCGAGATGTCCGGGGACCGAGACCAGGCGGAGGCCCAACGTGTTTAAGTATAAGCTCTTAATAAACTAGCGCGCCTCGTCATCTACGATAGCATCACTTCTTGATGGTTACAGGATCGTAGTCAAGCACTACTTTATATCAATTTAAAAAAAAGTACTTTTGACAAATCACGGGGCTGCTGCTGAAAACCTTTGATTAGATAAATTCAATAAAACTGTACCCGATCCAGGAATGTAACACTCAGCAGTCGATCTTTACTACCATTTAACGAATGAAGCAGATGGATAAATAAATAAGTATATCGTGATTGGTTTGTTAAGGTCAGAGCACAGAAGCTACATGACCAACCGACTGAGTTAGTCATGGAGTTAGTGATAGATTTAAACTTGTATGTATTGATCCTACTGCGTCTCTACATTGTGTATTTAAGTGAACAAACTGTGGCCCTTAGCGTGACATTCAGTGTAATAACTTTAGTTGTAATGGAACCACCTGCGGGGTTAGTTATCGTATCGTTTCGTACTGTACACACCCAGATCATATAACTTGTTGTGAGTACTTTTATATCTGTTGCTTTTTCATAATTAATATATTACTTATCAATGAATGCATCACTGCTTACCATCAGGTGGGATCGCAGTCGAGCCCTAGTCTAAATCATAAAAGCTAAGCGGTTTTAACTTTGCGTACGTTTTGTTAACTTTACCAGTGTTTGTGTAAGATGTTACAAAGTTAGGTAAGTCCTCTATGCCTTTTTATTTCGTTTTTATACTCATTGTATTTTTTGTATCAAAGGTTCTAATGACGTGATAACTGGTAACAATAGATACAGACATATTTTATTGTTGGTTTCACATACATTTTACGTGATGCGCGCACTACTAAAAACTTTTACAGATTTATTATAAAAGTATGTAGGTATAGTTAAATTACCCACAGACACAGAACAAATGATCGAAAACACTTGAAATTACTTGTTTTATTAAAACACTAGTGCGAACAATGGACTTTTAAGTTATTATTGGCTAGGTATGATTGTATATAGATACGAGCATACCTAGCCAATAATAACATTACTTAAAGTAAAATGATCGTTACACTTGTGTCCATTGTGATCAAGTTCCAATTAGACAAAGTATGATTAATGAGTTATTTCCAACAGTTGTACAATACGATTACAATGCGGCTTTGTTTAGCCACACAACTATTTCGAGAGAAAGTTTCGTTGAATCCGTACAATATGGCGAACAGAAATAGTAGCTGATTTAGTTATACGCAAAGGTTATGAAGGGTTCAATATAAAGCGGTACACGTGGGTAGAGTCCATTTTTAACCTGCTATAGATTAAACATATTTGAGGAGTGTAGAAATAAAAAAAGTAAAATAATGTAATATAGTTACGTAAATAGTCTTTAAGGTACTTATAATAAATCTTTAGAAGATTTTAGTTGTGTGCGCATCACGTAAAACTGTACGAAATCGGTGTAGATAACTTTTATTCATTAAAATTGGGTGTAACCTGATATATTACGTAGGCTTTTTTTCATTGCAATTGGTTGACTAGATCAAAAGATATACATTATTGATGATACTCGTACATTCATTGTCAGTTAGGCGGTACGAAGTTTGTCGTATCAGCGAGTATGTAATAAAAATGATTACAATTAATTATTATTTATAATTATAAAGATAACTTATATGTTTGTGAACGTAGCCACGATATAAGAAGTATTCCTAGTACAAAAAAGAAAAATTATCGTACAACTTTTCTTATTTTTAGGCATGTAAAGAAATCAACAGATCGATACACAGAGTTTATTTAGCATTTGTAATACATATTATAGATTCGATTCCAATGTTTTTACTGTCCGTACACAAACCGCTCACGTTCAAAGAATGTTGTCATGTGCTGCTATTTCTTTTGAGTTTATCTTTAGCGCTTTTCTTTGAAACTTGCAGTCTTTTGTACATTGTATCTCTTCTCTTTGTGGGCTCTCCACATAGCTAAGAATGTTTAAAATGGTCGTCCAGCTCTTTGTCGTGTTATTTGTGATCTAGGTAATTATTTGGAAAGACGTTAGCTGGTAATCTTTCAGAAGAAATGTTGTGAAATGGTTCTAGATATCATGTTCGGATAGGTGAGTTCAAATGATCGCTAAACTAAGACCGCATCCCGAAAAATTTGATCTGCAGATAGAATATGATAAATAAATAAATAAATAAATAAATAAATTAATTTATTTATTTATACTTCATGCACATAAAAGTACAGAGGCGGACTTAATGCCTTAGACATTTTCTTCCAGTCAACCTTTGGGTGGTGCAGAGAAAAACAGTGGTAGGTGCAATAAAAGAAAGAGATAATATAGAGATAATTGTCTCACAATCATGGCTATGCGGGAACTTGCTCGCTTACTAACGGACAACCAACGACCTAAGTGCATTTCACAATTTTTATCACCTCTAAGAAAAATAAAAACGACACAAAACCACAAATGAAAAGGTTGAATCCTCCTCGTCCTCCTCGAGTCGTATTCCTCATTACTGAGGGTCGTGAAGTTCCCGCTGGATTAGCTTCTTATGTGGGTGTCACGCCATCGGTTCTTAGTGTCATGAAGTGCGACGTGCAATTGAGTGTCCAGTGTGGAGTGGACCTGATCTGCCCATCTTATTGGGCTGCGACTTCTTGGTCGTTTGCCATCAACCAGTTACAATGAGCTGTTCAAGGTTGTGGCCATTTTTCTTGGCAATGTGGCAAAAGTACTCCAGTACTCTGCGCATGCACCTGCATGCGACTGTCGACTACCTAGTCGACAGTGACATGTCGACATGATATTCAGTTCACTTAAGATAGAGCGGTTTGTACGGAAAGCAGTCCAGAGAATCTGAAGCATTTTCCTCCATCACCACATCTCGAAGGCATCAATACGGTCGCGGTCCGCCTTTTTTAAAGTCCAAGTCTCAGCTCCGTAGCTAAATATGGAGAAGACTAAACATTTGACCAGTTTAGTTTTGGTTTTGCGTGAAATGTTGCAATACCTCCATATGCCTTGGCCATTCCAATGCGCCTCCGGATTTCCATTTCACAAGAACCTGTATTGCTGATGTTCGCACCGAGACAGACGAAGTCATCAACCACCTCAAGCTCAAGAGTTCCCGTGGGTTGAAGCTTTCTGGTTCGGTCCACCACCATCACCTTGGTCTTGCTGTGGTTAATCTTGAAACCCATTTTCAGGCTGATGCGCTCTATTCTTTCTAGTAACTCAACCATTTCTGCTTCATTGGTGGCCAGAAGCGTGGTGTCGTCTGCGTACCGGAGGTTAGAGATCTTGGTGCCTCCGATGGTGACTCCTCCGTCCCAGTTTTCACAAGCTCTCCTGATTATATACTCTCCATAAATATTGAAAAGGATGGGTGAATTCTTCTAAGCTGTATCTAAAAGTACAGCCACATTTCGCTAATAACGTTTAAGCCCCATGTAGGTAATAGAGGATGAACATATAGAGTTTTTTTTTTTATAAAAGGGACTTTTGGCCACAGTAGCCTATTATTATTGAGGGATTGGATATTTGTCGATTCATCGACCGTGCACAAGGCTAGAATTTGAACATTCTGGCTAACAACTAACAAATTCCAATTGGAAAATCTCACAAAACACTGAGCACAATCCGGAATACTAGAATAGAACTCTAGAAAAACGAAGGAGTCATAATGTGTTATTAATTTTGTAACTTCAATAGGGTGACTGGTAATTAGTGTACGATACTTAAACACGTGATTGTGCTCATTATAACCAACAACTTTTACTATGGGAACAAACCTGAAATCGCGAAAAAATATCAGCTGTTCAGTACATTTGTTTGCCTAATGTACCGAACAGTTGATATTTTTTTCGCGATTTCAGCTTTGCTCCCATAATTAAAATTGTTTGTTATCATGAGCACAATCATGTGTTTAAGTATTGTACACTAATTGCCAGTCACCCTATATAGCTATATTGTAACCAGACTGTAATCGTTCTTATATTTAGTTTCAATGTGCAGTAGATAGGTATCACAATCTGCGCATATTGTGTGATAGGACACGGGTATTACGAGCAATTGTGCTAATTCAAGCAACGGAATAACCCAGAGCTGCCAATTGTGGGCTGTTAGGAGAAGCGCAGTAATTTAACTAAGTTAGATTACTGCGCAACTGCAAGCGGCCATTACTATAAGACCCTGCAGTTTTATTGATCCTGTATAATTGCACAGCTAACATCGAGGCCTAATACTGTCCACGGACGCATAGCTTCATAGACGCGTAGAAAATTCAAAATTCATTGATTTTTGGTACGTTTTACATGAAGTATTAATAAATAGATTAGTTCCTCAAAAATCTTCCTTAAAGGTACACTCTTTAACATAATTAGTAATTACAAGTATTATAAAAAAATATAATCAACATAATAAAATAAAAATATTTATAACAAATCACAACATAACTTTATTACAATTAAAATTAGGATAATAATAAAGTAAATTGAATAATATTGAAGCCTTTAATTCCATTAGGTCTTATATTAAATAATTATATGGCCATATTAAGTATGATTTTGTGCATCAAGGTGATCTTTTACGGTCGTATATAAGTACCGTACGCCTGCTCACCAGTGACATACAAAATTATGGAACTCTATTGACGAAGTGGACACGACGACAATGTAGGAAGCTCCGCGCCCGTGGACAATAGGCCTATTGCTGCCTATACCTAATAGGTATTTTTTCTTATGGTAGAAAAAATCATCCAAGGACAACCCCCACTCTTGGGTGGAGCGGGAGATATTGTCAGACTCTTACTGACTAAAAGACCCACCCTGTTCCTTCTAGCCTTCATACCGGGGCTCGAGTTCCCTTTCGGATAACCCTGGTCCCAGTAGGCTTCCACCCGGCTGGGCCCGTGCTGTTGCTGACAACTCCTTGAGGCGCGCGGGAACAGTGCGCGCCGTTGACGACTTGGGCATGGTCTGGACAGTTACCTGGTTATTAGTTACCCAGATTCGGAATCCCGGCGGTGGCGGTGAGAGGGTCGTTGCCTGATGCGGTAGGCGTCTTCCTTTGCGAGCATATACCTAATAGGTATGAGGAGTCCCGATGGTTACCTACAGTTAGATTTTTGCTGTTTATTATGGTCAGCACATTTTATCTACATATAACTACGTATAATAAAACTGTAGAAGTTTTTAGTTGTGCACGCATCACGTAAAATGTAAATTATAATTGTGTGTAACTTGATATATTACTTTGGCTTTGTTTCATCGGAATCGGTTGACTAAATAGAAAGATATACTACATATATTGACTGTTAGGCGGTAAGAAGCTCACCGGGTCGGCTAGTCAAATATAAATTACTGTTTGTTTAATAAATGTAAATATTTGATTGGATACAGTTTGTGACTTTTATCATCTAATTATGAAACCCTACACAATAAATTCCTCGTTTTAATTTATTTAACGTAAGTAACTGAAATGGGCACCCAATCTGACATCAATCAAAAAAACGTAATCGCGTTAAATTAATTTATATTTTCTATTATATATGTATCCTCAGGCAAAATATAAGCTTCTTAAGATCCGTGTATAATTGCTCTGAAATTACTTTTGTAATTATTTAATTTTTGGAAATTTATCATAGAATTTGTTCATCATCTGCTACAAATGTAAAGCTTCTTTAAACTCCAATCAATGATAGCTAAGCTACAAGTTACTGCAGTGTAGGTATCCTAAGTTTGAAACTTTACAATGGCTAACGCATTAAGAGCGCCCAACCCAAATTACATTCCAATATAACCGCTCTAGCGTGGATATGACGTTATTACGTATTTTTCTTTAAATATTTTGGAAACACAAATACCTTGTGCATTTTAGTGAAATCAAAATAATTTATGTGAAACAAACCAGTGTAGACCTCTGAAAAGCTGTTATTTTGCGTGCCCCTCATAACTGTACTCATATATATAAAAAAATATACGTGTATATCTATAGAAACCTTGTATATTTAGTTGAGATTCTGAGTAACAAAAATTTATCCCTAAAAACTTTTAAGGTTTTTGAAAAATCACGTATTTCCCGGAACAAGTTTTGTGATTTTTTTTTTAATAATTTTCTTTTTTCGCGTTGCTTCTTTACCAAACATTGCAAGGATTGCATTGGATGAAACTGCAAGCTTTTAAAACATGTTCCCGTTGACGATGTACGGCTCAAGAAAGGCCCTCTTAAGTCTTTGTTGCAGTTAGCTTGAGGAATAACTTACCAATGAGAAACTAATAGCTGTAATTGTTTAATGGTTGATACGTAAACTGAGACAACATCAGGTCGATCACCTCCTACTACTGATACTCGTAAATCGTACTTGTCGACACGTTAGCCTCAATGGTCAAATGATTGGCTGCGTTACGCAGTGCAGTATATCGGGATCGATTCCCGCGCCGTACAAATATTCGATATGGCCTATAGATCGTTGTTCCAGGTCTGAGTGCCTTATGTATTTGAGTTTACATGTTTTTAATCGTGTCTACGATACAGGAACAGTATCTATTATGTGGTAACAATAATAAATGCGATTATACAAAAATAATTTCGGTCATTTAATTCATTAGACCCCAAGCGAACGCCGGCGTTCGCGCACCTATTGTCTTTCTATTGTGTCTGTAATTTCCACGATTGAGATTGAGGTTAAAAAAAAGAAAATCATTTGTTCAAAGGTTTCTATTAAAGTAATTAATGGGGTTTATATTATATAGTGAAGCCTGCTGACAAACTGTCCAGTAGTTTGACAGGATACTTTTTTGTACCAACTTTCGATAAACAATTACAGAAAAGATATCTATAATTACTTCAATGTATGAATTAATTAGCAAATTCAGGTTATCAAAAATTACTGCAAATTAAAAAATCTCATCATCATCATTTCCACTGTTAGACATAGGCCTCCCGCGAGTGTTGCCATAACGAACGGTCCTGTGATACTCGCGACCCTCACCGGGTCATCGCTCCACCTTGTGTCCTCCTAAACTACTACTATATCTAATCCTTGATTTTAAGGAAACCTTTACAACACCAGTGCTGCCCCCTCACATTCTCCACCCCATCGTGTACAAAGACGGATAATATGGATTTGCAAGGATAAAATGTCACCATTACATCTTCATAAATATGTAAAAGGAAGCGTTTCATTAAATCATTCGTCGCGTCGCTATGTAACATTCATACTTCGGAGATCGATCGTAGCAACTGGGAGCGTCGGGGGCTATAGGTAATATCTAGCAGTAACTGAGTTGGCCCTCTCTAATTGTCCAAGTTACACTGTCGGGGGCGATGTCAGGGCTGTCAGCTGATGAATTCAAGCTATATCAGGCTGGCTGACAACTTGGAGAGGAAGTTGATTGCCAAAATTCTGCTCCTGCAAATCTTATTAGATGCAATGTAGGTATACTTCCAAGTAATGTTGCGTCGAAGCCTACTGGGGCCATGGGTGATGCGAAGGAGATCCTCGGGGCCCTGGAACAATGGCAAAGAAAAATCAGGAGTGGATTTTTAGACTTTTCACACCTAAAAAAAAAGATCTTTGATTTTTGAAATTGAGCTTTGAGGCAAAATTCTCAAAAATGGGACTCAATCACGAATAGGCTGAATTTAAATTCCACTATTGCATTTAAGATTTGCTCTGCTCAAATCGTTATCGAACTTTTTACAAAAGCAAAGTTTTATTACATCAAGTGTTCCTTATTGTAAAAGATTGTCGTGCGATATTTTTCGCTTGTGAATAATGTTTGTTTGTTTAAAGTAACATAAAAATGTTTGAGCAAGTTTCGTGACAACCCTAGATTCTCCGATTTGGATTTATTACTGCCGTGAACCACTGCTGGTACTCTTGAGATTGAATTTTAATGGAATTACTTTTTTACTATAGAAGTTCAATTTTACGAATCAAAAAGATGTTCGACTAAACTTTTACGTATGAGTAAATTCCAGGTACTTACGTATGAGTGTATAACAGAGAGTACGAACTTCGATGGCAGGGTTAAAAAAAGAATATTGTAGGTAGTAGTATTGACTGACAAACTTACGCGCTATGGCTACGCGCTCGGTCATATAAGAAACAATTTCTCCAAAAAGAATCCCCTTTTTTATTAAGAGGGATAATCATCCAATGAGATCCCCCGCTCTTGGGCGAAGTGGGAGATTGTGTCAGACTTTTACTGACTAAAAAATCACTTATGTTCCTTCGTTGCCTTTCGTACCGTTTTCTTTCAGAAACAAATCCTTGGCCCCAGTAGGCTTCGACCCTGCTGATATCGGGATCAGAATCCGAGCGGCGCGGCGGCTGGGGCGTGAGCGCCGTTGCCTCGAGCGTGCGGCTTCCTCCTTTGCTAACATTAGGTACTGCTTCGTAGAAGGAGGTAACCGCCTTCCATTCTTCTTTGCTCCGGACCATGGATCCCACTAAAGCCAATGAAAGTTGGTAGATATGTTAATGACGCTGAATCGCCTACTGAGGTTTTTCCATACGATTATAATTAGGATGTCTTCACGGCTAGAGTGAATAAGCTCCTCATAAACTAGTGCGCCTCACCATCAACGATTGCATCACTGCTTACTATCAAGGAGATCGCAGTAAAGCACTTGTATTAGTATTTAAAAAAAAGGACTCACGTTGTGTTAGTTTGAATGACCTTATGCAATATTACAACATCGATATGTGTGTGCACAACACTGACAGTGATTTTCCACAATTCTGCAAGTCGTTCACTTCACTCGTCGCTCGTCGCTACTAACCACATTTCTCTCTGTGTGTATGCAATTTACGCCGCGCCTCGGAGCCGCGGTGTGGCGGCGGGGGTCAATCTAATAACTATCAGGCATCCCTTCTCTGTCGATGTGGTTAGCCACGCTAACCACTAGAGGGTTTAATTACATTGTAGCCAGAAGTGAGTTTTTGGCACGTTCTCCGTGTATTTGGTACAATTTTTTTCATCTTTTTTCTTGTAGTAGCCACAAATGACAAAGAGATAGGATATTTACTATCTATATTCTTTTCTTTAAGTCTATACTTGAACCTTCAAACATTTACTTTTGATATTAGCTTTAGCAAGCCTTTGAGCTGTATAGGTTTATATTGTGCACTGGATCTCACCCTCGCATAATGTTACGAGTATTTTTCTATAACTCAAAGATTTGCTGGGAGAAAAGTCATTTATGATTAATGATCTTTATTTTGCAAATAGGTTTTTAAAAAATAAAAAACTCCTTTCCACGTCAATTTTGTTTTCAGTCAGTTTAAACGAGATGAAGCCGGTGTTTCCTAGCTGAGAAGAAACACCGAAACAAACTCAGGGGTCAAAGTCTCTTTCCATACAGTAAAGTACATGTAATGGTTAAATCATATGAGAATCATGCAGATTAGTGTCTCAGATGGTCTTTAGAAGAAAGAACCACACAAATTTGAGTAGACCTCAGTCCAGTCCGTGCAAGCATTTGTCAGTATTCGTGTAGCTCAAACTTACTAAGGAGCTCAATGACTTGACGAACGACTTGAGAACATTACTAAGTTAAGCTCGCCTTTATACATGAACTGTCTATATCACTGTAATATATACAACGTGTAACATTAAATGCGCAAAACCTTAGATACCCCAAATAATTTTTAATTCAATTGTCCTAATTCTGAGAGAAAAAAACTCTTAATTTGCAGTGCAGTTTTAGTTTATTTAAAATTCGTATCTGCATCGAAATAAGGACTTTTATCATCCCGCGTATGAGAAAATTTGATTGGACTACAACCATTTGGGTTTGTTTATATATTTGGGCGGGTTTTCCCTCGTGATGGCTTGACCTATTAATAAATAGACAGGGCTACATTTTAATGAAGAATTTTTTTAAAAACCGTGTACCTAAAAAGTAGTTTAATTGATTCTGCTCGTTATTCTGATCAAACTATTTTCAGGTTTTGCTCATTTAACGTTACATGTCGTATTATGTTATGTTTTGTGTACAACAAAGAACTTAGAATTAAAACTGAAATTCAACACAAGAGGTTTCGCCTGCTTGTAAGCATAGCAATTAAATTAGTTTAATCAGTACCATTGAACCCAGTCTATACAGTTAATTGGCTCTTAAGAGCAATGTCAGTAATGGTAAATAGTTAGGGTCAGGTTCACCATGGTCTGCCACACAAAACCAGCTTCGAGCCAGAGTCAACCGCCCTATTATTTTCTTCGAAGATTTATTAGCATCGTGAAGTTTATTGAGATATTCAGCCTCCGCTTTCTGGACTCCATCTCAATATTCATCGGCTTGAAGCTAATGTATTCGGCGGAAGCTTTAGAAGGCTAGCCTTTGAATACAAGTTAAAGTATTGGTCTTAACTTTTCTTTGTAAAAAAGTACTTTGATAGTTAATTTGATAGTGAATTGGCTCTTAATAAACTAGTGCGCCTCACCATCATCGATTGCATGACTGCTTATAATCAGGTGGGATCGCAGACAAGCACTAGTTTATATCAGATCTTCTTCTTCTTCCTGCCCTTATCCCATATTACTAGGGATCGGCGCAACACGTCTTTTTCTTCCATTTTGTCCTGTCACTCGTCACACTATCACTAACTCTCTTTTTTTTCATATCACTCCTCACACAATCTATACATCTTTTCTTTGGCCTCCTTTTCCCTCTCCTCTACATGTATACTCAGAACTTTTTTAGTGCTATGCGTTTCATCCCTTCTCTTTACGTAACCATACCAAGACAAAGGTAGTTTACATCAGATAAAAAAAATATTAAGTAGGTTGAAGTTCTTTTTTTAGCCTTGTTAGTTAGCTCTACTGCTGAACATCAGATTCAGGGCTAGGTTTCCATGACAACCAAGCGTAATTAGGTTTTTCCTTAAAAAAAACTCAGTAGCATTTATAACCTTACATATTATAGTAACCAAGGTTGCCAACATAGCTCGAAGAATCGCCAAACTTAATTAGCAATGGGCTGGGCACATTGCTCGCAGGACAGGTGATCATTGGGGCTGAAAGGTTCAGGTGGCGACTGCGTACCGGAAGACACAGTGTTGAAAGGTCTCCTACAAGATGGACCGATGGCGTGGTAAGGGTTGCGGGAATCCGGTGGATGCGAGACGCACAGAACATTTTGGGGAACACACACAGGTGACATTTTGGGGAAGCCTATGTCTTATAAATAGACAACAGGCTCCTAGCTACCCCAGGTGACTTTGACGTAACTGGGAAGGACGTTGTGAATATCATTTGATTTTATCGTATACAATATCTAAAGTAGATTATTAAATCGCTTCAAAATCCACACTATTTTTGAAGGCTTTCAACGAAAACCGACTACGAAAGCTCCTTTGTTTAACAACAAAGGATGACGGACTTTCATGAGAGTCACCTTAGACCCTAGTCTCAGGTAATGCGGAGACATAACTCATCGCTTTGCATAAATCAGCCAGAATTCGATTAAACTGGAGTCTCCGCCGACCACGTCATATCCTCCGTTGTTACAGCCTTGCTACATTAGTTCCACGATCAAATTAAAGGATAATAGGTGATATGTTAGGAAGGTATTAGCATTTTAATCATAATGATATATTGCTGTCGTTTAAAATAATGAGTTAAGTGCATCTTGCCTGATCTATCTATCTTTTATTTGGCCTCACTCTTCATCAGGTTTCACAAATAATACGCTAACACTTTTAAAGTTTATTTTGTGTTTTTTTAAGGCTTTATTTAGTTTAAATTATCACATAGAGATCTAGCATAAAATAAGATTAAGTAAATATTTTAATAAAAAATGAATTCTTATTTCTCCAATTTTCACGAGTAAATTAACACGACATATTATTTTAAAATTCAATAATAATTTCTTCTTGTTGCACATCGTCACTTGATCACTTCAAGCTCTCCTACAAAGTACTTTATATTAGTTTTTATGTTATAGACGCTTAAGTGTTTTCAGGAAACTCTTAGTTCATAAATATTGTTATTACGAATACTAAAGCAATCGTTACTGATAAGAAAGGTCAGCATTCGAATTTACTTAACTAGAAATTGCCGTCAATTTTCAAGCAGCCTCCAGTTTAGAAGTGAAGTGTGCTTCTTACTGAAGTAGGTATTGACTATTATTTCTAAGTGGATATATCATTCTGATGAAGACTAAAGAGTCTTCATCAGTCTATTGACGAAAATGTATCATTGTAGGCTGAGCTGGCTTCTTTCTCTCTTTATGGAAAGGTGTATAATCCAAGTTACATGCTCTAACCCGGGTACGTTTCCAATAATCAAATTGAAAAATGTATCTCATTATTTATTTACATTAATAGCATATTTTATTAGCTGCTTATTGTGATTATTGCCGGTGAGTCGAAAGGAGTCCCTTAAAATATTTTTTTTTTTTCTAAAACATCATCAAATAAACTCTTTTGTTCTGGACGGAGCGGGAGGGAGTGTTAGATTATTATCGATTTAAAAACAAAGTGTTCCCTTATTGCTCTTTATTGCGTCAACCCGGGCTTGGTCTTTACTGGAAGGCCAGACGATGAGCTTCCCTTGACTCACCATCCCCAAAGCTCTCTATGGTCATTAAACTAACTTTTAATATAGGTTTTAAAGAACATTACATAATCACGATGTAATGTTTTTTGTATAACATCTATCAACAAAATATCTAATTTATTCTTTGTATTATACAAACATACATTATATGTACCTACTCTAATGTAAAAAACATATTACAATAACTCTTCTAGTTATATTGCGAATGATATTTACTTGTATTGTGTACATTTGTACTATGCTAGTGATCTCTCGATAACATGGGATATTGGTTTTCATGTACTGTATGTACCTAGATAACTGATATGAAAACTTAATCATAATAATATTTTATTTGATTGAATAAAGCTTGGCATTGAACATTTTTCCATTTGGAATCACAGAAGAACTTAATCAAAATCACTACTTGGGACTCGGTTTTTATAAAAGAATTGAGGTAGCAACACGTAATCAAATTCGGAATAGGTATTGGACTAACTTCTGCGAGTAGTTTTGCACTCGTAATAAAAAAAAGAGTGGAAAACTAAATCATCCTGAAGGAACATTTATAATTGCCAGGTTAGTAAGTAGGTATCTCTTGTCACATGGTCTACCAGTGTACCACATTTCGTTCAAATCCGTTTGAGGTTTGAGCATCAATGAATAATAAACGTATACATACTTGCGCCTTTAGAATATTATTGTAATTGTCAGTGAAGTTTTAATAGTGACAATCAAAAATGACATTTTCAAATAAAAGGATAATGACAAGAAAAATTACGATAACCAACATTAGAACATCAATTTTCGAAAGAAATATTGGTTAACTTTTTGCTTTATGTGTCGTTTAAAAACGAAGTACATAATTTTCACACCAAAAATGACTTATGTAATGTTAGAATTTTACTGCACATATCACACATATTTTCCTAAATTTTATATTAATTTCAGAACTAATATAATTTTATAATGTAAGTAATTGATTTCTTCTTGACATAATAAATACGTTTGAAAAACTTGTGATAAAATTCAATAATTCGGAACACTGAACGCATTTTTACTTACAACTTTAGAAAATAGTTTCAATTTTCAAGAATATTAAATTGATCTTTTTGTTTTAAACGAAGTTTAAATCGCCAGCTGTCACCTCGAATTGATACAGTGTAACTACATAATCTAGTCGGTCCACATACTGAAAACGCGAATGAAATAAGTGTGAGTGTACAAACTAGGGGAAGCGTCTCAGGAGACGGTTCCATCTACCCTCATCAAATATCCGACGTTTGGACTCTTCATAATGTGATATGAAAATCTCATACGTTGCCTGCGCAAGGAACGAAAATTTATAAATGTGTAAGTAAACTAGAAGGATTTATGACTTTGTCAGATATGGAGAAGAAGTTGAGTGAAATATAAGAAATAATAATATCTAATAAGCTTAGTAATAAAAACTAGGTGCATAAAGAATTTTTATGTCTTAGTATCGTAATGTTTTTTTATTATTATTATTGGTGGATTTTTAGGGTCCCGTACACGAAAGTTACCAGCGGCTGCGGAAATACTTTTCCTCAACAGAGCTGTCCTATATCTGCCTGTGAGTAACAAGTTTTGATTTTGGGATCGCAAAGTTATATCACAGTGTCTGCTTTTCGATAAAGTTAAAAATAGTTGCTGATAACACTTAATAAAATGAGCAATTTCAATGTAAATGCACGGGAATGTCAATAAATTATGACTTTTGAAAATTGGAACACAGCTGTCGGAAACCTTCAAACCAAATATTGCTCGTAGGTAGCGTTTCTTTCGGTACAACTTTCTCAATAAATGATAGCAAATCTCATATCGTGGAAAAAAAAAACTTTGCTATAGTCTAATAAACGGCTCTACTTGGATATTAAAGAATAATAAGACATGTTTTCAGTTTCAAATCCAATTCATGAACGCCATTGTAAAGAAAACCACGACTAGCAGTCAAAACGGAAGGCTTCGCTGTACGATTTTTACATCAGCTTACACACTGATAGGTACTACGTCTGATACACATGCTCATTTTGCGTGGAAGCGCTAGTACTACAGTATTTTGTTATGCTGCCCTTGACCCGTAGCTGAGACAGTAGGCAGTAGGCGTCGTGGGTCAAAAAGAAGTCATTAAGCGCGTTGGCGAGCGGCCAACATCTCTCACTTTGTGGCACTATAGGGCCGCCATCTTTGAGAACATACTTTTTATCATTGCAGTTTTTCTAAATTCTTTTTGTATTTTTATTTATGAAATTAAATTTGTTCAATTTGATTTTAATTTGACTTTGTTTTGTTTTTAATAATAATATTAGTTAAGTTTTTATTTTCTCACCACATTAAACTACCCAATATTGTATATGCACGACTCCAATGGTTGTACCATTGGATGTATTGTATTGTGTACCAGTGCATATACAATTGGGTAGTGTTATTCTATTTTATTGTGGGAGACTGGCGCCCAAGTTAGGCTTTAGGGGCCTGTATTTTAGGTCACCAGGTCAACACACTCTAACAGATAGATACATTTTAGAGTAGGCAACAGTAATAATTGCTTTAAAAATCGAGATTTTATTAAAACCATTGTAATCTGTGGCTAGATAATATATTTATTAAAAGGTCTTAGAGATGTTAGTTAATAGTTTTGGTTTTGTTAACGTTTATGAATTCAAAACGTCAACTGAGCGAGTTCAATTACCTGTAGGTAGTTTTTACGCAATGGCGACTATTACCTACAGGTCATTGAACTCGGTCAGCTGACGTTTTCTTAAAGAAATTAATTTCGTACATGCGTAAATTAATACGAGTTTTGAAAAAAAGGTACGTTATTTTTTAATTTTATCTTTACAAATCGATAGTGTTTCATGTACCGGAATCGACCCTCCACGGGATTAAATCGATTAAAACTTAACGGTAACGAAACTATTTAACTTACAACAATTGCACACAATATATGTGTCCAATTGTTGTAAGTTAAATAGTTTCATTTTAGGAAAAGTTCTATCATAGGGGTTTTTGTTTGTGTTTTAGCAATTAAACTTTTGTTCAATTACAACTTAAGGGATTGTTGTTTTGTTTTACGTTACTTCTAGATCACGAAGACGTGTCATAGCTATTTAACTCCATACTTGTATTAAATAGTCTAGGTGCGGGTTAATTAGTAAATCATAACTCACACACATATAAAGCGATATTTCGAAGAGCTCCAGTCAACGGAATCAATCTTCTTACATCATCAATGTGTGGTCTGAATGTCGACTATTCAAGATCAGGCCTAAGTATTTCTTATGGTTTGATCTTAACAACTGTTGGCCATTTACCGTTAGAGAAGGGACCAGGAATCAAGAATTATTATTATTATTATTTTTTACATTTACTTATCTCAGGACCCTGAGGTCCTGGACCTTTGGAAGGCGTACGAGGAGTCGAAACCAGCTCGCAAAGGCCCCAGATGCTTGTAATGGAACGTGGTACCAACCAGTTATTATCCCTGTAAGCGCTATACTAATGCATCGAGAGACAACTCAGTTGGTGGGAAACTAGTTCTACATATAGAAAACTAAAATATAAGGTTATGGTTTTCAAAGTCGTAAGTGTACAAGTTACCAGGAACTATGTTAAGACTATGGCTTATATAGCCTGAACTTATTATTATAGAAATCGGCACGGATCTTGAGCGCTGGCTTCAAGTTTATTCGGTCTCTTTAGTGGTACGAAGTGAGACGCGGGGCGGGGAGTGTCAGTGCTCTGCGATCCCCACTCTGACGCCGAGCGCTCAATATTTGTGCCGATACCTGTACTATAATATTTTTTTGAAGGAAGTCGTAAATGCCTAAATATTATTCCTTAAAACCTCTTCTCGTACATGCACAAACTATAATACATGTAGCTGGATAAAGATACCGACTTCCCCTTGCCGCGCGTCGCATTCAGCATTAATAGTCAAGCAATATTGTATTGCTGAGAACACCGATCACCACGTACTTATACACACATGTATGTACATATGTACCAGCATATTTACAATACAAGTACAATTCCGCGGGTTTGTGCCGTCACCACCCTTTTACAGAGAGTTATGCGGCGTCACGCGAGATATGTATTCGCTCGAGTCTCGCAAATATTCGCGCAATGCTTTTGTGATTATATTGTGTTAATGCCTTTATCTATTTACAAGGAGGTTTGTTTAGTTAGCTTTGAGTGTCGGTTTACCCGCAGTGAATGTGAAAGTACATAACAAAACATTTTTTTTTGCCTTTATTTAATACTGTCCTGTATTTCGTGCTGCCTAACAGTCAATGAATATAGATTTTTAGCTAAACTTAACTTTAACCCCTCGAGCGCCGATTGTACATACAACTTAAATGACCTTGAAAACTGCTTAATTTTCGCCTCGTCATTTATACCGTGTACGTCGAAGGACTGGAACAGTTTGCCTGCTGCGGTCTTCCCGTCCGATTACAATTTGGGTGTCTTTTTTTAAGGCTAGAGTAAATAGGCTCTTAATTCATTAAACCCCAAGCGAAAGCCAGCGTTCACGCACCTATTGTCTTTCTATTGTGTCTGTAATTTTCACGATTGAAAGGTTAATAAACTAGTGTGCCCTCACCATCAGAGATTGCATCACTGCTTACCATCAGGTGGCAGCAGTTAAGCACTAGTTTATAATAATTTAAAAAAATACATTTGTACGAAATTTATTTGGCCGAAAATCTTGGTTTCTATATCTTTGTTTTTCTTAGAAATATCCAGATTTTTTTTGTTGATTTACATAAAAACGCGCTATTACGTAATAATAAGTGCGAGGGGATCTTCGGAAAGAGAACTTTCTCACTGTGAATTTTCAAAATATAAAATTATATTGGATCTTGGATTGAATGAGTGCTGCGAAATTTTTTTGCACCTCCTGAACATCTCGAGTGCTTTCCAGCTGTTCTGGTCTTTATAAGCCTCGGCCAGTGGTGCGAGACCTGGCCGCCACGCCATTGATCTCTTCAGCTGCTCCTAACTTTGCAATATGTGACATGGTTTCTATAATCTTTCACACTCATCATCGTTTTTCTCTTGAAGACAATTTTCAAACATATTCTACTTAAATATTTCCTGGCATTTTCCTTTTTCCTCTGCATTACATTGTCTTCCTGACAATCAATTCCTACACAAGTTTTGAGTCACCGTTATCATTTTTATATTTCCTCTTATATTTTTCTCCTCTTCGCTTTGTCTATTCTATTAAATGAAATAAGATGGTACGAGTCATGTGTCGTACATGGCCTTCACGTATTGCAGTTCAGCACTATTTCTTCGCTTTTTTGGTCCTTCGAGCCGGATCTCCGGTTTACGTGCTCATTTGTGCAGTGACAGCAACTCAACAGTTCAACAGAGGAAGCGTCACCTGCACAGAGGATACGGACCGAGGAGATCATCTTTCACCAGCAGCAGATAATACGATCGACCATCGAACCACACCATCTGATACAGACTTATCGCCACTGAAATAAAAATTCAATTCAAGTTATTCCACGGGCAGGACCAAATCTAAAGTTGAACAAAAAAACTTGGCAATAGAAACTTTACGACAAAAATAAAAACGTGATCAAAAGGAATCCAATTCAATTGTTCTATTAATTACAAACGAGAAACATAATAAAACACTCTAATTGTAAAACCAAAACAATGTATTGTAGGAGTTACTTGAAACAGGTTCCACGAATAGAGAAGTGGCCAAGTTTGAGGGATTGTGAGGGTAGTCAGGGTAACCACTGATAAGCTGGTTACAGACTGTTGTGACGTAACATACGCTGTAACCCGCAATGAAAGAATTTGTCGACCACATTGTCGCAATCGTAATGTATAATGCATCGTCAAAATTTCAGTCGAAAGACGTCCACTGTTGAACTTAGGCCTCCCCCAAACAACACAACCATCTATCCTGTGCGTCTCGCATCCACTGTCTTTCAGCGATTCTCACCAGGTCGTCGGACCACCTCGTGGGCGGCCCTTTGCATTTTCCGGAGCGGGGTTGCTACTCTAGAACCTTTCGGCTCTATCAACCGTCCCTTCTACGAGCAATGTACCCTGCCCACTGCCACTTTAGTTTGGCAATTCTTTGGGCTATGTCGGCGACCTTGGTTCTCCTGTCTCATCTTCATTCTTGATGCAATCATGCAAGAAAACTCAGAAAAATCTGAATTCTCGTAGTGTGGACGCTTTGTGCGCGTAAACCGTGCACACTTCGCGCGCGAACAGAATGTTTAAACTATGTAAGTAGTTACCACCAAAGACATTTTCACCTGATCACCGCTAACTTCGCTTTTGTTTGCACTTGAAACGAAAACATCAAAGAGTTTGGTTTAGGGCCGTGCCCCGCAGGATTCAAGCGAATTTTTTTTTAAATGATCAGGCTAAAATGACCGCAATGGTCCATGCTCGACAGTTCGTGCGCGCACTGCGTCCACATGAAATGCTCCTTTCATATTACCTTGCATATTACGTTACAACAGTGTGTACTCGGCTTTACTTAAATAATTAATTTCTTTGCTGAACAACAACTGGTTGTCAGAGTTAAAAGTAAATATTTTTCTGTTTAAATTGAAAAGATACAAATATTGTGTTAAGGAAATGGTGTTCGTTTGTAGGTAGAGCTCTGTGTTGTCCACGTGGACGGCTTTAAGTAGTTCTTGCGCTTGCTTTTCTAGAATAGAATTCATCATTTCTTTATGAACGTTTATTTAGTCAGGTTTCTCTATAATGTGTTTTGATTTTGTGTTCCTCATACCTACATAACCTTATTACATTGCATTACACTACATTTTATAGCAACGTCAATAATCAATAATAATTTTTATTATTCATTTTGTTGTCCCATTGTTTACAACCACCTCTTTGCAAGTATAAAAAAAAACGAACCTCTACATGTCCGCCCGATACAATGTTATATACAAGTATGTATAATTCTTAATTAGTTACAGACAATTATTAATGATTATTCAATAGTTTTAAGGAATTCTCAATGAAAAATAAACATTATTCTTATTAAAATACTTTTACTGCATTGCAGAACATAAAAAACGTGGCAACTTCAGACAATAACTATATAAGTAGGTAGTGATTTAAAAAATCGCCGTGATTGCAATAAATTTCCGAGAACGGAAAAAAATTCCATTATTGACGTTTATACTGAACATGCTTAGCAGAATTCCAGGAAAGGTTGCCTCGTACAAAGTATATTAAATATTATTTTATAAAGTCTTATTATATTCCTTACAATGGCCTTCCTTGTCATTGTCTGGTTAAATATTCTTTCTTAACACACGACCTGGAACCGACTGACCTGGATAATTGCCTTTTTTACATAAATCACAAAAAAATACTTTTTAAAACGAAAATAAAATTTTACTCAAGGTCATACAAGTTGCACAGACGTACGTACAATCGGCGCTCGAGGGGAATAGAACTGGTGTTCTATTTCCCACAGAGTTACAATTTCTTTTATTAGATTTAATAACATTTATAATTTAAAATATTAATAAACAGGAAATAATTGTAATTAATTTGATTTAAGTAGCTAACACAAATCATTTGGCATTAAGGAACTCTTATCTGATATATCTACTTATCCTTATATAATAACGGGCATCCTTTTAACGGACCTGGAAAAGACCTTAATTAAAATTCCCCAAATGATCCGACATATCCTCGCAGATAATAATTTGAAAGAGCTCTTTGTGAGAGGCTCATCCTATTAGCCATGTTTAATTCAATTACCCAGATATCTGCAAAGGGATAGTCCCTGATCGGAGTACAAAGTACCAAAGATACATTGAAGTACCTACCTACAAAGTATATAGAAAGGTTACGTAGTGTTAGTGTGTCATACATTTTCTTCATGTGGAAAACTTGAAAACTTTTATTTATGAAAATTTGTTTTTAAGAGACGTAGAAGGTAATTGTGTCTTATATTTTTATACTCTTGTATTTCGGTCACTGAGGAGACACTAGGGGAGGCTTATGTCCAGCAGTGGACATCTTTCGTTTAAAATGATGAAGATGGTCATTTATTTATTTTGATATAGGAACTGGGTATTATTTTGCTTAAAAAACGTTTAGGTACTTTTACAATATAATACTTTGTTTTCAGACGCTCTTTGATCATGCTGATGTTGGGGCGAAAGAGTCTTAACATTTAATTCTCTGGTTACTAAACATCTGCACAAAATGAAATAAAACAGGTACAATTATATTAATAAAAGAGTTTTTGTAATCGGATCAGTAGGGTTATTATGAGAACAGGCAAAATGCGTTTCAAAATGAGCTGTCAATTGACCTCTAAATCTGTGCCATTAATGTCACTGTAAAAACAATATATCTGAAGTATGCGTGGACTATTATTTAGAGCTATGGATTGGCAGTTCACTTCGCCTTAATTGTAACAGGGATGGTGTTCCAGTTTCGTGGTGAGTGTGTGAGTTTTTAAAGAATCTTATCTTAACACTTCAACCTTCTATTTTGGAAAATATAATAGAAGGTTAAAGAAGAATAAATAAAAAAAATTGTCTTAAGGCCACATACAAACAATTACATCAATTCTTACAATCGCAAGGGATCTATTACAAATATACTTTAAACAAAATTTTTATTTTTGATATTGTTGACTCTTTACAATATTAATTCATTAAACCCCAAGCGATCGCCGGCGTTCGCTCTCACATTGTCTTTCTATTTAGTCTCTAATCACGGTATTGGAAAAGTTAATTTAGTTTTGCGTCTCGGCGTATCTACCTCGGTAAAACGGCCATCTTATGCTATAAGTCACCATTCAATAATCTCTTTTTTCGTGGTTCCATTGCTCCAACCAGGCGCTCGAAAAAGACATAAGCCACTTAAGATTAACTCACGCTCGAACGCTCAATAAAAATCTCAATAAATCTGCTAATTTACTGGATTTTCAATTTTTCAGAGCCAGAAACCTATAAATTTGTAGATTGCCAATCATTCATATAATCTCTTGTCTTCACTTCTACGCTACTAAGAGGTAAAGTTTGTTTTATTTATTTTTTGTTTGTGGGAGGTAGAACTAGTCGAATTATGATTTTTTTTTTTGTACCGATAGAAAGCTGCTTTATTACTGTGTGACAAAGGCTATATTTAATGTACGCGGGTGAAGCCTCGAGCAAAAGCTAGAATTATATAATGAAACTAGTTTTTAATTGATTTTAATTAAGGGCCAAGCGCCCGAAAAGTGCCATAAAACAGTGATTTTCTGAGGCCTACTCCTTCGTAACGGCTAGGTCAATTGGTTTGAAAAAAATATATGTTTATTATAGATTCATGAACAATAATATCAACATTTGAATTTTTCGTGCAATCAATACTTTTGTCAAAAAAAAAAAAAAATTAGCAATTTCGCAACTTTTCGCAACTTTTCCCTACTCCTTCGAAACGGCTTGGACCTTTAGAAACATTTTTACACATAAAAATTGGTGGTTAAATATTCTTCAAAGTGAACATTGCATATGTAAATCAATCAATATCTCGCAGAGAAAATGGACTTAAAGCGCTTTCCGGGCGCTGCTGGCCGCAAATAAATGCACAGATTAGCGTACTGCCGCCTAGGCGAGTGCGAAAGTTGCGTTCACATAACTTCGGCTAGATGGTTCATGGAACTGTACGCCTTAACAAGCGTGTATATAGCAACTCAATAGAAACACGAAAGGTTAAAAATTTAGAAGTTTATTGAATTCGAATAATAGCAAATACGCGATATGATATTATTGATAATAAGCTAAGCAGTATCACTAAATAAATAGGTATACAAACATTATCTCTTGATTTCGTAACTAAATTAATATTGTCTTACCATTACCAATTATCATTGCGTGTCAAACCGCCGTTAAAAACCGCTAAGTCTTCGATATTTCAATTTGAATAGTTTTTTTTTTAAGAGACATAATAGCGACTTACATTAGAATACAAGATAATGTAATTAACTGATTCTAAGGTCTTCGAAACAAATACAGTTTAAATTTCGTTTTAAAATAGTTGTTCACGTTTCATGATTTTTTTTTCAATTAGTAGATTGAAATGCTGCAATGTAAATGCAAGGAATGCAAGGCAACGAAGGAATTAGAAATGAGTTTTAGTCAGTAACCTTCGCGCTCCGCCCAAGACCGGGAGATGCTAATAGATGATTTCTCACATAAAAAAAAGAAAATCTAGCAGGTCTAATAAATACATTATATTGAACCCCAAAACCAGTTTTGCGTCCGTTGCGTCACAAGGTTCAGTTGAAAAGCAGCGTCAGGCACTAGTTGTCTGGCAATCATGCTGAACTGGACCTATTTTGGTGCAGCCATGAGGCACACAACAACTGTATTTTTTTTTTCTTTATTTTTTTTTATTGCTCTTTTTGATTCTTTTACTTTTGATACGTGTTTTTTTTTGTTTATTATTGTGTTTGGGCCTTGTGCTGTACCAAATAAATTATTTTTCTTTCTTTTCTTTCTTTCTTTCTTTCTTTCAGGTTGGTAACATTAGTCAGAGCACATTGCTCGCATAGCAGATGGCCGAAAGGTTCTGGCGACCTCGTACCGGAAGACGCAGCGTTGGAAAGCCTCTTACAAGGTGGCCCGATGACCTGGTGAAGGTTGTGGAAAACCGATGGATGCGAGACGCACAGGAACGTTCGTTGTTCCTGTGCGTCTGTAGTTCGTGGCGATGCTTGGGGGAGGCCTATGTCCAACAGTGAACGTATATCGACTGAAATGATGATGATGGTAACATTGTGAGGATTTTGAAGAATGCGATTTGACAGTTGAGTTTAAAACCGCTGAAAGAACGTACATTTTCAATTCAATTCAATTCAATCTTTATTGCTAAGACACATGTGTTACATAAGATCTTATAAAGTAGTTAAATAAGTGCACATGGACCCTGTCGGGCACAGCAATTTCATATAGAACAATTTTAAGAGAATTATAATTTAAAAAAAATAAAAAAAAGTAATCGGATATACAACTCAAATTAAATTAAATACAAATGTCACTAAAATAGAAGATAAAATTAATAAATGTCATAAGTTCATTAAATGTCAAAATACATTCTTCCAATTGTCAGAGCCGTGTTCAATGTCGAAAAAATTCAATATAAATGTCTTATTTTTGATATAAGATGGCAAAAATATTATTACGAGTATATCTATTCAGTTGAAAAAAAAAAATATTCGGTACAAAAATCTTCTCAATAGCATCATAATAAAATAGTCAGAATGAACTTTTTCTTTCTTTCTTTCTTTCTAATAAAGGTCCGTACAAACTTGACTGGGGGGCGTCAGGAACAGCTACTTATCCTATTGAACTTACCCGAACTGGCCAATGATATATCATCCGGGGCAAACTTTCTTTAAGACACTTTTCAAGTTTTTCCTCTAGATTTTTATTTCAAGGTGGAGTTTCTTTAATTCGCGATCGGGAGGAGATAATATGTCCACCGACCTGTGATTTTTTATTGTTCAACTTTTTTAGATTTTGCATATCTTTTCTTTATGAAAAAAAAAAAATAGTATTGAAGGTTTAGCTGTCCTTGATGAGGTTAGTCCGTGGATGGGGTTCCTCCTTAACTTTTTTAGGTGTTAAAATCATATAAATGACATCTTCCGCCTTTGTGTTAGATTTTTACTGACTAAAAACTCAGTCCTGTTCCTTCTTTACAATGGTAATCCAGGGCCCCGGAGATCTTTTCCACATCACCCATGGACCAAGAAGGCTTCGCCCCTGCTGGGCCTTACGGTTGCTGATAACTCTTTGAGGCGCAAGTGGAACATTACGGCCCTTCGACGAATTGGGCTCGATCCGGTCGGTTACCAGATGGTCGGACGGTAAACTACCCATTGCTCGCCATCCGTAAGCCCGCTCCAATGGTGGTTGGAAATCGGGATTAGAATCCCGGCGGCTGGGGCGTGAGAGCCATTGCCTCGTGCATGCTGCCGCCATTACTGCTTCGCAGAAGGAGGCGCTCACCTCCTCGCGCTGGACCATGGCCTATACCAAGGCTCGGCGCGAGAGATCGCTGCCGCCGAGCGCCCCCACGAGAACACGGCGCGGTTGTGCTCTGCCCAGGCGGGGCATAAAAGAAATTCTTTAATATATAGATATATGTATATTAAGACAGACTTTATACGTCATTGCTACGTTTGACCCTATTACTTAATTTTACAAAGTGTTACGGTGTAGATTTACAGCAGATCTATTTTAAGCAACGCGCTTAATTTAGCACTCTCTCTGTATCGATAGGGATTATCGGAGAACTGTAAGTAAACTTTGATCGGCCCAAGTTTTCTACTTCTCAACTTGTTTATTCGATCCATCATTGATACTACTTTTAGGCCTATTTTTGTGATCCAGTTGAATCTATGACCAGTATTTATATTTGTAAGAGTTGAGACTCTTATCTTTTTATACAAATAAAAAAAGGAATCCATCATCAGAACTGAATTTTGAAAAAAATGGGACCAATTTGGAAGCATATCAAGTTAAGAAAAAAAAATTGCAGATCGGTCTATAAATGACGGAGTTTTGAGGTAACAAACATAAAAAAAATACAACCAAATCTAAAAAAAAATCCAAACATCTTCCTTTTTTGGAAGTCTGTTAAAAAGGAATGTAGTATTTAGTATTATACAGCTCCAATTATGAATAGTTAATTAACTTCTGTTTCATATTACTAAATTAAATAAACTAAAATAAAATTAGGTTAATTAGATACGAGTATTTTCATAGTCTTAATGTGAAAGAACCTAGTATTTTTAGTCGTGTCATTATTCCAATTAAAGATAATCCCCTTGTGACTTTTTCTGCCTCCCGGTAACGAGAGTTCTTAATTTTGTGGTAATTTTAGTATATGCGAAATCCAAAATAACTGTCTAGTATTTTTTATGTAAAGAATCTAGGTATGTACAAAATTTCATGACAGTATCATGAAACATCATGAAGTTATAAGCTTATTATGCTTCCTGGTTGTCCATACAAATACATGGTCACCGGGCCATCCGGAAGACTAATAAGCTTATAACTTGCTCCCGCACCCAGCTGTGCGCTAGTGCATAAGGCCCGGTATGACCTACCGTGACCTGTGTTGTATTTAGTGTCGGTGGTGTCCAATTTGTGATTTTTTTTTAATATTTTTGAAAATAAATATAACATTGTGTAAGGTAGTTTCTCATATATTTATCGGTGAAGGAAGGTTGAGAACGAATGAACGAGCTAAGTGACAAGTGAGAGTGACACATGTCACTTTGACAGAATTCAGTCTGACGTTTGCACGAACCGAGCAGGTAATGGTGCCGACCGCAAAGGCTCTGCACTTATTCTTCTGTCGGCAGCCGTGAGAAAAACGTCTAGTGTTGGACACAATCTCACGGCTCGTTGTGTGAAGTGAAAACCTAAAGCCTTACCAGCATTACCCGAAACGCGTTATTATATTGGCCTCGCAGAGCATTGTACGAGCCCTGTGTATAACTGACCCACAAAGCGCACGTGTAAAGCGACTGGCCCTAAACAGTGTTATTTTCACCTCACGCGTACATCGTCCGAACCTGCAAGCCAGCATGTTACACCTGACGGCCAACGTTCCCTCTCTAAGTCAGCGTCATCCGACAGACTATCGGTGACCCAATGGTACTTGTAGTTAGTTAGTTAGTGACTCTTTTCAGCGGAAGTCCGCCCAAGCAAACTGGTGGAACAGTGCCACAGACCTTATTTTGTCCCCTAAACATTAAGAGCTCGCTTTTGGTTGAGTTATCCCTGAGACCATGAGTCACCGCATAGTCTTCACAGATTGGGCTCAACAATAGTATATCATCGTATAATGTACATAAAAATCTTATGTGATGTGTTGTCTACAGATTGGCTGACGGTGACGTGGGCGCAGGGCGGCATGCAGCTGCAAGGAGACGGCTCCGCAGACGACGACGACTCCGGCAAGGGACGGTGAGTGCTATGCTTCATACTTAGATGCTCATATAAACGATGTTTTACCATTGCAATAGAAAGAACAATCATGCCGTACCGTAAAACGGGATACATAGAATCAAAACTTTGGTTTGATTTTTCACTTTGATACCTTATTATCGGCCTCTAACAAGGGATCGACTGTTTAGAACAACAATTAATTAATAAATTGATATAGTTAAATGCTGTAAAAATTATTTAACATCGAGAAAATACCATTTGAAGTTTTTTTTTTCTTTTATAAAAACACACACCCAGACCCGGAATCTGTAGACCATAAATATTTGTCTCGTGCGGAAAATGAACCCGCGACGCGCACCACAGTAGCTAGTAGAAAGAAAGAAAAAAGAAACCTTTTATTTGTCGGAAAAGGTGCAAGATTGACTGTCCTCGCACACGGGCCACAAAAAAACGCCGCTTCAAGCTTCATTTTGAGGTGGACTTTTGTTGTGGCTCATGAGCGACGGTGCCGCCAAAAAAAAAAAAACGCTTGAAGCAGTTTCAAGCTTCTCCGGACACAAGAGGTGTCGCGCGCCTCAGCTGTTTTTTGCGGCCGCTTCTAGCTTTTGTTCTGTGGCCGCTCCTAGCGTTTTTTTGTGGCGACGTTTATTTTGAGAGGTATTTCCCTGTGTGCATTATAATTACAAACATATTGGAAAAAATATATAATTTTTAACTATATTATTATTACATTATTTTTTAAATACATATATAATGCGCCGCGTCCACACAAAAAGGCCAAACGCTCAACATAATGACGTGACCGCACGCAAATTGCGAAGACTCCACAGCGCTGGCAGTGTGATCCGTGTTGTCGTTATTCGCAGATTTATCTCTTTTGTCGCGTAGCTACCAGTTATTTCTTCTAGTGAAATAC
The DNA here is from genome assembly GCA_929112965.1 of Mythimna albipuncta. Lineage (NCBI taxonomy): Eukaryota > Metazoa > Arthropoda > Insecta > Lepidoptera > Noctuidae > Mythimna > Mythimna albipuncta. The sequence goes on from OV815959.1 coordinate 33,372,688, forward strand.
ACTACTACTTTTACCTTTTACGTTTATCTGGAAGAACCCCAATTTGTTTAGGAATTGTAACCTAGATCACTAAACCAGGGTTATCGACACCATCAATAAAATGGTTGTAACTCGTACAGTAATTGGTGATCTCAATCGATCTTCATAACTCGCGACTGTATCGTATCACGCTGAACTACATCGTACCACACCGTATCGCGCTATACCGCTCCGTTAGGTACTATACTACGCCATACCGCGCTGTACCGCTACGTGCCGCCCGCACCGTACCGCGCCGTATTCCGCCGACCGCCGTGACGCGACGGGACGCGCTTATTGAGAAAACTTTGCTTTTGTGTTTTAATTAAACGGATTTGTTTGCAACTTGAGGTTTATTGGTGTTGTTTGAAATCATTATTAATTTTTAGAATAATGTTCTGAGATTTTTTGTTGTTGTTTTGAGATTTAATATCTGTTAGCGTACGGTGTATCTTCATCTTCGTGTTGTTAGATTGTTTTTAATTTTCATAATCGGATTATTTAGTATATGGCAAAGTTTCCTTTAAAAGTCTTTGGACTTTCCTTTTTTTATTATTGTGGATAGATTTGAGCTTGACCGCTATTTCACCATTTAATGGAAAGCGACCTATTCTCTCTTAACTTAAAAACACCGGAATTCCAGCTGTACGCACAATGAATGTCTTCCCAAAACGTTTTGTGCGTAAGGGTGGCATGTCCACTATGTACCGGTGGCGCAATGCTATACGTCTGGTGATTGTTAATTTTTTTATTTTTATTACTGATAGGCTTGCGTTTGACCACTATCTCACCTGATGGTAAGCGATGATGTGGTCGACGATGAAGCACGCTTGCCTAGAAGAAACCTATTCACTCTCGACTTAAAGACTCCTAAGTTGTAGCTATCAGGAAACACAGATTCCGGCAGGGAATTCCACTCCTTATAATACCAGGTTCCGTACCAATTCTTTTTCTTGGTGGAACCACTCACTGTTGAACATTCTCGCGGGATTATTTCTCGTATATCTGCTTGAAGCAAATCTATCTTAGCATCACTAATCGGATATCGAAATCCCTTCGCTTCGCATGTATTTCCCGGGTCTTAGTTTAGGGATTGGTGACGCAAACCTCAAAAATGAAAACCAGAATTATGCCAGAAGATTACCTGATGTAACTGATAAACTGCTAGCGAGCTAGAAAGTCGATCTAAACGGTTGCATCATCGTTTGCCGCACAAACTAACACAGCAAGTGTTGCCAAGTTTCCAGCAGACTGGACTGTCGTCTGCAGACTCTCTGTAAGACTTGCTGATTATTACTTTATTGCAAGTCACTGATAAGAATGCCGTAGTGAGAATACTACTTGTAAAAGTCAAACAATTCATTTAATTTTAACCAAAATTGAGAATTTCTAACGTCATTGAATTGTTTGTCGTTAACATTCAAAATGGAATAATTTCAACGTCTGAGTATACATCTATATGTTGGTAGATATGTTGAAAGATTCCCTGAACATAAATACTTTATGTAACATTAAAAATATATTACGCCTTATAATCTAAAGAATAAAATACGAACACATAAATTGATATTGGCTTACGATTCAGGAAGTGGCACAATTGAGCCTACGTTTTTAGCGCAGATGAATGGAGTATTGTGATTTCACATGATTACTTTTATAATAAAGAATATATAATATATATATTAATTCTTTTTCAAAGTTAAGTCTGATGATTAATTTTGACAATATTATGTTACACGCCATAAAGCGCACGAAAACGTTCGTTATGTATATCAGTACCTTTAAGTTTATTATCAGAGTTCAGTCAATAAATCACTGGAAAATACTAAATTCTAGAAAGGATTTCCAATATATACAAGTTTAAGTATTACCTTACGTTTCCTTAATCTTCCTAGAATTTAAAGCTTTCCAAATATCGTTAAATGTAAAAATAACGTTTTTTTCCATTAGTGGTTTTCTTAGAAATAAAGAGCAAATACTGCTTTTTCAATATTTGCTGATTCTGACATAAGTGTAAGTAATCTACACATCATAAAATATTAATTTTCAATTATATTGATTTAAATGCCGTTATCGATAAATGTAGTAGTTTATTTTGTTTTTATTACGAAAGAGTCCAATTTATTTATGTTTTTCAACTTTAATATTAAGGTCGCAGCGGTGGCGACACCAAGTCAAAGCATATAGACAAAGAGCAAAAAAAGTTGGTTCCTTGTTCTTCTTTTATGTTGCGACCTCTTCTCTTTTAAGGCTTCTAATTAAGTAGAACTTTTCAACAGACTTTTCTGTTCGGTTTCTGTGTATTGTCTAAAGGAGTCATTTGTTTCACTACCAGCTTTTGTAAATGAAAGCGAAATGTTTAAACTGTTGGTTGTTGATCAACATTCAACCAACGCTTTTTTTTAAATCATACATACATATTTGGAGGTATGCGGAACAGAGTGTAAAACCTTCATTGAAAAAGGAGGATCCTCTGCCCGGACACAGGTTTTGTCCGATCTAGGCAACTGTCCAAGAGATGATTTCGGGTTGTTGTATTTGTTCAAATCTTGAGGAGAACTCAAATTGCGTGATGCAGGATTTCGTAATTTAGTTTATATGTGCCACCATAGATTCCGCTACAGATATAACTCACAATATGGTTTAAAAGAATGTCCATGGAACACTTGGAGTTTCTTGCACGTTCTTTTCCATAAAGATATACGCTTTGGAACGTGCAATTTAGCTTCACTTTTTTGGGCTGACCGACATTTGATTATTCAAAAGTGCCTGCCAAAAAAATTTGGTCCATTCACCATTTGGTCTATTTGAAAAAAATGTTTATGATTTGAATTTATTCACACTTCAATTACAGCTCTCAAAATACATAATACACTTACCTTCAACCAGACAACATAAAAACTGTTCTAAAAATACACTATAAAACGAGAATATTTATTATGTTTTCCAACCAAAAATCTGCAATCACGTCCTGTTAATGATTAAAAGTAAACAAAACACAATATTTGCGGCGATTTATCAATGATTGACGATCTGCCGGCGACGACTCGCTAGTTAAGGGGGATACGCCAAGGTAGCACGATTTAGAAGTTGTACTGTTTTATTTTTTACTTCAATCAAATTCAGATTATATTCACAAAATTATTGAAAAAAAAATTGACGTGTAAAAGTGTTTTTTAAACCTATTTACAAAATAAATATCATTTATCATTTTATCATTTATCATTGAGCAGTGATGTCGCAGGTTCAATCTCTGCCAAGCACATAACTGTGTAATTTATTTCATTACCACTGCTCTTAAAACGTTAGAGGAAAACCTCGTGAAGCAACCAGCGTGTCCTAGAACCAAAAATTCAAAGACTTGTATCGTCCACCAATCCGCTTTGGGGCCACGTAGAATACGGCCTATTTCTTCTTTTAGAGCGGAGACCTGAGTCCCACCAGTAGGAACATTACATAGCCGATTATGCTGGTGTAGTTTCCTTTAGATCTTTTTCTAAATTCTTGTATGTTTTATCATATTTCACTCCAATTATGGTATGTTGAAATTATCTAGTCGCGTGGTAGATGACGGTTCATTCCCACTCCTAGAGAAGAGTCCTGAGTCCCAACAGTGAGAACATTAAAAGCTGATGCTTAGTTTATTATTTATTCATCTTGATATGCTGAAATGAATATAATTATTATACCTACTACGTGTACCTACAATAGTCAAAGTCGAAAAAACTTTGAATTTCGTGGCTCGTTTGACGGACTCGCCTTAATGTGCAAACCTCCCTGACCGCCTAACGAGTTTGTTTGCGAACTCAGATGATAAATAAACAGTTATTTTTATGGAAGCCTTGAAGAAATAACTTTAATGTCTGTTGCATGAGAAGATTATTTTGTGAAGAGGGAGTATTTCTTTCATTGCAGTGTATCATTTGAATATATAGAATGATGGAAAGCTATTGATATTGTAAAAGGTTCTCACATAAACCATTTCGTATCAATATTCTATCTTTGGACAGAGATAGGTTGGCTGTGGGTGTGTAGATTCACGCATTGTCCTTGGAGGTAGTATCCGATTGGGGCGATGCCAACCTGGTCAGGTTCAATGCTGCTAAAACCGAGGCGTGTCTTTTTTCCGCCAAACGGAGCCAATTTTACCCAGCTCTAAAATTCCGGGGTGTGACCGTGCCGATAACCAGCCTTGAGCTTCTTGGGGTAACGTTGTCGTCTACCCTCAATTTTGGCTCTTACGTTGAGGCAAAAGCACAACAAGCTTCCAAAAAACTGGTGATCTTAGCTAAGGTGAGGCGGTACTTCACGCCGGAACATCTGCTCAACCTGTAACAAGCGCAAGTTCGATCGTGTATGGAGTACTGCTCTCATCTTTGGGATGGGTCTGCCAAGTATCAGCTTGATGCTCTGGAGTCGATTGAGAAGCATGCACACACAAGAAGAAAACACATGAGAAGGAAACACATTCATTATGCGTACAGCTAAGGAGTGTAATTCCCTGCCGGAGTCTGTGTTTCCTGATAGCTGCAACCTAGGGGTCTTTCAACCTTGGTTACTTCTAGGCAAGCGTGCTCCATCGTCGGCCACATCATCACTTACCATCAGGTGAGATAGTGGTCAAAATCCACATGTATCCTGTAGTTGCCCTTTGCGTTTGAGACCACGTTATCCCTTTCGTTCCTAGCGGGCATCGGCCCTATTAGCCCCTACACCTTTACTGGCAACTCTTTGAGGAACCGTTGCCGACTCGGGATCAGCTCTTACCGGACGGTTGAACGGCGCGCTACACAATACTCGTTGTCCGCAAGCCCACGCCTCTGGTATCCAGATAGTACTAACGCTCTAAGAGGACATGAGGGTGCTCCGCTCCCGCGGGGCATCACTTATGGCACACGATCTATATAGCTCCGTCCGACTTTTTCTCACGCCAGAGCCAAGTTATACAATTTTTAAAACGTCATGGGAATGTCCCAGCTCATACCATCGCTGCATGCAGTCGCTTACCATTAAGAGGAACACACTGGGCAACATCAATCCTAGCTAAGTTTCCATATCTTGAAATCAAATCAATAAAGACAAGTAAACAATCAATCTAGAAGATAAATCGGACAGGTTAGTAACCAGTCCTTCGATCTCTAGTAAGACTCATCGCATCAAGATAGCCGCACTGCTGCATGGAAGCCCCGAAAAGCCCCGAGAAGTCCTAGGAGAGCAACAGTACTGCTAAACGTCCCGTGGTTGATTGATGAGAGCGGTCTAGGTGGGTACAGGCAGCGTCAAAAACACTAGTTGTGAAATCTCTTAAAAGATGGATACTTATTTCAACAAATCAACATCATAAATGCACAAGACGTCTTCTTCTCGTGTCGAACTGACTCAAATCTTGTCCGACCAATATTTTCTGACATTGGTCTCGTATAAGTCGTGGAAGGTACAGGTACAATAGCACTGTATTTGCGATGGGTCAAGGGAAATGGCCAGATTATCTCTACTAGGTACTGAAAGTAGTATAAATTGTTTGTATATCCGATTATGTCCCTTGAACATTAGGTCAGAGTTAAATGGACACATACTTGTACTGCCTGTGTGTATTTAATTCAGCCAGCTGCGCCCAGATAGAGCCCCGCTGACCTATTAATCCACGTAGTGAAATATTGATTGATTTACATATACCTATGTAAATCAATCAATACTTTACTACGTACATTCTGAAGAACAATTAAGTAGCATATTTTTTTGTGTAAACATATTTCTAAAGATCAAAGCCGTTTGAAAGGAGTAGGGAAAACAATTAAAAAAATATCATGTCGTTGTTTTCAATGCTTATAATATTAGATTATATGTAAGTTAATTTTCTGATAGGGCTATTAAAGGTATTAATGTTGTGCATTACTCCAGTTACATGTTGTATAAATATTATACCAACCCTAACCTCCCGAAATTAAATCAGCTGACCTGTTACCTTTTACATTTTGTTTATTTTGTTTTGTGAATAATGTAAATGTATGAACTTGGCGTTTTTTGTGATTTCAGGTTCTAATCCTCTTAGGGGATCTAAAAGGTTTTCAGTAAGCTCAAAAATGTCGCCTTGTACGGATCGAACGGACTGTTCAAATGATCAGATCGATTATGAAAAGTAGTCTTATTACCTCTTTTTGTGCCAATAACCAGTACACGACGATATCATTCTAAAAAATATATATATCCAATTGAGATAGAGTTTTATTTCCGAAATAATGACATTTTTTAAATAAAATAATTTAAAATAAGTATAAAAACATGTACAAATAGAGTGAGGCCCTGACTCCTGTGCTGGGTGGAAACACCCTTCTCTCAAATATTTAGTGCATTAATACTAAAATTCCATTGAAACAAAAATACACTATCTTACAATACACCTTTAAATAGGAATATAATAATAATTAATATGATTTTACAGTTTTTATTTTATTTTATCCTTTGGTTTAAAGATGATCGTAATTTTAATTCTTATATTTCGTTGTTTAATAATTTTAATATATTTGTGTTTTCATAACGACAATGCTTAGGCTATGGACTCAATAATATCTAAATCTTCTTAATTCTCGTGTCGATCTGACTCGAATTTGGTTCGACCAGTATTTAGCCACCTGGATAGCTCTGTTGTTGGCCTGACATAGGTGGAAGGTGTAATATCTATCTATCTATATCTTATTTATTTATTTTTAATAATCCTACCAAATATATTATCTGCTATTTTGTATTTTGCAAAGCTTCCATTCTAAATGATTTTTAACGGTTTGTTCGTGTATTTCTGATGCTAACTGTACCTCGGCAAGTAGGCTCTCTCAGACCAATATCTCGCTCCAGCTGAGTAGTACGCTGAGACTAAATGAGACAAATTTGTCACACACAGCGACAAAGGGCTCGTGATTAATGGTTCTTTAGAGGTTATGTTAGCATAGACGTTATGTTGTTAATACCTGGACGGATTTCTGGAGGCGCGGATATACAGCGTATTAAATTAAATTCTGCTTTAATATTTTCTTTGACAAGATAACGCGTCTTTTAATATAATAATGTTGAGTAGGTATTTTTTCTTTGTTTACTCTTTTCTCTCATAAGATGGTTTAGATCAATCGTTCAATACATCGAGTTGAAATTCACGTGCACTTGTTCACTTTAATAGTTCTACGTCAAATCGTAATGGGCGTGACCAATTGAGTTAGTCTGGCCATCTCCTTTGCAGCTTATCGTGCTGTCTCAGGGCACCATATATACGCATACATAATTGTAATAAACTTCCTAGTCATATTCAACAAGCCTAAATAAATTCAAATTATTTGTAAAAGGAAAACTTTCCCTTGGGATTGACCTGCTCCAGTACGCACTACAACTGTTGTCATTTTTATTATTCTTCTTTTGTTTTTGTTAATTTTCAAATGAGATTTTTTCTTTTATGTTTTTTTTTTTATCGCTTTCAGCAATAAGACCGCCATTGTACCCATTAATTTAAGTTTCTGTGAAATTGTTACTATTTTAGTTATAAAGTTTATTCTAATCTGTTCTACAATTTGACATTGATGTTTAAATTTATACAATTTGACATTGATGTTTTTTTTTTTATAATTTGACATTGGAGATTATTTTTATTTTACAATTTGACATATTATTATTTTTTATTATTTTTTGACATAACTATAACATTTTGCTAAGTATTTTGTAAACTAGGTATATTATATTTCCTTTTCGTATTGTAATTGTGAGGAGTATGTTGATTGTTTTTTTTATCTTTTCAGTACCTAATTTTAACGTATCTTTTGCAATATGAGTATTTTCTGCGGCCTACCCAAATGTCCTTAAGATATTTATTTTGCAAATAGGTTTTATAAAACACTGTTACGCGTCAGTTTTTTGTCAATTTAATCTAGTTTTTCCGGTGTTTCCTATCTGACTACCCTGAGAAAAAACATCGAAACAAACTCAGTCTCTTTTGAAGTCCATACAGTAAATATGTAGAACCATGCAGATTTGTCTGAGATGGTCTTTAGAAGAAAGAACCTTACAGATTTGAGTGGACTTGTCCAGTTAGTGCAAGCGTTTGTCAGTATTCGCAAAGCTCAAGTCAGGAAAGGACGTTTGAGTAGGCCGCATTAAGTACGGTAAGTCAGTGTACTACTGGTACTATTCTACCCTCCTCTTGGGGAGCACGGACTTGATATTTTGTTATGTAATCATCGTCATCATTATTTTAGCCGATAAACGTTCACTGCTGGACATAGGCCTCCCCCAAGTGTCTCTACAATTAACAATCCTGTGCGTCCCGCATCCATCGGATTCCCGCAGCCTTTACCAGGTCAACGGTCCACATTGTAGGAGGCCTTCCAACGCTGCGTTTTCTGGTACGCAGTCGCCACTCCAGAACCTTTCAGTCCCAAAGGTCATCTGTTCTGCGAGCAATGTGCTTTGCCCATTGCCCTTAAGTTTGGCGATTCTTCGTGCTATGTTGGCAGCTTTAGTCCACTGTGGATATCTTCAGTTCTGACTCGATCACGCAAGGGAACTCCGAGCATAGCCCTTTCCATTGCCCTATGGGTGACTTTAAACCATCTGATGAGGTCCATTGTGAGCGACCACGATATTTCATGTAATAAAGTATAGAAAAACAATAATTACAGTAGACACGCATAGCAACTAACTTCCTCACTGACCTGGCCCTGACCCCTATTTCAATTAAACCGCTATCACCAACCTCATCAGTAAAAGGCATTTAACTATTAAAACTCATTTATCCTATCAGGACTGACTTCCATCGGTTTACCTATCAACTTTCAATTTAACTTTGCAAACAGATCGACATCAAAAAGTTTTGTTATCGAGCTTCGTATTTGGAAAAAGTTTAGATAAAAAAATTCCAGGAGAATTCCTCAACGGTTTACGAGTTTTTTTTTTAATTTCCCTTTGAGATGATGCCGGTTTTTCGTTATTTGTAGAACGAATAAACAAACTGACTTTCATCAATGATATTGATCGTCAAAATTTACAATTATATGTTAAGTAAAATAGTAAAAACTAGTTTTGACTGCCTTCATATAAAATTCTGACTCCTAACATACACACACACACTCGACATCAGGACGTTGCATGCATTTAAGCGGATGTTGCAGAATTATTATTCAAATAAATAGTGAAGTCGTTTCAAAACCTCTTTCTTGTACTTTATATGTATATTTTATATTAAACTATATATGGATGTTTATTTTGTATATATGGTTATTTTTGTATTTGTATACAATTTTTAGCCCTTTTTTTCATGATAATCTTCTATTTGTTTTTTTTTTATACATCTGCCATGTTTTCTCTTTACCACTCTAAGTTGACTAGTAGAGGATGCCTAAAGCATTAAGTCCGCCTTTGTACGTTTATGTTGCATGAAGATTTTTCAGTCAGGAAGAGTCTGACACTATCTTCCGCTCCGCCCTAGAGCGGGGGATGGGTTAGATGACTTACCCCACAAAAAAAAAAATGCGAGACGCATAGGATCGGTCACTGTGACGACGTTTTTCAGCTGAAATGATGATGACCTTATTCTTACAGTTACAAGAGGTTTTTAAGGCCAGTAAAAATTTTGACTGTGTTATATACACAACATTTTGGACTATTATTAACTGACAAGCGCTAACATACTATCCTAGTACCTATTAATTAAAGTTTTTAGACCGAAGAATTTTGTAACAGCAGGCTTATGGAACAAGAGAACAGTGGTGGCCGAGTAACGGCTCCTACTTACGAGTTGTAGGTCGCGAGTTCGAACCCAGCCAGGTGCATTACTTTGTGTAATTTATTTCATCACCACTGCTCTCAAAACGGTGAAGGAAAACATCGTGAGGAAACCGGCATATCCTAGAACCAAAAAACGAAGACATGAAACATTCACCAACACGCACTGGGCTCGCGTGGTGGATTACGGCCCATTCCCTTTCCTGGAGAGGAGGCTTGAGTCCCAACAGTGGGAACATTAAAAAGCCTGGCTATGGAGTCTTATGGTAAAATGAAGATATATTTATTTATTATTAATTTGACAATCGTTACCACTAATAGTCCTAATTGTAACTTTGCGCCGAGTATTAATTCTATCGTTTGTCAGCTAAGAAAGATGAATAGAAAATGAATAGTTCGCTAACTACGAATGGTAATTCAAACCAGTTTTGTTAGTGTGTTGCCATATTTCATCCAAGCTCTCTCTTCAGCTAGTTGGCAGGATTTCATTTCAGTAAACACACAACTGAAGCCTCAAACTAAACAGTGTTTCAGCTGTATTGCAGTCAGTCGCAATTTAGTCGCAACACTGAATAATGAAGCAAAACTCAAATAAAGTGAATCACGAGCGTCGAGCTGCCTTGCAACTGAAATTGGTCATTTGAAATGGAGTCGTTGTACTTTGTAACTAATTAATTTTACACTAATCCATATACATATGTACGTATGTACTTACGTACATATGTATATGTATGTACAAATCTTAAAACAGTCGCAATTCAAACTCGATCTCAATCTGTTAAATATTCAAAAATATGTTGTTATAACTTTAATAAATTAGAATTTTTACCTGCATTATTGACAAGTTTTTGATATTGTTGTCGTTAAGATAAAAGTTAGGACTGGATTTAGAACGTATTTAAACCAAAAAACAAGGCTAAACCAAATCGGATAGCGACAAGTTTGTTTTTTGCTACGGCGTAGGTTACGTAGTTGCTACGGCGTAGCAACATCGCTCCTGAGTTACCAAAAACGTTAGAAGCGGCCACAGAAAAAACCTAGAAGCAGCCAATATGCCCGCTTTATGCGTTTTTTTGTGGCGGCACCGCTGCACACGAGCCACAAAAAAAGGCCGCCTCAAAAAGAAGCTTGAAGCGGCGTTTTTTTGTGGCCCATGTGCGGGGACAGTTAGGCACCAAGCGTACACTCTATGTTATAACTCCGAACACCATCACAAAAAACTGTACCACAAATCGTCCTTTTCCGTTTGCGTAAATTTTTTCTTTGGAAAGCTGTTGATGTTGCCATTTCCTGTCAACATGACCCATATATATGTATGTTTATAAGTATTTATTTATTGTATATATTATGTTTATGCATAGGGTGCTGTGCCCATAATAATATCTGTTTTATTTTTATTTTATTTTAATAAGTACAATAACAGACTACAGACTAAGACAAAATACAGTAATACACAAATCTGAAATCCATTTATTACTGTATATAGCATTCATTGCTATATATGTAATTATATTGTTAGTTTTAAGTTAGATTTAATTTGTGTGTCTATTTTTTATTTTATTATTGTATTTTCTTTGTTGTACATTGAATCATTCCCCATTGTGTGGTTTGCTGTTAGAAAACCCAATTGTGGGTTAAGCTCGCCAATGTACAGCATCTGTAACTTTTTCAACTGTTTGTGTACGATAAGGGAAAAGAATAAGAGTGAAGTTATTCTCCATAGACTCTTTGGAACGTGCCATTTAGCTTCACTTTTTTATACTGACCGATATTTTTGACTATTCAAAAGTACCTGCAAATGATCTATTTGAAATAAATGCTTTGAAATTGATTTTTAATAATAATAATATTCCACAACTTCACACAACGCTATCTTTCCGCTCATACATATTCCGTACATAATATATGTTTGTCACCAAACAGTTCAAATTTTCAAGCCAGGCATAACCTTCATTTGGCACACCAATATGGGTAACAAACACTACTTCAAATTGCAAGTAATCACAAACCCATTTCCCTGATGTGGGTCTCAAAAATATTGCTAAGTTAAGGTAGGCACTCGGGTAGTACGTGCTCATTCCATTAGCGGCCAGCACTTGGAACAGTGCCAAGTCATTTACTACAATATTTGTTGGTATTAAATTTACATAAGCTCCTGAACCCTCCAGGAACGTACGCAGTGATTTTAACTGGCAAAATAACCGTAAAAGTTGTTATGTACCAGCTCTATAGATTTTTTTTATGGTGGGAAAAAATCATGTATTGACATCCCCCGCCCTTGGGCGGAGCGGGAGATAGTGTCAGACTCTTACTGACTAAAAGACCCACCCCGTTCCTTCTAGCCTTCATACCGGAGCTCGAGCGCCCTTTCGGATAACCCTGGCCCTAGTAGGCTTCGACCCGGCTGGGTCCCTGCTGTTGCTGACAACTCCTTGAGGCGCGCGGGAAAAGTGCGCGCCGTCGACGACTTGGGCTTGGTCCGGACAGTTACCGAACGGCCGGACAGCGAGCTACCCATTGCTCACTGTCCGCAAGCCCGCGCCTACGTTGGCCGGAAATCGGGATCAGAATCCCGGCGGCGGCGGCGGCGATAACGCCGTTGCCTGATGCGTTCAGCCTCCTCCTTTGCCTAGATTTCTTTCTCTTGGCAAAGGAGGCTTGGCTTTCTCCTGATGCAAGATTTTATTAGTCCACTAACATCTGTCTACGGCTTCGTCCGCGTTTCTAAATTACATACAAATTTTAGACTCCGCTTTCATCCTTTTAGGGCTGGAATTTTAAGAAAATCCTTTCTTTGTGCTAGCTTACGTCATCAAAGGGAACCGTGTGCAAAGTTTCACGCTCCTAGTCCCAGTAGTTCCGGCTGTGCGTTGACATGTCAGCCAGTTTCTCCTTTTATATATATATAGGTATACATATAATAAATCTGTAGAAGTCTTTAGTTGTGCGCGCATCATTTAAAATGCACGTGTAACTTGATATAATATACTTGGCTTTGTTTCATCGCAATCGGTTTACTACGTATATCGAGAGATTATAACGATGGTTGAAAGGCAAAATGATCTAAGCGATATTGAGTAAACTTTACAAAAGAGTGATTTACTTAAAATTCTTAGAGTTTACTTTTGTAAAGTTAACTCAATGTCGGTTAGATAATTTTGCCTTTCAACCGTCGATATTACATTCATTGACGGTTTTGCGGTACGAAGTTCGCCGGATCAGCCAGTAGATAATTATGCTCGTAACAAACTGTCACGTGTCATCACTAAAGGAAGCTTCTGACAGAGATTAAAATATAAAACGCCTTTCAAAATTAAATAGAAACAAGTTAGCGGACGCAGCAAACATGTGACAAACCGAAGCTTTTCAAATACATTCGATCGGAACTGCTCATGCAATCAATAAAGGGTGACATTTTGACAACAAAACAGCCATCTTTTTACAAAGCAACCACGAACCCTCAAAAAACCAATAAAACGAATTGAATTCGAGCGAAATTCCTCACAATTATTATGATCGGATCCTCGCGAAGTTGGCAACATGTCCTCGGCAACATTCGTTGCTACTCGGAACACAATTAATCACACCAATTTGCGAGACCGTTAAGTTTGCCAACTGAAGGGGGATCCCCCTATATCTCCGTCTTGTGGTACATGCAAATTTAATTTTCTTAATTGCTCCACTTCAAGTGTCTTACTGAAACTTCGTCGTGCGCTACTGATATTCGTAATTGGTGAAGAAAAATGGTTCGCAGAAATATACTGACTTGAGTTGTCATTATTGTCATTACACATTACGATTTCATGTGAAAACTAAACGTTGATTACTGTCGCTCATTGATACATGATAAGAGTAGATTACATTACGTTATCTGCAAGATAAAAATCAAAATCAAATTAAACCATTTGCTGTTTATTTTGACTGGTCAAATGTCGGTCAGTCCAAGAAAAGTAAAGCTAAATTGCACGTTCCGAAGCGTAGACCTCTATGGAGAAGAACGTGCAAGAAACTCCACTCACTAATTAATCACGAAATCTCAGAAACTATAACACCTATGTACTTAAAATCTGGGAGGGTTGGTATAGGGTTTAGACGTCCGCTAAGAACAGATTTTCCGGAATTCACCCCCTAAGGGCATGAACACGACTTTCACGCGGGCGAAGCCGCTTGCAGAAGCTAGTATGATTTACACATTTCTATGTGAGTACTGTAACATTTCACGTACCGTCTACAATTTCTGACAGAGATGTAATCTTATTTTAAGTGGTAAAATTTATGACAACAAAAAATAAAAAAGGCATACTTTATCTTTACCTACTCTTGGACCACAAAACCGAAATATATTACAATAACAAAAAGACAGTTAGTATACACTCACAACTAAGAAGAGTATCCATCTTATCCCGCATTCATATCCGCGCACAGTGTTAGTCATCGTCTCGAAGCATCATCGTTAGTGATGCCACGTCCTGTCACGCTGTTTAGATTAATAAACTGTCAGAGGAAGAGGGGAAAGGGAGGAAATTGGGAAGGGGAGGCCCGTTAGAGGGCAAGTTCAAGACGAGCTTGAGAAATTGATGTCAGTCACCAAAATGTTGCTGTGTTCAGGATTTAGTTGAACAAGGTGCAAGAGATCACGTTGTCTTTAAGTAAAGTTAGTGCAAAGACGCTTTATTAAATCTTTGATCAAATTATTTGACCGTTGGCTTAACCCAGATGACATACAATTTCATAGAATTTAGTGCAGTCTTTAAAAGTATCCCTACATAAGTACGTCCAAAACAGCCTGCACTTTTCAACACGCAGTGATTTTCACTTCCTACTGTTTACCTTGATTTTTCGAACACAACTTATCCTCATAGCAAAGAGTACTGCGCATTTTCCGACGTCTACTAAAAAAAACAAAACACAACTCATGAAATCGCTGTAAAACCAAAGGAATCGATTGATTCAAACCTCAGAGAGGCCGGCGGGCGGCGGCGAATCAAAGCGGCGGCATTCGATTCATTACGAGCGTGTAATCAGCCGCCGCCATTAGTCGGTCCATTTACTGCTGTAATCGATGGAAACACAACATGGAGAAAGTTGTCCACCGATATCTATCTGGTTTTTGTGTTATGGAGTTTCGGGTGTAAACAAACATTTAACGCGTGAAGAAATTAAATGTTCCAGGTAAATTACGTCAACGTAAAATATCCATTAGGTCATTGTGTGCTATTACTACACACACGTGTGTACGTTGTGTCTCAGTACTCAAAGATCTTGATATTTGGGCCTTTATATTTTCACAAGACGTAGGCTTACCAACCATAATTTCCAAACAGCTCTTACCACCTATTATGCTTACGCCTATGCATGGCTTAGCTATGGTGTCACCCTTTGGGGAAACAGCACCGATGCACAAACACTTTTTACCCTGCAAAAGAAATTGGTAAGGATTCTAGTTAACATTGAGCAAACGGACAGTTGCAAACCGTTCTTTCAAAAACATAATATTTTAACCCTTCCTTGTATATACATTTTAGAAACATGCAAATTTGTACGGAAACATCAAGAATTTTACTCAAAACGTGGAGACATTCAGTCACGCTATCAACTCAGACACCGATCAAGGCTAAACTTGCCTAATTCTCGATTAAGAATGCATTCTACAAGCCCCTACGTTATGTCCATTAAAATATACAATAAACTACCCGCAGACATAAAGAAAGAAGAGAAAATTAATGTATTTATAAAAAAACTTAGACAGTTTTTACTGAGTAAAAGTTATTACTCGGTAAACAAATACCTAAGTGATAAACTTATTAAGTCATAACTTAAGTACGCCTTCGACTTTACTTTGTTTCTAATTCATATTATTATTACTGTCAATAGACCTATAAATAATAACATAATGTAATTAAATAAAAATATTAGTTAATAATAATGACGCTAAAAATAATATTTGACTTAATTTACCTATTTTTATTTACGGACATAATAATAATAAAAAGCATGTATAATTTAAATTTGAATAAAAATGTAATTAACAATAATGACGATAAGAACAAAAAAAAAAATGACATAATTCACCTATTCTCATACATTGACATAATAGTAAGATACATAAATAATTTATAAACACAATGAATAATTTTATGACGATAAAATAATACATGACTTATTTTACCTATTTTTAATACACGGACATACTAATAATAAAATGCATACGTGTATATTTCAATTTAAATAAAAATATAATTTAAAATAATGACGATAAGAAACAAAAAATACTTGACATAATTCCCCTATTCACATACACTGACATGATAGTAATATACATAAATAATTAATAAACACAGTTAATAATAATGACGATAAAAAAGGATACCTGACATAATTACTATTTTTACTTATACACGACATAATAATTATACACATTCGTTAATTTAATTTAATTGAAATAATACTGACGATAAAAAATAAATAAAATTATTTGATAAAATTCACGCATTCTTATAAACAAACATAAAATAATAATATACATACATCACATAATTTAGATACTTTAATAACGACACAGAATAACCATAAAATACATTAAATATATACTTTACTCATACTTATACAAAGATATAGTGCTATAATAATATACATACATAATAATAAACCTGATTAAATGCAGCAAATTAGATCTACAATAATTATCTATTGAACTCCGTGAATTGCTTATTAGCCCTCTTCCTCTCTCCTACATTTTGCTGTACCCGACAGGGTCCATATTGATCTATGTAAATTTTTAAAACCATCTATGTATACATATGGATTGCAATAAAGTATTGAGTATTGAGTATTAATAATTATGTTGCCGCGTCTTTTTTGTGGCTCGTGTGCGGGGACACTTATATTTATTTGTATATTACTTTTATTGCACACCTAAGCGTATTACAGGTCAAAAATTTACAAAAAGGATAAGTGTACAATAGGCAGTCTTATTGCACAAGGCAATTTCTACCAGACAACCTTTGGATGGACTGAACGCAAGGAAAATATTTGGGGCTGTCAGTGCGCAACATAAATAATGTAAATAAATATATATATATATATATGTATTAAATATATAATAAAGTAGAAAATATCGGTAGCGTTTGGGCTCGCCTCACTTCTATGGGTAATGCATTCCACAAACGAGCTGCTTGTTTCGTGAAAGATTTATCGAAGAACGAAGTGAAATGAATAATAAGTTTTAGATTGTCCGATGACCTCAAGGACCAAAGACCTCAGGGATGTGTGTCACAAAGGAACTGAAAGCGTTCTTAGAAATAAAAAGGAATCAAAGGATTAAAGAGCACATTGCAACGCAAAGAAAGTGTATGAACATTCCGGCGAAAGCGAATAGGAAGCTGCGTGCGAAATTCAGAAACGTGGTCATACTTGCGCAAGCCAAATATAAACAAAGATTTTGAAGTCACTCAAGCTTATTCAATTGGTCTTGGTTGAGATCAAGATAGCTGGTGTCAGCATAGTCCAAGATTGGGAGAAGAAAAGATTGTAGTGATGGGAAAAAATTGCGAAGGCGCCTCAAGAAGCCCGCCAAGGCGAACAGCTTGCGACTGACTCTTGTAATTGTTTAGTCCAGGAAAGAGTGCTCTCGATATAAATCCTCAAGTTCTTCACCGTGTGAGTTACAGGTATATTAGAGTGTTATTGAAATAAACCAGCACCAACGGACAGTCCGGGAACTACCAACAACAATCCCTTGCGTCATGGTTGGATTGATCTTCAGCCCGAACTCAGTTCTCCAGTCACCTATTCGAGTCAGCCTATACGCGTATTAATAGCCTCAATGGCATCACACAGTTTACAACAAAGTCAAAAGTGATAGTCAAAATATTTCATTTCACATAGCCCTACATGGGCACTTATAAAACGTCAGAAGTTAGTGCACGGTTCCAAATTGGCTGTTTCCTATGGAGAAGAACCGGCAAGAAACCCCATGGTTACTCTTTTAAAAAAAGTGGTTGTTATTACAATTTTGATAGATATTATGTAAGAACAGTACCAACCAGTCAAATATTGTACACAAAAGCACAAATCTTAATAAAAGAAGTAAGTCGTAATAGGAAGTAGTCTGAGAGTTCGTGGAGTATACAGTGTTCTCACATTCACATTACAAAAAAGAGGCCATAAAAAAAGTCAGGAATTATATAAACAACTACAACTATCAATAAAATGTTACCAAAATAAATTACTAACAAATTTAAGATAGTTGAAGTCTAAATTGACAATAAAATAATAGTATAGATACTAATAAAATAATAGTTAACTACAAATAAATATGTACACACTTTCTTCAAGAATCAATCTCAAGTGAAGTAGTACTTTACCACTAATTATTATAATTATTGAAGAGTATCAATAAGTGGTTTATCAGTAAAGTGAGGACAAGAGTTAGAAAGAGGGTGAACGGCAGCTTGAGTAGATATACATTTAACAAAATAACGATTTTACTCTCAACAGCTTGCTGATGATTTAATTGCTCGTAAACTTTCAAGGACTGTTAAAATGTAGCCACAGAATTAGTGGGAATTAACACTAACGGTAAGAAATAAACATTGATAAGATCCACCAACCCGCACTGGATCCTATTTTCTGTATTTTTTAAGTACTGTATATTAGTGAGGTGGAAGAAAATGATCAAATAACTCCTCTTGTACTAGTTACAACGAGCTTTTTCTGGTTAACCTGTTCTAGTTCTTTCAGTAACCTTTTGCATTCTAGAAGCGTGGTCACTCTTTCAAACTATCCCCCAGAATGTGAGAAGTAATTTGATCACAGCTGAAACTACTGGGACTTGGAAAATGACATTTCGCACAAATTATTTTTCAAATTTCAGCCTTTATGCGGGAGGAAAAGGGGAAGTGTTTATGGTATTAGTAACATATTCCTGAGAGATTGACAGTGTTTAAAAAATAACCCTGTATATTTTACAACGTGTAACGTTAAATGCGCAAAACCTGAAAACAGTTTGCTCAGAGTACAGAGCAGAATCACATGAACCACATTTTCAATTTAGGTCATATTTTTCAAAAAAATCTTCATTGAAAATGTTGCCCTGTCTGTTTATTATTAATAAGGCAAGCCATAAAGTGCGCAAACCCGCGCAATTTGATAAACAAACACAAATTATGGTTGTCCAATTCAAATTTTCTCATACGCGCAATAGCTTTTATTTCAAAGCAGATACATAAACAAACTAAAATTGCGCATAAAACCTTTACTATTTTTTCTCAGAATTACGAGTAGGTAAAAATCATTATTAATGTCTGAGGTTTTGCGCATTTAATGTTAAACATTTATAATTCAGTCTGATGAAATAACTCATACATTCACCATCTTGTTCAAATAGCTCATCTCATCATGAATTACCGTAGCCAATCAGAGAGAAGCGTGTTCAATCCCAGATAGATTAACGCATGCCTCGCTCGACTGACGCGTCCGGTCCGGTTTGCTGGCCGTCCATTAACCGGATCTGTGATCACCGGGTGACATCAGCGGTTCCTGTTTACCTGGCTATTGTGTGCGGATAACTAGCTACCTAGTTACCTATGACATAGTTGAACTTAGATAGGGATGTGAGGTACGAAATATATATCGTTCATTGCTTGCCCTTTTTTTTTTTAAATTGACATAAACTAGTGCTTGACTGCGATCCCAACTGATGGTAGGCAGTGGTGCAATCGTTGATGGTGAGGCGCACTAGTTTATTAAGACCGTATTCACTCTAGCCTTGAAGACACCTAGATTATAATCGACCGGAAAGACCGTAGCAGGCAAATTATTTCAGTCCTGAGTGTTGTGTTGCGTTTGAGCAAGAGTGTTTTAATTTCACACACATTCGTTTCCTCACGCGCGCGACCTCCTCCTTCGTTACAGCTTCGCAGAAGGCAGCGAATTTCACACACCTGAACTCCACATAAACCCGACCCACACCCGACCCCAACCAACACAAATTTCATATTCATTCTATACATTTACTGTGTAAACAATTAGATATTATAAACAAAATTGTTACGTTTGTATTTGAATAAAAGAAGCCACAAAATCTCCAACTCCTAAGATACAAGTCTGCATATCTAGTTTAGGAGCTCGGGAATTCGACAATAATAATTTAAATTCAATTTAATTTAATAATTTTGACTGAATTGTTCAACGTACCTTTTCTCTATACTATGTTCAGCATCATTTCTTTTATGTACAAGTTAGCTTCTGCCAGCGGCTTCGCCCGCATGAAAGTAGGTTTCTTGATACAAACTTTGGTTCTTAAAGGGTGAATATTTTTTTGCTACTTGAATTCCTCTCAACCTTAGTTCGGTCTTCGTCAGAATTGATATTAAGTTCTCTTAATGATTTAATATTTTTCATAGTACTTATTAGTTTATTATTTTAGTATATACAGATATTTCTAATGTTCCTCAGACGATCTTAACCTTTTTACCACTACAGCCATCTCAATAACACATACACACACAATTCGTGCTCCGTTCAGACCGGGGCCGACTGTCGTAGAACTGCACTGTCCTACATACTCGCAGTATTCAGCGCCGGACGTGTAATCGCCGGGCGCCGGGCGGTGCGGCGGTGGCCACTCGCTTCCGTGTTTGAACAAGTTTACTGCATGTTAACTTAGTACGAGCGGTATTGAAGCGTAAACAAAGCTGTTTGACGAAGGCTTGTAATCATGGGTTGCTTTGAAATGTGGTGGACATCTCTGTTTAGTTCGAGAGCAATGGACTTGTTAATGCAAAATGTCTACCTACTTCAATCTGGTATGGTCTGAGAATGTCAATGTACCTACCTACTAGACGTACACTTATAAGGGCCTGCGCTTACTTGAAACAAGACTGTCTTAGATAGACTTGTCTACGACGTCGCAGACGTGTCTATGACGATATATTGATATTTTATTAACAGTCCTAGTGTTCCGTGTTGTAGACAAAACTTAGACAAGTCTGCGACGTCGTAGATAGAACAGATTTGTCGGCGACGTCGTAGACAAGTCTGTCTAAGTTGGCTTGTCTCAAGTGTGCGCAGGTCCTAAGGAATTCAGAGATGATATTATGTTATGTTTTTACGGTTCTTACTTACTTGAACAATACATAATTATCTTGATAGATATATAGAATGTACCGCAGGAATGTAGATAACACTGTAGTGCCGAAATAAATGCATGCTGTCTCAAAATATTGTGGTGCTGTGGTAAATATACCCATCGAATCAAATGCCACAAATGATTTTGATTTGATTCGATGAACTCAAATATGTTATCATCAGAACTTAAATATGTTAAATATCATATACAAGTATCTACGGAACTAAGTGGAACTTTATGGTTTTGTCAAAATTCGTTTTAAACCCATTGTAAAATCTTTAATTAGGACTATATTCAGTATAAATAAGCAGTCTTATTATGTTCCCACTACTGGGACTCAGGCCCTTAAAAGAAGGGATGTCACATAAATTTTTAAATTTTGGTTCTAGGACATGCCGGTTTCCTCAAGATGTTTTTCTTCACAGATTTGAAATCACCAGTGCAGTGATGAAATAAATTACACAAAGTAATGTGACTGGTTGGGATCAAACTCACAACTTCAACTCGTAAGTCGGGATCATTACCACTAGACCACCACTTTTTTTTTTTTCGATGGGAAAAGTCATCTTATGACAACCCCCGCTCTTGGGCGGAGCGGGATATAGTGTCAGACTCTTACTGACTAAAAAACCCACCCCGTTCCTTCAAGCCTTCATACCGGGGCTCGAGCGCCCTTTCGGATAACCCTGGCCCCAGTAGGCACTAGACCACCACTGCTCTCTATTCAATAAACGCTTATGGAATACCTCAAGATATACATCATACATATCGATGCTGAGTTGCTGGCCTGTCGGTTTTCTATCGGTTACATTTTCCCACACATACGTACAAAGCGTTTTGGGAAAACTTTCATCATGCGTACAGTTAAGGATTGGAATTCCAGTGTTTCCTGTTAGCTATAACCCAGGGTCTTTGAGTCAAGAGCAAGCGTACTCCATCGTCGGCCACATCATCGCTTACAATTAGGTAAGATAGTGGTCAACCGCGAGCCTATCCAGAACAAAAAAGAACATGTACCTACATACACTTGTGAAAAGAATTCAATTATGGTGAAAGTCATATAAAGTGAAAAAAAAAAGGTTTAATCTACACTAATAAACATAATAAAGAGGTAAAGTTTGTTTTTTGTTCGTAGAAGGTAATCTCTATAACTACTGGTCCGATTGCTAAAATTTTTTATACCGTTAGTAAGCTGCTTTATTCCTGAGCGACACAGGTTACATCTTTTTTTTTTTTTTTATGGTGGGAAAAATCATGCATTGACATCCCCCGCCCTTGGGCGGAGCGGGAGATAGTGTCAGACTCTTACTGACTAAAAGACCCACCCCGTTCCTTCTAGCCTTCATACCGGGGCTCGAGCGCCCTTTCGGATAACCCTGGCCCCAGTAGGCTTCGACCCGGCTGGGTCCCTGCTGTTGCTGACAACTCCTTGAGGCGCGCGGGAACAGTGCGCGCCGTCGACGACTTGGGCTTGGTCCGGACGGTTACCGGACGGCCGGACAGCGAGCTACCCATTGCTCACTGTCCGCAAGCCCGCGTCTACGTTGGCCGGAAATCGGGATCAGAATCCCGGCGACGGCGGCGGCGATAACGCCGTTGCCTGATGCGTTCGGCCTCCTCCTTTGCGAGCATTACTGCTTCGCAGAAGTCGGCGACCGCCTGCCACTCCTCCTCGCTCCGGACCATGGCCTCAACCAAGGCCCGGCGCGAGAGGTCTCCGCCGCCGATCGCCCCCACGAGGGCACGGCGATGCTCCGCCCAAGCAGGGCACACCTCGACTGTGTGCTCCACCGTGTCCTCCGGGCGTTCCACACAGTGGCGACACCCGGGCGTCACTTCCGCATGAATCCGGTGCAGGAAACTCCCGAACGAACCATGTCCGGTGAGGACCTGCGTCATGCGGAAGGTAAGGACGCCGTGAGGCCTTTCCAGCCACGCCTCAAAGAGGGGACTTACCGCCATGATTGTGGCGTGCCCAGCACTGGGTTGCGATAGTCGTTGACGCCATTTCACCATGAGATCCCGCCGGAGCTCTGTCCGCCATGCCGTGACCTGTCGCGGCAGCGGACTTTCACCCCGGCGTTGCATCTCCACGCGCATATCGTGCATGTGTGCAAGGACTGTTGCCTCCAGATCCCACGGTGGTAGGCCAGCCAGAAGGCTCGCCGCTTCGCGGGAGACCGTGCAGTATCCCCGCACCATCCTTATCGCCATGACCCTCTGGCAGGCGTTCAGTATGGCCGCCGGTTGCTTTTTCAGCGACGGCGCCCACACCGGCGCCCCGTAGAGGGCCATGGACCGAACGATCCCCGCGTAGAGCCTCCGGCAGGAGGCGTCTGGACCCCCAAGGTTGGGCAGGAGCCGCTTGAGCGCAGCCCCAGCCCGGCTGAGTTTGGGAGCCAGACGTCGGAAATGCTCCACGAAATTCCACCGGCTGTCGAGGACGAGTCCCAGGTACTTCATCGTCGACCCGACACCGATGTGAACTCCTCCTACCGTTAGTTGGGAACTCAATGGCGGCGCGTTCCGAGACCGGTGACCGTGAAAACACATCGCCTCGGATTTGTGAAGCGCCACCTTGAGTCCCAACTCCTGGATCCGATCAACGACCATCGCAACCCCGCGTGTCGCTAGAGCGACCGCCGCCTGGTACGACTCTCCCCGCGCTAGGACCAGCGTGTCGTCTGCGTAGCAAACCACGCTGACCCCGTCAGGGAAGTCGCCGCGCAGCACGTAGTCGTACCCGATGTTCCACAAGGGTGGCCCTAGTACCGACCCCTGCGGAACACCGCACGACATCTCTCGACGTTTCCAGTCTCCCTGGTGACCGGGGTAGACTATAAGTCTCTCCGATAGATAGGCCTCGACCACTCGACAGAGGTACTCGGGCACCCGGTGGTACCGGAGTGCCCTCCGGATCGTACTCCAGGGCAGGGAGTTGAACGCGTTGGCAATGTCCAAGGACACTGCCACGACACACCTGCCCCGGGACACCGCATCCCCCGTCGTGAGGGCTCGCACGCGCATGATGGCGTCCACTGTAGAGCGCATCCTGCGAAAGCCGAACTGTCCGTCCGAAAGGTCCGGCCCCACCCGTGTTAGGCGCCCGACGAGGCGGTTTGCAATGACTCTCTCAAAGAGCTTGCCCACCTCGTCGAGCAGCACAATGGGCCGGTACGCGGACGGAGAGTCCGCAGGGCGCCCTGGCTTCGCTATGAGGACCAGTTTCCCCGTCTTCCAGCAAAGTGGGAACTGGCCCCTCTCCATGCATGCGCTGAAGAGCCCTCTCAGTCGAGGCCCGAGAGCCTCCATGGCCAGGACCCAGGCCCTTCCAGGCAAGCCGTCGGGTCCTGGGGCGGTGTTTTTGGCACTCAGCCTTCGCACCGCCACTCTCAACTCTACCTCGGTCACCTCTGGAGCATTGTCGTCATCGTCGCTGTTGCGGTCCGCGTCAGACACCGCTGGCAGTGGAGGCGGAGCCATGGGCGGGGGGGAGTGTTCCCCCCGCGCAGGGAACAGAGCGTTCACCGCACCCTCTACGATCTGGGGCCGGAGACTCTGAGTCAGTGGGGGAGCCCAGGGACGGAGCTTTTCCCGTACCAATTTGTACGGGCGCCCCCATGGGTCCGCGTTCAGAGACCCCAGCCACACGTTGCGGGCCTCCAGTTTGGCCCGCTTGATCTCCGTTCGGAGGGTGCGTTTTGCCGCTCTGTATCCCTCATACAGCTCCGCCTCTCTGGCCTCCGCATCCGGCGGGCGGATGCGGCGACTGCAGTGTCTGGCGTACCGGCGCCGCGCGTGACTGCATGCGTTGCGCAGTGCAGTAATCTCCGGCGACCACCAGCACACCTGGCGCTTAGCTCGCCCTGGACGGACTCGGGGCATTGCCGCGTCGCAGATTTGCGACATGGCCTCCCGGAACCACTCCGCCTCGACGTCTATGTCGACAGGCCTGTCCGGTGCTTGCACCCAGGCCTGTACCGTCGCGGCTTCCAGGAGGAGCTCCCGGTCCATCTGCTTAAGCGCCCACCGCGGACCGCAAGACAGGTTACATCTTATGTAAGCGAGCAAAGCCGCGGGCAAAAGTTAGTTTTTATAAAGTAAATAAGTGGAATACGGAACAATTGATATAGCCATTAGCCAACATATCCACAATTCATCCAGCTATACATTCGTGGACTGGTCCCGCTCAATCAATACGTCCGGCATCAGAGCAGCCGTCAGACGTGACAATTGCACGACGGATTCTATTCAGCGCCGCTGCAATCGAAGGCAGCTGACGATAGATTCGGCGATGGCATTCCTGTGTTACGGATTTCGTGGATTCTATTTTTGAATGCTGGCAGATTGATATATGCACCGTTATACAGGTTACGTTTTATACGTTGGTCGTCTTTTCAGGGGGTGAAATGTGCCTGTATTCATTCATGAATCAAAAAAATTTTACTACGAGATCTTTTGACATGCAAAGAAAAATTTGCTATTGGATACATTTAAATTTTTCCGCGCATTCAGGTGTGATAGTTTTTTTTTTATGACACTTTTCATAATCTATACATAAAAATCTGTAGAAGTGTGTACTTAATTGTTGTTGCGCATCATGTAAAATGTAGGAAATCGATGTAGATAACTTTAATATAATAAAATTGTGTGTAACCTAATAATTGATAATCCTTGAAACAAAAGTGGCACTGTACCAAAAGGGTGATTTTTCAGCAGTCATAAGGTTTTCAGTGTACCTACTTATGTAATCGATGAAAATTTGTGAATCAATTACCTAGGAACATTAACAGTTATTGGAAAAAAGACTTTGACAATCAGAGAATGGGTTGTCATAATCAGATAGAAAATTAAAGGTTTACAAAAAACTGGCAATCGAAAACACAAATTTAGTATAGTGTTTTATTTTTTTAAAGGTGCGATAATATTTAGACTGTGTTTCATCGCAATCGGTTGACTACATAGATATACTATATTCATTAATTGCCTGTTAGGCGGTACGAAGTTTGACGGGTCAGCTAGTTGTGAATAAATGAAAAGTTTACTATTACAGAGTTCTTTCTAAGAAGAAAATTCTCACAAACTGTTTTGGTTTTTGTTACGAATCAAAAACCGACTAATGTAGTTTAAAAAGATGTATTTTGTAACGAAGACCTAGTTCCTAATTCATAGCTGGTTATGAGGTAAAGATACCAATCAAAAGGCTCGTTTCTGCAGTTACTTACCATCATCTTATTTCCAGGTGTGGTCGCGCTGGCAGCCTCGCTGCTACTCCTGGAGAGAAGCTTCTCGAACTACTCCGACCGAGCGTGGGCACCCCCCGACGACACAGCACGGCGGCCTGTGCGCCCGCGCAGCCTCAGAGGCCGGCGGGCTTCGTATACTGCCCTTCTGACGCGCTGCCCTATTGTCCACCCTCAAGGATTGCGCCGCCGAGGCCTATCATGAAAGTAAGACTAACTATATTAACCGTGATCGTAATTTGATTTTCAAAAATTTAAACAAATGTGGAATTTCGAAAGTACACCTTTGAATTCAGCCAAAACTTTAAAACTTCGAATGCCATTATAATAATTTAAAACGACTAGTCCTTCTTAAGTAAATTTTATTTACATTGTTTTGATCAAAATGACTATAAATTGAAACTAATAAGTGTTTGAATACAGAAAATTTCATTTTTAGATAATAACTTGGCTTTACTTTATCGGTGACAGCTCCAGCCACCACCGCAACAGATCCAGCCAGTGCAGCCACAGCCGCCGCCGGTGCCCCAGCGCACCACAGCGACGGTGGTGCCCACTCCCCTGCCAGTACCTCCACCCGCACCGCCACGCCGCGCCTCCCCGCAGCCCCCGCGCCGCGTGCCACCACCTACCCCACCCAGACCACCCACAACCACCCCACAGACAGACCCCAATGGCAACAGAAGAACGGTCGCCCCTGTACAACCACAACCACGACTAGACTGCAATAGGAATCCCGCACAGACACAGTCCCTATCCGCCAGAAGAGCGCTACCCCCAACAAGAATCCCTGACGCGACACCATTCCCTGCCCCACTACCTCCACAAAATACTGTCCAACCGATGAAACGGTCTCCGAGCTCAGGGTCAAATATTAGCGTCCGACAAGACTCGAACGTGTCTTCGGACTCGTTCAGTCAGACGTCCTCACCGTCATACACGACGAAAACGATGGAAGCCCCACTGCTTCCTCATCAGCACGTGAATAAGAGCCTCAACGCGAAGATAGCCCGGGGGCTGCTGCTAAAGGAACAACAAGACAGGGACTCGGGCAACGGGTCCATTACCAAGAGCATGTCAACACCGGCGTCGCTACAGACGATCGTCAGGTTCCAGAATGGAAGCAACATGTCTTTGCATCATCGGGTGAGTCTTTCATATTTCTCTAAAAAAATATTACTCACTGGTAAGTGTAAATTTAAGCCTGTAAATCGTGTTTACAAACACAAGCAAACGAACCATTTGCCACTGGCGTATTCTATTCGAAATTACAACTAAGTAGGTCTACCATTTAAACATTTAATACTGTGACAGTTCGTAAGTCCGTTTACAGAGAGACAATTAATACCATCAGTCAGTTTGCATTTTCCACTTCACATTCCTCGCCCGGCGTACCAAAAACGGTAACAAAAACGTTTACAAACACATTTTTATAGCTGCGAATGCTGCAAAAACCCGCGCGTTCAACAGAACGCCGTAAAAGCGAGTTGTAACAGTATTTCCCGCACAAGTGTATGACACATATGGCCAGTGTATGTGTAATTAAGTGTCGCTCGCAAGCGCTGCTTGTAATTAAAATATTGCGTCGCATTTAGCGCTTGCTGTGTTTACAGTAAAAGCTTTGGGTGCCTGCTTAAGTCCAAAGCTTAAGAGGTGGCGAGAAAAATTGTTTAAAGAAAATAAGGAAATGTTTTTAAGTAGTGCTTGACTGTAATCCCACCTTTACCTTGTTGTTGCTGTTTGTTGCTCCCACTTTTACAATGAGAGGTCTACACTTGAGCGAGTCGATTTTGATCTCAGGTATAAAACATGTTGAACTACCTGGCCCGACAGACGTGTCATGTAATTCCTGTATATGGTCAAACACGCGAACTATCGGTAAACGAATAGATGTTACTCTTTTAGAAATAGATTAATAAGTTCAGTAAAGTCATTCTGAAATTATGACGTGAACAAAAGAAATAAGGATTCTATTTTATACTTAGACTAGCTTAACCAGCAGCTTCGGCCGCGTGAGACTGTCTCCATCATTGATTATAATTCAATGGTCTCCATACAAATTTTGGATCCCAGTTTCATCTTCTTTTTTTCCGCGGTGGGAAAATCATCTAATGACATCCCCCGCTCTTGAGCGGAGCGGCAGATAGTGTCAGACTTTTACTGACTAAAAGACCCGCCCCGTTTCTTCTGGCCTTCATACCGGGGCTGAGCTATATTTCGAACTAACCCTGGCCCCAGTAGGCTTTGACCCAGCTGGGTCCCTGCTGTTGCTGATTGCTCCTTGAGGCGCGCGGGGACAGTGCGCGCCGCCGACGACTTGGGCTCAGTCCGGGCAGTTAACGGACGGTCGGACAGCGAGCTATCCATTGCTCGCCGTCCGCAAGCCCGCACCTACGGTGGTCGGAAATCGGGATCGCAATCCCGGCAGCGGTTGGAGCGTTGTGAGCGCCGCCGTTGCCTGATGCGGTCGGCCTCCTCCTTTGCTAGCATAGTTTCATCCCAAGAGAATGGATTTTAGAAAATCTTTTCTTATTTCTTGTATAGTAGAAGGAACCTCTGTGCAATGATTTTAGCATTCTAGGGTTTGGGCTGGGCGTTGTTGAGTTAGTGAGTCAGGACATTCCCTTTTAAATAATACTAGCTTCTGCCAGCGGTATTGCCCACGTGGTAGTAGGTTCCTCCATACACACTTTATGCCATGATCACACGTACCGAGTAAAAAGGCGAGACAGTAAAATACTGCTCGGCCTAGACAGTGATGTAAGCGAGTTGTTAAAGACAAGCGCTCGGCCGAGCACTCGGTGCTTTGTTTACACGTACCGAGTATTCGGCGAGACACACTGACTGACGCTGTCTCGCCCGGTTACTCGGTACGTGTGATTAAGATATTAGACGCCCGTTTTATACCCTCAGGATGTAAATTTTGGAAAATCATCTCTCAGTGCTCGCTTACATCGTAAAAGGAAACCTTGTGCAAAATTTCACGTTCCAAGTCTCAGCAATTTCAGCTGTGCTTTGATATGTCAGTCAGTAGTTTCTCCTTCTACATATAGATGAAGGAATATTGATTAATTCTGTAGATAATTCCTACCGGCCGGAGTCTATGCTTCCTGATAGCAACAATTTATCAGTAGTTTATTGTTCACTTCTAGACAATCATACCTCATAGCGAATCTCATCATCAGTCACCTTATCAGGTACAAACGCGAGTATTTACAAAATAATGATATTGAGTATTTATTTATTTATTAAAACTACATGAAACACAAAATTACAAAGGCAGACTTACTTACTTTACGCAGGCGTACTCTGGCCTTAGGCATTCTCAACGTGAAGAGAAAACATGACAGGTGCTTAAAAAAACAAATAAAAATAGATATTAATAAAATACAAAAATTATATCAGGCGTTAATTAAAATAGATAACGTCCAGTCGTTAAAATAACTAGATACAACCAGAAACAACTAGATAGAAGAAACAACTAGACAATATAAAATTAATATCGATTTCCAATCATTGTGAGGCTTCAGAATTTATACCGGATTAAATTAAATGAATTGAGACAAGTGCTGACGATTGAAAGGCCCCGAACACTTGACGTAGACCCGAGTATTTGTTGGAAAATCAACCGCTTGTCTAGATGAAAATACAATATTGAAATATTAACGATTTGGAGTGGCAGTACTGAAACTTATGGATACAAAAACCTATGTATCTACTTTATTGTTTCTACTTAGTACCGAAGAGGTTTTGGATATTTTATTATATCATTTTTTGATTCGATATGGCTTACGTGAGTTTTCGGTGAAATATGCAGAATAAATAGATTTTATTTGTTTATTTAAATTTTATGCACTAGTAAACGCTATATAACAGCGGCCTTAGGCATTTTCTACCAGTCGACCTTAGGAAGGTGCAGAAATATAACATGGTAGATGCCACTTAATGGCAAACAAACAAATAGAAAATTAAAACCATACTAAATAAATGATTATATAAATAAACAAAATTATTATCAGAATCATCTGAAGGCGAAGTTAGCAGAATCATCTGCCAACTTCTTGCGAAGGTTTTATTTTACTATATTTTTTAAACTTTGCCGCATACTAAGAATAACTCCTGTATCGCGGGTTCGTTCCAGACCCAGTACACATATCTGGTATCATCGTCTACATCTTGCAAGTATTTGTTCCGTGCGGATATCGAACTCATAACTAATAGCGTAGCAGTCAATCGCTTAACTACTGAGCCTACCGTATTGCAATAATCCCCTACCGGGTTATGTCATGAAAAACTTACTGAAAATACGTAATGATAAAGCTGTTAGTTTGAGTAAAACAAACACCTATTTAAGAGCTAGATAATCAGCTTATTTGACTGGGACGTCTACTTCTTTTGAATGAAGCGAGCTTCGGATATAAACAGTTTAAATGAGAAAATTGCTCGAGTGCTTGCAGTGTAATAAAAATGCTGCTTCATTTTTTACTTATAAATATTTAAAGTAGATAGTTTTCAGTCATAATCAGGAAAAAAACACTTCTATAAAGTAACAAGATTTTTTCTTTCTCTATGTTTCAATTCATCAAATTGAAAATTATACAATAGCTGGTTATCGAGCTTATTATTTATTGAAATTAAGTATGGATTTTTTCCGTCTTCGTGGCAATATTGTCAGTTAAAGTGGCTATAGTTTCTTTCATAAAAACCTTTTTTTTCACTCATGCTTCCCAACTCTAGTTTATTTCGTAATATTTAGTTTTAGTTTTGGATGACTCTTACCTAAAACTAAATAATTAACTAGTTCTTTGTTATGGTACCTACCTATAGGTATAGGTAACATAATATCCATTATTACTTAATCTACCCATCACTTTAGGATTGGCTAATTAAATAAAAGAACCACGGAGTTTAACTTAATCTAGTTTTATTACAAATTCATATTCAAAATTCAAATTCTTCTTTCCAAAATGGTTTTTATTTCACATTGGCCTACAGAGACATTTATGAAACATCAGAAACTAGTGCAAAAACCAACACAAACATTAACCCTCAAGATATTCTGTCCACAAACCAAAAAGTTATGCCCGCATTGATAGCCCGAATAACATAGAATTTGAACATGTGAAATTAGGAAACCCTCACCCGCCAGGGCAAACTTGACACACCTGCGTCCCTTCCTCTTCAGAGCGTACCACCATTATTGTATGTTATGAAATGTAAAACAATATACAGACGTGATTGCAGCCAAACCAGGGGATTTACTATCACTTATTACTTTTACTTTTTCCACAATGCCATCTAATACCATACTAAGCAGAGCTGGCATAGTAGTAAGCCACTATACACTAGACGAACAGGTCAGTCTAATTTATTAAGGAGTACCATGGTCTATATCCTAAGTTCTACATCAGATTTTCGCTAAAAAAAAAATAGGGTTACTTGGATAAAAAAAAAAAACAAATATAGAGCCACTACTATTTGGTGAAGATATCGCTGAACAAGATGAAAAAAAAAAAACATTTGAATCGAGTACCTCCTCCTTTTTTGAAGTATCTCAGTTAATAAAGACGTAAAATAAATTTAGTAAGTTTCAGTAGATAGAGTTACTTGCTAGCTTTACGTTGTATTCACCATCTCCCTAGCCGTTTTTTAATAACTTGGGGTTGATTTCCGGTATAACCAGTTGTGGTTCAATACATGGAACGACTGCCCATCAAACCTCCACAACTCAGTTATTGGGCAACACGATAACTCCTTGGATAGGCTGATGATCAGACTTTCTGGCATCTGACTCCAGTAACGATTTACGTCTTTTCCGAGGCACAGGGTGTCAGTAAAGATTTCAACAAACTTAAAAAAAGTATTTCCCGGTTTTGAACCAGCCACCTCAAGCATGATAGGCGGTTACCTTAACCACAGGACCATCAGAACACGGAGCTTTACGTTGTATTCTAACATCTTATTAAACTTTTAACGACAGCAACAAGTTAGCCGTCCACTGCGAAGACGAACTCCTAATTAAATCTCACTAACGTGCTCCATACACAAACTTCTTTCATCCTCTTTAATAAAATATAAAGTCCGTCCTCTAAAGCTTTCCACACACAATCTCAAAGTTTCTAATCAAGCGGCGTTCGCTGTTCGCCACATACGTATCTTCGCGGAGTGGTGTACACCCGCCCATACATGTAGTAGGAAGGAGTGTACAGCCCCGGCCACATATTACTGTTTACATGAGTCAAGATTGCGTCCCGTCTACGTATTACTCCGGGGAGTAATCTGTATTGTATTGCGAAAGAGTTTTGTTTTGTTGGTTCAACGTTTCTTTTAGTATTATCTCGGGATCTTTTGGTAAATTTCTACGTTGTTCCGAAAGAAAAGATAAGTCGAGATTATAGCCCACTGTACCTACCTTACACAGAGGCTTCATGCCCAGCTTTGGGAACACTATAATCTGAGGAATTCATTATAGCAAAGTACTATAGCCTCGTAGGTTTTTGGTTATTAGCGCTGCTATTAAGTATTAATTTGATTATCGGTTGTGTAAAGTATTTTAATGTTATCTGCAATATCTCTCAAAGTCGAATAGTCACTTAATTTTTTCACATGAGAGGTAGATAGAACGAGTATAACTAGCGAAATCTGGGTGATAAAAAGTTTCACCTCTGCCTAAACGAATAAATAGTTTTTCTTTCTATCTTTGAACTTTCGAGAGACATGGCAGTAGGTCCAACCTATTAGATAATAATTTACATGTAGGTATACATTGTACAACCTAAACTCATCCTTCATTCCTCATGGTTCGCCCACCTTTAGGTAGTATTTTTAAATTATATCATATCATAATTCTAAAGAAGTTTTTAGTTGTGCGCGTATCACGTAAAATGTACGAAATCGGTGAAGATAACTTTATACATTAAAATTATATGTAACTTGACCTATTACTTAGACTTTGTTTCTTCGCAATTGGTCGACTAGGTCGAAAAATATACTACATTCATTGAGTGGTAGGCGTTACAATGTTCGTCGGGTCAGCTAGTGGTGAATAAAATTTTAAAAACCATTTCCTATCTAAAGTGTCATTCAATTTCAGTCGAAACGTTTTCATCACGACAGCGCTTTCATATCAGCTTCCTCAATATCCATCGCTTGATCAGATGCATATTGCATATGACCTGACGGATATAGGTCAGCTCCGAACCTGGTTGTTATGCTAATATTCCGTCTTGCACGTTCATTCAGGAAGGTTATAAAGCTGAAGCGTTTACGTACGTGTTTGTGCTTAGGTATGGCTACGTCTGTAAATGTGAATGCAGTAAATACACGATTTTCATTGACGTCGATAAAAGTGCATTTAAATAACTCATATTTTAGAAATCAGTGATAAGTAATGAAGAAACAAAAACAGAAACTTTACACTTTTTAGTGTTTTTAGGTTCCGTGGTAAAAGGAAAAATGCGAAACCTTTATAGGATCATTTTGTTGTCCATCTATCCGCCCTACTGTCTGTCTGTCTGTTTATCTACCTGTCTGTCAAGCCTCTTTATCTCAGGAACGCGTGGAGGTATCGAGTTGAAATTAAAACCATATACTCAGGCCTGCAGACTCTTGAAGCTGTAAAAAAATAACGGAAAAAAGATACTTCGGTTTATGTGGCAAAAAACGTACATTTTGACTCTCTCAAGAAAATCAAAATTCATAGGCTACTTCCCGTTGACCCAGAATCCTGAAATTTGGCGTTAAGAAAGGTTTTATAGCAAAAGTATAGAATAAATCTTAAAATTTTAAATTTGTAGTTACGTCACAAAACTAAATCATTTTTCGCGATTCGGAAAAATCTTCGTACTTAATTCGGAATTTAACTGTTCTCATAGTTTGTACGAAACCCTCAGGGCACGAGTCCGGCTTGCACTTGCCCAGTTTTTACAATGCAGTATGGTTGTGTGTTATTAATTAAAAAAAAAAAAAACATGTTTGCACCCCCTTTAATACCTACGTTTTTAATTAAATTAACATTGTTTCTAGGCAGACTTAAAAACACTTAATTCCATAATAACACCTAAAAACAACTCTACATTTCAAAGGGTACTATGAATAGAGATTACGTAACAATAATATCTGAGTGGAGTCCACAAGGCAAGGTTCCGTATTGAATGTGACACAATTGCAAGAACGCGCCGCCGAACGCCGCCAGCGCCGGGCGACGAAGCCATTCATGGCGCTACTGCAGCTCGAGATAAATCCTTTTCGGCAAATGGCTAACAAACCGTGAATGAACGCTGTGAGAGCTCTATGAGGAAATTTTCGCGTTGTTGCAACTTTGTATGGGTGACCTATTTGATGACTGCGCTGTGTACAGTTCTCATCATCATCATTTTTATTTGTATGTATGTATAGCTATATATTTTATTAAATATGCGTTTTTATATGTATGTTTGGTTTTAGCTTTATATATAATTCTATAATTGTTTTAA
Source organism: Mythimna albipuncta (assembly GCA_929112965.1). Taxonomy (NCBI): domain Eukaryota; kingdom Metazoa; phylum Arthropoda; class Insecta; order Lepidoptera; family Noctuidae; genus Mythimna; species Mythimna albipuncta. The sequence continues at coordinate 33,407,316 of OV815959.1, forward strand.
AAATATTTTCTTTATTTTTTATGCACCTGCCATTTTGTCTCTGCACTACCCTAGGTTGACTGGTAGAGAATGCCCAAGGCATTAAGTCCGCCTTTGTATCTTTTGTTGCATAAAGGTTAAATAAATAAATAAATAAATTTCAGTCGAAAGACGTCCACTGTTGGACATAGGGCTTCCCAAGCGTCACCAGAACAACTGATCCTGTGCGTCTCGCATATTATATTCTCTAAGAAAACAGCCTTGGTAACAGCGACGAGTCGAAAGCGCAGAACATTGAATTAACAATCCAATGTATAAGCGCATTGGATTGCTAATCCAATGTATATATTTGGATTTCGTCACTGTGGCCAGCGCTGTGCTCAAGGCTGTTTTTCGCACGTCAGGCCATCGGTCTACCTTGTGGGAGGCCTTCAAATTCTACGTTTTCCGGTGAGCGGTCGCCATTCTAGAACCTTTCGGCCCCATCAACCGTCCTCTTACGAGCAATGTGCCTGCCCTGCCCTGCCCACTGCCACTATAGTTTGGCGATTCTTCAGGCTATGTCAGCGACCTTGTTCAAGGAAAATTTAGTTTTATTCTTCAGTTTACTTCAATGATTTTTATGTCACTCTGTGTATTTTTTTTTTCGTCCACGTTTTAATTATTCTGTGGATAGTAAAAGAAACTCCGTACGTCAATGTTTCACTTTTTTTATTATTGACTAGCTTTTGTCCTCGGCTTCGCCCACCATACATAAAATATAGCCTATGTCACTCAGGAATAAAGCAGCTTTCTGTCGATGAAAAGAATTTTGCAATCGGACCAGTACTTTTAGAAATTATCTACCTCCTACAAACAAAAAATAAAACAAAAAAATAAACTTTACCTCTTAATAATATTAGGATATAAAAATGCTTGATTGCGATACCAATAATAAGCAGTGATGTAATTATTTATATTGAAGCGCACTCACTCTGCAAATATTTTGAGAAATTGAAACAGACGGGTAGTGTTTCAATCTGAGCAATGGGGACAGACACGTAACGTCTGTATCAATCTGAACCAATGAAATATATAGATAGTATCTGTTTCAATGTTGGCACATTTCTGCGTAGTCGATCCGGATAACAATATGCTACATATATGTAGGAGACATAAAGAGATGCTGAAGCCACACACTTGCATTTGATTTTTGTTTTGTTCGTAGAAATTCAATTGTAAAATTATAAGCTGTTGCAGCCACCCGAACCAAGCCGGTTGGTTGCTTGCTCTACTGGTAATACGGTACGGTTCCTGGTAATCAAACATGGTTGTAGTTCACGGAAAGGCAGGTTTTAGTGATAAATCATGAAAGTTATTTATTTATTTAGGTATTACAGCATGGAGGACTTACAGCGTATAAAAAAGAAACTGACAACACAGACACCCATATTATGTTAACTTATTAAAACGTAATTTTTGCTATGTAGGAAACCCTACATAGCCAAAGTTATGAACGAATAATGAAGACGATTTGTCGATATTAGTATTAATTAGAAATGGTTGTTTAATTTTGTTCTCCTGAATATTTTATAGTTGGAACATTTTTATGTCATGAACGGGGAATGCTCCCCGGGGAGCATGATTAGCAAAAAGACAGTGAAGATAAAAAATTCTGGAATTACAAATACCTGGCTATTAACTTTTACTCTTCTGAATTTTTATAGTCGAAACATTCTTATGCCATAAAAGGGGAGGTTAAATAGCAAAAAAAAAAAAATGAAAGTATTCAAAAAACCGGACTGTAAGAAAAGTCTAAGAAGTAGAACTATATAGTTTTTCTAACATGTCACGTAACAAGAAGTCTGATACAGTTAATAACACAAAATCTGTAATTAAACAAACACATTTTTGTAATAAGTATTTGTGGGAATCGTCTCCTCTAACCCTTGTTTTGATTCTGCACTATGGTCATTTGAAATGAAAAATGGTGAAAAAAAATAATTAATTTAGCTTTTTCGCAATATTTTGTCTGATTGCCGCCATATTAAATAGTGGTTACTGTCATGTCTGCATGACACTTGGGCGACTAAGATAAATTGATTGACGAAAGAATCAAATAATCGTCTCACGTGTTTGTGTCGCCGTACATGCCACGAGAAGCTAGAAGCGGCCACAAGCCACTCGTGGGCGGTGGCCGCTACATTTTTTAACCCATTACGCTCAGTACCATAATGAACTCTGACGGAGAAGGTTTAAATGCGCAAGTGACTTGTGACGGTGTTTTGTATCGGCGTTTAACCTTTCAATCGTGGAAATTACAGACACAATAGAAAGACAATAGGTGCGCGAATGCCGGCGTTCGCTTGGGGTTTAATGAATTCACAACTGGCGGCCACCGGCGTCAACCGTGTGCCGCGAATCTATATATAAAAATTCATAGTACGTACGAATAATAATTTATATAAGCTACATGAAACAACTAAACACTATACACACAAACACATATATATGTACACACTCACACTCATCCATCCACTTACTCACTCCCCCAAACTCATTCATATACACTACTTATTCTCACTCACACACACATAACCACGCCATGTGATAATTTATTCTTTTATTTTTCTTTATTGCTGTCTTTTTTGTTTTAAACTACTTTTTTGTGTTATTATTTTATTTTTTATAAGACGGAAGAGACTGGTCTCCACGACACAGGGAATCCTAGTGTGGAGGCCAGAGATCTGTGAATCTCTGTATGTACCTTTTTGGAGCAATAAAAATATTTGTATTTGTATATAAAATATATAGGAAAAAAACCGGTTGTGGCATTTTGTGGTTGTGGTCGGTGGCCCATGTGCGGGGACCCTTTAATCTCTACAGCGCCTCAAAAGAAAAACACACATAACCCTCCCTTGCGTCGCGCAGTCGGGTAAAAAGAGTAATTTATTAGTGAACTAACATGCAGTCGCAAACAATTCCCAGATCGTGGGGCTGAATTAATCGAGTTACTATCAAACCAATTCACTCTAAGCCTGCAGGATCTCGCTTCAGAAAACTCAATAAATGTACCTACCTAATGTTAGACGTTTGCTAGAATATTGAGATTCGGTTACTACTGTCGATTATCACTGAGTTTAACTCAGCGATAATAATTGACAACTGGGCTTTTGTAAGAGCTTCAAATATTTATTACAATACTACCTTCGGCCAGCGGTTTTGGTCGTGTCAAATTGGAAATCTATCAAGAGCACATTCTTCTAGAATAAAAAGGTATCCTATATATTATGCTGCACCCACCAGGTGAACCGATGACTCGCGGGAATCCTATGGATGCGAGATGCACTAGACCGGTCATTATGGCGACACGGCAGATGGTCACAACTTGTGTCGTTATTATTAAGACAGTTGTAGGTTAGTTAGTCCATTTATGTCCAACTGCTGGGCGTAAGCCTCCCTCCCCCTTTTCCACACACGTCTGTCCTCGGCCGCTGCGGACCAAAAAATAAATAGTAAACAAAAACGTATTTATTAAGCTGCTGTATCTCAATTACTTTACAAATAGTTATGAGGTTAGTGAAAGGAATATTCTTCAATAGACGTCCATTATTTAAAAAGATCATCCCTGAAGATCTTTACTTAGAGACTGTAAGGTTTACTTGATCGGTACCCGACTTGATGTATTTTCTGTAAACGTTTTAAATACATTTATGTATTTCGTAACCAGATGCTGCGCGACATGCGCGGCGCCAGCGCAGACGCCAACCCACACAAGTTCAGACTGATGCAGGTCGCTCTCAACGCTGTGGCGCTGCTGGCCATCACCGGCGCGCTGTTCGCCTACTTCAGGGCTAACCCAGCCGTACAGGTAAGCACATGTTATAGTCATAAGGAGCCATTCATTTATTATATAAGACGATTTAAGCGAGGAGGGCGGTTGACCATGTCTTAACGTCTTATTTTTTCTTATGATGGGGTGCGATGTGTTAGACAGGTCGGTGTGGGGTGGGTTAGACACCCCTAAATAGTTCTTATGTAAGATGCGTATAGGTAAACTATTTCCATGACAAAGTCATCGCGACTCCCCGCTTGTGAACTATGTAGATGTTACTTTTTTGCGTAAACGAGACACTTGTAAACGTTCCTAAGAATGGTTTCTTTGAAAAATAAACATCAAAACCAAACTTACTTAAACTTATATTCATATTTTCCCTTAGATTCTTACTTAATAAATATTAAACAGGAAGGATATATAATATAATCCACAACTACCACACAACGACGCCTAGTCCCAAGCTAAGCAGAGCTTGTGTTATGGGTACTAGATAACTGATAAACCTAATTATATATTTCTAAATACATACATATTATAGATAAATTACACCCAGACACAAAACAAATGATCATGCTCATCACATAAACATTTGTCCTGGGTGGGAATCGAACCCACGGCCTCCGGCATAGCAGTCAGGGCCACTAACTACTAGACCAACAGGCCAGTCTAATGATGTAATGATAATAAATAATGTTATATATTTCACTTTTCTTCTAAAAAGGTCTTAGTAAATTATAAAATAAATCTCTTCCTGAAAACGTCGCCTCAACAATAACCATGCATTAACAAACAGGTCATTTCATAGCCATTATACTCTCAAAAAGCTTCATATTATGTTTTCCTATTTTGTTCTTTGAGGAAAGAACAATTTTAATTTATTTTCCTGAATAACTTTATGTAGGTAGCAAACTTCAACACAATCAGTCCTTTTGACCTTTCTGTTTTTTTTTCTCTCAAAGGCTCGAAACCTTAAAAATCAACAAAACAAAACAACTCAATCACAAAACCACTTGCATACAGCCTGAAAGGATGCCCGCCCACAAAAACGTTGGAAAGGCAAAGCTTAGCTAACAAAACAATAATGTGTTCGCCGGTGCTCAGCGGGCAACCATCCCGTCTTACCTGCCGTCTTTGTCTGTTTTGTGAGACTCACAACAATAGCCACATTGTGAACGACGCGTTGTTGTGGATACATATTGTTTTTTAGCTCAAGAAATTTTGTAAAGGATTTTTTTCAGCTGCCGACCTCGAAAGTTTGGAAGCTGTTTTGCGGGAAATGAAAGTACTAGTAACATTGTTACGTTAAAAAACGAACAATAGTATTATTTTTCCTAAAATCTCTTTGTGTTAGGAAATACATAGGTACTCTTTAGTATCGGCGTTTTATTACAAACTAGGTTTTTTCGCCAGCTTTTTGGGATAAAAAGTATCTTATAGCGCTATGGGATTTCTATCTGTGAAAAAAACCTAAATGGAATCACTACCTATTTCCTGTGATATAGACTCTCATAACCTCCAATGAAAAGGGAAGGTCCTCCGACGAGACTGGTGCGGTGTTCAGTATGATACAACACGCGACATAGGTGACCTTTGGTCCGTGCATGTTGCTACAGTTTTAGATGAAAATACTGACATATGACATATTCGACGTCAACTATCATATATAGTTTCTCGTATATACTAAGGGCCCTTTTCCTGTCACGCGTTTTTTAGCTCGCACGCGGTTCTTGTCCGCATGCAGACTGCCCGCATCCTATCATTTGAGACATGTTTTTCTTAACATGCGGCTAACACGCGCGCGGAACGCGGATTGGCTGCGGGCGCGTAGCCCGCTTGCGCACTATCCGGATGCGGGCGGTGATCTTCTCCCTTCAGTGTTGTTTTTTCTGTGAAGCGGGTTGCACGCATGTTCATAGTCCGCATATATTGCAACCGAGTTTATCCACTGGCGACACGCATAACATTGCAGCAGCAAACGAAATCTTTATCCTGCGTATGAGCCGGAGCGTGCTATAACCCGCAAGCGGACGAGACCCGCGTGCGGGATAAAATACGCGTGACAGGAAAAGGGCCCTAAACAATGATAATAGTGACAATAGGCTTACTTCTATTGTAACCCATAGTAATCTTTTCATTTTTTCCACATTTGTATTGTACACATTGTACACCTTGTGTAATACATAAACGATCGGTTAATAAACATAACTCGTTGTCCACAGTACGTGTCACAAGTGGTGAACCGGTCCACAGTGGTGACGTGGCCGGCGCCCACAGACCCGCCGGGCGCCAGGAACCCGGCGCCAGGGGTGTGCCTGCCCGTCATCGTCAATTTCTGCCAGCAGCACAGGATACCTTACAACTTCACTGTGTTCCCCAATTACATCGGGCATTTTGGACAGAGGGATGCCCAGCAGGTTAGTTGGTTCTTATTTGTTTTGTTAATCGACTTTCAAAAATGGAGGAGGTTCTCAAGTAGTATCTTCATCTTTTATGTCATAATATTATCGTGGTAAATAAACAATTAGGCAAATAAAAAAAAAAAAACAGAATTAAAATTAAATGAGCTGGCAGGTGACGCCTAGCCACATATGAGTATAGACCTACTGGTAAATATATTATTGCAATGATTTTGTCAATTGCCTAAAGACTAAATTCAACACTAAGTTACGTAAAGCACTGGATCAACTCAGGATGGCAGAAATGGCGATAGGCCAGTGGAACAACTTGCGATCCTCAAGTTAAAGGGTGAAATGTAAAAGTCCATGTTCCTTGTAATGCTGTATGGATTAGAAACATTCTAATCCATCATTCTAATTTGTGAAAAAAATATGAAAAAGGATTGCATGTAGTGGAGATGAGACTGCAGAGATGGATGTGTGGTGTGACGAGAATCTTGTCGACCATTTAAAAGCCGTCGTTAAATATCTGTTTTAAAACAAATAACCATAACAGTGACAATGAAATTAAATAGCTGTCCTTAGAATATAAAAAGGAATCTACACAATTTATCCATATTTCTATATCATCAGCATCAATTAGGTGTGCAGCCAAAATTCCATGGCCTGTCTGCGCCTATCGGATGGTCCTAATGAAATTAAAACTCGATGCGGATGTATCGATACGCTTCGGCTCGACTGTCGATTCAGGGAAAGAAAAACCAATTAGAACATCAATGTTAAGTCAAACATGTTAATTGCTGGTTTAATTACTGTTTCTGAGTGTTCCCAGAAATGGTTGAATGGATTGTTTGCTTAGTTCAGAGACTCCACAAACAAATTGATACGCGATCCCCTGGACTTGTTTTTAAGTCAAATATAACAAGTCAAAGCTTCAATACCTACATCAAGTTTCAAATTGGATGAGTTTCGTTTGCTAGGCATGTTAGTCAAATTGCCGTACGAACAAACAGAACAGGGAAATTGAGTTTGCTAAGTGATAAGTGATTCTCAGTTTGTAAATATTCGGTTTTAATTAATACTGGAGACAAGGTCTCGTTAGTTAGTTTGTTTTTTACTTGTTTGTTGAAATAAGTGTCGTACCTACACTTACGTAGTACATTATATTTGTTAGCGTAAATACAGTTTAAAAAATTAAAAATGTGATAATATTACCTAAGCATTATAAAAGCGTGAACATAGGAAGTGAACCAGGCTGAAGAATACCTGCCACTAGAAATCAGATTAACTTCATTATATCAAGAAATAATATTTGCCTCTATCCTCTCCTCTATGATCATCCTCTATGATCAAGGTAGTGAAATCTTAAAGTGATCACCGCATTGTAAGAAGTATGACAAAATCTAGATTATGTCCAGCACACATCCAAATCCAAAATTGTGAGAGACGATAGAGAACGATATAGGTAGTTGTAATTGCTGAGACTATAGTGGAGCTCAGTACAATGCTCGATGACCTTAGTAGAGCTTCCGAAAGAGTGGGTAACTGAACATAGACAAAATCAAAGTTAAGGTTAACACCCACTCCGATCAAGATCGCAGACTCTACACTTGAATTCGTAGACTATTGTTTTAGACCTGGGTCAGACAATCCAGTTGGGTAGGTCTAACTTTGAGAAAGAGGTTAACCGTCGTATCCGACTCCGATTGTACTGAGGGTACAATGCTCGATTAATTCAGTAGAGGTTCTGAAAAAGTGAGGTTTAAAACAAATATAGTCAAAACCAAGGTCATATTAAATACTCATTTAGCACCCATTCTTCAAGTCCTGAGACTCTCCACTTGAGGTTGTAGAAGATTATATTGACCTTGAACAAACTGTCCAAGTTCCTTCGAGAATAGGGTTAATGATTGAATTCGACTCAGCTGGGCAGCTTTCAGTAAGCTACGCGGTATTTTCTCGTAACGCATACCAATGTCTCAATACTAATGCTTGCTAGAATCTCTTTGAAAGAGCACAAGGAATGGTAGGTACTTATTTATTAAGTAACAGAAACAGTAAATTATTCTGAATTAAACTAAAATGTAAACTCAGCAAAATCGTGAAATACGTTACAATGATTTACGAACTAGTGGGAAGAAAATAATGGTCTACCCCAAGGCTTCCAAGAAGTACGAAGGTCTAAAGACGTTTCCCACCCATCGCTGGGCATTACTAGGCAATGAGTTTAATTGCCCGAATCCAAGGTGAATCGTTAAAATGCCATTAACAGGCTTTAAACAGACACTTGGCGGTTCTCGGGGTCGTTAATTAGCCGACCTGTAATGTACTAAAGCGGGTTTTTAAATTTTTGTTGAGTAACGAAACTCGATATTTTTTGCATGCTTGCTGCTACGGCAACTTTATTAACTTTTTCCTTTCCGACATAACCTTTGCGCGGAAAAATGATGAAGTGGATCCCCACAATATTATTTTTCAATCTCACTACAACAAAACCAAACATCCCCGCACTGTATCAACACAATATTGTTCTCGCTACCTTTTCTCCCGCAGCGAGACGTATCTACGTCTATGCAGAGAACTTTCTTCAAAATCCTCTTAGTGAAAATTAATCGATCGAAAACCTAGTAGGCCAGATCAAAAGGCTTATGGGGCAATTAATTTGTGTGCCAGACGCTTGCCGCGCGCTAATCTCTGCGCCAAGTGTCACGGCACGCCTAGCGGAGGCATAATTATATCATACGAACATTGGGAGCATTTTTTCGAAAATTGTCTTATGGTGTTTGGTAGTGACCGTTATTGGAAATGTTCATCATCATTATTTCAGCCGAAAGATGTCTACTGTTGGAGATGAGCTTCCCCCAAGCGTCACCACAATGACCGATATTGTGCGTCTCGCATCTACCGCATTCCCGTGACTCTCACCAGGTCGTCGGCCCACCAACACTGCGTTTTCCCTTGTGCAGTTGCCACTCTAGAACCTTTCGTTCTACCATACGTTCTACGAGCAATAAGCCCTGCCCGCTACCACTCTAGTTTGGCGATTCTTCGGGCTATGTTAGAAATGTTTAAATGTTCCAAAGTCTGGTGAGATCTGCAGGTTATCTTATTTGATATGTCAGCAAATGACAGAAATGAGAGTATAAGGTAAATTTACGATTAGGTAGGTTATCAAATCTGACAAACGCTTGCACTGACTGGATGGGTTTTTTCAAATCTGTATGATTCTTTCCTCAAAAGACCATCTCAGATACTAATTAAACCATTTCATATTTGCTGTATGGACTTTAAAAGAGACTTTGAGTCCTGAGTTTGTTTCGGTGTTTCTTTTCAGGGTAGTCAGCTAGGAAACAATTACCTCATCTAGTTTAACTGACGAAAAAAATGACGCGTAAAAGTGTTTCATAAAATATATTTGTCAAAAAAAAATACTGTCTTCGAGATGTAACAGGCATCGAGAGAAGCGACGCCGATGTTCACTGAAAGACCAATGTATTTTTTTAATCACCCAAACCACATTTATCATCTTTACATTACCGCAAACAAAGAATGATACGTGAACATTTCTATTCACAGTATATTACCCACCGGGCCACCGCCAGCGACCACAACGGCGAATGACGCGGCGACATCAATAACCATTAGCTGAACCCTTTCGCGCGCGAATCAATCTTTGTCGCGGAAACAATGCGCGCCTGACAACTAAAATATCTGCGTCAGCTTCTAAAGCGCGTTTTTAATGAGCAATGTTTATTGAAACCTGGCATTACGTCGCCCTTGGCTTTTGCGATACCGTTTGCTTGGTGCAGGGTAATAAAAAGTAAAATATAAAGGACATTAATTTTGCAATGATGTTTTTTTAAAGATACTTTTAAAACGTAAATTTTTTGTCAATTTAAACTATATGAGGCCGGAGAATGAGAAGAATGAGTAAAGTGGAGAAGAATGGTGTGAATGTCAACGATCACGTATTGTTACAAGCTTTTATTTAGTTTCACCTGTCCCGATTGTCTTTCATCAAATCTTGCAAATTAAATTTGATCTACTTCCCGGTTACCGATTGTAATGTTTTGCATGCAAGTGTAAATCAGATGACAATACAAAATTATTATGACATGGAGCTGATCTGATGATGGAACCAGGCCGTAGGAACTCAGTAGTTAAACGACACAACCCCATCGAGTTTGGGCTCGTATGATTCGTCTTGACGAGTTTTAATTATACAGGTATACTGTGCTATAAAAGCATGCTATGAAAAAAAGATTTTCATTAAAAACTTGTTTTTCTTACTAGGTAAACATGATTGTGTGTGTCTTATTGGTTAAACCTTTAACCGCTTGCGTCCGATTGGTTCGAAAGGTGTTATGGTGCCTATTCGCCAGGGTCGTGTGTTAGCGACTGGGTACCCATCTCGTTTAGCTCTTCAATCCCCATAGGAGACAGAAGAGCTGACGAGATAGAGTATTTGGACGTGGGTGTGCGACACTAGCGGAATAACTACGAGAGTTTTTGTCGGATAAAGGTATCCGACGTAAGCGGTTAAAAGGTTAAACAAAAACAAATTAAGAATAAATTGTTGGCATAAGAAAAAGCACCATGAATGTTTGTACTAATTATGTTCATCATATTCCTGCCCTCGTCCCATATTCTTTGGGATCGGCTCAACATGTATATTTCTTCCATTCTGTCATGTCACCCGTCACGCTATCGTCAGTTGGACGCACCAGCTGCACCCTTTTCTTTCATTTCACATATTTTTTTATTTCCTCACACAATTCCTCCATCTTTTATTTGGCCTCCACGGGTATAAATACAGTGGGCACAACTAAAAGAAGTTTTCCGCTGCTGTTTGACCTAGTTACTCAAAGAAATCCTTTATAGCAAGTCTCTATAGTTTTCAAAAGTCGCACGAACTTAGATCAAACCAGTCTCGTCTTACTCTCGAGAAAGAACCCGAGGGATCACGTCTGCAGGCACTTTCTCATCTTTTTCTTGGACATGCAGTTTATAAACGCCTACAAGCAGATCACCTCTATCTATTACTAAAAACAGAAAAGATTTGTATTTACGAATTTTTGTTTATTTATTTATTTAACTATTTATGTACACACAAAAATAATAGAAAAAGATAATACATAAGAAACATTAGTACAAAGGTACTGCTTATTTCCAAAGAAATTTCTTCCAGCAGACCTGCCAAAGGAGAAATCAAAAAGAAATGTAGACAATAAGTAAGAAGTGATAGTATAAGAAGCAAAAGAAGAATGTGTGAAGTCTTAATCCAAAGTATCCTATAATTAAAATTAAAAATAATATTAAACTTAACTTCTACTATAAATATATATTAAACAATAAACAACATAATACATACAATAAATAAATAAATATCACAGCTGAGAGGAAAGATAGTGCTCTTTTACTCGATTTTGGTTTGTAATTTTTTAACTTATTTCATCAGTAGAATCCTAATTTAACTGAATAAAATATGCTAAAAGTTATAACTACTTTCACGATGGCGAAGCCAATTGTAGGTCAGCATCGTCATTATGATTTCAGCCGAATGACGTCCCTTGCCACTTAAAGGTCTCTGCACACAGCGGGCGCGGCGCGGCGGGACGGGACGGCGACGCGACACTGAGCAGTTGTAATGTACTAGATATTACGGACGACGCCACACAGAGCCGTCCCGCTGTGTGCAGAGACCTTTAGTTTGGCGATTCTTGATGCTATGCAATTGTAGGTAGAAGCTAGTAAAATATATATGTGAGTTATACTTACCTGAACTATACGACACACAATTTATCTATCCATACTAATATTATAAAGAGGAAAGATTTGTATTTTTATTTGTAATGAAAAAGTTCAAAAACTGCTTAAACCGATTAAAAAATCTTTCACCAGTATACTTTATCTATTGAATTGTGATTATTGACTCAATATCTTAATCTATCTTTGTAATTTCTGCTACTTAGAGCTGATTATTTAATAGCTTTTCATTTTTTTTTTTAATTCAGGAATAATAATGGCGGTTTGGCTGCTTTTGTATAGAATATCAAACCGCCATATTTATTCTATAGGTAACAGTTGTCAGACTATTGAAAAGTTGGGCTTTAGTAAAAAATTGCTTAAATAAATATTTTTTTTTTTTTTTTATTAATGATAGGCTTGCGTTTGACCACTATCTCACCTGATGGTAAGCGATGATGTGGTCGACGATGAAGCACGCTTGCCTAGAAGAAACCTATTCACTCTCGACTTAAAGACTCCTAAGTTGTAGCTATCAGGAAACACAGATTCCGGCAGGGAATTCCACTCCTTGGCTGTACGCACAATAAATGTGTTCGCAAAACGTTTTGTGCGTATGGGTGGGATGTCTACCATGTACCGGTGGCGCAACGCTGTACGTCGTGTGGTCCGATGATGGAACGGACTTGGCGGAATTAGATTGTGCAATTCCAGTGCACACTCCCCGAAATGTAAACGATAGAAAACCGATAGACTAGCAACTCGGCGGCTATGCTCAAGGCTTTGGAGCTTCGACTCTACAAGTGCATCATTGCCGATGATTCTCTTGGCTCGCCTCTCAATCGACTCCAGCGCATCAAGCTGGTATTTGGCAGATCCATCCCAAAGATGAGAACAGTACTCCATACACGATCGAACTTGGGCTTGATAAAGATTGAGCAGCTGTTCCGGCGTGAAGTACCGTCTCACCTTTGCTAAGATCCCCAATTTTTTGGCAGCCAGTTGAGCCTTTGCATCGATGTATGAGCCGAAATTGAGAGTAGATGATAACGTAACTCCAAGAAGCTCAAGGTGGTCGGTTATCGGCACGGTTACACCCCGGAAAGTTGGAGCCGGGTGGATTTTTCCAAAAAGATTACTATTTATTAAGAGTACATTTGACGACATAAATTCAATCCTGTGTCATTGGTCTGATAGCTTGACAAATAAACCCCAGGCAGTAGGCCCACATAATGTTGCAACAGTCCGTTCTAGGTCTACTTTCTTTTCCCAGGATCTGGAGGTTTACGAAGCAGTAGTAGACGTCCGCTGTTACGACCTGACTGCACTGTTCCTGTGTTCACTGTTCGTACCCAAATGTGGACCCCTGGGCCATATGGTGCGGCCCTGCAGAAGTTTATGCCATGGTAAGAAACCATTACAGAATATTTTATGTGCCAACTGATGAATAAAAATTATTGACATAATATTCTGGAAATAATTTTTCCTACAATGTTGAAGGAACATTTAATTGCTCTGCTACAAATAAAATTTAGTGTAATTCTTACAAATCTATGTGTGTTGAAACTTAATATCTAATTTGTGAGACTGCACATTAACAAATGCTTGATTAATTACATTTATTATTATTATTATTATTTTCTTTATTTTTCTCCTATATATATTTGTAATTTTTAATATTTTTTATAAGAATTATATATAAAAAAAAAATTAAAAAATATAAAAACAGTAGTCGTTTCGTAGTACCTAGTTATTATTATTTGTTTATAAGTCGGCCACATCATCACTTACCATCAGGTGAGATAGTGGTCAAACGCGAGCCTATCAATAATAAAAAAAAAAAAAAAAAAAAAGTTTTTTAAGTTTATTATTATTTTTTATCCGCCTTTGTACTCTTTTGTGCATGAAGAATAAAATATATAATTAAAAAAATAAAAAAATTGCACTGAAGGATTTTTGGTGCTGAATCAAGCATTTTTAAAAATCAACACTGCGCTGTTACTTACCTAGTCCTAGTAAAAACAGTCAAAATTACATTTCTGTTAGCCTAGCTTGTATTCCACGGCTGAACATTACCTGTTTCCTTCTAAACCTCTCGGTTTTGGGCATTCTCCGGCTAAGTTTGAGCCACAAACGTAATCAGATCGAACTCAACCATAGCCGCGGTTAACCTAGACGAGGCAAAAAAAAATATTAAAAAGATATAGTACGCGAGTCCTGAAAATATATTCCAAAATTAACTTCAACGTTATTTGTGATCCCTGACAGAAACGATGCGTCGCTGCGGGTTTTTCCTGGAAGTGTTCGGTCTGACGATGCCAGACTACCTCCAGTGCGACATCTTCCCGGAGTCTACGGACACAGACGTGTGTCTCGGCAACCGCGAGGTCGCCGACGCGAGATTTCGAGACGCCATGCCAGGTAATATGGAAGTAGAGAAGTTGCAACGTGAGTAAGAGTCTGACACTATCTCCCGCTCCGCCTAAGGGCGGGGGATGTCAATGCATGATTTTTCCCACCATAAAAAAAAAAAAAACGTTTTAGGTTCTTTAAGAGAAAATCCAGTACAGTACTTACAGTATTCTCTTATACAAATTTTTTTTAGCTTATGCAAACTCTGAATATACTCGTAGTTTGTTCAGAATCAGTAACTGAATGGATTCCAATAGTTTTTACACCATGCTATATTTTTTTCCAAAAATATTCAAAAAGGTCACAAGGTGGATACCACAGACACTAAGTACAACACAGGTCACGGAAAGCCATAGCGGGTATCGAATAGCTGGGTGCAAGTGCAAAACAGCCCTTCAGTCACCTGGAAGGCTCGGTGACTATGTATTTTTGGTGACATAAACTTATATACTTTGTGAGTTTTCATGATACAGTTATGACATTTTGTTCACAGTTTCTATACATAAAAATACTAGACACATATTTCGGGTTTCGCATAAATTAAAACTAATGTTGTATAATATGACATATGAAGTAGAAATCTATGTACAATTGCTGGCACGGATCTTGAGCGCTGGCTTCAAGTTGCGCAGAAGTCAAATATTCGGTCTCTTTAGTAGTGCGAAGTGAGACGCGGGCGCGGGGAGTGTCAGTGATTGGCTCGCCGCGCCACGGCGTCATAGATGTCACTCATGATTCGTTCCCTGCCTTGTTGCATGTATCTAATAACGGCGACGATTGGCTAGCCAATGTATGGAATGCGCAAAGCGATCCCCACTCTGACGCCGAGCGCTCAGGTTCCGTTTCGGCAATTGTACCTAGCTCTAAGGTTACGAGACATAAGGAAGAGGGATATGTCTCCTCGTAAGCTTTGTAAAACTAGTCTGACATTGCAAACATAACTACATAGTTGACGTTATGTAATTCTCAGTCAATGTTTCCGGTCTTAATATTGTTTACTACCTACATACAAGGGATGCTTCCACTTCACGTGTCTGGGGAAGGAGTCAACAAAAATATTGAAAAATTTGATGGAAATTTTGTTACTTTAGGTACTGATTTGAATACAACACACAATATGTTACGCAAGGCCCTACCGTTATTGTGTATTTGTATACAAGGGACCTTTAATACAAGTCAGTGACCCTGACCCCTTTTTTTCTTTGCTGGGTAAAAATCATCCAAATAACATCCCCCGCCCCTGGGCAGAGCGGGAGATCGTGTCAGACACTTAAACCTACCCTGTTCCTTCTTGCCTTTCGTACCGGGCCCGAGCTTTCCTTTCGGATAACCCGAGCCCCAGTAGGCTTCGACCCGGCTGGGCCACTGCTGTTGCTGACAACTCCTTGAGACGCGCGGAAACAGTGCGCGCCGTCGACGACTTGGGTTCGGTCCGGACAGTTACCAGATGGTTGGACAGCGAGCTACCCATCGCTCGCCGACGCAAGCCCGCATCCTGACTCTTGATTAGCACACTGTTTTGTTGCCATCTAATTTTTATTTTCCACGAAAACCTAAACTAATTAATACTCCGACAAATGGAACGTCTCTCATCTGATTACCCATTAATATTCGCAGATGTATTAGTTACTTCCTGCCAAATATTAGTCTCCATTACTTTTCAATTATTACACTTTTTGTGAAATAAAAGCTTTCTCTTTGAATTCTGCGACTTAAATAATAAGATGTTCCCACTTTATTCATGGTTTTTTTAACATTTTCCTTATTGCGGTAAGTATTTATTTTATCTTTGAGAAGATTCTGTATAAGTCCTTTTCATCATGTCCATTCTGTTTTTTTTTTTTTTGTAACGGTTTTAGAACGACAACCGTTAATTGACTCGATTTCGGATCAAAAACCGTTGATTGACTCAGGATTCGAATAATGACCATTGATTGATTCAGGTTTCGAACATCGACTGTTTATTGACTTAGGTTTCAAACAATGACCGTTGACTGACTCAGGTTTCAAACAATGACTGTTGATCGACTCAGGTTTCAAACAATGACCGTTGATTCACTCTGATTTCGAACAACGGCCGTTGATTGACTCTGCTTTCGAACATCGACCGTTAATTGACTCTGGTTTCGAACAACGACCGTTAATTGACTCTGGTTTCAAAGACCGACCATTTATTGACCCAGGCTTCGAACAACGGCCGTTGATTGATTTGGTTTTCGCTGATAGAACGGCACTTTTATGTTCATCAGTTCAGCAAAGAAATATATCTATCTCAAAAATATTGATATCTTTCTCTTTTAAGTAGCATAAATTTCATTTTCAAGAACATCGTACTTTTCTTTCCCAAGTCTGCCCAACCGGTTTTCAATGTGACGTGCGGCGCTGCATACCGCACGACTGGCGATGCGACGGGCACGTGGACTGCGCCGACCGCTCGGACGAGCTCAACTGCCGAGTGTGCAAGCGCAGCGGCGAGGTGCACTGCGGCAACCAACGGTGCATCTCCCAGGCGCATCTGTGCGACGGGAAGGTGGACTGCCCTTGGGGACAGGATGAGAGAAACTGCTGTGAGTATTTTGATGAGGTTGCTCTGGGCTCTGTAAGCACGATACGCCGTTAGCCCCATCTGACACTTGTACGTTATTGACAGATGATACAGGTAGTCAAAAGCCTGGCTTGTGAATATCATATTATTATAGATACCTAGCCATTCTATACTAAATACTGAAATTGAGTAATACTGAAAGCCCCAAACATAATGTACAGTTTAGAAAAGGTTATGCAAATTGATTCATTTTGATCATGGAGCTGGTATAAATTAAGAGGGTTTTTGCCCTGCGTAAGACAATACAGACTATCCAAATAGATCACTGTAGTCTAAGGCCGTGCCTCACCGCCTGGGGCATTATGACGATGCCGCCAGTTCGCGCAGCCAAAAAAATGTGTGCTGTTCTATGGTGTGTACTAGGCAACTGTTGGTCACACAGTCAACCATATGGCATTTAAATTTTAATTGTTACAATTCACTGCCAGCTGAGTCCCACAATTTAGCAAACCTTTTGGCCCATGTCTCACTTGGATGCTATGGCTGCGCTGCCAGTTCTCACAACCAAGAAAATGCATGCAGCTTTATTATGTACCTCACCTAGCCACTGTTGGCCACGCAGCTAATCCATACATTTTTTTGGCATCTTGATCTTGGCTGCGCTGCCATGGCATCCCAGAGAAGCACGAGCCCTTATCTTAATTACTGGAATTTTTTAATAGTTCATTTTTTAACAAAGAGAATTGTTAAAAACCGGCCAAGAGCGTGTCGGGCCACGCTCAGTGTAGTGTTTCGTGGTGTCCCGTCCGTCACAATAAGTGTACCCACTTATGAGTTTAAAAAAATGCTGGCATATACGATTATACTACAAACTTAGTCCAGAAATTATTTTGTAGAATCTTTTTGTCTTTTTTGTACAAAAACTTTTCTTTCCATCAAGTTCATAATAATTTTCCTAGAAAGTCCTTATAAAGTTCTACTTTTCAGATTTTTTTCATATTTTCTAAACTTATAGTTCAAAAGTTAGAGGGGGGGGGACACATTGTTTTTTACTTTTGGAGCGATTATTTCCGAAATTATTGACATTATAAAAAAATGATTTTAGTAAACCCCTATTTATTTTTAAATACCTATCCAACAAAATATCACACGTTAGGGTTGAAATTATAAAAAAATCACTTCCCACTTTACATATAGGGGGGCTACCCTAATAAAACATTATTTTACAATTTTTATTTTACCACTTTGTCGGCGTGATTGATATACATATTGGTACCAAATTTCAGCTTTCTAGTGCTAACGGTCACAGAGATTAAGCGAGGACGGACAGACGGACAGACAGACATGTCGAAACTACAGGGGTTCCTAGTTGACTACGGAACCCTAAAAATGAACAATTAAAAAATTCCAGCTGAGTCCCACAATTCAGCAAACTTTTAACAGTTTATTGGCCTCAACATTTACGTAAGATCACAGTAATGATGGACCAATTACTTACAAATATTCAGTGAAAAGCTGTCAAGGGCAAAGTGCATTTACTTTTAATTTTGTTTTTACACTTTGTTTATTAAAATAAATAGTTGTGTAGACACACCCCATTCGTTCCGATTTCTGACCAAGGCTTGGTCCGGTGCCAAGATCTAGTTCTAATATGAGACCTAACTAACAAGAATGTGTTCGGGGGTAGGAACTTGTGAATTTGTTTGTGTGAAAGAGAGATTATTTATGGGATAGGAGGGTCGAATTTCCTTTGAATAAACAATAGGAAATTCGAGCCGCGCAGGTATATCGTATCGCTCTACTGATCTTCGCTTTATCGTTGGGTTTTATAATATTTCTGTCTTTATTTCAATGGTAATCTATACAAATATCCTGGTACCGCGCACCAGGATTTTGTATAGATTACCATTGAAATAAAGACAGAAATATTATTATTAATATTATATTTGCAGTGTATATGAGAAATATGGACTGCTAAGAGTGAGGATCCGGAAAAAAAATATTATGTCATATTATATTGTTGGATGGGGCGCAATTCTTTAGTAACGCAAGTTAATTATTACCAATACTAACATAATTAGATATACCAATAGGGAATATGCGATTATTTTTTTATTTAAGAAATCAAATAAATCATAGCAACAAATATGAAAATCATCAACAACGAAGTTATAATACTATTATTATGAAAGAGAAAAGACATGATCTTTGACGTCAAAGGCCATGACACCCGTACATCCGCCATAGAAAACGACGTCCTGGCTAGAGAGTCGGATAAATTGTTATTATAAAAAAATATTATTATTATTCGTTTGCTTTCCTACTTATTTCGATATTGTTTTCACACTTAGTATCTATTCTTTTTTATACTTACTGATAATTTGTTAGTTATCAAATATTTTTTTCATGCATATACGTATGATCTAAACTTATATCGTTCTCCTAACAGTGCGACTAAGCCACGCTAACGGCGACGTGGGTCGCGGCGAGCTGCAGGTCTACCGCGCTGCCAACCACTCCTGGTTCCCCGCCTGCATCAACACCCTCGACGATGACACCGCCTTCAAACTGTGCTCCATCCTCGGATACTCGTGAGTGTTTACTTAGTCATTTATTGACAAAAAAGCTACACTAGATGAAGTAACGTATTACTAGCAATTAAGAAAAATTCCAAACTAATGTACCTAATAAATTGAACAGCGCCACTGAAATCTCGTGTAGTCTTATCGAAAGTTTTCAGGAGGTGATGGGTTTTAATTATAACAGTTATGATATCTTTGATTACATAGAGAGCGTTTGGCAAATTCAACAAAGGCAATGACAACTTTGATAACCCAAAGGTTGGCTTCTGACTGCATGGCAAAGTCCAAAATGTTTGTTATTTACTACTTGCTTACCTATTTCATGATCAATGACCTCTTACTTTACAACTATGTCACTAATCTTCATTGCCATTGCCATACTACCTCAAAAAGTAAAAATAACATTCACTACCTAGCAAGCGGTGAAAAACATATTTAAATTAAATAGTACCCAGAATAATGTTCCACAAACCCGGCAGGTCATTACCCTCAGAAATGTTAAAATGCACGAATCAAAGAGACCGAAACCTAAAGAATGTTGCACACAACAGATTGCTCGCATCGCATTGCATTGGTTAAATTAAAAACACTTATCCCGCACGGTGTGGCGCGGACTTTACCGGTGGAATTTATTTCATTAGTTCAGTTTGTACACATAACGCGCCACGAATGTTTGCGGTGTACACTGCACACTGTATGGTTTAACTGTAAATGGTAATGGTAGTATTAAGCAAATATGTGCCTACTTTGTTGGTAATGCAACCCAACCCGACGTACGGCGAGTATCCACCCTTACGTTGTTGAAATCTCTTCGGTACGGACTAAGCGTTTTGCCTCGTTTATACCGCGTACATCGAAGGACTGGAACAATTTTCCCTGCTACGGTCTTCCCATTAGAATATAATTTGGATATCTTCAAGACTAGAGTGAATAGGCTCTTAATAAACTGGTGCACATCAACAATTGCATAACTGCTTACCATCAGGTGGTATTGCAGTCAAGCATTAGTTTATATTAAAAAAAAATGAGTGAGTCCAGACGGAATTTCGAAATTTCTTTTTTATCGAAATGAACAACAAGCCTAATAATAACTCTCTTGATGCATTAGATCACACATATTCTTATTATGGTTTTAGAGTACATAATATATCTATAGCCATACAACTTCTGACAAACATTATCTTTATCTCTAAACAAAACTTCTCTAGGTCCAGTTTTGATACTTCTTCCTGACTTTGTCACGTTTTCCTACCAATCTATCCAGTAGCATAGCTAGGCGTAACCAAAGTGGGTCGTCACACTCGTCACCCACGGCCGTACACCCAAAGGGACCTCGCACAAGCGAGGGCTATGTAAGACCGAGGTTTTTTTTTTAAATTAAAATGCTCGCTATTGTCCACTATTTCACCTGATGGTAAACGACGATGTTGACCGAACACTGGGTTGGAACAGTCACTGTCTCGTTTTCGAATTTATGAAAGAAAAAAGCCTCGCTGATGTACGTCTGCATTCATCGACTTATATTCTAGTGATAGACAAACCCTTTCATGGAAACTACTCGTATTTGTCAAAATACTCAAAAGTTAAAACTAAAGTTCGCTGTACCGCTACATTGGCATTATGTCGTCTAACAGAATTATTAAAACATGCAGCGCTAAGATAGCGTTTAGATAATACTTTTTTCGCGACAAATATGTCCTAAGCGCCATGAATTTCGTGGCACTTACGCGTTTCGTTCAACATAGTGTAATTTTCAAGATGTACAGTCGACATTACAGCTGAGACGACTGAAGTGAATGTTCGTCACGACTAATCTAGTGCGTAGTACAAATATATCGATGTCTAAATTGTTCAGGGTACGCCTCTGAGTCTGTCCGGTCCCCCTGATCTTAGAATACCTTCTCAACATATTCATGTTCACACAGATGGCTAAACAAAAGCCAAGCAGTAGTGAACGAGAGCCGTCCCGCAGTGAGCAGCATCAAGGCGGCGGTGAACGTGAGCGCCACCCCGGGGCCGCGTGCCAGCTTCATGCACGAGCACGGCGCTGCGCAAACCTACCGCGCCTTCCTCCGGAGTCAGGGAGGACTGCTCAAGGAGCTGAAGGAGTGCAGACAGGACTCACCGAGAGTGCATCTCGTTTGTAATAACTATGGTGAGTGACATTCTTACTATTCTGTAAGTGCTAGAGCTCATTACTTTGTGTACCTAATTTATTGCATCACTATTGCTCTCAAAACGGTGTTGGAAAACATTGTGAGGAAACCGGCATGTCCATGAACCAATAATTCGAAGACATGTGACATCCACCAGCCTGCACTGGGCCCGCGTGGTGGATTACGGCCCATCCCCTCTCTAGGATCAATATAAGACCGACTATGCTATGCTAAGAGCTTTTTACATACTCAGGAGCAGAAAGAGTGGTGACTGGATATATTTATGCCTAGACAGTGTGATACATTATAAATTTGATATTAAGTTCCGTAGGTAGATAATATACAAAGGCCCGCTTGAAAGAAGAAAATCGTTCCAAAGAAATATACTCCCGAGATAAAGAATCATACGTGCTATATTCCCGGACATGGTCTAGTCGTCTACTCGTCATCCAAATCTGTTCAACCGTTCGATCATGAAGAAGTAGCAAACATCCACTCACACACAGACTCACAAACTTTCAGGGTTAGATAACGGTCAAGAGCGTAATAAAAAAATATAGAATCCTGTTCCTAAAGTGACCTTTAGTATTTCCGTCCCCATCACCACGGCGGGCGCGGCGCCGCCATCGTACAGCGGCACAGTGCCGTGCCTTTGCGTGTGGACGTTTGGTTAGGAATAAGACTTTTTTTAGTATGTCTGGACGTGCCTCCATTAACGAAACAAAGAAGTCTGTATTTTCCACCGTTTTATTTACACACGCGGGCAGGCCAACAGCGTAATATCGACTGAGATACGCGCGAACGGTGCCACGCCGTGGTGATGGAGACGGGCCCTTACTCTTTCAAACATCCCACAGCCCATGGAATCCGTCGCTCTTGGGCGTCTGCTCTTGATTATCTTGGCGGAGCGGGATAGCGTGTCAGACTTTTATTAATACTGACTAAAACCCACTTTATGTTCATTCTTTGCCTTGTGTTGTGGTCTTTTTTTTATCGTGTTGGACCCTAGATTGACTTGTACATATCACGCCGTCAAAAATAAAATCCACTAAAAGTCATCGACTCGCGTGGAACAAATCCCTGGCTATCAGCCTGGCCGGCTATCTGGCTAATAGCCGCGGGCTGAGCGGAGCTAGCAATAAAGCCAGCGTCGCGTGTGATCGCGTTACTGGCTTTTACGCCCTTATGACTACGGCAGAGCTTTTAACGTACCTGTAGAGAATTGTGGCGGTTGCGAAGCATCTCCTCGTCTGAATGACAGTCCGATTTAATAGAAAATTTTAGAACTTAGTTCAAGTTACTGCTCAGGTTTCGGATTAATTATGGAAAAGTTTCCATTTTCACCTAAGTATATTTCTTTAGATAATCGAAAAGTTCGAAACCATGATTATTTTCATTCAATTATCAACTGAAGAAAATAAATGTAGTCTTTCTGAAATTCACAGAACAACCATTTCTAGAATCAGACAAACTTCAAACCGAAAAAGGTTTCATCCCAAAAAAAAATGCTCACAAGATTTTCTTTACTTGCTCTCTAAATCAGTGCCCCATTTTATTTTCTTTCTCTGTTATTTCATCGTAAGTGGCGAGGCGTTTGACATCCGCTGAGTGCAGACATACGTACTTGCGTGGGCTGGGAGCTGAGCGGATCCAATCTTGTCAGCTCAAAAGGGTGAATCAACTTTTGTTTTGTAAGAGCTTTGTAAACTGTACTCAAAGGTGACGTTAGGCTTTTAAATTGTAAGAATGTGTAGGTATGTGAGATCAAGTGTGTGTGCAGGTGAGGGGTTAAGTTTGTAAGTCTTTGACTAAAGTTAAGTACAGGCGACATAATTTTCAGATAAATGAGTAACCACAGATGACATATATTTATTTACTCTCCTTACAAATTGACCTAACAATAAAAAGATGCCTTACAAAAGATCCCTTAGTTGATTATTCCGAGAATGAAGGTAGCCAAATGCCATAATTTCCAGAGTCATCAATATCTCATCCTTTCCCGACCCAGTCAAAGAAAATTCTCTAATATTACAGAAGTAATCTGAAACAGTATTCATAGAGCGTTCGGCAATCATTTTCCCCTTCTCGATTCGCTCACACACGCTAACATTTGTATTACATTTCCTCAATAACGTTCAGTTATTGCTACACGCTCGTAAATAGCTTTTATATTCCAATCGAGAGGTTACAACAAAAGAGGCCATTACTACAGATAAGGGTGTCGCTCTGCGCTAATGTTTCCTGCCGACTGACGGCCGCGGGCGATGCGCGCTGAGCCCTTTAGCAACGCCCTTTAAGTAATATTGATACAAATCGATTATTGGAAGGGATGATCAAGATGTTGTGTTTAGATTAATGGAGTGGCAAATAGTGTTGATGTCGCGAATCATGTGAAAGGGTGATAATGAGTTACCTTATACAAAGAAGAGGTTTTATTTTCTCCAAATTGGTTTTTTTTGTTAAATATCCAAGCAAATAATGGAGTAGTCATTAACCATTTGCATTACGTAGGTACGTGCAGAAATGAGGTTTTTGTACCTCTTTTTTTTAATTATGACATTTTTACTACATATCAACGTGGTAACTTCTAACGCCAATAAAAACATTACTTGCCTAGAACTAACAGAGTTGTTAGCACAGAATAAGCTTCAAATGCGGTGTAGGTAGGTAACATATAATTTATCTGTCTTATTCAGATTCAGTGCCACGATCGTGTAGATATGTATAAAAGCCCGCACTCTAATACCTCTCTCGTGTAAGTGTGAATACGTGACGATCTCGACCAAATCTTTTCTCTCTAAATGATCACTCTACATAGCTAAGATAACGGGCATTACAATAATCCAACAACACGTAACAATAAAGATTCCGACGTCAAATTCACTGAAGGTCGTCTCCTCGCCAACATAACAAAATGAAATGTAATTTGCCAAGACAAATGGTTTTTAATTATAAAATCTGTCATAGCAGAGGAGTGTAAAAATTTATGAAAGGTTTTGTTCGCAATTATGTAAAACGAATTACGGAGCGCTAAGCCTACTCGACTTATTGATAAAGTTGATGAGATTCTTATCTTCTCTCTGGGACTGTTCTGTTCGCTGGAGGCGCGCTTGTTTATTGGATCAAGTTTATTCTGTCTCTTGTTGCCGAGCTGTTCCTTGATTTGTAACTTTTGTGTTGCCATCCGTCTTGGATACGTTACATATTGCGGAGTTTGAAGCTTGAAATATCATTACCCGTTTTTACCTATTTTGATTAAGATTCATTTTCCATCCAATTAAGTCCTTTTTTGTAAGTGGGAGAATTATCCAAGTACATCTTCGCGCCCTTGGGTGGAGCGAGAGATAGTGTCAGACTTTTACTGACTAAAACCCATTCTTGTTCCTTCGTTGCCTTTCGTATTGGGGCCGAATCTTGCTTTTAGAAGCAGACCCTTGACCCTAGCTTCGACCTTACTGGGCCCCTACGGTGTGCTGACAACTCCTTGCGCACGTGGAATAATACGCGCCGTCACAATTAAACCCTTAATTTTTATTTTGTCTGTCATAAACCCTTTAGATATCTGCTTCTGAAAACCACTTCATGTCTGACTAACTAATTTCTCAATAGTCGACCTTACAAATACAGACTGACGAGTCTTTGTTCCACACTCTCCCATCATCAGCTTTTAAAGTTATCCTAAAACCTACCACCGTTACCGACCGCACGAGAAGCTTAAGCGTGTGGCTATGAATAATTACTATACCTACAGATATATTAACAAATTGTTCGCGAAACTAGTTGGTCGCGAAACGAGGTGTTACAAGCTAATATTTAGGCTGTGGATATGTCGAGATCAAATTTAGTTTTTGACAAATTACACAACTTGGGCTTAGTTGTTTTATTTTACAGAAACATCACTGAAAACAACGAAAAGTGAATTTATACAGATGAAAGAATCTACCGAGGCTCACAAATGGGCTACCCACCACGTTACTGGGAAATTAATCCAGTCAGAAAAAAAAACCAGCATTAAATAAAGTTATAAAGTTTTCATTTTAATTGAAAACAATTTAGAAGTTAGGTACTGTGAAGATAAATCTTCGAACGTTTAATAGGTACTGAGGTTACATTATTTCGGTCAAAACCCGCCGAGCTGGATCCATTAGTGTTTCATAAACTTAATATAAAATACTCCCAAATTGATAACTTTTCCAAGTACCGCTGAATACGCAAATTGAACTATTTCATTTGGACCTTGATTCAATTTGGAGATAAAAGAGGAAGCAACCTAAATATTTACTGATACACAGACCTTTTAAAATGAAAGAACAAATATCCAAAGACATCTGTAACATCAAAAATTTTAAATAGTTGTTTTGCTGTGTGATTGTTTACTCATCACATATGTTAAAAAATACAAGTTGAGTATGTAAGATAATTTTCGAGATACATCCTTTAGAAATCAGTTTAAAAATAAATTTTTAAAAGTAAACAAATCGAATAAAGTAAACAAAATTCACATAGCGTCAGCAAGAGTGATAAATGGTGAATAAATCAAATATTTTTCACGTACCAACAAAAACCCGGCAGGTATTCCACGAAAAATAAAACGTGTCAAATCCTAAATAACAGGCTACATGTTTCTAATTCTGTGAATTGATGAGTTCGGGGTAGTTTTACATATATTCGGGAACATAACAAAAATCGTTTGAGATGTTGTTATGTGTAAATTCTGAATAAACATATTATTATTATTAAATTATTTATTTATTTATTTATTTATAGTTAATTAAAACGGTACATGCCCACTTACATTAATTAACATAGAATTGTAAAAAACTTAAAAAGAAGAAAAAAAAAAAAACAAAACAAAAAAAAAACAATTATACATAATGTTGACAGTTGTATGGAATTTTCGAAAATAATTAATTTGATTATTATAATAGGATTCTTTCAATAACACATATATTTAAATTAATAATTTAAGATCAAATACAGTAATACACGTTAACATGGAACAGTGGACACCCTTGCATACTGTCTCTCACAGAACGTCAGACAAACACGTCTTATTTTATTCCATTCGTCCGCAAACACATCACATTCAGAGTCAGCATTCAAGAGGGCGTTTAGCATCTTCAAAGTGCGACACACTGGGGATGCGGCTCTAGCGACAGTTCTAGACGGCTGAAGTGCAAATAGATTGTGACGGCGGCTTTGACGGTGTCCAATGTATTTATCGGGCACAAATAATCGACAGAAGAGGTCATGAAGCTCAGGGCAGTCAATGCGTCCGCTCAGGACTTTACAAGCCACTATGAGCTGATCGAAACCCCTTCTCACCTCTAACGAGTTGAAACCCAGCATCCCCAAAAGGAAATTGGTGGGGTACATATAGGGAAAGAAAGTGTACAACCTCTGAAATAGAAATCTCAGGAAAGTTTTCTGCACCTTCTCAAGCATTAGTGTCTGAGTCGCGGTATATGGATGCCACACACAGGCACTGGCCTCAAGTTTACTTCTAACCAGTGTGGTGTATAAAAGCCTAATAACATTGGGATTACGGAAATCCCGGGCATTCCGCAAAACAAAACCCAGACGCCTGAAAGATTCCTTTGCAAGAGCAGAAATATGATCCTTAAATGTCAAACAACGGTCAAAGGTCACTCCCAAGTCTTTAATGGTGGTGACACGTGTAATTATTTCCCTACCCAACCTATAGTCGTAATAGATAGGTCGTGATCCTCGACCGTAAGTCATGACGTGGCACTTGTTCGTATTAAAAAACAACTTGTTCTCGATGCTCCATTCGTAGATAGCGTCAAGATCCCTTTGTAGGAGTTGGCAATCCTCGACCGTTTCGATTCGCAAAACTAGTTTTAGATCGTCGGCATATAGTAGGCACTTTGCATGCTGAATTTTAGCGATGAGATCATTGATCATGATCAGGAACAGAGGCGGTCCCAATACGGTTCCCTGACTAACGCCTGATCGAGTATAATAAGGTTTAGACTCAAAGCAACCATGGCGGACGAACTGCTTACGATCCTGCAGATAGTCGGCAAAAAAGTTGAGAAAGTCGGTTGAGAAACCAATGGCCGCCAGTTTTGTTAAGAGCACATCATTATCGACTTTATCGAAAGCCTTTCGGAAATCGAGATACAGAGCGTCGACCTGCTTACCACTATCCAAACTACTGGATATAAAATCGACATTAATCAGTAGATTCGAGTTTACGGAGCGGCCAGGCCGAAAACCATGCTGTGCATCAGAGAGAGACCTATTTATGCATTTATGAATAATTGAGTGGATGATATGCTCAAAGACCTTAGCAATGGTTGGCAGAATAGCGATGGGTCTGTGTTCCTCTACGGAAGTTTTGTCGTTGGTTTTAGGAATGGGAGTTACACGTGAAATTTTCCATTGTTTAGGATACACGCCGGATTGGAGAGCTAAATTAAATATATGGCATAACGGCGCTGCCAAGATATCATTACAGCCCTTAATGATAAAGGCTGGAATGTTGTCAGGGCCAACCGAACTACAGGGTTTAAGTCTAGCAATCCCCTTAACTACGTCGGGAAGAGTTAAAATGGGTAAAGGAATATTGTCTCCCTCGTTTGTCACATTTATGGCTGTTGGGTCCAATTTGGGTGTGTCAGGTAGAAATACGCTGGCAAAGTAGCGAGCGAATGCCTCGGCCGCCTCGACGCCCGAACTAGTCTCACCATTCAACACAACATTCGGCTCGAACCCACCCTTTGACCGTAGGCTAGAGATGTGCTGCCAGAACTGTTTAGGGTTTTTTCCTATATTATTTTCTACAGTTGTGCAATACAATCTGTAGGCCTTTTGAGTCCTAACTTTCAAGTCTGATCTCAGAGTGCTAAATTCAGCATACGTGACACTACATCGCGATTTTCTCCATTTATTATGGAGTTTAGTTTTACGCCGAATATCGTGCACAATGTCTGTAGTAAACCAGACTGGGTACCGCCTGTTACCATAGGGCCTTCTCTTCTTTTTTGGAATGCAAGAATCGAATGACTTATAAATTATTTTATAAAACTCATTAGCAGCGGTGGCTGCGTCAGTAGAGCAAAGAACCTCTTGCCAAGAAGCAGAACGGATATGATCGTATAAGAGTGTGTAGTCTCCTTTACAAAAATTCCAATCTCTACTGTGGTCTATATTGCTGGGGTCTATTTTTTCATTCTCTTTATGTATTGTTAAGGTAACCGCAATATCTAATGGAGGGTGATACAGATCGATTGGAACCAGCTCTGTGCCCTTGACATGCTCGCAGCTTACTATAGCGCCCTCCCGAGCCAACACTACATCTAACTTACTCCCTCGCATATTCATCACCTCATTCATCTCAGTCAGATTACAAAAGCTTAGGAAATAACAGTAATAATTATTAACATTTACAGACGCACTTTTTAAGTTAAGATCACCTAAAATAATAACAATTCCATTCAAATTGTGGATAATGCTCTCAACTTTACAAAACCACATCAAATAGTCCTCGTCAGTTGCAGTAGGCTTGATGTAAACAACACACACATATATATTTAGACCGCGAATTGTGATTGCAGCCCACAAATCTTCGCCACAGGCCGTCTCAATATTACGTTGCCTAATTATGGTGACACCAGGGCGCGCCGCAAGCAATACACCGCCACCTGCGGTCGCTCGGTCTCTTCTTAAAATACGCCAATCTCCATTAGACACTTCCGAGTCTTCTACTGAATTGTCAAAATTTGTCTCAGTTACGGCTACTAAGTCGTGCTCAGACAGTAATAGGCTTGACCTCCATGTAGGTAATTTGGTTTTAAGCCCACGAACATTCTGATATAGTAAGCGCAGATAGACATTGCGACGTGTAGGGTCATAAGCACGAAGATTGAGTAAAGGCTTACTGGGTCTCATCAGTTCGGCCACGAAAGTTACGGCGCCATGGCTTGACGCAAATGTCCTGTGCCCAGTTTTCAGTAGCGAGAACTTGATCAGCCAATTTTGAGGGCACGCCAAGCTTGAATGATGCGTATTTGCCCCGAGGTTTGAGTACCTCGACGGTGCAGATGTCAGTTCCACATATTTTAATTAGGTGATCATGTACCTGGTTTTCAGATGTACCCTGCTTGACATAAAAAAGATGTAGGTATCTCCATCTTTCTGAGGCTTCCAGGTTTGTGGTCCCAGGCGCCGCTGTCCCGCGCAAAACATTGCCGTACGAACGTCGAGAGCGTCTGTGCAGAACCTCTGTCCACCGACTTTCTGCGTCGTCTATCGTAATGTCCGCAGCAGACAACGGCACGACAGTACGAAGGTTACGGTTATCTCGCAGGTTTCCCTCGACAGACTTCTCGATAGACTTCTCCCCCCCCGACGCTATGACTAATGAACCAGAGATGTTTTCGCTATCCTTTGGTGAAGCAGAAAGTGGCTGTACGGCTGGAGAGCGTGATGGGCGCATTGGGTCTTGAGCCTTTTGAGGTCGCTGCTCCTTCCTCTTTGCTCCCACTTGCTGACTGGCAGATGATAGCTTGCCGACAAAAAAATTGCCGATAAATTATATTATATATATTATTATGTGTAGTATAACTTCGAGAATGAACCTATGAAGTAACAAACTTTTATTATTTAATTTTTATTTTGTATGTAAACTGTAAGTCCTCTTAGCTACAAGAAATGAATCATCATCAGCAGCCTTTTTACTGTTCCCACTGCTGGGACTCAGACCCCATCTCTAGGAGAGGGAATGGGCCGTAATGGAAACCCGTGTACATAATATATTCCACAACTATCACACAACACCGTCTAGTCCCAAGCTAAGCAGAGCTTGTGTTATGAGTACTAAACAACTGATAAACATACTTATATATTTCTAAATACATACATATTATAGATAAATTACACACAGACATAGAACAAATGATCGTGCTCAACACACAATCATTTGTCTTGGATGAGAATCGAACCCACGACCTCCGGCATAGCAGTCAGGGCCACTAACCACTAGACCAACAGGCCAGTCGTCAAATAAATGATGGAATAACGTAAATGATTTCCTACAAATTAGATGTCACCGTATTTCTAATCCGAGACATCACAAATCAAAGAGGAAAAGACGCGTAAAAACCTAAGAGCTACTTATTTATTATTGAAAACCAAAAGTCGTTATACAAAAGGCTCCTTTGAAGTCCTCATAAGAGGATTTAATGGAAAAATAAAATATAATCATATCTGTTGGTTTACACAGAGTGTCTGTAGGACGTGTAGGCGGGACACTTATGCTTTGTAGGGCAAGTCATGACAACGGTAATTTAATAACGAAAGGAAAATATAATAGCTGTTTTTTAGGCTCCATAGTAAGCATATACGGAACATTTATTATGTTAAGTATAAGCATAATCAGCCTTTCAATTTTCCCTCTGCTGGGACTCAGGCGTCCTCTCTAGGAGAGAGAATGGGCCGTAATCACCCACGCGGGCCCAGTGCGGGTTGGTGAATGTCACGTGTCATCGAATTTTTATGAGAGCAGTGGTGATGAAATAAATTACACAAAGTAATGCGCCTGGCGGGGTTTATTGTGTTACTTGATAGATAACTTAATCAACCAAAAAAGCGATATGTAAGATTTGGGATTTTTTCAATTTGTCGACATTATTGTATGTAATAATAATAACAATTTATCGACACTATTGCTATCTAACTCATCACAATAATGTTTAAGCCGTACATAGTTTGAGTTCAAGTACACGCTGAAATGAAAACACAACCATCTTAAAGATGATCTGACTGAAAAATGTGTTGTGTCTAAAAGAATTATATCGATCGCGTAGTACTTACGCAACGGCGCGGCGGGCGACGACCGGGCTTTGGCCCAATGTTACTTGAAGGTTTGACCGCCAAGCGGGGCTCGTCCGTAGTCCATCTACACCTAGCACATTCCTTGAATTGACTACTGCACCACGTCAGGTGCAATAGTGATACTTCACGAAAATAATCCTAGTGAACATCATTTTACGTGAAATACGTCCACTGCTGGACAAAGCCTTCCCCAAGTGTATTTATTACCAGTCGTACCTTTCACAACCGTCACCAGGTCATCTGAATTCTTCCACCACAGCTTCTTCCGGTACGCGAAAGCTACTTCAGATCCTTTGGCCTCAACAAATTGTTTTGCGAGCATATTGTGCCCTGCCCAATGCCAATTAAGTTTGGCGATTCTTCGGGCTGTGTCGGAAACCTTGATTCTTCTGCAGACATCTTTATAATCACGCAAGGAAATTTTGAGCTTAGCCGTCCCCTTTTGGGTGACAATAAGCCTTCTATTGAGACGCATTGTGAGCCTGCTAGAACATATCATCTTCATCTTTAATTACACTCAATTACCTGGGCTACAACTGCGAGAAAACTTTGCAAGAAATATAATGCTAAGATTAACTTTATACCTATATTTTTAGCTCAACCCACCTACGCAAATTGCTAGAAAATAAAAATAGAACGAAATGAACGGCCGTTCCGTTCAATGCCCAAGTTGTTGAGGTTCAATAGAAGGTCTCAGTATAAAAATCTAAAGATGGAAAAATTGCATTTAACTTGAAACAGTTACTTGGGTATTTGTAGCACTTCGCTTTCAGCTGTTTTACTTGTGCAGGGAAATGTTTCTGGGTCAGTTTCTTCAATGTCGTGTCACTAATGTTTTAAGTCGGTCGCTATGACGTTATATTTTCGCAAGAATAAATAACTTTTGAAATATTTCTCAGAAGTTAAAAGCTGATAATAATTTTGTTGTGTAGCTTTTTGTGAATTTATAAGTTAAACAATATTATGTTAGATTATACTACAAAAATAGTTCCAAAATATTATGTATAATGGTGTGATGGTGCAGTTTGTATACCATAGTATACAAAAAAAAAAAAACAAACACAAATTCAAATTATATATAATAATAGCTTTTGCCCGCGGTTTCACTCGCGTACATAAAATATAGCCTATGTCACTCAGAAATAAAGCAGCTTTCTATTGGTGAAAAATTTTAACACGGACCGGTACTTTAGGAGATTACCTGCTACAAAAAAAAACCTTTATCTTTATCTTATTATTATTACTAGCGGTCCGTCCCGGCCTCAAAATATAGCTTATGTTACTCAGGGTGAATATAGCTTTTCAATGATGAAATATTTTTTTTAAATCGGCGGAGTAGGTTTTGAGTTTATTCATTACAAACATACACACAAAAATACAAATTTTCCCTCTTTACAATATTAGTGTAGATTTAGTGTAGAAGTCTGAGATTAAGGAGATGTAGAGAGAGAATAAGATAGTGATGACCGTGTGGTAACAGCCCCAACTTACAAGTTGTAGGTCGCAGTTTCAATCCGAATCAGGTGCAAGCCGACATGGCCAAAATTCGAAGATATGCGACATTCACCAACCCGTAATGAGCTCGCATGGTGGATTACGGCTCTTTCTCTTTCCTAGAGAGGAGCCCTGAGTCTCACTATTGGGAATATTAAAAAGGCTGATTTTGCTTATACAAACTTCAAAGCTCTGGCATTTTTTTTTTTTTTACTTTAATATTCCAGTCCATAGACTAGCTTATTGGAGTTCTACGAAAATGGGAATAATATTGTACCGAAATCAAAGCACGTAACTTGTTTAGAGTGTACCTATTTACCCAATATCGAGTATTGACCCCCGTCTGTCCCTTCGAGCTGCTCGACGACGGAGCTGAATTCTTTGAATATTAGCTTTGTTTATCAAGTAAAGCTAATATTGTCTTTAGTAAACCACAAAACTTAACTTTGGTATTGCAGTTACTCTGGATACATTTTAATCATTTTGTAATGTATGTTGTTTCATATTACACGCTTTATTTAGAAATTCTTATGAACATATCACATGTTTTAAAAGAATAGTAAAGCTTAAGTTTGTTAGGGAATCATCTAATGTTATATGTCTTCTCTCGCTTTAGGGGACAGCGGCAGAGCTCGTCAGTCTTTCTGACTGAAACCACACCTTTCTTTTAGTTACTTTTTGCGTTCTAAAACCAAGAGTATCCCTTTCATATGTTTTCCCATGGCCCTAGAAGGCATCGAACCTGCTGGGCCCCAACGATTTGCCGACATCTCTTTGAGGCACGCGAGGACTACGCGTCGACGACTCGTGTTCGGTCCATATAGTACGAGCGAACGGCGAGCTACCCATTCCTCATCGTCCGCAAACCCACGCCAACGTTGGCCGGAGATCACTGTGCGATTCTCGATGCCCGGGGAGTCTCCTGTTCCGGCGGCTGTGGCGTAAGGATGTACTTTCCCTGATCCTTACGACCGCCTCTTTCGCTAGTATTATTGCTTCGCAGAAGAATTCGACCGCATCCCATTCCTTCCCTTTCCAGACAATGGTCTGACCCCTGCCCGGCAAAAGAGGTCACCAATACAGCTAATGTTACCTTCATGATTTACAGAGGGACATTGTCAACTATAAAATTAAAGGCTCATTATTTCTCCCGACAGAAACAAGTTGATAATCAAGTAGTAATTTAAAACGTTTTTACTGTTTTTTGCTGCCTCTCTATAAGATAAACGTCCAAGCCTCATCATACGATCCCATTTTTTTACATTGAAAATTTAATTAAAATCTAAACTGATGAAATACTAAAGAGCCTTACATCAGAGCTTTCGAGTACCCATAAATATGATCGTGCCTTTTTAAATGTAAATTCTATAGCTTGAGTGAGAAGGTTGAGTTTCGTTTGCGGCGAGTAGCACAGTGGTCTCATTACCTGTAACGACTGGCCATAAGTTTCGTCAATTTAATTCTATCGTCTCATCGCTCATACAGATCTGGTATTTTATGACGACGAAATAAAAATGTTCTTGTTCTGTACACTCCGGAACAGGGGAGCTTCGACACGCGTGCTGTTCGGTTGTAACTCTTTATCGGTTTGTGTATGAGTTTCATATCGAAGCGGAGAATGGATTTTTTATTACTTATTTTATTTCACATGTTATCTGTGTATTCGTGACTTAAATATTATATCATTTCACGAATCACGAAATCACAAAAAAGGGCCTCACCATACAAATTATAATTTTGTGTCTGATTTTTTTTTCGTGTCCTGAAAAAAAATCTTGTGGAAAGTTGTTCAGTTTCTTCTACTGAGCAAGCCCTTAAAGTTTGTGGAGGGCTGTCCCTTACGCCTTTTATAGCTTTTGTTTTAATCAAACGACAATATTTATGGTACAATATACAGGAGACTAAGTGATTTCCAGTTTTTTTTAGAATAAAGATTAACTAAATCAAGTATTTAGGATTTATTTACGAGTATAAACAGTTTTTTTAAGGTATAAAATCATCTAATAACTTCTACCGTACCAGGGCGGAGCGGGCGGGCGTGTCAAACTTTTTTGGCGAAAATCACACCTATGTTCTTTCTTTGTGTTTTGTGTTCCCGGATCAACCTTAGGGGGCTATGGGGTCAACTTGAGGTCAACCCATAGCCCCCTAAGCTTACTTAAGGCCCTGCTGGGCCCTACGGTTTTGTCAATTTCTTTGATGCGCGCGAGGAAGACTACGCACCGTCGACCAGTTCGGTCCAAATGGTTACCGGACGGCGAGCTACACCTTGCTCGTCCTCCGCAAGCCCACGCCTACGCTAAGAAGATATCTCCTTAAGGTCTAAGAATAAATGAAATTCTATCAGCAATATATTTTTTATCTAAATCAGAATACAACAATAACATAACAATTTTCATAAAGCAATAACAATTCAAATTACGTGACATTTCCACGGCGCCTAGTTATTCATAGTCGGCGGAGGTAAACGAATTGTGTCGGCAATCATTTGTTGTCAGCCGCCTTATCTCGCGCGCGGCGAGGTTAGCAGGTGGCCGATAAGTTTACAGAATTACCGAGTAAATGCTCTTGTCATTTACGTTGTACAGATTTTGAGGGGAACATAATGCTGTGGTGATGTAGATTTCCATAAATTAAATGGAATATTGTCTGTCGTCGGATTAAAGTATTAGAAAAACTACAATAGAGAAGTGTTTTGTAAAACTTCAAATAATTGAGTCAAGCCCAATTTATTGGTAACATTAGAATGTCAGCAAACTACTAATAATAAACTAGAATAGTTACTTTCTCGTAGAGTTTTGCTACGAGAGCGTAGCGGAGTGCTACGAGAGCGTAGCGAAGTGCTACGAAATTACTGTCTTAATGTCATTTGTCTAAATCAAAACAATACCAAAATACTGCTTTAACTTATTTATGATAGATTCTGTTGCCTATGATAGTGTTTTTCATTAGCACAGTTGCCAACGATATCGCTTTTCTATACTTACTAACTATTAATTAGCAAAACCGTTTTATTATTTGAACTTTGTAGGGAAAGCCAGCCATACGTGCCCCAGTCAGTAACGTGCCCCACTTGCAAAACTAAGACATGCATTCAAAATTACATAAACTCGTTATAAAGTTTACATCGTCGTCATACTTATAAATCGACCAGATCGGCTCAAATAAGTACCAAATTTTAAATATATATCTAAGTTGCTAGTGGGGCACATTACCGACTGGGGCATATATATTTATGCTTCGTTTACCTGGTCTCGTTTTGTGAAATAAACTATTTTTATTAACATCATCCAATTTAAAATTACTTGAAGCTTATAAAAGAAACAGCATAAAAAGGAATTCGAACTTAATGTTAGAATGATCATGTCACATAAGAAATACAACTTTAGTGTTTGAGTTATGAACATTTATACTGAATTCATTTAATAAATGAAATTCCCATGGAGTGTCAAGACATTATGTTATACTTGAGCATCGACGCCGAGTTGCTGGCCTGTCGGTTTTCTATCGATTGCATGTCGGGGAATGTGCGTTGGAATTGCACAATTAATTCCACCAAGTCCGTTCCATCATCATCGGACCACTAGACGTACGGCGTTGCGCCATCGGTACATGGTGGATATCCCACCCATTCTTACAAAGCGTTTTGGAAACACATTTATTATGCGTCCAGCTAAGGAGTGGAATTCTTTGCCGGAGTCTGTGTTTCCTGATAGCTACAACTTAGGAGTCTTTAAGTCAAGACTGAATAGTTACTTCTAAGCAAGCGTTTTCCATCGTCGGCCACATCCTCGCTTACCATCAGGTGAGATGGTGGTCGCGAGCCTATCAATAATAAAAAAAAAACTAACAAATAATACAGACAGATAAGTATTTTGACCTTTAATCGCACTGACAATTCATTTTTCACGTTCAAGATAAGAAGCCGTAATAATATAAAGATTCACATCAAAAAAAACTTTTCGCCGGTTGCCTGGAGTCGGAGCTCGTATACAATGTAGTGAAGATTTATAGCATTTCGTTGAGCACAATAAGAACTAGTTTATCTGTTGCAATATCGAGAAAAATGAGCGGTTCCTGCGGTTTGTTACGTAAGCACCGTTCATTGTTTATTTAGAGTTCCCTGCTGTTGCCGATAATCCCCACTTTTATACCCACGCAGTAAGTTTGCCGTTTTTGTGAAATGAAAACATTTGCGTTAGCTTGCAGGATTAATTCAGTTAAATATAAGTGTGTTCTAGCTTTTATTAAATTAAAATAGGCTTAGTCAGACAAGATTTTTTATTTTTGTCATTCGTGGGTATCCCGAAATCCGTCTTTCTAGACGTTTTGATAAATACGATAGAAACTAAATGTTTCTTTACAATAACTTAAAAGGTTTCTTTTTCGTGGAAATCTGTAAATGTTGAAAGCCAACGTATTGAGTAAGCAAAAGAAGTCTACTCTTCAAAACACGGAGGTACAAATCGTAATCTCCAACAAAAGGCCGAGTCGGTAATGAAACGTCAGAAAAATTCGTTAATTACAAAAGGCTAGAAACACGAACAAACTGTTGGTAATCTGCTGTTCATAATTGTGGGCGCGACACGATTGCCTAAACTTTAATTATGTTTTTGTGAGGACACGCCAGGTGGGGACCACGTACCCTGCCCTCTGGTGTCCGGGATAAACGCGAAGCGGGTTTTGTATTGATCTGGAACCAAGCAATCATGCTAATGGAAGAAGGAACGATACCTCGGTGGGTCACAAGAGTTGGTAAATGTCCGTAGTGCTTAGTGTGTGTTCACATCAACATCATAACAACATAGTTATAGAATGAAAGCGACTAAGCAGGATAAGAAAATTGCAAAATTTTGATGATGATTTTACATTAAAAGTTGAACAGTTAAGTGCGAGTCGGACTTACGCACCGAAGGTTCCCGAATCGAGTTTCGAATTGGAATCACGAAATTATTTTGTGATATACCTAACTACAAAATGTTTCTCAGACGTTTTTCTTTACTTGTATTAGAAGACTTTGCTTTTTACCAGGATTTAAAGTGTTCATTTATTTATTTATTATAATCTTTATTGTACACCAAATAAACAAAAATACAGGACAAACATCAAAAAGAATAAGTGCACAATGGGCGGTCTTATCGCACAGGGCGATCTCTTACAGACAACCTTTGGATGGACTGAGAGAAAGGAGATAGATTTAGGGTTGTCAGTGTACAAACATCAGATATAATACTAACAAGATACACACATACAATACAAAAAAAAATATATACTAATAAATATCAAATATGTGGTTGAACCAGTAGAAGAAAAATACATATTCATTGTGAGTGTCCAAATATCTAAGAGTCTAAACAGAGTATAAATAGCTTTACCTCTAGATTGCGTTGAATAAGAAGTTTGATTTTCATTGTTCCAAGGGATAACAGAGCTGAATATTTGATATTAAGTTCAGCTTAACAATACCTTCATGCATTTCTAAGAGAAATCAGGTGAGATGGTGGTCAAACACGAGCCTATCAATAATAATAAAAAGACAAACGGTCAAATTGATAACACAGTGATCCTATAAGAGTTTTTATTTATGCCGACTAAGGTGATCGGCAAAAACAGGACACAATTTTTTTATTAACTTTAGTCACAATCTATCTAGTAAGTAAGCCCGCTAAGTCTTCTGACTTGAACGGTAGAAAAATTTGTTTATCAGTCTCGGGAAAGGGTTTCACTTAAATTTCATTTAGCAGCGCGCCGGATATCAAGTGGGATGAATAGAGAAGTTCAGCTTTACAAGTTTAATTTTTGCTTTCCCAGCGTTTGAGTGAACAAGCAGAAATTACAATAGAATTAATATTTACTTGCTTACTTTGTGTTCACAACTGTTGGCTTGGAAAAATATGCGCAACGATATCGTAGCGGACAGAGTATTATTTAACTAAGCCTTGTCCTCAAAGGCTGTTGTTTAAAAAACAAACAACGGTTTGTTTCAGAATCATTCAGATATTTTTCAACAGAGTATTTTCAGTCCGACTGTGGTTTAATGAATTTATTTTCTCATAAAGAACACGGTTCACTTAAAATTGCTTTACATTCTTGTGATAATTTTGTTACAAAGTGTCAAACGGGTTTCTTAAATCCATTGTTATATGTTTTATATACATAAAACCAAATAACTCACAATCTCTGATATCTCTAGGTAGGTCATTCATTCATTAAACCCCAAGCAAACGCCGGCGTTCGCTTCTCATTGTCTTTGTGTTGTGTCTCCTCTAATTACGATATTCGAAAGGTTGAAGAGCTATGCACCTTCAAACAAAAATTTGTTACCATGAGCTTTTGCTCTGGGTTTCCTTAGTTTAATGTTGTTGGTATTTCTCAGGTTTTTGTTTTCGTTGGGTAAAAATCATCCAAATGACATCCTCCGCCCATGGGCGGAGTGCCGATAGTGTCAGACTCTTACTGACGAAAAAAAGCACCCCGTCCCTTCTTGCCTTTCGCACCGGGGCCGAGCCTCCCTTTTGGAAACAGACCCTAGCCCAGTAGACTTCGACCCAGCTGGGCCCTTATGGTTGCTGACAACTTTTTATAATAACAGCACATGTTTTCGAATTTTTGTTTCAAGAACTTAAAGTTTCCTCACGATGTTTTCCACCACCGTTTTGAAAGCAGTGTGATAAAATAAATGATACAAAGTAATGCGCCTGGCTGTGTTTAAATCCGCGACGTACAATTGTAAGTTGGAGCCGTTACCACTGGGCCACCACTGCTCTTATACTTCATGTTTTACTAATATTTTATAGGCGAAAGTTTTGGTGAGTTTGTGTGTAGATATATTTTGGTTATTCCGTCACACTCAAATGGCTGAACGTCGAATCAGTTCAGCCGAAAGACGTTCAGTGTTGGACATAGGCCTCCCCCACGTGTCGCCACGTATGTGTTTCGGTGAAATTTGACACACAAGTAGACCATATCTTGGAATAACTCAGCTGCATACCTTTACGTTAGTGTATCTTTTATGACCAGGAATATGTTCCCTTGGAATAATTTTCTACTCTCATACGGGTGAAACCTGCTGTAAGTAGTGTTAGAGATGTACCCTAACCCTATTTTCCCAACCTCACCATTTTCTTTCCCCTCCAGAATGCGGCAAGCGGCGTACAATAGGCGTAGGGACGAAACGTATTGTGGGTGGCGTGGAGGCGTCACCGGGTGACTGGCCGTTCTTAGCTGCCATCCTTGGAGGCCCGGAGGAGGTGTTCTACTGTGCTGGCGTGCTGATCGCTGACCAGTGGGTACTGACAGCTGCGCATTGTGTTGGAAAGTGAGTATATCTTCTTGCAACTTACAATCCCAAAAAAAAATTATGCTGTACTTAAGAAAATACTATTCTTATAGGTACCGCACAAAGCCAAGTCCTCAACATTTTTCACTTAGATCTTCAAATACTTTAAACTAAGTTATGTTTCCACTTTCTTAGCTCAGAAGTCCAGAATCTTCATCGGGAAGGTCGTATTAGGCTTGTGATTATAATAATTGAATAATTTGACACAATATTTTATGTCGGATCTAGGTGTGACTATCGGAAGCAGTGTACGAATGTAAGACAAGCAAAAGCATAAAATCAATCACTAATCTACATTTCCAGATTCCTTAACTGAACTTAACATCAGCAATTAGCTTTTTCTGATTGACCGACTCTTGAAGAATTCAAGTGCTTGTAGAGGGTTTAGAGGAAATAAATTTTTTCATCATCTTCTTTTTGTCAAAAGACGTCCACTGTTGGACATATGCCTCCCCCAAGTGTCACCACAACAAACGGTCCTGTGCGTCACCCATCCATCGAATTTCCGCTTTAAGTTTGAGAAACGTACCATCGCGATTATTTCTGCCTGATCACTTGACAAAAATGTCACTTGAATCCTGCGGTGTTTTGAAGTTTGCGTTTAGAGTCCAAACAAAAATGAACTTAGGGGTGGTCAGGCGGAAATGTCGTTGGTGGTCCTATATTTACAAACCCTCCACAGCCACACGGACGTGAACGGCTGGACGATACAGCTGGGCATCACGCGGCGTCGCTCGCATGCCTACTACGGCCAGAAGGTGAAGGTCAAGCGCGTGGCACCGCATCCGCAGTACAACTCCGGCATCGCGCACGATAATGACATCGCCTTGTTTCAGGTACGACAACTTTTATAGTACTCGTAGATGTAATGTTAGTAACTTATCTATCGGCTGTAATATCAGTAGGTAGACAACTAGTCACCCCGTTAGTAGCCTTCTTCTTCTTCCTGCCCTTGTCCCATTTTATTTGGGGACGGCGCAACACATTTTTTTCTTCCATTCTGTCCCGTCACTCGTCACGCTATCATTAACTCTCTATTATATGACTATTTATTTACTATTGGTGTTCTCGCACGAGGGCCACAAAAAGAAGCTAGAAGCGGCTTTTTTTTGTGGCCCGTGTGCGGGAACATTTACTATAGTAACGTATTTACACAGCCGACGATAATGTCTCTTTGATGAATTCAACTCTCTGAACTCAATGTTCTTATAGGATCATAAAATTGGTTCGGTACGTGGTCCATAAGATTCCAAGCATGCCTCTCCAACACCACAGTGTCACAGATTTGATGAGGTCCGTCCACCGTGTGGAGAACATCTTATACCCTCTCCAAATAGTGATTGTAAATAAATAGTATGGCTACTAATGGGGTGGCTAGTGGTCTACCTAGACTGTTTGACTAATAAAAGCCAACAGCATAGGATATATTGCACCAACCCCAAATACATTGGGAAAAGGGTTAGAGAATTATGGTTTAGAATTTGAGCACTCGGTGGAAAATTCATTTCTATTCCGTGATTAGAAAATGTTAAGCATGTGTTAAGAGAAGATGTGTCTTAGCAGTGGAAAAAATATATACACCGCTAAATTTTGATTTTGCGACTTCAATGACCTGTAGGTAGTAGTCGGCGTCCCGTACAAACTACCTACAAGTCATTGAACTCGCTCAGCTGACGTTTTCTTAAAGAAATTAATTTCGTACATGCGTAAATTAATACGAGTTTTGAAAAAAAAGGTACTTTATTTTTTAATTTTATCTTTACAAATCGATAGTGTTTCATGTACCGGATAGACCCTCCACGTGATTAAAACGATCAAAATTTGCGGTGAATATCTCAGCTTTATGCTGCCTATGTTTAGTATCGATGATCGGGGTATATATAAAAAAAACCATAATTTATGAAAGGAATTCCATGAAAAATAATTCCCTTTTATTTAAATTTTGCGGGGGGTTATCTATCGAAGATCTTTGACGTTACAGGTAGTCACGACGATAGAAGTTCTGCCATCAGTCTTTCTAAGGAGTACCGTTTTGACCAGTAACTGGATTGTGGAGGTCTGATAGGCAGTCGATCTACGTAAATCACAAGTATTCAGTCGTATCTAGTTAGACTAGAAGCCGACCCCAAGCTAGTTGAGAATCCTAGGGAGATGACGATGGACAATAATACGAGTAATTACTACAAACGTTTGCATGATCAACTCACAATGAAGATTCTTAATTTACTTTGATGTAATTTCGACAGCTAATGAGTTGTATTAAATTTTAATCCTCTTGATGTTAATTATACCGACTTCACTCTTTAATGAAATGTGTTGTACAGATTGAATGTTCGTTTCATCTGGGAAAGTCGATCAATTTGCCCAGCGCTGTCACAGTCGGATTTATTTTATAAGGAGTACCTGCATATCAGATCTTCCCAATTCAGTTATTTGGTATGAAACAAGACATAGGTAGTACAATTTCGTAAGAGCCCAAGCTAGTTAGGAAAAGGTTATGGAGATGATGACTTAAATTTTTCCTTAACGTACTCGTAGGTACCAGTGGCTTGCCAATGGAGCCCTTTTGGGGCTAACGTAGTCCCAAAGGGGTTCCATATCAAAAGTAATCGAGGTTTTTTTTTACACTGTAGAAGACCCTACTAGCACAGATACATAAGGCTAAATAGACTTTGTCCACATAAGACCGAGATCGATTAGCTCTTTTATAAGAGTTCTCCGGAATAGAGAAAACATTAAGTTCTTGTTGTGATCTTACGTCGTAGAGAATGCTAGAACGGACGGAGTGCGAGTTATAAAAATGTAACATTCTATCATTTAATTCATTACCTACGCACTTGTCATCAATAAGAGTATTGAAGTTTATGGTACGAATTTTTACACATATCGGAGCCTCTGTAGCTTGAGGGCTCCGTGTCACTGATACCGCTGATACGGCGGTAGTTACGCCTCTGGTAGGTACAGTTTATTTTCCGCAATCAATCCCCCATTTAACCAACACCTTTCCTCCACAGCTATCAGTCCGCGTGCGCTACCACGAACAAGTCTCGCCCGTGTGCCTGCCGCCCGCCAACCGCGTGCTGAAACCGGGCACGCTCTGCACCGTCATCGGCTGGGGCAAGCGCGACGACAAAGAATGTCAGTCAATTTGTTTGTTCATCTACCTTCATAATACTGGGAGGTTCATCAATCATGTGACGTTCTGATAGACTAAAATTGACGTTAGGATTCGTTCTCGCTGCTACTGAAACTTCTGAATTTATGAGGACTTAAAACTAAGCAATAACAATTTTTACCCGGGAATAGATATGATGCATTGAGCTCTCGAAAATGTCTGCCATACAGGTTAAAGGTTTAGTTCTGAGATAACTCTGTACAAAGCTATTTTTTACGTTCATTAACGGGACCACATTAGGTACTAAATCTCCACTGTCCGTCTATCTGTCACCTGGCTGTACCTATCTCATGAACTTAAATAGCTAGGCAGTTGAAGTTTTCACAGATTATGTATTTCTATTGCCGACTCAACAAATATCTAAAAACCGTATAAAATAAATATGTTATGGGACTCCCATACAAAAAACGTGATATTTTTGCCGTTTTTTGCTATGGACGGCACGAAACCCTTCGAACGTTAGCCTTTTTATTAGCCTTCAAGAACAGGTCCTTGCATATTTTCGGAGTGAAAAGTATTGTATTGGCACTCAGGTTTCAAAAATGATTAGGTATAAAGGAGCCAACGTTCTAGTAGATTAATAAAAAAATAAGAAACTAAACTTCTTTACAAAAGTGAACATGATTGTTTGCCAACAGTATCA
Source organism: Mythimna albipuncta (assembly GCA_929112965.1). Taxonomy (NCBI): domain Eukaryota; kingdom Metazoa; phylum Arthropoda; class Insecta; order Lepidoptera; family Noctuidae; genus Mythimna; species Mythimna albipuncta. The sequence goes on from OV815959.1 coordinate 33,451,457, forward strand.
GAATACGAGCCAGCAGTGAACGAGGTGGAGGTTCCCGTCCTGAACCGGGACCTGTGCAACCAGTGGCTCGAGCACCGCGACCTCAACGTCACGGAGGGCATGATCTGCGCCGGCTACCCCGAGGGCGGCAAGGATGCTTGTCAGGTGGGTTCAGGAAATTTGATGACCTCTAATTCGAGCAGCTCTTTGACCGGCCGCCTGGTAACGGTCCAGCCCCCTTAGCTAAGTTACGACCGTTTGGTTTCGATTCTCTTGCGTCGAATTCCTTGAGTTAACCACGCCCCCGATTCCTTTGTTCTGATCACGTGAATGAGCGTTGAGATTTGAGATTAAGCAATATCATGCACGTTCACAATAACCAAGTTTACGATTATAATGGTAAGTTTTTCGTATACGTTTTCAGTTAGTACCCACTCAAGTTTATCTTTTCACAGAAGAAGAAAAAACAAAAATGTAGATAATGTTATACAGACTACAGGAGCTAATCGCGAGTTTTATAACGCGTAAAAGTACCTTTAAAATTCATCGCAGTAAACAGATATTGAGTAAGATAGTGTGTTCAAATATTATACAGCTACGATAAGATAGAAAAAATAATTTTACCGATTAAAGCTAGAATCATATTAGACCAATGAACACGTGAATTGTTAAAGGGATTGAACTGTAGGTATAGGGTGTATAGCGCTATCCCTCTTTCTCGCTCGCACGCCTAGCATTTTAACATGTCATGGTAAGGCCCCCCCAGCAGGTAGTCCTCTTGGGCGAACATTACATGGTATGATTTGCTGTCAGTTTTGCCAACGAAAATTCTACCGTCTAATGCGGTCATTGACGTTTTTTAGTACTACTGATTGACGAAAACCATCATTCATGATATATGGAATTGATTGACGCTTGCATGACCGTATAATGGTCACCATAAATGGATCAAAGTAAAAGGGTAACCAGACGGTTATAAACTAGCGTTCCAACCAAGGTGACCTTGGTTTATGTGTTTGCTTTATATTGTGGCTACATGAATGTAAACAACGCGCTAACACGTTTAGTGGTTGGGAAAACGCGTCTCCCAACCAAGGGCGTTGAAGATCATGGATTCCAACTACTGTCTACATGGATTGAAACTATCAAGGTCACGTTGGTTTGCAATCTCCCCTTAAAACGATCTTAAAATGGTGTAGCTGACACTAATAAGTCATTAACAACAAGCATTTTGAAGTACGGTATTTGCATGAACAAGCTTGCGTACGATAGATCCGTAGGGACGTGAGTTTACTCAGGCATGTGCCTTACGAAGCGCGTAAATAACGTTTTTGCTACACAGAAAATAAATAAAAAAAAGCAATAGAAAAAACACTAATGGAACTTTCTACTTCAGCAATTTCTCTTCTTTAACGAAAAGATCTTGACACACTAATAAAGTCCTCAAAAAAAACATGGTAGGGTAGTAATAAAACTAAAAAATGTCTTTATACGACTCCCAAACAAATATTTGTTCAGTCAATAGGTAAATCCAATAAGTGAGTGAGCAGATACAATACTCAGCTCCTCGGCTCGTTTAATAAGGAGCTCGTATTTACTTCACTCGCCGAATTCATTGGAATCCCTTTATGAACGGTACACTTTAATGGTTCAGTGCCCCATGCGGGCAGGCACGGGACATTTTTATGTAGGTAGTTTTATTTTATAATGTAGTTCAGCGGTGTTGAAAGTTTGTGGCTTATGATGAAATTTTGATTATGGCACATTTTTATATCGGCAAAAACATCACGATTTAGTTCTCTTACCAGTTACACCAAAATTTTCGTTCAAACCTTAATTATGATTTTTTTTTTTCAATGGGAAAAATCATCCAATGACAACCCCCGCTCTTGGGCGGAGCGGGAGATAGTATCAGACTCTTACTGACTAAAAAACCCATCCCGTTCTTTCAAGCCTTCATACCGGGGCTCGAGCGCCCTTTAGTTATGATGAATAACAATATTTACATTTCTCACTAGCTAATCGTGTCACAGTGTTCGTAATCGCACTCCTCCGAAACGTCTGACTTGACCCATCAATATACATATATAGGTATGTAGGTACTACGCACAAGATTACGCGTGCTGAACTCTCAATTCAATCGACTCAGGTGTAATGTAGTCCATGCACCTTGAACGTTACACGTGTAAGTGCCACGAAATTTATGGCGCTTAATACATAATGGTCGCGAAAAAAGTATCCTCTAAAGGTGTCTTAGCGCTCGCGCTATAGCGAACTTTTGTTTTAACTTTTCAGTGTTTTGACTAAGTTTCCATGAAAGGGCTTGTCTATTACTAGAACATAAGTCGATGTCTTGACCGATTTTTATGTTTTGTATATATTTGGTAGATCTGAAAAAAGATTGTAGCCTATTTTATACCCTCCTGCCCCACCCCGTTTTTTGATCCCGGCGGCGCTCTCGCCGCCGCCGGGATTCCGATCCCGATTTCCAGCCACCGTAGGCGCGGGCTTGCGGACAGTGAGCAATGGGTAGCTCGCTGTCCGGCCGTCCGGTAACTGTCCGGACCAAGCCCAAGTCGTCGACGGCGCGCGCTGTTCCCGCGCGCCTCAAGGAGTTGTCAGCAACAGCAGGGACCCAGCCGGGTCGAAGCCTACTGGGGCCAGGGTTATCCGAAAGGGCGCTCGAGCCCCGGTATGAAGCCTTGAAGGAACGGGATGGGTTTTTTAGTCAGTAAGAGTCTGACACTATCTCCCGCTCCGCCCAAGAGCGGGGGTTGTCATAAGATGATTTTTCCCATCGAAAAAAAAAAAAAAAAAAAAAAAACCGTTTTTTGATAATAAAATTTATATGGCAGAACAACATCTGTCGGGCCAGCTAGTAAAAAAAAACATTTTCATTTCACCATAAGCCTAACTATATTCAGATACTAATATTTTACAGTGAAAAGACTCAGTATCATAAAACTTTTGATTGCCCAAACCATTATATTAACACGTCGTCAAAGCGGGATCAAAATTAAATTGCACCTAGTCAGCAGTTTTAGGGCATGACAAGTAAGATGGGTCAGGGCGACCCGGCGTGTGGACAAAGCCTGTCACTGCTGACGCGGCGAGTCTATGGGCTTGCTAACAATATCCACTTTATTCCTTGCTATATATACTAGAATGGTCGGCTTTGTACGCGTATGTGTGCGTAGATTTACGTGCAAATTGTTCTGTGTACTCGAAGCGCGATTCGTGAAATACAACCACTGTATCTTTTTTTTTTGTAGGTGGGAAAGCCAATCAATGGCATCTTCCGCTCTTGGCCGGATTGCAAGAAGTGTGTGTCAGACTTTTACTGACTGGAAAACCCAGTCCTGTTAATTCATTGCCTTTCATACCAGGGCCGAGTCCTTTTAGAAGCAGACCCTTGGTCTCAGTAAGCTTCATCCCTGCTGGCCACTGCGGTTTGCTGACAACTCCTTGAGTTGAGAGTGGAACAGTACGCGCCCTCGACGACTTGGGCTCGGTCCAGACGGTTACCGGGCGGTCGGACGGTGAGCTACCCATTGCTCACCGTTCGTATGTCCTCGTTTACGGTGGCCGGAAATCGGGATCGGTATCCCCGGCTGCTGGGGTGTTAGCTGCTCCCTAGAACAACTGTATCTACTAACTCTAAATAGAACAACATATGAGACAGTCAAAGACTGAGCGTTTTCTCTCAGTACGAGAGCTATGGTATTTATAATAGGTACTTGTTTGTTACTTACGAACCTGACTTTTGTATTTTCTTCATAAGTAGCACTACTGTAATAATAAATATAATATTCCACAACTATCACACAACGACGTCTAGTCCCAAGCTAAGCAGAGCTTGTGTTATGGGTACTAGATAACTGATAAACATACGTATATATTTCTAAATACATAAATATTATAGATAAATTACACCCAGACACAGAACAAATGATCGTGCTCAACACACAATCATTTGTCTTGGGTGGGAATCGAACCCACGACCTCCGGCATAGCAGTCAGGGCCACTAACCACTAGACCAACAGGCCAGTCGTCAAATAAATGATGGAATAACGTAAATGATTTTCTACAAATTAGATGTCACCGTATTTCTAATCCGAGACATCACAAATCAAAGAGGAAAAAACATACATATAGATAAATTACACCCAGACACAGAACAAATGATCATGCTCATCACATTAACATTTACCTATTAGGCATGTTCATTAATTCCTATGATTACGTAGTTATGAAAACCTTGAATCTTAACGCTGAAAACCACCGCTTGGTGTCTGACGCCCAGCGAATGCTGCAGTTGGTCACCGTTTCGGTTCGGTGCGGGCACGCTCGACACATTCTGTACATTCTTTTTTAGGGTTCCGTAGTCAACTAGGAACCCTTATAGTTTCGCCATGTCTGTCTGTCCGTCTGTCTGTCTGTCATCCTCGCTTAATCTCTGTGACCATTAGCACTAGAAAGCTGAAATTTGGTACCAATATGTATATCAATCACACCGACAAAGTGGTAAAATAAAAATTGGAAATAAATGTTTTATTAGGGTAGCCCCCCTATATGTAAAGTGGGAAGTGTTTTTTTTTTAATTTCAACCCTAACGTGTGATATATCGTTGGATAGGTATTTAAAAATGAATAGGGGTTTACTGAAATCATTTTTTGATAATATCAATAATTTCGGAAATAATCGCTCCAAAAGTAAAAAAAAATGTGTCCCCCCCCTCTAACTTTTGAACCATAAGTTTAGAAAATATGAAAAAATCTGAAAAGTAGAACTTTATAAGGACTTTCTAGGAAAATCATTTTGAACTTGATGGAAAGAACAGTTTTTGTACAAAAAAGACAAAAGGGTTCTACAAAATAATTTCTGGACTAATTTTGTAGTATAATCGTATATGCAAGCATTTTTTTAAACTCATAAGTGGGTACACTTATTGTGACGGACGGGAAACTACGGAACCCTACACTGAGCGTGGCCCGACACGCTCTTGGCCGGTTTTTTTTTTACTTTGTGCTTGTAACCGTTGTGCTGTGTCTGTCTGTCCCGAATAAAAATATTTCTATTCTTTTTAATTGTATTTCCCCAAATTTCAACAAGCTTGATAACACTTTAAATGAGAGGCACTCGAACCGTAGTCCTTTAATTGTAAGTATTTGAGTCAATCTTCGTGATATTTGAGGAAAGCAAGGCAATCTCTTTAATAAATTAATTTGATAATTTAATTTAACTCATCGAATGCCGTAATTAGAGACAATAGAAAGACAATTGCTTATGTCGAACTGTGTAACTTAAGACATTCAAAAGGTTAACAAAAAAGATTACTTTATCTACTTTTTCCTTTGGTATTATTTTTTATTTCTAAATGGTTGTTTTCATATTAACCAAAGGATTTTTTTGTCACTTCTTACTTCCTAGTGTTTCTACCTACGTGGAAAGTTCCGTTAATCAACGATCGTATTCGTGACGTTTAATTGAACTTAGGCGAACGTAAAAAAATCTTAATGAAAAATTCGATTAAATAATTAAGGTTTTAATTTCATTTTCCTATTTTCTACAAAAGAACCAGAAAATGGTTTTGATGAATACTTTATTATTGATGGATCGAATTTTATGTCAAGTAACAAGTCAACATTATTTTCTGGAAAGTGTTTTCAGTATTGTAACTGCTGTATTATTTAATCCATACATAATAAAGCAGTTCAACAAGTCAACATTATTTTCGGGGAAGTGTTTACAGTTTTGGAACTCCTTTCATTATCTTCTGGACGTTACAATGTGTAACAGTTTATTTTCTGATTTTCCAGGGTGACTCCGGTGGGCCCCTGCTGTGCAAGGACCCGAACGACCCCATGCGCTGGTACGTGGGCGGCATCGTGTCGTGGGGCATCAAGTGCGCGCACCCGCGCCTGCCCGGCGTGTACGCCTACGTGCCCAAGTTCATCCCCTGGATCCACCAGCAGATCGCGCAGTACAACGACGACGACGCCAAGTCCGAAGACATATAAACACGAATATATTCATGACATCACTTTGGAATATATAAAATCGAAAATTATATATTTCCGAAAATTTAGCGACAATATATACAACTTGTTATATTTTTTAAACGTTATACACATTTGAGAATGATAAAATTACTGCGTTGTATTTATATTTGGGTTTAGCAAAGTAATGAAAATCAGGCACACAAAATGTTTATAATGTAATTTATTATTCTTAAGTGGTGTCAAACTTAACTTGACAATACACGACTCTGCATGTTTTGCAGAGAACTAGGATTATGACAATAATATATTACTAATGACAATAAATAATTAATGACGACAATAAAAAAACGTTATATACAATCGTAAATATAGTAGATAAGTCAATTTTTCAAGAAAATTTAAATATATACAAGAAATATATACACGAAAATACCGACACATAAATTATTATGTCTTGGGGAGTTGACTTAAATATTGCATTGGACTTTGACAATAATAATGGCTTAATACTTTCACATATCGCTCGTATATCGTGTGATGTAAATTATTTGAAGCTGTGATAATAAATCATTTATTATGAAGCGAAGGAGTCGATATTGTATTAAAGTTTACCCGTGAATTGAAAGTTGACTTTACATGGTGACTGGGCGCACTCGCGCGTCTCGATACTTTTTCTCGGGGTAGTCAGTCATTATCAGTGACGTAGATATATAGATAACATTATACATATGAAACAAAAAATTTTTCAAATAATGTGAATTTTTATATATAAGCTGCTTTTATAAGTAATGTAGTGTTCTTAAAGCTTTAGCGGACTTTTAGAATGTTTTTTCTTTTTAAATATTGTACTACTTGTGTTGTATTTGATTTGTATTCTGTGTTAGTTACTAGAAGAAAAAATCCCTATTTGTCAGACGTGATCGCGACAACTTCAACTAGATAGGCAGGTAGGGGTACCTCGTCCCAGTTGTGGGCAAGTTAAGGTCACTCGTGACAAATAATGTGGACAATTATAGAATTAAAGTGTATGTTTGTTTGATGTTTGATGTTAGTAGTTTAGGGGAAAGTGCTTTTATAGAATAAAATGAAATCCCATTCACACGGATGCAGGTTAAAAAAATATAGACAACAATGTTTAATAAAAATAGGTTTTGATCTATGCTGTTCTAAAGTTCTTCCTCAATGACAATAAATGATTTAATCGCGATAAAATCGTGGAAAATAAAGAATATATAAAAATCAATATTTATTGTAACATAGGATCGCCTAAAAATACATTTGTTTTAAATAAAATAATAACCCAAGTAAAAAAAAGAAGCGTTTCATCGGTGAACAATGTATAATTGAGAAATGCACTTCGACAATAATCATTTTTGACAATATATTTACTATCAGACGTAGAGTAAGCTTTGTCAATATACAATGTAGAAACTTCTGTTTCAGTATTATTTCCAAAAAATAAGTAGTGTGTCATTTTTTAAACCTTGAAATTAATGGAACTTGTAATTTAATTAGAGACATAGCTTTAATAGAATTTAAGACCTCATACTATTATTAGATATAGTAGGATGTAGGTGTGGTAAATATTTTTTAAATTTAGGACAAAATATACTTAGTTCCTTTTATATGGGTAATGTTTTGATTTTTCGTATGGTCTGTAGAATTTTTGCGATCCAAGGGGTCTCTAAGAAGACGTGGTTATAGCACAAAGCTATGCTCAAAATAACATAGGTATATTTATATAAGTATAGAATGAAGTAAACACTTTAAAGCGATGTGAACATGAAAGGTTCCAAATGAATTATGTTGACTTCTAAGGGGTGGAATGACATCAAATCATTCAACAATACTTAAAGGTACTGTAAAATTAGGCATATCAATTTGGGTAAGTAGGTACTTCTGAAAATTTCCCAATCAATCATTTTTCCTTATATCATTGCTTTCGACATTAACAATCAGGTTGAAAAGCAGTTGGTCAGGAACATTCACAGAAAAACGCGAATAGTTAAACTGCTGAGTGAAAAATAACTCTGCAGTTTTACTAACAAAACTGCAGCGTTATTTGCATAAATTATGCGAACAGATGTGTTGCAAATCAGACTCAACTTTCAGCCAAAAGAAAAATGGCATGTACTGTCAGTCAATTGTGTTCACGTTCACATCGCACTAAATATATTATATATTATTCTACATTGACATGGAAGTATGGTTGTTGACTTCTTATGAGTCTCCTTCTCAACTCGAGCTTTCTACTAGTGTTACGAGAGTAAAAATTATATGAATACATAACATTATTATATCAGATATTTAACTTATCATTTTCGTTAATAATATCATAATAAAAAAATTAAGTTCAAATATAATTTGACAAAAAATTATCATGTCGATAATTTTTATGAATTCATCTTTATCTATGTAGTGACTGAATTTAAAGTAATCCGATAACGAGAACAGAATGAAAAGAAGACGAATATAAACCAGAAAATTATATAAAAAATTGAGAGTAGGTAAATAATTACCAAAATATTCAATCTGTTCTCGTTTTCATAAAACCTAGATATAATAGATAGTAAGTTAGGTTAGGTATAATAAAATAAATTAGTATGTTAGGGCCATGCTTTAGTGTTCTGTGACATCTTATGATACTTGTGATCTCTGCATTATGAACTTTGCATTATAGTACCTACTCAGTACATTTGCTAAGTTTATTTTCTACTCGCCTTTATGATTGCGGTTTTCTATTACCATTATGTTATGGCACAAATTACTGTCTGCTATTTACATGGAATGGTTTAGTTGAGCTGGGCGGACAGTATGTAGCATAGAAGGACAAGGCTGATAAGGAACAAAGTAAAATTAATTTATGAACGGATATTAATTATCCAACAAACCAGTACCTACCTAAAGAGTAAAAAATTAGTAATCACACATTCTCAAAAATTAAATTCTATTCTATTCTAAATGTACAGCAAAATCGTGTTGATTGACAACCTATATTAGTTGGGATGGAGCGCCTCTATCTTCATATAGTTTGAACAGGCGAGCACTTTACATTTGTTTTGGTCTGTCCAAGTTACTTCAGTAGTAGCGAAGCTTAATTTATAGAGATGTGTCTCAAACGAAACTAAGTTCGTTAAAGAATTATAAATAAACATAAAAATGCATTGGTATTTGGCTTTATATAGAACATGTGTGGAATATGCATGTTCAGCTCTTAATGTTTATATGAACGTAGTCTTACATGTTTAAATGTACATGTATCGCGTATATTGTATACTGTTGTAGATTATAATTGCTGTTGAAAAATAAAATCTATGGTAGACTAAATTGTGTCGTGTTCAAAGCATATCTTCTCCGAGTCAGCCGGTTTGACTCCAACCCATAGCTATAGGTAATAAAATTATTAGATACATACGTATTTGTAAAGAAATAGTGACTATCGTAATTAGCGACAATAAATATTTTGATAATGAACAAAAATATATATAATTCTAAATTTCTACGGGTGGTTACATAGTGGTTAAGTTTTCATAGAAATAATAATGGAATTTTTTGAGTAAAATAAAAAGAAAAATGTGGAAAATTGCTTCTAGACGTTACTAAAAAGCATATTGAAGAAAGTGAAGAGCTAACCACTAAATATCCCTGAACAACTTTATAGCAAGCTTGGAACTTGAATTTCATTGCTTTAGTCGATTTGTTTGTCAGCGATTCCTTTCTCATACATGATTTTCATCGAAGCCACGCATTTCAGGCTAAAATAACGGTTGTGTATTTAAATGTTTAGTGGTGTTTACGTCCCTAGTATGACGTCACTGTCTAGTGCTCGCATCGGTGTACACTGGCCCCTATTAAATGTTGATCGTTGTAGAAAAAAATTTTTTAGGTATTAATGAGTGTTTCTTTACTAACTTATATGTATTGTACTAGCTGGATACTGTTTTTTTTTTATAGTAACACTAATGTTAGCACATTGTCAATGAAATAGGATACCTACTTACCTGCTTGTAATATGGTATTGTCCATACCGGATGATCTATAAAGTTTTATAGTAGACATAATTTTTCTTTCAGATTCTATCTGGGCTGGTCCTAAATTGTTATCATTTTAAAATATAAGTACGGTATGAGAGCTTACTTCATTGATAGTGTGTTAAGATAATTTGATTTCAGACTCATTTCTACTCTGTTGAAATCTTTAGATATTTTTATACCTATGTAAGTCGTACGAGTTTCGATATTGTCAATTTATTGTCAACGAGTATTGTATGCGCAAAAATCTCAATTAATCTCAATTATATAAAAAAAGTACTTTGTGAACATGATAAAGTATCTCCTACTAAAAATAACAGTTATATTGCTTGATTCAACAAAAGATATAGAAAGATTATTTAGGAAATAGAAAAACCTAAGGCGCAATTTATTTATGGTAGATATTCAATTTACAAAAAAAAATTGTTTCTGGTAAGAGATATTTGGAAAGTGTGGAAGACAATAAAAGTGATAAGACAATACTTTGATGGAACTGAACTCCGAAGTCTAGTTTGTTGATTTACTAAACTTTTGTATTTTTCCAACATCTAGACTTATGAATCAACCTTCGTAGTTTAGATATTTGTCATTAAGAAATTAGATTAGAGTAATAAATGGGACAATGCTTGACAGATTTGAGTGAAAAATAAGTAGGTAAATAAATAAATATTAAGCAAAATAGTAACTATAATCACTTGTTAAAATTGACACTGCTTTTTTTTATATTCGCGCCCAAAACTTGATGAACGCGATACGGTCAATCCCACTGTATGGTTTCTTAGGGAATAGGGATGTACTTACAACACGCCTGTGACACCACGCGATCAACAAGTTTTCAACACGATTATAGCAACAAATTCCACGTCCCTGTATTACTATAATCTAAGAATTATATAATTATGTAGACACGTAATAGATACGCACAAATTACTCTGTACTATAAAGCCACTATTTTAGAAGATTTCCGTTTATATACAAGCTCATATCTGTGGAATATACTACGTACATGTTTATTATATCGATGTTATGTGTGCTTGGAAGATGTTGCTTTCAAAGCTATTGTGATTCCTGTTTTTATACGATCCTGCAAACTTATGTGCTTCATATATTTAGTGTTATCATAAAGTAGTTCTGCAGAGTATATGTAAATTGTTTTGTATACTTATGGTTAAATATTTATAGACTTTCGTTGTCACACTGCGTCAAGTCATTAAATACAAAAGTATAACATACCTAGATGATTTTTTTAACGTCATTTTGTTAATTCTGGAACGTTTTTACTAGATTCACCAAAATAGTAGTTCTGCAGAGTTATTATATTAATAAAAAGAACTCTGCAGAACTACTACTAAATGTCTGCAGAAACTGTAATAAGAAACTCTTTGCTCTGTATTTGAATTGATTTCACATTTTATTCTGTATAAATTAATTTTGGAATAGGATGGTTTGGCATAACCATCTTATTCCAAAATTTTTTCGTTAGTTAAGTTGATCGTACAGTATTTAGTATTGTGTCGTTAGTTTGTCTTCGTGGCGAGCCGGAGCGTGTCGCTTGTAACCCTTGTGTAGCTTTACTTTGTTCCTCAAGCTTGGATTAAATATTATAATAAATTATGTGTTTTATTTCTTACTAGCATCTTTAAAAAACCCAAATAACAAAATCGTCTCAAAAATAATTTGATAAAATAACATAACTAAATTCTTGGCCATTATTTTAGTTAAAACAATATCGATCCCCAAGATATTTACCAAGATGAAGTTGAGCAGAGTGGGCACAGGTTAAGAGAATAATTATGGAATATCTCATACTACATTACAGATTAACTTTAGTACGACTGACGAGGTGCTAGAATTGGTGTGTTCTTCAATTTATATTAAAGGTATCTTGCAGTCTCTAAGAACATAGGACATATGATCGATGTCTAGAACAGACATATAATAAATATCGTTTGACATCAAAAACTATAAAGTAATTAATGTATATATAACATAATAAACGCGCATTCTAAAAGTAGTATGTTCAGAAATGGCTACAGATAGAAAGAAAGAAAATACGATTATTTGGCACACAAGTACACACAATGAGATAACAACCATATTCGCAAAATGCCACTTTCGCATAATGCCAAAATGTCATTTCGAACTCAGTATTTTTTTATTTGGACGTTAGTATGTTTTTATGAAAAAAAAAAATCCCACTGCAAGAAATAAGTTTTTTTATTTTATTTTAATTTACGTAAATCGCACATTATGCGATAATTATGATTATTTTAGAATGTGTCATTTTGTGAATGTGGCATTTTGCGTCAATATGTAATTTTGCGAATGTGGTATTGTGCGCCTAATCCCAATTATTATAGTACAGAAACTTAAATATATCTACATTGTATGTCTCACGGCTACGCCAAATAGGTCCAGTTCAGCATGATACCGGGCCGCTACGTAGCAGTTGCCGACGCTGGTTTTCAACTGAACCTTGCCGAGTCTACGGATAGGTAGATAAGTGGCATTCCAAGTGTGCGACGACGTTTTTAATTAGTAAAAAACAAAGTCACTTACATTTTAATCTTTCGGAAATCATTATCGCTTATAGAATGTAAAATTGATAAGAGCTCTATTTTTTTGAAATCATCTAATGACATCTCCTGCCCTTGGCGGAGCGGGAGTATCGAGTGTCGGAGTTCCTTCTTTGCTTTAATAGTAGGTATGGCGGGTTCTAACTACTTCAAGCGAACAAATTGAAACTACAGTAGTAATTGAATTAATATTTTACTAATGGATACAATATAGTTACATTAATCAACAATAGGTATAAATAACTAGGCGTTAGCCGCTACCTACTTAGACCTGGTACATTTCCTTTACATATTTGGGCGGTTACTGAGTCAGATGAAATGGTGCCACCATTGCTTGTTCATTTTATAAAACTAGAAACAAAATGCGATTTTTACCAAAATTATTAAAGTTTATTGATACTAATTATGATGAAGTTTTTTTAACAGCGACGGTGGCGCCCTCAAGTCATTTAACTCTAACAAGTAACAGCTAGTGTTGGGAAACATTCTTATATTGTTATGTAGTATATCTAAGTATTCTAGAGCGTCGTTGTTTTTCCCAGCACTAGTGTCACGAGGTCGTGGCCCATTTGACAGTAACATCGGTGGGTCTGCGTTATAACCGAGATTTATCAAACTCTACGCCGATATCACTTTGTGGACTGAGATTTATTTACGCAATAGACCTTACCTGGGCAGTTTTACCCCGCATATTAACAGAGAATATACATAACAGTTTTTTTTTAGATTGGAAATCAATAGCTTTTTCGGCACTATGGCGGAGCGAGACCATGTGTCAGTATTTTATTGACTAAAACCCACTCCTATGTTCATTCTTTGCCTTTCGTTACATGATAGTAAAAGAGATTCGTTTAAGATCTGTTCTTTGCGGTCTTTCCGTCCGATTATAATTTGGTTGTCTTCAAGGCTAGAGTGAATAGGCTCTTAATACACTAGTGCGCCTCACCATCAACGACTGCACCACTGCTTACCATCAGGTGGGATCGCAGTCAAGCACTAGTTTAAATCAATTAAAAAAAGAAAAGATTTCTAGTTTCGTTGGTAAGGTTGCACCAAATAGATCTCAGTCTAACTTTCGTTTTTTTTAATTTACTCGAACTAATTAGACGTAACTTGTTAAATACTGCTACAATCGATAATTGATAGCTTAACAAAGTAGTTAATATAGCGAGGACCGTTTTGTTCGCGCACTGATGAACTTATTAGCAAAATGCTCTTACGTTATAGATAATTTTACTTTATTGACTTTTGGAATTGACTCTCTGACGCAGGAAGTAAAACCTAGTTTGTAAATACTGTTTCCAAACCATTTAAGTTTTTTTTTTCTATTTACCCTTTATCCGCCCGCGTTGGATTGACCCAACGAGTGTCGTGTATTTGCGACTGGGTACTCGCATCTTCATCTCAAAATGGAGTATTTGATCATGGAGTCCGTCGGAATAAACGCGGGACTATTTATCGTATATATCCAACGTATGGCGGTTCAAGCGATATAGAAACTTCAGCTTCCTAAGTGGTATCGGAAAGCTCCGCACATAAAATGAATAACTAGCTCCTATCAGCGGGATCGCCTGTGTGAAAGTAAATAGTATCCCGAGGGAACATACTCCCAGGATAAGGCTATTACAGGAGATGATCTACCCATCTGCCAATTTTGTCTCACCATCAATCACCCCTTCAGCAGTTATAGCGTGAAGGAGTAACAAACACACATAATATAGGGTGACTGGTAGTTAGTGTACGATACTTACAACACGTGATTGTGCTCATGATAACCAACAACTTTTACTATGGGAACAAACCTGAAATCGCGAAAAAAAATCAGCTGTTCAGTACATTTGTTTGCCTAATGTACTGAACAGCTGATATTTTTTTTGTCGCGATTTCGGCTTTGCTCCCATAATAAATATTGTTTGTTATCTTGATCACAATCACGTGTTTAAGTATCGTACTCTAATTGCCAGTCACTCTATATACACACTCGTAAACTTTCTCCTTTAAATTAGTGCGATGATAACACGCACCCACAGACCTAAATTTGACCACAGTTGATATGTAATACCGCGATAATTCCCTCGACTTCGACCATTTTTCAGATACTAAGTCTTTTAAGCCATGTCTTCGTATGAAGAGTTTGTTTACCATTAAAATATGGGTGTACATAATATGTATGTTTTGTTTATATATTATATATTTAATACGTATCAAGTCAATTTTCTCGGCAAACCTCGCCGAGGTGGTCAACACTACAATAAAATTCTCAGCTCCATTTAATTGAGATCGAGCCTGTTCCAATGATTCAACATATTGTCTAGATGGATGTCCACGTGCGATACAAAACTACAACAATTTCACATCCCAATAACCACTGGGAATGAATGTTTAATTAAAACAGCCACTGAACTTCACTGAAATCCCTGCATAAACCTCCGGACATATGGTTTTTTTTCCGGTGGGTAAATATCATCCAGATGACATCCCCCGCCCTTGGGCGGAGCGGGAGATAGTGTCAGACTCTTCCTGACTAAAAAACCCATCCCGTTCCTTCTTGCCTTTCATACCGGGGCCGAGCTACCTTTCGGATAACCCTGGCCCCAGTAGACTTCGACAACTCCTTGAGGCGCGCGGGAACAGTGCGCGCCATCGACGACTTGGGCTCGGTCCGGACAGTTACCGGACGATCGGACAGCGAGCTACCCATTGCCGCCCGCACCTGCGGTGGCCGGAAATCGAGATCGGAATCCTGGTGGCGGCTGGGCTTGAGCGCCGTTGCCTCATGTTTATCATGGCAGTATGAGCATTGGAATAATTTTAATCGTTCACGCAGGCAAAGCCGCTGGCAGAACCTAGTTTTCTATAAAGATTTATTTTATCAGTGGTGTGTAACAAGACAGTCCTCGCGTGAAGCATGAGGTTAAAAGAAACAGTTCGCACAACATCCAAGTTCAGTCTTGAGTATTTCTTCTAAATTGTCTAATCGATTGATCTGTTACAGTCAGTACAATTTACCTATGAGTTCACAAGAAAAGTGAGCGGAATTACAACGTAAGTATTAAATACGCTCATGCTTTAAAATATATCAAGTTAATAAACGTAAAATACAGGGTTATTTGTAAAACACCGGCAACCTCTCAAGACTATGGTACTAACATCATAAACAACCACTTTAATGATGAATTTTATTTACTAACACTTAGGTTAAGATTATTGTAACCAACACTATATGAGTTTTGCTCGAAATAAAGGTTATTATTAATATTATTTATTCTATGACTTTAAAAAAATGTATCATATTTTGGTTCATCAGATATACATACAAAAATAAAAATATTTAAATTGAATGTTCTAAATATTACGAAGTCTATGCGAAGTAAGCAATAGTACAGTAGCGGAAGGTAGTGGGATTGTATAAAGAGGATGCTTGATGCACTTGCGACGAATCATACAGACGTAGGTAGATATAGCAAAATATAAAGTTGAAATGTGTTAGAACAACGCAACCTTAAAGGTTTGTTTTTGGAAAATTATGTTTTGTAAAAAGTCATAGAACAAAAGTTGTTGTTTATGATGTTTGTATACACGGTTGTTAGTGTTTATAACTCTGTATATTTAAAAATTGTGATCAAAATCCTTAGCATTCAAGTTAAAAATAAATTTTTGTAAGCATCGATACAATATAGCTGCAAACAAAATAAATCTTTTAACTTATAAAATAAAATATGCTATAATTAAAGTAAAAAAAGCCTCAAGTAACGAAAACTAAACAGTCTCAATAGAGGAGTATTATGACAAATCCCGTGATGTATAATATTCAGTACATAATACACACAATACATAAGTACGCTCGCACCACGTCAGTGCAACCGCATATAAAACATTCGATTACCGAATAATTCAGCTACTTCACATAATGTTCGACATTAATAGTTAATATTCACAGAACTAAGACGTGAATGATCTACTTATTATGATAATGTACAAATAAAAACTAAAATATTCGTTTGGAGTTTATAGTGTAATACTGTTACATATAAAATTGGTCCATATCTGTCACACACCTTTTTAACAATTGAAAATCACTATAGAGTAATGATATTACAAAAGGGAGCTATATAAATTATTTTTAATGTCTCCCTTAAGTTACAATAGCCTGATAATTTGCAAATTAAAAGTGCAATCGGAAATAATAGAAGAGCATGTGAGAGATATAGTCCTAATTCAACATCCTAGTCATTTAAAATTACAATCGACGTACAAATTGACAGTACACAAGGCTTTATACAACCAACTATACAATGTACAAATGAAACTATCAAATTAACACCTACGTCAACAATTACTTCATAAGTATTCTAAACAAAGTCGAACAATTAACTTTAGTCTTTTTATAAGAAATTGTCTGGCAGTTTGTATGGCCTAATTCTGAATACATTATAACTCTAGTTACAGTGGCGTTGCCGAGCTACGCTACTGGGTGAAGAGGCCCGTCGCCCACGGCCTAGTACTTAATGTGGCCTCGCGCGAGGGTTAAAATGGGACAATTGGGTACCATTTTTTACCCTTTTTAATTTGTTTTTTTTTTATTATTAAAAATCTCAAGTTTTTACATTAGTATTATTAACAGAATCTCAGTTTCGGTATCGGTCATTTCGTTCATTCTCGCTAATGCGCAAGCACTCGCGCCTAGATTAGTCTACGCTACACCTCTGTCTATTCAGCATATTTTTACTTTCAGTTGATTATTAATAATCAACGAGTTTTGTGACAATGGTCTCAAGTGCGACAACCGAGCATGGGGTCCTGTACCCCTAGCCAAGTTGATAATCTGCAATCGTTAACGCTAGTAGAAAACTTCAAATTTAAGGGAATGATGTCATCTCAACGCTTAATCACGTGCCAAGAAGAAAAGAATTGGGGGCGTTGCCAACTCGAGGCGTTCGACGCAAGAGAAACGCTTGTAACTTGGCTAGGAGAGCAGAGTTCTATTCTCGTATCGCGAACACACTTGCGCACCATTACATTGGCCACCGACACCGCAATTCGGTGGCCAAGATTATTGTTAAGAGTAGAGTACATAATAGTCAATATTTTGCATTTCAAAACTTCAGTCTGGTCACTACATATTATTATTGTCGACTACCGAAAACTGGTCAATCCCATTTAAATATATACGAGTGTACCCTGAGTCATCATAGTATAATTGTATACTTTGAAAAAAAAAATGAGGATTACAATGTAACATTCTCTTCACATAGCCATAAAATGTCATTTAAAATATGATTGAGTTTGAAGTATCTATATTTTCTATGAAATTATTTAAAACTGAGCCAGACGATTTCTTACACAAATTAACAGTAATATAGTAACTACAATGTTTTTTTAATAAAATAAAGTACATTTAGTAAAAATTATAAAATCTACGTAAACACTATGTTAAATAGAGCCTCAAGGCAAATAGCTTTACAGATAAAATATAACACTTTATATTAACAAATGATATAGAGTGGTGATTAATCAGTGGCTGTAAAAGGTACTATTTTGAGTATTTCGTTAAATAATATTATATTTTGTCATAAGTTTGATCTCTCCGAACAAGTTTTATAACGGAAGTTTTACTTCAAGATTCGTAATTTTTAAAATACATAAAAAAATGATTTTAAAATACAATTATACAGACTTATACAGCCACTAAACAATACCCTGTATAGGAAAATCTATGATTTCGTTAACGTATCAGTGGCGACGATATAATTCATTTACTTAAATTTAATGATATGAAGCAAGCGCAAAGTTTACCAATTTCAATCAATTTAAAACCTTTCATATTTTTTTATAATTTCTAATTTTATACCACTACATGCTTAGCATTGAAGTTATATTGATATTGATAGACGAGAAAGTCGTAGGGTTTTAGTTTGGTGTGGGTTAGTTTACCAAAGAGTCACTTTGGTAAGTATGGGACCAACATAACAATTATGTATTAATTACTGTTTTTTTTAAGACTTTCCTTGTTTTTCACCGTCAAGACGATTGCTGGGTGCCAGTTACGTTAGTTAAGAACTAACTCGACTATCGAATTAATATAAAGTCTACGCTAAAACCTTCGATAATTCTCAGTCGTTAAATAACCTCTTTCGAGAAAATATCACGTACACAATATCTACCGCTAACAATAATGAACGATCAAACGTTTTAAAAATCTTTGGTGTGTTGAGTATACCTTCTTAAAATGAGTATTTATTGGATTTTAATACCGCATTCCTATTTATTATTTAGTTGAGACCAATTTTCGTCTAGAGAAACTTATGTAGGAAAAACATATATTATTGTAGGTAAATAGTTACTGGATATAGTTATTTATAGTAACTAACCATTTGTACAAAGTGATGATGACTGCGATCAGAGCTTCTTATTAATAAACCTAAAGCTTAGCGCCCACAGAGGCAGGAAGCGATCGCGATCCGAGATGGTATATTTTATAATGTTCGTGCTTGTAAGTAATCTACAGATTGTAATATGGATGGCGCGATCACAAACATGTTATCACTATCGAATCGCTCTCGTCTCTGTGGGCGCTAACCTTTAAAAGTAGTACTTTAAACAGTAATTACCGCTCAATCTTAAACATCCAAAGATGTTGGACTATTAAACAGTATGAACAGGCGATTATAAAGCATATCTATCGAGTCGAGATTCACATAAGTTTACCCAGAGACCTGATAATTCTGGATTATTCCAATAGGCAATACATTTTCTAGCTTTTATAGCAATACCAAAACTTTCGATATTGCACAATGAATGAGACAATCACATAATTTACCTACGATTGTATTAGCCTATCTTGTTATTATAATAGCGTCTATTACAGTTTCACAAATGCTTCATATTACAATGAAAATGCCGTATTGTTTAACCCGTGCTTACGAGGACATTCTACGTTATTATTAGCGAGATAATTATACATAGTTATTTGTCGATCGTCATTGTTAAGATAGAAATATTAAAGTTTAACAAAGAGATTCTACATTTGCAGCTTTTAAGGTTTTTTGGATCGGAATGGACAACCTTAAATTAATAGACTTTTAGATTTATAAGTTTTGTAAATATTAATTAAGGAAGAGTGTCTAGAGGTGGAAGATTGGGATTGTAAGCAATGACCTCAAAAAGTAGATAAAAAAGAAATGTTCCTCTATTTGGTGAATATATCTGAAGAATGCTCACGTGGATAAGATCAAAACATAACAAATTTAATAAATTAAAGGTTCATATGCTCTATGCGGGTAGCCGCAATGCGGCTGACCACAGGGCACGGTTGCGAACAGCAACGTGCGGTTGAAGATCCTTTGCGATTTGCGGTTATATCGAGCCTATATTACTCAATGGCGGGCAGCCGCCGGTTGAGTATAGCAACCGTCTGGCGGTCGCTTGGGCCGCTGCCGCCCGAGCGAGCGGAGCGCTTTGCCGCATCGCCATGTGCTTGAAAATGATTATTACGCACAAAATTGTGTGTGGTCAGCCACACCGCTAGAAGCATTGCGGCTACCCGCATAGTGCGTATGAACACTAAAACGCTCTTTTGAATTAGAGTGTTTCTGAAAAACTCCAAGCAATAAAGTAGATTCTAGAAGGTTTGTACAAGGAAGACGAGGGTTAAAATATCTGAGTAAATGTTCAGCATTTCCACAAATATAACGATAGAGGTAAGATTCAAAAATAGATTTATAAGAAACAACAATGCTACATTTACTTTAGTCTTTCAACATTCGCTGTTTGGGTTCGAAGAGTTAGGCCTTTGAACTAAAAATTTTATTTATTTTGTTTTATTTGTAAACTAAATGAACTTTAAAATATTACTGTTAAACGGAGCGGGCTAACTAAATACATAATACATATTCTGATCTTTGTTCATTCATTTCGGACTCTTTTATTCCATTGATTTTCTCACATTGCATCAGAGGAAAATATATAAACCAGACGCCGCTACCATCAAAATGTATACAGCTCAATAGAAAGTTACTCTCCTGGTGTCCGTTTGGTCGCGCAACCAATTTGGTGGCGCGACCAACTCGGACGTGTGGCGACTCTGGTGTCTGGTTTGGTAGCTTTGAACTACGTGGCGCGACTAGTAGCGCCACCATGGTCTCCCGGTGAAATACAGCCCTTAGTGTCCATTAAAACACTTATCGAGTATTATTTTCATTAATCCCATAAACCTGAGTCCGTTCTACAAATATTCTACAAATGCCATTTATTATCAACGTTTATAAAACCGTATATTTGCGTAAACGCGTTACTGTCTTATTGTAACTTTACCAGTTAAAACCGTTGAAACACAAGGCATGCTCGTCAAAGAAATGTACTTACATACAAAATATTAACAACTACAATCGAACTAAAACAAATCATTACTTTGAATTCTTATGGACTGTCATTGAAAATCGTAGTTTTTCATTCACCACACATTTTCACATTCAATCGCTACAATAAAAAAAAACAATTTCCAACTTAACAATCCATAAGGGGTCGAAGTAAGCTGCTGTAACGTGTAAGTGATAACCGACCTTATTTTAACCATGTTAGGGATCTAATTGGACTGCTGTATGGAGGCGAGGAAGGCGGGGTCCACCGACGCTACCTTGGCCGTCAGGAACGCGTGCATACAGAATAGTAGGCTCTGCAGGATCTGACATTCTAGCTCCTGAAATACATTATTTTAGAATTTACATATTTTCTAGCATTAAAACTTGATAAAACACGATGTCCGGATTGAGTGAAAAATAATATTATTAGACAGTCACTACTAAGAGGACAAATAGTAAAGAAGTATGGAATGTTTTTTTTTTTTAAGATGAAAATTCAACTAATGACTTCTTTCTGTCTAGGGCAGAGCGAGAGATGGTGTCAGACTTTTACTGACTAAAACCACACAAATGTTCCTTCTTTGTCTTTGCGTTCCAAGATCACGGGTTTCCTTTTCGGCAGTCAACCCATGACCACATGTTGAATAATACATGCTTTGCCAATCCTAACTATATCGGAATAATAACGGAAAACAATGATTTTAATACTCAAAAGAATCAACTAAACTTTGTTTTATATTATTACCTTAGTTTCAATAACTTTAGTCTCAGCATCTTGGAAGTGTAGTTTTAGCTTCGATTTTCCGTCATCGCTTGATCCTCGGAGCTGAGAAAACCTGAAAAATATAAATGAGAGATTTTAAACGATACGCTTAGATGATCTAATAACAAGTGAACGACGGACTTACAACTCCCTCACGCACTAAAACATTTGTTACAAGTTATGGAAATAACAAGTTGCACGACAATGTTGTATCAAAAATGTTAATGTTGATACAACATACATGTGTGGCACTAAATTAAATGAAATTTGATAATTTGTTGGCACAAAAGGGTACAGCAAAGTGAGGCCCTGATATCTGTATTAAATGAAAACATCTGTGTTACAGGAATTAGTGACTTCTCCTTAAACATTAGGTAAAGTCTTACAATATATCTAAAATTTACTTATCTATAATATAAAAATGAATCGCAAAATGTGTTGGTAAGCGCATAACTCAACAACGCTTGGACCAATTTCGCTAATTTTTTTTTTTTTGTTGTGTTCGTTATTATGAGGAGAAGGTTCTTATGGAAAAAAAAATTAGGGTAGAGTAAAGTAGAGCAGGGTAGAGTAGAGTAGGGTATAGTAGGGAAGAGCGGGAGCGAAGCCGCGCGGGCAAAAGCTAGTATTAAATAGATATTAGATTTGTAGACAGATGTAGCTAACAACCTACCTACATAGAGCTACAAACATATTTATTTCATGTCGCAAAGTAAGCCGGTAAGTATAGTGTGGATTTCTCCTAGTTAGAAAAAGTAATGACCTTAAAAACATGGCTGAGACATACTTGCTGTGAGAAAGTTTAGTATAGTGTGTAGTTCCTTAGCTTTAGAGAGGCTTAGGCAGTGGACAGTGATAGACTGAGTTAATACAGCTGCAGCTGTGTTAGTGTTGTGAGCTTGGGACTAGACGGCGTTGTGTGGTAGTATCTAAAGTGGTATTTATTTATCAAATGGATGAACATTATTGAAACAATATTGTACAAGTTTGGCGTTACTCATGAACACTAAGGCCTATTTAATTGCTCACAGGCGCGTAGCTTTATAGGCGCGTATTTGTCATTATACGCTTAGTGTGCGCCTGCGTGAAGCTAACATTCCAAAACTATGAACTAGTTTTAGCTAAAAGAAAGTAGTGCTGTTAGTCTTTTAGGTGATTGGTTAAAAAGTACAGAGTGTTGTTAGTGTGGTCACCTGTAGGCCCAGACGGGCTTGGCGCCCGGCGTGCCCTCGCCCAGCGAGAAGCCGGCCGACCAGTCCAGCGTGAGGCCGGCCGCGCGACCCATGTGCACCACCGTGAACGTCTTCTTCTGTTACCAAAACGACATTCATATTATTACACTGAAAACCCTTGAATCCTCGCGAGAAAGCAACGGAGAGAATATAGTATTATCAATACGTTTTTTTTTCGCTGTACACTCTGTTCAAAGAAACTTTAGACATTTTTGAAAACCTTTTATTACTGTCTGTTCAACCGATTTTGACTTTTATTACGTTAGTGCATGGTGGCTGCAGTAAATAGTTGGTATTGTAACCACTTTTTTGCTTTTAATGCCATCCTTACGCCTACGAAATATAAGTTAAAATCGGTTAAACAGACAGTAATAAGGTTTATGTCTAAGCTTAAGGCAATTAAGGTATAGTACGAAATAAAATGTACTTTCTGAAACAGTATTAAACCCACCAACAAAAATAGGTTATATTGAGGTAAGAACAAAATATATACTTAATGCATTTTAAAATTGAACTTGAATCTCGTAACACTGAAAAAACATAATCTAGTTCACATATCCCGCTCTGGGTGGAGCGTCAAGAACACCTGTGAGTTTTACTGACTAAAACTCACAGGTGTTCTTGCAGTCCGACAACACCTAGCTTCCGGTACAAAACTAGGAGAACTAGGAGGGCCCGCATGAATTCGTGGCAGATTAGTCGCGCTCAAGTCAAATAAAAGTTCGAGATATTAAAACGAAATAAGCTTGTAGAAATGTCGACAACCAATAGACTGCAAATACGAACCACCTACGAATCTATCGTTACATGGTCAGTACATCGTAATGGTGCATCCAGATCTGGCGAATGCACCGTTCGCGAGCCGCTTGCGAATTGCGCGCGTGCATTTCATGTTCACACGAAGCGCGCGCGGCGCAAAGGCTTCGTACGAACGAGCCGTGTCCGAAATGCACGCGCACTAGGGCTTTCAATACCGATATTACGGGATCCCGTAATACCGTGATCACGGATATATTTTGGTCTTTTTTCAATCACGGTATTGACGAGCCAATACCGTGATTACGGTATTACAATCTTTAATATATATTATTGTGTTTTGTTGTAATAAGTAGTAAGAAGTTGTATTATATAATATAAATAACGATGTAATATTATTCTCACACTTGTATTAAGCGCCAACTCTTCGCGATACGTCGAACCATAGACTAAAATGACATCCACAAGGACACTACGCGTTATTCAGACAATAACGCGTAGTGTAATAGGCCCTATACGACGTTATTGTTTTGTTAGTCAGTATAGCAAAGGTGCGCGGGTAACATGTGCATGTGAACTTGGTCATTGTGTATTTTTGATAAGTTTGTAATCTTAACGAACAACATGGTACATAATATTAATACTTGTATTTTATGGGTTTTGACTCAATTCTCAACGAATCATGCGATCGTATTTTTTTTTTGTAAAGACTAATGTCGAATTACGAATTCACAACAAATTGAAGCATCTAAAATTGTATCATTTTCCACTTTGTTTAATATCACTTTTTACTTTAACGGATCACGTTATCCGTTAGATCTACAATTAAAAAGTAAAAATTGAATATTTGAGCGGTTTGGATGCGGTATTCTTTTTACAATAACTTCAAATATTATTAATTTTGTCTAATTAGTACTTATCGTATTACTACTTTCGTGTTCGAAGAAACGATTCAAAATTATACATTTAATTGGTAGTTTGGTACAACAATTACATGTGAGATATTAATATAATAATAAGAAAGACACGAGTCTTGACGCTTGCTGACCTCTAAGGGCAGTATAGGTACGCATCGAATGTATTAGCCAGTAAACTATAGGTACGACAGGGCCATGCTTACTTGAACCTTAGAACTGCGTTTTAACCTTATTAGAAATGTCTTAAAAAGTTACAGCGTCAAGTAAGCACGCAGACGCTGCTTACGCAGATCTATGATTTTAATCTACCTTATTTGCTAATTACCGGTAAACAATCAGTATGGCTTACTAGAACCTTATTAGAACGATTAAGAGAGAATAAACACTGATTCGAAAACAAAAATATTTAACCTTTCAATCGTGGAAATTACAGATACAATAGAAAGACAATAGGTGCTCGAACGCTTGGGGTTTAATGAATTAAATGGTTTTATTAATTTCCTAATTAAAGTTCATAGGAACTTTAACAGGGTTTGACAGGGTTTCAGTCAAGCACTAGTTTAAAAAAAAACCTTGAGTTCAATACCGTGATCACGTGATCACGGTATTAAAAATTCTAATACCGGTATTGATACCGGTATTGAAAAAGTCCGGTATTTGAAAGCCCTAACGCGCACCGATCTCAAGCGGCTCACGGGTTGCTCACGAGCGGCGCATTCGCCAGATCTGGACGCACCGTTAGGAGCATGCGTTATAATTAAACCTCTTTGATAGTAAGTTTAGAGGCAAAGTTTATATTCACTATCGCTGTCAGAGTTTGTTGACAATATTCTGACATAACGATTGTAAGCTAAAAATATTTAATAAGAATAAATGTTTTATTACACTGGTAAAGTAGCTAAGGAAAAATGTACGGAGACGGTAAACATGTTTGTGCTCTAAGACAAACACCAGAATGTGCTGATGTGCCGCCTACTGCCAACTTTTTCCAAAGACAGGTATGATAGGTAGGGAGATTGATCTTTCTAACTAAGAAAAAAAAACTTAACGCGATCTCTCGCGTGTCTCGGTTGTGTCTCGGATCACACGTCGAACAGTTCCGGCTCAAACGCTCATTAGTGCGTCCACCGAGCGTAGGTATAAAAAGTGAAATACATACATGAGATTGTCTTCTGTACCTATTTTGTACCGGAACTGAACTGTTAAAGGGATGGAGGTATATAGGGTGTATAGCTTGGCATTCTAACACGTCATAGTAAGTTCCTAGGTCGGCGAATGGGTCGCCTTAAGAGCTCATGGTAGAGCCCCAGCAACGTGATGTGAGTAGCTATTAACACACAGATGTGATATCATTAGTTTATATTAACAAATAATTTAGGTACTAAAGTCGTTTTACTGGTCTGTTTGAGCATTTAGTTCTTATAAATGGATTCCGAACTAGTACTCATCAGTTAGAAAATGACTAAATATGTTTATAGATAAATAATTCGAAAAATATATTCTTGATATATTAATATCGCCACCACAGCTGCGTGTGGCACCCTTACAGCCCCGTCAAGTTGTACTGGGCCTGCATGCAGCTGTTTGCAATGTTTGCCCCCCCCCTAGCGCTGCAAGATCCGCAGCCTGTTCCTGGCGGTGGCGTGGCACCACGGCAGCGCGCTGTTCGTGCGCAGCCGCTGGCGCCTGCGCAAGGAGCGCGAGCGCCACCACAGCTGCGTGTGGCACCCCTACAGCCCCGTCAAGTTCTACTGGGACTGCATGCAGCTTTTCTTCGCATTCGCCGCCTTCCTCTACATGCCCATGCAAGTCTTTATTGTTTGTAAGTTTGTTTCTACGTTCATGTACAGCAACGTCGATTTAATAACATAATGAATGAAAAATTTTTCTTCCAGGCCCATCTTCTAGCGACTGGTTTATCTTATTTACGGACGGTTTAGCATTCCTGAACGTGTGCAGTCAGTTCATCACCGGCTACCTCGACTACGAACACAAGATCATCATCCTCGAACCCCGAAAGATTGCAATACATTACCTCAAGACCGACTTCATTGCGGACTTTATCGGGTGCTTGCCTTTACAGCTAATAGAACCGTTCAAGAACTGCGAGTATCCCACTCACACGGTCATGTTTATATTCAAGCTGTTGAGAAACACATCTGTGCAACTACAGTGGAGGAACGTCATCGGTCAGTTGCAACTGTGCTACGTCAATTATGTAGCGCTCAAAATATTCGTGGTGTTGATAATGTTTTTCCACTGGATGACGTATATTCACTACCAAGTGCCAATACTATGCTTTCACTTCTACGAAAATGACGCCGCTTTTATAGAATGGTTGCAGCGATTCCAGGTTCCGAAGTTAGAAGACAGTGATACTTTAATATTTCAGAAGTACAGCACGAATTTCTATTTGGTGTCTGGCCTGGTGACCGGGGCGGGGTACTACACGTCTTTAGACACGCACTTCATACCAGAGTTAATACTGTCATCAATGATAGAACTCACAGGTCTTCTGTTCCTTACATATTCGCTGTCGGCATTGCTGCGATTGGCAATATACAAACAGTACGAGAAGTACTGCTTTCATGGAAAATTAAAGGAGTTGGAGGAGTACATGCAGTTTTTACGCTTGCCCAAGTATTTGAAGAGGAAGATACGATTGTTTATAAATTACAAGTTCAACGAGCACTTCTTCCACGAGGAGGCGATCCTCAGCACCATCAACGAGCAGATCAAGCAGGACATCAACATGCACTGCTGCCAGCGCCTCGTCATGAACGTGCCCATATTCCAGGACATGCCCGTCGCACTCATCAACTCTATCATATTCAGTTTACAACAAGTCTTATTTATGCCTGGCCAGGTATGGTTCTGTTTACTTTTTTTTTATTATAAAAAAAACAAAAGCTAATTGCCGTCTTGTTTGTTGCTTTTAGACAGTGGTAGAGTGCAATAAGCCGGGCGAGTCCATTCATCTGATATCGACCGGAACTGTCGCCGTCATGGACGCTGCAGGGAGGGAGGTTTGTGCCACTACTATTTAGCGGTTACTAATCAAATCAACCGGTTGCCGTTAAATAAATTATATATATAATAAAATACAGACGAGGAACAGAGCTCCCACCTCTCTCTTGCCTTTATTGGCTGGTTTGAGTGGAGATTCGAAAGAGCAAATGCGCTCGGGAGAAGGATGTATAATCCAGTAAGGTGCTGGTAGGAATTTTGACCGTACTTCCGGGATTGTCCTGATAGCCGTGGTATACCGCTCCACTCCTCATGCACATCAGGCTATGTTGCCCTCTTGTTGCTACGTCACTTAGTGCTTGCGACCGTATTGGGAGTCCATTTGTTGATGTGCAAGTCACCCCCTGCCTTTTTATCGATGGAAATTAAAAACATTGTTCAGGCAGGGGCCATAGTTTTAACATAGTTCCTGGTAACCAGTCCACAAAAATCCAAAAAAACATAGCCTTATAATATTTTCCACATGTGGATGCACTAGCATGCGCATACCGGGATAATCACCGGTTGGTTCCACGTCCCATTAAAAGCGTCTAAAAGGGCTTCTGCGAGTTGGTTTTGGCTCCTCGTATGCCTTCCAAAGGTCCAGGACCTCAGGGTCCTGAGATAAATAATAATAATAATCTATTTATTTCAGGCAACATGTACCCATATCATAAATACCGTATAGACTAACATACATAATTACTTATAATAAATCATTTTGTTAGTAAACAAGATTTAAAACTACGTTAGTAACACTTCACTTCGCACTATTCTGTCTTTGTGTGCTGTCCTATGGTATTTGTCCGCGGAAGCGACGGAACACCAACATATTAGTAAATAAACATAACACATACACATTAGTATATTATTATATAAACATATTAGTTTAACTAAGTAAAATGGAAGGAAATAATACTTTCAATTATAAACTAGTTTTAAGGCATGTAAATACTTATTAATTGTACTAAGAAAAGAAAAGCAATAAAGGCTATTTTTATTTTATTTTATAACCAAGTCGTAGTTTGTTCACCACCTAACGGCTTGTTCACAACTTCGGTCCTAGCGCCGATCGGCGCGGCGAGCGGGGCGGCATCGGTAAGCAGGCGCCGGGCGTCATGAACGGCGTCTCGTGCTTTTTTACATTTTCATACTTTTGTTCTTAACCGTTTGCCACCCCACGCTTAGTTACCCATCACAGCAGCAAGGTCGTTAACGGTATATCACACAGTTAACTATTTAATTTCTACTAGAAGGAGGATTGTGATCAAATGTCATCGTTTTAAGTGATTGGCAGATATTGCTAGATGTGATATTACAGGTAGCACATCTCCGGGATGGCGCATTCTTCGGAGAGAATGCCTTGTTGTGTCCGGGGGTGCTGAGAACAGCTACCATCATTGCACTCGAAATTACAGAGATTTACATGTGAGTTAAAATTCTTGTTGTACATATAAGCTTATAACGTTCCTAACGCTAGGTCACAGCCTTGTACCACCTGTTTGTGTTCGTATAGTTATTTCTTTTTATCGAAGATAATAATATCCTTCACATTTATCTTGTTTCGCTACCTATTTTAATACATATGAGTAGTAAGTAATGTAATCCTCACGTAGTAATATAATTTTAAAGATCATATCTAAAATATATTGAATGCCGTGAAAATTCTCTAGATACGAGTAGCAAGCCGTGGCGGCCTGCGGCCTGGCATTTGAAGGCGGGTCATGTTCAGCTTAGGACGTCTTTCGGCTAATGTCATTTCCATATATTCCATTGTTCCATATATTTATCTATAATATGTGTGTATTTAGAAATATACAAGGTGTCGTTTTGAAGATGCAAAATATTTCAGGAGGTAATTATGTTAGTGATTCTCGACCCGAATCAATAATAAAATGAGTAGGATTTTTTTTTGTTTTTTTTTTTTTATTAAAATCGGTATGTGTGAACTACGTTTCTTTATAATAAGCAGCTAGTCTGATACCTGCCTTATAACCGCGCTTTCTTTCACACACACAAACACGGAAAAATAAAGGGCGTTTTCACACACACTAACTCGCAACGATAGTTTCATAAATAATGTATCATCCAATCATCATCCTGCACGCCACACCCTAGCCACGCCCCCGCTGCCATCGATCAATCGAATTAGTTTAGTATAATTAAAGAATAAAATAACAAGTATTACTGATTATTGACCAGGTATCGTTTTTTCACATGATTAATTTTGAGTTGTATTACAACCTCCTGAAATATTTTGCATCTTCAAAACGACACCTTGTATAAGTGTCTAGTACCCATAACACATCAAAAACAGCAATCAACGCGTTGTGTGATAGTTGTGGAATATTATTATTATTATTATTTTCCATACAACATATATCGTTACCGTTGATATGTCAGTAGGTGTAAATATAAAGGTGAGGGTATGTGGTGTGTTCAGTTTGGAGCTGGCGGCGTTCCAGGCGTGCGTGGCGCCCTACCCCGCGCTGCAGCGCCGCCTGCTCGCCGCCGCAGCCGCCGCGCCCGCCGCCACTAAGCCTCACGCGACACATCACGGCTACTGACTTCATGTTGTTCCGGGCGTGCGTGGCGCCCTACCCCGCGCTGCAGCGCCGCCTGCTCGCCGCCGCAGCCGCCGCGCCCGCCGCCACTAAGCCTCACGCGACACATCACGGCTACTGACTTCATGTTGTTCCGGGCGTGCGTGGCGCCCTACCCCGCGCTGCAGCGCCGCCTGCTCGCCGCCGCAGCCGCCGCGCCCGCCGCCACTAAGCCTCACGCGACACATCACGGCTACTGACTTCATGTTGTTCCGGGCGTGCGTGGCGCCCTACCCCGCGCTGCAGCGCCGCCTGCTCGCCGCCGCAGCCGCCGCGCCCGCCGCCACTAAGCCTCACGCGACACATCACGGCTACTGACTTCATGTTGTTCCGGGCGTGCGTGGCGCCCTACCCCGCGCTGCAGCGCCGCCTGCTCGCCGCCGCAGCCGCCGCGCCCGCCGCCACTAAGCCTCACGCGACACATCACGGCTACTGACTTCATGTTGTTCCGGGCGTGCGTGGCGCCCTACCCCGCGCTGCAGCGCCGCCTGCTCGCCGCCGCAGCCGCCGCGCCCGCCGCCACTAAGCCTCACGCGACACATCACGGCTACTGACTTCATGTTGTTCTGCGACCGACCTCCGTGGTAACAATTTGACACTAGTAGGCTTCACGCAATCGCACGAGTAACAGTTAAGACGTTCGCGAGAATCAACAACCACGCTTCAAACGTTGATTGTCCACTACCAATGTGCGATTGATGGTACACAATGACCAAAATTCATATAGAATTGCAGTAGGTAGTATTGAAAAGTATTTCAGTTACACATAAGTAATGTGTAACTGAAATACTTTTCAATAACTTTACTACTCCTAGCTGTCTAATTTGGCAATAAGCAATATTTGTGTTTATGTACAAACCTTATTTTACAGTAAGTGTTAATTATGATTTCATTGTTAATTAAGGTAATGAATAAACTAGAAAAATAGTGAATTACTTTTTTTTACTCAAATCGTCTTATGTTTGCGTTACGATCCTCATTTATATGTCGCAACCAGTCGCAACTCTATGGTGTACCATAAAGTTAACGCGCTGTAATGTAATGCGGCTACTTCCCATTGTCTGGTAACCAGCTCGAGGTGGCAATAATATATTCTTATGTACACCGCAAATCGTTTATGTGCGAGTTGCACTTGTCCTCAGCGCGCAGGCGCCGCCGAGCTCTGCACCAGGAAGGCAAGCGACTCACCCCAAGCCGTATGACGGAGTTGACAATGTTGGCCGTCCAGGCGGCCTCGACGCGCAGGAGGTCCTGGCGCGTCTCGGCACTGAAGTAGCGCGGCCCGAGCGCGCAGGCGCCGCCGAGCTCTGCACCAGGAAGGCAAGCGACTCACCCCAAGCCGTATGACGGAGTTGACAATGTTGGCCGTCCAGGCGGCCTCGACGCGCAGGAGGTCCTGGCGCGTCTCGGCACTGAAGTAGCGCGGCCCGAGCGCGCAGGCGCCGGCCGGTCCGGGCGCCGAGCTCTGCACGAGGAAGCAGTGCTGGCGCCAGTCTACCGTCTCACTTTCTTTCACTGTGCGGAACATCGTCTGATACACTTTGAGGGTTTCTGGACACTTCGCTAGCTCAGTTATGTTCATCTGGAAACAAAAATCAAGAATCACACATTTTATCTATTTTTAGAACTCTTAAAAAACACACGCACACACACCATCACACACACGGTCACGTTGTTTGTTCCGAAGCTTAACAATGTTCGTTATACACAAGCCTGCAATAATCATATTGCAAAAGAGAGCAATCCGGGCTATTTATAAAATCGATTCTCGCTAGTCTCATATAAACACATTTAATGAAATCGACACACAGCTTGACTGACTTTATCTTTTACAAAATATTTTGTATTTTCGTAACAACTTAAGACAAGAATTTGTTAGGCAATTCATTCCTAGTAAACAGCATACGCTTTTAAAACAAGCTACCAAAGTCGATTGTAAAACTCCTCGGTAAGTTGACCTTACCAAAAAGTATTACAAAGTTAAAGACTACGCAGAAGATACGCTTGTTTGGCGATTACTGCATCACCACATGTCTTCTCTGGTAGTTCATTAGCTTATTAATACAATACATCTTATTTTTTTTCCAATATAAGTAGTAAATACAGTTACAACTTACCGGTGGCACATCAAAAAGCATGACATCAGTTCCCTTAAGCACTAAGAACTTGGCTCTGTACGTCTGCCAAGGTTGTTGCGCCTGTACCACTCCCTCGTGCACCCACCCCATGTACTCTATACGCTCTCCGACGCCGAAGTGGCGGTTAAAGAGTTTCATCTAGAAGAGAAATAAAATAATATCTTGCATTGTTTGAAATCTCTGAATGGATGATTTGTTTATGGTTTCAAATTCAAATTTTAGATTTTTTGTTGTTGCTAGATTGGCACAACTGTTTTCCATTTTGGCGCGGAATTTGAGTTGCATCTGTTATTTATATTAAATACAGTGCTGTTTATAGTTATATCATGTCTAGTGTGTATTACGAATTTCATAATGGACAAAAACATCGAACAAAGAGTTTGTCTTAAATTTTGCATCGCCAATGGAATTTCGTATTCAGAGTCACTGAAAATGTTACAGAAGGCTTACGATGAATCGACTTTATCAAAAACAAGTGCGAAGTGATGGAAGATTTGCCTCACTCTGGTAGGCCATCAACCTCTGCAACTGAAGTTAACATCGCAAAAGTGAAGGAAATAGTGACTGAAAATCCTAATTCAAGTTTGAGAGAGATAGCCACCAAACTTTCTGTATCTCACGAGTCGATCCGTACCATTTTAACTAATCATTTGAGTATGAAACATGTTGCCGCTCGGCTAGTCCCAAAAGACCTGAATTTTCTCCAAAAACTCAATCGCATGAGTCGTTGAGAACATGCTAAAACGAGTCAATTCCGACCCAACATTAATGAAACGCATTGTTACTGGCGACGAGACATGGGTTTACGAGTTTGACATGCAAAAAAGTCAACAAGCTTCGGAGTGGCGCCTTCCAACTGAACCAAAACCGAAAAAACCACGCCAAAGTCGATCAAAAGTCAAAGTCATGTTGACTTTTGATCGATGATTTGAAGAATGTTGTTGTTCTTTGACTATCTCGGTGTTGTGCACTCGGAATTCTTACCGGACGGTCAAACGATAAATAAAGAATATTATTTGAGCGTTATGCGGCATTTAAGAGAGCAAATTCGACAAAAACGGTCAGATTTGTGGAAAGAAAATTCTTGGATTTTACACAACGATAATGCGCCTTCGCACAAGGCCATCATTGTGAACGAATTTTTGACCAAACACTCAACAAATACCATCGAGCAGCCACCATATTCGCCAGATATGACTCCAGCCGACTTCTATCTTTTTCCTAAACTCAAATTACCACGTGGCATCCGTTTTCAATCTGTAGAAGACATAAAGGAGAATTCGTTGCGAGAACTGAACTGAATTTCGGAAACAACGTTTAAAAATGTTTTGATGATTGGATTATTCGTTGGCGTAAGTGTATCGTTTCGCCCCTTCAGGCATACTTTGAAGGTGATAAAATAAATTTGGATGAATAACAAAAATTTTGTGTATTATTGATATTTTCCCGAAACTTTCTTGACAGAGTAGTACTACGTTAATGTCCGCGTACAAAAGCTAAAGAAGGCGCGCGAAATTTAAAGTTTAGGTTTTTTTATTTTTTATTCATTGGTTGTGTTCTATGATTTAGACGTTAGGTGTAATTTATTTTCACATAAAAGCCGAGCTTATTTACTTGTTTTGCTCGCACGTCCCTCGTAAACTACCAATAAGTGTTTTTTTCTTTATCTATTTGGTTACGTTATTATTGCATATCTTGGAGAGACTCTACTCGTATACTAACCTGCAGGTTAGTGAGGCCTACTATGTTGTCGGAGATGCTCTTGAGCCAGTGCGACAGCGCCGCGGGGTCCTCGGCGTGGATGACGCCCGTCGTGAGGTGCGGCCGCGCACCGCGGACCTGCAGGACACAACTTCTCGTATAGCTTATCAGTTGTGTAACAGTGGCGGTACACTGTACGTATACCAATTTTCTGTAAAACTTGAAACATGTTATCTCCACGGTCTGTATGCAATGTTGTCTCATTTATTTGAATTTGAATTATCATACCTCAAACGCTCCAGGCCGCAGCTTGTCCGTTCCTAACACGTATCTCGTGACGTAGCCCATCATTAATGGTACTGAAAAGAAACACAAAATATTGTAAACTGATCAGTCAACATCTGCCCTGATGTAAGCCGCAGTAGCACATATTCTGTGACAATTGGACTCTACTGCATACGGTAAGAAGATATTACCTGATATGACGTCGATCCACTCCTTGGTCTCAGTGGGCTTGTCGGAGGCGACGGAGGGCGGGCGCGAGCCGCGCACGGAGCCGGTGGCGCTGCCGGGCCGGCTGCTCTCCTCGCCGTCCGTCCACGCGCTCTGTACCACAACCTTATCATGTTAATTTCATTGTTATGTTCATGCATAGTCTTATTCTGCACACATCATAGAATGACTGCCAGACGTTAAAACGGAAATAAAAACCTTGAACACTCCGTTCACTATCCTGCACCGATTCTGCAACACTCGCGACCGTAGCAAGAATGAAGGTAACACTAAAAAAACCACTTCACATGTTGTACAACTTTGTATTCAGTATTTTCAGAACTTCAAAACTGATTTCAAATAATATTCATCGTGAACCTAGCCATCGCGCGGAAAATCTTACGAGTCACATCGCGATCTAGAAATCGACGCTCGCTATCTTTTGGTCAAAAAACAAACAATATTCCTAACAAACCGTAAAAAGGTGTGAGCTATTTTCGAGAAGGCTGTCATCAAGTACGGTGTTACTGAGTAAAATTGAGTCATTAAATTACTTTGAAAAGTTCTGATTTCGCATTTTCTTAACAATATCCCACTATTCCCAACTCAATTCATCACGGCGTCAAGGAAAAATCTTAGAACATTCTACACAAACCACTTCATATTTTTTATAGAACAAGATGGAACCCAGGACGCTTCCCTGAAGTACTCCGAGAGTCACAACTTCCTCATTGCAAATAAGGATAGAAATTTTGTCCGATTGGTAAGATAATCCTTAAAGATTTGCAGGGCGATGACTCTTATGCCAAGTAATTCTAATTTATCGATAAACAAGGGAACCGATAGTGTGGAATGTTTTAGACAGGTCTAGGAACATTCTTGGATATTTAGTCTTATTGTCAAGATTTCTATACCCTATTCGCGTTAAGAAAATAGTAACTCATCAGAGCAACTGCAAAGTAAAAGGGAATTACTACTGAATAAAAATTAAGTTTTAATAAAGCAAACTTTTTACTATCTAGCATTTTCAAATATTAATATTAAGTAATTATTTTAAAATTTATTATTTCATCAATTCGAATACCACATGATTGTTATCTGAGACTCCAATATAATAACCATACTGGCTTTTCAAATGGCTGCTTACCAACCTTTCAAGTACCTTGGAAAGAGTTGACATAGCTTCTGGACTGTTACATGATTGGATGTACAATTGCTCTTTTAGATATCCGGATATCCTAAAAACACCTTTTTGAAGGCAGCCATGTGTAGCTTGCATCGTATTTTAAGAAAGAGAAAAAGGTCACATGTTTTGCGGTTATGATTGGTGATCGCGATATTAAGAAGTGGTTTATAGTCCGGAACATGAAAGTCTAGAACAAATATGGTAATGGGTAGCTCAAAATCTAGCGTACTTGGCTATATCGCTATGGGACCCAATTTGCCCAACCTTTCAAAGACCTCACATGAACATACCTGCCATCCCCCGTTAGTTTGTTCGCTATTCTTTTCAGAATTACAGTTGGCATCTACAGTCTTATTGTGAAGCGATGGGTGATCATCTCCGGTACTGCTGTCCGTATCTGACGCACCGTCCGCTGAGAACAATAAAAAAAATAACAATAGTTCTTTTTCTTGCCCTCGTTTCTTCAGGATGGGAAATAATCTAATCACTTCTCCCGCTCTAGAGGCGGTGCGAGAGGGCGAGTCAGATTTTTACTGACTAAAACAACACCATTTTCCTTTAGTTGCCGTTTGTCTTCCAGAGCAACGGTAACTCTTTTGAATAATCTCACAGAAGCGAGCAATTATTACAGGCACTTTTGAATTGTCAAAATGTCGGTCAGTCAAAAAAGTGAAGCTAACTGTCCCCGCAAACGGGCCTCAAAAAAACGCCGCCACAAAAAAAAAACGCCAGAAGCGGCCACAAAAAACAGCTGAAGCGCGCGACACCTCTTGTGTCCGGAGAAGCTTGAAGCTTCTTCAAGCGTTTTTTTGTGGCGGCACCGCCGCACACGAGCCACAAAAAAAGGCCGCCTAAAAAACAAGCTTGAAGAAGCGTTTTTTTGTGGCCCGTGTGCGGGGAACGTTAATTGCACGTTCCAAAGAATATATCTCTATGGAGAAGAACGTGCAAGAAACTCCATGGACAGACTGCCATGGAGTTTCTTGCAGAATTATTTAATGACGTCCCACTAAAAAAAAAAAAAAATCAACACAATACTGGCCTGTTGGTCTAGTGGTTAGTGGCCCTGACTGCTATGCCACAGGTCGTGGGCTCGATTCCCACCCAGAAAAAACGTTTATGTGATGAGCATGATCATATGTTCTTTGTCTGGGTGTAATTTATCTATAATATGTATGTAAGTATTTAGAAATATATAAGTATGTTTACCACAAGCGCTGCTTAGCTTGGGACTAGACGGCGTTGTGTGCTAGTTGTGGAATATTATTATTCCATTTATTATATATATATATACATATTATTTACATTTTTTAATATTTCTTAAAAAGTACAAAAAAAAAAACATTTAAAAATATAAAAAATAGTAGCCCACCGGCATCGGGAACAGGGTCCAAGCTGCCGGTGGTCAGGGCTCCTGAGAGAGGAATCTCCTAACTATACGCGCCGTGTCCAGAAGTACTGCTTTCTGGATCAGGCCCTTGATCCAGCTGCCTAACGAGAGCCTCCTTAGATGTTGTTCGAGGCTCTTAGCTATTAAGCCATTGGCCGTTACGACTATCGGCACAATGATTGCTCTATCCACTTCCCACATGTCGACAACCTCGCGAGCTAAGTCAAGATATTTGATCTGCTTATCTTTCTCAGCTTTCACAAGGTTCTCGTCATGAGGGACCGCTATATCAACAATCATTGTGCGACGCTCTAGTCGATCTATCACCACTATATCAGGTTTATTGGCAACAATAGTCCTGTCAGTGATGATAGATCGATCCCAATATAACGTGATACTGCCATTGTCGAGAACTGGGTCGGGCACATACCTGTAGTACGGTACTTCTGATTCTACAAGATTGTATTTAAGAGCAAGTTGCTGGTGAATAATCCTGGCTACGAGGTTGTGTCTATGCAAATAGTCTCCGTTAGCTAGACGAGAACACCCAGAAATAATGTGACGGATTGATTCTCCGGGCCGGTGGCATGCCCGACAGATGTCAACCGTACCATCCTTCACAATGTATTTCCGGTAATTGTTCGTCATCATAACTTCGTCCATAATTGCAAAGACAAAACCTTCGGTTTCCCCGAAGAGGTCACCGAAACGTAGCCAAGATACGGACGCTAATAGGTCTACATCGGGCCCATGTAAGGCCCGGTAAAAGCGTCCGTGAAGCTCCTTGCCCTGCCATACTTCCCTGCGGTCATTAGTATCCATTACTAAAGGTTTGCGCCAGTTCTCGTTAGCTAAGGAGAGCGGGGTGAGGCCCTTGTCCACCGCCACCACATCTCGGTGCATACCCACGTCGACGGCTAGGAAATATTCCCTGAGACTGCATACCTCGCGGTTGTGCAGGGACTTAGCATTTAAGAAGCCACGACCCCCACACTTCCGCGGGATATACAGTCTCATCACCGATGACCGTGGGTGATGCATCCGATTTGCGGTAAGTAGTGTACGGACCCTCCTATCCAGGGCGTCAAGTTCTGTCTGAGTCCATTTGAGTATGCCGAAAGAATACATCAATACTGGCATAACCCAACCGTTGAAAGCGCGCACCTTGTTTCCGCCTGACAAAAGACTATTCAGTACTTTATTCAGGCGGCCAAAGAAGCGCTCCTTCAACGATTGTTTCACGTCATCAGTATTGATGCCTAACGCTTCCGACATACCCAAATACTTGTATGTTTCGGTTGAACTGAGGGATCTAAGGTGTATTATTATTATTATTACTATTGTGACATTTAGGAACCTAGCGGTTTTAAACCGCAACTAAATAGAACTTACCTTGCTTCTGTAAGAAAGGTGTGGCAGCTCTATAGTGTTTGACAGTGAGCACCACTATGTCGCCAGCGTTGCGCAGTATATTCACCGCGTCGTCGTGCTTGCACGCTGTTATGTACTCTCCGTTCACTGGAACAAAGACGATTTTGTGTTAGAACTGGAAAGTTCTTCATGATGTGGGGGAAAACAGTAGGTATTGTGTCGTAGCCTGATCTTAGAAACTGATCACTTTATGATATGGCCAAGTAAAACTGGCCAGATCGTTTTAAACATGTTGCTTTCTTTAGACCTTTTATCATTGAAATCCTACATCAATGATATAGCCAAATGAGGCTTGACGCATCATGAAATATTAATTTTTAAACGATCTGCCCACTTTGGCTCTGACGATGCTTTCCTAATATGTTTTTTTTAACTGCCCCACACTGGGAATTATGCGTGTCGTGGGTGCTTTCACGTACATAAGACTTTACGGAGTTTCAAAACACCTATTTGTAACACGTACTAATATTTGTTTCGAGCAGCAATCGATCTCGCGACATAGCGTAAGACTGCTACGCTATGTCGTTCGACCACTATGTCAAAGTCAACAAAACATTTATTTCAAATAGACCATTTGCAGGCACTTTTGAATAGTCAAATGTCAGTCAGTCCAAGAAAAGTGAAGCTTAATTGCAAACCAATATATAATTGTGCCAACCGTACCGCCAAATTCTATTTCATTACCACACAAAAATTAATCAAGATCTAATCGCTATTCTTTCATATTTTGTTGGTCAACTTACAGCCAACAAAAATAATTGACTATGATAATTTGAAGAGTAAAATTGTGTGAACCTCAACGTGTTTATTGCACGCATAACTTATAACCTTATTAACTTTTAAATGTATATCCCTGCTCTGAAGATACGCAACTAATATTTATTCAACAAGTACAACAAAAGAATCATAGCTACTAACATTGTATCTCTACGCTTTCCATCTTGTACATGTTATTGTTCCATTATGAACAATAACGTGTCTCGTAATTATTATTGTTCTACATTCTAGCGTGTCCGTATTCATAGGCGACCGTTTGATCCCGGTAATTATATTAAACTGTATTGCACAAAGGCGCGTCGGCGTCGCGACGCTTCTGTGAAATCGTCGTTATTCCAGATCTGTTGCTGCAACTAATTGGCTAACGTTTTAGAAGATTAATTTAGTCAGAGAAACTTCGCAGATCTAATAGGTTTCGCTATGTAATAATATAAATCCATCCATAAATTACGTCACAGGAATTTCATGATTTTTTTACTCATCTGTCATCCTATGTTCTATGTCTGAGTATGGTTTCCGCACTTAGTCCTATGCGGACCATTTTTTTTTTTTTAGAATAGTATAGGACTTTATTTGCTAAGAATGCAGGTACATACAAATAGGATCGAAAATAACATAATAAAGAACCGTGTACATTCTGCCTTGTTGGCATGCAAATACAATACTTATTATACAACTAAGTTGAATAAGGCAAATAAGTAGTTATAATGTATCATTTAGGAAATCCTGAACAGAATAATAACATTTGTCTACAAGTAATTCTGTAAAACATTTTTTAAATTTCAGCAATGGCAAGGTTTTCATGTGTTCAGGAATTTTATTAAAGATAACAGGAGCCATACAGATCACACTTTTTTTTAATAAGCTATTTTTAAATGTGCCTGTGCATAGTACTGTACGTGAGCCATAGCGGCCATAACCTTAGGTGGGCTCAAGGCAACCAGCCCACCTCTCTCCAAAAACAGATTAGGCCTCTCAGGTTTTTCAGGGCATCTATATGGGAATTCCAGGACCCTAAGGTTCTCAATCATCATCTCTCATCCTCGTTAGGTACAGCTGGTCACATTTGTGGGACTCACCCTCCCTAGTGACGTCAAATATTTTTTTATTTGAATTGATAATAATTGATTTTTATTATTTCAGACAGTGTTTGAAACAAATCTATATT
The DNA here is from genome assembly GCA_929112965.1 of Mythimna albipuncta. NCBI lineage: Eukaryota > Metazoa > Arthropoda > Insecta > Lepidoptera > Noctuidae > Mythimna > Mythimna albipuncta. The sequence goes on from OV815959.1 coordinate 33,491,966, forward strand.
AAGTTAGTACAAACATGTTAGTAAAATTTAAAATTATTATTATTTTGTTGGACGTGCATGAGCGACCACTGCCTCAGGATTTGGCTGTCCACTCTGTCCGACACCACGCCCAGAAGCGTGTTGGTACTTCTCTTTACCCGAGACCACAAGGAGGCTGTTCTTTTACGAAGCACCGTCTGGAAGCCACCCGTACTGTGGGCGATGAACATGCCGGAAGCACTTCACCGCCATGGAAGCCCCAACATACCTCTGAACGCGTTGTTATACTGGACGCGCAGAGCATTATAGGCTTTTTTAGTATAATTGCTCCACAGGTTGCACGTGTATAATGTTTGGCAATAACTTTTAAATAGTGTGATTTTAACGTCACGTGAGCATCGCGCAAACCTGCGAGAAAGCATATTAATTAATGCTCTGCGCTCCCTATCCATGTCCATATCATCGTTATTACTTAACAAAAATAACATTTCTGAAATTAGTATTGTTTCCATTAAAATGTTTTTCAGGGTTCCGTACCCAAAGGGTAAAAACGGGACTCTATTACTAAGACTTCATTCTGTCTGTCACCAGGCTGTAGACCATGAAGCGTCATGGCTAGATAGTTGAAATTTTCACAGATAATGTATTTCTGTTGTCCCTATAACAACAAATACTTAAAGCAGAATAAAATATATAATATTTATAAGTGGAGCTCCCATACAACAAACGTGATTTTTTAAACCTTTTTTGCTCGACATTAATAATATTTATAGTGTAATGTTTTATAGATCATACAGAAGCCTTCGTGCGCGAGTCTGACTCGCACTTAATCGTTTTTTTTACATATAAAATCAGCTTCAAATCAAACTTTAAAAGTAAACTTTTTAAAAGTGTTCTATAAGTAAACTGCTCAACTAACCCACTTGTAGGAGAACGCAACAAGCACGTTGATTTGTTCGACATTGCTCGCGTGCTCGTATTTATAGCCCGACGTTTGATCGCGGTAATTACATTTGCATAGCCGTGACGCGTCTACGAATTGATGTTGGTGTCGCCAAGAAGTTCCGAAGTTAGGCGGCGAGTAAATAAGTAATGTTTGTCTTCATAACAATGACGCACTGGTTTCCTGAGGCGTAGAACGACCACGAATAAAATCAATGTTGGCAATAGGTACCTACCTAGTAGGAATGTCAATAGCCCCATAAAAGAACGGTTCAAGTTCCTTCATGACACACATACTAGTACTAGATGTCTAAAGAGTGCAACTACCTGCCGGAGTCTGTGTTTCCTGATATCTAATAGGGGTCTTTAAGTCAAGAGTAAATAGGTTACTTCTAGGCAAACGTGCTCCATCGTCGACCACATCATCGCTTACCATCATGTGAGATGGTGGTCAAACGCGAGCCTATCAATAAAAATAAATATGGACGTCGGAAAACTTGAGGCTAGAGATGCCTAGCCATTAATTCATTACACCGCAAGCGAACGCCGGCATTGGCTGTCTCATTATCTTTCTATTGTGTCTCTAATTACGGTATTCGAAAGGTTAAAGCAAACACAAATCCACCAAATGATTACCCGACTGTGCCACAAGGTGGGTTATGTTTTTTTACAATAAGTCTTTCACTTTAAGCAGTGCAGTTATGAAATACTTTACTGACACAAGTGTAAGAAAAGCACAAACTTTACAATCTCAAGAACCTTTCTCTTTAAACGTCATTCGGTATTTATTTTGTACATATCTCTCTCTTTTTATGTGAGCACGGTCTAGCTATCTGCGTGTCTTTTCTCTTTCTCTGTCAAATTCATAGAAAGGTTTTCTATAAAATTCTAGCAATAAGACTACCCGTTGTTACACCCTATTAATTTTAAGCTCGTACTGTAACTTTTTTGGCGTACAATAAAGATTATATCAGATACTCTAAAAATCACACAATATGCCTTCACGTAGTTTCCATTTTCGTATACCTGCTTCCAGAATGCAAATTTCGCAAATCACATTGCAAACTAGCCAGCTAGCCTGTCTTAAGATTCTAATCAAACAATCTCAGGACCACCCAAGATCGTTTGAGATATCCGATGTTATATTATCTTGCTCTACAATCTGATCTATATTCCCCCTACAATATGAATCCAAGATGCCAATCAATCACGATCAGACTGAGTATATAACAATATCAATAAACATGGCAGCCAATGAAATTCGATTACCACAGCAGATCTGTCGATCCATCTAGCTTATGTTACATCCAAAAATGATCCTAGATCTCCGAGTCTTTAATTAAAGCCGTAACAGACGTACAATTTTGCATGCAGTAGTTAATTGCGACTTGTTAAGCAATTGTCTGGGTCTACACTGCAACTAATTCGAGGAATTAACTGTAATCTAGTGTGGTTAGGACGAAGGATACGTTGAATTGCGAAACTGTGCAGTGCAGTTTTATTTAGCACGATATGATAAAATGGTAGTAAAAGGGGGGACAACTTAAATGAATAAATGAGAAATACTCGTACGAAAGAAGACATAAATTAGGATAACGATAAAAGGAGGGTCACATCAGCCGCATGCACGCTGATAGACTGCAGGGCAAGTCTTCACAAAGTGGGAATCTGAGGATGGACGATGCACCCGATGTCGACCTGAGATAAGGTGGTGAGAAGAAGGAGAACATCCACCGAAAAGAATACTTGGAAGAAGTTAAGGAGGGCCTTTGCCCAGCAGCGCTTAAGTTTAGGCTAATTTACAAAAAAACGAATGATCATGATCGTCGAAACGAATGTCGCAGCCAACATAAATTTTGCGACGCCGTAGTAGGCGTCATTCAACTAATCGCCCGAAATATATTCAGTCATACAATGAAACATGACTTGAATCAATAATGTTTAATTACTTTCATGTCGTATTTATTTGGTTTTACGTTCTGCCGACAGTGTGCTGATGATAGGCGTAAGTAAGATAAACGGTCGGAGTCCCTGTCGTCTCTTGGGTTTAAAGGAACCTTGAAGGAGATGACGGGGCCTAAATTGAGTGAACAAAATATAACTTAGAACTTAGTGTGTCCGTCTCGTGGTACCCTAAATTTTTTCGTCTCTTAATAACCATTTTATGAATAGCCTAAGCATGCTTGGCGGCAAGTCCATTAACGGCTGAATTGTGGCTGAATATTGATAGGGGCAGAAGGTAAACAAAAACTTTTGTGCTGTGTTAAATTACCGGGAATCTTAGAATATTAATTTATTGTATTATTTATGCAAAATTAAATTGCATCGGCTTGGTAGCCGTCCTAAATATCATCTGATGTAAAAATCAAAATCTTTTACTTATGTTTGCATGATCTTTAAAAATAGGAGTTTCATACGATATCTTTCGCTATCACAATATCTTTAGCCGCTAGTGGAATGGTGCCTATTAGTTACCAGGCTAGAGCATTGACTGAATGGCGAATAAGGCTGGTTAGCTGCGTTATATATTTAGTTATGATAGTCGGCTGACTAGCCAGACATTTTCTTTATTCAATACCCTTTTGTACATTGTTCTTACCCAAAGTATTGTTGTTCTGGGACTTGACCTACTTTCAGAGTAACGAAAGGCGCGATTAGTCTCTCACAATTTACGAAAGCGAGCACTTCACAAATAGTATCAGCCTGGTAACTGGTTCATGGAATAAACCCGTGTAAACATCAAAGAAAGGTTAGCGGCGCCATCCCGACCGAAGGGCAGGGTACCTGTTGATATTTGTACGTACTAATACGAGTTTGGCAACGAACCCTCTTCTATTAACGACGAAACCTAATTAGTGAAAGCCAACAGCCGAAGAATATTTTGATTAAGTGGAAATATTTCGACTCATAACTTTTTCGGCTCAGTAGGTAATAAAAAATGATTTACCCTATCTATGCCAAATAAATTATGTGTGCGTGAAGATTGAGTGTTATTTTTTAAAAGTTTTTTATATTTAAGTATACGAACTCAAGGAAGTATTTAGGAAACAATTTTGATAACTTCATGCTGAAGATAAAATAATTGTGAAATCGATAAGAAAAAATAAAGTAGTGGTCCAATAACTGGAACACTCAATCTGCTAACCTGAGAAAATACTACACGCTCGATATGTTTGACATTTTTACATGAAATAATTGTGTTGAATTAGTGAAAAGTATGTTAAAAAAATCAATTGAAATAGGTATGTGTACTGTACGAATGTGATACTATCGCCACTATCGCTAAGAAATAGAAACGAAAATAAATTCCGCCTTCTACTATCAGAAACGGACGAGTAGTAACTATTTTTATTTACTTCGCTCCGTAGTTCGGATCGTCTTAAAATACAACGCGTATATACATCCTTCTTGAAGCAACTTTAAATCAATAGACATTTACTGCCAGTCAGCGTTTGGTATCGGTTTTTTACATTATACAAGATTATTATTAGTTTATGCGAAATCTGAATATAGTTTGTTCAGAACCAGTAAGTAACAGAATGCATACCAACAATATTTACACCATGTTATAATTTTTCCAAAAAATATTTAAAGAGGTCATAAGTTGGATACCTCCGACACTAAGTACAACACAGGTCACGGCAGACTATAGCGGGTATTAGGATCTAGGAAACAGCTGGGTGCAAGTGTAAAACTACCCCTCAGTCGCCTGGATGGCCCGGTGACTATGTATTAATGCTGACAAAACAAGCTTATAACTTTGTGTTTTTTCATGATACAGTTATGAAATTTTGTACATAGATTCTTTACATATAATACTAGACGGGTGTTTCAGTTTTTGCATATACTTAAACTGAGGTTGTATCACATTACGACTATATAGAAATATTAATACCATATTATTATCTACAGAAATATTAATAAGATCACACAAATAATAAGGTTAAGCAAGCATGAAGTAAAGACTAAAGTGCAGAACATGTTGCATCTCCTGAACTACGCTCAAACTGAGGAACTATGTCTGTGGGAACTACTAATCACTCCCTCATAATTTCGAACATTCCGCACAAATCGCGTAACACAGTCACCGATATCTTTAGTCTGGTAGAAGACACTTAGCTTGTTCCCACTTGCTTGCTTCTCTTTCGACACTACCACATTCTAACCCACACATCCTCATACCCACCCACACACCATCGCCATCACACATTAGCACACCCACACACCATCACACCCACATACACGATTCTCAACCACACACACATAATCAACTGAACAGTCATTTTACTTTTAATTGTAATTTAATTTAACTTTTGTTTCTTTTTTAATATGTGCTAATAATATCTTCTTTAGCAATATCAGCTTACCAACTCTAAAGTCTTTTAAATGGGTCTATAGTGTCTAAGTAGCAGTAGAACACTGACTCCTAAGACACAGGTATTCCTAGTTAAGGAGTCAGGGTGTCAAGTTTTGTGCGCTTTTATTTATTGTAAATTAACTAATATTTATCATGTTGTAAGGATTAGTGTCAATAAAGTATTATTATTATATTTCTCAAAAGGTTGGCAGAGGTAGATTAATTTGATTGTTTGCATCCATATATATGTTCAGTTAAATTCCATTGCAACAGAATAAGAGCCTATACTAATCACTCTGGGCTGCGTTCAAATTTGAGTTAAGAGTTAACTCTAATGACGTCATTGGGTAATTACTCTACCCTGGCATTTTTGAACGCGAACGGAGTTCAACTGCCAATCTCAAGCATATTGCCGCTTACTCCAACCTGCCCTGCTCAAAGTTACGAGTTAGTTGGGTTAACTCTAGAGTAGCTACTCGAGTTATTTAAGAACGAGCCGGGGTTCAACTCTACTCGATTCTGGTTATTTTTGAACGCACTACTGGGCTGCTACTAAACAAATCAACGGATTGAACAAACAGAAGACTAATCCAAGTACGGTCGTCGGTCGGGTAACCTATTAACACTTGACCCGGTCCAAGAATCAAATCTCTCACAGCTGGGCCCTCAATCCTCTATGTGAGAACTGAGAACCCAACGTAACAGTCACTCGCTTATTTGACTTTCACAAATTTAGATTTCAAAATCCACATTTCTTTGGGAATGTTTACTAAATCTTAAGCATATTTTGAAGAGTTTCAACAACCTCACACCACACGCAAACGTAAAGAGTTGCCTGATAACCGGCAGTCAGAATTGCTACCAACCTAGAATATTATAGCAAAAAGATCTGTCGTTCTTTTTTTTTGGTTGGTAGGAATCATCCAAATGACATCCCCTGCCCTTAGACGGAGAGGGAGCTAGTATCAGCCTCTTACTGACTAAAAAACCCATCCCGTTCCTTTTTTTTGGGCCCCTGCTGTTGCTAACAACTCTTTGAGGCGCGCGGAAAAAGTGCGCGCCATCGACGATTTGGACTCGGTCCGGACTGTTACCGGATGGTTGGATAGCGAGCTGCCCATTGCTCGCCGTCCGCAAGCCCACGACGATCTGTCCTCAAATGTTTTTCGCACAAGAAAAAAAACTTACTACATCCAGATCTTACCTTTGATAACAGCATCTCCCACAAACAGCTGTCCAGTCTGGTCCGCAGCTTGGTCCTTGTATATCTTGGAGATTAGGATGGGCAGCTTGTGTTCCGCACCGCCCTTTATACTCAGCCCAAGACCACCGACTTTCTGTCGCGTGATTTGAACCATGCGCTCCTGGAAATAAAGCCGATTATAAGTAGGGAATAAAGTAATGGGTCTCTTTTTCAAGCACTGATGACTATAGCATCATCATTTCAGCCAATTTACTGTTGGACATAGGCCTCCCCCAAGCGTCGCCACAATGAAAGATCCTGTGCGTTTCGCATCCATCAGTTTCCCACAACCTTCACCAGACTATAGCATAGCGTAGCATAATCAGCCTTTCAATATTCCCATTTTTGGGACTCAGGACTCCTTTTTAGGAGAAAGAATGGGCCGTAATCAACCACGCGGACCCAGGGCGGTTTGGTGAATATCACATGTCTTCAAATTTTTGGTTCTAGGACAGGCCGGTTTCCTCACGATGTTTTCCTTCACCGTTTTGAGAGCAGTGGAGATGAAATAAATTACACAAAGTAATGTGCGTGGCTGGGTTTGAACTCGCGACCATAATCGTAATTCGGGGTCATAACCACTGGGCCACCACTGCTCTAAGAGCACTGATGGCTATTGTGACTTGAAAACAAACTCGTGGCTTTTCGAAGCAGTTCTATGCGTCTGAGATCACTTGAGAAGCGTCGGATTCGGATCGAGATGCTACTTCTACCTGAAGCTAACTTTAAACTTCTAGTTAGAGTATACGCTTTTTACCATGAAGCAAATTGTTGACCTAACTCGGTCAATAAAAGAGAGAAGAGTACATTCATAAAATATACAATGTGGTGTTATTGAAACTCTTTCATAAATCAGATTCCTTCATCGTCTAAAAGTTAATTAGATTTGGTCAATTTACATGACCCACGGCTACTACACAACTTCATGTGACTAAACTGTGTAGGCGTCGTGGAGCTAAATTATGATTAAGAATATCGATCAGTAATAGTCTACTAGGTATGATGGCGCCAACGTTGACAACCTATCATACTTAGGACACTAATTTATTCCGGTCGTGTGGGCTTGTAAGCTGACATTTAAAAGGATTATCTTCTAAAACAAATAAAGTAGGTACGTTCTTGATGAGTTTTTCGCAGCGGAAACAGTAAAGTAAATCCAGATTAAAAATAAATTACATTTGTATTTTTAATCCAACAGGGAGTAGCACTCGAGCAGCGAAAAGCTAATTATCTAAACAATGGGAAAATTTAACACACAGTCCCGGTTTTAAGTCCACATCTCGCGGCTTAGCTACAGTGAGATGCCACAGGGCTACCTGCACTAAATGTTTCATTGTGCCTTTAATAATTCACAACTACCGCCCATTAGCTTGCTCCCTGCTTCATGTAAAAATCATTATCTGCGTAAATTTATGTTTGGACTGTTATGGGGCTATGTGAGTTTATTTTGGAGTACTGTTTGCATCAGAGTTTTCTGGGTTTAAAGAGCTTTGGTCCGACTTTCGACAAAATAAACTTGAAAATGGTGTCCGATACTTAATATATAGAGCACATAGAGCTACCTCACTGAATTTCACAAACAGAGAACGTCTTAAAATTTTGTGATTTTAGGCAGAAATCTGTAAATGGATTGTATCATGCATTCTTCCTGCTGTATGACTGATGCATTAAAAGCATAATCTTGTAAATTGAGTCACGAAAAACAAATACAATACAGTTCATATTCTAGCTAAAGGCAGTATTATACGAATTTCTGACCCGACCCAACCGAAAGCGCCAACTTTTATTAAACATTGAAGTACCTATTGAAAACTACCAGGCAGGTTAATATCGAGAACAGTTTTGTTAAATTATGTCGGAAATGACCTAGTTGCACCTATACGTGCCATTGTCGATTGCAATTGTTTTGTCAGCAAAGAGATGATATCAAAGGCTTGACCAAGTAATTATGTCTGTTACCGGATTATTGCAAACTGCGCATAATAGGTGTGTTTGTATGGAACTCAATACTTTTTGGATAGATCATTTCAAATGTGGACATCCATCTTAATTTGATATTTCAAAATCTTTATTGTCTTTCCAAATTCTTTTTTTTTTTGTATTATTTTTACGAGATTTATTGTCTGTCTTGCAATAGGAAGCAGTATACCAGGCCACTCAGGAAGTTTTGCGAAAAAAAGTAAAAAGTATTTATGTATATGGTACTGGCCACTTGTAGTTATTTTGAGAACTTTGGTTATTTAAAAGTAAAAATACCATTGTTAGAATTTTGAATTTCTTTTCATATTTTTTCGAGAGCCAAATCAAATTATCGTGTCTCGCGTGAGACATCTTTTTATTCCTTTTAATAAAAAAAATAGCTAAAAGGAATACAATTTTCATCGCCGGAAGACGCGCTAGCAGCGTTCGAGAAGGCCGAGGAAGAGATGTCTGTGGCAGACTGAAAAAAAATATTCCGAAAATTGGTACAGACGTTTGAATCTGTGTATATGGAGGCCGATGGAGAGTTTTTTGACTTAATAAAAACATTTTATCCATAGAAGTTAGTTTTATTAGTTTCTCAAAGCTTTCTGAGTGTCCACGTATATCTTCTGTTTCCTGTCATCATCTGAGATAACCCATCCCAGACACTATCCTGTACTTAATTTATTAATAATAAATTAAGTTATTGATACATTTTATCAGTCTGGCTGGGTCATTACGGACTTCGTACTATCAATTGTGATCTTTTAATCAATTCACACACGTGATTCATGCATTAATTTAAAATAGCGAGTGGTTTACGAAGCAGTAATAAACCACAGCCTTGAACTTCCAACACTCGTATCTACGTATGTGTGAAAAATATTATATTTTATATGTTGAAAAATGGCTATGTTTATGTTTATTGTAGGTAGTTAAGTAGTCAGGAATGCCATAGGGTTGGGTTACCCACGTATCAAATGTTTTCAGACACAAGGCTGAAAATAAAATTTATGCAAACTACCCATGAAACAGAGCTACGGAAATCGCGGAAAATCGTCACGAACGTTAACGAATTTCAATTAAAAAATATATTAAAGTGCTAACATGAAAGCGTGTAGCTATAAAGTAGATTTACATCAGCTACCTGTATAATTACGGGTGTTATTTATGTCATCAATACTGTTCGCCATCAAGATTATGAATAATAACAGCCTGTGCTGGGGCTTCTGTTCAGCTTCTTCCGCATAACACAGGTCCTTAACGTATTGTATCGTGGAGGTGATTGGTGATGACCTCTCGTGCCGGGCCCTGGTTCAGGTCAAGGTCCGTAGTGAGAGGGAATGGAATGCGGGCACAGGAGACGCCGTGCGTCAGGAGTTGGTGGGCGATCCCCGGCCAACGTAGTCACGGGTTTGCTGATGACAAGCAATCGGTAGCTCACCGTTCACCGGTTTCCGGTAAGGACCGAGCCCGAGTATACGACAGCGTGTAATATTCCACGCGCGTTATCGCACTTCAGTTAGATTTCAGCACAAACGTGAGAGCCCAACAGGGTATGGGGAATTTCTGAAAAGGAAACCCGTGGTCCTCGAACGGAGAGTAACTGAAGGACACAGGTATTGTTTTAGTCAGTAAAAATCTGACACGCCCTCGAAGACAAGAAGTCATTGATAATTTCCAAAGACAAAAAAAAATGTGGCCGAGACTTTATTCTTTAATGATTTCTATTAGATTTGATACCTCCACACATTCCAAATATAAAATCTTTCTAGATAGAAAGTGTTACAATAAGAGTTCCTTTCATGCTTTTGAGTAGGTAACTGAACTAAAATAAAAAATTGCTGTCATTAGTTTATTTAAATACCACTGTTACACTGCCAAAACCAGGCCGTAAATGTAAACTCAACACATCTAACACATAAGGAATGTACTTGGCTAGCCTTGGCTGCCTAACATGCCAAACATAGCTTTTCAATGTCATTTAATAACAAATCTGCAAAGGTCACTCACCCTAGCATGGGGCACATTCTTGTCCTTAGTCGGCTGTACAGGCACGGGGGCCTCTCGCTGTACGGTCACCGCATCCATTGTGAGCACCAGCCGCGCTGGCCTCGGACGGGACTTGCCATCCGAGACCTGCACCATGCCTGTGCGAATCTGAAAAATTTTAGTTTTGAAGTTGGCTGTATGGAGCAAGCAACATAGTGGCATTTAAATCAGAGTAAAGGGAGAAAAAATAAAAATAAAACCGGCCAAGTGCGAGTCGGACTCGCCCATGGAGGGTTCCGTAGCAGCAAGTAACATAATATAAAAGTTCTTGTAATGTGTTGTAACGTTGATCGATGTTTTAATAATGGTGTATTTTTTTCGATTTATGAGTCATTAAAAAAAAACTACTTACTAGATCTCGTTCAAACCAATTTTCGTTGGTAGTTTACATGGTGATGTACATCATATATTTTTTTTGTTTTATCATTCTCTTATTTTAGAAGTTAAAGGGGGGGGGACACATTTTACCACTTTGGAAGTGTCTCTCGCGTAAACTATTCAATTTAGAAAACGGAGATCCAGTTTATATGGGACAACATACTATCACACATGCGAAGCTAGCTTGTAGACTAGTCATAAACAAACAATAGGATGATTTCAATGCTAATTTAAAGTACTCAGTTTTAGAAACAAGCACACATAAAACCCAATCTATCATTCTGCACACAAAAGGAAAGTAATTAGTAATCCATTAATGAATATTTATGGCAGACAAACACTATTAAGCTTTGTTTACACAGCACTTAACAGTTCCTGTGTAATGAATTCTCTAGACAGGAACTTACACTAGACTTTTTCCGTGCAAAGTAAATTAAGTGTGGTGCCTGGATGTAGATGATCTGGGAGCAGATAGATCATCCACATGAGACTTCTATAATTTTTATATTCTTTGTGTAATAATGTATTGATGTATATAAGACATTGAAAGCATGTTTATTGTACTGTTCAAGACAAGATTAAGACATTTATGAATACCTTTTATTACTGTCCGTTCAACTGATTTTAAATTTTATTACATTGGTGCCATGACAAATGGCGACTGCAGTAAATAGTTGGTGTTGTAAGTAACCACTTTTTTTCTTTAAATGCCATTCTTATGCCTACTAAATAGAAGTTCAAATCGGTTGAATAAAAAGTAAAAAAGGTTTCTTTAAATGTTTAATTTTAATATGAATAATATAGGTTATTTAAAATAATAAACCCATGCTATGTTTGAAAGAAAACTAGAAATGGGTAAAAATAACCACCAAAAGGGTCGATTTAATGGCTAATGATATAACGCAGATTATGTTGAAGACGGAATGAGCCTGACTGCTATAGAAAACACTGCCCCATATTAGCAATGGCAAAAGTTGCAGGCAGAAGACGCAAGCCATTCCCCAGCAGGGGGGGGGGCAGAATAGATAGATTAACCTTTCAATCGTGGAAATTACAGACACAATTGAAAGACAATAGGTGCGCGAACGCCGCCTTCGCTTGGGGTTTAATTCATTAAACCCCAAGCGAACGCCGGCGTTCGCGCACCTATTGTCTTTCAATTGTGTCTGCAATTATCACAATTGAAAGGTTAATGAATTAAATGTTGGAAAAGTCTTGAAAAGATATATTGTCTTGAAGTACACTCAACCTTAGTTCGGTCTTCGTTCTGAATTGTTATTAAGTTCTCATAGTGATTTGATATTTTTCATAGTATTTATTAGTTTATTAATTTAGCATATATATTTATATTATTATTATAAATAACTTATTTTATATTTTTCCATTTGAACTATTTGTTATGTATTTGTTTATTGTGCAAACCTACCAGTGTTGTCTTTTTTAACCCAAAGCTTGACTGGTAGAGAATGCTTTGTGGCATTAAGTCCGCCTATGTACATGAAATTTAAATAAATATTCACGATATTCTCGGTGGGAAAAGAGCTCTAGGAATGGAATGGAAGGATGCAATAAAATTTTAGTCACAAAGTCAAACAAAAGCAGAAAAATTGCAAATCTATTCAGGACCGACGGTATATCGTGCAATTACCATCTTTATATTAATTATAATAGTATAATAATTAATGTACAATTTTTTATTTAATAATACAATTTTTTTTTAATTAGCACATTTAAAAGGCTTCAGAATTTTTATACTCTCTATGATCCAGCACAGATGATCCAATTGAAGTTCTCTAAATGAAAAGGGGTCTTTGACCTGCACTGAGATTAATTTGACTGGTAAATCATTTTAAATTATTATTTGATTACCTACCTTTTTGTTTTTAATTAAATAAGCGAACATTATCTAATCACTGTGGAGTAAAAACTTCACAAGTCTCAATCAAAACAAACGAGCGTTGAGGAGATACTGTCAAAAAACTGCTTAGAACTAATCAGGAGCACTGAATTAAATACCAGAAATTAATGAACTTAGCTCACCTTTTCATCTTTCTTCTCCTCAATAGGCGTCATCATTGTAGAACATGCACACCATAACGATATTAAAACTTTTGGAACGTTCCAAATATTACAAAACCAGATGAATCAAATAAAAAAATTGCGAACGCCAGATACTCTCTCGAACTTCGGCCTCATAACGCTTTCTTGCAAACAATTTATTATCAAACGTCCATTTATAATTAGCTCTACTGTTGCTTCTAATGATAATTTTAATTATTTATGCGTTACACATTACAAATAGTAAAAACAGGTCACTGGCATACGATAAATCAATATAGGTGAACGGCATCAAAACAATTGAAATACGAAGGATTTACTACAGCTGCGTTAGATTTGCTAGATATTCTAACTATTCTAAAGCCTACTTCTCGATAACTAGAATGTTTTCATTTACAAATTTATTATTTAATTGTACAATAACAAATAATTTCTCGGAAAATTGACGACGGAAATCACTTCTCTCTTGCGCGAGCTAAGCACTAGTGATGTACTCCATTGAAGTTACTATTTCTATGACACGAAAACAATCATGTCGATTTATGATGCGTAGTAGTCGATTTCTTTTAAAATGCGAATCTTATTAGTATATTTTAAAATTCTGTATTTGCAATATAAAACAAAAGATATTTATTAAGGTGGTTTTGTTAAATATTTAATCAAATATTTTTTTCAGATTATTCTGGAGTGTTGTTCAGAATCAATGACTCTAAATGTTCTATCGTTGCGGATACGGTGGGATACTCTATACCTATCATCAGATACCCAGATGTTTACCCAGCCCTTTTGGCCAGGTAGTTGTTAAAGCTTTTCGTAGCTACACATAATGTTATCTAGTTCCGATAGATGGCGCCTTTTCTATTTGTACTTGGGTTTGCTTGCCTTTTGTTTTTGTGTTTTAATTTACTTGGACATTGGCAGAGTATTCGACGTCAGTTCTATTGGCCATTAACAAAAAATATAATGACTTACTACATTAATTCAAAATAGTCTTCACGAATTTGAACTGGAATACCTAGAACCCAGATTATTGCTTATAACAAAATGATAACAAGTTGTCTTACATTAGATAGAAATCTGTACAATTTAGCGAATTGGTCAACAGTCAGTTGTACTAGCTAACTTACTATAACTGCCATTAAAGTCTCAATTCACTAATTAGAGATACAATAGAAAGACAATGGGCGCGCGAACGCCAGCGTTCGCGCTATCATTGTCTTTCTATGTTGTAATAGTAGGTACACATTTCTCCGCCATACCACGCTATTGCAAAGATAGGAACTAAGAATTATCCGATCTTAATCATCACCAGAATTGGATATATTGAAGGTATAATAGAAACACGTAAGCTGGACACTTACCGGAGGGACTGGTCCACAATGGCCGAAGACGGAAAAGGGAGAGCGAGGTAAACCTGCACCTACTAAACTTGGCATAGACGGTTCAATTTGGTAGGTCTAACTTTGAGAAGAAGGTCTATCGTCGAATCGACTGGGCAGCGTTCAGGAAGCTGCACGGTATAATCTTCTCTTCCAATATATTACAGTGCAGTGTCTCAAGAGACTAAAGTCTATGACCAGTGATGACATATGGTTCCGAAACGAGGGCGCTTACAAAGGGCCTCATCAAAAGGTTTAAATATTTTTCATAATAAAAAGTAGTAGGCACCCTATCTCTTAAATTATTTCAACAACAACTGCACGTTTTAGAATGTCCGTAGAAAGGAAATCGATTTATAATTATTATTAAAGATTAAAGACTAGCTTAGAACTAGACTTCGTTCGCGTGGACTAGGTACAAGATTTTAAATTATTTTTTCTAAAATAAAAGTAGCATAAATTACTCCTTATTACATCAGATACGTTATTAATGGTGTATGTACCGTATATATATTCATATGCATGTAGTAAAATGCAGTTATTTCTATATTACAAACAGACGCTCCAATTTTATTTATATGATGTTATTATAAATCTATGTATGTAGGTATAGATGAATAATATATTTATAGATGTATAGATTTCAAAAATTTTAACATACCTTGTATAGGCTAAATTCTCAGTCATGTTATCCGAAGCTAATTTATTTGCCTAATTATTTTTTATAGGGGTTGTGTTAACCCAAATAAAAATTAATTAGGCAAATAGCAGCTTAGTACTTTTTCCTAGCCGATCTTTTAATAGTCGTTTTCATTCTATCTTGTTTCACACATTCCATCTATCTTTTTGTTCGTGTTTTATAGCCCATTACTTATATATATATCCATTATACATACACAAAACTTTCCGCGTATACCTACACGTTTTATTTTTACGTAAATGCGTGTTTTTTGCTAAAATCCCAAAAAAAAGAAAACCTTAGGAAAAACGAAGATAGGTATAGAGACCAACACGGCTGTACAGTACGACGCCTAAAAGTTATTCAAGGTTTCAGGTACAATTGGCGCACGAGAAGTTAAGGACGTGTTCCATAGTCCATTCTATCCATTCGCGTTACACCACAAGTATCTCTTAAAGTTCCCACCTGAGCTGGTTTCTTCCGTATATTATGTAACATATATAGTATTATAATAAATCGTTTATTTATAACATAGGGCTCACTTACAATAAAGTTGATTAAATACTATAAAGAACACAGTTGCTTATATGCCTGAACTAGGATGAACCTGTGCTTCAGGCTAGACAGTATTATGGGCGGTGAGTAATTTTTTTTTACAATGGTATTTTAGTACAAGTGATATTTAATATTTTTATCTAAATATTCAATCCAGCAAGTGGTTTGACAGCCGATCTAAGTTGACTAACTCAAAAAAAAAATCATTTGTTTTGATTTTATTTTGATTTGATCATTTCAAATCCAAACACCTATTCTATATTTGTATAATCTTTAAAAGTAGTTACTTACCTAAAATTGTTTATTGAATGCGATGTTCTTCGATATCATCTAGCTTGTATGAATCAGAATTAAGTCTCAAAAATAATTTCCAACTAAACAGTTAAAGTAATATTTGTTTGATTTGAACACGTAGAAAAAGGATGTCAGAGAGCGAGTTCACTCGACTTTTTTGCAGTCTAACTTAGATAAACAGATAAGCCCCCCTTGCCAAGTTACAACCGTTTCTCTTGCGTCGAACGCCTCGAGTTGGCCACGCCCCCAATTCCTTTGTTCTGATCACGTTACTGAGCGTTGAGATGACGTCATTCCCGTATATTTGAAGATTTCTAGGTAGTAGCGTTAACGATTGCAGATTATAAACTTGGCTGAAGGTACTGATTTGATTGTGATAGGCAAAATATTTTAGGGGTTTTTTTTTTCGCGGTGGGAAAATCGTCTAATGACATACCGCGCTCTTGGATGGAGCGGGAGATAGTGTCAGACTTTTACTGACTAAAAACCCACCCCTGTTCTTTCTTGTCTTTCGTACCGGGATCGATCTTCCCTTTCAGATAACCCTAGCCCCAGCAGGCTTCGACCCGGCTGGGCCCCTGCTGTTGCTGACAGCTCCTTGAGGCGCGCGGGAATAGTTTGCGCCGTCGACGATTAGGGTTCGGTCCAGACAGTTACCGGACGGTTGGACAGCGAGCTACTCAATCCTCGCCTCGGGATCGGAATCCTGGCGGCGGCTGGGACGCTGTGAGCGCCGCCGTTGCCTGATGCGGTCGGCCTCCTCCTTTGCTGAGCATTATTGTTTCGCAGAAGGAGACGACCGCCTGCCACTACTCTCTGCTCTGGAGCATGGCCTGTACCAAGACCCGGTGCGAGAGATCGCCGCCAGGTTGGTATCTTCGGTTCGCACAGAGTATTACGTTGTTGGAACTTATGACGTTAGGTAGGTATTAAAACTAGTTTGAACTTTGAGTAGTGCAACAAATTATTTGTCAGTGTAGTATTTCTATTGTTATTGCCTTCTGGGAAACATAAAGCAATAAAACTAAAATCTCATACCACAACACACATCTTTATTTCTTTCCTCCACACTAATATCAATAATTTTATTATTACACAACATGTATATAGAAAGATTTTTATACAATAGTGTATAATTAATACCTATTAACTATATTAATCAACAATATAGTAAAAAGAATTACGAATTACTTAAATACTGGCAGTCTATTTTAATGATATGTATCTTTTGCAGTTTGGAACAGCCGTTTAACATTACTTATGATCTACATAATTTAGTAAATTAATTATATTTTCATTTAAAATTAGAAAATATATAATGTGCATTAGATTTTACACGCCATGCGTAGACTTTTTATTAATTGAGGAATTAAGTTAAAACGCAGATACACATTTTACATTTTCTCAGTTATGTTTGCTGTGAGATTCTTTTAAGCACATTGATATACCTATTGAGAGCTTAGCTTGTTTCTATAATATGGACAGCAAAATCTCCACATTTAATTGTTCAACTATAAATCTCACAGCATACGTGTTATATTCATTATACTTAACATCTGGCTAATATTTACAATTTATTAGATGCCATTTATAAATCTAAACTGTCACAGATTAACAGTTTTTAAATAAATCACATTATTATATAAATAATTTATTTAACAATTATTTATTTAACATTAAGTAAATGGGGAGTCACATTTTGTGACGTAATCACATGTATGAATTAAGCCCTTTTTACAAACAATTGACAGCAAACTTCCTGTTTGCTTTTTTTGTTCTAATAATAATCGAAACGTTCTTCAAACAGCACAATTATAGAAAAATGTCCTCGTAATGAAATATTTAGACGTTTAATTTCACAATGTGTGAATGGACTTGTCCAATAAGAAAATTGTTTAAAACACTAACGTTACACGTGAATTGTACATTCTCGCCGTTCTTGTTCTTTTCTTTGTTGATATCTGCACAGAAAAGTAAGTTAAACATTAATTTTCTTAAATACATAGGTACTTAAAAATAGTGATTAGGGTTCTTAATAGGTACAACATATAGGTTGGGAATATTTTCAGTTGAATGTTTAGTAATAACGGGTTTATAAATCAGTAAAATAAAATCTTCTTGAAGAGACTTTTTATGACTTATCTATCAATATCTATTAATCTAGATCTTACTTGTCAATTAAAGAAGATATATCAGCGGGGACTGGGGCGAAGCTCCCCGAGAGGCCGTCGCTGCCGTTCGGGCCTCCACTGTCAAATACATACTTTACTCAGTCCTAATCATTACATTTGTCAAAAATAGTTTAATTTAATAAATTCAGTATTGACGTTTTAGCAAAGCTGGTAGTTGTAAGCTTATGTTGGGTATATTTTAGCTTGCAATAATATAATCACTAATCTATAATTTAAAAATAAAATGAATGACTATGAAAATGAACACAAACTTAGAACCCAACTACTTAAAAAATCAAATGCGTAAGGTGCATCAAAGTAATACACCATAATAAATATATAGCAACTTAAACAGAATCTAATTAGTTCTCACTTGAGGCGCTAAACTGGCCACTATATGACTCAAAAAATAATTCTGATTGATTACTTCAGTCTTGCAATAATGGAGGTGCATGGATCAGGTGAGCGGTGAGCGGCGAGTGGTGAGGAGTGAGCGGGGGAGGTACCTGAGTTCTACCTGCTGGTCGTGCGGGCGCTTCGCCGGCCACTGCCGTATGCACTGTTGCAGGGGGACGTGCCTGAACCTGGTGAAAAAATACTACGTTGAAACCATCTGGTGTGTTTTCATCCGATGATCAATGTAGTCCTCTTAAAAACGATCATTGTCAATTCAAACTAATGGACACAAAATTAAGTAAAATTTCTCAAACTAGAAACCAGCATTAATTTTGATTCGCTAATTTGGTATTTTAGCTCAAAAACATAAGGCACAAATGATAGATGGCCGACAGTTTCTACCTTTAGTTGTTGTATTTGCAGCACTATCGCTGTTATCGTCGGAGTCGGTGTGCGTATCTCTCCAGTTGTTGGGCGCGGCGCCACCTCCGGCGCTAGCACAGGCGGCGCGCATGCGGTGCCGCGCCTCCACTGTCGAGCATTTAGACAGACTCGATTCATCTGTCGGTACAACAATAATACTTCGGAACCAAGCGAAGGCTTGGCAAAACTTTATGAGTATTCTAGATACTAATTTTATAGTTTGCAATGTACTTAATCATAATAGCGCTAACGGATTTGGTCCTTCGTACCAAATTCGAGCGCGTGTTAACCCTATAGGATTGATCCTTGATCAATCCTTAGTTTTTGTTTTATAATTTTATTTCAATTGTAAAGATGAATCAAAAACATTAATTTGAATTCGTTTTTTCGTCAATAGACAATACCAATCTTACTAATTTAATTAAAAAAATAATGTTTCATCACTAGTGTTTCCTTTCTTGGGTTTTGACGTCAAAAACTTGCCGCCAAAAGTTACATCAATTTAAAATTTCAGTGATTGAAATATTGTGGTTCATAATCGTGAACGTGAAGATTAGTTTTACTGGAGTTTTATTTTTTTTTTATTTTAGTTTTATATATTTTACTTTAGTTTATAGTTGATAAAACTTTAGTTTTAGTGTTACTGGAATTTTATTACTTTAGTATGACTATTAACAAAACTCACCATATCTGTAGTGATCGCAGGCGCGGTGTCGTCGCCGATGCGGTGGTGCCGCATCGTCTTCACGCCTAGCGAGCGTGCGGAACTGCAGCGAATGAGCTGCTGACACGCCGAACGTCGCGTATGGACTTATTTCGTACAACTCAGCTGAAGACACAGATGCACAAAATGTTATTGATTTGTTACTCTTTAGCATAGATAAAACTAAGTAGGTATAAAGCAAGTTTACTGCGATTTAAATGAACATTTTGTATTTATTTTGTATTCTTTCGATTGCTATAAATTTCTATTATAAAAGCTATATTTTTTAAACTATTCTGCATTCCAACATACTCGTACAATACGAAATAAATGAACTGACTTCAATCAAGGTTTTTGTTTGGCTTACATTAAAGTTAGAACTCTTTTTGTACACCTTGATAGTTTAGGTACTAATATAATGTCTGTCCGGACGGTTACCGGACGGTCGGACGGCGAGCTACCCGTTGCTCGCCGTCCGCAAGCCCGCGCCTGTGGTGGCCGGAAATCTAGATCGGGATTCCGGCAGCTGGGGCGTGAGAGCCGTATCCTCGAGCGTGTGCGTGCGGCCGCCTCCTTTGCTAGTATTAGATACTGCTTCACAGAAGGAGGCGATCGCCTGCTACTCTTCCACGCTTGAGACCGTGACTTGTACGCGAGGCCCGGCACAAGAATTCGTTCCAGCCGATCTCCCCCATGAGGTGGTGCTCTGCCCAAGCGGTACACACCTATACCGTATGCTCCACCGTATCCTTTGGACGGTTGGGTATATCCACATGCCATGTTACCAATCATTGATACCAACCTGAAGAGTCATCATTAGACTTTTCATTCCCATTGATGGAGGATGAAGAGTACAGCTTCTGTCCTTCCCGAAGCTTCTCCCTCTCTGCTTCATTACTTTCACTAAGCTTCCTGTCATCACGCATGTAGTGGTCGCTGGAGATGCAGAAGAATCTGGAATGTATTGTGTAATAAGCATTATAGAAATCAGAATGATTTCAAAACCAAATTATGATATTGGCTGTCTCTCGTTATCATAGTAATTTCAAATATGTGCTTCACCAATGTGCAAGCAATTAAAATTATCCTTAAAGAAAAAACCTACTTCCAGAATAATCTATTTCTTTTACGTATAAACAGTCTTTTGTTTTTTTTTGTGGTGAGAGATCATCCTATAACTTCTCCTATTTTATGTGGAGCGAGAGGAACTGGCAGACTATTACTTTACTGACTAAGACCCACTTGTTTTTCTTCAGTTGGAAAGAAGAAAATGGAGTTATTTGGCACAACATGATGCGCAACAATAAAAAAGCCAAAAAAAATAAAGTAGCCCTCTGCGTTTCAGGGCCGTGGTAGGTAAGTTTTATAATTAATAATATAATTATTATTATAATAAGTTACTCTTTAATAAATATGTACTATTCGAAGGCATAGACGATATTTATCACTTCCCATCAACTCCATCATAAGCGTGACTTTTTTTATGGTGGGAAAAAAATCATCCAATGACAACCTCCGCTCTTAGGCGGAGTGGGAGATAGTGTCAGACTCTTACTGACTAAAAGACCCACCCCGTTCCTTCTAGCCTTCATACCGGGGCTCGAGTTCCCTTTCGGATAACCCTGGCCCCAGTAGGCTTCGACCTGGCTGGGTCCCTGCTCTTGCTGACAACTCCTTGGGGCGCGCGGGAACAGTGCGCTCCATCGACGTGCTTCGGCGGACTTCGATAGACCAAGCCCAAGTGCTTGGTCCGGACAGTTACCGGACGGCCGGACAGCGAGCTACCCATTGCTCACTGTCCGCAAGCCCGCGCCCACGGTATCATAAGCGTGATGGTTCTTACTTCTTCTTTCCGTGCACCAGACAGACGATGGCTGCCAGCGTGACGACGATGACGACTCCGCTGGCGACGCAGGACACCAGCACCGTGCGCAGCGACGCGGGCCGGGACGCGCCCGACAGCGGGGACGACGGCTTCATGGGAGGGATGCGGCCTGGGGGTTGCGAAGGTATATATATATATATTCCACAACATTCACACAGCTCGTGACTGCTATACTTACGTTACGTACCAACTGCTTGTAGTGCTGCAAAGTTATCTCATACCTTGGCTTTCCACATTCTCTGAATTTTTATAAAATTATCAAAGGACTGAAAAAAATAGCCTGTTGCGGTCTTCCCGTTCGTTTTAGGTGTCTTTAAGTCTAGAGTGAATAGGCTCTTTATAAACTAGTGCCCTATCCCATCACAATAGCATCACTGCTTATCATCAGGAGGGATCGCAGTCAAGCACTAGCTGTTAATGTTCATTAAAAAAAAAATAGAAGTGGCCTCGAATTTGAGTTTGGCCTTCTTCAGTATCAGTTATAGTGTCTATAATTGGAGCTTTTTTGTAAACGTTATTTCAATGATATTTACCTCCTGCAAGAGTGTGCGTATCGGCAGTTAATGTGACTCGCTCCAGCCCTGCATCACTGTAAGCTTCCACTGCCAGTTCATACCAAGTGGCTGGCGAGAGCTCTCCCACCACGTGACTTGCTGAACTCAACCCATCTCCAACCTGACAACAAAAATAAACTCAAAACGTTTCCTATTTTGTAACAAATCATGTGTCTATTTTGTTGGCCTCATAATTTCGTGCTTATGACACTTTGGAGGTATGCGGAACAGAGAGTAAAGTTCCGCAAACCTCCGTTGAAAAGGAAGGACCAGACGGGTGTTATGTTTGGTGGGCAACTGCCTG
The DNA here is from genome assembly GCA_929112965.1 of Mythimna albipuncta. Classification (NCBI taxonomy): domain Eukaryota; kingdom Metazoa; phylum Arthropoda; class Insecta; order Lepidoptera; family Noctuidae; genus Mythimna; species Mythimna albipuncta. The sequence goes on from OV815959.1 coordinate 33,514,280, forward strand.
ATAAAGAATTTCGGGCTGTTCGGTAGGTTCAAATAATGTTGCGAACTTTAATGTGCAATGCAGGATTAGTTCTTATGTGACACCATAGATGTCGCTACTTCTTATTTGACGCCATAGATGTCGCTACAACATTATGCATTTAGATTGGTAGAGGTACCTTGATCCAATGTTCTGACCCTGCTCTTCTGTAGGACACCCTAAAGCCGAGTATGGGGCAGCCACCATCTCGCCACGCGTAGAAGTTAATTTTGATTGCCGTTGAGTTCATGTGCACGTGGTCTTCTGGTTTCGGAGGCTTGGGACCTAAACAAACCGCAACATAGTTAACTTTTGTCTTTTTTTAACCGACTTCAAAAAGAAGGATGTTCTATGTTCTAAAATCAAAGCGAATCATTGCTTATCATCTGGTGATGAAATAATAGTGATATATCACCGGATGATAAGCGATGAAGTAAAATAAAAAAATAAAAAGCATTTAATTCAGGTAACTAAAAACACCTATACAGCAAATACACAACAAAACACACTAATTCACACTATCGGTTATGTTCGGACATTGCTGTAGCAACAAGTCCGCTAAAACTGTATTGAAGCTGCACCTTGCGCACCAAAGATGCGATGTGGTTAACGACGAGCACGCTTGCCTACAAGTAACTATATCTACCGCTCTTGTGAAGGCTGCCTCATCTACCAAACAGATGTCATCATACTATAGCTAGACTCGTAATTCAACTGTTTGCCTAATTCTGTATTTTCTGAAGAGAATTAAAACCTATAAAACTTACGTCCTCCTCTTGTAGTGGCTGTTAGCACATCACTGGGCGGGCCTATTGATATCCGGTTTCGAGCTTGTATTTTGGCATTGTAAGTGGAGCCACACTTCAGCATGTCCATCGTGTACGAGTTCACTTCGGGAGACAGGTCTACCGTGTGCCATTCGCTGTCCGAGGCTTGCTTGTAGTGTAGGAGAAAACCTGGGGATAAAAATTCAATTAAGTCGTTAGTATAAAAAATAAAATCTTCACTATTGAATTGTTGAACGTGGGATAACCTCAGCAGAAATTAATCAAATACGCAGGAGATATTATGTGCTTCCGCAAACACAAATGCACTCTCTATGCCTTTACTCTCATAGTCCGATGGGACGGCAATCCGACACGACCGGAGAGAGATCAGGCGCAACACCAACGGCTTTACGTGCTTTCCGAGGAACAGGAGTATCAGAAACACCAACTTCTAAACTCCGGGCAGCAGTACAGAGTAATTTCTAATGGAAAAACCCAATCGCACTTTTACCCGGCCCAAGAATCGAACCCAGGACCCGTCGTTCAGTAGTCACGCTTGCAACCACGTGACTGACGAGGCAGTCAAAGAGACGTCACTGTAAGCATTCGTCGGCACACTACCTCAAATAACACCTCTGTTGACGCAAGTTTTAGTAATTTGGCACAAAGAAAGCTTAAGTACCTACTGATCTCTTGCAAATCACCTGTCTAGTTTTTCGGCATCTAGTTTTCTGGATTAATCTGAACCAATATTTAAGCAGTCAACTTCTGCTATTGTAATCATTGACATCTAAGGTTCATCTTACTAACCTAATATAGGTTCCGTAGTGTCCCCAGGCAGCTGCCAATGCAGCTTGATGCTCGAAGTGGTAGTGTATTGTAGAGAGAGCGCAGGCGCCGCGGGAGGCATGATGGCAACCACTACGTAGACGATGGTGTCTTCACCTATTGTGTTGCTGGCCGTGCACGTGAAGTTGCCGGAGGATTGCTCATTTACTTCTATTTAAGAGAGAGAGGAAACGTTTTATTTTATTGTAAAGTAAATGACAAGATGATGACTGTGGTGGTAACACCACACCACTTACACCACAGTTAATTAATGTATCGTTCTTTCGAATTTTCAAATTAGACGTACGGTGGCGGTAACTCTCAGTATTACATGGACTAGACCAGATCAGGTCAAAGTTAACCTCGTGGTTCAATATAAGTATATTTTTTTCAACCATGTTATCCTGGTTTTGTAACCACAGACGTGTCCTCTAAATTTCGTACCTACCACCTAGAGAAAGAACACTTCCTCGAGACGATTGGAATTGTGAATCCGTTTTGGATCCATACCTCGTATATGCAGATGTCCCCTGTGCGTGACCTGGTAGTACTGGTGGTGCGTGACGGGCACGCGCGCGTGCTGCCAGCGCGAGCGCGGCGCGGGCGCGCCCACGCACGTGCACGCCAGCAGCGCGCCGCGCCCCGCGCCCACCGACACCCAGCGCCCGAATGACGCGATGCGGGCTGGAACTAAAAGAGGATAGCTCTTTAATAAGTTACATAGAATATTTATCACATAAAGATGGAACAAGGAGTGCATGCCACCCCTCTCTTTAATAGCACTAATCAGTCTTTACGCAGATATGACATAAGCTGTCGTCTATTCTGTCTCTGTCTGTCTCTATCTGTCTCTATCTGTCTCTGTTTGTCTCGGTCTATCTCTGTCTGTCTTTTTCACCTCTCTCACATATTTAATGCTCGACCGTCCCATCTTTAATGTCTATTAACTTACTTCTGGAGCTAGGTCCTTGTCCTACCACAAGCGTGGACTCGCCTTCCCCGGAGCCCGTAGTGGCCGACACCCAGAACTCGTACTGCTGGTTCTCCATCAGGTTCCGCACTTGGAACATTAGCTCCGTATCAACCTTCTTTTCGGCAGGCACAGTAAAACTTGAGTGTTTGCCGAGGCTGGAAAAATAAAATACATTTTTGTTGCTTAGGTATCTGCAGTACCTATTTTAGCTCTAATTGGCTTTTAGCAAATGCTTTTGGCATTTATTTATTCTCCCGCGTCTCGACGCCTAGCTCCTTGAGATATTACGCAAATAGCGACACGCCCGAAAAAAAATGAAGAGCTTTTTTCTCAATGCAATGAATTGGCAAGAACCATTGATTATAGTTTATTTGGTTCTTGACAGTTATTAGATTTTTGTTGTGACCAATGTCGCTGATGAGGCAGAGGGTGATGACCAGGTATGGGTAGGTAGGTATGTTGGTGAACAGTATACCTTTTTAAGACGTAAGTGCATTATGGCCCGCTGCTCGAAAGCTTGGCGAAGTGATGATGAAATAAAATTGTAGGAACTGCACGAAGACTATGCTGGCGTTCATATTCAAGAGTCACTAGTTTAGGTGTGTGTGGAACAGTGTGTAAAGTCTCACATACCTCTGTTAAAAAGGGAGGAACCTTCGACCAGACGTATGTTGTGTCTGGTCTAGGCAATCGCCTTATAGTTATTTCCAGCTGTTGTATAAGTTCAGATTTTGAACTTTTAGTTCAGCTATGTGGTGTCCTAGATGTCGCTGAAGTATCAGTGGAACAATAACAGACATAAAGAAAAAAAAAATGTTCTTACCGTCCAGCTTCTCTGTAGTAGACAGTGTAATGTGATATGACGCCGTTGGGATGCAGAGGTGGTAACCAGCTGACCAGCACCGAGTCACTGGAGTAGGCTAGCGCTTTGATCTTTTCTGGTGCTGACGGAACTGGTGACAAAGAATGCGAAAAGTTACGTTGTTAGTTTTTCTGAAATGTTCGGTAATTTATTTTTTCAAGAAGTTTTATCGAGCTATGTTTTTACCATCAGGCAACAAGCTCTTGCATTATAAAACCATTTGAAGGTCGTTTTTATCCAATGGAATGTGCGAAATAAGTTTTAGAGGTGTGAGGAAAGATTATTTTGACTATTAAATATAGGTATATAAACAAACTTAAAATAATAATATCACGTATAAACGGGTAAAAAAGGGGGAACTCATAGGGCATCAAAAAATTCGTCCACATCGATATCAATGGGAAAAGTGCCCAATACGCTGGCAACATTGCTACGCTGGATGGCAATGCTGATTCGTTGACCGAAGAAAAGCTCAACCTTCTGGTGACGCGATTTTTTTAAATGATGATAATCTTGTGACTGACTGATCCCACCTCATAGTAAGTAGTGTTTATTTATTTTTTTATTATCTGACTCCAACCACATTAAATTGGTTCGTTAGTTTTTCTTTTTTGGTTGTTATCGTCTCATTTATTGACAGTTTGTTTTTTTATATAGCCTCTTTTTATAATGTAAATGGAAGAACACTGTAGACTCCACGAATTCTTAGATTACTTCATATTTGGACTCACTTTTTTTAAATTATTATTTTGATGCTTTTATTGTGCTTTTGAGTACAATATAGACCGGTTTACACTGTTCTTAAATAATACATATTAAAAAAAAAAAAATTGAATTTTAGCGATTCAATCGTTGATGGTGAAGTGCACTAGTTTAAGGAAGCGTTGAAGACATCTAAGTAATAATCGGACGGGAAGGCCGCAGCAGGAAAATTGTTCCAGTCCTTCAATGTACGCGGTAACTATAAGATTCTTCTATTAGACGACTGTAATGTCTGGTAGTACCTACTCAGAATTATTTAGCGTTATGTATCGCGATGTAGAATACATATTTGGAGTTGTAAATGTTGCCACACAGTTATTATTAGCTCATAATATATATTTTTGGTCTTACCATCTTCCTCAGTCATGCAGTATACAGGCAGACTTCGTTTGCCATCCCCAGCGTTGGTGAAAGCTAGTACTTGTATCGAGTAGTTGGAATATTTCCGTAGAGTATGTAGGTATGTGTCAGTTGTCGCCACTCGCTTTATTTCGCCTACGTCCACTGAAATAGAGATATTGTTTGGTTAGGTATAGAAGACCGGCCAAGATTATGATACAGTCCTTAGGTACGTTTTTGTTTTAAATGGGAAGTCATTCAATGGTCCGTGTCAGTTTTTTTCTGACTAAAACCCGGCCTTATGTTCCTTCTTTGCTTTACTTTCCAGGACCCCGAGTTTTCCTCTCAGAAGCGATCCCATTTGAATTCATGGCCTAAGTAGGCTTCGACCCTGCTGGGCCACGGTTTTGCTGTCATCTCCTTGCGCGCGTGGATCGCTACCTATGCACCGTCGCTGCGTCGACGATTTAGGATCGGTCCAGACGGAAGCTCACGCCTATTGTGACTGAAAATCGGGGTTGGGATACCAGTGGCTGGGGCGTAAGGAAACACTTAGTAGTTATTACCATCGCGGTCATTTCTGCCTGATCACTTAAAAAAAAAATTCGCCTAACTCCTGCGGCGCGGTGCCAAGCCAAATCATTTGGAGTTTTCGTTTCGAATGGAAGCAAAAATGAATCTAGCGGTCAGTCGGGAGTGTTTTTGATGGTACGTGGCATATGGCATAACTGACCATGATCTGTAGTGAGTGGTGAATAAATAACTTTATATCCTTGTATAAGGCCCCCATGTTGGCCGATTGGTGGCGGGTTCCATGAGACCTTGATGCTCGAAGACGATAGGGCTGAGCAGGACACTCGGGTAGGTGGAGACTCGGGCACTGAAATAAATAAGATATCCCGCTTTTTATTGTATTTCTCTTCAAGGAATAGAATAGTTTATGAACTAGGTCTAAGAACCTAACTAGTCAATACGATATTTAAATATTTAATTTTGAAATCACATGACGCCTAGATAATATCTACTGACAAGGTTGTCATAGTCCTCTGAACGTGGTTTTCACATCACGCGATCATCAAAATCACGGTATTGAAGTCAACTGTAATAGGTATGATTTGAAATTTATCATAGTATTTATAAGTTTGGAAAATTATCATTTAAATGTATTATTATAATCAACTTAATTTAAAGAACCTACAAAAAAAAAGAGAAGTACCTACTTCATTCTATTTGAAATATCTGTTATTTTATTTACTATGCACACCAACCACAGTGTTGTCTTTTTTAACCTAAATGTTGACTGGTAGAGAATGCCTTGTTGCACTAGGTACTGTGCATCAATTCATCAAAACCCAAGCGAACGCCATTCGCTTTCTTTTTTTTTATTGGACTGTACTGGGTCCGAAAACCCGAGGCGGTAGGTGCCTCCCCCCAGAATACGAGGGGCAGCCCGAGCTCCCCGGCGTTCGCTTTCTCACTGTCTTTCTACTGTCTCTAATTACGGTGGTATTCAAAAGTTTAAATACAAATAATTAAACTATAAAATTAGAATATTCAGTTGTTAATGAACCTTACCTCCTTCTAGCGTAGTAGCGGACACCGGCGCAGACGCAGGTCCGGCGGCGACGCCGTTGAACGCTCTCACGCGCACCTCATACCGTGTGAACTTGCGCAGAGCTGATAGACTTAGCTCCGTGGCTGACCACCCATTCACTGTTAGCGTCCTAAAAATAAATAAAACGAAGAATTTATTGAGAATAGTTACAGCGAAATATTTTTTAATCCAAAAATATACGTAATTTAAAAGACTGCATAGCAAAACATCCGGTTACTGTTACGAAACTATAGATTCATCACTAATCAAAAGCAAACCAAGTGATGCGATTAGCTGTATATTTTTAATTCAACGCATAATTTTATTTTAATTTCTAAAAATAGGGCCGTTCAAGGCCCACTCCCCCGCTCCATCGCTCCTATGTAAATATATGCCTATGGTCCCTACTATGGGGACACAGGCCTCCTATTTTTTATAACCTGCTGGCATTCCTGCTGGTGATTCGTGTTAGTGTCTTGGAATTTTTGGACATTCTAGTTTTCTCACGATGTTTTCCGTCACCGTTTTGAAGGTTGTGGTAATTAGTTTATTTACACAAAGTAACCCACGACGAACAACTCTAAGGCCTATATTTCATCGAGATAACATGGCGGCGCGACCAGTCGCCGCTAACAACAAAATGAATACAGCTCTATTGAGAGTTCCTCACCTAGTGTCCGTTTGGTTGCGCAACCAATTTGATGGCGCGACCAGCCCGGACGTGTGGCGACTCTGGTGCCTGTATGGTGTCTAGTTTGGTAGCTTAGGGCTATATTTTACCTGAACACTATGGTGGCGTATATAGCTCTTAAGTTAAGGCTGTTACCACTGGGTCGCCTCTGCTCTCACACTCTCCCTATTCTAAGTAAATAGTAGGTGTGTGTACCTAGTAGAATTCCTCATAGCCGGCGCCTGTGGACTGAGCTCGGCGCAGGTGACGGAGTAGCCGAGCAGCTCGCCGTGCCACGCGTCCCGCGGCGGCGGGCGCCACGACACGTGCAGCTCGCCCGGGCCGCCGGGGGTCACGTGCACGTTCGTGGGGGCTTCTGATGGCGCTGGGAACAGGATCAAAAAGATAAGTAGGTAAAACAGGAGAAAGTGTACACAATTAAGGACTTTAAGGATGCAAAAGTTGTGTTAGCAAATGTATTGTTGGGGAGTTCTTTGTGCCTCTTGACAGTATCAAATAATACAAACCAAATAATTTTTTAATTAAAGTTTAATGATTTTTCTTGTTTGTGAACTTTCCACTTTAATAAATAATTTAAACTCGGCTCAGATTTCATATCAAATGATAAAAACAATGATTTACTCTCAGTAATACCAGAGAACTCTCTTTTTACTGAATTAAATTAATGCTTTTGCTTTGACTAATCAATTGACTTTATTTTTTATTAACGTTGATTGATTTACAGATATAAATATTTTTATTGAATTGACTCAACATTTTTCATTATTTTATATTAGCTTTCAATTTCTACAGTCACTTTCAGTTTCTGTGAGTGAAAATTCTATTTTAATTTTATTATAATTGTAATGAGTATCGTATAACACAACATTTATTTATGAATAAATAAATGATATTATGTAACAGACTTTTTCGACTTCGACTTGCAAGTGACCGAGTTTTCTTTTAACGGACGTCTTACTTAAATGAAATCCAAAGTTTCAATAGTCTTTTTTTTTTTTTTTTTTTTTTTCGATGGGAAAAATCATCTTATGACAATCCCCGCTCTTGGGCAGAGCGGGAAATAGTGTCAGACTCTTACTGACTAAAAAACCCATCCCGTTCCTTTTCAATAGTCCTCAATTTTAAGTTATTCTAACCTTCTTCCTGCGTCTTCACCACGACTGGTTCAGTGTAAGCACTCCTGTCGATCTGGTTGATGGCTGCTATTCTGATCATGTACGCGGTATGGGGCTTCAAACTGCTTAGTAGGGCTTCGTAGTGGATATCACCTTTCTTGGTCAGGCTGAAATCAAAGATACCAAAGTTGTATTGAAATACAAGAATTTGGAAAAAGATCTAAAAGAAAATTCTGAAAAATCGGCCTTGTAACGTTTCCATTGCTGGAACTCAGCCCTCCTAGCCAAGTTACAACCGTTTCGCTTGCGCCGAACGCTTCGAGTTGACCTCGTCGCTAATTCTTTTGTTCTGACCACGTGACTGAGCGTTAAGAAGACGTCATTCCCGTACATTTGAAGCTTTCTACAAGCGTTAACTATTGCAGATTAGCAACTTGGCTAGGGGTACAGGTCTCCTCTCTAGGAGAGAGAATGGACCATAATCCACGAGTGCCCAGTGCGTATTTTGAGCATTTGTCTTAGAATTTTTGGACACTTGTCTTCGAATTTTGGTTCTAGGATATTTGTTTATAGGATTCCTCACATTGTTTTCCGTTTTGAGAGCAGTGGTGATGAAATAAATTACACAAAGTAATGCGCCAGCGTGGGTTTGACCCTCAACATGTACCTATGTCAAAAACCTTTAGCGCGTTTAACCAGAAATGCTTTGTTATTTATTATTCTTCTTATTATTTTTTCGGTTTATTATCTTTTCCGTACAGTTTTAGGTTGCCGACATAGCACGAAGAATCGTCAAACTTAAGTGGTAATAGGCAGGGCATATTGCTCGCAGAACAGATGACCGTTTGGTCCGAAAGGTTTTGAAGTGGCGACCACGTACCGGAAGACGCAGCTTTGGAAAGCCTCCCTCAAAGTGGACCGATAACCTGGTAAAGTTGTGGCGACACTTGGGGAGGCCTATGTCAAACAGTAGACGTCTATCGGCTGAAATGATGATGATGATGACAGTTCTACTTACGTAACATGCGAATGCGCGATCCCATGGACGGACACATTGAGTGTGACGGCTGCGTCCCACTGGTTCACTCTAATGGCTCCCTGCGCGGACAGTGCGCAGTACTGCAGGGTGTAACCGACGAGGGGAGAGTTGCCGTCAAAGCCCTGACTCCAGGACAGGCGGACTGCGCGGCTCAAGATCTCCGTCACTGATAGAGAGTGAGGGGTGTCGGGTTTTTCTGTGGAGTTACGATTAAATTGAGACATGGTTACTGATTCTTGACTTAGTAAATCTACTTATGTGGTCCGTCCTCATCATCGCCTTGGTATGTCGCAATGTAGTGTGGCGTTTAATGAAACTTATTCTGTGGTTCTTTTTGGCCGTTTCTATTTTAATATGCGGCAGACATGTCCGGCTTCATCCCATTTACGTAAGCGACTAATTAATAAGCTTGTTTGTTATTTTTTCAACTTTCATAGAATGTCTAATTGAGTTTTACTTAAATTATCTGACCCACTTTAAAAATAATTTCGCACTGGTTCAATACTGTGAGAGTTAGTACCCAGAAAGGTACCTACTGTGAATCAGCTTCAATCTTTCGTGCTTAGATCTCATACATACGAGCGGCATGCTGCAGAGATAACTTCAGCCGTCGACAAGAAGGGGTGGCAGCCGTCGACCTATAGTGGTACTTGACACACACGACAGCTGCCGATGATCATCATTTGTTGAATGTGGACGGCCGCCGCCGATGCGTCGACGGCTGCAGTTACCTCTGCCGTAGGCTACAGTTACCAACATGCCTCTAGTGGCAGCCAATATCAATTGGTATCGTAAATTTGTTTCTATGACAAAAACCTACAACTTACCTTGGACGGAAAGATAAATATAATGGTCACTATGGCCGTACGCGTTAACGGCCTGACACTTGTACACGCCGGAGTCTTGCCGGTCCGCCCGGCTGATGTACAGCTGCGATCTTAAACCACTATCAGTCTTTGCTTCGGAGACGCTTAACCTGGAAAATATGAGGAAAAACAGAGAACCTTAAGTAATTTCGAACAATAAACAAAGAAAAAATTAGCTTCTAACTATAAAAAAAAGTCAATTTAATGAGCTCACACACATAGGTATAGCAAATTCAATCGTAGATGTATAATAGCATAGCTTACATCAATTTGCCTAACCTTGTTTCACCTATGCATGAACTCCTGTAGTTTGCGACCGTAGTTGAATACCAGTGTATCTTACCAAATTAAGTTTTTCAACACATTTAAAAATTAAAGATAATATTAATTTAGTAACTAAGTGCAGCACTGTGAGAACTGGTTCGAGATTTTTTCGAGCGCCCGGCGACTAATGGGAACCCCCATTAGTTTTGTCCAGCCTGGTAAGATGAATGTAATAAATCGTGGCGCATGCTTGTTGGCCCACTTTTCCGCACTAGTGCGAAAAACAGTAAATGGCGTACCTATTATAAAAACAGGTAAGAGAAGGTTTTTGAGTGTGTTAAAAAATTATTTTATTTTTCTAAATTGCACGTCATCAATATTATGATTGTTGATCATGTCTTTCCTTACCTACCTATAAGTATTAAGATCTAAGTGGTTCATGTTGTGCGCCCACGTCACTCTAATGGGGCTGTCGCCGCGCACATCGCAGACTAGTGTCGCCGGTGCATCTCGCCGGGCTGTCATATTGTGTGACGTCAACTCGAATCTTGCTGGCTCTGAAGATTAAAAAAAGAATTATTCACCAGAGAAGAAGTTTACGCACTTTGACCACCCTTTTCTCTTTGTTCAACTCTACCACTCCTTATCTTTTATCTCACTTTCAATTTCTTTGGTCTTTGCGCATTAGGAATTTGAGTTTTTTTACTAATCTACTACTGCTTCCTTTCCATTCTCTCTTCTATAATGTTGAATTCGCTTCCTCTTGATAATAGGACTACCTCGAGTCAATACGCATTTAAACGGAAGTTGCGGAATTATTTTCTAAACCAATAGAGAGCGTGTAGTATGTTTGAATTGGAAAATTATCATGAGTGGCAAGTTATAATTGTTCGTATCTTTCTAATGAGTCTTTACTTAACACCTATGGTACCTTTCAGTTACCAGATTAACTAAGAGAATATAAAGCTTACCGTTGACAGACACGAAAATAGTCTTAGTAAGCGGAGATCCCACTCCATTCTCTGATTTGCACATGTAGTTTCCTTCGTCATAAGGAATAGCTGATTCTATCCACAGTGTTCCGTTTGAAAAGAACTGAAACCTTCCGCCTAGGTTTATTAGAGGTACATAGTCTGTTGACGAACCTGAAAATAGTGAGTTAAAAATAAATAAATAACATATACGATATCAAAATATCATCGAGATAACTTAGTCCAACCTTATAACCGCGCTGCAGTTGTAAAAATAATTGTTATGATATTAAATATTTACATTTAAAAAAGTTTTATAAGTATTAGCTTACATGGATACCTAATGGTATGCTAACCAGTTACAATTTAAAACGTATTACTATTTGATAAAAAGCGTGAACCACATCTGTTTTAATTTTGACCTACCTCTTTGTTTCAGCCAGGTGACTTGTGGGGTTGGTGACCCAGTGGTCTGGCAGTGCAAAGCCAGCTGTTCACCAGCCAGCACCGCTTCATCCTTGGGTTCCACCACCCATTTGGGGGACACTGCAGCGTGAAAGTAAGTCGAATTTCCTTTAACTTTCGATTCAATAAAGGATTTTACAACATTTACGTTAACTTGACTTTGATTAATTGTACTACTTATGGCGACTTAATGTGTAAAACCGTGCCTTAATGAGTTCTTAGCATACATTATAATAATACTATTTTTACCTTTCCCGTCTGCTGCAAAACATTGTTATGAATATAAAGAGCTACTTAAGTTATTAAAGCTAAGAACTTGAACGTCGCTTCTTAAAATATACGACCGTTTATGCATTTTTACGCTTTTAGGTTTTATTTTTGGACAAGCGGTGCACTCTTTTGTGCAAAAAAAGTTTTTCTTCGGCTTTTGTTAAGCTTTGTTTCCATTTATATTCGGGCGGCTGCATGTATGCTGCCGCCCACAACTCCGCTCGTAATATTACTACTTTTCACCTTGAAAATAATTGCGTGTGTGTTAATCCTGGATATAAACTGCCCTAGTACCAAATTTCAGTCAAATCCCTTCAGCCGTTTGAACGTGAAGGAGTAACAAACATACGAGTTCATACATCCAATACAAACTTTCACTTTTATAATACTAGTATGCTATTTTTATCGCTGAAAACAAATTAAATGTTTTCAAAACAATTAAGTTTCAGAAAATTGTTAAAATTATTAAAAGTTTGTTTGTCGTTTCTTTTCAAGTTCGAGTTCCCAAATCAAAATTCTTATAAACAAAATTTACCATTTTCGTAAGCCATCTGAAATCCAACGCTGTGCAAAACAAAAATGTTTAAGAATTTATACATTTGTTTATGAAAACATTTCGTGTGGAAAATAAATGTGCGTTGTGAATAAAGTGCTTGTAAAAGTGAATACATTTTCGATGGCATTTATTCAAACTGCGAGATGTGAAGTGATAAGATTTAAGGATGACTGAAAAACATCCATTTTCTGTTAGATAGAGAGATGAAAAACCAAGTAAAGGAAATGTCCCAAATTGTATGGACAAAAAACCCAGAATCAACAAGAACGAAATGTGTATTAATTGGTTAACGATAATAAGCTTTTGACGTCACTAAAGAGGCAACCCAGAAATTCGTAGGGTAACGGAGTCATATTGTTTTTTTGTTGTAGGCTTTCGTTGTTTTTATTTTCTGTTATGGATTTTTTTTTTCTGTATAAGCATAGTTCATCTAAAAAGCTTGTATCAGATCATTTTCATATCTAGCGCAGAAATAGTGGTCAAACACGAGCCTCTCCATTATAAAAAAAAGAAAAGATAAATATATGGTATAATATTAGATATGACACACATTTTTTTTGTTATTGATTCTGTTTTTATTTGGGACATCTCCTTTAAATAACATCACATGAATTGATGCAACATGAATAAAGCCATCTTTAACACTTGTTGAAACAAGGGTACTACACATTGTGGTAACTGATCCTGCAACGAAACCAGCATACGGGATACGATATAGACAAAATAATGACAGCTCGGTGCTCTGTGCAAGCGTGATTAGTCTGCTTTACGGCGGGAGCGCGGTGTCGGGCCGAGTGTTTATTCGCTACGTTAACATGGCTTTTGGAACGTGACGTCTTTGCGGTGTGTCAGGCTCAAGTACATAGGAAATACCTGGATTTTAATCTGTGTCGTATAAAGACTACTTGCTTCTCGGTCAACCTAAAAAGTATATTAGTGATATTTTCGAGGCAAATTACTGCAGTTTTGAGATCTTAATCGTAAAATCGTGTCTAGGCCGGTTTATTTTAAAACATACAATATTTAACATCATAAACGCATTGCTTAAAGCTGTATTTTCAGAATTGACTATTGAATCGATTTTAGCAATAAAAAAATAAAATAAAACAATAATAAAGATATTATTTTAGGATAATAAAATTACCTATTTTAAAAATCTTGATTTCATCACTAGCGTGCATGCGTACCAATACCACGGTAATAATATATACAGTAATCCAACTTCATACAAATGGACGAAACGCTAGCTTTACCTACGCGCTTCGATCTCGCTGTGCGCTGTGCTGCAGACAGTCGCGACTGTACCACAGTGACGATCGGACAGTGTGTTGTTTTTTTAACAATAACCGCGCGATTTTTTTACTGAAAATAATTTCAGGTACATCGAGTAGGATATATTGTGCTGTTTTTGGTTGCATGAATTCGTCAATAACGCATCCTGAGATAACTTTTTTAGATTACCAGGAAACTCTGAAAGGTACTTACTAGTAGGTAGGTACCTACATAATGTTTGTCTTTTTAATGGATAAGTATTTCCTTTTATGTCCCGAAAAAAAAGATTTCTGGATCAATAAATAAAGTGAATAGAGTAAAGGAAAGTGATTGACACGAGTAAAATAGGTAGTTATAGGCGGTTCATGAATATAGTAGATACGCTTGTGTTAAAACCTCGGGGCACGTGTGTTTTGTTTTGTTAGTTTGTATAATTATTATTAATAATAGTTGTTATTGTACTGCGTGTATGAATAAGAGTAGAAAAAATAAATTTGACCGTCGATTGACACTAGATAATTGAAATTTTCTCAAATGAAGTATTTCTGTTGCTGCTATAACAATATATACCACTAACAACCGTTTTTAGGGTTCCGTAGCCAAATGGCAAAAAACGGAACAAAAAACAAAACGCATTTTTACTGAAAACTTTCTATTCAATTCACAAAGTATTTTATTTGTTTATATAAAAATATATATATACAATCACAAAACTAAATGGAAACACAAAGTAGGCAAATGTACCTAATTAAAATGCTGGAGGCGGGCAGCCCTATCACATGTTTCCGTACCGCGTGGCTGTAGGCATTTATTTAAAAAATACGGGCAAGTTACTTTACTGTATGATATTATTACTGTGCCAATACCAATGCACTGTCGCGACTAGTGCATCGATTGCTCTATTATTTGCATACAATTTGGATAAATTATTTCTTTGAAAAACACTACCTAAGTGAAATATTTTGCAGTGCTATGTATGATTGTAAGATTGTGGAGTGTATAATGTTGTGTGTTATTCCATTTACATGTTGTATAAGTCAATAAATCCTATATTTTTGCAACGACTGTAATTCTCAGTAATTGCTCAAGCTTATGTAACTGTCTACTATAGACCACAACCCCCCCGCGCTCCCCCCTCACATAGACATCATGACAGTGCTCGGTGCTCTTGTGCATATTGACAGGGCGGTTACCTTTGACCACCAGTTCGGCGGTATAGTTAACCTTGGCCGCCGTATTGGAGGCCACGCAAGTGTACAACCCGCTGTGCCGGGCCGACACCTCTTTGAATACGAGGTTGCTGAAAAAATCGGCACCCCGTTCTTCCACCTGTATACCAGGTCGGGCTTTGAAGATATGCTTTTGTAGGTTCATCATACAAGTAGTGGATTTGCGGATTTGATTCCTGAATCGGTTGAACATGATCGCAAACAGTATTCAATGAACTTAATACTTATGATATTCTATTTATGTTTTCACGTTTAAAAATCAGACGGTCGATGGTGACGAAAGGTCAGTGGCAACCTCGTATCGGAAGACGCATCGTTGGAAGGTCTCCCCACAAGGTGGACTGATGACCTGGTCAGGGTCGCAGGAATCCGAAGGATGCAAGACGCACAGGATCGGTCGTTGTGACAACGCTTGGGGGAGGCCTATGTCCAACAGTGGACGTCTTTCGGCTGATGTGATGATGATGATTCAAGAATCAAACCCTCAATCTTAGCCAACTAATAATGCAACTGCATTGCGGTCAATGACATTGACAGTTTTAATCGCTTAGTACTATATTATTCGGAATACATTAATATAGCAAATAATGTCTATATTATTTGTGGTCAACGTCCGTTGATCTCAATCTAGTTGCAAGATAGCAGCTCCGTACAGCCATAGAACTGACCAGTAAGCTAGAAGGGATAGGCGCGTTGTCCTTGAGCCAGGTGAAGTGCACCGGCATGTCGCCAGAAGTCACGCTACAGCTGACTTGCGCACGCTTCCCTTCTTGCAAATTAGCTGAGAAGGAGAACGGCTCTATTTCTGGAGGATCTGTAAAAGAAATTATTTTCTGAAACTAAACAATAAAGCAGCAAGAAATGAATTAAAAAGAGTTACTAATCTAACAAGATGCTTTCGTCTTATTAACAGGGATTTCAGTCATAGTCAATAATGCATCAAATAAAAAGTTCTGGTAACCCGGAATTTTATACAGCACTAATTTTTAATTAGTACAAATACTTAAAAGGCTTATTAGAAAAGGTCTTGTTATGTTATATATAAGGAAAGTCTCAATAAATAATATTCATAAACAGAAAAGTTATTGAGTTTATTTATATCCCAAAATTTCACTCAATTTATGGAAACTTTGTACAAGGTATTGATTGAATGGCGATCAAAATAGAAAAACACTACGCGTAGTATTTTCAAATACCAATTGTTATGAATGACCGGTTCAATTGTAAATTTATCAATCATAATTGACATATTTTTACCTTGACTGGCGGAATTTGCGTCGTGATTTATTATAATTGCCATTTGAAGAGACAAACTTCAACTCGTGAAATGTGGATGTTTTACTCTATGATTAGTAGGTACATGCGTGATGTTATATTATTATCAAGAAGACAAATAACTTACTGCTAACAACAAGTTGCAACTCTCTCCTGGCTATCTCTCCATGAGGTCCCATCACGGCGCAGGTATAAGCGCCAGCATATGAAGGCTCCACTCTAGATACTTTGAGAGCCCCGTCAATACTGCTGTCCCATTCTACTGGGTTACCGTCTCGCTCCCACTTTACTGAACTGTAAGATAAGCCACAGTTAGAAAAACAATAGATAATGTTAAAGTAAAACTTGAATTACTTGGACTGTTGCTCTCTCACCTGATTGGATAGCCAGAATAAGGACAATAGAGGATCAGCTCTCGTCCTGCCACTGCTCTGATTGGTCCTATAGATCTTACGTACGGTGGACCTTAAATAAAATAGTAAAATGATAGTTACTGACAAGTTGTAGTATACTACAAGTTCATTGCTACTATTGTTATGGCTACGCGTGCCGACATGTTCCATTACTGTTTCAATTGCGTAGCGAGTTTCTACGAGTGCTACGAATCCGTAGCAAGCTGCTACGACGTAGCAGCAAATTGACCGTTGCCGCGTCGCTTTCGTATACATTACGCGTCAGACGAGTACTCGTATCATTTGCAAACATTACTCCAAGAAAAATAGTTTTGTATTTGGACTTCAGACTTGCAAACACGAAATTGGAAAGTCGGATTCGACTTTAAAAACTCTTACCATATATATTGAGTCTGGATGTGTGTGACACTTCTCCAAGTGAATTGGCTGCTCTGCAGGTGTACAGGCCTCCGTCTTCGGACCTAACGGCCGAGATGTTCAGGTAGCTCACCACGTCGTTGGTTTTAGTCGCAAACTGTTCCACGCTGTATCTGCCAAACAGAATTTTATGAGAAATTCATACAAATTGACTAAAAGAAAGACAGACAGGCTCTTAGTAAACTAGTGCGCCTCACCATCAACGATTGCATCAATGCTTACCATCAGGTGGGATCGCAGTCAAGCACTGGTGTATATCATCAAAAAAAAAAAAAAACATGACTGTATACGAAATTCGGTTTGTTTTAATACTGTTACTTGGAAAAGTAAGCAAATTGGAGTGTAATAGTACAAATAGTAGTGTGTATTATTAAAGATCAAAATCTACATAGAAATTTTATTTACTCTGAGTGAGTGTTTATGTGATTTTTCCATGACTGCGCGATTCATAAGAGAGTATCAGTCTATGTACATAAGTAAGTTTGTTCTTTGTATCACTCCAAAGACCAAATATAATGTCTGCCGATTTTGATAATACTTATGTCAATCGATATGTTTTAAGCTTAAAGTAGTATTAATTTACTTACATTATACTGAATCTCATAAAATTATTCATTCTCATTCAAGCATTTAATTAAAACATTAGATTTTCTTCATTTAAACATAGATAGAACATGAAAAATAAAAACACTTAACTAATTAAAACTATAATATACACAATACGTCTTACCTACGAGTAAAAACAGGCGTCAAAAAAAAAAAAAAATCAAATATATGTAAGTGATTAAGTGCTTAAGAGGTTTACACACCTATGTCCTCTAGCCATGGTGTTCAGAGGCTGGCCATCCAGCAGCCAGGTGAAGTGTGGTGGTGGGGAGCCGGCAGCGGAACACTTGAGGGTCACCACCTGTCCTGGCCTTAGCACCTGTTCTATGAACGTGTACTGGAGCTCTGGCGCTGTGTCTGTATGGAAAAAACAGGAACAGTAGAAAACATTAATGTCAAACTAGGTTTTACACCCGGCTTTGCCCGCATACACAAAATATAACCTATGTGAAACAGGAGTAATTAAGCAGCTTTCTATACAGAAGCAGCTGTTTAATTCAAAGATTACTTGATACAAACAAAACAATCTGTAGACTACACAATTTGACGAAGATCAATATTCACTCTCAAGAACGTAATTTTGGACAATTCAGTTATTATGTTTGACAGAAAGAAAGAAAAATATTTTATTTGGCACCCAAATACACATAGCGTAGAAACAAAAGATTAAAAAAAAAAAAAACAGAAGGGATAGGGATCAGACTATATCTACTGTCCCAATCGAGAAAGGTCGAGGAAAGGCCTCTACACTTCAAAGCCGCCGGCGCCGGTGGCGTCACCCGGCGGGTTACACCGCTGAGCTTGTTTTGTGTTTATCGTACCGAGGCTAGCCTGCCAGCAACAACCCATCGCTTGAAACCAACGTCTTAAGCATCGTCGCCGAGTTGTAGCTTTTCAGTTTTCTATCGTTTATATTTCGGGGAGTGTACAATAGAATGGCACAATTTAATTCCGCCAAATCCGTTTCATCATCGGACCACTACACGTACGGCGTTGCGCCATCGGTACATAGTGGACATCCCGCCCATACGTACAAAGCGTTTTAGGAACACATTCATTATGCGAATAGCTAGGGCATGGAATTCCTTGCCGGAGTCTGTCTTGGTAGCTGTAACCTATATCTCGAAGTTAAGTAGTATATCTCTAAGTCAAGCTTCTAAGTGAATAGGTTACTTCTAGGCAAGCGTGCTCCATCGTCAGCCACATCATCGCTTATCATCAGGTCAGAATAGTGTTCAAACGTGAGCCTACTCATAATAAGAAAATCTGGGCAAGTGCGAATCGGACTCGCGCCCTGAAGGTTCTGTACAAACTTACCTTTGTAAATAGTTCAATTCCGGAATGGAGTCTCGGAAGATTATTCCGAATCGCAAAAAAAAACTGAATATGAATGAATGAATTTGATTTCTTCGAGGGTGTCGAAATGTACGTTTTTTGCCACATAAACCAAAGTATCTTTTTTTTTCGTTAACGTACAAGTTTGATTTTTTTACAACTTCAAATATCCGCAGACCTGAGTAAATGGTTTTAATTTCAACTTGATACCTCCACGCGTTTCCGTGATAACGGATCTTGACAGACATACGGACGGACAGACGGAACCTTTATAGGATCGCTTTGTAATCCATACTACAAACAAAATGAAAAATTCTATAAGGGTTCCGTTTTTTCCTTTTGCGGTACGGAACCATAAAAAAAACCAGCCTTTGGTGTTGGTGGCTTTAGTGTAGAGACCTGAATATTCTTTTTCAATATGTGTTTAAAGATGGAACACATAACAAATAAGCAACTGTCCAAACTCACCTCCTAACCTCAGCTCTGCGCTAGCCTGCGCCGAGTCCCTCTCGTTCTTAGCCATGCACTGGTACACTCCCTTATCAGCCCTATGTACCGACGTGATGACCAGCTGTTCCCCGTTATTTTGCACCCTGACCCTGCCACCCGCCACGCCTGCTCCGAGTGGCACACCGTTGTGCAGCCACTCCAGGCGAGGGGCGGGCCAGCCGCCCCATGTGCAGTTGATGATGGCTGTTCCACCGCTGTTGACCACCTGTGGGATAATATGGGTTGAGTGAAAGTCTTGTTCTATCGTATAGCCATTTACGCTAGTGATACGTGATAGGTTTGCCTGTACAGTTGGGTTTTACAAGTAAATCGGAGCGTGTACGTTGTACAACTGTGCCGGTTTCCACACAAGTTCACCTGACAGGTATTTAAAGACCTAGACCGACCATGACCTTTAAAGCGGAAAAACGCTTGTGTTACTTTGAATATTAAAGGAGGTAATTACGACTGGCCTACTGGTCTAGTCCGTTAATGGCATTGATTAGGCTGCTATGCCGGAGGTCGTGAGTTTGATTTCCACCCAAGACAATTCTTTGAGTGATGATCATTTGTTCTACGTCTGGGTGTAATTTATTTATAATATGTAATTATGTATGTATCTAGAAATCTGTTTATCAGTTGTCTAGCACAAGCTTAGATAGTGTTGTGTGAAAGTTGTGGAATATTATGATTTAACTAATCCAATCTACCAGTTTTGCTAACGTTTTTATCGTTTCATCAGGAAAAGGGAGAATACCATTTCATCAGGTGCCAGTAAAAGATATTGAAGTAAGAGAATACATCGTTATTTTAAAGAGTATCAGAACTACTTATAAATAGGGGCCAATTTCTTTTATTCGACTTGCGAAGTGATCTAGTAACATTCTTCGCCCTTTTCCTCTCCCTACGAATCTAAATTAAAAATAAAGTACGCGTTCATAACGGAAGAGAAGGTTTATTTGCTAATAAACGACACTATTTGCTTTTACGACGACCCGTTTAATTAAACCGAATATATACGCGCACGAATATCAATAATTTTGTTACATACGCCACCGACTTACATGTAGGGATGACAGCCGACTTTTTTTTTACAAATGGTGCAGTTTTGAATTTGCCTAAAAGGTTGTTATAAAACTTGTAAATCTTTATAGACAGTGCTTGTCAACTAACTTCTCTTAAACGGCTTAACTGATTTGGATGAAATTTTGTTTGTATATTTTAATCGGTCCCTTGATGGTTTGAAAATTCTATTTAAATAATCTTTCGGGCAGGGTAACGCTAGTAATTATATAAAATTGCGATACTTGGTCCTATAATATAAATATTTAATTTAACTGTTATTGAGAAAAAAACTTTCAATAAACATTTTCAAAAAAAGAAAAATATAGGGCGTTATGTCCATGTGTGCATGAGTGCCACAATCTGTACAAAGCTCCACCCACTTCCTCTAACAAACGATGTTAACGATTTCCGAAAAAAATATACCTACCTATTCTATTATTGAATCGGGTCGAGAATCACTAACATAATTCTGTTTTTTTTTTTGCAGATTCAAAAGTGCACCTTGTATATTTTTGTAGCCATTACTGTTCAAATGCTCGGCCCCCGCGCTGTGTTGAACCAGTAATTGCAGTTCACGTCTACCTACTTGCCACCACGTTCGAGGTCGCGACGGTGCTTTCAATGTGGTGGATACCACTGCATATACCATTGGTACAGAACAGATGGCCGATGTGATTGATCGGGATGAAAAGTTCTAGAGTGGCCTCACACAAGGTAGACCGATGATCTGGTAAGAGTCGCGGGAATCCGATGGAATTGAGATGTACAGGACCGTTCATTGCGCTGACATTTGGCGAAGGCCTATTTAACAGTGGACGTCTATCGACTGAAATAATGATGATATCGAAAGCTAGTAGAGATGGCCTCGTGGCAATAAAATCTACCTCCAGACTAATCTATATATATAAAAGAAAGTCGTGTTAGTTACACCACTTATAACTCAAGAACGGCTGAACCGATTTGGCTGAAAATTGGTGGGGAGGTAGCTAAGAACCAGGAGAAGAACATAGGATACTTTTTTTTTCTTTTTTTTTTTAGGGTAGAGTAGAGTAGATAGAGTAGGGTAGAGTAGGGTAGGGTAGAGTAGGGTATAGTAGGGTAGAGTAGGGTAGAGTAGAGTAGAGTTGGGTAGGGTAGAGTAGAGTTGGGTAGGGTAGAGTAGAGTTGGGTAGGGTAGAGTAGGGTAGAGTAGGGTAGAGTAAAGTAGAGTAGGGTAGGGTAGAGTAGGGTAGAGTAGGGTAGAGTAGAGTAGGGTGTGGTTGGGTAGAGTAGGGTATAGTAGGGTAGAGTAGGATAGAGTAGAGTAGAGTAGAGTAGGGTAGGGTAGAGTAGGGTAGAGTAGGGTAGGGTAGAGTAGGGTATAGTAGGGTAGAGTAGGGTATATTAGGCTGAAGTAGGGAAGAGCGGGAGCGAAGCCGCGGGCAAAAGCTAGTTGTATATAAAAGTACTTATATATAATGGAGGGAAGGATAACATTGAAGTGAGAGTTTTTTTATCAATCTAGCCAAAAGTATTTTTTATTAAACTTTATGACCAGCTTATCAGTCAGCCCCAGGCCAACCAAAATATTATTCTACTAAATGTGACAAAGATAAAGTACCCTTTTACCTATATTTATGCTATAATAAATCAAGGAGTTGGTCGGTATATTTTATCCTTATGAAATTTTTTGTATAGAAATATTTTTTGGTTATTTTGACACATACCTTCAGAATCTTAGCCTCGAGCGTTTTGTGGATAAAGTACTACAAAATTGTATAACGCCGTGAGCTAGGATTATCTACTGGATTTTTCTTAACCAAAATGAAAGCTTATGTCGCAGCTTTACCCACACTCACTAGATATGGTAGAAAAGAAAACAACATTCTTGAGTTATTTTATTGTTATATCGATTTGTAATACTGCATACTAAGTACAAGCATGAAGAGAAAATAAGCAAAAAGAGTGTTTTCACAATACTTATACGCGCCAGCGCTAGAAAACACTAAGATATTTATCCGTCATGAGTCAACCCTATCTATAATTGCGCGCGTAATGTTTGCGGCTCGGTATCGAGGCGCATTTATTTTATTTTACGTCGCAAATATCCTACCTGCAATAACTTTGCGTAGCTACAATGAAATGTTCGAAATATCCGGTTTTTTACTACAATCGTCGGTGATTGCTGTTTATTTTGCTGATAAAATACCGCATTGACTTCCAAATTGATTGCGATACTGAATTAATTTATAAGTGCATTTTATTGTCCAGTTTTGAATTATTTGTAGGTAATAAATTAAATGATTGTTATCATTCGGAATTATGATCTGAAAATAACATTAATACTGTATCATTTACATGTTATAATATGCCTCATGGTAACAATAAATCTCGTTAGTTACAATAATATTATTGAACACGTAGGCAGCTTTACAGTTTAACTTCTCTATCAATGAAAACATCGGTACGTAACTTTCAGTAACAATACAAATAGCCTATAAACTTTGTATAACACAGCACAAACAAAGCTAATAGGCAATAACATCGTATTATAACAGAACTGTTAGTAAAATCAATAGGCACACCACTGCTCGGAATAATGATAGCGATCGAGCGACGCGAGCTGCAATCAACAGCTATTTCGCACATTCCACTGATCATTTCGCAGAATTACGAGAACGTTTACTGATTGTACACCGATTGGCCACTTTGATAGCTCTTTATTGGCCAAAGCAAGTTATCATTGTAATAGACATGACCTGTTTTTGAAACATCGTGATTCATATAGCACTTTTGATATTTGATTCTACCTTTTAACTGGTACATATTTGCAAAATTCATGTTAGGAAGACAAAATATAAAATCTAATCTTAAGTAATAACTAACGCACACGTAAGGGAACGGACATCCTCTCGCCCTAGCCACGCGTGTGCCAGCGGACGACGAGTAATAAATAGATGACTCGCCGTCCAGCTCTCCAGTAACCGCCCGGATCGACCCTAATTCTTCAACGGCGCGTAGTGTTCCATACGCGCCTTACATAAATGTCAGCAAAACCATAGGGGGGAAATTTGCGGTCCTAGAAAGGTAAAGGCAACTGAAAGACAAGAGTAGTTTTAGTCAGTAAAAAATTGTCATGCTCTCTCGCTTCACCCTAGAAATCATCCAATCATTCCAAGTGATTGGATTACTTCCTAACTCAAAATAAAAGTAGATCGACAAACCATGTTTACCGTGCTAGGTCCGCAGGTTGCATAAAAAAATAGGTACTCTACTTATCTGTGTTAGTAAAAAGTATAGCTGAATCCTTTCCTTCACAGTTATAAAACTCTACCATCCATTTACTACTAAAACATACTAGAAAATAACTACCTAAAACTCCTGCATACGTAGTTAAAAACACGGACTTTCTCCAAAGAAGCGCTCGCTCTGACCTAAGATTTTATCTCCAACCACTCATAAAGCCACCGACGGCTGCTGTGCGCTACATTTTAGCCAAAATACTCTATATCCAAACAAAATTGTCCAGTACCAAGTTTATAGCGCCTCTACAGCAGCTATGTAAAAAATAAGAACTCTAAACCATTTTTAAATTTTTCTTTCACGGAGGTGAGAATTTTGGGATAGTTGAAACTATCTGATTTGAAATTCGAGGTTCTTAAATGGGGTTGTGGTAACAAGTCCCGGGTCTCTGAATGTTGGCCTTATCCGGCCAATCTGGAACAATCAGGGAAGGTAAGCCTATGAAGGTACAACAGTGCCGGACACCTAGTTACACGTTTTTTGCGAACAGTAACCGCCTCCATTTTTGGGCTCTGCAATACAGTAAAGTTTTCACTGACTGTTTTAGCTAGTGCAAATAGCTCTTTTAATTCAGGAAACAGGTGATTTAAGTACTACTTATATCTAGAAAATTTCAGTAAATCTGTTCAGAAATTTTAGACCTCTAATAGAATAGAATAGAATAGAATAGAATGCATTTATTTGTCAGAATATTGTACAAAGTTGTTGTGCTTATTTATAATATAATGATCATAATATTCTGCCGTTTCCGGCGTACAAATGTGGTTAGTAACAATTATGGGTACATTACAATTATATTATTTATTATTAAAATTACAAATAATTTAAATTAATTGAGCAATAGTTATTACATATAATAAGACGTATTAATTATATAAGTTAAAATTTAATAATAAAGTCAAGAAAATAAAATTCATAGGTAATGTCAAATATTAGATAAATTTTTCAGTCATAAAATCTTCAGTCGAGTAATAACATTTGCTTAAAAGAAAGTTAAATAGCTTTTTTTTAAATGTTTTGAGGTTGAGGGTTTTGAAGCCATCGGGTAATTTGTTATATATAGTAATAGACATGCAGTATACATTATTAGAAAACAATTTAATTCTACGCCTAGGGACATTAAGCAAATGCACTTTACGGCTGGGTCTGGATACAACATTATTAAACAAATCAAATTCGTGTCTATTTTGGTGTACAAAAATACAAATTTCAAAAATATATAGTGCTGGAAGTGGCAGTATTTTATGTTTTTTAAATAGTGGAACACAACTGTCCAGTGGGTGCGCTCCGCAAATTGAGCGTACACATTTTTTCTGAGCTCTAAACACTCTTTCAAAATCAACAGAATTACCCCATATTATAATACCATAGCGCAAAATTGATGACACATAACCATGGTATGCACATAGTGCTGCATTAACACTAGCCACACGTGTTAGCCTATATAGGACGAATACAAATCTATCTATCTTCTTACATAAGTCATCAATATGAAATTTCCAGTTACAGTTTTTGTCAATATTTATCCCCAAGAATTTTGCGTAATCGACCTCTTCTATTGTCTCATTTCCATATTGTATGTTAAGCCGTGGGCGCATACTTTTATATGTTTGGAATTGTATCATTTTCGTCTTATTAATATTGATATGGAGATTATTATGTTCAAGCCACGTAATAATTTTATTTAATGTCATGTTTATTTCATTTTGATACTCAACAATGTCGTCAGTTTCGTTAATAATACTAAGGGTCGTATCGTCAGCGTATAATATGCAGTTGTGGGAAGTTACATCAGGCAAGTCATTAATATAGAGTAAAAATAAAGGCGGCCCTAGTATGGTCCCTTGGGGAACACCGCAGTTATTCTCACGATACTGAGACCTATATGTGAGCTTTTGATTTCCTGTTAGTCTCGAAATTTCAACACATTGCTGTCGATTTATAAGGTAGCTTTCGAACCACTTTGATGCGTTTCCTCTTATGCCATATCGGTTTAATTTATAAATTAAAAGTTTATGGTTCACAAAGTCGAATGCCTTGGACATATCTAGAAAAATAGAGGTGATTGGTAGTTTATCATTTAAACTTTTTGTTATTAATTTTATTAGAGCGAAACAAGCTGATGTGGTCGATTTATTTTTCCTGAAGCCAAATTGATCCTCATTTAGGATTTTGTATTTGTTTAAAAAACCGGAGAGTTTTTCATGCATGACCTTTTCAAAAATCTTTGACAGTATTGGTATGAGTGTTATGGGGCGGTAATTATACATGTCACTGTTATCACCTTTCTTGTGGATTGGTTTTACAACTGAAAATTTTAACCGTGAAGGGAATAAGCCTTGCATAAATGACAAATTAATAATATGGCTTATGTGAACTGATAAAAATGTAGAGCATAATTTAAGGATTTTTGTGTTAATGTCATCGTAACCTGTACAGTTAGTGGATTTTAAAGAGTTTATTATTTTATAAACATCAGTGTCATTAGTTGGGGTCAGATACATAGTATTTGGGTGATAAGTCATCTGCGGTGTGTAGTCAATAGAGGCGTCAATGGTTTTGTTCGTCATATCAATAAAAAAATTGTTAAAAATGTCAGCTATCTTCTCAGGTTCCGTGTAAGTTTGATTGTCTATTTGAATTTTATTTATGTCATGAGAATTTTGTTTTTCGCAAGTATTACTTTTTATTACTTTCCAGGCAGCTTTGCATTTGTTGCTGGATTGGGACAAATAACGAGTGTTTTCGCCTTTTTGTGCCTGCTGCATGCATCTTTTTAGAATAGCGGTATATTTACAGTAGGTATTTTTATGGCGTTTTTTATTTGCTGTCGAGAGACGATATTTTAGATACAGACGCCGTTTAATTATACAGCATTTTTTTATACCTTTCGTCATCCAGTTATGTTTTAAGGGCTTAATAGTTATTTTAAATTTGATTTTAGGGAAACATAAATTATAAAATAATGTGACAATGTCATGGAAATAATTAAATGCAATGTCAGTATCTTCAGTTTGGTAAATATCTGAGAAGGATAATGAAGATATACAGTTTACAAACTTATCTATATTTTCTTGACTAAAATCGCGTCTTTCTTCAAAATAAAATGGTTTTCTAATTTTTGTGGTGTCTACCGTTAACTCAAACGATATAGATTGTCCTGTTTCGTGATCAGATAGAGCTAGGTAGTGTATTTGGGGCTTAACGTTTAGTATATTACTCGCAATTAAGTCGATACAAGAAAGTTTTCTTGTTGGATTGGTAATATGATTGATAATGTTATAGTTGTTTAAAATAGATTCGAGCTCTTTGAAATGTTTATCTCCTTTTATAGCGTCTATATTCCAGTCACCACATAATATTATGCTTTTATTATTTTTCTTTATAAGTTGACTTAAGAGGAGGTTTAAGTTTTCTAAAAATAATTTAATGTTTGAAGTTGGAGTGCGGTAAATGCAGATAACATAAACTTTTAAGGTTGTAATTTCAATTGCACAGTATTCAAAATAATATAACTTAGGGTCAATTAAATTGCATAAAGGTTTGCAGTCAAGGTCTTTTTTGGTCAATATACAAGTCCCACCTCTACGTTGATGCGGTCTTGAAAAGGCTGACACTAGTCTGTAGTTTGTCATGGTAAGATTAGATTCTGCCCCTTGTCGTATAAATGTTTCACAGAGACAGATAATGTCAATACTCATATTAGTTTTTTCAAGTTCCGTTATTGATACTTCTAGAAGGTCTTTTTTATTCAATATACCAGCTATATTTTGATGCAGAAGAGAACATTTTCGTTTAGTCTCGAAAAAACATCGGTTGGCTAGTGCTATTATTGTCACTTTTAGACTTTGAAATATGATTAGTGGTATCCTGCTGTTTTTTGAAATAATATGGGATAGTTCCTTTTTTGTTTAGATTGGTTTTTATAACATTTTTATTATATTTATGTTGCATATCTTTGTTGGTACATCTTGATTTCAATTGAGAAGTTACTAGTTTTAGGTAGTTTATGTTGTCGATTTCTATATTTATTTTAAAACACATAAAGCGCTTTGATACATAATTATAGTTATAAGTGCTTACCATAACATCAGATGTGTCAATGAATTGACAGTTTGGATAGTTTTTCACAATCAGTTTTATATGTTTATTTAATAGATAGGTATTTAAGTAGCGATTATTTAAAACGTTCAGAATGAACACTTTGTTTTTTTTTACTTTATGAAGTGAAGAACATAATTCTGTAAGTAATAAGTAGGGATTTTTATCGTTACTGCCAATGCCTAATACAATAATGTCGTCACTTTTTAGTTCCTCTGATAATCTGTCAAAGTTGCACAGGACTTGCGTACTCGTTGCATACAGTTTTGAAATTCCTGATACCGAGTATATGTCGTTCCATTTATTATTATTTCTTTGTGCTGCTATTTCTTGAGCAAATCCCCGCACTTGTTGGTCACCTAAAACTAATATCCTTGGAGAAGATATGTTGCGACTCAGTTTTACTCTTTCTGAATTGGATGAAGAAATAAGTAAGTCTTTATGTCGAGTTTCTTCAGTCAATTTGGGTGGATACTTTATAGGTACGTTGAGATTCTTGCTTTGGTCCACAGATGTCGCTAGATGTTGTGCCGTGTTGTTTATGATGTCGCGCTTTAGTAGAGAGTGTTGAGGAGTTTTAAGCTCATGTTCTACTTGGTCAAAATCTTGAGTCTTTAGGGGTGTAGAAAGGGTAGATGTACTAGTATTTCTAACGAGATTTAAAGGTGTAGAATGAGTGGACGTACCGGTCGTTCTGATGAAATTACGTTTACGTGAGGTTGCCGGTGTCATGTTTTTCATGTCCGTTGAGATAATTTTCTCGTATGTGTCGATAATTTTCTGACTTTCACCTAAATCCATTTTTAAACGAAAATTTTCGCTGTTCAAGTTTTCAATCTCCTGATGTGCTGATTGAAGTTCCATTGTTAATCGACTAATTGTTTCATTGAGGTTGATTATAGTGTCACTATCGTTCATGGATGTGCTGGGCAAGCTCTTCATGGTGGTATCGAGCAGAGTCGAATTATTTATTAACAAATGATCAGGTGAGTTTGCCCGTCGTGGCTTTCTGGTTGTAATGTTCTCCTGTTCCATTTCAAAAGAGTTCATTCTGGTAATATTTATTTTAAGTTCTACTAGTTTTTATTATTCTCCAAAAGTTAAAAAAAAATAAAAAATGAATAAAACAAAAATCCAAAAAGTCTTCCTCGCAGCGGGATTTGAACTCGCACCTCTTGTAATGCGAAGCGGTGTACGTAGCCGTGTAGTCAGGACTCATATGTGACGTCAAGATGAAATAGACGATTCATTGAAGTGTTAAGATTTGAGTTAATGTCCGTCGATTAGTATAGTCCAAAGGTCAGTTTTCAAAACAAAGCAAAACGTAGTGATGATTATTTAACGGTTTGCTTTTGGTCAATATTTAAAAATTCACTCACTTGGTTTCACAAAGTCCTTTGGTTTTTTGATGAGATCCTTTTCACCAGATAACAGGTGTTTTTTGGTATATTTATATTTCCAAATAATTCACAGGTTTTCTTGATATGATTCTTCTAATATGATAATGAGTTTAAATCAGTTAACATGTACCCATGCGGTGATTAGGTACGCACCTGCATTAAGGAAACTTTTTTTTAACAACAAACAGGGCGAAATCTAGTCAAGTCACGCACTTGGTTCTCCTGGTACGTTACTAATTTTAGAAATAATCTCATGTAGGTAAGAGTGTAACTTTTCAGCAGAAAGACAAAGCTCTGTCTCAGTAATCCCTAAAATAATTTAGCCACTTTACATAGGATAATTAATTCTGAGGTATGTTTTAGACAAACCTGTTCTATTTCGGTTATAATGAAATCCGAATCAGCTTTTCGAAATTAAAAACACCGGTGTCACAATTTCCGAATCTCCATCAATATTCAGCCCCCATTCTGTGTTCACACGAATTTTCTGATCCTCGTGTTATTTTCTCATCGGCAAAACGCCGTGACAAATAAAAAAGCCAGTCTCACGTTATGCGCGTCACGGATCACAGCTCCATGTGCGAAAAAGGCCAACAAGTCTTCCGCAAAAACACGAAAATTCTCGGCTTTAAAAAATCGGATTTCGCGTAGCAATAGCCTTAATATTTAATTGGATAAGCGCGGTTAATCTTGGGAGGCAGTTTAGATCCGCACTTCCAACTACAATATTTACAAAGGTCTACAAATAGTGGAGCTGTTGAAGAAAGAAGTTGGCTTTATTGAATTAGATTGGAGGCGTAACGATGTTACAACGATTCGGGATTGGATGGCGCTGTTCAATTGGATTGTATCTAAGGGCACGGGCTATAGGCGCGATGCTATCAGCCCAGCTCTCGGAACAGACCAGCCAGAGCAATCGTGTTATCTTCACGATTAATGCACTTGTCTTGCAAATTGACTATCTGATATCAATGTACATCCCCAATCAAAGTAGGTAGGTAGATAGTTTCGCTGTTAATGACTTGTCTTGAGTGTCCATGGAGTTTCTTGCACGTTTTTCTCTAAAGAGATCTAAGCTTTGGAACGTGCAATGTTGCTTTACTTCTTTTGGACTGACTGACATTTGATTACTCAACAGTGCCTGCAAATGTTCTATTTGAAATAAATGCTTTTGATTTTGTTTTAATCTGATGATATGAATCCCAAGCATACACCACGTTTTTAGTATTTCATGTAGAAACCATTTCAGTTTGTAAGGCTAATAAAGGTGTTTTTAGTACCTATCTACTGTAGGTTTTTATGTAGGTCGTGCACACTTCACAAGTATCATGAGTGGGTTGATTACATAATTCAAGTTTCAAGATCTTACGGAAAATTTCTTTTCCTATTTAAAATTAAAAGTAAGTAAATGATTTCATTTTTCTTGTCAAGCTTGCTACACTGTGACTCGATTATATTTTTAGGAGTTTAATTAAGATTAATGCATCTAATTTGGCTCAGGTTGTTTCATTTATAAACTGTCACAGGGTTCGGATTAATGTCCGACTTATCTTATCATTTTTCTTCATTATGAAAAGACGTGGCGTTGGCATTGCAATTTAGGATTACATCGACTACGATTTCGTATTAGAGAATCTGTAGGTATATTTACCTATTTACCTAATTAGGTAGCTTATATGCATAGAGGACATATTTAGCAGAGAATTAAAATTTGAATTAAACTTTTAATAAAAATAGTCATAATAAAAATGAAAAAAAAAATTGTGGGTAGTATAAAATTACAGTAGATAACTACGAGTAGATACAGGGATAATACCTATCCAATACAGAAACTTTGCAAACTTTGCTAACTCTAAAGTGCAAAACACATTAAAGCAGGTATTTTTACAGCCATATAACATCACTGACTAAATATACGAGCCTTCGATCACGTTCAAAAATACTGCCTGAATAAAAAGACAAACTTAAGAACGCAAAACAATAGAAATTACTAGAGACTGAATATTAATATTTTGTAATAAATTTTATAACGTTGTAAAAAAATAAAAGGCCGGTTTTGAATACCTACCGTATTGTCCGGTGTAGTGTAGCTACTAAGTACTACTACAGCTACTCCTACACAGTACCTCTAATTATTATTTTATTGCTTCTTTCAGTTTCGTTTCAAGTTACCTACATTCTAAGGTCTTTCTTAAATGCCAAAACGCGCCTTTTATTTTTTAACGAGTATAATTTATTTACTTTTTAATAAATCGTTTTACTGTTTGGTGGAATTTAATTAACTTACTACTTGTATGAACTCATGCATTCGGCCTTGGTTTAGTCTATGTTCTGGAGGGGAGGGAATGGGAAGCAGTTGCCTCCTGCGAAACAGTATTGCGAGCGAAAAAAATTAACAGGATCGTGGCGGAACAGTCATCTTCACGTCTCAGAGGCTGATTGCAGGAGAAGCTCCGGGCGTTGGGAGTCATGAGTAGGTGACGGCTTGCGGACGATGAACAATGAATACTTTCATGGCGGGTAGGTCGCACAGAGCTAGTCCGTGTCGACAGCGCGCAGAGTTTAAGCGCTCCTCAAAGAGATGTCAGAAAAACCGAAGGCGACGCCTTACTGGGCAGTAAAGCGACGACGACGCCTGTTAGAGCCACAGAGGGCAGTGAAGGATGCAGGTGAATTTACAATAAAATTCTGACACATCTTATACTTCACCCTAGTGCGGGAGAAGTTATTTGATGATGATTCCCATATAAGAAAAGCTATCGAATTTAGTCATTCCATGATCGTTAAAAGTCCAGCCCCCCTAGCCAAGATACAACCGTTTCGCTTGCGTCGAACGCTTCAAGTTGGCCGCGCCGCCAATTCTTTTGTTGTGACTACGTGACTGTGCGTTGAGGTGACGTCATTCCCGTAAATTTGAAGCTTTCTGCTAGCTAGCTAGCTAGTCAACGATTGCAGATTAGCAACTTGGCTAGGGGCACTGGATACATAATAAACGCAGTTATGGCAAATGTAGTATTATTTGTCATTCACCTTTTATTAAATAAAAAGTTTAAAACCTTTTAATTTTCTACGCACTTCCGATGAAAAATATGACCCGCGTATCGACATTATTGGTGATATTTTAGGCAGGGCGCAAACGTGTATCTTGTGTCCGTTACGATCCGATGAATATTTGATTTCTATAGAACCAGTATGAAATTATCCACTCCCTGTGCATACGTAAACCTTTTTTGTGTCCAGTTGCTACCACTTAACACCTGCTCATCAAAAAGTGTTCGGTGTTGGTAACTGGAACAAAAAGTGTCTCCATTTGCGCAGCGCCTTAGCTTCGTTCGCTTCGCAACTCGCGTTCGTGAACGAGTTCAAACGATGAGAAAATAAATCGCAGCCAATTAGATTATTCGAAAAAAAGTAAATATATTTTCCGACACGATTTATTATTGAGTAAAAATCATGTCGATGTAAAAGGGTTTGAGAGAGAATTTGTATTCAAATTTCAGAGACGGATTCTTGGCTATAGATGATCAAAGGGGCGTCATAACTTGGATTCTCATTAGTATTTAAACGAATACCTAAGTCTCTAGACAAATAAACATTTTATCTTTATTAACGAAGTGTTAACGAGTGTCGAAAAATCTAAATTGTGTGGATGTACGATTGACATACGCTGCGCTATATCAATTACGATTTGTTATTATGAAAATCGCGATCACCATTAGACTGTGAGTTTGTTTACAGCACCGAAGTTCTACGTTTGTGGTGCAGGTGCCGACTCATCATTTGGACACCTACCTCAAAGGAGAGATTTGACCAAAGGGTGTCGTGTATCGACGATTTTGTGGAAGAATACCGGCCGACATCGCAGCGGAACACGACGCCATCACTTCGTGTGCAATCGTTTATTATATAGTTTAATAATTAGTTTTAGTCACTTTTATATGTATTAGTTTATTATTTTGTAAGATTATTTGTATATTCTATCTATGGGCCTTAGTTGCCTTTTTTTTTTTTTTTTTTTTTTTATCTGTTATAAACTAGTACTTGACTGCGATCCCGATTAATTTTTATTCTATTCTCCCAGGCTCAAATGGGATTAAGCGGGTCACGTCAGCTGCATGAGCAGGGACCGCTGGGCAAGTGTCGCAGTAGGTTCCTGCAAAGGGAAAGCACCATCGAGGTCGCTCTAGAAAGAGGTGGCGAGATGATCTGTATGCTTATCGCGAGAACTGGTTCGAGATGGCACGAGAGAAGAAGTTTGGAAGGACTTGGGGGAGGCCTTTATCCAGCTGTGGGAAAGTAAAAGTTAGGAAAAAAAAATCAGCCTTGCTTTATGAACCACAACGGTACTGGTCTGCTTTGTACGACATCTCTGTCAACACTAACCTGTGTATGCGGCTGTGCATGTGCAGTGAGATGCGCCCTCACTGCCAAGTGCAGCCTCAAGGTCAGATGCCCGTGCGCGTTGGCGGCTCGGCAGGCCCATCGGCCGCCATCGGCAATCTCCGCCCGCCGGATGCCGAGCGCATCGTGTGTCCTGCTGTAGCGGCCTCCGCCTTCTCCATCGCGGATTTCGCGAAGAACACCCCCGCCGGATTCGCGGTACCATCTGGAAATAAGACAAGGGTTAGTAAAAAGGTAGCTTTATGTTGTCATCTCTTGGATTGTTTCAGGTTTCTATATGTAGGGGTACCAGGAACGTAATGAAGCTCCGTAACCATGAAACTATCGGATATCTGAAATAAAAAAAATCCGTAACCGGAACCGGTCCAAACTTTCGGAAATTCAGTCCAAATGACAGGTTACGACAGGGATTTGTATGTTTTGGCCGACCTAACTAATGATAATCTAGTGTAGAAATAAGTCTAATCTTGTTATTTGTATTTTACCTTAAGGCTGCTCGCCCACGTCCGATAATTATAATCGGTGACCGATTTTTTGTAGGAGAAAAATAGAACACACTGATAGCAATAGTGCAACGCACACGTCCTACAAAAAGAGGGTCAGAAAATAGAACAATATTACAAATGTACAAAATCGGCCCAATTATCTGTCCCACAAAAAGACTGGCATGGGTGGGCAGCCTTTTGATTTTAAATTGTAATATATCCGTAAACAAAACTATCTGAAACTAGCCGATAGTCCGAAATAATTTGATATCTGTAACCGTACCTATTTCAAACCGGTACCTAATATTATTCCTATATCCGTATTTGTATCTAGATCAAAAATTTCATATCTATAACATCCCTGAATAATCTCCTTATTCTCATGTTCTTTCACATTTTGCTTCATTCAAGGGCGTAGCTACCGCTGAATCGGCCATATCAATGATACGGGGCCCCAATCTGCATGGACCCCATGTAGAAATTATCCGTGAATTAATTATGTTATCCACAACCATTTTCTCTTAGACTCTGTCTCATGTCTCTGTGCTAGAAAGGCCTACTTTGTGAAAAAAAAAACCTTGATAACTTTTAATATGGGGCTCTTTTGGGACTAGCTACGCCACTGGCTTATTAGCAGCTGGCATTTATTAGCTCAGTTCATATTATTGATAAATTTGGTCTCCACCGAAAAAAACAGGCAGAACAGGTTAAGGATTAGTCATTATCAGAAGATTTTATTGCGATGTCATTATTTTTATTACATTACTTCGATGTGTGATTGAGACACTAACATTAATAAAGAAACGATAAAAAGAGGGTCATAACAAAAAAATAATATCAGAGTATGTTATTACGATTAGGTAATAACAATAACGGAAGGTTATGTTTCCTTCTTAACAGCATTTATGGGTTTTCTACATTAGTTACAGATAGTGTTATATGCTATTAGTTTCCTGTTCAGAACATCAGAGGGGCAGTTTTCGTATTTTTATGAATCATCTCGCATTTCAATCGCAAACATTTTTTAGGGTTCCATAGTCAACTAGGAACCCTTATAGTTTCGCCATGTCTGTCTGTCTGTCCGTCCTCGCTTAATCTATGTGAACGTTAGCACTAGAAAGCTGAAATTTGGTGCCAATATGTATATCAATCACGCCGACAAAGTGGTAAAATAAAAATTGGAAAAAAATGTTTTATTAGGGTAGCCCCCCTATATGTAAAGTGGGAAGTGATTTTTTTTTTAATTTCAACCCTAACGTGTGATATATCGTTGGATAGGTATTTAAAAATGAACAGGGGTTTACTAAAATAATTTTTGATAATTTCAATAATTTCGGAAATAATCGCTCCAAAAGTAAAAAAATAATGTGTCCCCCCCTCTAACTTTTGAACCATAAGTTTAGAAAATATGAAAAAAATCTGAAAGGTAGAACTTTATAAGGACTTTCTAGGAAAATCATTTTGAACTTGATGGAAAGAACAGTTTTTGTACAAAAAGACAAAAAGGTTCTACAAAATAATTTATGGACTAAGTTTGTAGTATAATCGTATATGCAAGCATTTTTCTAAACTCATAAGTGGGTACACTTATTGTGACGGACGGGAAACTACGGAACCCTACACTGAGCGTGGCCCGACACGCTCTTGGCCGTTTTTATTTGTAGCTACGCTTGCTTTTAACCACTATCTCACCTGATAGTAAGTGATGACGTGGCCAACGTCACAGCACGTATGCCTGAAAGCCACTGTCAATAATTAAAAGATGACCAATCTCCTGATGGCGCATGAACATGACGGGTGTATCGACTCAAAAGGGAAAAGACCTTTTTGAAAGGACCTTAAATGATCCAACATACGCGTGACCAACAGCGACACATTTGAATGAACATCATATAATAAGCAGGTAGGTATGAACATGGCAGTTGAGAGTTACTGCTACCTGCTCCATGGTACTCACACTTAAAAAATTTGCAAAACTTGAGTTTAGTCAAAACTACGTTGATACACTCAAGTTAGTGAATTTGAGTGTATCAGCGATGTCTCGAGTTACTAGTCGCTACGTTTTTTGTAAAAGCAAAATTTATCTTCATAATTATTTTAAAAATATCTTTGAGTCCCTTTCTCAAGAAATCCGCACGTAAAACTTATTGGGCACGATTGTTCACAGGTATTCCTGAAAAATTCCTAATAATCACATTAAATCTCCGGGTACCCTCTCAATCAGCGCGAAGTGTCGAGCCTTCGTCGGACCCCATCGCGACACAAAGCGTTCGCATGAATGGCCCACATCCTTCTTAAAAAGACTTTTTATACGAAGTGTGCTCACATCAGGACAGGAAACCGGAAGTCCTCATTAAATTTATATAGCTAACGGTTGGTAGCGTTCGCAAAGGTACTCTAATTTGCCGTACAATAAGGTAACGGTGACTGTGGAAAATCGTTACGAGGTTTTTTTGTAAACGAAGATTTTCTTCTCTTTTACTGATGGCACGTGTTAATAATTATTAATTCATTATAATTATTACTTTGAAATAAATAAAATACCTCATAGATTAGACATTTGAAAAAAATGAAATACTTCATCAAGTTGTTAATTATGTCAGGTAGGTACTTATTTATTTATTACAAAGTTCCAGATTGATTTTAAGCTATAAGTATCTTCAGTTGTGGTGTAAAGGTCGGTGTCAATCAAGA
Organism: Mythimna albipuncta; assembly: GCA_929112965.1. Classification (NCBI taxonomy): domain Eukaryota; kingdom Metazoa; phylum Arthropoda; class Insecta; order Lepidoptera; family Noctuidae; genus Mythimna; species Mythimna albipuncta. The sequence goes on from OV815959.1 coordinate 33,551,124, forward strand.
ATGTAGGTAATTGATATTCAACCGAAGCTGGTGAAAGCGAAAGCTTACCGAAATCATTTCAAGCAAAGTCTACCTTTCGACTGCTTTGAACATTCAAAAAAGTGTATAATAAAATTTAATTTAATTTTTTTGTGAATGAACGGTTTAGTTCAATTACATGCAGAGGCTTTTTTTAAAGTGAGCCATTTGACAGTCGAAAGGTAGCCACACACGCAAGCGAATGGCCCCCAGCACCCCGGATCCTGACCCGATTTCCAGCCACAGTAAGCGTGGCGAGCAATGGGTTGCTCGCCGTCTGGCTGACCGGTAATCGTCCAGACCGAGCCCGAATTGTCGACGGCGCGTAGAGTTCCACGCGCGCCTCAAGAAGATGTCAGCAAAACCGTAGAGGCCTAGCAGGGTCGAAATCTACTGGGGCCATGGGTTCGCTTCTGAAAAGAAAACCCGGGACTGAATGCAAGGCAAAGAAGAAACATAGGAGTGGGTTTTAGTCAGTAAAAGTCTGACACGCTCTAGTCTGTTTCGTTCCGCCCAAGAGCGGGGGAATCATTGGATGATTTCCCACCTAGAAAAGGTGAAAGACAAGGTCCAGGTAGGGCTGTTAGTACCTGCGACCTCGTTAGTGACACAAAACTACAAAAAATCAAGCTTCAAGACAACAATGAAAAACATGGTTCCAATTCCTATTCAAGCCTTCAGTATCTTCAGTAGTGCTAGGTACACAAGACTGCACTAACTCTAAAGGAACCTAACCCGCGCCACCTCGATCTCAAACGCCACACCTCTATTATTTCTGCAAACTTTGAAAGTTCCTCGTTAATGCGTTATTTTCCTCCTACTCGGTTGCTAGGCGACGGCACGTGTCTCGGTCATTACTACGAAGAAAGGGAAACGGGGGGAGGGGAGGGATATTTTCAACAAGGATTTAAGTTGAGCTTTGGTCTGGCTGTTATTTTTGGAGCTGGATTTTTGATGCTATGAGAAACACAAAGACGGGCAGCAGTACAAAATAGAGTTAAGATCGTCCTTTTTGAACCGCCTTTACGTGGTTATGATTTTGATCACATATTCCTCAGATATTTTGGATATCTTGTGCATATTATCTAGGCTTCTACAGAAATCTAAATACAAATTTGTGTAAAACCTATACAGTAATAGTCCCTGAAAATTTGCTACTTTGCGTGAACTTTAGCCCTCCATAATGTACTCTTGTATTAAAAATATTAAAAAATACAGCCATGGCACATTTAATCGAGATTCTGAATGACAACAATTTTTTTTTAAACAATTAAGGGCTTAAAAAACACACGTGCGCAACAAGTTTTGTGTTGTAACAGAGTTTTCTTTTTTCGCATTGCGTCTTCGTCAAACGTCGCGATGGATTGCGTTAGATGAGGCAACAAGCTTTAAACCATGCTCGATGTTGACGATATACGAGTGGAAAAAAACCCTCTTAATATGCGCTGTAGGTGGGTTCCTAACGTCAAAGATTAGGTATACAAAATGGGTCAATAGGTGCAAAATGGGTCACTAATTAATTCTTGTCAAAGAATTTTAAAGATACTAGAAACGAATGGATATTGCCTATTACGTCATCATCCTCTCTTTAGCCTTTTTCCCAACTGTCTTGGGGTCGGATGTAGATGAATACACTTGTTTTACATGGAACGACTGCCTATCAGACCTCCACAATCTATTTACTAGGCAACACGGTACTCTTCACCTCGTCAGATAGACTGATGGTCAGATTTACTGGCATCTGACTGCCTGTGACTATTATCAAAGATCTACGAATGACCACCGGGACCTAAGGCTTTACTACTTTACGAGGCACACATTAGTACTTGCGCCGTTTCAAATCCGCAACCTCATTAATACATCACTGCTAGTACTTAATAAATTAGTAACCTAAAAGTTATAATTATAGAAATAACTGAGAACATGAAAGTAAATATAATGGTAATTGTACTCTACACTGTCCTTGTGTAAAAATTGTTCGTAACGATGAGTGCTATGAATTGTTTTAATGTTTTAGAATTTCAGTTACCTATTTTAATTACACCTTTTATATATATAAATATTAAACACTCGTTAACGTTCATACAGTGAAGTTTCCACTTTCCAAACTAAAGGACTATTAAAACACTTCCACTAATTAAATACCATAGGTAAGCATAGTCACTAAAAAAAGCCGTAGAGCTAAAAAAAGCTAGTAAACAAAGCAGTGTTGCCAATTAAAATATACGATACAAAGAGTGTAGTGCCTACTTAAATAAAGTTGTGAAATCCACTTTGTAAGGCGACCGGCTATTTTGTTCCCTTCAGTACCTACTTGATCAACTAAACTTTGATCAAAGAAACTCAATGTTCATTGAAAATAACATTTTGTTTGGAACGTTACTTCAACGTGATTAAATAATGTGATCTTAAAAGGGAGTCTGAAGTAATTTTTATGTTTTGAAACAAAGGAAGCGGGTGGGCGAATTAACGGGCGCTTTGTAAGCATGGGTTTATTGTATTCTATTTTGAATAAACGAGTTTCGACAAAGATTATATAAAAATATATACAAATTAACTACTTAAAATTTAATTTTACGAATTGCTTGACATTACCTGGGTTCTCTTTATACGAAATGAGTACCTAGTAATTCTATAAATAATACCTAATCTTTGTAACTTTCTAATCTAGATTCTGGACAGCGATTTCGAGCTGAGACATATGTAGGTAGCCCTCCTGTCACGTCCGCTAACTTACACAGTTGTAACCGATACTGGGTGGCATGTAGCAAACATTGTGTGGGTACCGTGTCCTTACAACGGTATCCTTAACCCTGTGTCTGACATTCAATTAAATAACTTTACTAGGTATCCCTTCGTAGGTACATACAGGAAATATTTGTAGAAGTATTTGATTGACCTACCTAAACATATTGGTAATTGTAATCATTCATCATTCCTTCTGTAGCCCTTTTTGGATTATGCCATTAATTTGAATCTTTAAAAAAACAACGTATTATGCCAGTCGATGTGTAGAGTGGCAGCAGCATATCCAGGTAATCAGTCAGCACAACTGACCTAAACCCGATCGAGCACGCGTGTTGCGTGTGGTCTCATGTGACCAAGCTGTTTGGAAACGCCTAAAGAATTGGACTGGCTACCACCAAAGTTACTGGGTAACTTAGTCTTTAGCACCGCGGCCGCCACCATTTCTGCCAGCCGCCACGTCAGGCCATCGTAAAAAGCGAGAGGTAACGGGAGCAGCAAGTTCCTTCTGTGAAGCACAAGGGAAAGGAAATCTCCACACTCCAGCTGCCACGGCAGGATACACTCCGGGCATCGGGAGTCACAGGCGGATTCTCGACCATGATAGGCGCTGTCTTGCGGATGACGAGCAATGGGTAGCCTACCGTCCAGTAAGGACTAGGCCCGAGTCGTCGACGCGTAGTTTTGCTCAAGCACCTAAAAGAGATATCAGCAAAATGGACGAACCCAATAGAGCAAGGCTGGATCGAAAAAGTTATAGTGACCCTGGTGCACCTTAGTGAGAGGCTGCGTAGCTTACTACGCACCCTCTCACTTAGCCAGAGCTGGATGAGTTATTTGATGAATAAAAAAGCATACCTAACCTACCCAAAAGGATTTCCGCATGTATTTTGCACCGTTACCAAACGTACCTATTGTATATTATTATGAAGTACCAGTATATTATATCTTAAAATTTCCAGGTAAAGACAATAATATTTTTTAGACTTACATTCTGTTTTGTTTTTCTAAATCGCTAATTGATTTAAAACAATCAACTTGTGGTTTCTATTTACCTTGTAAAAATACTTGTTATAATAATTTAGAGACTTTTTCGTTAAGTTCATTAAGCAATCTATTAAGACAGACCATCTTAATGTAACTCTACCTGTACCGGAAAACATTATTACTTTGAAAATTTAAAATAAATAAAATACCTCTGCTGCTTTCATAAAAGCTACATTAAAAGCAAATTGAACAGAAACGCTGCCCGTCCGTAATGCTCCCAGACCTTGTAGAACATTGTCTGGGTCCAAATAAATTTCTTATTAAGAATAACCCGTCACTGCGACTTTCTTTTTGTCGTCGGTCGCAATAGCCGGGTCTGTGAGACCCACGTAATTAGGTTTGGGAGGTCAGCGCGGCCGAGGACACATTTTGACCATGCGTTACTTAGAAAATGAAAATGTTTTTTGTTTTAATTTGTAGATATATTTAACCGTTTGGATACCGTTATTAGAGACACAATATAAAGATACAGAGAGAGAGCGAACGTCGAGCGGGCGTTAACTTGGGGTTTAATGAATTAATTATTTTTCAATAATTAATGTATATGTAGTAATATAATGTACAATATAATATGTATAATAGACGTAGGTTTGTATAACAGCTTATCCTAGCTTATATTCCCTCTCCTAGAGAGGCGGCTTGAGTCCCAGTTATGGGAACATTAAAAGGCTGAATATGCTTATGCTAGCTTACATTCAATATTTTAGTAACTTTGAATTTAATGAGCTAGATAACTAGATATAGTGGTATTTTTTTTATTATTGACTTGTATCTGCCAGCAGCTTCGCCCGCGTGAATGTAAGTTTCTTCATACAAACTTTGGACCACTGTTCAATCCCTTTAGGGGTTGAATTTTGGAAAATCCTCTCTTAGTGCTCGACTACGTTATAAAAGGTAATCTTGTGCAAAGATTCATATTCGTAGTCCCAGTAGTTTCAGTGCGTTGATATATCAGCCAGTCAGCTTCTCCTTTTATACCTCGTTAAATTTTGATAGTTTTAATCCCGTGGAGGGTCGATCCGGTGCAAGAAACACTATCGATTTGTAAAGATAAAATTAAAAAGTAAAGTAACTTTTTTTTCAAACTCGTATTTATTTACGCATGTACGAAATTAATTTCTTTAAGAAAACGTCAGCTGAGGGAACTCAATGTCCTGTAGGTAATTAGTACTTAACGCCGACTAATACCTGCAAGTCATTGAACTCGCTCGATGCGTTTGTGTATAATCCAAAATGACACTCAATTTATTGAAATATTGTACAGGCTATTTGGATTATTGAATGAATAAATGACGATCAAAATGGAAAAATATTGCGCATAGTATTTTCTAGTAGCAAGAGATTAAGAATGATTGATTCTGTTAGGTATGAATTTACCAATTATGACTTGTAGACAATTATGGGATTTCTTTTTTTGTGGCTACAAACATATGATTAACGAGTGTGGATAGAGCCCTATTTTTTTGGTACTACTTAATTAAAAAAACCGGCCAAGAGCGTGTCGAGCCACGCTCAGTGTAGGGTTCCGTAGTTTCCCGTCCGTCACAATAAGTGTACCCACTTATGAGTTTAAAAAAATGCTTGCATAACGATTATACTACAAACTTAGTCCAGAAATTATTTTGTACAACCTTTTTGTCTTTTTTGTACGAAAACTGTTCTTTCCATCAAGTTCAAAATAATTTTCCTAGAAAGTCTTTATAAAGTTCTACTTTTCAGATTTTTTTCATATTTTCTAAACTTATGGTTCAAAAGTTAGAGGGACCCGACACATTGTTTTTTGTTTTTTTTTTTTGCGATTATTTCCGAAATTACCGCACGTTAGGGTTGAAATAAAAAAAAAAACACTTTTCACTTTACATATAGGGGGGCTACCCAAATGAAACATTTTTTTCCAATTTTTATTTTAACACTTTGTCAGCGTGATTGATATACATATTGGTACCAAATTTCAGCTTTCTAGTGCTAACGGTCACAGAGATTAAGCGAGGACAGACAGACATGGCGAAACTATAAGGGTTCCTAGTTGACTATGGAACCCTAAAAATAGGAGTGTATAGGTAGGCTCGCGCTTGATCACTATCTTACCTGACGGAAAGCGACGATAAAGCACGCTTGTATAGAAGTAACCTATTCACTCTTAATTACAGACCAGCAGCTATCAGGAAACACGGACAGGGAATTCCACTACTTAGCGACCCATTATTATATTACTATACTATTATACATTACTGTATTATTTAGACCCACAATAAATATACGCCCAAAATGTTTTATGCGCTATATCTTTGTGACCACCCTGAAACTATAAGGAAACCATTCCAACCTAATTAAGACAATCCAGTAATCAAGTAGGTAGTTGCTGAGGCATATTAAGTGTTCCGTAGAGTAACAGTAGGTAGATAAGTATCTAGCTTCTTTAAAACGTTTTTACATTTAAAACAACGAATAAGACCAAATACCGTTGATTGTGAAGAAACGGTTCTTTAATTAACAGCGTGGGCATTTAATTACAGACTAATTCAGCCTACGAAGCCACAGGAACCAATTCCGCTCATTTGCATAGATAACTCGATTGCGTCGGCAACTTTGAGCTGTTCGCTGTATTTTTCTTTATCAGTGGAAATAAAAGCAATAGGATTCATAGCAAGTTTAGACAAAAACTCATTTAGGTTTTTTGGTACTTGTATAACCTACCTAGATATTATAAAATTTTCCCACCGCGTCTGTCAGTCTGCATAAATACGTTTAACTCAAAAATTACTGAGCAAATTTTCATAATTATATCTAGTTTTTACATACAGACGGAGTTATTTTTTTTTTTTATTTATTTATTTAAACTTTATGCACACAAGAGACAGAGGTGGACTTTATTCCTTATAGCATTTTCTACCAGTCAACTTTTGGGTTATACTCATAGAAATATTGGTTATACTCGTAGTTATCATGAGAGAGTATAACCAATGCACACTAAAATAAACAAAAGCAGAATATTTCAAAGATTTCTAATAGCCGTGTGAAGCTGGGGTTATTAATAACCTCCCGCTCCTACCGCTTTCTCCGTCTGTTCCCGATGAACCCAAAAACTATTGAACGGATTTTCATTCGGTTTTTACCAATAGACAGCAATTTATGAGGACGGTTTAATTGTATGAAATCTCCACATTATATAGGAGAGAAAAACTGAAAATTTCAAAGATTTGTAACATCTGTGCTAAATTGTGTCTACTAATAAATAAAACTAACTTATTTCAGTGCTTGTCCTACAAGAGTCGTGCTGGTAAATTCCAGCGATAGCGGTAGCCTTTGGCAGTTTTCAATTGTGTGTTTTCCATCGATGACAATTTACGTGGATAGTTTTCGAACCTGGATTAAATTCCCGAGATGGTTTACCTCCATTTAACAAACATAATCACATGTACGATTTTACCTAATTATTATATGACATCAATTTCAATTTTAATTAAATATTATACCTAAATGGGAAAGCTTAACAATTCAGAGCCATCGTACCTACAGCACAACAATGTTCCAACAAAATACCGTTCACAATAAGATGTGAAAGGACTCCAGCGGGTATCTAAGTCTTTAATTCCGGTAACACATTTAACACCGGCTAGATTAAATAAGTGAACATTCATGTCCGCACAACAATATTTAAATACGAAATGTCCCAATTGTCGCTATGTCGCAGGACCGTACGTGAGTACCTGCGCGACTGGTCGCCTACCCAGAAGGTACAAAACATTTATCTGTATTTGAACTAGAAATGAACTCCTTTGTTACTGACACACACACCAACATGTTGTTTGTTATGTGCCCACACATATGTACCTGACACACACACCAACATGTTGTTTGTTATGTGCCCACACATATGTACCTGACACACACACCAACATGTTGTTTGTTCTGTATACACACATAGGTACCTGACACACACTCTCATTGTTTTTAATAAAGGTTTCATAGGGTTACAGCGGACTTGCTTTTAATTACTTGTTAGTTTATATTAGTTAATGCACTGTTTTGTTCTGTACTTATACTCGTACTTATGCTACTGTTTTGTAATTAAATGAACTTAGTTAAGTTTTGTGATGTAATTTGAAAAGGTTTTGTTTCGAGATTTGGTTTTGTCAACTCACTTTGCAGTTTGCGTCTGTTTAGAACCTCAGAACCTCATGATCATAGTCAGAGAAAAAATAGAAAGTTAACCTTTTTTTAGGTAGGGTAATTTAATCCAATTTGAGCAGTGGTGGCCGAGTGGTAACGGCCCCAACTTACGAGTAGGTCGTGGGTTCAAACCCAGCCAGGCGCATTAATTTGTGTAACTTATTTCTTCACCATTGAACTGCATTGTGCTCTCAAAACGGCAAAGGAAAACATCGTGAGGACACCACCATGTCCTAAAAACAAAAATTTGAAGACATGTGACATCCACTAACCCGCTGTTGGTCCGCGTTGTGGATTATGGTCACGAAGATTACGGCACATTCCCTCTCAGAGAGGAGGCCTGAGTCCCAACAGTGGGAACATTATAAGGGCTATGCTATGCTAAGTTAATTCAGTAAAAAGCATACCATTATAAATGATATCTTATATTTCCTTGTTCTCTCAATATTTATAACAAATTCGAAAACTCAGCGCGTTACCCGTCAGCTGGGACAAATCTCTTCACACCGACATAAATAATACAGAATTCCGACCACACAGTACCGCAGACCTTTACTCATAGTGGTGTACTAACGTATGCAAAATCCCACGATATCGCATCGTTTCTCAAATCAAACGCACGTGGTGTAGGGATGGGAATCAAAGTGGGATCGGCGGCAAGGCGGACTCCCCGGGGGCAGCACTCAACGCGTGATGGATACAGCCTTGACTCGCCCCGGGATAGAGTTATGGTGCAAGTGAAAAGAGCAAGCGATTTGTGTTCCGTTTGAATTGATGTAAACATAAATGTAAGGAGGTAACAACCACACCCACAAGGTGGACTGATGACCTGATGAGGATTGTGGGAGTCCAACTTATGCAAGATGCACAGGACTGGTCATTGTGGCGACACTTGGGGAGGCCTATGTCCAGCAGTGGACGTCTTTTGGCTGAAATGATGATGATGGTGACATTTCAACGCATACCTACTTAGTTAATCCTATCGAAGGTATAAAAGTAAGCGGAGATACTAATTTTGTATCTCATCTTACTTTTATGGATAGTAGATATTTAATACTGAAATGATTTTCGATTACAAATATTACAATGTATAAACAGAAATCTTATTTGCCTAAAATCTACGACATACTAACAACTGCTAGAATTCTCACATCCCTCACTATGTCAGCTTCTGAAATGAAAATCTCACCCACTATATACCTCGCAATTACGTATTTATGTATGTAAAGTTCACTAAAATTGCACAGTTTGTTGAATGAGACATAGTATTTGAGATAGAAATCTCTTTGGTCTTGCCGGAGGACACAATCAAAACTTCGCATGATTGTGTACGGGAACGGGTGAAGCGATTTATGCATTTAGGCCCAAGTATAACATAGGTTTACTATTTGGTGGCTTCGCCCGCGTGAAAATCGGTTTCTCCATCCAAACTTTGGACCCCCGTTTCATTTCTATATGGGAAGAAATTCGAAAAATCCATTCTTAGCAGATGTCTACACCCTATAGAGAACTCACTTGCCAAAATTTAAGTTTGTAGGTGTTATAGTTTCTGACATTTCATGATTAAGCGGTGAGTGGTATTTCAACATCGGTCTTTTTAATGTTCCCACTGCTGGGACTCAGGCCTCCTCTCTAGGAGAGGCAATGTACCGTAATCCACCACGCGGGCTCAGTGCGGGTTGGTGAATGTCACATGTTTTCAAATTTTTGGTTCTAGGACAAGCCGGTTTCCTCACGATGTTTTCCTTCACCATTTTGAGAGCAGTGGTGATGAAATAAATTACATAAAGTAATGCGCCTGGCTGGGTTAGAACCCGCGACCGTGAACTTGTAAGTCGGGGCCACTACCACTTGGCCACCACCGCTCTCGGTGTATTTCGCTTTTATATATTTATAGATTTTCGTATCATGAATACCTAAATCAGAGCATCATGCCATTTTTGGTCACAAGTACGAGTAACTTTTCACGATATGACTTTAGAAATAGATTCTTACACACCTTGCATTATTATTTAGATTTTAACAAGAACCGCTTGTATAATTATGCACCTAAGCGTATATGTAAGTAGATATAGCAATTATATTGGCCACATTTGGTTGGTATGACAAAAAGTTAGCGCTGATCGTCTCCCCTGGAGCGGCACTCAGCGGGTGATACATACAGCCTTGATTCGCCCCGGGGTATCAGAAACGGTACATACTATGAGAAAAAGCGATCCAAGGCGCAGAGTCGTTTTACAGTTTCCTATAACGTTAGGTATGTTTATTTTAAACATATCTAATGTGCACCTGCATCGATTGACAAAGAAAGTAATCATTATAGCATTCAATTTAAATACGGGAATTTACGCCAACCTAAAACAAAAATAATAAAAAGTGAATAAGTAAGTCACATATAACATTATTATGGCAATCAAGATAAACTTTTTTTTTGCTAAATCTTCAAGCCCTCGTACTCTACGCTGAGACTCTATCGCTTATAACCTATGCGGTTAACCTCTGCCAATGTTATTTATATGATCGCACCAAAATTTTCGTTTTCGTATCCCCCGGGGAGCGTGCGTCAGCGTGTGGTTTTGATCTTATGCCATAAATAGATGCAGGGAAGCAAGGTTCTACGGAAGCTGCTCAAGGACTTCTTGTGCAGTCTTGGGATGTAGGGTAGTTTAATATTCTCATAAGACTTGTTTGCGCAGCAGGTGGGTTACGCAACTTTATGTTTTACGTTAAATCTCTAGCGGTATTGAAAGCGAAGTGTACAGGAATGACGCAATATGGCTTGTTGTTGGTTTGTTGTATATCGTTTTAAGCGATAGGTAAGACCACCTATTGTGGCAGGCGGTCGCCGACTTCTGCGAAGCAGTAATGCTCGCAAAGGAGGAGGCCGAACGCATCAGGCAACGGCGTTATCGCCGCCGCCGTCGCCGGGATTCTGATCCCGATTTCCGGCCAACGTAGACGCGGGCTTGCGGACAGTGAGCAATGGGTAGCTCGCTGTCCGGCCGTCCGGTAACTGTCCGGACCAAGCCCAAGTCGTCGACGGCGCGCACTGTTCCCGCGCGCCTCAAGGAGTTGTCAGCAACAGCAGGGACCCAGCCGGGTCGAAGCCTACTGGGGCCAGGGTTATCCGAAAGGGCGCTCGAGCCCCGGTATGAAGGCTAGAAGGAACGGGGTGGGTCTTTTAGTCAGTAAGAGTCTGACACTATCTCCCGCTCCGCCCAAGGGCGGGGGATGTCAATGCATGATTTTTCCCACCATAAAAAAAAAAAATAAAAAAAAAAAAAAAAAAAGACCACCTATTGTGAAACCCTATTAACTTTAAGCGCTGTAGTATTATAGTGTACAATATAGAGTACCTATATCTATCTATATATAACTAAGAACGATGAATACCTATGACTTTTAGTTACCTATATTAAGTTTTGTCGGTAAATGTTACCAATGCTATTTGCCATACCTGGTTACTGATCCAAGAAAAACATAATGACGGGGTAGGTACCTAATCAAATATCGTGCAAAATGTATCTGTTCAGAGAATTCGTTAAGTACATATACGTAAGCATGCACTATCGGTGACAACACTATCTGTTGCTTTGAGAGATTGATGTGGAGATCTCGAAGCAAGAAGTACTTAGGTAATAGGTAATCTTAGATACTCCTGCTAAATAGGTACTTCTTGCAAGATTTTTATTCGCTGATCGCTTATTCCTTATTCCAACAATTTGATATACATCGGTGATGTCGGGTGGTGGTAAATTTCACGTTTTTATGACTGCGTTGATGTGTGACGTCAGTAAGTCGGCAGCATCTTGAAACGTTTTGTGAAAAATATATTATGTGTATAACATAAGGAAGCGGGAGCTTAGTTACGAGTTCGAGTAGTAAGACTTCCAGTACAGATACTCGTGAATAAAATGAATACATGTACGAACATATACTTGCTATTGGTCGCTGTATTTCCATTTCATTGGAAATAAAATATTTCCAATGAAATGGAAATACAACCTATTCAATACTACCTATTCAACGACAGCTTTTGTTTGGCATTATAATAATCGGATTTCAGGTTTTTTGTTAATCTACTCCTACACAGACGGACTACTTATTTAATAATAGCCTAAATTGTGATACAAGTGCATAATTCGTGTGTTATGGAGTCGAGCGCTGTAGTGACTTTCCAAGTGTAGGTATCAAACGACGTTTTTCAATATACCTACAAAAAATAAATAAACGGGGGTTGACACGCGATCTGTGGGGGTCACGTAGCGTCCAGCCTGGGGCCTGAGTCTGCTATTTTTATAAATTTGTCATTCCAACACGATCCCATTATCATTTTGCTAAAAGTCTGTAATCTGCTAATTTATAATGATCGATAATTTGATCGGTCATTGGTCTTCTAATAGAATTGGAATAGAATGACAATATTGAGCTTATTAAAAGCACTAATTGTGCAATGACGTCGTAATGTTAGGTCACTGATCAAAGGACCTGTCAAAATTTTTGCAGATTACCGCTTACGTCAGATATTCATTTGTCATTATGTACGAGATTACCATTCTATTCAATTTCTTTCAATTGAGTATCAGTGGTTGACCATCGGAAAGTCATAATGACGCCATATTAGTAGATTACCAAAACTTGTCAAAATCAACAATTATGAAATCAATAATAGGCCATTCTGACACTATCGTAATAGCAGACTTGAGGCCCTGATTCACCCTCGCCACAATTTTAGAAATACAACAAATTGTGGTGAGAACGTTCTCCTGCACTTTTCCGCACTAGTGCGGAAACAGTAAATTGCGTACCTAAAAGCGCTGGGGATATGAGCGGATTTTTGAGAAAGTGTATTAATAAGATATTTTTTCATTAGCTTATTACCAAAATATTTCGATAACAGGCATTGATTTCCCCAAAGTAAATTACAATATTAATTCACAAGATACACAATAACAAAATAACAAGAAGACCTCCGTCTAAGTAAGTAAGCATTAAAACTTTACTTGCTAAAATAAATTGAAATCAGATATTATTACATGAATCATTTGTTCCTAAAGACGCTTATCTGAAGTCGAGTTTTCTGAAGTGTTTTCCGTATTTGTTAAAAGTTTATTATTAAGATTTTTTGGTAGCATACCTAAGCTTAATAATAGCATAATCAGCCATAGCATAATGTTCCCACTGCTGGGACTTAGGCCTCCTCACTAGAAGAGGAAATTTGCCGTAATCCACCACAAGAGCCCAGTGCGGGTTGGTGAATGTCACACGTCTTCGAATATTTGGTTCTAGGGCATGACGGTTTCCTCACCATGTTTTCTTTCACCGTTCTGAGAGAACTGGTGGTGAAATAAATTATACAAAGTAATGCACCTGGCTGGGTTTGAACCTATGACCTTAAAGCTCGTAAGTTGAGACCCTTTCCACTGCTCGCCCTAAAAGATTTTGTTGGTAGGTAGATATTAAAAATAAATAAAATATAAGCTTATATAAGCTTATATCTTTTACTAGTGATTTATAAAACATTGGCATTCTGTATTGATGTCAATTTTAACAATGAAGGGTAGTTTACTATCCTCTGATTTTCAGAGTTCTAAGTAAGAGCTGTAGGTCAGCTTTCTGTGGAAATTATTAGTTTTCTACCAAATGATAAGGAAATTCTTAGTATTAAGGATTTCCTTTTTTAGGGTTCCGTAGTCAACTAGGAACCCTTATAGTTTCGCCATGTCTGTCTGTCCGTCCTCGCTTAATCTCTGTGACCGTTAGCACTAGAAAGCTGAAATTTGGTACCAATATGTATATCAATCACGCCGTCAAAGTGGTAAAATAAAAATTGGATATAAATGATTTATTAGGGTAGCCCCCCTATATGTAAAGTGGGAAGTGATTTATTTTTTAATTTCAACCCTAACGTGTGATATATTGTTGGATAGGTATTTAAAAATGAATAGGGGTTGACTAAAATCATTTTTTAATAATGTCAATAATTTCGGAAATAATCGTTCCAAAATTTAAAAAAAAATGTGTCCCCCCCCTCTAACTTTTGAACCATAAGTTTAGAAAATATGAAAAAAATCTTAAAAGTAGAACTTTATAAGGACTTTCTAGGAAAATTATTTTGAACTTGATGGAAAGAACAGTTTTTGTACAAAAAAGACAAAAGGGTTCTACAAAATAATTTCTGGACTAAGTTTGTAGTATAATCGTATTTGCAAGCATTTTTTTAAACTCATAAGTGGGTACACTTATTGTGACGGACGGGAAACTACGGAACCCTACACTGAGCGTGACCCAATACGCTCTTGGCCGGTTTTTTGTAAGAAAAACTAGGTCAAGCGAGAGTCAGACTCGCGCACTGAGGGTTTCATACAAACTTACTCCTGTAAATACGATTGTACGATTTCCGAACCGAGTTTACAAGATTTTTCCGGTTTACCAAAAAAGGACATATTTATTTTGTGTCGTAACTATGGTTCTTAGACTTTTCCTGTTTTTGTGCTTTGAGATTTTGCTTCTTGCCAGTCAGGATTCTAGCTCAATTGAAAGTACTTTAGGATTGATTTCGTTATGTTTAAACGGAGCATAAACGACCTTATCTTTAGATTGCGTTCACTTATAAGTTTGAATATATCACTGCTCCAAGGGGTTTCAGACCTGAGTATTAAATATTAATTTCAGCTTTATATCTCCACGTGTTCGTAAGAAAAAGGGTCTTGGCAGACGGAAAGACGAACTGACGGACATACTCACAGACTGACAGACGAACAACAAAGTGATAATATTCTATTCTATTTTGTAAGGTTTCTGGTTTTGCTAAGTGCGGTAGAAACCCTAAAAAATACAACTAAGACTACTTATGAATTGTAAGTGTTTTTTCAAAAGTTCCAGGACAAAAATCCGAGCACCTATTCAAGAAGACGGTAAAATCTGTAATGTAGATAATATGATTTAAGATCTTAATTAAACTAAAATTGTCTAGGCTAAAGTTTATGTCTAAGTTTATTATTTCTTCACGTTCAATCGGCTGAACGGATTACCATGAAATTCATCATTATCTACGGGTAAAGCATCTCCTACAATAGCATAGAGGATACTATTTATCCCAGGAACATGTTCCTTTGGAATATTTTTCTTCGTGAACCGGATTAAGCCAGTGGCATTAGCTAGTATTTAATGGCGAGCAAATTGATATTGATAAAATAGGTAAAATAAAATAGTGTTAAGCATTTTATTTTTATTTAAAACATCGTGAGGAAACTGACACATCCTATAACCAAAAATTCGAAAACATGAGACATCTACCAATCTGCACTGGGCCCGCGTAGTGGATTATATCTCATTTCCCCTCCCAGAGAGGAGTTGCAACAGTGGGAACATTATAAGGCCGACTATACTATGCTATATTTTATTTAACCGCTATGTGCCAATCGATAACCAATTACCAAATATTTTTTTATCCATATCCCGAAAATACAAATTGCTAATTCTTATAATTTATATTCCTAAATATAAAAAACCTTAAGCCTGCTAAAAGTAGTCCCAGGAAGCGTACGCAAATCTCGTCGGTAGCTAACATTGCACTGGTTTCCAATATCCTCGAAACTTGGCCGCAAAAGCTTCACTTAGTTATCTGCGGTAATGGAAAACGCTTGTTCTACCCTCCAGGGAGTGACAGAAGATGCTCTCTCCGTATTTTTGTAAAGGATTGCGGAGGAAAGAATGCAAATATGATTTGGCGAGTATTTTCCGTGTGTGCTCTGGGTTAGTAATAGAATAAGAAATAAGAATATTTACCATTCTCAGGAACAGGTAGTACCTACCTACTAATCATTATGTAGATATATCATAGCGTAACATAATACCTAAGCATTATCGGTCTTTTTAATGTTCCAACTTTTGGGACTCAGGTGTCCTCTCTAGGAGAGGTATGTAGATATCAGCAACGTACATATATTATTATCTAATGTATGAGTAGCAGCAGAGCTACGTTTTATACCAAAAGGCTTCTTTTAAAAATTGTGTCGTAGATGTGAATAAAAAAATGAAATAGCTCTCTTATCTTTAGACCTTTGTATAGGTCTGACGTCCGACGTGTAACGTTAAAATATGCGCAATACCTCAGACACCTTAAATGTTTTTTTGAATTGACCTAATTCTTTGACAAAAAATAAAAACATAAAAAAAAATGAAAGGTTTTATGTGCAGTTTTAGTTTGTTTTTCCATTGGACTACAACCATTTGTTTGTTTATGTATTTAAAATAGTTTGCGCACGTGATGGCTTGATCTATTCGTATATAGACAGGGCGACATTTTTAATGAAGTTTTTTTTTGAAAAATGTAACCTAATGTAATATTGAAAAGTGGTTTAATTGATTCTGCTCGTTATTCTGATCTTACTATTTGTACTACTTACTTACACGTTGTACAATATTTTCTACCGATTTAGTAAAAAAAATATCTACCTAGCAATAATAATGTCTAAAGGTCGCGAGGGTACCAAAGCAATTCATTACCTTACAGGGACCCGGAAACGGTAGCGGTGACGGTGGTGTGCCGGGAGAGCAGCGGATACAGCGCCGAGCACTTGGATTTATTCGTTCCGGAGTCGTGGTGTCGCGGGAAGAATAGAGACGCATAATAACTTTTTTTTTACTAAAGAGAAGACTGGAGTAATGGGTTTTGATGATATATGACTGACCCGAATAATTGTTTTGAAATCAAAGCATATTAGCATAGTCGGCCTTATAATGTTTGCACTGTTGGGACTCAGGCCTCTTCTGTAGAAGAGGGAATGATGGACCATAATTCTACCACGCGGGCTCATTGCGGGTTGGTGCATGTCACATGTCTTCGGATTTTTGGTTTTAGGACATGCTGGTTTCCTCGCGATGTTTTCCTTCACCGTTTTGAGAGCAAAGGTGATGAAGTAAATTACATAAAGTAACGCTTGGCTGGTTTGCCAGCCGCCTGGGTTTTACAACTCGTAAATCGGGACTGTTATCACTTGGCACCTCTGCTCTGAAATCAAAGTTGAATCACAAAATCTAGCTCACAATATTTTTCAATTTTCTACAAAAATAGCTCATAATACAATGAATGTTGCAATTTGAAAAACAGCCAAGACCTATCGCCTTTCTAGATCAATAGCTACAAAAATCTAGATCAATTGTGACAAGAATTTGGCAAAAGAAACGATGGGAAAGCATGGAATTCAATATATTTTCGCGACATACCGTACTATATAGCTGTCTAGACACCATGACAGCTCCATAAATCAGTCTCCAGTAAATCCCTTACGATTCTGCGACGCTACGACCGAAGTCCCATAAATTGTCGAATTGCGTCGTTCCTCATATTACTCACCTAAGGGATTCGTAAAGCTGTGTGTTCATAGGGCGACGATACTGTCGCTGATAATGTGATACAAGAATTTTGGTTATTTACATGAGAAAAATACACGAAATTGCTATGCGATGAGATTAAGAACATAACAAGTTATTGGCATCTCACAACAGCTTGGATTGCTATGGGTTGTCCGAAAGGGAACCTCGGGGTCCTGGGACGCAACGCGGAGAAGGAACATAGAAGTGGGTTTATATAATTAAAAACAAAGTTCGGTCATGATTCCCCAACTAAAACAAAAGAAAAGAGTCGTGCTTAGACTATAGGGAGTGAATTGTAAACTTTAAATAAACTAGTGCGTCTCACCATCAACAATTGCATCACTGCTCACCATTAGGTAGAATCTTGGTGACGCACTAGTTTATATCAATTTAAAAAAAAACCGGCCAAGAGCGTGTCGAGCCACGCTCAGTGTAGGGTTCCGTAGTTTTCCATCCGTCACAATAAGTGTACCCACTTATGAGTTTAAAAAAATGCTTGCCTATACGCTGCTTGCATATAGCTTGCTATAAATTGTTAAAAGACCACAAGGCGTTTATCAACAACAAATTGCAACAATGTTTACTAATCTCAGCTTTCATACAATGTCCGGCAACGTTGTCACTTAGTAACTAAGTGTGTAAGCCACTTTAGGCGAACTTTGATGTCATACAGAATAAACGTTATGTTTGATGTATCGATACAGTGGACAGGCGGGCTCCGGCTAGATGGATGGCGCTATGTATGGCCGACAGGGGAAATAAACAAATACTAGGGATGGGCGGTGCATGGAGCTGTTACACTTTTTACTTGTTTATTGACATACAAACTGTGAAATACGGTAAAGAACCGACGATGCAGGTTTCCATAAAATCACGTAGAAGTTCGTCGGATATTTTGCCTTAAAATCACACGGTGAAATCGTTTCAATGTGTTTACCATTCGAAATTAAGCTCGGGGTTTTAGGTATTCGGGGTCTCTGATCATCGTGTAGATTTGGTTTTGTTCGTTTCAATTGACGTTTTATTTGGTAAACCGAATACGAATTAAAATAAGTAGGTATGGTATTATTGATGGTAGAAAAGGACACCGTTGCCAGTGATTTTCTGTGTCTAAATAAAAATGTTTTTATTCCTGTTCAGTAAAATCTTCGAAGGACCAATATGTTTAAGACATAGTCAACATGCTTACAATCATTTTCATTGAGATGTAGTTACATTCCCCTGATAAAAACCTACATAACAAAAAAACTTATCAAGTATGAGTCGAACTCGCACATTGAGGAATCCGTATAAACAAAAAGTTTCTTTTTCTGAATCGCAAAATGTGATTATTTTGTGAAATAAACACAAATTACAGCTTTCAGATTTTTTCTTTACTTGTGTTTTGATACCTTGCTACTTGCTAAATTTCAGAATTGTAGTTCAATGTGAAGTACCCCATAGGTTTAGATTTCCTTAAGAGTGTTAAAATATGCGCCTAAGCAAAGTATAGACAGCCATATCTTTATTATTATGTTGACGTAGAAGTTTGATTTTTTTCACTGATTTTGATTAATTTTAGTCCACCTCAACCTCTACGCATTTCTGAGAAAAAAGGTTGACAGACAGACGGATAGACAGAAAAACAGACCACAAAGTGATTTTATAAGGGTTCTGTTTTTGCCGAATGAGGTACGGAACCCTAAAAATGCACAATCGACTTCCAAAGTCGATTCAAACTGCCACTAACATTACTAGAAGTTGTGCACGTGCAAACTTCGCAGGAACGTTCAAGAGAAGTATATAACGATAAGCAAAGGCAATGTGTTAAAGATTTGCCGCTGGCGCTTGCTATTTATCGATACAAATTTTCAACTACATGCTTTTCAGCTCATATCATAGAAAGAGACCAAGGTATGAGCAGAAGTAAGACAAACCTGAAAAGGCATAGCATTCAAGAATACTCTTTATAATTTTTGACCAGTAATACTTTTTTAGGCCTACTAGTAGTACTACTTAGTACTACCTAGTGTACGAACTTTTTTCTCAGTTTATGGTCTCTACTATGAACTGAGTAAAAAAAGTAGGTACCCACTTATTTGGGTTTAAGAAACTCTTTGAAAAATTAAATTACCTACTATTGCTGACCACGACATCGACCGGACCGCCAACTGCAACCGCAGTAAAGTACTTAAATGATAAATGATATTTATTTTGTAAATAGGTTTAAAAAACGCTTTTACACGTCAATTTTTTTTTTTCGTCAGTTTATGCTAGATGAGGCCGGTGTTTCCTATCTGACTACCCTGAGAAGAAACACCGAAAAAAAACTCAGGGGTCAAAGTCTCTTTTAAAGTCCATACAGTAAATATGTAACGGTCAAATCACATGAGAACCATGCAGATTTGTCTGAGATGGTCTTTTAAAAAAGAACAGTGTAAGCATTCGTCAGTACCTATTCGAAAAGCTCAACTCAGGACTACTAAGGAGCTCTACGACTTGACGAACAATACCAAGGAAAGGACATTTGTCACTTACTCATGGTTTTTGCAAATGACATACATTTTATGCGCTCAAAAGATTTCTACAATTAAATATGTTACAGAAACTTATCATTGTCATCATTTACAACGATTTTTACGATCAACTCTGAACAAAATTAAAGCCGCCATGGAGGTATAGCCAGATCATGACGTCAAAAAAAAAAGGTTGACTACGTGATGAACAGTGGCCAGGTGATGTACACAACATAGATCTGCATGCATTGTCTTAGCTACGTGAACTGACATTACGGCCATGGTGCCCCAGTTAGGGAAGGACCTAAGTACCTCAAACCACGTCAGCTCCCGTTCCGTACAACGTTTGGAGGTATGCAGAACAGAGAGTAAAGTCCTACATGCCTCCATTGAAAAGGGAGGATCCTCCGGCCAGACAGGTGTTATGGTCTGGTGGGCTACTGCCCGATAGATGATTTCGGGTTGTCGTATATGTTCAAATCGCGCGGAGAACTTTGATTGCGCGATACAGGATTTCGTACTTTCTTCGTAGTTCTTATGTGGCGCCATAGATGTCGCTACATCACTCCCCTCCGGAGATCGGAGATCGATGGTTCTTGATGCGCGCCAGGCCAGCGTAGGTTGGTTCCAGTGGGTCGGAACCGATGCCGCATAGTTCTCGGTGAGTCGGAACTGTCTGCGGTGATGCCCCAGTGAGTCGGGGTGTTGGTATCCCAGTGAGTCGGGATGATGCCCCAGTGAGTCGGGGTGATGATGTCCCAGTGAGTCGGGATGATGCCCCAGTGAGTCGGGGTGGTGCTATCCCAGTGAGTCGGGACGATGCTGCAGGCTCCAGTGAGTCGGAGTAGTGCTTTTGGCTCCAGTGAGTCGGAGCGGTGCTTGTGCGACGTAGGGCTTGACTGTTGGCGTCGACCAGGATAGGTTCTTCATGGCTCTTCATGTGACTGGCCGAAGGTGCAGTGTGCCAAGCCAAGGTCGCTGATGAGGCTAAAGGTGATGACCAGGTATGACCAGGTAGGCATGCTGGTGGTCAGGATACCCTCTATAGCCGTGGGTGCTGACTGTATGGCTCGCTGCTCGAAAGCTTGAGGAAGTGATGATGACGTCACGAAGTAGTAGCTGCACGAAGGCTGCGCTGACGTTCTTTGTCAAGGGTCACTAGTTTGGAGGTATGCGGAACAGAGAGTAAAGTCCCGCATGCCTCCGTTGAAAAGGGAGGATCCTCCGACCAGACAGGTGTTATAGTCTGGTGGGCTACTGCCCGATAGATGATTTCGGGTTGTCGTATATGTTCAAATCGCGCGGAGAACTTTGATTGCGCGATACAGGATTTCGTACTTTCTTCGTAGTTCTTATGTGGCGCCATAGATGTCGCTACAAACGCATAACCATAAAGCTAGAACTACATAAGACCGACACACACGTGTAACACGCCTGATTTGTACGTAGAACGACGTCGCGTGTCGTGAATCAAGTGTAGCTCTACAAGTCTAGTTTCCATATAAAGTAGACCGAACGTAAGTAAAGAAGACCGACGCGCCCAGATCGGCATGTCTGGCACACGTATGCACAGTGTAGTTCTAGCATAAACGGTGCAGTGACAATAACAGTCGTATTAAAACTTTATACTTACGACTTGCGAGTTGCAGCATTCGATGGGTAGGGAACTCTTGCCAAGTCAACGTTGTACTTCCAAACTAGTTAACTACCTGTATTTAGCAAACCTACTATAGAAGTAGTATTATTGTGTATCCTAATTATGGCTAAGTCCTACAGTCATTTGAGAAGATTGCTGTAGGGTAAAATTTAAGGAATGTTTTGGGACTGGTTCAAATTGCAGCTTTAAGCTTCATGAAATGTTGCCAACATTCATTTCAGAGATGAAACAAAGACAAATTATCTAGTAGCGTCGCAACGTCGGTTCTTATTATTGTCTTTTTTCTTTCCACGGCTCTATAGGTATTTAAGTCATTTCAGTAAAAATTAGCTGCTAGGGAAGTAGGTATCGTATTTTAATGTACGATACCCATTTCCTACGAGTCTGCGACGTAATTCTCTATACTTACATCATATTTAAGCATTTCAGCACAACGTCAGACAAAAGCATAGCAACTCACGGCTCATAAATCACGACAAACATTATCCTTTTCCTGTAAACTTCCAAAGTAACGTCTATACACATCTCTTCCTGGAACCACATCGTTCTTTACTCATGAAATTTTCCACCGATGCAGAGTAGCTGACGCGGCGACGAGCTACGGCAATTAATAACGTGCATCAAACTTGTAGGCGGTTTTTGATACTAAAGGTGTGTCTCCACTTAGCTGAATTTAGTTCTCTAAACGACTTACCTACTGAATTCAGAAAAATGTTAGCAAATGTGCATTCAATAAAAAATTATGAAGTATATAAGGTCTCGATATGTCATTCAATGTCGCATTTTAATTTGCCGACTGATTCAGTAACTTATTATTACACATTATTAAACGAAATCCCTCACTACATCTGTCACTCTGTTAGTGATAAACTTAAAGCCTACTGAACGGATTTTACGCGGTATTCACCAATAGACAGGATGATTTATAAAAAAGTTTTAGATGTCTAATAAAACTAACCAAGTAAAACTGGCCACAACGTTTTAAACGTTAAAGTTTCATGATATGTCAATCCTCGTTTTGCCTACTTTCTTTAGAACTTTTACTATCACAGAAATCTTACATCAATGATATGGCAAAACGAGGATCATAGTCTCAAACACAGAACACAGGAATCATACAGGTCTCAAACGTTAACGTTTACCGAACTGGCCAGTTTTAGTTGGCCATAACATGAAGTGATTAGTTCTAAGATCTGGCCACGATATACATATATACCAAGTTTCTCTGACCAGAAGCAGAGATTTGTGAAACGATCCAATTAACGAAACGATGTAAGGGCTCTTTCCTAGAAGTAAACTAAATGCAGACCATTGAAATCAACTGAGTGAACAAGCCTTTAGAATGTATTTCGTCGGAGATCCATTAGCGGTCAGAGGCGGCGTGCGCTGAGCCCCGACTCGCTGACACATGACAAATGGTCGGTTATTGCTGAGTTTTGAGCTGCGGTGCGAATCGATGCGAGGCCGAGCTTTATTCGGATTTCTGATTAATACTGATAAGTTTTGGGAGTGTTTTTGATTTGTGACAATGATGTATGTTTTGTATTTAGTTAGATATTAAAAGCGGGGTTCAGTATCTACAAGTACTTAACAAAGATCTTAGAAAATCTTAAATATGTTATGAATTGTGTGTGTAAGGCTCTGGACCTTGGTGACCGTGTACATCAACGCCCAGTGTTGGAAGGTCGGTGCCACCACTGACACGGACCGATGACCTGTTGAGGGTCACGGGAATCCTATGGACGCGAGATGCACGGGACTGGTCGTTGTGGTGACACTTGGGGGACTGATGTCCAGTTGTGGATGTCTTTCGGCTGATATAATGTTGTGTCCTCATGAGGCAGGCTCATAGGCATAGTTTTATAGATGCGAAGGTTCCATACTTACTTGCTATATCCAGTTTGCCCAAATAGTTGTAATGATTTCATGCGGGAAGGGTTTATGCGGATGCATATTTAGCAACGACTGTTCAATTCTGAGCCACTAACTGGCTGTAACATTTATGTATACATAATATAGGTATGGGGTACAGGATATAAAGTGTGGCTCTTCAATTGAATAGGCAGAATCCTATGTCCACATGGATGTCAGTGTCTGGTAGGTAAACTGCCCGAATGGTCGCTATCTGGCTGTTATATCTACGTAGACACCATGTGTAGTTAAAGTCAGAACATCTTTGATAGCACGATGTAGAATTTGTGTGACTTAAAGCCTGAGTATACTTCGTAGGTATGTAGCTATAAGTAGATGCCACTACAGTTGCATGGAAGAGCGGATTTGAAGCTTACCGCTTAAGTTTAAGCGCATTCACCTCACTCTTAATCGACTACACACCTCTGCTAAAAAGGACAGCGACGAAAACTCTGATGACAAGGTACTCAACCGTGCTCTCACACTCATGCGACACTTTAAGAAATATGCAAATAGTTACCTCGGATATTTTGATCATTAGTCAAACTACGCCTATCGTTTTGACAGAAATACTCAGAGTTTTTAAGTCTGTGATTTGAGAAAAGGTACTGTTATGTGTAACTATTTACCTAATGGACTCAATCGGTTGCAAACCCCGGTATCTACCTAGATCTATCTTCTGATACTTACAATATCTACTAACAAGCTAGAGTGACCTTAGTGCTCATACACATGCACTACAAAGGATAATATATTGTTACGAACGCTGCAGTTTAATATGGCCACCCGCTGGTCCCAAAATACGTATTTAAAAAGTTAACTAACTAGTTAGAATGCTCCTCTTGCGATCGTGGTGTATTCTATTGACAACATCAACAATCTACCTACCGTTTTAATTTAGTAAATACCGGAAAATACCGAGAGGTTAATTAAGTTTTACTAGACAAAATACCAGGTAAGTATCTACATCAGATAATTGCGAGTGTAATCACGGTCCTCTATTACCTGCTTACTAGCGTACAGAACTCACTAGTGTATCGTTAACTATTCCGAAATTACTTCCAGTCAAACGGCATAGATAAGTCAGGTGGACATTTAAAAAGGGGAGTATATTTAAAGTAGGTCAGCCTCGAACTACAGGTCAACAGCGCCGGCGGAGCTGTCTCAAACGTAATAAGTATTGTTCAGGGATGCGCGGACCCACTCACAATGTTGTGCGACTATAGCCTTACGTCACAAAACAAAATAGATAGGTACAGAAGTTAATCTACATACATAGCGCGCTTGAACAATGCACACATAGACACCGCTCACGGACACGATATCTCGGAGCGACTCGGCCCAGTGCGAGCGCGAGTGAAGCTGCTTAAGACACGCGTATGTGAACTTTTTTGTGAAATAATGGAGCAAAAAAAAAACGTTATACTGTTTAGTGGACGATTTTTTAAGTTAAACTTAATTGAATACTCGTTTTTTAAGATACCAGTTTTAAAATGTAATTAGTTCCGTATAACGCAGAATAGTTAGGTAGGTAGATAAGCAAGTACATGACTTTGTGGCTATGTAATATTTTTACAATTTATATTAAGGTATTTATCGCTGCGTCCGAGCGCGCTCGGAGAGAGCGGCGCTGACCCTAGCGCGATTGCTGAGCGTAGGTATAAAAAGTGAAGTATATATCTACTGTTTGCTGTTTCTGGGAGTCTTACCGTCGCCAGAGCCCAGTCTCCTATCCCTCGTTCAGTCTCCGCGCTCAGCGCTCTCTTGGTTGCCAAACCTGACTGTGACGTGTTCGCAGATGAATGGAAGAACATAATGTCTGTCTGTTTGGAGTTCTGTGAGATGAGTGTATGACTGTGGTGTAGTTATTATTTTTGTATTGTTACTTCGTAATTTTTTAAATATAGTATGTCTTTAATTAATGTAATTGGCCTTTGGCCGTGTTATGTTAAAGTAGGTAAATAAATAAATGAGATTGACTACTGCACCTATCTATTTTGTGCTTACGTGTACCTACGTACCTAGGTCGGTGTGTAGTCTCCTTTATTTCTCCGTATAAACAAACGAACGCGCGGGAATGTACTCGTGTTTATTTTATTCCTCGCAATATGTTGAATATATTACAGCCAGTTCCTGGCGTGGGATTACAGGTATTGTACTTGAGAAATTAAATTAAGCTTAGGTGACGGAAACTGGATAGGTTCTAGAGAAAATAAATAGGCGTTAATTTTCAACTCATGTTGTATAATGATCTCTCAAGAAAAGTGTGTAGGTACCGGTTCTACGAAACCAGTAAATTGAGATAAATTGCTGAAAGTAGATAATAGATTTTTTTCTAATTAAAATGTACCTACTAGGTAATATCTTCGAGTAACCGAAGAATTCTAATTAAGTTAGTAAGTAGATACTAAAAAAAATAGAAAAGGAAAAAAGCTCTGACGTTCGCAATAAACTTTCTTGCTACATTTTATCAGGAACGGAAAAAAGATAAAGATATTACGAGGGTGTTTAATTATTTAATGCGGCTGCCACCTTTGTTCCGTAATTAAAACGTAACCGAAGGGCTTTCCAATAAAATTATATTGCGCGCACGAGTGCGTAATTACCTAGAAATATCTTCCCGTGTGTGAAGTGTGTGGAAACATAGGAAGTGGCGTAGTGAGCGGGCGCGTTCTGTGTTTAGGGGACTGGAAAATACATTTGAACGAGAATAGTAATTGTTTACACGCGGTTTTGAGTTTAGTGCTAGGCTAAAAAGATTTTTTTTCAATACACTTGCTTACCCACTTTTAGGCATGCAATAGACTGTTTTCCACACTAGTACAGAAAAGTGCGCGTGTTCTCCCCCGCCACAATTTTATTACATGTATCATGTCAGGCTGAGCGCGCGTCAACTTTCACGAGTCGCCGGAGTCGGACTCGCCGGTGAACCCCCGTTTATTTATTTCTTCGTTAGTGTATTGAAAAAAGTCGTTTGATACAAGTGCAAAATTGTCACTGCTACATATCACATTCGCCTACGGCTCGTGCGAATTCCGCCTCGGTCGCAATGACAAACTTTATTTTTTGGCAAAAGTATTGTACATGAATCTATAATAAACATTTTTTTTTAAACGTCGTCACATAGCCGTTACCGAGAAGTAGGCAAAAACATAAAACATACATGTACTAGACACTGCAAGTAGCACAAACACACAAAGAAGTAAACGCGTTACACGTTCAATTAAAATGACTAGATTGAAGGTAGAAATTCTAAAGAAAATGTTAGTCAAGACATTTCAGGGAATATAAAGTGACATTCAAGTAAGTTTGTAAATAAGTTGTCAACTCAATAAGGGCACCAGCTACGTCTAATTAGGTACCTACATTCTGAGACGTTGTTTTCCCTCAAGGGTTGTAGACGACTGAACACAGAAACATCCCTTCATAATTAAAAGATCTGGGCTTCTACTATAATCAGCCTATGCCATCACGACGCTGCCTAAGAGCGGGACAAAACTATATCGGCCGTAAAGCACTCCGTCTTTTGACAGTGGATTCATATTGGCAATAACATGTCTTGGTAGGGAGGAATTTGTGTATCAATAAGGTAAATCAATAAAGAAATTAAACTGTCTAGGTGATAAGTAACGTTAATGGTCACTATATAAGGTCAAAAAAGGAAAAGCGAGATAACACGAGAGTCAAGCCTAGTTACTGGAACGAACATTTACCTAGAAATTAATTTCGATCGTGTGTTAGCTACTGTAGTTGGTTGAACTAATTTTCAATAGCCAATCGCATCGATACCGAACCGAGCTGACATGTCCAAGAAGCAGGATTCGAAGACATGTAACATCCACCAATCCGCACTGGGCCAGCGTGGTGGATTACGGTCTATGCCCTTTCCGAGAGAGGCGGACTGAGTTCCAGCATTGGAAACATTATAAGGAACGAATGAATGAAAGAAAACTATTTTTTCTGAATCCTGACTGCAAAAAATAAAATAACATGGGTATTTACAACGTTATAAAAAAAAAAAACAAACGTTGCTGTTGCGTCATGATTCAACACAAACTGATGACCCGTACATTTCTGAACCTACAGGTTAAAACTTAGAAGGCCTTGGGTTAACGAGAGCCTCGTGAAGTGAACGTGAACCGATACACTAACTACACTCCCAGCTTCGCCTGTTAACCCTCTGTAATTGGCGAACTAAACTTGAAGACAATGCAAATTGGCGTAGTTGACGTTAGTTTGTTTTGTCCTTGATACTCTATTGTTGTGTTATATGGGACTGATTTACGGTGTACCTACATTGTTGTAAGATACAATAACATTGTGGCCGTTTCAAACTTGTCACGCGTTTCGTTCCGTATCGCTTCAGGAGTCGGAAAAGTTTTGCAGCTTTAAGTACTAGTACATAGGGGAGACGTGTATGAGAAGATTCTTAAGTTACGGAAGAATGCTCGTGTGTAAATCAAGCGATATATAGTACAATGCTTATGTAGAACTATTCACTTATTGTAAATTTATATTCTCTGTTGTCAATGTTTTATCTATGAAAAAAGATAGATAGTGCTAATTTTTTTTTTTTCCAACTTCAACGAAGCATCTTGCACTTACACCTAAGTGGTATAAGTAGTTATAACTATTGTGATAACCCAAACAAATAAGCTTTCAAAAGTTTTAATCAATTCTAATCAATAAATCTGTTTACAAATCTTAAAGGTGTTAAGAATTGTTCAATGGCATTATTTGCTAGATAGGTACCTAGGTATCGTCAATCAATAAACTGGCTACACGCTTTGTCTGCAGTGATTACACATTTGACATGAGATTTGAATTGATTAATGATCATGATTAGATAGTCAATCACTGACAGGTAACTGTTAGTTATAGACTAACCTATTTCCTTAGGTCGGTGTGGAGCGGAAGCACAGTGGTAACTACTCCGATTAACAAGTTTTAAATCACGATTTCGAACCGTTCAAGCCGCATTACCTACATCGTGTGATTTATTTCATCACCATTGCTCTTAAAACGGTGAAGGTTACATTGTGAGGAAACCGGCCGGTCTTAAAACCATTCACCAATCCGCATTGGGCCCACGTGGTGGATTATGGCCCATTATCTCTCCTAGAGAGGAGGTCTGAGTCCCAGCAGTGGGCACATTACAAGGCCGAATATGTTTATATCATTAACCTACTTCCTTGTCCCACCTCAAAACTTGTAGTCAAAGTGACCTGTAGCTGTGTGTAGAAGTATTATTCCAACATTTATAAAGTTAAGTGTAGCCTATACTGTTCCGTTACTAGGCAAAGGTTTCCGTTTATTCTTTCCATTGTTTCTGGCTCCGAGAGCCACTTTTTGCCAATTCCTAAGGAAGACATCTAACTGAGTCTTCATCCCAAAATCCCCTTCGCGGTCTGTCTTGACCACGTCGTGTAGTTTCAGGGCACTAATTTTGTGTTTTATTGTGACAGGTAAAAGACTCACTTAAGAGTGCTTAGGGTATTTTTGTATCGTGTGATTTTGACTACGCATGCGGGATTACTCCGCATGCTTAACCCACGCAAATGTCCATTTAATACAAATGTTTCTTGTAATGCATGGAATACGCAGGCGGGACGCGTTTCTTTGCATTTTGAAAATTTCTGCACGTGGAACCACAAATGCATGATGAAATCCGTACGATATTAAAAACACCCTAAAGATAGATTTCTCGATATTAAATACAAAATCTCCAGATACAAGGTAAGAGGTAAAGTGAAGTAAACCGTCTTAGTACATAGTACAGAAGTTTGCGTCTGATTGCTAAGTTCTTGTAATTGGCTGAAGTAAACTTGTGGACGGGGCAACTAATTGAAAGGTCGAGCTATTGTAGTAGTTGCTTTGTTTGCTCGTGATACAGCGATTGTCTTTGATATGCACTGCTATATTTGTTAACTACATAGTGGTTGTGAGTTTAAGGTTGCATGTGAGATTAACTACTAATTAGTCTAATTTATAGCCTGGATGGAGCCAGTTGATACTGTGACACTTAAAAATTTGCTTAAAAAATCGTGTGATTAGGTTTACTGAAATCAAAAAGTGACTACACACACGCTAGATACATCTTTCTATGGTATGATAAATAAGATACCTGCCCCCCTTGCCAAGTCACGACTGTTTCATTTTGATTTTCTTGCGTCGAACGCCTCGAGTTGAACGCACTGGGCGTTGAGATAATGTGGTCAGAACAAAGGAATCGGAGGTGTGCCCTACCTGAGGCGTTTGACGCAAGACAATCGAAACGAAAGGCTCGTAACTGGGCTAGGGGGTTGCCTAAATAATTTAGTACATTTCTATCTGATACATTGCAATGTTCTTACATCAGGTTTAAGTATCTAGTAAAATTGTGACTGATAGATAAGTAACAAAGATCTTATCACACTTAACGTCTGAAATGGTAAATTATGATTGATGTAAGAAACAGGCTTAGTAAGATTGATGCCTCTGTCTTATGATGATAGACATATCAGAAACTTTATCCATCATATAATGACATGAAAAGTTTCTGAGAGGGTCAGAATTCCACGTAGGTATAAATTTCAGTGTACCTGAGAAGCTACTAAGATTATCTTAGGCTTATGTAGTTGTTCATTCCCCGGCCGGATTAAACCAAGTGCTCATAGTTCGATCCTGGATTAAAATTAGACTAAAGTTAATATTACGTTTCATAGTTAAGTGAAAGCGATTATTGAAAGTTACCACTACTCTAGGTAGGTTTATGCTGAACTGAAGACCAGATGGTAAAGAAAAATTCTAGATTTATAAATAGGTCGTTAGATAATGGCAAAGCTAACAAAAGATACAGAACCAAAGAAAATGGTATGAAGCACCTATTGACCTTAACTATCGTCAGAATTCGAAGCAGGTTTAGATTACGCTGTTTAAGATGTACTGCCAAAACTTATATTGCAGCAGCTTTTGGGTAACATATTCCCGAAAAACTCTCGACACCATAAGTAAGAGCAATATGTGGTGTGGGCCCTTTAGAATCGTGTCATCAACTTTTTAAAGGGCTTGGTTTGCTGACTGTCATTAGTCTTTATACATTGCAAATTACTGTATTTGTCAAAGAACATCCAGAATTGTTCGAAACTTTTGAAAAAGGAAATAGTACCCTCGGGATCCGACGATACTTAGCAGCACTTGCTGTAAAAGTTCTTTGTATCAGAAAAATTGTAGCATGATGGCAATACGGGTCTTATAAATTACCAAAATCTATAAGAGAATTGCAATTATTAAGACTATTTAAAATGAAATTAAGCGAATGGCTGTTGAACAAATGCTATTATAATTTAAGTGATTTTTTTAATGACAGGAATGACTTAGAAAAAAATAATATGTGATATAATATATATCTAATTGAGACATGTTAAAAATGCAAAATAATATTTTATTCAATTGTGATCTTTCTTGAATGTTGTAGATGTAGGATGTTTAAAGAAATAATGTTTAATAATTTTAAATGACATATTTTTATTATACTACCTAATATTTGTATACCAACCAAACCAACATCCTCATTACCATGTTTCTGGAAAATAAAGTAATTTGACTTTTGACTTTGACATTGCGCGTCCAATACCACAACGTCTTTCGGATATTATTGCGGCTTTCACGGTTTTACATCGCATTAAGTATAGTACAATTCACGAATGATGGCGGGCCTGAAGTTTGCGCAGAAGGCTGCGCAGTAACGGTTTTAGGAACCAAATGACGTCGTGCGTGTGCTAGAAGAGTATGGTATGCGCGAAAGTTCGCAAAGGCTAACTTCACGCCCGCCATCATTCGTGAATTGTACTGTATGTTCATGGAGGCGCGTACAGACAGATTCGCAGCCGTTTCGAACAAGTATGTGGCCTCCTTATTAAGCAGAGTACGTGCTAGGGACAATGACATTCTGGCAGCTGTAGCTGATAAAGACTGTCCTATACTAAAGCATTAAATTAGGGTGCTGAAGGAATACGGTTGATATGTGTGAACTAATTGTACTTAATCTGAAATATTTTAATACCTAGCTAGGTGATAAGGTTTTTACTAAGCATTGGATCAATATTGTCTATTAATTATTATGTGAACATCGGATTGAAGAAATAAATTTACTCCTCTGATTTAATAGTAAGAAACGGTCTCGTCTCGCCCACAATTTCTAAACAAGACGTTACATGAACCCTTGGCGTCAGTTCTAATGTCACTAAATTATTCACACGCGCCATGGGGAATTAGAAAATGTAATAAGGATAAACCATAAAAGCAACTTTTGGGCTTCACTAATTCAATTCGGCGTGCAAGCATTGTCTGGCGCGGTACGTAATCTAATCTATTATTTACGATTTTAACGCTGCCATGGTGAATGGGTAATAAACGGAACACTGATACGGAGAGCTACGTCTTCTTCTATCGTTTGAAGATTATATTATATAGCAGAGCGAAAATCTTTTCTTTTTAGGGTACCGTACCTCAACAGGAAAAACGGAACCCTTATAGGATCACTTTATTGTCCGTACGTTCGTTCGTCCGTCCGTCCGTCTGTCTGACTGTCTATAAAGATCCTTTAATCAAACTTCTAAGTTAACAGAAAAAAAATATGGCCATTTATGTCGCAAAAAAACATGTATTTCGACACTCACGGGAATCAAAATTTATAAGGTACTTTCGTTGACCTAGAATCCTGAAATTTGACCTGAACCAAGGTCTCATAACACAAGTATAGGAAAAAAACATGAAAACGTAAATGTAAATTTGTCGTTACGTTACAAAAAAATTGCGATTCGGAAAGATCTTAGTAACATAGGTAAGTTTGTACGGAACCCTCAGTGCGCGAATCCGACTCACACTTACCCAGTTTTTTTTGTTAATAATAGCCTTTTTTAAGTTGGGAAATCGTTCGATGACTTCTCTCATTCTAGGACAGAGCGTGAGAACGTGTCAGACTTTTACCGACTAAAACCTTCGCGATCCCAGGTTTCCCTTTCGTAAGTAAACCCCCAGTAAGCTTCGAACCTGCTGAGCCCCTACATCGACAACTCAAGTTCGATTTGGATATTTAACAGACGGCCGGACGGCGACCTACTTATTGCTTGGCGTCCGTAAGCCCAATATTGCATTAAGGCAGCAAAGAAATTGGTACCTACATATCTGAGGAAGGTATGAAATGCAACTGACCTATTTTTACTATCTTCATTAAAAACAGAGAAAGCGGTTCTCCTCTGTATATCAGCAGATCAAAAATAAATCACAGCTAGTGATGGGATTTTATCCGGTTAAATACTCAAAATGAATAAATACTCAATAAATACTCGTTTTTATTGGATAAATACTCGATTTAAAACGAGTATTTATTGAGTATTTATTCATTTTGAGTATTTAATCTGATAAAATCCCAACACTAATCACAGCAGAATGTAAAACTCCTTACGTTTTCAAACTAATGATTAATAGGCACCGCCTCTAGGAGCAGACAATGGTTGTTATGAAAGACCGTCTGCTTTGATTTACTCGGATATCGTTATTTCCTTCGGTACTGACTGAAAGAACATGAAATGTTACTGTAGGTAGATACCTGCCCTTATTATACGCTACAGCGGTTTTCAACCTAATTGAAGCCTACTATTTTCATTGTTATTGTTTGTTGTTTTTGTTGAACTTGCAATAAAGTTTGTTCTATGGTACTCTCAAAGAAGGCTCAAAACGTGAGTGTGTTGACTTTTCTACCACAGATAATATCCGAGGTAGAAGTTATTATCTACATTTTTGTTAAATATACAATACACGTACTCCAAAGCTAGAAATGGGACTTTGTTATAATAAAATAATAATAATAATAATTCTTTATTTACGACTCTGCATTCTGTCTGTCTGTCACCAGGCTGTATCTCATGAACCGTGATAGCTAAACAGAACGAAATTTTCACAAATGATGTATTTCTGCTGAATTACAACAAAAACTAAAAACTGAATAAATTAAATATTTAAGTGGGGCTTCCATACAATAAACATG
This sequence comes from Mythimna albipuncta, assembly GCA_929112965.1. Classification (NCBI taxonomy): domain Eukaryota; kingdom Metazoa; phylum Arthropoda; class Insecta; order Lepidoptera; family Noctuidae; genus Mythimna; species Mythimna albipuncta. The sequence goes on from OV815959.1 coordinate 33,584,581, forward strand.
ATTTTTAGGATTCCGTAGCTAAATGGCAAAAAACGGAACCCTTATAGATTCGGCATGTCTGTCTGTCTGTCTGTCCGTCCGTTTGTCACAGTCACTTTTTTCCGAAACTATAAGTGCGATATTGAGGTTTCTAATGTCATTTTTTTTCTAAACTGAATAGTTTGCGCGAGAACCACTTCCAAAGTGGTAAAATGTATGTCACCCCCTGTAACTTTTAAAATAAGAGAGAATGATAAAAAAAAATATATATATATGATGTACATTAAGTACCATGCAAACCGCCAATGAAAATTGATTTGAACGAGATCTAGTAGGTAGGGTTTTTTTTTAATACGTCATAAATAAATTAAAAATACACTATTATTAAAACATCGATCAAAGTTACAATGAACTACAAAAACTTTTATACTATGTTACATGCTGCTACGGAACCCTTCATGGGCGAGTCTGACTCGTAGTTGGCCGGTTTTTTTTCCTTTTTTGCCCTGGACGCTTCGAAACATACGTGCGCGAGTACGACTCGTACTTGGTCCATAGGTATATATTCTATTGGGTGGATTACTAAGTATCCTGTCTTAGTAAACTCCCTCTCAGCAGATCAGCTTTAACCTCTCAAGGCTCTCACGCCATTATTTACGTCAACCAATATTAATAATCAGTAAAATATTATCTGCCGTCGAGAACATTCGTTCAGAAATGATTTTAAGACTTATCTTTACCACAAATACAGTATTAAATCGGCGGGCTTGGTGGCACAAATTTGTGCCAGTGGGGCTCAACGGTAATACTTGTTTATTGGCACGTTTTTGTGCCGCTGGGGCTTTAGAGGTTAAGTCACAGTTGCTAATCACTTTTCCTAAAGATATGGGAAGTAGCTTCAAGTGGTGCATCTATTAAAACGATCATTACATAGTAACGCGTCTATGGCAGATCTTTATTATATACAAAAAGCTCAGGTTCGGTCTCAAAAGAGACAATAGGCTGTACATTATCTTCAGTAAGCTGTACCGTATTACTGATAAGACTACCACGCATGGTAATACTCGCTGTATGACCATTGTATATAGCTCCCTTGGGTAGGCCTCGCGTAGCTAGGCTGTTTGTGCGCGGTTGTGTTACTATGTACTTAGGTGTGTGGATTAGGCACAGGGCAAACATGGCTAGATACATAACGTGTGTAATCAACGAGGTAGGAGTATTTACCTAGCTATCATCGAAAAACAAGATTGATATTTATTAGCTCTTAAAGTTGATTAACAATTGAAAGCAATTTAAAATAGTTGTTTTGAAATTAACTTTCCTAAAAAAAAGAATGATAGCTAGAAGATATGATTTGCAACGGTTTAATACCTTAGTAAATTTTCACGAAAGCAGCCTTTTTTCTTTTTCTTAAGCATTTTGTAGAGATATTCTTTTAATACCTATTGAGAGACCTGTACTAAGACCTCAATCATCCACATCTATCTACATGTCCTTACATAATTATACAAAGCCTGTTAAAAATCATAATTAAAACAAAGAATTTACAATATAAATTTATAAATGCAACTTAAATTAGGCGAAAATAAATAATTAGGCAAGAGCAGTGGTGGCCTAATGGTAACGGCCCCGACTTACGAGTTGTAGGTCGCGGGTTCAAACCTTGCCAGGCGCATTAATTTGTGTAATTTATTTCATCACAACTACTCTCAAAACGGTGAAGAAAAACGTGACGATACCGGCATGTCCTAAAAATTCGAAGACATGTGACATTCACCAACTCGCACTGGGCCCGCGTGGTGGATTACGGCTCATTCCTTCTCTGTGATTCTCTCACTCTCTCTCTACCTAAGTCCCAGTAGTGGGATCATTAAAAAGGCAGGACATCTTTTGATGATGATGATGAAATAATAAGGTATTTGATAAGTTATAACTTATTAAAATTGATTTTGAAAGATAACAATAATACGTTTTATATCGTTGACGTAGTTCAGAAGGCTGCCCAACTTAAGTGGGACTGGGCTGGACACGTCTGCCGCATGCCTATCGAGCGGTGGCCCAATAAAACGCAAAATTGATGCCCTGAAATCGCACGACGGGGCCGCGGCAGACCAAGAAGGAGATGGCGGGACGATTTGGATGTCTTCCTTGGGAATTGGAAAGAGGTGGCTCAAAACCGGGAACATTGGAAGGAGTGGAGGGAAGCCTTTGCCCAGCAGTGGGACAGTATGGGCTAGATATAATAATAACAACAATACAATGTGTGTAACTGAATCTTTACGTTATACGTATTCCTACCTAAATTGAATATGTCGTCACAAGGAAGTAAAATTTGGTTGTTTCCGGGTACAAAATGAGAGCTGTCGCCGACACTCGCGGTTCGCTAGTTGTGTCTGCGTGAGGTGTATTAACACGTGTGGCAGTTGTCGCATTGAGTTTGTTGCCATGTTACACTGTCACAAGGATCCAAGGTCAGTATACTATTAGGTATCTTTACTTTGCAAACTATTTTCAATTTTATTGGTTTAACAAACTACGTAGCGAACTTAAATATTTACTTTAAATACTTTTATACTAAACTTAACTATGTACATATAAAAGATTCGCCCAAAGAATAGCATTGCCATTTAACGTGGTAATGCTGCCAGTCTTCTGGGCACATTTCCGGATGACAGCGATGTTGAGGAGTACTTCGACGCCTGAGTGTATTTTGTGTCTTTTTTTTATATCTTTGCTTAGTACAAAACCAAATGCTTTCCGCGTCTCTCTGTTTTTCGCAACTAGTTTTGATACGGTTTTCACTAAATTCCGTTAAACGAAGATATCCGTAATTTTCTATTACGGATTTTGGAACTGATGTAAAAGTTTCGGATCGTTCCGGATGAAGACGGAGTCTAAATGACAGATTTCAAATTTTCTGTATCTTTTACCCAACTAAACAAACGATAATCTACATTACAAATAAAAGTCAAATCTTGTTTTTTTGTTTTTTACAGTTATAATATTTTAAAATTCTAATATTTGTAACTGAAAATATCTGAAATTAGAGGACTATCTGAAATATTTTCGTATCCGTGTACCGAAATTTCATATCCTTAGCATCTCTAGAAGTCACGCAAAGCCGGGGTGGGTTACTTACTAGTAACCCACCCTGGCTCACTCGGCCCACTCCATTATTCTTTAGGTACTCCTAAAGAATAATGGAGTTTCATATACTCGTGCCTAGCTTCAAACCAAGTTGAAAATCTATCAGCCTGTGAATTTTATTTAAAATTTTGGCAATAACCAAACCTACTCGTATTTTTTAACTAATTAGATACTTATGTAGGTATTTAGGTATGTTACCTATTTCTTTCTGTATTCTTTAAAATTTATTGTATAAATTAGGTACTACATAGGTAGGTTTTCGGTAAATATCAAGACATTATTTATTTTTCATTTTATTTAGTTAACTTCAAAAAAAGTCTGAGTGCCCCGCACTTGATCCTAGGGTCGTTGGTTCTGTACTTACCCTTACAAATGAATAGAACACAATTGTTGATAAAAAATAAACGCGAGTGTGTTGGGTCCCTAGTCCTCAGTCACCATAATTGGGAGCGGCACGATAGGCTGCCAGACAAGGGTTAAATCCACAGAATACAAAAAAAAAAACAATACCCCTTGTTTAGGGTTCCGCAAACTTTACACAAAACCCTGTGGGACACGTATATTTGTCACACTTGACGCAAACCGCGAAGTCGGCTTACACTGGCGGTGCAAGAAATGTACTCGTTAGCTTATTTATGCCAGATATTATTGTAGTAATTGGTAAAGACTCTGGCGAGTAATGTCAAAAGTTATTCGAGGTTTTATGATAATAAATATATCTAATTCAACATTTTCTTTTGCGAACTTTTCTAAGAAAAAGATCCCCAAGGGATTCTCTCAAAGTTATTTGGCAGACCTTTTGATATCCTTAGTTATATTTATAATAATACGTATTACGAAAATCAATGTTGTTTTCTATAGCTAACTTTTTATACGAAAAGCTAAATTACATAATGCTCATAAATATATCAAACAAAGGATCACAAGAGACGTGTTTAACACCAAAGTTTAGCTATTATTCGTTTATTTTCGAGCTGGCTGGCTTGTTTTCGAATAGAAATGATTTACTGCTGACAACCTCGCGAGCCGAACACGAGTTTCCCGCCAATATTCCGATAAAAATGTAGATAGCACAGTAAAGAGTAATGGAAAGTGCCCGTAGCCCGTAATTTAAAAGATAATAATATTAATCAACTTTTATCTAAATGAGGAATAGATAAAACTTTGTGTCTATTTATAAAGTATCCGTGACTGTACAGTTAGTTTTTAATTTGAGATAGATATTTTTGATATTGTATTATTATGTAATCATTCGATAATGCTTATTTATTTAATTCGCATTCGTTACAAAGTATTTTTTGTTATTATGCGAATGCCCTGTGATGCAATATTATGAAAAAAAAAACTCACCACCATAAAACCACAAAAAATATTATAACCTAACTAAAAGTCTCTTATAGGTTCTCAATAAATTAGTGCGCTTCACCATCAACTATTGCATCACTGCTTACCGTCAGGTGGTATCGCAGTCAAGCACTAGTTTATATCAGTTAAAAAAAAAATAGATTACGTTGCTACTGTTATCTACATCTACACTTATTACACTGAATATAATAAAGAGGTAAAGTTTGTTTTTTTTTTGTTTCTCTGTTTGTAGGAGGTAATCTCTGAAACTACTAGTCCGATTGAAAACATTTTAGCACCAATAGAAAGCTGTTTCATTTTTGAGTGACATAGGCTATATTATATGTATGCGGGCAAAAACTAGTTTTAGAATAAAATAATATAGATGAGTCTTGTTGAGAAAATATAAAAAGTGTTTTGTTTATTATAATTAAGTTTTATCATACCTACACGTTTATTTTTTACATTAATTAACTACTTTTGTGCTGAACTTATTTTTATTTATAATATAATTAAAGTACCAATTTTCTTTCATGTCACAACCTAAATAATCTCATAGAGATTTAATTAAACAAACATGAGATGCTAGGCATATGCTTTAAGTAAAATTCGATCCTCTCCCGTTTCCTTTTTGAAAGCGAAAATCATGTATAATAAAACCCAGAAAAAATGTTTAAACAACAGATAACAGAATAAACTAGTTTGATTTGTTTCTTCACTATGACACTATAAATAACGATCTAATTTAATAATTTTTATGTTCATTTCTTCGGTCAGTTCACGTCACGTCTTCCACGTGTGCGTCAGCCTAATATAGTTTTAGTTTTATAGGCTCATCCAGGTTCCTACAGTTTCCAGATAGAAAATAAACCCACAGGTCTCTGTGTCTGAATATCAAGCTACTAAAAACAGGATTCTCAAAAAACACACTGCGTGTGTGAAAAACCACGTCCCGTCGTATATCTAGCGAACAAAGCGCAGTTTGTTAGTGTGTAGTCGTGTGCACTTGCGAGCTCTGATTTAAGTGGCTTTGAGCACAAACTGCACCCGCGCGCCGCCATTACAATTTTTGCGAAATATGCTCGACATTCGCGTTAATTAATGTTTATTTTTCGAGTTCGTTTGTTAGTACTCGAAAATTCTAAATTATGTTTTAAAAGTTATTTTTTTAAACAAATGTTTTACCCCGAGCAAAAAAATAATATGAATTTTTTCAAGAATACATATCTGAATTGTTATTCCAGTTTCTGCTAGTGACGACTTGCTAGAATATTAACACAGCGTTGAATAAATCTTCCATAATGGATCGTCCCAAAACTAACTTCTCCAATAAAAATGTAAGCGCTAAGAAAATCTTAATTACACAAATTTCAAGTAGGTACCAACCTATATTAGTGCTGACACGTAGTACGGAGGTAATTATGTTTTAGTGGCCTCCAGTTTACGAGGCGACGGAGACTCGTCGGCCAGTCGGCGCGCTGTCGCACGCACTCAGCGCTTACGACGTCTGACTCCAGCTTTATAGTGTTCTTTGTAATGCGCACTTTACATTGCCAGGTTTGTTTTGTCTTTAGAATATTGTTGGGGTTTGCAGAGTGCGTTAGATGCTGGTTTTTGAGCGTTGTTTTGTTTGGCTTTGTTTGAGTTGCTCTTGTTGAATTTTTGAATGATGTAAATAAAAGAGTTATATTGTCAACACATTTCTGGCTAGCTACAGAGTTTTACGCAGTGCATGTCTATGTGGCCTCGTGATTGGCAAACAATTCGTATGCCTGAAGATTGTTTTGGGTAAATACCAAGATTCCTATGCAATTTTCATACATTGTAACAATGAAAAAGACAAAAACGAAAAATTTGAATTTGTCATGAGTGAAAAAATGCGATATGCTAACATATTACGAATTAATTAAAGGCTTCTTCACACGTACTACAACCATACCACGTGGCCGGGCGTATATTTCGTATTGAAACATAATTAAGACTATTCACACGTGCCACATTTTGCGGTCGTTATCGACCGTGTGTGTGATACCGACCACATCGCAACCACAACGCAAGCACCAGCGACACTGCAAACTAGTGGCCGACCACAACGCAACCACATTTACAATTTGTCTGTACCGCAACGCAACTGCAAAAAGCTGCAGCGACACTATTCACACGTAACCACTGCTTGACAGCATTTTGTCATTACGACGTGGTATGATTGTCGTACGTGAAAAGAAGCCCTTAATGTTGTAACTACGACAAACCAATTGTTGAACATGTTCATTTGTTACCGATACCCATCATCACTTGAAATGAAAAACTTAAATAAAACCGACATTTTAGAAAACATTTCTGCAGAAAGTATTCAACCTGCGAACCATAGAAACCAGTAGCCTTGTGTTTGACCACACCTCGCCTGATGATAAGCGAAGATGTATTCGATAATGTAGCGCACCACACCTGTTAACAAACACGCTGCTACTCAATTTCTTTTCCTTAATTACTACTCTATCATTTCCAATTATTCATAACTAGCTTCATCCGCATAAAAGTAGATTTCTCCGTACTAACTTTGGAGCTTTGTTTCAAGTTCTTTTAGGGCCCATTTTGATAAATTCTCTACTGCTTGCCTACGCCATAAAAGGAAACCTTGTGCAAAATTTCTCACTCCTAGGCGCTGTAGTTTTGGCTGTGCATTGATTTGTCAGTCAGTTTCTTTTTTTGTATATGTAGATATCCTAATGTGCAATTATACATGTTTTTGCATAGTTATTTAATTTTTGTTTTTCTCTACTCGAGAATCGATTTGAAAGAGGACTGGTTGTTAGAAGACTACGAATATATGGTAATTTTTAATACCTACTCTAGTAAACTTCTTACAAAAATGTTCATACAGGAACTTCTGTACGGTCATTTTCTGCTTTCATTCCCTGACAAACTAGTATGTACATAAAACCAGTCTCTATTCTTGTTCATTAAATATGCTCACCGAACTATTGCGTGGGTATTACCTCATTATTTTTCTCACTTTTCCTCCAAGCTAGTAGTTACGACTCCCTTGGGCACTATACCGTTCTTACATTAGCAGTACCCTGCCTGTTTGGTCGGGATAACGCAAATGAATTGCTAATACGGCCAGTATTGCCGCTCAATGCGTCCGGTTGCCAGGGTTTGGATAGTTCTCTTGATGATCTGACGAAGGTGGAAGCAATAATAAGGTTTTATTTTGATGTAATTAGCTTCTGTTAGCACCTTCGCTTCTATGAAATGTGTTTCAAGTGCTAAGGATATTGTGGGTAACGCAACTATAAATAATTACTAGAATATGTACACATATTATAAATAGCGACTTGTTCGAGCTAGGTTTATAAAATCGGTGTTTCAGGCCATCACTTATCAGAATACAGTAATATACTAACCAATAACTGACTAGAAGAGCACTTTTAATACTAGAACTACACTGCGCACACGTATGCCGCATACATCGATCTGGACGAGTCAGTCTCCATACATCTTATATGAAAACTAGGCTTGTAGAGCTATACTTGATCCACGCCATGCGACGCCACGCGACGTCGTTCTACTTACAAATCAGGCGTGTTACACATGGGCGTCAGTCTAATGTTAGGTTAGGCTAATACTTAGTAGGTATTGGAATGGGGGTAGCTAGAATAAATATGAGGAACAAGTGTCAAGCCAAAATTATAGCTGCTTAGTACTGAATAATTACTATAAAAACTTACTCAAGGCTTTTGTACGTAAATTGCTTTAATTTACGACTGAAATTGTAACATTTCTAGAAATTAGTGTTTTCAGACTGAAAATTAATCTAAAATTAAGGAAAGTTGAGAATTACATTCCGGTTAAAGTTCCTTAGATTTTATTTCAAATCTCCGAGTTTATTACATTGTGAACAAAAATGTCATTTTATTCATGAAATTAATTTGTGGATGTGAATTAGTTTCAGAATTTTCTGGATTTCTCATAACTAATTAACTGATTTCATCTACGTAGTGATATCTATAAGATTCTGCATAATATAATAAATCTGTAGAAGTTTTTAGTTGTGCGCGCATCACGTAAAATGTACGAAATTACTGCAGATAACTTTATTATATAACAATTGTGTGTATCTTAATATATTACTTAGACTTACACATTCATTGACTGTGAGGCGGTACGAAGTTCGCCGCGGCAGCTAGTTTATACATAATATATAATAAATCTGTAAAAAAAATTGCTGTGCGTGTGTGTAGGTAACTTATAGTTACCTATATCGACTTCGAACATTTTACGTGATGCGATAGTATGTGTGTACATTAAAATTGTGTGTAACTTGATTTAATACTTAGGTTTTGTTTCATCGCAATCGATCGCAATCGGTTCTCTATAGCGAAAGATATACTACATTCATTGTAGGCGATACGAACTTCTTCGGGTCAGCTAGTTAAAAATAAATATTTAAAAAGCTACATATACTTTCCGATAAAATGTTACCTGTTGTATGATCACGTAGTGGGTATAGGTTAATACTACTAATATAAGTTCTATGACCATAAACTAGGTACTCACGTGATGGTGGCCGGGGGGTTGGCGTGGACCAAGCAGGGTAGGACTACGTCGCCTCCTCTCCTCACTGTCGCATCCCACTCCCCGTGTGAGACGCCGCGAGGAGCTGATGCCACGCTCATGGCTAGAACAGAAGACAAAAGGTTTTTATCATTTATCATTAATTCATTCGTAAGGAGTGAAAGAGGAACAAATACAGCTGCTCTGCATACAGTGCGTTTCACATAAAAAGTTCCTTCGCCGTAATGTTGGCTCTCCTGTCGGTCTACAGAAAAAAGAAAATAAAAAAGAAAAGAGTTGCCTACATACTCTATCAAAATTGTTGCACGAAATGCGAAACGAAATCGATTTTATCAGTAGTTGAGAATTATAAGGGGAATGGGATTTTATTTAAAAATACAGCAGGTATAAAAGGAAGTTGTCAATGGAGAGGTACAATAATGTGGCGTGGCGTTTTCGGTATTTGAAAGAATTACAGGACAAACGAAATGGAGCCTTGCATCCTGTACTTTATTCAAAAATCTCTGTTTAAACAAAATTATAAAGCAATTGTTAAAAGTTACGAAATATCAGTTAATCGCCCATTAGGTAATTTCATTGCTAAAAATATAGCAACACTGTTTTTCCATATTGCCAACATTACGGCTTTTTTTTTTCGATGGGAAAAATCATCTTATGACCACCCCCGCTCTTGGGCGGAGCGGGAGATAGTGTCAGACTTTTACTGACTAAAAAACCCATCCCGTTCCTTCTAGCCTTCGTACCGGGGCTCGAGCGCCCTTTTGGATAACCCTGGCCCCAGTAGGCTTCGACCAACATTACGGCTAAGGAACTTCTTGTGTGAAACGCACTATAATAGCGCTACGATCGCCGCCGGGACCAACGAGAACACCAAAATAATGATTTTTGACGGAATTCATTCGTATCTCTATATTCCATTAAGTAAAACCTGCTGTTCACGCAGGCGTAGCTTCATAGAAGCGTATTCGTTACTAAGAAGAATCTAAGCGTCCTTGGACAACAGGCCTTATTACCGCTAAATATTAAGATATTTAAAAATAGACTTGTAAAATAGGCATCCTTGCCTTAATTATTACGAAAATATTCTTGTTTTTCAAATTTTTGTAATTACTTTGAGTTTGAGAAAATTTCAGGATATTAGCAAGACTTGGTCTTTTTTTAATTTTCTACATTATTTTTATGTTAAGATTTTAATAGACTCGGGGAGGACTCTGGACTTATCAACTTTACAATTGTATTTAAAACTAACTTTTGCTCGCGGCTTCGTCCACGTACATAAAATAAATCACTCAGGAATAAAGCAGCTTTCTATCGATGAAAAAATTTTAGCTAGGTATCGGACCAGTCCTTTCAGAGATTACATCCTACAAACAAATAACTTAGACTCAATATAAAATAAATAAATAAATATTTTTATCTGACTTTTTTTTTATCAAAATCTTAGGTTCATAAATTTTATTTTTAACCAAATCTTAAACCAGAATTTACAGAAAATGTTTTTATGATTATTTTAATTTCCCAGTGACTGTGTTACACTACAAATATTATCACTCATTATAAAATGAACGAGAGCAGTAGAAATATACGAAATCAACTAGGTACTGCAATGAACATTGGCGGTCAGATAGCAATCCATTACGGCTGACCACGTTTGACTATTTTAAAATGATTCTATGCACATGTGCCAAATGCGGTTGTTAGTCGAAATGATAACCAGATATTTTCAGTCAAAACACAGAAAGTTTTTTATATTGACCAGTTCCCGTTTGACCACGATCTCACCTGATATCTTCACAATGGAGCACGCTTTCCTAGATCCATAGGCGTCTAGCAAGGTCAAAACCTACTGAGGCTAAAAGTCTGCTTCTGAAAGGAAGGTTCGACGTGGGTTTTTAGTCAGTAAAAGTCTGACACTATTTCCCGCTCCGCCCAAGGGCGCGGAGATATCATTGGATTTTCCCACCTTAACTGAAGACCGATCCCAGGTTTTAGCTATCAAGCAACTAAACTACGGCAGGGAATCCCACTCCTTAGCTGTACGCTTGATGAATGTGTATCCAAAACGTTAAAACCTTCACAACTATGATCAAGTGCCTTAACTTTTCCTATCTGTATTTGAGTTGGGTTCCAGACTAACATAGTTTAGCGTATTACATCTAGACATATATTTAATCGCTAAGTAAAATAAAACGGTACTCGAATGGTCAGAACTGTTTTTTTTTTGTGCCTATAGTAGATATAATTTTATTTCAAATTGGTTGGGTATTTTCTTCGAGTTGGTTAAGTATCTCTTTTTACTGTTGATAGCGTAGTATCTATGGTTGATATGTCATCTAATGGAAAGTGACGATGTGGTCGTTGATGAAGCACGCTTGCCTCGAAGTAACCTATTCGCTCTTGACAATTTTAAAAACAAAAGTATAAACTTGGGTGTCAAAAAATCAAATTTTTTTTTTTAAAGTACAAACATGGTTGTCTAAAAATGTAAAAACAATTATAAATCTTTACGGCATAGTTATACTTACGGGCAACATCAATATTGACTGGCGTACTTCTCCGCCTCTCTCCAGTAAGAGAGTCTAGCACAGAACATGAGTACTGCGCCCTGGAGTCTTCTACTCGAGCTGACCTGATGATGAGTCGCCAGCCTTCGTCAGCCGTGAGTGTGGTACCAGCTGTAGAAAAAAAAAGCGGTTAGTTCATAAGTCGGATAAGGATATAGTTATACGAACTATAAAATAACTATTAGTATTGCAATCTATGGAATTTCTTTTCGGTTCTTCACTCAGCTTTGACGTTTTAAAAATGCCCATGTAGGCCTATGTGAAGTAAAATATTTTGAATTTGAAGATTTAACTTCCTAGATGGACTTGCTAGTGAGATTAATTTAAGTAACATCACATCCTTCCTGAAAGTTTAGACGAGTAAATTTTGCGAGTTATAATTTGTATGTAACAGAAAGCGAGTTAATAAAAAAAAAAACTTTTTTTTATTTTATCTCCAGAAATTACACGTCAAACGTACAATATATTATTTGGCAGCAAAATATAAGCACTTGTAACAAATGATATTGTAATTTGTGGGAAATCTGGAGTCTATACTAGGCCTAAGCCTGTATCTGCCTCCCATCATCAAAAATTTAATAAAAGTAATGCCTAGCTGGGGAAACAGTCAAATATTGGTGAGGTGGTAGCTGTTGAGAAATTGCAGATTTTTTTTATTTTATTCCACAACTATTACACAACGCCATCTAGTCCCAAGCTAAGCAGAGCTTGTGTTGTGGGTACTAGACAACTGATAAACATACTTATACATTTATTTCTAAATACATATATATTATAGATAAAATACACCCAGACACAGAACAAATGATCATGCTCATCACACAAACATTTGTCCTGGGTGGGAATCGAACCCACGACCTCCGGCATAGCAGTCAGGGTCACTAACCACTAGACCAATAGGCCAGTCAAGAAGATGATATAGATATCCCGATTCATAAGAAAAGACTTAAGAATAAACCCAAGACATGATAATTACCAGTTAACGCTTGCATATGCCGCTAGATCAATGAGGTAATGAAATTACTAGCTTGCAATAATTTACTTACAATAATTTTATTCATGTGTGCCAAAACAAATATTTTTTACCAACACAAGTACTGTACTTTTTGTTGATTGAACTTTAACTTGTAGCTATACAAGTTAAAGATCCCGCCATAAAAAAGAGAATCAGACTTAGACGATGTTTTAATGTTTCCCCAGAGTCCGAAGTTCCGTAGAATTTACGTGGAATTAAATTCTCTTTCAGAAGTAAACTTTTGTGAAAGATGATTTGGTTTATTGTAACGGTTGTGGACAGTGAGTTAATAGAACGTGACCGACGTTTGATGGTCGCACTCCAATATTTATTTAAGTTAAAAGAGTACAATAAACTGAGTACCTACTTCAATATAATTTATTCTAAGTTGATATTCAGCAATCTTAAGTTCATTAAAGAAAAGCTCTGTAATCTAATGAATGCCAAAGCATGAACCTCTAAACTAAATTTCAGATTTGATATTATAAAATCTATTCGTTTTCTCTATAATAGGCACAGGCCTAGGATATTTGTAAATAGAGATCTGATGAAATGAAATTGTAATATTACGATCGCTCATGAATTTGTAGAAATATTTGCTAATATTTCACCTAGTAGTAAGAATATCTAACTAGTTTCTAGATCTTTACTTAGAAGATTGCTACAATTTCTATTTATATATTGGTTTTCAAAAGAAAAGGTACGTGATCTGCAGATCACAAAAGAAAACTTTGGCTTGATAGAGCGTCATCAAATTTTCACACCTGTGTCTCTTCCAGCTAGTTATGCTGCACATAAAGGTTATAACAAACTACATAGTTATGTGATGAGTGTTGGCCTTCCTATCTCCGTGAGGAGAACGCCACGTGACCTGCTAGTTCAACTTACACATGTGCTCTGCAGCGGGCAGCACCGAGTCATCTCTGTACCAGGCGGCGACCGAGGCATGCTCCCTCAGAGCGGCGGGAGCCACGCACGTGAGGAGTGCCGGCCCTCCGGCCTCCGAGGGAGTGGAGGTCACGTGCACCTGCCAGTCTTGCCACACCACTGTAACAGAAAGAAACAGTATGAAATTGATTTCGGAAAACGAAAAAGGTAAAACCTGTGTGACGTTATTGATTTGTTCCGAACTAATACTTTGGCATTTTCCAAACGGATATATAATGTAGGTAGGCTTAAAGTAAATAGAAAACAGCAGCAATCATTGTAAAACCGTTTTATTTATAGCTGCCAGCTATGAATAAAACTGTTCAATCCAGAATTTTTAAACTGTCGAAAACAAAAAAGAGAAAAGCAAAACAACAAAATTGCAAAAGTATCAATTTCAGACCGATCAAAAGATCGTTTAACCTGAAATAACTGTAAAAACCAGTAGCTTTGATACCGACTAATTAACCGTAAAGCTGAGTAACTCGACGACTCGGGCGCGCGGCGATGGGGTTCGAAGGGAAAAGTATTTGCAAACGAATATAACCGTGATTTGCCGACGGTGAATAATTTCACGTTTTCTCATAATTTTTTCGACACAAATTGCCATCATTTCTCTAGGATCTGTGAAAGTAGGGACGGCTTAGGTTCGCTTTATAGCGAACTCAGGTTTTTATAATTTTAGGTCTTATTTCAAGACACACAAAAGTTAGTCTTTGTGTAACAAACGGAACCTAAGCAAAATGGTTCCGTTTATTGAGCAAAGACTACCTTTTGTGTTGAATGAAACAATACTTAAATAAATTATTCGATTTAAATTCTAAGTTGAGTTTAAAACAAAAAAAGAAATATAAACAGCCAAAAGAAAAATAATAATTATAATATATCATCTAAAACAACGTCCGTTAAATTCCACACCTAATACGGTTCTTGTGAAAGCGGGTGACAGAATAAAAAACTCTGTGAATCAACTTCAGCTAGCTTGTTATTTTTTTAACAAACTTTTTCTTGCATGCAGTGGAACTCCGTAGCAGATGCTTTAGAACTTTTGTATTTGGTCCCCTTTGCTAACTTGCTAACTTTTTTAAGCGTTGCTCTTGGGAAATCTTCATCTTATATTAAACGTAGTAGTAGATAGCTAAATAAGTCAAGTTTCGTGTTCATTCTCCTGGGAATAGCACCATTACCAGCGCTGGTTGTCAGGGCGGCGGATGACGGCAACTGCGCGCAACTTGTGCACACCGCGTCCTATTTAAACCAACACTTTTGAGCCATTGTTATAACTGCTTGCAGAGTTCGCCAAGCATTTTGGAGAAACAGCTTAGTAAGTTACTTTTAGTCGGTACAGTTTACCTGCTTTGTTTTAACAACAGTTCTCATAGCACTATTAAAAATAATGTGGGAACGTTTAATTAAATTCGTGGTGTTAACGAAGAATTCCATATTTCTAGTTAACTTTCATATAATCGATATAAACCCGTAGGAATTTACTCGTCTATTTTCGATAGATAGATCATAGATTAGATATAATCTTAATTATACACTATTAAAATAACAGGAGGGGTTTAAATTTAATAGGATGTTATAATGGGCGATGTTATCTCTAAAACTGGTTTCATGGCCTAATCTGTATTGTCCTTTTGATAAGCCATAAACAACAGCCACACATCACGTTGCTAAGACTATTCAAGTAGTTGTAACGACGCAGAGTTACTGCATACTTAGAGTAGGTACTACTGTAGTAGCCAAGATGCAAGTTGCAAAGGTACTCAAATCTTTTGCAGACGTTTGCGAGCGTCACGGCGCGGCGTCTACATGTTGCATCTTTGAACACGTCTTGTTAGTAGCGGCAAAAGGCGCACTGTTTGCTTCAACATGCTTCCTTTCTGTCAAGGTGAGGAAAACCGTCTCAACGCTAACATTTTTTGCTAAAAGAAACGGGAATGCAATTAGTTAATTGCACGCTCTTAACAGTTTGTCAATGTTGCTACTAATGAAGCACTGGTGAAAGATTTTTCGGGGAAACTGAGATGAAAAGTGTTGCTTTTCAAATTACTTAGAGTGATTACTTTTGAGTTGTCAAAGAATCATCTATTGCATCGAGAATTGTGACCAAATATTTGTATGACCAACGGATAGTTGTTTCGAATATAGTATGTCTTTACGTGTGAGTTTAAATATTTGACAAAAATCAAATCACTTTTATTTGTTAACACAGGTACAGAAATATAAATCTTATATTTAATGAACAGAGCGTTAAACGCACACACGTAACAGGAATAATTTCTAGCATGGGCAACGTTATTATTTGCTTTGAAAGCTTTTATTTCGTAATTGCGATTGTACATTTCACCGTACTGTAACAAATATCTGTTTTATTCTTTAAAAAAATTGGCTAAATATTAAACTCTATTTAAGCCCACCACTAAACCAAGCCTCCTCCTCAAGCCAGGTACCTCATACTTCAGATCCTTTCAGCCCGAAGTGTTATTTTATTGTAACAGCCGCTAGGCGTGCCACACTTCCTTTTTACATAACAATTTTAGATCCTATAAAGCTAATGGGCTTGTTAGACATTCACGACACGACCACGACGCGACAGCGATGTTGTTTCCGTAACGCGATTGATCGTAATCGTAATCAAATTCTAAGAAGATACAAAATTAAGTGCGCTTAATCTAATTTGAAACACGTTTAGGGGATGTAAAATTTTCCAAATATTTTCGGATATTCGAGCTTGATTAGGTTAGGGGTGACTTGCTTTATTTTTCTTGTTTATCGGTAGTCGGAAGATATTGTTTAATTTTCAATTGTAGATTATAGGGTATTATAAATAGATATTTAGGTACTTTTAGGTACTTAGTTAAAAAAGTAGCTTCATTGGGGATTAAGTTCACTGATTGTCTGTTTACCAAAGAGCTACTAAACACAGAAAGTTAAACAGAGATGTTTTATTTCTGATTTCAACAGAGAATAAACTAGGAAGAGCAAAAAACCTGAAATCATGAAAGAGAATCATAATTCTCACTCAACATGCAAATAAAACGGGCAAGATAAAACCGAAACGGTCTTTGACAAACTTTTACTAACTTCAATAATAAAAGCATTCGTCTCACGAGCATAAAGTCGAGCACTATAAAGCGATTGCTCGCTCCGAGCATAACTCGAGCACTTTAAAGTGATTGTTATGAGAACAGGTTTGATGCTCGGGGATATGAAACTTCTTTTTAACGTCCGAAACGGCTTTTGTACTTAACTTCATTTTGAATTTTCTAATAGCTTTTTCCAAGACTGTTATTGCGACAATTTTCTTTTTCAAATGTTTGTAGAACTGAATTCTTTTCCGCGTTGGTTATTTAATATAATATTATTAAATAGAGTAATAACCCGCTTCATTAGCATTGCAAAGTATAATAGTATGTTTTAAAAGATAAATTAGGCAATACTAGTTGAAGACATTTCCGTAACATTGTTTTTATTCTTTAATATTTAAGTCCAGTACATAAAGTCAGCAAAAATGTGTTACGTGTTTTCATTTTAGTTTTTTTTTAATCTTCTAAATCCTTCCTGGTTTTAATTATAGCGGTACACTAATCACATCAGCTTATCCAAAACGAAACTAAGGACCATTATTTTAGTTTTTGTGGACCAAGAAGTGTAAGTTACGCGTGCAATTTACGCTGTCCTAAACCAAGCCTAAGATTTATTAAGAGTAATGTACATAAAATGCGGTTTGTCGGAACGCCTTGGTTGAGGTCTGCAAATACTCGTAAAAGTGTCAGTACCCGAGGACCATTTAGAATATTACAATGATTTACTGAAGGAAAAAATGCTCAAATTGATCCGAGACTTGCATTTTTTCTGTTGTCTTTTTGGGAAAAGAGATTTAGTAGCTATAAGCTAAATCATTTCTCATGTTAAGAGACAGTTTTATGGTTTGTCATCCAAAAGATAACAACAAGAAAACGTACCAAAATTATAATACGAGCACATCCAAAAACAATTCATGAACTGAAAATCGTACTAAAGTCCAATACATAACCTACCCGTGGTTTTGAATAATAATGAGCTTTTCATCAATTTTAAACCTCTACAACGTTAAAATAAACTCTGCTCAGCGTATATAAATAGTAGATATAGTTACTTCCTGATCGAACATCTTGGACCTCTTTCAACTTGAATGTCATTTAATTAGCTGTCTCTCTGCTCCTTTGAGCTCGGTGCCACTCAGGGGCAAATTCGGTTAAAGTCAAACTTTCATAAACACTCACAGAATTTAATGAAAACCCGTTAAGTTGGCGACTGTCACGTGAAACAAGTATTTTGTTAGTCACCGGTCGGGTGCTTTAAGATCAGGTTTACAATTAATTTGTTTTTCTCTGGTTTACCTACTAGCTTTATGTATTAACAGTTTTATGCCAGCACTTAAAACAGTTATACATTATCCAACAAGTCATTTTAACACTTTACTCAGTAGCCTTTCGTTTTTATGGCTTATAAAATTTCATAGTATGGGGTTTTGCCCAACAAAAAAAGTTATTACGAACTTTTAACCATAAAACCATAAGTTCTCTGGCAAACTACCCAAGCATCTCGGCGACTACTACTCAGTAACGTAGCCGTACATTAACAAATATACAAAATTAAAATGGCGTAAAGTTTTGAATAACTGAAATGACCGGGGTCGCCGTGGACTTCATCCCAGTGGGCGTCTTGCCCCCTGTATACATATTTGATTCAATTAAGGCGTCCCGATCCGCCCCTTCTGAATATTTTAAGCACACCTCGATTAATACCGTCTATGAACTAATCACATTTCCAAGCTGATGAGGCCGAGAGGGTTTCAGTGGATGTTGACTGCATTTTGTATAACTGCTGGAGGTTACCGGTTTGTAAAGTAAAGGTACGATTTTTGGACTTCATTAGTTGGTACTTTAACTGGAACAATCGCATTAAGTAAGTGCAATGTTCTGGAACTGACCGCTAACATTAGCTAAAAGTATTGTCATCTACACTAATATAATAAAGAGGTCAAGTTTGTTTTTTGTTTGTAGAAGGTAATTTCTAAAATTGCTGGTCCGATTGCTAAAATTTATACTGATAAAAAGCTGCTTTATTTCTGAGTGACATAGGCTATATTTTATGTACCCGGGCGGGGCGAAGCTGCGGGCAAAAGCTAATTTCATATAACTAACTGCATTATTATTAGGATTTTTTTTTATTACTCTCTCTCACAGTTTAGGAACACCGTCAATATTTGAGTGTATAGACTAGGGATGCGGAAAAATGTAAATAAAGATAAATCTTCAAATGCATCTATCTAGGTTAATTGATAGACAACATGCAGTAGACGAGACCCGCTGCATACTAATTAATGAACTCTCCTCACACTTTAATCTATCTCCAGCTATCTTTGAAAGCTTACACTCTTCCACTTAAACTCAAATGCATGGACGCATCCTAGGTGCTCTAAATCGTTCGTTAGCTCATAAATTGGGAGCGCTCTGGAGCCAAGATCAGCAGCGAGCCATCAAGCCGTCAATTATTTCAGCCGTAATGATAAAATTAATGGCCGCGCCCAGCGGGCAAAGAGATAGCTTCATTATACCTAGCTGTAGGTATTGTTAGCAAAGATGATGGACCATATTTTATTAATGGGTTAATAAAATTGAAATTGTTTAATTATGACCCTTTTAATTTTGTAATATGGCTGGCGCGTTTTTGGCAGACGATAGATTAAGTCTTTTGTAAAAGTCGTGGAAATGGGGGTTCGTGTAAAATTAAATTTATGTTAAAATGAAAGGAAAGATTTTCCTCAACTGATTGTCTTTGAAAAGAAATATCAACATCAACACTATTCATTTAAATCTTAAATTACGCCTACCTTGTAAATTGTTCACGGCTTATTAAATGTTGGCGTGCGCTTAAAGCAATGCTTTTAAAGAATTAAAGCAGCTATTATAATAAAATAATAACAAGAAAAACGGTTCACAAATTCATAAAGCCGACACAAATTATTTACAACAGGAAATCGGTGACCGTAATAACATAAACGGACGCAATGTAGATCCTTTGCCTTTGCTATAAGGTTGGATATGGTTTGTATTTAATGGATTACATTAGACTTATATAGAAAAAGAATATTTAATAGAAATGCCTTTTCTGCGGTCAGTTCTGGTCAGGAAAAAACCTTTGCAGAGTTATGTGTTCGTTACATTAATTCAGATAAAGGTGGCGAAACAGTTTTTATTTTAATATTATTCTATGTACAAGTGAGCCAAGCCCACCCTTGTTTGATCTGTCAATGGAAAAAATTAAATCTAAAACGTTGCCAAGTTCTAGGTACCGAGAACATTTTTATTTGAGAACATCTCACGATATAATTTTTCTTGTCTACCTTTTAAGTAAGTAGTTGTTTTGGTACTAACAGGCGAGTCATGTTTTATTTTAACTTAGTACGTTCTTTTCTTTTTTTTCATCTTTATTGTCTACTTGCTAGTTACCTAAATGTATCATTTTTTTGTTCACTTTATTATTTGATCCAACTAAAGTCAAACTATTTCATCGTCAGACTGTCTTTGTTCTGAGGTGCTTTCTATAATTCAGTGTTGACCTTTGTTTAGCAATTGAATAATAAAGCAAATATCCAGGCACGATTTTCAATTAAGCAATAATTTTCAATAAATACCGAGAGAAGTCAAACGTAAATTACATAAAATTGACTTTCCATGTTACGGATTAATCAATTTCAATTAAATTGGAATAAAACTGTGCCCGAGCTGCTGGCGGGACCGTGCTCAGCGGTCTTTATGGTCGTCTGCAGAGGAAACAATAAACTTTTTATCTTTCCCTCTTTTTTTCTTTATTTAGCTTTCATTGCTGGTTACTCATAAAACGCTACTATTTTATTTTTCTTTTTCCGTAGCCTGTTACTTCACTAACAGTATAATTTTAAATTGTTAATAGAGAGAGCCTAGAGCAACAATCGTAGAATTTCTTTAGCAAGATATAATTTTAACAGAAACTGGCTTTGCACCTAAATAAATAATTCCTGCCCAAATACAACCGGGAAGAGTGTTCTTAAATTAGACAGCAACCGCACAGCAAAAAGGTCAGTCGAAAAATTTGCATACCCACACCGAAACCTTTTTGCTTAATCACAAAGTACATTTGTATGCAGTCCCGGGCTCGCCTTATCTCTGCGAGCGGAACCTGTAATGCAGTTGTCAGACAAGAATTATTGGCGGGACGTCCTAATGGACCGGCCGATATACTCAGATTTACTCGGCGTCCGGGCGGCGCAGCGATGGAACTGTCCACTCCGTAGATTATAGAGGGGAATCAGTTGATTGGTTTTGGGGCGGACTGCGGAAGTGTGAAGGACTTACGTCAGGAAACGGTTCGAGAGGACAGCTCTTAATTTGTGATGTGACAAGGAAGGGTTTGTTTGAGGGTTGAATCGAAGGAAATAACTGTGGCACACATACAGTGTTATAGTCAAACTGAACATTTTCGAGTTGTAGGTCGCGGGTTCAAATCCCGGCAGGTGCATTACATTATGTAATTATGTATTTCTTCACCACTGCTCTCAAAACGGTGAAGGAAAACATAGTAAGGAAACCGGCATGTCTTAGAACCAAAAATTCGAAGACATGTGACATCCCCACCAACTAGCACTGGGCTTGCGTGGTGGATTACGGCCCATTCCCTCTCCTAGAGAGGAGGTCTGAGTCCCAGCAGTGGGAACATTATAAGGCCGACTATGCTGTGAACATTTTCATGCACAGACACGAAAAATAAAGTTAGGAAACTAATTTTATATCGATTTGTCTCCTTTGCTTCCGCGTGATCTCCTGTGTGAAATTGCCTAGCGCCTTTCTTGTTAAGAATATAAAGCTAGAATTTTTACATTTTCAGACAGACTTCAGGTAATATTCAATTCATGACAGTTCCTGGTTATAAATAGGAGTGTCCTATCTACTCCCAAGGGTGTCGTGGAGGCGTGTGGATGATGCCCAGGGGATGAACAGCATTCATTGGTAAAATAATAGCATTAATATACGATTCCAATAATCGTGATAGCGATCGAAAATGCGCTGACGTTTTGTTTTTCGTTTTGTATTTTTAATAAACTGGTGGATAATGTTTCTGCGGTTTGAGTGTGTATTGGTTGAACAGAAATGACGCATTGGGGAGGCCACTTTAATGTTCAATATTTGTTTTATTTAGTTGGTTATTCGTATGATTATTGTGACCATAGAAATATAACTTATATCTATGGTTGTGACGGTGTAGTTACTTCGATTGCTTTGGTTGTGTTTAAAACAAAGGGTTCTTAATATCTACATTGTCAATTTAAGATTTGTCTCTCTTTGAACGAAACGAATTACTTTTATATTTGTAACAATTTTATGGCAAAAATATTTCGCACAACCAACCTTCAAAATAAGCACACATAAACGTGAAACGTATGAAACATAACATATTTATAAAGCGCATTAAAGGTATCGATAATTTCGCCCTCTTCGATCAGGCACGTGAACCCGTGGCAATAGAGCTATAAAGCTTAAGGCATAAACATCAAAAACGTCTGATTTTTGCGTTCGTGATGGCGACGCGTGAACGCTTCCATTTCGGGATTGGCTCGTTAGCGCAGGACGGACGGACTGGACTTGTGTACAAAAATAACCGAATATCCGAACTGCGGTGTTAACTTTTTGATGTTGTGAGAATATTGTCGCGTGCTCATCGTGAAAATATTGTGTTGAATAATGATCTATTATATAAAGAATGAGAGAAATATTGTTCATTCGCAATCAGTAATACGATTACTAAAACGCTAACAACGCGTTATAGGTAAATTATTGGTACCTTTTCTTTTCATTTCTTGTTGGGACGAGCAAACAAAATAGCTTGAGTTGAACCATTCAAGAAAATTATAATTAGGTACGTTTCTGAAGAGAATACATTTTCCGAAACATTTTTAGTAGCTCAGAAAATGAAATCAAATTACATCATCATCAGCCTTTTTTTTAATGTTTCCTCTACTGGGATACAGGCCTCCTCTCTAGGAGAGGGAATGGGCCGTAATGCACTACGTGGGCCCTGTGCGGGTTGGTGAATTTCACATGCCGTCGAATTTTTGGTTCTAGGACATGCCAGTTTCCTCACGATGTTTTCCTTCACCATTTTGAGAGCAGTGCTGATGAAATAAATTACACAAAGTAATGCGCCTAGCAGGGTTTGAGCCCGCGACCAACAATTCGTAAGTCGGAGCTATTACCACTCAGCCACAACTGCTCTCATTCGACCACCACAGATCATCAAATTACATAAATTCATTAATTATCTGGTGAATAAATCCAGCAAATCAGCTGTAACTTTCCAATCGTGTAACATCGCTGACCTGTGATATCCGCTGACCGGCGTGGCCTGAGAGCACATCGAGCCTCTGTTCAGAGGATATTCAACAATTCAGCAGTTTAAAGGCCATTAGTCGCAACTTTTTCACATTACATTAAATAGTTCGTTCTTTATTTGAATTAAAAGTTAAATATTGGGTCATTTGAAAACCAAGGCTGAATCAATATTGGGAGATTTTACAAACCAGTGGTGTAAAAAACAAGTAGCTTTTCGTTGGTTTTATAATAATAATAATTACTTTGTTTCAAAACATGGTGTCCAATTTGACAGTAATAATGTTCTTATAGACTAGTGCCAGTAATACTTAAAACTATCTACCACAAAACATATAAAAGAACAACAATCTCTACAGCGCACTTCCACGACAATGAAATAATGAAAGATGTAACCACTGGTAATTTTATGATAGATAAATAAAATGTTACTTTACAAAATGCTGGATTAGTCAAAATAATCGCTTCTGTGAGTAATAAAATACAAGATATGTAATTTAAAATACTGCATTTGACGTAGGGAAAAGGTATTAAAATCTCAGGTTTGGAGGCTAGGTAATCGTAAATCATTGTTCGTTTTCATGAGTACCTACTGCCCCCACAAAATTTTTGTAAATGGATTAATAGTTACCATGGTATGACTTTGGGATTGATGAAAGAGTCGTCGTGGCCCAGAAACGTTTAGACCAACTCGAGGGAGGGTTGGTTTTACTCAGTGAAATTATAACACTCCCTTCCCCTTCCCACACAGAGTGGGAAAAGTTATTTGATGATTTCCCACAGCAAAGCACCTTATACACATTTGAAAGTCGTAAAAGTCCATCCCCTACAATGCTTCCTTATATAGTCACACGACATCTAAAACAGTTACTTGTCAACAGTTTACAGTTTACGCGTAGGTGGCCATCTTAGAGATTGACGAGTCCCGAGAGTCACGCAGGGACGTAACGTGACGCTCATTGACGACTCGTAGTTCTGACAGTGGGGTGAGATGGGGCGAGTTCAAACAAAGGCCTTTTGGGAAACTAGAATACTTAATGTACTGCCAGGCTGGTTAATTCTATTGCTGTATATTCGGAATTCATCAATGGTTGTCAGTAGACAGTATTGATTGAATGTTAGAGAATTTATAGAAGCAAAGATAGTCTATACTAGTCTGATAGTGTTATCAGATTCAAAATTGTTTTACAATTTTGAAGAATAACATAGATAATAATGAATGTAGAAATCAACTCTAGTTATAAAATAAAGAGCAGAAAAACATTAGTGACTCAATTTAATAACCCTGTGGGTTCAAACTCAAGCAGCTCAGGCAGCCGCTACTTTGTTTTATTTATTTCATCATTACTACTTTCAAAACAAGAAAGCAGCATGTCTCTGAATGAAATTTTTAAAGTCATGTGACAGCCACCAACTCGAACTGGGCCCGCGTGGTGAATTATGACCTATTTTTTCTCATGGAAAAGAGGCCCGAGTCCCAGCAGTAAGTACCTACATTATAAGGCTGACTATGATTATGCTTATTTTACTAAACTAGTAGGTACATAATAGTCACTGGTAGAGAGAGCAGTGGTGGCCGTGTGGTAACGCGGCCCCGACTCACGAGTTGTAGGTGGCAGGTTTAAACCCAGCCAGGAGCATTACTTTGTGTAATTTATTTACCTTTACCGTTTTGAGAGTATAACTACTCTCAAAACGGTAAAGGTAATAACATCGTAAGGAAACCGGCACGTTTTAGAATCAAAAGCCCTCGAAAACATATAATATTCATTAATCCGCACAGGGCCCACGTGGCAGATTACCTCGCATAGAGACGAAGCGTGATTCCTAGCAGAGGTACAGGCTGATTATGCTTATTATACTAAACTAGTACCTAATAGTCACTGATAAGTGATTTTCCACCACTTTTATTACAAAGGCACATTACCAATTAGCTCCACGTCAATCAAACTAACCCTCCCCATATTATTAGCAGATAACAAATTACTGTAATAATAAACCCGGCGCTAATTAACAGCGCTATCATTACGTGAATTAATCACAACTGGCAGAATTTATCGGGCCGATTCGTCTCGTTTACGGCAGGATATCCAAACTGCGTCGCAACCTCGCTGTTAGTCAGCTGGGCACGTAAATCAATTGTCCGGTTGATTCACTGCTACGTGCTGTGGATCAGTGAGCCGGTATTATTGGCATGCTAGATATGTAGGTAAACGGATATCAGGAACTTGAATGCGAGCTCAATTTGGATGAACAGGTCTTTACAAGTCAACTATGGTCTTCATCATCATCATTTCAGCCAAAACACGTCCACTATTGGATTTAGGCCTCTCCTTAGTGTCACAACAATGAATGGACCTGTGTGTCTCGCATCCATCCTTGTCCGGTCCACCTTGTGTATCTTGGAATTCTTGCGCCTAACATAATACTAATAAGCATTTTCTTTCATCTCAACATGAATCCAAGAATGATAGATTAACTACTTGTACTAAAAGTCACCGGCTACCATTCGCCACCCACGCCATAAAATGTTTCAAGATAAAATAATATTTAAATCAGATAAGTAGTCTAGTATATTATTTTTAGCACATAAATATCAAAGATTGAAGAACCTCCAATACTTACTAAGCTGCCACGACTTGATATTTTCGCAGAATTCAAACTGTAAAAGATAATCAAGAAAAATAAACAAGAGTTTGACTCGTATTCGGTTTCGTACAAGTTTTAACCAACTTCAAAAAGGAAGAGGTTTTTTCACTCCGTCCAAGAGCGGGAGACGTCACTGGATGATTTTCCCATCTACAGAAAAAAAAGAAGACTTCGACCCTGCTGGGTCATTATTTTGCTGACATCTCCTTGAGGCGGGCGTGGAACACTACGCGCCGTCGACGACTTAATCACGATCCGGACGGTTACCGGACGGCCGGACGGTGAGTTAGACGGGTGGAGTGATGGAAATAAAAAATTAGAAACTTTATTACAAATAAACAAAGAAAAGGTACTTTTGAATTGACAAAATGTCGGTCAATCAAAAAAAGTGAAGCTAAGTTGATGGGGTTTCGTTGGTTACCCTTCTAGTACGTAACCCACATTAGCCTCGTATGGCGGCTTATTACCGCCTACTCTCACAAAGAGAAGACTTGTGTATGTAGTAAAATATAAGAACAAAAAATACAATACAAAAATAATATACAATATAAGTCCGTAGATTTTTTTGTTAATTTACTTTTAATTTGCAGATGTCAAATTCGATTGTAACAATTAGGACATCGCAATTGCGGTCTTTGGAATATTTTAATTAGAGAATTATATTTGTTGCCCCCAATCTTGTGGTTAACACAATTTGCTTAATAAAAGTAATTTTGAAGTTAGTTTAACTGTCAGACAGATTGTCAATTTAATTTTACTTTATTATTGTTTTGTGGTTTTTAATTAGAATGTGTACTAATGCTTTGAAAGTTCATTAAGCTAGATTTAACGGTCGTTAAGTTCTATAGAGCTCAGACTGTCCGTTTTCGTAATTTATAAATGCCATCGTTGTAGCTCTCACAGACCGCGCGATTATATTTTCAGTATGATTGATGTCCATTCTTTTGGAACTATGTAGTGATCTAATGGTGTATCAATAGAGTTTCTTGTGTACACTATCGACAGTTCAAATTTATTTTCAGCACATTATTACAAACATTTATTCGTTCATAAGTATTCGAAATGTTAAGATCTACATTTTGCACTGTAAAATGCGTTCATATTCGGCTCGAAGGACCAAAAAGTATATCGGGGGATGAAGCTAGGTGTCGCTGTTTACAAGGAGAAGCAAATGTTTACGTAATCACTGTTTGTTTCTTCTCACTTAAAATTTTCTTAATCTTAAACTAAGCTAAACATACCAATGAAATGTTTAAATTTTATTAACCTTTCAATCGTGGAAATTTCAGACACAATTTCTATTGTGTCTGTAATTTCAGACAAAATTTCTATTGTGTCTGTAATTTCAGACAATAGGTGCGCGAACGCCGCGTTCGCTTGGGGTTTAATGAATTAATACACCCAGCTATCGCGGTAGATCAAAGTGCACTGAATATATTGTAAAACCTGTTCAATTAGGACGGCGACCTAAGCTGATATTGTTGAATAAGGTTTTCAGTGTAACACTGAACAGTACATAAGTACTTTCATCGCTTGAAATAATACCAATGAATTATAAGTAATCTTATTAGGTCCTGCAGCTGTGCTTGGTGAGTGCCAGTACTCACTAAAGTATTAATTTATGAATAAAAAAAAGAGCAAATAAAAATGTTATTGCTATACACAATCACACCAACAGGACGAGAAAGGTTCATTACCTATAATAACGATAATAGCTTCATTTATTCCTTACGATTTTACATGTCTATAAATTATTATTTTATTGTGTTAATACTTATTTTGCTTATCCTACTTTGTCAATTTCGTCATCTGTTGTAAGGACTACTCTGGCGGTGAAAGCCTCCTCCATTTCTGCCGTGGCATCTGTGTCATCAGTCCATCGTTTGACTGGCCTGCCCTTTCTCCTTTTTTGTTTATAGGGTACCAATTGAGGGCTTGGGAACAGTGAGCAATGGGTAGCTCGCTGTCCGGCCGTCCGGTAACTGTCCGGACCAAGCCCAAGTCGTTGACAGTGCGCACTGTTCCCGAGCGCCTCAAGGAGTAGTCAGCAACAGCAGGGACCCAGCCGGGTCGAAGCCTACTGGGGCCAAGGTTATATAGGCCGAAAAGGAGCTCGAGCCCCGGTATGAAGGCTAGAAGGAACAGGATGGTTCTTTTAGACAAGAGTCTGACACTATCTCCCGCTCCGCCCAAGAGCGAGGGTTGTTATTGAATGATTTTTTCCCACATTAAAACAAAGTTTATCAATTGAAGAATCGTCAATCTAAAATGTCAGTGGGCAGGGCTCATTGCTCGTAGAACGGATGGTCGATGGGGCCGAAAGGTTCTAAAGTGGCGACCATGCACCGGAAAACGCATTGCTGGCGCGGCCTCAGCGGAGGTAGACCGACGACCTGGTAAGAGTCACGGGAACGCGGTGGGTGCGAGACGCACAGGATCAGTCGCTGTGGCGACGCTTGGAGGAGATCCATGTCCAACAGTGGACTTCATCCGGCTGAAATGATGATGATGTTGATAAGGCTACCAATTTTTGAAATTTTTTTACCATTTGTACCCTGGTGTTCTTTAGACGTGCCCAGCACATTTGCATTTTGGTTTTTAAGAAAGGGTCATAATAAAAGTCTATTCAAGAATGAAACTGTTATTTTCGAATCGTAAGAAATGGAACACTTATGGTAATAGCTTATTACAGCTACGACGTTACCGCGGCTGATGTTAAAGTATCATTCGTAACCGTATCCTTGAGTTGAACTTGAACAAATTACGCCGAAGGTAATCGTGTCGTTTTGATGTGGAACAGACGAGGGTTACCGTTTACTCGTGCTTGCTAGGCTATATAAGAATAAAAAGTTAAGGACGATGCCATTAGCATAGACCAGAAGAAAGTGTTTTTTTTTAACAACATTATTTTTAATGTACGCGAAACCTTATATAGTTTGTTCAAAATCAGTAACCGAATCAATTCCAAAAATTTTATACCATGTTATATTTTTTTCCAAAAATATTTTAAAAAAGGTCAAAAGTTGGACATACCGTCACTAAGTACAACACAGGT
The DNA here is from genome assembly GCA_929112965.1 of Mythimna albipuncta. Taxonomy (NCBI): domain Eukaryota; kingdom Metazoa; phylum Arthropoda; class Insecta; order Lepidoptera; family Noctuidae; genus Mythimna; species Mythimna albipuncta. Next base: position 33,613,255 of record OV815959.1, read on the forward strand.
CACGGTATGTCATGGCGGGCATTAGGAACCAATGCACAGCTGGGCGTGGAAGCAAGACAACCCCACACTCGCCTGGATGGCCCGGTGACCATATACTTATACGGACAACCAGTAGCCCGATTCACGTAATTAAAACCATTATGATATCGTAGCGATTTAGTCGTTTAGACTGTTTCTGTATTCACATCCATTAATCGAGTTTGAACGACACCGATTTTAAAGTAGTTTGGACGAAGAGACGATTTAAAAAAAGAATCTGTATTACATTATCCTGGTAGAATACTTAATAATGTAACTGGAAATAAGTCGTCGACAGATCGTTTAGTTTCGAGCCAGTTAAGTTGTCGTTTTATCCAATCCCGATTAAGGAACACGTGAATAGCGCTTTTGGATAGGACTTCGATCGAACGACTAATAACACTTCAACGATATTTGGCTTGTTTGATTTTACAGGTAGCATAACAAGCTTATAACTTGGTGATTTTTCATGATACAGTAATGAAGTTTTGTACATAAATTCTTTAAATAAAAATATTAGACACAAAGTTCGGGTTTCGCATGTACTGAAATTAAGGTTGTGTAAGGCTAACGGAGGAAAGATCAAGTGTGTCAATAGTAGAGTTGAAGCTTGCATAAATAAAATGATGATTAAAAAAAAAACAATACAACAATGCAGCAACAAAGCCAGAAACTTCCCTATTTCAGAAAGTTTTTTTTGCACTCGTAGTGTTTTTTTTATATCGAAGCTAGTCGGTTGTATTTTTTAGAATGAGGTTTTTATTTTCCCACGTATTTGTTATGGTAGCCCATATTGCATCGCATAACAGTTTCAATAACCAAAACACGACTAGGGTACATTGTTCCGCGTTTATGATCAGATCAGTTCGGTAGTATCATACAGCGAAACAACATCTCATGACAATGTTAAGAAGCGAAACACTGCTAAGATACATTAGTTTATTACTTAGTTTTGATGCTCACCTTGCGGCTTTATCATCAGATCCTGACAGTTCTAACAGTCCAAACACGGTTAGGATACATTTTTTTTATTACACAGTTCTGAAACCTACCTTCCGATTTCATCATCAGATCACTTCGATAGTACCAGTTTTATTAGAATCATTAATTGAAATTCTTTCGTTACGGTCGCTTAACCATCTCAATCGATATACATACAGATGTATGTATAAAGATCCGTCGGTCATCTGTGGTCTTACTCGTCAGTTCTATTTCATCAATAATTACTTCTTTAATGCTTGACTACATGAAGAAAATACCAAAATGACATTAAATATATGCTTATAATTTTCCATCAGTTCCTTATGGATTATATTATCAGAACTGATCCTGTCAATCAGAAAGTACTTAAAGTCGTCTATTATTATAATATACATAAAATAACCAACTACTATCGTAGTCATGGGTAAATTTATTTTGACGTTAAACTTATTAATTGCATAAAACCGAACTCCAAATATTAATTAATGAGCGTTCATTAAAAGTATCAGGTGCATTTCGCGAATAATTCATTATATCATCAAACAACGGTAAGCTTGTTAATATAATATTAATAAATTGGAATTGTTTGCGGGAGGGATAGGTCGACATCACTGTAATTCATACACCATTTTAAATCAATGTTCGAAACAATGACGAATGTGAATATTTTGCCTGATTCAATGTTTTGTCCACTTTTTGTGACTATTTATTTTACTCGATTTTTTTACGAAAGTATTTTTAGGTCGTGCAACTATTTACCATCATCATCGTTATTATTTCAGCCAAAGACTTGTGGACGTCCAGTAGTGGTCTTGTACATTTACCTCCACTAAATATTGCCACAGTAACATGCCTCCGTAGCCAAGTTACAACCGTATCGTGTCGAATTCCGTTCTCCAATCGGTAACGCTTCGATGTCAGCAATTGCAGAAAACGATAAGTGGGTAGCCATGTTGACGCACCTGCGTCGGCCGCTCGTTCTACAATGTAGCGTTTGTTTATCAAAGGATGTAGCGTTAAACGTTGTAGATTTTTTTTTTCTATCATTTTGAACGATTTGAACTTGGCTACGAATTTTCTATTCGTTTGTTCCGCCCACGTGACTTTCCGTTGAGATGACGTTATTCCCATACATTTCATCACTTTTCGACAGCGTTAACGATTGCAGAATAACAACTTGGCTAAGCGTGCTATTCTAAGCGTCACGAATACTTTAGATTCTCGCGACTCTTACCAAATCGTTGGTCCTCCTTGTGAGAGGTGTTCCAGCACTGCGTCTTCTGTTAGGTACTTGATCGTCACTCCAAAACTTTCAGAGGTATCTTAGAGGTTTTGAAAACGCAGGCTTATTACTTTGTAATAAATTAGTGTCAAGAGTGGCTATCAATTTTAAGGTCTAGTTGTGAAGTTGGACTAACATGGGGGCGTTTTCGTACAAACATTTCAGCACTTCGATATACAGGTATTCAAACTGGGCCCGTGCGTTTATTGCTCTGGTAATGTATGTGTTAACCTCTATCTATACCTTTTTTTTAAGTGTGTAAATCATCTAATAACATCGCTCGCCCTTTCTACCCAAGGATGGGTGATGTCATTCGATGATTTTGACGCGAGGGTGTGTCAAGCTTTTAGTGACTGAAAACCGACTCCTGTCAAACCCACTTGTTACCTTTCATACCAGGACAGAGTCTTCCTTTCAGAAGCAGACCCTTGACCCCAGTAGGCTTTAACCCTGTTGAGCCCCTACGGTTTGCTGACATCTCCTTGAGGCGCGCGTGGAACAGTACGTGTTGTTAACGACTTGGGCTCGGTCTGGACGGTTACCGGACGGTCGGATAGCGAGCTAGCCATTGCTCGCCATCCGTGAGCCCGCGCCTACGGTGGCCGGAAATCTGTGTCAGGATCCCGGCGGCTCGGACGTGAGGGCCACTCCCTACGTCTGTACCTCTATGATTAAACGTTGATCACCGCTTTTATTTACAAAGCGTTAAGTGATTCTTTTCAGTTTGGGGTTTTTCAAACGTTTTGGTAGATTAAACCAAATGCTTTAACTCACGAGCTTAATTTAACTCTATAAGAAAATAAGACCGAAATAGCTACCACCCACATATGTTAGCACGACTCTTCAAAGTTTTGTTGGTAGTACTAACCTAACACCACGCACTACTCACCACTCAACTTGGGACTAACTCGGAATGACGACCTTTCTATTAATAACATAATGTATTCTAACGTCATTCAAAGAGGCGTAACCGACACGTTTTCATAATAAAATTGGAATAGGAACGTGTTCCTATTATAATTTCATGCTCTCCGCTGATAACACGGGGTTCATAAAAATATACGCATCGTTAATACTGGTGTGAGAAGATATTTTATGGATGGAGGTAAAAACGAGGGTTTGCGATTTGAGTTGTGTAGTCTACAGATCTTGTATGTAGACTACAGATTTAGGCGTTATAACTTAAACTATCTTTCTACTATCTATTTACTACTTACATCTCAACTGCTTGGTCATGATGGCCCAGCAGTTGCGGGGTCGAAACCGGCGAAAATGTAATTTCTTCAATTTATGTGTACTTTATTCATACTAAGTTTATCTAGGCCATTACTCATAGCATGAGCCTCAGAAAGCATGCAACTCCGATGGTCCCGGTATGTGTATGATTATGCTCACTACAAAAACATTTAACTTGGGTAGGAATCGAACCCACGACCCCCAGAATAGCAGTCAGTGGCACTAACCGCTAGACCAATAGGCCATTCAATATTAAATATTTATTTCATTGAAAGGTTATGCTACTCCCGTAGAAATATGTTTTCCTGGGATAATATTCGACTTCCCGGCAAAAGCAACTCTTGGATAAGTTAGACGCTGTCTCTTTTAGTATTGACAAAACTTACGCAACGAAATAAACACATTTTCTCCTCATATCCTTGAGCTATGTGAAGTCCCACCTTTTACGTCACCCATAAAGGTAAAGCCGGTTTAACGTCGGGAACCGCGCGGTAAATCCCAGCCTTATTTCCCGACAAAGCAACGCCCAATCAGATCGTATCTCAGTCACAGCGTGATGGAGGCTGCATGATTTATCCGACGCAAATGAAGATGTGTTTCGATCGATGTATCACGGATACCGACCTCCAGCCGAAGCACCCCTGACCTGTGATTGATGAGGGCTGGTTTAAGCCTTTTAGCTGTGTTTGTAAATTATAAATCGTCGATTTTGTTAAGAAAAAATAGATTTAAGAAGATAAACTGATACTATTTGATGTGATGCTCTCATTGAACGAAAGAAACAATATTTTATTTGGCACACATAAGATACACGCCGTGTTGAAGATTTACATAAAATAGAAAGAAAACTAACATTGTGTGTCTCACGGTTGCGCCAAATAGATCCAGTTCAATAAAAAAAAGTCAGACAAATAGTCGTTTTGGGAACACACACATACAAACATTTATTGTGCGTACAGCCAAGAAGTGGAATTCCTTGCCGGAGTCTGTGTTTCAGCTACAATTTTGGGGTCTTTAAGTCAAGAGTGAATAGGTCACTTAAAGGCAAGCGTGCTCCAACGTCGATCACATTATCCTTTACCAATTACTATCATCATGGTCAACCGCGAGCCTATAAATAATAGTAAAAAAAAAACTACGTGGTAGTTGCCTGACGTTGGTTTTCAACAGAATGTTATTGAGAGTGTACGGAAGAAAATTAGTTTATCGGTCAAGGACATTTTTTTGAGGTAGGAAATCATCCAGCTACTTCTCCCGTTCTAAGGTGAGTGTGAGGCCGCGTCAGACTTTTACTGACTTACACTATACCTGTGTTCTTCAGTTGCTGGTCAAGGGCATAAGAGTGACTTTTGCGCAGAGACTCGAGTTGGATAAACTATAGTTAGGGTTTTCTATTTGGGGTTTTTATCAGTAACAACTAGAACTATTTCGGGTAGAGACAATAATAAAAATAAATTCATTTATTCTCAGACAACTTTGGCCATTAAACCTAACATAGTACACATCTTCACGTATTCCAAACTTACATTTATAGTAATCGAAGCATTGTAGAGAAATATTTTCAATTTGCTCAATAAACCACTGGATAGTTATATTTAGTATGTAGGTGGAGTTTTGGCCTTTAGCCATTTTATATGACAGTATAATACTCAATAGAATCCTTTCAGAATTAATCGCAAGCACAGAGTTTTATTATAAGTTACTATTCAGTTTTATGAGTTTAAAACCCTTGTTCCCATTTAGTGCCATAAAACAGTGGCTTTCTAAAGCCTTCTCCTCGATAACGGCTGGTTAAAAGATTCAAAAAGAAATATATTTATTATAGGTAAATTTATATGATGTCTTCGTAAAATTGACAATCCCCTTAGATTATAATCTATCTCGCGAAATTGTAAACTATCAAATGATTCTCAGCATTGATAGGCCTCCTCCAATTACAGTGAACGTCTGCTGAAATGATGACGATATAAAATTATCAATTTTTTCGTACGATTAATACTTTTCCAAAAACAAATTTGAATCTGACACACTGCAACCTTTCACACCCTCACGCTCCACTTAAGGGTGTAAGAAGTCAATCCCACTTTAAAAAAAAGCGGCTGTGCGAGTATGTGTCCATTTAACTAGAGTCAGGTGTTCACGGGACTATACGCATTAACGTGGATGAAGTCGCGGGAAAAAGTTAGTCTAGATCTACAATAATGCAACAAAAATGTAGTTTGTTTTTTTGTTTGGTAATCTCTGAAAGTACTGGTTCGATTGTTAAAATTTTTTCATCTATAGACAGCTGCTTTATTCCTGAGTAACATAGGCTATATTTTATGTACGCGAAGCCGTGGGCAAAAGCAAAAAGCAAACACACTAGAAAATAGAAATGTTATTACTACATGGGTGTACTTATCCAACTCTACCTAATGTATATGTTTTAATACACCTACGTCCACTCGTATGGGTGGTACAGGCATGACGATGTTATGTGAGGTGGAATTGAATTGTTCCTCGTATATTTATTCCTGGTATTAGGATCATTAGTGTGTATCAATTAGGAACAAACAAAGGTTGTTCCACGAACTGAAAACATGTCGTGTTCAGTTCGTGGAACAACCAATTTTGTCTTTGTCAAACGCAGTGTCTTGCACACCTTATACTGGGATAATTGGATGTTTAGAACTTTCTATCTACCATTTCAATTTTTTTTTTGTTTTAAGTGGGAAATCATCTAATGAAATCTGAAGCCCTTTTGTGTCAGATTTTTACAGACTAGAATTCGCTCCTGTTCTTTCTTTGTCTTCGTTCCTCGGGGTGTCGGGCTCCGCGGTTCTCTTTCATATCACTCATGGCACCAGTAGGCTTCGACCTTGCTTGGCCCCTACAGTTGCTGACATCTTGACCACTTCGATTTGAGGCTGTTATTTGATATCCATTTCTTAAATGTAACGTTGCAATGCCCTTTAAACCATAAATACTACTTTTTTATTAATGATAGGTTGGACTTGACCCTTATCTTACCTGTAAGTGATGATGTGGTCGATAGTGGAGTACGCTTACCTAAAGTATCCTTATTCTTGTCGTAAGGACCTGACTACAACCTAGGGGAGGTTGTAGCTATCAGGAAACATGGACTCGAGCAGGGAATTCCACTCTTTAGCTGTACGCACATTATTCAGTATTTGTGTTCTGAAGTTTCATCATGGATTGAAAAAGACCTTAAACACTAAAAGCAAAACATTTGCCAATTTGTTAGAAGGATAATTATTTGTTAAGATATCTGAATTTTAGCAAAAACATGCCAAAAAGCTATCGCGTTTTATTGCAGCAAGAAAGTGAAATTTCGGTAGATGTATATTTACAAACTACTAAGTCCAAATTTTATAATTAAATGTTCTTTATTGAAAGCTTTTCAAAAGCAAAGTGTTGCATGTTTTTAATAGATATATTTATTAAATAAATTCGCTTTTTCCAGCAGATTAACCCGCGTTGAAGTTAAAAATTTTCGCACAGGAGTACACAAACGAAATAAAAGTATCCCGGCTGATTAGCCTGACACCTGGACAGGTTTGTCCGGGTGTCGGATTTCATCCAAAATTCAGTTACTGACACGTGATTGATTAATGAACATTCGGCCGTTCAAACGTTTACATCTGCTATGAATAATATAATATTAATATTATAAAGCTGAAGTTTGCTTATTCGATTGAACGCGCTAATCTTAAGACTTTCTTGTTGGTTTGAATTGTAATAAGTTTTTAATGTTGCATGACTTCATTCCACCAACTCATTTCTACCAACGGACTACTCGACGAACAGCGAGTATCCACCCTTACGTTGTTGAAACCTCTACGTTCCGGACCAAGCGTTTCGCCTGTTTATTTATAATGTGTATATCGAGGGATGGGAACAACTTGTCTGCTGCGGTCTCTCTGTCCGATTACAATTTATGTGTCTTCAAGGCTAGAGTGAATAGGCTATTAATGAGTGCCTCACCGTCAACGATTGCATCGCTACTTACCATCAGATGGGATTGCAGTCAAGTACTAGTTTATATAAATTAAAAAGAAAAGAAAAAGTTCTCAGCCTATATGATATAAGTTAAAATAGGCTTGGTAGGTAGGAAGTAGGATAGCTACTTAATCAAAAGCAAGGCATTACATGTTAGTAGTAGGTGATCTACGTTTTAGTTATGATACGTTAACATTACGTGACCTTTAGGGTCGTCGCAGACGGGCCACCGGCCACAACCAATAATCGCCCCCACCGGCTGTATGTGTGTGTTTCATACATTTTATATTCGATTCGCCGCATACGGTTGACGCCATTGCTACAAGTCACCGCTTCTTGTAGCTCGAACCGGCCACTAAATGACGATACAAAACGCCGACACACGCCACTCAAATCAAATCAAATCATATATTTGCTAGAATATGGTACATTAGGTGTTACAGAAAATTTCTTTCAGCATATCCTGCCATAACATAGCGTGCAAATATATTCACAGTCAGTGTCGTCAATTAATCTAACTTGTACATGACAGGTTCTATTGACTTGTCTTCTAGATATTCTTTAACAGTATAATATTTTTTAAATAGTAAAAGATTGAAAAGTATTTTTTTAAACATTGTCAATGGTAGATCTTGTAAACTATTTGGTAAGTGATTGTAAATAATAATCGACATGCAGTATACATTTTTTTTAAACAATTTTAGCCTGATTGGTGGCAGTCGAAGTCTGTCTTTATGCCGTGTTCGGCTATTTGGCCTGTCAGTATTTGTTTCGAATAAATTATAGTTTTTCTTGACAACTCGCGCATTTAAACCTTCTTCATCAGAGTCCATTACGTTACTGTGCGTATGAGTTAAAAAAAGTAGCCACTACCGGCCACAAGTGGCTGTCGCGCGCTTCAGTTTCCTTTGTGGCCGCTTCTAGCTTCCCGGCGGCGTTTGTGGCTGTGGCATGTAGCCTTTGTGCGGCGATACTTAGATAATCATGTTCGTTACACAGTACATTACCACAAGTTGACATTATGTCGCGTCACTGCACTTGACAGCTGATGTACCGCAGATTGTGATTGTTGAATTGAGAATTAGGAATTAAGCATTGACAGTTTTACAGACTTAGGTGTTTGAGAAATTCATAATCATCATCATCATTATTAGCCTATATGATGTTCCCACTGTTGGGATTCAGGCCTCCTTTCTAGAAGATGGAATGGGCCGTACCATCCACCACGCGGGACTAGGCAGGTTGATGAATGTCACATGTCTGCGAATTTTTGGTTCTAGGACATGCCGGTTTCTTCACCGTTTTGAGAGCAGTGGCGATGAAATAAATTACACAAAGTTCCACGCCTGCCTCAAAGAGATCTTTGTAAAACCGTAGGGTCACAGTAGGGCCGAAGCCGATATGATCATAGGTTGGCTATCGAAAAGAAACCTTTGCGCTCCACCCTAGAGTGGGAGAAGGCATTGGATGATTTCCCACCTTAAAATAATATATAACGACCGCTAGGTAAATTAGTTGTATTCTGCTAGTCAATATTAAATACATTTCAAATTCTCGTAGCACATACGTCTACGCCGTAGCATATAAGTCTACGCCGTAGCACACAAGTCTTCGCCGTATTAATAACCCACCTTATTAATTCACCCTTTTCAGACGACTGTTAAAAAAGAATGGTTTATAATTATACTTCTCTTGACGACGGTATTACCAAGAAGGGGAGCCGGCACGTGAACGGTACGTAACCGGCACGTGAACACTGGCAGCTATTTATTTGTTGGACGAGGGTGCGACGTTTGACGGATACCTTTGTCATTGTGCGTAATGTGTTATTTTTCTTCGGTAAACTATTGAAGATACATTATGTGTTAATTTTGTTTTAACTTCAATAATTATGTCTTGGGAAGCATGTAAAGTCATTGGTCTCGGTTGTCATTCGTAGATCTTTGACAGCCTTACTGTGGTCAGACACCAGAAATTCTGATCAACAATCAACCCAAGGAGTACTGTGTTGCCCTGTAACTGGGTTGTGGAGGTCTGATAGACAGTTACTTCATGTAAAACACAGGTATTCATCCGTATTCATAAAATATAGCCTGTGTCACTCAAGAATAAAACAGCTTTCTATCGGTGAAAATATTTCGTAATTGGACCAGTACATTCGGAGGTTACCTCGTACAAACAAAAAACAAACTTTACCTCTCCATAATCTATCCATATTGTGCTATAATAATTTTGTTGTAAAATACACTTCGTTAGACATTAGCAACTAGCGAAATATGTACTGTCTGTTTTATGGTGTGCTACTTTTAGTCGATATTGTTATTTATTTTGTTTTAAGGTATGCGCCATGTTTGACGTGAATAAACACTTTTTCTTTCTTTCTTACTTTTTTTAGCTTAGTGCTGATAATTTAGTTCTGTTTGTAATGTTAAAATGATCAACTCTTGAGATTCACTGCGACCCTAGTGCGCAGAGAGCAACTAAAAAAAAGAGGTGTTTTTAGTCAGTAAAAGTCTTACACTACTCACTCCTACTAAGATTTATTATTTATTTATTTATTAGACTTACATACACCTATCATTACAGACAAATCTAATGCGATAGTGTAGTCAAAGTTATTAATTACAATTTAATTACAATAAGATGCGAGAAGTTATTTGAAGATAACGCATCCAAAAAAATATAATGATTAGTTTAGTTGACAATGTAAAGGAGCGGTCGGCTGTAAGTGGCCAAAAATAACTAAAACATCCCACAGTTCCCGGTCCACCTGCGGATGACAGCTCATACTCGCCCCTATCGCCGCACAGTCAGCACAAATGTAGATGTCTTTTTAAACGCTGTGTATTGTTACAGTTATACTTTAGTTCTGATCCGTGAGACGAGGGTCCGACGTTTGACGCGCACCTTCGTTATTTCACTATCGCTTCGTGTCACTCTTAAAACTATTTTACGTTAAGCTGCCTACTGTGCGAAAATATTTAAAGATAAATAAATAAAGTCATCAAAAAGGCAATGGAAAGGGCTATGCTCGAGGTTTCCTTGCGTGATCGAATCAGAAATGAAGATATCCGCAGGGGAACTAAGGTTGCTGAATAGTTCGACGAATTGCTAAATTTAAGTGGCAATGGCCGAAAGGTTCTGGAGTGGCGACCGCGTTCCGGAAGACGCAGCGTTAGAAGGCCTCCTACAAGGTGGACCAACGACCTGGTGAAGGTGGCAGAAAAGTGTTGGATGCGAGATGCACCTGATAGTTCATAGTAGCGACACTTGGGGTAGGCCTATGTTTAACAGTGGACGTATATCGGCTGAAATGATGATGATGATGAAATACACTCTATATTTATTAAATGCTTTATACATACAAAAGTACAGAGGGGGACTTAATGCCTTAGGAATTTTCTCCCAATAAACCTTTGGGTGGTGCTGAGAAAAATAGTGGGAGGTGCAATAAAAGAGAGAGAGAAGACAAATACAAGAAAAGTCTTTACTATTAAATAAAATTACAGTAGGAACTTAAAATTGATAGAGTATTAAAATGGGTGGTCTTTTCGCTAAAAGCAAAGTAAAGGTAGGAAGTAAAGGTTAATTTTAAAACTATATTCTGTCATTTTTCATACGTTTTGATCATCAAAGGACACGCCATGTCGCAATCACGGAGCTAAATGTGATTACATATACAGAGACTTTTATGAAAGCTGAATGTATCTTTTGTGCTATTCACATGAAATTATGTCGAGTTACTGTTACGGTTAGGTATTGGTAAACAAAATATATACAATTATAATGAAGACATCATTATTGAATTAGCTGGGGGATATTTTGAGGATTAACCCGTTGTATGCCGGAACGCAGATCTACGCGAGACACAATGGCTTTTTAATTTGTGTCTCTAATTACAGCAAACGAGAGGTTAATATTAATTGCGTCAAACATACAAAAGTAGTTAGTATGTATTGTAAAAGTAACTCTGCCTGTTAAGCTTTCATAATTAAACTACTTAACCGATTTTGATGAAATTTTGTATAGAGTAAGCTTCAACTCCAAGGATGGACAAAGGTTACCTACCTACTTCTTATTTGGCTTAGACATTGACTTCGCGTCTGGCATTCATTATCGTCACATGAGCCGATAGATGTGCACTATTGGACATAGGCCTCCCCCAAGCGTCGCCACAACGACCGACTTATCCATCGGATTTCCGCGACCCTGACTAGGTCATCGGTCCACTTTGTTGGAGGTCTTCCAATGCTGTGTCTTCCGGTAGGTACGTGGTCGCCACTCCAGAACCTTTCGTCCCCATCGGCCATCTGTTCTGCGTGCAATGTGCCCTGCCCATTGCCACTTAAGTTTGGCAATTCTTCGAGCTATGTCGGTAAGTTAATAAAGTTATTAAATTTAAAAAAATCAATAACGCATATGTGTAAATTTGATGTAAGGCTGCGATATGTATAGAATCAGCCGAACTTCGGCAGCGCATCAGTTCGAAGCGATGTTTGTGGTAAGAACTCGCAATGAGCTGAAACGTAACATTACGCCTACGTTTCTAACATCTTTCAAATGGTAAAAGGTTCCCAACCGCCTTTTGAAATATTTTGCTGTGTTAAGATTAATGTTGGTACTAAAATAGAATCTTATCAATGTATGATGAGGTGCTTTTTTGGGTGCAAATATTAGATATGCATAAGCCTTTATAAACATTAAATCTAAAAAAAAAAACAATTTATTTTACACATAATTTGTACAAATAATATGGTTTATAAAAATTTATAATATTTTATAGTATGGTGCTTTGAACTAATTTTTGGAAACAATAAATAGGGTTTTTTATATTTATACGTCTTATATATTTCAAAAACCGGCCAAGTGCGAGTCGGACTCGCCCATGAAGGGTTCCGTAGCAGCAAGTAACATAATATAAAAGTTCTTGTAATGTGTTGTAACTTTGATCGATGTTTTAATAATAGTGTATTTTTTTCGGTTTATGACGCATTAAAAAAAAAACTACTCACTGGATTTCGTTCAAACCAATTTTCGTTGGTAGTTTTTTATAGTAATGTACATCATATATTTTTTTTAGTTTTATCATTCTCTTATCTTGGAAGTTAGAGGGGGGGGGACACACATTTTACCACTTTGGAAGTGTCTCTCGCGCAAACTATTCAGTTTAGAAAAAAATGATATTAGAAACCTCAGTATCATTTTTGAAGACCTATCCATAGATACCACACACGCATGGGTTTGAAGAAAAAAAAAATTTTGAGTTTCAGTTCTATGTATGGGGACCCCCAAAATTTATTGCTTTTTTTCTATTTTTGTGTGAAAATCTTAATGCGGTACACAGAATACATCTACTTACAAAGTTTCAACAGTATAGCTCTTATAGTTTCGGAAAAAAGTGGCTGTGACATACGGACGGACGGACAGACAGACAGACAGACAGACAGACAGACAGACAGACATGACGAATCTATAAGGGTTCCGTTTTTTGCCATTTGGCTACGGAACCCTAAAAAATAGAATGTTCGGTTGCTGTGTTTTTTTTTATTATTATTGATAGGCTCGCGATTGACCACCATCTCACCTGATGCCAAGCGATGATCGTTGTCGACGATGAAACACACTTTCCTAGAAGTAACCTATTCACTCTTAACTTAAAGACCCCTAAGATGTAGCTATCTGGAAACACGGACTCCGGCAGGGAATTCCACTTCTTAGCTGTAGGCACAATGAATGTGTTCCCAAAACGCTTTGTACGTATGGGTGGGACGTCCACCATGTACCGGTGGCGCAACGCCGTACATCTAGTTGTCCGATAATGGTACGGACTTCGCGGAATTAGATTATGCAATTCGGGTGGACACTCCCCAAAATATAAACGATAGAAAACCGATAGGTTAGCAACTCGGCAGCGATGCCTAAGGTTTTGGAGCTTCCACTCGACAAGTGCACCATTAATCGATTATTTGGTGTCTGTATAAATTATAAGTTTATCGAGAGCTTTAAATCGAGTTTCAAATTTAATTCCTTTAAAATAAGTTAAATGCGGAATTCTGAAATTACAAAAGCGTGTACTTGTTGTCCAGTGCTAAAAGCGAGGTGTGGTACAAGTCACGTCTTCCAATTAAGAACGTTTTCAATCATTGTCTAGATTTCTAGAATTTACTTAGAAACACTAAGCTTTCATCGTGTCAATTAAAACGCTATTTATTTTCGTTAGGTCTGTTTTTGCAAAAACATTTCCATTAAACAAAGTGTTGTTTTTTTGTAATTTATCTGAACCTATTTTTAGAATATTGCTAAGTTGTGCGTACAGCTAAGGAGTGGAATTCCCTGCCGGAGTCTGTGTTTCCTGATGGTTACACCTCGGGAATCTTTAAGCCGAGAGTGAATAGGTTACTTCTAGGTAAGCGCGCTCCATGATCTCGACCATATCGTCGCTTTCCATCAGGTGAGATAGTGGTCAACCTATCAACAATAAAAAATAAAAAAATGTTTCAGTAATTACAAAGAATTTGTCATTGCTGTGTTTTGACTCCGTGATGCTCACGTGCATCAAAATTTCACAAACATAATATTTTGTGTGAAACGACTTCATGGTTTGCAACTTTTTTTCATGTGTCAAAGCCGTTTCTTGAGAGTTAAAAGAAAAATTCAAAGGTTAGGAAGTTCTCATTCCGGATATTTCGATTAAAATTAAGTTTAGAAAAAAAGGTATATTAATTGTGAGTTATTTATTTATTACATTTTAGATGACTTACACTGGCTTAAACAATGTTATGTTCACTTTGTTTCGTTAAATGGTCAATCTCAATTTATTTTATAATAATTACTATTTCTAACCTCTGAGGGTAAACAGCTTTGTATCAAAGTAAGCGTACTAACGCCGTTAGTAGTAAGGAGTGACACTCCTTACTACTAACGACACCGTAAAGTTAACTACGCTAGCACATTACTAACAAAACACACCCCGTAGGGCCCCGGCAGAGCCAGAGTCTGCATCTGAAAGGAAGATTCGGGCTCGGTACGAAAGGAAACGAAGTAAAGGGAGTGGGTTTTTAGTCAGTAAAAGTCTGACACTACCTCCCGCCCCGGCCAAGAGTGCGGAGATGTCATTGGATGATTTTCCCACCTACAGAAAAAAATGCCTTAACACTCAAGGTGGCGACTGAGCTAGTCGCCACAACGAAATAGTTGATAAAATATTATTATTTGATTATAATGTAAATTTATCGCCCCGGCATTTGATTACTAGCCCAAGCTAGCATGCAATACGCGTTCAAAGTATCTACATACTAACTGTACTCAATCCCACACATATTAGTTAAAAGAAAGTAAGTAATGTCTGGTGGTTTCTGCACAAGATCCCTGAGCCACCAGACATTACTTAACTTCTGATTCTTACTCTAGAAAGACTGCACGGAACATCGGCGTGAACAAGATATTTAATTGTCACACAGCTTAGCAGCTCATTTTTTCTTTGTTAGTGAATTTCATAACCGTACATTTACACGTTAGGTGACTCGTAAAAGTTTCACTAAAATTTGATTAAGTTATGTATTGTATGTAGGACCGGAGCTTAAAAATTGTTCACTTCATGAAATGGTTAAGTAAACCTGACCAGATCGTTTTGAACGTTAACGTTTGATGATATTTCAAGGCTGGTTTTACCTACTTTCTTTAGACGTTTCATTATCATAGAAATATTACATCAATGACATGGCCAAACGAAGATCGACATAACATAAAATGTTAACGTCAAACAATCTGGCCAGTTTTAATTGGCCATATCGTGAAGTGGTCTATCTAAGATCTGGACACGACATATAGGACCTAATCTAGAAGCATAATGATTTTATAAAATACAGGAAAGACATGTTTACAAATTCATCGAATCACGGTAAAGTACGCTTTTTAAAGATGTCCGTTTACTGACAACATATAACTTCTACAGTTCTCTAGCTCCAAGATCATTTTACCAGGTTCTGCCAACAACACAACACGAAGCCGAGACGAAGCTAAGGCGACACGAAATCGACTCGACTCATAAAACAAAGTTCCCTGGTTCGCCTGTGTTATTCATTTTATCCTCGTTTACTTGGCTAGAGTAAAAATTGGATTAACTTCGTCCTCCTTTGTTTGTAATAAGATGAAGGGGCTAAGAAGCCTTATCAGGAAACTTGATGCTTCTGGGAAGAGATTGTGAGCACGTAGTATAAATGCTGGTTAGTTAAAAGATTGTAAGTAGCTTGTCATTTTGTTAGAAGCTGTTATACACCACAAACTAATCTGTATGAAAAAAATATCAGTGTGATTAGTCATTCCTTTTTTTTGTATAAATAAAAAAATTACGACTATTTAGTTAGTCGTTCAAAATGAATTTCACTGGCCTGTTGGTTTAGTGGTTAGTGGCCCAAACTACTATGCCGCAGTTCGTGGGTTTGATACTCACGCAGGACAAATGTTTATGTGATGAGCACAATCATTTTTTTCTGTGTCTGGATGTAATTTACATATAACATGTAAGTGTGCTCATCAGTTGTCTAGTACTCATAATACAAGTTCTCCTTAGCTTGGGACTAGACGGCGTTGTGTGATAGTTGTGGAATATTAAAATAAAATATTGAACGTTAGCAATTTATTCATAGTTTTAGAAAAGCTAACTCTGTAATAAGTAAAATTTCAACTAACTTTTAAACACGTAGTTCATTAAAATTGATAAGTTGATATTAGATAAATGGGGACACCATTTATCTAATTTCGACATTTTGAACAGATAATCTCACCAAGAGATATCAACTGATCGCTTGTTAATAGTCCAAAACGATTTTTGGACATTAATTAAGTTGGCTTAGTAATGATAATATTATCTAATAAAGAGGGAAAGTTTGTTTTTTTTGTTTGTAGGTAGTAATCTCTGGAAGTACTGGTCTAATTGCTAAATTTTTTTCACCTATAGAAAGTTGCTCTATTTCTGAGTGACATAGGTTATATTTTATGTACGCAGGCGATGCTGCGGGCAAAAGCTAGTTAGTAATATGTTTATGACCGCAGGAAAACCGAGGTCGCTGACATAGCCCAAAGAATCACGAAACTGAAGTGACCTCCCATGAGGTGGTGAGAGTCGCGGGAATATGGTGGATGCGAGACGCACAGGATCAGTTGTTCTGGCGACGCTTGGAAGAAGCCTATGTCCAACAGTGGACATCTTTTGGCTGAAATGATGATGATGATGTGTTTATGACAACATGACCTGTTGACACGCAAACCTCACACAAAAAATATTGAAAACATTCATAAATAACAACAAACTTGCATGTCCCGCAGGCAGTGGCTTTTAGTTTGTGAGCTTCCTTTTACCAGCTACGTAACTAGTTCCGTGCAAATTAATTGCACCCAAACAAGCCAAACTTGGGGATACCTCTATCTCTAAAAAGTCGATCCCCAATAATCAAACAAAGAACTTATCGCATAGCATACGTGCTTGACCGATGATCTGGTGAAGGTTGTGGGAATCCGATGGGTGCAGGACGCACAAGATCGTTCATTGTGGCGACACTTGGCGGAGGCCATGTCCAGCAGTGGATGTCTATCGGCTGAAATGATAATGATGATGATTCGTGTTTGCAGCTATTATAACGAGATAGTCATGCGAAGACACGAAGAAGCGAAGCGCGCGCGTTGCTAAGTGATGATGACGTGACGAAGTAGTGGCTGCACGAAGGCTGCGCTGGCGTTGTTTGTCGAGGGTCACCAGTTTGGAGGTATGCGAAACAGAGTTTAAAGTCTCGCAAACCATTTTTAAAAAGGGAGGATCCTCTGAGCAGACGGGTGTTGTGTCTGGTGGGCAACTGCCCGATAGATGATTTCGGGCTGTTCTATTCTAATCACGCGGAAAATTTTAATTGCGCGATATAGGATTAGTTCTTATGTGACGCCATAGATGACGCGATGATAATCAAGTGAATCGGTTACTTCCGGAAAAGCGTGTTCCATAATCACTTACCATCAAGTGAGTTAGTGGTCAAATGTGAGCTAATCAATAAATAATAATAAAAAATGCTAGACAGTAATAATAGCGTCTTGGTTTCATCCAATAAATGTTTGTTTTCTGTGTAAACATCGGAAAACAAGACCACAGCTCGTTAATAAGCCGCGGCTCGACACAACAAGCTGGTTAGCCACAACATTCTTGAGTAAAGAAGGTAAATTGTATTGCAAAGCGTGAAGGATATTATCGGTCTCCTTTGAACTTGAACTGCCATAGTTTCTGAAGCGCATCAAGGATGTTTGCAGAAATGCGTTAATGCGTAAAAGATGTGCATCCCTGGTGCGCAGGGTGCAGCCAGACCCAGCGGCATCTTAGGCATGATAGCTGACAGGCTGGACTGCAGTACTTTTAGTGAATCATTGCTCCAGTACCTCAGCTGGGATGCTGAAGCAATGATTTATTGTGTGTGGTAATTTAATTTGTAGCTGTATTTGTGCCACTAACATAGATGTAAGTTTGTTTTATTGTTACTAACACTGTTGTAACGATAAAACAAACTCACAAATGACAACAACACAAATGAGTCATTGTTACTGGAAATAAAGATTATTATTATTATAGCTAAGAATAGAATTAACTTTATAGTACAGCAAAAAGTAACAAAACTTATAAAAAAGAAAAAATAGTCCAGAACAAACTTCACAAGTTGGGTTCGAAGTTCAGATTTCCAGTATAATAGGACTAGCTTACATAGATTTTGTGATCACAGTTACACGATATAGTTATTGGTTGCTTATGTTTTTATGAAAATTTTGTTAGTTTAGTAGAGCTGACTGCCTCACGTTCGGCAAACGTCCTGTAATTTAAAGGCTTTTCTGATGCACTTTTAATATCCTATATAATCAGCCAGATGAAGTTTCCACTGCTGAGACCCTTCACTCTAGGAGAGAATGGGCTGTAATAACTAATTTTCCATGCAGGCTTTAGTGCAGATTGTTAGATGTCACATACCTACGATTTTTTGGTTCTGGGATATGACGGTTTCCTTACGATGTTTTCCTTTAAGGTGTTGAGAGCGAGGCTGGACCACAAGATCTAAATTGTACCCCTAGCTAAGTTGTTAATCTGCAATAGTTAACGCTAGTAGAAATCTTCAAATGTACGGGAATGACGTCATCTTACCGCTCAGTCGCGTGATCAGAACAAAAGAATTGGTGGCGTGGCCAACTCGAAGCGTATAACGCAAGCGAAACGATTGTTACTTGGCTACTGGCTACTGTTAATTTTATAGAGTTATATGAAGTGTATACCTCCATTCCTCTTTCTCGTTCGCTCGCCTTAGATTTTAAGACACCGCAGTATGATGAAATAAATTACATAAAGTAATATGCCTGGCTAGGTTTGAACTCACGACCTAAAACTCATAAGTCGGGGCCATTACGGCAGAAGCTTAGCCAACTAACTTTTCAGATAAAAGTTATTTGGCATGTTAATATTTATAATGTCACTTCTGAGCTTCACTGTCCAGTGGCACTAGTGGTGTACTAGCCGTTCTTTACGCGTCCCGCGCCGCTCATAAATGTCATGTGTAACAATAACAGCGTCCAGTTTATATAACGAGCTCCAAATGTTCACTTTTATTTGATTTCTGTGTGTGGGAAAAATATTTGGCTCAGAAAAGGTAACGGCCAGTTTGGGACAGTCGACTGACAAGTCGCTGTAAGGTTTCATTATTATTTAATTGACTGGCCTGTTGGTCCAGTGGTTAGTGGCCCTCCTGACTACTATGCCAGAGGTCGTAGGTTCGATTCCCACCCAGCACAAATGCTTGTGTGAGTGCACAATCATTTGTTCTGTGTCTGGGTGTAGTTTATCCATAATATGTATGTCTATAGTATGTTTATCAGTTGTCTTGTACTCATAACACAAGCTCTGCTAAGCTTGAGACTAGATGGTGTTGTGTGACAGTTGTGGAATATTATTATTACATTATATTAATGGGCAGAGACTACATCTTCTTTTTAGTCTTCAATAAAAAGGTTTTGAAATTAGATTAAAGGTTTTAGGCTTGTCATAGATGCTGAAATCTAAATGAATTTATTTCCGTGACCTCACTTTTACTTTTTTTTTATTGTTGATAGTTTCACGCTTGACTGCTACCTCACCTGATAGAAAGAAACAATACAGTCGACGATGAAATATGTTAACTTAGACTTCTAAGTAAACATATTTCATCGTCGACTCAAGTCAAGAGCAAGTAGGACTTAACTTACTTACTCTTGACTTAACATCCCCAAGTTGTAGCCACCAGAAAACTCCTCTCGGACTCCAGCCGGGAATTCTACTCCTTAGCTGTACGCACAATGAATGTGTTCATAAAACGTTTTGTGCGTATAGGTGGGATGTCTATCACGTTTACTAAATCTTTTATTATTATTCTGATCTCAGAATGATAAAAATCGCTGAATTATCAGTAAATGGTTGAAAATATCTTTAACAATCTATTAACTGACATCACTTTTATCTTTATACTACCAGGCCTAACATCGTATGAAAGCGTATCCGTCTCTTTACAGATTTAGTGTGTTTATGCTTTATAACTGAAAACATAGCAAAACTTAAAATGCTTTTGAATATAATACATTGTATTGATTCCACCGAAAATCTTTCCCAGAACTCTGAGAGTTCCTTTATATTCCTGTAATTAGAATATTTGACTTAACAATTTCAAATGAATTATTAAAATCCACTCGTGTACTAATTTCCTCGTGAACCGTTATTATTCCTGTTTCTTACTTTGATTTTAATAGCAGTTGAAAGGTAAACTGTTGTATATGTTTCTAATAATTTTGTAATATCATACTAAGTCTTGTAGTTCGGAGTTTCCTTGGGTGATGGTATCAGGAATGAAGTTATCCGTAGGAGAACCAAGGTTACCAACATAACACAAAGAATCACCAAACTTAAGTGGCACTGGGCCGGGCACAATGCTTGTAGAACAGATGGTTATTGAGGCCGAATGGCTCTGAACTAGCAACTGCGTGCAAGGAGATGCATTATAGCGACACGTAGGGGAGGCCATGTCCAAAAGTGGAAATCTTTTGGCTGAAGTGACGAGGATGGGTCTTGTAGATGTAATTTAGCGTGACAAAGAATATAGACGAACACTGTTTTGTTATTTAACTAATTTAACATTGCATGTTAGTTTTGTCATGGCGTATGAGCAGAATTTTGTAATGACCAGAAAAAAATAAAAGCAACATCATTCCTTTTTGTAAACACGTTACATATTAATCTAGGTCAGTTCCCTACATCTGTTGATGTTTTCATGGTAACTCGAGTATTTAAGCCTCTTATATGTTCCCTGTTACATGATACTCGTATTTACCTGGAACTTTCCTCTATAGCTTTCTATCTACATTGAGTTGTTAGAGCTCCGATAGGGAAGCTGCACAACAATAGGTGTCGGGTTACCAGCGCTATTGTTGGCGGGAGCTGAGAGGGACAGATGTATATGCCTCTCACTCACTCCCGTGAATTTGCGTGCACCACAAGATAAATGTTACTTCCCTGTTATTGAGTGGTTTTTAACTGAATACAATAGAGCTCTCTCGGTATGATTTGTTTGCTGCTCTGTAAATAGGTTAGGGAAACTAGGAAATGTTCGCATTAAGGGGTTATTTTTCTCTAACATAAGCTGTTAAACAATATAAATAATATTATTTATTTTACATATACGGAACAATAATGAGAAACCTCCAATTATGTAGGTACTACACACAATTGCAAACAAAAGCATAAATTATTTAATTTCGAAACTGAAGATGAAGTTATTAAAGCAAATGTTTCAATGATTGACTAGCTTGTGTTTCGCAATTACAAGATCTGTTACAGAACCACCAAGTCTAGGTAAGGGTACTTTATCGTCGACTACATCGTCGCATTCCATCAGGTGGATGAGATTTTTTTATGGTGTGTAAAATCATCCAATGACAACCCCCGCTCTTGGGCGGAGCGGGAGATAGAGTGAGACTCTTACTGACTAAAAGCCCACCCGGTTCCTTCGTGCCTTTCGTACCGGGACTGAGCTTCCCTTTCGGATAACCCTGGCCCCAGTAGGCTTCGACCGGGCGTTCTGCTATTGCCATGTCCGGTGAGAATCTGCGTCATGCGGTTACGCGCTTGACCAGTATCTCACCTGTAAAAACCAACCACCAAGTTTAGATTGCTTGAACATAACTGTCGTTTATTACATGTAGCGTGTACTATTTCTGGCAACTAAATTATTATAGTTTTAAACATTTATTTCAGTCCAGGACTATTTTGTTAGTAAAATGATTTACTTCCAAAGAATGTTAGTAATGGTAACAAAATCAAATTACGATATGAAGCCACATTCATCTTCCCAGTTCAAAGGACTCCCACCGACCTAGTAAGATCAAAAAAATAGTGTTGGTTACTATTACGAACGCGAGTGAGGTTATGTAGGTAAATTAAAATCGAAAACATACCTTTCTAATAACTAAACTAACTAAAGCTAATACGACAAAGTCAATTCAAACTTACATTTACCTATAATTACCGCATTAGATCTATTCCGTCGGTTTTATCTCTAATTCGACTCCTAGCTGTTATTACCTAACGGGCTGTTTGATTAAAGCTTCCTGTGCGAACCAGCCTTATTGCTACGGAATAAAGGCGCTGTCAGTGTGGACGAGTTACCACAGACGTGCGGTGGACCGTACCGCTGCTGCGTCGGGAAAAACGCGGGTTTATACTGTAGGTACTGTTAATTACTAAGGCTCTTTGAGTATACTGTGTGGACATGTAGATCAACAGTATTAACTGATGGTTAGTATAATCTTGAGGGCTGCATGTTTAATAGCGAGATGTTACGTATGTATTCCGATTCCGATAGATTGGAAGTTCCGATTGATCTTGCACCTCCAATTTCGCTTTCGGTTCTAATCGGAAGTAATATCAGAGATACAAACAAGTTTATATTTGTCACATGGGGAACCGCCCTCTCGTGCCTTCTGTTATTTTGTTTCGTAGTGTTTCTGTGACCGCATCCGGTTCCAGTTCCGGTTTCGGCTCCGATTACGATTCCGGGTCCGATAAATCAAATTTGATAACTTCGGTTCCAATACTTATAACCTTTTCCGTTACAGTCCTACTTAATATCGTCATGCAAGAGTAAAGGAATGTATGTTAATCTATCTCTATCTATCTGTTAATCCTAATTAAATGTTTACATATTTATAAATATTATGAATTGGATAAAGTTCATATATGTTATTTATATTATCTGGAATCATATTTTATCTTTTTTTTTATAGTCGAGACTAACTATTTTATTTCATCTCTGTGTAAAACTCATGACTGTATTTATACAGAAGTGTTGGTTATTACTCGTATGCCGTAAGCATCGCCACGGGGCAGGGGTATGGGCAACTCAAATTGTGGCCTCGGATTGCCGGGAGTGCCCGGGAGGGATCGACGAATTATGAGCATATGAAGCAATAACCTGAGTAATTGCCTAGTCCTCTACATGACCCAGGCATATATCTGCCTATGGGCTTTGGCATATGTTCATTAGTTAGGTACGGTACTAAGCACTTAGAAGTACATTAATTGTCCTTCTGACCGAATTTCGGTCATTGAAGCCAATTCAAGCAGACCGGCCATCGATCCGCCAAACACTTGTAATTTATTATTAACTAACTGGGCCTGCGACTTCGTTTGTGTGAATTTCAGACCGATTCAGGTTATAAGATGAGACTATCCATTCACTCACTTTGGTGTTATTGGTAAAAGCAGTGTCTTCAAGTCGTGGGTGGCATGTCACCTTTCAAACGAAACGAAGGTTGTTAAGTTTTAATCCCGAGCTTAGTGAGGGTTTATATAGTAAATTAAATCCCAAGGGATAGAATGACTTGCTTTAGATGAGAATTGTTTGACACACAAAAGGCCTCTCTTTGTAAAAAAGAAACAGACAAACTTCTAAATTGATACTATTGGATTCGGTTCTTCATGTTGCCGCTACTTCATGTAATACAGAAATGTATGAATGAATAAAACATTAGGTATTTCAGTTAATTTCAATGTCATTACATTATGACAACGAAGGCATTACAAAACGATTAAATAATGATTTATTATACGTTTGGATTAGTTCCAGGATGGGTGTTCTAAATTAAGAATGTTTTTTGGCAACATGTGCGAAATATGTACCTATCTGTTTATTTCAGATAAAGGTTATTTTTCATATTTGAAATTGCTTATAGGCACTAAAATCCTATTATCCTAATGGCACCTACTGAAGCCAGGCTTTTTTTATGGTAGGAAAAATCATCCAATGACAACCCCTGCTCTTGGGCGCAGTGGGAGATAGTGTCAGACTCTTACTGACTAAAAGCTCACCTCGTTCCGTCGTTGCCTTCGTACCAGGGCTTGAGCTATCATTCGAATTAACCTTGGCCCCAGTAGGCTTCGACCCAGCTAAGCCCCTGCTGTTGCTGATAGCTCCTTGTGGCGCGCAGGAACAGTGCGCGTCATCGACGACTTGGGCTCGGTCCGGACAGTTACCGGACGGTCGGACAGCGATCTACCCATTGCTCGCCGTCCTCGAGCCCGCGCCTACTGAAGCCAGGCTTAGAATTATTTTTATTACTTAAATACTAGCTGATCCGACATACATCGTTCTGTCAAAAGCTATTGTATTGACATTTTGATAGCTAATCTTAATATTGGCAGCTAGGAACATTTTGAATGTCATCAAGAAAAATTGGTTTTTATGGTGCTATTTTTCCAATTTTTAAACTTTTCGGAGATCATCCAAAAAAAAAACATCCAAATTTGTCCAGTGCTTTGCCATTCTTTTTATATATCTATGCTATTTTTATAAAGAGGAAAGATTTGTGTTCTTGTTTGTGATAAATAACACAAAAACTACTGGACTGATTTTAAAAATTATTTCATCAGTAGAATGCTACTTCTTCACTGAGTGACATATGCTATTTTTTTTTTCTAATTTCACTTTGGTGAGGCCACCGTCAGAAGTCAGTTTAAGAAAGAAAGAAAACATGTTTACTCTGACACAGACTGATCTCTCTTCAGCATTCAACTTGAATGAACTCTTGAGCCCGTACACACTGTGCTTCAATTTATCCAAACTTTATATCTGTACTAGAATGTGAGTTCAGAACCACTTAATGCGATGACGTGCACTGAGGGTTGTATGCGCAAGTTTACAGTTCTTTGCTATGCTTTAGAATTAAAGTTCTTTGAAGTTGCCCGAGAGACTGAATGCCGGAGTTTTGATGAAGAATTGCTTTCTTCGCATGAATTCAACGTTTTGTGTTCTAATGTCTTAAGAATAAGTGATTACGGAAAACGGTTTGTTGTGGTCTTACTTGAAGTGGGCATTGACTGCAATTGACCGACTTGGTGCATTACTAGGTTTAGTTTTCACCATACTAGGTACATCAAAAACGACATATGACATTGACGTAACATTTCTTGATTTTATTGACATTAATTTTTTTTTATTTTTGATGTCATTTATTTTTCACATTTTGTTTTTTTTTTACATTGTTTACATTTTTTTTGACATTGAAATTTATTTTTAACCGACTTCTAAAAAAAGGAGGAGGTTCTTAATTCGGATGTTTGTATTTTTTTTGTATGTTCGCGCATAACTTCGTCGCTTGCCAACCATGACAACCATTGACATTTATTTTTTGTTTTATTATTTTTAATCTATATATTTTTAATCTTTAAATATTTAATGTGACGACGACTAACGTGGAATATAATTTAATTGATTTACCTGGCAATTTTCTACACCTGCATGTTATGATTTTTATTTTTTAAATGTTTCTTTAGGGTATTTATTATTGTCAATTTTTAAACTGTTCGACACTAATGTAAGTTGATTAAGTAAATAAATAAATAAATAATTAAAACCAATTAATTTATCTTTCTGTTCCAATAGAAAACAATCATTTTAGCTACATCCTTTTATGGATTCAGAGATTTTGAAATTAATTATTAATTAATGTTATTTAAGACAGAAAAATCTTTGCCTTGTTATATTTATTCAAAAAAGAAAGCAAATCAATCATTCATTGACCCATTTCATCTTCATTGCCATTTACTGCAGGCAACTCAATTTTACTTAAAAACAGGAGTGTCTTGGAGTCGCGCATCTTGGTAAATGTTTACAAATTATCTCATAACGTTGTTACAGAGGGAGCGAGCGGAGAATTTGTGATGTCATGGACTGAAGACACGACAGGAAGTAGGGGACGTAATTTGATGATTTTATCTGTTTATTTTTTTTCTAGGCTTAAGTTGTTTTTGGAGATTATTGACAGTACATAGATTTTATGTGGCTTGGTCGTAATTTTATTGTTGGTTACGCAAGCAGTCTTTTTTCAAGCAAATGATTGTTAAAGAAACTATTTCACGGTTCTTATCTTCTTACATAAAAATACGTACAAAATATCGTAATTATTCAGGCATCAAAATTGAAAAGTTAGCTTCGCAACAGTTCTCCCAATCCTTTTTATGGATTCAGAAACCAACACAATATTGGTGTAAATAAACCGCCAACATTACTTTCTCGCGAACATGAAAAAATAAAATAAAATATCAGCTTTCATACATCATCTATGAAGCGTATAAGTATAGTGCGTATGTATGTGTGTTGACGTCAAGAATGTAATTTTGCCACAATCTTTGAAGTTGGAAAGCTGGGGAGAATGTAATCGCATATTGTGTAACATATTTTGTTATAAGTAAGTGAACTATAATATAAGTGATAACTTTCGTTTTCTGGAAAATCTTCTAAGGAAAAATATTTAAAAAGAATCTTTGTTCTTTTGAAAATACTAATAAAAATGTTCAATGGTCACTACCTCCCTCTTGAATGTCATTAGGTTCTCTGCTTTCATACATTAGATTAAATATCTTTTGTTAGTGATGTATAGTATATAATACATAAATAGTACCCCACTAACTACCTGCGAATCTTTTTCTCTTTCTCTTTCAAATTCATCCAAAGTTTATTTGTAAAAAATCGCTTAGCCCAATAATACCAAATCAATTTTAAGCTCCTGCTGTATTTTTTTATGATGTGCAATAAAGAGTACCTATATGTATTAATCTTAAAAATAAGTGTGAGTATGATCACAAACGAAGAAATAATTCGATTTGGATCTACTTTACTTCGAACTTTGTATTCATTGTGGCAGTAGGTATAGGCTGGTGTAGGTGGACCACAAACGGTAGGTACAATTTCTTGTGTGCCTTGTAACCAAATCATCTTATTCTGCAGTCGTGTGTTGTCGTGTGCAGTTCGCCTCAAGCCCTTTTCTGTATCAAATTTACAATAGCAGGCAATTCAGCTTCGTGGCAGCGATCTCTCGCGTCGGGCTTTGGTACAGGCCATGGTCTGAAACGATGAGGAGTGGCCGACGATTGCCTTTTTCTGCGAAGCAGTAATGCTAGCGACGGAGGAGGCCGTACGCGTGAGGCAACTGCACTCACGCCCTAGCCTCCGCCAGGATTCCGATCTTGATTTCCAACCACTGTAGGCGCGAGCTTGCGGACGGCGAGCAATGGGTAGCTCGCCATTCGACCGTCTGGTAACCGCCCGGATCGAGCCCAAGACGTTTGGCGATGCGTATTGTTCTACGCGCGCCTGAAGAAGTTGTCAGCAAACCGTAGGGGCCCAGTTAAAGCCTACTGGGGTCAAGGGTCTGCTTTTGAAAGGAAGATACGACCTTGGTACGAAAGGCAACGAAGGAACAGGAGTCGGTTTTTAGTCAATAAAAGTCTGACACTATGTCCCGCCCCGCCCAAGAGCGGGGGATGTCATTAGTTTATTTTCACCTAAAAAAAGGTAATGCAGTTTGCAGCACGGCGGCTTGTGAATAAGTATCCACTATGGGATACATTATACTGACGCTAATATAGTGCACACATGCATTAGTGAAAACTATAATATCTTCCTGCGAAGATGGTTTTTACAAGTAGTTATCGTCAAAGAGATTTAAATATAACACGGAGAAGTAGCAGAAAATGAGCTTCTAGTTCAGCATTAGCTTCTAATTTTATTCAACGCGTGTAAGAGCAACATGGAAGTCTGTAAAATCTAAGAAGTTGCACGAGATTATCTTGCGAGCCGGTGAAGTTTCTGATGTTCTCAGAACGCGGTGCAGTAAGCCGTATTACTACGTTGCCTAGCTAAGATTATAAAACATGTTTATCGTTGACTTATAAAATGTAAACTTGAAAATAACCCGCCAGCTGTCTATCTAACCAGTGTGTAAAATAAACGATACAACATTAAACCAGTGATTGATTTATTCAACCAGAACGACAAAATGCCAATTACACTGATTGCATTAGGTGATTAGATATAAATTAAACCTCTCACTCAGTCTTCTCGCAAATCACCAGACATTCAGTCAGTATCTCCTTCCATTCATCAGCGAATAGATTTATGCTAGAACTACACTGCGCACACGTGTGCCACACACGCCGATCTGGGCGCGTCGGTCTCCATACATTTTATATGGAAACTAAACTTGTAGAGCTACACTAGATCCACGCCACGCGACGTCGTTCTCCGTACAAATCAGGCGTGTTACACGTGTGCGTCGGTCTAATGTAGTTCTAGCTTTAGTCTAGGACTGGATTCATGCTATCTTGCCAGGCAAGCAAGACGACAAAAATTTTGCTTACGGTTGCACGACGTATGTCACCTATATCCGCGAATGTTAATCGCACTTCAACGCTCTCCTTGAATTCAGTCCTAGACTAGATCTAAATAGATAATAGATAGCAAATGCTGATGATGAAGGAGATACTGACTGAATGTCAGTTGATTTACGAGAAAACTGAGTGAGAGGTTTAGTTCTAAATATATCTGTTTTATATTGTCTTTACTGTGTGTTTTGGAGAGAGGTGGGCTGGGAGGAATACCTATGCCCCCTAAAGTTTGGCCGCCATGGCCTACGCATAATGGTTCGCAGGAATAAATGCGGAAAACAAGCCGTAATCCGGTGGACATACAAATAACTGGTGACAAAGTTGGCCCAGAGCTTGAGCGATTGCCTTCTGCACTGCGAGTCCCCGGATTCAATTCTCGCACATAGCAAACATTTTTATTGCATACAGATAGTTGTTAAGGATCTATAAGTCTCGTGCATGTTAGTTTACATGTTTGTGGACGCACCCAGAATACAGGAAATTCTGTGGATCCTTCTGTGAGACAACGTACATCAAAACACTAATGTTTTGACGTGCAAAAATCATATTTTATCTTTTTTTTTATAGTCGAGACTAACTATTTTATTTCATCTCTGTGTAAAACTCATGACTGTATTTATACAGAAGTGTTGGTTATTACTCGTATGCCGTAAGCATCGCCACGGGGCAGGGGTATGGGCAACTCAAATTGTGGCCTCGGATTGCCGGGAGTGCCCGGGAGGGATCGACGAATTATGAGCATATGAAGCAATAACCTGAGTAATTGCCTAGTCCTCTACATGACCCAGGCATATATCTGCCTATGGGCTTTGGCATATGTTCATTAGTTAGGTACGGTACTAAGCACTTAGAAGTACATTAATTGTCCTTCTGACCGAATTTCGGTCATTGAAGCCAATTCAAGCAGACCGGCCATCGATCCGCCAAACACTTGTAATTTATTATTAACTAACTGGGCCTGCGACTTCGTTTGTGTGAATTTCAGACCGATTCAGGTTATAAGATGAGACTATCCATTCACTCACTTTGGTGTTATTGGTAAAAGCAGTGTCTTCAAGTCGTGGGTGGCATGTCACCTTTCAAACGAAACGAAGGTTGTTAAGTTTTAATCCCGAGCTTAGTGAGGGTTTATATAGTAAATTAAATCCCAAGGGATAGAATGACTTGCTTTAGATGAGAATTGTTTGACACACAAAAGGCCTCTCTTTGTAAAAAAGAAACAGACAAACTTCTAAATTGATACTATTGGATTCGGTTCTTCATGTTGCCGCTACTTCATGTAATACAGAAATGTATGAATGAATAAAACATTAGGTATTTCAGTTAATTTCAATGTCATTACATTATGACAACGAAGGCATTACAAAACGATTAAATAATGATTTATTATACGTTTGGATTAGTTCCAGGATGGGTGTTCTAAATTAAGAATGTTTTTTGGCAACATGTGCGAAATATGTACCTATCTGTTTATTTCAGATAAAGGTTATTTTTCATATTTGAAATTGCTTATAGGCACTAAAATCCTATTATCCTAATGGCACCTACTGAAGCCAGGCTTTTTTTATGGTAGGAAAAATCATCCAATGACAACCCCTGCTCTTGGGCGCAGTGGGAGATAGTGTCAGACTCTTACTGACTAAAAGCTCACCTCGTTCCGTCGTTGCCTTCGTACCAGGGCTTGAGCTATCATTCGAATTAACCTTGGCCCCAGTAGGCTTCGACCCAGCTAAGCCCCTGCTGTTGCTGATAGCTCCTTGTGGCGCGCAGGAACAGTGCGCGTCATCGACGACTTGGGCTCGGTCCGGACAGTTACCGGACGGTCGGACAGCGATCTACCCATTGCTCGCCGTCCTCGAGCCCGCGCCTACTGAAGCCAGGCTTAGAATTATTTTTATTACTTAAATACTAGCTGATCCGACATACATCGTTCTGTCAAAAGCTATTGTATTGACATTTTGATAGCTAATCTTAATATTGGCAGCTAGGAACATTTTGAATGTCATCAAGAAAAATTGGTTTTTATGGTGCTATTTTTCCAATTTTTAAACTTTTCGGAGATCATCCAAAAAAAAAACATCCAAATTTGTCCAGTGCTTTGCCATTCTTTTTATATATCTATGCTATTTTTATAAAGAGGAAAGATTTGTGTTCTTGTTTGTGATAAATAACACAAAAACTACTGGACTGATTTTAAAAATTATTTCATCAGTAGAATGCTACTTCTTCACTGAGTGACATATGCTATTTTTTTTTTCTAATTTCACTTTGGTGAGGCCACCGTCAGAAGTCAGTTTAAGAAAGAAAGAAAACATGTTTACTCTGACACAGACTGATCTCTCTTCAGCATTCAACTTGAATGAACTCTTGAGCCCGTACACACTGTGCTTCAATTTATCCAAACTTTATATCTGTACTAGAATGTGAGTTCAGAACCACTTAATGCGATGACGTGCACTGAGGGTTGTATGCGCAAGTTTACAGTTCTTTGCTATGCTTTAGAATTAAAGTTCTTTGAAGTTGCCCGAGAGACTGAATGCCGGAGTTTTGATGAAGAATTGCTTTCTTCGCATGAATTCAACGTTTTGTGTTCTAATGTCTTAAGAATAAGTGATTACGGAAAACGGTTTGTTGTGGTCTTACTTGAAGTGGGCATTGACTGCAATTGACCGACTTGGTGCATTACTAGGTTTAGTTTTCACCATACTAGGTACATCAAAAACGACATATGACATTGACGTAACATTTCTTGATTTTATTGACATTAATTTTTTTTTATTTTTGATGTCATTTATTTTTCACATTTTGTTTTTTTTTTACATTGTTTACATTTTTTTTGACATTGAAATTTATTTTTAACCGACTTCTAAAAAAAGGAGGAGGTTCTTAATTCGGATGTTTGTATTTTTTTTGTATGTTCGCGCATAACTTCGTCGCTTGCCAACCATGACAACCATTGACATTTATTTTTTGTTTTATTATTTTTAATCTATATATTTTTAATCTTTAAATATTTAATGTGACGACGACTAACGTGGAATATAATTTAATTGATTTACCTGGCAATTTTCTACACCTGCATGTTATGATTTTTATTTTTTAAATGTTTCTTTAGGGTATTTATTATTGTCAATTTTTAAACTGTTCGACACTAATGTAAGTTGATTAAGTAAATAAATAAATAATTAAAACCAATTAATTTATCTTTCTGTTCCAATAGAAAGCAATCATTTTAACTACATCCTTTTATGGATTCAGACATTTTGAAATTAAGTGCTTACAAGAAGCTTATATAAGACAGAAAAATCTTTGCCTTGTTATATTTATTCAAAAAAGAAAGCAAATCAATCATTCATTGACCCATTTCATCTTCATTGCCATTTACTGCAGGCAACTCAATTTTACTTAAAAACAGGAGTGTCGTGGAGTCGCGCATCTTGGTAAATGTTTACAAATTATCTCATAACGTTGTTACAGAGGGAACGAGCGGAGAATTTGTGATGTCATGGACTGAAGACACGACAGGAAGTAGGGGACGTAATTTGATGATTTTATCTGTTTATTTTTTTTCTAGGCTTAAGTTGTTTTTGGAGATTATTGACAGTACATTGATTTTATGTGGCTTGGTCGTAATTTTATTGTTGTTAAAAAAGACTGCTTGCGTAAGCAGTCTTTTTTTCAAGCAAATGATTGTTAAAGAAACAATTTCACGGTTCTTATCTTCTTACATAAAAATACGTACAAAATATCGTAACTATTCAGGCATCAAAATTGAAAAGTTAGCTTCGCAACAGTTCTCCTAATCCTTTTTATGGATTCAGAAACCAACACAATATTGGTGTAAATAAACCGCCAACATTACTTTCTCGCGAACATGAAAAAATAAAATAAAATATCAGCTTTCATACATCATCTATGAAGCGTATAAGTATAGTGCGTATGTATGTGTGTTGACGTCAAGAATGTAATTTTGCTACAATCTTTGAAGTTGGAAAGCTGGGGAGAACGTAATCGCATATTGTGTAACATATTTTGTTATAAGTAAGTGAACTATAATATAAGTGATAACTTTCGTTTTCTGGAAAATATTCTAAGGAAAAATATTTAAAAAGAATCTTTGTTCTTTTGAAAATACTAATAAAAATGTTCAAAGGTCACTACCTCCCTCTTGAATGTCACTATGTTCTCTGCTTTCATACATTGGATTAAATGTCTTTTGTTAGTGATGTATAGTATATAATACATAAATAGTACCGTACCTGTGAATCTTTTTCTCTTTCTCTTTCAAATCCATCCAAAGTTTATTTGTAAAAAATCGCTTAGCCCAATAATACCAAATCAATTTTAAGCTCCTGCTGTATTTTTTTATGATGTGCAATAAAGAGTATATGTATTAATCTTAAAAATATGTGTGAGTATGATCACAAACGAAGAAATAATTCGATTTGGTTCTACTTTACTTCGAACTTTGTATTCATTGTGGCAGTAGGTATAGGCTGGTGTAGGTGGACCACAAACGGTAGATACAATTTCTTGTGTGCCTATTTAACTAAATCATCTTATTCTGCAGTCGTGTGTTGTCGTGTGCAGTTCGCCTGAAGCCCTTTTCTGTATCAAATTTACAATAGCAGGCAATGCAGCTTCGTGGCGGCGATTGGCGGCAGCGATCTCTCGCGTCGGGCTTTGGTGCAGGCCATGGTCCGAAACGATGAGGAGGGGCAGGCGATTGCCTCTTTCTGCGAAGCAGTAATGCTAGCGAAGGAGGAGGCCGTACGCGTGAGGCAACGGCACTCACGCCCTAGCCTCCGCCAGGATTCTGATCTTGATTTCCAACCACTGTAGGCGCGGGCTTGCGGACGGCGAGCAATGGGTAGCTCGCCATTCGACCGTCTGTTAAACCGCCCGGATCGAGCCCAAGACGTTTGGCGATGCGTATTGTTCTACGCGCGCCTGAAGAAGTTGTCAGCAAACCGTAGGGGCCCAGTTAAAGCCTACTGGGGTCATGGGTCTGCTTTTTAAAAGGAAGATACGGCCTTGGTACGAAAGGCAACAAAGGAACAGGAGTCGGTTTTTAGTCAATGAAAGTCTGACACTATGTCCCGCTGCGCCCAAGACCGGGGGATGTCATTGGTTATTTTCCCACCTAAAAAAAAAGGTAATGCAGTTTGCAGTCGGCGGCTTGTGAATAACTATCCTCTATGGGATGCATTATACTGACGCTAATATAGTGCACACATGCATTAGTGAAAACTATAATATTTTTCTGCGAAGATGGTTTTTACAAGTAGTTATCGTCAAAGAGATTTAAATATAACACGGAGAAGTAGCAGAAAATGAGCTTCTAGTTCAGCATTAGCTTCTAATTTTATTCAACGCGTGTAAGAGCAACATGGAAGTCTGTAAAATCTAAGAAGTTGCACGAGATTATCTTGTGAGCCGGTAAAGTTTCTGATGTTCTCAGAACGCGGTGCAGTAAGCCGTATTACTACGTTGCCTAGCTAAGATTATAAAACATGTTTATCGTTGACTTATAAAATGTAAATTTGAAAATAAACCGCTATCTATCTAACCAGTGTGTAAAAGAAACGATGCAACATAAAACAAATAACCAGTGTTTTATTTATTCAACCAGAACGACAAAATGCCAATTACACTGATTACATTAGGTGATTAGATATAAATTAAACCTCTCACTCAGTCTTCTCGCAAATCACCAGACATTCAGTCAGTATCTCCTTCCATTCATCAGCGAATAGATCTAGTCTAGGACTGGATTCATGCCATCTTGCCAGGCAAGCAAGACGGCATAAATTATTTTGTAGTGCCACGTTGCCGTACGGTTGCACGACGTATGTCACCTATATCCGCGAATGTTAATCGCACTTCAACGCTCTCCTTGAATTCAGTCCTAGAGTAGATCTATTTGCTGATGATGAAGGAGATACTGACTGAATGTTGGGTGATTTACGAGAAAACTCAGTGACAGGTTTAGTTCTAAATATATATCTTTAATATTGTCTTTACTGTGTGATTTGGAGAGAGGTGGGCTGGGAAGAATACCTATGCCCCCTAGAGTTTGACCGCCATGGCCTACGCATAATGGTTCGCAGGAATAAATGCGGAAAACAAGCCGTAATCCGGTGGACATACAAATAACTGGTGACAAAGTTGGCCCAGAGCTTGAGCGATTGCCTTCTGCACTGCGAGTCCGCGGATTCAATTCTTGCACATAGCAAACATTTTTATTGCATACAGATAGTTGTTAAGGATCTATAAGTCTTGTGCATGTTAGTTTACATGTTTGTGGACGCACCCAGAATACAGGAAATTCTGTGGATCCTTCTGTGAGACAACGTATAAAAAAAACACTAATGTTTTGACGTGCAAAAAAAATCTCATACTAAAATCATATCTTTTTATTATCTACAAACTAGTATATAACATAAACAGAACATTAAGTTAGCTTCACAAACATATGAAACTTTGCGTAACACATAAAGAAAATATGATCGGTAAAGGGACCTCCCGCGCGGAGCCATGCGTACAGAAACGGGCCCTAACGAGCAGTAAATTGCCTGAGCAGTGCCGTGACGGCGTATTAGCGTACTATTGTGTTATACGCGAACTTGTGATATTTATGACGTGTTTATGAAGTTTTACTTCGTTACGAAAGTTTAATATAAGGTTATGAATAAGATTTATTGGAAAGCTGAGGATATAATTACGTATGAAGTTGGCTACACGTGTCTTTGACGCCATGAATCGTGATGAGAAGATAAACAGTTTCCTTAAATTAACGATATTGATTCCTAAATTGAACATGAAGATATGCCTGTGTATTGGATAGGTACTAGCTTTTGCCCGCGATTTCGCTCATCATCATCATTTCAGCCGAAAGACGTCCACTGTTGGTCATAGGCGTCCCTTAAGTGTCGCCACAATGAGCCGTCCTGTGTGTCCTGTCCGACTTCGCTTGCGTACATAAAATATATGCCTCAAGCAGCTTTCTATCGGTGAAAAAATTTTAGCAATCGGATTAGTACTTCCAGAGATTACCCATTACAAACAAAAAAACATATATAACACTTTAACTCTATAAATTATTAGTGTAGATTAGTGTAGATATCTTCACACACTAAAGTACGATGGTTTCCACCGACCTGCCTGTGTCCGCATGTCTCTGGACACGATGGCGCCGTGTGCGTTGTGCGCGCGGCAGCGGTACACGGTCGCGTGAATGTCTTGTCGGTACTGCACCGCGCTGAACGGCAGGAACACTAGTGTGCCGTTGTCCAGGACTTGTCTGTGGAAGAAAAACAAAAAATTAGGAAGAAAGAAAATATGTCTATTCTGTCCGAATAGACGCACAAATAATTACAAAAAAACATAAACCAGTTTCTCTGGCTGTCCATATTATA
This sequence comes from Mythimna albipuncta, assembly GCA_929112965.1. Taxonomy (NCBI): domain Eukaryota; kingdom Metazoa; phylum Arthropoda; class Insecta; order Lepidoptera; family Noctuidae; genus Mythimna; species Mythimna albipuncta. The sequence goes on from OV815959.1 coordinate 33,648,959, forward strand.
CAATTATGGCCTTTTAGGGAAACCGAGCATAATTATGTTGCGCCTTAGAAAACACAGTGGTCTTAGTTGTCTATTACATCTCTGACACCGACCGGGACCGTCAGAGACAAACATAATACAAAAATAAAAACAAATAACTTTAACAATACAATATAATTATATAAATCCAAGTTGTGGGTCGAATTTAAACAGCAAATTAATAAAGAAAAAAAAAGTAAAATAAAATGCAGATAAAACTGCCCCAAAAAGAACAGTATACAGTTTACTGTAATTTTGTAAACATAACCCTACAGAACTCATAAAAAAGTACCCGAACTCAACACCTCGAACTTAAACCGACACAAAACGAAACGGCCAATATCTTGAAAATTTTACCTAAAACCATAAACCGCGCGATTCCTTCAATTATTCCTGACTTTAATTTCCTCAATGAAAAAAGTATAAGACCGAATTAAGGAAGAATTGCACCGCCTTTAAAAAAGGAATCGTGGTCCTTAATTGGTGTCGGGGAAACGGCTGGAAAAATTTAAGGAAATATTTTACAGGTGCGGACATAACTAAGTAGTAAGAGAGAGATATCTGTTCGCAGATAGAACTATACCTAGTTAGGATAAAGCCCTGTGTAACTATTTGACTGGGTATTTGCGGTAACGGGGCCACGAAGAAGAGGGTGGGGCGACCTGGATAGCTTCTTTAAGAATTATAAAATAAAATAAATAAAATTTTATTCAAGTATAAAGTAAGTATAATATTTGGAACGAGAAAGCGAGGAACCGTGATCGTTGGAAGGAGCGGAGGAAGGCCTTTGTCCAACCGTGGATCAATATGGACGAACTACAAATTGGCAGTTAATATTTCGCTTTATGAATTAAAGTTTGAACAGGCTTCCTGGCCATTTTTACTGTAACAAAAATTAGTTGACAAAAGATAATTATACAGTAAACATACATACAACATATTATGCTTGGAATAATTAAAAACTAACATACAATTATGATCAAAATTTATAGCCAAACCTCTCGAACGAAAAATCGCTCGCGACTTCGTTTGAGAGATTTTTAATAATATCGCGATCGTATTTTGAGCGTAGTTATGAAAAACGAATAGTGTCAGTTTTTATTATTCATTTAGATTAGAATTTGTACCATGGTTCAAGTTTATTAACCCGCAAAGTAAGAATAATTCATAAAATCTTTAATGTTTCCCTAAATCCTTCCCAGAGACAGGAACAAATGGAGGAATATCATAAGGGTTAGAGTGATGAAGCAGGGAGTTCACGACCCTCAGCGTTGAGGAATACGACGCAAGGAGGAGGAGATTGTTCTATTTAGGGTAGTTCTGAAAATAAAATATAACAACTTTTATAATTTATTTTGATTACCTACTATTTGTGCTAATTTTCTCGTACAGAGATTGAGATTTAGCACAAAAACGAAAAAAACTCCTTAAAGGTTGAATTTCAAAAAACCCCTTCAATGCTAGCCTTGCGCAAAATGTCATGTTCCTATTCCCAGTAGTTTTGGCTGCACGTTTATATGTCAGTCAGTTTCTCCTTATATTATATTATATATAGATAGAATAGAAGATAGATGACAGAATACTCGTTACACGAGGAGGCATACATCAAATCAAACACACGACATGAATACAAAGCAATACACTGGCATCTGGTCGTGACGACGTGACGACATCGCACAGTTGTGATTCTCAGAAGAACATGGGTATTTTACTTTTGGAGCTGAATATAATAAATAAATATAATCACTTAGGTTTTCACGCTTATTATGAGGGAATAAGTAAAAGGTAAAACTACACTGCACACACGTGTGCTACATACGCTGATTTGGGCACTTCGATCTCCATACATTCTCTAAAGAAACTAGACTTGTAGAGCTGCACTAGGTCCACGCCACGCGATGCTAGGCCATGTCGTTCTACTTACAAATCAGAAGTGGTCCACGCGTGCATCGGTCTGATGTAGTTCTAGCTTAAGTCATACATATTTAAGGGGCTTTCACATTTGCCGGTTATTGAATCAAATCAAAACAGTTATTTATTTTTATATATTTGTCAGTGAAGTCAATAGTACGGAAGCTTGAGAACAAATGAACGAGCTAAGTGACAAGTGGCACATGCCACTTTGACAGAATCCGGTCTGACGTTTACATGAACCGAGCAGATAAAGGTGCCGACCACAAAGGCCCGGTTCACTCCTCTGTCGGCAGCCGTGCGACGTGCAATGTCTAGTCACGTGCAACGTCTAGTCTTGGAGACTGTCTCACAGCTCGTTATGTGAAGTGATAACCTAAAGCTTGCATCAAAATAAATCAGTTGTGTGATCTGGAATAGTCCGTTTATTGCTCAATACCCAGCCATCGCCCACAAAATAGATTCTTTGGAAAAAGCTTCAATGATAATCGGCCTCCTCTGCCGACATATTTATTTTTATATAATAATTTATCTCCCTTACAACTATCTTTACAGGTAAATGCCTAATGCGATAGTGCAGTCTTAAAATTAACTTACTTAAATACAATTAAAAAACTTTTAAACAAAAAATAATCTAGTTGTACTTACCTACATCATACTTATTATGATAACAATAGATAGATTTAAAAAACACAATACTCAAAATACACAAATATATATCTATAGCTTACCTCTAATTAATTACCAACAAGTTGTACAGCAGTTTGAATAACAATTAAAAGTTTTAACACGGTAAGGGCAAACCAAATACCTAAATTTATAATATCCTGCAACACTTTTTAAAAAACTATCGACTTATGTCTTACACGAATTCGAAGCATTTATTTCAAATAAACTATTTACAGACACTTTTAATTGTCAATAAGTCGGTTAGGTACAAAGATGAAGCATATTCCAAAGCGTAGATCTGTATGGTGAAGAATAGTAAGAAACTCCACAGACACCAGCAGTGAGACATTTGAGTGATTACTTACGTCGGCAAAAGAAGTAGGAAGAAGAAAAGAGGGCCTGCCGATAATATCGGGAAATATATCACTCGTAGGTACTACCAGGATAAAAGTATTTTTTTTTCTCATCTAGTTCATGGTTTACCCCTGTGCCAAGTTTTATTAAAGTCCATTAAGCTGTTGAGGCATGATTGATAAACGAATCTGAAACATGAATAGGATAGAATTGAAAGCGAGGCTACTGACACTGAGCATCTTAGATCGTAAAAAGGTCTAATTTTCAGGGAGCAACAAGGGCCAATAGGGGCTGGCAACAAAATGGCTTTGTTGTAGAAAACACATTTAAATGTACGATGGCGTCGTGATATTGTTAGAGGAAGCCTCGACTTAGTTCAGGTTTTAATTTCGTTAGTTTCTGCTGCATTGCGACTGCACTAATGTGAGTGTGTAAATGTGAATATTTATTATTTTAATCGTGTAAACTTTGCATCTGTTTTATTGTTATAACTGCGCAGCAAAATCTTTATTCAAATAAAAACAATCATTGTTTTGCTGGATTTTTCTAAAAGCTTGTACAAAACTTTCTAAAGTCCTCTCCTTTCGTTTAGTCTGTCCTGAGGTTGACTGTAAGAGATTGCCGTGTGGGAGACAACCGCCTTTGTACACTTTGTTTTTGTATAAATTTATCTTGTCCACATTATGATGTGTACAATAAGTATATAATAAATAAAGTAATTGGAAACAGTAGTAGTCCCTAAAATATACAACATTATACACATACAACATATATATGCAAAACTTGAATATAGTTTGTTCAAAATCAGTAATTGAATCAATCCCAATACTAATAGTTTTTACACCATGTTATATTTTTTCCTGAAAAAAGATATTTATAAAGGTCACAATTTGGACACCACCGACACTAAGTACGACATAAATCATGACAGTTCGTAGTGGGTAATAGCAACCAGCAAACAGCTGGACGCAAGTGCAAAACCACTTCTCAATCGCCTGGATGGCCCGGTGACTATGTATTTTTGTTGACATAACAAGCTTATAATTTTGTGATTTTTTGACACAGTTTAAATACACAGTAAATACTAGACACGTGTTTTGGATTTCGAACATACTAAAATTAATGTTGTATAGACATAGATCTGAATTGAAACTTAGACAACACCTGGCTGTAATTGGAAACCTGCGTGTTATCCTCTTTCCAAAGCTAGCCATATCATATTTAGGTACACCTGGCTTTTGTACTCGAGTGTGGTCACTAAACGAACAAGTTGCTCCCAAAACTGTGTAACACACACGTTACGTTACGTTAGTACCCGCAAGCCGCAGAGAGCGGCGAGTGGCCTTTGATGTTAAAATGTAATCGTTTTATGTGCCGCGCGGTTTCGGCCCGGTTTTCGCACTAACTGGGTAGATTTCCAAGATGTTTTTATCAAACTTTGATCTAGTTTGGCTAGCCGACCTTAATCCTGTGTGGTTGCGAATGGGGAATGTTGATTTATGTGTTTAGTTTTGAACATTTGCTTAAAAAACTGTTCAAAATCTAATAGGTACACTTAAAAGCTCACGTATAGATCTAGAAAATCTTTATTGAAGCAAAAATTATGCAATGTCATTTTAACCGAAATACGTCCACTGTTGGATACAGTCCTCGCTCAAGTATCGCCATAACGACCGGAAATTAAATGGGTACTTATTCAGGAATTAACATACAACTTAAATAGGATTTACATCCTTGTAAATCAAATTTCCTTTTCAAAGAAAAGGGACAAAAGCAAAACCCTTTACATTACTCTCACAAGCCTCGGTTTTATATTCCTCTTCCTCCAGAGACAACACAGTGGCACAGCGCTGTCGCCAAACTTCCCCAACACAACGCATTTGCCAACTTCAGGCAATAACTCATTCATCTTCATTCACACCAAGCAAAAAATGTAAAGACTTTGAAAGTCAAAACTATACAAGACATATCATCTGTCATGTTTCAAGTTAGATCTGAAGATATCGTGTTTTGCGACCGACAGAAATCTACTTTCTGTAGGTATTCCCTAGGTACAACGATTGCCTTCGGTATTGACGACTAGACTGTGTACCGTGTAATTGGGGTAACCTTGTACAGTGCGCCTAATTGGTGACGACATTGGGAGTCGAGTGAGAATAATCCCTTTCTCTCAGTCCATCCAAAGGTTGTCTGTAAGAGATCGCCCTGTGCGATAAGACCGCCCATTGTGCACTTATTCTTTTAAATGTTAGTCCTGTATTTTTGTTTATTTGGTGTACAATAAAGATTATAATAAATAAATAAATCCCTACAAAGTCTATTAAGCTAGCTCCTACTAGCTAGGTTAATAGACTTTGTAGTTATCGGACCATTCGTTTTTGAATTCGTTACAAAAAAAAATAGGCAAGCGTGTTTCATCGTAGACCACATCATCGCTTAACATCAGGTGAGATGGTGGTCATACGCAAGCCTATCAATAATAATAAAAAAAAAAAAACAAATCTTTTTGTTTAATGATATAAATTAGAACTTGACTGCGATCCCACTTGATAATAAGCAATGATGCAATCATTGATGGTGAATCGCTCTAGTTTATTATGAGCCTATTCAATTCACTCTAGCCTTGAAGACATCTAAATCATGATCGGATGGGAAGACCGCTGCAGCAGGCAAATTGTTCCAGATCTTCGATGTTCTTTTTAGCGTTTACCTCGTCGTTTATGCCGTGTACCTACGAGGTAAACGCTTAGTCCAGATAGTAGAGGGGTTAATATTTGTTAGTGTAGATATAATCACTATTCAGAAAATGATTTGATTTTGAGACTTTGTGTCAAAAATATAGATTTTAAATGTGTGCCATGTGAGTTTTCTTTCTTTTTTTGCGGACTGCAGATATATTACTGAGCATTTTCATTTGTTGATAACGTCGAGTGAACTAGACTATTTCACTAGTTCATATAATGAGCTGTCGTAAAGAAAGGACTTGTTTTTAGGAGAAGTCGTAAAAGAGTTGGCATTGTACGACCCAAGTCGAGTCCAAACATTACAGAGGTCTTCAGGGAAGCTCTCCAAGCGTATTCGTAGTTGTGAAGGTCGGTAATACATTAACATGTTATTACGTATGTACCCACTACCCAGGCCTACATTCGTAACCCTAACCCGCTTCATATTTGTATAATAATTGAGGTAAAAGTCATAGCGGGTTTTAATTAACGAGCATTTTATTTTCGCCGCGCAGCGGCCGAAAAGTACCAGTTTTTAATGTAGTTGAATGTTTTTTTTAACGTTTGAGTAATTATTTATACGCGAGTCTGAATGAAAAATGTAAATATCGTACATGTGAGTACGTATGGGTTTTATTTTGTGTTATGAAAATAATTTTGTTTATTATAGTGGCTTTTTAGCCTTTTGGTCAATGTTTGTTGGACAAAATATCGTTCTTCAATTGATGTTCAGTTTCAATATTGGATTTATAAGTTTTTGTGAGGACTTTATGTTTGTGATAATAAGTTGTGCTTATTATGGAATATATTTTTAGGTATTTTTCACAATGATTAATTTTTTTATAGTTAGAGTGAATTAACAGTCAAGTATTAGACTCGTAGCAAATTGTTCTTACTTCGATAGCGTAGTCAATGGTAGCCGTAGACTTAGACAATAGTTATACAATATGGACACATAATTAGGCATACTTCCGTGTCTCATCACATCAGCACATCACATTTATATCAGCAACGAAAACATTTACGTAAGCATTTTGTAAAGAAAAAATATTTTTGTCAGCGTGCATACGTAGCCCGCACTTGATCACGGGAACTAACAGCGAATTTTACATACATGTCATCATTGAACAGGAGGAACATTTCTCAGGGGAAATCTACGGTAACTCCGAGGTAACAATATTATAAGAGTTTTACCTAAATTATAGTACCTATGGTAGCAATTTCTTTGTGGTGCGTTACGGGCTATAGAGGGAGTTCTCAATCTGATTGGAAAACTTGGCGTAGTTTGTAATATTGCCAAAGTTTTAATATGGATACCCAATCTCGTAGCAATCAGAATGTGTAAGAATGTTCGAGTGGTGACTGCTCCGATATAATTTAACAGCTTCGTTTGCAGGGTGTTAGCCAGATGATTGTAGTCGATTTGGGTTCAAATCAGATCGCCTGGAGGAGCTTTCAAATCTTGCTCATTACTCGATTTGTATATTAGAATCTTGATCTGATTTGTCGTCCAATTTGAAAAAGTAAGCCTAATGTATTCTAATTTTGGTCTGCGAAATTGCTCGAAAGATTCACCGTGGCCTTGGAAAGGACAACTGATGAAACGCGGATGAGTTCTAGTTAGTAAAAGCTTGGCTCCCTCTTGCTCCACCCAGAACGAGAGAGGTTATCTGATGCACTAGTTTCTGACGTTTTATAATTGCCCACGTAGGCCTATGGGAAACAAAAGACTTTGAATTTTGATTGACTTCAGAAAAAAGTATTCTCATCCATCGAAGAAGATACTTCATAATCATCATCATCAGTACGTCTGACTTCCACTGTGGAAAATAGGCCTCCCCCAAGTGTTGCTTCAATGAACGGTTATATGCGTCTTGCATCCATCACATTACCACGACTCTAACCAGGTCATTGGTCCACCTTGTGAGAGGCCAACCAACTCTGTATCTTTCGGTGCGCGGTCGCCATTCTAGAACCTTCGGCCCCATCGACCATCCGTTCTACGAGCAACGCGACCTGTCCACTGCCACTTAAGTTTGGTGATTCTTCAAACGATAACCTTGATTACCTTGGTTACCAGCAGATACCTACCTAACAAAATATAAATTACATTTTAGGCAGATGCATGAGATTACCAACTGCTAACAAAATAATGATCCTTGTTCAAATACCTACGTAATAGGCAAATATTATTATAATACATAGTTTCAATATTTGGTGCCGAGCGTTGTCGTCAATGTAAACATTAATCATGTCACGGCTTGCGTGGCCAGGGAATACATATCAATGTATATAAAGACGGTATCTACATATATATCTATTGGACATCTGTCGTGAAAAATGACAGCAGAGCCAGTGGACTGTTTATTTAGGTCACCCAAATTGAACGGGCAGCGGCTAAGAACGCTTATTACGACGGATATTACATCTTCAATATTATAAAAACAGCCAAGTTGAGGAATCAACTCGAGCCAGTGACATTTTTATCAATTTTTCAAGGCTTTTTAGATACCACTGATTTACTGTCAAGGGAAATAAATGGAGAAAAACAAGCAAGTCTATATTAACGAATAGTCATATCGTTTCCTATGAACAAAGTGAAGCCAAAGCCAATAGTAGATACCCAACTTAATTGAAGAATGGATTGACGGTTCCCAGCGAAGTATTCCTTACACATGAAACCAATCCTACTTCCGATGGCTCAAAAAATTACCGATTTTTAACTTGGCAATGTATAAAGTACACACCGTACAAGCTGTTTTTAAATTTTCTCACAGCGAAATCGATCTTGCACTAACCTCCTGAACTAGCTGGCTTGATGCGATCTGATCCGAAAATTTGCTTTATCCAGGTTTTCCGACTAACAGAGTATAAAAAAATAAGTAGGAGGTCAACAAAGTCTGGTGTTGTATTTTGTTGACGTCTTGGCAGCACTTGACAACATTAACAAAAACAAAACGACCAAGTGTGAGTCGGAGTCACCCATGAAGGGTTCCGTACAACTAAGTCACAGAATATAAAAGTTCTTGTGGTTCGTTATAACTTTGATCGATGTTTTAATAATAGTGTATTTTTTAGATTTATGACATATTAAAAAAAAACAATTACTTACTAGATTTCGTTTAAACCAATTTTCGGTAGAAATTCGGTTGTACATCATATTAATTTTTTAGTTTTATCATTCTCTTCTTTTAGAAGATATAGGGGGAGACACACATTTTACCACTTTGGAAGTGTCTCTCGCGCAAACTAATTCAGTTTAGAAAAAAATGATATTAGAAACCTCAATATCATTTTTAAAAACCTATCCATAAATACCCCACAAGCATGGGCTAGAAGAAAAAAAAGTATGGGGAACCCCCAAAACTTATTGTTTTTTTTTTTTCATTTTTGTGCAAATATCCTAATGCGGTTTACAGAATACTTCTATTTACGTTAAGTTTCGACACTATAGTTCTTATAGTTTCGGAAAATAGTGGCTGTGACATACGGACGAACAGATATGACGAATCCATAAAGGTTCCGTTTTTTGCCATTTGGCTGGGAAACCCTAAAAACAATACTATTTTATAAGCACCCTTGCTTACTAGACCAGAGCTCTGTGCGCTTATTGAGTGAACTCCTGCCCAACCATCGCTTCCAGGTATACTTTCAGTAAACCAAACGATGGCAAAATAACTTGCTGACTCCTATAAGGAACTTGTGTGTTGGCACCGACGTATTTGGGACCAGCCTTTCATTCATTTATTATTCAAAGCGATTCCTGCAAGCGTATGACTTGGCTCTAGCGACATAAGTGACGACTTTCGACGATGTGGAACACTAACTAACACTGGCACTCAATTTACTTGGCGATCAATTTACTAACGCGAAAATCGGAGACTTGGCATCTTTGCGAGGAACAAAGGTTGAACACAGCTCGAATTTGAAATATCGTTTGACATTAGATGCAGCCTTAATGTTCAAGCCAGCAGGGTGACAAGACCGAACAGAAGGTTAGGTCCTGCAATAACTTGCTCTATCGGTGTTCGCCGTTCTTTGCACAAATGTTATGTTGTTACGCTTTTCTGTATTTGCAGATACAGTATGGCTATGGTGTGCAGTGTAAATGAAACTTGTTAAATAATATCGGGTAGCGTAAAACCGACTCCACAAAATTCTACAAATACTCGATTCTGGGTAGTATAAAAAACCGCAAAAGCTTTAAATAAACTACACAGGACAGTACAGCAGAAATACCGGTTCCAACTATCTCATGACTTTGTAAATCCCAAGAAATGGTTTAACGAAACGGGAGAATGGTCCCAATTCACCATCTATCTGCATCTTAGATGACTTATCCCGATTTCGTAATATCTGTAATTAGATTTTTTTTTTAATCATATAAACCAGTGCTTGACTGCGATCCCACCTGATGGTAAGCAGTGATGCAATCGTTGATGGTGAGGCGCACTAGTTTATTATGAGCCTATTCACTCTAGCCTTGAAGACACCTACATTATAATAGGACGGGAAGACCGCAGCAAGCTAGTTGTTTCAGTCATTCGATGTACGCGGTATAAACTAAGAAACGAAACGCTTAGTCCGAACCGTACAAGTTTAAACAATATAAGGGTGGATACTCGCCGTACGACGAGTTGTCCAAAGGTAGAATTACTTACTGATTGTAAATGATTAAAAAACTTTGCGTGTCTAAAGCCAAGCGCAACACCAATTGTTAACCAAATATAACTACAAAAGCTGCTAAACCTCGCTTAATTTCGAGCATGAACCATGTATCAATTAGTGATCGATAATGCTTAGATTCAATCACGGTGACTAGCGCGAACTAATCATGTCTGATTTGATTACTCTGTTCGCTTGTCACGCTGCCCTGGGGCTGCAGTCTCGACATAGCGATACAAAGCCAACGATATTTGGTAGTCTCCACGTTCAACAATGTTTAATGTTATCGGTAACTATCGAACTAGCGTCACAAACTTGTGAATTTCGGTAGTGACGGAACGTTCAATTTTGACAACCCGCTAAGTATACGATACATCGATACGGTACCAATTAGGATATATTACATAGATAATATGTATTGTGAAGTGTGGAAACGCAATTGAAAGACTTCTAGTTCAATCTGTATTGTTATATTGTTAAAAGCACTCTTTGTTACATTATTAAAAAAAAAAAAAATTTGCTTAGTCTTTTATTTATTTGTTATTCTGAAACAATCTTTAATCCAAATATGAAAACCTAATCATTTTAAACATAAACCATAAAAGGTATAACTATGCTGACAGTACGCAAGCCAGCAATGTATGTGTGGCCTCTATGGTCGCAAAAATAGCTTATATTTTGTACAGACGCCTGTGCTAAAACGCAACGAATTGAGGTATATACTTTAACTAGTTAGTACTAGTTAGTCTAGTTAGTGGTAGTAGAGTCGATGTCAATGCTAACTCAAACAGAAAAACTCACAACTTCAAAGTCCAGAAATAAATAGATGTTTTGTTTATTTTAGTAGCTTTTGTCAGAGCTCTCGTCCGAATGAAAGTTGGTAATTATCCCAAATGGACATATCTAATCCCGGGATTAAAAATATCGTATGGCCTAATCCAAGGCATGCAAGGTCTATCCGTGTTCTAAGTTTAATTAAAAAAACAGGCAGAGTTTAAATTCATACCTTATGTTGGTTCATCTATCGCACAAAAACGGCATAACGGTTTTATATTAAACTTTACAAACAAAATTTTAAGCCTTAATAATACCTATTCACTAATTAAAATAATAGACCGGAACAGAACCACAACGATATTGTTACGAATAATTTGTTTATTTCAATTATAAAATCACAGTACAGTTAAAGATATACAGTTCTACTTATCTTCAAAATTTTAACAATAAGGGACTTAGACCTTTAAACATAATGACTCGGACAGTAATGTTTGTTGGCCCAAAAATCCTTAGACCCTTTGAGGCGTAAGTGGAACACTGCGCGCCGTCGTCGACGACTTGGGCTCAGTCCGGACGGTTATCGGACGGTCGGAAAGCGAGCTACACATTGCTCACCGTCCGCACGTCCGATCCTTAGACCCTTGTGTTTCGATCACATGGCCCTAGTGTTTAGATCTCATGGCGGTAGCGTTTCGATCTCATGGCCCGATTATTGCGATATTTATTTGGCAAATAAGTTAGTAGTAAAAATACTTTAACACGTAAATTTTTTTCAGTCAGTTTAAACTAGATGAGGCCGGTGTGACTACCTTGAGAATAAACACCAAAACCAACTCAGCAGTCAAAGTCTCTTTTAAAGTCCATACAGTAAACATGTAGTGGTCAAATCATACGAGAATCATGCAGATTAGTGTCTCAAACGGTCTTTTGAAGAAAGGAATATACAGGTTTTAGTGGACCTGTCCAGTAAGTGCAAGCATTTGTCAGTATTCGTGTAGCTCAAACTTAGGACTACTAAGGAGCTCAACGACTTGACGAACAATACCAAAGAAAGGACAGGACCCCCGGAGTTTACATTTTATGGCCTTACTGTTCTAACCCCATGACCTTAGTGTTTCGATCTCATGGCCCTAGTGTTTTGATGTCATGGTCCTAGTGTTTTGAACCATAGCTCTAGTGCTTCGATCCAAAAGCGCTATTGTTTCGATGTCATTGCTCTAGTGTTTCAATCCAGATAGCCTAAAGAACTGTCAAAATCGACGACTGCAAAATTGAATGAGTGAATATCGAAAATTATTCCAAATAATATTTCCTGGGATAAAAAGTATTCTATGTTATATTTTAAGACATAGTGTTGACGAAAACCTGAACTTACATTTACCAGCTACCCGTGTGGCAAGATTCATTCAAACCTATGCAGCCGATAAAAAGTGAAGAAGTAGACACAGACAGACAGGTATTATTGTATGAATAAGCTGTTTATTTAAGGGGCCGGCGACGGATGAATTTCCATACAAACGTAATAATAACAACCGGTGATTATCCCTGCACGCGCTAAGCATCCAAGGACAAGAAGCAATTAACTGTACAAAATGTTTATCCGATAAACTTCTAATTAAATAAATCACGCACATTTAAATTCTCAGCTTATAAATTTATTAGTTAAGTCAAGTTTATAAATTTATTTGACTCACTGATTGGCTAATAATTGTCAACAACTTATTAGAAATTTGAAAGTATATAGATATAGATCAGTAACTAAATTTTATCCTCGATTCTTGATTTAAGCAACTGAAGTTGAGTATTTCTCAAATTCCCTTTTTTTTTAATCATCCAATGACATTCCCCGCTCTTAGGCGGAGCGGGAGATAGTGTCAGACTCTTACTGACTAAAAGACCCACCCCGTTCCTTCTAGCCTTCATACCGGGGCTTTAGCGCCCTTTCGGATAACCCTGGCTCCAGTAGGCTCTCTAACTCTTCTTGGCTTTGGGATGTTCTCTCAGAAACTCGCCCTTAGAATGTTTGTCACAATTCACAAACCAATTTCCGGATAAACATATTGTACAGTTAATTGCTTCTTGTCCTTGGATGCATAGCGCGTGCAGGGATAATCACCGGTTGGTATTATGTTCCATTAGAAGCATCTAAAAGGGTCTCTGCGAGTTGGTTTTGGCTTCTCGTACGCCTACCAAAGGTCCAGGACCTTAGGGTCCTGAGATAAATAAACGTATAAAAAAACATACCTATATTTATAATGTAATAATATAATATTCACAATGCCGTCTAGTCTCAAGCTATGCAGAGCTTGTATTATGAGTACTAGACAACTAATAAACATATTATATATTTCTAAATACACACATGTTACAGATAAATTACACCCAGATACAGAACAAATGATCATGCTCATCACACAAATATTTGTCCTGGGTGGGGATCGAATCCACGACCTCCGGCATAGCAGTCAGGGCCACTAACCACTATACTAACAGGTCAATTGAGTACATAGTTAACTTCTGCCAGAGGCTTCACCCGCGTAGATGTAGAAAATTATCCTTAGCGATTCGGTCTACCAGTATCCCAAATTGCATCCCTGATTAGCCGTTTAAAAGTGAAAGAATAGCAAAAACGCCTACACAGACAAACTTATGCCTTTATCATATTAGTGTGATATAAATGAGAAGTGGACAGTCCCTACATAGATATATGTTTGCCATCTGAACTCAAGCCTGAAGCTAGTCAAAATATTTACCTGATCAATAATCGATAGCTCATATTCAAACAAGCTGTGTCCGAAATTAATAGCCAATTATAACTCAGCGCGCGGCCTTGTTATAACACACACTAACTAGAACTATGTTAAGTTTAACTAGACGTATGAGAATGAAAAACTGCTGGTAACGGCATCATGCTACAAAATAATTAGTTCTCAATGTAGAAAAAGTTGATAGTTAAAAACCCAAGTTCCGAAAAAAAACTACCAAAAATTTCTAAATAAGTACCACATCTTAATAACAACCGCATCATCTTCAAATCTATAAATAATTTAACATCAACTTTTTATTTTCACACTCTTAATGGTGGCTGCCATATTTATATTTTTTATAATTATGTAACCTATGTCACATCAACTGTCAAAGTTAATCTAATTTTATTTTTATTGTTGAAATACATAGGTACTCTTGAAACAAATTGCCCGTTGTGTTACCAATAAATAAATTAATCTCTTATGCCTAGATCACACGTACCAAGTAAAAGGGCAAGACAGTAAAATTGTATTATATTATTTTATGTTGTTGTATATTGTGTTGCTTGCGCCGAATTAATGCTATTCTATTCTATTCTGTTCTATTCTAAAATGTTGCTCGGCCGAGACAGTGATGTAAGCGAGTTGTAGATATAAATGGTAGGCCGAGCACTCGGCGCTGTGTTTACACCTACCATGTACTCAGCTGAGAGTACTGTCTCGCGTATTTACTCGGTACGTGTGATCAAGGCAGTCGTCTGAGGCAGTCGAATAAAAATCTAGCTACTTTTCTCTTTGCCAATGTTCAGTTTTCTTTTTTTTTTATGAGATGACTGGGACTCTTTATCATAAAAAGAAATCTTCGTCTTGGAGTGGCACAGTTGTGGAACAGTATAATTTAATCTGAAGAAAATGTATTATTATTCAGCCTCCACTTTAAATCATTTCAATTTACCTTATCCTTCATTTCAGCTTTCAACTGTCTGACATACTTATACACAGTCATGATTATTGCCGTTATTTCAACAATAGGAACAGAACGAACAAAACGTTTTCTAATAAAATTCATATTATATTTACATGACCTTTACCAGATGGGCTACAGGGTAAAGTGATCATTACCGTACACGAACATAACGATAAGTAAATTGTCTTTCCTACGTCTTGGATTTAAAGATTGCTTGTTAAAATTAGGACTTGTGGTAACGAAGTAATGAAGTTTATGTGGTATCGTGGGGAAATAAGACTCGTTACTTTATTAATATCAATTACCTATCCAAGCATAATTTTATGTTGTTGTGAGTTTTTTGATTGGAATTATCCAAGCATCACAATGAAAACGCCACATGATTTTGGTAAGTCCCCTAATTGAGGAGTGGCTAGAGAAGCGTCACGGCATCCTCAATATCCGCATGATGCAGGTCCTCACCGGCTATGGTAAGACCGAGAGGCCTTTCAGGCGGAAGAAACTCCCGGATGTTATCATTGTGCAGATCTTCCGTAGGATACGAAAGAGTACACTGTGGGGGTGTCCCCCGCTTGGGCGAAGCACAGCCCTGTCCTCGTGGTCAGGAGCGAGGGGGAATAGGCAGCGGTTGCCTCTTTCTGCGAAGCAGTAACCCTAGCGAGGGAGACGACCGCACGCATGAAAAAACGGACATCCTCATGCCATTAGATAATTTCCCATCTTAAAAAAGGTCAAGTGATGCGGTTAAGTGAGTTCTAGTAGTTTCGTCACATTAGTATTGCCAAAATTTTCATTCGAGAAGAGTGTGTTTGTGAATTTTAAATCAAATCAAATCAAATCAAAAATATTTTTATTTCACATAGACCTACATGGGCACTTATAAAACGTCAGAAGCTAGTGCACGGTTCCAAATTGGTCGTTTCCTATGGAGAAGAACCGGCAAGAAACTCCATGGTTACTCTTTTAAAAAAGTGGTTGTTTTACAATATTGATAGATGTTATGTAAGAACAGTGTAGACCAGTCAAATATTGTACACAAAAGCACAATAAAAATTTTCTCAGTAAAAAACAAAGTAAGTCGTAATAGGAAGTAGTCTAAGAGTTCGTGGAGTATACAGTGTTCTCACATTTACAATACAAAAAGAGCCGTATAGCTTTTTTTTTCGATTGGAAAAATCATCTTATGACAACCCTCGCTCTTGGGCGGAGCGGGAGATAGTGTCAGACTCTTACTGACTAAAAAACCCATTCCGTTCCTAAAGCCTTCATACCGGGGCCCGAGCGCCCTTTCGGATATCCCTGGCCCCAGTAGGCTTCGACCCGGCTGAGCCCCTGCATTTGCTGACAACTCCTTGAGACGCGCGGGAACAGCACGCGCCGTCGACGACTTGGGCTTGGTCCGGACAGTTACCGGACGGCTGGACAGCGAGCTACCCATTGCTCACTGTCCGCAAGCCCACGCCTACGGTGGCTGAAATCGACCGTATAGCTGAAGTTGCTCAATTCAAAACCGACATTCTAGTATTAGTTTCCACTGTATAAAGATAGACGGTCACATCATACATTCCCACAACACGAACTGTTATTATTGTGCCAATCCTCAAACACAGGAAATGGGTCAACAATAGCATGATGGAATCAATAAGCATTAATCTAAAACAAACAGGCTGTTCTACTTATTAATACCCAATTACCGGCTATACTGATTGCTATCGGTCGCAGGTCTAAGCATGCGGTCCACCTAGTGGTAAACTAATAGGTAAATATTATTGTATTTGTTCACAGTATACGTAGGTGCGAAAGACTAAGTAGAGTCATCGTCTGCCGCAGCTATAATAAGCGAATTGCTAACCTGTCGGTCTTCTACCGGTTGCATTTCGAGAAATCTGGCCATCAGATGTACGACAATGTGCAACCGGTACATGGTGGACATCCCGCCCATACGCTCAAAGTGTTTTAGGAACACATTCATTGTGAGTTCAGCAAAGGAGTGGAAATCTCTGCTAGACTCTGGGTTCCCTGATAGCTATAATAACCTACTTCTTCTTAGCGTGTCGATGGCAAAACTAGTTATTTTTCTTGCTTGGTATTTGAAGAGACAATGTCGTCCACTGATGCTGTCATTAGGTCATTACGTGGACAGGTAATAGGATGTGATTCAGGATGGAAGGCGGGACGTGGTCTGTGGAGAGACACCGCACAAACACTGAAGATTGGAAACATCCTAGAACCTAATAACCTGGGGATCTTTCAATCGAGAGTGAACTGATTACTTATATGCAAGCGTGCTCCGTTGTTCACCACATCGTCGCTTTCCAACAGAATATTTAAAGGTCAAGCGCTCGGTTATCAAGAATTAAAAAAAAATAGATTTTTAAAGTATATAGTAAAGTATTAAAATTTGGTTTTGAAAGTAGTCTGCTGGTTGTGAAAAACACAGAATTGGAAGATGTGACGATGTGTAAAGTAGGCCTCGCAGTGGAAATCTTTTAGCTGAAATGGTGATAATAATGGTATAAGAACTTGACTACTTGGTTATTGTATTCCAAATATTCGAGATACTCAAACACTTGACGAAAAGTAGTTTTTCGCTTTAAAGCATCTGTTACACCAAGAGGTATTCGAATATATTGCTATGCAAAAATTGTACTCGTATCCATGACACAAGAAGGCAGCCTTTAGGTCATTTGACTTGGTAAGTATTTACTTTTTACGTAGAAGTACTGAGCCTTCTTATGCCTAAGCGTTAGTACCTACCTAATTTATTCTTTTGTCTTTATCCTTTTTTCCGGACTACAAAGAAGGGTTAGTCGAATTTTTTATAACTTACAGAATTTTACGAATAGACACGTTCACAGTATGTTACCTAACTCTCTGTCCTTATCAAAGTTCTTGTTTCGTGTCAATCTAACTCAAATTTTGTCCCACCATATCTAGCCACCTGGCTTTGATTCCGTGTCAAACACACAGTCTGTATTTTCTTAATCTTCCTCTTCAATACAATATAATATTCCACAACTTTCATATAACGTCAACTAGTCCCATACTAAGCAGAGTTTGTGATATGATTACTAGACAACTGATAAAAAATTATCAAGCTCATCACACACCACACATATGTTCGAGGTGGGAATTGAACCCACATCCTCTGGCATAGCAGTCAGGGGCACTGACTACTAGAATGACAGGCCAGTCGTGTACATATTGTATACATAAACACTAATCCATCGGTTTGGTCTTTCCCCATTTTAATTCCCAATTATCGGTAGGGTGAGCCTCATTATCGTACTTTCGAACAAAAGTTATTGGTGTTAACTTTTCACATAAATTTTTGTCGTTCCCATAAAAGTAGGTAATGTAATTCTGTGGGATGAAGGGGCTCTCGAATATCGTCCTTTGTAGATATTTGCGGCCTGCTTAATGTTGAGGATGATTTATAAGTTTCACATTGTTTTATAACACTTTGTTGTTCGCTTCATCTTTGAAAAATGGTTTTTATCAAGCGGAGGATGGAAGTGAGAAAAAAAACTGTATTATTAAGAATGATGGATGCTTGATTGGTTCTTTAAAAGATGTGATGATAAAAATGTTGGGTTATGAGCGCAGTACCTAAATTTTAGACTAAAATCGAATCATCGAATTGAACGTAGAATTTTATATTTCAATAGTCTTACAGAAGAACACGGGAACAGAATCTGTCGGACACATAAACTACAATCACTTTATAGTACCTACATCGCAGACAACCATTCACCGAGTGTGGAATTGGTTTATATCTCCATCAAAAACACAGTTTCCTACAAAAAAAAAAGATAGCAAAGCAAGCAAAAAGGCAATTACTTGAAAAACAAATGGATATGTTCGAAAAAATTATAACTATCTCCTAACGATATCCCTCGTTACGTCTAGTAGTGTCTCGACGTTTGGTACAAGTGAAGTGAAAAAGAGAGTACACTGGCAAAATGCTTCGTTTTATATATTTTTATAGCTCATCTAAATCCATATATGTGATTTTGGATCAGCTGGATGCAAGTGTTTGAGATATTTCGAAATATGATTATGGTTGACGATGGAACACGCTTGCCTAGAAATAACCTATTCACTCTTGACTTGTATTAATACTCTCAGGTTGTAGCTATTATGAAACACAGATTTCGATAAGTAGTTCCACTCCTCCCATAAAGTTAAGTTCGTATAGATGGTGTGACCACAATGTTGGCTGGGATGATGAAATAGATTTGGTAGATTTAAAGTTCTATGATTCTGTTTTACAAGACAATCAAGAGTATAGACAAAATCAACATTGTTCAACACTAAGAATTACTCCTATATATCATGAGTGCGTTCACAAACAAGTAATCTCATAAACATAAGGCAGTTAAAACACAAAAGAAACCACTATCTGAAGGCAATACAAATATATAAAATGGAATCAATCGCTCAAACATTGCTCTAACCGCGCTATTAAAAACGTCAAAGGTTACAAATATCTGTAAGCATATGAGTACCAAGTTCCTATACCTACTTGTATTAAAGTAGCTTCGTTCACGTGAACGTCTATTATTGCGAACGTGAAGTCAAAGTTAAATAAAAAGTAGCCCCAAGGAAGGATTCCTTGGAGTTCAAGGTTACATCGTACTAAACATAAGAAACGCTCTTGTAGTTTAACCGTGAAATCGCAACAGACAGACAGAGTTACTTTCAAAATCATAATATGATTGATAACGATTACGATTTTATGATTGACTTATGATTGTAACGGACGGCGAGCTATCCATTGCTCACCGTTCCCAAAACGTTTTGTACGTATTGGTGGGATGTCTACCATGTACCGGTGGCGCAGGGACGTTAACTCTGATCGGCTCTTGAATATATGAAAAATATTCCACGTCAAACATTGTTGTTTTAAAACGAATAATGAGATGGAAACATTTCTGTTATAGTTAGTTTTATAACTGTCGCTTTCAGTTTCCACCTCGCGCCACTCGTCTCAGTAAATTTTCGCGGGCGAGTGCTCAAAGGGTGTCCGCGCTCGTAAGCAGACTCGCATCACGCGTTGGCTTTGAAAAATAAACTGCCTAGTACCTGGCTTTCTATATATGTGTAATGTTTAGAGAAAATGTAGGCTGAAAGTCTATCTAGGAAGTGTTTTAGTAGGATTTGATATTTAATGCTGTGAATCTTTGCATGGTTAAAGGCTTCTTCACACGTACCACAACCATACCACGCCGCAACGACAAAATGCTGTCAAGCAGTGGTTACGTGTGAATATTGTTGCTGCAGCTTTTTGTAGTTGCGTTGTGGTACCGACAAAATGTCGATGTGGTTGCGTTGTCGCCAGTAGTTGCGATGCGGTAACGCACTGTCGTTGTGTCGATGCAAGGTTGTGTTTGCGATGTGGTCGGCCACTAGTTCACAATGTCGCTGGTGGTTGCGATGTGGTCGGTATCACACACACGGTCGATAACGACTGCAAAATGTGACATGTGTGAATAGTCCTATTCATTTTCAATATATAAAACGCCCGGCCTCGTGGTGTGGTTGTGGTACGTGTGAAGAAGCCATTAACGTCTTTGAAAAAGGTTACTAAACGGTTTTCTAATAAAACGATGTATAATTTAAGTCACATAACGATGAGTTACTATGCATAATATCACACTCTTGGAGTGTTTAACTTAGAATGTTGAACTCTTTAATAGTTGTCTGAACAAGAGCGAACTGTTTACATGACGTTTTTTCTATTGTTTAATGCTTTATTCTTGGGACTGACGGCATGTTCTCAAGTATGTTTTTCATGCAGATGCTCTTAGATATTCATCTGAATAATTTTCTACAATTTTCTTCGTTAGCATTAACGATATCATTTTTTAAAAGCATTTTGTACTTAACTTTGTAAAACAAAGGTTAAGGCTAACATAGTACTAGATCAAGGTTCTGCAGTACTGGCAATACTTCCGTCATATTGCAAGAAAAAACGGTGGCAACCTAGAAAGGCTTATTGTGCCCAGTAAAGTGGATAAGAAAAGTCCTCGCGGGCGCAGCCCATAACGTTGGTCCGACTAGAACCGCACCGCTATTGACTCTACGATGTACAATGCCCTTCACACCGCCAAAGATAGAAATCGGTATAGAAATATCATGAAGGTACGAACGCAAGAAGGGAGTACTAGATTAAATACAACTTTAAAGCATCCACTCAATGAAAACGAATCTGTAGTTCCCAGTGTATCATCTCGCAATATTTACATTTCATAATTTATCGACTCCGCGATTTGAATTTCTTATAAATTTAGAGTATTTGCTGGATTTTTGGTTTGAATTTCTTATCAGAACTTGGATTAGTTTTGGCTTTCTAGATCAACTCAGTCGAGGTCCATTTCTTTTAGATTTTTGAACGTTTTCCAGAATTTATTCTAGCGCTAGAATTGAACGATAACGTGTAGTCTGCGTGATAAGGTTTAGTTTATTAACTTACAAGAAATTAGCTTCTGTTTCATCACTTTAGACTGTGTGACTAGGACTGGGCAGCAATCCACCACAAGGGCATAGTTTGAGATGGTGGATGTCATATGTCTTCGAATTTTTGGTACTAGGACATGCCGGTTTCTTTACTATCTTGAAAACAGTGGTGTTGAAATAACTTACACAAAATAACGCGCCTGGCTGGGTTTGAACCCGCGACCTACAACTTGTAAGTCGGGGCCGTTACTAACAAACAATACTGATCACTGAGTCAATCTCAATCGGGCTCTTTCGAGTTAAATTGATGTATATACGTTACTTTTTATATTGCTTTCAAATAATGACAAAGGAAACTAAAAATGATTGGAGTTTCAACTTTCTCAGGAATATTTCAATGTGAATAGTTTTCATTCAAATCTTATTCCGTATTCAGAGGAAACTGTAGCAACTTGAACGGAGGCCAGGCACAAAACATAAATATAACGTTTGTCCCGATTCTCAAATACTTGAATATTTTCATACAATAGAAGGAGCCAGAAAATGCGCATATTTTGTTACAAGACTTTTTGTGAAAAACGGTTCTGTGATAGTATTGTTGTAAGCATATAGTGATGATAGACGTTTATTTCAGACTTCTGCACATAGTTTACACTGACAATATGTACAAAAAAAGCGCCTCAAAAAGAAGTCAGTATATACAAAGCCGGGGTTCACCGGGGCCTCTCAACTTAGTGGGGCAACGTTTTTTAAAAAAAACTTTATATCGAAACAGATTTTATAAAGAGTGCAATTAATCTTAACACTAATTCCGTAGGAATTAAGTTCGAAGGCCAAACTTGCCGCTCAGTTTAGAAAAAAACAATACAAAATAAGCATTTGTTATATGTGCACTTTACATAGATTTATCACACATAAACATACTACAAAGCCCACTGATTAAAAAACCTTGCAACATAATCCCAAACGTTGAAAAAAGAATAAAAAATACTTGCTCAAAAGAACAAAGTACATAATAGAAACACAATTTCGTAAAAATCCGATTAACTACGGACATCTTTTTTAATTTCTTCGAGGATGAAAAAAGAAAAACATTCATTTTGCGATCAGACGGGTGAGTCCACCGATAGCCCCGGAGCAAGGTCGCCGGCTTCGGTACCATCTAATGAGACTAATACTTCGTCAACTTTTGACAACTTCATTTGGAAAAACAATGTTGGGAAATTGTCGTCTAATGTTTCTGATGATTTGTTTGAAAACATTAATTGGAAACGATTTTTATTTTTTTTACAAACTTTTTAACAACAGAAGGCCTTTATGTCTTACTAACAAAAACATTTCTTATTTTTATAAAACGAATCGAGGTAGGAGGTACTTCGATAATTTTATTTACAACAGGAATCAAAACATGAAAAAACTTCAGTTTTAACTGTTTATTGTCACAAAACCAGTAACAGAGCGTGTTAATCTTCGCCGGGGGTCTCATAAAAAAGCCGAGAGAACAAGACTGGTCATAACCATTTTATTTACTTTTATAGCTTGCAAGCTCCCTGCAAGCACCATGATTTACGAGCCAGGAACTTTAACTTGTGCAATCATAAAACAAGTCTGTTTATAGGTACTTGTGTCATGTGGTTGTTGGCAAGGAATGGCTGCCCACTCTGTCGTTACGTCAGTGGGATGGGCTTTGTGACAACTTGATGTATAAATGTCACCGAACTACCTTTCATGGATTGTTTTTATATCATCCATCATCATCAATTTCAAGTATTAAGAAAAATACACGTGATAGGCCTCTACACAAACATACATACGTATGTACGCGTACAAAGTAATTACGTGTGTATGTCTGTGCACGTATGTACATACGTGTTTATAGTGTTTCATGTACCTGATCGACCCTCCACGGGATTAAAACGATCAAAATTTAACGGGGTATAGATGGGACAATGGCTTTCATAATTTTTTTGCTACTAATCTGAGGAAGAGGAGGTTTGTATTCCTGATTCGGCACCAATTTTTTCGGCGCCAATGGTATCGGCACCAAAGCTATTCTTCTTTCGGCACCAATAGATATTTTAGCTTGGTGCCGAGTGTGGAATTAAAAATACATTTTAAAATTTTATTCCTCATTCAGCACCAACGGTGCGTTGGTCTCTAGTAATGGAATGTCTGATAAACTTATCTATATTCTACGAATTTATATTTACTTAAATATTCGTGAATTTTCTTCTTTACTATCCATATTATTTGAGTGTAAAGTACCAGCCTATGTAATTAAATCATTTTACTTTGAGTTCCGAGAAATAGACCGAAGTCTTACGAAGGTATTTGGATTTACACTTGAATAAAACCGGTAAATATGACGGATAATAATAGGCTCTTGAACTGAAGATCTTCGGATCGATGTCTAAAGATTATTACGCATAAATGAACTGATGATGTATTATCTCCGGTAGAAATTTCTTGCGTCATCAAAATTGTCTGCTACTTCAAATAATCGTGAGGTAAACTGAATAACTGAATTTTCTGTAGAATTATGGTTGTTTAAGAAACCTACTTCTATTTAAGTTTGCAAACTCAGGCTCGTATGTGCTACTTGTTATTTTCAGTGCAGAGTATTTCAATGTCTTCCAGATACGTAGGCTGTATTGGAATGAATGTTTTAATTAAAGGTTTAAAATAATTCCTATTTAAATCTAGTTCTATCATTTGTTGCAGATTTCGTTGTGTTGATGATAAATCGTTTTGAGACGATGGTTTTCTTTCCCCTTTAAGTATTTAGGCCTAGAAGTCAGTTGTGGTTTTAGGTTCACAAAGGTGCAGGTGTAGGGACACTTTGGGCACTCTAATAAGTAGGCCATCGTCTGGTCAGGAGCACCGCATTCGCTTTGAGTGTCGGAAGGGTCTATAATCCCCATTTAGCCAGGTTGTGTTTGCAACGTCCTATTTGGGCACGGAGTCTATTGATCGCTTTACATATAGGCTCCGCTAACTTTCAGAGTTTGTTCAAGCTAAATAATGTTTTAGAATTATTTTAAAACTACGAGTAAATAGAAGCTGTCAAATAAAACCAACTAAAACTTGCAAACAGATTGCAAGGTATAATGTGAAATGCGGAAGTGACGCTCGGGTGTCGCCACTGTGCGGAACGCCCGGAGGACACGGTGGAGCACACAGTCGAGGTGTGCCCTGCTTGGGCGGAGCATCGCCGTGCTCTCGTGGGGGCGATCGGCGGCGGAGACCTCTCGCGCCGGGCCTTGGTTGAGGCCATGGTCCGGAGCGAGGAGGAGTGGCAGGCGGTCGCCGACTTCTACGAAGCAGTAATGCTCGCAAAGGAGGAGGCCGAACGCATCAGGCAACGGCGTTATCGCCGCCGCCGTCGCCGGGATTCTGATCCCGATTTCCGGCCAACGTAGACGCGGGCTTGCGGACAGTGAGCAATGAGGGGCTCGCTGTCCGGCCGTCCAGTAACTGTCCGGACCAAGCCCAAGTCGTCGACGGCGCGCACTGTTCCCGCGCGCCTCAAGGAGTTGTCAGCAACAGCAGGGACCCAGCCGGGTCGAAGCCTACTGGGGCCAGGGTTATCCGAAAGGGCGCTCGAGCCTCGGTATGAAGGCTAGAAGGAACGGGGTGGGTCTTTTAGTCAGTAAGAGTCTGACACTATCTCCCGCTCCGCCCAAGGGCGGGGGATGTCAATGCATAATTTTTCCCACCATAAAAAAAAGGTATAATGTGAAAGTTATTTTTAAAATGAGATGTTCCTATGTTTGTTTGCATTTATTTTCGCAATCGGACATCTACTGGATTCACTTAGCTATATATGCATAAAATTACCAAATCAAACAGTGCACTTTAATATTCCCTTATCCAAACACAACAGTCACCCTAGTAAATGCAAAGTTAGCACTAAAACTCGCATCGCGTTTTAATGAAATGCTTAATTACATTTTGCTTTCATTCCAAATACGTCCACATGATGTAAAAATAAAAGTCGCTAGCTGCGCTCCTAACTTTCAGACTGACCCGCGAAATATATTTAACTGGGCGCTTTCAAAGACTACAAATTATATTAAGGAAAATTAAAGAAAACTTTTAGCCGGACTATTATGAAAATTAGAAATTCTTTGAGAGATATGGCAACGTTTTCACGACAGGCTGTTTACAGGCACTGAAGCGATTCATATAGACCAAGTTTCTATAAAATTATATTCGCTTTGCTTTATTTCAGTGACCATTTTGAGTTCAGTCTTTTCATTTGTCTCTTATTGGCTCTCAAATATTCACTGGACCTTTACAATTGGTCGTAATAATTTCATCATAATCTCATTCGGGAAACGAGTGGCTGTTTCGATATTTCTTAAAATGTGTACTGGAGATGTTGATTTTAGTACGTAGTGTTCTATACGTAGTTGATGACACCAATACCGCAGTAGTTGAGCGATTGGTTATTGTGCGGCAGGTCATGGTTTCGATTCCCACATGGAACTATTTGTTTGGCCTATAGATAGGTCTGGATGTCTTGTGTATGCGAGTTTACATGTGTGCGAACGCATTTACGATACAGGAGTCCATAATTCCTAGTATGTGTGTATATCAATATTATAGCAGTACTCCGCATGTCTATTTCGCAACAAACAAAGCTACTCAAAGTGGACAGTAATCCTACAATGTTAGTTATAATTTCACGAAGTTTAATCACACGTTGCACGTTTCCATTTCATAACGACTGTTAACTATTTGTGCGATATTATGAACAATATAATTATTAAATAGAAATTATTTGTGTAGTCAGATTACAAAAAAACATGAGAATACGTAGTAGTTGACAGTTTGACTGTTATTTGAAGAGTTCGATAACACACGTTTATATACTGTGACACGTTTTTCTTATATATAAATTAGACTAGCTGACTTGGCAAATATTCTGATATATAAATATCAAAGAAAAAAAGGGAGGTGGGAGTAGGAGGATAAAAAATAGACTAGCATCCTCAGACACAAACAAAATCATAATAAAAATCAGTCAAGTCGATCGGACGAGCTCAATAACAAACACAGAAACATGAGTTTTTTTATATATTCGAAGATCAATTGACGGTTCACTACACTTATAGAAAGAAGACCTGTCACAGCTGTGGAAGTAAGTACTATTGGCCTGATCATGATGCTGATAGAGGCCTGCAATACTAAAAGGGTTACCGATACAGGGCACGTGGTTAACATAACTATAAAAGACACAATTGAAATGTCTATCTACCCGTAGCTTACGCTTCTATACCCGAGATATTTATCGTGAAAGAAAGAAAGTACTTTACATCCCTAGTTCTTCAAATTTTTTCAAAGAATATCTTGAGTAAAATGGTTTTGTACAATCCTCAAGGGCCGAACATTTTTGATAAACTGAATAATTACCCTGGAATATATTAGAGTATAAAATTATAGACATCATCATTCATCCTCATCATTTCAGCCGAAAGACGTCCACGTTTGGACATAGGCCTCCCTCAAGTGTCACCAAAATTTATGGTCCCGTGCGTCTTGCATCCATCGGATTCCCGCAATCCTTATCAGGTCATCGGTTCACCTTGTAGGAGGCCTTTCAACGCTACGTATTTCGGTACGTGGTCGCCATTACAGAACTTTTCTGCCCAACGGCCATCTTTTCTATGAGAAATGTGCCATGCCCATTGCCATTAAGTGATATAGACATATCAACTGAGTATGATTGATATCACAAAAATATTTGCAAGATTTTCAATATAAATTGCAATTTGTGTACAAGGTAATGATTGAAAAGAGCGATTTGCCATTTCAATATTGATTATGAGAGAAAAATATTCAATTTTAATACTAGCAATATCTACAGCCAACGATTTCAATTATAAACGCAAAAATAAAAGAACATACCTTGTTTTTGTGAAAAGCAAAGCACGCAATGCTCATTCAGTTGGAAGTAATGTATTTTTTCTTTGCACAAAAGTAGAGAATTACTAGTGCTTTCAACACAGATTTATTTCCGCGCTGACTGTGCAAAGCGTTTTCTTTTCCAACATCTAGAAAACTACCCATTAACCATTTTATTCCAGCCATTTCCTAAAACTGAACCATGCAGCAAAAGTTTTCTCAGCAGAATCCCATTGCTGTCCAGCGCGTCTGTACCCGCCCCGGATAAATCAAACGTCAGCCGAAGATTTACGGCGACGCCCGAGCGCGCCCGACGAGACCCGCTGACTTAGCACCAGCTTAGCCGGTAATAAACCCAATGAACGACGTTTTACTGAGTTGTTAGATAATTTTGAAGACAAACAGTATGATCCTATTCAAATTCAGATGTTAAGGTGTTTCATCTGAGTTCGGATTACGAAACATTTTGTGAACGAGTTTCGAATTAAATTGTCGAGCTGTGATCAAAATCTTCCAAGTAACAGCTTCTGCTTTGTGTCACTGAATGTTCAAAGTTTGTTTGATTTTAGTTTAGGTTCACTAAAATATTTCAACAAAACTCATCATCATCATCATCATCACTTCAGTCGAAAAACCTCCACTATTGCACTTAGGCCTAATTGTCCCCTAAGTGTCACCACAATTAATGGTTCTATACATTTCGCATCCCTCGGCTTCCGGCAACCCTTACCAGGTCATCGGTTCACCTTGTAGCCTTGTAAGAGGCCTTCCAACACTGCGTCTTCCAGTATGCGGTCGCTACTCAAGAACCTTTCGGCCCCTAACGGCTATCTGTTCTGTGAGCAATGTGCCGAAACTCCATTGGAAAAATTGTTGTTGTAGTACCAATGTTACGAATATAATATTAATTATATAATCCGCCTGGCCGAATTTCAATCACGGTGACTTCACAAACCATTCACTCCATAAACGTTTAATTTATAAACACTCGCTTTACAAACATTTATTTGACAAATGCTTCTCTTTAATCTTTTTTTTTGGATGATATTTAATCATTTAAACACTTTTCATTTAATATTTAGATTTATTTGGAAAAAATACGTTTAGACTAAATATCATTACATATTAACTTTTCTAAATGATGAGGACGGTAATGATTATGGAATATAGAGCAGAAAATGACATAGATATTACACGAAAAGATTACATATTAGATTTCGAAAAAGCGGGTACCTATCATAAGCTTACGATCAAATTATGAAAACGTAATCATAAATGGATGCAAATATTTAAGTCAAATAATTTACAGGCAAGTACTTTCATAATAACAACAT
This sequence comes from Mythimna albipuncta, assembly GCA_929112965.1. Classification (NCBI taxonomy): domain Eukaryota; kingdom Metazoa; phylum Arthropoda; class Insecta; order Lepidoptera; family Noctuidae; genus Mythimna; species Mythimna albipuncta. The sequence goes on from OV815959.1 coordinate 33,677,490, forward strand.
TTTTTTTTTTAATATAAACTAGATGTTTTTGGCTCTCAACGATTCCTTTTTTAAATGTTACTTGAAAAGTAAAAATTCGTAAATTATTTTCTGGTGAACTAAAAAGGACTGTCATCTTACTCAGAAAAAGTTCCTCACAAACGATGCAACTGGTGTAACTCAGAACTGTACAATAATCAGTTGCTTTGAGTGCACCGAGTAGTTAGTAGTTGTAGCGAAGACCGTCTGACAACCTCACAGCATCAACATAATATAATGGAAATGAAATAACTACGCAACAAAGGCTCCGACTTTGAATAAAACAAAATGAAAAACTAAATAAATTCTAATTCTACAGTCATAAGATGCAATTTTTATTTTTATTGTACTTATAAGCATTAATTTATTAAAAGTGATTTTATTTTGTCCTTATTCAATGTTTTTATGCTTCTAAGTTTTTGTTTGGTGGAAACTATAAATATAAGTTGGCTATAATTAATATGAATATATAATTAAATATTTTATTCTACAAACACAAGAAGCATAAACAATACAACATTTTCGCCAATTATCTCTACGGAAACCCGTAATTTTGCGGTCCTTATTATGCTGGAAATATTTTTATGGCCATTATAAACTTTATACAGTTGTGATAAAGTTAAAATTAGTTTAACATTTACGGGGATGCGATTTTGCAGTAAAATAATGTGATATTTTTTTAATCGCTTTAGAGGACAATAGCCGGGAGCTGGAGACGCAAAAACTTGTATAACGAATATACTTGTAACATGATTTATTTAACCGGAGGAGATTGCGAGAGAGTTCCGTTCTGTTTCAAGTAGTACCTCTACTTACCCAAGTACCTCATAATAGTATTATACAAATTATATAATGTGGCTACAAATATAATTGAAGATAGGTAGATGGGTATTTTTATGACTATCCTCTTTCTATCTACTTTGATTTTATTTTATTGGAGTACCTAATAGACATAAACATCTTTCATTACACGAATATTATAAAAACTGTCATTTTTCGTTTATTATTATATTATGTACGATTGCATGACCACTCGATAATAGGGTTATAGTTAATATAACATGAGTATGTCTGTTTGTTCGTAATCATAGTAATATTATGTATGTGAAAATAACTCGGTCAGTCTCTTTCTGTGTGTTGCCTCTTTATGTCATATCAATTGATTTGGATGAAATTAGGTAGCTATATGTGTAGATTATGTCTTGGATATACGATAAGTTTTATTCTTTAAGTATGTTGCCTGGGGTACATTTTTGATATTCACACGGGTGAAGCCGCTTGCGGAAGTTAGTAATATTTTGAAGTGTGATATCAAGCTAATTAGACTTTTAGAGGAAAGTACCCGTTTCCATTGTTTTGCATATCCAGAATAACACTCTCAGTAGTCCAACAAAACCGAGCTCCCGAAACATTATACCATTATTCCTCCCAAAATATAGTGTAGCGTTAATTCGTTCGACAACGACAGCCCGGGCAGGATACACCGCATGAATATGCATGAAAGGGGCAAAACAAGACATTATGTGGGACAATGCCACCCTCACCTGCCGCCCGCCGCGCCCAGTGCCCGAGGATCGCACGCCGATGCTAAACCCCGGCCAAATATGACTGATTTATTGTCCGGCGAAATGCTCGCTGCATTTTGCTCGACGGTTTTTGCAACCGGACATCGGTGTGTGGTCGTGACAAATTCCTGCAATATTTTTTTAGTGTTGTGAAACTAGAAATCCTTGTGTTGTTCGTTGAGGGCCGCTGTTATGGCTGTGACGTGTTTTAGTATGTCCGTTGAAAATATTTTTTATGAAAAAAAACAGGTATACGCAAATGCAGAATACCAATCTTATAAAAACTGGCATTAGGGTAAAAATATTCTGCCTTTAAAGTTTTTCAAGAATTTGTAAAATAAATTCACACTTTATCCAAAAATTCCAGTGAATTTCCAAAACACGTACTCTCAAAACGGGAGATGGTCCAATAAGAGAATTGTCATAATTCTCAGCACGGAGCGTGGTAGCGAGGTCCAAGCTCCAGTTTACGTCCGCGGAGCAAACAAATTAGTCTGTGCTGTGAAATAACGTCAAATGTGATTTTCTTTGTCGGACATTGCGGTTTTAAGTTTGGGGCCGCGAGGAATGACAAATTAATTTGCTGTGGTTCGTGGTTGTAGGTGAATTTTGTTCATAGAATATGTATTTGGTTTTAAATGGGCTTCAATTTACTACAGTTATACAATGCAATGTTTAAACATTACGTCCACCTGAACATTTAATTCTACAACAGTGGTAAAGTAATATTGCCAAACAGCTAGGAAACGAATTATGAACAAGACAAAAGAAAAATATTATTCATTCGAGAAAGCGGTGCTAGAATATCTAACCTATAATTAATACGTATAATAACTATTGTTACGTATTTTTCGTTAATTAACGTACCAAAAACTAGGTCAAAAACAAGGAAGCAAAGGCAACTGAAGGATCACGGGTGAGTTTTAGTCAGTAAAACACTTCTGAAGTTGTGCCAAGCTTGTTCCATCATCGGAGCGCAAGAGGTACAGTGATGCATCACCACCACACGGTAGACATCCCGCCCATACGCAGAAAATGTGATGGGAAAACATTATTATGCATTCAGCTAAAGAGTGGAATTCCCTCTCGGAATCTTGTGTGTTTCCCGATATCAACAACCTGAGGGTCTTTATGTAAAGTACTATCAGGTTAGTGGTCAAGCGCGAGGTAATTAATACTGATAAAAAAAAAATAGTTTCCTGCTACTTGTTTGAAAGTCAATTGGAAAATTTACTTTGACGTAAATACTACTTAATTTGAATTACGTTGCCATAGCGTAGTAAGATGGTGTTGACTTGTTTGGTCTGTAGTAATTTAATAGGAAAATAGTTACTTCTGCATATTTTATGAAATGTTTCGAACTACTTTCTTCAAGGACTTTTTAGCAATGTCGCCTTAGTGTGAGTACCAATTTAAACATAACGATACCAGAAGTATGAATTAACGTAAGGATTTTTTTAACGTTTTGCGTAGAATACCCTTACATCAATTTATCGTAAGAACATTTATACATAGCACCATAGCAAGTATAGGGACTTTAGCGTCCACTCTAGAGAGGGAATGGGTCGTAATCCACCACACGGGCCTAGTGCGGGTTGGTGAATGTCACAAGTCTTCGAATTTTTGGCCCTAGGATATACTGGTTTCCTCACGTTGCTTATACGTTTTAGATTTATACATTTGTTAATTCATACTTCTGGTATCGATAAATTACAAGTACGCTACTTAGAATTTTTGAAGCTCTTCCGCATCTAGTTTTTGGAACAGCTTATAAAAAGTGTCTTTGAAAACCAATTTCTTTGATAATCTTTCCCAGACCTAACATAAAATATTGAAAATAAAACCAATTTGTTGACTGTGATCGATAACCTACGTAATGACTACTTCTAGGAACTTGTCTTGAACAGGTTTCCAATCAATTCCAACATATTAATCTCTTCTGTGAATAAATAAGTAAAAATTATATTTATATAATTACTGAATACTTACTTAATTAATAGGTCAGATAACGCAAATGTTACCTAAATAGGTAGGGTAAATACCCTACCTAACTTCACTTTGATGTCGACAATCATAATAAAGGCTAAGTGCTGATGATCCAAAGTGAAATGAGTGAATGTCATTGCAAATAGCCTTAATGAAGCACCTCTATCAGTTTTCTAAACATAGCCTGTTGAAAACTCCATGAAACTATGAGCAGTAACGAGGTGAGTGTCCGAATGCTGGCTCACTCAGCCAGCCGGCTGGTGTCATTACCGTTAATGTGCGCACTGTTATGACACCATTAGCAGCCGGGGTTATAGGCGCTGTGCTATAACTCTCTTATCTACTCACATCCGACGTGCTGATGAGCTGATAGTTGGAGCTAACTGTACGTGAGGCTGGAAGGTGTTCCTGTGAGTGATATGGTGCTTAATGGTACTAATACTTTATTGGGAGATTGTACAAAGTAAGATAGATCTGTGGAGAAATTGGCTCGTTATAATTTGTTTTAACAGGATTGGTAGGTGAGGTGACGCTTGAGGAGATCGAGATGGCTTTTCCACTATTCACTCCATAAACGTTTAATTTATAAACACTCCCTTCACAAACATTTATTTGACAAATGCTTCTCTTTAATCTATTTTTTTGGATGATATTTAATCATTTAAACATTTTTCATTTAATATTTAGATTTATTTGGAAAAAATACGTTTTGACTAAATATCATTACATATTAACTTTTCTAAATGATGAGGACGGTAATGATTATGGAATATGGAGCAGAAAATGCCATGGATATTGCACGAAAAGATTACATATTAGATTTCGAAAAAGCGGGTATCATAAGCTTGCGATCAAATTCTGAAAACGTAATTATAAATGGATGCAAATATATAAGTCAAATAATTTACAGGTAAGTACTTTCATAATAACAACAGTTTTTTTTTTTTTAATATAAACTAGATCTTTTTGGCTCTCAACGATTCCTTTTTGCCAATTGTTGCTTGAAAAGTAAAAATTCGTAAATTATTTTCTGGTGAATTAAAAAGGACTGTCATCTTACTCAGAAAAAGTTCCTCACAAACAATGCAACTGGTGTAACTCAGAACTGTACAATAATCAGTTGCTTTGAGTGCACCGAGTAGTTAGTAGTTGTAGCGAAGACCGTCTGACAACCTCACAGCATCAACATAATATAATGGAAATGAAATAACTACGCAACAAAGGCTCCGACTTTGAATAAAACAAAATGAAAAACTAAATAAATTCTAATTCTACAGTCATAAGATGCAATTTTTATTTTTATTGTACTTATAAGCATTAATTTATTAAAAGTGATTTTATTTTGTCCTTATTCAATGTTTTTATGCTTCTAAGTTTTTGTTTGGTGGAAACTATAAATATAAGTTGGCTATAATTAATATGAATATATAATTAAATATTTTATTCTACAAACACAAGAAGCATAAACAATACAACATTTTCGCCAATTATCTCTACGGAAACCCGTAATTTTGCGGTCCTTATTATGCTGGAAATATTTTTATGGCCATTATAAACTTTATACAGTTGTGATAAAGTTAAAATTAGTTTAACATTTACGGGGATGCGATTTTGCAGTAAAATAATGTGATATTTTTTTAATCGCTTTAGAGGACAATAGCCGGGAGCTGGAGACGCAAAAACTTGTATAACGAATATACTTGTAACATGATTTATTTAACCGGAGGAGATTGCGAGAGAGTTCCGTTCTGTTTCAAGTAGTACCTCTACTTACCCGAGTACCTCATAATAGTATTATACAAATTATATAATGTGGCTACAAATATAATTGAAGATAGGTAGATGGGTATTTTTATGACTATCCTCTTTCTATCTACTTTGATTTTATTTTATTGGAGTACCTAATAGACATAAACATCTTTCATTACACGAATATTATAAAAACTGTCATTTTTCGTTTATTATTATATTATGTACGATTGCATGACCACTCGATAATAGGGTTATAGTTAATATAACATGAGTATGTCTGTTTGTTCGTAATCATAGTAATATTATGTATGTGAAAATAACTCGGTCAGTCTCTTTCTGTGTGTTGCCTCTTTATGTCATATCAATTGATTTGGATGAAATTAGGTAGCTATATGTGTAGATTATGTCTTGGATATACGATAAGTTTTATTCTTTAAGTATGTTGCCTGGGGTACATTTTTGATATTCACACGGGTGAAGCCGCTTGCGGAAGTTAGTAATATTTTGAAGTGTGATATCAAGCTAATTAGACTTTTAGAGGAAAGTACCCGTTTCCATTGTTTTGCATATCCAGAATAACACTCTCAGTAGTCCAACAAAACCGAGCTCCCGAAACATTATACCATTATTCCTCCCAAAATATAGTGTAGCGTTAATTCGTTCGACAACGACAGCCCGGGCAGGATACACCGCATGAATATGCATGAAAGGGGCAAAACAAGACATTATGTGGGACAATGCCACCCTCACCTGCCGCCCGCCGCGCCCAGTGCCCGAGGATCGCACGCCGATGCTAAACCCCGGCCAAATATGACTGATTTATTGTCCGGCGAAATGCTCGCTGCATTTTGCTCGACGGTTTTTGCAACCGGACATCGGTGTGTGGTCGTGACAAATTCCTGCAATATTTTTTTAGTGTTGTGAAACTAGAAATCCTTGTGTTGTTCGTTGAGGGCCGCTGTTATGGCTGTGACGTGTTTTAGTATGTCCGTTGAAAATATTTTTTATGAAAAAAAACAGGTATACGCAAATGCAGAATACCAATCTTATAAAAACTGGCATTAGGGTAAAAATATTCTGCCTTTAAAGTTTTTCAAGAATTTGTAAAATAAATTCACACTTTATCCAAAAATTCCAGTGAATTTCCAAAACACGTACTCTCAAAACGGGAGATGGTCCAATAAGAGAATTGTCATAATTCTCAGCACGGAGCGTGGTAGCGAGGTCCAAGCTCCAGTTTACGTCCGCGGAGCAAACAAATTAGTCTGTGCTGTGAAATAACGTCAAATGTGATTTTCTTTGTCGGACATTGCGGTTTTAAGTTTGGGGCCGCGAGGAATGACAAATTAATTTGCTGTGGTTCGTGGTTGTAGGTGAATTTTGTTCATAGAATATGTATTTGGTTTTAAATGGGCTTCAATTTACTACAGTTATACAATGCAATGTTTAAACATTACGTCCACCTGAACATTTAATTCTACAACAGTGGTAAAGTAATATTGCCAAACAGCTAGGAAACGAATTATGAACAAGACAAAAGAAAAATATTATTCATTCGAGAAAGCGGTGCTAGAATATCTAACCTATAATTAATACGTATAATAACTATTGTTACGTATTTTTCGTTAATTAACGTACCAAAAACTAGGTCAAAAACAAGGAAGCAAAGGCAACTGAAGGATCACGGGTGAGTTTTAGTCAGTAAAACACTTCTGAAGTTGTGCCAAGCTTGTTCCATCATCGGAGCGCAAGAGGTACAGTGATGCATCACCACCACACGGTAGACATCCCGCCCATACGCAGAAAATGTGATGGGAAAACATTATTATGCATTCAGCTAAAGAGTGGAATTCCCTCTCGGAATCTTGTGTGTTTCCCGATATCAACAACCTGAGGGTCTTTATGTAAAGTACTATCAGGTTAGTGGTCAAGCGCGAGGTAATTAATACTGATAAAAAAAAAATAGTTTCCTGCTACTTGTTTGAAAGTCAATTGGAAAATTTACTTTGACGTAAATACTACTTAATTTGAATTACGTTGCCATAGCGTAGTAAGATGGTGTTGACTTGTTTGGTCTGTAGTAATTTAATAGGAAAATAGTTACTTCTGCATATTTTATGAAATGTTTCGAACTACTTTCTTCAAGGACTTTTTAGCAATGTCGCCTTAGTGTGAGTACCAATTTAAACATAACGATACCAGAAGTATGAATTAACGTAAGGATTTTTTTAACGTTTTGCGTAGAATACCCTTACATCAATTTATCGTAAGAACATTTATACATAGCACCATAGCAAGTATAGGGACTTTAGCGTCCACTCTAGAGAGGGAATGGGTCGTAATCCACCACACGGGCCTAGTGCGGGTTGGTGAATGTCACAAGTCTTCGAATTTTTGGCCCTAGGATATACTGGTTTCCTCACGTTGCTTATACGTTTTAGATTTATACATTTGTTAATTCATACTTCTGGTATCGATAAATTACAAGTACGCTACTTAGAATTTTTGAAGCTCTTCCGCATCTAGTTTTTGGAACAGCTTATAAAAAGTGTCTTTGAAAACCAATTTCTTTGATAATCTTTCCCAGACCTAACATAAAATATTGAAAATAAAACCAATTTGTTGACTGTGATCGATAACCTACGTAATGACTACTTCTAGGAACTTGTCTTGAACAGGTTTCCAATCAATTCCAACATATTAATCTCTTCTGTGAATAAATAAGTAAAAATTATATTTATATAATTACTGAATACTTACTTAATTAATAGGTCAGATAACGCAAATGTTACCTAAATAGGTAGGGTAAATACCCTACCTAACTTCACTTTGATGTCGACAATCATAATAAAGGCTAAGTGCTGATGATCCAAAGTGAAATGAGTGAATGTCATTGCAAATAGCCTTAATGAAGCACCTCTATCAGTTTTCTAAACATAGCCTGTTGAAAACTCCATGAAACTATGAGCAGTAACGAGGTGAGTGTCCGAATGCTGGCTCACTCAGCCAGCCGGCTGGTGTCATTACCGTTAATGTGCGCACTGTTATGACACCATTAGCAGCCGGGGTTATAGGCGCTGTGCTATAACTCTCTTATCTACTCACATCCGACGTGCTGATGAGCTGATAGTTGGAGCTAACTGTACGTGAGGCTGGAAGGTGTTCCTGTGAGTGATATGGTGCTTAATGGTACTAATACTTTATTGGGAGATTGTACAAAGTAAGATAGATCTGTGGAGAAATTGGCTCGTTATAATTTGTTTTAACAGGATTGGTAGGTGAGGTGACGCTTGAGGAGATCGAGATGGCTTTTCCACTATTCGAAAGAAAAAGAGCGTTTCTCTTCTAGCAAGAGTTGGCGGCATTTCAAACAGTATACTGAAGGCGCTATCTAAGCAACTAGATGCCCCAATACTGAGCCGTTTTGTGAGTGTTTTGGTGTGGCAAGGGCAACTTTGTCGTTCCTAATATGTTTTGTTATATATTGTAGGTGGTTTTGTGTTACTCGTCCTTCTTTCCTTAATCTTTATAAAGAAATTAAATTAAAGCGACGAAAACAGAAGGATTTATTTATTTATTTATTATATACTTTATTGTACATACAAAACATAACAAAGAAAAACTTATATCTAAAACACGTACAATGGGCGGCCTTATCGCATTCCGCGATCTCTTTCAGGCAACCTAGAATAGACAGTAATTGTCAGAACATGATATGGGGCTCTCATAAGTTCAACAAGGATATTCTAAAGTCTACGTATATAATATTTGTTTTTTATTCAAAACCATGCATGTCTTTTTATAGCTAATGGCTAACCCATTTTGATTTTTTTTCTTGAAGTAAGTGTACGATGCTCGTATATATGTAGCCATCATAAACTTTGAAATTTGTTTTATTTTCAGAGATAGTGATAGTGTAGTGGTGATTGTGGCCAGGCGGCGACCTGGTATGATTCCCACGAGTGCTATTAATATGTTTTATTTGTTTGGTGACAAAGTTACTGCTGCGGTGACAATTTAGAAAAAACTTGGTGTGTTTAGGTCAAACAAAAGAACGTGTGAACTAGGGTATTCTTTTACATTCATTTTACAAGTAGCAGTGAAGTTTCTAGGGTTCCAGAGTTCAAATATGTAACCCACATAGTTTTGGCATGCCCTTCTAACTGTTCGTGGATCTATTCAAGGTTTATCGTTCTCTTGGTACTAGAATGTTGTTTTGTATGTTCATTTTAATCACGATAAAGATGTGGTAAAATAAAAATAGCCTATTTTGGCGGTCCCTTCACATAAACTGGGTCTTTTTTATCATCTATCCTATACTGTAGTTTAACATAATATTGATGTGAGAACACTACTTTCGTTTCAGTTATCCGTTTGCAAAATAATAATAATATTCCTCAACTATCCCACAACGCCATCTGGTCTCAATTTAAGCAGAGCTTGTGTTATGAGTACTATACAACTGATAAACATACATATATTTCTAAATACATACATATTATAGATAAATTGCACCCAGATACAGAAAAAATAATCCTACCCATCACACAATCATTTGTCCTGAATTGGAATCGAAACCACGACCTCCGACATAGCAGTCAGGGCCATTAACCATTAGATTGACAAACCAGTCAATATAAAATATATATTAAATATTAACTTTAAAATGTGTTTTAAGAGTCTGGTGCCCCCAAACCCCTTTATGCTAAATTGTAGGCTTGGAAATATCTAAAAAAGAAATAATTGTAGTATATATAACAAGTTTGGAGGGAAAACTGAGTCGGCGAAGTGAGCTCTGTCAGTTTAAGTATAATAGTCGCCTAAATTATAAAATATACTTACTTTAAAAATTTTTGTCGAAAAATAAAACGTTAGAAGAAATATTTAGATGTCTATAATTATATATAAATATTTTTTAAATTAAAAATACGGAAAATTAAAATCATGATAACCAATAGTATCAACAGTTTATCACAGGAGTCGACAGAGACTTCAACCATTCAGATAATATAGAAATGCACACGTGACAGATGTGAGCCCATCGCCGTAGCACTGATGGTTTCCACGCCATCATGCGTAAAAAAGCAGCCTCCCTGCTGGCCCATATACGGAGTAGCAACTACAGCATTCTGAACGCAATAGCTGTACGGTTTGACTGTCCCTTTCAAAATATTGGATCATGTCTTGTATAGTCATGGCAAATAAAATAAGAAAAATGTATTGGGTTAAGTTTTCTATGGGTCTATGGGATGCGTTTAGTGGGGTTTTACAAAATTTAAACCGAAAAGAACAGTCTGTTTTTTAATACCTACAATAACTGCATTTAAATAGCAAGTCTACTATCAGTAGATTAGTCTTAGTTAATTATTTTATGGCAATAATTTTGTAATCCCTTTTGCATCAACTTTTATTTTATTATAGTTTAGTTCAGCTAACTTTATTAAGGTAAATATTCTGTTTGCGTAATAAACGTTGACGTCGTTCAGTAAGTTTTCAAAATAAATAATAACCATTAGCTGTGAGTAAACTAGGTCACTTGTAAAGAAGAGTTCAGATAAATAAATGGAGCGACCATTTTCATTCAAACTTTTTAATATTTAGTGCTGCGCTCTGTCACGACGTTATTTTGCTTTTGTGTGTTTATGTGAGAGAAGTCCTTACTCGTCATTTTGCAGAGTATATGAAAAAAAAAGATAATTATGTACAAATAAAATATAATTATTGACCAAATAAAATAGTTTGAACTGTAGTGTTTGCGGCACGCACAGATCTTTTCTTTTGGCAAGAAGAAAAATGGAAATGTTAAGTGTAAATTACACTAATTAATAAACGACCGGGAAAACTAGCCGGGCTTGCACCCTTGAACTGACATGGTAAATAAACATGTGTTGCCACCACAAAAGTTCTATTAGGCGACCGGCTTGGTGAATATCAAATATTTTTCAGCTAATAACTAACTCAGATCTCCAATCAATTTCCAATTACGACCACTAGCAGTTCTTCAATCAATAGCGCTAGTATCGCAGGTCCGATTGCACGGGGAAATGGGAATATTTGCACGAATCACCGATATTTACCCAAATAACACATGATGTTTACAGTTACATTATGATTTTCCGGTATTTTATTATTTACCTGTAAATACTGTACAATATAAGCTCTGTTGTAAGCAATGTCTGGAATATTTTAGATCATTTCGGCAACATTGGGGATTATATACAATGTGTTTGGTAAATTGTGGTAGTTCTCGGTATTATATTATGTTCTTATTAAAAACTGCAACAATATCATCGAATTTAATAATTATTTTTTAACTATCATACAACATCGTCTAATGTTGAAGTGTTATGGATAATAAACAACTGAAAAACATACTTATATATTTTTAAATACATACATATTATAGATAAAATTTAAATGGTTAATTTAGTACCTACTCAAATTGATTGGTTGTTACATTTATTGGTTTTTCTATTGGTACAAATATAAAACTGTACTCTTATAAAACTAAGCTCAACCGCTACACATTTTTTTCTCGTGACAAACACACGTTAAAAAAATGTGTAGAAAAAAATGTCTAAAACTTCTCTCTCTTATTTCAAAAGTCTCCAAAAGTATACGAGTTTTTGTTCTTTATTATGGACTTGCAACCCGCTGCAGTGTTGTTACGGTGCTTACATACTGAACTGTGGTTGACGAAAAGTTAAAATGAAACATTTAAATTTTTGCACAAAGATAATATAAAATAGAGACTTTCTCCAAGTCTTGGAAACCATAAAAAAAACTCATACAGTCAGCTAAATATTATTCAGCACGAGCCAATTTTTCAGTACAAGACTGAGACTTGAGGAAGTTTGTATTAAACTTGTAAAAATATAGTAGCGTTTCCATTTAGTAAATTCAGGTAAAGGATCACGACTGTGAAAGCAAGATAATAACAAGTTGATCCAGTCTATCTAAATTGAGTTAGAAGTATCTATTTCAGAAGAAGATTATATATATTAGCTTTCCTATTATTTTTAAACTATTATTGTATTGGGTTTAGTCTGTAAAGATAATGTGTGTTTTTAAACAATAAATAAATATTGTTTTGCGTGATCGCAAAAATCACGAAGAATCACCAAACTTAAGTGGCAGTGGGTAGGCCCTATGGTTTTAGAGTAGCGACCGCGCACTTGAAGACGTACTGTTGGAAGGCCTCTCACAAGGTGGACCGTGCATCTGGTACGAGTTGTAGGAATACTATGGATGCGAGAAGCACAAGACCGTTCGTTAGGGCGACAATTGGGGAGACCTAAATCGAGCAGTGGACATCTTCTTCTTTGAGGAGTGGTTAGAAAGACATCACGGCCTTCTTACCTTCTGTATGACGCAGGTCCTCACCGGATATCATGATAAGTTCAGGAGGTTCCTGCAGCACTACTAAAGAAGGAACATAGGATTAGGTTTTATGCAGTGAAATTCTTACACGGTCTCCCACTCTGCTCAAGGGTGAGAGAGGTGATTGGATGAATTCTCACCTAAAAACCAGGAGTTGACATATTTCGGCTGAAATGATGATGATGATGACGATTTTTCCCATCGAAAAAAAAAAAATGAAGTAAAGTAAGATCATGTTTCCAATCCACGTCCTGGAACAACAATTGCTTGCAAAGCGTTCAGTCAGTGTGCAAGCTGCTTTACGTCACAAGTAGTTGTACAACTTTAGATTTACTGGCGCTCTTAATGTTTCGCTCGCTCCGCTCCCGGCGCTTTGTTGCGACCGCTGCAGTTTTGCATTCTACGGTCTACCCTCCGTCCACAACGTTTACGTTTCGTAATGCGCACTGATTGTTGTACTTCGATGTTTTTACTTTAAACGGTTGAATGTTTTTTAATGAAGGAAAGTTATTTTTGCTGGTGGTTTTTAATAATAGTTTGTGAACATTTTATGGCTTGAAATTTTCAATGGTATATTTGTACCTCGGATAGCTGGATAGCATATAATGTTCCCTGACATTTCTAGAGTTTTTATTATTTTTCTTCACAGTCCTTACTACCTGCAAGTAGTAAACAAGTGAAAGATCTGGCAAATAATCACTTCAAAGTGTCAGATTGGCAATAGATTTATGTAAAATACTGTTATTGCGCTGCTTAAGAGACGATCTCAACGGAGTTATACGGAAGGAAGACTATATAGAGAAAGAAAAAAAAAGTTTTTTACGGTTACTGTTTAAAATCAGACAACAATAGGCACCGTACTAATAAATATCCCTCATATCAGTCGCTACAAGTTTCGTAGCACCATCCGAGTGCTACGCGGCTACGGCGCTACGAGCATCGCTACGACGCTACGATATCTTTGAAATGTGACACAATGGTGTTCTAATGGTGACGGAGTGTTCTGGAGGACAAAGGAAACGTCGTTACTCGCGTGTTCGTTTCATAAAAGAAAACAGTTGTCTTCATTAGAAGCTTTTAATGAAGTTCACGAGCGTACACACGCCCACGACTGTGTCTGGGCTTGTTGTACCGCGGTAACAAGTTGTATCAAAGATCTCAAAAATATTGGGATTTTTTTTAGGTCTTTATTTTTTTACTTATATTTTCTGCTCGCGGTTTCGCTCGAATAAAAGTGGGAAAATAATTCCAAGGGAACATACTTCCGGGATAAAATGTACCTTGTGTGTTATCCAAGGACATAGGTAAAAAAAATACGTAGTCAAATGGCAGAAAATCTGACCATCAGTCTATCCAAGAAGCATGATGTTGCCAAGTAACTGGTCTGTGGAGTAGACTGGTAGCCGACCCCAAACTGGTTGAAAATAGGCTAACCACTAAGGAGATGTGATTTTACATATACTTTCGCCGATTTGATCGCGCTTATTTTTTTAATATTATTGTGATCAAAACCGTCTGTCCTGATAAAAACTTTGTACAAAGGCTGTAATTCGTGCCTGAAGTACTTTCTGTAGGTCGATCTTTGGAAGGACTGATTCTATTACGAAATTTTTCTCACTGATACCAAGCTAAGTTCCACGGGGAACTCTTGTTCCTTCTGCGAAGCAGTAATAGTAGCAAAGGAAGAGGTTGACCGCATCAGGCAACGGCACTCACGCCCCAGCAGCCGCCGGGATTCCTCGTTCCTCGTCGACGGCGTGCATTGTTCCCGCTCACCTCAAGGAGTTGTCAGCAACCGTAGGGGCCCAGCAGGGTCGTAGCCTACTGAGGCCAAGGGTCTGTTTCCAAAAGGGAGGCTCGGCTCCGGTATAAAAGGCAACGAAGGAATGAGGTGAGTATTTGAGTCAGGAAGTCTGACACTATCTTTCACTTCACCCAAGAGTGGGGATGACATTTGGATGATTTTAACCTACCGAAAAAAAAGGCTGTTTTATTTAACACAAAAAAAAAATAAAGAATTAATAATTATTAATTTAATATAAATAATTGTGTAGGTCAAAGCATCTATTATACCTTCTTCGTGTGCAGATGACCCAGGCGTCGGGCTAACACAGACGCGGGCTTGTGGACGGCAAACAATGGGTGGTTTGCAATCCAGGCGTCAGGTAAGTACTAAACCCGAGTCGACGGCACGTTGTGTTTCACGCGCGTCTCAAAGAGATGCCAGCAAAATTGCATAGATAGCATAGTCGGCCTTATAACGTTCCCACTGTTGGGGCTCAGGCCTCTTCCCTAGGAGAAAGAATGGGCCTTAATCCACCACGTGGGCCCAGTGCGTGTGTCACATGTCTTCGAATTTTTTGGTTCAAAGACATGCCGGTTTCCTCAAGATGGTTTCCTTCACCGTTTTGAGAGCAGTGAAATTGACGGTGCCAGACATGGCTGATGCCTGCCAGGGCTGCAAATTATTGGAAGGATTTACCTCCAATACGGAGAACTGAAAGTACATTGTCGGCTTTAGTCAACATAAGTTTGACACGCTCTACACTGAGCGAGAGAAGTAATTTGATGATTTCTCTCGTGAAAAAAAAAATTACTCCATAAAGTATTCATTGTTACTCTAAAAATAATAAAAACCTTCAGCACACAAGGTAAAACCCGTTGACTAAACAAAGTTTATATTTTTTTCCTCCAGTAATTCATTGTGTTTACCATCCCGCTGCTTGCATGACATTTGTCTTGTAATTAATAGCGACGTGCTCGCACACGCTCTAGACAAAAGACTCTTTCCCCACACAATTCCTTTGTTTTGAAATCGTACACCACGATAGATAATATGTATGTATTACATATATAGACATAGGTACTGTCCCCGCACACGGGCTCAAAAAAACGCCGCCACAAAAAAACGCTAGAAGCGGCCACAAAAAAAAAGATAGAAGCGGCCGCATAAAACAGCTGAAGCGCGCGACACCTCTTGTGTCCGGTGAAGCTTGAAGCCGCTTCAAGCGTTTTTTTTGTGGCGGCACCGCCGCACACGAGCCACAAAAAAGGCCGCCTCAAAATGAAGCTTGAAGCGGCGTTTTTTGAAGCCCCTGTGCGGGGACAGTATGAGATAGGCAAAACTTACACGTATAGTTTTAACTTGATGGAATCACTTTTGACCATCATTCATACATGATGTTAAGCGATGACGTCGAGAGTGATGCTCGCCTAGGAGTACAATATTCACTCTTGAAGATTTCCGGTTATAATTGTCAGGAAATACAGACTCTAGCAGGGAATTGCATTCTTTAGTTGTACTCTTACAAAAAGTATGCTCTAAAAAGTTTGATAGTTAAAAAAAATTTTCTGCTTGTCCAAAAACTTCCATTTAACAATGGCTGATTTATAGGCTGGTTGCGTCTCGTATTCATCCGATTCCCGCGACTCTCACTAGGTCATCAGTGTACCTTGTGGGAGACCGCTGCACATCTTCCGGTACGTGATTGCTACTTTAGAACCTTTTGTCCCTATCGACATATATTCTTCGAGTATTTAGAGTATTATATTAGTGGGCACATCCAAGCCCTGCCAATTAAATTTGGCGGTTCTTCGGGTAATGTCGTTTATGATACGATATCTTCATTTATGATGCGATCGATAGCTTTTTCTAAAATAAATAAAATTAAACCTGTGGAGAACTATTTGTGGCTAAACCCACACGTATAATTTTTTCATCACTATCACACACAATTAGTGATTTATACTCATAAATCACTTATTGTGTGCGCATAAATACTTGCATATACCTATGGAGCATATCATTACACATACAGCATCCCTAATCTGTGTCGTCATAATTTGTTAAGCGTAGTTATATAACAAGCTCACAATAAGCCATGGCAATCTTTGTGTGCCATTGTTTTGTTCTTGATGTTTATGACGCACGGTATACAGAACGCTTGCTAATCTGAACCGTGTGAGGTGTTTACTTGTTGGGAACTGAGTGGCCATTGTTTGAGGTTTGTTTTTTCGGTGTTAAGGAAATTAGTGCATGATATTTGGGACGTATTTACATAACGCGGTTCAAAACGAAAGGGAATCATAATCAAATTAATTTTAAATGGGTCAGTAAAACGCCAGTTAATTGATGATTGACCATGTTTATCAATCTCATACATTTTGCAGTTTTCAATACAAATGATTTAAAAACTGACTGATTGGTACTGCTGGCTGTTTGGGATGGATCTATCAAATTACTCGCTTAAGGCGAAACCCAGTAATAATCGTTTATATATCGACCTCTAGAGGATATAATTCGTACCAATAGTACCTACAACACGTCACAACAAAATTAGAAACAAAATGGAAACACGTATTTCGGCTTGTTCATTCCATAAACTCGAATCTATTGATTTGTGCAGACTAATGTATATCTAAAATAGATATTGACCAGTTGATGCTCTGTATTTTTATATCTTAAAAGCATTCAACAAAGTTGACGATGATTTGTTCTTGACACAGATTGCGGCGATAAGCTGTTTTTTTTTTCGACTTTTAAAACTTTATTCCCGACTAACTGCTTGATCACAAAAAGTTTGTACGATATGGCTGCTTTGAGTTCAGACTGTATTGTTTTCGTAGGCGTGGGTCAGGGATCCGTATTGTGGCCACTTTTATTCTTGATACCTAATGGTCAATGATTTTACAGCCAAGATTAGGTTGCAAAATGCCTACTATATGCTGATGATCTAAAACTGCTTGCGATAATTAAAACCGATAAGTATTATGAGCTCTTACAGAGAGATAGAATAAACGAAGTCTACGAATGAGGCATTGCAAATATAA
This sequence comes from Mythimna albipuncta, assembly GCA_929112965.1. NCBI lineage: Eukaryota > Metazoa > Arthropoda > Insecta > Lepidoptera > Noctuidae > Mythimna > Mythimna albipuncta. The sequence goes on from OV815959.1 coordinate 33,695,021, forward strand.
TGTTTTTAATACTATCAAGTGCTACATTGTACTACAGTCAGGGGTTGCGACCAATCCATTATAACTACAGGTTGGGTGGCGAAGTAATTACTCGTATCACCAACACAAAGACTTGCGAGTGACCTTCGACCCCTGCCTGACTTTTAGAAATCAATTTTCTACCCTTGCTCTCACTCACAAGGGATTTGTTTTGAGAAATGGTCGAGCCATTTTGTTTATGTTGTGGCAGTGAAAACAATATTGTTTGTAGCATATTGTACATCGTTTTATACGAGCAGCCTGTGGGTCTCATACCTGCTGATGATCTTAGATATTGAGATAAGGCTGCCTCGACTCTGTAGCGAATCAGGGAAGTTTGCAGGGTCGATTGCCACTGCTTTTATACGACTATGCATAAGTGGTTTCGTACCAGCGCCAACAACATCTTAAGGACATTCGCACCTGTGGTACCTTTAACCATTGCTGTATGGGGCTTGTATTGAGAAACCGGAGCTTGTAAGTTAAGCAACAGCATGCGTAGCATGTATGTGTATTTATTGTTTTTAAAGGGTTTTTACCGGACTAAAACTTAATCTTAAATACAATCGCTTTGGAAAGTTTGATTCGATAATTTTTTTAGGCGTACTGACTTTTAGAAAATAACCGTGGTCGCATGTCACCTGCGCACTTAGAATCAGAAACGTTTATTTCAAATAGACCAATTACAGGCACTTTTAAATTGTCAGAATGTTGGTCAGTCAAAAACAGTAAAAGTAAAACTAAATTGCACGTACCAAAGCGTAGATCTCTATGGAGAAGAACGTGCAAGAAACTCAATAATACTTCTAAATACAAGCATTCATTATGTATCACTATCTGCTGTCAGTGGCTTCGCCCGCGTTATGGAAGAAAGATTTCCCAAGGAAACATACTCTTGGGATAAGAAAGAAATTGGTATCCTTAAAGCCATTCCAGGACATGGTCTATCCGTTTACTAAGTTTCAACGAAAACAGTTCAGCCTTTCAAGCGTAAAGAAGTAACAAGCATACCTACACACAAAGTCACAAAATTTCGCCTTTGTAATATGAGTGTAACTAGTAATGTATCATTTGTATAAATATTCTATACAGGAAGGGGGCATACAATCACGGCTATCTTCAAAATATGACTTTGTCTAAGTAAATTTACTTTAACTTTACTTTTTATTAGGAGACATAAAATACAGGTTTGAAAGTTTATTTTGAATACTTCAGCCAACAGTCTGATGGCTAAATAACATTAATTCAACTACAGATAGACAGGCAGTAAATAAAAGACTACTATGAAACAACCTTTCATCGTATTGAAACGTTTGCAGGTAAAAGGATTACAGAATGATTTTTAAATACCAGTTAGCAGTTAAGTTTTTCTGAATAGAACCTCAGAAACTGGTTATAAATAGAAATGTTTTATTTATAATTTACTATTCTAGGTGCTTTCAGCAGCTTCGCCCGTGTGACAGTTGACAGTTATCCCGAGGGAAAATACTCCAGGGATAAAAAGTATCCTATGGGCTATTTCCGTGTACTAAGTTTCATCGCAATCCGCTTAGCCGTTTGAAATGAAGAAATAACAAACTTATACATACACACTCTCAGAAACTTTCGCTTTTGGAAATGGATTGTTATATTTTATGTACTGCTTCTGCTCTTAGAAATTGATACAATATTCATCAAAACAACCATAGTCGATATCAAAAACAAATAAATTTCGCATACGAGTTTTTTTATGAGTTTTCTAAGTATCCTCGCACACGGGCCACAAAAAAGCTAGAAGCGGCCACAAAAAAAGCTAGAAGTAGCCACAAAAAAAGCTGAAGCACGCGGCAGCTTGTGGCCGGAGAAGCCAGAAGCGGCTTCTAGCTTTTTCTTTTGTAGTTGCACCGCCACACACGGGCCACACAAAAATAAGCTAGTAGGGGCTTTTTTTGTGGCCCATGTGCGGGGCCACTAACTTTGTTTTAGGAATTTATTATACCTTAATTGAAGAAAGTATGAGTTTACAAGTGCATGGATGAAGTGGGAGAGAAAGCCCAAAGAAAAAGTGGTTGGATTGTGTGTAGAGTGATATGAAGGAAAAGGCAGTCATGATAGCATGATGAATGTCGGGACAGAATGCAAGAAAAAACGTATTGCGCCGACCCTAAGTAACGTGAGATAAGGACAGGAAGATGATACCTTGAAGAAAGTAGAGTTAATTTTCATGAACAGAAGCAGTATCTAAAATATTACCACCCGTTTCCGTTACACCCTGTAGAATGAGCTACCGAGTTATAAATTAGCCAAAATCCACGTAATGTGTACACAAAAAGAATTTTTATTTTTGATAAAACCACATAGTAACTGTACCTACTATTTTTTTTTGGGATATTTATTTGTATTTTTTTTATGTGCTCATAGAAATTTATTTGTTTTCAGTAAAATATATACATCTTAACTATTTTACAAACTTAAAATCATTATAAGTACACTCGGGTAAAAAAGGGGAACTCTGTTGTATTGAATTAATTCTCGTAACACAATATTTTGTCTGTATCTAGTTCTGGTTTTCGTAAAGATCCAGTCCTCACGAATTCGATAAAATAACTTAACCACGATAAACTAAAATATTCAAACACAAAGGGCGGTAAGACATTAATTAGTTTCGGCGCGGTTCACAAAGGAACACCTTTTGAAGCGGCCTTCATCGACAAGCCTAAGGTTAATCGAACTATCTGCATACCTACCGAGGGCTGCCTTAATGAGCTACTTCTTTAAATATTGTTTCAATTTATCTAAGGAATTATCTGTTGAATTAAATATATAATTTGATTTGTGTAGGTTATCCAAATAACAAACATGAAATGACTAACATGTAGTAAACCATAAACCAAACATAAACATAAACATTTAAGTTTTCTTTCCTTTTCTATATTTCCTTTCCTTCTTTTTCTTTTTTTTAGCCACTATATAAAGATTCAGAACCGAAAAATGAGCTAAAAACGGTTGATATCTAGCAAACTGTTTCTTTTATTTTTCTGCTTAAATTATTGAAATTAAGTACACCTTCCCTAATGAATGTCAAGTCAATTCTAGCAATACTTAATATTGCTTTCAGATATTCTAGCTTGTTTATTTATCCTAGCTTGCTTATTCACACGGAAGTACAGAGGCGGACTTAATGCCTTAGACATTTTCTCGTTCTCACAGATTGTTGCGTATATTTTTTCTTCCGTTGTATAATACTCATCAAATATGCGTAAAAAGACTATTTTAGTAAAACAAAGCAGCAGGAGCAGCGGTGACCAAGTGGAAACGGCCCCGACCGAGTTGAAGGTTGTGGGTTCAAACCCAGCCAGGTGCATTACTTTTTATAATTTATTTCATTACCACTGCTCTCAAAACGGTGAAGGAAAACATCGTAAAGAAACCGGCATGTCCTAGAACCAAAAATTCGAAGACATGTGACATACACCAGCCCGCACTAGGCCCGCGTGGTGGATTACGGCTCATTCCCTCTCCTAGATAGGAGTCTGAGTCCCAACAATGGGATCATTACAAGGACGACTATGCTATGCTAATTTAGCAAAGCTTAACAAATTAAAATCCGGTAACAGTTGACCTATTAAAGAAACCCCTACTGACTCGTCATCGTTCGCGTGCTGATCGTGCCCGTGATTACTGTCAGTCGGTGATGTCGGTGATAAGTGAGAAATACGACGCGATGTTATCACCGTGACGCGCGAGATAAGACAGCCATCCGTCTCTTTGACGGCGATACACGGAACGAAATGCGAAATAGCAATCACCGGATAAGATACCTAACAATGTAGTGTATTTATAGCGAGAGGTAAACGGTCTACTATGTTTAGGTTTTTGAAATACAAAATAATATTTAAAAGGGGATTAGTTCTTTACGGAGGTTTCATGTATGAGTTAGAAATACTATGCATAGAATACTAAAATATTTTAGTCTATAAGATACCGTAAGTATTTATTTATTGGTAGTAGGTACCGCCACATAACACTTTTTAAAATAACAGAAAAACAATTATTTCGCTACTGGTCTGATGCATGTGACAATAAGGGCCAATGTAGCATTTGCAATTTTACAGTTGCGTGTATACTACAAAATATACACCGTTAAATTTTAAACGTTTTAATTCCGTAGAGGGTCGATCCGGTACATGAAACACTATCGATTTTTAAATATAAAATTTAAAAAAAAATAATATTAATTTACGCATGTACGAAATTAATTTCTTTAAGAAAACGTCAGCTGAGCGAGTCCAATGACCCGTAAGTAGTAGTCGGCGTTGCTTACAAACTACCTACAGGTCATTGAACTCGCTCAGCTGACGTTTTCTTAAAGAAATTAATTTCGTACATTTGTGAATTAATAAGAGTTTTGAAAAAAAGGTACTTTATTTTTTTAATTTTATCTTTACAAATTGATAATGTTTCATGTACCGGATCGACCCTTCACGAGATTAAAACGATTAAAATTTAGCGGTGTATAATAAGAAGTAACCCATGATAATATTGAATTATTTATGAGTAACTAAGAGTATTTTAGGTTGTATAGGTATCGAAATAGTTATATAATTAAGTTTGGGTATCTACCTACTCATGAAGGATCGAGATTTTAATACAATGATTAAGAAATTCAAAATTTGCTTTTGGCGATAGGCAAGTTTTTACATATAAGCTGCCTAACTGGTGTGTCTTTTTTCTTCGTGAACCCAGATTAATGGTTTCACTGTCTTAGAATAAACGATAATATTCAAAACTTAAGCGTGATATAGGTGTTGGGTCAGTAAGCTTATACCTTGGCTTTACTTGGCTTATCGCCACCCTCCAGGTAATATTACCTTGAAATATCACTTCTATTGTACAGAAAATAGAGGTTATTTATTACGACACATGGGCTCGGGACAACGTAGAATAACATTTATTTTCAAACTAGTGACACCTCTTGCTAGAGCCTGCCCGCCTGGTCCTACTTGAAATATTGTTGTTAATATTTGATTCTTATTTTGGTAGGTAAAATATTGGTAGGTGGGGGACTTCAGTGGATTGAAGTTATTTTTGCTTATCCAATCTGCACTAATATTATAAAAAGATAAATTTTGTTTTTTTTTTTTGTTTTAGCAGGTAATCTCTGGAAGTACTGGTATGGTTGCTATTTTTTTTCACTGATAGAAAGCTGCTTTATTTCTGAGTGACTGCTGAAGCTGCGGGCAAAAGCTAGTTAAAAATACAAGGAAAGGTCTTGAAACATTCTGAGCCCAACTACTAACATCTATTCAAATGATTTTAAAAATTGGATTGAACCAAAATAGTTGCTTGTGAAATGTACAACACAGCTAACAACAATAAACATGTCCCTCTTATAAACTTTCTCACACTTCTCACGCTACTGGAATTCCAAGTTAATTCTTACTTTTGATCCTTCAAAGTTCACCTACGTGAAAATCTCGAGACGAAAATGTCGTGACGCTGAATATGACCTACTCGTAAACTATAGTTATTTCTAGGACATGGAATTACGTCCAATACAGTCCCGGTTTCCAAATATAGCGTGAACTATTGATCGAGTGGGATTAGGAAGCGGGCTATGTTTAGCTAGAGTGGGCAATATTGCCTGTGCCTAATGTGATGTTGTGCCGAAGGGGCTGAACCTCTCAAGAGTATAGCGCAATATGTTTGAAGAAGGGATCTGTCGATATAAAGATAAACAAGCTTTGTGATGAATGCCGATATTTTGTGCTGCTTGCTCTTGACAAAACTTTGTTGCTTTTTATTTCATATTTGTTTCATTTGTTATTTAGAGGTCCAAATACGCACACGTACCACAATGTTATCCTTTTTTGATCCAAATATTGACTGGTAGAGAATGCCTTGTTACATTAATTCCGCCATTTAAACTTATTACACAGGCAATATAATTTGTGCAAACGTGATAATTGTTTTAAGTTCCGATGACCCTGAGTTATGCGGAAACAAAGCAGGTCTTAGATCTGAATTCTCAGATGTCTTGTCGCATGCAAGTTGCATGAGTATTTATGAGCCTTTTTTAACGGAATGTCGCTTAAAATAAAGAGTTCAAAATAAACTGTCTAATCGATAGCAGATGTTAAGTTGAGGACACACTGGCGTGTTAGGTATGCTAAGCGAGGTTACATATTAGAAAATCAAAACTTTCCTGAGCAAATTTCAAAAGAACAACGTACAAATCAACAAAGTTTAAAATAACGATGGTCATTTAATCAAAAGTTCAGCTGACCAAAGTCTGGAATATCAATGTTTAAATTATTTATTACCTACACTATTGACCAAATCGTACGAAGGTCAGAATAGATTACTGGATAAATTATTAATTATCAAATGGATTAGCTGAAAAAAGTAAAAATATCGAATGGACGAAACAACTTGGACGCGATTGGTCACAGTTCTAACCTAACCTAACCTATTTTACCCAGTTTAAAGTGCAATCAAAATATAATAATATTTTTACGAGAGATTGTAGGTATTATTCGTTATTTCGAACTGGCTGAAGTAGGTTAGGTTAGGTTAGAAGTGTGACCAACCAGGCGCAAGCCGAGCGAGCGTAGCAGCGGTGTCGCGGCAGCGGCCGGCGAGTGTTGTGATTATGTAATTTGATTAGTAATGATTTGATATTTTAAAATTACATCTAGCAACTTTTGATCAGTCGTTCATTTGATGTCACATACATTAGGATTCTAAAGTTTTCTAAATAAAACATTTGGTCATTTAAATTTTGTTATTTCGTTTATTGTTCTTTTGAAATTTGCTCGAGAAAGTTTTGATTTTCCAATATGCAACCCTAAGCGACATGACTGTGTTTGTATCTAATTTTCTTAAATGTGCTGTTAATGTTTTTTTTTCTTTTTTTTAATATCCTACAATCATTTAATATTAATAACATAACAAGACATAAGTTTGCGACGGGAGTTCTTGGAAAGTAGAGATTAAGATTAATGCGACTTCTTTAGCTAAATTAATGTGTTAAATCGAAAATTTCAAAAATAATATGAGCACAAGTGATAAGTAACTTTTTTGAGGTGGTAAATCGTTCAGTGACTACTCTCGCTCTAGGAAGGAGTGTAAGACTTTTACTGACTAAAACCGCACCTGTGTTCTTCTCTTTGCATTCTAGGACCACAAGTTTCTTTCTCAGAAAATCTCCGTGACCCCCATCGGCTGTGGCACAGTTTGCGTACATTATTTTTATTTGAAACTCTTTGTGTTTGGGTAGAAAGTATGAACGTTATATATTTATGTAAGTGCCTAAACATACAAACATTCTTTCAACTCTCCTAAATCAAGGGACGCGTGATATTATTTGGTGCTTACACTCGATTAGACCCCGGAGTTAGGACAAACAAGAGAATTTTATCAGCTTATTACTTTCAAACTTAGTTATGAGAGTCCGGGGTTTTAATGGACCCCGCCCCCCCCACCACAACCGCCAACTTGCGTCCTATGTCGTTATAATATTGAATGTTAGTTTAGGCAGTCAGCTGTGCCGGGAGTGAAATAATAGTCGTATATAGTTTTCAGTAAAGGGCAAGGAGGGTATCATTTAGATTTGGATGATGTTAAGTGATCTCACAAAATAAATACCTACTTCTACCTTTTCTATTTACGTCTTCACTAAGGCTCTTAATAAGTAGTTCGTGATTACTTGACTTACAAAATTTATAAAATAATTGCTTAATATTTCGTCTTTCACAAATATCACTATTCATTACGTTTTCAAGTAAATAAATAAAATAGACCATCTATCTCTAAAACCATCTTTCATTTCACATACAATACAAAGGCACCACAAACGAACATTCAAAAATTCACAAAGGATATCTGCACAGACGGCAAATGAAAATGAAAGAAAAAGAGTCCACCTGAGCACACAGGCGCCGCGCCCGGTGTGCCTCGCACCGCGCGGGAACTATTCGCATTGTCTGATACATATTTCATGACGCTCATCCAAATCCGCCGACACTTGGATTATTTTAAAGATATACCGTATGTACCGCAAACTGTATCATTGAAATTCAAGGTATGACGTGGCGGCGGTTTGCTAATTTTTGCATTGTAGGAATTTGTTAAGAATATTTTTGGCTGAAATTTTTGATTCTAGCTTGCAATTGGTTTTTTTTTTTAATCGAAATGAACGAAATTCGAACTAATTTCATGAATATTATAGGTAAAATGTTTATGGGGCATTTCACATGAAACGGACAACTAAAAAAAATCGATGTTCGAGTTTCGATGTGAATTTGAGTATGTTATGTATAGGTCTATATTCTCGATATACGTGCATAATATTTTTATCGTATTTTGTATGATTTACGAGTTATGAGCAGCTGAAAATTTGACAAACGCTCAGGTATACTGCGGTACTTCGAGTGCCGTTATCCGGTTTAAGGAACAGTGTAGTTAAATAAATTAAGTAATAGATTCTATTTTTCATTTAATGAGGTTTTTAACTAAATATTATAGAAAACGATTTTTTTTTTTAAATTTCTCTAACTTGGACCCCTTTTTTTGTAGTTAATGCTCTTAGTGTTACCATATTGCTCGCTAAGTTTTTTATAATGGATTTAAAAGTCGTTTAGGAGCCAGATCGAGTACAATGGCGGAGGGCTGCGGGAAATCAACGCCGTCTACGCACTTGGACAGACAGGGCGATCTTTATTATTTGTTTCTAACTTAATTATAGCTAAAAACATCTCTATACGAAGAAAAAAAATCTATTACTTAATTACAAAGAATTTATTAATTTTATTTTTAAATTATTAATTTATAATTAACGAAGAAAAAAAATGTCCAACGTCTTTCGGCTGATATGATGATGATGACGATAAAAATATTGTTTGTATATCGAGAATGACATATGGATCCGAAACGTGGTTGCTCACAATGGGCCTCATCAAAAGGCTTAAAGTCACCCAAAGAGCAATGGAAAGGGCTATGCTCAGAGTTTCCTTGCGTGATCGAATCAGAAATGAAGATATCCGCAGGAGAACCAAGGTTGCCGACATAGCACAAAGAATCGCCAAACTTAAGTGGCAATGGGCAGGGCACATTGCTCGCAGAACAGATGGCCGTTGGGGCCGAAAGGTTCTGGAGTGGCGACCGCGTATCGGAAAACGCAGCGTTGGAAGGCCTCCTACAAAATGGACTGACGACCTGGTGAAGGTAGCGGGAATCCGATGGATGCGGGACGCACATGATCGTTCGTTGTGGCGACGCTTGGGGGAGGCCTATGTCCAGCAGTGGACGTCTGTCGGCTGAAATGATGATGATGAAATCGAAAATATAGACATTTATAACATACTCAAATATTACCAAAATAGGAAACATCGAATTTTTTAGTTGTCCGCTTCATGTGAAATGCCCGTTATGTAACTTTTTTTTTGCTTTTCAGTTATGAATTAATTGAAAAAATTAGTTCACAGGTACATTACATTGAATATGTCGTCAACATTATCATTTCAGCCAATAGCCGTCCACTGTTGGACATAGGCCTCCCTCAACTATCCCCACAATGAACAATACTGTGCGTTCCGCATCTATCGGATTCCCGCAACCTTCACCAGGTCATCGGTCCACCTTGTAGGAGGAGGCCTTCCAACGCTGCATTTTCCGGTACGAATTCGCCACTCCAGAACCTGTCGGCCCCAACAGCCATCTGTTCTGCGAGCAATGTGCCCTGCCCATTGCCACTTAAGTTTAGCGATTCTTAGTGCTATGTCCGCAACATTGCATACATGATATTGAAGATACATCATATTCAACCCCTGCTCAAATAGTAAAGTGACCGTATGCTATATTCCGAGCGGTCTGCTCAATGGTGACACCTGGGCGTCTTTCAACAGAACAAGACCCCTAAATGAATATTATGTTCCGCGTCATGCGGAAGGTGAGGACACTGTGGCGCGTCTCCAGCTACTCCTCAAACAGCAAACTTAACGCAATGATTGTGGCACGTCATTTTATCCTGAAAAGTGCGTAACTTTTATGGAATGGACCACGGCAACAAACCGAGGGGAAGAACCTAGTGTTTCAATAAATTCAGACCCATAAAACTTCTAAGCCTCCCCGCACATGGGCCTCAAGACCTCAAAAAAACGTCGCTACAAAAAGAAGCTTGAAGCGGCGTTTTTATGTGGCCCGTGTGTGGGGACAGTAAAACTGAAGTCACTGATTCTTAATATTGGAAAACATTTAAAATCCGCCGTCATTTGTTATCGACTGCAACAAACTGATCATCTAAAAGCATACTACACAGTTCTCCACCAAAGCGCGCTCACTAAGTACTTATATTTACTTGTAGCTAGACAAGAGCTCTTCTCAAGTAGCTACTGCGAGCCGTATCTGACCGCAGCCTGGACAGTCTCCGATATCTATGTTGATATGTACTACAATAGTACCTGTACCTACAATGAATTTTAAACTCATTTTCAATGTATTACATGGTTTAAAGTACTCAAGGATTTATTATAACTACCTTTTATAACAATAGAACAGCTGTTTTAACTATAATATATGAATTAGCTGCTGCCAGTGATTTAACGCGTAATAATAGAAAATTTCAAAGGATCATACTCCCGGGACAAAAAATTTAATAGAATCCTAAGTGCTATTCCAGGAAAACATATTGCTTCTATTTGGCGGGAATCCGATGGATTCGAGACTTACAAGAGCGGTCTTTGCAATGACGCTTGGTAGAGGCCTATGTTTTACAGCAGAAGTCTTTAGGCCGAAATGATGATGATGATGATGATTCCAGGACACGGTCCACTCATGTGCCAAATTTTATCCAAATCCATTTAGGCGTTTAATCGTGAAGAAGTAACAAAATAGACACACCACCTACTCACAATGAATCAACTGATCAATATTGTAGGATGATTTATTTCGTGAGTATCACGAGTTAGTCCCACGATAAAAATTGTTCATATTTATGAAGTAGATACTTTCACCCCCCGAAAGGTTGTCAGTTAATTTAAAGTCATCCTGTATAACAAATTGTATCTTTCTATCCTATCTTTGCTGATTGCGTTGTTGTGCGAAACCAACGATCTACGGTTCCTACAGAAGGCCTATTTTTTATTTTGTGGAAAGGTAATAAACTTTTCATACTTCTATCCATAAATCACATTACCTACCTACATATATTATGTACAAACACAACTCAGAACGAAAGCCAGTTTACAACATACCTACAATTAAATCATCATCATTTCTTAAAGATTAGGTGAACAAAATTGAGAAAGTTACTTTTGGAAGGAACTCTATTGATCAAGTAAACAACTAGCGTAGACATTATTTATCATCATTTTGAAAAGTACTCGTACTATGATTCACAATATCTTGTTCCTTCGAGGGCGCAAGTAAAGGAAAATCAACAGGTTTACAGCAATATTGTTAAATAAATAACAAACAAAGCACCTAGATTACCAGCAAAAAATCACACATCACAGCACCCCAACATAATTTCGTTCCCAACCAATCTCATCTCAAAACACGCGTATTACTAAAACATTCCTTATTCCACCTTATACTGGAGAAACCGCATCTTATTGTAATTCGCGGCACTTTTGCCACAAAACTAAATTCTTCGGAGCGTTGGCACCAGGTGGCGGTGTGATCCTTCTTATATTATACACGAGTTCTCGATACGTCGGGTACGTGTTTATTTACTTTTGTAACTGTTTGGGTAGTCTGTTGGTTGATCTTCAGGCTTCCAACAAGGAGGATTCAATTTTCTTCTCAATATTTTTGCCTGAGATTAGTTTCATAAGATCAGGTTTCCATATACCGAAGTTATTTTTCAAAAGTATTTATACTTGTTATAGCGAACGTAACTAAGCCAACTACAGGTTGGATTTTATGTTAGACTACAACTTGACTATAGATATTATAATGCAGTGCCTACTCGACGCTAATACTACGTTCGCGACCCCTAGTTTGTCTGAGAGTCCTTCTGATGTTTGTTTCTTCAGTGATAGTAAGAATTGGTAACTCTATATATCACGGCATACTCCAGGAGTTTCCTGACATAACCCGGCCACCGTGCACCTACACATAACACCTCACACTACATACGTACCACACCTAGGCCACCTGCATAATGTACACCGCGCTGACTGGCCCCAGACAAATTAAAAATCGCTAAAGAGGAGTTAGAATCTATGTTAGTTAACAGTACAGCCAGACCCTTTGACGCACCTTGTGCTTCACCCTTACACCTGGCTCTTAAAAAGGATAGTCGGTAGCGGACATGCGGAATCACCGCCTACGATGCTAAACACACTTACGATACCCATAGATCCGCCATATCCATGCCTTCACTCACAATCATTCTGGCTGCTAAGTATATCTTGCATACTACACTAATGAACTTTGGAGTTTCTTATCTCTCAGTACACTGTATTAAGTCAGGGTTAAACACCAGTACGACTCATGGCCATGAATTAGGTTAGGTTAGGTTTTCCGTCAAAAATTATTGACATCAGCGGTGTTTAGATTAGTGCACAGTTGATGGAACTGGTCTTGTTGTCATGTTACAAAGAACAGGTGGGAATGAGTTTTTCCATCTAAAATTATTGACATCAGCAGTCGGTGTCTAGATTAGTGTACAGTTGATGGAACTGGTGTTGTTGTCATGTTACAAAGAACTTAAACATAAGTTCTACCGAAATATAGATGTAATATTGTCAGGTACACCTCAGCCTTACTCTTAGAAGAGTAAAAACGTGATGTTGTGGGAATCGAAAAGTATAAGTATTTGCTTAAAGCAAAATATCATATTCAAGTTTTCAGTACATCCCTACAGTAAAGAGGAGTATTACAGCAGCGGAGCCACAGCTGCGGTGCACGTGATCCCTCTTATTCAGCGTCGCCAATAAATAGCTATTCATGTTATAAACTACGCATGAACTTGGACGCGCTATGTTAGTACACTATGTATGAGGAAATGTTATTTGCATAATATATTGTATCCAAGCAAAGGTTCGGGTCTTGCGACGGTTAGGTGATATAGAATGGAGGATAATATGGGTGTTAATTTCGGGTCCTTATTAATGATTCAAGATTCTGAACATGATTATCCCAGACTAGACACGTGCAAAAATGGTTTTTCTGATGTCCTTGACGAAATCGCTGTTCAGATTAAACCTCATTTTTTTTTGTTCTTGGAGTAAAGTTAATCAGCTTAGGTACTTGAGAAGATTCCAAATGTTTTGTTGAATAATCATTATAGGACGAATGACTGGAAGTTTTATCAAATAACCTACCAGTGTTACAGAATTATGCAAAGCTCAGCAAAGACGTCAGGAGTTAATGCTAAGGTCAGATACTTTATGCTGAAATTAAAAAGCTTTACTTTCGTTGACAAATTCTGAGAAAATTTCCCGTATGTGTCACTTGCAGGTTTATAGTTGTGCGGCGTTCTGAGAAACGGATTTCAATCTCAACGTTATAGCGGGTTTCCGAGTTGCCGAGTTGAGCCTTTGAAATAAATAAAATATCAAAACCCCACATGGACAAGTTTGTAAGTCGAACTTGACAAAATAAATATTCAATATCAAATTCACTGGAAATGACCAGCAAGTTATCATGTTAGTAGTTATTGAAGGAGAACAGTAGTGTTCGAGTGGTAACGATCCCGACCTCCGAGTTGTAGGTCGCGGGTTCAAACCTAGCTAAGCGCATTACTTTGTGTAATATATGCCAAGGAAAATATGGTGAGGTTGAAGGCATGTCTAATTCGGTGACATGTTACATTTACCAACTCACACTACCCGCGTGGTGGATTGCGGCCAATCCCTCTCCTAGAGAGGAGAATCTCAGCAGTGGGAACAACATTATACGGCTGAGTATGCTCTGCTATATGCTAGTTCTTTAAGATTAGTCCACGTACCTCAATCCCGGCACATCATCAAGTTGTCCGCCATCGGGCTGCTGCCACGCGATCTGCGGCGAGGGGAAGCCGTGCGCGGCGCACGAGGCGCGGGCGCCTGTGCTGTTGGAGAACACCAGCCGCGGCGGCGGCTCCATCAGGAACACTGGCCCATGCTCCTGGCCTTCACCACCTGCGAATAGAACATGGAGATTAGGATAGTGAGATAAATATATAGAACGAAAAATAAATAAATACAATATTCCATCAAGGACTAAGAGCGAAACTAGGGCTTTACCATGACGTGTTAAAATGTCAGGCGTGCGAGCCAGAAAAAGGGATGGAGCTCTACACAGGGTAAACGTTACGGTTATTGGCCCCTACACAGTTATTAACCAGTTCAACTTTGACGGCCTAAAATTAATAAACAATTACCTACCATTTTATAGGATATAATATATTATAATTATAGATTAATGCAGTAGTAAGATAAGATAAGATAAGATAATCATTTACTTGCACAAACATGCGTACAATACATACATCACTAAGTAAATTGTCAGCATGCAAGAGTTGCTTAAATACAATATAAATCGACATATTTGCCCTGGATAATGGTATGCAAATATTTCCATAAATAAAAAAATCCTTAGAGCGTGTTATTAAGTCAAATTATTTTAAACATTAATAAAATACTGATACAAGTTAAAATAAAAATATACGTTTAGAATGTAAAATTAATAATATAATTATAAATGTCAATTATAATGCCAGATCAATAATAAAATCATTATTATTATTAAGAAGAGAAAATAATACTAATAATAAAATATCCCGAATAAAAAAGAGATTAGAAAAAATTAAATAATAATGAATAAATGTCAAAAATTAAAAAAAAAATCATTAAAGGACTCATTTAAATTGTAGGTAGTAAGCTTTATCTGCCAGGAAGCTATTAACTTTCTTTTTAAAGGCTATATCACCTAACCGCTTCCAGCTTTTAGGTAATTTATTATAAACTTTGTGGTGTGGTGAATCTGCTATTCTGGTAGGCATTAGGCATTGCTTATTTTAGGCCGCCAAAGTTGAAATAGCCAATAACTGTATAGTGGCCAATAACTGCAGGCAACGCTGCCTATTAGCTCCATTCCTTAAACAGTTCAGTTTAGTTCGTCAGATGCATCGCATTGTGGTAAGGTAGAGCCCTCTGGCCATCAGGATAAAATTAAACATATTATGTAAATATATGTCGTCTATTGCGAATGCGTTTCGTCTGGTAAAGATGAAAATGCCTAGAAGATTTTTTATTTTTTGATCTTTATTAAGGATCTTTGTCACAATTTTGACCATGTCGCTACATCATGGCCAAATTTTGTATTTTGATATATTTTAGATGATTGTAATAATTTTGCATAAAACTCTTGCCTCGTCTGACGTAGGCTTAGCTAAGATGTGTTTGCAAAAATCTATTCTGATGGAGTGTAAGCAGGGCGAACGCCTCAGGAGAAATGTGTTTAGCACTTTTAAGTTAAAATGACTAGAAAATAATATGAGTATATTTTTTAGGAAATGTACTAGTGGGTTTCTGTTGTATTGGTACGTACAAGTATGTCCGAGTAACTCGTACAATCTATTCACAATAATGTATAAAAACGAACTTAATTCCATAGACACTTTCCAGATAACTTCTTAGGTAATTCAGAGACAAAATAGAGAGATATCATGTGACTGTCTGTAATGCGTGAATACTTTACATGGCGTTAGTCTTTTTCTCTGTTAATGTTTTTTTTTTTTTAATAATACTTACAGTTAATTTTTCCAGAATTACTAAGTTAGTACTCAACAACTGGGTTTTTATTTCACTAGAAAAAACGTTCATGAATCTAAAAGCTTCAGAATGAAGCTTAAACACATGTAAAACATTTGTACTGATTGAAACGTCAAAATTACATAAAGTGAGTACTCGGTGGTACCTACGACTTGTGTCTGAACAAACAGGCGTCCCATTACCTTCAGCTACATTACTGGGAACGTCACATTGTTACCCCTTCTCCAAAGATTTATAAATATAACTTCTATGCAGAGAAGGTATGGAATATTCCGGAAAACTTCCTGCTTCCGCAAAACTGCTCGGATTACGATAACTTACTTACATTTCAGCAATTCTTACAACTTGGCCATTTGTATTGTATTTCTATTGAAGGAAATCCTATTATTTTCCTTCCAAAAACTTGGTAATCGTAATTGGGTACTGTGTACAATTTTTGGCAAACCCAAAAATATAAAGACTGCTATAAAATTTTACAAAGGGTTCTCTCCAAGGGATTGCAAATTTTTAGAGAGTCGTTAGGGTGGTTATAACGCAATAGAGCTGTACTAGGCGCGGGCTCAGCTACGATTAGATCCCAACGTACCTGCCTAATGAGGCCGCTGTCCAAATAAGTTGTTAAAAACTAAGTTTGGAAATGAACACTTAATTTGGGGTCTGCTCAGTCGAAAATGTTAAGTTGACTAAACTTTTAAACTTTTCGCTAACAGTTGATGAGATCACTTCTTCTCGGATTTATAAAGGTAATTCTATCTACTAATGAACGCTTAAAGTTTATTTCAATAGATTTGTTTACTTTTTCAATAAAACTTTTCGAATTTCACAAAATCAGCACTATGTATGCGTAACCATTCGATTGTCTGCCTTTCTATATTCAAGCTTACTTATTCTAATTTGATTAAATCGCCATGCATGACTGGAACAAGAAACCGAGCCAGCCAAGCGAGCCAGTTACAATCAAATATACATAAACGAATTTCCAGGAATGGACTTTGGAGCTTCAGAATGCACAAAGTATCGTTGCGCGCGAACCATCGAGAAACTTGCGGAGATTGTGACCATTGACACATTGGCTGCAGCCACTTTGTAGTGCCAAACTTACTTTACAGGATGAACTAAGTTTAAATCGAAGTGATTACATGTAATTGTTGCAGTTTGAAATCAATATGCTTGATTGAATTTGTTGTGTTAGAAGAAGTGCAAATGTATTAGAAATTTTGCGTTTTGAATTAATTAACAGGAAAATGACAAAGACATACAGGTTTTATAATGCAAGTTTATTCTACGATGAAGTCATGTGATCTAGTATTCGACATTGTCAAAATGAGTTCAGGTCACCTACAATCTCGAAAATAGCATCGCACTGTATTTTACATTGAGCGGGGCAGGCGCTTGCCGTCGAAACATCGAAAAACATAAATGTTTGCATTCAATCCGGAGCTTGTTATCGTTCTGTAGATTCCGGGTTAAACCGAGATTTGTCAAATTAGACATCGGGTTAACTGCCTTAACATGGTTACCGCTAACAGACAGACGGCTGCCTTGATATGTATAATACGCCATTTGAATTTCAAACGCCATTCCTCCGTGAACTGGATTCAACTAGCGTTTGCCACAATGTTATGTTGGAATTAACATAATAATGTGTTATATAACTAAGTTTTGGTTATGGGGACTCGGATTGGATTATAGCTGCTTCGAACTGGTTGCGGATCAATCTAGTTTGACACTAGTTTGTTTGCGATCGGCGACCTTGTTCTTACGAACTTTACTCAAACTGTTGTTCTAGAAGAAAAACATTATTCCAAAAACTACTATTATCTTACAAAATAAAATGTCATTGTGACTTATATTTATATAATATTACATTGTGATAATATTAAAAGTCGCAATGAGAAAATTCAACATCACTAAAACACATCTTCATTCATTCATGTTCATATAAAAATAGGGATTTCATTTTTGAGATGCCTGTTGTTTTTGAGATGCATGAAGTACCATCCCTACTTCAGCCGCCAATCATCTAAATATAGAAAACTTTTACTCGTTAAATTCGCACCTTCCTGCAACCGTTAGCAAATACACGAGCACAGACGGGCTTCTATTTGCGCGCGCATAAATATGCAGTTTCGTGCCTTGTGACGTCACAGTATCGCGACCGTTTCCGAGCGCCCTGGAGTTGATTGATCTAATTTTGCTATCTGTACTGCGTACACTGGTGTGCAAAAATGTTTAAAAGTCTCTTTTTTGTTTTCGTAAAGGGAATTGCTAAATCTTGATACGGTTTCGGTAGCTCGGTGAAGTTTTAAAGTATTAACATAATTAAGCTCAAGCGGGTGTTGTGACGCAATTTAGGAAGGTGCTTTATCAAATGGTAGAGAACAAAAATGTTTTGTTTTTATTTTGTCGAAGGTTTAAAATTTTCTCATTCATGCACTCTTGACAGAGTGGTCGTAGTCACGACTTGGTCGAGTCCTGCATCACCACATCTCTCGCGATACGACGCCATGCAGCTGTTTTTAGCGGCTTGAGAGTTTTCATTAATGCTGCAGTGTGTCACAGATTTGATGAGGTCCGTCCACCGTGTTCAATAGCGACGTGATCTTTTGCCCTTGACTTTCCCTTGTACCAGTCGTTCCATTGAGTCCTTGTTACTGGTAATGTGCCCGAAGAACATGAGGATTCGTATTTGCACGAATGACGGTAGTCTCCCTTTGATATTAAGTTCTTTCAGAATCGAAATATTGATTCAATTCGCGGTCCATGGGACTCCAAGTGTGTGTCTTCAGCATTATATTTCTAGTGCGTCAATCTTGCGACGGTCTCGAATCCTCAGCGTCCACGTCACAGCTCCATAAAGAAAAATTAGAAAGACCAAGCACTTCATCAATCGAACCTTTGTTTCTGGTTATTCTGCTAACCTTCCATTTCTTTTTTTTTGGGTTTAAAATACCTTACCTTTAAAATTGCAGGTTGCTAAAGACTCTCATCGTAGCTTTATTATATCAGCTACAAAGTACAAGGCCCCTAGAACAGTTCTGTGCCACTCGCATCCAGCGCCCCCTCGCACTCACGAGGTCGTCGCCTTACTAATTCTGAGAGCTACGACCTGTGCCAGCTATTTATTCTCCAACAGAATTGTTCAAATACGTCTTTTGAATTTGATCAATATTTGTCGCCTACCTCTGCTTGGAGAAACGATTCATTTTGCATAAATAAACCGCAAAAAGCTGATTTAACTTTCGCAATCCAGTGACCCAATATTTTAAAAGCAAAACAAAAACATAGCGCCCGTACTTCTGTACGAACGGACAAAAAAATCCTTGAAACTTGGAACGTTTAATACTTTTATCTTGGCCGTGTCGCTTTTGTTCAGTTTTGCGAGTACCTGGTGGTTATAGCACAGAAATATAGACGCAGAAGGCTGGCTTTATACAGCACCCACACATATGTCACATACACTGCAATGTGTTCCATTTATGCAATAGTCGTGCTTAGAGTAGAACAAAGGGTTTACACAAAACGAATCTTTCAATTTTATTTGGGCTTATACCATTAGAGTTTTAAAAAAAAACATTATTTGGAACAAAAAATACACAAAACATACATGATAATTTATGTAAATAACGATGACAACTGAAATAGTTTGAAATTATGGTGCAGCTGTCAACGTCCAACTCCGGAAAAATAAAAACAGGAGTAGTTTCAAATTCAGATCCTTAACTATATTGATTATTGGTGCTATTTATATCTAAATTATTTTCACTATTTTAATTATGGAAATCGAGATCAAGGTATATTGATGACCTGATGAGAAATTTGTGCATTCGCTACGGGACTCCTGACGCCCGGGGCGTCTCCCGCGTTGGTGGCTAGAGTGAGAGGATCTCCTTTCTCTTGTGGTTTCAGCCACATCCTTTACATGCATCACTGCATCAACGAAAGAAGTAACCGCTTCCCATTTCCTTGTACTATGCTCTGAACCAGAGGCGACCGTAAGAGGTCACTGCCATCGATCAACTGCACGAGGACACAGCGTTGCTCCGTCCAAACGGGGCAGAGTAACAGAAACATGTATCTCCCGAACTACTTAAGTTTACCCACTCCTTAACGAGGGAACTTACCGCCACTATTGTGGCATGCTCAGTGGTATCCAGAAATGGTATTAATTTTGAGATAGTTTGAGCCCTAAGTGCGCGTTTATATCTGTATACACCTGTTTTTGTTTGTAGATTTTTTTTTTTTGTACGAAGTTAGTCTTCTGTTCGTATCTGTTCTGTGTCTCTGACGTCACTCTTTGTGCACGTTCGGCTCAAAGAACCTGTCACGCTGATTGTCTGGATGCTACTATGAAATCTAGGACACAAATTAAGGTGTTCGCTTTGTGAGGTTTTTAGTCGGATTTAATAGGAATGAGGTTTTGCTTAGATAGGATTATTGTTGGGTATACCATTGTGCTCTGCTGTTGATGTGATTGTGTACGACGTAACGCATTAATAATGTGTGTACATATTAAATCTAGACTAATATAATAATTTTTGCTTTTATATTTTTTTGTTTATAGGAGGTAATCTCTGAAAGTGCTGGTCCGATTGCTAAAATTTTTTCACCAACAGAAAGCTGCTTTATTCCCGAGTGACATAGGCTATATTTTATATACGCGAGTGAAGCTGCGAGTAAAAGCTAGTAAAGTATATGGGTCTTCTTTTTAATAGAAGACCATTAAACAAACGATCCCGCTCGGGACGGAACGAGCCCCCTCTCCTCTCTCTCCCAGAGCGGGAACCAGACTGTCATTTTTTCTGACTAAAACTATTTTGTATTTTTTCAGTTGCCCTTCGAATATCACAGTCAGTCCGTCTGCTGACATCTTTTTGAGGCGTCAACCCGAGCCTCAGACCCTACCAGATGGTGAACTACCCATTACTCGCCACAGAAATCCTATAAGTAAAGTACGTAAAGCTGCAGGGGTGAATTCGTGAATCAAGGATATTTATAATGAATGTTATTTTTTAAATACATACTAACGTAAATTCAATACTTAAAAAGACATTTCCCGAAACTTTTTAAATGAAACAAAGTGGTTCCATAACTACTCTACTTCTACTGAAGAAGTTATGGCTGACCTAACTAACCGTAAAGTAATTTCACAAAAACCCTTCCATTCAAATTATCTTCAACTAAATAAACAAAAGAACATCATTCTTAATTTTCCACGTCGATGAAGTTCCTCTGGTTAAGTAAAGCTAGGATTTTAAAGACTAGCGTTAAGTTGTCACCCCTAGGCTATAAGTTGGTTTATGTTAGAAATTATTATCGTCCTCGCACTCAGTCTAGACAAGTGAAAAAAACAAGACATGACTGCGAAAGGTTTTGTACCATTAGGAGTTTTTCTTTTTACGAAATTTCAAGATTCTTGGACAACGTTATGTACGCTTAAGGTTTTGCAAACGTCGTATTATTTTATTCCCATTTCTACAATAGATACGAAAATAAAACTGACGCTCTTTTTATATTTTAATTACCTATTTGATATTTTAGCAGATGTGGTAAAAATACCAGTCTTCTTCTTGCAGTTCCAAAGATACAACCTTGTAACAGTTAGAAGACCAGATGAATAGATGAACTACACGGTCTTAATATTGAGGTTCTCGGTTTCACCTGAAGCGGACTCCTAATAAAGATGTAGGTATGTGTTTGCAACGTAGGAGTGAGAAGTGGGAGTAGGATCACACAGTTTACAGATATGTGTAAGATACACTTCTCTATGATAGGAGGAGTAATTTGGTAAATAAAAAAATAATTGGTAAATTTATAATTGAAAAATTACAAAAAAGAGGTAGAGGCCACCCGCCATTGACCTGGTGGTCAAATATAGAGAGGGACCTCAAGAAAGCCCAGTTGCCAAAATTGATAACCCAAGATAGAGCCACTTGGCGCAGGAAAGTGAGGGGACCCGACCCCAAATAATGGGACCAGGGAAGGAAGAAGAAGAAGAGTTAAATTCATAATTGAACCAAACATTCATAACAATTGCTTCTAGAAAATACCACGCTCAGTGTTTTTCAATTGTTTTTTATACACAATCAATAGCCTGTACAATATTTCCTTATTGACATTTTGGGATATAAGGAAACGGTAATAACTTTGCTGTTTGTGAATATTATTTATTGAGACTTTACTTAAATAATAACTAGACCATTTGTATGTAGCCTTTTAAGCATTAATACTCGTACTAATTAAAAATGAGTGGTGTATATACATATTTTACCTACTTTACTTTGGCCTGTTGGTTTAGTGGTTAGTGGCCCTGATTGCTATGCCGAAGGTCGTGGGTTCGATTCCCACCCAGGACAAAATTAAATGTTTATGTGATGAGTATGATCATTTGTTCTGTGTCTGGATGTAATTTATCTGTAATATGTATGTGTTTAGAAATATTTAAGTGTGTTTATCAGTTGTCTAGTACTCATAACACAAGCTCTGCTTAGCTTGGGGCTAGACGGCGTTGTGTGATAGTTGTAGAATATTATATTAATTTGGTTTTTACTTTATTAAATATTTCACGCCAATTACAACGACAACACAATAACTATGCGCAGATAGGACACACGCTGTGTGGATGACATTATTTCAAAATTACAACACTAGCATGTTAAACTCTGCGGCAAACGATTTCAGGCCCAATTAAGCTATGTTATTTACATTACACACTAGTGTCCACGACGGTGTGACGCACGTTACCTAGCACTACGACTGTGTTATAATTCACACATTAAATATGTGATAAACACTAAATTATTTAAGTGTATGCAGTGTGTGATGTGTTCTAAAAGCCTTTTAAGCAAATTTATTAGAGATTACATTTTAGATTACATTAAATACTTAAATTTATTAGGCTTTGTCTAAAACTGTGTTCTCTGTAAACAGTTCTGTTAACTTACTGTAATTCATACTGCGTTATTTATAGCATAGCACGATAGAAGAAGATATAAAGTGTAATATAATATTCCACAACTATCACACAACGCCGTCAAGTCCCAAGCTAAGCAGAGCTTGAGTTATGAGTACTAGACAACTGATAAACATACTTATACATTTCTAAATACATACATATTACAGATGAATTACAGCCAGGCACAGAACAAATGATCATTGATCATGCTCATCACACAAACATTTGTCCTGGGTGGGAATCGAACCAAACGACCTCCAGCATAGCAGTCAGGGCCACTAACTAGCTAGTCCAAAAGTTCAGCAAGTACCTTACTATGACGTGTTCAAATACGAGGCGTGCGAGTGAGAGACAGGGATGAAGCTATACATACTATATTGTTCCGTCCCTTTATCAGATCAGTTTGGGTCGTAACCGCTCGCCGCCCCAAGCTTAGCTACCGCTCACAGTATTAAAGACTTGTCAGAACTCGTGGTAGGCCTCAGATCGGTGACATGCCTGCCTATGAGCATGATGGCTGGATATTGTACTCAGTGTACATTGCGTGGGCATTTACAGTAATGGCGTCTCAAATCACTGCGGTTGTAATGGCTCCGTGTATGTGACGATATTGGTAGATATATTATTCATCACATTTACTCACAGTAGCAAGAACAAGACAGATTGATGGCGGAAAAGAGCGTTGATGGAGCCGAAAGGTTCGGAAGACGCAGCGTTAAAAGATCTCCTACAGGATGAACTGAAGACCTGATGAAGGTCACAAGAATTCAATAGATGCGACGCGCACAGGACTGTTGATTGACGTCTTTTGGTTGAAATGATAATGACGATGATGAAATTACTTAGTGCTGATTGCCAATTGTAGGGCGTTTCATCCACGTACCCGCTCGTACTAGTCTCCCGTATGTTTCCACCTAATGTTTTATGCTACAAACGTGACGTAGCGAACATAATAGCGCAATTTGCTGAAATATCACACAAACTGGACAAATAAAGTGTTTAATACAGCTGTAAATAATTTACACCTAGCTTGTTGGACTGGCAAACCTACCGTGTTAGAGAATTAGTGTTAATACAGTTACCAGGCAAAAGTAACTTATTTTAACAATTTTATTGTCAGCATTATAAACTTAAGATCCGTAAAATGAGACTTCAAAGACTTGAATATACAAGAAATTGATACTATTGTAAAAGTTACAAGAAGTTTTAAGTTAATGTCTACACCGAAAGCTCTTTTGTGATAACAGCTCTGTTTTTGCTAGAGAAAGTGGTGTGTAGTCTTTCTAGGTGATTCTCAGTTTTTCAGGTTCAAGTAAATTGTTTGGCTTTCTAATTTGGTTCAGATGAAGGTTTTTAGGGTTCCGTACCTAAGTTGGCAAAACATAATCCTTATAGGAACATTTTGTTGTCTGTACGAGGCTAAAATTAATATCAAATAGTCAAGTCTATTATTTCAAACAGTAGTGAAAAAATTAAACTTCTAAGTCAACGCAATCTAAAAATAAGGCTTTTTATGTTCTGTTTTGGAACATATTTTGATACTCGCTAGCAAAACGTACTTTATGTTAACTTTTCCGTATACCTACCTAAAAACGGAAACAGTCTGAAAACTGTCAATTACAGTTTTAAAAAAAAACTTCCCAAAAATACTCGATTCGGGAAACAAAATATTTACATAGGTAGGCTTTATACGGAATCCACGGTGAGCCAGTCGGACTCCATTTTTTTTTTGAGAGTACGACATAGTATGACTGGTATCATTGAAGTTCTATATTCCAAATATTTACTTTGTTTTTCATTTATTTCCTTTGCGCTACATAACAAGATGAAAAAGAAAGAACCTGCCTTGATATGAGCAATAAAGAGATTATTGTTACGCTTCGTCTACTCTCTTAGATTACTTTTATATTTTTTACCTAATATACTAATATAATTTTGTTGCCATCAGAATATAATGTCACAACGAATTCTTCAACAAGCAAATGAAGGTCATCATCATCATCAGCCGTATTAATCTTCCCACTGCTGGGACTCAGGCCTCTCCTCTCTAGGAGAGAATTTCTACCATAGGACAAACCGACGCACGGCGAGTCCACCTTTACGTTGCTGAAACATCTACGGCCCGGACTAAACGTTTCGCCTCGTCATTTATACCGCGTACATCGAAGGACTGGAACAGTTTGCCTGCTGCGATCTTCCCGTCCGATTATAATTTAGGTGTCTTCAAGGCTAGGCTGAATAGGCTCTTAATAAACTAGTGCGCCTCAACATCAACGATTGCATCACTGCTTACCATCAGGCGGGATCGCAGTCAAGTACTAGTTTGTAACAGATAAAAAAAAGAGGGAATGGGCCGTAATCCACCACGCGGGCCCAGTGCGGGTTGGTGAATGTCACATGTGTTCGAATTTTTGGTTCATGAAATGAAAAAATGAAAAATAAAGGTAGGAAATGAAAAATGAAGGTAGGATCTAGAAATTAAAATCAGAGGTGATGCATTGGCTGAGCGATTGCCTGCTGCATTTCGCCTCGCGGGTTCGATGCCCAAATATTTGTATAGCCTACAGCTAGTTGTTCCGGGTCTGGGTGTCATAAATGTTAGTAAACATGTTTGTGAACGCTCGTGGGTACGTATAGTACAGGAATGATTCCTAAAATATGGCAACGTTTTATTGAAACAAAATCTTGTGTAAATTTTTATTCTGCACGCTCTGGTAGACTCAAATAAAAGAATAAGTCCAATTGTAATTAAAAACACAAGCTCAAACAATGCAGTCGTTAACAACTGCACGCATTACTTTTCTCCACACATTGTTTACTTTTCATTTTACCTATTTTTTAGCATTGTCAACAAAAATGCTCAACTACCCACCGGCTCCGTTCAAATTGAAACGAACAGAACAACAACAATAGAGGCAACAATCCAGCTCGTCATAACTCTATGCTCTTTTGTTTTTGATTTTTTTAAACCTCCCAACACAATGGGGAACGAAAACATATATTTTACCCAAATAAAAGTTTAGGAGTTTGAAAAATGAGCAAGTACGATGTTGAAATGTTGGCGGCGCGTGAGCTCTAGCGCTCCCACGCTATGTGAGCGCTCGCTGAGCGCTGGGCGAGCGTCACTCAGAATTTATTTAGAATTGGACTGTAGGTTCTGTTCCTCTGTTTTCGTAGATAGTATATTCTTAAAGACATGTTGTATTCTTAAAGATATGACTTGACTAACTTAACTGTAATTTGGTAGATTCGGGTTGGAAAAACACCTGCTTTTGGTGTAACCAGTATTGTTAAGAGTTTAATTTGCGACTTAATTAATTAACTTTACCTACCGCGTGAAATAAATTCACGCATTCAGAGTACTTATTTCGCTACTCTCTTCCTTTGTTGAAAAATATGAATCGTTTCAGACAGTATTGCGTGAAAATCGTTATAACTGTAATAAATAAGGCTCGTTGTGGAACACAATGCAATGGAACTATAAAAACGAGAAATAACCCGTCGTTCGGATGAAACATTTACGTTATTTTTCGCAAAATGTTGTAGTTTACACGATTTTAAGCTTGTTTTATGGCACAAAATCAAACTCTTATTTTTTATATTTTAATACTTTAGTAAATGTTTTTGTGATTTTTTTGAAAAAATGAAAAAAGATACGTCTAACATTGATGTTCAGATTTATTTGGAATTACCTACAAGTTCAATCTAAATGTAAGTTTAAATAAACTTTATATGCATATAAGTCCCGTTTCATTATTTTTTCAGTCATATCTTTATATACCCTTTTTTGGGTAAAATCTAAGAGACCTCGTGTTTTTCGGAAATTTTCAACTGAAAGCCACCAAAATCAAACTGTTTTGGTCGCTTTCAGTTAGGAATTTTTTCCTTCCATATTACCCTTCTTCCCCGGGCAGTTACGGGATAAAATTTTAAAAACTTAACATTTCAGCAAATAAAATAGTGCTTTCTTTAGTAAGTAGTTGTAGGTATGTGCCGGCGTATAATCGCCGTTGTTATCATAGTATATTGGTTTGAGCCAAAATCCAGAGTAACAGTAATATACAATTCTAGAGCGATAAGTAATAAGGAAATGCCTTACTTCAGTTCAGAGCGTTTATTATAGGAGCGGCTTTCCATTCGCTTTACATAAGTTTTTATACACAGAAAATGACAAGCATAAACTTGATGACAAAAATTAAAATTATACAATTTAAGCAAGAAACATTACAAAGTAAGTAGTAAGGTGGTAGAAAATGAGTATGTAGCAGGAAATTCGTCAAAGTAAACTCTCTTTATTACTACCGGTCTAGTATTTTAAAGACAATGTGATTGTATTGTATGTACGTCATTGATTTTGAAACGCACTGTTTCCACGTTGGAACTCATACGTGATATGAAAAAAAATCAGTTATATTTATCGGATTTTATTTTGTATATAAATATGATATACTTATTTGTTTATTGCTTGCTATACTTAACATAGTTTTATACAGTTTTAGAAAAAAACAAAACCCAAAAGAAATTATTATAATAACCAATTTTGCTAAAACAGGAAACGAGAGCAACATGGTCTAGATATAAAAAAATATATTTGAACTTTTAATTAATTGTCATCTGATGATCAAACCCTACGTTAATTACAACTAACTAAAACTAAATATAATCAAACTCAAATTGTCGTCAAAAAACTCTTCCACATCGCTGTCGACTGGTTTGTGCCCAAAAGACTGGCGGCATTGCCACGCTGTATGGCAATACTTATCCTTTGTTCGAGGCAAAAGTCAGCCCTTGGGTCACGCGAAGTGTCGACTAGTCGTTTCGACAAATCTTTAAACAACTTGTGAGCACTCGGACCTAATTAGGGCTGGGTTTTTTTTTTTTAATTTACTGTCTCAACCTTAAGGGGCCGGCGACGGATGAATTTCCATACAAACGTAATTACCAGGCTCATTTGCATATGTTGGAGCATATTTCCAACATATTATGATGATATTCGGGTATAGACAAAATTCATCCGTCGCCTGCCCCTTAACAAAGATGCTATATTGTAGTTTACGAAAGCACATAATAATACACAGTAACTAACTAGATTTTCATTTTGTATTTTTTAAGATATTATTTTAGTTTTCAATATCAAATTACAAAGAAGAACTCTCAAAACCTCAGCATCCAATATCAACGAAGCCTCACAAAGAGCCGTTGTCACAAGAAGCCCAAGTTCCCACTGCAGGTAAGCATCCTCAGCCAGGGTTACGTAGCAATTTCAAGTCCCTGCAGAAACTAATTTTAACTAAGTTTACTTTGTTTTTTTATAAGCAAGACAGAGGTTGCGGAGTTGGGATACTGGCTTTATGTGGTGAGAATATTTTATAGTTTCGTAGACAATAACAGTAGCAGTATATTATTTATTTTATAACAAGCTGCTGACAGCGGCTTCGCCCGTGTGTTGTTCGAAAATGATCCCAAGGGAATATACTTTCCGGGATAAAAAATATTCTATTGCTATTAATAGGATCATGATCTACCGCTGTGTCAAATTTTATCCAAATCAGTTATGCCATTTGTTCGACAAGGACTAATGAACATAATTATATATAAACTTTTGCGTTTATGATATTAATAACTAGCTTTTGCCCGCGGTTTTGCCAGTGAACATAAAAAATAGCTTATGTCACTCAGGAATAATGCAGCTTTCTCTCGGTGTGGAAATTTTAATAATCGGAATAGTACTTCCAGAGAAACAAAAAAACAACCTCTCACAACTTCACTTCCTGATAATATTATATTAGCGTACATTTATACGCGACGCGTGGGAGAGGCCTATGTCTAGCAGTGGACGTCTTACGGCTGATATGATGGTGATAATGATAATTTTTTGATAGATAAAAACAATGTAACGTAATAATTTATTGTACAAAAACTGTTTTTGGAAGAGGTCTTTCGGCGACTATTCAAAAGAACATTTTTTGCTGAAATTTATTCGAATGAGGTGTTTTTTGATGAACTTGGCAAGGAAATGCCTTGACTGGTTCTAGATCCATTTTTATATACGGTGAAGTGCGCTGCTTTATGTTCCTCTAATTTTATTTAGTACTAGTTTTTACCTGCAGCTTCGCTCGCACACACAATATGTAGCCTATGTCACTCAAGAATACAGCAGCTTTCTATCGGTGAAAAACATTTAGCAATCGAACCAGTACTTTCAGAGATTACTTCCTACAAAGAAAAATATAAAATAACAAACTTTACTCCTTTATAATATAAGTGTAGATAAAAAGTACTTCCTCACTTCTAAAATATTCCGAAAACAAAAATGGCGTTTCGTAGAAGGTCGTTCGTCACATGGAGGGGGAAATTATGATTATGTTAGTGCTAAAGTTGTTTATTTTAATGAAAAGGTTGGGTTTAATCAACGGCGGTAATATTCTAAGTAATTCGAGTAATTTCGGGTCAAAATTAAACTTGGTTTCGTAAAAGCTTTAACTATTTTGAGGATAAGGAAAATACCAGGTGAACAATCAATGTTTTTAGACTAAAGCAGCTCTGAAGTAAATTTATGAATCCTTCCGTTATGATCGTCATCATGATTTCAGTAAAGAAACGTCCACTACTAGATATAAGTCTCTCCCAAATATGTCCCTATGACCGCCGGTTTTATGCGTCTCACATCCATCGAATCTTGAAGTGTTGACTAATTAATTAGCTATATATTAGGTTTATACTTTATTTAAATACCAAAGTCTGCATCAGGGTCTTCTTTGCTCTGATCATCCAATGGGATGACTGGGGCGAAGAAGACCACTGGGGAAAAATGATGCATTCCTCAGGGTCATATTGGACCTTACCTTATTAATAACGTTAAGTTTATAGACAAAGTGGATATTGCTTGATGCCTAAGTGGTTTATAGGTTACTTGTCTCTATATAAAGCATTTGATACGAAAGAAGGATGCTATTTATTATAAGGTGAAATAGTGAACAGGTTATGATGACTTTATAGCGTCGCTCAATCGAGACACTACAATCTGTGTAGTCTTAAAAGCTTAAGAACTTAACTGGTTCCCGCTCTCTATCCACACAATTTCAAAGCAACGATAAAAGTCTGATGGAACAGTCTGAAGTCACTCGCTTCTCTAGATTATCCGTATGAGTAATGTCTTCGAGTTTTCTCAAGTCAGATTCTTCTAGTTCGCTCTACTCGCTCCAGCCGCTAGCGCTAGTGCAAGTTACAAGTGGCTGATATAGTTACTATACTATTCTTCCATCAACGTTTGCTTGTCTTTCATATTGGAGTGCAATCCGATATAAAGCGTGTGCTGTGTTTTTGACTTTTTTCTTTGAATGTTACACATTGTATGCATCAACCTATATTCGTAGTACATATATATTATTGAATATTTTAAGTCAAGTTGGTTTATATAACAAGTAATAAAAGTACCTATTTTATATTTATACCCCGTCATTTATACCACGTACATTGTGGGACTAGAACAATGTGCTGCGGTCTTCTCATTAGACTATAATTTAGGTAGGTGTCCTTAATGCTAGAGTGAAAAGGCTCTTGAGAGACTAGTGTCCTACACCATCAACGATTGTATCACTGCTTACCATCAGGTGGGATCGCAGTCAAGCACTAGTTTATATCATTAAAAATAAATCCCTCTCTGAAACGGCTTGACCGATTTTTATGATATTTTTTTTGTGTATCATTGTAGCTCTGAGAATAGGTGGTAGACAAGTTTTTACCCTCCTATTCTCCAACTCCAATTTTTTTTTGGTAGAAAACGTTTGCCGGGTTAGCTAGTTTACCATAGAAAAATGTGTGTCTGCACTGGGTAAAGTTACGAACCAGGGGCATCAAGTTCAATTTTAGCCAAAACCAAAGTTTACAAAAGTCAAAACCAAAGTAGTTTTAACTTTTGTTAACTTAACATTATACATCAGGGCACAAAAAAAAAATTGTTTGACCGATATTCGTGTCACTTTTTTTGGATTCCCTTCTTTGGATAGTGGCCGCGTGCCACGGTGTCCTCACCTTCCACATGACATAGGTCCTTTTTGGACATGTAAATTTAAGGAGGTTCTAGTTTCAGATTAAAGTGGAAGAAGTGCCCGGGTGTCATCATTGTGCGGACAGACCGGCGGATACTGTGGAGGTATGTTCCGCTTGACCGCTATGATGGATTCTTCTTTTTCTTCTAAAGAACTTGTTCGATCTAATCCGTAACACGCAGCAAAGCAAGCAATTGTTCAACCACTGTGCCATCCGTATAGATAATAAAATGGTTTAGTATTACCTATGTACGTAGATAGTAAATGTAGAGTGAAGGTGATTTAAATTTATCACTTCCGACAGTTGACCTTTGTATTCCGCGTCTACTCTTACCTAAACTGTCAGGCAGGCAGCCCCAAGAAATAGGCTTAATATTTTCCAACGGTTACCCGAGCGAGTGGCAGTGGAATCTAATAAGCGAGTTGAACCGACGCAATCCGATTGTCCCGGCAGACGGCCGGCGGGCTAACGCAATTTGATGCGAGGTCGAATCCACCCGACACCCTCACGTATGACTGACGAGTTTGTTGCTGACAGTTTTACAGTCCAAGTGAGAGGAGTCAAGGTGTGGCAGAGGGG
Source organism: Mythimna albipuncta (assembly GCA_929112965.1). NCBI lineage: Eukaryota > Metazoa > Arthropoda > Insecta > Lepidoptera > Noctuidae > Mythimna > Mythimna albipuncta. Next base: position 33,726,365 of record OV815959.1, read on the forward strand.
GAGGAGGTTCAGGGTGTGACGCTATAGGAAAGTGCTATGAATTGTTTATATTGGAATATTATAGTCTATCTAAAAAGTGAAACGACTTTGTAATTATTAGAGTAAAATGAAAACTGGTATAGTCAACACTGGTTGAATAATCAAAGTTGATTAAGAGATCTTGATCATTGTTTATTGATAGAACCTTATAAAAAGTCCATAATAAATATTTATGATTTAATATTGTCAGAGGACTTTAAAAAAATAAAAAAATGCAATATATTTTCGTGAATATAACTGGAATCGTAAGAGAAATCTGATTCTAATTATTCTATTCTGCTTATTGATTCATCATCACTAGCCATATTACGATCAACATCTATTGTAGAACTGTCATCGTCTCAAGAACTAAGTGAATGACAGCTAAAATTCGTGTTGCATACAACAGATTTTTTATTTCGTTCAAAAATTCCGAAGTCGTTTGACTTTTTGGACAGCCTAAAGTGAAATGTGGCTGAACTGTTTTTTGTGAGAATCTTTCTTCAAAGTAGTAACTACTACGTAGGTGCTTAATAGTACTCTCATGGTCGAGATTCACAATACACAATTAAGCACGATTTATTTAGATAAATTCTCCAGAGAAAAGTCTACTAAAAGCTACTAATCAGAACATTTATCCTCAAACAACACCAGAATGACACTTCATAACAAAAGGAAAACAAAAAAAGAAGAAATACGCCAAATCCTTCTAATTCTCTGAGCCATTTATCGTGCCTCTCATTTTAGTTACTGTGCCATTCAAAAGTAAACTTTGAGATGCAGCGGTAGGATCTAAAGTTGTAGAGCTAGTCGTCACGTTAGGGGTGCACGCAAACACATTAGCATATATACAAGGAGACAACAGTCTTCCGTCTAAAAGTTAATGAAAATGTTTTGTGAACTCATTACATTTTAATAATGTGGTAAAGGGGATCTTAATTTGAAAGATATATGAGGAAACTAAAGCTCTTTATATTTTGATCTGGTACAGCATCTTCTAAAATAATAATGAATAATTATAATAGAGGAAAACTATACATCACCCTGCTCTTTTATATGGCTTTCAAAATATAACTATTATGTTTGAAAAACAAAACAATGCTATACTATATAATCTGAGATACAATCACATTTCATTTTCATTAGAATCCAACAAATAACAATGATTTATTTAATGTATTCGTTCCGATTAATGTTTTGGCAAAGAAGAGATACATAAAGGGTTACGAAAATAATATAAATGTAAATGAACAGATAACATTATTCTAAATCATTCATAAGAATGATCCTTGGTGAAATTGCAAAAGCTTTGAATAAGTCCACATAGCTACGACAAACATTCAACTAAATTAAATGTCTAAGCTGTACAGTAATGTTTTTTTTTTTTTAATTTCGCTCCTCAAACTGTCCGAACAAGAAGTGCATTAAAAAAATTGGATTAGAATCGCCTCGAATTGGAGTCTGTATTTTCTGATAGGTAGGATCGGGGGGTCGTTAAGTCAAAAGTGAATCGCTCCATCGTTGACCATCACCAACGATCTAGGGAGACATTGGTCAAGCGCGACCTAATAATTATATTTTTTTTACTATCGATAGTGATGCAATAGTCAAAAAAATATTGATGCTAATGAAAACCTGATTCATCTGTTGACCGACATTGTAAAAGTACTCAATTTTAGCACATTTACACGCAGCCGCACCATACACTCAGCGATTGAATCTTGGCAAGACCCTCCCTGAAATATTACTTTATTTTATTAAATGTTTATGAGATTTTTTTGTAAGGTTTAAAATGTTCCAATGTCTTCTTCCAAGCTTGGGCAGAGTGTCTGACATTTGCTGACTAAAACCACACCTATGTTCCTTTTTTCTTCAGGACCCCGGGTTTCCCGTTCGGAAGTCAACCCATGGCCCCAGTGGGCTTTGGCCCTAACTGGGCCCCTACGGTTTTACTGACATCTCCTTGAGGCGCACGTAGAATACTACGCGCCGTCGATGGCTCCAGCTTAATCCGGACGGTTACCAGACGGCCGGACGACTAGTTAACCGTTGCTCGTTGTCCACAGCCCACGCCTGTGGTAAAATGTTCCTCTATAATGATTACTGTACCATCATAAGCTACAACACATTATTATATCCCGCAGCTATTATAAACTGTGTGCTCTAAAGTAACGACACAGATACACATTATGCAAAGTGCCTACAGTAACGTTAGATAGTTATCAATGTGTGAGCATGTTTACTACTTCAATAACCTCGTAGGTACGTCGTGAAGGTGCCAATTAAGAACACAGAATGGTTGTGAAACGTTCCGTGTCCATGTTTGTAGGTTTATTATTGAAATAAAAAAGTTGTTTTATAGAATCGTTAGTGTACAGAAGCTTAGTATGAAACTGTTAACGGCTTTAAAGTCTTAAAGTTACACCTGGACTTGTTTTTGTTATGAAGATAGAGTGTACTGTAAAATAACTATACATGTTATCCCCTGGTATTGTATTCAGCACATTTACGGGATAACGTAACATAATAGCTGTATCTAGATAGATAGATAGATAGATAAAATAATTTATTCGTTGCAACACAAAATGCACACAAAAGCACAACTAAATTATAAAAAAACCAAAATACACCTACACCATACAAACAACAAAAAAAAAAACAAATAAAAAAATATTTACAAGCCAAATAAAACACAAAAATAAAATAATGATAACATTAAAAACAAAGAAAAAAAAAAAAAACAAGATATATAAAATGACACTTATGGGGTGGGTACTTAAAATACTCAAAAAAAAAAAAAAAAGAAATAGTGCGGTGTGCATCTCAATGTTGCACCAAATGGGAGCCCAGCTCAGCGTGTGTCAGGCAAAATACCTGACGCTGATATTCTGCTGGATCCCTGCGGTGACAAACGGACGCTCAGTTGTATTTTGTGAAAGGAAGAAATTAGGTATAATTATGACAGGATAAAAAATTTTGGAATTAGTTGGTAGGTTGGATTTTGAAGGTAAGCAAGGATGTTAGAGTTGGACACTGAAGTTCTCACGTAGTATTTTGCATTAAATTACTTGATTCTATAATTTTAAGGTACTATTATTATGTGTCTGAGTGAAAATCGATCGAAATATCTCCAGAAGTGTTAGGTAGATGTTTGTTTGTTTCTGGACGCACCCTTAGCCTTTTGCCAAATAGGTTGGAGTCAGCTCCCAGTCTAACCAAATGCGACTGAATACCTGTGTTTTACATGTTTTTACTGCCTGTCATATCTCCACTGTAATACCCCTGTTGGCATAAAATTTTAAGGCATATAGGTATAGTTTGGCATAACGTTTACCCATAACTTTTATTAGCATAATAATACTGCAGCATAATTATACTTTGGCATAATGCAAAGGTTAGGTTAGGTTTATAACGGCATTACGTACTTTGCGAAGCACGGGGATTCAGTAATGTCCTAGATAAACTAAGAAGGAAAGGATTGAGAAGTGCGAAGTAGCAGTATTTATGGCAACAAGTATTATGGCAAAACATTTAAGCTTAATAATTAATACTTGAATAGACTAATGGTCAGACGTTCTGGAGCATAATTACCCGTAACGACTGTCAAAGATCTACGAAGGTCGACATGGACGAAAAACTTTACATGCTTTCCGAGGCGTGGAGTGTCCGTTATGTCTTATATAAACTTAGAATAGTACTATATTCATTGAAAAATTCACTTACTCAGTTTCAAATCGGATACGTACCTTGACTACTGTCATCACAACATAACAAAGATTCACACAAAAAGTGATACAATGTTATTGTAGGAATATTCTTACTGATGCCATAAATCTAACGTAAACAAAGCCTTTGGCAAAACATAATAACCGATTAATAATACAATGGCTATGTCAGCTTTATTGCCGTCCTATGAAAACAATAATAATATCACGGAAGGGCTCCTTATAACAACAAATCAACAAACCAATGGATATATTGTGGATTATGGCTCAATAAACTAATGTTGCGACCACAACTAACTGTGATTGAGTTTTGTTTATTGGGAAAAATCTCATTTTAGGCGAAGGATTGCAAGTGTACGTAATAAATGAGTTATTCAAACTTTATCAATGTTATCCACTCTGGCCGCTATAAGCGTATGTTTATTATTATAGTTTGTTTATTGAGGCTTCTTACAAAGCAAACAGTTTACAAATAGAATTAATCTTTTTCTTCTTCTTCCTGCCCTTATCCCATATTACTTGGGGTCGGCGCAATATTTTTTTTCTTCCATTCTAGGACAGAAAGTGGTCACCCGTCAAACTATCACTAACTTCTTTTCTTTTATATCACTCCTCACACAATCCATCCATCTTTTCTTCGGCCTTCCTCTCCCTCTCCATCCGTCTACATGTATACTCATATCTTTTTTAGTAATATAGAAATAGAATTTATCATATAATATAAATAATATTATTATTCAAAGGTTCGTTCTATCAATTTTAATTCAATGTTTTGTTTTAGGCTTACTATTCTATGTTACTTATTATTTCTACACAATATACATGTATTGTGAAATAAATTACTTGTGACTTTTGACCTTTTTCGAAAAGGGTTCAGACTAGGGGTCAGACTTGAGTTGTGTTTTGTCTAGGCTAGGCTGATTCCGCAATGTAAGATTTGTGTGTCATCAAGTCTTTACTTTGTATGTGTCGGTATAGATGCCGCTACATCACTCCTCACCGGAGACTGGAGGTCGATAGAAGAATGAATCTTACATCTTGTGATGCGTGCCAGGGTAAGGGAAAGATTGGTGTCAGTGAATTGGAACCAGAAGACATAGAGTTCTTGGTGAGTCGGAACTGTTTGTGGTAATGCCCTAGTGAGTCGTGCTGATGATATCCATTTGAATAGGTATGATGCTACAGGCTCCAGTGGGTCAAAGCGGTGCTGTGTGATGTAGTGGCTTGACTGCTGCCTTAAGAGGTTATTCATGGATCCTTATCAATTTTTATTTTGTCCGTTATAAGCTAGTACTTGGCTGCAATCCCACCTGATGGTAAGCAGTAATGCAATCGTTGATGGTGAGGCGCACTAGTTTATTAAGAGCCTAAAAAGAGCCTAAAGAGAGGCTATTCTAGCCTTAAAGTCACCTAAATTATAATCGGACGGGAAGACCGTAGTAGGCAAATTGTTCCAGTCCTTCGATGTACGCGGTATAAATGACGAGGCGTAACGCTTAGTCTGGACCGTAGACCGGATCAATACAAGTACAAAATGTTTATTTCTCAGAACCAAATATTTTCTAACAATAGATTGTGATAGGAGCCTCCTTTTAGACAAACAATGCCTGTATTAGGAGACTCTACTCTTTCATAACTTAACAAAATAGTTTTTTGGTTTTCATTAAATTATTGCCATAAAATGATTCCATTTGATCATACGCCGCGGTGTTGTGTCGTTATCTCACCGTAACAGAAACGCTTACAAAAGGGTTTACTTATTATTTTATACAACTGTTTTATTGTCTCTCGTAAAATATGGTGCTTTAATAAAGTTTCCTTCTGCTGATCGGGTTATAAAAGCCAAATGAAATTTAATATTTTGCAGGTTGTAAAATAAACAACGTAAGAAATTGTTACTTGTTTTTCTCTTTCAGTTGGATATGGTTAGGAATTGGGTAACCCTTTTTTTGAAAGGTTGGGTCAACATGTTAGGTATTACATACATAATAATATTGTAGGTAGTGTAGTACCAACACATCATTCTTAGTTAATTAATATGTGTAAATTAAACAAGTTTTTACATAGGTAATTAAGCCAATCTTTAGGACTTCTTACTGCTAACTAGTAATGTATAAAATAAAAACAAAATCATAACAAATCAAAAAGGTTATTATAGTAGAAAAGCAGACTGAGGTAGTTGGTACGAAGTGGGTGCTAATAGGCACCCACTCTGCTGTTTGCCTGATATTCAACCCACAATAAAAAACTTTTTCAAGAAAAAAAACATAAAAAAGTGCAAAATGCTCTTAATTTTGGAAATTGATTTTTATATTTCTGGTTTGGTTTTGTCGTTATTTAACACCAACTTTTAATTAAATTTTACAGTTTTTATTTGTAGTACCCTAAACCACAATAGAGTTCAAGTTCTATAACTCATAGAATGTAACCATTACAAGTGTGACAGAAAAGTTTCATCAAAGATTTCATCGTCAAAATAATCCTGACGTCAATGGTACCATCTGAATAGTATATCCTTTCAAACAACAAAAGATTTTTCCAAATCGGTCCAAGCGTCTCTAAGTAATCGAAGAACATACGAAAAGTAAAAAAAAGAAAACGATTCCCACGAATTGAGTACCTCCTTTTATGAAGTCAGTCAAAAAGCAGATTATAAGAATTATAGTTACTAAACTAAATACATTTTTAAACAATCTAACCCTCTCCAAGAAAAATCGGCTTCAGCACGAGCTCTTCAAAGGTAACCTTACTACGCTGCCACCACCGGACGTACAAAGGGTGTCATGTTTCGTGATTTTTCATCGGACGTACGTCAATTAACATGTAAATTGGACTCGCTAGCTGATGAGTCCCCGAGCGTAGGGCTGTCCCCTTCCGAGTGATCCGGGATATAGCAGCGTCGCTTTTTTTGTGACACGGAGGGATCTTTAAGCCGAAAGTGCTTTAGTGGCCCGAAGCTGGGCTTAATAAACATAAATAAACGTAAAGCTAAAGATCAAAAAGTTTGGTAGCAAGTAACAATAAAGGACACAACAATTAAAGAGAATATCAAGATAGATTATTTTATACTGGCCTATGACTGGTCTGTTGGTTTAGTGGTTAGTGGCCCTGATTGCTATGCCGGAGGTCGTCAGCTCGATTCCCATCCAGGACAAATGTTTGTGCTATGAGCATGATCATTTGTTCTGTGTCTGACGGCGTTGTGTGGTAGTTGTGGAATATTACAAACCCACAATTGTGAAGTGTTATGTTCATAAAAAGGCACGTTTGGCACAGTGCTTTGGCAATTGGCGGGTTGCGGGTTCGATTCTCGTATGGAGTAATACAAGTATAGGCTTCCTATATACGTGATTTCAATATTTATGAAGCCTCCATGATACAAGTGAAATTTCTAGTGTGAGGAAAAGATTAAAAAAAAGAGGTTATTTTCTTCGAGGTTGACCTGAAATTCAATTTATTCACTTAATATCTACAAACAAACATGTTTTTTTCCAGTAACATAATATCAAAGATTCTCAAAAAACTTTAGCACAGCCATCCCTACGGGTTTGCATGTATACATATCGTACATGTATAGGTATGTTCATTTCCGTGTACACATTTTAAGCAGTAAAGAGGATTTGCTTAATAAAACATCGGATTTGTGTAAATCCGTGACCGACGGGTGTTCAGGGCTCATACAAGACTTAATTAAGTAATAACCGGTCGGTTGTTCTGGCTTATGAATAAAATATATTGGTGACTTAATTCCTACATAATGATCGCATCAGAAATGAAATTTTTCACAGGAAGCAGTAGCAGTAGAAAGGGCACGATGATCGTAGAGAGTGAAAGGTTCTGAAATGGCGATTGCGTACCGATAGACCTAGCGATGGAAGGCATCTCACAAGGTAGACTGATGGATGCGAGATACTCAAGACCGTTCGCTGTGGCGACACTAGAGAGAGGCCTATGTCCGACAGCTGTGCGTGCAGCTAAAGAGTGGAATTCCTTGCCGGAGTCTGTGTTTCCTGATAGCTACAACCCGGGAATCTTTAAGTCTAGAGTGAATAGGTTTCTTCTAGGTAAGCGCGTTCCATCGTCGACCGCATCGTCGCTTTCTATCAGGTGAGATGGCGGTGAAGCGCAAACCTATCATCAATAAAAAAAGTAGACATCTTTTGGCTGGAATGATGATGATGATGACTTATACCTATATATACCTATATACATAAGTAAATGTTATGAGAAAAGGCCTCTGCCATGCTATAAGTCAGTGCCAGGGTGGTACTATCACACTTATTGTAGTTTTAGAATACCTAATAGTTTATCTTGTGGACTATTTCACAGGATTGTGCACTTTACTAGGATAAAGTAACCTACAGCACTCAATTATCAGAGAAACTCCTCTAGATTTTTTTTGGCGTGTAAAATTCAAAAAGTTAACGACATCCCAGAATGCAAAGAGCAAATGAAGGATAGGTAGGTTTTAGTCAGTTAAAGTTTGACATTCACGCACCACCCTAGAGAAGAGAGGTCATTTGATAATTTCCTAACACAAAAGAAAAAAAAGGAGGAGTGAGAGGGATTGTCGAAGTTCACTAAAACAAGCTCGTGTTCTCTTAGCCTGCTTTTACGTTCCAGGGCTGTGGTTCTCTTTTGTTCAGTCCAGCAGCTGGCAGGATAGAATAAGTACTCCAAGTTGGTAATATATGAGTACTGGTCACAAATAAGCAGTTTGTGTTTATACTTCTGTATAATATATGTTTAGAGAACCTCTAGTGTTCTCTTATTCAACATTCCAGCATCAACATATGACCTAACAATTCCAATCTCAGAACTGACAAAGTAGTAACACAAATACTTGGTTTCTATTCCCTAAAGAGTTTCCCAGACGGAGCTACAATCGTAATAACGTCATTAGATCACGGGTGAAAGATATTGCGACTGAAAAGATAGCAGCCCCATAATCCATTAGTTGGCTAGGGCGCCCAAGGGGACCATCCACCTGCCGTATACCTCGGTGAAAAAGGAAAACGGAAACATAATTGCGAAAACGGCTTAAAATGATAAGAGAAAAATTTTCTTTAACTGTTTTTGGAGACAAAGGAGTAGCAAGACAAAAGAACGACGTAGTGACATAAAAGATAATTCAACAGAAGGTTTATTATGAAAAAATGTCAAGGTCTCGCGAAAAATGAAGAAACAATTTCGAAGAAAAGGCTTTCAAGCGTGGCGGTGGTGTTTGGTTTTATATTGAGCTCTTTCATGCTTTTCCGGCATTTTTCAGACCAAACAGATTGTCGGCCGCTGATTGTGAGCGAGCGTTACGCAGTTTATCGCTTTTCGATATTATATCTTATCTTCTTGTTCACATCGAACTGATATATATACATCGGTATATTTTTACATTAAATTATATATGTATGTTTATTTTGCAGGTATTTTGTATTAGTAAATAATTTTGAACCCTTGTTTTTTTTGCACCTGCCATGTTTTCTCTTCACCACCCTATGTAGACTGGTAGAGAATGCCTAAGGCATTACATCCGCCTATGTACTTTTATGTTACATGAAGTTTTAATAAATAAATCATAATAAATACGCTATTACGTAGTCCATTGTCGCTGACTCACGGTGGCTGATTATTGTGCTACGCGTAGCAAGCCTACTCTTTTGTTCACAAAAGTAACTCATTCTACGCTTTAGCGTATTGTCGGTTTGGTGAGAACGTATGCAGCAAACTGAGTCCACACTGAGGCTGTCAGTGAGCAAACTCATAGTTGACGGTGGACAATACGTTTAGTGTGAACGATGCGAACGTTCTACGTTTCAGTTCTTCTGTAACTATCTCTCCAGTCCCCACGATGACTAGAATGACTTCAAGTATAAAGTCACTTTGCAAATTGAATTCGAGTTGGGTCAGCTTTTCTTTAAATCTCTGTCTAGGCTACTTTTTGTGTTGGCCGAAAAGAAAGGTCTCCATTTGGGGAACGATTTCCCTTTGAATGTAGAACCGGAAGGCTCAGGAAAGTAAAGGATATTAATCTCTGATGCTAAGATGATCACCTGAAATTGTTTTATGGTCTCTCTGTTGTTTTTGTAAAATCTTTTCGAAAACATTTATGAGTCTCAACTAATATTCATTTTATAAATGAAATCGAGAAGTAATCTAACTTTTAAAATCGTTTTGAAATAAGCAGATGACTGAAATTTAATTGAAACCTCTTTTGTAATTTAGAAGGTTGACCCTAACTCTCGTAATATTGCTTATCTCCTTAAAGCCTACATAACAAAGATGTGTGTGTACCAAGTTAAAGTTTAAATTAAGTTATAGGTACGACTAATCCGAAGCTGCGGCAAGTTATGAACTTAACAAAAACTTAGCTCGTGCTAATCCTGTAACCTGTGCACTTCTCGATTAAACCGTTTATATAGATTCTCTCGTACTAGACGTAAAACGAAGCTAACTTAGTTATTATGTAAGATAGTTACGTTTTAGCTTTGTAACATCTTTGTATGCACAATTTACTACAAATAATATTAATTTTACATTGTGTACAGCACTTTCAGAATTCTGCTAAAAGATTATGGACAAGGCTATATTAAAAACTTTATTTAAAAGGCTCCTTATTTTACATGGGTTTTTGTCAAATAACTTTTCCTGTTCTGGGTGAAGCAGGAGGAAATGTCAGACTTTTATCTCACAATGTTTCTTCAGTTACCCGTTATTGCGGAGAATCCGCAGCCCTGTCAGGCATCGACCCTAACTGGCCCCATCAATTTTGCTGACATCGCTTTGAGGAGCGCGTGGAACCCAATTCACCGTTGATCCTGGCTTGGTCCTTGCCGGTCGGCCGAACGGCGACCTACCCATGGTCCACCGTAGACGTCCGCAGTAGCCAGTAGTCGTCTTGCGACTCCCGACGCCACGCCGGGGACATTTCGGCCTAGCCATGAATATGATCTAATCCTAATTGATGCTATGAGCGTGACACTTACAAAGAGAACTGCTCCTAGTTTGACCAAACAGAGAGGATCGATGGGTAGATAGATCACTGTCCTACCAAGACTTCTTCCTGCCTTTATCCCAAATTACTTGGGGTCGGCGCCACACGTTTTTTTTTTGTTAATTCTGTCCTGTCACCCATCACACTACCACTAATTCCATTTTCTTTCAAATCACTCTTTACACAATCCATCCATCTTATCTTTGGCCTTCCTGTCCCTCTCCATCCATCTACATGTATACTTAGAACTTTTTTTTGTGACATGCGTTTCTTCCCTCCTCTTTACATGACTATACCAAGACAAACGATTGCCTTTTAACTTTTCAGTATTTTCCTACTAAAACACCAAAGATTAAATATTAATAATAATTAGCTCCACGACACGATATCTCCTTCAAGATCTCATCTGTCACACATATAATATCTGTACTCCTACATAATTACGGATATCTACATTTCGGATCAAAATGGCTTCCGTACCGATAATCTGTGTGATTGAAATTAATGAGTACATTAAGCTGAGCGACAGTGCCTACACGGGTGAGCCACTAAACCCGTCTAAGTGGTATCATGGAGTCACGCGAGATTGTTTATTAATTTGATTCAACTGGGACTTGATTATTCGTAATAGATACTTGGCTATACATAAACTACACTATAATTTTCCTAAATGCGATTAATATCAGCGTTATGCGATGGTATATAATGTATATCTCCTGTTCATGTAAGGATGTGCTAATCAGTGTGGATGGGTTTAACTTACATGACTTCTTATGGTTGTAAGACAATATTCTTTTATTTTTAAGATGGGACGTCATTCATCGACATTGTCCGCCTTTTTGTGCGGGGCGGGAGGGCGTGTTAGACTTTTATTGACTAAAACCCCCACGTGTTCCTTCTTTGCCTTCGTTCCTGGGCCCCGGGTTTCTCTTTCGCATCACCCATGGCCGCAGTAGGCTTCAACCCCGCTGGGCGGGTATGGTTGCTGTTACCTCCTTGAGGCGCGCGTGGAACACCACGCACCGTCGACGACTTGGGATTGATTCAGACGGTTTCCGGACAGTCGGACGGCGAGCTACCTATTGCTCGCCGTTTGCAAACCCGAGCCAGCGGTGATTGGAAATCAAGATCGGATTTCTGGTGGCTGAGGCGCCTTGCGTGTACGACCGCCTCCTTTGCTAGCATTATTGCTTCGCAGCAGGAGGCGACTGCCTGCCACTCCATGACAATATTCTTATGATGATGTTTTCTTCACCGTTTTGAGAGTAGTGGTATTAGTATATGATATTGGATCTATCTGAGATTGCACTACTACCACGACTCGTAAGTAGGGGTCAAAATCATTTTACCATTAATTTATCAAATCAACTATCAAATCTTTTAATTAATTTGAGCAACAAGACTAAATAGACTAAAATAAATATTAACCAAATATAATTATGGTTATATTTATGAATTAAAGTTAATCAATTTCTCAGCCAAATCTTAGCTTAGATAGGCAAAAAAGTGGCCATTTTCTTAGCGAAAATTCTCAAACGACTCCATTAAATTAAGGATCGACCTTTTAGAATAAAATTCTTTAATTAGCAAAATTAACTTCTGAACTAATTACACGTGTAAGATTTTCTAATGGAAGGAAAAATATTTACAAGAATTAGCTATGTTAATCCTAAACAATATAGGTAGCATAGACCTGTCCTTTCTATTTTCCGAGAATCTTGGCTCTTTTCTGAGCAGCAAAATAGGTTAAATATTTCATTTTGTGTTATACCTACAGATAGCTTTGTCTAATTAATCTGCTTAGCTTTGCTGGAAGCAGATAAAGATCAATTTTATGCATGAAGCGATACCTATCTGATTATCGAATTAACAGTATTAACCGGGCCACGTGACAGTATTTTTCGGCCGGATAACCCTGAACAACTGTCATAGATCTTGACTGATGGCTTAGAGTGATCTCAGATGCTCGGAGAACTTTTGGTATAGACTTATAATTACCGCTCCACTTACAGAACTAACAAAGCGTTTATTTTTTAAATTTAATTTATGATTAGAAAAGATTAATCATTTAATGACTTAAACATGAATACAATAGTTTTAAAATAAAAAATATCGTCTGATTTTTCTTTTATTATAAGAACTCGTCCTTTTTAGAAGTTGGATGAATATAAATGGTCATGTTTTGCCTTGGTCAATGTCGCTCGCTCGATTGACCAGTGTTAACCCCTAACTTTGACGAATCAATACCTCACAAATAGTTTATTTAGGGACTAGAGGAACCAGACATTAGTCATGCTGCCCAGAACTTTAGGGATAGTTAAGTTTAGGTTAACTTACCCATGGCAAACAGGATGATGAGAGCCGACACGACCCAGGAGCACATCGTGACGTTACTGCGGCTCCGGTTACATTGTCTATTAGGGCTGCTAGATTCACATTGGAAGGACGACTTCTGAAACAAACAGTATCGTCATTAGGTATATACCAATAATATAGCCACGTACACTGTAACGAATATTATGATACTATTGTTACATTATTGTTTGTATGATTGTCCCCGGCGGCTAATACTGTTTATAACTAAGATTGTAAAATAGATTGTAGTAAAGTAAAATGCGTCGTTCTAAGGAAAAAATATATTATAGAAATATTATGAGAATAAATCATTGTTTTGAGATGTTTTTTGCCTATTCTCCTCCATAGGAATCGAGTCAAAAGTTCGGGCCGAACGGTTCGGGAGTGGCGACCGCGCACCAAAAGACGCAGCGTTGAAAGGTCTCCTAAAAGGTGGACTGATGACCTGGTGAAGGTTATTACTTAGAAGTAATCTGTTCACTTCTGACTTTAAGGCCCAAAGATTGTAGCTGTTAAGTATTATATCCACTTCTTAGCTGTATAATAAACGCATAATAAACGTTTTCCCAAATCGCATTGCATGTGGGTGGGGGGCCCACTATGTGCCCAAGGGTGGCGCATCGGAGTTACAGGTGTTAAGCGTTTGAAAGAACATAAAAAGTAGAATATACTAGAATCTTTGTGTCAACTTGAGCTTAGCTACCTAAGTATCTGCATATAAATTAGATGTCAGAAAGCTTAAGAAAGAAAAGGAAATATACGTTTATTACGCACAAACACAATGGCACATTTGTACTTTATAGTACAAACGTGAAATAAAAGTATAAGTAATAGCTATAAGCAGTAAAATAAATTTGTTTTTGTAATATATGTGTGTAATTATTTAAAGAGTTTAGCCTATTGCAACTGTGCGTGGGCTGAGAGCATTAAGTAGAATATGAGATGAGATAGATAGTTACAATGTTACATCACAAAGACATTCAGTTCATAATTTTAATTAAGAGTTATGAATTATAACTAAATCACCAGTAAATATTGATCCTGGAAAGAGTGAAACATCTACGAAGAAAAACTTGAAGGGATTTACAAAGAAGTAACTTCAAGTCTTAAGGAAACTTCACAACTCTTGCAAACACTTTTTCTGTCCTGCACTTCTAAAGTTCTTTTTAAATAACTTAATAGAAATAAAACTTAGTTTTTTATTCGATATTGTTATGAATATTTATTCAATTTTTTTCTAATTTATTCAATTTTATTATGAAATATTTATTAATATGAATATTTCATAATAAAATTGAATAAATTAGGTTACAACAATACGAAAGAATTTCAATGGCTTGAAAATGACAGATGTAGCCTCCAGACAGGTATATGATACTCATACTGGTGATGATGATAATGATCGGAAATATTGACTTTGATGACTTAAATTAACCCTTTAATCGCCCGGTTCAGATTGATCCGATGAGTGTTTTGGCATTCTATTTGCCATCAAAGGACTGGAACAGTTTGCCTGCTGCGGTCTTCCCGTCTGATTATAATTTGGGTGTCTTCAAGGCTAGAGTGAATAGGCTCTTAATAAACTAGTGCGCCTCACCATCGACGATTGCATCACTGCTTACCATCAGGCGGTATCGCAGTCAAGTACTAGTTTATAACAGATAAAAAAATAAAAAATGGTCATGTATTTGCGACTGGGTACCCCATCTCGTTAAGCTCTTCAATACCCTTAAATAACTGAAGAGCTGATGAGATGAAGTATGGATGTGCGACCGTGGCGGTATAAAAACGAGACTATTTGTCGAATTAAATCCGACGTAGGTATAATAAATTGGCGTTAATAACTAAACGAATATATTCACTTGTACGGTAATAAGATTAATTAGAGTTACAATACGATTATCGGCGCTCATAATCGATTACACTCTTATAATCATTACAGAGTAATTTTGTGACGTTCTACAAAATTGTTTCAAATGAGCTTAGTTTTGGCCGTGACTTCGCGTGCGTGAAACGGATTTACCGACGACTTATGGGGATTAAGTCCCCATGCTCATTAAGGGTATTAGGAGAAGTGAAATTGGGGAATATCCATTAAGTTGTATAATAGGGTTTTTGCTTCACAACAATAAAATGTCATGTCGGCATTAAGCGTCCCTTAGCTTCCTCGACATGACAAGACAGTTCATTCTCTCAGACTAAATTGATGTTGCATGTTTTTTTTTTTAATTTGGGTAATCATCTATTGACTTAGAGCACAACGGGAGGGCGTGTCAGGCTTTTACTGACTAAAACCACAGCTAGGCCCTCCTTCAGATGCCTATTGCGTTCTCAGACCACGGGTTTCAGAAGGCTTTTCAGACAAACCCCGTGAGTATCTCATAGGTAGGTAATATTGCAAAGATACGATATCTGACGTTTTGATCAGATCATAATTTTGATGATATTAATATCTGTCTTGTGCTGAAAGACCTGGGCACTAACCTCTCAGTGACCGCAAAACGTGTCACGCATATTACCCAACTCCAAGTACTACTCACACTACTCTATTTCCTTTTACACCAAAGAGCGTAATTACAAGTCATAAGACATTTTTACGCGCTGGTCATAAATCTGGGAGACAAGTTGGTAAAGTGAAGTGTGGCGGAGATAAATGACGTCTCGCAATCCACCCCCGCTACCCGTGCCCCCTCGCGCGTCTCAGTCACTGCTCTTAATTTATTCTACTTATATTGTGTGCTTATGAGGTTGGAGTGCACGCAGAGGTTCGGTGATCTATTGATGAGACTATGTTGGTTTTATTCTTTTCTGAATTTACGATGGTTAATTATATATTTTTGTACATAATATACTTATATTTTTTTCATTATTTCCATACTTTAATTTGTCATTTTATTGTTTTTATTCCAAGATTTAGAACTTACTTTTTTGTATAACAAATAAAAATTCAAAGAAAGCATTAAAGATCATTGAAAATAAAATACTTGGTAAGTAAATAGGTTTAACAACATTTTGACTCTAATATCAAAATACATCTCCACATAAAAGCATACACATTTTGAGTAAGTTCATCACAAAATTTAAAAGTAAATAAATTACAATGTTGTTGTTAAAGTTCACGCGAAGTTCTAAGTAAGTGCTGCCACAAGACTGAAACGTTGACCCCGCGAGGAATTGCAACTTTATATCAAATTATTTATACTTCAGAACACAATGCATGACTAAATTGTTTTCATTTAAGTTTCCACAAGTCCTCAAAATTAATCTCGGTGGAATTAAAATTTTTGTTAAAAAATTGTTTTGATGAGATGTGGTCGCTGGTTTCTTAAATCGGACCATCTTCATCGTCATATTTTCATATTTAGGCCCCAAGAGTCGCCACAACTTATCCTGTCATGTCCGTCTCGCATCCATCAGATTTTTGCGACCCTCACCAAGTCATCGGTCCACCTTGTAGGCAACTTTCTAACGCTATCTTTGACCCCTGACTTTGTTTCGGTGTTTCTTCTCTGGGTGGCTTCATCTAGTTTAAATTGTCGTGTAATAGTGTTTTCCTTTTTTAAATCTATTTGCAAAATAAATATCATTTATCTTCCAGCACGCTGTCGCCACTCCAGAACCTTTCAGCTTTATCGACTATCTGTTCTGCCCTGCATTCTGTCACTTAAAAAATCGGACAATTAAATTGAAACCGGGAGATTGTTAGATATGCCTTCAGAGTCAGTTTGACCTCATGATTGCATATATCTTAGTCAGTTGTTTTTTTTTTAGTTTATTTAATATTTGCTTACAGTATACATGCTACAACATTGTTGGGGGTGCAACTTGCACCTCATAGCCTCTATTAGTACGACATAAGCATTACTAGGTGTTTCTATTACTTACTTAATCTCATAACAAAACAAATAATTTATTACTATGCTTTTATGAAGTATAATTTTATATCTGACGGACGAAGGAAAATAAAGAAGAATAAACAAAGTTTTACGTCCGCCTGAGTTACCACATAAGACCTTACATGTTATGACAAAACTTCCCTAGGAGTAGAGTAACTTAGTTATACATGATAAAGTAAAAATCGTAAAAATCTTGCACTCGACTTATTTGTTATAACATCTTTGTTAAGTTGAAAATGCCAAAACACATATGAATATTGAATCCATACTTGAGAAATATTTTGAAATTAATCGTTTATACAATTGAAATAAGAGGGCCAAGGAAGTCTGTGGGATTGTTTGAAAGAGTCACTGCCACCTTGAATCGCAAAGAGTTACTAAAGGAATAAACGTAGGATTACACTGCTCACGGGTGTGCCACACACGCCAATCTGGGCGCGTCGGTCTCCATACATTTCATAGTAATTAAACTTCTAGAAATATACTTGATACGCGACGTCTTCCTACGTACCAAATCATGTGGGTTATTCATATTGGTCTAATGTAGTTCTAGTTTAAGAATTTTGTCTGACACTAAATTAATAAAATCATTTAATCAAAAATACTTATTTCAAATAAAATATGCTTTGAATTGTCAAGATGTCGTCAATATAAAAAGGTGAAGCTAAATTGCAAGTTACGTAGATCTCTATATAAAAGAACTTGCAAGAAACAGCTTGGCATTGCAGTCGTACCCTCAAAAAAAGAAAGTCGAACTGTCAATTTCAAGCATTTTGGTCGTTTGACGCTTTCTTCGATATAATGAAACTTTTTCCAGATCCCAAAGTCCAACACTATCTTAAAGTGCGACCGTCAAATTAATATAATAAAAAAACATGGAAATTAAACTTTAATGTACTAGAAGAAGCACTAAACATTATTCTTTTGCAATTAGAATATATGAACGAACGAAACCTTTATTAATGATTGCAAGAAGTTTTTAAAATCTTATTTGAACCAGATCTACTCTACTCTTGATGACACTTTGATGCCATTACAAAGTTCCAGAATATTCTAAAAGATGACGGGTTTAATTTCTGCACTTAGAAGTGATGGCTGGACGGAGGTTATACCTATAACTCGTTGATAAGATCCGATGAACTTAGAGCGAGACGTTTTATCATAGCTTTTTGTTTTTATGACAGCACTCTTGGAAGTTCCCAAGAAGTCAATTTGGATCAGGAGGAAATTGGATTATTATAGTTTTTGTTAGTGGTGACTTCTTTTTTCTTGCCTTTAGCTTTTTCGCCTCTAAAAATAGTTTATGACGGATCAGTTAATTTATTAAACCCCGAGCAATCGCCGGCGGTTGCTATCTCGTTGTCATTCTATTGTGTCTCTAATTAAGTTATTCGAAAGGTTAATATGTACCTCGAAAATGTAGATTGTTTGACTACAGATGGAAAGTAAAAGATAAGTGGTTCTGATAAGCTGAGCTGTCAACCGGAATAGGAAATCCATAAACCGTTTGATAAAATTGTAACATTAAATAAAAGTAGGTAACTATAGCTCCAAACACGCGTAGACGATTTTTATTTTACAGTAAGACATCAATAGAGTATTTGATTATATTCTTAAGGTATCTTTACTATTTCTTAATTTTAAGCTTGATTTTTTACTCAAAGAATAGTTGATTATATTGTAACTACCTAAGTGGAACTCATGGGAGAAACACTGACTATACTATACCGGTTTCTATCTAGCTATATTTCAAAGCTTCAAATTTTTGTGCAACTCAAATAAAACACTATTTGATTTAATTTCAAATCATTTAACCAAAGTATCAGGAGAAGGAAATAACTAGATGTTCAAACTAGCAGTAACTACCGAAATTCGTCCTAATCCAACTAAAGAAATACCACAAATCAAGTCGGTCACCGCAACTCATCAGTAATCAGCTTATAGACAACGGGCTTTAGTTAGATTCGGCACAGTTAACTCTTTAGAGTAGCGGCTAATTCGATCATTAAGTGAACTTGTCTGTCGCTAGTTATTTTGGGATTAGAATCTAGGACATGTATTCGATTTTCATCTATTAGTACATTCAGAACTTTGTGCTTCCTGCTGTAATTATTGGTTCTATAAACAAAAAAATCAATCACACCGTTTGTAGTCCAGTTATACCCAGCGGACCATTCGTTCTCTACGAGTGCTATATAATTGTATTCTTATATAATAGCCTCAATTTAATAATTGAATGTATCAATTTATTATATTGTAAATGTTATGAATGAAATTGTAATTTATATTTTTTTCTACGCCATCGCATTGGGTTACTATAGTGATATATGATAAGTGTGTATGTTTGTAATAAAATATAAATATGAATAAAATAATAACGGTTGAAGGATGCTACTAGAGTTGTCTCATATAAACAATACAACTGCAATCTTCGCGTAGAGTTACTTTGTTAGCGTTTATGTCATTATAAGACATAATTCTGCTTCAATGCTCTGATGAGTGCAATCGAGTTCCTTTTCAATCCTGAAGATCATTGTTGGGAGATCGATTCTCGAATATTGCATACTATTGTTTAGAAATCTATTCACAGAATATTATACTTGTCACTGAGCAATACTATTAAGCTTTACTAATGAAGTCTTATGATTGTTTCTGCTTACTAACATACTGTAGATGAAAATATAAAATAAAAGTTCTTTTGTTGCTTCTTAAACCGTTTTATTTCCTTTCCACAGAAGTTATAATATTGTTGTACCGTTTAAAATATTGTAGTGTAGGGATATTAGAAACTATATTTGAGAATTAGTTTAACATAAAGCGATAGATGGTGTTGTACCGTTTTCTACATCGATTCTTTGGCTACGCTATGTATAACCCCGTCTTTTATTTCTGTGGGGCTCTCTGGTTCCATCTGAATCCCTGTATGAAATTTGGCTGATCATTATCAGGTAGAATAGATTATATAATACATTTTATAATTATCCCAACGTCCACAAGCATGTTTATGTAAAAGAGAGAAGCTATTAATTATGTAATACGACTTTAGGTTTATAAATTAACGTAATTAGTACTTCATTACCCGAAGAGAGGCTGAAGACACAGTTACATAATATACGTACGAAGAAAGTCAGTGATATGCAAAAACAGCAATTTGCTCACTCTGATGCGCCCTCACGTGAAGTGTGAATTCAAACTTCAATGGTCGCTCCACACGAACACACACACGCACACGGCACAAACGCACACCAACATTCGCAGACTGTCTCAAACACTTTTTCTTTTTCCACTCCAATCTGCTTTTGCAGTGACTTCTATTTGTCTAGGCTCCAATAACAAATATACCACGACACCCAAACTCGATCTTAACGCATCCTAATAAAGCTCAAATTAACCTGATCCGATAGTAAATGGAAGACTATAGACGGCCTAGCCACTCGTGAGCCTGAGAGATCAATTATGCATGCCATGACAAGAGATGGGGGTTTAAATAATAAAGGGGGATCCATTCAAAGTGACGGCAGATTTGATACGACTAATTATTTAAGTCTGGGATTCGGGATCGGTTGTGATATTTACTATGTAGGTATTTGTATTATTTAATAAAACGAGTCTTATGTAGGTCTAAGAAACAGATGATATTTTTTTCATTATATATAGCTAAACCAAATAAGTATCTAAGTTTTTTTAGTACATATTCTATTTTATTTGACTGGATTGTATAAAATTCAGCATTTCATCCTCCTCCTCCTCGATTCGTTCCTCATTACTGAAGGTCGTGAAGTTCCCGCTGGATTAGCTTCTTATTGATGGTATCTGGCCATCTGTGACGGTTCTTAGTGTCATGAAGTGCGACGTGCAATTGAGTGTCCAGTGTGGAGCGCACCTGACTGACTGACGGAGCTGCCCATTTTATTGGGCTGCGGCCTCTTGATCATTTGCTATCAATCATGCCAGTTACGATGAGCTGTTTAAGGTTGTGGCCATATTTCCTGGCAACGTGGCCAAAAAACTCCATTACTCTGCGCATGCAGGTAGTCGACAGTCAGATCATGATGTTCAGTTCACGTAAAATAGAGCAGTTTGTACGGAAAGCAGTCCAGGGAAATTGAAGCATTCTCCTCCAGCATCACATCTCGAAGGCATCAATGCTTTTTCAAAGTCCAAGTTTCAGCCTCGTAGCTAAATATGGAGAAGACTAAACATTTGACCAGTTTAGTTTTGGTTTTGCGTGAAATGTTGCGATCCCTCCATATGCCTTGCAACTGTGACATTGCACTTTTCCTATGCGCCTCCGGATTTCCTTTTCACAAGAACCCGTATTGCTGATAGACCAACACCGAGACCGATGAAGACCGATACCGAGTTCCCATGAGTTGCAGCTTTCTGCTTCGGTCCACCACCATCACCTTGGTCTTGCTGTGGTTAATCTTGAGACCCATTTTCAGGCTGATGCGCTCCATTCTATCTAGAATCTCAACCATTTCTGCTTCATTGGCGGCCAGAAGCGTGGTGTCGTATGCGTACCGGAGGTTAGAGTTCTTGGTGCCTCCGATGGTGACTCTTCCGTCCCAGTTTTCACAGGCTCTCCTGATTATGTACTCACTATAAATATTGAAGAGGATGGATGACAGAATGCAGCTTTGCCTAACACCTTTTTCTAAACTGAAAGGGCCCGAAGTTGCTCCGTCAATTTGAAGAATTTCATAAATACTAGAAAATCTTTAACTACTAGATAGACGCCACACAAATACCCCATCAATTACTATAATCACAATAGTACATTTCCATTTATTTTATTTAACACACGCAAGACCAAAAAATCTAAATTGAAGAAAGAATTCCGATGGCTACACTACGAGTCTACGATTCAAATAACTTGTTAAGACGCCATAGTAAGGCAGGGGGAATTGCGCCGGCCATCCCATGGGAACTATCCATTGAATGGGGTAAAAAGTGGCGTATTTTTCCTTTCTCGACGCTTCCTCATGTTGAAAAAGTCCTCTACTGCTGTACCCGCCGAGACTGAATGGAAACGGACTGGATGGTCGGCTCGCATTCACGACAAGAGTCATGGCTCAAGTTGCGCCCATTGTACTTGACGATGGAGTCGCAAACTTTAATTTGTTGTCGACGTCTGACCCTACGATATATTATTAAACTGTCAGGCACGGAAAGGTGAAAGTTTTGGTAACTGATCGCTTCGGATTTGGAAAAGATAAACATTGCCTTTTCGTTTGCCTATAACACTTTGCTTAGTAGGAAAATTTTATACGAGTACTTGGTTATTAATCAAAACTTATAATAAAGAAGTAAAAAAACGGTTGTTCTTTTGTTTGGTAATTTATAGATGTCCCGATTTTACGAAAATTCTTTGATCACAATCGCTGTATAGGGTACATTATCCAGAAGGTATGCTTCTTATAGGATAAGCCCTGTGGATGAAGATAATTTTGTAGATGAACTATTTGTTGGTTCTTATCCAAAAAATATTGAATGTATTCTTATTTTCTTAGACGTGAGTTTCCAAGTAAATCAAAATATTTCTATTTCTTATGTGCCTATATTAGTACTTATAAAACGCTAGAAGCTTGTGCACTGTTCCTATTATTCGTTTCTTATGGAGAAGAACCGACAAGAACCTCGGTGGCAACTCTTTTAAAACAACGCAATAAAAGTCAAAATCGGTTGAACGGACAATAAAAGTTATTTAAATGTCTAATCTTAACCCGAATGAAGTATAGGGGTACACAACACACACACACAGACAACGCTGACTAAGTAATACGGCCTCGTACACACACTTGTATTAGATATAAGGCAAGGCCACACATATGCCTAGATGCCGCAAAATTATTAATACGAGTATGTCATGCCCCCTGACAAAAATATATTACGTGAGCTAACGATATTGATCTCGAGTTAAGAAGCTTGCAGTAATGTGCTTGTTCATCTTTAATATTAGATTTGCTTGGTCAGTTGGCAGGAATTCTTTTTGTAGTCTAATCGTGTATCGATGTGTGACGATCGGATCATATTCATGGGGCAAACTTGGCTAGAGATCGACTTAGACTGAGAGGATCGGAAAGCAGTGGGATACAATATAGGCTATAAAAATGGCGTATTTTAATTTTGTCTCATTATTGTATATCAAACTCTTAAAGTTAATGATTGATTTAGTCTTAATATAATAATCTTTTTACGAGTCTATAGACGTAAATCACCATCAATATCTTTGAATGAATGTCAATTTCATATACAGTTTTTTTTTAACGTGGGCAACGTTTTCATTGACCAAATTTCAATTTTATTTTATTTTATCTGATGTGTTTACGTTATGTGTTTCGGTGTGCCATTTAAAATATTTTTCTTTTATTCCTCTTTTCGCACGTTCAAAAATTGTTAAATTCAGATACAGATATTTGTTCTGTGGAAGAATCGAACTCGTGATACGCAGCGTAGAAGTCAATCACTCAACGGCTGCGCCAAGCGTGCCGTTTAGAGCAATATTATTTGTTATCTCGCCAACAAGCTTTGCAACCCACACGGGAACTGTACAACTGAGTCTAACATAAGTTTGAAATATGTTTAACATAAGCCCAATCTTTATCACCTTAAACGACCTTCAGCGAACAAAAAATAATATTAAGAACATTCTTTCCATTCTCTTATTCTCTGAAGGGCTTTATAGCGAACACTAGGAAAGTATTTTCAAACAAAATACATACTTTATAAAATATCAAAGTTACCGAAATTGAAGCTCGGCTCATGACGAATTCCCTAATTACTCATTTGAACTCGTAGGCGAGCTACGCCGTGTCGTAGACGCGCTACGCCGTAGACCTCTCGTAGCACTGCGTTGGAGAAAATGTTATAATAGAGAATCATTAAACTTAATGATGACATTAAACTTAATAAATTCAGTTAGAATTTTAAATATATAGTCATATTATGAGTATTGTGGCTGTAGCTGTGTGTGTGAGATGCGTTTCGTCTTGGTTTAGTTTGTTGTCATCTTGAAAGTTGAGGCCTATCAAACTATAGGACTTCTATGCGTGTAACGCATGTATATTAACAGTATAGTGTAGTCATACTATGTTATGTATAGTCTTTTATTGGTAAGGGATTCAAACACGATACTTTAAAACCATTGATGAAGATGAAATGTCCGTGGTAAATGTTTCAGTACTGAGTACCGAGAAGAAAATGGCCAGTAAAATTCTATTTGATATTTTGTGGAGGAGATATAGACACAATATCATACTTTGGGAAAATATTTAATAAGACATTTTTTCCTTCAAACGTAAAATTAGGAACTACTACTTGATGTCCTCTCAACCTTAGTTTGTTCTTCGTCAGAATTGTTATTAAGTTCTCTTTAAGATTTGACATTATTCATAGTATTTATTATTTTAGCATATTTATGTATTTTATTATATATTATATATAAATACCTTTTTTTCCGTTTCAAGTATTTGTTATCTGTTTATTGCTCAAAACTACCACAGTGATGTCTTTTTTAACCCAAAGGTTGACTG
Organism: Mythimna albipuncta; assembly: GCA_929112965.1. Lineage (NCBI taxonomy): Eukaryota > Metazoa > Arthropoda > Insecta > Lepidoptera > Noctuidae > Mythimna > Mythimna albipuncta. The sequence goes on from OV815959.1 coordinate 33,750,882, forward strand.
GGAGAGAATACCTTGTTGCATTAAGTCCGCCTATGTACCACTGTTGTACATGAAGTTTATATAAATAAATACATTTTATTAGATTTAATTATATATCTTGTCTACATAAGCAGTTAACGATTTTTCCACAAAGACGAAGAGATAATGCAGAATAAATTCGCCATTAACACAAACTAATTTGTTGACCTGGATATCTTGGTTTCACTTCCGAGTCGCGTCACGTTGGATTCATGAGGAGCATCAGTAACTGTGTCGCATTCCTGATTGTGACTGAATGACCGAGTCAAGTATATGACGAGATAGAGGACTTTGTTCATTGTATCCAAGTGGATAAACGCTAAATATAGATTTTTTTTTATTGACACAAACTAGTGCATGACTTTGATTCCACCTGTCACAGTCACAGTATAGTTTAGTCTGTATTTTAATCATATATTTTGAAGCCTTTATCGTTTTTTCTATATTTTTTTTTTAAGTTCGGAATTCATTCATTCCTATCTTTCTACCTTGTATTGTTCCAGCAACCTGACTATCATTCCTCTTTTTTTGTGGTTGTAGCTATTAGTTGACGGGCAGTTATTTCAAGTGATTTTGTTTAATTTCAGAACATACAAATATTCCATATAATCTAATGAATAAATCTATCTTCTATTTGGAAAAAAATGGACCAAATTATCCGGTATACCCTTACGTCAATTTTAAACGTGGCCATGTATGACCGAGCCTGGGCTCAAGCTACCCTTCCCATCCGTATGGGAGGTCTCGACGTCCGCAAAATTTCTAGTATTAGTTTACCAGCTTTTATATCCTCGGTTCACGGCACTGAGAAATTAATCAGGAATATCCTTTCTCCCTCACTGATTGATTTCAATGTACCGTGCTTCATCGAGGCTGTAGATGCCTGGAGACTTGCTTGCCCGAATACAAATCCGCCCGATAACCCAGCTTCATAGAGACGGTGGGATGAGCCGCTCTGCAGAGTAGTTCAGGAAAACCTAATTCTAACATCTGCTACGACTGCGGAGCGGGCGCGCCTGCTGGCTGTGGGAAATTGGGAGTCAGGTCTTTGGCTTCACGCACTGCCGTCGTTGAATATTGGCACCTTGTTCGACGATACTACTTTCCGCCTAGCTGTTGCCCTACGCCTTGGCGCTCCTTGTTGTTCTCCTCATCGCTGTCACTGTGGCGAAGCTGTCAACAGCCTCGGTCACCACGGCTTGTTATGCAGCCAAAGTGCGGGATGCATAGCGCGGCACGCGAATATTAACGACATTATCCGACGAGCCCTTGTCACCGTCGGCGTTCCGGCTGTTTTGGAACCTCATGGCCTGGCACGCGACGATGGTAAGAGACCGGACGGTATGTCTTTATTTCCATGGAAGTTGGGTAGACCTTTAGTGTGGGATGCTACCTGTGTCGACACTTTTGCGCCATCCCATCTTCCTAGTTCATCGTGCTGTGCTGGTGCTGCCGCTGCGGCTGCGGAGAACCTCAAGCGGCGGAAATATAACAACCTTGTCGGCAGTTATATTTTTGAGCCGTTTGGGGTTGAAACTCTTGGGCCGTGGGATCCGAGAGCTCATATACTGTTTAAAGAGCTGTCAATACGTTTAGTTGACACTTCGCGTGACCCAAGGGCTGGTTTTTATCTCGGTCAGAGATTAAGCATTGCCATTCAACGTGGCAATGCCGCCAGCCTCTTGGGCACACTTTCAGTCGACAGCGATGCGGAGGAGTTTTATGATGCCATATTTTAGTAGGAAGTAGCCCTTAGTGTGTATAGTTAGGTTAAGCATACTTAAATATTTTAATTTAAGTTTATTATGTATATATTTTGTTGCTTTAAGTTGTAAACAAACCAAAATTAAATTGAAATTTATATTATATAATAGCGAAATACCACTCACTGATTAATTACGAAATCTCAGAACCTATAACACCTACAAACTTAAAATTTGGCAGGTAGGTTCCTTACAAGGACCTTTTACTAAGAACCAATTTTCCAAAATTCACCTTCTAAGGGGATGAACGGACGTATATTCATTTCAAAAGGAAAACTTAGTCTTAATGATTCTATCATAACTGTTTATTGACATTGAAATAAATAAGCTCCTCGAAAATGGTTCGTAGATAGAATTCAGCCTCACAATAATTATATAATAGGGTAATACGAATGACTTATTTTTTTGTCTTCGATGAAATTAGTATTTGAAAAAAGGAATATTGTTCTGAATTATTTTTTTAGTATTCCATAGGTAGTTATTGGGTTGTGGAAAAAATATAATTTGCCTAGGACCATTACAAAGGTAGAAATAAAAACATAAACCTCTATTTTTTACAAACAAAAAAGCTTATACACTAATAAAAATAGATAAGTTAAGTATATAACTTATTCTATTTCATAGAATATTAATTTTGTTACTAATATATAGCGTAATTTATTACATAATTAACGATTATTATTACTGAGAGGCACAAACGTACTAGTCCTGTAAAATGTTCTCATATCGCTGGACAAAAGTAATTTAAACCTAACTTTACATCGAGGAGTCAGCGTCCCCACCCCTATTTTATTTCCCTCGATAGTGTGTGCTAGTCAGGATGAACTTGTGTCAAATCGCTGCATATTCCCGTCAATAACGTAAGTACGCCATTAAAGTTGCTCCTGGACAATTAAAAATTATATATTATAGGGGGTTGCTTTTTTCTAGTGATTACACTAGTTTTATTATTGTTGTTTGGTTCTAATAGATGTAGTAAGTTAATTAGCTTTATTGACTGTTATTGAATTTATCCTAGATATTGTTCATTTTTTCAAATTTTCTTAATAGTGTGTTATTTCTCACGCCGCTGTTCTCATATCGCTGTAATTGGTGGTCTTTATTACCACTGATGTTATAATTTACACCGAAATGATAAAAAAAAATCAATCGGTGTCTTATATCTAATATCAGTGTTTTGATTTATGATCAACGCGCAGTTTTGTCACATCGGTGGATGGTTTTATCATATCGGTAGCTCCCTTGTCGTTTCGTTAAGTATACAAAGAAACAATCGAACATGCAAAAATACATACAAACACATACATTATTTACATACATAACAATAAAGCCTTTTATTCCAGAAAATTTTCACAAAGTATTATATCTTTACTTATATTATATCTCATATTTTGGTGTGCCTTACGGCAAAGGCCTCCTCCAACTCTTTCCATTGCATTCCATCTGCCACTACTTTTGTCCAAAGGGGGCCCAAAGTAATTTTAAGGTCATCCTCCCATCTTCTTTCTTTTTGGCCTCGGGTCCTGAACCCATCTCTAGGATACCAAACTGTCACTTGTTTACTCCATTTTTTCCTTTTTGCAGCGGAGCATAATATTATGTCCTGTTCATCTCCATTTGAGTACATCGATACGTGTTAGTGTGTCCGTTAATTTCGTTTTGCGTCTGATGTCATCACTTCTAACATTGTCTATTAGTTTTATACCTAACATGCTTCTTTCCATGCTTCTCTGACATCTTGCTAGTTGGTCTCTATGGCGTTTGGTCAGAGCCCATGTTTCACAGCCATATGTAATGCAGGGTAGGATGCAGGTATCGAACGTCTTCTTTTTTATCTTCATGCTCAATTCCTTAATTTTCATGATACCTTTCAAGGCCCAATATTTCTTCCACCTAGTCGCCCTGGTCCAGATAGAATTTCAAATAAACTAATGAGAGGAACAATTCAAGAAATAAGCCCAAAACTAACAAAGCTGTTCAATGAGACTCTAAGTACTGGCTGTACTCCAAGCCAATGGGCCGAATCACACATAATATTCCTACACAAGAAAGGTTCAAAAGACGATATAGGACACTACAGACCAATTTCTCTCATCTCAAATGTATACAAAGTTTTCGCTAAAGTAATCCTGGAAAGGATATCACTCAAACTTGATGAGAATCAACCTGTAGGACAAGCAGGGTTCAGGAAAGACTACAGTACAATTGATCACATATATACAGTCAAATAGCTTATACAGAAGTACAACGAATACAACAAGACCATTTAATCTGGTCTTTATAGATTATTCCAAGGCTTTTGACAGTCTCAAACACGAATATGTATGGCAAAGCCTTAAGAAGCACGATTCAAAACGACTACATCAATATTATCAAAAACATGTACAAGGAAAGTAAAGCCAAAATCAGACTCGAATCCACAGGAGATGTTTTCCTAATCGAGAGGGGCGTGAGGCAAGGTGATCCACTCTCATGAAAGCTCTTTACATACCTAAATACCTACATACAAATATTCATACACCTACATAGACTGCTAAAATCATTACCACGATACCTCTGGGTAGTAGATGTATCATTAGGAGAGGTCTGTATTCGGAAATGTACGTCTATAGGCTGAAATGATGATGGTGAGGGGGAGCAATTGAACGCATTAAATGTTTCTCTAGAAAATAAGTATTTTCTATTTAAAAAAATAGTAAGTGCATAATATTAAATAAAAATATATATAAAAAGAAAACATCGTAATAGATTAATTTGGTTAAAGAATGCCGAGGCCAAAACTAAAGGAGAGCCGGTAAAAAATTCCATCACTGGGGGGTCCAGAATCATATCGACGTAGGAAAACGTATTTGCTGTAAGCCTCAAAACATGAAATGTTCACCAGAGCCAAAAAACTTTTTTGAAATTAGAAAAAAAATCATTACTCATAGACTATACATCGTAGAAACATGATTTTAAAAACGTATTTTTATTTTTCTTCATATTACATGTTGGCTATAAAGATATCTCTCTAACTCAATTATTACCAGTGTTTTTGTGGCTTACAACAAACAAATTATTTTTTACAGATCTCTAAAACGCTGTAACTTTAGGGAATTTTCTATGACAACAAAATATTTAAATTATGTTAATAACTATAAAATGATGTAAATGACATACTTATTTTTTTAAGTAAAGCTATAAAGACGTAAGCCATAGTGAAGAATTATCTTGCATTAATGTTATTGATTTAACTGAATAGAGTGGGAAAAATGTTTTACGAATAAAAGGCAGTTAGTTAGCTGTATTTATTTAATTTGTACTTTCAAAACATAATACAAACTTTATTAGTATAACGAGTTTAGAGTGCGGCAGTGAAGATCAGGTAAAGTATTAACAGGTACAGTGTCAGCATCAAACGGCGTGCTTCGGGGGACGCTTACAGCGCGGCAGTGAAGATCAGGTAAAGTATTAACAGGTACAGTGTCAGCATCAAACGGCGTGCTTCGGGGGACGCTTACAGCGCGGCAGTGAAGATCAGATAAAGTATTAACAGGTACAGTGTCAGCATCAAACGGCGTGCTTCGGGGGACGCTTAGCGTGCGGCAGTGAAGATCAGGTAAAGTATTAACAGGTACAGTGTCAGCATCAAACGGCGTGCTTCGGGGGACGCTTACAGCACGGCAGTGAAGATCAGGTAAAGTATTAAAAGGTACAGTGTCAGCATCAAACGGCGTGCTTCGGGGGACGCTTACAGCGCGGCAGTGAAGATCAGGTAAAGTATTAACCGGTACAGTGTCAGCATCAAACGGCGTGCTTCGGGGGATGCTTAGAGTGCGGCAGTGAAGATCAGGTAAAGTATTAACAGGTACAGTGTCAGCATCAAACGGCGTGCTTCGGGGGACGCTTACAGCGCGGCAGTGAAGATCAGGTAAAGTATTAACAGGTACAGTGTCAGCATCAAACGGCGTGCTTCGGGGGACGCTTAGCGTGCGGCAGTGAAGATCAGGTAAAGTATTAACAGGTACAGTGTCAGCATCAAACGGCGTGCTTCGGGGGACGCTTAGCGTGCGGCAGTGAAGATCAGGTAAAGTATTAACAGGTACAGTGTCAGCATCAAACGGCGTGCTTCGGGGGACGCTTACAGCGCGGCAGTGAAGATCAGGTAAAGTATTAAAAGGTACAGTGTCAGCATCAAACGGCGTGCTTCGGGGGACGCTTACAGCGCGGCAGTGAAGATCAGGTAAAGTATTAACAGGTACAGTGTCAGCATCAAACGGCGTGCTTCGGGGGACGCTTAGCGTGCGGCAGTGAAGATCAGGTAAAGTATTAACAGGTACAGTGTCAGCATCAAACGGCGTGCTTCGGGGGACGCTTACAGCACGGCAGTGAAGATCAGGTAAAGTATTAAAAGATACAGTGTCAGCATCAAACGGCGTGCTTCGGGGGACGCTTACAGCGCGGCAGTGAAGATCAGGTAAAGTATTAAAAGATACAGTGTCAGCATCAAACGGCGTGCTTCGGGGGACGCTTAGCGTGCGGCAGTGAAGATCAGGTAAAGTATTAACAGGTACAGTGTCAGCATCAAACGGCGTGCTTCGGGGGACGCTTACAGCACGGCAGTGAAGATCAGGTAAAGTATTAACAGGTACAGTGTCAGCATCAAACGGCGTGCTTCGGGGGACGCTTACAGCACGGCAGTGAAGATCAGGTAAAGTATTAAAAGATACAGTGTCAGCATCAAACGGCGTGCTTCGGGGGACGCTTACAGCGCGGCAGTGAAGATCAGGTAAAGTATTAACAGGTACAGTGTCAGCATCAAACGGCGTGCTTCGGGGGACGCTTAGCGTGCGGCAGTGAAGATCAGGTAAAGTATTAACAGGTACAGTGTCAGCATCAAACGGCGTGCTTCGGGGGACGCTTACAGCACGGCAGTGAAGATCAGGTAAAGTATTAACAGGTACAGTGTCAGCATCAAACGGCGTGCTTCGGGGGACGCTTAGCGTGCGGCAGTGAAGATCAGGTAAAGTATTAACAGGTACAGTGTCAGCATCAAACGGCGTGCTTCGGGGGACGCTTACAGCGCGGCAGTGAAGATCCGGTAAAGTATTAACAGGTACAGTGTCTGCATAACACGGCGCGCTTTTGGGGTCGCTCACAGCGTGGTGGTAGTGAGCATCAGGTAAATCATTACACACAGGTACATCGTCAACATTATCTGGCGTTCTTTGAAGGACACTCAATGTGTCAGCTTTTGAATAATCTGGCGCGTTGTCATCGTCAAGTAAGTGACCATTTCTATCTAATGATATATCTTGTTCACGATCAACAGTTACAGTCACCTTATAGGATGAATGGTCAAAGTGTGATGGCGAGTAATTAAAAGATTCGTAATTGTCTATTTTGCACGGTGTCATTTGCTTCATAACTTCTTTAGTAGCTTGAAGATAAGTGTTTGGACTACGAAATGTAGGTAAAGTAGTAAATGTAAGTGTTGGCCTTCAAAAACACTTATCCTTCCAAAATAGCGTAAGCCTCTGTTTAAAAGATTTGCTGACGGCAAGAATGGCGTAAGCAACAAATGCACCAAAAATACTCGATTTTGGTAGACTTACGACAAAAAAGGCACTAATATTGTTCAAAAAACTTACGACGTAAGTTATATTTTTTTCGTCGTAAAAATATGAGACCCAGACCAATCGACGCAGTATTTTTATCTGATAAAAATGATGTAAAAAACGTAATTTCGATTTTTTGAGGCTTACAGCAAATACGTTTTCCTACGTCGATATGTACTGAATCCAGGGTATTCGTTTGTGCGTCAATGTCAAAGACAGCCTGTATAGGTTACTATTTCCTTTTTGAAGTTCAAAGCTGGATAGAATATCATATCGCTGGATATGTATATTTCCAGCGACTAACATTAAAATAATCGGTGCCAGTTTGTTATGTCGGTGGAAACCAGAATTCAAATTGAATTTTCTCCTTAGCCTGAGATGATAAATTGATGATATTAAATTTGGGGATATTTAATATCCTAAAGATTCTCTTCTCGATTAAGACCTGAAGCGGGTCTTTACAGCACTATTACATAAATTCACAAAAACCTAACTTCCTAACTGTCAGTTTGGTTCGTCCGTTGACCTGATTACCTTCAGGACTGGTTCTTAATCGCAACACGTAACATCCTTCTTACGGCTTGCTGACTGCCCCCCACTGAAGATGGTGACCGTGACTGACGTCAAACTTGGTCATTTTGTTGGCGAAATAAGAAATGTCTTTGAGATATATACAAGATTATTTGTAAAACACTAACAGCCTTGCAGGACTTACTAACGTCAAACAACAACTTTTTTTCTATGACTTGTTACAAAACATAATTAATTTGTCAAAAACGAATTTTCAAGATTTCGTTGTTCTATCAACGCACAACACACATACACACACACACATTACAACTCTATATTTTGCTATACATATCTTCGTCTGTATGATGGGACGCAAGTGCACCAAGCACCCCCGGCACATGATCTTTGCTCCTCTTCGCTATTGTACTATAGATTGCATCGCATAGACTTCGTAATATTTAGAACGTTCAATTTAAATATTTTTATTTTTGTATGAAAATAAATATGATAAAATTTTAAAAGTCATAGAACAAAAGTTGTTGTTTGTGAGGTTAGAAAACTAGTTCTGAGAGATTGCCAGTGTTTTACAAATAACCCTCTATATGTATGTCAGTGCAGTCAACGAGTACGGAAGTGTCGGTGAAGTCAATAACACGGAAGCCATCTCGATCACAGAAGACAACGGGATGTCAGCGCATACGTCACATCGCGTGACAAAGTCTGGGCTGAGCTCGCGCGAGTCGAGCATTTAAAAGTTGTAACCAACAGACAACCGTACAGACGCAGTCCCATTTTCTCTGTCGGTAGCCATGTGGACACCATTGCTCTAGAAACTGTCTCACGGCTCATCATCGTCATCAGTCTTTTTAATTTTCCCACTGCTGGAACTCAGGTTTGCTCTCTAAGAGAGAGAAAGGGCCGTAATCCACCACGCGGGCCCAGTGCGGGTTGGTAAATGTCACATGTCTTCGAATTATTGGTTCTAGGACATGTCGGTTTCCTCACGACATTTTCCACAAAATACACAAAATAATACACCTGGCAGGGTTTGAACCCACGACCAACAACTCGTAAGTCGGGGCCGTTACCACTCGGCCACCACTGCTCTCACCCGGGCACTGTCTCACGGTTCATGGTTAAGTGAGTACCTAAAGCCTCCATCATAATAAATCACTTGTGTAGTCAGAAACAGTTTATTTATTCACTCGTCACCCACAAAAAATAGGGTTGATCGGCTTCCTAAATTGACATATGACTACATTTTTTTTTTAATTGTATTCAGTAGTAGCTGATGCCCAGTTAGTAACGACAGTGATTGAGCTCAAACTAGCTCAAATTGTTATTATTACTAGACCAAACATCCCCAAAGCTGAGCAAAGGTTACCCATTTCTTATGTTGGTCAACTTTTTTCCCAATCATAAAAAAGAATAAAAGGTCATCCAAGCATCTCTTTAGGCCACGTATGACGGTCGACAGGTTGGAAAGTTAAGACTTCAAATATACGTTTATAAAGTTATACGTGCGTACAATTGTCCAAGTCAACGAAATCTGGAGCAGTGGGAGATGCTTAGCACCAGAAATAGATTCTTACCACGACAACATTTCTCTGAAATCACCTTATTCAGGGATGAAGTTAAGCTCTTTCGAGAAATATTTCACAATTCGGAACATTTAAGCTAAGTAAACATAATATCATTGAACCATTTTCAATCCATTAGCATCGCTTTCATGCGTTGATTTAATAAATTAAACTGTTTGGAATTCCGATAACCTTCTTATATCAAATGATATTAACGATATTACGGATACAAGAATTACTCGTAAGCTCCTCGCTACTGCCACCCATTATATATCCATTTCACTTTGGCGACTATCACCAGCGTGGGAGGGTTAGCATCTGCTGTTTTTCTTACCCCAACACATTATTTAAATTACGTATAAGTAAAATTACATGTAACACTTAGCTCGCATAAATATTATGTGAACAAAGTAAGAATAAAGTCGAAAGTTATTCCAAACTCGTATTAAGTGCTAAAGAAAACATGAGAGTCCGGGATATAGAAACGGAAGCAATAGTTAGGGGTTCCGTTGTAAATATGAACGATAATATTTGTTGTAACATTTGTGCAAACATTTTATATCTAGAGAAATGTTTTGATTGCTCCGCAGATTGTTGTTTTAAGATGTGAGCAGCATCTCAAATGGAGTGCGCCAATAAACTGAACATTACATCAGAGCTATGAATAGCTGCTGGCTAGCGACCATAATGCAGTCTCGAGGGAGCCGTAAATCAACTAACCAAGACCCAGCATTTATTTGGCTGAGAGAATTTATAAGATAATCCTTTTTTGAGTGGTTTATAACATAGACCGACACCATAACCCAGAAATGGTAAAAGATATAGTGCTTAGATATCTATAGGTCCTGAGAAACATAACTAGGTATTTAAATATACCTATATACTTTATGCTAATGAATGAAAACCTTAAATAAAACAATTAATGATCATGGCTTTTATTAGTAATTGTAAAAGCACTACTAACATCACCTTGATATTTACAAAATAAGCAGACAGACCTCTTATATGAAACAAGCTACCGCAAATCTCCAACTATCGTGAATCACACTAACGTAGCGAAGAATAATTTGATTTATAGGTTTCATAATCAACGTACACATTGTAATATCACATGCTATAATTCCTTAGTAACCGGAAACAGAAACAAATAACAACAAGAAACAGATCAGCTACTTAAAGAACCATTACAGTAGGCGTCCGGCCGCGCGACCGCTCCGTAATGGTGTGAAAGCATGGCTACTTCTGTTAGATTAGAATCTATGGCACTAACAAGTGCAAGTTATTTGTATGGCATTATATTCTATTGACAAGGGTTGGTGTTGCGTGTTTTATTTTTGTGGGACCCTAACTTGCCACCTTGGCTTTGCATGAATGCAATTTTAGTTTTTTAAATATTATCTTTCATATGAATCTTGTCCTGGATAATTAAGAATAATAACAAGAAAATAATTAGCCAAATTGATGCAACCGTTAAATGTGTAATGTAGATAGGAGATTTTTTTTCTAAATGAAAGCATTTTCGTTATTTATTTAACTAACTCTAAGATTTTATAATTAATTATGAGGATTTATCTGATTCAGTAATACCATTAAACTCTACAAAAGTTGCTTTCATGCATAAATTAGCCGTTTTTATAATTTCACAAGTGTGCTTTTACGGTTCAAACGCTGAATAAAATTACACCTGCGATTCTTAATGAGTTAAGTAGTGTTGCCATTACCGGCGAAGCATTACTTCAACGCACGTTAGTCGCTGCATAAACATGAACAGCTAAAAGTGTATAATTTTCACATTTGCTTTAAGATATAGCGACATGTTTTTTCTCTTTCTTTTAAAAGAGCCGGTCATGCATGCTACTTAGCAATCATGTTTTCTAAAATTCTCCGTTCCATTTTGAATCCAATGCAGTCAAACCCTCGCAAACACATCTCGTATTTCAACAAATGTTTGTCCGGGATGTGCAATGTTTAGAAAGTTAGTCAAACCCTGCACTCTGTATAAACAGCGGTTACAAATTACATACCATTAGCCAGCTGCGCTATTCCTAGTCATTAATGACGACACATACAGCTCTAGCTGTGATGCTGTGCGTTTGACACACTTCCCTGCTATCTACACCTGGGTACAGGGGTTAAGATGAATTTGGGCTTTTGTTTATAAGTATAACCATCAAAGAATGTGACGACATATGAACCGTAATTCATCAAATATTTACAAATAATATTAAAACTATTGGCTTACTTTCGAGAGCAACTGAAAACAATTACTGTCAGCTGACAAAATGTACAAAACATTAAAAGTAACCTCACATTTCCACGTACATTCGACGCCCGCATAAATTTCCTTGTACAAAAATTCGACATAAAAATTTAATTACGGGTGCACTCATAAAGACTTGAACCCTGCATTCCGCCGGTCACACTTAATTACTACGTACCTATTTTAACGCGATTTTTTCGTGCCTTTCTTTCGCACTAGCGGTGGTATCGGTTTGCAGGAGAGGGATGGACACAGTGGATGGTACGGAGCGCGTTGCCGAACAGCCGCCGGCGGTGGCGGCGCGAGCCTGACTAAATCTGTGTCCCTCTCAAGCCAGGTCAGGTCAGGCTAGAGCCGCGTCCAGAGGGCGAACATTTCCTGAATAAATTGTGTAAATATTTTATCACGGGCCCGTGTTTTCAGCGGCAATTTGACGGGCCGCGGTTCGTTTTAACAAATTCGTAGCTGTCGGTACGAATTTTATTGTGTCCGATTTATTTGGCCGCAAGTGTAAACACGTAGGGATCAAACGCGTCCGTCTAATTTCGTTTGATGTTTCAATTTAGAAGATTAACCGTTTAGATTACATTTTCAAAAGATTTGGGATTAAAAAGTAAACAGCGGTCGCTGGATCGTCAAACGATTTGTGGGAAATGACGTCCATAGAATTATGTTGGCACAGTGATTGTTAAACCATACACGTTTTAAAATTAATTAGTAAAACTGAACTCCACAAATGATTAATCACTTTTTTAAACAATGTTTTGGCCAAATGACAAAAATATCAAAATATATTGAAAAACTAAACTCAAACACTGAATTTACCATAAAGTTTAAAGGAAACCTATTCAACAACACTGTGTCTACGTACATACATTATTTACCAGGAATATTATGAGGCGATGTGTAACCGATAGTAAAAAGTATTTCAAATCTTATTATAAGCTCTCGGTGATTGTCACCTCCACATAATCTGTAGACGACTCAAACAAACAATCATAGGAACTCAATCGCTCGGCAGTATGGACGCAGCTTTGCACAGCATCCCACGCACACAGGCGCACCGATCTGCCCGCACACTCAGACACAATCCTTCGGAAAATTTGATACATCCTTCTATGTGTGCGTAGGAAGTCTCTGTGTACGAATATAGGGTGGCACTGTGTTGGTTTCCCTGAAAATGGCCGCCGTCGAAAGCGCGCATGCGTCCGAAAACAAAGGAACAATGCCGTGGAAATTTGATATGCTGTTTGAATTTGGACTTAAGATTGCCGCAAATAAAGACTATGGTGGCCTCTGTGAAGAGTATATAACAAGTTGGTAGTAAACACGGCGGGTTTTTGAAGTTCGGACTTGAGTAAGGTAAAGGACACTTCTTGACGTTGGTGGCGAATAGAGAATTAAAATGAGAGTTCGCACAGCGGCGAACTTAAAGCGTGGTTAGCGATGGAAGCGCTGTGTACGACACGCTAGGCAAGTTTACACCCTGACGGCGCATTTCACGAGAAAATAGCTTGATAAAACTTAATTCAGACCTGATGAAGACGTCATCTAAAGATGTTTATTATATTATAGGAAAAATAATTAAGAACAATGTTCAACTTATAGTTACTTTTGTACGGAGATGCTAAGTTAAAAGACAGTTTTTTTACACATCAACTGATATAAAAAGACTGTCTTATATATATAAACTAATGTTTTTGTCATTTATTTTAATTCCAAAGTGTTAATGAGGCCAGTTATATTACTCGTAATGTAGAACAGCAGAAACATCGATACAATACCAGTAACATAGCAAGAACTGAAGTGGAACATTTCATAAATAAAGTATCGCATTAAACCAACTGAATAAAATACCATTTTTATTAAAACCCGACTCATTTAATTAGTGAAAATTTCGTAAAAATAAATATGAGTGCAAGTGAACCACATAAAGCGGTAGTCAAACGAATTGGAGCGGAGATTGTAAAATTTTACGTTTGATCCCCTTCAACGAGTTGAGAAGAAATCGTTTGACAGACACTACTACGGGAACTGTTGTTAAAACTACTGGGAGAAAAATAACTAGATGAAAAATAGCACTAAGGCAATGAAAACTCGTATACATAATACTCGCTTTGAACATAGATTTGTGGATAATAGCCCGAAGACTTGCATGTAACCCTTGCAGCATACGTATCTGAGAACTTGAGATTGCGATGAGTTGAGCACACGACAAATATTAGCGGCTTCGACTCACGAGTCGTACGTAGATTTGGATTCAGACTTTTTTTGTGTAATTTATTTCATCATCACTATTCTTAAATATAGTAGAAATAAGGATTATATAACCAGATCCGATAAAAGAAATTAGTATTCCCAAAATTCTAAGCAGTGTGACATCTACCAATATGCATTGTGGCCGCGTAGTGGAGTGTGACTCTCTTTCTCTCGTAGAGAAGAGGCCTGCGTCCGAACTTTTGACGTGAAGTACCTTACCACCTTTTTACTCAGCTAAATCACTCAAAATTTGGTATTGGTAATTTGTGTTCCATCGTAGGCCACATCATTGCTTACCATCAGGAGAGATAGTGGTCAAACTCGAGCCTATATATCTATGATATTAAAAAATAAAAACGGCAGGCGTGTAGGGTGACAATATTTTTAAAAAACCGTGATGTTCAAAAAATGCCGTTGACCTAATGTTTTTAATTTAAAGGAGTCAGTTTTTTTTGTTTGGAGTTTGGGCCCACTACAATTTTTTGGCGTATATCAATGAAATTCACGTTAGTTTATTCCTTATAATCTCTAGATTACAGTTGTAATATTAGCAAAACTATAACTAACCGGAATACTGTGAAATACGACAGTCAAAACATGACTCTCATAGTAACCTAAAATCTCACAAGAGCGATTATCTAATGAGTGGATAGGTGTCCTTGGTATTAAAATAGGTAGGGGGGTAGGGGGGGGGGGGGTAGTGTTTGGTATCAAAATAGTGCACTGTTCAATAATTTATACTAATATTATAAAGCTGCAGTGTTTGTTTGTTTGTTTGAACGCGCTAATCTTCCAGAGATTACTACTGATCCCATTTGAATGATTCTTTCAGTGTTGAGTAGTCTATTTATCGAGAAAGTAAGTAAGCTATGTTTTTTTTTCCAAAATTAGGGATCCGTAATAAAATTGCTATTTTGTAACACAAGGTGTAAAATCGAAAACCTATTTTTGCGTGCGCTGCAAAAACTATTGACAATAGAACAAAATGATCTACTACGGGTTTGTAGATCCCATTAAGACCTACAAAAAAGTCTGCAAGAACATATATCTAGCTATCATGGTTTAATCACAATAACCGATTTTGTGTTCAAAATAATTATTAAATCGTCTGAAGAAAAAAAAACTACGTTAAATATGTATCGTAATATTAATCTTTATCGAAATTAAGCATTATGTATCAATAGTATTTATGTAGAAGTAAAACACTTTTTGTTTCATCTCAATCGGATATTTCGTTTAAAAGTTATCACGTGTGTAAGATGTTAAGAGTTGTTACCTATTAATGAGTTATGGGCCATAGAGTTTTTTTATCAACATAAAATCCTGTAAGTAATAATCTTTTTCGAAATATATTTGTTGATGATTGTAAGTATAAGATCTTTGAAGAGTATAATAAATACATTTATGAACGCGGTAATTTTGGGAAATACTGATCTGATATGAAAACTGTTTAAATATTCAATAGTCCATTTATTGAATGAGGCAATTATAGGCAATATTTTATCTCGCTATTTCCACGGAAACGAGAAAAACGCGGGTGAAACCGCTGGGCACAGCTAGTAAAAATATACATCTATATCGAGATATATGTTTCGAAAGATTATTAATATCGAAATATATATTTCGAAATAGCGCGGCTTTTGCCGGCCATTGACTGTACCACCTAAAATAATAAGGGTCGGCGGTCACTGCCGACATGGCATGGTAGGTCTTGCTACGGCATGCCTTGGCATCTCGCGGAATGCCGTGGCATCGTACTGATAGCCCAGCCACTCCTGCATCAATCAATTTTGCTAATCTCTTGCCGTGCTTGGTCAGTGTGAGAGACAAAAAAAAAACGCGCGCGCAAGTGCGTCTTTTGCTTCCCTTACCCCCGCGTATCGACCGGACCACATTAACCGAAATGACCGCTGTGCAAGTTTCAACCACATTTCAACTATTAGCAATCATAATTCCTTGACACAAAGTGACATATTACGTCTCACGAAATGTAAAGGCGCGCCGCGGCATGCCACAGTATGCCGCGGCGCGTCTTGGTATCGTGGTGTGGAAATAAAGTAACATAAATTCTAGACTTATTGAAATAACATTCAAAATAACTAGATTTGTAATAAAATCCTTTGCCGTGCCATGCCGCGCGGTGGGCGCCGGCCCTAAGGTGATATGTAAGGAGAAAAAAAACATATTATAGGTACGTCACAAAAAGTATTTATTACTGTTAATCATCATCATTTTCAAAGTCATCTCTTAAAAGCAGTATTTCATCTTAAAAAGATGTAGGTGACTCAACCTCACCTTGATACCACGCCCAAGATAAAAACCACACTATACATATTACATGTGCACAACAGCCAACAGAACGTCTGCCCACTAAACAATTACAACAGTATCCAGCAAGAGCAGCTCTAGTGTTAGTAATTGATGGGGTGGTGTCAACTAGAATATAATAAGTTTTCCTACTGGTGTGCCTTAATTGTAATTAGACATAGTAATTGTTGGTACTCCTCTGTGTATAGCAGGTGTAACAGCCATAGACATAGGAGGTGGTTGTGGGAAGTTACTGCTGTGTTCAACATCCAATGGCTGTATTTTCATATCTCTGATTACATCCTGTTGCCTGTTTCTATGCACAGCTCGGGAAGCTCTCAGCCAGCAGGCTGAGATAGCCATACAGACTTGTTCTAACGTTCCACCTGAGAAAATAGATCATTAGTATTGCAAATAAAGTCTATCTTAATATATTTTGTTTATAGAAATCTTTATTGCACTGTAAATAGACGAAAAAGCAGCCTACTGTAGTGTGTTTGTAGCTTTACTACAAATATTTTAGTGAAAGACCAGATCTTACTTGCGGAAAGGCATGGCTGGAGTTAGTTAAAAAAAATTAAAGTTCACATGAGATGCAAATAGTTCTATGTCCGAATCCTCTTACTGAATTACCAGTTTGAATACATTCTTGTAATATCATAAAGCAGTTTTCACAAACGGCATCTTGTGAGTGTAACTGAAAAAGTAGGTAGGCAAGTTATATTGGTGGAGGAGGTGGATGTGGGGTCAGACTTTGAACTAACACCAAGCATAAATAGTATGAAGAGCTCAACGTGCGGGATTGGGATGTGTTCCTCCCAGTAATGATTGGGTGGGTAACATAAACACTCACCTCGCGAGAAATCCACATACACACAAGTTGGCGCATATTCCGTTGAAACCGTGCTGCACAATTGATATAACGGCTTTGTGGATTATGCATTGTATCTACAGATGCCATTTTCATAAAATCTTTCGAATTACGAATATAAACCAAACACGAAAAGAACAGAAGAAACCATAATAATCTGAAACAATAATACTCCGCGTTCCGAATTGCGTCAAAAGCTATTATATCGCAAATCCGACCAACGCGCAACGTCACAAACAGTACTCAATAGTCCTTATATTTTGTGACTATTAAATTCGGTCGGATTCGCGATATAATCGCTTTTGACGCAATTCGGAACTAAGGGATAATGTTGTCTATCAGATTGTCAGTGTCAAACAGTCAAACTGTTTGAAACTGGACCACAGAGCATCTGCAACAGGCTATTAATTACGTTTCGTTCCACGGTGATTTTTAAAGTACGTTATTATAGTTGATATTTGTGTTAACCGTTAATAACAGCATTAAAAACAAGTTCAGATTAATTATTATATCTTTAAACGTATTAAAAGCCAATGTAACTACCGTTGCGCACCGTAGTAACATTTTATTTTCACGTTAAAGTGAACCTAAAAACGCTCCTAATCAAGCATTTTTTGCCGTAACACTTTTTTACTATTATTTCAATATTCCGGTTAGATTTCTATATAATTTTTTATTTATTAATTATAATAAGGTGACCACTTTTTCCATGTGAAATATGATTAATATACGTTACCGTTTAATAGTGGGCCCAAAAAAAACTGTCTCCTTTCAGTATTAAATTAGCACTTTGCACCACCAAATAGCGCCAAACGAGGTAAATAGCGATGTAGGGCTGAATAGAAATGCGGCAAACCATGGCGTTTGAAAGAATTACCGTGGCCCTAGAACGCAAGAGGATTATAGGCGAGTTTTGAGATGAAATGATTAATGGTGCAGGGGGAAGTTGAGGGCAAAAAGTCGCGTGGACGCTCTTCAACACAGTGGACGGACCTCACTAAATCGGTGACATACTGCAGGGTTAACGAAAACATCCAAGCCGTCAAACAGAGCTTCATGGCTTCGTACCGCGAGAGAGCGGGTCTCGTCAGGTACTATCTCCCTGGCCTACTCACGCATACGCCGTAGCAAATATGATGGCCGCTGATCTCTCAATTCCATCTCACTAATCAGTTTTTGCAGCTTCCTCGAAAACTTCCAGTAGCCTTTCCTTCAGCGTCTGGTACTTCCGAGTTTCCGGTGGAGCGAGCAACAAGTTGCTCACCTGCTGTATAGCAGCCTTGCTCAGTTTTGTAACCATCAGATCCTGTTTGCCTTCATCGCTCAGCCTCTGGTTTTCTACCACAGCCTCGAACCGGACAAACCAGAGTCGCGTTTGGTCTGCCCAGAATTTAGGTATTTGTGAAGCGATGGATATGCTGGCCAGCTCCTTGTCACTGGTGTCGCCGGACCTGTCTTCTTTCATTTCCTGTGCACGCTTTGTTGCGGTTTCATTTCGTTTCCGTTTCAGACTAGGCTCATTAATACTAGAAATAACACTAAAGTTCACAGAGGTCACCAATGTGAGTTATATCACCAATATAGTTTATATGTGGGTTGAGTTAGTTTTGCTTTAACCACTAGATACTTGAATGTGTTCTATTTAGTGTGTTGGGGTGAAGACTAATTGAAATGACCATTTACGACTGTTGTTTATTTGCGAATGCATGATATTCTCTATGTGTCAATATCGCTAATTAAGCATTTACATTGTGTCCCACAAATAGAAAAAAACTTTGAAAAGTATTTTAACGTTAATTAAATGTTGCTTGCAACATTCAATAACAATAAAATGATAATTTGTAATTTATAACATTGTTGCCGTGTAAAACGCCAACAATATCGTATTTGTTTCTGTTTACTCTTGCATCTCTACTGAAACACAAAATAATTTTACTTCACATAGGCACTACATGGGCACTTATAAAACGTCAAAAGCTAGCGCACGGTTCCAATTGGTCGTTTTCTATGAAGAAGAACTGGCAAGAAAATTCAAGGTTACCCTTAAAAAATATTAATAATATTCCACAACTATCATACAAGATCACATAACGCCATCTAGTCTTAAGTTAAGCAGAGCTTGGGTTATGAGTACTAGACAACTGATAAACATACTTATATATTTTTACATTTTTATATACATGTTATAGATAAATCACAACCACACAGAACAAATTATCATGCTCATCACACAAGCGTTTTGTCCTGGGTGGTAGTCGAACCCACGACCTCCGGCATAGCAGTCAGGCCAGTCAGATTGTAGATATCCAACTCGAAACCAAATCACTTCTCTGCAAAATCTCATGATAATTCTCACAAATTGAGAAGACTGCTAGCCACGGCGACTCGCTCATCACTCAATACATTCAGCGGAATTACAGAGACGCTCAGCATTTTAGCATTCATGTCGGATGCTGCACTCTTGAAGCGTGCGCATTGACCCATCGGGGATGGAGATGATGGCATTAAATACGGTGTTAAGTTGATCTTCGGGGGATTACTGTACACTTTAGATAGTGATACTATGTAAGTTCTGCAGTGAATCTTATAGAATGAACTCAATCGTTACTGGAAAATATTATTACTATTTTTATAAAGATGTTTTCTCCTCTGTCACGCACGCTAACCATATGGTAATTGTATCTACTTGTAACGTTACGTATTTAAGTTTAAAGAATTTTATTTAAACATATAACAAATCTATAAAAAAAATATTGGTGCGCGCATCACGCAAAATGTACGATATCGATCGAACTTGATATTAACTTAAACTTGGTTTCGTAGCAATCGGCTGATAGTCACCCGATCAAAAGATATACTACATTCATTGACTGTTAGGCGTTATGAAGTTTGCCGGGTCAGTCAGTTTCTCGTAAGAACAATGTTACAGTTCACTTAAAATAAGTACCGTACTCAAATCTGTGTAGTTGTTTTCGACCATCTAAGACACTAATCTACTTGGTTCTTATATGATTTGACCATTACAATGTTTATTGTATAAACTTAAAAAAAGACTTTCCTAATGTTTGATCGGCATTTCTTCTCAGAGTTGTCAGATAGGAAACACCGGCTTCATCTAGTTTAAATTAATTAATAATTTTAAGTTAAAAAGTGTAATTTATAACTAATTTGCAAAATAAACATAATTTATCAGTTAACGACTTATTTTTTCAACCTAATTATACTATACGACTAGTATAGCATAAATAATTATGTTAATTATAGTTTTATGATACTCAATATTATTACCATTCTACATTCACAAATGACCACATCATAGCTCACCATCGGATGAAACAGTGGTCACAGTCGAGACTATAAAAAGCATAAGTTTGATAGAATATGAAAAATATTTCCTAAAAAAAATGAGTATAAAAACAACTTTGAAAGGCTCTCGCAGACAATCGCGACGAATCGATGCAGAAATGATGAAACAACGCGTTTGTAGAAGCCTTAAAGCATTCAATTTCTGTAGTTTTATTTAGCTATATGGTTTAGAAACCGTCATTGATAAATAACCTCCAGCCTTCTAAATGTTCGTCTAAAGACTGGACCTACTGCTACTAATCTATCTGTGGTACATCGAGCTGGGTTGCGGTGACGTATGGCAGCAGCAATTTATCAGGCGGCCGCCGCTCTGCGGTCGACCAATTAGTGCATACACACATGTGCAGGCGGGTGGGGCGAGGGTATAGATCGTCGGATATATGCGTTATTATGTTACTGAGGATTATCTGCTGGATGATGAATATGACCGGCCTGCCCGTTAATGTCCTTGCGTTGATATTGTTCATCGATTTTTAACAGATCATGTTCGAAACACAACACTGCGCTCCAAAACGCAAATTGTTGATGTGGCTCAAAAGGCTGCCCAACTTAAATGGGACTGGGCAGGACATGTCTGCCGCATGTCTAACGAGCTGTGGGCGCGTAAAACGCTGGATTGGTGCCCGGACACAGCAACGCGGGGCCGAGGCAGACTACGAAGGAGATGGCGGGACGACCTGGATGGATGGCTTCCTTAAGAACTGGAATGAGAAAGCGAGGAACCGTGATCGTTGGAAGGAGTGGAGGGAGACCTTTGCTCAGCAGTGGGACAGTGTGTGGGCTAAATAATAATAAAATAATAATTTAATACAGTCACAGGATATTTGACTAAATTTTATTATACGAGATAAAATTAACAATGTTTTGTTTACAATCATCCTAATAATATTAGTCAGTAATTCTTTCTTTAATATTTAATGAAGCTCGTAACTCCGAAGCGTGGCAGTAATGCTACGTCGTCTACGCCGTAGCGCTACGTCGTAGCAGTCGTAGCCAATCGATTGCTATCAGCCACTAAGCCGATTTAAATGAGCTACTTAGATCTATTACTTTTGGTAGACTAACAATATACGCTTATATAAATTAAGCTTATAATTTTCATACAAAAATAAATATCATTAAGATTGACGAGCTTTCTTTAGCATTGTGAAGTCATACACACATTATTGTCTCCGCACACGGGCCACAATGAAACGCTGCTTCAAGCTTCTTTTTGAGGCGGCTTTTTTTTGGTGCTCGTATGCGGCGGTGCCGCCACAAAAACGCTTGAAGCGGCTTCAAACTTCTCCGGACACAAGGTGTCGCGCGCGCTTCCGTTGTTTTTTAAAGTCACTTCTAGCTTTTTTTTGTGGCCTCTTCTTGCGTTTTTTTGTGGCGGCGTTTTTTGAAGCTCGTGTGAACAGTGGACAGTTAAGGTCACCAAATGTCATCACATGTGTTGTAACACATGGGGCACATATTCAATGTATAACCTAGGGTTCTTTAAGTCAAGAGTGAATAGGTTACTTCTAGGCAAGCGTGCTCCATCATCGGCCACATCATCACTTACCATCAGGTGAGATAGTGGCCAAACGCAAACCTATCTATAATAATAAAAAAACCTATATTTATTGAAATAAAAATGTGTTTTTGTATGTATTTAATTACCACATAAACTCTTTATTTACTCATGAATAAGTCAACAAGACTACATGACAACAACAAGAAACATGCGAAATTAGGGAATATACTTCAATTATAATAAGATAAATGTTTATGTAACATTTGTTGGAAGACTTTTCTTTTTTGTTCAATGTCACGACTATGTGTCGACATCAACAGGTTTCCTTTACTTGGGCAAAGAAAATTCGAAAATATTACCTCTAATGGCCTACTAGTAAGAACAGCAGGTAGACGTTATCTTACTGATCAATTTTGTCTTAGACATTAATATTAATAGAAGTCTGTAAATAAAGAAAATCTATCTGGAATAATTCCTGTTTATAGCTGGGAAAATTATTTAGGTATATTGACTAGGTACTACTACTTTATCATTAGTAAAAGCGTGAAACGCCTAACGCCCTACGCCAGGCCTAAGTAGCCGATTCAACAGCCCTTTCAGATTCAAAACCACGTGGTAAAACCATTTGTGTTAAAAATAAAAAAAATAAAAAGTACTATATTAATTTATTAAATACACTTTGACTATAATTAATTTTGTTTTCAGTCTTGTCAAACATGATTAGAAAAAAAAACTTACAAAATTACTTTTCTAGACGCTTAATAATTACATCTACTATTATTTTGCTTTTGTTTTTTGCTTGCCCAAACGGAAGCCTTTCTGTATCCAACGATAACCCAATGATATGAACACAGATATGAAAGTCAACCTGGAAAAATATACACAGTGGTCTCTTTTTCTGCCTAGACCTCTCATGTATTTGGGGTCGATCCTGCTTGTCTTCGTTTTCTATTGTGCACGACTTTGTGCTATGTTGGTGTCAAGATGAGCTTCTCTTTGGACCAAGTCGTCAACTAAGTGGAGATTGGTCTTCCACGTGTGCGATTTGTCGTAGGCAGTATAATATACATAGTGGACTACATTTTTAAAACCTTTAAATAAAAGAATAAAGTGACTAACTCAACACATAACTTTTAACCTATAAATTATATAACATCATTGTTCTCAATTCTATAAAAAATGATCGCCAACGATAGCGTAGATAATAATGCCGTGGCGTCGTGCCAGTCGGGGAATTAAAACATCTTAGTGCGAGAGCCACTTAAACGCCAAGTTGCCAGCAAATGTAGCAATGCCAAGAAAACTATTGGTGAGCGGACATTATGTGAACTAGTTAGCGATGCCATAGAATCAGTAACTGTGTTGGGTTCTTATTAAATCTTTAGTAATAATATTTATTGCGCTGTTTATCTTTTATAAGAGTTTATTGTCTCATATATTCTTGATAAGAAAATTCATTAGAGAATAAATTAGGAGTATTTTTTATCCCAAATTTATCTTTACTACCCAAGGCTTTGCTGCTGTGGTATCTGTTACTCGCAGATTATTTTTCCTATTCGCATAGACTAACACATTAAGCTAAACGTTTTTTTTAATTGATTTATTGTGTGACAAAACCATGATACGCTGTTGGTAGATGGTTTTAATTTTTACTTTAATTTACCATTTCTGCACCCCAGTTAATACTCATTCATCTGGCAACCATACGAAAACCTGATTACTCGTATATGGTGTTACTATCTCTAAGAATGATTTGCTATAGAAAAACATTACTTGGCAAACGATTTCTTTCGTCTGATATTTGTACACGTTTTAGCAATCAGATAGAGTACAGGAAGATGACAAAAAAAAATACGATTTAGTAGAAAGCGTTGTGACCTGGTGACCACCAGGTCACCAGGTCACGGGAAGGTTGCGGGAATCCGATGGATGCGAGACGCACAGGATCGTGCATTGTGGCGACACTTGGGGGAGGCCTATGTCCAACAGTGGACGTCTATCGGCTGAAATGATGATGATGACAAAGCGTTGTTGGTTTCTTCCTGTTCGTTCACACATTTGGGTGAAATGAAAACAACAAGACACGAATCAATCGATTTTATTTTTCGTTTCCTTTAAAATATTTACATTAGCAAACACGTAGGCAGTGATAGTTAACATAAGACTTGAGTAGATTGGTTTATTGCTATGACTATTGTTAACCTACAGATAAATAATTACAAGAGTACAAAACAAGTTTTACATTAACGATAAATGACTGAGTATGTGGCTCGATTTTATTTTATTTTATGGGGTAAGTAATTGGGCTCAATACAAAATATTTATTATTATTATAGTTATTTATTTTATTATTCATTAACACAGTAAAAGTAATACTTGATAAGCAGCTTTTTGGTTTCTTAATTGATATCAGTTTAATTGGCACAGTACATATTATAATAAATGTTTTAACTGATTGATTGATATAATTAGTTATGTATTTTATATCAAACAGTTACAACTCTAACACAACAGTTAAGTTCTAAAAACGTCCGAAAATTTATCAATCAACAATATTTTACAAAACCATCACAGGAAAAAAGTCATATAAAAATTCGTAATATAAGTATTCACAATATAAACTTAACTGTATTCTTGAGCATTTAAAATAATACAAAACACGGCGAACACGTGAAACCATCAGATAATTAATAACAACGCCATCTATCGAGCCTGGTAGTCAACGGGAAAATCGCATTTTCACATCCATTAATTCTAACAATAAAATCTTCTTGTACTTATTATTATTGACATCTTATCATAATTCTATTCCTACTTTTTACAATTCGTCAGATATGATTCAGGGTTTGTTTAATATCCAATAATTACTATTGTTAAAATGTATGATTTAAAACCGACTATGGATTTACTACAAAAGTGGGAGTTCAGAAGAAACGCTTCATTTCAAATAGTAATAAAAATGATCATTTTAGTGTTACCAAATAGGCCGCGTAATTTTTTTCAAATCCAACATAGTACAAAACATCTTAAAATATTTACATTTTTACTTTTCGTGTTAAAATCTCTTAAAGCTAAAACGGTAAATTAGCTAGGTAACAATTTAATAGTATTTCGCTTGTAGCAGTCTTTATTGTCGTCGTATTTATACGTGTATCGTAAAATCTCTTCTCTCTTGCTCCTGCCGCTGTTGGTATCTGAAAAATAAAATGGCGCCATCAAGTAACACATTGTACAAACAGCTAAGAAGTAAAGTATCATCACTCAACGCCATCTCGTGACAGATATTAGTAAAACAGAAAAAATATGCGTGAGAAAGTGTACGCGTTCTTAGACAGATGGCGTAATTTTCTGGTCCTCGGAAAATATTTTGGTCCTAAGAGACATGCCACACCGATCAGGGAGATCTTGTTTGAGTTAACAATATTGAAGGGAAATAATTGTGGGGGAAACTGATAACAAAACCAGAGGGATATATAAAAAATCCTATACCTACTCAGAAATCGGTTTACCTAAGGTAGAGTTTACCTAGACGATGTGGGCGTGTGATGCCGCCGGGCACGGCGCCGTGCCTTGTCGTGCGCGCGCGCCGACACCGAGCGCGCGTCCGCTGCCGACTCCGCACTCGAATCGGTCACCGCGCGGAATACCTCGTCTGGAAGAACTGTTCTTAAGTCACTAAAGAGGTATTAAAATAAGATTATCGATATAATGGGTAATTCAATTCCTTCAAGGTGATTGAGCTTTAAACCTAGAGTGGGCGCGCTATGAGCATTTTGCCGCCCGCGCGGAAAAAAAGTTAATAATTTTTAAAACAACTGTCCGTTAGGCTTGCGCTTTTTAGTAGCTGACCCTACTCTCGTTAGCAACGCGCGCCGAAAAGCTGGACGCCGTCAGTGCGCTAGGGACCGCTTGAGGAGAAGGTTGTTACCACCGGGTGTTGCCGGGCGGCAAATTGCTCACCGCGCGCCCACTCACGTAAGTAATATAGCGTAATGTATTTTTTACAAACTTGAAATGTGGACTATATTTTATGGTGCATTTATGCTTAAAACTAAAAAAAAAACATGTTTGTTTTAGGATTTAAAATATTAGTTGATAATAATAAATAAGAATGGACAAAATGGAAGCTCAAATTGTGTCTTGGCTAGAGGAAACATCTGATTTTGAAGATACTAGTACACGGATTGTTGATGAAAATGTGTCAGACAGTGATCGATTTAGTTATCATAGTGAGCACAATACGGAAACAGAACCATCAGCAGACAGCGACGCTTCTAACAAGAATGAACCAACTTCTAACATGAAATTATAACATTTTATAATAGTACTAAAGGCGGTGTTGACGTCGTCGACTAAATGAAGGAAGAATATTCTGTTGGGAGAATGACTCGCAGATGGTCAATGAGGTTGTTTTTTTCAATGATGAATATTGCCGGTATATACAGTCAAATTATATACAAAGCCAATACTGAACGTTTGATGCTACGCCGAGAGTATTTGAAAGAAATTGCTATATCGTCAAGCAATATATGGCCATAAGGTCTTCTATAGACAATTTAAATATTCCTTTGAAGAACCAAATTGCCCGCTTTGTACCAGCAGAACAAGCATCTTCTTCAAAAAAAGGAGGGCAAATGCAGTATGTGTCCCTCAAAGAAAAACAGGCGCACGAAAAAAGGGTGTTCCAGATGCCCAAAGTTACTGTGCAACGAACATTGCACATACCTTTGTGAAGACTGTTTTAATAAAACATATCCTGTAGATTTAGAAAATATATAATTTTGTTATTTTTTTCCATTTTTGAAAGTTTTATAGAGTATTATGTAGGATAAGGGAAAAAAATTCAATTAAAATATTAAGTTTCCTAAAGTCTTTTGTACACCAAAGTTTTTAAAACGAAGTTTAATAAATATGTTGATTTATTATTACTTATTAGTGTATTATTTAAATCCTGAGAAAAAATATTTATTAAATTGCTGTATTGCTAGTTAAAATGGTCAAAGAAAAGGGGCGGCAAAATGCTCCCCACGCGCCCACTAATGTTTCGCAAAAAGACGCGCCCACTCTAGGATTAATGTAGACACATTTCTTAGCTCTTTTATAACGTATATAATCTTTCTAACCCTTGCAGATATTGCCGCAATATGCTCACTGAAATTAGGGTTTTCATCTATGATGACTCCTAAGTACTACGTGCGTGGTACTTTATTTATCGGTTTGCGTTCGCATGTTGATAAGTTTGCATTAAAGTAAGAGTCAGCAGATGTTAGGCAAATATGCACTTTTAACCCTAAATCAAGCGGAGGTGCAGAGACAGCAGTTTTATGAAAGCAAATAAAGTTTATCTTTGAGGTTTTTAGGGTAAATAGGTTGCTATTCAGTCATTTGATGCTTTGGAGTTCAGTTTGTGATGAAGATTTCACTCTATTCCATATTTTACCGTAAAAAATTCTACTATAACACATGTAACATCTGCGTAGTTTAAAATATATATGCATTACCGATGTTGATTGAGGACAAATCGCTTAAATAAACTAAATAGAGTATGAGTCCAAGAATACTGCCTTGACGTACACAAAAAGTTAGGTCGTGTGTGTTACTTGTACAGAAATGGGTTGTAAAGCACTGTTTTCTACCAATAAGGTAACTACGAAACTATTCAAGGCAAATACCTCGAACACCAATTGCCTCTAGTTTTCTTGGAGACTTGGAATTGACACTGTATCAAAGGCTTTTGCCAGGTCAAGAAAGATTTTCGTTAGAAGTGATACAGCATGCTCCGTTGTGTTGCCCTGACGAAAGCCAAACTGTTGGTTTGATAAGATCTTATTGGATTCTATGAAGCTAAGGAGTTGTTTTTTTTATAACTATTTCAAGCATTTTAATTTAAAATGTACTTGAGAAAGATGGGTCTGAAATTATCGAGATCATCAGTAGTACTTTCATGTATTACTATACTCATTGTTAGTAATAAAATTAAAATATTATTTGCGTGTCATATTAACTAACATGCATTTAATTTACCGCACGGAGTAGTAAATATAAAATGGAATGACAACTATCAAAAGAAATTGCACGCAGTCAAGATTTAAAGAAGTAGTCTTTACACTGGAGTGGCACTAAGTAGGTAAATTATAATACCATAAAATGTTTCAAAATAATATGTTTAAAGAAGAAATCAAAACGGTTTACCAGTTAACACGTGCATGGAAAATATATTTTTTGTGTAACTAACAGTAATGCTTTAAGATACAATAGACATAAAAATACCTTTCCCTGGCGTGACGGGCATCCTGTAAGATACGCTGGAGTTGCACTCGGCGCATGGCGAGCCACTGGAGTCCGAGTCCGACTCCGAGCGACGCACCATCAGCGTCATAGCGCGAGACAGCGTATATTCGTCTGTAGAATACATAAAAAAAAATACAATTATAATATTGTGAAAGAAAATAACTTGAGGTATAAATTGCTGGTGGTCTTGCTTATGCTGTGCAAATTTTTGTAAAATTATTAGCCCAATAATTTTGTTTAAACGAGTTCGTGCTTTGACAATTTAGGTTTACAATATGTTATCAATTAAATCTACTCATTACCTAGTTTTATCTATACTAATATTATAAAGCTGAAGAGTTTGTTTGTTTGTTTGTTTGAACGCGCTAATCTCTGGAACTACTGGTCCGATTTGAATGATTCTTTCAGTGTTGGGTAGTCCAT
This sequence comes from Mythimna albipuncta, assembly GCA_929112965.1. Classification (NCBI taxonomy): domain Eukaryota; kingdom Metazoa; phylum Arthropoda; class Insecta; order Lepidoptera; family Noctuidae; genus Mythimna; species Mythimna albipuncta. The sequence goes on from OV815959.1 coordinate 33,779,628, forward strand.
TTATATGAGGAAGGCTATATGCTATGTTTTTTATGTTTCAAAATTAGGGATCCGTAATAAAATTGCTATTTTGTAACACAAGGTGTAAAATCGAAAACCTATTTTTGCGTGCGCTGCAAAAACTATTGACAATAGAACAAAATGATGTACTACGGGTTTGTAGATCCCATTAAGACCTACAAAAAAGTCCGCGAGAACATATATCTAGCTATCATGGTTTAATCACAATAACCGATTTTGTGTTCAAAATAATTATTAAATCGTCTGAAGAAAAAAGAACTACGTTAAATATGTATCGTAATATTAATCTTTATCGAAATTAAGCATTATGTTATCAAGAGTATTTATGTAAAATGAAAATACTTTTTGTTTCATCTCAATCGGATATTTCGTTTAAAAGTTATCACGTGTGTAAGATGTTAAGAGTTGGTATCTATTAATGAGTTATGGGCGGCAAATAAAGGCAATATTTTATCTCTGTATTTCCACGGAAACGAGAAAAACGCGGGTGAAACCGCGGGGCACAGCTAGTATTGCACTATAAATAACACTTTTTTTTCGGTTCACCTAGAGGGAGACTTTCTAACACTGCGTCTTCTAGTACACGATCGCCACTCCGAAACTATTCGATTACATTACTTTGACTTTTTCAATAGTATAACTTATGCTCTAAAATCAACTTGATCATTATGGACTAATGTTGGCATGAAATCTACACGAAAAAAATAAGAAAAGTTAAAAATTTCTTTGGATGCAAATGGAAAAAAAGGTTTTAAACATAGAACACTGTCATAGAACGCCATCCACATTGCCGAAGATAGGACAATATAGTGAAAAACAGTCCATAAAAAGTTATTTATCGAATTCTTGATCCTCGACAAGGATAAACGGAGCAAGAAGGAGAAGGTAACATAGAAGAGTTTTGCTTCAGTCACCTGCGTTTTCATGATGTAGGTGGTGGTGCACGTGCTGGCGCGGCGGCGCGGCCTGCAGCGGCGCGGGCTCGGCGCGCCCGAACGTGCGCAGCGTGGCGCCCCCCGCGCCCCCCGCGCCCGCCGCGCCCTCCTCCGCGCCCGGCCCCGTCGCGCCGCCCGACATGCTGAATGTCGCGTATGGACTAATCTCGTACATTTCTAAACATAGATATATAACTCAAAAACTCATAGGTAGGTATTAAGATTAAAATTTAACTTTATTTAAAAGTCTTAAATTCATTTAATCGATTCTTAGAGTCAGTATTATTTCCAGGTAGTTGAAGTATGCCTCGTCTAGGACATTACATATTCAAAATATGGATTCCAAATTGGGTGATCAGTGGAAACTGTGCAGTAAAATATTATAGCGAGTATAGCGGGTTTTCAACAGCGCGTTAATACGGAGAGTTATCTATTGCTCGTAGCAAAAATCACAAGGGCTATTTGACAGTGTACTTAACACAAAACTTAATAGGAATATATGGACACACTAAAGCATATTCTGGAGATCAAAGCTGCTAAGGAGGTGAACGGCCGGGAATAGATTGGTAGTTACTTTATTTTGTTCCGCCGAAAGCGGGAAAACTTATTGGATGACTTGTTAGTTTAAAAAAAAGTGACTTGAAGTACTTCATGGATGTTGAAAGGCTCTACGCAGTCATGTGAAAGTACTGCCATTCATTGGTTTATAGGGTAAGGATCACTGCTAACAGCGGCAACAGCATACCGATCATAGTAGAGAGCAAACTTGATTCTTCGAACCACTACTATAAGGTTTCGGTCAAGCCTTGCAGTAATGTGTTACGAAATCTGTTTTTATTGTTTTTGCATTGTTCTATATTGTTTTACTAACATAGTTTGTTATGATTTTTTTATTGACATAACTATGTAAATTATTGAAACAACTTCGTCTAAAAAAGTATAGATACGAGTACCTTGTTGGTCCTTCTTCCCAATGGGATGCTTGATGGGTGACGACGTGTACACCTGCTGACAGTTCCGCCGGTTGTCTCGCTTCTCCACCGACTTGTCCTCCTCTTCCGAGATATCTCCCTGCTCGTAACCTTTCCTGAAGCATGTTGTTGTTGGACTAAAAGAAAAATAATACTTGTAAATGTATTTAACTATCATTACTTTTAAAATAGCTAAATTCATGTAAACGCGGCAACGTAGGTATAGTTAGTCATTCTAAGCAAAACTCTTCTTCCATTATTAAAAAGTCAGCTTTTGATAACCATTTGTAAAATCCTACAACAAAAAACTAATGCTCCTGAACTGCATGTCAAGCTTTTTTAACTGTGTGCCTTTGTGTCAAGCGTCTGCGAGTCATACCGTTGCACAAGTCCAGTCCTCGTTCTCTTGCACTTTCTTTGCGCTTATACTATTGGATAAAAATCCTGACAGTGACGAGTTCGCGGAATTGTACAAGAAGATTATGTGTGAATTTTGTTTACGTTCTTTTAGTAATGTACCTAATTGCCAGATAGCCATTTTAGTGAAAATAAAACCAATAACTTTAAAAACAGTAAAGAAAACTCTTAACTCTTTCGCTGTTTTGATGAGTTACAATTTACGGGTAAGTATGGGTTCTGGTGCAATATTATTTAGAGTTTTGAGTTTGTCAGGGATGGCAATTAAATGCACCTTTAACGCCTCAAATGTTTCAGATATCTATTGGAGATGACGAACGCTTACTATCAGTAGGTCTCAGGTTTGTCTGGTTCACAAAAAGTCTCACCTCCGCTTATATGCTATAGTTGCTATCAACAGAAACGCAGCAAGTAGGCCACAAGCGGCCGCCGCCACCACTGCGGTCGCTCGCTCTTCACCTTCCTCGACACCGGGTGGAAAGTGTGCTGGAGCAGGGATTCGTTCTGAAATAGACGGAAATGGTCTTTGAGTCACTAACTCAAAGACAGTTATTGACCAGATAAAGTTTAATTCTTGAAATTGACTCTAGTTTCGAGATTCTGAAAGTATTTATCACACAAAGTCTCAGGCAAACATAACGGAGCAAGAACCTTCTTATTTTATCATACTAATATTACAAAGGCGAACGTTTGAGAGTGTGTGCATATATTTGTACCTTTGTTACTTTTTCGCACTTGAATGACTGTTCTCGGAAAAACGTTATCTTAAGGTAGTTTTCTATTCTCAGGCGGGAGAAGCCGCTGCTGGGAGAAACTGGTAAAAATATAAATGCTAACTTTACTACTCATTGTACGACCAGTAAAACTTGACTTTGTTTTGTCTTGGTTTTTGTTTATGACGTGGGAAATATGTTTGAATAGAGTGAGAATGCGTGTCTTACTAACGTTCCAAGGTTACAGTAGCTCTTTGAATGGTAACCTATTATCGGCTAAATAATGATGATAATAGAAAAGCAATAAATAGTGTGTCGTGCAAATCATTTGAGCTACAATCAACGTACCTCCACTCTCAGTTAGCGTTGAAAAGTAATAATTCCCAAGCGTTGTGCCTGCAGCACTTGTGGCGACCACCTTCAGATGGTACCAAGTCGCCATCGCCAGCCCACACAGCACAGTGGGCTGCGCTGCCGGTGACACCGACTGAGTGATCCATGACGACTCCTCGAAGCTCCTCACGGAGACTGCGAACTGGGTGAGGGGACAACCATTACTGTCCCACGTCAGCAGGTTTAGACGGACGCATGAGCTGTTGGTCGTTATCAGGTCCTTTTCTGGAGATGCTTTTGAAGCTGTGAAAATATTTGATTATTATTTAGAAAACGTCTCTTATGTATTAAGTGTCTGTTTCTGTTATTTTTGTGTGTATATAAATTGTAAAATAAATAAATAAATAAAACGATGAAGAGGGTTATTGAAGTTAAAAAAGAAAGGTTGTGTTTGTGTGGCCGCGTTATTGTATTAACCTTTTAATCGTGGAAATTACAGACACAATAGAAAGACAATAGGTGCGCGAACGCTGGCGTTCGCTTGGGGTTTAATGAAATAAACAAATTCTTAAAGCATTTTAATGAGGTAAATAACATTATTTAGATAATGAATCCGGAAAGATTATCACAACAGTTATGAAAACTGGATGTTTCGACTAGTCGTAAAAACGATAAGAAGTACTGACGGGACAGTAGTCAACTAAACACCAGCCAAGTGCAAGTTGGATTCGCGCATGAAGGGTTCCGTTCCACTATCTATACAACATTGGACTCTATATTATTAATATCGAGCTAGAAACGGCAAACAATCATGTTTATTGTATTGGAACCCCACTTAATGTTGTATTTTATTTTTACTACTTTTTTGTTACAGCGGCAATAGAAATAAAAATTTCTTGTGTGTGTGAAAATATCAACTTACTAGCTATCAAGATTAATAAAATATTGCTTGGAGAAGTAGTGACAGATAGACGGACAGTGGAATCTTTTATTAGGGGCCCTTTTTTGATCTTTTTAAAAAAGGCTAGAAGTACGTAGTAGTAGTAGTAGATTCATTGTACTCACGTCCTCCTTTAGTAGACACGACCAGCTCGTCGCTGGGCGGTGAAGAGCCCACTGCGTTGTAGGCCGTCAATCTCACTCTGTAGAGCGTCCCGCACGCGAGGCGCTCCAGCGTGTGCGCGCGACTGTCGCCGGGCAGGCGCGCCGCGTGCCACTTGCCGTCGTCAGAGCGCGAATGCTCCACTAGGTAACCTGCAAAACAAAATCAACTATCTTATTATGATTCATGAGATACAGTCCGCTGATAGACAGACTGATGCACAGGGGAGCCTTTGTGATAGGGATTTGTTGGAAACCTTTTAGGTGCGGAACCCTATTATAAGGAATATTCTGAACTATAATATCTAAATAATAATTTAAAACCCAGAACCACCGTATCCTCAACCCGGCAATCCTCAAATAGACACAAGTGTTACTTTTACAATTTATATGATACTTGTTTCTGCAAACGGCTTTGCCTGCGTGAAAATAAGTTTTTCCATACAAACTTTGAACTCCCGTTTCTCCCCTTAGCTGCCAGCACGCGCAGCTCCCAGCTGGCGCGCTCCTCGCCCCACGGGTAGCGCACCGTGCACGTGTAGTTGTGTTATGTTACCGTGTAGACTAGATCCGCCAGTATGCGGCTTCTCCCACACGAGGTGCAGACGCGCGGGCGCGGCGGCCGCCAGGCGCAGCTGCGGGCGCGCCGGCGCCGCCAGCACGCGCAGCTCCCAGCTGGCGCGCTCCTCGCCCCACGGGTAGCGCACCGTGCACGTGTAGTTGTGTTATGTTACCGTGTAGACTAGATCCGCCAGTATGCGGCTTCTCCCACACGAGGTGCAGACGCGCGGGCGCGGCGGCCGCCAGGCGCAGCTGCGGGCGCGCCGGCGCCGCCAGCACGCGCAGCTCCCAGCTGGCGCGCTCCTCGCCCCACGGGTTGCGCACCGTGCACGTGTAGTTGTCCGCGGAACCACGGTCCACCTCTGAAAGGCAATTAATTGAATTCGTGAACAAAACAAACTTAATGTGATTTTCTTTTTGGTTTAAAAAAAGTATTAGCATTAAGTATTTAAAATAATCTTTTCCAATACACTAACTCGAAAAAACGATAAAATCGGTTTTTCCCCTACTGTTTCGATTAATGTGGAAAAGTACGTAAGCTTGCCCGCGCCAAAATTTATTACATTTATCGTATCAGACTGGGCGTGCGCCGAATCCCACGAGGCGCACGTCAACCCCCATTTGTTTATGTCTTCGTAAGTGTATTGAAATATTACATTTGAATACAAGTGCAGAAAGTTTGTCTTTGCGACCGAAGCGGCATCCGCACGAGCCGTAGGCTAGTGTGTTAAGGAGCCGAGTGCTGAAGCGACAAATTTGCACGTGCTTCATACGACTTTTTTCAATACTCTCATTTAAATTAATAAACGGGGATTGACCGAGGCGACTCGTGAGGAACAAAGCGCGCCCATCCTGATACGGTGTAATATATGTGATAAAATTATGGCGGGGCTGAGGGTTGAAGTGACAAATTCCCACGTGTATCAAAAATCATTTTTCAATACACTCACTCGGAAACCCATGTGAATGTGGAGAGCACGCGCACATTTTTGCACTTGTGCGGGAAATAGCCTATTGCATGCCTGTTAGCGGTGGGATAAGAGCGGGTTTCCGAGTGAGTGTATTGAAAAATGATTTTTGATACACGTGGGAATTTGTCACTTCAACCCTCAGCTCCATAATACCCTCGCCAAAGCTCGGGTGAATGCTGCCTCGATTACAATGACAAACTTGCTTCTCTACTTGTGTCAAAATTACTATTGCGGTCGACACAGTAAATACAGCTTAGTAAATAAAACGTGTCAGCGGAAAACATTAATTGAAAATATATTGGACTATCTATTTTTCTACCTTTTATGCTCCAGAACCTACAGTTAAAGGAACCCATAAACTACCACAGACAATGCTGTAGAAGGACCGAATTTTTTTTTGGCAAATAATATTTAGCTGAACGTACAAAGACCATTCACACGAAGGAGAAAAAGTTTAAACCAGTCGGTACAAAGTTATAATACGTATCGTACTTACTGAGTATGACAAGGTAAGCTCCATCGATGAGGTAGTTAGTATCATGCGCAAGAGGCGGTGCAGGGCGCGCGCGGGCCCAGGCCCGGTGCGGGGGGGGCGCGCCAGCCGCCGCGCAGCGCACGCGTGCACGCCTCCCCGCCACTGCTTCTAGTCGCCGCCCAAATGACGTTATTTTTGCTGGTGCTGGAAAGGCGATAATGCAACTTGTGAGAAACATTATCGAGAACCAATTTTATTCAATCAGCGAGACATCAAGAGCCTTTTCTGTTCATCAGCCTGCCATCATCGCCCTGCTCAGCTTTTTTCATACTGGATTTGGGTTCTAGTCTAATTGAAAGCAATTTTTGGGTTGCTACAAGATGCAACGACAGCGAAAATAGTAGATTATTCCCCAAAAGAATAAAGCAGTGCCTTATGTCTGCCAGTGACATTAGGGAAAGCTTTACTCTTTTAGGAAATATTGAAACCCGAGTGTCACGACAGGATTCGGGGGATTAATCCTGATTGTAGTGAGGGAATTAAACTGGCCCAAAACGAAGGCTCTACTTTACAATATTTTCAAAACCGTAGCATAGTGTTGGAATTACAGTTAGGTAGTTGATTAAAAATGTATTGAACTTGGCTTGACACGCTACTGAGTGTCTAGATTACTGGAATCAACTAATAATAATCATCCAGACCAAGATTGTCGATATTTGATGTCCACGACTATCAGTAAATGTTACTAAGCTTTGAAAGTCGGACTTGTGCGACCGGTATTTTTTATCATGATGTCAATACAAATAATGCCTTGTAGTTATGTTTATTTTACGAAAGGGTTTAATAATGCAAAACAAATCTAACCTCTACCATTAGGTTTCCTCGCCACAATGGCACTCATCTCTCCCTCCCCGGAAGCAGTGGCTGCCGTCACCCAGAACTCATATACTAGATGCTCTTGCAGACCTCGCACTTCCACCTGGTATTCTTCCTCCTCATCCTTGTGGTGGACCGTCATCTGAGAGTGCTGGCCTGTCCTGTTCAAGAAAGGTTTTAAAATTTTGAAAAGATGGAAAATAACTTTTAAACCGAAGGAAACTTCTTTATTCCTTCTCCTGCACTAAAGTGTGGTCAGTAGGTAACAAAGTTCATGCTAGTGTTAGTACACTCAGGATGTGTTAGTCAGAAGTTAGGTAATGTCTGGCGGCTCAGAGATCTTATGTAGAATATACAATAGACGAACCTCTGCGGTCTATTATAGACGGTGTAGTGCTTGATTTTGCCGTTCTTCTGCAGCGGAGCTAGCCAGCTCACGACCACCGTATCTTCTGAACTTGCCACTGCTTTTATGTCCATCGGAGCTCCCGGTACTGAAATGTTAGAAGCAAGTATTTAGAGATTCCGCATACGAATGTATCTGTACTGTCTTACTTCAATAGTATGGAAAGTGCCGTATCTAGCGCTCGTTGTGTCTCAATGATTTTCTTTTTCATCTAATGAATCTAATTGATCAAGAGCTACACTTGTACCAGATTTTGAGCAAATCAGCTTTGTCATACTTCGTGACTTATCTTCAGATACTTACTGTCTTCATGTGTGACGCAGTAGACCGGTTCAGAGGTAGGACCCGTGCCAGCAGCAGTTCTGGCGCGCACTGTTATGCTGTAGTTGGCGGCTCTCTGCAGCGCTTGCAGGACGGTCTCCATGCCGCCTGAGCGACGGGTTTCTACTTGACTGTCTAGCTCATCGACCGTCTGTGCAGAAAAGTTTTGTTATATTTTTACCAATTTATTTATTTACCCTCTCTTGACAATACTATAGTTTTTTTTTTTTTAATTTATATAAACTAGTGCTTGACTGCGATCCCACCTGATGGTAAGCAGTGATGCAATCGTTGATGGTGAGGCGCACTAGTTAAGACGAACTTAAGAGCTTCAAAGTATTTGTAATTCATATATAATATAGTTTACCTGTTCTTCAAGATACAGAATTGTTTTCTTGTTTGGAGGACAGTGATCACTAAATAGTCACTCTTATTTTTGGTGTTTCTTAAAGATAGGTAGGATAGGTAGGATAGGTTTTACTTACAGATAGGCTAATCTTTTTTTCGCAATAATGATTACTTCATTACTTACTTAAATCACAACACTACTGAAAAAGTGCTAATGTTGCCGGCAAACTAACTTTATGGTTACTAAATGTCAATACGATGAGTTACGCACCTCGTAAAGTACTTCATATCCGAGCAGCACTCCTCCTCGTAACGCTGGCGGTGGAGGTTCCCACCACACTCGCACTGACTGCGCTGACAGAGCCTCGCACCGAACTCTCTCCGGAGGGGCTTCTGGAGCTAAACAAGAAGATAGAATAAGGGTATTAAGAAGGTAAGGTATACTGGATAAAATAATTTTGAAGTTAATCTTGTGTTCGTCCATTTCATTTCGTATGTGGTCATGAACGAAATTTTAATCATCAGATATATTAATGGCCACAATATGTTGAAGTGGAAAAGAGAAGGATTTGTCATCATCATTATTTCAGCTGAAAGACATCCACTACCGGACATAGGCCTTTCCCAAGTGTCGCCACAGCAACCGGTTCTGTGCATCTCACATCCATCATGTTTCTGCGACTATCACCAAGACATCGGTCCGCCTTGTGAGAGGCCTTCCAAGGAAGGGTTTGTGATTAATTGATATTAAAAAATGGTAGTGGTAGAAACTTTATGGCATTGTGCTAAGAAGATTACAATATGATTTGGAGGTAGTCGGAACAGAGAGTAAAGTCCTGCTAACCTTCGTTGAAAAGGGAGGATCTTCCGACCAGATTCCTCATCTACTAAGATCCTATATCTGGTGTAGTTGATTTCGGGCTATCGTATATATTGAAATCGCGCGGAGAACTTTACTTGCGCGATGCAGGACTTCTTTTTTCGTAATTCTTATGTGGCGTCATAAATTTCGCTACAGTGACATATAACGTATGCTCACCTCCTTCCAGGGTGGTGGCAGTTAGCGGCGTGCACGGCGGACCAGCTCCCACGGCGTTGAAGGCCCTGACCTTGACCTCGTACTGCGTGTGCGTGCGCAGCGCCACGAGCGCGGCGTGCGACGCGCCCCAGCCGGCGGCCGTCAGCGCGGCCGACTTGTTGTCGGCGGAGGCCGCCTCGTGCCACGTCACCACGTAGCCGAGCAGCTCGCCGTTCCACGACTCTTGCGGAGGTGCCTGGAGATATCATTTGAAATTAGAATTTCTAAAAATCAAAGCATGATATTAGGGTTATGTACCCCAAGGGTAAAACGGGTCCTTATTACTAAGAGTCTGGTGTCCGTCCGTCTGTCTGTCTATCATTTGTATGTCTGTCCGTCTATCACCAGACTGTATCTCATGAACCATGATAGTAAGAAAGTTGAAATTTTCAAACATTTCACAGATTTATCTGCTTCCGCTATAACAACAAATACTAAGTAACCAGGATAAAATTAATATTAAATCCCAAGCGAACGCCGGCGTTCGCGCTGTTCACGCGTAATTTCGCGCCATTTGGTTAACATTAAGATTATTAAAAGTCCGCATATATTATTAACATATTGAGCGTTTTATTTATAGGATATGTATCTAAGAATGTAAATAAGAAGTTTTTCATAAAGTAGTCTGTAAACATCGAAAATAAGCAACCTTTCCATTTATCTATATTTATATCATACCAAACTTAAATCCTCAAGATCAAAGCGTTGGAGTCTTCCTGCTAACGTGATAGTTTTGCTCATTTTTTGATACGGACGGTATGGAATTCTTCGTAATCAAGTCTTCGTAATCCACTCTGGCACTTGGCCGGATTTTTAATTAAACGTAAATTGATTCCGTCTGGATACTGTGATCTAAAATTGGTTCTTGTAATTCGTTATAGGTACGGATTCGTTTGATGTACGTTTTGATCATTCCGTTACTAAGTTCTGTAACCGACTTTGGCAACTTGTTATAAAGAATATCTGTATTTGGATATTAATTCTTTACACGATATATTCATCGTTTAAAGTAGTTTCGGTCTATTACTCTAAATCTCTCTCTCATTTAGTCGTTTTCTCTTTTTATTACTCCAATATTCAATAATGTTTTGCGCACAATGCCAAACAGCTGTTTCGAATAGGTCTTAAATTTTAGTTTACTAAAAACGAAATTTCGAATAAACGTTTCACCTGCCATTTGACGAGTAATTCTCCTGGAGCAGTTGCCTGCACTTGGACGTTATGAGGAGGCTCTGATGGAGCTGCAAACATACACTCTTATTAGACCATCAAGAACATACGAGTTATTTTGATATCAGTTAAAGGTCCTTTCTTGTTACCTTCTTCCAAGGTTTGCACGATGACAGGGTCAGAGTAGTCGCTGTCGCCTATAGCGTTAACCGCTGCCAGCCTCAGCGCATACGCAGTGGCTGGTCGAAGACCTTCCACTCGGTACTCAAGGTATACTTCCGTGGTGGCGGCGTCTGGGTCTTGTCTGTAATCAGTGACTATCTGAAGTAAGCATTCGTGGAAGTTTTAGGAAAGGCCGAAGGAACCCTATAACTTTCACTATCCGACCGTCTGTTCGTCTGTATAGCTCGTAGATCGTTAACTATAACGTTCGTTACGTGCGCTTTTTTACTCTGTAAAACAATTTTAGTTAACAGCATTAGAAATAGGCAGAGTGTTTACCTACTTTTATTGCTATTATAAAAAAGGCTCTGAATAAAAATTGATATTTTTTCGATTTATGGTACCTTCGTGTACAAGATCGACTTATTTTTGTTAGTTGTTCAGTATTCCAGTACTTAAATGTGTCTTTCATGAGAGACTGTTATTCAATTAAAAGCCATTTTGCATAAATAGATTGTGAATTACAAAGTAACGAAACTGTACTTGAGCGGTACAGATACCCAAATAAAGCAAGATTTTTTTTGTTTTATTGGACGTATTTGTCAAACCCTCAATAATCTCACCTCACGAGCACCCTGTCGGCTGGCACATCCCTGGTTGGCGCCTCGGCCCAGTCGCCTGCGTCCGGACGTCTAGCATCTCCCACGACGCGGTACTGCAGACGGTACAGCAGCACGCGCGCGTTGCCGTCGTAGCCGCGCCGCCACGACAAGCTGGCGCCGCGCCCGCCGCGCCGCGACACGTGTAGACCCAGCGGGGCTTCCGGAAACTCTGGGGAATATTTAATCAATTTTACGCAATTGTGATCTCGAAGCGAAGCGGCGCAAATGGTACAAACAATTCATTCTCTATGTGAGAACCATGTGGCGATGAGCGAATTGAAGTCAGTTGGTTTAATAATTTTATTAAAACTCTTGCAGTGCGGTGACTTGTTTCAAATAAATACGAGCTCGTAGGTCGATGCCACAGCATCGCATTGAATTTGCGTGAACGGCATCGGATCGCCTCGCACCCGCAGTCACGTTGTATTGTTTCATTTTCATTTTTTTGCCCAAGTAGGGCCGTGTTAATGACTCAAATGAAGGATTCAAAAGAATAAGGGACAATTGATAACATTACAAACTGTCATAGAAGAGCTAGTAAAAGACATATCAATTTAACCATATTTGTGAATTTACAAATCATGAAGCATAAGACTTCCTGCATGCAGCAAAGTAGTAAGTAGTATGCAAAAAAAGGGGAATAACTACTTCAGTTGAGAAAAAAAAATGAGATAGAACAAGATAAGGTATTCTGTTGAAGTATATTATCCCCTGTATATACGTTACGATAATATGGCAAGTTAAATATTAAGACAAGTAAGAAAATACCTTGAACAGCGAGATAAATTAGCAGCTCGTCTCTTCCATACGCGTTTTCTGCTCGACACCGATACACTCCCGAATCGTGACGCTCAGCATGCGCTATACTCAATTGAGAACTGACACCACTCTCTGACCTTTTTTCTGATACTGACACTCTGGAAAAGCAACAAAATAATTTTACAAAGACTTTCTACAGTCTAGTCAAGAAATTAGGTCATCTTCGTCATCATGTATGCCTCTACAAGTTGATACTTATGGTGGTATCTCATCGGTGGTGATACAAAACAAAAGTGCAGTGCAGTGCAATGCGTGGTCAAGTACGGACGTGATTGCGCTGCTCGATACGAATTTTATATTCGCGTGTTGCGCGGCAGTAGCCATGGTCCGTTTTTCGTCGCTATGAGTCAACCACTTATAGCCAACGAGCTGTTGGCATTCATCAAATATGCCATTGACTACATGGACGAGGTCAGCATCCTGCAGATCTGCAAGTCCAGTTTTAACGAGGAGGAGATAAGCAGTGCCAAGCTGCTGCTGTTCCAAGTGCTGGGCAAAGTTGACCAGATGCAGTCCCGTCGGAGGGATGGCGGCCAAAGAAGTGTGCAGGACATCATCACAATGATGAGAGCACCGACCCGGACGACGTGCCCGCTTTCGTGGCGAAGGAGCTACATAAGTTGCCTCCCGTCACGTTCGACCACGTCCATGTCAACAGGTTGCTGAAAGACACAACATCCTTGAAAGCAAGCCTGGCCGAGGTACAATCGAAGTTGGAGGTGTCCAATACCACCGTAGGTGCATTACGTGCCGAAGTAGAGTTGTTGTGCAACGCTGTTTCGGAAAGTAGGGCGCCTAACAACTCCAGCGTGAACATTTGTTGCTGGGCACAAAATGCATCCATCGGCAATTTTGAGTCGGCGAGTCGCAATGCGTCACCCGCTGATGATAATGCTAGCGTTGCATCTTGCTCCGCCGCTGCATCGCATGTAGGTACGTCGACCCCTAAACGTGCCTATTCCGCTGTTGTTGCCGCAAACAAACCTGCTGTGTCGAAAACAACGCGACAAACAGGTATAACGAAAAGGGGTAAGCAGAGTGATGAGGATATGGCTTCACAAAGGTGGAGAAGAAGATGAGGAAGAAGCCTATTTGTCAAAACCAGTGTGGTACCGCGCTGGCAGGACCAAACATGCTGCTGCGTCCAGCAGTGCCCACGACGCAGCTGTACGTTTCGAGGCTACATCACACCACGAAGGTTGAGGAGATCGTGGAGTATGTTCGAGTCAAGACGAACTGGGCTTTGAGAGTTGAGCAGCTGGAGCCGCGCCATAACACTCATTTCAAGTCGTTTGTGGTGCGAGTGCCAACTCAACATTTGGAGACCTTCCTCAAAGGAGAGTTTTGGCCGAAGGGCGTCGTGTATCGATGATTTCGTGGAAGGATACCGACCTCGCAGCGGAACACGACGCCTTCACTTCGTGTGCAATAGTTCATAGTTTAATAATGGTATCTTTTATGTATTAGTTTATTATTTTGTAAGATTATTTTTGTATTTTATCTATGGGCCTAACAGCATAACAGTCACCTGTAAGTAGTAAGGTCCACTCTCTTCATGTTATGAGTCCACTGCAGCTGAATGGGCGGGTCCCCCCTAGCATCGCACTGGAGAGTCGCCTGCGCAGTTCTTTTGACTGTCATGTTGCGTGATGAGAACTCGAAATGTGCGGGCTCTGAAATGAGACATTAAGGATTGAAAGCCTATCAAGTGAAAAAATTGAAGTTGTATTTAAATCAAAATGGAAAAGCTAATTCAGATAATTATGTAAAAACGTCTCTGTAACTTGATGTCAAAAATCGATCAATATTTGTATTACCTACCATTGACAGAAACAGCAATAATCTTCGACAGTCCCCTTCCAATCCCGTTCTCCGCTCGGCACATGTACTGTCCCTCATGATGATGAGCTGCTGGGGCTATGCTCAGAGAGCCGTTGGGAAGCATCGAGAACTGGAGATCCAGATTTGAAACCGGTCGGAAATCACTTACTCCTGACCCTGGAAAGAATTTTCAGATTTTAAAGACAACAAATGGCCGGCGAAATATTATGTTTCCGATATGTAGTCTGCCTTGCATGTGAACTCACCATGACCTTTGAGCCAGGAAACCCTTGGTTCAGGATAACCTTTAGTAGAGCAGTGTACCAAGATCTGTGTCCCCAAGAGAGCTGAAACGTCTTGAGGTTCGTATACCCAAGATGGTGCAACTGAAATGAAATATAGAAAAGTAATCAGACATTCTAAATTATCAGATTTTATAACTTGTGTTATCATCATTACCTTTGACGGCCAGCCTCGCAGTGTGGTTCACCTCTGCTGCAGAGTTACTTGCCACGCATGTGTAATCTCCGCTATGCTTCGATGTCACGTGCGAGAATATTAGAAAACTGAACTCGTCCAGAGATTTCTCCTGAACCTGGCAATAATTATCATAATTTTCGTTACTAGACATACATTATTACTACACTTGCTCGCGGTGACACTACCTATTATTTTGTCTTTACACAAATGCTTTTAATGATGATCAGACTAGTTTATTACTAAAGCAAACATGTTTTATCTTACTTGCAAACCAGATGGTATGTGCTGTCCGTCTTTGAGCCAAGAAAAGTAAACTGGCTTGTCACCAGACGTGATGCCACACAACACTTGAATCGAACTGCCTTCTACCAAGTCAAGTGGAAACGAGAATCCAGCTATTTTTGGTGGATCTGAAATCAAATACTGTGTTTAATATTTAGTATAATTAAAAGAACGCTTAAAGCTTACCCAATTACATAAACATTAAATATCAAAATCTTTTTACAAGCCAGAAATAAATATTTTTAGTTTGTTGCTACTTACTCCTGACAAAAATCTGGACATCCTTTTGGGCGTACTGTCCCGATGGTGACGTTACCCTGCAAGAGTATACTCCAGCGTCAGCAGGTTCCGCGGGCCACAGCAGCAGTTCTCCTCCTACTCCAGACAACGCACGACCTCCAGTGGAGCTGACATCCAGACCTCCTCGCTGCCACCGGATCTCACTGGAGGAAAGGCAGATTAGAGTTAATTATTTGAAGATAGTGTAATTCTATAAGTACACCTATCTATAACTATAGTCTAGTTTGGGTTAAGTAAGACTAAGATGAGGTTTCTTAAGAGGAGCAGGAAAACACTACAAAGAAGAAACATTGAACCACTACTTTGAAGGGTAAAGACAAGGTCATCTAACATCGAACTACGAAAACAAAACAAAAATGAAACTTATAATTTTACTAAGCAAATGCACCTCCATCAACCTGATTGGAAATCCGGAGAATGGGCAGTAGATGGTGGTGTTGACTCCCGCCACCACCCGGATGGGGCCGATGTTTCTTATTGATGGAGGTCCTGGAAAAATGGACAAATCCTTCTTGTTTTAAAATGTACAAAATATTTTAAAACTGCCTGTTAGGAAATAAGAAGTTTACATTTAAAAAAATCAAGACGACATCTGCAACAGTAAGTAAAGCTGCTTTTGTGTCAACTTTTCTCGACTTTTAAAACAATATTCAAACTGAAGAAGTTAATATCTACTTTAATCAAATATTAATAAAGTAAGTAAAAATAATTTGTAGTGTTTTCAATCTATTAAAATTTGTAACCAGCTTCCAAAAAGTAGCTTGATTCAAAAGTTGTGATATGCTCTGTGAGTTTCAAACAATCGAAAAAGTCAAAGAAGTTACCATAAACATTGAGCCTGGTGGAATGTTCGACTGATCCCCTGGCGTTGTGCGCTCTGCAGGTGTATCTACCACCGTCCTCGGGCCGGACAGATGTCAGGTTCATGTAGCTCACCACGTCACCGTTCGAGTTCATGAACTGGGTTATACTCCTGTCGACAGAAATAAAAAAAAAAATAAGGAATAATTTTGTTAAAATTTTTGTGTGAGGTCACGGTTTGTGGAGATCACAAACAGAAATCTAAACGTGACTTGCTACCATTACTTTACATAACATTATAAGTTCCTTTCCACATGTGACGACATTACTCAGTATCTACGTAAGTATAATTGTATTTCCAAAATAGGAAAGTTAAAAACCCTTGGGAATCGTACTCCGAAAATTGGGACGACGCGATATACGATCCCTTGCCCAAATTGTTTTTTCAATCTTTATGTACCTAAGCGTCTTATGTCACACACATTTAAACTCTCAATCTGTTATTCCTTTTGAAAAAACATTTTTTTTTTTTTCGAAAAACTTTATGTTAAAAATCATCTAAATGAGATCAGAACCTGTACCATGTAGAAAACTTTACAAGAAATTACTTCAAGATTTGGAAAATACAAGCGGTGGCGGCCAAGTGGTGGCCCCGACTTGCAGGTCACAGGTTCAAATCCAGCCAGACGCTACTTTGTATAATTTATTTCATCACCACTACTCTCAAAACGGTGAAGGAAAACATCGTGAGGAAGTAGTAAAATTCGAAGACATGTGATATAAATCAACCGTGGCGCAGTGGACACGGCCCAATCTCTCTCCTAGAGAGGAGGCTTGAGTTCCAGCAGTGGGAACAATATTAAAAGGCTGATTATGCTAAGCTATGCTATGGAAAATAACTTCAAGGTCTACCTTTGTGGAGTATTATGTTCTTCAACGGCCTGTCCATCCAGCAGCCAGGTAAACCTTGGTGGAGGGCTACCAGAAGCAGCACAGTGAAGAGCAAGGGATGGTCCAGGATGTAACGCCTGTTCTATGAACGTGTAGTGTAATTCTGGAGCCGTGTCTGGAAAATAATCATGTCGAATATGAAACATCTTTTTTCCTGCTACATAGTCTAAGAATTAGTCAAAAAGAGCACAAATGTTGATCAAATATTCAGTACACTGGTTGTTATTTTCTGTGAGCAGTTTCGGAGGTCGATTTTATATCTATTACGAAAACTTAAGGAGGCCAACCCAACGTGAGATTCCCACGGGTAGCAAGATAACTACATTCAATATTAATGCGCAATTATTTCTTAGCTCTTATCCTAATTCCACACACTGATTACAAATAGCCACACGTTTCGTAGCAAGTAACCGCCGAATATTCTGCCAAATAGCAGTCTTACATCACAACAGAATCCAATCAGTGTACAGACGAATATATGGCAGCCGTTTATCACAGATCATAACGGGGTATCTGCCATTAGCGGTGGATTTATCGCACTCGTGACGCCGGCACATCATTGTTTATGTTATATGTTAGATACTGAGCGATGCGGGCGAGCAATGGAGTGTAGGAGATAATCCTTTGTATGTATTTGAAGTTATAGCAATTAAATACGGAAAACATAAAGGGGCTTAGAAAATGTGATAGCTAGTGTTGAGACAACACGTACAAGTAATATAAAACAAATTTATTTCAACTACATTTGAGTACATGACAGGCATAATGGCGTCTGCAAGTATTTACTTAGTCCACTTAGCACATTTTATAGTGTTCCTTGCTTATAATTTTATACAGTTTACTGAAGTCGTTATACAAGGAGTGTTAACATTAAGCGTGTTGTTAGTGCAGTGCACTAAACGTGGTGCATTACCTTCTTCTACTCTTGCTAGCCACGAAAAAACTGTTATTATGTTAACAGGTTCATAAAATATGGATGTAAGATATGTCATACTGTATGGATCAGAATGCTGAACAGTGAAAAAGACGGATGAAAAAAGATTGCGTTCCGCTACATGCAATTTTTTATTTAATGAGAATGTTGAGATGGATATGTGGTGTATAAAAATGGATTACTTAAGTGAGAAATAAGTATATTACGGGAAATTTGAAAGTGGTAGGTACCAGTGACTGAAAAGTTGAAGGGGAATCGTTTGGCTTGGTATGGTCATGTAAAGAGGAGGGATGAAATGCATGTTGAATGAAAATGAAATGTGAGAGGGAGAGGGAGGCCAAAAAAAACATGGATGGATTGTGTAAAGAGTAATATGCCGAAAAAGGAAGATAGTGATAGCAAAACGGGTGACAGGATAGAATATAAGAAAAAAAAACATGTTGCGCTGACCCCAAATAAGGCGGGACAAGGGCAGGAAGATAATGATGAAGAGGTTTATAAGTCAATAAATAACGTGATAAAAACAATAAGAATATTAAAATGACACATTTTCCTACATACTCAAAGCTCATACAACATTTTTAATTTTTCAGCTACTACAAAGTTATCTCCATATACAGGGAACGCTGCAGCAATTGTTTACTGTAGAATTTTATTACCATCTTTAACTTCTATTTAGCTCAGACCTACAACCACCAACGCTCATTACATTCTCTTAATCTCTTTGCATCCAGCATCCAAAACATTCAGTAAGCCCAGTCGGCATGCCGTCATAAATCTTGGCAAATAAATTCAATTAGCCGCTACACTAACATAATAACGAATGAATACAATGGCCGCTGGAATTATGAGGGTCTAAATTGTGAGCGGCGAGCGTTTCTGAGAGCTTTATTACAGGCCGTACCGGACGCCGGACGAAGTGACAGACAATATGTCAGCGTGTGGCACAAGTCAGGAGGTGGTGGGGGTCTTGATGTTGAAGGAATTTGAATGAAAAAGACTAGTAGTAGTTCAAGGTGCATCGTCGAATTTCTAGTCCACAATCTATCAAAAAATTAATTGAAAACGAAGATTGAACATCACGTAGATATTTAAATTGACCATTGGACAACAGCAATGAAATTGAAAGTTATTAAAAATGGAAGTTTTTTGGTTTAGTTTTTTTGATTGATGATTGACTTCTCCCACATCAGATTTTAACTGACAAAAACCATGCTTTGCCCTTGATTTTTTTGCTATTTGCGTTCCAGGGTTTCCTTTTCGGAAGTAAAACTATGGCCTCAGTAAGCTTCGGCTTCGCTGGGCCCTTACAATCTTGCTGACATCTCTTTGAGGCGCGCTTGGAACACTACACGCCATTGATAACTCGTGCTTGGTCAGTACGGTTACCGGATGGTTGGATGGCGATTTACCTATATCCGATTACGGATTACCGATATCAGTTTGTACCTAAAAAGTAAAACAAGAGCGTGATTATTCAAACCTTTGTAAATAAAACAGCTCACTGTCAATTTAGGAGACTTTGAAAACCACTGAAACCCACATCGTAACTTTTGGGATCAATTCGCTAACACCCATCACTCAGGCCTCCCCCAGTTGGCACGGCGCCCGCTCACAAGCTAGCTCTTGTAAACGTTGCATCGTTTTGCGCGAATTTATATCAGATAGCCGCTGATAGTAGGCTAATTGTATAATTGTGCGGTGCGCTCATTGTGATGCGCTTATCTGCCGCGCGCCGGACATCCCTGCCGCCTGCATTCGGAACGAGTATAAGCGCTAATTTATTGATACTAATAGTATTGTTTTTGGATTATGTTTTAATCGAAATATAATAGAGGAATTACTATATTCGATATGTAAATAAGTGGAGGCGAGACGTGAGCTAGTAAATGCTTTAAACTCCGCTGCTGCGACAAGTTCTACGGTCAGAGTTCCGGTTAGATCTTATGGTGATATGGCGACAGCGACCGTCACAACTCAGCGTTGGGCACGCCATAATTATGGTGGAAAGTCTCCTATCTGAGGAGTAGCTGTAGGAGATATCACGGCATCTTTGCCTTTCGAATAACTCAGATTCTCATTCAATGGCCATGATAAATTCGAGAGGTTCCTGCACCGGTTTCCGATTCAAGAAAAGCCCAGGTAGGTATCGTCATTGGGTGGACCACCCGGAGGTCACGGTAGAGCATGCGCTAGAGGAGTTGGTCAGGCTACTTGGGCAGAGCACTGCCGTGTCCTCGCAAGGCCAATGTCTACTAGAACCATGGGAAGACTTCAGAAAAAGTAACTTGTCAAAGTGAAAGTCAAAGTTAAAGGTCCTAGAACTCTAAGAGCAAAGACATAACGTTATTAAGCATAATGTGGTATTATTCAGAAAAATCTGACATGTCCTAGAATTCATTAGATGAGTTTCCCACGTCAAAAAAAGCTTAGATAGCTTTAAGCTAAATTTCATTAACTCCAATGTTCTTAAAATTTTCTTAAATACATACCTACCATAGAATAAATTGCACTATCTAAGAGCAATGGCCAGAAAGATACACCGACGACTTAGCAAGAGATTTCGTAAACTTACACATCATAGTAGCTACTGCCTGGCGTGGGTCGAGGCTATCTCCAAGAAACCTTTTAAGATTCTAAACCAGAAGTCTTAGAAATGTACTGGCTCTAGACCACTTGCTCTTCAAGATTGAAAATGATACATCATATTGTGTATCATAACGTGTATGTGCTACTAAAATGGCGAGAGTAAACGTGTAGTTCTTAATATTATGTACTTGTACATAATGAACTTAAGTTTTGCAAGCAAGATGTTCATAAAATTGGTACTAACGAACCATACTAGATGACGTTAGTTATTTCTCATTTTATTGCACCAAAACTGTGTACATTTCAAGTTTTCAGACATGAAAGATCATAATCCTTTGAATCTATTTTAATACAAAGTATTTTTAACAATTATTAAACTTTTGCCAAACTCAAACTGTATCCGCGAATGAAAATATTTAAAACAGGCTCTGGAAGTTTGCAGGCGAAGAAAACTACTCGCCGGAATGTTAGTCTTAGTCGAAAGAATTAACGAGAGCTTAGTTGTGCGCTGCTTTTCAGATTTAATTATTTCGTAAGATATTGTCTTAATGCAATAATTTCTTGGGTCATTGCCAGACTGTTTGGTATGAAGAATCTTTATTATATGAAACGTTTGCGTTTACTGAAATTGGAAACCAATGCAAAACTTCACGTTTTGGGTTAAATTTTAATTAATGTTGTGTAAAGACAAACCCGTTTCTTTAAATGTAGACTAACAGCAAATTGCACTAAAAATAAATATTTTTTTCTGAAAGCCGCATAAAAATTGGTTAAGACATGAAGCAGCAATTAGCGTTTCCTATTTCGATAAAGTTAAAAATAATAATGCATCACTGCTTGCCATCAGGTGGGATCGCAGTCAAGTACTACTTTATTATTATTCAAAAAGAAAAAAGTGGAGCGCTGACTTTTATACCGTGGTATAAGACTTGTTGTAACATAATATTAGATTGGAATCATTTCTGTTCATATTGATCAGTATGTTACCTCAGTCACGACAGCATACACTATCATCTACGATTAGTTACCATGCAAGTGCATTACTCGCCCAAGGCTACAAATCAGTTGAACACGGCTTCACGATGCTTCCCCAAAACGCAGCACTAAGCGGATTTATAGCTTTGTGCAAATGGCCCCTGATATCATATTATTTTAGCTAGTATCAGAACAAGGTTTTAATGGAATTGATGCATTATAAAAGCCTAATCTGATATTCAGCACGAAAGCAATGTGGTCAGACACGAGTTGGTAGTCCAATTCTATTGCATTTATTAAGTATGATTTTGATTTTATAGGGATTATTATAATGGAAATTTGATTAGGTTTTTAATGTTAATACTGTTTAGTTTTATTCATTAGAAGCCTCGTTTAGTTTTTTTTTTTGTTTTATTATTGATAGGCTCGCGTTTGACCACTATCTCACATGATGGTAAGCGATGATGTGGGCGAAGATGGAGCACGCTTGCCTAGAAGTAATCTATTCACTCTTGACTTAAAGACCCCTAGATTGTAGCTTTCACGAAACAAAGACTGCAGCAGGGAATTCCACTCCTTAGCTGTACGTATAATGAATGTGTTCCCAAAACGCTTTATACGTATGGATGGGAAAACGTGATTAAAATAAATGCGAACAAGAGGTGTTTTGCAGCGATGTTCCGTTGCTTCAATATGCACCTACTGCAGCAAGTCGTGACTGTTCAACTTTAAAACTTTTTTCGCTTGGTTTTCATTCACCGAGTGTCTTGAATATAATGTGCGATGAAGAACACCGTTTCAATACAAAGTAACCCGACGACACGGTTGAATAAATATTTGTATGGCCTACAGATAATTGTTTGTGTATGTAAGTTCAAATGTTTGTAAAGGAACTTATGGTACAGAAGTCATCCCTCCTAACGAACGAACGTCCTAATTAGGCTCCCATAGATAAATGCAACGAGATAATACTCGTCGTACACTCCTGGCGGAGTGGTCGTGGTCATGGATCATCTGGTGGTTTGGGTTCAGCTTTTTCGTGAATTCTCTATCCTCTCTCTATTCGTGGCATTACATTTGCATTCAATAAGGGAACACTCAGAGGACTATTTGATGAGGTCTATCCGTCTGGTAGGTGATCGACCGCGAGAACGTCGGCCCTCTACTCTACCTTGTACCACTAAACGTTCTAAAGAGCTTTCATTACGGATGATATGTCCAAACATTTTGTAGATTTGCAGTTGCACAATCTAAATGACACTACATTATATAATTATTATTATATAAGTCTTACGCGACGAACATTTTTCAAGACAAATTTACGATTTTTGACTTATGTCGAAATTAGTTTTTTAGCTCCAGAGCAAAATATGAATAACAAAATATAATATGGATCATTACAAAGTATTATAAAATATTGAAAGAGTTGTTGCTTCGTGCCAGATTAAAAGTGAAGACGACAAGCTAAATAAATAGAACAATCAGAAAAATATATCATGAATAGATTTCTCTATTTCTGCATTAGTGTCGCATTCTAAAAATCAATTTCGATTTTTTAATTCCATACAAACAATACAACAAAATAATAATAAAAGCAATCTCTCACTGTGCTAATCCAGCTAGTTCGCGAAATATATGACGTCATAGATCGTCTCTATTATTCCATTAGAACGGTCCGGATTATCCCAGCGCTGACTTATGCGCTGTCCGCGACATTATTGCGGGAGTTATGGCCGCCAAGCCGGTGGGAGGTGGACTTATAGGTAAGTTATTAGTAACCATTTGAGATATGGAAAAAAGGTAAGTTTGGCAAAAAAGTAATCTAAAGTACCTAATGTTACTTGGTCCATTGTAATAGAAAAAGTTTTTTTTTTTTCACAAATGTGGATAGGTGGGTCGTTTATTAATGCGCCCAATAACGTAAGCGACCCCCGTATAGGCGCCACACAGGAACAGACGCCATACAGACTCGCACACTGAGGGTTCTGTACAAACTTACCTTTGAAAACAGTTCACGAATTGAGTTTCGAAGATTTTTCTGAATCGTAAAAAAAGTTTAGCTACAAATTTAATGTTTTCAGAATTTTCCCTACACTGATATATACTAAAAGACCTTCATGCCAAATTTCAAGAATATAGTTCAACGGGAAGTACCCCAAGATTTTTGATTCCCTTTTTCTTCTTCTTCTTTTTCTTTTCGTGTCGATGCTCTCAAACTATACTTCTTTGATTCCCTGGAGAGCGTCGAAATACACATAAACGTCAGTATCTTTTTTTTTTTGTTAACTCAGGTAGTTTAGTTTTGTCACAGCTTCTTGGGGCTGCAAACCTGAGCATATGAATTTAACTTTAATTCAATACCTCGACGCGTTCGATTAAAGGTATTGACAGACAAATAGACAGATTGACAGCAAAGTTATCCAATAAGGGTTCCATTTTTTCCTTTTGAGGCAGGAACATTAAAAAACTTTCATAGTTTCTCATCTTACATCACGCAATTAGAATTTTTCGCGTGATTTGAACATATGTATAATTGCTCAAAATCATCTACAAGGCAGTGTCCACGATCAGACATAAAAACTGTCTCGGTCGGAGGATCCTCCCTTTTCAATGGAGATTTGTGAGACTTTACACCCTATTCTACATACCTCTAAAAATACCTATGTATTTGCCCTTTCTTGAAATGATGTACTTATTATCAACATCATCAGCCTTTTTAATGTTCCAACTGCTGGAAATAATTGTATAATATTAGTATAGTCGGCCGTAGAAGGAATGGACTCACCACGCGGTAATCCACCACGCGGGTCCAGTGCGGATTGGTTAATGTCACATGTCTTCGAATTTTTGGTTCTAGGACAAGCCGGTTTCCTCACGATGTTTTCCTTCACCATTTTGAGAGCAGTGGTGATGAAATAAATTACACAGAGTAATGTGCCTGGCTGGGTTCGAACCCGCGACCTACAACTCGTAAGTCGGGGGGAATTAACATTCGGGCACCACTGCTCTCAGGCATAAAAAATGATTTACTATATAACAAAATTCTATCTGTAGATTTTAATCATCACTTCTCTTTATCTCAATTTATTTCGGGTCGGTACCTATTCGCACATTCTTTCACAAAGGAAAACCAAAATGAAATTTCACAATTACTTTGTAGATAAAAAGGCAAGTTTCAGATATCACATTCGTTTGTTACATTCCCAGCCAGACCCACCCACATTTATTTTCTAAATATTCCCCTCAGTTCCCAGTGGTTTGACGTACCAAGCATACTCCGTTCCTTTGCAAGCAAATGACAAAATTCCAACAAAATAAGAATGTTTGCTCACTGTGTATTTTTCTGTACATTTCATTAGAATTCACAGTTGCTGCATTGTGCCGGGGCGCTGCACAGAGAGCAGGTTTCACTTAACTAAAGGCTTAGACCGTCTTAGCGTTCTGCACTCTTTTCCTCTATATGAGCAAAAGTCTGGAAGTACCTGCAAAAGATTCTGTTTAGGGGTATGAAGTTTACGTAACAAAGCTTTTTTAGCAAAGTAAAAAGGTTCTTTATTTGCAATGGTGTTTTAGTGATCGTGCTAATTACGTTTTAGGACGTGTAGCTTCAAACGAAAGCAGCACACCTAGTTGTGTGTCGGTTTGAAAGACCTGCCGGAGAAATTCCAGTCACAAGAGTCCTTTCAATTAAAGTTAGCACCGTATCGACCATACTATGCTGCGTTGCTAGTCTATCTATACCTACCTAGATTTCTGATTTAGATTTAAAATTATTATTTATTTATTAATCAACTGCTTGCTATACTTACGTTAGGATCCAAAGCATATAGCAAGCCAACAATCCACAAACTACAAAGATTAATACAAACATTGATGATTGAGCTTTACTGTTTTATAAAAATATGTCAAATTTCATATTATCGGTATTTCCAGATGGTCATTGGGGACGAAAGGTTCTGGAGAGTCAACCGCGTACCGGAAAAAAACGACGCAGCCTTGAAATGCCTCCCACAACTTGGTCAGAATTGCAGGAATCCGAAGGATGCGTGACGCACAGGACCGGTATTTGTGGCGACGCTTGGGGGAGGCCTATGTCCAACAGTGGACGTCTTTCGGTTGATATTTATTTATATATAGTTAATTAAAACGGTACATGCCCACCTTTCACTCTTTGAATGCCGTAATTAGAGACACAATAGAAAGACAATTGCTTATGTCGAACTGTGTAACTTAAGGCATTCAAAAGGTTAATTAACATAATATATGATGATGATGATGGTATTTCCAATTTACAAATATATGGCATGGTATACAATTTACGAAAGATGTGTGCGTCAATTGAGGAATAAGCTTCAGCTTTTTATTTCCAATTCTCATGAATCGTGCTTCCGTCAGTAATATTCAAAAACAGCGAAGTCGCAAAGTTTTCGAAGCAAGGCTTGAATAGGATTATAGGCTCGGGCCGAGCGAATATTTCTTACTTTGTGGTATTAGCGCTGTCAGACTGCGTATTTATGATATCGCCTATTTTTTCCTGCTACTGAACGTACTAACGATTAACATCTTAATACTTCAATGTATTAAGTAAACATGGAACATGCCATAACAATGAATAATCATATGTTTTCCCAGAATGGCCAGTCTTGGCAACTAATCTGGCGATTGCTAATATAATATACTTTGAGAAGGTTGAGACCATTTTACTAATGACTTTAGTAAGGAGCTCTCAGTCGTGAGTTTCTCAAATAATAGAATAAAACTTTACAAGTTAGCCATTTTGACTTGAAAAGTGTCATTAAGAGTGTCCTTCCTGACCCGTCTGTCATCAACCTAAGCATGGTTTAAAAGCTTATCGGTTTATCTAACGCAATGTTTGATAGAACAAGGCGAAAAACGTGAGATAGCACCTGAAAGCTCAGTTGGTCGGTAATACCGTCATTTACTTGAATATTGGACAGAATTTGTTTCAGGAAATACGTTTTTTTTTAAACTTTAAAAGTTTTTAGATAGCATTTTCGTTTGATTTGAGTAAATGTGTTTTATTTTTATGAATTCATTATGAAGAACCAAAGTTCACACACGTAGCAGATTTTCAAAAGTGTATAGTAGATTTTTTATAGTAGAATTTTTACTTAAGTTTATGATTTGGATTCAATACAGACCTAGATAATATCCACAAGTTATGCGTTTCCAAAATATCTAGAAAGTGTTGTGTAATAATGTCATAATCACGTAAGAGCGTTTGTACGAAAATGTATCTTAGGTTGGGGACGCTCTTAACTGAATATATGAATTATTCATTTTAAATGACCAAACTCATAGTTTGAAGAAGAAACTGAGGAAATTGTAGTCATTACACAATGTTGAAACTTCGTCAGTCGATTGTGATGTTTCGCGTACATTGTTCTACGTGACCTAGTTCAGTGCTGAGTGTATCTATCTAACCTGTACTACCACACATGAATACGGGAGCAGCCTTTAGGTGTGTCATAGTAGACTATGTCTTTGTGAGCCGGATCTAGTGGTTGATGCTTGCAATAGATCTCGTCGAGCGAGAATAGACGGAGTTAAGTATTAAACTATACTTGTAGGGACTATTGTTTTCACTTATTGTAATAAAGTTTTGCAAAGTATTATGAGGCTGCTACTATTAAGTCTTCTTTGTGATGCAATAAATAATGTATTAAACCTGTTATTGTTGACTGTTAGAAAATGCCTAAGGAATTATGTCGGCAGGAATTAGTACAAATACTTACAGTGTTTACTTGTGCATAAAGTTTTAATAAATAATGATTTTCACGACTAGATTATTAGGTTACTCTCTCTTAAGAAGGTTCTGAAGCCTAAAGGTAGCCATATACGTCAGGATATACCTGACAAGTTTGCCTGTGCAGTTGAGTTACATATAAGTAAACCGGAGCGGGTATGTTGCACAACTGTGCAGGCAAACCTGTCAGGTATAAGGGCGGGGGATGTCAATACATGATATTTCCCATCGAAAAAAAAAAAAAAAACCTGTCAGGTATACCTTAACAAGTTTTTACCTTTACGTGTTTATAATATTTCGGAACCTAGTGATACGCGGGTATTTTAATTTTATATAGAAGTACCCTCTCAAGAAGTCTGCAGTCCGCTCCAGCTCGCAGCTTGCACCTGCCCGGACGGCGGGTGACGCATGGCCGGTCCAGTCATTACTGTGCCGTTAATCAATAACCCGACGACACACGAAATCGCACCGCACTGCACTCCGCAAAATTACACCATTGGTAATTACACGACGGAGTGGCCTCCGATTGGCCAATCGTCTCTCAAAGGACGTTAATCGACCAATCGGAAAGTAATTTTCGTTTCTCGAAACGAAATTTTTTGGTCCCTGAATTTTGTTTTTTTGATTTTTCAATTCTATTTTCGGTTTTTACAAGATACTGGTGACATTTTCAGCTTACAATAAAATTCTAATGCAATACAAGAAAAAATAATCAAACTTCTGAGATCTTCTTCTAATAACTCATACTACAAGGTTTTATTTTGAGATGAGTAATCATAAAATGACTTTTTCCTCTGTAGAGTGAAGCGAGCGGGCGTGTCCGATTTTCACTGGCTAAAACCAACCTATGTGTAGCGACATCTATGGCGTCACATAAGAACTAATCCTGCATAGCGCAAATAAAGTTCTCCGCGTCGATTAGAACATATAGAACAGCTCGAAATCATCTATCAAGCAGTTACCCAGCAGACATAATACCTAAAGAATCCTTCCTTTCCAACGGAGGTTTGCGGGACTTTACTATCTGTTCCGCATACCTCCAAAAATGTATCTTCATTTACCCTTTGTATTCTTAGGTCACGGTAGGCCACTTTTTCAAACATCCTCGTAGCCCTAACAGGCTACTGGCACTTCTTTGAGATATGAGTGACCTGGAATTGGCCTTTACTAGATGTTCGTTCGGCAAGTTCGTCGGCAGCATCTACGATAACCGAAAATCCGAAAAGCCGAGGAGTCTCCTGTGGTAGTGGCTGGGGCATCAGGACGTCTGTTCCCTTATGGTTGCGGCCTTCGCCTTCACTCATATTTTACAAAGCGGAAAGAGGCAACTACCTACTTCTCATTCTTTCTCACTCTAGACCATGGCCTGGCACAAGGTCGGACGCGAGAGGTCGCCACCACTGGCCTTCGCAAGGGCGCAGTGGTTCTCCGTCCGAGCGAGGCAGACTTCCGCCGTATGCACCAGCAGCGTGTCTTTTGCACGGTCAGCACAGTGATGTTACCTGAGCATTTTGTCCGCTTGAATCCAAAACAGAAATCTTCTGTACTGGGCATGGCTGATGAAGACTTGCGTTGGGCAGAAAATGAGGACGCTGTAGCACTACAGTGTCCTTTTCTTAAGCCAATATCTAAAGGAGGAACTTACCACTGTGTTTGTGGCGTGCCCGATGCTAAAGGTTGTATTAAAATTCAGTATTTAATTCTTTTACTAGATAATAAACACATTGAGTCGAAACGAATCCTTCAACCTCATTATAACTAAAAAAAATAAAAGGCAGAAATAAAAGTGATCTGGTAATCCCAAAAACACAACGGGGAAACTGGCAAGTCCTAAACAAATATGTGGGAATGGCCTCGAACCGTCCATTCATTCCAAATGGACCCTCGGCATGGGACTGAACATTTGTTGAAGGGAATTAATTCCGTAAGGACTATCGAGTTTTTCTGGGACGAAGATAAAATAAATAAAACTGTTACGGATAGCGACACGTGTTTGATATTTTCACAAAAAAAGAAATACGAAGAATATAAAAAATAATTTGGAAAAAAAAAATTAACTACATAAAAAAATAGAACCGAGGGAATTATTAGTTTTTTTTTTGGTACTTGGTTCTGTTTGTAAAAAAAGGTTTTTGTTTTTAATTTTCTCTTTTTTGTCGTTGTTCTCTACAAATAAAAATATAAAGTGAGCAAGTTCTACAGTAAGGTAGGACATTACATTAGTATTACATTCCATTCAACATATGACATTTTTTCTATTTCAGGAACTGTAGGTACTCAGCTACATACCCCTTTCGAGTGTACAGGCTCATTCATAATTGACACATACGATACGCAACAATCGCGGGTAATTTGCTATTACTTACTGAAGAGTTCTATTGTCTATTTCCGAAGATCTTCAGATCCCAATGCAGTATATACTCTTTCCTAAAAATGTGCATTTAAGCAACGAAAATCCTGTCTAAACCAGAGCAGTTTCTGAGCAAATCACAGATTAAATACAGAAACTCCTTTTTTATGTCGGTTAAAACATGAATATAATAGGTATATGTAACTAAGATCTCGCAAAGAAAACTTATAGTTTATTCAATTACACGATGCAACTTTATTCATTTACGTTTCTCCAACACAAGTTCTGTGAAACTTAACACACAAGACACACAGACTTACACACACTATCAAGGCCAAACTTTAGACGGTGAAGTAAGAAATGAACTGCAAAATTATAATAAATATAAACGTTCAAGTTTATACTTTCGGAGGTTTCTGTGACCAAAAATATTTCAAGTAGAATAAACACTTAGCGAGTTGCCCTAACAATGAATGATGGAACTGGGTTGAACACTGATTAGGGTTCAAGCCCAAATGTTTCAGACAGGAGTCTGTATTTTTGTCGCGAAATTCAATAAAAAATTATGGATATAATATAATGCGTGACTGGCGGTCATCATAACGCGACAGTACGAGTGAAAATGCAAAATTCGGAAACATGATCAATATTCATAAGTGCGCCAAATTGTGAAATTCTTGTTTTTGACACGCTTTTAAAGTATTATTTTTCCACAATGGCGTTATTTAAAATTACAATTTTCGAGACTGCGCGGGAGAAGAATGTGTGGAAGGACATTGGGGAAGCTTTTGCTCAGTAGTGGGACAGTAATGAAAGAAAAAAAAAATATTTTGAACACAAAATGTTTTCTGTCATTAAATTACCAAAACAATTTTTTGGACTACATAAAACTACCTCAGTAATGATCCTATGGTTTTGCTAATCTCTCGCTGTCCACTTTGTAGAACTAACTTTTCTTTTATTGTTTTTTTTTCCTCACACACATCGAACAGCATTGAATTCCTTCTAATATATTGATTTAGGAGTGTGTACACATTGATCGAGCCTCGCGTACTCACATGCTTTATTTTTGTGGAGTGCTCGTGGAATGCCAACATTTATTTGAGTGCTCTATACATCTACGTGCCCAATCAAAAATCTGTACGGCTTTTTACTATTATTTTGATATTCTTCGTGTTACTCGGAGAAGAAGTTACATGTTTTCATCTTCCATTTTGTTTTATTAACCGTCTTATTTTATTTTACCGTCACTCTGACACACTGACTTTTCTTCCATAATTGTCATTCCACATACAATTAAATTCATACCTCTTTTACTCACATTGTATTATTTTCTTATTTTTATTTAAAGTGTGTTCCTCTTACCTCCCAGCCTCAGCTCAGCAGCCGCCTGTGCGCTGTCCAGGTCCCTCTCGGCGAAGCACTGGTACATGCCTCTGTGCGCCCTCACGACCCCATGGACCCTCAGCACCCTTTCGCCGCCCCCCACTGGGACGCCATCGTGCAACCATCTGACGCGAGCGTCGCCCCCTTCCACGGAGCAATTGAAGGTCACTGCACTTCCAGAGTTGGCTACCTGTAGGAGAATGAGGCTTGAAATACATATTATCAAAAATAGCTAAAGCCAGAAGCAATAAAAAATCAAGATTTTATTGGATAAGAGATGTTTTTGAACTAAAACGCAGCAGATATATATTGTTCGTAGTATGTCTTAAAATCTGATTGTACCGGCAGAAGGCTTTGGCATTTGGTACAAAGTTTAATCTAACATTCAAGCCTAATCGTATCACCGTAGACGCGGGTTTACGCGAGCTACCCATTGCTCGTCGTCCGGACGTCTGGTAAATATTCGGATCAAGACCACGTCATCGACGGCGAGTACTGCTAAACGCGCGCCTCGAGGAGATGTCAGTAAAGCGTAGGAGCCCAGCAGGGCCAAAGCCTACTGGGGCCATGGGTTTGCTTCAAAAAGGAAAACCCGTACCTGGAATGAAAGGCAACGTAGAAACTAGGAGCGAGTTTTAGTCAGTAAAAGTTTTACACGCCCTCACGCTCCGCCCAAGGGTGGGAAATGACATTGGATGATTACCCACCTAAAAAAAGCCCTAATCCTATATAATTATAATTTCGTATCTAATCATTTGAAATCCAGTTTGTATGGCATACCGTAGATGCCATGAGGAAAGGTATGAAAGGGATACTCATGGTCCTAGAATGTAAAAGGAAATTGAAGGAATAAAGGCGTGGTTTTAGTCAGTAAAAGTCCGACACCTTAACTACCTTAGAGCGGAAAAACCGGCCAAGTGCGAGTCGGACTCGCCCATGAAGGGTTCCGTAGCAGCAAGTAACATAATATAAAAGTTCTTGTAATGTGTTGTAACTTTGATCGATGTTTTAATAATAGTGTATTTTTTTCGGTTTATGACGCATTAAAAAAAAACTACTTACTGGATTTCGTTCAAACCAATTTTCGTTGGTAGTTTTTATAGTAATGTACATCATATATTTTTTTTAGTTTTATCATTCTCTTATCTTAGAAGTTAGAGGGGGGGGGACACACATTTTACCACTTTGGAAGTGTCTCTCACGGAAACTATTCAGTTTAGAAAGAAATGATATTAGAAACCTCAGTATCATTTTTGAAGACCTGTCCATAGATACCCCACACGCATGGGTTTGATGAAAAAAAAATTTTTGAGTTTCAGTTCTATGTATGGGGACCCCCAAAATTGATTGCTTTTTTTCTATTTTTGTGTGCAAATCTTAATGCGGTTCACAGAATACATCTACTTACAAAGTTTCAACAGTATAGCTCTTATAGTTTCGGAAAAAAGTGGCTGTGACATACGGACGGACAGACAGACAGACAGACAGACAGACAGACAGACAGACAGACAGACAGACATGACGAATCTATAAGGGTTCCGTTTTTTGCCATTTGGCTACGGAACCCTAAAAAGGCATTAGATGATTTCCCTAATTATAATAAAAAAAGTTTGTAAACCGTTGTATTCTGGTTAGTCACACTACCTATGGTATCAGGTAACAGAAAAAAAAATTAAGCCAATCATCGTAACTGTTAGAACTCAATAAACAAGCGACAAATACGCGCGAGGCGACTCAAGACGATCCTTCGAGTTTGCCTCATAAATTATTCAAGAGGACATCACCTAGTGACTACATCACGCGGATCAAACTGGATTACTAGGGCTGCGAGCAAATGGTAGGGGCACCTACGTTTACCAGTCTTTGATCCAATGTGTTCGGTTTTCAATTACGCTTAGTATTGGCTCGGCATTTATTTGCTTGAAATGTGACGAAATTCAGTTGGTAACGAAGCGTTTAAGGATCAGGCACCTAAATGTGTACATGCAATTTATTTATTTGCGTATCAAATAGTAACATTGTTTGCCATGTATACTTATAACTGAACAAATGCCTCCTCCGGAGTAGCAGAGAAAATATTTATTACTAGCAGTCCTCTGCTATTTCACCCGTGTCTTTGATTGTGTCTGTTCCCGTATGTCGTAGCACAATGTCATGTAGCCTTCCTCAATAAATGGGCTATCCAAAATAATGAAATTTTCAATTAGAACCAGCAGTTTCTGAGATAAGTGCGTTTTAACAAACATACAAACTTTTCTTCTATGTCACACAGGAGTGTAGATTTAGCTAGCAACAACGTAAAGCTAAATGATTCACGTTGTTAAAGCAACAACGTGTTACTTTTTGACTGGTCTACACTGTCCTTTCATAACTAATATCGCTGTAGTGTAGAGCATAAAACATAAGCATAATAATAACCTTTTTATGTTGCCAATGCGGGGTTTGGTGGATGTCACATGTCGTCTAATTTTTGGTTCTGTTACCATAGAGTTTCTTTTCAGTTCTTTTCCATATGAAACTATTTGGAACTATGCCCTAGGTTCTATACCAATATTATAAAAATAAATTTTGTATATTTGTTTGTAATTAACAAAATCAAAAACTACTAAGCCAGCATTCTATTGATAAAAAAAAATCTTTTATCAATAGAATGCTGTTTTATCACTGAATGGCATAGGCATATAATATCTTTCTCTTCGGTGAAGCCTCTGGTAGAAGCCAGCGTGAAATAAAAAATAGTTTTGAGTTTGAAAGTGTACTCCACGGTTTTGTTGTAAACCCTCTCATGTACAACGAGATCTTCGGTCTAAGAGAAATTGACTGTCTCTGTCGGAAGCAACACAGCAATAAGGAAGTGATAGGGCGGTCTATTGATAGGCGAGAATGTTCAAAAGCGGCCTATATCGATGACATGTCCGGCCCACTGACAGCCCTATGACAAGGTATGGTTAGCCATTCCGATCCGCTCCTAGGAACGCTATTCAACATAGTACATGAATATAATTTATTGTTATGATCAAAGATATACATGTTACGTTTGCTTCTGGAGTATATAATATGCTTTAGAGGCAAACATATGGACATAGATAGTGGTGAATTATTCACAGATTAATTCTGGGGAAGACTTAAATATGAGTGAGTAGGGTTGTTCTATTGTTATTTTAAAATGTAGATTTCGACTACAACAGGTAAAAAAAAACTGAAGAGTTTCTCAATTTACCACACATTAAATTAATTTATTTTATAAGGTAAATAAAAACCAACTTAATAGTGATTTGCAATTTAATTGGTGAGTGATGTTTATGTGTATAATTCATGTATAATTGGATAAATCGGACTGACATAATACTTGCAAGAATAAAAGTTCAAAAGAAAAAAGAATAAAAAATAATCCGTACACTCTCAGTGATGTTTAGTTGAAAACTGGAGTCAGGGTACTAGCTACGTAGTTTTCTGACATTTTTACTGAACCGGACTTATCTGGCGCAGCCTTTTTGCTTTTTTTTTCAGTATTCTTTTGTAATCTAAAGTTTCTACGTCGTGTGTGTGTGTGCCTAATAAAATATTTCTTGTTCTTTTTTCTTTATTTAACAAAGAAATCACTTAAATGAACATTTTATTAATTTTTCGTAGACAATAAATTAATTACGATTTAAAGAAGTAAGCAATTAATTAAAGTTGGATTTAAATACATCGATTTCGCGTGCTAAGCGCTGTTATTAAACTTCTGATCTTAGGATAAACTAATAAAAACACTTGTTCAGTTTGTAATCAAATTAGGTACTAGAAATATTAACTTGTGAATTAAATTACTGCGAATCAAGTCTGCTTTGAGCTAAGTTTGAGAATTAATTAAAAACCAGAATAAACGTTTTATGTCTGAACTGAGACAATAGACGTCTGTCTGTTGGGAAGGCTATTCAGATAGAGTGATTTGTTTATCGCAAATAGTTAATTAGTTTTTCAAAGTGATCAATATACAAGAGGAAACTTTCATTTTGTTTAGATTGAATTCAAAATAAGAATTAAATAAAAAGGCAATCGAAATGAAGTGATATCTTTGATATGTCAAGTGTGCGCGGGTTTGCGGACAACGAACAGTGGGTAGCTGATAGCTCGCCGACTAGTCCTGAGGTCCAGGAAAGAATCCTTGGTCCGCTAGGTTCCACGCGCACCTCAAAGAGATGTCAGCAAAACTGAAGTGCCCCAGTAAGACCGATGCCTGCTAGAGCTGCGGAAATGTTCGAAAAAGTTACCGAGGCCAACTGGAATGCAAAGGGCAAGTGAGGCGACACGAAAATTAAACAAAGTTTTTGACGTCATTTTTAAGATACAAAAGAGGGAAAGTTTCATTGCACTTGGTTTAAAAGTCATAGATTTTTTTATTGATTTTGCAAACTTATAAATAGCACGAGCAAATCGAAACCATGTTTGGAGATAATTTCGGATCATTAACGGACTTGTGTGGATGTAATCTCCTTTCTGCAAGTCATCGTCGTACAGGCCGCTCCCTTACTGAGACTACACGGACATAGCGAAGTCTTTGCTGCACCCGAACTCCAGTGAGATGTCGATAATGCAAAGTCATTATTAAACATGTATTATAAAACTGTGAGCATAAAAGCTGGATGAAATTCGTATAGTTCCATTGTTTGTCAATTGCTGAATTTTCAAGCTTTACGTTACTATATTTTTCATTTGAAAAGTTTCCTAAAAAATTTGAAATAGATGAACAAAGCGTGTCATAGAATCGCAGCGCAATGCGACTCATTCAGTCATTCAGCTCGAAGCATTTGAAACAGTTTAAATATTCCGCATTTTTACATGACAGAGAATTTTTGCTGCTGTTGTCTCCAAGTTTACATTTCCCATAAAACAATAAATTTATTCTAAGGGTTTGCGCTGACAATAGTAGTTTTAACTATGAAGAACTTTTTTTTGGATTTTTATTTTTTCAGTATTGATCGAGTCGCTTTTGTTTGTTATTTCACCAGATAAAAAGTAGGCGATGATGTGGTCGACAACAGAGCTTGCTTAAAAGTATCTAATTTATACCATAAGTTTAAATTAATAAACTTTGTTACACTAAACATACTGCTTTTACAAAGTTCTTAGACAAAAAAATATTATGCTATATAGACTTCATAATGATTATTATAAATTAACGATATTTGATATTTTTCAAATAGGTTTTTAAAAACTTTTTTACACGTCAATTTAAACTAGATGAAGCCGGTGTTTCCTAGCTGACTACTCTGAAAAGAATCACCGAAACAAGCTCAGGGGTTAAAGTCTTTTAGAGTCCATACAGCAAACATATATGTACCTAGTCGTTAAATTATGTGAAAACCATGCAGATTGGAGTCTGAGATGATTTTTTGAAGAAAGAACCACACAGTTCTGAGTGGACTTTACTTGCTTTTTGAGGCACGAGGCGCCACACCACTAACGTTCATACTTCAAGCTGCTACTCCAAAGCTTTATACTTTATGACTGATTCAGGAATCATAATCAGAATCTTACGCTTAATAGTCTCGTTTGGGACCACGAGATCAACGTAAAAACAATATGGGTGTCGCCATATGACATGTTGGTAGTGCATGTCAAACATATATATTTTTGGCAATTGTTATTGCTGGTATAATACCATCATGTGCGGCGCCTGATAGCAAACAGTTCCGCCGACATAGCGCCCTCGCCTCAACTTGTCTATATTCGATGAGCGCGCCACTAGGATCACATCGCGCGATGTGTCCCGTGTCTCTGTGATCTGAATACTTATTTTTCAATTTTTGCAACGTCACACGGCGCTGACGGGAATTTAGCCGCTCATCCAAACACAGACGTCGGGCGCTCGGGACAATTGTGTTTTCTGTAAGCCCTCCTTATGTAATAAAAGAAAATGTTGGAAGGTTATTCTTGGCCTGAAACGTACGCTGTTTATTCTCTGACAAGTTCGGAATAATGCGATCGAGTTGTGCGTATTGGTCACGTTCGGCTTACGGATGATAACATTTAAATTTTCTGCAGGAGTTCCCGGGAACAAGTAAATTAGGCGCTGAAAGACTTTGGAATAATACGTAGTATGCACACAAGATAAGTTGAGTTACTCTTATTTATTCTTCAAGTGCAAAAGTTACGCCCCGCAAATGCGGTTCTAAAGTTAATTTCAAGAAGCACTAGAATATTTTAGTGATATTATGCAGGACAAAAAAAAATCCACTTTATTATAACTTATGAGACGATCTAAAGCAAACACAAAAAAAAAAAAAATAAGCGTGTAAAGTAACACTATTTTTCTATTGCGTCATAGTTGCATATTATTGTTATATATTTTTTAAATATTTATTTTGCTTTGTGTATGTATATAATAATAATAGCATATTTATTTGAATGTTATATCATTGATAACTAATTTTTGTGTACTTATTTCACACACTTTTTTTTTTATTATAGAGAACCTTTAACGTTACACAGATGTAGACACCGTTCTCTATCTCATCGTTCTCATCTCTATTTTTTCAAACACTCCTTTCGCAGGTATGCGAAGGTAAGGAAGAGATTTCTTTATCACCTTTATACTTGTTTTTCAGTTTTCTTCTTCTTATCTTTTATTTTATGTGTGTATATAAATAGTTCAATAAATTAGCGAGATAAGAGTGTAATAAAATACAATCCTCACCTGCAGCTGCGGATGCACGCTGACGACCAGCCTGGAGCGGACCCTAAGCCGGGCGTCCCTTCTCTGCTCTCCAAACTGGTTGTGTGCCCTGCAGGTCCAGACGCCTCCGTCTGACAGCTGGGCTCGTCTGATGATGAGAACTTGTTCCGATACCGAGATCCTGATGCTGTTGGAGACAGGGCTCAGGCGTCCGTTGGAGTGGCGGAACCAACTGGAATAGACCGAAGATTTGAGCAAACGACTTCTAGAAAAACTTGCTCATTTTAAGAACGAGTTTCAATATGATAGGCTAAGCGGAACATAGACATAGTTTCTGGGCGTTTTTAATATCGTGCGGTTTTGATCACGCATGCGGGATTGCTCCGCACGCGTAACCCCCGTAAATGTCCATTTCATAAATTTTCATACAAGTATTTATTATAAATGCGCGGGACGTGCTTCTTTGCACTTTGAAATTTCTGCATGCGGAGCAACCCCCTTGTGTGATGAAATCCGCACGATATTAAAAACACCCTAAATGTAGCTTTTAGAAAAATAGGCTGCCTTAGAAGGACATAGGGTAAAGTCGACTAAGTAAAACTCAGAACCGGCTTGCGTGTATGACTAGATTTGTATGAACGTAAAGGTAACTGAAAAAAGTGTGAAACAGTAATTTCTACCTACTCTCATAGGAAAAAAGGCGTTAAATTCTTGTAACATGTAATGTTCACTTAACATCAAGTGAAATTATGTATGTGGGCGTTACAACGTACCAGGCCCAAAATAATAATGTTTGATCAAGTTATTTTCTGGTAATTAGTTTTGATTCTAGGAAAATCCTAATTCCCAATTAACGTAATGATATCTTAATGAATCAGTGGTCTGACAAATTAATAGGTAATTAAATAAATGTAGGAGTAGCGATCGAATTTAGAAAATTGCTTTGGTAGAAAAATGTCTCTTCACAAATGTCTTACACTTAACAAACAACTAGCTCAAAGTGATCAAATTTCAGACTTTCTAGTGAAGATATATTATGCGCTAAACTTACACCAGATTTGTCGAATGTCCGTATTTTAGGAATGTATTTATTCTGCCAATTCAGATAGCCTGCCTAAACAGCTGGCTGGTTTACGGGAACAAAGCCAAATGGGCTTTCCATTGCAGCATTAAAGTTTTTGTGTAGTGCACTTTCATTCTCTGTTTATTATTGTGAGGAACACCAACGAAATATTAACAAGATGCTCTACATTAGGTAATTTTATAGACATTTGGTTCTGTGCAAATATGTCAATTAAAGGTGTCTATAGCTTATAATAGTTTGACAATGCATGTAAATTATTATTTTATAAATTAAATTCATATAGGATAAAAATTAAATTAGATAATGATATGAATTATTAAATTAAATTGAATTGATTGATTTATTTAAATAAATAAATCCAGATCGACAAAATGCCAATTATACTGATTACAATAGGTACAAATTATGTAAAACAAATTAAAGAAAATATAACACAGATAATTTAACCAAACATCTCATTCAGTCTTCTTGCAAAGTGCCAGACATTCAGTCAATATCCCCTTCCATTTATCAGCGAATAGAAATAGGTAGTTGAGGACTGGATTCAAGGAGAGCGTTGAGTGCGATTATCATTCGCGGAATAGGTGACGTATGTTGAGCAACCGTTCAGCAACCTGGCACTACAAATAATTTATGGCGTCTTGCCCGGCAATAGTTATCAGGGACAAAAATTATACACAGCTCACCATGCAAACTAGGCGAATTGATTGTTATGTATATGATCTTGCAGGTAGCTACAAGCTGATCAAAAGCTCAAACAATCTAACAGAAACTTAGTTGGATGCAAATATGGATAGTAACTAAACCCACGTTTGTAGAAATACCTTAAAAATGCTTTTTGGACTTTTTCTATCATAAGGGTTTAGGATTTTTCGTATGGTTTCCAAACACAAGAACTTGAATGAAGTTTGTTTCTAACTAGTGTGTTATGCAGAAGTCGGATTACTTGATGGTTTGTAAACTCACGACAATTTCTAAGGACAAACCCTAACCTCCGAAATGACTCTGTGGCTAGAGAAATAGTGTGATCATGGAAAGTAAAATTAATTATCATCACTCTTACTAATTACTCATCATTTATAGTATAAGTGTATTGCATTGGGTTTCGTGAACGACTAAAACTCTTCATGCAACATTTAGATGGATTTAATGTCAAATTCACTTAGATATAGCGTCAATATCTTTAGTGAGAACTAAAGAATCTGCTGGAATTCGAATCTCGGAGTATAATTTTAAATAGTCGGCATAAAATAAACATTTGAAGTGGTTTAGAACTTGTGGAATGTCGTTTATCACTTAACACGTTTATCATTTTCACATTAACAGTAAAGGTCCTAACATTGAACCCTGGCTGATTCCTGAACTTATGTTGTGCGGATGAGGATTGTACAAGCCTAGTCGTACATACTGTTGACGATCAATTTAGATTGATATGAACAATAAATTAAATTTAGAATCAAAATAATGAATTAAAATAATGACTAGTTTCAAGTTGACTAATTGGGAGCTGACTACAAATCGATCAATTTCATTGTCTTTTAATAAATTGTGCAGATTTGTGGCGTTGCAAAATTAGTAGGTATGTGTCAGTAAGGCAATGAAAATGCAGTGAGAATGTGTGTGTTAGGTTTACGTAAATTTTTAGCAGTGCGTGCCTGTTCTGAAATAGACATTTTAGTAAGTAATCTTTCTCAGCACCTGTACGTGGGTGGTGGACTTCCAATGGCACAGCATACGAGTCGGATGTCTCCTCCTTGAGGCACCATCTCGTCTTCTGATACGGACAGCATTCTTGGCGCCATACTTGATGATGCGTCTGCAATAAATATTTCACTATATTAGTCGTCTATTTAGGAGTTTGGAAGAGTTACCGCGGTTCTGAAACGCAAAGGGCACCCGAAATAACAAAAGTGGGTTCGAGTCAGTAAAAATGTGGCACTTCCTCTCACTCTTCGTTTACTACCGAGTGATAGGAGTTGAGTGACAATAAAGTAGCGCAATAGTTAAGCGATTGGTTTTTGTGCTATGTATTGCGGGTTTGATTCCCGTACGGAACAAATAGTTGTATGATTTATAGATATGTGTTCCAGATCTAGGTGTCCTGTGTATGTGAGTTTATTTGTTCATGAACGCACGCGTGCTTGCACGCTTTTCTAGCATGGGGCAATGATTAAAAAAAAAAAAGATGTGTCCTGTGACACCAACCCAACTTGCTCATATTAGTATAACAATCAATTTTTTAAGCACACATGATAAAATTTATCATGTATGCTTAATTATATTTATTTTGCTAATAGGTTTATTTAAAAACACTTTTAAACACCAAAACGAACTCAGGGGTCAAAGTCTGTTTCTAAGTCCATCTAGCATCAAATCATTTGAGAACCATAGTTTTCAAGTCCATATAGCTACTCAATATTCAACCTTTCGAACTTTTCCTTTGAATTCTTGGATTGTGGTGTATGACCTTGTAAGTTTATGGATCGATTCAATAATTATCTTTGGCATATTAGTTTGTGTCTCATAGTTTTAATTAAAAATTGAAGTTTAGTGGTACTCACGTGAAACAGTGACCATAGCAGGCGGACTCCGTCTCTTCTCGCCAGTCAGCGCGTGTTGTGCCTCGCAGGCGTACGAGCTGCCATCATCAGGTCGTGCGTCGCGGACCACCAGGATGTCGCTGCGGCTGCCTCCCACAATGTAGCGACCGCCTGAAACAAGACTACGTTGTTAAACAAAAAAGTGCCTTACTTATTTTATTCGATTGAATGGCTTAAGATTTGCTTAATATATCTCGCACAAGAATTTGCTTTACCTGTGCATACGAATACCCTTGTTTTTTATTATATTTTAACTTCAATTGAACTATAATTATATTAAAGAAAATGTTATAATTTATCGTTTTAAAATTAGTTTTTCATTTGTTTTTTTAAGTGTTCTGTGTGACCCCTATGATTTGCAAACAAGATAACCCAAATTAACCTTTGTTTCATATTATGAGTTCCAACGTGGAAACAACGCACCAAAGACTTGTATTGTACCAACAACTACCTACTAATAAGCACACTATGAGTTATTGGATTTTAATCTTTCGTTTTAAAAAGTCCCATAACTGCCTGGAGAAGAAGAGTTATGTAAAGTGAAATTTCTCATGAAAGCGGTAAATTAAAAACTAATACTAAGGCATAGAACTGTTGTATACGAAACGTGTCTTAGGTTTGAAATGTAAACTTTCCACTTTAGGATAAGTTTTCAGAAAAAAACCCCAAAGAAACAAACCAATAGCTATTTTAAAATGGGAGTAACATGCTTTAAATAGGTATAAAGTTTATTTGAATGTATAATACTAAGATAAAAATCAAAAGACACTATGAACTGTTATACTCGTATATAACAGTTCAAAGTGTACAAGTTTCATGAAACAAAAAATTCATAGTGTAAAGACCGATTGTTTTCGGCCGAACAATTTCATCAAAAGGCTAGCGTCTACTGATCTCTTTATATATTGGGACTATCGTAAGTTAAATTTGTCGGTAACAATGTGCACATTGTCCGCACAACGTGCAGGTCAAAGC
The DNA here is from genome assembly GCA_929112965.1 of Mythimna albipuncta. NCBI lineage: Eukaryota > Metazoa > Arthropoda > Insecta > Lepidoptera > Noctuidae > Mythimna > Mythimna albipuncta. Next base: position 33,821,924 of record OV815959.1, read on the forward strand.
CTAGCCGAGCACACAAACTGGCTTTCTATTTGATTGAACTGCAGACTTCGCTGTTAGTACATCCATCTACATCCTACTAGGAAGTTGAAGTGTCATAGACTGGGGGGTGGGTAGGGGGAGAAGCTAATCAGAAAGTGAGGCAGAAAGGATACTTCGCACAAGACGATGACAAAATCAAATTCTATGGAACTGAATATTACAATAAAATACGGCCACTGCATAACTTTTTAATCTTTTTGAGTTTGAAACTGCAGACCTAGGCAAGTTACGACCGTTTGGTTTCGAATCTCCATGGTCGATAGCTTTGAGTCGGCAACGCTTCCAATTCCTTTGTTCTGACTCGTGACTTAGCGTTGAGATGATGTTAATCCATACATTTGAAGTTAACTACCATTTGAAGTTAAGTTTGTCGCTGGTGACTAGCGTTAAGAATTGTAGATTATCAACAGCACTCTGGAGTCTTTAAATGATTTCTAAAGCAGACTTAATAGTAAAATTAAACAATTATGTTCGTTTAAATCAATAATAGGTACCAGTATTGACCAATTATTTCCAACTACTGGACAAAGACTTCTTTTCACACGGAAAAACCACGAGCATTAATCTCTACGCTTCACTCCCAAGTTGAACTTGAAGTTCGACGGCTTACATATGTATGTCCAGGTTTTCACACAATGTTTGGTTGGTTACTACTTATTTATGTATGTGTGAATTTGGGGACCCCACTTTTACTGTTTGGCGCTTCTGAAACCATTTTATGTGTGCTGGTAGTGAAACGCTCATGACTTTGAAATTAGGAGACAACTTCGATCGAGTGCACTTACCCATTTATAGCGCGGGGTGACACCATTTGACCGACGCGGTGTACTCTTTGTGTTGGATAGTCGCCGCCAAAAGTGACATCATAGAAATTGTATGAAGCTTTGCGAGCAACACAGACAAAATAATTGGAAAAGCTATTTTAAAGTTAAAAATATTAAACCGCTTTTATTTTTCTGTGTTGAAACTCAACATTGACTGAACTTTTTTGTGGGCGAAACTTTACCCATTTACTATTACAAAATCAGAATCTGGAGCGTACGTTGAAAAGTTTTTTATTCTATAAAATTATTGCATTTAGCTATGTAGCCACATGCTTCGTAAGGATTCCGATCACATAGGTACCCAAACAAGCGTTGGACTGAAATTTGACTGAAAAGACATTGCTCGACATCCATACATTCTTCGCCCTGGAACTGAGAGCGTCGAAAAGTTATGTTACAATACAAATTCTCTAACATTAGTAAACTCCTATTAAATCTTATTTTTATAGTGGACTAGCTTTCAAAATAGATTTATATTTAAAAAAATATATCAGATTTCAAGGTTATAATCGAACCATAACAATGAATAACAAGGTATGATTTTTCCTACTTCCAAGTAATTTTTAAGGAACTGGAAAACAATATCATAATACTCATAGCTATTTTTCATTTTTACAAGCAATCAAAGTCCGTTAACATATGTAATAAGTCCCGAAAATCACACAAAACACACCGATACAATAACAAAGAGCAGGTGACACTAATGCAAGCACAGTTAGATCACTTGTATATAAAAAGTACTCTGTGGGTAGAACTGAAGACTGTAACTTTGACAATGACAAAAACCATAGCTGCGTCAAAAATAGGGATGGCAAACACGATCAAATTATCGAAATTTTCTAAGATTAACTAAGGCAATATGTTACAATCTGCTTTACTTACATCAACTTTTGTTATACCATTACAAGTATGGCGGTGTCTTTTTTTACAAATAACACTTCTATACTTTTTAATATTAATACTTAATAACATATGTATCTACATAGTTTGCGATATCGTTTTTTTTACAAAACATTTCTAATGTAAGTATTCAGTAAAAATAAATAATTTAATTAATGAAGCCCAAAAGGAGGGTTACTTTTGTATTACTTGTCGTCAATTATCATTTAGTTAGTAATAAGTAGACCACACACTTTTTTAAACGACCATTATAAAAACCCTAAAAAATTATCATGATTAAATAATAGTTTTGGTCACTTCATCATTATTCTAACTACCTACATACCTATTTAAAATGGAGTATAACCTCATTTGTAAAGTATTCTTATTAAGTTAGAAAAAAACATGAATTGATCGATTAAACATTCAATCGATCGATAACGATTGATTGGACATTTTATTCATTATTGACATGATATGAAATTAGGCGTACATGGCGGCTAGCGGATGTTATTAGTAGCGTAAAATACTATAAAATGAACATTTTGGCATACAGCTAGTCCGTGTTACAGAAGTATTTGCAAGTTAAATATATATATAAAAAAAAAAAAATTCATTGTGTATTCCGATACTCTTCATTGCAAAGGGCCAGTTTGAACAAATGTTTGTGTGATGAGCACGATCATTTGTTCTGTTTCTGGGTGTAATTTATCTATAATTTGTATGTATTTAGAAATATATAAGTAAGTTTATCAGTTGTCTAGTACTCATAACACAAGCTCTGCTTAGCTTGAAACTAGACGACGTTGTGTGATAGTTGTGGAATATTATATTATTATTATTCACCTTTCCCGCTGTCTTTTTCCTGAAGGAAAAAAGAAAAAGTATCCGATTCACGTAAAATCAAACAAGCCAAAAATCGTCGAAGTTTTATAGTCTTTCGATCGAAGTCTTATCCAAAAGCGGTATGCACGATCTATCGGCTTATTTCCAGTTACATTAATAAGTATTCTACCGGGATAGTGTAATACAGTTTTTTTTTTAATCGACGCATTTCAAACGGGTTTAAAATCGGTGTCGTTCAAACTCGATTGATGGATGGAAATAGTCTAAACGACTAAATCGCTACGATATCGTTACGGTTTTCATTACGTGAATCGGGCTACTGGTGCTATACCATATTGGCAAAAACGGTGGACAACGGAATTACGTGAAGCTCAAGATCGTTCGCGCTGGAAAATTACTATGATGGACGCCTTTCTGCCATCCATGAACATTAAGTCAAGTCGGGTAAGCCATTGTATTTACCACTCATTGTTACCAACACCCTTGATGGCCCACAAGCAAAATTAGACAGTAAAATCATCAACATATTTCATATTATAAATCCTCTAGTTTCAAAACACTTGTGTGTGCGAGTGTCCCCGACATGGCGCATGGCGTCTCGCCGGTCGTCACCGTTTACGATCAGATAACTTTCAAGCGGAGTTTTTCAATGAATTCTAAATGCGCGACTACGTCGACGATCCCTTCGCGCTTGAGCGCTTTGTTTCACGATCGTCGACTGTTAACTGATCCAGTCGATACTATTGTTACTTTGTTTGACTTTTAAACGTTTTTTTCTTCTTATAAAAATAGAAGAGGGTGGGTAGTTTAGTAATTTTAATACAACTTCAAACTTTTCAGATTTGGTAGGAGATGAAGTGTATGTTATTTTAGTGTTTATGTAACTATTTTGTCTCATAAATATATGGATAAATAGTAGATTTTGATACAAGCGACCAATATCCACGTGTATCAAACGATGTTTTTCAATATACTTACGAAAAAATAAATAAATGTGGTTTGACCGGCGACTCGACGGTATGATAATTTTTTCTGCACCAGTGCGGAAAACCATAAAATATAATAAGAGCGAGTTTTCAAGTATTGAAACAAAATATATACCTCTTTTTAGGGTTCCGTAGCCAAATGGCAAAAAACTAAACCCTTATAGATTAGTCATGTCTCTCTGTCTGTCCTTCCTTATGTCACAGCCACTTTTTTTCGAAACTATAAGAACTATACTGATAAAACTTGGTAAGTAGATGTATTCTTTGAACCGAATTAAGATTTTTACACAAAAATAGAAAAAAAAAAACAATACATTTTTGAGTCATTTTTTTTTCATTATACCCATACGTGTGGGGTATCTATGGATAGGTCTTCAAAAATGATATTTAGGTTTCTAATATCATTTTTATATATTTTCTAAAAAAGTTCGCGCGAGAGACACTTCCAAAGTGGTAAAATAAGTGTGTCCCCGTAACTTCGAAAATAAGGGAATAATAAGACCAAAAAAAATTATAATGATTTACATTACCATGCAAAACTCTACCTAAAATTGGTTTGAACGAGATCTAGTAAGTAGCTTTTTTAAATACGTCATAAATTTAAAAAAATAATACACAATTATTAAAACATCGATCAAAGTTACAACGACCTATAAGAACTTTTATATTACGTTACTTTCTGCTACGGAACCCTTCATGGGCGAGTGCGACACGCATTAGGCCGGTTTTTTTAAATTTATTCGCTTCATTAAAATAACACCGTTTATTGTCCAACTCAAATGTGACAATTTCATTTTAATTTTTCGTTGTTACACGAAAACATTACAACAATGTTTGCGTATCATCAAAACTAACAATCAAAGTATGCAACTTTAATTGTCAGTTACAATAGTAATAAAATAATTGCATCGTCTACCTTCACGAGCACACTATTAAGTTTGGCTGCCTTGTGACGTCACAATACACGTCACCTTGTCCGTCGGCGCGGAACAGAATAACGAAGTTTTAATTAACGCTCTTTTGAGCCCTTTGTGGCAAAATATTGTCAATTGTCAACCGAACAAAATCAACTTTTGAGCGAGTCAAACAATAAAGTTACAGTATACAATATTCTATCAATATTTTAATTATTTTATTTTCTGTAGTTTGCTATGGAGTTTTTATATTAATGAAACTAGGCTGAGAGCTTTGAATGATAGTAGGTACGCCACAATTGTCGCGGTTAGTTCCTTCTTTAAGGAGAGAGAGACTAGAGAGGTACCACGGCATCCTCACCTTTCGCCTGACTCAGGTTCACGCTGGGAGGGTTTGGTTTCGGATTAAGGCGGAAAACGCCCGGGTGTCACCATTCACTTATTATTTATTTATTAACCGACTTCGAAAAGGAGGAGGTTCTATGTTCGGCTGAATGTATGTTTTTTCATTTTATTCTTCATGCACAAAAGAATACAAAGGTTAACTTAATACCTTAAAGCTTTTTCTACCAGTCAACCTTTGGGTGATACAGAGACAAATTGCCATTGTGCGGAGCACCCAGACATGGACACAGTGGAGCATATGATGGAAGCCTGCCTGCTTATGCGGAGCACTACAGTGTTCCAGAGGCAGCAGCGACCACTTGCGCTAGGTACCGGTTCATGCCGTGATACGAAATCAGATGGAATTGTAAGCGGTTGCCTCCTTCAGCGAAGAAGTAATTTAACCTACTAGCAAAAATAAACGACTTACTAAAAAAAAACCCACTAAAACCATCAAAATAATAGTTTTGCCTCTTCGTTATTATATACTTCTGAAATTAAAGTTATTTTGATGGTTTTTGTGGTTTTTTTTTAGTAGATCGGTTTTTTTTTTGTTTCAGGCCACATCGATGATACCATTTTCAACATACCTATTCAAAACTATTCATTTATTTGTAACTATGTTCATTGGGAGATATGTTTGAGTATGAACTTGCGTTGGCCATTTCTGGTCTTCTTCACCAGTTCCACTTCATCAAATGTCATGTTTTCACTATAAATGCAACGCAACTTTACCCTACTCTTTCGAAACGGCTTGGACCTTTAGAAACATTTTTACACATAAAATTGGTGGTTAAATATCCTTTAAAGTGAACATTGCATATGTAAATCAATCAATATCTCGCAGAGAAAATGGATTTAAAGCGCTTTCCGGGCGCTGCTGGACGCAAGTAAATGCACAGATTTGCGTACTGCCGCCTAGGCAAGCGTGAGAGCTGCGTTCACATAATTTCGGTCAGATGGTTCAAGGGACTATACGCCTTAAAGAGATGTCAGCAAATCCAGAATCCAATCGGTCTGATATCCACTAGGGCTATGGAAATTTTCAAGGAAGGTTCTGGAACGCAAAGGCAACTAAAAGACGCAGGTGGGTTTCAATCAGTAAAAGTCTGACGCACTCCACTGTAGAGCGGTAGGTATTTGGTGATTTCCCACCTCAAAAAAAGGGCTTTGAATGACGAACTGAATGGCTGCACACATAATAAAATATGGTAAACTGGGAATGCCGGTAGCACAATTTTTTTGTATAATTATGTAAGTGTTCTTTCTCTTTCACTGTAACGGGATAACCAAAAGATATTAAAATTCCAAAGATGAAGCAAAAAAGTTTCTTGGAAATATAATATGTGCTATACCTGAAACAAATATTAATAATACTCTAAGAAGAATCATGAATATCAATTTATTATTTAAATGAGTTTCTTTTGAAGAAATTTAATTTAGCGGAGACAGAAGTGGGCCATGAACAACAAGAGAACTCACTCTTGAATAAAATAAGAAAGACTGATTTACTTTTAATTTCGTTTCGAAACTTGTTAAATTACTTTTGAGAGTAATTTATGGTAAAATTTGTAAAGTATCTGTCTCTGAAGACAATGTCAGCGATGTAGGATTAAAATTTATCTGTCGTTTATCTTCAGCGACCGTTGTTGAGTTGAAACTCAAATTATTTCGGTTTATTTAAGCTAAGAATTATTTGAAGCAAGGTTTGTAAAAACAGTTAAAAGATAAAAACCGTACGCGCGTTGTATAAACACTTAAAACAGTATCGTTATTTAACTTTTTTTTAATAAGCAGAGCTTGTGTTATGAGTACTAGACAACTGAGAAACATACCTAAATATTGCTAAATACATATTATAGATAAATTATACCCAGACACAGAACAAATCATCATGCTCATCACACAAACATTTGTAAACTAACAGACAGCAAAACGAGAACAAAATAGTTTACAATAATACTTGTAAATAATAAGGTTGCCGAAGCAAAAATTCTTTTCACCCTATAACAGATAAACGGCAAGCCACACATCCACACTAACGGTAATCGGGCCATCAAACTAATTTTTCCTAAAGACTCGAAAAAAAATATCTCCAGCCTCTTAAAGAGAAGATCCTCGTCCAGAAATTAACTGATCCTTTATCGCGGCCTTAACTTGTTTTATGTCGACTTTATGAACGGTACGTCATTCAAATAACCATAAAAGTGAATGTTGAGGCTATTAAATGAATATACCTCTACGTCAGGGGTGCTCAAACGTATGGTAGCTTCGATCGACTACCAAATATTTTTAGAGACCAAGCGATCGACAATCAACTTTCTACTACAAATGAAAATCAATAGCTCAAATCTTCGGTAATGTGAAGTCTTGATATGTTTAACTAACCCGCGTCAATATCTATTCTACACCTATTTAATAGAGCAATTTTTTTTTGTTCATTTGTATGCGTTAATCTTTTGAAATATCAGTCGAAATAAAATAAACTTTCTATAAGATGTACCTAGTCAAATTTATGACTAATTGTATAATAAAATAAATATACCTACCACACCCGCCGTGTTAAGTTTCTGCACCAGCTTAAGGTCGGCAAGCAGAAAAAGCCTAAGGCATTAAGTTCGCCTTTGTACAATGTTTATGTGCATAAAGTTTTAATAAATTAATAATAGGTAAATATATTAAGCTACTTACCATCACGGTACCCATGCAAACGGAGCAGTAATGATAGACGCTGGGGACATCTAGTTCTTTTTATAGACAAAGATATTGAAAAAAAAAACTACAGGCGAGTATTTGAGTGACTGCCACTGTTATTCCGGATTTATGATATGAGAATTTCCGAGATCGATTCAAAAAACTGTTTGGGCACCCCTGCACTAATAGTTGGTGGAGGCATCGCGGGCGCCTCCAGCTGATGGGTGACGCGAGATAAGCCGGAGGAACGTCTGTCGCAGCTCGATAAGACTCCGTAAAAATCCACATTTAAAGCGAGATGTGACCTTTTTAATTTGAGTTATGTAAATCGAGTTTATGGCGGGTAAAAGGGAAATTGGCTTGCTTGGATATTTTGTAAATATAAGTTAAAATAACACCACCACCTATTAAAATAACACCTTCACACACTGTAACGATAGTTAAAGTCAAAGTAAGTAATTTGTCAGGTGACAAACGGTTCAAGTTTGTACTAGAAACAATTTGTACGCCTTAAAGGTGAAACATGTAAGGACAAACCATTAATTTTGTAACAAGCTGCATGCTAAAACTGCATCTATACCCATGTTTTGACAAATAAAATGATCTTTATTTTTATCTTTATCTTTAGAAAAACATAATCTTGATGACACCAAAACTTAAGTGGCAGTAGGCAGGACAGTTTGCTCGCAGAACAGTTGGGCGTAGGGGCCCAAAGGCTTTTTTTAAGCTCGCGTTTTTCGCCATCTCACGTCTGGAGGGACGACTGCGTACCGGGAGATGTAGACTACTTATAAAACAACAGAAGCTAGTACGTTTGACTACTTCGAAAGCAACTTATTTAAGAAGCGTTCAAAGGCCTCCCAAAAGATAGACTGATAACTTGGTGATGGTCGTGAAACCCGATAGATGCGAGACGCATAAGAACATTCGTTATGGCGACACTTGGGAGATATATATATATATATATATATATATGGACAACAGTGGATGTATTTCGGCTAAAATGGTGATGATGATAACTTCAAAACACTTAAATGTTTAAACGTAAGTGAAGTGTTTTCAGTAGTTTTCATATTGTTGCACTGAGGCCTGGCTTCTTTAATGGCTACATATTTACAAGACAATCCGTATTATTCTAGCACAAGAGCGTCTGAGTAGCAATACATGTAGAATACATTAGCTGTTTATTTTCCGGAAAGCAGTAAAACTCAGCTGAGCGAATAGAGCCGAGCGAGCGGAGCTAAATGACGCTTGTACTAAATTTGCACGCTCATGACGTATCGCCAAGTTTACACCACTCGTCTTACAGCGGCCAAATTAATATGACCTTAATTGAGCTGTCGTAATGGCTAAATGTTACATTTAGGAAACATTTACAAAGTAAACTAAAATGGAACCACATTTACGTCAATTTGTTTCCGGATAAGTTTTTGAGTTACGAACTGTTATTAGGTACCTATCTAGATAATTATGAAATTAAAATGTTTATTTTCAATAGAAAAAAAAAATTATTCATTAACTTTTTACACATAATAGTACAGAGGTGGTCTTAATGACTTAGACATTTTCAACCAGTCAATCTTTGGGTTGGGGTTGTAGAGTCAAATAATGGTCGAAGAAAAAAAATAAGTAAAAAAAGATGAATACAAATAAACCGTAGAAATATAATATACTAGCGGTCACGGTAGACGTTGTCCTGTCCAAAAGCTAGCTTTTCTTCATGAGAAAAAAAAATTACCCGATCGCAGCGCTATCTACCGGGTTTAACTGCAATTTTTAAAGACCCACTCAAATATACACACAATGTCTCATTCAAATTGGTGAAGCTGTTTAGGAGGAGTTAGGTAGCAAGCATACGTATGATGAATAAGGAAACACAAATTGCCATTACAAGAAAAGTTACCGTTGCTCGTCAAATAGCGTCATAGTTGCTCCAGATTCACAACTATCTGAACACAATATTCAGAGCTTTAAACTGACAAACAGTAAATAAATGTAAAGAATGTCGTGTTTCAGCTGAAACAGCGAGTCGCTCAAACTGACGGCGGATATTAAATCAAGCGGCGGCAATCTGCATAAACGCCGGCGAAACTGCCAACTACCGCCGCCGCGGCGCTGCATCTGCTGCGGATCACTAGATGGGGCAAATTAGCAGTTTTTTGTTCAGCTAAGTTTGCGTTAGTTTTTAATGAAGAAAAATAGGACGGGAATTTGTTAAAGTTTAGCTGGAGAGGACAGTTTCAAAGAAATTAATTTTAATTTAGTAAAATATGCAAAGGGATACTGTCGTTTATATCTTGACTTTTATCAACTTTTGTTTATCGAATGTAAACGTAACTTTTAGTCTTGAACTTTAAACTATCTTATGTTAATAACGCTCTATCTAACACGTCCTTGCTCTGGCAAACTTTCTTTTCTTTTCAAATCGATGATAAACTCGTTAAACAGTAAGCCCAGAAGGTGGTTGTGTTAACTGCAGCATCGGTAGCATTAATTAATTCACAAAAGGCACATAACCAATTCATTAATTTACTTTCTTTTCTTTTTTCATTAACAAAGTCTCTTCCAGTACAAACTGTGCGAGTTATCTGTTTAAGCAAAGAGTGGTAATTCGTCGCAACTGCATCAAAGACGAACATTAAACTTGCATTAGCGCCGCTTAACTTTACGTAAAGTTTCAATCTTATCGCCGCTGCGCACCGACAATTGAGAAAAGTTCTCTATTCAATTTGTACTGTTCTTCTTTATTAAACGACTGTGCAAAGAATTCAGACAGAAGCGTTGAATGGTAATGCTGCAGTTACTGCAGTCTTAGAAGGTGAAATCCAATATTTCAATGGTAACTTAATATCTATGCAAATCTGAAAGTCTAAATCTGCGCTAAAGAATACGTGGTTTGATTAGTTTTTGTAACTTGTGTTCACAGGGGTCTAGGTAAACCCCATATTATTATTTATTACCCCGATACAAAAATAGTTACAACTATAATGTCTATGTAGGTACTTAATAGTTGTACCTAAGGTATTTTTTAAATCAATGAACAATTTCTATAATGTATTTTTTTTAACAAAAAAAAAGTTCAAAACCTGACTATAATTATATGGAGCAATGACACTTTGTTCAGACATTAAACCGAACTCTTCAAGTGGCAGTGTAGTGTTTGCGACCACAACACCAACGAAGTAGTCATGAGCGATGATAGCACATGCTCCAACTTGGTACGACGTTTTCGGTCTATCGTACCAAGGTCGAGCGTTACTCAGCGTAATTTTGGCGTAATTAGTATTAATACAACCGGATCATGACCGATCCGGTTCATCGAGATCGAGAAGGAATGGCAAGTGGTCGCCTTAGCAAAGCAGTAATGCTAGCCAAGGAGGCAGCCGCAAGTGTGAGGAGGAACCGTCTGACACGCACTCACAACCCGACCTAGATTGGAAGACGTTATTGGATAATTTCCCATCTAAAATAAACACTATAAGGTTAAAAGCCAAAAATAAGTAAATAACGGTCAATGAACACTCGCCTCCATTAAAGGGAAGTAGGCGAATGTTGTGTGTTCAAGTTGTCGGAAGAAAAGTGAAGTTATTCGTCTCGTGAGACGGATTAGCAAGTCGGCAGGCGGTACTTACCGTTGGGATTGAGTTAATCATTGTTGGGGCCTTTGTTTCGACAACTCGATCATATTAGAAAGAACTTATTTAATGCGGGAAGATAAATGATAGAAAACACAAAACAGTTTAAAAAAGAAGGTACCTAGGTCTTATCTTTGTGATCTGGTATCCTCACTGAGGTGTACCAGCCAAATTAATTGATTGAAACTTAGTTATCTCTTTACATCATATTATAAATACTCCATTTCAATTTAGCATAAATATACCTATTAATACAAGACAAACGTCAAGGGACGTACCAACTTAAGATTTAAATTTAATTTGGTTTATGTAGTAATGGAGCAAATAACTACCACTTTGGCGTTGAACCTACATCACAGACAATTCTATGAGGTTTTGTATTAATTAAGACGTTTGAAGCTCCGAGGGATCCCGTCGATAATTGCGTTACGCACCACTCGTTCCGCAGTTATCTTAGCATTTCCACCCAATGGGCATTTTAGTAGCCTTTTGTGAAGTTGCTTGTTCCTTGCTCATTCGCGAGAGTCAGAGAGAATCAGATTTAAAGATTCCCTCTGCTTTATTATTATCTGGCGGGAGATGTATTAGCCAACAGAAGGGAATTGTGTGCATTCATAACAGTGCACTCGAGAGATAAGCCAAGAAAACAATTTAAATTACTTTTGCCCTTTTCACCAGAAAACATGATAGATGAACTCGGAAAGATTGTTTCTCCAACAAAAACGTACAAATACCGAAATGAACAAGAAATAAATAAGGTAAGTGAGTAAGATAAACAGAAAATACCAAAACCGCCGAACATTAAACAAGTTCCCCAAACAAATATAAACTTGGGCTTAAAAACAATCTCCCGAAAAAATGACCAAGAAGTTGAATGAGTCATTACCTCGAGGAGTAATCGAAAAAGAGCGGAAGCGTCCGTAAATGAAAACATTAATCGAATTTTCTGGTTCTAATCGAGAACTCGGAACTCATAAAGCAAGTTCAGCCTTGTTCCTGTCGCCGACAGCCGCTTCCTACATTGGATTAACGAAAAATTCTTAATTTTCTCCTTTCGAAAGCAATAATCGGCCCGTTTGGCTCGTTCTTGAACTTTAATTTCGATTTTATAAAGTTCAAAGTATTGTTGGAAACTTTCCAGACATATCTAGGAGCTGGGCCGGGAAAAAGGTTACTCTCGAAAAACATGTTTGACAAAAGGAAGTTCATTGTTGAGATCGATAAAAAACGTCAGGGACTGTAAATATACATAAAAAACTTTTTCGAAGCTGATTACTCGACTTTTATAATTTTCCGATGAAAATAAAAAGTTCTATTGAGTTCTGAATCATATTTGATGGGTTACTAAAGTTTGTAGATCAATTGGGTTATTGAAATACTTTTAGTTAGAATTGAAGTTCGGAATCGTTTCTTTGTTTACAAGGAGAAAGTTTTTATTTTGTCATTGAAACATTATATCAAATCAATATTTTTAGTGAATAAGTTACGAGTAAATTAAGAAAATTCCGTGTTACAAATATTCTGGCAAAAAATAATAATAAAAAAAAATATATCTAAGAATTTTGAGTAGTGGTAGCCGAGTGGTAACGGTCCTGGCGTGGTTTTAAACCCAACCAGGAGCATTACTTTGTGCAATTTATTTCATCACCACTGCTCTCAAGACGGTGAAGGAAAACATCGTAAGAAAATCGACATGTCCTAGAACCACGACGACACGTGAAGTAAAATTAAACTTACCAGCCTCAGCTGCCAATGGCGCCAGTACGATGCCATCCTTGAACCACCTGGCGACAGAGACATGGCTCCTGACGATGGATGGCACGGTACAGGTCAGCAGGGCCGCCCCGCCCGCCACGCCGTGCGAAGACTGCACGCGCACGTCCCAGGGCACGTCCATTACTGCAATAGAAGGGAATGAGTTAGTAAGTGTTGGGAACTGACACAGCAATGAACGCTAAATGCGAGGAAAGTATCTTGGCGCGTTTGTTGTGTTGCTTATCCTAGATTCGATTTGAACGATTTTATCCTGAAAATTACGCCATTAACTTTTAGTTCAGATGCCAACACTGTAAGATTCTTTAGAAGTATGCATTGGATCACAAAAATTCTTGAAATGATACAAAGTTAAACACTACTATCGTTGAGACTATAATGTACTACTTTTGGTCCCAGAAAATTGTACATCTCTTTTTTATTTTTTTATCAGGTGCTTGCTTTTCACCAGTAGATCCTGAGAGTGAAAACCTAGACAAACCGTGAGATATCAAACTAAAGGAATTAATATTATTTACGTAATACGTATGATACTCTTAATTTATTTGGGTAAATCGCAAAATGACGGACGTTGTCAAGCATTATTTCAGAAAACAAACATTTTGATTGGTTCATTTGTGAAATCAATCGTAGTTATAAGCCTAACAGAATCAGTAATTAATTTCTGGAACAAAGCAATCAGTTCATTAGCGTCACATGTCCTTACGTAACTACCGCAGACCCATGCCTGTTCAGGTGGTTACGTGAACCACTTTATCATGTTGCAATGTTATTGTAGGTGCTTCAAGTGCGAATGCACAATGTGTGCTTCGAAGTTCCCAGTTAAGACGCTGTTATTTGCAAAAAAAAAACTAATAAATCGATGTTACTCTAAAAAAAAAACAAATGTATTTAGTACATAATTATACGAGGATCGATATTTTTTTTTTTTTTTTTGAGATCTGGTTCCTTCTCTGAAATTAGTTAAAGTAAAATTTTTCGATAGCAATTATTCTCGCAATTACCTTGCCTTTTATTTTTTTCCTGATTTACTAGTCAACATTCTTCGTAATAAAATTTAGATCAATATACAAAGTACTAACTCAAAATTTTGTTATTTAAGATTTTTAATAACTCAAATTGTTTTCGAGCGAATCGTTAAAATGCTTTTTACTTTCCCATTCCACCATTGTCTTGTCTATACTGCTCTTTCTTTTTCATGGAGTCCAAGAGTGTCCACGCTTTACTTCATGTCACGGCCATAATAAATTTTCCATGTCGATGTTTTCAGTGGCAGTCTGGCCTTTTGATTGTCTGGTCTAGTTTATTGCAAACAACCGGTCTCACGGTTTATTACAATAAACTGGACGTCTATTAAGTGCCTGGGACCAAAACCTGTCTGTCTTTCCTTTCAAGGAATACAGACTTATAATTATTCATGTGTTACATTATTTTGTAATCCACGAAGCTTTCCCATTAAACTTCAGATGACCGCATTACATCACAATCATACACAAACTCTATCAGTAGTTCGATAGCCCTTATAGATCAGTGTGTCACTCATTATCTGCCTCCCTCCTCCGACAACCCCCTTACATTTACCCCACTTCCCCCGTAATGATGACATGACATCGAGTGACGTCATTAATTAAACGGGCCCGCGTCCAGCGGAATTGGGTTAGCGGTTACTGCATGCATCAATTATGTGTAGTTTGGACGCCCATTGTACTGGCCACGGGAGATTCGGTTAGAAGTTTCAAAAGGTTATTGTTTAATAGTGGTTGCTGTGCTCTAGGATGTAATAGGTGTTTGGATTTGTATAGAGCAAATAGGAAATTAAACTAAATAAGTAATAAAAGGTACTTCGACCTTCAAGATTCAGCAACGCATAATGAGTTCAGTAGATGCGTGACTAATATAGTTCATCCATTACATCTCCTGTGAACCTGTGAAAGTGGCCCAGCATTTGCTCTGTGTAAAAATCAGTCTAATTAAACCACAGCTAGGCGAAGGCTTCCCTGTTCCTTTTCCACACACATCAGTTGTTTGCCATTCCGGGGCAGAGTTTAAGAGTTTAATTCATGTCTTCACCTTCTATTTGCATTCAATGGGACATATTAAGGGGTTTTGTAAGCTAAATTTAAATATCTAATTCCACTTTAGAAGAGCTGAATTTGGTGTAACATTTAAAGTGTTTTTAGTTTTGGGGCTCGAGTTTGGACCTAAGTCTCAGTCTGCCATACTATGGGGAAAAATAAGGAACATTGAGGATTTTATAAGGGTACAGAACACCTAAAACGTTACCTAGGAATTAAAGAAAATGATTTCAATAATAAAATTATAGTAGCTTGCTGACAAAGGACGATAAAACGATTCTGACTCCGAAAATAAATGTATTTGTTGGAGGACAAGAATATTAGTCACGTATCAAAGATTTCGGGAATAAAGGAGCCTGACCGCATTTACCAGGTGCCAGATATTTGTTGTTTCAGTGATAAATGATTCAAACATTGAATACTATTGTACGCACTAAATGTCTTTATGTCTTTGTAAAGCTAAATCTAGATCATAACCATTTATCATGACGTCATCATTTTATCGCTTAAACGTGATTTATGTGTTTGTTCTTTTTTTTATAAAAAAGCCATTTTGCCCAGCAACGAAATGCTAACCGGCTCTTATAATGGTTTAAAAATAAATAAAAATATACCATTCACTGACTGGAAATTTAACTTCGTAATCGGCATTCAAAGATAGATTCAAACATTTTATTTGAAAACGAGTTCGAAAAATGTGTAACTCAGGGTAATCGGATTTTTTTCACGGGTTCAATTTTAATCCAATTATTAAGTTCGAGCCCTCGGGCTTCGACTCGGGTTCTGTTCTGATGTCTGTTTTGTTCACCCGTCCTTTTAGGAGTTGGATTTTCACTTAAAGCGATTTGTTGTTATCATCAGATGAAAGCGGAAATTCTATAGCAGTATAACAGAAGTTTTATCAAATAATTATGTTACCACGTTGGCAGACAGTACTATCGCAATGACTGCGGCGACTGAGACACTACTTATTTTCATACATTTCCCACGGACGTAGTGTCACAATGCATTGTGAAAAATATATGATATTATGTCGGCATGAATCTAGGAGTAAACGTCGTAAGGCGTTAATAAAACCGGCCAAGAGCGTGTCGGGCCACGCTCAGTGTAGGGTTCCGTAGTTTCCCGTCTGTCACAATAAGTGTACCTACTTTTGAGTTTAAAAAAATGCTTGCATATACGATTATACTACAAACGTAGTCCAGAAATTATTTTGTACAACCTTTTTGTCTTTTTTGCACAAAAACTGTACTTTCAATCAAGTTCAAAATGATTTTCCTAGAAAGTCCTTATAAAGTTCTACTTTCAGATTTTTTTCATATTTTCTAAACTTATGGTTCAAAAGTTAGATGGGGGGGAAACATTGTTTTTTACTTTTGGAGCGATTATTTCTGAAATTATTGACATTATCAAAAATGATTTTAGTAAATCCCTATTCATTTTTAAATACCTATACAACAATATGTCACACGTTACGGTTGAAATTAAAAAAAAAAATTACTTCCCTCTTTACATATAGGGAGGCTACCCTAATAAAACAATTTTTTCCACTTTTATTTTGCCACTTTATCGGCGTGATTGATATACATATTGGTACCAAATTTCAGCTTTCTAGTGCTAATGCTCACAGAGATTAAGCGAGAATGACAGACAGACAGACGGACAGACAGACATGGCGAAACTATAAAGGTTCCTAGTTGACTACGAAACCCTAAAAAGGGGAAAACATGTACCGACAGTCGACACGCACGAACACCGCAGTGGCACACTATTGGACTAATCGTATGTAACTACGACGCCCACGTGCGTAGTAGTAATAGTAAGCGCAGGGAGAAGGCCATAAAAACTTGGATGGTGTGCGTGGAGTTACTTTCTTTGACGAAATTTTGAAAAATGTGTAGTGACAGTACTAAAATCTTAATGATACCTGTGGTGACACTAAAACAAGCCGTTCTTTATGATAGTATGGAAAATCGGTCGTCATATGGCGTACTGATTTTATGCAAATAAAACTTAGACGCCGACAGGTGTACTGTCATATCACTTTAGCTATAATAAACGTCTGTGACCGTTACTGCCCGCCAACGTGTTACATTACGAGTATTTACGAACATCTCACAAAAAATATTTGCGTAATAATAAGTTACGTGTGTCACTGCGGGTGCCAGCTGAAAATCAGCGCTGGGTGTTTTACGATTGCTAAGTTGGTGACCCTTTCGGTTCAGGCATAGTTCATCACCAACCTTTTTAATGTTCCCACTGTTGGGACTCATCCAATGGGCCGTAATCCACCACGCGGGCCCAGTGCGTGTTGGTGAATGTCACATGAGATGCCGGTTTCCTCTCGATGTTTTCCTTCGCCGTTTTGGGAGCAGTGGTGATGAAATAAATTACACAAAATAATGCGTCTGGCTGGGTTCGAACCCACGACCTACAAGTCGTAAGTCGGGGCGGTTACCTCTCGGCCACCACTGCTGCAGGCATAGTTACTGCAACTATATAATATTGTATGTCTGTATGTACTCTTTTTTTATTATTATTTTATGTTGTGGTATATTGTGTTGCTTGCACCGAATAAATGCTATTCTATTATATTCTAAGTTTATTTATTTCATCGTCAAGTGCTGTGACTTTAGGCACGCCACGCCACAATTGCAGCGGTAAGTTCCCTCTTTGAGGACTAATTAGAGAGACGCCACGACGTATTTATTTTCTGCCTGATACAGCACCTCAACGTATATGGCCAGTTTGAGAGGTTTCTATTTTGGGTTCAGAAAGAAAAATTTGGGCATTTTGCCATTGTGCGGATCAGCTGAAAGACATGACGCAGCGTATCTATAGTGAGAGCCTGCTTTATTTGGTTGGAGTACCGGCATGTCCTCGTGATGACAGTAGGCGGTGGCGTACTTTCACATCCTGCCAACAAGCAATGGGTAGCTCGGCGTCCGCTTATCCGGTAAGGGCCAAGTCAAGCCCGAGTTGACGGGACGTAGTGTTTAACGCGCGCCTCAAAGAGATGTAAGCAAAGCTGAAGAGGCCCAGCAGGGCATCGGCCTGCTAAGACCGCTCGGGAACGTTCGACAAAGTTACCGTTGACCTACAAGGCAATAGGCAAATGAAGGAATTTATGTGGATTTTGGTCCGTTATAGTCTGATACGCCTTCTTGTTCCACCCTAGAGCGCGTGAATGACTTCTCCCGCAAACGATTGTGTTGATGATTTCGTACATAGAGGTTTTCCCCAAAAAAGTATTATGGTTTAGCTTGGAGAATTAAAGTAATTGAGGAAACGTTACACGTACTTAGATTTCCTTATTGTCTTACGTTTGTTTGTTCTAACAATATGTGGCATTAAACCTCCATTGTCTTATTTCTTTCCAAACCATAATCAGCTTACTAACCCCGATTCTGTTCTAAACGGAGTGGAAATCATAAAATTAATTAAAATTCGTGAAACAGAAGTGTTTTGTAGACAAAGTGACAGCAATCAGGTAGCACATTAGAGGGCGGGTTTAACAGGAATTACCCCTCCTCAGCTCGGAGGTCGCATGAGGAGTGACAGCACATTATACATTAAAACGTGTCGCGGAATGTTACAAGAAATGTTTGTTTATCTCTGAGTAGAAAATGTGGGTAAACAATATTTTGATGTAGAACTGTTAGTAGAAGTTTGTACCTACTTGTGTTCTTATTTGTTTCTTTAAAAGAATACCTCAGGGGTTTTGGCAGAGTTATGATGAGAGAGTCTAGTACGATAGAACAATTCAAGGTTAAATTTATGGCTCTTAAAAGCAATGATACGTATATAGTCATTTCTACCTTTTAAAGTAAGTATATTGAAAACCTAATAAGCTTATGGAACTATGTAGTTCCATATCGTGGCCGGCAAAAATGGAACATTTATAGAATTACTTTAGTGTCCGTCTTTCTATCTGTCAAGACCCTTTTCTTTGGAAAAGCGTAGAGGTACTAAGCTAAAATTAATCTACAGTAATAGAAGTAAAGTTTGTTTTTTTGTTTGCAGGAGTAATTTTTGAATGTACTGGTCTCAGTGACATAGGCTATATATTTCATATGCGCGGGCGAAGTTGTGGGCAAAACCTAGAATCAAATACTTAGATTTGTCAATCCTTGGAGCAGTAAAAAACATCCAGCTTTTAAGTCTATGCAACCCAAAGACAAAATCTCAGTCTGCGGTGCATATTTTGACATTTGCAAGGAAATAAAACCTTATAACTTCTTCTTCATCATCTAATCATCATTATCATTTCAGAAGGAAAAGGGCCACTGTTGGACATAGGCCTGTTCCAAGTGTCACCACAATGAACAGTCCTGTGCGTCTTGCATCCATCGGATTCCCGCAACCCTTACCAGGTCATTGGTCCACCTTGTAGTATATCTTCCAAAGCTGCACCTTCCAGTATGCGGTCGCCACTCGAAAATCTTTGGCCCCAATGACTATCTGTTCTGAGAGAAATGTATCCTGCCCATTGCCACTTAAGTTTGGCGATTCTTCAGACTATGTCGGTAACCTTGGTTCTCCTGCGGATACCTTTATTCCTGATTCGATCACGCAAGAAAACTCCCATGAGGCTGATGAGGTCGTTTGTGAGCGACCAGGTTTTGGAGCCATTTAATGTCATCACTAGCAACACGTCTTGAGAAACTGTGGTATGTTGAATGAGAAGATACCGCACAGCTTACAGAAATCTGTCTAAACAAGTTGAACTCGACGGTTGACCTCTCATAACTTCTTACTTGGGCAGCATAAAAGGTCTCATAGCACAAATAAAAGAAAAAGTCTGAAAACTGTAAGTTGCAGTTACGTCACCAAAATCTTCGAGACTCGATTCAGGAGTCGAACTATTTACCTTCATAGGTTTGTACGAAACACTCGGTTTAAAAGGATCGGTTTTGTTTTCTGAACAGTGTGCAGTCATTAAATAATTCCTGACACTCGTAGTGGAGCGAGAGGAAGTGTCAGACTTTTACTGACTAAAACACGTTCCTGTGCCTACTCTTTCCCCTTCCTTCAAATGACCTATTGGCATCAGCAGTCCCCGTCAATCATTTTGTATCTTCAGTTATTAGTTTTTGCCTATCTAAAAGATTAAACTCAAGAACGAGAAAAGAATAGTTTGAGAACTACAGACCATCTATATTCATCAAAACTAGAAAATTCACTGAAGTTACACCAGCTGCACTATCCCCGTCCAATTATACCCACATAAACAAAACAGTCAGTCAAAAATAATAAGATGTCACTCCCCCTCCCAGCCGCAGCTCGCAGCAGATCCTCCATAATGAAATCCGCGGCGAGTCCGCCTTGAATAATAAACATCCGCCGGACTCTGATTTCCCCCGCCGCCAATGGTTTCAAACAAAATGTTGGTTAACTGAAGCATTAGTCTGTCAAGCAAATGAGCATGATACAGTATTGTAGCCAATTATCGCTGCGGTGGAACTTTCAGCGGTTTCGTTTTACGAGGAGATCTCTGGGCGGTCGTTGTGAGGTGTACCTATATACCTCTAGCGTTGAAAAAGATCGTTTTATCAAACTGTCTGCTCTTTATTAACTTTACCCATATCTTAATGGAGGCTTTTAGTGTGAGACGCTACTTACGTCGATACTCTTGAGGCATCTCATCTTCTTAGTTTGCCATGCTGACAAGCCGCAGAAATACAAAAATCTCGTCGGCAGTTATATTTTTGGACCATTTGGGGTTGACATTTCACGTAACCCAATGGCTAGCTTTTATCTTGGTCGGAAATTAAGCATTGCCATACAACGTGGCAAAGTCCTTTGGGCACGGAAGTGTGCCCAAAAGTCGAACACAAAGTAATGGTATTTTTCAACGCCATATTTTAGTCAGATGTTATTGTGTTAAGTGTATATAGTTTTAATTAGTTAAGTTTCTTTATCAACATACTTACCTACTTTCTTTCTGGCAGTGATTAATGGTCAGTATGATGCAATAATAATATCACCATTGTAAACATCCCTTATAAGTACCTATCTACAGGTCCGCTCCACACTGGACACTTAATTGCACGTCGCACTTCATGATGCCAAGAACCGTTACAGATGGCGAGACACCATCAATAAGGAGCTAATCCAGCAGGAACTTCACGACCCTCAGTAATGAGGAATACGATTCGAGGAGGAGAAGGAGGAGGAGTATAAGTATCTCTACAGTTCTGACTACTTCTTCGAAGACAAAAAAGCGTGATTTTCTCATATTGTAGAAGAATACAAGAGCATTCATTATGACTCACGCATCCGACAGTATTCATAGTCGGGTGATCCAAAATGGTTTTTTAAAAGCATTTTCATGTTTACCGACTATTTTCGTTTCGTAAAACACTCGTGGGGATATCAATGTGTAACCTAAACACAAAACGAACACGTGACATGATAGTACTAAGAAACCCTTTAAAGATTTTCTTTATCCCAAATGGATTTAGAAAGATACATCATGTTTGCTATAAGTTAAGGTTATACCAAGTTGAGCCGCCGTTGACGTTTACGACTGCGAGGTGTATAGCTCTGTCGCGACAGCACCTGATACACATACATGCTTGTTTTGTAGGCAAAATAATAGCACTCGGTTTTTTATCACGAGTGTAATAGGATTCTAGAGTAGTAGACAGTGGCCTACTTCAATCCTATTCATGGCAATGCAAATGTTTATTATGTTATTATGTTTATGTTTCCAAAAGAAAGCTCTGAAAGAATTAGAACAGTTACAGAAAAAAACTACAGATAAATAATTATGCTAATGGCATTCGAAATATAAGCACTCGGACAAATTCGTGAGCACAAGTAAATGTAAAAAATTTGGACCAAAATAATCAGCTTTTAGTAGCTTTGCTATTTTTAGCTTCTTGGTGTAACGTTGACATCTACTCTCAATTTTACTCATATGTTGAGGCAACAGCTCAACTGGCTTCCAAAAATTAGGGATCTTAGTTGAAGATCGGAGGTCCTGCACTACATATGCGTTTCTCTTTCAAGGAGCGGCCATATCCTGGAATTCAAAGAAACGACAGACCATAACTTTAATATCTACTCCTCATCGCATCGCCCCGTCCTTGTGGGGGCGATCGGCGGCGGCGATCTCTCGTGCTGGGTCTTGGTCCGGAGCGAGGAGGAGTGGCAGGCGGTCACCTCCTTCTGCGAAGCAATAATGAAAGAGGTGGACCGCATCAGACGCTCACGCTCCGGCCGCCGTATTCCCGTCCCGGCCGTCTGGATTCCGACCCCGATTTCCAGCCACCGTAGACTCGGGCTTGCAGACTGCGAGCAATGAGTAGCTTGTTGTCCGACCATCTGGTAGCCATCTGGAGCGAGCCCAAGTCATCGACGGCGAGTACTGTTCGGGCAGGGGATGTCATTTTGATGATTTTTACCCACCGAAAAAGCTGGAACAAGAGTTATGGCCTAAACTAAGGTAAGTAGATATACTTATTGTGCATAATCATTAGTCTAGAATAATAAATAAAAATTATAATTGGTTCCGTCCCTACATTTAATTCAAGTCTCTTCTAGGTATAATAAAAGATCTTTATTTTGCAAATAAGTTAAAAAAAAACTCTTTTACTCAATTTTGTTTTCAGTCAGTTTAAACCAGATGAGGCCGGTGTTTCCTAGCTGACTACCCTGAGAAGAAACACCGAAACAAACTCAGGGCTCATAGTCTATTTTAAAGTCTATACAGTAAAGAACATGTAATGTTAAATCATATGCGACATAAGACAATTAATCGAGTTCATTTAGGATTAAAGCTCGCATGAGAGTCATCCCCGTTCAACTAGATAAAGGACTACTGTTCAACTAGACAAAAAACTGAATTTATAATAATTACTATCTTTTTTTAACTTTAACTTTTTGTAACTGTTAATTTACTATGGGTTTCTTAACCTGAAATAAATGAATTTATTATTATTATTAAAGGTACTTGGGTAATTAATAACTTTGATAAACGAAGTACGAACGAGTAGTAATTCCGGTGTAGCAACTTTTTAAGACACCATTTCGATTTTAGTCCAATTTTTCCTGTTGTTGGATAATTATCTACTTATTTTAGTTAAAAAAACTGCAGTTACGGTTTTGAATAGTTTTTTAAATCATACATACCATATTTATTTATGTAAGTACTAGCTTTTACCCGCGGTTTCACCCGACTCTCTCTCCCCCTTTTCTCACTTTTTTTTTAAATAGCCTATGTCCGTCTCCTGGGTCCCAACTATCTCTGTACTAAAATTCATCAAAATCGGTTTTGCCATTTAGGCGTGAAGACATAACAAGCAAACAAATAAACTCACTCTCGCTTTTATAATATTAGTAAGGATATAATTATATTTTTTAACGTAAATTGAAAAATAATTTAATTGTCAATTTGTGAATTTTTAAGATATTTTCTGAATTTTTCTTTAAATGTGTTTAAAAATTAATAATTAGTCAGTTACACTTTCTTTACAATAATACCCTATCATGTTATATTAAATTTTGCTAATAAAAGTAGAATATTTTGTAACTTTGTTAGTGATATACCATGCAAAGTATTTGGCACCCTATAAGTCGTTACCTTAATAATCAAAATATTTAAAGAGAGTCCCGCAACGAAAGATTTTTCACAACCATTAATAATTCACAACGTGGTAACAAGTCACCGCTACATGGTGGACATCCTGCCCACACGCACAAAACGTTTTGGGAACCCATTCATTGTGTTTACAACTACGAAGTGGTATTCCTTGTCTGGAGTCTATGTTTCCTGATAGCTCGCACCTAGGGGTCACTAAGTTAAGAGGTTACTTTTAGGCAAGCGTGCTCCATTGTCGTTGACCACATTATCGCTTTATCACCTGATGGTTCAGGTGAAAAAGTGGTCAAGCACGAGTCTATTATTTATAAAAAAGGTAACAACAATTTTCATTTCTTTAAATGAGCAACACAGCAGGAATTTTTTTTCATATGAACAAGTACCTAATCAATTGATTGGATTACAAATTGTGGAAAC
Organism: Mythimna albipuncta; assembly: GCA_929112965.1. NCBI lineage: Eukaryota > Metazoa > Arthropoda > Insecta > Lepidoptera > Noctuidae > Mythimna > Mythimna albipuncta. Next base: position 33,845,995 of record OV815959.1, read on the forward strand.
CGAGTGTTAATCTTTCGCCAAGTTTGAATAAACATCAAGAAAAAAAAGAAACGAACAGATTTGAAATTGGAATTTTCTCTAATCGGTTCTTCGCGATTTATTCTTACCGGATAAAAATTCAATATAGTTCATTTCCCGAATGGAGGCTGGCGAAATCGGTTTCTTTAATTAATTTCTTTTTGTGCGACATCAAAGCTCTTAGTTGTTTGTAAATTAAAAACGTGTTTTCTGCCGTGCTCTGAAGATTTCCTCCATAAACAGACTCGATTAATTTTTGTATAAGAAATAAATAGATTTTCTAAAAGCAGTTTCCTCGCAAAGGAACGGCGGTTTTTTTAATTATTCATAATATTTATTGGGCTCTGTTTCAGGGAAACAATTGGGCAGAAGGAAATTGAATTTGTTGTGGGCGTGAAACGCCTGCTAGCTTAGTATAGAAGGAGTTTTTAGAAAAACGTGTTTTATTTCAAGATGTAGATGACGTTAGCCTAAAAGTGCATTGTTATTATGATGTTTTTAATCAAAATCTTTTATAAGTCGACACTTTTCCCTATTTTCTTTTAAAAGTTCAAATCTATGTGCTATCTCCCTGCCCTACTCCTATTATCTTATGGGTTTATAACGTCTCCCCTCCCCACTCACTTAGTGCAGGTCCTCCATTACGATACGAGGGCATTAAGGTTTGTAACGATAAAAGTTCTATTAGAAAACGCTTAGCTATTTCAGATAAAGCGCAAAACAAATAAGTGAGATAAGTGAACTAAGTTTAACAATGTTTGTCGAATTTTAAAACTCGTTTAAGAGTCTTGTTCTCTTAAAAGGTTTTGTCTGTGAAATCTACTCAAATACCATTTCGTTCTAATGAAATCTAAGTATAAAATTTGAAATCTATGTTGACCTTTTTTGTGTAGAGACCACAGATTTAAGAATATTTCACCGCCCAAAACGAAAATCCTTAAGCTACTTATATAAAACATACTCAAGCCTTGAAAACCCGAAAAGATTTCTCAATATTATTTTTATGAGCATTACAGAGGTTGCATACAAAATACTTTAATCAAGACTACAAAGGCCAAAATAAGGTGCTATACACACAATACTATATTTTACCTCAAAAACTTGGTCAACAAACATCGTTATGTATGTAAAGCGGGGCGCGGGGCAATAAGGAACATCTGGCGGGGCATTACGGCGGACGCCGACTTTCCGACTAATTAACTTTCCTCCGAGAAATGTAACAAAAAACTCCACTTAACATTCTAATCACATTTTTTTTTTCACTCAGGAATAAATTCTGTAAAAGTTCAATAGTAACTTTAAATGTGCGGTCAGTGAATTAAGAGTGTTTTACAGATTTCCTTTTTTTATTTTTTTCTGAACAATGCCTCCTTAATGGCAGTTCCGAAAATGTTTATTGAGCCTGCCAATTAGACGAGATTTTACAGAATGATAAATCGGAGTAAAGCTATCAAAGCAAAATTCAAAGGGTGGTTATAACAGAAGAAGAAAATAAAAGAAGAAAGAAAGAAAAAACAATTCACATGATGTAAAATATACCCATGAAAGAAGTTGACAAGTTGCTCCCTACAAATAAACTGGGAAAAATATTGGAGGATTGTAAGTGGCAAATGTCTCATTGTGGATATGGTTACTCCTCAGCAACCATTCTATTGTGGTTGTTATTATTTTAGTCACAAGTTCCTCCTCACCAGACACGGTATCTAAATAAAGTGACGATTGCTTCAATTTATGAGGGTCCAATCTTTAACATATAAGTAGATTTTAAACTATAATTTCAAGCATTCGGCTTCTTCTCTCGCAAATGGCAATATCGTTTGGATTTTGTCCAAGCAAAATAAGATTTATTTACTTTAATCGTGCGTAAAATGTAGAAAACAAGGTTTCTGGCAACAATCTCACTGACATAATTGTGTGGCGTGATCAACTCCTCTTTTAATTAAAAACATAGATACATTATATTTCAAAGTATTCTGAGTTTCAGTACCTGTTTCAGAAATATCTTGATAATGTGGGTGTACTGACAATTAAGTGCCAAAAATAACTCTTTGGACGACCGATCGGGGATCGCAAATAGTTATTATTAAAACCAGATGATACCGTTTCTAATTTTGTTCATAAAAACTTCTTTGAATTGATTTAAAACGTAAAGTTTAGTGTATCTTTAAAATCTGTATTATATGTTTCCTGCATATATTTCTGACTATAGTTTTGAATAATTATGTACGTATATGTATTTATGTATCTATACAGCATATGTATATATCTGTGTATCTATCATAATATATATTATGTTTAATACTGGTTTGTCACACCAATGACAGCCCCATTTCTTGTCCAGGCAGTTACTGTCCATTTCAGGTTTCCTTAAAGAGATTGCGGTATGTTTTAGTTTACTATTGTATGTGTAATGGTCTACAATAAAGTATAAAATAAATAAATAAATTTATTTGTAAGCGTTATTTAGAAACTAGAAGTCTTCTCACCAAATATATATATAGGATGCACCACCAGCCTATTCCCACTGCTAACCCTCGCAAAACTAGGCCAGTCTCATTAAATCCTTACTTTCATACAATCACGAAATGACTTTGCATCCCCGCAGCCTCCATCCATCCACATCTATACACTAGAGTCGTCCCCGCGCCCTCACGCGACAGTTGCTCAGCACTCGGAGCGCCCGCGCCGCCCTCTAACTCAGTGACGAACAAAAGCCCTTTTTACTCAACAGCTCGAGGGTCATTAATTCCACTCCCGGCAGAAGGACTTTCGGAAAACGCTCAACTCCATTTGTTTAGTCCCCGTTATAAAGCGGGATTATGTTTTGTGTAATTTCAATAAACTCCAAGTTAAAGAGCTTTGATTTACTGCTGTAGGTATATTCTGAATATTTTCGTATATAATTTTCGTCGTGTCAATAAAATTGTACAGAATATGATTCAGAATTCTTCATTACGTTCAGCTCTGATGTTAATTAAAGTCTATTTATAGTATTTTAATAATTGCTTGACGAACGTCTGTTAATTTCCTCGGCACGTTTGTAGATAAATATACTTAGGCTTGAAGATTATTGCGCAAAATTCTCTGAATTATTTTTTAATTTGTTAAAATATTTAATAACCAATAACTTGAATAGTTAAATTAATTTGGGATTTTTCAACTACTGCAAAACTTTCCCAACCCTCCCACAAACCTGCTTTACATTCAATCTTTCTATTTCTATAGGAGATCCCTCAGTAGTATAGCCACATACGACAAAACAGCGTTCAATCCCCGATGCGGGCTGTAAAGCGGAGCTTACATCGTATCGCCATCGTGGCCCATTGTGGGCCGCCATTGTTCGCGCGCAAAAAGAGCCGTCAAGTGGTCGTCGAGATACCGCGAGTGGCAAATCGGCTGATACAAGAGCCACGAGCCACCGATAAGTGTTGCGAGAAAGCTGACGTTGGAGATTGTGCCACCGGGATCTTGTTGTTGCTGTTATGGGTGAACCTAGCTGTGCGGGGTTTTGAGCACGGATAGCCGATTGAGATTCAGGTGTCTGATACTATAGGTATTTATTTATTTACTAGCTTTTACCCGCGGCTTCGCCCGCGTGGCATTAGGTACTAAATGAATCGGGATAAAAGGTAGCATGCCAAACACTTTCACATTTATAATATTAGTTAGGATTACAACTTTATTTACTTAACACAAACGAGAACATTAAGTTCTTAGGCATTCTTCTTAGCCTTAGGCATTCTCTACCAGTCAACAAAGGGTAGTGAAGAGAAAACCTGGCAGATGCATGCAAAGAAACGATTTTTTTTCTCATAAGTTTGACTTGAATGATGCAATAATTGATGGTGAAGCGCACTAGTTTATTAAGAGTCTATTCACTCTAGCGTTGAAGACACCTAAATAATAATCGGATAATATTAAGAAAACCAGGACCAAAAATATATAATTATAAATTGAATAGTTACTCGTATAATTGATCATTTAAGATCAATTTTATTTGGAGACGATCACCCTTTCCTTATGACTTATAATCATACTGAAAGATTTTTTTATTTATTACAGGAATACACACAACTGTCATATCAAACCCCATAATGTGATATTCTTAAAAAAAAAAAATACAAACATAAAGAAGTAACATTCACTTCATACAATACAATTTAACATTAACAAAACAATAAAATTATTTAAATAATCATAATTAATGATAATAAATATATCATAACCTAACATGTGTAATGTAAATTTGTGAACACGTTCCATGAACATAAGAACATATCTATATGATAAGTAACCAGGCTCAGTGTGTCAGTAAGATAGTGTTGTTATTTTAACTATGCTATACCTCGACACAACAATAAACTCCGTAAATAATGACTGTATTAAGAGAAAAGAGTGGAACGTAAGCACCGTGTTAGCACACGGAAACAGAAAATCAAGTCAATAAGTGAAGTGGTTCCTTGTCCCAACACTTACAAAAGTCTGCACCACTTCAATGATTGCTTTTAAAAGGTTTTTTGAACTTCACAAAGCTTCATTTTGTCGTGTTCTATTTTTATGAATGGACTAGTTACTGTCAGTGACTTTGCCCGCGTGAAATATAAAAATGTACCTAGGGAACAATACCCCCGGGTATGGTTTCCTGGGTACAATTGTTTAATAGAAAGTCCTATGTATGTAACAAATGTTATATCATAATCTCATATCATATCGGAAAATAATAATTTATTCTGGTTCATATTCACTGGCTCTATTAGTGAGTAGTTTCATCAAATCTTTTCAGCCGTTTGAGAGTGAAGAAGTAAGAAACATACATACACTGAGAAACTTTAGTCTTTATAAAATAGAGTGACTCGTGTGATGCGATGGTTTTTTTAAACAAATAATAGTCTGGTAGGATATACACGTCATATTTAGTTTGTGAACAAGCAATCGTGATAAACAAACCCAAAAATCATAAGTTCAACCGACAAAATATTTATGAACTGACCGGCGCCTGGGTAAGGTTATGATCTCATCCAACAACATAAGCCATTATCTCCATCCCATCAACAAAAACTCTTCGAACCCAAATCTCGAAGCCGCCTAATTCTTATACCTTAACATCAAAAAAATCCTGGCGAAAATTGGACGTTCAAGAACCGACCGTATTTCGCGGGCCTTATTCCATTAACGAACCTTTTTCGCGCCTTGCACAAAGCGGGGATATTGAGGGGCACAGACCTCAATCTCGGAGGTTTACTGCGGCCCTCCAGACCTCCTCCATAAAGAATTGTATTTGCATTCCGAAGGCTGAGAGATTGATCCCGACTTTAGCATGTCAATACTGGAGGTCAAGGGCCGCAATTTACAGGGGAATTAAAACCGTATTAGCTGCGGGTAAGGGTGGGATTTGATTGGGGGGTGATGTGGCTAGTGTTTGAAGATCGTTTGTAGGCGATAGTGCTTAGGTCATGTTAGACTATCCTGACAGCAATTGTAGATAAATAAAACGATGGACTCGAGTGAATTTAGTATCTCAAATCACATGTGACTATTATGCTGTAAAATAATAATAGTAATTGAAGAGACGCATCATTGCACCATACTTCGACATCGTATTGGGCCGATGCCTGCTAGTTTTATTAGAAAACTTCTGAAAATGAAATTCTTGGTCCTAGAGCCCAAAGGGCAGCTGAGGAAACATAGGTGCAGTTTTAGTCAGTAAAAGTCTCACACGCTCTCCCGCTCGACCCTTGAGCGCTAGAAGTCATTAGATGATTTCCTAACTCAAAAAAAATCTGCGTCGCATCGCATAATTAAGTTTTGATGACGCTCGTTCTTACTTTTGAACTATTGCCACATTATTATTTCATGCAAAATACTCAAAACTAAACTCACTACCCAAGTTATAGCAGCTATAACTAAATTCCAAAGAAAACCCACAACGTCGCCTATCAGCATCTTCTAAACAAACTTGCACTTCATACGGCAACCACACAACTTGGCTTCGACAAAGTTCCAATGACTGCAGGAATCGTTCCGCAGTTCTCGGGAGACCGCTCAGTCCACAAGTCTTGGGCCTTACCACGACGTGATAAAATTTCAGGCGTGCGCGCGAGAAAGAGGGATAAACTAAATGAAATAGAGCGCATCACCATCAGAGATTGCATCACTGCTTACCATCAGGTGGGATCGCAGTCAAGCACTAGTTTATAGCAATAAAAAAAAATAGGGCTGCATGCCCTATACACGACTAATTTTAATTAGTACAAATACTTCAAGGACTTATTAAAAAAGGTCTTGTTATCATTTAAGTTGTCTCAATAAATAATATTCATAAACATCAAAGTTATTACCGTTTTTTATATCCCAAAATGTCACGCAATTTGTGGAAATATTGTACAGGCTATTGAAAATGAATGAATAAATGACGATCAAAGTGGAAAAACACTGCGCGTAGTATGAATGATTGATTCTATTATGAATTTACCAATTATGACACATTTTCGGGGACAATTTTGGGATTTCGATTTTTTTTTTTTACTTTTGGTACTGAACAGGTACGGATTTTCCTTTGGTACTGAAATATAAGGGTGTATATCTCCATACAAAGGGATGGACTATTAAAGAACAGTTCAGTTCCATTTGACCGCCTAGGTCAAATGGATCGGGTAAAAAGTTCGTGGTAGGGCCTGTGTTCTCATCTCTTTGCGACTTTCACATTCGTGTCACACTCGCTCCCTTCAGACGTTGGATTGAATATAAACATACAAGTCACGTTTCTATGTTTTTTTCTACACGACAAAGGAAGGTCCTAACCGTTTAGTGCACGTAATCAAATATATAAATTGAAGGGTGCTGATTCGATAATACTTCGCAATTGTGTCGCGTTTTATGGTTAGTCTCATGGGGCGCTTATGTGTCATTGGCGTTTGTAATAGTTATAGGAATGGTGTGTAATGGCTGATAGAATTTTGTGTTTTTTCCTCAAGTGTTTTTGGGTTTTGTATCCTCAAAATTTTTTTTCTGTTTTTTCATTTTACTTAATTTTTTTTTTTTTTTTAATTAACTGAAATAAAGTATTTGTAACGTTACGTGTATAGGATTGCCGTTAAGATACCAGATCAATAAATACCTTAACTTTTATGTCCTCGAAAACCCTCATCCCAGAACTCTTTAAGTGTCAAGGAACTTTAAACTGCCTATGAACCCACGGTATTCGACGTGAATACCGAGAATTTTCCTTTAAGAACCTATATGGTATTTTGCTACATTTGGGAATTTATTCTATAGTTTTTAGGTATTACCTACGATATTTTCTTCAGATGTTACTTAGAACAAGTAAGTTTAATCATTTTGTCTGTCAAAAGATTTTTTACACCGCTAACATGTAGAGATTTATCCAAAACTTGTAAGCAACTCGTGTTTAATATTAAATTCTATTTCGTAGTCCATTACCGTTTTTCTATCCGCATAACCGTTGAACTGGTAAGTCGGCAATGTAACGTTAAATAAAGAACTTACAAAGCAGTTTGAGCAACACGACCTGAATACATTTAGAGATTTTTGTAGTATTCCAAACTGCTATCGGAAATACTAAGTATTATTTTATAAGGAGACTTTTGCGCCGTTTTTGCTAATAAAATGAGATTTTAGATTCAATTTGAACGTTTTCATCTTAAAAAAGAATTGGCCAGTCGTCTACTACTTTCTAGTGGACTGTAGACCTTCATGAAGATGTTGAAACAGACTAATACAAAAGGCCTATAACTGACAACGCGAAACATTTGTCAAGAAATTATCTAGTTACCATTCACAGTAGTGCTACAGTGAATTAAGAAAATAGAGAAAACGAAAAAAAAAACTTAGGTAACTATAATTTTTACCTGTTGGTTCTGTTAAATAGGCCCCGGGAGCTGTGGGCCTGTAACAGTCTACTGATGCGGCAGTGCACCGCAATAGACTGATTCTACACGCGCCTCAAAGAGATGTCAGCAAGCCGCAGAGGCCCAGCAGAGCAGAGATTACTGGAACCATGGGTCATCCGAATGGAAACCCTGGCGTCCTGGGACATAAGTCAAAGCAGGAACAGAGGAATTGGTTTTAGTTGGATTCTGACACACCTTCCCGCTCCGAATTAGAGCGGGAGAAGTCTTTGGAAGCTTCTTCACCTAAAAAAAACTGTGATAGACTTGAGTTGGTTGATTGATTTAATAGTACTTTCAAGTTTAAAGCTTAACTAACGTAAACCAAAACTAAACACCTTTATCCAACTTTTCTAGGTATCGGAAATACTTATCAAAATGTTCCATAAAAAGCTCAACTTCGACTCTCAATAATATTTAACTTCCTGCCCTTAACGTTAACTTGATTGATGAAAATTAAACACTAAAGTTTTTCAGCGAAATACAATTTACCGACGATGTGCCTCTTAAACTTGCTAAAGTGCTTATTGGGAGAAAAACGTCGCTAATGGAATAGAGAGTGACGTCATGACGGCACTCGGACAAAGATTAAAAATGTGTAGATGGTCTTGTTTTAGTGGTTCACTTTCTAGTACAAGTATAATATATATACATATACTAGCTGCTGCCCGCGACGTCGTCTGCGTGAAGCCTCTACAGCACTAAAAATACCTAAGGTGCCAGTGTCGCTATAGCATTATAAATAAACAACTTTTAAAATAGCATTATAATATACGTTTTTTTTACTGCTGAGTTCAGTCATAAGATGTGACTGAAGGAAATAGAGAAAATAATGCAGGAATACATTCCAGGACACAAAAGAGTAAAAATACATATAAAGGTACTTTACAAGACGTCCCTATAAACTACGTTGGTAGTTATACTGCCAGGAGCCAAAATGTAAAGAGAGTCAGGACTGGTGGCGCGGGAGCAAGCGACGTACAGTTGCCCGTGTGAGAAGCAACTTGTCCTGAGGTCGACACCCGCTGCCCTCAGTGTCTGCCCCTGCGACTTATTGATGGTCATCGCGAAGCAAACACGCACGGGGAACTGTACGCGCTTGAACTGGAACGGGAAGTTATGGGGTATGAGGGGAATGCGTGGTATAAATACTGCCTCGCTGACGCCACAACCCGTAAGAATTTCCGCCTCAATGGTGTGTCTGTGTGGAGCGAGATGACTTTAAGGCGGGTCCCGTCACAACTTCGAAGCATAATCGGGACACCGACCTTCAGCTTGATAGTATGCGCCGGTAGTCTACTTGCTGACAGGGAAATCAGAAATTCCACGGAATAACGTGTGGCATCATCTTGCTCGACAACAGTGTTTATTGCGGTGTAGATAACTTCATTCTTCACAATTTCCGAGAGAATGCATTCGTTAACTGCTGCAGCCTGATCATTTTTGGGCGTCAAAATGGCCCGCTCACACACCCAAGAATTCTGCTGGTGCGGTATACGACTGATGTCCCCGTACACACAGAGAATGAGTTTTTCTAAGCTGGATACCACTCTACCGAGAGACTCTGGAAGCACCACCTGTCCACCTCTCTCTTCTGGTAGAGTGCCTTCGCCAAGACTTAGAAGGACATCAGAGAATTCTTGAGCACGTGCATTGCCGCCGAGCCGAGCTCTCATATTAATGGTCAAACGCTGTGTACGAACTCGTGACCACAACGAAGATCGTTTCGACGAAGCATTCACCTCGTCAGCCCTCGGTTCCCGCGTCACCTCGGGAAGTGTTTGCCGAAAATCGCCACTGAACAGAACTGTGACACTATCCATGCGGATGTCCTGCAGGGTTCTTTCCACGACCTCAACTGCCTTCCTATTGGCCATCGTACACTCATCATCAGAGAGCAATCCTTGAGCACTTGTCCCTTATCGCTGTTACGTGACACACCACAAACAGGCGTTTTGGCGCTCTCTAGATCGATGGGAATTTTTAACATGGCATGTGCTATCTTGCCGTCCCGAAGCAGTGCGGCAGCGATTTCCGACGACGCTACAGCAATAGCAATTTTGTTTTGCCTCCTGACCTCTGCAAGTATGCCAGTGGTAACAAACGTTTTTCCTGTTCCACCAGGAGCATCCAAGAAAAACATTTACCCTGGTTTTGCCCAACGCTTTCAAGGACGGTGTCATAATTTGTTTTTGCTCTCAAGAGAACAAAGCGACATGGTAATTTCGTATGTTGGTTGTTTTGCCCGGATCGTAATTTGTCTCAGCGTTATACTCCCGATTTCCACGGTCTTGATGTGGTGATGATTGGAGAGCTGGTAACCCATATTTGATCAGTGGATTGCCGCCGATAGAAATGACCACATCTTGAAGTGAACTGAGACAGGTGTTCAGCACGCGTTTATCAGTTACTTCGACTTCGTCTCTAGTAGCACGCCTCAAAGCTCGTAGAAAATCTTCAGGCAGATGATGGCGATACTTCTCCCACAAAGCTACCGAGTTCGCGACTCCACAAAACACCAAGATGACGGCAAGCAGATAACGCATGTCACTGGGACTGTCACTGACGCTTGCCTCCGCGAGGATGTCATCCCAATTAGGCAAAAGGCTGCGCGGTAAGTGGGATACTCCACGCCATCAAATGTCCTCAGAAAGGCGAAAGTCGTTGGGCCTGAGACAGTGTGATGTAACAACCGCACAAATAGCATTCGCCACTATTCGGGCGCACGGTATAAACCCTATCCAATGCGGTGTCCTTGAAAATTCCCGGAAACCTTTCACAGTACCTCCTCGTCGATGTCGGTTGAATACACCCCTTTGCTTGTCGTACGTGTAATATAAAGGCACCTCGTCATACGTAAGGGATTTCGCAAACAGAGCGACTTCACAGAGTCTGAGAAATGCCACCATGTAATACCTAACACCGCATTTTTTTTTAAATTATCTTCCTCAACTCTGCTCAAGGTTTTTTGGGGTTTTGTTAGAATTTGAATTTGTCAAAACGAACTATAATATGAAGAAAATGCACATTACCATCTATGAATTTTAAGAATAACTAATTACTAACCTCGCCAACATGATCAAATTTAAACGAATAATTTCCAAAATCTGTTAACATATAATTTGATTTGATTTTTATGAAATCTCATAGATGGCGCTGTTTTAAAATTGTGTTTATACTACTAATATTCATTAAATTATGTTTCTTTGCCCAAGTTACTTTAATGGCGTAGTTTTTATAGTGTAAAGCTAGATAATAGCATGACTTACTCATAAACAACATTTAAATATGCGTCCTTATATTACACGCTGTCACAGAATGCGTAAGAAAAATAAAGATTCACAGCTCCTCCCCCGTAGGTGATAGCGTGATAATATGTAGCCTATATGTTGACCCGACCTCTTAGTAATATTCATGCAAAATTTGAAGTAAATCCATGCAGTACTTTTTGAGTTTATCCCGGACATACATACAGACAAACAGACAAACAGACAAAAATTCTAAAAACTATATTTTTGGCTTCGGTATCGATTGTAGATCACGCCCCAAGTATTCTTTTAAAAAAATATTCAATGTACAGTTTTGACTTTCCTACGATTTTATTATATGTATAGATATTGGTTCAGCTTTCGTTTATGAACTGAAATTTTTATGAAGATCTAGATATCTACTTATTCGGCATCAGGATCCTGGTGGCTGTAACTTTAACGTGAGGAAGTCTATTCCGTCATGCGTGCGGCCGCTTCCTTCGCTAGCAATATTGCTTCGCAGAAAGAGACGACCGCCTGTCATTTTTTCTCGCTTTAAAGCTGCAGGTAGAAGCTAGTGCATAATATAATAATCGTCGTCAAGTTAGTTAATTGGTTTAACAAGAGCAATCAATTCACGTAATTTTAGGAATGACAAAGTGTGGTTAACAGTTATCATCGCTGGTAGAATGACACAGTCAATACCCTCTGGAAAATTATTGTTACCATGCGATTGTTAATACATCAATCATATATGTAACTAAGTTCCAGAGCTCAAATGCTATAATTACAAAATCACATTTAGAATTAGCAGGAAGAAGAACCAAGGTTATCCAGGCCTATGTCCAACTGTGGCCTTTTTTGTGACTAATATGATGATGATGATGTAAATTAGATGGCAGATCAAATCTGTGAAGATGGGTACTGAGAAAAGAGCAAAAGGCCGCGATTTTATATGGACGCAAGCAGATTGTTTTGTGAGACACCAACACTGTATTAATCATCCATACGTACTAATATTTACCAAGACATATATTTGTCAAGTCTGCGGAATAATCTTTGCGCGATGAGATTGTGCGAAATATTCGGTGAGCGGTCGGCGTCGGATTACGCGCGTTTGGCGTGACAAGCGGACGGAAGGCGTGGGGAGCGCGGGGAGCAGGCGTGAGGCGTGAAGCGTGACGGGTGACGCGTGATGCCAGATTAACTCCACAGAGTCGTCTCAAGTATTCCCATTAACTGGACCCCACACATTTCTGGAGACGGCGGATATTTTCCAATATTGGAAAGAGGTCAGAGAAAGATTGATATGTTCGTGAATTTTAACAGCTTTATTAAATGTGTGTGTGGTTGGTTCGATTAACTTATCGCACTTTATAAGATTATTAAGGGCTGAAAAAACAGGCATTCACCCTGCGTAACAATAATGTATTTTTTTTTGCGTGACCTAAGGGCTGGCTTTTACCTCAGATAGAGAATAAGCATTGCCATAAAACGTAGCAATGCCGCTAACCTTTTGGGCACATTACCAGTCGACAGCAATGTGGAAGAGTTTTTTGACGCCATATTTTAGTTCAATTTTAGTTAGTTGTAATTAGCTTAAGGTTTTATTATTATTTTATGAAATTTTAGTGAGTTAAGTATTTTTTGTCATAAATACAATGTAAATATAAAGTTAGGGAAGATTTGTTTATAATGTAACAGTACAAATTACTCTAACGCTTTCAATATAAAGATCTAGCCGACTTTATTTTATTTCTATTTAGGCACTTATATAAATAAAAGCCTATACCTAACTTGCCCAAATAGTTACCGACACGAAACAAACAAAGAGCCAGTTGACCATTGAATAAAACAGAATTAATCGCATCGCGTGGCGGCGCACCGCAGCCGCAGCGCGACCTACATGCCTCTAAACATGCCCGAATGATTTGTTGTAAACGGACCGAATGTAGGCCATGCCATCCTAGGTAGGCAGGCTACTAGTTCTGTGGTTACTTTGGCTGTGTCACTAGCAGGACAAAGAAAAATGTGAGAAGGAAACCTTTATACAATTATCTTTCTTTAAAAAAAACTTTGTCCCACATTAGGCATTAGAGGAGTAGTGGCGCGTGGTAACGGTCCCGACTTATAAGTTGTAGGTCGCGGATTCAAGCCCAGCCAAGCGAATTACTTTGTGTAATCTAATTCATCACCACTGCTCTCAAAATGATGACGCAAAACATCTTGCGAAAACCGGCATGTCCTAGAACCAAAAATTTGAAGACATGTGACATCTATTAACCCGCACTGAGCCCGCGTGGTGGGAGAGAGGAGGCGTGAGTCCCAGCAGTGAAAACATTAAATAAGGCCGACTATGCTATGCTATGCCACATTAGAAGTCGGCACCTGTATCGTGGGTTTTATTTTAAGGTGAGAAATCATCTAATGAGTTCTTCCGAGTGGACCGAGAGGGCGTGTCAGACTTTTTTTTTTAACTAATACCGTACCTATATCGTTCAGATACCCTTTGCGTTCTTTCCTTCTACTTGTATGGTGGGCGCGCTCACAAACAAACAAACTCTAATACACAAGACACCCAAACCTGAAACAACTATCTGTAGGCCATACATACCTATTTTTTTTTTTTCAGTATAAGAATCATTCCCGTGACACGCCACACTTAGAATATAGTACTCTGCAGGTTTTTGCCGCTCTTCTTTTTCTCAGCTACAACTCTAGGAGGCGGTGAAAGGCCATGGTATTTTTTTAAATTATCGAACCCAATCATATTTTTACCCCAAGCTACGTGCTTAACTACAGCGTTCAAAAGCGAGGCTGCTTAATCTGGTATGGCTTTATAACTTGTGATATGGAATAGTCATTCAAGAATTCAAGATATTGGTTATTTAGGCATCTTCACATTAAACGTATTGTCTGCCGCTGACAGTGAGTATGTTCATACACATGTCAGTCATAGTGTGAACGTAAAGTCAGTCTGCGGTGTGCGTTCTCACTCAATCTTCTTCGATAATACACTATAGCGTACAATGTGCTATTTGTATGAACAAAAGCTTTTGTTCGTTTAGGAATTGTGACCGCGGCGCGGCGGCCCTGTAATCTAATCTAATACGCTGTAACGTTCGGCAAGGTAGCCAATCCGCGTTCGCTGTGCTTATAATCGGCCACTAAGAGTCAGCAAAAACGCTCTACGTAATAGCGTATAGTTGGTGTAGTGTGAATGTGAAGTTATTATATATGGAAAAGCGATTAACTGCGTTACGCACGCTCACAGTCAGCGGCCGATTATACAGCATCTTGTTGATTAGTAGAAATAAGTTAACGACAATTATATTCTCACTACAGACCATTGTTCGCATTGCTCGGATTACTCTTTTCTTTCCGGGCGCTCGTTTTGTACAGAATAATTTCGTTAAAGCGCGATTCGTCGACGGCTTTATTATTTATCAATTATTCATCAAAGTACTTTTAGTCAAAGGCTTGTTCCATCGAATTATATCAAAGGTTGATCAAAGGAATTTTATTTAGCTTTAATTCATTTAAAATGACCCAGCTCTGCACTTGTTTTTTTTGGTAGGTCGTAAAAACGTTGGGAATTTTCTACTTTTAGTTTTTATTAATTTTTTATTTATAGCAGGTATATTTCTTTATACACTAGAAGACTAAAAAAAGTTGATGGTCTTATTATCGCATTCCAGGCAACCGGGAATGAACAAAGATTACCTAGACATAAAAATAATGGAAAGTAAGGTAAGTTGCACTTGGTGCATTTTAAAATAAGCTTCACACTTGGTTGTTTAGTCATTACTGTTATTGATATTTTTAGGTGGGAAAATCATCTAAGGACATCCCCTGCTCTTGGGCAGAGCTGGATAGTATGTCAGACTTTTACTGACTAAAAACCCACACCTGTTCCTTCGTTGCCTTTCATACCAGGCTCGAGGCTTCCTTTCAGAAGCAGACCCTTGGCCCCAGTAGGCTTCGACCCTGCTCGGCCTCTATGGTACTGTTATAGATGTATTCGACAAATTGGTATATCACTGGTTTAGTCGGTGTTAAGATTGATATCAGTCATTGGTGTCCCCGCTAAGATATGTGTCCTCTCTGTGTATAGTAAAGATTGGCGGATGCCTTAGAATATTTAATTTTCTTCATTTGTTTTTCTCATGAAGTTTTTTTTTAAAGGTTTGAGAACAGCGGATATGAAATAATTTAGATACAAAAAGAAAACTGCCTGCTTTTTGAACTCGATACTTAAAATTAAAATGAATAGATAAGTCATAGTTTTATTCCCTGGGCCATTACTGCTTATAAAATCATTATGATATCTTCAAATATCTGTGTGATAAATACAATAAACATATCTGTTTATTTGAAGAATTAAAATATTGATAAAATCTAGATGAGCCATGTCGCAGTGCAGCTGTGCGCACCACAGCGTTACGCGTTCCGTAATAACAGGATTTATGATGTACCGTGTCAACATATTTTATATTTGTGCGTGTGAGAGTGTGCGTAACATATGAGGACTGTGTTTTATCGTCGTCAAAATTACTGCTGAATGGGTTTACTGTGTCGATATCAATTTGTACATTGTCAAATAGAATAGATGTTCGTCGTGATATCAACAATGTATAATGAAACTATTCAAGTGGAAGGCAAGGAAGTAGTGCTACACGTGGCGCGCTCAAGCGTATTTTCATACATTGTTTATCTCATGGTCGTACCTGTGCGGGTGCGAAGAGACCGCAAACGTCACGCTTCCAGAATGTCGCACGTCTGTAGTTGCCACGACGCCTGTACATGATAGTTGGTAATTCACGTGTAAAATTATTAACAACAAAACAATACATTATGTAGTATTCTAATATTTTTAGGCAATGATACTCTATTGAATTATTTTATTAATTGATTATAATATAGTACTATGATTTATTACTTAACCTAACTTGTATCTAGAACCTTGTGGAAATCTGTTGTAATAAGGCTGAGGAATACTATCCGCTCGTGATACAGTTCTACACTAATACGAGAGGATAGTGAGAATCAGTCCCAAGGCAACCCACACTTAAAATGTACTACTATTGTTTAACAACTACAGACCTGCTTAAATTTTATTGTGAAACTTAATAAACGATTTCTATCTTTATGTACCTACCTATGTTATTAAGTTATTATGTATGGTTGTTTCATATTTGTGAATAAATTTATTATTATTATTTATTCATGTTACAGATTGTCAAAATCCATGTAACATTTAGGTAGCGCATGTCATGCTAGCAAAGGACGAGGCCGAACGCGTGAGGCAACGGCCGTTACACCCCAGCCGCCTCCAGTATTTCGATCCCGATTTTCGGCCATCGTAGACGCAGGTTTGCAAACAGCAAGCAATGGGTAGCTCACCGTCTGACCGTCCGGTAACCGTCCGGACAGAACTTAGGACGTCAACGGCGCGTATTGTTCAACGCGCGCCTTTAGGAGTTGTCAGCGAACCGTAGGTGCCCAATAGGGCTGAAGCCTATGGGCCAAGGTACTTCTGAAAGGAAGATTCGGCCCAGGTACGAAAGGCTTTTTAGTCAGAAAAAAAAAATCATTGGTCAACTGCTTAGTATTTAGCGATGAGGACTGTGATTATCATTCAGCTAACAACTTATTGACGCTTACCAAGATTATTATAAAAATAGGAAAATAAATTGAGAAACCATTGTTGATAATATTCTCACGCAAAGTCAAAACGTACGATTTCGTAGGAGTGATTCCCGTATTTTTTAACTAAAGCTCCGATTCGCATCCTTGTATTCTATCCAAACAGCCACATTTTTTTTTAATATTTAGCTCTTAACGTTGTTTGTCGCCGAAATGATAATGTGACTTGAATTAGGACGTTTTTAGGGACAACGTCTTCAGAATAAAGGTTCTTTAATTTTACAACATTTTTATAGGTATAGAAAAATAAGGCCATATCCATACTCACCTTCTCACAGCAGTAAGACGAGTGAGTACACCGCGAGTACTTACCGTGACTACATCTACCCACCTCCAGCCGCATGTCACGCGAGAGAGGTGGAATGGTATCTGCAAAGCTCGCGGCGAGGTAGCTTTCTAATGCGCGTGTACTTCGATAGTTTCTACGTACTGTGGATACACTTACCCACCTCCAACCGCATGTCATACGAGAGTGTGGTACCTGCAGAGCTTGCGGCGGGCAGCAGTACTCCTACTTTTTATTATTATTTTTATTACTCACCCGCTTCCAGGCGTATGTTGCGTAACAGCATGGCGCTCGCAAAACACGCGATGCGTCAGCCTTGCACCGCGTGCGTATATCGCTCCATTTATGTATTGTTACATTTGTTACTACTCTATGTGGCTACACTCACCCGCCTCCAGCCGCATGTCGCGTGACAGTATGGTGCCCGCGGAACTTGCGGCGCGGCAGCGGTAGACCGCGGCGTGCACGTCGCTGCGGTACTGCGCCGCGCTGAAAGCACCCAGCCACAACGTGCCGTTTGGGAGGGCGCTCCTGAGAACAATGAAGACGGGATGTAAGAACGTGATGTGCTGAAGTTTTTATTTTATTTTAGTTTATTGGAACATAAAACAGTTACACATTAAAATTAGTGAGAAGTACTTGTAGATAAAATAATATTTTGTGACTAAAGTAATTATGTTTTATAACTAATTTAAGTGTGAATATATCCAAATCGATAAAGTGTGTGTTATACAAATCTACGATGCGCCGGAGAGGCGCCCGTGCGCCGGCGTGAGTTCTGCACATTTCAGTATGGAACAGCCGAGGCAAACGCGCTCCCCGACGCGTTGCAGTTCTAGGTGCAATGTAGCTTATACTATTTGTAATATCAGTGCAATCGAACCTGTTATTGCAGAGACCATAAAGCATCATGACCATAAGCAAAATACGTCTAGACTCCAAGCTTTGAAGCTTATAATATTTCAATAACTGTGTGTACGGTATTCTAGACTTAGTGCATCTATAGTGCATAGTACGTAAAAAATTCTTTTGAAACATTTCAATTTTTTTTACATAGACATAAAAAATGGGACTCCAGATCGGGACTGCGAATTCCATTTGAGAGCGGATCAAAGCTTTGTATAGAAGTAAAAAAGTAGATGGTCTTTTAAAATCTTTTGAAGAACGCATGACGAAACCAAACATACGATACGCTTTGTTGACAATGTTGTGAATATGAAGATCAAAGTGCAATTTAGAGTCAAGTTTAATTCCAAGATCTCGAATGTGATCAACTCTTTTTTGAACTGATACACACTGATACATGCAGCTTATAGTCAAAGTTTATAATATTTTTGTTTTTTTGTGAAAGAAATTACATTGCATTTAGGCAGACTAAGCTGAAGTTTGTTTTATGAACAATATAGAGAGTCTATCCAGATCCTCCTGTAGAAGTAGGCAACCTTGTATGCTTTTGCACGGTTTGTAAATTTGAATGTCAGTGGTATGCCGATGACATTAGAAACTGAGAATGATTAAAGCATTTTTTAATGTCATTAATGAACAGTATGTACAGTAAAGGACCCAGAATTGAGCTTTGGGGCACAGCAGAGGTGACAGAAGTGAATTCTTTGAGAAAGAAGACAGGAATAAATATGTTTTTTTTTTTTAAATATTTATTTTACATTTACATGACACACATTAATATAAATTCACGCTTTTTTATCAATATTTTTTTACTATTTATTATTTTGTTTTCATTACTATTTATTATTTTGTTTCGATACCTAGTTTTATGTAACTACCGTGAATGTGACCGTGGCTTCACCGCGGGCCCTAACAGAATAATAGCGCTGCGTTATTTATCGTTTTAAATATCGGAGCCATATGCGCCTTATTCAGATTTCAGTGTTATTTTTCTATACCTACTTTATTTTCCGTGCTGGTGTGTGATAATTGCTAGTGTTAACTTTTATTACGGTGTCGCTTAGTAGAAAAAGTTTTGAAATTAAAATAGACTTTATTATGCTGAACAGGTGGACGTCATCAAGTCAACGCCAACCGTCGCTGAAAATCCCCCAGTATGTTTCCTTTGGATTATTTTCTGCTTTCACTATTATTCGCTTGTCATTTTCTATTGTGTATAATAAAAAAAAAATGAGTTTTACGTAATTATATTTCATAATCATCATCATCATCATCATCATATCAGCCGAAAGACGTCTACTGTTGGACATAGGCCTCCCCCAAGCGTCGCCATAATAGATTTCCAAAAAGGCATATTTTCAGTTTATTTGTACAAAAAGAAAAGGAGCAGTTAAAACATTGGCGTGTTCTTGACGGTTTGTTAACAAAAGCTACCTTTCTTTGGAAACACACCTCGGCACCGGGTCACCTGTTGCCGGAGTTTAGTTTACTTTAACTCAATATAAAACTTGTGCCGCGGCTGAGCGAATGGTCCCGACGTTTTCTCTGCTACAGTTATTGGCCATTACACAAATTCCCAGTACTGTCTGAGTTTTAGGAAAAAAGGTAGTTTTTTTAACAGTTTGTTAAGTTACATTTCTGTACGTTTCCTAATAAAACCAATAAAAGTAACTCAAATTACATATCACTATATTTTAATTTTGAACCGTTGTGGTATTTTGCTAACTTATTGCTGCAACGAAAATGAAATTTTGATTAATATTTGACAGCCACAATCATACAAATATTATCGTCGTCTGTGTAAATACGAATCCTCAAGTTCTTCGGGCATATCGCCCATAACGATGATTCGATAGAACGATACAAGAGAAAGTCGAAGGCAAAAGATTACGTGGACGCTTTTCAACACGATGGACAGACCTCATCAAAATTGTGACAAAGCTGCAGTAATAATAATTCTCAAAGCACCAAACACAGTTTGCATGGCATCGCAACGTGAGAGAAGCGGCAGTGCAAGAATTAATCGAGACATGATCACGACCACTCGGTCAAGTGTGCATGACTAAGAAAAATTACAATTATATATATTTTTAGAGGTGTCAAGCTTTTACTGACTAAAACCCACATCTCTTTCACCTTTTCGGTACATTTTGTGTTCTAGGGCCGTTGTAAACTTTTTCAAATATTCCCGCAGCCCTATCAGGCATCAGCCTGATCGGGTCACTTCAATTTTGTTAGTATCTCTTTAGAACACTGTGCGCCATCGACACGGGCCCCGTGACTCCGCGACGCTCTCAACGTTTCTTGCCGTAGTGACTGGGACGTGGAGATGTCCGCTCCTTGCGCTGTTTATCCTCAATTCATGTTGAGGGTCGTGACATTGTCGAATAATTTTATTGTGGCTTATATTCCACCATCTCTGATCAGATCTGTGGGGTATGTCTATAAAAGTTTGTACCTCAATTATTGAGACTATAGCACCGTACTTGGCTTTAATATTTAATTTGTGTATAGATCAAGGAGTCTTTCCAGATCTAATGAAATATAGTAAAGTGATACCGCTCTTTAAATCCGGGAATAGTAAAGACACTAATAATTATAGGCCGGTGTCCGTTTTGCCGGTTCTTAGCAAGATATTTGAAAAGGTAATGTTAAATCAAATGCTTAGTCATTTTAACTCCAATAACATCCTACATGATAAACAGTATGGTTTCACCAAAGGACGTTGTACAACTGACGCGGGTGTTTCCTTACTAAAACACATTTTTAATGCGTGGGAAAAGGCACAAGATGCCATAGGCATCTTCTGCGACCTATCCAAGGCGTTTGATTGTGTAGTTCATGAAACATTGCTTCGGAAACTCAAGCATTACGGACTAGGCAATGCAGCGTTAAGCTTATTAAAATCTTATTTGAATAATAGACAGCAATTAGTGCAAATAAACGGTGTTAATTCATCGGGATTGAATGTTGAAATGGGGGTGCCCCAAGGTTCAATTTTAGGTCCTTTTTTGTTTTTAGTTTATATTAATGATTTACCCAATTTGTTGCAAAATAAACTTAATATGGTGTTGTTTTCTGACGACACTTCTTTGAATTTTAAGATAAATAGAAAAACTAACAATCTTGACAACGAAAATAGCGCCCTATTACAGGTTCAAAACTGGTTCACTGCTAATAATCTGGTTCTAAATGGGAAAAAAACTAAATGCATAAGATTTTCCTTACCGAATGTCAAAAGTAGTGATTGTGACATTGTATTGAATAATGAAAAACTAGAATTTGTTGATAAAACGATTTTCCTGGGGATTACGCTTGATTCAAGGCTACAATGGGGTCGTCACTTAACTTCTCTTGCAGGTCGGCTTAGCTCAGCTGCATATGCTGTTAGAAAAATCCGCCAATTTACGGATATTGATACCGCTAGACTAGTCTATTTTAGTTATTTTCATAGTGTCATGTCGTACGGTATCTTACTATGGGGACGGGCTGCTGACATCGAGTCAATCTTTATATTACAGAAAAGAGCCATCAGAGCGATTTACAATCTTCGCCGGTGCGATTCTTTAAGGGAACTGTTTAAAGATATCAACATAATGACAGTACCTTGTCAATATATCTATGAAAACATAATGTATGTTAGAAAAAATCTTCATCTTTTTAGCAAAAGAGGCGATAGACATAATTATGTTACAAGAAATAGGGATCAATTAGTTCAACCAGGTTTCAGACTGGCTAAAGTGGCCTCTTCTTTCATGGGGTACTGTTTGAAATGTTATAATAAAATACCTCCCCACATATTAGAACTCAATGAAACGAAATTTAAATCTTGTATTAAACGCACACTATGCAGACAAGCATATTATAAGTTGGAGGATTATATTCAAGATAAAAATGCTTGGCTCAATGCTGGTCCAGCTCCACTACCACTAGGGCGTACTAATTAGTTGATTAGTTGGAAACTAATATTATTATTTTTTAATTTGAAAGACACAATTGCATTGTATAATGTAGAAGCACTTTTTCCAAGTTTGTGAATGTGAAACACCATGGAGCATTTTTATTAGGTTACAACTTTTTTTTTTTTTGACATTACGAGCATGGCAGTTGAGAGTTTGTCATGCTCACTCAAATGTCTCGCTGTTGGTGGCACGTGTTATTGGGTCGTTCAGTTCCCTTCAAAATGGTTGAGCTGAGTGGGGCTGATGCACGCGTCATGCTCGTGAACGGGTGCCGTCAGATGGGACTGGTCATCTCTTAGCTGCCAGTGGCTTAATTCAGTTTCTATCTTTTAATTATTTTACATTTTTATTTCTCTATCGACATTGTGCTCACATGATAGAAGCAACAAGTAATATGTAACCAAGCATTATATGTAACACATATATGATTTAAAAGAGTGTCCATGGAGTTTCTTGCACGTTCTTCTCCATAGAGACCTACTCTTTGGAACGTGCAATTTAGCTTCACTTTTCTTGGACTGACCGACATTTGACTATACAAAAGTGCCTGTAAATGGTCTATTTGAAATAAATGCTTTTGATTTGATTTGATTTGATTTGACCATATTGTGTTACAATCGGTGATGTTGATGGCGCCGAAGACAATTTTCTCCAGCGTGACACGGATAACTGACGGACTGATCGGACTTCTGCTTCTGGCACTTTTCTCATCTAGTTTTTCTGTCAGTAGTAACTTTTTTTTTGTTTTTAGGGTTCCGTAGTCAACTAGGAACCCTTATAGTTTCGCCATGTCTGTCTGTCCGTCTGTCTGTCCGTCATCGCTTAATCTCTGTGACCGTTAGCACTAGAAAGCTGAAATTTGGTACCAATATGTATATCAATCACACCGACAAAGTGGTAAAATAAAAATTGGAAATAAATGTTTTATTAGGGTAGCCCCCCTATATGTAAAGTGGGAAGTGTTTTTTTTTTTTAATTTTAACCCTAACGTGTGATATATTGTTGGATAGGTATTTAAAAATGAATAGGGGTTTACTAAAATCGTTTTTTGATAATTTCAATAATTTCGGAAATAATCGCTCCAAAAGTAAAAAACAATGTGTCCCTCCCCCTCTAACTTTTGAACCATAAGTTTAGAAAATATGAAAAAAATCTGAAAAGTAGAACTTTATAAGGACTTTCTAAGAAAATTATTTTGAACTTGATGGAAAGAACAGTTTTTGTACAAAAAAGACAAAAAGGTTCTACAAAATAATTTCTGAACTAAGTTGGTAGTATAATCGTATATGCAAGCATATTTTAACTTCATAAGTGGGTACACTTATTGTGACGGACGGGAAACTACGGAACCATACACTGAGCGTGGCCCGACACGCTCTTGGCGAATAAAAGATTCTACTTTGGCATATGGTGGCGAGTCTCATAGGTGTCTTGAGTTCGGCTATTATAGAGACGTTGGTCCGATGCTCAGTCCAGTGGTTTCGAGCATTTTCCACCAACGCCACATTTCAAAAGCATTATTATTGCAAAGATCAGCTTCTTTAGGGGTCTTAGTTTCTGCGCCATACGGGAAGATATAGAATAAGAAAGTAGCGACGAGCTTTCTTTTGATCTTACACCTCAACAGGTATCATAGGTATAGTATAGGTGTCTAAGTTAACACAACATTCCAAGACGTCGTTCTGATGCGTTGAGGACCGCCATAATTATGGCGTTCCCAACATGCTTGATTGTAACTGTGCATACAGTAATGATTGATTACGAACAAGAAAGAAAAACAACTTTATACCTACTACCTATCATCAAGTTTACTAAAGTACCAAACTCAACTTTATTTAGAAAAAGTTGGGCAGATTATTAAGTAAAACATTTACAGTTAAAAATACACGTAATATAAAATATTGTTTGTTATTTATAAATTACAGAACTTTTTCACTCAATTTATTTATCATCTTTAATTAAATGAAATCTGCGTCGTGACTTCTGCCGATAACTGAACTAACAAGTTAACTGCTAACGCTTCGTCAAATTTGCGCTCCATTTCTACGATAAAAATCTGCATTTTCCAGCAAAAGGCTTAATTCTATTAACGATGGCCGTTCTCCTTCACGAACCGACGCCCATTATGAGACGGAAGAGAAAAATATTTTAAAAGAACTTATGTTCGAGATGTTACAAAAACTTAAAGATTTCCAAACGCAAAGTTACTCTCTTTGAAGCATCGCAGCTTCTGGAAACAATGTTGTTGATAACTAACAGTTCGTTGTTCAGTCTGTTTTGTCTTTGTTTGCTTAGTATAGTAAGTTTCTTTACCGTTCCAGTAATTTGGTTATGAAATACATTAAAGTTAAAGGTTTATTTAACAAAACATGAAACGATTTGGACCGCTATGTAGTACAACTACACTACAAACCTACGAAATCTCGACTGCAAAAGTAAAGAGAGTTCTAAGCGATTACATCGCGTAACGTATAAAGTTGACCGCCTGTGTGGTAGACAAAGGTCTTGGACCTATTAAAGCCTTGTAGAGCCCGCCTAAACCAATTCGATAAACTGTTCCTTTCAGCATCAACTCCTTTGAAGTAAGCTGAAAAAACGTTCTAAAGCCAGGCATACAAAATTTACGAGAGATAAAAAAGGTTGTTACGTGTGTGGCGCGGGGTGGGGCCCGCGGAGGTCCCTCCGTCACGGGTTTAACGGCTATCGTCGACTTTTGAGGTCCAAGAGTTACGAGACCATTTTAGGTAATAACTTGCGATCGCTTCAGACCCGGCCGTGTTAAGTCACTGAGTTACTACTCACTCATAAAAGGGGTGTCATCAAATTTTATATTTTTCCTGTTAAGCGAAAGTTTATTGAGTTTCAGTTATCATGGTGTATCGTTACTTGATATTAGATCTTATTTTAGCACCTCGTAAATTTCCCGGGAGAACGGAAATAGCCGAGGCAAATTACTAGCTATTACACTGAAAAGTTTACAAACATTTTAAAGGGCCTGCGACCTTCAAATATTTGGGCCCGGCGACTCAATACGATCGATGTAGTTTCTCAAATTATGGATTAAAGTTGTTTCAAGAAGTATTTTCAAACTGTTTAAAGTTAAAGAAAGAAAAATATTTATTTTGGCGCACAAACATTGTAGAAAAAAAGATTGTTTAAAATTAAGATAACAAACACAAAACAAAAAAAAAACTAATATTGTAGATAATGTCTCACGTTTGCGCTAAAAAGGCAATCTCATTTTTACAATTTTTTACCTGTAAATGGTTAAATTTGAAATAAACATTTGTGATTTCTCATTTTTTTTCTAGTTGTTAATTATGAAAAATGTTTATTATAAATGTATGGGATGTTACCTACATGCAATATATTCTTATTATTTATATTTTTTTAATTTATATAAACTTGACTGCGATCCCACCTGATGGTAAGCAGTTATGCAAATAAACGTGCTTCAACTGATCAACGGCTCAACTTGGCTCATTGAATGTATCTCAGATTGACTGCTGCGCTGCGCTTGGCAGGTTCGATTTCATGTCTACCCATGATACAGGAGTAATTACTAGAAAGAGGAAATGTAAAAAAAAAAAAAAAATACATAACCGGATTCGCTTTATCAAATGTGAACTTAACTCGATATTTATTATGAGTTCTTGGAAAAATATATTGCAACCCAGACCAAATATCAATTAAAATCGAGAATCCGCTTTATAGGTACGAGTAATTAATATACGTTTGTATATTTTAAATTGAGTATATGTATAAGTAAGAGAGCAGTCATTGAGTATACTTATAATGAACTAGCTTCTTCCTGCGGCTTTGCCCGCGAGAAAGTAGGCTTTTCCATACAAACTTTAGCCCCCGTTTCTTGCCCTTAAGGGATGAAACCTTGGAGTTTCGTAATATCCGTTGTTAACGGATGTCCACACTTTATAAGATACCTACCTGCCAAATTTTAAGTTGTTAGGTGTTATAGTTTCCATGATTTTGTGATTAATCAGTGAGCGGTATTTCGCTGTTATATATATATATATATACCTATATATATAGAAGCTATAGAATATTATAACTAATTAACATTAAAACTGGTCCTAAAATTCATCATCTTTACAATTTATTAAAGAAACTGTTTCATATTAACGCAAGCCATCCCCTGAACCGCTGTAATTAAACCAACGACTCTTTTCAACACTTAAATTATTCAAATTCAAAACGATTTTTCTTAGCACCCTTCAAACGCCGTCCTATTCATAGTGTCCAAACTTTTCATTGAATAATCTCTTTGAATACAAATGATAACTTGAAACAAAACACTCACTTTTGTGACTGTCTTCGTAATTAATCACCCAGATACTGTTCCTTTCCATTCCGATTCAATTCCTTGGCATTTTTGAATAAGAAAATCTTTTTAATAGAATCCGCGAGTTTGTGAATAAGATAAATGAGCCACGATTTTTGGTTTGGATAAAAAATGTCGGTGAATGTAAGAAAAATAACGTTTGAATGGAAGTCGGGTCGGACTGTGGCTCGCGCCATTTGTAACCGTCGCGGTTAAGACGATAGTGCACGTTATACTCGCCGGACTATAGATCTGGCACCAGATTTATTATAGCTCTTAAATTTTGAGCGCTTATAAAATAATTTGTGATGAAAAGTTGTTTTGGTTTTGTGGTCAAGTTAACGGTTAAATTATAAAATCACATTTCAAACTTTATCTTCACTTTCAAGCGACCTACAAAATAACTTCTAAAGAACATTGACACGTGCCACAGCTCCGTGTGTGTGTGCTACTGGATCGCACAAGTACCTAAAATGTGTCAAGTTCAGTTTGCGCACGTTTAGTAATCACCTTTTTGCTTTGTCCTTATTTATCGACGAAATCAATCGTCGCCCTAGCAACAACAAAATAAATGTTTGCCGATACTTGAATAATCCATTCACTTAAATCACCGGCTTACTGTGTCAAGTTATAATTACAAATAAAATATTCTCCAATATTAATTATGAACAGAAAATCTTCCTTCGTGACTAATTTATTTCACAGAGGTCGCGCGGATCGCTCGCCCAATCCGAGCGTTATTTCACAAATTTTGTTCCCAAAAAGAAATTGACAATATTTTCAATTCCCAATTTGCTTCAATTGTTAACTTTTCATGAAAATTTCTGTTCGATATTAATAAAATCGTACTCTAATGATGTTGAGTTTTGATTGAAAATTGATTTCCCAAAACTCGATAATAATTTAGAACTTTCCATAAATATTTTTGGTAACCTTAGTTATTGTATTAAAACTAATCAAATATCTCGTTAACGTAAAGTAATCACAGTCCATGTTTAAACGGTTTCACGTCACGTCATTAAAAATTAATTAAATTGAACGCAGATAATTATTTAGTGATACGAACCGCACCGCACCGCACGTCATTTCGAGCGTATGATCAAATATTACGGGAAAATTATACAGATTATGATTTACGTCCTTTGGTCGCAGTTCTCGTTTGACTCGAACCTGAGTAGATTTTATTAGTAATTTGTCGTGATATTTTAGTGTCAGCGCTAAATACACGCACATTTTGTTGGTCTAATATGTTTCCGTTCTTACGATAAAGCAACATAAAAAAAAACACTTTTTGTGGCTCCCAACATCATCATCATCATCCACAGTTACATAAGCCTCATCCAAGTGTCACCACAATGAACGATTCTGTGCGAGTCGCATCCATCGGTTTCCCGCAACCTCCACCAGGTCATCCGTCCATCTTGTAGAAAACCTTCTAACGCTGCATCTCCGGTATTCGGTTATCACTCCAGAACCTTTCGCCCTCAACGGCCATCTGTTCTGTGAGCATTGTGCCCTGCCCATTACCACTTAACTTTGGCAATTCTTCGTGTTATGTTGGCAACCTAAGTTCTTCTGCGAATATCTTCATTTCAATAATTAAGAGCTCCCGTAGCCCGTAATTATTAGTTGTCATGGCAGCAATACACTCTGTATAAAATTGGCGGTCTGTGAGTCACGTTTGATGAGATACAGCCCGCTAACAGGCAGACAAAAAGACCCTAAGATTGAAATACAGCTGTTCTGAATCTAAATTATTGTTAAATAGCTTTAACATCAAACAGTATTTAAGGATCAAGTAAGTCTTGTACGTTTTAGAGTACCTACTGCTGGGATTGAGATTAATTACTGTAACTTCTTTTATTACTATTGATTGTGTTTGGTAAGTTCCACTATTTAAATTAACTATTTTGTTAAAGTTGAATCTATTTGAAAGAGTTAAACAACTGTCAATTAGGATTTCTATAAAATTGTGTACCTAAAGTTGTTTTGACAAATCTATATCCCAGAATTTGCAAAACTGCATTTGGTTTTCATAAAATAATACGGGATAGGTCGACATGCACTTAAATAAAGAAAAAACCTATCAGAAAGGTTAAGTTTAGTAGATATTGATTGGATATTTTTTGGCTTTATATGAAAAACATTTTTGATGTGGTTATTTTCGTAAGAAAACTGTACATAGATTCTAACGTATATTAGAGAAAGAGCATGGACAACTATTATCACAAAATATCTATAGTTCTTACTATAATTCTGTAGTATTGTGTGTTGCTTTTCGGGATAACAAAGAAACCTCAAATTGTACGTTAATTCAAAATACAATCTTTCCATAGCAAGTGAAAGTAGTAAAACTGCTGAAAAACTGGCAAAAGTTTCTCTAAAACCACTCAAATATTTCAGGTCAACCCAAGAGGCCGTGTAAGTCCATCAATCTTTCGGCGCAAGAGTCGTATCTCCAATAAGAGTGGAAGGTCACAACTCACAATAAAATAATCATGGCAGTGTTTACGTGACTCATTGCGAATGAATATTGCATGGCGTGGGATTCTGTCGCGCGCACCGCACGGAGCGAAGGGTGAAAGTGGAGGTGGTATATGAAGATTGAAGTGCATAGGATAAGTGTCCATTTAAAAAAAAAAAACAACAACAAAAAAAAAAACTTTTTTTTCTTTAAATTATATAGTTTGGTTTCTTTGTAAATTCATGAAAAGCAACTTTAGCTATTTCAAAAACTGTTAGGATCGAAACTTGTTAAAGTAAGAAGAGCCATTGCAGTTTTTTCGAGATTAAAAGGTAGGCTGTGACCACCTAGCACTAGAGCTCCTTTCTAATATTGTTAGATTTTTCGTAATCATTTGAACATTTCTAACAATTACCAAAGACAAAGTTTTAACACACCTATTGGACAACGCTAACGAATAGCGTGCGATGTTTTAAATTAACTTTATCGTTCCGTGTTGTTTTTTTGTGAGACCACTGGTCCAGTTCACCGCCACATCCACTGTTTTCTTGAATGAAGGTTGCGTGTAGTAATGATGACGATGTGACTTTTTATGTTCCTTGCAATGTTCGCAGTGTTCGTGCGTCGAAATGTATGCGGTTTTCATTACGTCCTCAGCAATACGTAGGTACCTAGTCTAGTAAAGTACCAGGGTCTGTGTTAGAGGCTGTAAAATGAGTACTGTGTTTGTATTATTATTATTAGCCGTAAAAGGTTTTATAAAACAGAGTTTATCTTGAGAAGTAAAGCCCAATGGCTCTTTTTTATGGCGAGAAATCATCTAATAACTTCTCTTGCTCTTGGATGGAGCGAGAAAGCGTGTCAGATTTTTACTGACTAAACTCACTCCTGTTTCTTCTTTGCCTTTTTTCCAGGATCCCGGGGTGCACTTTCATTCAACCCATGGCCCCAGCAGGCTTCAACCTTGTTAGATCTCTAAGATTTGCTGACATCCCCTTGAGGCACGCTTGGAACACTACGTGCCGTTGACGACTTGGTCTCGTTCCGAACGGTTACTGGATGACCGGACGGTGTGATACTCATTACTCGCCGTCCGCAGGGCTGCGCCTACGGTGGAGCCCAAGGATTCTCGGGCTATACTATTCTATCGTCAAGATAGATAAAATACTTTTTCGTCCATCAAAATACTACAAATAATTCAACACATTAAATCGCAGTCCACTGCTAGACTTAGCCTCACAAATCCCGCTTTTTTGCCTTCCACCAGGTGCCTCTTTACGGCCGTTAAGGGCTCAGGTGCATGAGATTTATCATCATCACTTCTTAAAGCTAAGGCTGTAATACAATTATGCTTTATACCGACTTTTCCCGCTTTTCATCTCACAGAAATCTAACATTATTCGTGATGAAAGATAGGTAGGTTTTACAAATGTAATAATTGTTTGTTATTAGTTCTCATTTATTATTATTATCATGCAACTAAGGCCTATAAATAATATACATAATGGTACAATCCTACAAAATTCATAAACTAATACATATTAATAATATCACAAAAAATAAAAATAAATACACGTACCATCGGCGTCATGTTCCGCTGCGTGGTGTTACGTAGACGTTCTCGAAAATGTCGATATACGACATATTTCGACCCAAAGTTTTTTCTTAACAAAGACTAAGTGCAGTGGTGTCAAATCAGTTATTCTGAAATAATAGTGTCGTGATGGCCCCGTGGTTAAGGCAACCGCTTCTCATGAATGAGGTTGCGGGTACGGAACCGGGTAAGTACCAATAAAAAAAAAAACAATTTATAATAACTACTTTCCAAGTTTATCTAAGACATTACTGACACCCCGGAACGCACGTAAAGCCGGCTGTCCCGGTTGTCATTGGTATTTGCTAGAAAATCTGACCTTCAGTTTATGCAAGGAGTATCATGTTGCCCAGTAACTGGGTTGTGGCTGTCTGATAGGCAGTCGCTCCATGTAATTACACGGGTATTGAGCCTGATCTCATGATAACCAATGATGATCAGAAATCAGAAATCAGAAACGTTTATTTCAAATAGACCAGTTACAGGCACTTTTGAATAGTCAAATGTCGGTCAGTCCAAGAAAAGTGAAGCTAAATTGCACGTTCCAAAGAGTAGGTCTATATGGAGAAGAACGTGCAAGAAACTCCATGGACACTCTTTTAAATCGTATTGAGTTACATGAATCTTCGATTACATATTTCTTTTTTTGCTTCTATTATGTGAACACAATGAAGATAAGTAATAAAAATTAAATATAATGGTAACAATAAAAAAAGAAATTGAATAAGTCACTGGCAGCTAAGAGATGACCAGTCTCAACTGACGGCGCCCGTTCACGAGCATGACGCGTGCATCAGCCCCACTCAGCTCAACCATTTTGAAGGGAGCCAAACGACCCATTAACACGTGCCATCATCAGCGAGACATTTTAGTGAGCATGACAATCTCTCAACTGCCATGCTTGTAGTGTCAAACAACTTGTAACCAAGTAAAAATGCTCCATGGTACTTCACATTCACAAAATTGAAAAAAAAAGTGCTTCTACATTATACAATGCTATTATTTCCAAATGTAACACGTAATAAATCATAAGTTCTATTGAAATAAACAAATAGAATTAAAAAAAAAAATAATCCGAAAACAACAATAGGAAAAGGCCAGCAGCCTCTCTTCCAATATTTATAATTAAAATTTAAAGAAAATAAGAAATACGACTAATTCGTAGCTAATGACTGTGACTGTGGAGCAGGACCGGCATTCAGCCAAGCATTTTTATCGAGTAGATAATCTTCCAATTTATAATATGCTTGCCTACATAGCGTGCGTTTAATGCATGTTTTAAATTTTGACTCGTTTAATTGGAGAATTTCAAGTGGAATTTTATTATAAAATTTTACACAGTACCCCATAAAAGAACTAGATACTTTAGCCAATCTGAATCGAGGTTGATCTAACTTGTCTTTATTTCTAGTATTAAAATTGTGCCTGTCACTTATTAATTAAGGGATCTGAGGATTACTGATGATGATCAGTTATCCTCAGATCCCTTTTACAATCGAACAGTTTCATCTCTTTATTATATTAACTGTTTAGATAAACCGATGCGTTTTCATCCATTTCAATATAATTAATTATTATTGATTAAACTAAACAAAGGTTTATCCATCACTAAACTAACGTAAGCTGCACACCGGAGCCGCATCATTTAGACTGCTACTAATGCGCTCGCAATATGTACAATCATCAGCATAACGTAAACTTATGCAAAATCAGAAGCTATGCCCTTGTGAACTGACGATTATGTCTTCGAGAAGAGGCCTTCACAATAGTTTAAGTTTCGGAACGGTATCATAAAGCCTGTTGGTGAAGTTTGTCACTATGTTTATGCTACTGACTGTACCTACCAGCGCACGTTAGTTAAGCTAGCACGTAAATACCTACACACTGCGCAGGTTATAATTAATTTAATTTATTTAATCATATCAATACTGATTATTTAATTAAAAGAAAATTGTTAGTATGGTCCTAAAACATTATGTTAGTAACTAATAATACTAAAAGTGACTTAGTGTTCTGGGTAAGGTTCCAAACCAGACGGCTGTCAAACATACTGGCTATCACATAGCTAAATTTAGCTTGATAGCTTATCAAGCCAAAAATGTGTGACCGCAACCCTTAACATAATAAGAGAAAGCGTACTGGTCTTCATCACGTATAATCAATTTGATCCATGGCGTGTGTGTGATATTAGTTTCAACTTTCGTATTTTATATAGATACAAATTTGACGATCTTAAGTACGGATATAATTCTTTAAGTGCTTTGATTCCTTTGAGAGTGTCGAAATACTCGTTTTTTGCGACACAAACGGCCGTAACTTTTTTTTTTAACTCAGAAATTAGATTGTTTTCACAATTTCAAGGAACCGCAGACTTGAGTATATGGTTTTAATTTCAACTCAATAAATGGTCTTGACTGACAGACAGACCGACCGACTACAAGTAGTCCGTTTTTTTTTGAGGTACGGAACCCTAAAATAATAATATTAAATACTCTCTTGTACAAAAAACAACTTACACATACAGTTGTATCATCATCATTTTCCTGCTCGTTTTCCTTTTATGTAAGACAAAATAATTTCAATATAGTAAAGGTATCTTCTCTTCACTGCTACTTACCATTAGTTACTTCCCAATTAACGCGCGTCAAAGTAACTCCCGGCTACTGTCACTAGCGCTCCGAAGGCTTTGATAACCATACAGCCTATGACCTCGAGTGTGAGCTGTGCAGGTATTTACATGTAAACATTCACTTGAAAAAGGAATATTATATTTTGTTGTTGAACTTTAAATTATTATCCGATTTCAAAACATTCAAACTCTGACAGAAAGCTCCATTATTGCCAAATACCACATACAACTTTTGCTCATAGAAAAATGCATGATTCTAATGGCCACGCCCCAATATAAATTTGATTCGTGTTTATAAAAGTTGCTGCATACACGCTACGAGAAATGCTACGCCGTAGCAGCCTACGCATTTTGCTACGCCGTAGCCGACTCTGCGTCGTCGTCGTTATTTGCTACGGAACTTACACTGCTGACTTCCCGCAATGTAGGTATTTTCCTGTTGTTTCATACTTTGTATTGGTATTTTGTGACGGTAACGTTAATTCGTTCCTTCACTAAGCGGGTGCTTTTTGATGAGAAGTTAAATATTATACAACCGTAGTTTATAGGTTTATTTTTCTAACTAAAGAAAATTTATTCAAATAAATACTACACGACTTCAATCCATTAATCCTACCAGCAATTTCTCAGGAGTCCATAACAATAATAGTACCCTGTCCCATGCATACCTAAACTGTGATCCTAACATTTGCAAGTGTAATTCGCTCAGAAAGGGAAATAAAATCTGATGTACATCCTAATCGTACGTCGGTAATACATGAATTATTCAGCACGGAATATTGAATACCGCGGGGTGCGCCTGAAGTTTGGGTTACAGCGGAATTAAGGGATTACAGCGCGCTGTTAGGATCGTTCTTTGGTCCTGAAGGGGCCATACAATGTAGATTCGCCGATTGCTGGATAAATGGCTTTATAACTATTCGCCTGTTTTGAGTTGCCGACTAAAATAGTGAAGAAATTTCCAAACAAAATTGTACGCAATGTTAAATTCCCAAGTTGATACTTGTCTCAAGGATATCTCAGCGAAACCGCAGGGGCCTAGCAGGGTCAACGCCTACTGGGGCCTAATGGGTTGTGTGAAAGAGAACCCAGGGTCCTGGAACGAAGGCAAAGAAGAAACATAGGAGTGGATTTTAGTCAGTGAAAACTTAAATGCCTAGCAAGATAAATCATGGATGATTTTTCACTTAAAAAAAAGTTGATACTCATAACAGACAGTATTTTTCGATGGTGGTGACTGCTTTTAAGCAACGATGCGTAAGCGGAGCGCATCTCTCGTGCGCGGCAGCTACAACAGTGGGCCGCTGATGATAGCCGACAGGCTCGACTGTCCTTATATAAGGCGTTGTAGTGACATTCGTCCACTGTCAATGTAACTAAGTGTGGGTTATGTTTGAATGTTGTTCGTTTGTTGTCGTTATGTTGTGTTCGGTTACACTCTTTGTCTTATTTATTTCAATAAATAAACGATATTTTAAAGAATGTATGTATTCAATGATTTTATATGCCACAGTCGATGAGATTATGTTCTAA
Source organism: Mythimna albipuncta (assembly GCA_929112965.1). Taxonomy (NCBI): domain Eukaryota; kingdom Metazoa; phylum Arthropoda; class Insecta; order Lepidoptera; family Noctuidae; genus Mythimna; species Mythimna albipuncta. The sequence goes on from OV815959.1 coordinate 33,880,587, forward strand.
AACTCATACTTACTATGATCTAAATTTTATTGTAATAAAAAATTATTGATAAGTGAGACAGGCTGGACTTTTTTTTTCTCTTTTGGGCTTATCTGCAATTAGTTACTACTATAAGCAGATGTCTTAATAGATTTGTGCAAGTGGAGTGTGCCCCCAGCGAGGACAAATATTCGAAATATGAGTAGCTGTCTTCGCTGGGGGAACTTCACCTGGATATAGTTCTCCACAAGCCACCATTGTCTCATGGTTTTCGCATCACACAGTTTACTTTGTGGCAGTCCTTCCAGCGCTACACCTTTCGGTACACATTTGCTTCCAGCTCCAGAACTCTTTTCGACTCATTGGCTATCTATTTTGTAGGCAATATGAATATGTTGCTTACAAGGAAATGACAAATGAGCTCAAAAATGTGAGTTTCCCTATTTACGGTTTAAGCTTGCTAATCTTTTGAGCTACTTTGTACTTCTATATACTTACGTATACACTATATACGTACTACGTATACATTTACGTATACACTAAATCACATAAACACTAGGCAAATTTGCTAACTATAATTGCACATTCATATAACTGTTCGCTTCATAGTTCTGAGAAATTGTAATCCTCGTGAGACGTAAGTCATCGCGATTGTTACGCGCATAATCCTCCGCGTCGAGATGTGGTCGCGTCACTTTGTGTGTATGTATGTGTCTGTGTAGGTATGTGTGCGCGCTTCATTACAATACGTGAATAATGAATATTAATCAATGTTCCATCAAGCGTGGCTATGTCGGAATGTTTGTTGGTTGTGAGATCTTCAAGATTTTTGTAGGAGTAACGTGGATGGTAAACATAGCTGATCAAAGTACTTTGTCATGCTTGGACCAACTTTATTACTTAGAGAATCACTTGCCAAAACTAGACTACTTCAATGGAATCATTAAAACTCCAAATAATACGCCCACACGCGGCATACTATACAAATAAACAGTCCCAAACATTAATATTGCTACAGAATTCCCACAACACATGAAACCTTCAGCCCAACAAAACAATAAACTAAACAAAACATCAACTTGAATACAACTACAAAATAAATAATACATAATTTAATCCTTAGCATATAAAGTCAAACAGAGACCCTATATTCAGATTGGCCCAAAAGTTGTTAATGCTCATGACGACTATGCCCGCTCAAATTCATCAAGGCTATCAATCGGGCAAGTCTGGGCAAGGAGCGGGCAATTTCAACTAGCCCACAGAGCGCCGGCAAATATTTGACGCAACTTGGGCAAAGCGTGTTTGTTGTACGACGCAGTTTGATAGGTTGAATGGATTGATTATGTGTGGGGAGATTATCTGTTTGAGTATGAGGCGATGTCAGGATTGCTTTATATATTACTTGGACGATGATGCGGCTTTGTGAACACTGAACTGTTACAGTGTTCAAGTCATAAAGCCGCATCAACATTTATTATATAGCTTTCAATAAATAAGGATAATTAACACGTTTGACCTAGCACTGCTCTCGTGAAGTGCGCACATTATAACACAATATATTCTCATACAAAACAGACAGATATTGACAAATGTTTTGCCCTATAAGCAGCTTTTGATACTTACAAATGTTGCGGCAACAAAGTTTGACTACGAGTGATAAAATTTACTATGACTTTTTGGCGTTATGAGAAGTAGTACAAATAATGACATATTTTTATTGGATGTGATTAGACGTTGTAATAACAACAAATTGTACAAATGCGTCATAGGACGTCAATGTTGTCGTTGCTGGCCCAAAGGTATTAGGAAAGTTCAATTAATAAAAAACATAATCAAAACTAATATTTTTCCCATAATAAATAAATTTCAGTGTCTATTAGCTGTGTATCCGTTGATATCTACCTCAACATTTAAGCATTTATCTGAAAGAAGCATTTATATTGAGTTTTTTTTGTACTTTGATCTCAGTTTCAGTCTAAGAAAATTCCATTTACTACGCTTTTCACTTGTGCCAGCCTTGTAACAGTTTCGATACACATAATGTAGTGCGTAGGGCACACGGAGGAGGCCGGTTTTACGAGCGAACCCAAAAGGCCGATTGTTTGCTCGACAACCGCGCATGAAACAATTCTATGTAAAGCCAACATTATTAATATTAGCCGGAGTTTATCGAGTGTAGCCCCTGACTAGCTTATGACGTCACAGCGTCTGCGATAATCCACGGATTACTATAGGCCTTCAAGGTTCTTAAGTGCTGCGATAACACGTCTATTTTAGTTTTTAGACACGTGATTATTATGTAGGTCAATATTTGCTATTTTAACCGATTCTAATTCATTTGATAAAACTGGGAACCCAAAACCGTAGGTATTTTGGTTATGAAAAACCAGATGAGTTATAAAATTGTAAATTCCAACTCCAATTGAAATTCCCGCAAAATAAACGTTCCCATGCGAATGTTAAATAAAACTAGACAAAGCTTGTGTAAACAAAATTATTAAATTCGGATTTGGGAATATTCTTTTGTGGTTGTAATAATTTATATAGCTACCATGTAAGTAATTTGACTACGTTATAATCACTCTGAAAATATACTATACATAAAGTATTAAATATCGTATCGTCATTAGGTATTTTTACTGAAAAATTGAAGATATTCAAAATGAAACCCAGCAATCATTAAAATGAAAGCAAAAAATATAACAATACATTTCGAATCCGAGCAATTTGGCAACGGACGGAAGAATTGCGCCGTCGAATGAAAGGGCTAAGGGGCTCATACCACAAGACATTATTTTTAACAAACCCTAAATCTGCTCAGAGAGCAGAGCGTCCACTTCATCGCAATCAACCCTCGCACACACACAAGAACGCCTTTCGACAATGACGTCGTACACTCAACACACGTAAAGCGATCATTCTGTACTTATTATACGTGTGTATTACGTTATGCAAATGTCTGCGTAGCGCTCGACGTCGTTGTCTTGCAATGTATCATTGCTTCACTTGACCGCAGGATTTAGCTCACACACGTAACTTTTCAGTGTGTGCTTACACTAACTATAAACACCAAAACCTGCTGTGCATGTGTGAGTGAAATTCTTCGGCTCCCAAGTACTCCGTGAGACACGGACGGTTTATCCTTCTATACCTTTTGTCCGCACAATTTTCCGTCGGAATCCCTCGGGTACACCGACCATTACCTACCGGGATAACGACTGAGAACACTTTGAATGTATTTCGGACACAGCCTCGTAATGAAAAGCAACCGTCTTTCATAAAAAAAGATTAGTTTCAACGAGCTAATTTTAATGGGGAAACATCTTTTGTTGGTTCAACAAATTTCCAGATTACGTGACAATGTTCTCATGGAAGTGGCGAGATAAGAAAAAGCAAAAGAATTTCAACTAAGGTTCGCAGGAGGACAATATTGAGATTATTTTCGGCTGTGTTCGTTTATTATACAATGATCTTAAGATAAGCAATGTATATGCGATGAATAAGAACTAGAGGTTGAGAAGGGAGCAATACCAATTGTGAAACAGTTCTGATTAACATCTAGGAAAGCTTATGGCGCACCTATGGGACGCATGCCAGTAACGGCTCGCGGGAGAATACTCGTGCATCAGCTACGCCTGTGTAAGAAGTTTAACATTTAAGTATTCTAAAACAGTAGTAATCATAATTATTAGCATTTTATTTTATTTACTTAATAAATAAATGAACAACTGTTAGTAAATATTACGATACAACAATAATTATTTAAGGTTAAAAGTTAACCCAAACTCAACCGGGCTGGGGCTGCGCTCAAGCGGCTCCTGCCCAACCTTGGGGTCCAGACGCCTCCTGCCGGAGGCTCTACGCGGGGATGGTTCGGTCCATGGCCCTCTACGGGGCGCCGGTGTGGGCGCCGTCGCTGAAAAAGCAGCCGGCGGCCACACTGAACGCCTGCCAGAGGGTCATGGCGATAAGGATGGTGCGGGGATACTGCACGGTCTCCCGCGAAGCGGCGAGCCTTCTGGCTGGCCTACCACCGTGGGATCTGGAGGCAACAGTCCTTGCACACATGCACGACATGCGCGTGGAGATGCAACGCCGGGGTGAAAGTCCTCTGCCGCGACAGGTCACGGCATGGCGGACAGAGCTCCGGCGGGATCTCATGGTGAAATGGCGTCAACGACTATCGCAACCCAGCGCTGGGCACGCCACAATCATGGCGGTAAGTCCCCTCTTTGAGGCGTGGCTGGAAAGACCTCACGGCGTCCTTACCTTTCGCATGACGCAGGTACTCACCGGACATGGTTCGTTCGGAAGATTCCTGCACTCGATTCATGCGGAAGTGACGCCCGGGTGTCACCACTGTGCGGAACGCCCGGAGGACACGGTGGAGCACACACTCGAGGTGTGCCCTGCTTGGGCGGAGCATCGCCGTGCCCTCGTGGGGGCGATCGGTGGCGGAGACCTCTCGCGCCGGGCCTTGGTTGAGGCCATGGTCCGGAGCGAGGAGGAGTGGCAGGCGGTCGCCGACTTCTGCGAAGCAGTAATGCTCGCAAAGGAGGAGGCCGAACGCATCAGGCAACGGCGTTATCGCCACCGCCGCGATTTCCGGCCAACGTAGACGCGGGCTTGCGGACAGTGAGCAATGGGTAGCTCGCTGTCCGGCCGTCCGGTAACTGTCCGGACCAAGCTCAAGTCGTCGACGGCGCGCACTGTTCCCGCGCACCTCAAGGAGTTGTCAGCAACAGCAGGGACTCAGCCGGGTCGAAGCCTACTGGGGCCAGGGTCATCCGAAAGGGCGCTCGAGCCCCGGTATGAAGGCTAGAAGGAACGGGGTGGGTCTTTTAGTCAGTAAGAGTCTGACACTATCTCCCGCTCCACCCAAGGGCGGGGGATGTCAATGCACTATTTTTCCCACCATAAAAAAAAAAGTTAAAAGTTAAGAATGAATAGCAACTACTCGTGTTTAAGTTTTTGCACATTAAATTACACTGTTAAAATTATTATTTGGTGGCACGTCATAAACAAATTCTTTTTTTCATAAATTAAACCAACCCTGCTCTTCGACGTGTACAATAACTGATATAAGTGATGTTAACCGCATAAAATAACATAAACCGTTTTATAAAATAATAAACTTAAAAACACTTGTAAAGGAATATTACTTGTCCTTGTAATCTTGTTTCGTTTTTAGCTGCATAAATTGTAGTTGTTACTTATTTTCTTGCCTATATAATTATTATTTAGTATGTATGTATTTAAGTCTGTATTTTAGTGTTACTTTTTTTAAGTATATAACTTGTTTGTAGTTTGGCTTGTTTTGTAATGCACCATGTGCAACCCCATTTTATGTCCAGTCCATCTCTTTCCATAGCAGGTTGCCTGGAAGAGATCGCAGAATGCGATAAGGCAGCCAATTGTATATTTTAAAAATAAGGCTCAAATCTGTAATTTATTATCTTGGTGTAATTTATTATAAAGGATATATAAATAAATAAAATAAAATGACATAATTGAAACAAAATGAAACTTTCATACTTTACAAAATGATTTTAAAATTTGGCTTATGAAAACTGAAAATATGAATAAAAATTAGAATTCCCCTTTACCTCCGTAAGAGAAATAAAAACCGATAGCTCATCATCATCTTCCTGCCCTTGTCCCGTTTTATATGAGATTTGGCGCAACATGATTTTTTCCTCCATTCTGTCCTGTCACTCGTCACGCTATCACTTACTTCCTTTTCTTTCATATCACTTCTCACACAATCCATCCATATTTACTTTGGTCTCCCTCTCCCTCTCCTTCCAAAAGCCAATAGCAATGCTATCAGTCCGACATAAAATATAATAATAATATTGCTTTTCAATCATAGCATAGCAGTTTAATCAGCATTATAATGTTGTCATGAAAGGGAACTCTTCAACAATCGCAAAGATGAAAAATACAAAATTGCAATAAAGAATAAAATGTAACGCAATAAAATCTTCTTTTATTGAGAAATCAAAGTCGTAATCCTTTTATTACGCTCTCGAGGAAGTTTCACACTGAGACTGTTCCTCAGTGGCGATTTTCAATTACTATAGCTCGGTACTACGTCAGACTGCTGCAAATCGCGTTTACATAACAATTGACTTTTTTACTGTTGCCATGCAAGCGGAAATAGTATCAGGTACTTTTAAAAGAAAATTTTATCTATCAAATGCTATGTACTGTGTTATTAAATTTTTGCCCGCGTACATAAAATATAGCCTGTCATTAAGGACTAAAACAGCTTTCTATTGATGAAAAACATTTGGAAATCGGTCCAGTACTTTCAGAGATTACCACCTACAAACAAAATAAAAACTTTACCTCATTATAATATTACAAGCACAGACTCAAAAACATTTTACTAAGTATAACTTACATTTATTATTGTTAAACATAAATGAACCCTATACTAATTAAAAGTAACTAAAACTGATCACAATTATGGCGTCAAAAAATTCCTCTACACCACTGCCAATTGGTAAATATGTGCCCCAAGGTAAAAGTCAGCCTTGGGTGTTACTGAAAAAGTAAATCTTTGTATACTTTCTATCACTTCATGATGTTTGTCATCTGCAAATGTCCGATTTTTGTATTGGTAAAACGAAATAATTCGGATATATATAACACCCAGAAATAAACGAGCTTTCTCAATAAATGCAGAAAATTACATATAAATATATTTAAAGCTTTAATACAAATATTACATACTAGTTGTTTTCAAGGTTAAATAAAACCCAAGCAAACGCCAGCGTTCGCGCATCTCTTGTCTTACTATTGTGTCTCAAATTGATGGTATCTGAAAGATTAATTGGTTTTGTTTTATTACTTTATTTTGTTATATTTGGAAAGCTTACTGCTAATAAAAACATGATAACTAACTATAATAAAACTAGGGCCAATTACAAGTTTTCAATTAAAGTAAATGAATAAATGTGTCTATTCCATTCTATTCTATTCTATTCTACTATATAAATACACAGCTTAAAAATTAAATTAAAATTCCCAAAGAAATCGATATTTTTACAATTACTATGCTTCTTAGATACAAAATAAATAGAAACTATAATGAAAATATATTAAGTTAATAATTTCAAACTAAAGTAGTGCACTTTGCCATCAGCAATTGCATTACAGCTTCCTAACAGGTGGGTTCGCCGTCAACCACTAGTTTAAATAATAATAATAAAATAAAATATCTGGAAGTCTCAAAAACTAACATAGTGATATTACACTAAGGGTGATATCTATGAAAATATTCAAATGGAGGCAACAAGAAAAAATGCTAAAATTTAATTTCTATTCTAGACTATCAATCCTTCAATATCAAAGAGTAAGTTCAGTACGGGGGCCGCATATTGCCAATCAGAGAAAAACCTACATCCTTTTGTAAAACTTATATCCCGTCTCAAAAACTTCACGTCACAGTACTTTAAATGTAAGCAAATAACAAACGAAGCCCGCATGAATTACACGCAGGAACAAATTCCACAACTGAAATTAAGGCTCCGCGCAGAATAAAAGTTAAATTAGAGGTCCCAACCATCGCCGTCTATAGCGTGTGACTGCTCTGTGCTTGGACTTTGTGGATTTTTTATTTTATTTATGTTCTCCTCTTGCCGCTGGTGTTGTATTATCTTGTGGGAAATACGGTGAAGTAGCAAGCTTAAATGCTAATACTGAATATTTTAAATAAAAAAATATGTTCTTTGTTTTTTTTTTTTTCAATGATCCATCATTTTTTAAGACATCATGTTTATTTAATTCGCGTTACTGTAACGCATAACACCACTATAACCGTAAAACTGACACACTAATTGATGTGGTTGTAACTAGATTACTTAAGTAGGTTTAACTGTCCAAACTTGAGTTCTGAACATTAAAACCAAAAGTTAAGTAAATTACGGCTTTAACGTTAGCTTAAACCATAGCACAAATTGATCTCCCACTTTCAAAATTACCCATTTCCCCGTAATTTTACATAGGTATTATATATATATTCATATAAATAGCCTCAAGATTAACGCCGAACAAAGTCCCTGACGCTAGCGAGCCCCTCCTACATTCATAAACGTTTAATAAAGCGAGTACCTAATACATATTTACTCGCTTCGGAAACTAATCAGAGTACTACAACTTTTCTAATAAACGCCCACATGTTGGAAAATTCACAGCTAATGAAAGATTGTTAGAAGTCATAAAAATGTAGGTACCGAGAATTGAAATGGGTGAGAAATTCAGACGAAGTTTGTATGTTATTAGAGTTACACAATAAATCTCATAAGCTTAATATAAACAACTAGCTTTGGCCCGCGGTTTTGCCCGCGCACATAAAAATATAGCCTATGTCACTCAGGAATACAGCAACATTCTCTCAGAGAAAAAAATTTAGCAATCGAATCAGTACTTTTAGAGATTACCTACAAATAAAAAAACAAACTTTACCTCTTTATTATGTTAGTGTAGATTTTAATTGGTATACCTACAAGTATTTTGTTTTAATTTGGCTGCGAGAGTAATTAAACGAAAAGTAGATTATTTCAGCAGGCAGTACATAACCGCGTATTGATACGTCGACAAAACTGACGAAGACACAATATCCGCTGAACATGGTTGTATATAACAACACAAATGCGTTCGTCACTAACGAGCAGTACGCGACCAGCGACCATGGTGGTGACCAGTCTAGCGATGACAGAGATACACTTACCGGCTTTTGCCAACCAAGAAATAATGCAAGTATACTTTGAGAGACTGTTGTTAGATTCATTGCGAAAAATAATGGAATTAATTCTTAGCTGACATAATAAAAAAAAAACTTCATTTTGTAACAACATAGTTGGTAAATTATAAATGCATGAAAGGCTACAGCCATTTGGACCAAAACTAATCCGGAAAGTTGAGCCAAAATATTAAATAACGCTTTTACCAAGTTAAAAAGAAAATATTTAATTTCCGAATATGCAGTAGCGTTGAAAATGTTCACCGAGCGAAACATAACATAAATAGTCAAATAATGCTCACAACAAGACTCACTTTAAGCGAAAATTACCAGAACCGACAGTCGTAATATGCCATGGTAGAACTTTGTTTTGCGGTTGATAAACATTAACTCAAAATACGCGAAAACTTTTAACTATATTCGCGAAATGTACGGAAAACTTCACAAGCTAGGTTTCGCAGAGAAACCATGTTCATCTGTGGAAGAAGATACTTTGACTACACACGAATATTTTGAGACTGCAGTGCAACGACGGCGACGCGGTAAATGTAAGCTAATAGGGACACCGTTGTAGTGTGTGAAACTATGTGTGATTAACAGTAATTGCAGAGTTGGCTGCCATTAAGATTTCCGTTATAGAATTAACAAATGATTTAATTGGGTATATAAGTGCAATAATTTGCGCGTATGTAAACCTTAAGTTTAACGAAACTACGTGATGGAGAATTGGTCTCGATACTAACTAAAGATTCAGCATGATTTTCGCGATTGACACTTAATAGCTTGAGTCAACCCTCGTGAAGTCGTGGCAGCAATCGCACCCTGAATGTTGATGACTAAGTGACGAAGGTAACAGTGCCTTTTCATGTCTGACTTTGCATTCCTATTTATAACAAAAGCACTTAGAAGAATTTAGGGATCGCTACTGCTTCTACTATTCAATAAAGTCTCGGTGCTGCTGAATAAAAACCCTTTACCAAAATCCAAGTATATAGATGACCTTATACCTACTCTCCTCCGATACTAAACCGCTTCAACAAAACAAGCGAACAGCAATCGGTTACCAGTTCCAGTGCCGCGATGCCGGGCTGACAGAGATGTATGGGGCCAATGACGTCACGGGACACACTCGTGTTATATTAATGACGTCAGAAGTTATACACGCTACAGTTGCGATGATTGATCGTCTCGGACAAACTCACGCTAATTTGATCCTGTGGACTTGCTTTAAAATTGGGTTATAGTTTGGTGAATTTCAACGATATATTACAGAATTTGACCTTTAAAGTTGAGGGGCTTCGTAACGTTTGCTTAACGTTTCTTGGCTAATGACAACACTGATTTATTTTGTCCCTACCAAAGCTGTTTTATTCACGTACCTTCTCAGTCATAATAATAAATTATTTCAGTATGCATTGTAGTAAACACGTATTCAAACTTCTTTCTTATCAGAAATCTTTCGTTCATTTCCCAAAAGTACACTACCGAGCAAATATGAGTGGCACAAAGTATAATAAACGTCAATATTGGCGGCAGAGATAGAACAGCTGACGAAGAGGTTCCGGTGGGCATGCACGCGCCACTCGCTATCATAATAATATAACTAAAGCGGCTGTCATGCGAACGAGAAGTGACTGTTGTGGACATGTCTACGAAATGCCAATATTTTTTTATCTGAACTTGAATACCTACTCAATTTATTTATATATATTTATTTAATATAGTACCGAATGATTGTAATCGTTTATTTCGTTACTGGTCACTTAATGTTCAATAAAAGACCAGCGTCAGCCAGTATTTTTCTGTCTGGAAACATGACTGAAATGAGCCTTTTTGCACAGCAGTGTTTTTTTTTTAATTTTTATTTTATTATTGTTGTGTGATTTTGGTGCCACCAAATAATTTTTTAGCTAAAAATACGTTTGTTTTGTTAGTGGTTTTTTACAAATCAACCTATAAAGTTATTGTCTGCTTAACCAAACTAGTCTGTGGCGAGCTTTATAATCATAAAACATTCTATTATGAACTTTTAATGTTGAATGGCTACACGTTATAGACCCCCCCCTAAACCGAACTCAGTTCCCCACAGAGACACCCCCTGACCTCGGCTTAGGGCATCACTAGCAGGAGGACAACAAAAGCCTATCTCTTGATGACCTGGATCGAAAACTATGTTTGCTTTATGTTTTTGTTCCTCGTTCATCATTATATTATAATACTCGTACTTTGCCGGTTAAGTTATAATGCCGAATTTGCTGAGTAAACATTTTAAGTTCAAATAGAAATCTCATAAAGCAATTTTAAAATCCCGGAACAAAGAAAAATCCACTAACTTTGTTCCTCTTTTCACATTAGAGCGATTTTAGTTTTTTTCACATTAATGTGTCGGCACAAATTGAAATTCTGGGCTTCTCAAAGTAATCCTTTAAAATTTAACTGAAATCTCACAAAGATCCAGGAATAAAGAAGAACCCATTAACTGTGATCCACTTTTCACATCAGTGGGATGTTAGAGTCATATAGGTAATTCTGGATGGCGTGTGGAAAAGAGTTGAACAAAAATTTCGTGTGACAGCAAGCACAGCACAGTCCGCTATTCGGCCGTCAAGCCCGCGACCGGCGTCCGACGTCCGGCGTCCGCACCGATAATTGTGCACACGCGTCACCGGACGCCAATTTTCATGTAAATTGTAAAAATTCATCCAACGATCGAACGCGAACCAACTTACTGTCTACAAAGAGCTGTGCTACTATTGGGTAGATGTATTACTGCTGGCCCATATCCTGAAAATATTGTTGACTATAGTTTGTTCGTACGGAACGACGGACGAATTGTTTTTTTTTTTTTCGGCCGGAATTGCATATTAATAGACAATAGACTGAGAAATGTTGTGCAGTGCTCTTTTTTATTTAAATCACAGTAGCAGTATCAAAAATAGTTTTAATTGCAAAAGTATGAGAAACAATGTGATTTCTTCAAGATTAATATTTTTATTCATTTATGAAGACCGGATTTCATATATGTTCAGTCATGTGGGGAGGATTATCGATAAAGCTTACTTTGTGCTCGTATTGAGCCCTCTGACTAGACTAAGCCGCGGGTTTGAGGATTTTGCTAAAGTTACGATAAGCGTATGTTCAAGTGAACAAGGCCATTTCATTTATAAAGTTATTTCTAACGATTGTCATGACAACAGGCTTACTGACTTACTGGATTTGAAATTATTATCTCGAAAATATGAGAAAGCTGAATTGATTTTTTTAATTAAACTAGATGATCCAGCGAACTTTGTACCGCTTAGCAGTCAATGATGATGATATTTTTTCTTTACTAAGTATAATATATCAAGTTACACTTAATTTTAATCTTTAAAAGTTATCTATATCGTTTCGTACATTTTACATGATGCGCATCCAATTGAGAACTTCTACAGATTTTTTATCTGTATAGATAGGATATCTGAAGAAACAACTAAACAATTAATCATTTAAAATGTAACAACAACATATTTATATAATCCATTTAGTAGCAAAGCAGATGTGCTCGCAGAGATATTTCACGGCGCTCCGACCGGCGATCTTGTTAAGATTGAGGGTAGTCGGAACGTGACGTTTATGTATCACTAGCTTATACCCTAACGCTTCCTGTGCGACATCGCCACTGAAATAACAACAGGATTACTCGTATCATCTCATACCCGTACATTCAAGAAAGGATAGATATAAAAAATAAATAAAAAAATAAAATTAATACTGTGAATATAGATGTCCGTTTTTTTATTTAAACCAAAATCCAACAACAACAAAAGAACATTTTTCAGAGAAATGGTCGCAATTCAATTGTAGAAACTTCTCATATTTAATTTTACGCAGTAGAAAAGCTTTAGTAGTTTTTTTGGTAATTTGAGAGAACCATCCAATAACTTTTTCGCTCTAGTGAGGAACAGAAAGGCGTATATGACTCTTACTGACTCAAATCTACCAGTGTCCTTCTGTTGCGTTTCATGTACCCATTTCAGAAATTCCAGTGGTCCTACTAGGCCCCTACGGTTTTGCTGGCATCTTTTTGAGACGCACGTGAACCATCACGCGCCGACGACGACATGGGCTTGATCCTTAACAGACGGCCGGACAGCAAGTTACACATTGCGCGTCGTCCGCAAGACCACGTCTACGGTGGCCGAGGATCGCCCAACAGTTCTCGACGCCCGGGGAACTTCCTGTGGTGGCGGCTGTGGCGTAAAAATGTTCATTCACATTAGTGAAAAAGATGGCTGCAACCTAATGGTTGCGGCCATCTTTTTCCCTAGAATTGCTGCATCGCAGATGGAGGCGGCCGCTTCCCATTCTTTTTTACTTCGGACCATGGCCGGTGACCTCTCGCGTCAAGTCACCGTAACTGTTTGTCTTCACGCTCACCTCTACCGTATGCTATCTTACCGGATGATACCTAGGTATTTCTTCTACCGGAATCTGAAACAGAAACCTTGCGAACTTGCCATGTCCGGTGATAACCTGCGTCATGTGGAAGATGAGGACGCCGGAGCGACTCTCAAGCCACTCCCCAAAGAGGAAACTTACCGCCGCAATTAAGTTTTCATTTAGTTAACAATAAGAACTATACCAGAGGAAAATAACAAAAGAAAACTTCTCCATACATTCATTCACCCAATCCAATTAATTCAACATCTATCTTATCATACATTTCATCATCCATATGAATGATTTACGCATATATGGTAATACGCGAGGCTCCTTCGAAAACTCGTAAAATGTTTTATTGAATAGATGCGCCATCTATGGCGACGTCGCCATCGGATGACACATCACTGTGTTTTATGACTCCTGCTCAACTTTCGGTATCGCCCACAAAGGACGAGTAGTTCACTAACTCAACTAAATCATTCGGAGGCTTTTAGTGTGCTTGAGTGTTGGAAATTCTAACTAGTATTTTAATACTCCAGATCGAATAGCAAGATAACAATATAGGTAGGCACAGGTTCGGTTCATTTTTTTGCAATTGGCGCTGATAATAACCCGTTAGAATGAAGCATACTGCATGTTTTAAATGGAATTACTTCCATATTTGGAGTTCTTCTTTCTGCTTTGCCTCTAATCAACAAAAACCGGCCAAAATCATTTTCGAGATTCATTTTTACACCTCCTTTTTAAATTAGTGTTTCAACAAAAGCTTTTCATTCTCAAATCATAAAATATGATCCCCAAAGCATATTGTATCTAATGAAGTGCAAAGAATGCTTATGTTAAAGAGAATCTCGAGGTAACACCATTTAAGGAACACCGCAACATTTTGTTCCCAAAAGTGTCGTCAGCTAGTGAGACGTCGGCCTTATCGTGGTTCACGCCTCAATAGATGGCCACCCACTGAAATATGACGGAATTCCCGCCTCGTTACCACACACCCCAACAAAGAGATATGAACCCTATTAACCTTGTCATAAAAGAGTTAACGTATGCACACATAAAATTGTGCGGTTCGTGACTTTGAAAGTTTGTTTTGTGAATACGATTAAATTATGAAGGTACTCGCAAATCAAGTTGAAGTTATTGATAAGTGAATTGTTAGCTGCGTTTAGCTTTGTGTAAGAGTTCTGTTAGGCTGCCTTGTTTTTAGAAAACGCTTTTATAAGTTTACTGAATTAACCGGTCTTGGTCCTTTTCAGTCGTATCGACACAAAAAGCTTTTGGGTTATGTCACAAAAAAAAGCACTTTCATCTACTTAGAACTTTAGGTCTCTAATCCTTTTCGATCACTGCCTTACACTTAAGAAGCGTCGGTAGGGCGAAATATTGTGAGGACAAGTAAAAGTAGGCGATAGCACAGACTTTATAATGTACAAAGCTACAATTGTAATAATCCTACCACAAAAACCATCAACCATGAACCATCAAATACCATTAAAGCACGAACTTGAATGGTTGCCCATACGTCAATTTGTTGATTTGAACCAATTGTTTGACTATATTATCATACATTTCATCTTGAGCATATGATCATTGTTGTGGATTCCCTGATCCTATATTAAAGTATATAGTTTATTAATTTGAGTATTTATTTTAGAATTGTATTATATTTTAGTTTATTAGTGAATCAATTCTTGTATTCGCCTTATCTCTTTCTTTTATTGCACGTACCCCTATTTTTCTCTGCATCACCTAAAGGTTGACTGAAAGAAAATACCTAAGGCATTAAATCCACCTCTGTACTTTGTGTACATGAAATATTAAATAAATAAATAAACTTACTTATCCTAAGAATTGGTCACAAGCGCTCCAGCTTTTACCGCCTAACCTTTTGAATGTCTTAAGTTACACAGTTCGTCATAAGCAATTGTATTTCTAATAATTGTGTCTTTAATTACGGCATTCGATGAGTTAAACAACTGTCGATTTTATGAGTCTTCTTCTTTCAAGAAATTTAAACTTACCTTCAAGCTTAAACCGAATATTAAAACTCCTTTTAACAGAACCGATGTTAAACAATTACTTTTCAGCGCTAACACTCAACTGAAGTGGTTATTACGAATCCTATAATACTTCACCAACCTAAATTTAAATTGCAAAAATCATATGAAAAACGCAAATGAAAAACATTACGAAGGACCATTCACAGACTCAATGTAAGTGGATATGTTTGGTAAGTGAATAATATTACCAGGTTAACGACAGCATTGGTACAGAGGATAATAAGCTTTGTTCAGTTGAAATAAAGGATATAGAATATGAAGAAGTGAAATTGTTAGTAGGTAAATACATCATTCGCAATTATTGGCTTGCAGCACATTATTAGAGAAACGAAGACAAACGAGGCTGCTACGTGAACTCGCTCCAGCTTAGTTGTAATATTTCGCCGAGAGCAGTTTTTGCACCCCGACCTCGTACGAGGTATTATGACGGGTAATTTGATGGTGATGGAGAAAAAATATCAACGGTATATGAGACTTGCAATTTTCTGTATCTTGGCTTATGTAGAATTGTTTGAATGTACCTACCCATCGAATTCGCTTCACCATCACCGATTGCATCACTGCTTACCATCAGGAGAGATTGCAGTTAAGCAATAGCTTATGCCACTAAAAAATGAAATTACTGATTTCATGGTTAGGGACTACATTAACTTCGTCAAATTCTTATATTTAGAAATCCATTATTTCCTACTCTGACTAAAATAATAAAGTTTCTATAGCTAGATGTCGTATAGTCAACAAGACCTTTACTGGAATTTCTTTTTCGCCTCCGTAAATAATGATGTTCCGCATAATTATCGGATGCCGTCATATTTTCCGTGCGACAGCTAATAATACTAAATATCCTATGTAAGCGTGACATCAGCTGACGCGGCCGTATTCTGGAGACGAGGCACGAGGTTATTACGTCAGGAGGTTATTACGGTAACGAAGACAAACGGTCGACATGACGCGAATATGAACTGCATGCGGTTGGAGCGGAAGTCAGGAGAGATGGCGGATACTTGAGGTTGATGAGAAGGCAGATTGGGTTTATCAAAAAAAAAATCAATATCAACAATATGCCACACAGATACCGCTGATTATAAATATGTCTTGCATGTTCGCATAATAGCACACAACAGACTAAAATACACTGAATCTGTTTTGTAAAGATAAATTAAAATGGGTCATAAGGATAACTTCATAAGACCGTATTTAAAATTGTAACAAAGTTTCTGACCAAAATAACTACAAACAAAATTCTAGCTTGACATTAATTGGTATAGAAAATTAAAATAGTGTACAATAAATGAAGCGAAGATGATAATAAAGGACAGTGGTGGAGGTGCCATTTCCGTAACAAACATTTCCAGAAAGAACTTGTTTTTGTTTCATTATACGTTCAGTTCAGTAGCAATTTAAATGTTTTCGGTAGGCTCATTTTTTTTTTACGTATTTGCTAACTTATTCAGTATGTTCATCCATTTCTTAATTTTCCATTTCTTCATTTTTTATTTCCTTTTAAAAGTAATTTTTTTCTGGTAGAGTTTCTTCTCAAAAGCTTTTTTTAGGTCGCTCTGTTCGTTCACATTTACGCTTCCCAGTTTCGCATCTACCGTTCATATACATAATTTATCAATCATTTATCACGCAGCCACCGCGCCGATCACAGTGAGTGCGGCCCTATAGCGCGTTGCGCCAAATTGGCTGGACACTAATGAAAATTGAAAATTGGTTCAGAAAACCGATCAGAGAGCGATCGATGGCTGCGTGATTTGGAAATTATGTATCGGCTTGTTTATTCCTGCAGCTGCTGGGAGTTAAGTATCTTTGTGTTCTTATAACTATATTTGATGATAGTGTTAGAATTTTGAATAAGTGTCAACGAAAACAAGGCTATTTGATTTTTAGGAGAGTTTCCAAATAATGCACCGACTCCAAGTAATATGGGATATGGACACGAAGAAGAAGCAGAGACTACGGATCCCCATGTAAATTAAAAGCCACTTTATATAGCTACAAAGTTAATTTTCAGATACAGAGCGTTGTTGACAAAGTAAGTAAAGCATCTAATGGCTCCCAGCTCCACAAAACTGAAATTGATGAGTGTATGAACATAACATTGTTTGTGCTCAGTGGAGCGCGGCTCATAAGTGACGCAGTGATCAGCCCATTGGTCACAGGTTGAGCAGGAGTACCTGATGTGTCGGTGGAGATACCGGTGGTTAAATATGTGTGAAGAGACTTTGAATATTTACGTTTCCACAAATGAACATTGAAAATGAGTTTTCTAAACGCACCATTCAAAACTTTAAAGAACTCGTCAAACTCAGACAAATCCTTCGTAAAACGTGTTAAGATTAGGAAGTCACAAACTTTTATCAAATTTCATCCCGCATCCCAAGCCAACCACACTTTCATGTGGCCGTTTGTGTTGAAAAAAAAAGCGACCAAATGTAATTAATAAAATTCCTTCATAAAACCAACAGCAATTTTAACCCTAAACCAATTCAAACACAGCCCCTTATCTCAAAAATTAATACGCTCGAGGCAGGCTCTGTTAAAAGTCCATCAGTCAGAGAACGAACAGCAAAGAGCCGATGCGAGTATTAATCTGGACCGCAGGATTACTACGAGACTGAACTAAACTCCAGCACACGGAATACGATATGAAGTCAGATCCAGATATCTGAGCCACTTTGTGACGTCATCACATTTCACATTTAATTCCATTCAACTGGATTTCGTTCATGTATGTGCTGATAAAAATGTTGTCTGCTTTTTGCGGGAATAAAATGTTATAGCATGGTTTTCGATTTCTGTAGTTTAAATTGCAGCTAGTAGTAGAGTTGTTACTGAAATTCAAGATGGCTTTTGTTTACAAAGCTACTATTTTGTTTACTTTTCATCATAAATAATTTTGAATGTGGATCTCCAGTTGATACCTCAACCCTGTGTAACCTATCCGATGACACCGCTAATGTATCAAAGGAACCTCCAGGAGTTTATCGTGGTGGAGCAAATGAGGCGGCGTCCGCCATCCGTCACGCAATATTCACGGCTGGGTGCGTCCGTACGGAGTCGTTCGCAGTCGGACAACACCGCGCTAATCCCGGCCCAGGGCAGGCATTAATTCATTCAGAACCAATGACGCGGAAGGGTCAGACAAGATTAACGAGCTATAAATTTGGGGTTTAAACCGTTTGTATAGAGATGACCAGTCGACTTAGTGCGCCAGACTTTGTGTGTGAACTAGACTTTAACTCGGAGGCATTTTCGAATGCATTTTCGGTGGCCACAATCTCGTTAGTGATGCCCCTGATCCTCTTTGAAATTGTAGCTACGGTTTAACATGAGATTTTACACAATCCTTACGAAATTAAATCTTTAACAAACGTGATGTGTTCACCGTTAACCTGATAAATACTAGTATTGGAATGTATTCCTTAGACAATGTTTTGTTTAAGTAGACACATCTTCTCACATTCATAACGAAAGAGTCACCAATACTTTAAAAGACTCACCTCAGTCCAGGAACATCAGACACGGGCGCACCGTCCTCTGATAGCCAGGATATGACAGGAGCCGGTGTACCATGAGCAGCACACGAGACCCTGGCGCCAGTGCTGTTGGAGAACGACAGCCGAGGAGGAGGCTCCATAAGGAACAGTAGTTGGCAGGATGATGGTGACGCTGGGGAAAAGAAAAAGAGAAGTGATTTATATAGGTAAAACTAGGAAAACAATCCTGATTTTGGTACGTGCTATGGTTTATTTACATGAATACAAAAGGAAGAAATATCACGTTGAAGGTAACGTAACCTAATCTTTTACCACTTTTTATTATTACCCGACGGCAAGAAGGGTTATGTTTTTCACGCGTATCTTGTATGTTTGAATGTATGTTATATTCTTTATTACCTCATATCATCCAAACCGCTGAACAGATTTTTATAATTAACATATCGTTAGATTCGTCTTGATAACCCAAGTGTTCTTAGATAGGTGACGTCGACTGTGAGATGTTATATGTTAGAGTAAAAAAAATATTAAAATATTGCAATATGGGTGCCAAATTAAAGGGCTTTTCGTGAGGATTTCAAAATGGTATGTCATGATCATATTAAAAAAAAGGAAAACAGGAAATCTATGTTATTTATTTTGTACACAGGTGAATGCCTAGGTCGGTTTTACTTAACTTTATAGTGATTTTACGTCTAAAATATAGTGATATTATAATAGTAACTAAAAAGTGTAAAATAAAAAATAAATTTAAAAAATAAAAAACCCGACTGCGTAAAAAATACTTTAAATAAAAACTGAAAAATAAATAAATAAACAAGTTCAGTCCACAGTTCAGCAACAGTCGGGACCCATTAAAATAATCTAGACTAAAATCATTCTATCTAATGTGGGTCCCGACTGTTGCTGAACTGTGGATTGAACTTGTTTATTTTTCTTTTCAGTTTTTATTTAAAGTATTTTTTTACGCAATCGTGTTTTTTTTTTTATTGGTTTACTTGTGTTTATTTTAATATTATGTATGTGAGAAATAGCAAAATAACCCCAATTTTTAATTAAAGTATTTAAAGTTGAGCATTTGTCAACCTCTACCATAGCCAGGAAATCTGACAAAATTTGACTTTAAAGTAGGGTTTGACTCAATTTAGAAACTGGCTCTAATAATATAAAGAGCATGATTGATCCATGTGATAATTGTATATTTATTTCTTTTTCTTTTTTTGCTTCTATTTAATTAGCAAAATGATTGTTTCAGTGTATCTAAGTTGCCTACCGTTTCGATCACGATTGTCGATTTATCAGTTATGTTTCGAGTCTAAAAACATAACGAAAACGTATTGTTTTAGTTGTCTGTTACGTAGACTACAAGTGCCAATGACAACCTTCATACACGTTTCTAAGCGTGTTTGCAAAGCGTTAAGATAATGACGTTCTTTGAAAGTGTTCTCATTAGCGGCCTTCCATTACCCTTATGATTAAGTGCGTGGACCGCCCCCGTCTCCACAAAGTGACACGCCCACCGATTGATCATATCGGAACAAAAGTAGGTAAGTCGGTGTTAATGTATAAGTAAGGACGTTCGACGGCTCGACGGTTGGTTTAGTTCTATTGACACTTCCATGATAAGATCTTTTTGATAACTAAACCGCTATTATTATTTTTTTGTTTTTTAGAAGTCTGATCACAGGTAAGTTCCAAGATGTTTATGTTTTACATAAAGATAAAATGTACCAAGCTCTATTGGTACAACACTCACTTGCTAAACCTTAGAATTTGCTTCGTGAGAGCCTTTTGAACGTTTATGAATCGTTTGTGTATTATAGGTGGGTTAATAAAACAATAATTAATATTTACCTACTTTCATGCGAATGCACGAATGCAACCAAATACAGCCATAATTTATGTAAACATCCGAGATCCCGAAAGTCCTCTTTTAAACACGAAGTAAAGTTTTACTTGACCCAAACATAAATAAGCTCTCAAAAGAAAAGTTTCTTTGTTGTTCATGTATTTCTTTTCAACAGGCTGCTAATGGCAACGATCACGCGATTAACTCGAACATCTAGTTACATAAAACGTTACAACCACTTCCCATTTAGGAGCCCATAAACTACCCATCGTAATACGTCTTCATCCTAATTTCGGCGGTTGAAACGAGCATGTAACGGTTACAGTAATGACGAGCGTGTATCGGTTACAGCAACACAATCACTTCGAAGGTTACCAATCATTTACGCGTTAATTATTTGTCAGAAACTAATTAACTCGCACATCTCAATCGTTTCATTTAGTAAAATAAAAGGGAGTTCCAAACGGTAACTCAATTAATGCGAACTGAACGGCGTAAACAATTAGACGCGAGGCGCGTGGTGCGGTGCGGTGCGGTGCAGGGGGGGGTAGGGTATCAGCATGTGTCAGTTGTCGACGACTGTACGTAATTAGCAGCTGCGAACGAACTCGTATGAGTTATTGGATGTGCTTTTTGATTACGGCATCAAAGGGAGGCTCGGTACTCTCGCGCGCAGCGGCTCATTAGGATGTCAGTATGAAATACCGCTCTGTTCAAAAGTAGAGTCGCTGCTGACGTTCGGCATTAGCGGAAGGTGGCAAAGCTGTGTTGAAATGCGTTTCATATATATTGCGAGGAGCTTGTTCACAGCTGGTTGTTTCTTAGTTAATATTGATGAAAATTATACGAATTAATGGAGAATTTCCCTAATATGTTAATCGGTTGGCACGCGCAGGTCAAAAACATCGAGTGTTTTTCTTTACTTAACTTTTGTTGGCATAAAAACCATATGAGATCACCTCAAATATTTCTTCCAAACATAATTAAATAAATTCAACAAACGGCTGAAACACCTGGCCTCAACGTTTCGGCTTACAGATTTATGAGTGTCGCGTGCACAGAACCGCACCTTAATCTCGCGACACGGCTACAAAGCGGCGGCATCCTCACAATTCGTTCCTCACTGTACATAACGCTTTATTAAAATTCCACTGTTGCGTCAGCAACGTCGCTCTGTCGCGCGACCGGCTAATTGTCGCTAGTCGCGCAACAATTCGCGGCGGAATCCTCTTTGACAAAGCTCCTTTGATGTTCACTTATTATTACAAGACGTTCTGTAAATTAGTCTGACTTGATATTTCTACACTGACCGCACCGTAGTGTTTATATAGATTAAGTTTGTTGATTCTTGAGTATCTGGGCAGTTGGCTGTGGGCAAGATATTTGAATTTATCAACGGGATGCCGAGAAGTTCCTCTGAACCCGAGTTCCTCTTCATTTATCGATGTTTACTTAAACGTTAATAAATTGGAATTACAACCCCGGCGAGTTGTACTTTTTTGTCGTGTAAATTATGAATATTTAATTTTAATCACCACTGCTCTCAAAACAATGAAAGAAAACATCGTAAGGAAATCAGCATGTCCTAGACCCTAAACTTCGAAGAGAACCATCTCTCGCAGATGTAACAACATCCGCCAACTCACAGCATGAGTCCCAGCAGTGGGAACATTGTAAGTTTAATGATGGTTAGGTTGTGGTTAATAAATTGCAACGTCTGGCCTCGTCGGCCATAGTTTCTGTTTCATTAATGACACGATTTAGAACGTAACATCTCTAATGCTTTCTTGCACAAAACATCATTAATTACGCACTCCAAACAATTCCTTATAAAAGCCTTCGCACAAATAAAACACAACAAACGTGCAACAAATAATGGTTACAATAACTAACATCCATATCAAGAGGCTGACTCTAATATAGTGGAGAAGAGGGAACTTAATAAAACGAAATTACACGTAGTGTGGCTTACGGGGCTTAGGCCAGCCACCACTCAAATTTACTGGCCGTCTCCGCGACTATAAAAAGAGCATTTGCGCGTGTTACAGGAACGTAAAATATACGAGCTCCTGGGCTAGTGTCTCCTGTAGAGATGTGGTTTGCATGATCGATTATGTGAGCTTTTGTAAATGAAACGATGAGATCATAATTATTGAACATTTTTACACCTAAAACGTGAATATTAAACAATCATAGGTTAGATTCCTATGTTACAGTAATTTCTGTCGAAATCTAACTTAAATTTTAACAAATTTTCTAAACTATTTTAACAAAAAAACTCATCAGGAATTTGCTTGTACACAAAACAATCTCACTCAAAAAACAACGAACCGAGAACAAAAATCGATATCGATTCGCCACATCACTATATTCAATGCCAGGTGTTCCGATATTGTTTTATGGTAGTTCGAGTTTGAGGCAAATTGCAGAACTTGCTCTACCTATGTGTTTATCGATGCTTGTCTGATAAAAAGTCGAGGAAATCAAGGTCGTCAGCGAAGCTACGCAGTTTATATTTACGCGATCGTAACGATCAAATGAGCGTTTCGGTTTATATCTCATTTTCTCTTGAGGGGAACATTCTCCACTTTATACAGTGTAGCTAATCTACACTAAAGAATCAAGGGGAAACTACAAAATCATGATCAATATCAATCAATCAATTGACGAAGGGAAGGGACACACCCTGTGTCCGGTGGATGCAATGATTGTGATCCTCAAGTAAGTTGTAGTTATAGTTATCTGGAGAAGTCTAAATTATCATCAAGAAAACTATAAGAATTACTTAAAAGAAGTACCATAGTATAAAAAATACAAAAACATTTATTTCTTCTTAAGACAAAGTAAGCAAAAAAAAATTGAGACATTAAGTTACTTGAGACATTAAGTTACATTAGTGTGGTTGGGGCTGTTGCGCTCTGGCCATAGTAGGTAGCTGAAAATGGTCTAAGAGCCACTTTCTAAAATATCATCTTATTTTTAAAACAAATTATAAAGAAAATGAAAAGAAAAAAATATTATTTAAAAAAAGAAAACTGATGGATTGTACAATGCGTTCCAAATGAAAATAAGATCGCCCGCCATATTGTGATGTCACGATTTACTGTCAAATCGAGGAAAGATATTTATAAATATTAATTAACCTTTCAATTGTGATAATTACAGACACAATTGAAAGAAAATAGGTGCGCGAACGCCGGCGTTCGCTTGGGGTTTAATAAATTAATTTACGAAAAATTTAATTTATTTATGAACTGTGAACGAAAAAAGTTTTATCAGAATCTAATCCTTCAATTTTACTCATCTCTAAGTTCTTCAAGTTTGCCATTTCTTCGATTTGACAGTACGACGAGACGTCAAAACATAGAAATCGGTCCTATTCTCATTTGGAACGCGTAGAATGTGTTAACTTCTTGGAACTCACACAAGGATTCTCAGCGTCGTCAGGTCCGCTAAATAATTTTTCATTTCAAAAATTTATATTTTAAGATATAATAAAAGGATTTCTAAAAAACGTTCTGCGTTTTTAGGGTTCCGTAGCCAAATGGCAAAAAACGGAACCCTTATAGATTCGTCATGTCCTGTCTGTCTGTCTGTCTGTCCGTCCGTCCGTATGTCACAGCCACTTTTTTTCCGAAACTATAAGAGCTATACTATTGAAACTTTGTAAGTAGATGTATTCTGTGAACCGCATAAAGATTTTCATACAAAAATAGAAAAAAAGCAATAAATTTTGGGGGTCCCTATACTTATAACTGAAACACAATTTTTTTTTTCGTCAAACCCATACGTGTGGGGTATCTATGGATAGGTCTTCAAAAATGATACTGAGATTTCTAACATTATTTTTTTCTAAACTGAATGGTTTGCCCGAGAGACACTTCCAAAGTGGTAAAATGTGTCCCCCCCCCCCCTCTAACTTCTAAAATAAGAGAATGATAAAACTAAAAACAATATATGATGTACATTACTATAAAAACTGCCAACGAAAATTGGTTTGAACGAAATCTAGTAATTAGTTTTTTTTTTAATGCGTCATAAATCGAAAAAAATACACTATTATTAAAACATCGATCAAAGTTACAACACATTACAAGAAATTTTATATTATGTTACTAGCTGCTACGGAACCCTTCATGAGCGAGTCCGACTCGCACTTGGCCGGTTTTTTTATTTATTTCAAAGCTTCAATCGGGACTTAAATATAACTTAAAAATGTGAACTAATTCGATATTCATCATTGTTCGTCACCATCATCGATATGTTGTACTAAGCACGTAACCATAGTTTTACTACATAGTTACAACAAATATTTGAGATTTGTTTATTCTTTTTGAGAGTTTTTCTTTCTCTAAAAACATCTTATTCAAACTTATTTTAGTTATATAGAATCTAAATATTAAGATCACAAAATCGGAAAGCCATTAATGTTTGCAGTTAACAAAATATTTGTGTTCCAAGCAATTCGTCAGAGAAATCTCTTGTAATTGGTGTCGTTTAAGAAAATTTCCTAATAAAGGCTTTTCTTCATAAAATAGACAACCAAAAATTTCTGGCAAATTTCTTTTTTGTTAATAAAACTGGCGGAAAGCAGTGAAGTTCGTCTTTGTTAGTGTCCCTAATAAAGTAGACAAAAGACAGGATGCCGTACTATTGTGCGGCTCTCGAATGTACGTCATAGTGGAACTTGAAGTCCGTACTTAGCGGTTCAGTTACTGAGAAACTTTATTGTCACATTAGTCATAAAGTCTTGAGAATTCTTTTTCACAATTAAGTTTGTCTTTGCCAGTACTATGTACCACTGCCATGGTCTTCCGTGTGCCTCCTAAAGTAACATAATATCAAGAAAACTAACTTATATTGACATAGTAAGCAAAAGTTAGAAAAGTTAGTTAGTTAGGATTCATTATGGTGACACTTGTGGGAGGCCTATGTCCAACAGTGGAAGTCGGCTGAAATAATGATGATCATGATGAAACAAAAATTTGTCTTTGTAAAAAAACACCCATACGTTCGTTCTTTTTACGTAAACAAACTTTCGTTTTCGGTGTTAAACTACACGCAATCTCTTTTAAAAAATATTACAAATTACAATAGATACCATTAGCTTCTTGCTATCTTGTTGATCGTAAATACCAGCCAAGTGTGAGTTAAACTTGCACTGGACTTACTATCAATCGAAAAATCACGTATCTTGTTATAACGGCATGGTTTTATTGGTTACGTTACGATTAAAGAACATTGCAAGTTATGCCCGTCATCTGTACCATCAATATACACAAAGACAATACTTTCGAGGTGACTCAAGTATTTCACTGTGGAACCAATAACTCAACTTCTGCAGTAATCAAGCAGTCAAAACTTTCAAGTAATTAAAAAGTCGTTAATTATGAAATCGTTTTCAATAGAAAATCCATCGAAATAAACAGTACAAAAGAGAATAATTTTATTTCATTGAAATTCTCGGACCTTTTTTTTATGGTGGGAAGAATCAAGCATCGACTTTCCCCGCCCTTGGGCGGAGCGAGAGATAGTGTCAGACTCTTACTGACTAAAAGATCCACCCCGTTCCTTCTAGCCTTCATACCGGGGCTCGAGCGCCCTTTCGGATAACCCTGGCCCCAGTAGGCTTCGACCCGGCTGGGTCCCTGCTGATACTGACAACTTCTTGAGGCGCGCAGGAACAGTGAGCGCCGTCGACGACTTGGGCTTGGTCCAGACAGTTACCGGACGGCCGGACGGTGAGCTAGCCATTGCTCACCGTCCGCAAGCCCGCGCCTACGTTGGCCGGAAATCGGGATCAGAATCCCGGCGGCGGCGGCGGCGATAACGCCGTTGCCTGATGCGTTCGGCCTCCTCCTTTGCGAGCATTACTGCTTCGCAGAAGTCGGCGACCGCCTGCCACTCCTCCTCGCTCCAGACCATGGCCTCAACCAAGGCCCGGCGCGAGAGGTCTTTGCCGCCGATCGCCCCCACGAGGGCACGGCGATGCTCCGCCCAAGCAGGGCACACCTCGACTGTGTGCTCCACCGTATTCTCCGGGCGTTCCGCACAGTGGCGACACCCGGGCGTCACCTTCGCATGAATCCCGTGCAGGAAACTCCCGAACGATCCATGTCCGGTGAGTACCTGCGTCATGCGGAAGCTAAGGATGCCGTGAGGTCTTTCCAGCCACACCTCAAAGAGGGAACTTACCGCCATGATTGTGGCGTACCCAGCACTGGGTTGCGATAGTTTTTGACGCCATTTCACCATGAGATCCCGCCGGAGCTCTGTCCGCCATGCCGTGACCTGTCCCGGCAGCGGACTTTCACCCCGGCGTTGCATCTCCACGCGTATATCGTGCATGTGTGCAAGGACTGTTGCCTCCAGATCCCACGGTGGTAGGCCAGCCAGAAGGCTCGCCGCTTCGCGGGAGACCGTGCAGTATCCCCGCGCCATCCTCACTGCCATGACCCTCTGGCAGGCGTTCAGCATGGCCGCCGGTTGCTTTTTCAGCGACGGCGTCCACACCGGCGCCCCGTAGAGGGCCATGGACCGAACGATCCCCGCGTAAAGCCTCCGGCAGGAGGCATCTGGACCCCCAAGGTTGGGCAGGAGCCGCTTGAGCGCAGCCCCAGCCAAATTGTCGGACCTAAAGTCTTCGATTGTAACTTTTTTGTGTTTTACGTTGAATTTGACTTACGGTACATGGTAGACATCCCACCTATACTCACAAAGCGTTTTGGGAACACAATTAATGTGCGTACAGCCAAGGAGTGGAATTCCCTGCCGGAATCTGTGTTTCCTGAAAGCTACAACTTAGGAGTCTTTAAGTCGAGAGTGGATAGTTTCTTCTAGGCATGCGTGCTTCATCGTCGACCACATCATCGCTTACCATCAGGTGAGATGGTGGTCAAACGCAAGCCTATCAAATTAATAATTTCATAGGTTTGTTTACAATTGGTACTTGTGTGAAGCCCTACTAGGACAAAAATTTTACTGAATGAAATAACTCATTTGAAGCTGATTGAGTAAAACTGAAATAAAGTAAACGAATCTATTACGAAAATCTCCCTTTGATGTGGCGATTATAAACGACAAAAATATTGAAGGTATAAAATATAATGAAAAACCCATTTCAAGTTTACTCTGCACATTACTAAAAATACAAAATGGGATGATGGAAAATATTTCAACACGTTTAAAATCCGCTTTAGGAACCTAATGAGCTCTTGTTTAATTCCGCTTTAAAAGAGTGTCGGTCAGGGGTCATTGTTGTACCCATTTAGTTAAAGTTAATCCTTGGAAGCTCATTAATAACTACGTAATCCATTCGGGCGTCGCTTAACCCTTTCGGGCCCTAAACAAGGCAGTAACTTCAAACCGTGGAGACTGTATGTGTGGTGCAAGTGACAAGAACGAGGTTTTAATTTTGTACCGATTGGATACAAATAGGATAAGACTACCAAAATACTTTGACTTTTGAACAATATGATCTATATTTTAACGTATCGTATCATATTGCTTGTTAACTTTAAAATGCTGGACTATTCTTGCTTTCGAGGATATCATCTACTTGTGTACCAGTTTCATCGAAATCCGTTCATTAGTTTTTGCGTGAAAGAGTAACAAACACACAAAGTTTTGCGTTTATAATATTAGGAACACATTATTTTTTTGCTAAATAGTATCAAAAATGAGGAGGATAACCGCAAGAGAACCAATTATCAACGTAGACCAAAGAATTACTAAACTTAAGTGGTAGTAGCGGAAAACACTGCTCGCAGAATTTATTTATGTTTGATGGGTCTGAAAAGTGCCTTTTTATTTCTACACTACCCAAAATTTACTGATAAAGAAAGTCTATGGCATTAAATTCGTCTTGGTACCTTTGGTTGCATGAAGATTAATTAAATAATAATATAATAATTATTATTTATTTATTCAAGTATAAAGTAAGTGGCATTATGTTTTACATAAATTACAATCGAGATAAAATTTAATTGAAACTGTAATGTAGACCTGCCTGATCTAGAGAAACTCTGTCAGGCCATCCATTGACATCAAACATTTAAAAAAGAAAACAACAATAAAATAAGAAGTAAAAAATAATCCAATAAGGTGAAGAGTGATTGAACGCAGTGTTAGAACTGTTGGGAGGCTTCCCATAAGGTGGATGATGAGGTTTGCGAGAATTTGAAGGATAATAGGTGCATTTATAAGTCTAGTCGTTGTGGTAACACTTGAAACAAGCCTATGTCTAACAATGGACGTTTTAAAATAAAATCGCTTGCGCTTCTAACTCGGTCCTTTCCAAAAAAGGTCTTTGATATGCCAATATGCATGCAAGCTGGCCTCCTCCAGGCAAATTGAAATTTGCCAAGAGCCACCTTCACTTCAGTGGGTCACCGGCCTATGCCGAGCGTAGCTCGAAACGGTTATTGTCGTGCGATCGCTTTCATAGCTGCTGTTCAATGGAACACGACCGAATATTTTGATTATGCAAATTCAATGTATGTTGCTGTTATGGGATAACCCTTTTCTGGAGTGTTGGTTTTATTTTCCTGTAGCTTTCTAAGGTCTGTCGACCTATTTGCTACCCGTTATGATAACCTCCGATAAAATGTTTTGTTTGTTTTTTTTTCATCTACAAAGTACAACTAGAGGTGTATTTCAGTACCTACTTAATATTATAATCAACTTTGTGAACAAAATGGTTTTTTTAAATTGATACACTAATAAACTCGTTACTGTTACTCAATTAAAAAAATAAACAGGGTAATAACATTTAATGGCTGACAACTCAGTATATATTACAACTAGAACAGTTCTGCTCGTCCTTATAATTGGGTCAGCAGAGTTTCATAGAATTCAAGTTTTATTTTATTTTGTTTATTACGGACCAAACAGTTTCACGTTTGGTTGATCTAAAATAATATTCTTAAAATAAATACGTAGATACAAATAAAGTAGATTTTTGAAATAATTATCGATTTTAAGAGGAGAACTGTTCTGGAGAGGGCTGTTGCTAATTATTCAGATGAAATGATTTTTATTTAAGTATTTAATGACAAGTTTACTGACCGTGTCATACCGTGGCCACGCTAGGATTCTACCAAGAGTAGAAAGAATCACATCATTGACTACTATGTCCATTAAAACGTATCATACCAGTACAAAATAGTTATATAATCCGTATCATCCCCGTATCATCTACATGCCATGTGTCTTTTTCCCGTCCTCCCTGTTGTACTAACCTGTATTTTTGCATGAAGTAAATGTATCTAAATGAGTGAGTTAACATTTTTTAAAAGGTATTTCTACATCTATCTCCATTTCATTACCTTCGCTCTTGACAGAGTGCTCGTGGACATGATGATCTGTTCAATCGGTGACGTTGATGGAAGTCGACTCACAATCTCTGGCCATCGGCTTTGTTTGTATCTGGAGGATGTGTGGTTTTGGCAGTAAAAGTCTGACATGCCTTGCCACTCCACCCTATAGCGGTTAATGTCTCTGAATGATATTGCTACTAAAAAAAAAATGTTGTTATTTGGTGGCGGAATGATCTAATTAGTCTCGTACAAATGTTCTTAATACGATCATAGTATGTATGGCACAGTGTAGTGGGCAGATTACTTTATTCGGTCCTGACTTTACATTCGGTGCAGTAGCAGTTTAATTTTATTTTTCTCGTAGTCCATTTACATAATCAATGCTTTGAATCTCACTACAAATATCATGTAGGTAAAATTGAAAACCAATGCTTTTTCTTTGAGGATGTATCGTGTAATTCGTGTATATAATTGAATAAATTAACATTTAATTAGCTAGCTGTAACGTTTTTGCTGTTTATACCAGTGGGAAGGTAAGCAAAAAAATTGTAAATAATGTTAAGCTCGAGCGAAACTACTATTTGTATGTTCAACTTTGCTATAGTTGTATGCATACTTGACTCGTAAGATATTGTAGAAGCAAGCAGCTTATGTAGCAAGATTATATTCTGGTAACAAACTACTGGTTTTAGCATAGTACTGTCGCCTTTCGTTAATTCAAACCTGCAATAATTCGAACCGATCTATATGTCGAAATTATTACGAGTTCCCTAGAACATCTCATAATATTTCGAAAAGAAATCTACATAATTTCCAATATTTATTTTTTATTTATTTATTTATTTGGCTCTTCAACAATGAGTGCACTATTACATATGTATAAAGAAAAAACAATACAATCTTACGTCTAAGTGCCCCATCACTTAAAGAAGAGCACTACATGCACTAATTTGTACGCCTTAACAGATAATAACAATAACAATAATTAAAATACAGAATAAGTAATAGTAAGAACAAACAGATTTTTATTTTTAATTTGATCATTAAATTAAATTTAAATTAAATTTGGACAAACAGAATTTGGAAATTGACATTAAATAATAAAGGAGACTGAAACGATTTCATACAACCTTGGGCCCAGTTGTAAGAAGATGAAAGTGGTGTCAATTAATAGCTTATATATTATCAAACTTTCACTGAAAATTCTGCGGATTTTGTCAATCTGAGAACAGAGATATAAGAGATTAAGTAAAAGTGAGGTTATGTTACAATCTTTAACTAACAGCTGATTCCTGAAGTGCAAAATGTGTTTTTTTGCAATAATAGATATTATATTTACTAGAAAATGTTTGTAAAATCATATGAATGCACGTCAACGACTTCAAGCGATAGGTAGGTAACAGGTAAGGAGATAGGGAAAGGATTTAAACCTGCCAGGATCGTAGCTGGTTAGATGAAGTTATATTTACTTACAGACTGAGGTGCATTCCATTGCCGAATCACTGACAGAATTGTTTCATCGTGTAAGGGTCATCGGCCCAGTGTATTGCAGTGAACAGTGGATATCCCACAATTCACACAGCGATCCATAGTTTGAATAATATCCAATTCAGAAGCCGGCGGTAAACTCCAAAATAACAATTCCAAGTCAAACGCGTGAGCGATCTTCGGTGTCCAAGGTGAAAGCAAGGGTCGTACAAGGTAGGCAGGGTCAGAATCCGTAAAATACAAAGCAGTGGTCGTGAAAAATAACGAATAATCAGGAAAGCACTCAAAACGCACCGGAAAACACGAAACGAGTGAACAAACAAGAACAGTTGGCAACTGTCTAGTGTCAATGTCAGTCAGCTCTCATGTCAGTGACATAGACTAAAAATATAAGAGAGATTTGAATAGATATGAAATAGATAATCATTAATATTGGTTTTTCAGTAATTAATTGATATTTGATTTATTAATATGACTGTACTTATATGCAATATGTTGCATATAATATGTTGCGTATATAGTGCATTTAATTACTTTGAGTTAATTGTTTAGTGCAAAAGTTTTATTTTCATAACTGTGTAATCGATTACTGAATCGATAATCTCACGAAAACTATCTTTTTCATACTTCTCCGCTTCCAGAATGAGAATTGAAGTGATTTTTCATATTCTTAGATAAAAAAATATGACTATTTTTTTAAATTATATCTCAACTTATTACATTTGGACCCACCGTTTTCCATCTCCTTTATATTTTTATTAATTGTGTAACAATATTTTTTTTTTTACAGAGGGCACAGATGTATGGAACAAGTCGATATCTTTATCGTTCTCTTTGTATACTGCATACATTCTATGCAATGAGCAATGTTTCCTTAAATTTGTATTGCTTTTTGGCATGCAGAACAGCTTCCTATTTGATTTTCTCGGTAGGTTCCGAGGCACATGGAAGGATACTTTACCGAGCAACTCAGTACAGTTTAGAGCACCCGTTACTAGTTTTGTAAGGAAAATTAAATCTAGCATATCTCTTCGCTTTTCCAACGAGACCATCCTAAAATAATCCAGTCGTTCCCGGTACGATTTGAGAGAGAGATTCGATCAAAAAAATATCGCTACGGCTTATAAATTTTGTTATAAAAATGCAGTTAATAAAATATAACAATTGATTTGTTACTCATTAAATACAAATTTTATTTATAGAAAATTTCGAACCATTTCATTTTTCAAATTCTCGATAATTTGTAATATTTTAAAATTCCTTGTATACGTATATTAATTTAAAATACCTTAATTGTATAATGTAACTACGTAATTATTTAGTAAGTTTTACCCTTATTCAGCCCCGCCAACTATTTTCAAAATAGTTCTGAAAATATTACGCACACCATCACACATATACACACAGTGAAATAGAAGTGAAGCCCTAATGTAAATCGTCTCTCATATTTGTTAGCGACAGTTTTTCTTACTAGTGCAGTAAGGAGATCATTAGGAGAGGCCGGTGACTAAGTGCTCGCTAGCCGCCTGTCTCCTTAATGACTGAAACGTTACTTAACTTAAACTTAAACTTAGTTGACCAACAACTGCGCGCTGTATTTCTTGCTTTAGTTTGGAGTAATTAGGGAAGTGATGGAAGTGTATCATGGAAAGTACATAACAATTGAGGTTATTTAAAATGATGTAAACTAGTGCTTGACTACGATCTTACCTGATGGTAAGCACTAGCAGTGATGCGTGAGTGTAGTTGGTGAAGCGCACTAGCTTATTTAGAGACTTGCTAGCCTTGAAGAAACTTGAATTATAGCATAGCATAATCATCAGCTTTTTTAATGTTCCCACTGCTGGGATTCAGACCTCCTCTCTAGGGGAGGGAATGGGTCGTAATACTCCACGCAGGCACAGTGCAGGTTGGTGATTGTCACAAATCTTTGAAGTTTTGGTTCTAGGACGTGCCGGTTTCCTAACGATGTTTTTCTTCACCATTTTGTGAGATGTGGTGATGAAATAAATTACACAAAGTAATGCGCGACCTACAACTCGTAAGTTGGGGCCGTTACCACTCGGCCACCACTGCTCCTCCTGAATGACAGCAGGAAAATTATTTCAGTCCTTTTGGTTTTTATCTAGAACAATGACACGTGATGATGTAAAGAACCAGCTGTGAATGTGTGAAACTATTACGAACATTTTCCAATCGAACCGAAAAAGTTTAAGAAACCGATCACCACTGAAAGATAACATCGTAAAACAAGAATACTCGGGAGAAAGTTCCTCCTAACTGCGCCGCGTTCAGTAAGTACTTTCTGTTGATCCCACCGCTCGATACATAGCTTCACCCTCGGAAACGTCCATTATATCAATAATAACACTTATAAAAACTGTCGGAGTGTATTACTGGCGCAGCGTGGCCGTAAAAGGCGACGTAACAGCTACGGGCCCATAAAACGCCCATACGTTTAAACGCTGCGCCGTAAAGCGGGTGTTCGCTCGTCGATACGACGGACATTAAATTAGTTTATGCGCCCTTATATTGGATAAATACTGTCTGAATAGAGACATGCCTTGATGGGCTTTAAAATATGGCGTTATGTGAGGAGCCTGCGAAGCAATCGGCAAATGAACTCGTACTCGCAATGTAT
Source organism: Mythimna albipuncta (assembly GCA_929112965.1). Lineage (NCBI taxonomy): Eukaryota > Metazoa > Arthropoda > Insecta > Lepidoptera > Noctuidae > Mythimna > Mythimna albipuncta. The sequence continues at coordinate 33,914,604 of OV815959.1, forward strand.
AGGTACTTATTTTATGAGCACATTTTATTGGGAATTACAACTTAGCATTAAAAGACATGATGTTTGTTGTTTGTGTCATTTAAAAGATTTAATTATGTAGGATTAATAAGTTACAGGTACGCATAAGTGGGACTAACGTGGTTTCGCACGCGAGAAGGTAGAAAATTATTTTGAGGAAACATATTCCCAGGATAAAAAGTATTTTATGTGCTATTCCAGTACATGGTCTACCCGTGAACTAAGTTTCATCGAAATCCATCCAATAGTTTTTACGTGAAAGAGTAACAAACATCCATACATACAAACTTTCATATTTATTATATTAGTAGGATTAGGTTATCATCGGATATTTTAGTTCTCTGTGTTAAAAGTTCATAGAATTAAAATTTTTCCTAAGAACCAAAATTTCTAGTGATAGATCTAACTTCAATGAGATCAAACTATTAATAGGAAAACATATCCCAATGCCTACTCGTACAGAGACCAAGAGATAGTTAAATCCTTTATCGTCTCCCGTCATCTCCCGGAGCCGGACACAGTGTATCTACCAGATGACACGGTATTTTACGATCAGTTTTATTATTCATACGACACGATAACGGCCGCTGACTGCCCTTGGGGATCGACGGTCGAGCTGGAATTGCTTCAAATTATAAGAATAGGCTAGAGAAATGTTGAGGTTAAATAGACTCTCATAGCCAAGCTCATGACGAAAGAACTTTTTAGAAAGAAAAGTTCGAAATGGAATGCTTTTAATATCAGAGACTGAACTAAATACTAATTGTGGTGATAAGATACAAATACCTATACGCTATGAGTATTTTTGCATTGCGACGATGACCATATTTTTTAATACAATTAGAATAACTATAATGTATTATTCTAGTTACATGTTTTATATAGGTCAATCTACACTATAATATAATAAAGAGGTAAAGTACGTTTTTTTGTTTTTTGTTTGTAGGACGTAAGCTCTGGAAGTACTGGACTGATTGAAAAAAAAGATTTTTTTTCTTGGATTGGATGATTGGATTTATGTTACACTTGACTGTTGACATTGGAGTAATCTGTTTTAGATAGTTATCAGTTTATGAATAAATAAGATGCGCAAATAATTAAGTGGGTACCTAGTAGATAATATTGAATAAAAATATTATTACTAACTTAACAGATTTTTGTTGTCTGCTAAAGAAATAAATTGTTATCACTATAAACGCGAAAATCGATAAGATAGATAGATAGATAGATAAATCCTTTATTGGCTACAGCACAAAACATGCACCAAAATACATAAAGCACACAGATTATAAAAACTAAGCACATAGACAACAACAAAGGAATAAGTAATACCTAATAGGTATTCTTCCCCTTCATGTAATGATGTCTTTATCTACTGAAATCGCTAGAATAGATAGACACATAGAACTCCGTCAAGGCGATCTCGACCTTTTAACATAACACAGCTGGATTATCTCCATCCTACAACTAAGTATCCATACGTGAACATAATGTAGGCTAGAGCGCTATGTGTTTGTACAGGACATCGTTTATCTTAGGGCTATGCGAGCAAGTTGGCCGGGGTAAACACGAGGAATGCCTTAAACCTAGGCGTCTAATGTGTACTTTAAGTTTTCACTCATGCAACCTACTTTGTGTGACAAAGTGCTTTGAGGGTAAAGGGATTAGGATATGAAAATAGCACAAGCATCTTGCTCGTATGACGTACGGAGAGTAGCTACTATTCGTACGTCATACGTCGTACTGGTGTGATAATGCCCTCGACTAGCCAGGTATGTTTTAAGTCATATTATCATCAAAAAGGCACAATTCTAGACTCAAGGACTTGTTTTTTTTTATTTATTATTGATATAAACTAGAGGTTGACTGCACTCCCATCTGATGGTAAGCAGTGATGTAATCGTTGACAGTGAGATGCACTAGCCTAAAAGCCTATTGTGTCTAGCCTTGAAGACACCTAAATTATAATCGGATGGGAAGGCCGCAGCAGGCAAATTGTTCCAATCTTTCTAAGTACGCGGTATAAACGACGAGACAAAACGCTTAGTCTGGAGGTTTCAACAACGTAAGGTCGGATAGTCACCGTACGTCGGGTTGTCCGATGGTAGAAAGGAGATGGCGGAATCGAATCATGAAGTTCCCGCACACACACCCAAAAATGCATCCGGTAAAATACCGAAAGGCTGGCTACCGTACTCCTGAGCTCAAAACTTTGTAGATTGGACTATTTAGCTGTAGGTATATTTGGCTTATATTTTCCAACTGTTGGATAAAAGCCTCCCCCAAAATTCTTCCAGGTATTTTTTCTCGACCCACCTCCACCACACTCATCTCTTGTCACCTTTTCCCAGGTTGGCCTTGGGGGTATCGTGCATCCTCAGGCACCCACATAGTGGATACTTTTGCTCAGCTGTTAAATGCATGCAGCTGACGTGACTCTAATCCCGACTCGCAGATATTTAGTGACTCTAACTGATTTAAGAATTGCACAGTAGGTGTAAAATCGATAAAACAAATGAATGAATGAAGGAATGAACAGAGGAATGAATGACTGAATTAATAAAAGGATTATTTATTTGTCTGAATACAGGTAGGATTCGAATATTTCAAATTTCATTCCAGAATTGTTATCTACTATGATATAACCAAATACGTCAGTAATCTCCTAGCGACATAAATTGGTCCTACCACCTCGGACAGCTTACAGTCGATACAACGAATACAACGTACCAGATGGTCAACAGATTCATTGTCGAAGTAATGCCGCTCGTAATTAACGGTCATTTACACAACTCCGCTTGATCTGCGCCGCTGCACGCGACCTGTTTAAATTGGGAAAAGTAATCAATGTAATGTATATTGAAGTATATACGTATTTGGAAACATAATATCTCAGGCAACGTTGAAAATGATGAAAAAAAGACGAACGTATACTGACGACATTCCGAATATTATTTCAAACAAATAAATCAAAATTGTAACGAATTGTATCGTAGAATTTGGGCAAGTCATGTCAGAAAACCGAATGAGCCCAGTAAAGCCGATGCAGCCCAGAACGCAAAGGGCAACTGAAGCACATAGGTGTAGTTTTACTCAGTAAAAGTCTGACACGCCCATTCGCTCCACCTTAGAGCAGTAGAAGTTATTGGATTATTTCCCACCTCAAAAAACAAAAGTGTATCGTAGAATTAATAAACCTCAAAAACAAAATTATACATGGGAACTTATAAAACATAAAACGTCTTCAAATGAATATGTGGAATATACATGAGATGAGAACTGAGGTAGTTAGAACGCGTACACAAATTTCCTATCTAAGAAGCGTCGTTTCAGAAACCGGAGGTAGTGAAAAGGACATCACTTCACGGATCGCCAATTCCCGAGCAACCTTAACGCAGCAGAGACCTGTTTGGCAGTCGCGGAAACTCACCGTACTGCTACGGGTGCAAAACATGGAAGGTCACCGAGCACATCTCATGTCAAATCCAAGTTATCGTCAACCGCTGTCTCCGTCGCATCCTCGGAATTCACTGGCCCGAGACGATATCCAACATAAAACTGTTGGATAACCACCACAAGAGCACGATCGACCGCCAAATTAAGCTTTGCAAGTAAAAATGGATTGGTCACAAGCTTCGAAGGGGTCCCAATCACATACCCAAGCTAGCGTTGAATGGAAATCTCGAGGAAAAAGAAAGCGTGGCCATCTCCGTCAAACCTGGCGTCGCATCGCATTGGTAGAAGCAATGAGCAATAGAACGATGCGGAGTGAGGTGAAACGTGAAGTTCAAGATGATGGAGGATTACTGTGGACGCCCTCTGACCAATATTGGGGGTACAGGACCAATAAGTGAGTAAAACGAAAGGAGGAAAGCTGAGGAGCTTAGAGTCTCAAAACGCGGATTTGAATCAACGAGGTCTAGTTAAAGGCTCGTGCGATGGAGATAGTTTTACAGAGGTGGGAAAGAGGAAAAAGAAGTCTCCTTGTCAGAACCAGTGCGGTACCGCGTTGGTAGGCCCTAACATGTTGCTGCGTCCAGCAGTACCCACAACGCTGCTGTACGTGTCGAGACCACATTACCCCACGAAGGCTAACTGTACTTTGGGAGTCGTGCATTTGGAGTCGCGCCGTAACACGTTAAGTTGTTTGTGGTGCGGGTGCCGACTGAACACTTGGAGACCTTCCTCAAAGGAGTTTTGGCCAAAGGGTGTCGATACTATCGACGATTTCGTGGAAGAATACCGACCTCGTGCCGAAAAACGACATGTCATTGTATTACAATGCATTGGATCAACTTTGTATCCAATTCATTGTAATACAATGACAGTCGTAATTGTAATATATCACTTAGTCGATATGCTTAACAAAGTTAAACGTTTACAATTAATTTAAATCCCAGTAAACCCATCAAGAGACTATTCAGTAAAAGGTAAAACACTGTGAAGATTTCCCCCGGGGTCAGCGACCCCGTGCTTCGATAATTGCGCGCCGCAATTACACTTGCATTTAATTACGCACCGCCAGAGGTCGCCGGCCGCGCGCGTCGCTTCCGCCGCCGCGCCGGAAGCTGCGCACACTGCCGCTTTGTTCCAGCCTCACAATGTGCTGCGCCCATGTGTGTGCGTGTTGCTTTTGTGTTTTTGGTAGGTTGTACGATAATTATTAAATAAAAGAGCGTAAAAAAAACCCAGTAATTACGTTAAAATAGATTTGAGCATGAATTGTTAGTAATATTATTAAATTAACAATAATATTTAAGTGTAATCATCGTATTAGTACCCAAATTCGATAGGCAATCACAACTTTGTGAGAATAAATGTTAACGTGGGTAGTTTCAGTTTTTGAGGGATGAAGTTGGGTGTCTTACCTTCACCGATTGCATCACTACTTACCTTCAGGTGGGATCACAGTCAAAGTTGTGTGTGTACAATGGACATGCCATATCTGTGGAGGTCTTCGACTATGCTACGCAATGTGTAGGCGCGTAGCTCATAGCTTGTGGAGTGTAGTTCGTAAGTCGTACCGCGTAACCCGTAGCTCGTAGCACATAGCTCGTAGCTTATAAATCGTAGCTTATCTCTTGTCGTATTTCACGATTTTCTTCCAACTGATTCTTGCTTACATTTTACTCATACAATAATATTATTCCGAAATCAACGTCGACATTCAAATAATAACACTCGTTTTTAACCAAAACAATTCTGTCTCAAAGTTTTCAAACAAAACGAAACCGTTCGTACATATGTATGTATGTTTTTAATTAACAAAATACGGTAGTTGAACAAACCCGGCGGTGTATCTGGCCGGGTCCCATTGTGCTCCGCCGGCACGCGGCCGCCGCACGCTAGGTATGCAGCACGTCAGCCACGCGCCGCTCGCATGCGTTGACAAAAATCCGGAGCTCTTTGAAACGGATAAGTATTCAAAATAAAAATGTTTTCGTGCACACTTTACAGCCACTTTGGCAGAGCGGAGCCTGCCAGCTCGGAATGTTGATTACTGGGAGTAAAACGGTGTTTGAGTTTTAGCAGTAACAGGTGCGGGGTGAAATATCAGGCTTACTTACTATTGACTTAATATTCAAGTAAACATATTAGTACTATAGTCAATCGATGGACACATCAGTTTTATATACAGCGTACCTTTTAAAACGCAATGTCTCCACGTTAGTATTTTTAATAATGAAAAATCATATTTTGTTTGAGATTTCATGTTTATAACAAATTACACGTTATTATAACAAACCAAAAAACTTTTTTTTTAAATTACTGCCATATTATATACCTACAAAATTGATTGGAACTCACAACAAAATTGTAAATTTTCGTGTGTTACAAGCAACCGTATATGTTTATATTTTTTCATTACCTGCGTTTACTTAAAAATAAAATGAAAATATTCTTATACGAGGTTTGAAACCATGATCTGATTTATTTTGTTCGTCTCTTACTATGAATAATCTGGTTCTAATTTCAAACGTTAATTTGTAAGCATTCGTGACGACCATTTTCCTTATTTTGGTTTTCTATCGCCATGAGTTCTTGACGAAACCTTTCTCTGAGGTCATCGCATACTGTTTTCGAGGAAATAAAGAAAATTATCTTCAAGGGCATACATCTCAAGGCGTTTTAATTCTCAAATAGCTTAGAAACTATCTTTAAATAGTTTGTACACTTTTGAGACCTATTTCATCATGATGTTGCAGTGGTGATGAAATAAATCACACAAAGTAACTTGCTTGGCTAGTTTTGAACCCGCGACCTAAAACTCGTAAGTCGGTGGCTGTTACCACACAGCCACCACTGCCCTCAAAGAAAAGTCTCAATGAAAATAGAATACTGTTTATCTGGAAAGTCTGTTTCCGGTTTCAGCTTAATCTATCCGATTAAGATAATTTTTTAGACTGATTGTGAGTGAAAAATAAATTTTAAATCTAAGTAATTAGAATACGAGCTGGTAATAGTAAAAAAAAATATTAAATCACCTTTAAAAAATTAAAAAAAAAAACAGACTAATTCTAATTCCTCCCAGCCCTATATTTTATCTCATCAAACCGACTAACGGAGATTATCTACCCTTACGTTTTTGAAACCTCTACGGTCCTGACCCAGCGTTTCGCCTCGTCATTTATACCACGTATATCGAGGGACTAGTACAATTTGCCTGCTGCGGTCTTCCCATCTGATTATAATTTAGGTGACTGCGCCACACCATCAACGATTGCGTTACTTCTTACCATCAGGTGGGATCGCAGTCAAGCACTAGTTTATATTAGTGACACAACATTTTACAGAACATTTCCACTATTTTTTTATTATCACAGCCGCTCTGAAGTTGAGTAGCTGGCAGCTTGACAGCGAGGTGAACGAGCTGCTAGAGTACTGCTTGTACAAGCTGTAGCTACTGTTATAGCTTGCTGCAGAGGTCCCAAGCGGCGGCACATACAGACGAAAACAACAACATGTCCGACGTTGTCCCGCTGTCGACGTAGAATGATATGTATCTCATTATCATTTATATTGGAAAATCAGTTGAACTGATTATGAGCACGGACCTCTATATGGCTTATGCTTCGAAAGATATACACGAAGTTCAACAGTATTTTCAAGAAGACAAGTGTACACACGACAACTTTTAACATAAATATTTATAAACGAAATCCATGTACTTATACTAGTAGATTCGCCATACAATCCGAGCTAAAGCTGCAACTGCGAGTATCCGGATATTGTATAAGAAGGTAAATTGTTGATGAACATCAAATTATGTTATTTAAAATATTTAGTCTTAGTCTTAGTATAGAAATAAGAAAGCAAACGAGACCAACAACGTACTTATTATAACAAAATTATCACACAAATACACTAGTATCAATATTTATTGTAACTATTGGTTATATTTATATAAGTTATATCATATGTTAATTATATTTTATTTATCATCATCTGTGCGTCACTGCAGGGTGACAATCAGCTGAAAATTAGCACTGGGTGTTTGACGCCCAGAAATTGCTGAGTTGGTGACCTTTTCGGTTCGGGCATATTCAACGCATCTGTATTGTATTTTTGGGCTCTCTTATTATTATGACTATATTATATTGATGTATATTGTGTTGCCTGCGCCGAATAAATGCTACTCTATTCTATTCTATTCTAACTGTAACATACTGCGATCAGTATTAAGGAAGATCTGTCAGTTAGACAATCTAGTGAATAAACGCCCATTATTAATTGTCTACTGTGCGCTGGCTGACTCACTACTCAGTTATGGACTTAGTATTGTTTATGGACGAACATCTGAACCATATTTACGAGACATAAAGATTATACACATAAGATTTATTTAAGTTGTTATTTAGCAGTCTGGCTATAAGGAAATGCAACAAAGAGGATAAACAATCATTTTCTGTTTGTAAAATATTGCCTGTAGATATGAAATATGACGCTAAATATGAACTCTGAAGTTCAAAATAAGTGCAAAAATGAAGTTTATTACAAGTTTAAGAGAAATAAAACTTTTTCAGCCAATAGTAGGATCCCAAAATTTTGTGTCAAAAGGTATTTAATAAAAAATAGATTTTTTATGTAATGTAATAAGCCTAAATTAATTAAAAGTTTCTCGTTCCGGGCACCCGAAAGGTTAAGGTTGAAGACTATCGCTTACGACTAAGTAATGAGTAGAACGAACTAGAACGACCTGCCACGTCTGCGGTCGTAAAGAAATAAATTTATCAATCTAGTGTAAAAACAAAAATAGGTTTTTGATCATCAATCACAAAACATCATTATGAGCAGTGGTGGCCCAGTGGTAACGACTGACTCACGAGTTACGAGTTGTAGGTAGCATGTTTAAACTTAGTATGGCGCATTACTTTGTGTGATTTATTAATTTCATCACCACTACTCTCAAAATTGTGAAGGAAAACATCATGTAGAAATTGATGTCCTAGAACCAAAATATCAAAGACATGTGACACACACCAATCCACATTGAGCCTGTGTGGTGAATTGTGGAAGCTGATCGTCCCCACAAGGATTCAGCGGTGCTTCACCCAATTGTGGCACACCTGCACTGGAAGGACACCACTGGTGTCCTCCTGCTTACCGGTCTTACTGTTATCATGGAACGATACGTTTAGATGAAACAACAAATCAACAGAACATATTATTATTTAAAAAGATGTAGTTTCTTGCCAGTTAAATCGTGCGCTAGCTTCTGAAGTTTTATAGGTGCCCATGTAAGTCTATGTGAAATAAATAATTTTGAGTTTCAGTTTGATGAGGTTGTCCGATGGTGTGATTGAGTTTTTTCCGCTTTTCAACCTGACTTTATAAAACGGAATAACTTTAATTATGAGCTCTAAAAGGGTTTCGGAAAGGATAAGTAAGATGTGCTGAGCAGTCTCACAGTCAACGGCTTGATTCAATATCTTAAATCTTTTTAATAAAACAGCAACAATAGCGCTCAATCTTCTTCTAAAATATAAGTATAAAACGTTTGCTAAATGGCTGCAGTTAGCAATTCTCTAGATCGCAGTTACAAGCAGTGCGGCACTGCCACATAACTCGAACGTGTTACAAGCAGCTAATATTTGCACTTTATATGGTAATGCAAGCAGTCAACATAAACTCGATGAATTCATTACATGAATAAAGCGAATATGGTGTGTTAGAGAAATTATTGGTCGGAGAAGATTCTTGCATTATATAATTTGACTTTTAATTTCTCATTGGAAGGTTGAAATATGGAAAATGACAGGAAGGCCAAAAAAAATATAGACCGATTGCGTAAAAAGTGATAAAAAAGGAAGATAATTATAGCGTGACGGAAGAGCATGGAAAAAAAAACATGTTGCACCGACAAGAACAATACCACCACATACCACAATATCATTATTCCTATAAGTCACGTTGTCAAGAACGGGAATTTACATCGACAGCAATCTTTCTTGGACTAAACAACTGCAGGAGGTCAGTCGAAAGCTGTTTGCTTCGGCGGGCTCCTTGAGGCGGCTTCCTAACATGCTTCCCATCAACACTAAGATTGCGATAGCACAATCTCTTCTTCTTCTAATCTTGGACTATGCTGATGCTAGCTATCTTGATCTTACCCAAGACTAATAAGACAAGCTTGAGCGACTTCAAAATCTCTGTATCAGGTTCATATTTGGCTTGCGCAAGTATGACCACGTTTCCGAATTTCGTACTCAGTTCAAATGGCTCCTTATTCGCCTTCTCCGGAATGCTCATATACTTTCATTGCTTTATAATGTGCTCTTTAATCCTTCTACTCCTTTTTATCTTAAAGAACGCTTTCAGTTCCATTGTGACACACATTTTAGGTCCTTGAGATCGTCGGAAAATCTGAAATTAAGTATTCGCATGCATTCCACATCCTTTCTTGACAAATCGGTTACTGTCGAAGCTGATCGTTTGTGGAATGCGTTGCCTATTGAAGTGAGACGTGCTCAAACGTTACCAACGTTTAAAAAAATGGTGAAGGAGCATTACCTTTCACTTTGATTTTGTCTTCTCCTGGCTTAATTACATATTTGATATTTGTTAGGATATTTTTTGTATTGTTGTATGTACTTGTGTTGTAAATAAATGTTGTTACGATTTGTATTGTTGTATTGTTACGGTTGTCTTGGTATGATCATGTGAAGAGGAAGAATGAAGCGCATACTACCAAAAGAGTTCTGAGTTTACATGTAGATGGATGGAGAGGGAGAGGAAGGCCGAAAAAAAGACGGATGGATTGTGGGAGAAGTGATATAAAAGAAAAGGGAGTTAGTAATAGTTTGACGGGTGACAAGAAAGAATGGAAGAAGAAAACGTGTTACGCCGACCCCAATAATATATTTAGGATAAGGGCAGGAAGAAGAAGAAGAAGATTATTTTTGATATTGTACACTGACATCCCTAAATCGAGAAAGATTTAGGGATGAGCTCTCTTTCAGTCCATCCAAAGGTTGTCTGTAAGAGATCGCCCAGTGCGATAAGACCGCCCATTGTACACTTACTTTGAATAATATTTGTCCAGTATTTTTTATTTTTTTTTTGTTGATGTGGTGTACAATAAAGAATATAATAAATAAATAAATAACACGTAGACAATAACATGAGACAAGAGCAGAAAGATGATGATGAAGGGTTGAAATATCGTTAAGTTCTAACAACTTTTGAATCATAAATATACCGATTTGTCTAAAATCATGTAAATAAAAAGTTTGCTTGAAGAAAGAAACCTATGCAATAGTGGATCTCTTTCAGCTGAAATGATGAAAATGATGAAACTTTGATTAGCAAATTCACCTTAATAAAGCTATGTCCCGCGTAGCTTTTTCAGTTAATTCTCGAATATACCTTCAACTGAGATACCACTGCCTTATTTCCTCTAATTACTAACTCGACACATAGTCTAAAATAATTATAAAGTGGTGACGTAGACGCGCGAGTTGCGCAGCTCGGTTCGGTTCCGGCGGAAACGCGCCCGGACTGGTATTAACGACCCGGACGACGGGAATTAATAACTCCGGCGATTTATACTAGTTCCAACTTTACCTCGAAATATATTGTTAGTCCTAGCCCCGGAACTATCAGAAAACTCATTTTACTAACACAAATGTAAGCTTTAACAATCACCTAACATTTTGCTGGCACACTTACAAATTAGGTACCTTAAACAATGAAATGATATTATCAGCTATGAAGATTTTATAAATTTACATGTTTTTGAATAATATGCTTGAGCAAAACTTACTGAGTTAGCTAAAGCTTCGAAATTGACAAATTAAGTACCGTAAAAGCAAATGTTTTCAATTTTCAGAGAATCGTAAGAATCTCGTCTTACACGAAATCAATTTCGGCTTACAAAGAATTAAATTTACACCAAATTTAAAATATCGTAAAATATAAAAAAGTGCAGTAAAAAGAGAGAAATCCAAAAAAAAAAAACATAATTTCGGAACGCGGTAAAATTAAGATACAAAACACACCGCTGGTTTCCGAAATTAAGGCGGTTTTAGCACTTTTTTGGAAATTTGAGACAGAGAAATAGTTGGTAAATCGATTGTATTTATTTGTTAGAAAGTTTTTTAGTTTTCACTTTATATCCTGGCTATATGAATGACCATAATTACTCAATGACCATAAAACACGTAGACCTGGCGTTTTTTAATGAAAACATTCAGTTTTTTGCTGCGTTAGATACATAATATGTAACTATGGACTGGACGTATGGACTGGCCTCTCTAACTTGATTCGGAATTATTTGTACCTAACAATATCTTAGTTACTTTATATTTCCGAAGTTCAAAGTCGGAGCTATAACTTAACCCAACCCAAAAATAGTCATTAAGCTGTTCCATAAGCAGAAACGTTACTTTAATTTGATAACCCCAATAACCTTAGAATTTGAACATCATTGGCGAGACTAGGGTGTACATCTACATCTCCTTATACAGAGTATGAACGTGATCTCATATTATGAAATATATATAAATATGTGATAATATGGAATTGCTGCATTCCAGATTCGCCATCATTTATTGAAGAATTCAAATTTTGATCTACAAAGTTCTTCAGCAACTTTTTAGAAAAGCCTTCTTGCAAACAAAAAAAAAATCTTGAGTACAATTAGTAAAGATAACGCTAAACAACGTACTAAACAAAACAATTAGTCGAATTGAGAAACTCTTCCTTTTTCTTAAGTCAGTTAAAAATAAAAATAAAACTCATAACGTACGCAATCAAAGCATAGTAGTTATAGATACATTAGGTTGCAGTTTCTCTCCGCTAAGTAGCTCGCAGTTGACGCTCCATGCTCGGAATTGTTTTGTAAGTACGTGCTTACACGAGGCCCTCGCATACTATACTATCTAAGTTATGCAACAAATGTATTAAATGCTTGTGGGACATGCTTACTTTAAAGATTGGGATGGTAAAGTAAATTAGAAGAAAATACACATATTTGGTGTTACGAACACGGTCAGATGGCAAGTCATTGAAATTCCGACTCCGACTATCAGCCACTGTAGACGCGGGCTTAAGACGTCGAGCAATGGGTAGCCCGCCGTCCGGCCATCCGGTAATCAACTGGACCGAGCCCAGTCGTCAACAGCGAGTAGCGACCCACGTGCTTCTCAAAGAGATGTCACCAAACCGTAGGGGCCCGACAGAGCCGATGTTCACTATCTAGGACCGCGGGAATTTTTTTAAAAGAAAGTCAGGACCAAGGAAACAGGACCAAGGACACAGGTGTGGTTTTAGTCATTGAAAGACTGACACGCCCTTACACTCCACCAAGAGCGAGAGAAGTCATTGGATGATTTTCACCCTTAAAAAAAAGATAAACTCATTGAATTCAACAAACAGATTCAATGAGTTTATCTAAGTCCTTAACTGAACATGAGCCTATGCCAAGTTTCTCTACAGTATTTGATGTTCGGCTTTCCACATCCAGTTTGGCGCAGTCCACCTTTCAGAACTTCCATATTAATATATTCCAACGTAAATTATTATATTCCACCAATTTAAAATTCCCGATCGTCTCAGTTACCAGTAAACAAAAACCGAAATAGTTTCAAATTCACTTATCGTGTTGTCTAGGCCTCAAAGAGCTAGTTACCCACTCTTCTCTGCGCCAAACAATATAAGATGCAAAACGCGTTAGCGGGGCCACAGAGTTTCAAATCGCAGCACTAGCAGTGTCTATATGGAGGGCAGTAGGTGAGGATAATTGCAATTTGAACACGATTTCTACCACTCAAATCTCCCGGTTCCTAAATGTGGCGTATAAAAGGCTTATACAAAATGGAACAGGGAAATTATATTCACAGTAAGTTATCTATAAGTCCAAAATATATAGTATGATTTACCTTATTATCAAAATGTCATATGATCAATGCTAGAGATTTTGGGTTTTCAACCATCATCGGTGGCATAACATTACTTTCTTATCAAACTTCAGGAAGGACGCTTGGGTTTATTGGAATCAAAAATGCGCCTCTAGCAGCGGCCGCCGTGGTATCTCCGTGCTCTGTAGTAGAGGCGCATCAAGCCGATATTAGCATTGCAAACGCTGAACATCGAGCCGTCCCGGACTCACGGGCTGCACGTAATGTGGACCGACGTCCAACTACTGTGTTTGGATACTGGAACGAGTGGCTTTGAGGAATTGAGGAACCATTTAATGGCTGACGTTGGAGTGGCATACTAGTTGGCTGTCAAAGTTTATGATACTTAGCAAAATAAAAATATATAAACTGCTTGGGTTTATTATTCGGGAGGGATTCTATAAAGTGACAACTGACTGCAAAATTATAATAACTTACGTCAAAAAGAGAGGAACTGCTGATACATTTTGCAAAGGGTTTTCATTATTTAAATGCATATTGTCCAGGGCCAACCCCGAGCAGACGCCGGCGTTCGCGCTGCTATTGTCATACTATTGTATCTCTAATTGACGGAGTTTGAAAGGTTTAGTGCGCAAATGACTAGCTTCTGCCAGTGTCTTTGCCTACGTAATGTGAAGGTATTAAATAATTCCAAGGATATGTGCTAGTTCAGAACATGGTCTATGCATGCGCCAAATTTTATTTAAATCAGTTCATTCCTATGGTCATCTTACTCTAGAAGCTGTTCAGTGGTCCGCTTTTTGTGTTTTTTTTTGTGTTATATTTTGCATGCTGTGGTCTCCTATAAGTAAAGGAGTACACTAAAAAAATACTGGAACCACTAATATTATAAGATACAAATATTGTGTACATCCTTTGTTGGAGATTCTAAATAAATAAATAAAAATACGACCAACAACAAAAAATATCCGAAAGGGCGCTCGACCCCCGGTATGAAGGCTTTAAGGAACGGGATGGGTTTTTTAGTCAGTAAGAGTCTGACACTATCTCCCGCTCCGCCCAAGAGATCAACAAAATCATCCTAGGACAACCCCCGAGTCATAGGATGATTTTCACAACGAAAAAAAAAATACCTATTACTTTAATTTCGAAATTCGGTGTCATATAACGGAGAATCAAAACCAGATTCCGAAACTCAATCAATTTTCAATATATTTGTTTGGTTTGAATTCAAGCCTTTTTATTTTTATATCTAACGTTTTATTTTTATACTGGTCAGGCCATAAAGCTAGATAGGACATGTCTAAATAAAGAATTACAATTTATAATTTTTGTATTTTATTTTTAACAAAAAACTGTAACAGAATTTACACTGATAAACTGATTCGGAAATCATCGACCAAACTTCAGTTTGGTTACACTTCGTTCACTTACTCTTCAGAAATGATATTTTATAGATGAGCGGCTCGGAATGGCAGCAAGCGGTCACAAAGCAAAGTTGAACAACGACAATACAATAGTTCGTTCTTTATGTCGTTGACTCGGTATAGAGGGGTACAGCGGGTATTTCATGTGTCAAACACAAGCCGACTCCGTCGCGGCATCAGTACGTTATGTGCCAAAACATTGCACTCGACATCAAAGGAACAATATAAATAGAACTTACTTTTTTTGTTTCGATTGACTATTAAAAAGAATAAGGTATTCGCAGCAAGGACATTTTGTCAAAAGTGTAAATGCTGAAAAGTTTCAATCTCAAATAAAATTATGTTCATAGAAAAGCGAACAAAATAGTACCGTATAAATCAACAAGAGTTTGACCACAATTAAATTCGAGTCGTCTTTCTTACAGATTACAGTGTTATACTGCCAATTATTTATTGTCAATATTTTTTCAATACACTTACTCGAAAACTCGCTCTTATCCCACCGTTTTTAGGTACACAATCGACAGTTTTTCCGCACTAGTGCAAAAAAGTGCAAGTGCTCGCCCCCGCTACAATTTTATTTATTTATTTATTTTACAATTTATGTACACACAAAAATAACAGAAACAGATAATACCTATGAGATGTTAATACAAAGGTTCTGCTTATTTCCAAAGAAATTTCTTACAGTAGACCTGCGAATCAAAAAGAAATGTAGACCATAGTGTGTAGGAAGCAAAAGAAGAATGTGTGAAGTCTTAATCTAAAGTCATATACACCTAAAAATAATATATACCTACAGCTATAAATATATTCCATACATAATACATACAATTTAATTATAAGCATATGTCAAGATCATAGAAATGGCCACTTCATAGTTTAGCCAACTATTTCACACACCGAGTAATTATGACTTATTGAGCGCTTAAGCACGACATGTAATTTGACGCTTTCATACACGAGGTGTGAAATAACAGTTTCCATCGCAGCACAATATCGCCAGCACAAAATCCAACCGCTTAACTCACAACTCACAACTAATACCGCTGACCGTAATTCGATCAACCGCTAATCAAGCTCGAGCACTTCCCGAAGTACCTACTTCCCGCTGCAGAGTACAGAGTACTGTCTGCAAAGTAGCCTCCAGACTGCAGAGCCCGCTAAGCAAAGGGCCCCAACTTGGGATCCACGGCTTAAGTGCAAAGTTATGATTGCTAAGCCCGCAGTGGCCGTGTTACAGTTATATAACTTAGTTATTAGCTCGGCATTGATATAGTGTTCTGCTTTGTGACCTAACTTGTGCAGGATCAGTTAAGGGTTTTATGCCAGAAGATTACAAACGCTAGTTGAAGATTTAATTTTAATTGCAAATTACATTTTTCGGAGTGGAGATTTTCATATATAATCCAGTTATTAGAAAGTGTACTTTGAACTTCGAAATTATCACCTCTTGCTAGACCTCGCCAGGATTGAGATTAAAAATAGTTTTCCAGACAGAAAACTCAGTATTCTAGCAAAAAATCTTTACGCATAAGGCCAGAGCAATCAATCCGGCGCTACCCGCGAACATCAGAGCGCGCGGAGGCAGCTGAGCGCCAAATTAATCCGTTCGCAGGTACAATAGCACCGCATTGTGCGCGTACAATTGTTTTCCCCACATATTGCGTCCCCGGCCTTAATAACGCGCGGTTTATGAAAAACTCTCCTTTTTAATGTTAGCGGCGGCGCGGGCGGCTTCCTGTCGTGCGGCCGCAGGGGCGCCAGCATCAAGAAATAACCACGAAATAACGCTATTTCTTTGTTGATGGCTTGAATTTTGTTTAGGCTTTTGCATTTTGCGGTATCTAAAATGTGGTGAGTTTTATCATTTTTGAGACGTTATATGTATCTTTTCTCTTTCTCTGTCAAATCTATCCAAAGGACCATTAATTTTAAGTTTCTTTTTATGGCGCGTGTATATAAAGCGTGTATCAATCTATCAATCAGTGTTACGCACTCATTTTTATTGCTATTCAATTTCCTATTTTTTCTTTGTTTTGTTCTTCAAAATTGATAAGTATTTTAATAGGTTAATTAAACTTCAGCGTAAAACTATAATATTAACAATAAAGAAACAAAATCAAAATTCAGTGTTCCTAGAAAGTAATACCTACTAATTCAAAATCAAACAGTTAAAGTATTTTCTTATACTAAAAATACAACTAAGTACACTAATTTCATTAAATAGTAATTTACAGTTGCTATAAACGAACTGTTCATAGTTTGCGAACTTAATACCTAATTAATCTCCGCTAAAAGATATTACCGTTGTAAAGCGTCCTACATATGGCGTCAATAACACCGACCAATCAGTAAATACAAACGCGAATTAATGTTAGCTATCTGGAATCCAAGTCGCTTCCTTAATGACTGGAGAATTGGCACTAAGCGGTGCCACTAAGTGCCACCTAGGGGTGCCTCCAACGGAAAATGTACATCAGAGATAACTGAGTGGCAACTATTTGTATTTGTGGTTTTTCGTAGACTAGAATATCTACTGTTTACTGATAGGTACAGCCTGTGGATCTTTAAGTCAAAAATCAAGATCTTTGTCCGTAGAAAAATAAAGAACGATCTAAGAAAGAAAAAGAATAACATGCATAACAGCTATTTATTTGATGACAGTATAGAAAGCACGTAAGGTTAATCTTGAAAAAAAAATTGACTACCTCAAACACCGGTCATCATCAGCCTTTTTAATGTTCCTAGTGCTGAGACTTAGGCCTCCTCTCTAGGAGAGTGACTGGTCCGTAGGCGCGGGCCCAGTGTTTATTGGGGAATGTCATATGTCTTCGAATCAAAAGACTCTACCTAAAGACTTTATCTAGTATTTTAATCATCATCATATCAGCCAAAAGACGTCCACTGTTGGATTTAAGCCGCCCTCAAGAGTGGCCATAATTACCGGTCCTGTGCGACTCGCATCCATAGTATATTTAAATATTTCAAGAAGGACTACATTTTACTAGTACCACAGTTAAACTTAGGTTACATTTAAACTGTTTTTATCTATACTAATAGTATAATAAAGAGGTAAAATTTGTAAGTTTGTATGTAGGTGGTAATCTCTGGAAGTACTGATCCGATTGCTAAAAGTCTTTCACCAATAGAAAACTGCTTTATTCCTGAGCGACATAGGCTATATTTTATGTACTTACGCGGGCGAAGCTGCAAGCAAAAGCTAGTCTCAATTAATCAGACAAAGTTTACTGTTTGATGTCGCCGTTGGAGCACCAAGAGTTAAGGGGTGCATTACTTTCATTGTAAGCGGCAAGTTAATTAAAAGTTTCTAGTTTTTACACTGAAACTCCTTCCCGTGCCGTTATTGTTGCTTTAATTCCTGTGGCGAAATTAAAAAATGCTTACTTGTACTAAAACCATTGGGTAGTTAAAGAAAGGAAAAAATAAACTGGGCAAGTGTGAGACGAACTCGGACACGAGGAGTTCCGTACCTCCCGTTGCGAAATACGGCAAGAAAACACGTTTGATATAGGGGTAAATTGGCCTTAAATATTTATTTTATTCTGTTTTTTTTTTAGTATTTGTTGTTGTAGTGGTAATAAACTACAACACCTGTGAAGATGTCAACTGTCTAACTATCACAGTTCACGTTATACATTCTAATGAAATACAGACGAAATACAGCGAACTCTTTGTAATAGGTTTCCGTTTTTCCCCTACCTTAATTTACTGCCTACAAGGCTATTATAGTTTTCAATTTTTATTCTTGTTTCTTTATTTGTTTTACAAACTTTGGGTGTTGTTTATGATTACGAGTACTCATGTTGATTTATGGATCGCGTGTATGTGTAGACATTTTGTGAATTTATACAAAAAAGTAACGAAAAGAAAAAAAAGCTTGGTCTGCTTGATGGCAGCCTTTTACACACAAAACAACACATTTAATCAATAAGTGATACACAAGGACACTGCTAAACTGGACAACGAGTGTATAAAACTAAACAAGTTGCACAAAGCGGATTCAAATTCCGAAGCTTTTCCTTTTTATTCCGTTTCATCGAGTTTAGTCCCTCGTCGACGGCGACAAAAAGACAATAGGACATTAGTTGTAGTATTCGTATCTGTGTCGTGATGGCTCAGTGGTATAGGAATCCGCTTTTCATGCATTAGCTTGGTTCGAAACCGATCAAGACTTACCAATACGATTATACAATTGATATGTAGGCACTTTTCAGTTAGTTTATCTATCATCACAAGCCTCGAAAAGCATGTAAAGTCGTTGGAATCGGTTTTCATAAATAGATCTTTGAAAATCGTTTAAGGAAATACGACAGTAAGGCTGACTATTAGTCTATCTAAGGAGTATCGAGTTTCCCAGTAACTAAGTAATAATGGGCTGATAGGTAGTGCTCCCTGTAAAGTACGGGTCATCTAGCTATATTCGATTAGACTGGAAGCCGACCCGAAGCTAGCTCGGAAAATGTTAGATAATTGACGCGTTTGATATGTATTGTAAAAGATAAATGCTAATTTACTGGACAAAGCAATCAACGCAACGGTCCCATAACAGCTAAACCCAAAACACCTATGAGATTTAGGTACCACTCACTATATACCAAAGGAGAAATTTTTAACTTCTTAGCCATATTGCCAGATTGAAAATTGACATTCTGGGAAAGTTGTAACTGGCAGGAAAAGTAGACGAGAAAAGATCCATAGGCAGGAGCTCATTATGTTGGTCAGATCAAATCTATTCCTTACTAGAGACCACAGTATGCGCCGCCATCAACGCCAAAAGTAGCACAACGCAAAAAAAATATTGTTCACAAGAAAGTTACTCGTCGAGGTCACGACCCTTAGTATTGAGGATAAACGATGCAAGGAGGAGAAATTTGTAATAAACACATCAAATTACCAAAATTTTCTTGTTCTCCAAACATTGAAAAGTAAGTACAACCCATACATGTATGTTATATTCGTTCGTTATACTAATCATGTTAGGGGCTTTGAAAAGCTGCTCCTGGTCCCAAGGCAGAATAAGTTCCACATAATACAACGTTTCCAGTATGTGCATAAAACATAGCTTTACATCGGTCGGAAAACATCGCAGTGAACGTGAGCCTTCCCTAGAGATGAATGAAATAACCAGTCATACAGAAAAACGAGAGAAATTGCCAAACATTCAGCTTGATGAACACAGCTTGGTGGTAATAATTAACAACTTTAGAAATGGGTTGAAAATGACCCTGATTGAATTATCTTATATAGTAAATATTATAAAAGGCAAGACGAAAGTAGTATTAGGATATTCTCGTCTGCTTACCAGTTTCACCAAGATGGAGTGATAGCAAGAGTGATGGCTGAGCAAAAGGTTCTCATTGAGATCCCATAGCTGGCTAAGAGTTCAATTTTCTATAAGTAAATGCTTAATAACAGCTCGGAGTTTGGATGCTAAATCAATGGCACTATAGTTTCCTAGTTGTAATAATATAAACCAGTACACTTAATTAATATTATTACGACTATGTTTCCCAGTAAGATAAGAGATACAGCGTCTCCTGTTACAATACAGGGATTAATATCAAGCTAATAACTAAAGAGACTATAACAATATTCTAGGAAACGACGGGCAGCTGCTAGGATACTAAGCTAAGCATACCTACTAATAAATACGTAAACTTTGAACTTGGAAATTAAATATGAAGTACAATAATGGATAAAAACTGTGTAATCTACATACTATGTATTTACATAAAATACTTAGGGAACTAAATAACTCAATAGGTACTTACCCCTAAAACATTTGACAGTTGTGTGTGAAAAATAATTTTTATTATTGTGTACGTCTAATTTTGTGATTGTGTGTTATTTTGTATGTATTGTAATTTAATTGAATTTGTATTTTAATTTAACTGTATTTTTATTTGTATGAAATTTGTTGCTACATTCTTTTTATTTACAATTCTGATTATTGTAATGTTTTTGAAATGTACCTATGGACTACGTGACTGAAATAAAGAAATTGAAATAAAATTAAAGCACTTAACTAATGAAACTAAATAAAAGCGAATATATTATTTACAAGCCTATTTCCCGCGGCTTTGAAAGCATTTATTAAATATAGCCTATGTTACCTACTCAGGAATAAAGCAACATTCTATCATTTTTGGAAATTACCTCCTTGTGGGAACACAAAAAAAACAACTTTTCCTCTTTATAATATTAGTGTAGATCTTAGGAAAAACTCCTTCACACATCTCTCGATTATGTGAATGTGCCTGAAAGACTGGCAGTATTATTTTTCTTTCTAAAATAAATGCTAGATCTTGGATCACGAAAAGTGTCAAAGCGTTTTTTTATAATTTGTGAGCACTCAGATCTCACACTCCGTGAACTTCAACTCTAATCGGTTCGAAAATATAACTCCTAACAAATTCATTTTACTAACATCGCTTCGGATTTCCCCAGGCCACAGCACCAGCACAGCACGATGAGCTAGAAAGATAGAATGGAGCAAGAGTATCAACACCAGTAGCGTGCCATTCCTAAACGCCTAAAGAACAACTCTGTGTAATCTTAGAAATAAAAATTATTACGTTATATTTCTTTTATTTATAAAGTGGGCCTATCCATAGGCTCACTTTTGACCACCCATTGGTAAGCGATGATGTCGCTGATGTGACCAACTAT
The DNA here is from genome assembly GCA_929112965.1 of Mythimna albipuncta. Lineage (NCBI taxonomy): Eukaryota > Metazoa > Arthropoda > Insecta > Lepidoptera > Noctuidae > Mythimna > Mythimna albipuncta. Next base: position 33,936,100 of record OV815959.1, read on the forward strand.
GGAGCACGCTTTCTTAGAAGTAACCTTTTCATTCTTGACTTAAAGACCCCTAAGTTATAATAGCTTATAGTGTATGAGCAACATGTGTATTTAAAGCTGAATAGTGGATAATGTTAATGATATTTTGGATAAAAAAAGGGTGACTACTGAGATAACATCTAATGGAGACAAAGTTACACCGTATTAATTAGTATCAATTAGGATAAGAACAAAACAATGATGATGTGTATGACATAGCAAATTAGGTACAACGCCTCATTATAATTACGGTAGATGGAACGCACATGATACCTATATAATATACGAAACCACATACAAAGCAACAATAGGCAAGCAATTAGTATTAACAGGAGCCTCGTTTGAACGGAGTCAAGTTGCTGTGAAACTGTTCAACTGTTGTTGTCGAGACGAGACTAGTCGTGATAGAAACGTTTGATCAATTAGTGGCTTAGCGGCGACATTGTTAATGAAGAGCATGTCCATTGATGGTTTAGTTATGATGAATTTGAGGGCTCCGTTTGTAGATGGTGCATAGCAATCCGTCTTCAATTATTAATCATCCGTTATCTACTCTAAAAGAGTGGCTACTTTCCGCTTCATTCGTTATTATTAATGACAATGAAGTAAAATTAACTCGTAAAACTATTTATCGTATTGTTTCTTAATCCCGTTCATTGTCTAGGCCTTGCTAATTATTTTTTATTTGGATACCACCTGTTTCTCCTTTTTTTGATGTTACCCAAAAAGTTGGTAAGTACTCTGCATTGGGATTAGGCCTTTTTTATGGTGGGAAAAATCATCCAATGACAACCCTCGCTCTTAGGCGGAGCGGAGAGATGGTGTCAGACTCTTAGTGACTAAAAGCCCACCCCGTTCCTTTTAGACTTCATACCGGGGCTCGAGTTTCCTTTCGGATAACCCTGGCCCAGTAGGCTTCGACCCGGCTGGGCCCTGCTGTTGCTGACAACTCCACGAGGCGCGCGGAAAAGTCGCCGTGAGGTCTTTCCAGCCACGCCTCAAAGAGGGGACTTACCTAAAAAAAGCAACAACATTTTTCTAGGTTACCTTACCACCAAAACTCAATAAAATAGACGTTTACAAAGGCTTACTTTCGACAGTATTGGCAGTCGAAAGAATCGTGAATTCAAAACTTATCGCCAAACTAGAAAGACAATGCCACACACGGTGACTAATAGATTTGTCGAAGTAAGTTGTGGAGTCAACTCAGAGCATCGAACTGTTGCGGCGAACCGGTTGCCACCGTTACAAATGCTGGTTAGTTTAATCGATGTCAGTTTGAGCAATTTTGATTAATTGTTGATTGTAAGTTGTAAACTTACTATCTGAATCCTATAGAGTTACTAAACACCATCCATCTTTAAAACCACAAGACAACTGAAGGCAACTGAAGGACACAGATAGGTTTTATCAGTAAAAGTCCAACACGCCCTTTGGCTCTACCCTAGAGCGGCATTCGATGACTTCCACCCTCAAAAAAAGTTAAACTTCATTTCATTTTTCATTCGCCGCCAGATTATAGTTTTGCATTAGTTTGTAGTTTGTGTAACTTTTTCACACCGCCGCTTGGAGAGCTTCACGTCACAGTCGCCGGGGGACCAAGAACGTTGCAAACTACTCAAAATAAATGTTATTCCCTCCCTCCTGCCCATTTTTATTTTATGTAGTTTGGTACGTTAAGCAAAGTTTCAATTAGTCGCAAAATCATAGAACTTTGTAATTGAAATAAGTTTCTTACATATTTTGAGAATAAAATGCACAAATTAAGTTTCATTTACGAAGTTACATTATCCATTGCTTTCAGCATTTAGATGAGTCAAAATTTTAAATGTAGAATCGTATAAACAATTTGCTCATTTTTGAGCCTTATGAAACGAACATAAACGTATTTAGTTACCGTTAATATTATGTCCTATCTATTTTGATGATAATAAAACAAAGGCTGTTATTTGTGTAAATGCGTGGTAAATGATATTTGTATAATTTATATAATTTAAAACCGTCGTTTACTTTCCGATAAAATTACACATCGCTATTCAGACCTAAAATAAACATAAAATTCGGCGACTACGCAGGATATTACCTACCTTCCTACTGTCGCGCGCCGCGCCGCAGTCGGCTTGTCGTGACGGGCACGTGTGAGAGGATGGGCCGCAGCCCCCGAGCCTGCGCCGGAGGGACAGGGTGTCGCACACACAACTCAATTTGCAATGTTTACACACCGTATTTGTTTGTGCCTGCTATTTTATGAAGCACACATGACCTGAATATTGTTGAATACTATTTTTACGAAGCGTGAAATTTTTACAATAAGGCCTAACTTACAGTTATAAAAGTTTTAACTAGCCCGCAACATTACTGTCCTGGTTTCGTAGTATGAACCACAGATATCGTCACCCATGGGGTTACAAACGACAGTCTCAGTCTGTGTCAAATTATATTCAAGAGGAAATTGAGACCATTATCAAAACCCAGACTGTAACAGCTTCCCTTTATAGACAGACACAAGGGATCGTTCTAGGGGGATGCCATAAACACATTGCGCTCGAAGTGGATCGATGATGGGAGATGGATGTAGCTCGTTCATATAATAGTTGGTGCTTACGACACCCGAGGGTGATGGACGGTTGCTGTGATTATAACAGTCGCCTATGGAATATGTGTGAATAAATTTATCCCTGCGAGCCACTACATTATTGTTTGTTTAATTATTCTGTCCAAAACCTTTGGCCACTTCACTAAGTTTTAAGACAAAGAAAGACATTTCTCGTAAACTTTCGCTTCCCTATCTTATTGACGATGAATTTGCAAACAAGCATCAATTTAAACTTTACCCAAACTTTTTGCACAGTAGATTGAAACTGACAATTTAAATTACGCTATGAAACTGACCTACCGTTGGACAGAGTTGCACAAAACTTAAGAAGGTAAAGCGAACAATGAACGACTCACAAACACGAGCCGCAGTTTGTTTAACATTGTCGGCGCCACGGTGTAATATACAAGTAAGTGTTATAGTCAGCTAGTAATATTACTGCAACACTGTTAGATTTATCGGTCGCAGCAACATTGAAGTTAATTTGAGGTCGTGTAGGTTCAGAATTGGATTTTTACACAAAGCTTTATGTAGAAATAGTTATACCCGCGACTTCGTTCGCGTGGACTACAGGATTTTGAATTTATTTTTTTCTAAAATATAAGTAACTTATGTTACTCCTTATTACGTCAGCTACCAATCATAAAAAGTCCCGTCAAAATCGGTCCAGCCATTTCAGAGATTAGCCGGAACAAACCGACGGACAGACAAAAATTGTAAAAATGTTTTTTTGGTGTATTTACCGTATATAATATATTCATACGCATGTAGTAAAAAGTGGTTATTTCAATATTACAAACAGACACTCCAATTTTATTCATAGGTATAGATGTATAGATAAACGTTGGTGGTTACCCTAGGGTACCTAAGAGCAATCTTAACGATAAGGCTCAGACGTACTACGAAGATTTTCGTGAGAAATATGGGTATATTACACAAACGTACAATTAAAACTCGAAAGAGTAGAAATACGAAGCCTTGAACGCCTGAAGTGTAGCAGCTATCGAGAACTCTTGAACGTACTCCTTCGGGTAATCACCTCTCAATGATATGAATCAACTCACAGCTCGAGTATATTTGCCTGAGCTAGGAGGTAATGTGGGGATTTGAAACACAAAGTTTACCGAGATAGTGAGTTAATGCAGTTTATAGAGTGCGGGTGCTTTTACAATAACAACAGACGCCCAAAATCAGTCCATTTTCCCAAACTATTAGAGTGACATAGTGACAAAACTAGCAACAAACACATTAGTAAGCCCTTACCGTGGACCCCATAATTACCAGCCCTAGGGGTGAGCCTGCATTTAACACGTAACTAACAATCAGCCCCCCCTTCCCTTACTTAACCCCCCATAGGGGTGAGATTGGCGACCACTTTACGGATCATTACGCCTATTACAACTTTGTGGGGTGTATACATGCTGGACAAGCTTTGAGGTTGTAAATCTAGAGTGGGTGAGAAAAACATTGAATTTGTTGTGGAAAACTTATTTACTTTCTAATTGAATCTGAACTATCTTTTTTCTTTTATTGATATATACAAGTGCTTTTTTTCGGTGGGATAATCAAAAGAAGTGCTTGACTGCGATGGTGTGGCGCACTAGTTTATTATGAGCCTTTTCACTCAAGCCACTTACTGTCTGTTACCTAACCAAGATTTATATTGATGGCAACATTAAGAGTTTAGTTAACCGAAAAGCCCATGTAGCCAAGAAAGCAAAAAAATAAATAAGCCATGATTATTTACTATCGTAAAAAAATCTAGTTAATTCAGTTTCCAATTATGACGATTTTTTTGCAGTCCATAAACTGGCCATAATCTTGATTCGACAAAACAAAGTCAATTACTTCGTTGATATATTATCATGGTAAAGTACTTATATAAGTAGACGCTTAACAATTTCATCAACAATTCCGTCGCCGTTGTTCGTTAAGGAGTTACGTAAATAGTATAAAACCGAAATAATATCTACACCAATAAATTATATTAACCGAATTTAATATCCACTGTTTAAACCAAACAGAGGACAAAAGAAGTCCTTTTTTAGTACGAGAACAAAAACCAAAACTTACAACGCAATCTTAAAATTTACTATCGAGTCTATCCTGCTTCCCGTAATTTATTTAACCTTTCATTCAATATTTTAATTAATTTTATAAATGGTATTATATTTTAACGTATAAAAAGTGGATAGTAACATGCAATTGTAAATTATTCATCGTTCCAAACATTCCCGTGCCACCGAAGTGAAAACTACAAAGAAACTATGATCAAAGTGGCACATTTCACGAGCTGGGGGACACGCGTCCCCGCCAGAGGGACGAAGAGGGGTGGAGCGAGGGACGGCACGTACTCTAGTTTTACTCAGTTACTTTTAATTCATCCAGTTGCTGATCTGTTTGGTAAAGTTTGTGGGGACGAGTGTTGGTGTCAGCCGGTTATGATAATGTTATAATCGTAGTGAGATAAACCAATATGCATCCAGTAATAACTTTAATTTCGGTTGTCGGTGTTTCTAGAATAGTTTTGTCTCTTCGTTATTTAACACCGACTTCCGAAATGAAAGTTATTTTATACTTTTCAGTATTTTTTAATATTGAAGTCAGTTATTATTTTTTTTGAAAAAAGATTTTTATTTTACACTTTTTATTTTACACTTTTTAATTATTATTTTTTAATTATTATATATTTTTAATTACCACCACTAAAATGTACCCCTCAGACAAACTTAAATAACTTACAGCCACAGTGCATCTCAAAACGATTCTAATAATCTCAAACACGGTTTGATTACATTAAGTTATTTTTTTTCATTTTGCCTTCATCATCAGATCAGTTCGATACATCCCCCTCCCCTTTTCTGACAGTCAGTCATCGATTACACGTATAAACAAAGCAACTTTACTTGTAATCACAGTTCTGCTGTAATTCTATGAGTTCTGTTCCATATCTTCGAAGTTCATGATCAGATCATAACAATATTTCTATGGGACCAACTTGGAACATACCGGAGATGCTCATTCAATACCAGAAACATAAAGCATAAGTTGAAGGATTACTATATCGAGTCAATTGGACCTTGACAGTTTATAGCGCGTTGACTAATTGTCAGGTTGTGGCACGCTGAGACAGACCCCAGGGGTCTAATTGTGTGCCTTTTTGTAAACCTAAGGAAAACCTTTGTTTTTATAAATAAATAAAAAAAAAAAGTAAAAAGGAATAGTTTTTTTTTTAATATTTCCCATTTAGAGTCTGTCTAATTAAAGTTAAACGACTTAGAGATCATTTTTTACTAACAGAAGAACCTTATGAAAAGTATCGAATATAAGTATGTTTTAATGACTAAATATTATACAAAATTCCCAAGTCGGTTGACTTATTAGACAGACTATACTTGTAAACTCTGTGCGTGAGTAACTGTTTTTTAAGGATCCAGATGTCGTTTAATGTTTACAAGTAAATCCCCGTGTGGAAATGCTAAAAAGTATTGTTTTTTTTTAACTCTGGTAATTATTAGGTGAACAATTAAAGCTAAGTCCAATTTATGTCACTGGCAGTCTAAGATGAAAATTTCACCATTGGGTGCACCTCTCAGTTAGCAAACAATTACTTCATGATGACAATCTGACAAAATCTTAGACCATTGTTTGAAATAAAGCGTATTTTTAAGAAGCAGGAAAGAAAAAATATATATCACTCCATATAGAAACGGTTCTCTAATAATATTGCATCGCTATTTTAAAGAATTCGTCCATCAAGCAAGAAATTAATAAACGAAAAAAGGACATGAAAGAAGACGTTAAAAATTTAATCAAGCGGTACGTACTCCTGTCATAAAACTTTAACTATCTGACAGCTACGTGTTGAAGGATCAATGCTCATAAACTGAGAACGTTACGCGCGCACTTTTCCTCCCCAAGGGATTAAGTAGGGGCGTAATGTGGTGTCTATGCTTCATATATAATAGTGATAGGTCCCTTATCCAATTTCTAAAACACTAAAACTATTTTTATTATTATCTCTAGTAGTCTAAATAATTTTGTTTGGTTTTTTCAAGTGTATAATTGGTATTTAATAAATGTGTCTATGAGTGTGTATCTAACACCGTATTTATTTTGATCGACATCACAAAAAGGAGGAAGGAAGGAAGTTCTCGATTCTAGTGAATGTTTTTTTAGTATGTTGTTCAGTGATATCTTCGCCAATTATCAACTCAATTTGACGATTGAGTTGATAATTGACTTGATTTTGTTTGGAAAAGTATTTTCTGTACCTAGGTATAGTCTCATCTAATTTTGTGAAGATCCGAAGAAGAATATCACAGATAGACAAAGAAAATCGACTCTTCCTCACGCTTTCAACCGCGTCGCAGAAAGAGTTAATTGCTTCCAATGCTCTCTCTTTCCACACCTTGACCTGGACCACGGCCGGACATGAGGGGCTACCGGCACCGATCACCTCTACAAACACAAGTTCTCCTCTCAAGTGGAACAGAACTCCACTGTGGCACCCCCGGTAGTTTTTACTGCTGAATCTGAAAGAAGAACCCTCCAAAACAACTGTATCCGGTGAGGACCTGCCTCGGGCAATGCCAGATGCCGTGATGCATCAATTATCATTTTTGTTTTTATATTTTATTTAATATCACATAATTACACTAATATTATAAAAGTGGAAGTTTATAAGTATGTATAGTTTGTTATTTCTCAAGATCGAACGGTTCAACGAATTTAGATAAAATTTTGCACTTAATAAAACTATGTCCTAAAATAGCATATGGAATACTTGTAATTCGGGAGTAAGTTCCCTTGGGACCATTTTCTACGCTCACGTAGCTGAAGCCACTTACAGCTCCTAATTTATTATTTTATTGAAAAAATAAACAGTTAACCACAAATAGTTACTCGTTTATTGCACCACCAAAAGCAATTGAACATCTCTTAAGAGAAATTGCGGTACCTAATAAGTATCATCTATTATTACTGTTCAAGAATTCCGAAACTATTGATAAACAAGAGCAAGTATTGGAAATACTTGTAAAGTTAATATTCCATTTATCTAAAGTGTAAGTCGGCGAAGTTCAACCGCCGAGGTATTGCCCGCGGTCTCTGGAGGGTCGGGGGAAAGTAAGACTGACAACCGCAATAAGACATATTGAAACTAATCAGAAAACCTTGGCTTTTTGGGGTGAGTAACCATTCAATGACTGTTCTCGCTCTAGATTAGACTAAAAACGTGTTAGATTTTTACTGACTATAACTGCTCCTGTATCCTTCAGTTGTCCTTTGTGTTCAAAAACCAGGGTCCAGTACTTATTATTGTTTCAGCCAAGACGCGTCTACTGCTAGATAATGGCCCCCTCCGTCAGGCATCCAGCGGATTTTCGTGATCCTCAAGAACGCATTGGTCCACCTTGTCGGAGGCCTACCAACAATGCGTTTTCCGGTACGCGGTCGCCACTCTACGCCTTTCGGCCCCATCGACTATTCCTTTTACGAGCAATGTGCCCTGCTCACTATCACTAAAGATTGACGATTCTTCGGCCTGTGTCGGTAACTTTCCTGCGGCTCTCCTCCGGGTATCTTTATTCCAGATTTGATTACTCTTTTCATTATAATATATACTCATACTCTTTAGGTGATTTGGCTTGACTTAAGTACTCCGTACAGCCAATATTTATTTATTTAATGTTTTATGCACACAAAAGTACATAGATGGACTTAATGCCTTAGGCATTTTCTGCCAGTCAATCTTTGGGTGATGCAGAGAAAAATAGTGGTAGGTGTAATAAATGAAAGAGAGAAGACGAATACAAAAATAGACATAAGTACTAATAGACCATTATATATATAATCAAATGAATAAACTACATACCTAACTAATATAGTCAAACAATTGGTCTAGATCCACAATTGGAAACCATTAACGTAGTGATGTTACTACTGCCAAGTTCTTACGCATTAGCTCTCGAACTTACATTGATACTCTCAACAATTGAAGTGTCCACAAAATAATTATATCATGTTATCGCAATATAGTAACAAATGTACCGCAAGTTTACAACTAACTTTATAACGGATGAAATACGAGTACAAACTTGCAAATATTCAATCCTGCTTACCGTATGAAGCATTTTCGGCACTTTTTCAAACTATAAAAACAAAGTAATCTTTATGATATTCTGTATGTAAAGAATTATAGAAGAATAATTTGTGTTTATTTATTTTTAAATAATAATTTCAAATTATACTTGACCAATTTAATAAATTCTTTCACAAGTAAACGATGTCTACTGGTGACTGAGTGACATATGTTATATATGTTTTTACTTTCTCGCGGGTAAAGTTACTGGCAGTAGCTGTGTATATAAAATAAAAAGGTCTAACGTAGAAATCGTTTTTTTTTCCCAGGTGTTGCAAATTCAAACCATAAAATAAGTTTGTATTGGAAGTCCGTTATTTTTTAAACGTGAAACTGTTTTAGACTAACAATTAAAGATAAAGAAACGCGTGCTTAAAGTTTTCTAAAAATCCATCCACGCGTTTTTATATACAATCAGAGATGTAGGTATGTATGTATAGGTATGTAGGTATATTAAAGCAAATATATGATGCTTTAATATACCTACATTACGGCTCTACGTTAATATGCAGCATATATCACACAGCGCATATACTCGTATTTGTAGTGCATTCAATATACGCGATCAAAGAGACACAATTATGTTTATCTTCTTTTACTAATAAAAATATTATACGATCGCGAAAGGTAGATTTATTTTACTCCAACAACTTTAGCGAAACGCTTGAAAAAAGCTGGCACTTGATTTTAAGAACTCACAAACTAAATTTATTTAGATAATATATATCATTTTTTGCAATTCAATTACATATGTGGTAAAAAAAGTCGGACCATACCTTAATATTACTTCAGTAACCTTTCCAGACTTAAGCCAAAAATACCTTCCTACCCAAACGTATCATATTGCCATAAAATTTTAAATTAATGACGCTGCAAACATTACGTTAATTATTTATAATAGTAGCGTATACCGGTAGGTGGTGTACACATCGGGAGTTCATTAGGGAGCCACCTCGCGGAGACACTCATTAGGAGGACGCCGTCGTGTGCCGCTACATACTTCTGTTACTTAGGTTAGTTTCCCCATATGCTGAATACATTTTTTAAACAGTAAGTGTAAAAATAAATATGATTCATATAGTAGTAGAATTTTATTTTAATTAGTGAAACGGAATAGAATTAATTGTAGAAAGTTGAATTTGAATATGAAAGGGGTTATTTTACCTCAGAACATCTTAGACTAGAATATGTGTAGGTATTTTTTTTATTGAAGTGATGGATCTTGTCTAAAATAATTATTATCAGCTACTACTTAATGAAATGCTTTAAGTTAAAACAGTTGTACCCAGGTATTCTTAGTATACCTACTTGAAATTTTACCAGAAGGTTTATCTTCTTCTATAAAAAACAATACATGACTCGCATTGTCCACTTTTTATTTGTTTTCGTGTCACACGTAAGTTTTTGACAAAGGTTTTTTCTTTGTTTCCTCATTTATTTCATGCTTGGCGAGTTTCTTGAAATATTTCGCAAGTGGGCGACACAGAGTAAGGCCACACAATACCTGGCGCACAAAATAATAGTGCGTTGAACAACCATTGCATGGCAAATGGGAAATAAATATTTGTAGAGTAAGTTAATGAAACAATTTTTTTTTTGTATGTTAACCAAATAATTGTAAGGGATCTTATGGGAAGAAGATTGTATAGTTATTTCAATCTTCTACCAAAGCACAATTGGACATTCATAATTTATATTATGTTTATTTGATTCATTACTATCTAAACCACTCAAAGTTAGTTAGCAACACAAAACAAAGTCAATACCCAGAAACTTAGACACAACTAACTTAGTCAAAATTAAGATAAATGCCTTTAATAAACTTCACGCCACTAATATATTCAGAGGTCGCCTCCATATAATTACAAGTATAAATTTCCTCGAAGCGGCAGGTTAACTTGGTTGTAAATAAATATATTAAACCACAGCTTAACGCCAACTTTAATAAAGGATGCTTAAATCTTTATTAAAAGGAACAAATTTTAAAGATCGTTAGGACTGCAGAAAATATTTGAGAAGAATTTCTTAATTAACTCGCCATATTTCGCGAGACTTTCGAGTTTAATAAAGTTGATGTTTAATTATGGTTGTACATCGGTGATGTTCCTGACAGATACAGCAGTTCAATATAAGTAAATGTTGAGGCTTCAGACTCGTATTGTTTTGCTTGTGTTCAAGATGTTTGGATCAAAGTAATGAAGAGGCGAGGAAAGAAAGGCCTTTGATTACTTTTGAGCGATTGCTATTTTGCTCTCGGAAGCCAAATAGCGGTAACTCTATAAAAGTTAATTTTAAAAGATAAAGATTAACACGAAAATCATTTCACGAAAACGATTTGATTTTTTTTTCTTCTTCCTACTCTATACTTCTAAACTAATATTATAATGAGGTGAAGTTAGTTTTTTTTTGTTTGTAGGAGGTAATCTCCGATGATGGCTGCCTTAATGGTCCTATTGCTAATTTTCTTTCTGCTTTATTCCTGAATGACATAGACTCTATTTTATATACGTGGAAAAGCCGGGAGCAAAAGCCAGTAACATATATTTTGAAATAACTTTTGGACCTGCGTAGACTGTTAATAAAAATATTTTAACCTTTCGAATACCGTAATTATGTTTCCAATAAAAAGACAATGATTGAACGCCAGCGTTCGCTTGGGGTTTAATGGATTTTACCCTCTTGCACCAGGCCATGGTTCAGCGGGTACGTATCAAAATCCCGAAAGTTCATAATACCTATGATTGAAATACCGACGTCCAAAACACCGAAATTCAAAATACCGAAAGTTTTAAATGCCGATAGTCGTTATATCGAAACACAAAATACCGATGTTCAAATGCCCGAAAGGACGAAATCCCGAATGGACGAAATCCCGAATTATTCTTTATTTCGAACTGGCTGAAATAGGTTAGGTTAGGTTAGAATTGTGACCAAACATTGCTACTTCTCAAAATAAAACAGATCGGGACCTTAGGGCATCCCGACACGGACAAGTCGTAATTTTGAATGTCGGGATTTTAAACTTCGGGATTTTAAACTTTCGGTCAAATGAACTTTCGGGATTTTAAACTTTCGGCCAAACGACCATTCGGGGTTTCAATTTTCGGTGTTTCGTCCGTCGGTATTTTAAAATTCGGTCTTATAAAATTCGGGATTTTGATACGTACCCGGTTCAGCCCATGATCAGGACCGATGCACTTCAAAAAAGAATTGGTGATAATTTTAATTAAGATAAGTTCTTCCGTCATATGTAAGTTGGATGGTGATATTTTTCTGTGTTTAATTTTTTATGTATATTATAAACTTATATTTTATGAAAAGTCATAAGTTTTTGACAAGGCAATGTGATGCTAAAAGTTCCTAACTTTCCAATACAACAAAAACAAAAATACATGGGGTTTGTTCAAAACTGTCACCGCGGCCCTGGCACGCAAATAGCAACTGAAGGAATACGGGTGGGTTTTAGTCAGTATAAACTCTGAGATTATTTTTAATTTCACCCTGAAGTTATTTGATGATTTTCTACAAAAAATTAGAGTTAAGATAGTGAAATCATTAAAATTATATCATGTTACAAATTAGTTTAAGGTATTGGAATAGACACACAAGTTAAATTTTTGAGCACTAAAAATTAAAACGATTTAGGGGTGTGGGGTTATACTCTACCTCCTCAATCCCGTTTTGATTTGTTCAGGATATTGTCACGCATATTCTTTCATATTTGAAACGTCTACCTAGGCGCGGGCGACGTGGGCTCTCGCCCACAGAATCACACCCAAAAGGAGACTCGCGCAAGCCCTCGCTTCTTTAAAAATGACAGTAGTTATCTCGTTTTCAAAATGAAAGAGAAAGCTATCGCTGATATGTCTGCACCCACGTCCAACTAGTCCACGCTACGCATCTGTCTGCTAAATATAAAGCTGACACAGCTCAGCTCTACGTCACATTACTATCCATTGCAGCGATATCCTATTCGTTGCGGCTGACTTGAAGGCGGGACATCAGGCGGGGTCGGCGGGCGAGGCGAGTTCATTTGATTTGACAGCTGATCTCAGCGCGGCCGCCGGCCACTGCGCCACCGCCGGCAAATTGGACAAGTAACGTTTTTGTACGAAGGAATTACATTTATTTAGTGAGAGGAATCCTTAATCGGATTCTTTGCTTCAATGATGTCAGAGGTTACATTTGTGATAATCGCTTTCAGTTTGTTGTATTTGTAACTGAAACGGTTTAATTGAAGAGGTATTTTTGTTAAAGTGACTTCAAAAACAAGGTTCTCAATTCAGTTGTATTTTTTTAACCCCCGACAATAAAGAGGGATGTTATAAGTTTGAGGTGTCTGTGTATCTGTGTGTTGATGTGTCTGTCTGTGGCATCGTAGCTCCTCAGCGACTGGACCGATTTTGATGCGGTGTTTTTTTATTTGAAAGCTGAAGTTATCGAAATGGTTCTTAGATACAATTTATGAAGATCTGTTCAGGTGTTCAATGTCAGCAGCTCGTTAGTTGGCTGTGGCAGGGATCTTTAACACTTAATGGATATATACTTTACTAATAATCGGAAACGTTTATTTCAAATAGACCAAGGCACTTTTGAATTGTCAAAATGTCGGTCAGTCAAACAAGTGAAGCTAAATTGCGCGTTCCAAAGCGTATATCTCTATGGAGAAGAACGTGCAAGAAACTCCATGGTCACTCTTTTAAATCATATTAATATACTTACCATCAGGTGGGATCGCAGTCAAGCACTAGTTTGTCTCAATTGAGTTACATGAATCTTCGAATCTTTATATTTCTTGTTACTTCTATTACGTGAGCAGAATGAAGATTAGTAATAAAAATTAAAAAATAATAATAATAACAAAAATAGAAATTGAATTAAGTTACTGGCAGCTAAAAGATGACCAGTCTCAACTGAGGGTGCCCGTTCACGAGCATGACGCATGTATCAGCCCCACTCAGCTTAACCATTTTGAAGGGAGCTGAAAGACCCAATAACACGTGCTACCATAAGCGAGACATTTGAGTGAGCATGACAATCTCTCAACTGCCATGCTTGTAATGTAAAACAAGTTGTAACCTAATAAAAATACTCCATGGTACTTCACACTCACAAAATTTAAAAAAAAAGTGCTTCTACATCATAAGTTCTATTGAAATAAACATATAAAATGAAAAATAAAAAATCCGAAAACAACAATACGAAAAGGCCAGCAGCATCTCTTCCAATATATATATATATATATTATTATTGGTGTTGTGTTAGTCAAGAAAACAAACACAAAACAAAAATGCAATAATGACTTTTCAACAACACCCGAAAGAAAACACAGGCGTTATTTTCGTTCGGCTTATTAGCTAAAGAAACAGTAGGCAAGACCGTGTGGGGGGAGGGTCAGCGACCGCGTCATGCAAAGCGACTGAAGAGCGGAATTCGCGGGTGCTATCGCGCAGATTTAATTTTGAGAATTATTAAACTTATGATAACTTTCAAAAAGTACGTCCAATTTAAATGATTCGAAAAGTAATTTACAGATACTGATATAGCCTTGAGTGCAAAGTAACTTATTTTGATAAGAATTAATACCTTAATTATGTCAATAACTTACCAATAAACGCTACATGAATGCCAATTTTTCAAGTAGTAAAATGGATATAGTATGTTAACCTTAAGGCCCAAGCGCCCGAAAAGTGCCATAAAACAGTAACATTCTGAAGCCTACTCCTCGGTAACGGCCAAGTTAATAGATTTGAAAAAAAAAAATATGTTTATTATACACTCATGAACAACATTATGAACATTTGATTTTTTCGTGCTATTAATACTTTTGTCTAAATAAAATATTTAGCAATTTCGCAACTTTTTCCTAATCCTTCAAAACAGCTTGGATCTTTAGAAACATTTTTACACATAAAAATTGGTGGTTAAATATTCTTCAAAGTGAACATTGCACATGCAAATCAAACAATATTTCGCAATGAAAATTGATTTAAAGGTTAGCCGCGCGCTTTTCAGACGCTGTTGGCTGCAAATACTATTGCCGCCTAGGCGACTGCGAGAGGTGCGTCCACATAATTTTAACCAGATAGCTCAAGGGACTTTAAGCCTTAAGAGATAGACATATGCCACTGTGAACTTTTCTGTATACCTATGTAAGATACAAAATTCCACTAAACATTATTGTGTTATATCTCAAAGGGTTTAAGCAGCGTTTTCGTCGAAAGCTCACAGACGGCTTATTTCTTCCCGACATCTTCAACAAATATCGTTAATGTACACAGAAATAAATACAAAAACCGAACAAATTATAATTATACTAAAAAGCTTTCACGCTGTCAAGTGGTGAAAACTGCTTAAAAATCGGTGCAGTAGATTTTGAGTTTATCGCGAACAGACAGACAGACGTGGCGGATAACTTTGTTTTATAATATGTGGTGATTTTACACTGTACCCCATAAATGAGCTAGCTACTTTAGCAATCTGAATTGTGGTTGATCTAACTTGTCCTTATTTCTAGTATTAAAATTATGCCTGTCACTTATTTTAGTAAAAAATAAATGTGACCTAATGTTTGAAATACTCATGTAGCTACATGCCGACGCAATCAAGCTGGTCTGATGATGGTGGTCGAAGGTAAGAGACATAACCTTGGAATGCCTATGAATAAATTCATCCAGTTTTGGCTCATTTAGGCTCATCTTAAAAATAGTTTGTTTTTTATAACTACGAGAACCTGATCAAGAAGACCTGACGAACGACGCCAGAACTGGGTCGGCGGCGGAGACCTCTCGCGCCGGGCCTTGGTCGAGGCCATGGTCCGGAGCGAGGAAAAGTGGCAGGCGGCTGCCGACTTCTGCGAGGCAGTAATGCTCGCTAAGGAGGAGGCCGACCGCATCAGGCAACGGCGCTCTCGCTGCCGCCGGGATTCCGATCCTGATTTCCAGCCACCGTAGGCGCGGGCTTGCGGATAGTGAGCAATGGGTAACTCGCTGTCTGGCCGTCTGGTAAGTGTCCGGACCAAGCCCAAGTCGTCGACGACGCGTGCTGTTCCCGCGCGCCTCAAGGAGTTGTCAGCAACAGCAGGGGCCCGGCCGGGTCGAAGCCTACTGGGGCCATGGTTATCCGAAAGGGCGCTCGAGCCCCGGTATGAAGGCTTGAAGGAACGGGATAGGTTTTTTAGTCAGTAAGAGTCTGACACTATCTCCCGCTCCGCCCAAGAGCGGGGGTTGCCATAAGATGATTTTTCCAATCAAAAAAAAAAAAAAAACGCCAGAACTGGGAAGTGGATGATGGAACCCTGGAATGCCTTCTAGTAAACACATCAAGTTTAGGCTTCTTTGATTCGTCGTAACCAGTTCTACATATTTTTCATGATGACGAGGACTCGATGCTACAACAGGGAGGCAGCTTGTGGAACCCTGCAATGCCTACTAGTAAATACGTCGAGTTTGGGCTCATTATACTCGTCTTAATCAGTTCTTTAACTTTTTGTAGACTTTATGCGTCGGGGGTTTATTAAAAATTTTAATTTTGCCATTATTATGTTCGTTAACTCAGAACTTCGTCATTTATGATTCGATTGGAAAAAAAAAATTAACTTTACACTTACATGGATCAGATACTACAGTGAAGCTAAGCAACTATGACGATACAAATAAATAAATGATTCTAATGAAAAACAATCTTAGTACAAAAAAGCACTAAAATGTTCCAAATAACTTTAATTTCAAAAGTCAGAATAATGAATAAAGAAGACACATCAACTTACGAAACTAAAGTTATTTTGAACATTTTAGTGTTTTTTAAAACATTCAAATTTAGAGCTGAAAGTTATCTGTGAAATACTCTTAAAACTCCAGTTTTAGGAGTATTTCATATATAGATTTGCTATCATTAATCCACAGGGAAAAGCTATTCTTAGAAATAATCATAACAACAAGAAATGCTCATATACATATTATTTACTCAAGCTAAGACAGCATTTTCTTAGTTCGCTCTAACAACAAACATGCGTAACTCGCCGACTTAATTGAAGAACCTGTTTGAAGTAATTCCCCTTCAGACAATTTCGACACTAACGACCGTATCATTTATAATTCTCTGACAACTTAGTACTTAGTAAAATCATTTACACAGTTAATTTATCCTCAGTATCCTGCTGAACTAAAACACTTAAGTAAACATATACTTTGTTCATAAATCTACCGCGAGTCACATTAAGCGACCTCCGACGCCATCTTGTTCCGGCGGGAATTCACTTGATTTGACAGCTGATCTCGGACACCTCCGCGAGGGTACTTTGCATCATTACAGTTACACTGCCGAGATAATTGGACAGGCAAAGTCTTTAGGTGAGCTGGATAGTATCAGTTGCTGGATGGTATAAAAGGAAAATTCTGGGAAATGATCTGTTTAGACATATTTGAAGATTTTCCTATTCACAGCAGTTTGCGGTAATCACCGTAAACTATTGTAATCTAACCTAACATTAATAAGTAGTTTTACTGGCAGCTTTTTATAATCATAATATTTTTATTTACAGTTAGATGACATTGATTTTCTTAGATTAAATAAATAAATTAATTTTACAAAAGAAAAACAAACTTTCTACGAGATTACTTTAATACAGTATCCCATCTTATCGCTTTTCAAAACTCATACACTATACAGAAATGCAAAATAGAGTTCCAATCTTATTAATCTATCCTGACGCAGAACCATCGTGAGCCGAGACAATGCCATTAGTTGTGACGCTATCGAGGCCTACAATGAGGCAGGAGCGGAACACTCCCCTAGATATCTGATGCTAGTGACAGACGCAGGCGCTGTCTGATGGTGGCAAGACGTTGCACTCACCTCGAAAGGTAGCATAACCATGAGAATGAATAAGTAGAGGTAGTGTTAGTGGTAATATTAATACAAATGAGTAGTGAAGTACTGTTACCAGTGACGTCGGCATTCTAACTTATCAACGTAAAGAAGAAAATAACAACAAAACTAGAAAATGTAAACAGTAATAATATTGAAATGTAAAATTTATTGAAACTGTAATACTTATTACTTATTATGTAATTTAGTCAAAGCTTTCCCTTTAAATTGAAATGCCTAGAGCTCTCATATCTTTAATGAAATATTCTCAAATAATTCTGGAATAGATACAAAACAAATTCCAAACAATACGTAATTTTAAACCGGTATTAAATATCCCTAAAAGTGTCTACCGCACGCTCTTTTTGATCTTTTAACAGGCTATTGAGGGCGGCTTCTCTCAAACACGACTGAATATATCCCCATAAGTGGCCGATAAATCCTTTGTTAAAACAAAACACGGGTTCCATTGTTCGTCCCCGTGGCGAGGCTGCTTCCGGCCGCGGCAAGTATCTCAGACGATTATCTCTAATAGGATCTGCTGCTACTTCAACGAGTTTGTTGCGAAGTCTGATTAACTTGGATACTTTTGAATCTAATGTAGTGTTCTGTGATGCGTTAGTGATGTGAGTGTGTCTGGTATCAAAGTCACCTGAAACTTATGGAGCTTCGCAGTATTATTTAGAAGCACATGGAGCAAATCAAATGATTAATAAGGTTTTAAACTTAGTATGTATTATAATATTATAATATGTATGTAAATAATTTATAGATGATTTACAAGTAAGTGTTGCCACAATACTAATCAACTTGCATTCTGTACCAGTATCAGAAACATAGTCACTATTTTGTGTCCAAAATAACAACTTTATGAAATCACTGATAATATTAAAATCAAATTAGTGAAGCCTATTAATTTTGCTACAATGATTAGACATTTTGATGAATTACAATATTAAATGGATGAATTTATAGGGAATCTGTTGATTCTGATTCTGTCGAATAGGTCGTATTTCTGTAAAGTGGATTAGAAATTCATTCTTTTTTTTTAATGGTAATTTGTTTTGTAACTACAAATATCTTCTTCAATTATATCCACTATTTAGTCAAACAATAATCTCTTCAAAAAGACACCTACCCGCTCTACAACGTGCCTTCTGGTAATATTACCCAAGAGCTCACTCACGGTATCTTGTACCAAAGCAACAACCGCCAGATTAAATTGCATATTATGTAGTTGTCCTTCACATTACCTGGTACACTACTGCTAACATTTGCTCCAATTCGTATGTTCACAAATGCGGAGGTCACTGTACAAACGCTATCAAAATTTCACATCACAAATAGCGCGCGCAGCCAACATTGAGCAGATTAAATTCAAATGAGATGTCAAATACCAACAGTTGCTTTGAAATGTTAACAATAGCTCCCAAATAGAAATTCGGTTGCTATCGCTTGTTCAAATGTTGGGCCGATAAAGTATAAACGTGAGGACTTTTAAAATTGTTCGTGTTAGCACAGTCAATTGAATACGTTTAAAGCTCTTTGTTGGTACAGCTACAATAATGGATATTCTGATAATGTTACCATACTTTGATGCTTTCAGCAGTTATGCTCGTAATATTGACATAATTAACATCTACATTTATGGTAGTTGCATTATTCTCTATCGAAACAGTTAGTTACAATATCTAGATTTATATTTTTGATTTAGGGTATTACATGAATCAGAAATAATTGCATTTGCTCACCATTCCCTTATTCACAAACTGAAGCAGTCCAAAATCCACAACAAACACAACTCAAATCTAAACAACTCTTGAGAAAACTTGAAGCATAATACAGATCTTAATTGCGGCGTTGTTTAATGACATCGTGTGACAAGAGGCTCTCGCGTCTCTTGTCTGTCTGATGCAAATGTGAGCAAAGCCGCGGTTCCTCAGCTATTGGAGCCTTCGGGAATTTGGCTACGTTTGTAGCGTTCACTAATGAAGCTCAAGTTTTGTGCCTCGGTGCCTGTGTGGTGTGCTCTTAGTGGTGAACTTTGAGGAAGCTAAATACTAAATGGAAGGTGGTACTATTTTGATTCAGAATGCATGTGTAGGAATCGTGTACCTTAGGATTTATGGAACTTGTTCTTATGTCAAATTGAAGTTGAAAATTGTTCCCCGTCCATTAACTAAATAATATGAATGGCTGCTTTTTGTCAAACTAAGGCAGCTCAATAGCATGTTCTGACAATTACTGTCTATTCCAAGTTGCTAGAAAAAAAAAACAAATGGATGGTGGATTCCGCGAATTCCCACCTATTGTGGGTGTTATAAATATAAAAAGTTTTATAAAAAAATAAATATGCAAATCATTACTTCGTCCCAAATGGGCCCCAACGGTTTGCTTCGAAGGAGGCACCTTCCATTCCTGCTCACTCCGGACCATGATCTGTACCAGGGCCTGGCGCGAGAGGTCGTTACCACCGATTGCACCCGCGAGGACTCAGTGGTGCTCCACCGAAGCGGGCACAACTCCGCCGTATGCTCTACCTTGTCTTCCGAGCGGTCTACTCAATGGTGGCACCTAGGCGCCCTCCCGAACTTATCATGGCCGGTGAGGACCAGCATCATGCGGAAGGTAAGGATGCCATGACGTCTGTCCTCAAAGAGGAAATGGAACATACTGCCATAATTATGACATGCACTAATGAGAACAAGTTCGAATGTGGTAAATAGAAGTATTTTAAATTAGAACTGCAAACTGCAAGTTTTACCAACTTTATCTTCGAAGTTCCTGACGCGCCTGCTGAGATATGGGCACGTTACACTACAATCGTGCCGACGCAACGCAAACCCGCGTGCCGTGCCGACGCACGTTCTATCTAATTGAGACAAATACGCGTTCACTTGTTTCCAACACAAAACTGTCACGGGTAACATACGTGAATTTGCAGAGTTGTGTCTTATATAAATCGGAGTATACATTTCTTAGCGTGGAACTGACCGTTTTGCCACGGGAATAGAAATACTCTTGGTCCGGCTGAACGGACATGGGTAAAATTATTTATTGTTAAACCATGTCCTGGAATAGCGTTTAAGATACTTTTTATCCCGAGAACATTTCAAGCCACTACAAGAAGCGAGTATTTTATTAAAAGGACTTGTAACACTTCACCCGTTAAAGCTCACTACACAAAGAGCTAAAAACCTCTGGGAGCGATAGTCTGACTCCCATATCGCGATCTAGCGATATCTCGCAAACTTACGGAGTTAGTTTAATGACGTGTCTCGCATCTATTACTCAGATTCTAGGCAAGCGTTTAAAGCTTGGCTGTGCAGCGCGCAGTGGAGTGGCTCTGTGGATGGCGGCACGATTAGCAATTCCGATGCGCCAGTGTTTACTGCTCTTCAGTCGCTCTCAGACATGGCTCCGTGTACTTCGTCTGCTGGCTTCAAGTTACGCGCAGTGTCTTGAAATTGAGGCGTACAACCGCATTATCTGCGTATGTAACGAAACAAGCCATGTTAGGACGTATTGTAACGTCACTAACTTGTGTTTTACGATCCACACGATTTGAATGTCGAAACAAGATCTAATGTCATAGTGACATTAGATCTTTTGTCTATTTTTGAAATGTTTTGCTTTTTAATTTGTGATCTTTCCTGCATAGAAGAACCTTACTGAGCCTCCTACGTACTTTGTGCTAGCTTTGTTTGTCTATACATGGTTGTGTAGATTTGAATGCAGCCGCATTAGATTTCCTCTTCTATTTCAGCTCCACCACTAGAGTCTCGTTTTCCGGAGCGATGTGCAAGTGTGTTTCTAATTAGTCTTGCAATTATAACGCATATGTCAGTTCGGTTCCCTTGCGGAGTAATTGGAGCTCAAAATCTTTGAAAAGTCGTGAGATGAGAAACTTCTGAAATGAATGAATGTAACTGCAGTGGAGCTTCATAGTTTCATTGTGGTATATATTTAGTACAGTAGCTCTGAGCTCATTTTTCTCAGTCAGTCTCGCTAGTTCCGCGAAGGTAAGCTTTTAATTAAACTTATAAAGTGTATGCGCGAGACAACCATTACTTTGGAAATACGTGGTTTGCAACATATAGCTAAATAATGACATCATACATTTGGTAGGTAGTAACCTCATATGTAATGTAATTATGAAACTAGTTATCAAACTAGATAATTAATTCAATTATTTCATGACAGGCTTCCCGAACAACGCATGTCCGCTAAATGCGAAATTGCTATTATGATTTATTTAATTAATACAAACTACTGCACTTTAGACAGTTTAGTCTTTTTATCATGAAATTACATTCAATCTAGTCTTACAGAATTTTAAGCTACAATTTACTGAACATTATGTAGATGTAGTAGCCTTTGGCTTGTAGGTGTAAGTAATAATTAAAAATGTAACATTGAATTCAATGTCTTCAATTATGGATTTTACCTATCAGTTACAGATAAGGTTTACTTATTTATTTCTTAATTTAGTGGTAAAATGTTTCCAAAAACTTGGGTTTTAGGCTAAAAAGCCACGTCACTGGTACACTCGCCAGCGCACACTCGCTCAGCAGCCTACGTATAATTAGATGGCACGCACTCATGCATGAGATTCTGTTTGATCTGGCGCTCTCCGATTGATTGATTCATTAGTATCTGCACAGAGCGGCCACTAATCACAACTCGCAAGTACTCGTAGCTAGTCCAATACGAAATTAATTACGTGCATTTTTAACGGCTTTATAATATGTAACTTAGCTTATTCAGACCAGTCAAAAAGCACTATTTTTCGTCCACCAATTACGTGTTTTTTTTTTGTTTTTAAAGAGAACATTCAAAAAGCGCTTGGACTTTTAGGAGAAAGACCATGGATTGTGGGATCCTTATGTCACTAAAACTGACCTGGTAATCACCATGAACACATAAAATACGTCTTCGAGAACTTTTAAAATACCACTACGAAACCCCCTCTAAGGATTAGGACCCAGTATACAGGTAGTCTCTGATATCGACGTACAAACGAATACCACGGATCCAGTACAGGATTCTGGACCCCCCAGTAGTGGAATTATTCGTCGGCTTTTTCCTAATTTTTGAAAAAAAAAAATATTTTATTAATTTATACTGTGTAAAATCATTATTTTAACCAACCTCGATGATATTTTTAGTAAAAAAAAAGATTTAAAAATTAATTAAATAAAAAGTCATTGGAGTAGAAAAAATCGTTATTCTATCTATTGTAACAATCATCAATCCTGATGACATTTTTAATTTCAAAGGTAATTCGTTCATTTTTTTACATGATTGTATACAGTTTAAATTAAAAAACATAAAAAATAATAGGAATAAGACCGACGAAAAATTCCACCACTTAGGGGTCCGGTATCATATACTGGATCCAAGGTATTTGTTTGTACGTCGATGTCAGAGACACCCTGTATTATATCTATATAGATACACGTGAACAAGAGTGTAAAGCCCAACACATGTCTATTAAAAAAAGAAGTACCTTGTCCTGGCAAATACCCAATAGTTGCATTTCGGTGAGTGTCCTTTCGCAGGTCACCAACCCAACAGTTGTTTCTGCTGGGCTGCTGTATAATATTATCAAATCACACGGACAATAATTTTGATACCGCGACGTTTGATTTGTGTGACGTTGAATCTTTATTTCGAATGTG
Organism: Mythimna albipuncta; assembly: GCA_929112965.1. Classification (NCBI taxonomy): domain Eukaryota; kingdom Metazoa; phylum Arthropoda; class Insecta; order Lepidoptera; family Noctuidae; genus Mythimna; species Mythimna albipuncta. Next base: position 33,959,405 of record OV815959.1, read on the forward strand.
ACGGTATAGAGAGAATCTATCTCATCATCATCATCATCATCATTTCAGACGAAAAACGTCCACGCATAGATACTACCTACTATACATTTGTTTAAACTTGGTACACATAGTTTTACAATTAAACCTAAACGTGACAGTACCTACAGAGTTTCGTAATCCTATTACTTACAAATACGAGTACACATAACACTAAAACGAAGTCCACGATAAACTACAAAACATTATACCTATCAAGCTGCACGAGGTCAGCCAAATAACCAACATTTTTTATAGCTCGCCGTCCAATGAGCAGCTGGTAAGCGTTCCTTCTATTGTCGTACGAGCCGGGCGCGCAATGTATTGCCTAGCAGTTGGCACTGTTGCAAAATTGATGAGACCTCAGACCCAGGGCTGGCGCGTGCAAGTTTCATGTCGATGACAAATGAATTATGCATTGCCTCGAATGAGAAGATTTTCGAGGGTGGTCTAGTGACCGAGTGTACCAACCCTAAGTGATGAGTGATTGTATGCTAACTAGTGGACCACTGAATTAATGTAATTGTATGTGCTTTGTGTGAACCAATTAGTGGAATCTATAGATGTTAACATAACGATAAGTTATAGTTTTATACGAAAATAATTATATTATATTATTATCAGTTTAGGAAATGAAGTACGAGTTTTAACGGTTTTATCATTTATCACAATTGAAGTAGTGGTTAGCAACAGTATACAATAACTTTGTAAGTATTTTAATTAATCTTAAAAAAACCACTACTAACTAGATTTTTAACCGCTAATTTTAAAACATATTTGCGCAGCTTGCATGCAAAATTACTCAATTACTCGCTAAGCCACACATTTCCCTGTGACGGCGTCGACCAACAAGCAATGTATTAAAGTGAAGTATGCAGGTGTATTTTGTGGAGCCTGGTTCACGGCCCTCTAGGAACCCAGGGCCCTACGCCCGGCACCCGTCGCCCATGCGCCCGGAAAGCAATTAGAGCAACTGAGACGTGTAATGAGTGATGCAGTGGCGCCGCCATGCTGCGTCTACGCTGCGTTACGTGGAGATGAGCAATGTGAACGAAAATTATACAACTTTTTGATATAAACACCTAGGTACATATATTATATCTATACATTTTTCAACAAATAGATTTACGCTTTGGAATCTTTAATTAGTTTTATTTTGACTTCTCGACAATTCAAAAGTGTCTGGAAATTGTTTAGTTATTATTTCGAAACAAATACTATGAATTTTTAGCTGAAAATATGTTACACAAAGATTTGGAAAGTCGCTATTTACTAGCAAGCACTGTATTACTCCAACAATTTTAAGTAATACCCAAAATGGCCAAGCAGAAACATTTCTAATAAAGTTTTTTCATCAGTCAAACTTAAGGTAAACTTTGATTCCCCTGTCTTACTCAAGGGAGTTAGCAAGCGTGTTGATTTTGTAATCAATTTCCCCAAAAGAAGTGAGGCGGAGGTCAAGTATGGAGATTGCCGACCCGCGCTCGGAGCCCGACCCCTTTAACGCGAGGTGGTATAATCTACCCCTTAATTGTAGAGGGGTTGAGGCTACTATTTGTTTTCACCAACTATTCACCCTTACTTTGAAATGGTTGTATTCAGTTCGTTTAGGAGTCATTGTATTTCACAAATAAATAGGATTGTTGGTAAGTGTAGTGTTTTTTTGGCTTCTAACAAAGGTTACACCAATTACATTACAATCACATTTGTGTGCTCTTCAAATGTATAAGAATCACGTTAATTTTTTAAGTGGATGTTGTAGTTTTAAAAAAAATAACAATGATGTTTGACAAGACAATAAAATGTGAGAAAAAAGTAGAAAAGAAAAAAAATGCCACGCGCTTGTTTTTTGCCATGCTTTTTTATCTGAATCTGATTATCTTGGAACATTATAGTCTGTCTAATAAGTTAAACGACTTGGGTAATTATTAGGATTTAATAAAATCTGATGTAGTCAACACAGGTTCAATAATCAAGGTTGATTAAAAGATAGAGATCATTGTTTTCTATCAGAAGAACCTTATGAAAAGTATCGAATATAAGTATTTTTTAAATGATTAAATATTATACAAAATTCCCAAGTCGGTTGACTTATTAGACAGACTATACATATTTGAATATATGAGATTTTGGATCCTTTTTGAATCTAGGCACAAAAAATATTGAACCGAAATAAACGTATAGTTACAACGTAGTTATAGTTAGCATTAGTACAGTAGTTGCTGTGGGATATCCGTAAATACGAATGAGTTTGTTACAGCTACTCATTATTATAATATACCTATTATTAACACAGCACTGGCTGCATGATTTTCCCTCCACAATCGAAATTACACACGATATTATGAAACCCAAACCGCATTAGAGAGTTTATAGCAAAGCTCCACATTGGTGCATAAACTATGCAGGTGTGGTTGCCCTTTGTAAAACTGCTAACATTCACTACATAACGTTACACAGTATTCGAAATATGACGTTCATTATAACAGTTGCAATTAACATAGCGTAATGATATTTTTATGAAGTTGATCCACTTCAGGAGTAAAATGTTGTTTTCGCTGCAATTTTAAATTTCTAAAGTGGAGACAAGAATTAACATGTAAACTGGAAATATTTTTGATGAATCTCCGGGATTTCAAGTTTCAAGGGTGTTGGAAAAAATAATGAGTGTGGAATATAGTTTCAAAGCGGCCTGTGTTGTACTGAATTACAACTTAAATTAAAATAAATAAGTATAGTCAGAATACAAAATTGCTGTTCGAGTTTTGAAATTTTAAGTTAAAATTAAGAAAATATACTTTTTTATTAACATAAAAACATTAATATTTCAAATAACTGTGTCAACTTTAAGAGAAGATGAGTTTCTGCAACAAGACTCTTATTGAAATAAGCAAAAATATATGATGCGCAACAAAGCAGAACGATGGCTACTTGTGAACTAGCCGAGTGTCTACCTACTCTCCTCTGTATGCTCCAAGTTGTACGCTGAAGCGGTTCTTATGAACTCTGAACTGACCTAGAGAAAAGTCGTACTTTTATATTATGATTTAGGTACGAAATATTTAGACTCATTCATCATCATTGCCTAGAAGCATAGAGTACCTATAATATATTAGTCGTAAAGTAGTACACTAATCTATAGCTATGATGGGGTGGGCTTTCCGTCTAAACGGTTTCAGCTGTACCATGTACCTTTGAAATGGTACCTCCATTTCCACAATATAGGTGTTGTATTTTCCAAAACGGAAACTATTATAAACAAGGCTACTTTCATTGTTGGTGAGGATCCCACGCTGTGGCACAAATTGCCCACTTCACTCGAACCATTTCATTTTTGAGTTGCTTTAATTGCTACCGAAGAGAGCTAGTGACGCAATTACAACACTTCACTTTATACCGCACTGAACTACAGCGCTGTAAAAACCAATGAAGTTAATGTTCTGTTAGAAATGAATGCTGAACCGTAATAACAATCTCTTATTTCAGTATTTAATTATATAACATGTAACATAATAAACGCACGTCCTGGTAGTCATATTTTATGTTTAGAATGGGCTACATTCAGTAGTCAATTACAGCTATTTTTACGTAAGATAAAATTCTTGACTAGGGTTGGTTGCATCACTAGCGTGTTGCGCTACCAATGTACAACCTACTCATAATGCATAGATGCCCATATTATTTGCCTCATAATGTTAGTGTTATCAGTGCTTAAATTGTGACTTTTTTTTTAAATTAAGTGTTTATTCTAGTCATCTTGTAGTATAATGTTATATAAAGTGCCTTCTAGTCTGAGACATTGAGTTAAATTTTCTGCTCGAATGCTAGAGAAGCTGTAACTATCTACTCAAATTTTTATTAAAACTAAAGTCGCAGGAAAACCGAGGTTACCGATACAGCCTGAAGAATCGCCAAACTTAAGTGACATTGGGCAGGGCACATTGTTCGCAGTACAGATGGTCGATGAGGCCGAAAGTTTCTGGAGTGGCGACTGCGTACTAAAAGTCTCAGCGTAGGAAGACCTCCTACAAGGTGGACCGATGACCTGATAAGGGGTCCAGGAATTCAATTGATGTGAAACGTAAAGGCGGTGTCTGTGTGGGGACGCTTGAAGAAGACTTATGTCCAATAGTGAACGTCATTTGGTTGAAATGATGATGATGATGATTCTCATAAATTAGTAAACAAATTGATAATAAGTTACGTATATTTTCCAATGTAAGAAGTTGCTTCATACAAAAGTACACCACCAACTTTGATCTTATGTGCTTGAAATAAACAAGCATAGCATAAGGTTAAATTAACAGCATCAAACTAGCACACTTTACAAAAAACGTAAACAAAACAGCCACAACTAACAAAGTAAAAGTTTCGCTCATAAATGTCTGGTGCAAGTCTCGGGCGGTAGCGGTATCGCTGCGCCGCGCGTTGTGGCCATTATACGTTTGAGTGGCTGTAATTGCTTTCCAAGAGGCTCTGAGGCTAGCAGCGTGCAGCGTTAGTTGCACGTTCAGACTCGGATAGATACTGGCGAAATTACTCATTTAGAACGCGCTGTTTATGTATCGTTTGAGATGATAGATGATGGTGATTATGTGTGGTCAAGTGAGATGTTACTGTGTAGGTACTTGGAAAGTTATGTTTGTGTGTTTTTGTGAAAATTACTGTTTGCAGGTACCATTCATTTAGTACTTGTATAATTATTTAGTCAAAACTTTTCCTCCGTGAAAAATATTTTTAAGCTAATTGTATTCGGTTGAGTAAGTTCTTGTTAACGTATAACATAAAATTGTTTGTGCATCTGAAAGGATTATGAGAGCGTCAAAAAATCAATACCCATTTTTATTAACACAGTTAGGAAACACTCGAATGAATATCGAAAAAACGCCACGTTGCATTTTAAAAGCTCGACTCAGCACTGACACTTGAAAATTTGGCAGCGCAATGATATTATATTTACATTTAATAAAGTAATTAAGTAACTACTCACGAATAGTTTATCCTTATCTGTATTAGACCATAATCATAATAAATATGCATGAATAGGCACTTGAATGTGTAGAATAGATACATGTAATAGTTTAGACACTTATCACCTACTATTATAGAAGTAAGTAAGACATCTATTAGCATAAAGCGAGACGATGAACACGTCACCACAATTATATCGCGAGGAACATTCCGCTTGATTTACAACGAAACTTAAGTCGTCGCTAGTTTACTTAATATTCGTACACGATACAATATATGACGTCATAATCTCGGTTATATGTTTTCCTTTACAATATGCGACATATATGTAATTTCTATTGATGGTGTATAAATAATTACAGTTGTAGCTTAATTTTATGTGCCTATTTTCGAATATTCTTTTGTTGAATTTAAAAGAATTTGTTTTTTTTTTATAATTATTGATAGGCTTTTGCTTGACCACTATCTCATTTGATGAATAGCGATGATCGACGAAAGAGCACGCTTGTGTAGAATTAATTCATTGCTTTTAATTTAAATACTTTCCAGGTTGTAGCTATCAGGAAACACTCTCTCGACTCGAGCAAGGAATTCCACTTCTTAGTTGTACGTAATATTAATATTTTCCCTAAAACATTTTATGCTAAATGGGATACCCACAAGTGGCACATTGCCACACGTCTGGTGGTCCGTTGATAGAACAAGCTTAGGAGAATTCTGTAATTCTGACGCTCAATCCCTGAAAGCTAACCAATAAAAACGAACAGGCAAGACTTTGAAGCTTTGACTCGATGAGTGCATCATTACGTTAGTAATTCTCTTGGTGCATCAAGCTGGTATCTGAGAGATCCATCCTTAAAGATGGTGATGAGATGATTATGTTAGAAAATGTGACTTAGGTTGGAACCCACTACTGTTTTATCATACAGCTAGAAAGTACAAGATAATGGAAAATATTCCGCCATAACATTATCATACAAATAGGCTTCATAAGGTTAGTTAACAATATTGTACTGTGCAGGCAGCGGTGCGTAAGTAACAGCTGTTAGCCAGACCATCGCCAACATTATTGATATTATGTACCTACAGAACATCTACTACTGATGATATGTCAGAGCAAGAGCTAAAAGTATCCCAAGACGTGAAGAGCTATAAATATCTATTTTCATAAGTATACGTAGGATGAGCGGATGAGCCCGCCTTATAAGTCAAGATCTTATTACGAAAGGATTAAGGTGACGTCGCTAAAACTTAGCTAAAAATATACGAGATCTCCAGGCTGCCCTTTATTGTGTAAGACTAAGAATAGGTTATCATTGTCTATACTTTGAAAAAGACTTTTAGCTTATTTCATATTTTTCAACTTTATTTGCCGCTATGACTTAAAATGTATTAATGGTGATAATATTTGTTGCTAAAAGTTTTTATTGCATCAATTGATTTCTATGAACTCTGCAAGTTGCTCTAATCCCCGACGCTCTCACAACACCACTCGTTTATGCAGCTACACATGAGCCGTAGTAGTCAAAGAAAGCCACTATAAGCGCTGCTAACAGTGCAATAACAGTAACCACGCAGTAACAGGCCGTGCCGACCAATAACAGAACGTCTACCGCACTAATAAAGGTACCTACAACGATGGAATCAGCGGCGGCCTGAGTGACAGACGCGAGCGGGAACTGACTTGGGAGTCCTAGGCCCTATAAACTGACATGCCTTACGGCCTGTTTACGGCTTCGATCTTAGAAGCGGGCGGCGTGACGGCATCTGTAAGCGGATGCGAGGTATGTTGGAAGTTCGAAGCGCTTAAAAAAAATTTCATACTTTTGATTTTACCGGTCGCCGCCCCGCGCTTAGCTACGGAGGAACGGGCCGTTACGCTTTTACTGATACTAACATTGACACTTTAATGTCATGTGGTCAATCTTTTACATTGTGGTTTTGATTTTTGACTATCGTTATCGTTGATACAGACTTTTTCTTGAGTCTAAAGGATGAAAAAAGAGGGAAAATAAGTAACCGAAATATTTTATTAAACGTCGAAGCAGTTATTTTATCAAACGTTTTTCGATATTTGTGTAATTAAATATAACAGAAATCAAGTTGCCTGTGTTCAACTTGAAAGTAAATGGCAAGTTGTGGAGTTCAGAGAATCAAAAAATTTCATCATATATTCACTAGCTCATCTTTTTTTGCGCTATGTTTTTCAAGGGACCAAGTCTTAGTAAAAGATTTAGAAGTAATTATATTACTTTTTTTTACGTGGAAAAATCATCCAATGATATCTCCCACTCTTGGGTGGAACGAGAGGGTGTATCAGACTTTTACAGACTAAAAACTCACTCTTATTCCTTCGTTGACTTACATACCAGGGCCAAATTTTTCAGAAGCTAACCCTTGGCCCCAGAAGGCTTCGACATCTCCTTGAGGCCGGACGGTGAGCTATCTAAGCCCGCGCCTACGGTGGCCTAATATACGGTTGGCGGCTCCCTCGCGCGTGCACGTGCGGCCTCCTCCTTTGCTAGCATTACTGCCACTCCTCCTCGCTTCGGACCATGGCGCCTGTACCAGGGCCCAGCACGAGAGATCGTTGCCGCTGATCGCCCTCATGAAGACACGGTTGTGTTCTGCTCAAGCGGGGCACACATCTACCGTGTGCTCCACCGTGTTCTCCGTATAGTCCACACAGTGGTGGCGTCCGGGCTTTATTTCCGCAGGAATCTCGTGCTGGAACTTCCCGAACTGACCATGCTCGGTAAAAACTTGCGTCATTCGGAAAGTGAAGACGCCGTGAGGTCTTTCCAGCCACGCCTCAAAGAGTAGACTTACCACCATAATTATAACGTTCCCAGCAATGGGTTGCGACAATTGCTGCCACCATTTCACCATGAGATTCCGCCGGAACTCTGCCTTCTATGCCGCTACTTGTCGCAGTTGCGTAGTTTCGTCCCTGTGTTGCATCACGTGCAAATCGTGCATGCGTGCAAGGACTGTAGCCCCCAAATCCTATGATAGCAGGCCAGCAAGGAGGCTCGCCGCTTTGCGGGAAACCATATGGTATCCCCGCACCACCCTTATGGCCATGACCTTCTGGCTTGCGTTAATTTGGACCACCGGTAGCTTTCGCAGTGACGACGCTCACACTGGTGCCCCGTAAAGGGCCATGGACTGAACATCAACATGGACGGGGGTCCAGATGTAGAAGGCATGGCTGGATTCAGTTTGGGAGCCAAACGTCGAAAGTGTTCTTCGAAATTTCACCGGCTGTCGAGAACGAGTTTTTCGTAGTCGACCTGGCGCCGATGTGAACTCCTCGTACCGTTAAGTAGGAATCCGGTGGTGGTGCATTCCGAGACCCGTGAAAACCCATGGCCTAGGACTCGTGCAGCACCACCTCGAGTCCTAACTACTAGATCCGCTCTACGACTGTCGCAACTCCACGTGTTGCTAGTTCGTCAGCCGCCCGGTACGAGTCTCCCTGCACCACAACCAGTGTGTCATCTGCGTAACTGAACACGCCACGCGACATTTAATCGTACCCGATGTTCCACAAGGGTGGTTCTAGTACCAATCCCTGCCGTTTTCATTGCCGTATCATTCTTGGTGACCTGTCTAAATTATATTACTTCAATAAATAATGTATAAGGTCTTAAAAGTTGTAGCAAAAACTTCTACAACTTTTAGGACCTGAAACTCTTTCTTACTTTACTGAATAGTAGTATTTAAAATGTCGTTTGTATATTCAGAATCATTTATCGCCCTCGCCTGCCCCATGGCCCACCCCACATTCTCTTAATACCGCACGTAGTGATAGAAATTAAGTAGTATTTTGTAATTGGTGCTCGCTGTAATTACTACAGCCACGGGCTAGATATTACGCATTGTATACGCTGAACGCTCCACACCCTCCCTGGTCGTGCACAACAAACTGTGGTACACAGGACCTGGTAAAAATATTAATGGCCGATTTAAGGGCGAGCGTATAACCACTTTGGCGTTGCCAATATTGCTTTTAAGATAAATTAAATGGCAGATTATGTCCAGCGTCTGCTGTTCCCTTAATTTTTTAACAAAGACGAAGCTTAAGTAAAACTATTGAAATTGAATTCTGTTAACCTCCTAAATGTTTTCACAAAGTTCGAATTGTAAAGTCGACATTGTAAACACAAAGTTACATCACAGATGGATAGTTCAGAATCTTTAATGCTTTGCAATTTTAAAAGAGTTCCATATGAGCTCGCACACCAAATAATGTGAAATCGCAATTTTCTCTTTCAATTGATTGCAAGCTGCAATACAAATTCACGGAAGCTTTCAGTTCTTCAGTGGATCAGAAATATAATATATACAGACACACTCGCGTCTTTTGCACAAATTAAATAGCTTCCTTTGGCCTTTACGTGGATCGGGTAAGCACATCGTTTTGCTTCGTAATTTCTTTGCTCCATCCTCCATCGTTTGACCTCCGGTGTCCCTGAACCATACAATAAGGAGCCACATCAAAAATCCAATTATTTCTTAATATTTCTATGAAGATTTAAGGATTTTCGCTTTCTTTTTTATTTATGAAAGTTCAGCATTTCTAATGATTGTTGTCAGCTTTGTGATGAAAGATTTTCAGTAAATTAAATTCCTGTTAAGTCCCTGGTTTTAATGTTCGATTATTATGAACGTGAAAGTGACAAACAATCAACTTTGTTTTCATTATTTCTCCTAAGTCCTTCTATTAGCTCCAAAATACTTTAAAATGATTGTTTGAGATTATCTCGTTATATTTTATTCTTGGACGTAAGACCTGTGACCTGCCGAGGGACTGGTACTGGATTTAAATGACAATCATGTGACATAATATTTTGTCAATCTTGAAGATGAAAATAACTACTCACTTAAGGAATAGTTTAAGTAAGTACTCAAAAGTAATTATATTTATTATATTACATTTCTGCAATATTTTATACAAATTATAAGATTTAATTAACACTAACTTGTCCATGTCAAATACCGGATCAAGATAGACGGTGTAGCGATGACGTCACAAGTTGCCGCGACGCGCCGAGGCCGACACTTCTCAAACTAATTAAAATTATAAACACGGCCATGTAATCTCGGCGCCGAGATTTGATTACGTTATAATTTCACTAAGAAAGGCCTGGATGGATTAAGTACAGCACAAGTTTGGACGCGGAGAGAAGTTCGCTAAATCAGTGTGTAGATGTAAAGTATTTCTTCGAAGTCTTACAAGTATTGATAAGATTCGTAGGATTCTTTCGCTATTTATTTTTATAAGCGTCTTTAAAAATCATCAGCATTTTATATTCACTTTTCAGTAAGTATCAAGAATGTTAATACCATAGAAAAAAATACGTTATGACGAACGCCATATAAACGATTGTGAAATCAATATCTGAGTGGCCAGTGGCCCCGATCAGTTTTACAATAGATCGGGAACATTGGAATTATGCAAACAGAAATCTCATTTTTTCACATACCTATTCACTTTTATTCCCATTACTGTAGGGTGGAAAATTCCAGAGCAATTAGTTTTAGTTTCCATTATTTTCTCTCGTACAGCAGAGAATGTTCCAAATGCTGGGATACGCCAACACGTCAGCTTGCCTTAAATATTTGTTTTAATAACAAAACATTTTTTTTCCCTGAATTGGTCTGAATTTTTAGTTCAAATATGAAATTAGTAAAGCCATGATTTTTTTTGTTGAGTTCTCGGGTAAAACAAACTAAAACTCTCTACTAAATTGGTCTACGCGAAAGTTACGATTTATTTATTAAAATATATAGTATCCTGAAAGCGTTTAATCTGCCATTTCCGTGACTTTGGGTAAAGTTTATTGAATATTGTACATTGAAGTTATAAATTCTGCTTTTTAGTACAAAACAAACAAGAATATTGCTAAGAACCGGTCATCGACAGATCCCTGCGTCCGCATTAGTCGTCATTGTCACGGCGACCATTACTCTTCGTCGCGCGACGGAGTGACGAGTGACAGGACACCGGACCCCTTGTTGTAAATCCTTATTATAATGTGGACTAGTCGTGACGTTATAAATGGAAGTTTATAAGTCGACGGAAATTCTACGTGTAATGTGGTTATAAAATGTGTCCGTTGGGAGAAACGACAAACAGAAATAATGTATTGTTTTACTCATATTGAAGAAGTTCTGGGAATACGGACGGTGGTCGGCTCTTCTAACCACTCCCAACAGATTTGAATTTGGGTTGATTTTAGCTGTATGTGGAAATGGGTATGTTTTAGAAATGTTTTTTCATCAAAACTCTGTTGATAAATGTTTAGTTATCAACCAACGTTTCATAGACTATGTTTTTCATAAACAATTAATTTCCACAATTTATTTTGAAAACACTCACTTTACAAACATTTATTTGGAAAATGTTTCTGTGTTTCGGATGATATTTAATCATTTACCTATTATACCTATCCACATTTTTCATTTAATATTTAGATTCTTTTGAAAAAATCACGTTTATACAAAATATCATTTTATAATACAGGTAAATTATTTAAGTATAATAGTTTTTTTTATTAGCTATAATCTAGTCATTTTATATAACTTGTTAAATATTGATGAAATGACAAATAATGATTTAGCCCATAGTTGCTTGTCAATAATTGCTGTCAATCATCGGCAATGATGCATTTATGGAGTCAAAGCTCCAAAGCCTTGAGCATCGCCGCCGAGTTGTTGGTCTGTCGATTTTCTATTGTTTACATTTCGGGGAGTGTGTAAGGGAATTGCACAATCTAATTCCGCCAAGTCGGTTCCATCATCAGACAACACGATGCACAGCGTTTCGCCACCGGTACATGGTAGAAATCCCACCCATACGATGTTACAATATATAGTTTAAAGCGTGACATACAATGTTACTTTTTTTTTTGTTTTGTGTTTGTGTTTTGTACGCCAAGATAAATACTTTTCTTTCTTTCTTTTCTTTCCACACGCACAAAGCGTTTTGGGAACATATTTATTGTGCGTACAGCCAAGGAGTGGAATTCCTTGCCGGTGTCTGTGTTTCCTGATAACTACAACTTAGGAGTCTTTAAATCGAGAGTGAATAGATACTTCGTGTTCCACGTCGACCACATCATCGCTTACCATCAGGTGAGATGGTGGTCAAACGCAAGCCAATAAATAATTTAAAAAAAAATCTTCTTTATGTCTATATTTATTTTTTTTCTGAACTGACACTCTCAAAATCCCTTATATCATTGCGAAATTGTTTGCTAAAACATACAGTAAGTTTATGTTCACCGAAGGTAATAATAAAAAGTCATAACGTGATATTGTCGTGATTTCTGAACGACATTCCCCTCTGGAGAACAATCTTGTCTGAAAATGTGAAAATTGTACGCAAACGATGTTCTACTCGTCGCTTGTGACCAATCCAATCTAATCTAATCTATATAGTCTACAATTCAAAACTACATTGTAAAGTAATTAATGGAAACTAACTCGAGGAATTTAATTAAATTGAAATAATATAATGTTGACAGCGGCTCCATTGATATAGGTCGCGGGGCGAACAAAACACAGCTGAAATAGTTGGTCGAAATTAATTGAACAGACGCGTACTCATTAATGTCTCTCTGTTTATGAGTAAATAATCGTGTTTGGTATCCATTTCTCATATAAATAAATTTAGTCATATGTACATTGCATATAGAATATTGTGAACTTTTTATGATAATTGGAAATACAATTTCGTTATACATATTTTGTCAACGCTCTCAAAGTTGAAATGTCAATTTGTCAATTGAATCTGTAGTTACAAGTTTAACCCACACAAATTGGAATAAGAACCTACATTTATTATATTTTGCAAAGTGAATTAAACATTTTTATCAGACCTTACGCCTGGAAACCCAAATGAAAACCTCACGCACATAAATATACGAAATCATTTTAATTCATACATATTCCCGAAGGCGCAAACCCTTTTACAGAAAAGTATCAAAACATCCACGTTTATACCCGTTACGTTAAATATTGAAAAGCAAACGAAAAATCTCCCATCGAAACGTTGAGATATGTAACATTGGGTAAGTACTGAAAATTGGTTTTTGCCGTGACTTTAGCCGCGTCAAATTCGTAAAACTGCACAAATGCTACTACCACTACTCGTATAAACTAATTACTATGTCATCATTTTCATCATTTCAGCCGATACACGTCCACTGTTGGAAATAGGCCTCCCCCAAGCGTCGCCTCATCGAACGTTTCTGTGCGTCCCGCATCAATCGGTTTCCTGCTACCTTCACCAGGTCATCGGTCCACCTTGTAGGAGGCCTTCCAACACTGCGTCTTCCGGTACTGGAGGTTGACTCTCGCAACCTTCAGTGTCTGCAGTGCTACTTCTTTTACAAGTCCAAGCAATCGACACTTTCCAGTCTCAAACGAAAGGCCAAATAGTTGTATTAAAATCGAAAACAGTTCCAGCGCACAAGTTATTTTAACAATTTCCGGCAAATATAAAACATACTGTAATATTGCTCACGCCCTATAACAAATAAATTAATCTAAACTGTGCACTAGCTTCTACATTTTATAAGTGCATGGGCATAAAACGACAGAAGCTAGCCAGTAGAAGCTAGTCCAGTACGCCTACACAACATAAAAAAAATTTGAACGTAATAATTTAAAGCATAATTATTAATATTGATTAACCAAATCTATAAGGATCATTCATACAGAAAATTTTTGGGTAGAATCGGATATTAGTAGCTATTGTGCCAATGAAATCATTGCCCTATTTTTCTACTACTTTATTGTATGTATAGATGTGCCATCAAATATCCCGCATACTCGCCTGCTCGATACCGCCCGCGTACCCTATAGACCTATCATTCCATTCCGTCCAAAATTCCACTTAAAATCCTGATATATCGCACAATCGCCGTCTAGGATTCCACGAAAACAATTTAAAGTTAAACAGAGCCAGTGATATTATATGAGGTCGGGGCGGAGTGACGCCGGGTGGCGAGGCGGTGCGGCCGGGCTTTTCTCAATACTTCATTTTAATTTCGGAGAAATAATTACTTAAAACATTTTGTGATATTTTGTTACTTACAATAAAAAAGCAAAATTGCTTATTTATGAAGTGTCCTGAAGGATAATTGAGATTTAATGAAAAAAAAAACTACCGCTTATGTAAGTGAAGAACGCGCTGTTTATATTCTATTAGATAAAAAGCTTATTAAAAAAATGTTAAGTACGCACTGCTGCAAATATTAGTGCAGTAATTTTAGACGATAGAAATACAATTGGACATTGAATGCAAAACGTTGATCAATCTACGATAGCACGCTGCAAGCGATTAATAGTGCCGAGCGATGCCAGGGTTCGAGCAAAACAATGTTTGCCAAATAGATTGCTAAAAAAAAAGCAAAGCTACATCACACGCTAACACTGAAGCCTATGTGGAAGTAGGCAGGAATGCGATCCGTGAGCGTTCCACCAACGCTGGGCCAAAGCGCTAGTGCAACGCGTGATAAATGACGCACAACTATTTGTGTACAAAACTTCTGTAGCCCAAATTCGCGCCACAAAATTCACAAATAGAATGGATAGCGAGGTATAGACCAAACAATTATTATTATTGCAAAAAAAAAAGAAATTGCTCCTCTCAAAAATCCTAAAGTAGAAAACTATTTGAATTTCATTAAAATTTTAGTCGAGTGAGATGATAATAAAGTCAGGGTTTCTTTTTAATTTTAGTTTTAAAACTTTTCATATAAAATTGTTTTATGTAGCTGAAAATAAGTGCTCACTAATTCACAGACAGCGACAAGTTAGTCGCAAATGTTTAGTGTTTGAACGTTAGCCAAGCAGCGCCATGTGAACTCATCTATCCAGTTGACTGGCAAATGATCATGTATATAGACAGTTTACAAAACGATATTTCGAGCGCATTATTAACACCACGTTACATAAATATTTTTAACTGTTTGTTAATATTCGCAATGCTATTTGTAACTCTCATGAAAACATTTAGTGTTCCGAGGTTGTTCGAAAGAGTTACCGCGGCCCGAAGATGCAAAGGAAAATTGAAGGAACACGGGTTTATTTTAGTCATTTAAAATCAGACTTTTTCAGTCACTCTACCTGGAGCAGGAAGAATTATTTGATGATATGCCCCACCTAACAGAACTACTGATAACGTGCCCCATCATATCTAAACAATGCTTGTTAATAAAGATAGTAGTTTATGTATAATACTGATAGCTTATAAGTCTATGCAAGCCAACTTTCCACTTTTTTCAGTGAAATTACAGTGTATGATTGAATTTCAGGTGTTAGAGCTAAAAAACAGCATCAGAAAAGTGACCTTCACTTTACACAAAACTTCAGTATCAACTTATTGTTGAGAATCTTACCAGAACTAGCATCACATTCACACTCTGACCAAGCAAGATGATGACCGTGAGAGAAACAAAATATTTTAGAGGTACATAGAGAGAACTTCATTGTATTTACGTTTCAGATTGTTTTTCTTCAATGCTTGTACATCTTTCAAACTCCAGTCGAGCAATATCAATCAAAACGTTCCGCCATCAGTACGTCCATTGCATCCCTTGGCTGGTACATCAGCGTCGAGTCGTAGAGCAACGTCGAGCGGCAGGCGTAGCGAGCACAATGCCACTCACGGGAGACGCAGAGTGATGCGCGCCAAGCGTGACGCTCCCGGACGATATTGTGTACCATGTGCTATGGAACCGAATTAATCCAAATTCCTCCTCTCTGTCGGAAGCTTTACTTACTTATTTAAATTAGCTTCACATAAATTGAACGCCACTCTCACAGAAGTATGTGCTACTGTTAACTCGTATTACCGAATGAAATGCTGCTGAAAATGTAACGTGCCGAGACGTGGTGGAGAATTCACAATTTGAAAATATTGAATCCTTGTTTCTATACATTACAATGTAAGTATGCTAATAAGTTTCACGTTATGAACGCTGAACACGGACGAATTGAGTGCCAAGATCCATCAAATGTCGCGTTTTACGGTCAGCAATAATTTGTCTCTTCTACAAAATAACTACTTTGTATGTGCAGTAGTATTCTAAACATTTTCATCCTTCAGATCGGTCGCAAGGTCTAAGTACTTCAGAGGGAGCACACCTGAAGTAATAAAACAACCCATCATATCGCACAAAGCGTACATCAACATAATAGCAAACAAAAACGTTTTCCAAAACAACATTTGTAGCAGGCGTCCTCCACGTCGACAATGCTACAATAGCTTGTAATCTGGCACCCAGTTACACAGTGTCGTATTGTGTTTGCACTTCGGAACGGTTCGCCGTTCGCAGTGAATTTAATAAAGGAGTAAATCCAACGAACATCGTTAATGTCGGAATGGGAGTCTTGAAAGAGGATTAGAGGTCCATTCACTGCTCTAATTTGACTCCTTGCTATAGACGATTGGAGAGGGACCTGGGATTGGCTCGTCGGCTAAAATGATCAAATTCCGTGAAAGGTTTTATCCCCTTGTTGGTAAAGGATTTCATCGAAACTAATCGTACGGATTTAGTTAAATTTTCCGCAGATCAAAACAAATAAGGTACCTACAAGAATTGATAATGTAAACGTTACAGCAATCAACAGAAAAAAAAACGGTAACCTTATCGCTATATTAAAATCGTCACAAAACGATTAGAGCTTTTTCAGAGATTTACAAATCGTTTGAGAGTAAAATTCGAATTTATAAACGAATTCTTAAAAATCTCAAACATTCATAGCTGAGTGAGTAGGTACAAAATGGACCACAGATTGTCAACAACGAATATTTTAGACACAATTGTTACAGATTGAGTTTGCACATCACAAGAACACTTTGTTTACGGCAAATTCTCAAAAAAATCATTTTCGCGTTCTCAGAATTTTTTCCTCTTTTGGCATACGCCTCTTGACCTATTTCGCCAAGGTAAACGAAATCAATTTTACTTGAAGGTGTACACTCGTAAAGCTCTTTGAATATCCTTATTATTACGTTTGCGCCTCACGTGTGCACGAGAGGCTCGCGAGCGTCGCCGTCGCCGATGGGCTCGACGAGACGCGACGATTAATATTGGGAACCTCGGAAATATTCGGAAGTGCTCGGCCAGGTTCAGTTTCCGTTACATTTTCAATTTGAAATCCTTTTAGGCTATTCGTTGAGCACGTACGGTATTCATTGAGAATTTATCAGAAAATAAATTAAGGAATTTTAATGGTATTGCAGGGTATTTTATTTACTTATATTTATATGCAAAATAAATGTACAAAAACGTAGTATAATACTAGACTCACAGACACTGCTATATAACCGGTAACTGATTTTCATATTAAATAAATTAGTAGTACCAATTTTTTTAACTTTTTCAAAGCTGCAACTTTTATATAAGATCCATAATATCTTGTTAGCTCTACGACGAGATAGCAGTAAGATTTATCACGTGATTCATAATTAGATTTCATCTACGAACATTTCCTCCCAGCTTTACACAAGTACGCAGTTCCATATCAAAGCTACGCGGCGGCGACTCCGATCTATCTGGTATTAATGAAGCCCTACCTATCTTCGGGTAATAAAGTAAGATTACAGTCATTGTAAAGCCGCTTTACTCGGCTCTGTACCAGTTAATATCGAGCCCTCGAGCGCCTACATGAGCATCGGAAATCGATGTAATGTGATAGAACGTAATATTATATTCATGAACTTTTATGGGCTCGTAATCTCAGTAAGATATTTTCCAAAATTATTTACGGTCGAATTTAAATATACTACTTACCCAGAAGGGTACTAGTGTATAATTTAAGAGAGACTGTGAATCACCTGGTTTTGTACATACTCTTTTTATTGGTAGTTCAGCTCTTAAACAATATATAATAATAATAGCATTGCAAAGCATTATTTAATATCGTGAAACGCAAAAGTGAAAGAGAGACATAAACTCTACCAAAGTCGATGCAGTAAAATAATATTGTAAAGTATATAAGTTCGTATCATGATGAGATAGTAGTTATGGCACCCACCTCTCGTGTATGAGGTTATGGGTTCAAAACCGGGCAAGTACCAATGTGAATTTTTCAATTCTTAAAAGTTTTCTAAGTTTACAGACAGTTCTGATACCCCGTAACTTGGAAAGCTCGCAAAATCTTTGATCCCATTCCCATTGATGGAATGTCAGATGCGTATTTGTGTTACTAGCAACTGGGTTGTGGAGGTCAGATAGACAGTAGCTTCATTTAAAACACGGGTATTCAGCTGTATCCGGTTAGACTGGAAACTGGCCCTAAGCTAGTTGGTAAAATGGCAAAAAAGATGTTGATAATATAGGTTTGTTAAAGTAGACTGTAAATGTCTAAATTCTGGTTTCATTACCATAACGTTAAAACATTCATGTTAGTACATTTCTACGTAGCATATTGCAGTGAATATAAAGTGTGAAATATTTAATAAAATTCAACCTATCATGTTTGATATTCGAAACGAATGAAAAATACCGGCCATTTTTTCCGGTGACTACGCCGACGTGTGACAAGGACGGCGTACTGCCACCGAATATATGGACGTGGACCGTACGACAGACAGAAGTTTAACTCCTTTTTTTGAAGATGCGTCATTATCAGATAACTTCTCCCTCTCGGGATGGAGCGAAGAGAAACGACCTAATCTTAAGACCAGCTTACCAATTATAAAGCCCAGACAGCTAATCAATTATCCTTATTGAAAGCTCGTCATTTGATACAGTGGTTTACCTGAATTTATGATAGTGATCTATAGCTGTCGGTACCACTGAAACAACAATAGATTTTAAATCGATTTAGCTTAAGAAGGTGATCGATGTAGATCTATGCGACCGATTCACTCCATAGCTGATATCAGCAGCCCGTACTTCGTGAACTTTAAAACTATCTTGTCTAATCCTCATATTGTCTTGGCTCAAACTATAATTTTAAAGTACTCTGTTTTCGATTGAAGCCTATCTTAGATACCATTTTTTCTGCAATATTCTAATTCATTAACTATTGTTCCTTCTGCTCACTGTTGCACGTTGGTAGTATCGTAGTGTCGCACCGTTCGCTGTCGGCCGCTGGCTCGGCGCCAAATCGCGCATTGGCCCATATAGGCCATTACCTACGTACCATTGTCACTAATTGCCTTTATAGCTCGTTCTGACACCCAGCCTACACATAGCTTAAAATTTTTAAGCCAACAATTAATTTTATTTTGATATTAAATTTTATTCGATAATTATACTTAATTGTTCATCGCCATGAAAATGATGGTTATTATTATTCGTTTAACCCAGTTTTTAAAGCTACAGTGTTTACTCTTGACCCCTTTGGATTTTACGTTGAATAGCAGACTGGTGCCACGCTAGTGCATTATGTTAAAGCTGTTGGTAGCTCAACAGATTCCATTTGTCATTTGTAACGATGTCCCAGATTTGGCTTTGAGCACAACAAGCTAGCTATGTTTCCTGAATACATTCTTCAAGTTTAATATGATTATCACATTTATGATGTTAAAAGTTTGCAAATTAAAATATAAGAGACTGACAATATTTTGACGAGTGTATTCTATTCGTCGTTTATTAGGGTTCCGTAGTCTACTAGGAACCCTTATAGTTTCGCCATGTCTATCTGTCCGTCTGTCTGTCTGTCCGTCTGTCCGTCCTCGCTTAATCTCTGTGACCGTTAGCACTAGAAAGCTGAAAATTGGTACCAATATGTATATCAATCACGCCGACAAAGTGGTAAAATAAAAATTGGAAAAAAATGTTTTATTAGGGTAGCTCCCCTATATGTAAAGTGGGAAGTGTTTTTTTTTTTAAATTCAACTCTAAAGTGTGATATATTGTTGGATAGGTATTTAAAAATGAAGAAAACGTGTTGCGCCGACCCCAAGTAATATGGGATAAGGGCAGGAAGAAGAAGAAGGTATTTAAAAATGAATAGGGGTTTACTAAAATCATTTTTTGATAATTGCAATAATTTCGGAAATAATCGTTCCAAAAGTAAAAAACAATGTGTGTGTGTGTCCCTCTAACTTTTGAACAATAAGTTTAGAAAAAATGAAAAAAATCTGAAAAGTAGAACTTTATAAAGACTTTCTAAGAAATTATTTTGAACTTGATAGAAAGAACAGTTTTTGTACAAAAAAGACTAAAGGGTTCTACAAAATAATTTCTGGACTAAGTTTTTAGTATAATCGTATATGCAAGCATTTGCTTAAACTCATAAGTGGGTACACTTATTGTGACGGACGGGAAACTACGGAACCCTATACTGAGCGTGGCCCGACACGCTCTTGGCCGGCTTTTATTTTAAGTATTTTTTTTATATGGAGTATTAGCAGATTTTGTTGTACTATAATGCTGGCTGGTAAGATTAATTCTTTCAGCTAAGAATATGTTTCTGTTAATTATTTTGCTATCACATTGTACAAGCTTTGCTAGTGGTTTTGGTATGTGCTTTTGTTCAGTTTTTATACAATTTTATTCTTTGTTTGTTCGGTCGTCATATTTAGGATTGAAGACACACAAATTTTTGATAAGAGGCTATTGAATGGAGGAGTCTAGAGGGTAAAAACAAGTCAACGACTATCGCAACCCAGTGCTGGGCACGCCACAATCATGGCGGTAAGTCCTTTGAGGCGTGGCTGGAAAGACCTCACGGTGTCCTTACCTTCCGCGTGACGCAGGTGCTCACCGGACATGGTTCGTTCGGGAGTTTTCTGCACTCGATTCATGCGGAAGTGACGCCCGGGTATCGCCACTGTGCGGAACGCCCGGAGGACACGCTGGAGCACACAGTCGAGGTGTGCCCTGCTTGGGCGGAGCATCGCCGTGCCCTTGTGGGGGCGATCGGCGGCGGAGACCTCTCGCGCCGGGCCTTGTTTGAGGCCATGGTCCGGAGCGAGGAGGAGTGGCAGGCGGTCGTCGACTTCTGCGAAGCAGTAATGCTCGCAAAGGAGGAGGCCGAACGCATCAGGCATCGGCGTTATCGCCGCCGCCGTCGCCGGGTTTCTGATCCCGATTTCCGGCTAACGTAGACGCGGGCTTGCAGGCAGTGAGCAATAGGTAGCTCACTGTCCGGCCGTCCGGTAACTGTCCGGACCAAGCCCAAGTCGTCGACGGCGCGCACTGTTTCCGCGCGCCTCAAGGAGTTGTCAGCAACAGCAGGGACACAGCCGGGTCGAAGCCTACTGGGGCCAGGGTTATCCGAAAGGGCGCTCGAGCCCCGGTATGAAGGCTAGAAGGAACGGTGGGTCTTTTAGTCAGTAAGAGTACACTATCTCCCGCTTCGCCCAAGGGCGGGGGATGTCAATACATGACATTTCCCACCATAAAAAAGGGGTTAAAAGAATTTATTTTCTTGGCCTGTCGAGGCTATTGAATAGGTTACTTGAGCACTGCCCGTGACATTTTTGCTTATTTAGCATCATTTATACAAATCTTGGCCACCGTAGACCAGATGCATGCTTGCGGGCGGCGAGTAATGGGTAGTTCGCCGAATGATGCGTCCCTAAAAGAAATATACCATAAATGATGGCCAGGTCTGTTTCATTATTAAAAAGAGGGAAAGCCCGCAGACAGAATACAGTTGGCTTTCAGTCGATAAAAGTATGACATTGTTTTTTGCTCCACCCAGAGCAAGAGAAATTATTTAATATTTGCTTTAAAAATCTTATTTTTCGTTATTGGTTACTAGGAGAAATTCCTTTTAGAGTCAAGTACTTACCTACATAAATATAGCAGCAGATGTAGATACATTTTATATCTCAACAATACAACAATTCCTTAACTTACTTCAACAGACCTGGCCTGAACCAGCGAAATACTAGATCAAACTAGTGACATAAAGTATCGATAAACTTTAGGAAAAGTCTAAGATTCCAAAAGTTTTCTGCACTACTTTTAAACAGGTGCTCCTTGGTCGCAAGTTGTGGGAGTCAGCTGGAGACGAGCTGGTGTCTAGTGGCTTGGAAGCGCGCCAACGCAGCTTAGTGCCAGTACCCCAGCCAGAAGACTCACTTGCGACGAACTATGTGAAGAGGGCACAGTGAGCGTTGTGATCGATGTATTGTATGCGAGGTGGTATTGACTGACAATCTCGATTTATTCAATATTTTTTATTACTATTATAAACGGGAAAGTTTGTGTGTCTATCAGTTTGTATGTAACAATAATAATAATATTTCACAACTTTCTCACAACGCCATCTAGTCCCAAATTAAGGAGAGTTTATGGTACATTCTTATATATTCTTATATTCTTTATTGTACATAAATTTACACATTATTAATGGTAAGAAAGCCGATGTACACAGGCGAGCTTAACCAAAAATTGGGTATAAATTGGGTTGGGTTTTGGTTGGTTGGTTGGGTTGGTTGGTATGAGTGCTAGATAACTGATAAACATACTTATATATTTCTAAGTACTTACATTACATACTATAGATAAATTACACCGAGATACGAATAAACTATCGTGCTTAACACATATCTGGATGGAAATCAAACCCACAACCTTTGGCAAAGCAGTGGCCACAGACCACTAGCTGCTGCTAGCTGGAAGAATTTGGATCCAATTTAGCACTAAAGTAGATTAAGTATTGGAACAGCACGAGGTATTTTCATCCCGGGTGTACTATGTTCGCTTAGGATAGTTATTTATTTTCACATCAGTGAAGCCGCTGCTGCCAATTTTTTTCTTAGTAAAAAAGAGAGACTTCTGTTAGGAAAAAAACAATTTATTAAATTCAATTAAATTAACTAGGTACTGCGTTATGGAGTTATTGGAGTGAAGACGTATCCGCTTTAGAACGTTATACAAGCTAACTATAGAATTATAGATGTGCTTACTAAACCAACAAGTAGGTGAGTTTTACCCTCAAGGATCAGGCATAACTTGAATTGTAGAGCAGTGGCAGCTAAGTGAAGAACAGGGGTCGCCGAGTGGTAATGGCTCTGACTTACGAGTTGTAGGTCGCGAGTTCAAACCCTGCCACGAGCATTACTTTGTGTAATTTATTTCATTACAACTGCTCTCAAAATGGTGAAGGAAAACATCGTGAGGAAACCGGCATGTCTTAGAACCAAAAATTCGAAGACATGTGACATTCACTAACCCGCACTGAGCCCACGAGGTAGATTACGGCCCATTCCCTGTTCTAGAGAGTAGGCCTGATTCCCAGCAGTGGGAATTAAAAAGGCTGATGGTGATGACAACACATTGCTTTATACTGACATCAGCTACTGAAACAACGACGTAAATCTACTTAATATTTTTCTGCTAACCTAATGTGTGATTAAAAAACGCATTTCTACCTCTTAACCTATAAAAAACAGCTGTGGTCCATAGAATTAACCCCATTGACAATTAGGATCACTCGTGCACAAAAACAAATTAATTTTCTTTATTTACACAATCAATTCGAGGCGTGTTTCAAATAAGTTAAATCAACATTTTGGGGTGTCCCCCCCAGGTAGTAGGAGGCAGGCGGAGGGGCATGCGTGCACGGAGCATCCCAATGAACCGACACGTCCCCGCGTTCATTAACTGGAAACTGGTGTTTTTTCATACGACACGCCAGGGATTTATTGCTGGAACAAATTAAAACTTCCAATATTTCGATTGATGCCTTCCTGCACAGATCGCAGTTAAATCGAATTGCTCGTACTGTCGTAAATTTTGTAAATGGTAATTAAGCGTAGGACTCCGATAATTACAGCGGCATATTTCTGTGTGGCTGCCGTAATATATTACAGTTCAACTGCATGCAATTATCTTTTACATAACCAACGCTCGGTCTGTTCATGTTTGCATAGCAATCATATTTAAAAAATAAGCTTAAACTAGGGCAAACGTTTATAAAAACAGACGAAAATGGGTTAACCGAATCACCGGACAATACGCGAATACGCAAAGCTGGAGTGCAGTGAAGTGCGGTCGTAAAGCGGAATGGTACGACACTACGACACTGCTACTAGGGGACAGCGAGAACAGAAGGCCTACTGTGTAAGTGGTAAAAAGGCAAAGAAATGAAAACACTACGGACCCGCATCCTTATTTTCTATTTGGCTGATATTATGGCCAACTGCGATCCAAACCTTGCAGGAAACATTGTTTTTTTAAGGGATCTGGGCCCGATTAAAACACCGTCGTGTGTGAAGCCTTTTTTTAAGGTGAGAAATCATCCAATGACTTTTCCCATCCTAGGATGCATTTTCTCCATTCCCTCAAATTTGCGGTAACCAACCCAAGTGGCGTACACCTCGACTTTGGCCTCCAGGTGGTTCACGCAATGTTTACACCCAGGCGTTTCTACCACCTGAATCTAAAACAGGAAACTTCTGAGTTTGCCATGTCCGGTGAAAACCTGCGTCAGTCGGAAGGTGAGGAAACCGGGGCGCTTCTCCGGCCAGTCCTCAAAGAGGTGACTTAGCGCTGCGATTGTAGTGTATGGTACATACATACCTGTATTACTATCTCCTAACAATTTTTAATTTTGTTATGATAAGATGTAGGGGGTACTGTATATCGCAAGAACCTGAACTTCTGCGACCGCCTGCCCTACTGTATGACAGCGTCCGGTCGCATCAAAGGGTTTATACTCGGTCCGGTCTGGCCGCGTTATTGCTGCTGCTCGGTTTATGACGTCGGAGCGGTACAAACGTTTGCTCGTTTATCGTTGATACTTGAGGCACTACAAAAGCGTGACGTCATTATTAGCGGTGCGCTCGACTGCGAATGATGTAAACACTTGATTGTATGAGTCGGGCTGCCAACTTAACTGTGAACAATTTGTAAGCCAGCTGTGGAGATAAAGACATACTTTAGTAATACAAATAACGTTAAATATTGTGTAACTGTGATGTGTGATGTCTGAATTCTAGGATAGGCAAAAATAAAGCAAAATGATTTTTATAAGAACTATGGTTTCAAATTGACAGGACCCATCACATTAGTTGAAGGTGTTAATATCATTAATAGTATCTATTCCCTTGTCTAACCAGTGAGAGAGCTGCAAAATATTGTACATAAGTATTTCCTCAAGAGTGCAGGCAGAAACTACGAAACGCATTCAGCAACGATCTTTGTACACTAAATATCAACATTTGAAAATACTGACAAAATGTAAGTTTAATCCCTTTTCTTTACAATTCCGCGAAGCGCGCAGATTGCATTGTGGCAGCATGCAGCGTCTAGTAAACGATTTGTAAACAATCTACGTCTCGCCGGGCAGAGGTGAGAATGTCTCGATAGATAACAAAAGCCGGCGCGGCCGTGTCGCTGAGCACCAAGGCGCCTCGGGTGTGCTTCGATGTAACAGCAATTAGTATTTCTAGATAGATTCTTTTTGTATTACTTTTAGCACGATATATATTGTTCTTGTAAGCGTGTTGATTGCCAATATGGAATAGAATTCCGAAATTGTTGTATTAGTCGACGATCTCAAAAATTCTGGGATCTTTGTTGATCGTTGGCTATCGTTTCCACAAAAACAATTTAGCTATAAGATGGAATTGATCAGTTGTATTTAGTTAAAAACCTGTAGGTATCATTTGCTGAATAACATCAAATTGATGAAACAAAAATCTGATTTGCAATCTACAAAAAAATTCACGTTTCTGGGTTTTTGACGTGACAACGTCTTAAATTAGGTTGCGGCTGGGAGTCACTTATGAAAAAGTGTAACGCTCGGTAACGTTACGATGAGTCACCGAACGAGAGAGAGGCCCGCCGAATGCCTTGCGTCTCTCTCCCACTCAACTATGATCGGTCTGCCGCGCGCGCAGCACTAGAGAATTAGGCGCATTGAATCGGCGCATGCTTGTGTCTCTGTCTTTGTCTTTCTCGAACGTTCTTGGCGTTGGAAAAAAAAAGACGTTGTCACGTAAAATCTTCGCCCGTAAAACCGACTTTACAGGCAACCATTTTTTTTTTGTTTGACAACTAATGAATTTAAAATTGTGTTAGCATATTTATGTTTACCTGTATCTGGTTGGTTTTACGTTGCAAACAGACACAATTAGACGACAGGACCGTGTCTCTGCTCAGGGTACCGGATAACGTAAACAAACTCATCGATCAGCAGTCACAATCCCCAGTAATGAGGACACAACTTAAAGGATTAAGTGCCAACAACGTTGCCCTGTATTTCTTCGCAGCGCTCGCTGTTAGCTTGCGAGTTCGTGAGCCGATTGCATCGTCCGAACAATCTGTAAACAATCTGCCGCGCCAGAGCGTCGATCGTAGCGATACAAGCAAACGCCGAGAGATCACCTCTCACCTCAATCGGCTTCGTTATGTGGCTTTATTGGAAATTGTAAACGTTAATCTTCACGTTTAGAAGAAATTCAAGACTTTCATTTAAAAATCCGTTCTTTTTTTCTTTCACAAAATTGTCAAGGTTTTATTTTTTCCTTTTTTCATTTTTAAGTTAGGTCATTTTTGAATTGCGAAGTTAAAAAATTACTTTTCTTGCTCTGGTTGGAGCGATAGGAAGTATTTTATATTAACTGAAACCCGCTATGTTTCTTAAGTTGCAATTTGCGAGGGCCACGTTAACTCTTTCAAGCAATCTGAAGCCCTGGTAGGCGTTGCCCCATTAATTTTGCTGACATTTTTCTGAGGCGCACGTGAAACACAACGCCTAGGGCTTGATTCTTTTCGGACAGCAATCTACCCATTGCTCGCCGTCCACAAGCCTGCGCCTAAAGTGACTAGGAATTGCCTTGTGACCCAATGACGATAAAATAAATTGCACAATAATATAAATTCGCCTGGCTGGGCACCTACAACCTACAACTAGTAAGTCGGGGCCGTTGCCATTGAGTCACCATTGCTCCCCATAATGAGATAATAATGATATGAACCCTAGTTCATTCACTATCTTAAGTTACTGGCACATAACATAATTATGTTATTACTATCATCGTTGTGTGTGTTGCTTAATTTAAACATCTAAGATAAATACTATAATTTAATAATATTATTATAACATCTCTGTCTTGTGTGACAACCTTTATATTTACGCTCTTTATTTTCAATTTGTTTTTCTTTAAAAACAATCTCTTGCATCGCTTTAACAATTTGTAAACAATCTTTTCTCTTGCGCTATCAGCCAGAGGTGATCGTGTCGATTTACGACGGGCGTTAGGTAATAACATGATGATCCGCCTCGCCGCGTAATGCCCGCCTTTGTTGAGGTTTGCATTACCGCCTCACGACTCGTTCCTGCACAAGACGTACCGGAAAATACCTGGGTTTTTATCTAACACATGGCTTTCGTGAAGTGATTGTCGTGTGACAGGAACCTAATGAAATTCCGACCACCGGGTTACGACGTTTTCTATTATATGGAGTATGTTTATTACTGCGAACACGACCTCATTTTATACCTAATAACGTAATATAATATTTGGTGGATAAGTACGTCAATACTGATACCCATCAGTTGAGCTAGTGGAACAAATAAAGCTCGGTAATGACCGTTATTAATCACAATTATAATCTAAGCACTGGAGTGATAATGAGCTAAACTGACCTAATTGGCTAGTAAATTATCATTAAAATAAGGTGTTACTGTCGAGATGACCTACTTTGGCGATGGTTTACCTGTACAATATGTGCTGTACTCCTAGTCAGGATATGAATTAAATCCGACGCTAATTAAGGTAAATAATAATAATATTCCACAGCTATCACACAACGCCGGCTAGCTAAGCTAAGCAGAGTCTCTAGATGAACAGGTGATAAACATACTTATATATTTCTAAATACATAGATATTATAGATAAATTAGGTACATCCAGACACAGAACTGATGAACGGTGCTCATCGCACAAACATTTGTTCTGCGTGGAAATCAAACCCACGACCTCCGGCATAGCAGTCAGGGCCACTAACCACTAGACCAACAAGCCGGTCAATAAGGACTATTGATTAAACAATAGTTTACCATGTCATTTCCACGATAATACTTTTCAGTTATTCTGATGTAATAACAGTTAGACTCCTCCCAGTACGTACAACTATCCACGTACCGTACCCGACTCTATTAATCCTAATGTAATTTTCTCGTGAGTTTCCAGTAAATCTTCGTAGACAGTGTAACGCTGTCAGCGTTGGGAAGCGGTTTGAATGACATTAAACGGGGAGGCGGCCGGCGCGCGGCGCCTGGTGGACAGGTAATAATGGGCGCCTTGAGCCCGGTCCGACCTGGCACGTCCACGTCCGCAGCGTTACTCGGTGACTTCTATTGTAACTGTTACACTGTTCTATTTGACTGATACCGTTTAATGAGAAAACCAATAGGTATTCATTTTATAAAAAAAAACTTGCTGACTAGCTCCGTTTCTACATTTTCTGTAGAGCGGTGTATTTTATGTAGTATGTATATTGTATGTGTGGTGTATGTATGTGGTCAAGACATCATCACATCACAGAGATATGTTACATTTTGGTGCCATATTTTTTATTTGGTTTTTAATTCAATTAGATGAGTAGTGTATGTGTATAATACAACATATTACTACGAATTACTCTCCTATAAAACCTCTAAAAATAAACTACTACTTATAAAAATGATTATCAAAAAAAAAATTAAAACATTTTTACGCTACAAAACAGTGTGATAAGTTTTTAGACTCGACGTTTTATTATCTGATTTTCAATACAAAACTATTACGTTTGATGAGACGGAAAAGTCTAATCGTTCCTCTAGATGTTCTTTGAGTCGATTCCGACTGATTGATCGCAATCCGGTTTTATTTGGCGCCTCACCTCGGGCCGGAACGGTCCGGAACAAACAATTGCTAAAATCCAATCAACAGACAAAGGGACACTTTTTCTCGGCACGATTGTATCCGGCGACATCGGCATCGCAGGGTTGCTGAGAGATCGCCTGTAAGCTCATCGTTTGCTTTTTATTTTGTAGAATGAATTTTTGTTTTTAGTTTCATTCTATTCTGATACACGGACAGACATATCATCTATATTCCAATCATTTGTTTAATTAATTTCCGTATTAGAAAAGTCCAAAAGTTACAACTTGGGATGAATGGAACTGTGGTTATTTTCACGTGTGCGGGTTTCTCCTAATTTAACTACTTTTAGGCTAGACCAGTGGTGGTCCAGTGATAACGGCTTAGGTATAGGTCGCGAATTCAAACACCCCAGGCACATCACTTTCTCTTAATACGGTAATGTAAAAACATCGAGAGGAAACTGGCATGTCCTAGAATAAAAAAATTGAAGATGTGTAACAATCCACACTGGACCTACGTGTTGATTATGGTCCATTCTCTCTCTCTGAGAGAGGGGACCTGGGCCAGCAGTAGGAACACTGTAAGCCTAGACTACATTATACATATAACCATTTAAATAATTAATTAATATCATGAAATATTTTAATTATGTAGTAATTGAAATAAGAGAGCTTAGAACACTGGTGGCCAAGTGGTAACGGCTGCAACTTACGAGTTGTAGGTCACGGTTTCAAAACCAACCTGGTACTTACATTACTTTGTGTGGAAACCCGGCAGGCCTTAGTCCCAGCAGTGGGAAAATTATAAGGCCGACTATGACTATGCTAATTGAAACCAAATTATATAGTCCAAAAAAATAATAATTTAAACTTAACTTCTAAAGCTGCGAACCCTATAATTTGGATGAAAGCAACGTGGCGGTGACAATTTGTCAAAGAACATCGATCGCCGCGTCAGCGCGACCATTTGAATTGCAGCAGCGAGCGTCGTCGCCTTCACGGTATTGATACACTTGACTCACACCGACGACGACGTCTTACAACGTCACACAGTTGTTCAGGAACGTTAGATTGCCTTAAATATTGTTAGATATTTTGTTAAAGGCCAGGCGTTATGATGGTGCTATGTGGACTAATATGTTTTTTTTTTATATACAATTCTACTTAGCATTAAGATGGCGATTGTTACTCCCAATATTTATCTGAACATAAGTAAAACTAGCTGACACGGCGAACCACAATGACAGTAGTATGTATCATTTATATCTTTCTATATAATAAACCAATTCCGATGGAACAAAGTCTAAATAATTTATCAAATTGCACACAAATTTTATGTATAAAAGTTGTTGATGATGCACGCAATAAAAATTTCTACAGATTTTTTTTTGTAATGATTGACTTTGGGATTTTTATCCATATGGATACGTCAACCACCTTCTACAGATTTATTTATTATGTATAGATTGGATTCCCAAATAGTATAATATACAAGTTATAGGTGGGAAAATATCCAGGAAGTACACAACATACATACTATTTCCACTAGAGCTGTATGAACTGTCGCTAAATCCCGCGCATTACATTCAATAGTCCTCGAGCCCATTGTCAGCAACTTTGCGACTAAACAATTTGCAAGCCAGCAGAAGTCGGCGATACAAAATGTTGAATGCTGAACACGTCGAAGGACGCCGGCTGGTCCGCGGTCCTCGAGTCGCATTCAGATGAAGTCACAATACGTAGCCGTATCTATTGTGCGGAGCTTCAATGCGCACTCAAATTGCGGACGTCCTGACGGCGTGCGCCTTGTTGCCGCTTTGTCAACATTTAATATCGTTTAGGTGTCAAACGGCTTTGAACGGTTTCTAGTTGCCACCTGTCATATTAAATGGTTTATACATAACTTATTTTAGTGTTTACATAGCTATACAGAGTTATTTCTAAAACACTAACAACCTTGAAGGACTGTATTACTTACATCATAAATCAAAACTTTTGTTCTATGACTTTTTACAAAACATAATGCATTTACTAATAATAAGTCTACAAGATTTCGTTGTTCTACCTACCTCATTTCAACTCTGTATATTGACAGACCGCGACGCAAGCGCATCAAGCACCTCGATCCCCGCTCCCCTCCGCTATTGTACTATCGCTTGCTTCTCATAGACTTTGTAATAGATTGTTCAATTTAAATATTTTTAATTTTGTTTGATAATCTGATGAACTAAACAAAAGTTGTTGTTTATGATGACAGTAACAAAGTCCTGAGAGGTTGCCAGTGTTTTACAAATAACCCTAAATATCTAATGCTTAAATTCGTATTAAAATTAGATAGTACTTAAGGTATATTTTATATAGCACAGGGTTATATATAGCAAAAATACGCATCAAAATGAAAGAAAATAATAGGTAGCTACATTGTATGAATTCTGCTGTCCCGTGCACCATTTTATAGCAATTTAATGTATCTACCTAAAAGTAGCACTTGTCTAAGCAGACTAAGTGCAAAATCCAACTCTCTCTTTGAATTCCCAAATCTCGTGATCTGACCTCAGTATGTGGTAAGATAAGATAATCTTATCTTTTCATATCTATTATACACTAGCTTTTGCCCGCGCGGCTTCACTCCCGCTCTTCCCTACTTCAGCTTACTATACCCTACTCTACTCTACCCTACTCTACCCTACTCTACCCTACCCTACTCTACTCTACTCTACTCTACTCTACTCTACCCTACTCTACCCTACTCTACCCTACTCTACCCTACTCTACCCTACTCTACTCTACTCTACCCTACTCTACCCTACTCTACCCTACTCTACTCTACTCTACCCTACTCTACCCTACTCTACCCTACCCTACTCTACTCTACCCTACTCTACCCTCCTCTACCTTACTCTACCCTACACTACCCTACACTACCCTACACTACCCTACTCTACCCTACACTACCCAACACTACCCTAATTTTAATTTTTTTTTCCATAAAAACCTTCTCCACATAATAACGAACACAACAAAAAAAAATTAGCGAAATCGGTCCAGGCGTTGTTGAGTCATGCGCTTACCAACACATTTTGCGATTCATTTTTAGGGTTCCGTAGCCAAATGGCAAAAAATGGAACCCTTATAGATTCGTCATGTCTGTCTGTCTGTCTGTCTGTCTGTCTGTCCGTCCGTATGTCACAGCCACTTTTTTGCGAAACTATAAGAGCTATACTGTTGAAACTTTGTAAGTAGATGTATTCTGTGAACCGCATTAAGATTTTCACATAAAAACAGAAAAAAAGCAATAAATTTTGGGGGTCCCCATACATAGAACTGAAACTCAAAATTTTTTTTTTCATCAAACCCATGCGTGTGGGGTATCTATGGATAGGTCTTCAAAAATGATACTGAGGTTTCTAATATCATTTTTTTCTAAACTGAATAGTTTGCGCGAGAGACACTTCCAAAGTGGTAAAATGTGTGTCCCCCCCCTCTAACTTCTAAGATAAGAGAATGATAAAACTAAAAAAAAATATATGATGTACATAACTATAAAAACTACGAAAACTAGTAAGTAGATTTTTTTAATGCGTCATAAATCGAAAAAAATACACTATTATTAAAACATCGATCAAAGTTACAACACATTACAAGAACTTTTATATTATGTTACTTGCTGCTACGGAACCCTTCATGGGCGAGTCCGACTCGCACTTGGCCGGTTTTATACTATAGATTTATATTCTTTATTTATTCAAACATTGTATACATACAGTAGCATGCAAGATATAGATTTATTGTTTGAGTCCAGTCATGTTTTATGCCATAAGTATCAGCGTACAAATATTTATAAATTTGAAAACTAAAAATAATAATATTGATAACAAATCCTAACAGATAAAACTTAGCTAGGATTTCAGTTACTTTACAACTTAGGCCATTTAATTCGAAGTTATTTTAATCATATCATGTCAACATAATACATGTCAAAATTACCAAATAATTGACATTTATTTAGTAATATTGACATGGTATATTATATTATGTAATTACAATATAAATGTCAGTTACAATAAAATATAAAGAAATTACTATATAAATGTAAAAATTATAAGACAATTTTACTGGATATATCAAAATCTATATCAAAATCACATATTTAGTCTAATAAATATATGCATTACCATCTTCTATGTACATCGAGCCACACTTCACATAATGCCATAATATATCACGTACTCAGTCAACAATAATTCCACATACACATACCACATACTGATACGAGTGGGCATCGCATTAAACACAGCACTCGTATTCGATTCGAGTGGGCTTATTGATTTTAGATTAATAACCGCGCTCTCCCAGCGACCGAGCTTTGAGCCAGCCACGATCCTTTTAATTTATACGATATTTTGATTAAATCTAAACCGGTATGTAATTGTTGGGGAATTTCGTGTCATGGATACCTCCATGACTCATGATGGGTTTACGCGTCTGTCAGGTGCGGCTAATGCATCGTGTTCCATTAGACATGGTAATGCGACGTGAGTGGCGTTTATATTCGCACAGTCCTGTCTTATCTCGCAGGATATTGCTACAAACGGCTCTTCTCAGGAGGTCATAATAGGCAGCAGGGACGTGAGAACAATACTATATTATAAGCCAAAAAGCTCGGCTTGACCTAGCACTACCTCACACCTAAATCATAGAACACGACCAATCAATTCAATAAAACAAAAATCTAAATTTTAAACTACGCGCCTCCTAAGCGGTTACGCTAAGTTGTCTTTTTCTGCCTCAAAGGCTTTTACGAGGCTTTATCTTCTATCTCTACTTTTGCTATAAAAACTTCAAATTTTGTGTATGTGGTATGTGGGTAAAATATGTGCAAATGAGTGATAAGTGCTATGTGCAAAAGCTCATCGAACATTTTCGTATTAAAATTAAGCTCGGCTTTAGAAAAGGCATCAATGAATTTCGAAAGGCATCCATTTTTAGGCATATTACGAGGCGCGGGTCTATGACCGTAAAGAGTCTTATGAACTACAAATTAGTTCAAATTTGCTTTGAGCGGTTAATCGTGTTGTACGTAATTGTTTTGATAGTTTTTTTTTTTTGTTTTCTGTCATTTATCAGTTTATGAATTCGGAAACTATAATTGTGGTTGTGATGTATGGGTGGAATTGATATTGGCCATTGTACAGTTTGAGTTTTAGAGATAACTTTACAAGATGACAAGACGAGTTCAATCTCCTCTCGGAATGACTGGATCTGACTAACTAATTAACTCGTTCGTCAGACACATATCTCTCAGCAACAGTTCTGTCGTCTGCATACCCAAAGGTTCCGGGTTTAAGTAGGTCATTTATTTGCAGCAAAAACAGTGTTGCCAAGAGTACCGACCCCTGGAGGACTCCAGCATTAATATCCATCTGACCCGACGAGCAGCCATCAATTCCCACTCGGATGGATCGATCCCTCAAGAAGTCTGCGATCCAATGACTCAGACCAGCGGGTAGACCGAAGGAAGGAAGCTTAGCAATAAGGCTTTCGTGCCAGACCCTATCGAAGGCCTTCGTGATATCAAGGGACACGGCAAGCGATTCCCCATGCTTCTCAATGGCCTCGCTCCAGATGTGAATGGTATACGCCAGAAGGTCCCTAGTAGACCGATTTCGACGAAAGCCGTATTGCACGGTCGCTGAGGATGCCGTTAGCTTCCAGGTATGCCAGAAGCTTCCTTACTCGTTCCATACTCTTACAGAGGATGGACGTAACAGAGATGGGTCGGTATTTTTCCGGGTCAGCACGACTGCCCTCCTTGGGCACAGGCTGCACGTTGGCTGGCTTTCAAGCCATCGGCACTTTTCCAGTCTCATATGATCGGAGACAATTCAGGTGCACAAGTTTTTAGAACGACCGCTGGTATCTCGTCGGGGCCACTGGCTTAATTTACTTCAAAGTTATCTACTCAGGACCCTACGAACGTCTTTCTGATGGATACGATTATCCGACATACTCGTCACGCATCCATCAGAAAAACCGGGGGTTGCGCGTCACTGGAGTCCAGGCGCGAAGATTCCGCAAAGAGAAAAGCAAATAGCTTTGTATTCTCCTCAGCGGTGTGGGCCAGCAACCCATCGGGTTTGAACAGTGGCGGAAGTGAGAGACGGCAGAAGTTCGATTCAACCGACTTTGCCAGGGAACAAAACGCTTTACTACCAGCGGGGTATGAATCAAATTGGTTCCCTATTCGGCTAATGAGGTCGAACCGAGACTTTCACAAAACCTTTTTGTAGGACTTGGCGGCCCTGTTAAAGGCCTTCTTCTTTAGAGTCACGTCGCTTGCTTTGCTCATACGAGCATCGGCCCAAGCTTGGTATGCCGCGTGTTTTATCACATCGGCGCGAGAACACTTGGCGCTAAACCATGGTCGAGCTTGATCCGATATTGTTATGTCAGAGAATGGGATGTAGTTCACTATTCTCTGTCGCAACACATCCGTCACGGCATCAGCGCACAACGAAGCATTCTCCGAAGAAAAGCAAGTGGGCTGCCAAGGATAGCATGCGAAGAAGGACCGGATGCCATCCCAATCTGCTGACCTGTATCGCCAAACCCGCCGAGTGCCTCTAGGGCTAAAATCGGGCGAGGAGTAGACAGACATAGATTTAACCAGTCAGTGGTCAGAACTGCCTAAAGGCGAAAATGTTGACACTGAGTGTATCTGCAAAAAGCAATTGGCTATGTACGAATCCACATCTGGTACCCTCGTTGCCCCCTGGACTGGAATTAGGTAATACGATGCGCATTGGTAAGACTCGTGTAACGTTTCCTGGCGTCCGACAATCTGTAACGACTGTCCAAGGTCAATTACAGCCAAGATAGAACGACTTAACGGGTTATCCAAGATACAGAAGGAATTCAATGTTAACCACCTACAAACCGACATGATGAGTTGCCTAACCTTGGACTCTACCTTGGGCTACAAGATTTTTCAAATGAACCGCGGTCGTGGAACGTTAAGAGTAACTAAAGGACAACAGGGAAAATTAAAAATAAGAGCTCCCTTTGAACAAACTAATTAATCCAATACCTTCTGGGCCAGTAACAGACCTTGCCTGAAGCATAAATATTATTTTACCAACAACAATAATTATATTTTAATTGCATTTCGCTAGAAAACCTTACGTTCACAAACACAACGCTCGGGATAAAACAACCAGTCTATTGCAGGTATGTTACAATACATAATAAAAGTGAACAGACGGAGCAGAGCAGTCATTCGCCACAAACGTAACACAAGCTGATACCTCGTTTAATTTCGTTATGAAATAATTTATATGCGGGTTGCCGCCAAACCATATCGCTACGAACGTATTTATATGTATAATTGTTAATCCGAGCTCAGTACAATATCGATTGTAGATACTCGTACTTACCTAGAAGATATTATTTACACTCATTGGATACAATGACGAATATTGTAAGTTTTATTAAACTATATGTTACCATATTTGGTCAGTGACTGATTCGTTTGCCTCGTAGCCTCAAGCGCGACTGCTGAGCGTGGGATCTTGGGTTCGATTCCTGGGTCAGGTAAAACGTGCTGTTAGAGTTTTCCATTAGGGATTACTCTGTAGCTGCTCGAAGTTTGGAAGTTGGCGGAATTCGGAACTCCGTGCCTTGGAAAATACGTAAAGCTGTTATTCCTGCGCCTGATCTCTCTCCATGCGTGGTGGTATCGGATTTCTGTGCCATCGGACTATGAGAGTGAAAGAACAGAGAATGCACCTTTTTTTTTTTTCGATGGGAAAAATCATCTTATGACAACCCCCGCTCTTGGGCGGAGCGGGAGATAGTGTCAGACTCTTACTGACTAAAAAACCCATCCCGTTCCTTCAAGCCTTCATACCGAGGCTCGAGCGCCCTTTCGGATAACCCTGGCCCCAGTAGGCTTCGACCCGGCTGGGCCCCTGCTGTTGCTGACAACTCCTTGAGGCGCGCGGGAACAGCGCGCGCCGTCGACGACTTGGGCTTGGTCCGGACTGTTACCGGACGGCTGGACAGTGAGCTACCCATTGCTCACTGTCCGCAAACCCGCGCCTACGGTGGCTGGAAATCGGGATCGGAATCCCGGCGGCGGCGGCAAGAGCGCCGTTGCCTGATGCGGTCGGCCTCCTCCTTAGCGAGCATTACTGCTTCGCAGAAGTCGGCCAACGCCTGCCACTCCTCCTCGCTCCGGACCATGGCCTCGACCAAGGCCCGGCGCGAGAGGTCTCCGCCGCCGATCACCCCCACGAGGGCACGGCGATGCTTCGTCCAAGCAGGGCACACCGCGATTGTGTGCTCCACCGTGTCCTCCGGGCGTTCCGCACAGTGGCGACACCCGGGCGTCACTTCCGCTTTGATTCGGAACAGGAACCTCCCGAACTTGCCATTTCCGGTGAGGACCTGTGTCATGCGGAAGGTAAGGACGCCGTGAGGTCTTTCCAGCCACGCCTCAAAGAGGGGACTTATCGCCATAATTGTGGACAGAGAATGCACCTGTGTTTGCACGCATATTTGAACACTATAATATCTCTTGCGTACTTGGCTAATCTCTGTTGAGATTGACCACTCTGTTCGAAATTCGGTTAGGAGGATTATTACATACTAGCTTTTGCCAGCAGCTTCGCCAGTGTACATAAAATATAGCCTATGTCACTCAGGAACAAACCAACTTTCCGTCGGTGAAAACATTTTAGCAATCGGACTAGTACTTTTAGAGATTACCTCCTACAAACGAAGAAAAACAAACTTTACCTCTCTATTATATTAGTCTAGATTTGGTCAGTACAACACATTGTTCTAAATACAAAATAAACTTACAATAAGGTCGGGCACAGTATTCACCAGTTTATTTAATTTAACAAGTAAACATACAACACAAAACAAATAAGGCTGAATTGTTTGATATTTATTCAAATTGTGTAAATACTGGTTTAAAAATAAATGTACTTTATATGATAATTTCAAATTAGATATGAGTTACCTTTAATATCAAACTACTAGTGCGGTTGGCGCACTGATCCAACTCTGAATATCAAACGAGATAGGCAATGACAAGGCAAGGGATTCACAATATCATGGGTGCGACCGTCGCTTCACACGCGGGACAATAACTTATGTAGTTGGGCAGTGATGTGCCCCCGAGTCGCCGACAGTGTGAATGTTGATGTTGATGTCATCGGGCTTATTAGAACCGTATTAGACTTGACTTATTATAGTAAGCACTTAATATATGAGAATTCTAATATAGTGCATTATAATAACAAATTAACGAACATTTTTGCTGACAGTACAAGTTAATTTTGAAGCATACTACTTGGTTAATTAATGTAGAAACAGCTATGGTTACTATCTCGTGGCTTGCCACTTGAAAGTTATTTCCCGAGGGAAAAATGTTGGTAATACAAGTGAATACCACATTTGTACGAACATGCTGAGTTTAAAACTATTAGTGTGTATACGTATGCGTACTTGTACATACTAGAATAGAAATCTGATAATTTTGCAGAGATCTAAATCTTTTGTGTGTGTGTGTTTTAATTAGTTTAGTAGAAGGTAACAAAGGCGAATACTTTAGTTCAAAGTTTAGGCAGTAAGACCAAAATGCTGTGGTGTAAGTTTTCACTAGCGGTTGGTGAATCTTGTTATGAGCAATATGATGTTGCGGACAGAAGCGAGCAGTAACTAATAGCAAACGAAGGCCCAGCTGAACGCATGCCAGCCGATTTCCAGCAACTCACTGTCCGACCATCCGGTAACTGTCCGGACCGAGCTCAAGTCTTCGACGGCGCGCGCTATTCCCGCGCGTCTCAAGAAGTTGTCAGGAACAGCAGGGGCCCAGCTGGGTCGAAGCCTACTGGGGCCAAGGTTAGCTCCGAAAGGTAGCTCAGCCCTGGTATGTAGACAAGAAGGCACCGGGTGGGTTTTTTAGTCAGTAAGAGCTATTTCCTTCTCCGAGCATGAGGGGATGTCATTTGGATGATTTTTATCCACCAAAAAAAAGCAGTACGTAATTTATTAAACAATAAACTTTCTCTGAAAAATATGAATTTTATAAACGAATCAAAATCGGATCTATTTTTTTTTGAAAAACTTGCAGACGTATGGGGCTAATAA
Source organism: Mythimna albipuncta (assembly GCA_929112965.1). Taxonomy (NCBI): domain Eukaryota; kingdom Metazoa; phylum Arthropoda; class Insecta; order Lepidoptera; family Noctuidae; genus Mythimna; species Mythimna albipuncta. Next base: position 33,998,351 of record OV815959.1, read on the forward strand.
GAAGTACACAGCCTATTCACTGCTTTTGGTTGCTAGGATTCTATTTAGCCACGAACGTACATTAACATGTAGCATGCCTACTGCGAATGGTAGGGCGCGCAGGCCCGGTACACTTCGGCTAAGGCATTGTGTACACGAGCGACTGCGAGCTGTCATTGTTGCCGCGCACCATTGTCCTTGCAGCGCAGTTATTTCGGGCAAGGGCTGCACTCTGCCTGGCTGCCTAAAAAGCATAAAAGTCGTGAGTTGATGTGTAAAGATCGGAATTCATGTGGTTTTTATGAATTCTCTAAAGGTTGCTCCACTCCAGAAATTAATCCCGCATCGTCAGTGTGTTGACATACCTACATCTAAACTTACTTACATGAGACACCCAAACCAGGAATGTCTATCTACAAGCCTATGTTGTTGCTAGGTTAAAACATGTTTTTAACCGACTTCTAAAAAAGGAGGAGGTTCTTAATTCGGATGCTTGTATTTATTTTTTTATGTATGTTCGCGCATAACTTCATCACTTGCCAACCGATTTGAAAAATTATTTTTTTGATGGAAAGAGTATACTTCCCAAATGGTCCCATAGTCACCAAATCGGGATTTGATGATGGAATCTTGGCGAAATTGAAAGAACTCTTCAAATGTTATAGGCAACCATATAGTTCTTTTGGTATTTTCATCAAAGACTTAAGCATTTATAGTCAAAACATGACATTTGATGAAGTGGAACTGGTGAAGAAGACCAGAAATGGTCAACGGAAGTTCATACACACACAGTTCTCCCAATGAACATAGTTACAAATAAATGAATAGTTTTGCATTATGCCATTGGTTTAACTCACCTTTGCGCAGCTTTTTTTATTATTAGATTTCAGAGATAGTGTGGATTCTTCCAAGAAGACAATTTCACCTCTTTAAAATTTCGGAAGACACGGTGGAGCACACAGTTGAGGTGCGCCCTGCTTGGACGGAGCATCGCGTGCCCTCGTGAGGACGATCGGCTGCGGCGATCTCTCGCACCGGGCCTCGGTGCAGGCCATGGGCCAGAGCGAGCAGGAGTGGCAGGCGTTCGCCGACTTTTGCGAAGCAGTAATACTAGCGAAGGAGGCGGCCGACCGCATTAGACAACGGCGGCGCTCACAGCGCAGCAGTCGCCGCCGGGACTCCGATCCCGATTTCCGGCCACCGTAGGCGCGGGCTTACGGAGAGTGAGCAATGGGTAGCTCGCAGTCCGACCGTCCGGTAACTGTTTAAAATGTTTAAAATTGTTTAAACTGTTTAAAATTTTAGTAAAATAATCTACCTACTCGTTCTCACGTACACTATATTAGTACGTAGAATCAACGTACTCGTAGATGTTGGTGAGTGCAACCAGTCACAATGCAAGTCGTGTTGAACAAGAGCGAGCACTTTTGTCAGCCGGCTCTAATCCAGGTTTGATTGCGGCGGGATCGCTCCACCGCTCATTAATATCGGCGGGCCAGCGTTTTTTATTGCTGGGGAGTCAATATGGAGGATGGGGATGTTAGCTTATGGAGCTGTATGCTTACGATTAGATGTTTGAGGGTTTTTTGGCCTTACAAAGTATATCTAGAGAGATTTAGCTGGTGATTTTTATTTTATTTTTATTTTTTTAATAATTTATACAAAAGAATACAGGATTATCTAACATTTTGTGTGTTGTGTGATAGTTGTGAAATATTATATAATATATAAAGTCATGTGTCGCACGTACAGAACTTTAATTTTAAATACTTACTTTTTTATATTATATGGAAAATGTGGTTGGTTGTGCTTTTATCTCATTTATGCATTTATATCATTTACTGTAAAATTTTAATGTAATCACCGTTTGTTTTCCTAAATAAATAAAATAAAAACTCCTAAATAGCATCTAAAAAAATCACTAAGGGTTAAACTTGTGCTATCACGATTGCGGACAGTGAGCAATGGTTAGCTCGCTGTCCGGCCGTCCGGTAACTGTCCAGACCAAGCCCAAGGCGTCGACGGCGTACGCTGTTCCCGCGCGCTTCAAGAAGTTGTCAGCAACAGCGGGGGCCCAGCCGGGTCGAAGCCTACTGGGGCCAGGGTTATCCGCAAGGGCGCTCGAGCCCCGGTATGAAGGCTTGAAGGAACGGGATGGGTTTTTTAGTCAGTAAGAGTCTGACACTATCTCCCGCTCCTCCTAAGAGTGGGGGTTGTCATAAGATGTTGCCCATAGAAAAAAAAAATCTATATCTCAATATCGAAACTAAATATTTTTTCTTGTGTACGTTATTTTCAATAACAATTAAGTCTTCTACTAAATAAAAACATTCTTGAATAATATATTTCTTAAGTTTACATTTGACACAATATACCCGGTAGTTTGCTCGCCATACGTATTGTTGGCGCTTTGTGTACGAAGAAGAATTAAGATACTGGATAGAGTTAAATAAATGTTTGCATAATTTATTACTGAAGAAGGAAAATATTAGATTTTAAAGTTTCTCAATTTGTAGTCACCTCCGTCGCAGTCAGCGGAGCCTGCCGCATGCCGCCGGTGTATTTCAACCGCAATAAAATACATTAAAACTTAGACTTGAATTCTCCTTATTTGTACCTACACATAGAAACAAACTTCTTGTTTAAATAAAACTACATAATAAGTGGCTTAATAGCAACACAGGTCAGTCGACCAGTTACACTACACTTGCTATGGTTGGTTCGTAGAGGGCTGATCATCCATGAAGTGTCCAGAGCTTTCCAAGCCTTTGGAAAGAAAGTTACGAGTAAGTCACTTGTTGTGTATTGGCTGCGAGGGTAGTCTCATGGTTTGTGACGTAATAATGTATTTGACACAAGTCAGTGGCCATCCGGCGGTTGACTGGAGCAATTGGTGTTGTGCGAATATGTGTGTCACACTGTTGGTGAGCCGTAAAACTTTCCTAAACGCAATAAAATACATCTCTTATTAAATGTAAATAAAACTAAATGTATAATGTTTTCATTGCCAAATGTCCCTCAAGTTGACGTCAATCTAATTATTGACAGCAAAAAACTGGATGCTATTACAGAAACTGTATTTTTAGGTATAACAATCGATTCTAAACTGCAGTGGGATGCTCATATTAGATCTCTCTCGGGAAAATTAAGCTCAGCTGCATATGCAGTAAGAAAAATAAGGCAATTGACAGATGTAGCCATAGCTAGGTTAGTTTACCATGCTATGGCATTTTACTGTGGGGATCTGCAGCTGATGTAGAGTTAACTTTCATATTGCAAAAGAGAGCTATCGGGGTTATTTATATGATGGGCCCTTGCGAGTCCCTCAGAAATAAATTCAAAGAAATCGACATACTGACTCTGCCTTCTATTTATATATTAAAATGCATTTTGTATGTTCGTAAAAACTTAGGACTCTTTAAAATTAGAAGCGATTTTCACAACAAAAATACACGTAGTAAACACGAAATTTTCTAATCCAAATGGAGACTAGCTAAGATTAGCAAGTAATTTTTAGTAAACAGCATTCGCTTTTATAACAAGCTGCCAGAGGCGGTAACTGAACTTAATGAGGGAAAAAAACTCATTATTGTCAAGCGTGTCCTAACCAAAAAGCATATTATGTTAAAGACTATGTCGAAGATACGCTTGTTTGGCAATGACTACCTCTGCACATGTGACCCCCTGGTAACTCATTAATATTGTGTCTATTAACTGATCCGTTTTCTTTTTTAAGTACATTTTTTTTTTTCGTTTTGTTTTGTAACATTGCTTTTGCAATTTTTTTTTAATTATTTAGACATCAACTATCTTAAATTCGTTGGTAATTTATTTTGTTAACATTTTATGTTAGTTGTAATTATTTATATTTTTCTGGCCTTTTTTCCCCTTGCCTTTGCCTTGCCTTTTGGCCTTGTAGACCCCATGAATTCTTACTACTTCATAATACAACTCATTTTTTTATTATGATTTATTTTTTATGCTTTTGGGTATAATATTGACTGATCTACACTGTTCTTACGTAATATCTATTATTACTGTAATATGTAGGCCTATGTGAAATAAAAATATTTAGAACTTGAATTTGAATTAACGACCTTTGACATTCTTCACTAGACTACTCGTCAGATGTGCTCAAGGCCATCACGAACAGATTAGCAGCAACTGAAAGTTAGTCTTGTCGAGGGCATTGTGTTCTCGAGTACCTAACTAAGTTGTGTGAGGCCAGCATGTACTCGATCTTAGGTAGTGGTAGTAAGGTGTAACCGATTAGTTTGGAAGCAAGACATGATTAAAAGAGTGTTCATGGATTTTCTTGCACATCCTTTTCCGTGGAAATTTGCGCTTTATAATGTGCCATTATTAAGTTTATTTTTCTGATTGACGAGATTCATAGCAATTTCAAAATTGCCTTTTAGTTGATTTGAGTTTGGTTTTGAACCCAAAATACTAGATATTTGAAAAAAAAAGGCTAGATTAACTAGTTTTGAGATTAAAAGTAGCAATGGGAAATCTATACATCTATAAATATAAATAAAATTGGAGTGTCTGTTTATAATATTGAAATAACTGCATTTTACTACATGCATATGAATATACTAGCTTTTGCCCGCGACTTCGTTCGCATGGAATAGTGACTTCCGGCAGATAGTACTGAATTGATGCCGACTCTTGACCAATAGATGGCGCATGTATGTCCGGAATAAATTTTATTTTTTATTTTATTTTTTATTTTATTGTTTGTAATAAAAACTATCCTATGTCCTTTCTCAAGTTCCAAACTATGTCTGTACCAAATTTCACACAAATCGGTCCAGTAGTTTAGGCGTGAAGCAAAGACAGACAGACAGACAGACAGAGTTACTTTCGCATTTATAATATTAGTTTGGATTTGGATAGATATACGGTACATACACCAAAATAACATTTTTTACAATTTTGTTTGTCTGTCTGTCTGTTTGTCCGGGCTAATCTCTGATATGGTTGGTTCGATTTTGCCGGGCTTTTTTTGACAGGTAGCTGATGTAATAAGGAGTAACATAGACTTTTATTAGAAAAAATAAATTCAAAATCCTGTAGTCCACGCGAACGAAGTCGTGGGCACAGCTAGTATAAAAATAAATAACGGTTGTAATTGCTCACCAAAATTAGTCGCCTATAGTAGCAAACTCTAAAATGGCAACATTACTGATAGCAGTGTTACCAGGCTTACAACAACACCTAGTATAAACAGTAGTTGTTAGTCCTGCGTAGGCTCTGTTTACCTATCCAACAATTATACAACAACGTCATTTACATACATACACACGCGAACAACTCTTGTACCTCGAAATAACGGTAATTATACACTTTTGGGAGAACATGACTATGAAAAACAGTAGGACAATAGTCTAGATATTGTTATCATGAACAGTCATAAACGAGCAATTACATTATGATGCAATAGTGGGAACCTACTGTGACAATACCAATCAAAGCTTTGAGAACAACTGTCAAAGGTTTTTTAAAGGCGACCTGTGGGTTTGTTCAAAAGAGTCACCGCAGCCCTAGGAACGTAAAAAGAAGAAACAGGTTTTGGTCCGTAAATGTCAGAAACTCGCTCTCACTGCACCCAGAAAATAGCATTCTATTAATGTCCAGGTAACAAGCACCTATTTGAGGTACTTCCAATTAATTAATCATAATGTTGTTCGATCTAGGTAAAATGGTACTTAACAAAACAGTCACAATCTAATAACACTTCTACCCAATGATTACCCAAATCTCAATTACCAACATCACAACTTTAACACTAACACGCTATCGCCACCGTATCCCGTAAGTGGCGCAAGTTTACACGCCCGTGGGTTGCGCAACTTTGCCCGCCATCCGCTACACTCGAGTAAGACAACTATCTCGGATCGAAGAGGTACTAATGCACGGATCGCTCCGTACGGCACTCCCGAGGCCAGATATTGTAAAGTTGCCATCAAACTGTTCTCGGTATCAGCAAGTCAAATATAAGGGAGGGCCCACTGTGTGCAGATCGAGCTGCTTTACATAAAGTTAATGTTCTTTGTGCTATGGGACTGTATGTGAATTTGTTTACAGTTACAATGTATATTTTAGCTGGATTGTATGAATCAAATTGATATGGAGGGGGGCCTAACTCATGAATTTATTATTGAATTTATTTTATTATAAAGGTTAACATAACAGCTCAACAGTTTATGTGTACCAGTACAACATCTTGCTTATGCTAACCTAACCTAACCTGTCCAAAGTACTTTTCTTGTTGCTACCTATTGCTAGTGGCTACCTACTGCTAGTAGACAATTCTTATTCACACAGGAATTTCGACGCATCATATTACTTTTTTTCGAAACAAAGGACCATTAAAAATCGCTCTAAGTAGAATTCCCCGCTCCCGTCTCTCAGTGTGGCCCAGAGTGTTATCACGGGTGGTCCTCAGGGACGCATCATCGTTACACTTGCCGGAATAATTTCCATTGTAAAAGCAAACAGAGAGCGGCGGGAATACGGCAGCCCGCGCCCGCGCGCCTGCCCGCCTGCTCGCGCCCGCGCGCCTGCCCGCCTGCTCGCTGAGCCGAGAATATCTAATGTAAGCGTGTAAAGAACACTGACTGATGGGATTTTTGGATGAAGGATGAAAAGAATTGTAAAGTTTCGATTCTGATTAATATGAATCACAAAGTAGGAATGCAAAATTATTACCTATCAGGTGTGGCACCCGCAAAAGGTTAGCTTACTAAAAGTTCGTTAGAAGTCCTATGGCGGAAAATCAATTGGTGCGCTGCATAATATAGTGACTATAAAGCAACTAGGTAAGATGAAATTCTTTGGAAACAGTTTTATTTGGCGGAGGCAGATGCGAAGATACGATTTCTGCCGGAACTTTCAGAGTAACGGAAGCGGAGGCGAAGCTCTGTTACAATCCTCATTTAAATCATAAGTAGAGAAGCCAGTATGCGTTAAACCACTTCAAAAGTGGATGAATTATAGACCAGACTGGAACTTTGTCCAATCAGTACTCGGCACTCAGTATAGTGCAGAGCAGTGCTCTGCATTAATATTCGCCTGTTATTTTTTTGTTGTTTCTTCATTGTGTGTGTATTCTTGCAAAATGACTGTGTTTTCTTTCTTCTTTCTGTTTCAAAGAGTAAGTAGCTTAGTCGCTGCCTTTGTGCGTATTTAATAGACTTGAAGGAACGATAATGCATTAAGACAGCCGCAGTATCTTTAGTTGCATGAAGATTTTAAATAAATAAATGATGGCAACAAATAATTGCTTTTGTTTTGTTACCACACTTCCCACCATTATGATAAGGGTGAAATTTTGAGTATTTGAATGATTGCTACTACTGCACGCTCGAACGGTTGATCGGATTTTAATGAATTTAGCAAAACGGTACGCCATTTTCTGAAATAGCTCATAGGATACTTATTATGCTGGGAATAAACAATTAGTATAATAATTGTTTTCTTGGGGCAAATTTTTATTTTTACGCGAGCGAAACTACTGGTAGCAGCTAGTATAATAGATATTTACAGATAGTAAAAAGTTAGTAGAGTACATAAAAACGTCTATGAAACAATTTAGTAGGTACTTCAGAGTCGAGCAAGAAAACAAATGATTATATTCAGTCCCACCGACACCTTGCAAAGCAAAACGTCTTAGCACAAAACTTGGCGAAGGCTAATCAAAATTAATAACATTATCAAACAGCAGAAGTGCGTCGTAGTCAACAAGATAATCCGGGAGTGTTCTCCGGACCCCCGAACCCCCGAGGGTATCAGCCGGTCCGGACCAAAGCCGGCAGCTCGTGGTGCCGGCACGAATTTCTAATTAATCCACTGATACTAAGGATTCCGTATATTTATCGTTCATCTTCGTCTCCTCGTGTAAGAGTTTGGACTTGAAAATATGAAACAGTTTTTGGATATGTTATCAACGTTTTTTATACATGGTTTAAAGGTGCACAATAAATGAATGGGAACAATAAATTTTCAAATATCTGTTAAAAGTGAATAACAGAATTATAGAAAAAATATGTTCCCATTCTGTTACATGGATTTTTGTATAGTAAAGAATGAATCCTTCACACCACTTTCACATTTTATAGCAAAATCAATTCAGTAGTATCCTATCAACAGTGTCTTCTGCGCTAATATAATTATATATATTATTATAATAAGTAGGTAAAGTTGGTTTTTATGTTTTTTTTTGTTTGTAGGAACTAATCTCTGGAAGTACTGGTCCGATTGCTATTTTTTTTACCGATATAAATCTGTTTTATTCCTGAGTGACATAGGCTATATTTTATGTACGCAGGTGAAGTCGCGGGCAAAAGCTAAATCTTTACACATATACAAAAGGAGACAATGACTGACTGACATATCAACGCACTGCTGAAACTACTGGGCTAGGAACGTGAAAGTTTGCAGAAGGCTCCCCTTCATGATGTAAGTGAGCACTAAGAAGGGGGTTTTTAAAATTCACTCCCTAAGGAGTTGCAACGGGGGCAAAACCGCTCGCAGCAACTAGTGTATACTAAAAATGTGGAATATTATCTAAACACGAGTATGTTATACAAGTAATTTAAAGCTAAACATAATGTATCTACAGCCATATTTCAGTCTCTGTTGACCTCATAGGAATCATAACTTATGTTTAGGCATATTATGTTGCCCATCCCATCGATCACTATGTTTAAACAAACACACCGAGCACTGGACAATGTCCCTGAACGTGATAGCTTGGCAGTCGCCAAGATATTTAACATTACTATATCTAGCATTATAATTACGTCATAAGGACCTCTATCTAATGACTATAAAATAAATACTGATCATTTTTAGCCACCAGTGTTACAACATCCTCATATCTGCTAGAATTAGTAGCCTGGCTTTTTTATGATACATATAAACTAGTACTTGACTGCAATCCCACCTGATAGGTACCTAGTAAGCAGTGATACAATCGTTTATGGTGAATCACACAAGTTTATTAAGAGTTTATTCACTCTAGCCTTGAAGACACCTAGATTACCGACTCGCTCATTATTTCTAACGTTATTTTTTCTAATGTCACATAGCCTTATGAGCAAATAGTGGCGCGCCAAAATAGTTTTGATGTCATCGATCACGGTAGCCATCAGCGGGATAATGTCACCGTGTCGAGAAACGTCACTTGTGCGACTATACATCATTAACGCTTGGCTTGTGGTTCTAGCGATGTGATCTCGCTCTGTTAATATCTTTGTCGATTCATTAAACCTGAATATAATTCAATTCGTGGTTTGAAATTTCAATATAAATACAGTACTCAGTTTTCCTGATTAAAAACTTAGTGAAGTATTCATACAGTTACGCCATTAAACGTGAACACGCCATATCTCAGAGAAAATAAAGAGTAGCAAGTAATAATTAAAAAGCATTGCTGTTCGAAAGGTCTAGAATGGTTGGACGTAGCCAGGCTTAGAAAAATCTAGAAATATCCACAAAGCCAGTACCACTAGTAGTTAGGTATTTTATGTACCGATAAGGGAAATGGTACTTTCCGTCTTTAACAATAGAGTCGAAATTCGCATGAAAGTGACTCTTATTACCACGAGCAATAAAAAATGATTTATGACTCGAGAAGCGATTCAATTGTTCTGGAATTCTGGATAGATCCGGGGACGTCGGTATCTAGAATTTTCTTGGCTCCGCATATAAATACGAGCCCCCGGCCGGAAGCGAGTCAGTTGTAATTTCGACTGCGATCAAGAGCGAACTACCCTAGTAGTTGAAGTGATTTTACTTAACGACCTAAGCGATAGTGTAACGGTACTCTAGTGTTAATTGTGATTCGGATTATTGTTGACTGGACTGATTTGTTATTGTTTGTGGTGAATAAAGTTGTCTGTTAGTAAATCGGCATTTGATTACCCACGTACGTTACAATCCATTTTTATCGACGGAAGAGTGTAAAAGAAAATAATTGACTTAAACAACGACACAACGACACCATAGCGTGACTGCAATAGAATTGAATCTCATGTGATATCAAACATTGTTGTAGAAGTGGTCTCTGGCGTTATTTTCTCTCGAAAATAACCTTGTAGAACCAGTTCGTTAAGTTCGTCACGAAAGACACGGGAGTGCCGATGTAGGGTCAATGCTTTATATTGGTAATATCCAGCGTTCAATTGTGGAATTTTCTAGTTGCAATAGTGCGCTATGCTATGCTCGATCAAATTCAAACATTCGACCACAAAGGATTCGACACAGGACAAGAACCGATTGATGTCTTGTTTGTCAATAGATATAATATTGAATCATGTTTATATTTTTCAAATTTAGATATTCTATCAATAAAACATTCAACTACAAAACTTATCGGAAACTGCTATGGTGTTAATCACGCTGAGCTACGGTAGTAGACACTATCGTGACACATCAAATGCTTCACGACATTGATTCCTTACTAATATTGGTTCAGTGATTAAATCTTGAACATTTTATGGAAAGAGGAGTCTGAGCAATTTACGTTGCTTCAAGATAATAATTCCGTTTTTAATTTAATGGTATTAGAATTGAACCCTAAACTTAAAGTGTCAACAATTTGGTCATGACATCAATCACAGCGAGTCACTGGTCGTGTCGCGATGCTCGGCGGAGATCCATCACGACGTCCCTCCGAATATTTGCTCCAATTGATTGAATATGACGAGCTACCGATTATATTGGAGATTAGGCGGCTGTACCAACGGACAGTGCGAGTTCAGACTTTATGACAGTGAAGAGCTATGGACGAGTTACGATGATTTAACTAAAATGCTAAGAAAAAGGCTTAACCTTTCTTTATATAATACGACAAAAAGGACAAAGAAGCCCCATCTATTAAATGTCAAAGTATGATGTAAATCATTACGGACTGTTGGGGTCGGTACAATGGAACGAAAATGTCATTTCAATAAGTTTTTTACTTTACCATTTTTATTTAATTTTCTCAATTGTTTTTAACCATTCAATTGTTTTGAGTCAAGAGCAGCTGTTAAACTACAAAAACTCGAGAAATTTTCTGTACCTACTATTTAAAACTACCAATAAAATTTTAGTTTTACTGGTTTCGGAGACAAAAGGGGAAATGTTTAATTCACATCTATTTTTAAGTCTTCTTCAATAATATTAAAAGTATTTATTTTAAATCATCATCATCATCATCATCTCTCATGGAGGCGATGGGCGGCGGAGACCTCTCGCGCCGGGCCTTGGCTGAGGCCATGGTCCGGGAGCGAGGAGGAGTGGCAGGCGGTCGCCGACTTCTGCGAAGCAGTAATGCTAGCAAAGGAGGAGGCCGATAGCATCAGGCAACGGTGCTCTCGCCGCCGCCGCCGGGATTCCGATCCTGATTTCCAGCCAGCGTAGGCGCGGGCTTGCGGACAGTGAGCAATGAATAGCTCGCTGCCCGGCCGTCCGGTATCTGTCCGGACCAAACCCAAGTCGCACTGTTCACACGCGGCATAGCAGTCAGGGCTACTAACCACTAGACCAACAGGCTAGTTTATATATATGTGGAAAATGTTGTTGGTTGTGCATTTATTGAATAAAAGAAAATATTTACTGTAAAATTTTAATGTATCAACGTTTGTTTTCTGAAATTAAAAAAAAAAACAAAAAATACTATTTTGACACAATCGGTCCTATAGATTCGAAGCATATTGACTGTGACATACGGGCAGACATTCATACGAATAATCCTCTAAAGGTTCCATTTTTTCTATCAGGCTATCGGACCTATAAACATTAAATAATATTTTTGCTGGAGGACTGATCTGATTGTGGTTTGGCTTTTTATCTAAAACGTAAACCTTGTAACGTAAAATAAATTGAATAAATGCGGGTGTTTTCAGCAAATTTTGTTTGCTGATATTTTCCAAAATAATTGCTTTGTGAATGCGTCGTGAACCAGAAATCAAAGTTATATTAGTAAGTTACAAGTTGCTCAGTACCTACTTATGTGGCTATAATTTAGTTCTACTTTCATCATACGCATAACTTTAGTGTTTAATGTCGGAATGGTTTACCTGTTCCAGAATAGTTGGAATACGTGGAATTCCCAAACACGACGTTTGGGAATTTTAGCAATTTAGTTTGTTTATTCCAGTTTATGTGTAATTTATTATACGACTCCCGTATATTATTCTGGAATTATGAGCATCCTTTTTGCTTTGTCGTGTGAAAGGGTCACGTTGTGGCAATATCATTATGTTAGCAGGACGAATTAATGTTGTACATTTAATCCTTCGAATCAAATGAAGGCAATTAATTACTAAAAAATAAAATACCTAGTCTATTCCTAGTTTTTTGAAGCCATTATCATTTTTAAGTATTACCATTTTCATATTTTTATCGGCCGACCGGCCCCATCTAGCATTAATTGACGAAAAAAAAATTGACGTGTAAAAGTGTTTTTATAAAACCTACTTGCAAAATAAAGATCATTTATCATTTAGTGGAACTGGATTGGTCACACTCTCCAAAGGTCTCTAAACAGTCAGGCACTAGACTGAAATCCTCAAGGAAAGCGTAAACGTCGCTGCTCTAAGCAGAGCTGTCCCCTAGCCCAGTTACGATCGTCATCTCAACGCTCAGTCACGTCAACAGAACAAAGGAATTGGAGGCATGGCCTACTCGAGGCGTTCCACGCAAGACAATTGAAATGAAACTGACGTACCTTGGCTAGGCCTTCAGGTGACGAACGCTCGTTGCAGAGGCGAAGAAAATAGGGATTACCTGGAGCAAAATGACCGAACGGGGTGGCAGCGCACTGTGGACGCCCTCTGCTTAATCATGCGTACACAGGAATTTAATTTAATCATAATTATGATGGCAGTAAATTTTGGCCTAATGATTATACTGAAATCAGATATTAATTTACTCATTAATAACGCAAAAAAATAAGACTCAAAATTTAAAGTTTACTACATTTGGTTCTACAAATCTAAATAAACTTTTACTTCTGTGATCGGATTTCGTTCAACAATAAACAGACTGCTGCATTTTCTAACAATCACTGTTTCGATTCGAAACCTCATCCTATTGTATTTGTGTTAAGTGCCAATATGGCGTCCAGATATTTGGCGCGAACGGCGGCCATGATGGGCGGCGAGTGAGCGGGTCATTTAAACTGACAGCGCAGGGACGAGGCGATTACGTCATCGTATCACCTGGGTAACTTTGTGCTTAAACGAGGTTAATGCATAATATAGATTGACTACAGAATACATCATTACATCCAACGGCTCAGAAAACGTTAAGATTTGTTGACCGGTCCATCTGAACCCAGGCTTCAGTTGCAGTTTGCATTTTTTGCAATCCATACCATCTATAAAAAAAAATAGTAAGGTGGGAAATCATCTAATGATTTCTCCCTCTCTAGGGCGGAGAGAGAGGGCATTCCAGACTTTTACTGACTAAAACAACACCTATGTTCTTTGCCCTTTGCGTTCTCGGACCCCTACGGTTTTGCCTGTCCCTTTTTGAGGCGCGCATGGAACACTAAGAGCCATCAACTACTCGTGTTCGTGGCAGACGGTTACCAAACGGCCGGATGGCGAGTTACCTGTATCTATCTATCTATCTATGTTGTCATCCTCAAGCCCATTCCTACGGTGGCTGGTAGTTGGCTTCGAGGCCTCGGTGGCTGAGGCGTGAGGATGTTCGTTCCTTTCACAGGAGGAGACCGCCGAACATTCCCTCTCGCTCCTGATCATAGCCCAGATACAGGCCTGTATCTACACGGCACGTGGGGTCGCCGCCGACAATCGCCTCCACCAGGACACCGCGGTGCAAGCGAAGCACACACTTCCATCGTATGCTCCACTGTGTTCTCCGATCGCTCTGCACAAGAATGACTCCCGGTTTTTTACGCACGAATCCGGTGCAGGAACTTCCCAAACTCACCATGTGGAGGTAGACCATAGAACTGAAGAAAAATTATAGCAAATCTGACGAGATTTCTGCAATCATTTGTCTGTTTACTGTTAGCGCAAATTATTTATGACGTCACGTCGTTAGTTCTGAAGGTGCACTCAGAAGTATAAAGTTCACCAATTAACTTAGAATACTAGTTATATTGGAAGGATAGGATATTGGGTTTCATGTGTTGTCTAAAATGGAACACCGGGGTCTTAGGAAGCGAGGCCAGTAAGAAATATAGGAGTGGGTCAGTAAACGTCTGATGCACCCTCGCGTTAAGACTTAGAGCGGGAGCAGTCATTGGATAATTTAGAAAGAAAATTTTCTTGTTTCTGCTTTGAACTTAATGATTTTTGTTTTTGTTGGGTTAAGTCGTAACTTTGTAAAAATTACTTGTGAATATTTTAAACAAATTAAAGTAAGTATTGCTGTTCCTAGTGCCTTAATGTCTTAGGCATTCTCTACCAGTCTACCTAGGGTGGTGAAGAGAAAACATGAGAGGTTAAAAAAAAGAAATAAAAGATTATTACGAAAAAACTAGAGTTCAAAATTATTTACTAATACAAAATATCATTTATACAAAATAAACATAAGTACATATATTATTATATATGTACCTACCTACATATTTGTAGGTATATACAAGGTGTCGTTTTGAAGCTGCAAAATATTTCAGGAGGTAATTATGTTAGTGATTCTCGACCCAAATCAATAATAAAATGAGTAGGTAATTTTTTTTTTCTTTTTTCTTATTTATGAAAATCGGTATGTGTGAACTACGTTTCTTAAAAAGCAGCCAGTCTGATACCTGCCTTATAACCGCGCTTTCTTTCACACACACAAACACCTAAAAATAAAGGGCGTTTTTACGCACACTAACTCGCAACGATAGTTTCATAAATAATGTATCATCCAATCATCATCCCGCACGCCGCACCCTAGCCACGCCCCCGCTGCCATCGATCAATCGAATTAGTTTAGTATAATTAAAAAATAAAATAACAAGTATTACTGATTATTGACCAGCTATCGTTTTTTCACATGATTATTTATGAGTTTTATTACAACCTCCTAAAATATTGTGCAGTTTTAAAACTGCACCTTGTATACTTATTTACTAACTGTGCCCGCGACTTCGTTCGCGTGGAGTACAGGATTTTGAATTTATTTTTTCTAAAATAAAAGTAGCCTAAGATACTCCTTACTACATCAGCTACCCGCCAAAAAAGTCCCGTCAAAGTTGGTCCAGCCATTTCAGAGATTAGCCAAAAAAAACAGACAGAGACACAAAAATTGTAAAAAATGATATTTTGGTGTACGTACCGTATTATATTCATATGCATGTAGTAAAAAGCGGTTATTTCAATATTATACTCCAATTTTATTTATATGTACATAGATGTATGATAAGGTCTGTCGATGTCCTCGGTTGTTCGGGGGACATCTTATACGCGGCATGTACAATCCATTGTACGCGTTAGGTATTCAATACAGTTGTTGGAAGGGATCTATTTTGAAGAACGTAGAAGTGCGTTGGGTATTGTAACTCGTTTGCGGAAACCTTTAAAAAGCACCGGAACTAAAAATTTTAGATAAAAAGCCTTTTATTCTTTTATACAAATAATTTTTCTGTCACATGCGTTAATATTTTTTTTGCAAACTGAGGTTTAAAAGTTTTATTTTAATTTGTCGTATATTATCAGAATATACAAATTCAATTCCGATGTTGAGTGCTCTGCAAAAAACTTTAATTCGGAAGGTTATGAAATAATATTAAATATTTTAAAATATTTCCAAACGAAACAAAGAAATGAACACAATGTTTAAAGCATAAAACCTCGAAATCCTTTTTAAAATTGCAGTCGGGCGGTATGATGCATGTAATTAAAAAGTGGGGCAATGTTACATGCGGGTACCAGTGATGATGGATATCTAGCTGCGGCCATGTGAGACGAGTGGAGAGTCCTACTCAGGACGGTTATGTGGAAGTGGGGTGTGCAGGGAGGTGGGGTTTCCGTCGATGAAACCGCGAAGCTTTGATATTCGCGCCGGCTGCCCGTGATAGATATGTTGATGCACGGACGGAATGTCGGAATTAAAATTTATATTTAAAAGTGCTCGTGTATTTTTTCAATGAGAAAAAAATCATTAGTGGTTCTCATTTTAAAAATCGTCCAGTGATTGGTATTACGTAAAATTTACGCAACTATATTTATAGGGTGAGTAATACGGCAATATGGGGTAATCACAGGGTAGCTGAATGAAGTGATGCCTGATTGCACACTGGGTTTTGAAGAGACCTTTGGCGATTTTTTATTAAAAGTACTGTCGAGGATCCTTGCCTTCATCATGCCCAGCAGTCAGGGATATAAATAAAGTGGTTGTAATTATGTTCGATGCATGATGTTAATTTCAATATCGACTCGTATGTTTTTCAATTTGAAATTGTAAAATATTGTTAGTTAGTAATACCTACCTACTGTCTGATTTTTCAGAACATCTTTAATTTGTTGATGAACAGTCTTATGACCAGGACCATAACTGCGGACCGTATTACGGTGTCTAACGATATTTTAGGAAGCCAAGCCTACCAGAGTGATTATGATATCTTAAATCAAAACAATGAGGCAGTATAGCTCGCTCAAATGTGTATAAGAATAATTATTAGTAGTGTCTCTATATCGCTGTAGCTTTTTAAATATTTCTCTTATATAGATAACTACATTTTCTGGAAATTAGATAGTCAATGTATCTATAGCATAGATGACCTTATAATGTTTCCACTGCTGGGACTCAAACCTCTTCTCTAGGAGAGAGTGTGCCTTAATCCACCACGCGGGCCCAGTGGGGGTTGGTGGATGTCTTCGAAAATTGGGTTCTAGGACCTGCATCTATATGTATACTGCCAAAGATATAAATATGTTTTCAGCATAAGTTATAATAAATTACCGACGTCTTTGTAAGTGAATAACTATGTCCACCTATTTATTTGCTGGAAATAGAACACTTGGTGGTCACCGATCCACCTGCAAAGTATGCAGCTGTCTTGTACTTGACTTTACTACATAAAACTTTATAACAAATACAATATTTCCTCTTTAGGCTTAAAAAGCTCAGTGAATGTTGTAGTAGAGAACCAATATGGCGGTGTGATATGGCATAGATAAAACAAAAGTAAGAAGCTACATAAGACAAAGTATTCCTGTACGACTTGTTCCGTAATACCCATCTATTTAATTTCACTCGTAAGCTGGCTTAATCCTCGCAGTAACTCCATTATTTTCGACTTCAAACAAAACGACGCATCTCCTGGCTTTGAGTAACAGGCGTACGTAACACCCTTGATTCAACAAACGCTTTTAACTTAAATACGACCATCTCGCAAAACGGCAGAATGTTGAGAAGATCCATTCCTAACAAAGTTACGATGGTGTCAAGACAATTTTCAAGAAGGGTTTGACAAAGTGAAATTCAGTCAACTATTCATATAGTAGAAGATACGGTTAAGAACGACCTTCACCGGTTTGTTTAATGGATGAAACGTATTTTATGACAAATTTAGTATATTAAAGAATATAACGCGGGTGGGTTGCCTGAGAAATTCCTGGCCAAACATTTTTTTTTTTTTGTAGAGTGCCCCTTTTTGTTTAACGAATAAATTTAATACTAACGGAAAGAGTGAAGCCTTTAGAACATAAAAATGTTGGGTTGCCTATTTGTTTCCTGGCATAACTATGGGTTGCCAGGTATAAACAGGTATGTATAAACAGGTGTGTTTATTTTGATATACAACAAATTCTATATCAAAATAAACGCTGTTTCATTACGAATACGATGTTATAGTGTTGTCTGCAAAAAATCTGGTATGAATAACGGTTGTGCACTTTTCTAAAATAAAAAGTAAATAGTCTGGCCAGGAATTTCTTAGGCAACCCACCTGCGTTATATTATTTAATATACTAAATTTATCATGAAATAAGTTTCATCCATTAAACAGACCGGTGAAGGTCGTTCTTAATCGGATCTTAGACTAATAGCGGTTATCTAATAGTACAAAGCTTTTGCTATAGCTTACAGACTGGCCTGTTGGTCTAGCGGCTAGTGGCCCTGACTGCTAGGTTGGAGGTCGTGGGATCGATTCCCAACCAGGACAAATGTTTGTGTGATGAGCATGATCATTTGTTCGGTGTCTGGGTGTAATTTATCTATTTATGTATGTATTTAGAAATATATAAGTATGTTTATCAGTTGTCTAGTACTCATAACACAAGCTCTGCTTAACTTGGGGCTTGATGGCGTTTTGTGATAGTTGTCTAAAATTATATTATTATTATATTATATCACTTTTCCTAGAACCCAGAAAGCCTTACCGAATTCATTACGCTGCATCCGTTTTCAATTTTCTCTTGACCGTTTCAGGTATTTTAAACTGGACCACCAATATCATAGCACTATAGAGGAACTGCATGATTGAGTTCGACCTTTTGGAGAGTGTGAGCTCTATCCAAACAAGAGACAAATATTTGTAGGGGCACAAAATATTTGTTCTGATTGTGGATGTTTGCACTGGTGTGTTTTTAGTTCCTTTTGGCACTTGTGACGAAAATAGAAAACTGTATTGTGCGAACCTATTTGTTTAGGCTACCTCGTTGGTCTTGTGGTCGCAAGTCCCACTGAGTGATCCTCATGAGTTCTTTCCTCTGATCAAACATAGACCTGGGTCTGGATTTGTGCTCAAGCGTTGTCGTGAAGTGACCTTAACGTACAAGCAGTGATAGCCTGGTGTTAATGGACCTCGAATTAAAAGATGTAGACCACGTGTTCACACCTCGCCCGGCGCATTACTTTATGTAATTTATTTCATCACGACTGCTTTCAAAACGATGAAAAAACCATCGTAAGGAAACTGGCATGCCTTAGAACCAAGAATTCATAGGCATAGGACATTCACCAACCTGCATTGGACCCGCGTAATGATTACGTCCCATTCATTCCCTTACCTAGAGAAGAGGCCTGAATCCAAGTAGTAGTAACACTACAAAGCTGATTATGATCTTAAAGTAACTCGTAAAATATAGGTTAGATACTTATACTAGACAATGTTCCTAGGGTCTTTGGGGTATCTGATAACTTGCCTCAAATAGTTTCATGGTCCTTCTGCACCAGTCTCCGTATCAAGTGCATGTAGAGCATTCCGTTCACCGGAGAACAATCCCAGCGCCTCCGAGGCGGATATAAGCCTTTAATATTAAAACCAATCTCTCGCGCGACACGTTCAAACTACACGATTGTGACATGGGTCTACAAGTTATTCCTTGAAACTATAAACTGTTAGCGGTTGGACACGAAACCGTTGAATTCGAAGATTTTCTTTAAATAAAAGGTTTTTGTATGTGTCGTTTCATATAGTGAATTCGAGATGCGACAAAATTGTGATGGATATTTGATATCAAACTTTTTATGAGCTCTCCAACCAGGGTTTTATAAGTACTATGGGTGTATTTGCTCACTAGCCAACCTTTTTTATTAATATTATCATGAATCAAACACTACTCTAAGTTAGAAGTATAGACAAGAGACAGTCCGTTGGCAGACAGTTGGTTTAATATGATGAAAATATAGACTTTTGATACTAGGCGTATCAGTCTCAAGAGCACGATGATTTTTAAGTAGGTACTTTCCTAGAAAAAATGTCTACTCACATCTAAAAAATCTATCTGAAAGACTAATCCTCATACTAGCTGCTAAGTCTCCTAACCACCTCCTCCAACCTCCTAGTAAAACCAGACTTAAAACTCCTGTAACTACCTCGCAGTGCCCGCTCCCGCTGTCTCCTATGCCCGAGGCCACTCTCACACTATCACGCACACGACATGAGTCTCGCGCCGCCGACACCCACTTTATATACTAATGCACATGCAGATCGTTCGCGGCTTGTAAGGCCAATATTTATTGCTACAGCATCTTTTATTCAGGTGTCCATGATTCTATACTCATGTGCTCGGAGTTATGAATCATATCAAATGTCGATTTGCTCCGTGACTTTCGAATAGATGTCGTATGGTATCTACGTGCGTCATGAAGTCACACTTGTAATATCTTTTTCCTTAGTATTTTCAGTACATAAATATGAAGACCGGCGTCACGATACTTGTATCAAAGTGCCAGTTTTGCTCAATTGTTCTTGACGCAATGTAAAGTTGGTTTCTATAATTGGTTGATATACCTAGTGTCTCTGTCTTTTCTTATAAGTCGAACCACTTGACAGAGTAGTCGTGGTCTTGTCTCGGTCGAGTCCTGCACCACCGCTTCTCTCGCGATATGGCACCATGCAGCTCTGTGTTTGGCGGTTATCTAATGTATTCGCTACCAATTTATAATATAATGGATTAGTAACCTGCATTAAAATTAAGTAAATAAAGCGAAAAATTAAAGTCAGTTCGTTGAGCACTCAAAACAATGGCGTTTTTATACGTCAGGACTATCATTGTTAGTAAAAAAACTAAAAACAACCTATTGCTTTAAAAATAAATTCACAGTACGAAAGTAATTTTATTTATTTATGTACACACAAATACCTAAAAATTAAAACGAAAAAAAAAAAACAGATAGAAAAGCACAAAGGTAATGCTGAAATTTCTTCCAGGAGACCTGTGACAAGAGAGTTGTATGAGAGATGTAAACATAGTGTATTGTATACAAATGAGTAGAAAAATTAAAAATATACTGTCTTGTCTTGTTTGTCTATTTTATCTTAAAGTATGTAACTTAATCGTGTCGTTGTTTACAAGTGTCAGTGAGAGCGGAGTTGAAGAAGTACTCACACTTTAACGTCTACTGTAATGTAAATGGGGTGACCAGATCATTGTGATCGCGATTACAAAGGTTATGTTAATCGCCTCGTTGACAATATTCCAGCTAACACCGCCTCCATTACTAACTGAATTATCAACAAAAACAATTCCAAGTTATTACAATATGAATACGCTGTTTTAATGGCTGCAATAACACCTCAAGACTGCAAATCGAAATGTATCAGCGTCCACTTAAAGCTGTTATTTCTTTGTCGATGATACAGCAAACTCTTTTCCTGCCAACGCATTCGTTTTTATTGCTTTACATTAAGGTTGATTACCGCTTGTGGCAGTTTTGCGGAAGTTTGTTTAGTAAAGCGTGTCGTAGTATAAATCAGGATTGATGATTGAATGAATTTGTTGGATGCAACGAAAGTGTGACGTTGTGTGTTTGTAACCAGAAGAATGAAAGAATTTCGGTTTTTGTGAAAAGCTGCCTCATTCTTTTTCTTTGCAAGTTAAATTTACGTTTTTGACACAGATTAAAAGATTAAACAGAAGTTAGTAAATTTATATGTTATAATTATAGCTATATGTTAACACGTTAGATAGCTATGGCAAACACAAATTTTCTCCTCTATAACTTTGGTAGGTAGGTAGGTATAATATAATTTAGTGAGCGCGCTTTACAGCCTCACTGACCACGCCCTCAAGTGTTTGCTTAACAAAATGTAAGCTCGGCACTTAATTGCCGCCACTCGATGAACTAATCAATTAAGCTCGAAAGACCTCTCGATTCTCTCGTCCAGCCGCTGCTGCCCACACTCTAAACCTTCATCCCATTTAGTGATTGTGTGGAGAGCAGAGAGGTGACGCGTGCCTGCTAGTAACTAGTCGGACTGAAGGACCAAATTATGGCTTGACCTAAAGAGGCTGTGGCATGCTTTGGATAATTATGTGTTCTTATTTAATATATAAAAGATTATCATAATATTTAAAAGTTTTGACAAGTAATATAATTAATGTTTTTAATATAATGTTCCCACTGCTGGAACTCAAGCCGCCTCTCTGGGAGAGAGAATGGACCGTAATTCACACACTTATCGCCGAATTTTAAGTTCTTAAATATGCTGGATTCCTAACAATGTTTTCTATCACCGTTTTGAGAGCAGCTGTTTTGAAATAAATTGCATAAAGTAAAGAGCCTAGCTGGGCTGGGCTGGAACTCATAAAGTACAATTCGTTAGTCGGGGCCACTACCACTGGGCTACCATTGCTCCATAAACCACAGGTATAATGGAATTATTTTGATTGGCAAAGTAACTCTGCATTTTATCATCATTCATTATTTGCTTTTGTTCCTTGAGTATTAAGTTTTTCCGAGTAACACATTGTAGAAGAATGTAAAATGGTTTTGAAATAAACCTGTAAGTAAATAATACATTTTATATCCACTTACCAGCAATGACGATCAAAAGTAACGCAGGGAGTTGGTTGGACCACATGTTGGTGCACGTTGGGCCAACCTTCCTGCAAACAAATTAGAACAAGTTAGTTCAACTAGATAATTGCAGTTATACGAGACATTCGCTGACTCCGGCTGGCAAGTAATTATGGTTAAAAGTGAAACTTGTGCACGGTGTGACACATCGAGTCATATTGTTATCTTAGCTAGTTTTTAAGTTTGTATACTTAGCTCAGACATACAATACCTAACACAAATATAAATGTTTAGTTTGTATATTGACTATAAGTATACAGGGTTATTTGTAAAACACCGGTAACCTCTCAGAACTAAGTAACATCATAAACAACAACTTTTGTTCCATGACTTAAAATTTCTCATTTGTTCATCAGATTTACATACAAACATAAAAATATTGAAATATAACGTTCTAAATATTTGGAAGTCCATTCTAAGCAAGCGATAGTATAATAGCGTAGGGGAGCGGGTTTAGGCGACGGAGGTGCTTGATGCGCTTGCGATGCGTCAATCGCATAGCGAAGTACAGAGTTTAAACGTGTTATGTACTACAACAAAACCTTGAAGGTTTGTTTTTGGTAAATGAATTAGGTTTTGTAAAAATTTATAGAACAAAAGTTGTTGTTTATAATGTTAGTGATACAGTCCTGCTAGGTTGTTAGTGTTTCACAAAAAGCCTTGTATAAATAACATCAGTGGAATCTTCTTAAAAAAAACACAGTTCAAACAAAATTATTCGACTTTCAATGTTATTAACTTGGTAATACTTTGTAATCCTGTTTATTAATAGATAAACCGCTGCCTGCGTAGGTACTGTAGCTTATAAGATATTTTGGCAACCAAGATAGGATTCGAAATATAAGAAAGTAAGTAATCAATTAACTATTACGCAAATAGAAATAAAGTAACGTTTGGAAACAGAAGGTTCATTCACAGTTGGGCACGCCATAATCACGGTGGTAAGTCCCCTCTGAAGAGTAGCTGGAGCGGCAACACAGTGTCCTCACCTTCCGCACGACGCAGGTCATGGACATGGCAAATTCCGGAGGATCCTAAATCGGATTCAAGCGGAAGAAACGGTCGGTTGTCACGTTGTCACCTCGCCGTTTAGTAAATAAGCGGACCAAGCCCAGTTGTCAACAGCGCATAGTGATCCACGAGCTCCTCAAAGAGATGTTAGCAAACCGTAGAGGCCAAGCAGGGCCGATGCCCACTAGTTAGGACTCCAGTGAAATTTCAAAGGGTAAACCCATAGTGCTAGAACGCAAAGGGCAACTGAAAGACACCGGTGTGGTTTAAATCTGAAAAAAATTGATCTTTCTTGCTCCACCCAAGGGCGGGAGATGTCATTGGATGATTTCCACACGTAAAATGGAACTCAGGCGTCCTCTCAATGAAAGGGAATGAGCTGTAATCCGCCAAGCAGATGTCCGGTGTCTTCGCATTTTTAGTTCTAGGACATGCCGGTTTCCTCATAATGTTTTGAGAGAAGTGGTATTGAAATAAATTAACCTCTCGAGTGCCGTAATTAGAGACACAATTAAAAAGCTATTGTGTCTCGCGTGGATCCACGTTTAGACACAGAACGGGTTAACCTTTCAATTGTGATAATTGCAGACACAATTGAAAGACAATAGGTGCGCGAACGCCGGCGTTCGCTTGGGGTTTAATGAATTAAACAAAGTTATGAGCCTCACGATCACGACCTACAACTCGAAAGTCGGGGCGTTTACCATTGTTTTTTTTGGAGTAGGTAGGAAAATCATTCAATGACATCTCCGCGCCTTTGGGCGGAGGGGGAGATGTGTCAGACTTTTACTGACTAAAAATCCACGCTCGTTCCTTCGTTGCCCTTCGTACCGGGGCCGAATTTTCTTTCAGAAGCAGACCCCTTGTTTCGATCCTGCTGGGCCCCGAAGGTTTTCTGACAAATAATTAAGGCGCGTGTGGAACAATACGCACCGTTGGCGTCTTGCGCTCGGTCCGGACGGTTACCGGACGGTCGGACGGCGAGCTACTCATTGCTCGCACCCATGGTGCCTGGAAATCGGGATCGCAATCCCAGCGACGGCAGGAGTGTGAGGGCCGTTGCCTCACGCGTGCGGCCTCCTCTTTTGCTAGCGCTTCTGCTTCGCATAAGGAGGCGACCGCCTGCCACTCGTCCTCGCTTCTGAATATGGCCCTGTTTAAGGCCCGGCAGGAGAGATCATTCCCGCAGATCGCCCTCGCCCGCCCGCCGAGGACACGGCGGTACTCTGCCCAAGCGGGGCACATCTCTGCCTTATACTCCACCGTATCCTCCGGGAGGTCCACACAGTAGTGACACCCGAGCGTCACTTCTAAATCGGCGAATCTGGTGCAGGAACCTTCCGAACTTACCAAGTCCGTTGAGAACCGGCGTCAAGCGGAAGGTGTGGACGCCATGAGGTTTTTCCCGCCAAGCCTCAAAGAGGGGACTTACCGGCATAATATGGCGTGCTCAGGGACGTTTACTACCGGGCCACCATTAGTTTATTATCTTATCAAAAGTTTGAAAACAATAAGTTAAAAGTTGGAAATTTTCTTATATATTTGCGTCAGTCAATATTTTTTGCCAAACCGCTTGATACCACTCTCTAAAAAACGTAAGACTTATAGACTTATTATATATTATTAATTTCTAAGGAGTGTCTAAAAATAAACTTCTCGTAATGAGAAGTTAAACAACTCCTACACAAAGCGAATCTACGAGTAATCAACTTAAATTAATGTCTCGTTAAGTTCAAACTGACACGTGTTCATAGCAGAGACTTGAACAGCGTATAATATGTCACACGTCATGTTACGTGTTACACGTTATGTGTTACATCGTTACGTGACACGATACGAATTGTTTCAGTTCCATCGTTTTGTACAACTCTTTGACTGATATGTGTATGGTTTCGGCGTCCGAAAAACCTAGCGCGTGAAATTGCTACAGTTTGTTAGGTAACTGTGTCGATCTGAAACTCAATATTTCATGGTAACACAAAAAGTTTTACACGGACTTTGTCATTTATTACAAGAACTTGTAAAGTCGGCAAACAGTAAGAATAAGAATAACAACCGATGTTATTCTTATTCTTACTGTTTGCCGGCGTGAGTAATTGTCCATGAAATTAGAAACTTGCCCTCGAGTCGAAAAATGTATTAGTACTTGTGCCTATAATTTTACTAATTTCGTCGATTAAAAAGTAAATGCGTTCATAATTATGATTGCTTTGCCAACTATAAAACAATCAAAATTGAATCAGGCTTGACAAAGATTTGTAACCTGTACCTACTTTTTCTGAATATAAAGATCTACATA
Organism: Mythimna albipuncta; assembly: GCA_929112965.1. Lineage (NCBI taxonomy): Eukaryota > Metazoa > Arthropoda > Insecta > Lepidoptera > Noctuidae > Mythimna > Mythimna albipuncta. The sequence continues at coordinate 34,023,900 of OV815959.1, forward strand.
TATCAAATTCTATTCAAAGACTAGCTATTTCTAAGCAACTCTGACGAATAAATAAGGATAGCAATCATCATAATCATTATTAATTTTTTCGTTTTTAAAGAAAGCTTACAGACTAATAACGTAATTGTTTTTTATTTATCATTTAAAGTTCTCGCTAATAACCGAGATCTTTAAAGCTTTCATAAATCTGTAGCTCCGTGCTTCCTCCGCCGGCGTGAGTCGCTAACAAAGCGCGGTAACTGACCGCACTAACAAACTAACATCGCTTTTATTTATTTATATTATTATTTCACGCCGCTCCTTTGTCCCGCCGACGTCACGGAAGTGGACGCGCTCACTCTTTGCTGCTTAAATACTAAAGCACTCTTTAGCTTTTATACTTCATTTTTGGTTTTTTATTGTTGATAATATTTTTTTGTTTTATTCCTCCTGGAAGTCGTTAAAGTAATGTTCTTTCTGGTTTATGATGTTGTTTGCTTTAAAACGCAGGATGTAACTAAAAAAACTAAGGTTACACAAGGAATAAACTGACATTTATGTAAAGCTGAAGCAAAGAAGCAAAACAGTAAGTAGGTAAAGAAACTTTTAAATTCCAGTCACTACTTTGTTGTTACAGCCACTGTTTCTCAATAAATCATGTCACATTCATCTTCATAATGTATTTGTGGTGTTCTCCAATAAACAGGAATTCTTACACTTTATGTTTCCCTTGTTTTGTACTAAATTATAAGAATAGCAAAGTCAGATGTCAGCAGAAACATAACAATACACTTACAGCTATAATTGTTGATATTTGTACCGCTAACTCAATGTTTAAGTTCCTTGGACTAACATCCCGAAGCACTCAGTCATAATAAACTATTCAACACAAAAGTTCACCCGCGAAATACTTTCCGATGTCGTAGCGGGCGGCTCGTAGCTCGTAGCGCTACGGCGTAGGTCCGCGCGCCTGCACACCCCGCGACCGAGTGGCGGGAGATGCTTGGCCGCCACACAGACTACAACGTTCACACCACAGATGTTCCAATAAACCAGTACGCCAATTGATTCTCTGTTGCTCAATGTTCGTTAAATTTTTACCGCACTCGTGTAGGTAAGCGACTCATTTCGTATTCGCTTGTTTCGGACATAATTGAATATGAGACCGTGTTTTGCACAGATTACCGTGGCTTTGTTTCATTCCTATTGTGCGAATTTCGATTAATAATTAAATTAGGCAGAGGGTTGTAGGTGCTTATAAATGTTTGAAATTAGTTTTCGGACGTTTCAGGAATATCGTCGCTGAAGACTTTTGATTTGCTGTTTTTGGAATTATAGACCGTAGAGCATTGAGTTAAGGGCAATAGTAAAACTGCACGAATAAGGCTACGTCCATTATGAGGACGCTAGTGTTTTAATAGTGGTCCTCTCATAAATACAGTTTATATTTTACAAACGATGTTTGCCAATAGAATTTCATGTATGTCATGAAAGTGTTTTATACTATTCGGTCATACCCGGTAATTGGAAACTGAGTTAAACTTCTCAGAAAACTATTTTCACATGCTATTTTAATAAATAACTATTTTCATTATATGTTTTCCTCTATACACTTTACAAAGTTCTATACAAGATTATAAAAATAATGTTACATAGAACTTTGTAAAGTGTATTTCAACTTTTTGAATCATCATATCTCATCATCATCTGTTATGGAGTTTCTTGCCGGTTCTTTTCCATAGGAAACGACCAGTTTGGAACCGTGCACTAGCTTCTGACGTTTTATAAGCGCCCATGTAGGCCTATGTGAAATAAAATATTTTTGATTTTGAAAAAACGGTGGCTTTTAGGAAAGAAGTACTCAGACAATTTGTGGATAATTATCTCTAGATCTACAATTTTGTCTCAACTAAATTTCGTTTTTCGTTTTGCTGAAAATCATGATAATCGTTTTTGTGACCTTTGTACCCGAATATTGTTTTTTGCCAGGTTTCGGATTGTTGACTATTTAGATTTTATTGAACAATCTTACCAATTATCAGCTGAGTGCGTATTATTTGGTCTAATTTGACTATCGAGTACCGGTGACTATAATTTTGCTGTAATAACAAGCTTATAACTTTATGATTTTGACATGATACAGTTATGGAATTTTGTACACAGATTCTTTACATACAAATACTAGACACATGTTTCTGGTTTCGTATATACGAAAATTAATGTTATATAGTTGATTGAAATTACGTTAGTGTGACTGTTCCAATAAGACCCTAGGCTGATAATATTTTCATTTTTCCTGAATTTCCCTACATGAAGGTATGAAGGGCGGCTTCCCCCTAAGGGGAAGAGGGTGAGCGCCACCATTCGCCCGCCCTTGTAGCTTTCAACCAGTGACTTGGACAAGCTCCCACCGACATAAAGATGAATTCCATAAAGTACTAAGTAGTCCAGTACCTTATCACATTATCCGGACAAGGAAAGACTTGAAAGAATTGTCAAGTGAGACTTTGGAATTCATGATAATATGAAATACATTAGAAGTGGTTTCAGAAGGTTAAAATATAACTAAGGGATGTAAGGTTATGATTAATTAACATTAGATCATGTGAGTAACCCACACGCAAGCGTATCAGGTCTTTGGTCAATAAAACTCACACGGTACCTCACATCCGCACTCACGGCACTTAGGGCAACACTTCCATAAGTGACGCCTGCGCTTTTCAGCAACAAAACGTCAACATCATGCTCCTTTTGAGACATGGTCCCTAGCAGTTCTCTCGAACTGTAAAACGTGACGAAGCAACCTTCCCTGCTGCAAACCGTGCGACCGTCCTTGTCTAGCAACGGGGCAAGCTAGTTCCAGTGCAAAGCGTCTACATCATGCTCCTATTGAGTCATGGTCCCTAACAGTCCTTGGACTGTATAGTATGTGATAGATATGGTCATCCCGTCCCCAGGTCGTGCACCCTTTGTACAATAGGTACGTCTGCAAGATACAATGCTCGTATCTGACCGAAGTAATGGTCGCAGACAGAGTATATAAACTCAAGAGTAAATGCAAATACTAATAAATAATATAGACGGGAGTCATCACTCCAATAATAAATAGAGTTGGACATCTCAACTCTCTTGTATGCCTATATAGACAGCCCCAAAAGCGCCCCCACCACTCACCACTTCCTAGTGTTTCAGCTGGAGAGAAGAAGTGGAGGAACAAACTCTCCAGCAACACGGTTCTGTCTATTTAGTTATAAGAACTTTAGACAACTAGCCTCTTCCGCGGCTCCGCACGTAGGTCTGTGTATATTAACACAATATCAGCCTAGGATAAATTAGAATAATGAATGACTCACCCATTCACACCAACAAACACTCACACACTGCTACTCTAAATACTAGATCAGTCTAAGCCAAACTCAGGCCACCTGTATCTCAATGTTGGCACTTCTAAGACTTACAACGGGACACAGCCCTACAATATCTACTGAGTCAGCTAGTTTAGCTGGATCCTCCTGGACAGACCTCTCTCGGGCCCTGAAGCCAAGTGTCCTAGACGTGTGTTCCCTACTCGGCCCTGACGCTAAGTCTCTCTGGACGTCTGTCCCCTACCAGGGTCTCACGAGAAGTCCCTGCACGTCTGTCCCCTCCTAGGGTCTCACCCGAAGTGCCCTATCCTGCCGATTCAACCCCGTGCCTCCTTTCGCCTTAAGGCTCAGTATCGCTTGTCAATTACTTATTATTGCTTTGTTTTTGTATAGTTTCTAAGAAGGTTTGGGTCGCTTGGTTCTCACGCCTTGCTCGCACATGCTGGGTATTTTGGTCATTTCTTTACAATTGTGCTAAAATATTTCCTTTTTTGTAATTGTTCCTTTCACATTAAAAGGACAATTTATGAGGGTCTAAGTGGCCCATGTTGCCAGACGTGGTGTTCAAAGACAAATATAATATTTTGTTATTAATTTGGAATTAGTGACAGACAGTCACATTAGATATATTGTTGGAATTGTGAATGTAGTATTAAATTTATAGATTATTAAGTTGTCTCGGACACCATGGCCTGTCCTGCTGCAGGAGCGCAGGTCGCATAGCACGACACGCAAGTATCAACGATATCATGCGTGTAGCTCTTGTAACCACTGTATTAGAACCAAATGGTTTGGTACGTGACGATGGAAAGAGACCAGTTCATGAGTCATGGAGTCCGAATGGGCGTCTCCTTTTTAAGGAAATTTCTCGCCGACTGATCGACACCTTGCGTGACCAGAGAGCTGGCTCGTTCTTCGCTCAAAGAATTAGCATTGCCATTCAACGTTCCCATTCAATTCAGTTCAGTTCAATTGCCAGTCTTCTGGGCACATTGCCGGATGAGTGCGATGTGGAGGAGTACTTCGACGCCTGAGTGCACTTTTTGTTTTTATATTTTATTTATATACGTTATGTATTTATTTAGGTTTTAGTATAAATATTTTAAGTTTTTCTATGTACGTACATATGTAAACTTTATCTGTTACTTTATCAAACTCAAAAAAAAGAAACATTTTACACATATACTTAAATCTATCATGTTTTCAAAGATCTTTGTTGGAACTTTGATCCATTTCTGTAGTTATCACTCATAAACAATAGCGTAATATCATTTAAAACTCAATTAAAATTTCTCAAAGTACAACGACGTCACTTTCAAATAAATAAACATGCAAATGGAGCCTTCGGCATGGGCGTCGATAACTTATAATCCGATAGAATGATAATCGTCGCTAACTGGATCAAACTGAAAGTAGAATTCGGAAGCTTTTCAGAGGAATGCGATGAAACTTTCACGAGTGTTCATTCACTGGCAATCGTCCGCGAATTTGTGTGGAACTGTGTTTTAAATTGTACGAATATGATTCAACAATACTGAAATAATGTCAATTACATAAAGGGTATTTTATTCTGTTCGATTAAATATTGAAACTAGATACTGAATGTGATAATATCAAAGCACATTGTGACACGAATTTATAAGATTTGAAATAAGTTATTCGCATAAACATTACATTATTCACTTACATAAGAATATTAAAAAACTAAACATTATAAAAAAATAAAAAAATTGTAGTTGTTACAGAAACTAGACAGAAATTATAATATTTAAGCTAATTCGATACAATCATAAGTTTTTTTTAAGTTTGGAATTCTTCTAATGACTTCTATTACTTAGGCAAAGCGGGACGACAGACTTTTACTGAATAAAACCACACTTATGTTTTTTCAGTTGAAATTTGCGTTCTAAAACCACGGTTAACCTTTTCTAAAATCGATTTACGAGGCTTCGGTACTAATGGTATACCCATTAGTACCGAAGCCTCGAAGATCGATTCTGCTGACATAACTATTGTATTTCACGTCAAAAAATACATCAGCATTCTGTCAAATCAAAGCCCAACCCAACTCTCACGTGCAAATGTAATTTAAAGTCATTTCACAAACACACTAAAACTTTTTTATTCCAAATATTAGTTAGTTGTTAGTTGTTAAGTTTTAGATCACAATGAAATGATAATAATCGTCGATCGCAGCGACATCTGACTAACGCTCGTGCAAGCTCGCAGTTTCCCGCGGGAACTAACAACTATGTCCGTACTCTCCCATCACAGAGTTACACTAAACATCCAGTAGACTGAGCAAAATGTTTCTTAAACTTTGACGATCTTTTCAGTGTATAGTTATTACTCTAAAATTAGACCAATTTGTATTTTAAATATTAATTTTACATGAACAGTAAGCTTTGTCAAGCCCCAAACGAATGTAATCCTCTTATAGGCTTATAAAGGTTCATTTAATATCTTGTTACTATAGGTATATTTTGTAGTCTTCTTTTGTGAATATTATATTACTGTAAAATATATTTTTGACACAGTAACTATATTTTACCTTTCTTTGTGTATCGGTATTTTTAATTTTTCATAATTTTTCTTTGCTTCAAAATATTAATTATTATTATTATATATTCTTTTTTGTACACCACATACAAAATACAGGACAAAATATTATTAGAAATAAGTGTCTTATCTTATTAACACAAATACATACATACATTACTAATAAATATGTCTTTAAGAGGAAAATTAAAGAGCACTTCCTTTCTCAATTGACATAATATTAGTATATATATAAAATATGTTTATGTATATATATATATATATTTTAGTCGTATTTATGTAGGTTTATGTTGTACACTGTGATCCTACCCTCGAATGTGATCTCTCTCTCTGTCACTCAAAGGTTTGCTGGGAGAAAACTCATTGTTGAGTTAAGCTCGCCTTTGTACATGAATTGTCAATTATAATTGTATTAAAGTTAAGTTTTTGTGTGTACAATAAAGAATTAAGAATTAAGAATTAAGAAATATCAAATATGTAACTAAGCCAGGACAAGAAAAAAATCAAAGTGAAAGGTAATGCCCCTTCACCACTAATCAAACCTTAGTAATTATAATTACCGGAGCATATTTTTTCAATCACAAAATGTATGACATACGTGAGTTATAAACTACAAAGTTAGCTTACTACCAGCCGCTCAGGAGCTCGAACAAAGAATCCAGTAAACTCTGAGCAAGCTTAAGTCGCGGCGTCTACCGGATGACTAGCGAGACTCCGAGCACACTCAAAGAAACCAACAGAAACAGAAAACCCATCCCGTTTCATATGCGACTGAATCACTCACAATACCAACATAAAAGATAGAAATGAGTCAAAACACTCGCAATTTAAATCCACACTGACGATTTGTTTCACAATACCATAAATTGAATGTAACTTTTGAGTTTGACCCCGGACTGCACACAAACGTTCAAGTTCAATGGTTGAGTGGGCCTTCTGGATTTCTTTGTGCGGTGGATTTTATCAGTGTCTGACAGTGGCTGCCAGCCGCAGATACCGCGCTAACCGAGCGGATTCAAAGATATTTTGAACTTTCAACACTTATTTTATACACTGAAGGATTCGCGCGCTCATTCTGACTGACGACCCCGAGAAGTGATTAAGTGCATCCATTATAAACCGTTTTGTAAAAGGCTGATGTTGTTATTTTTTATGAGATGTGCTTTGTGTTTTTAAGATGCAGTGTAAAAAGAAATTACAGTACAATTATTTTAATAACAGAACCGACATATTAACTCAAAGAGTATATTAGTTTCGCGATAAGGTTTTCGATACTTAAAAAAAATCGTGATATTTAAATAATTTGAAGCCTTTCATTAATAGTATCGAATGATGCAATATCTATATTAGGATGATCTCAATAAAAACAATATCAGTATTACAGCAAACCTAAAAGAAATAGGCTTTTGAAATCTATAATAAAAATGCTTGATTTAACATAACCAGACGTCCTGATATCGTGTATCGTTTACATCTCGTTTCTTAATGGATGCCAGCTCGCTCGGCCGGATGGCGGCGCGTGGCGGCATTCGGCGGCTTAGCGCGAATTATGTTCAATTTAAAGTTTCGCGCGATTCAGCCCAACCCCCCCTCCCTATTCCTCCCATACTACCCGGGTTTGTGAAATAATGCAGCTAATCGTATTTTAGTAACAAATCCATGTAACTACGTTTTTTAGTTCCTATCGTATACATTTGCAAGATTATAGTCTAATTTTATTCAAAAATATTGTTTTAAACTCAATATTTAGATTAAATTTTAAATATTTACCTATTTATCACAGTATGTAATGTAACATCAAATAAGACCTTGTATATCCCAGTAAGTTTTATATGCCACCAAATGACACCTTTCAGATTTTTCTTAATAATTTTGGATTATTAAGTATCTGTAGTCTTTTGTAAATAGATACCGACAACTAATTTCGATAACGTTACTCAATCGAAATCGTTACGAAATTGTGGGTTTGAGTCCAACGCAACCCAGTGCAAAATATGTGTATTTCCCACTTAAACCAAATCACATCACGCTGCGTCGGTAAATTCGTAAATAAAATGGGGTGAGCTTAAAGCCTAAGCCGCAATCGGGAAAGTGCCTACATTCAAATTTACTTATACGTGGGCACTCCACGTAAGGCTGTGCGCACACCGTAGACCTCGGCAAAGAAATACGGGATAGTGAAAAATATATTAAACGCTGTCTAGAATATCTCTTTCTTATCTATCATCCAGGGATGCTATTGTAGCTTGCAGTAACAGATGCACTATAAACTTATGCTATAACCGATATTATCTGTCAAAAATAATAAATCTAGGAGCAATTTGTCTATTCGGATTTAGCCACAACAATGAAAAAAAGGGAAATTGGTCTTCCTTCCTATCTTTCCCGCTTCCGAAATTCGCCTCGTGACACCAAACACACAGACTAACATGTACGATGGTCATAGTACATCCTCACGCCTACTTCCTTCTCCACCAGCACACAAGGTGAGCCGTATTTGTCTAATGTTATTGTGAGTCGCGTATTGTTGGAGCAAACACAGCGTCGCGCCGCTCTGAGTAAATGCTGAATATTCATGTTTTGTGGCTGCAGCGTTAGGTGGCGTGCTTGTAGCAGCGGGGCTAACGGAGGAACGGTTGGTCTTCACTTAAACCTTCAAGCTTAGATGAGTTGTGCTCAATAGCACTCAAAGTAGTACAAAATTGCCAATATGATTCTAATATCTCAGCTTGCTGATATCAAGATATTGTAACTGGTTCGTCGTATGGTTGAATATCAGTGATGAAATGATTTCAACTCTTTCGCATAAGTGTTTATTAGAAACTCAAAGGTATCAAATCATCCCAAAAACCAGCAACAATTGTTGAAAAGCCAAATATAAATCATTCAAAAATAATGCTATCATCCAAAATAATCAACAATTATAGTTCGCTACCACTGTCGCCGCACTCACTTCAGTAGGAGTTTGAATAATAGAGCGAGCGGTTGTAATCCGCGGCGATTCGTGTCGCGGGATTCAATCTAACCGATATTCGATATGGGTGATCTGATCCGCAGTGATTGGATCGCTGCGGACCACCGGACCGCCGTGCTAATCACTATTGTACCGATCAAAAGGACACAGCTCATCATAATATACATAGAAACAAATCGAATTGGTCAGCGACCGCTGCCACGTTGTATCGCTAACCAGAGTTAATGAAACTAAAGTATTTGTGTAAAATATTTTTGGTAATTATTGATACCATTGCTACTATAACAATATAACATTTCCAGCTAAATATTCATTAATCACTTAATAATACCAAGTAACTAAAGGAGACAGATATGCTTTTATACAATCTTAGGCCAGGATGTAAATAAATGAAAGTGATGTCAGCTTATATTATTTTGAACCATTTACTGAAAATTCTGTGACTTTGGTCCGTCAGAGAGTAGAATTATACGAGATTTAGTAAAAGTGAAGTTATGCAAGATATTACGTTCTAATCAGTGACCTCCACTATTTTAGTTTTAATTGGGACTAGACGACGTTGTGTGATAGTTGTGAAAATAGTATATTATTATTATTTGTTAAAATAACAGAGAAAGAAAGCGTTGCGTCGTGGTCGCCGCTAGTTAACTAAGAAATGTGGAGTGATTATACTTACAGGACACCCTGTTAGCTTGCCATTCAGGAAGATCACTGACAGTATCGTTTCATAATTTAAAGGTCGTCAGCTAAGTACATTACAGCGATTAGTCGTTATACCTCAATTTACACAACGATCCATGGTACCAGTAAATATGCTTTCGATAAGTCGGCCATAAAAACCCAAAAAAGCAAGCCCAAGTCAAACGTTATAACAAAATTCTTCGTGTCGGGTATGATAGCAGAGGTCATAGAAGTCCGTAGAAAGAAAACCGAGATCGAGGGATATACCTATCGAATATATCAGTAAAATAATGGATTCCACTCAAAATGTAAAAGCATGAAAAGAAAAACACAAGACGAGTGATGTGAGGCATACGTGAGATATTTAAAAAATAATGTTATATCCGATTTCAAACACAAATCGATCTTTATTGATTTCTTAGATTAGAAAATCAGTTTTCCAAAATCGAACTAGCCGAACTAAACGATAACGATGTATACCTACAGCCAAACGAATCTGATTCGACAAATACTTGTAAAATCACTGGCTTTATCGGTTTCTAAAAAACATAACATAGTAGAATAAAAAAGACAGTACGAACTGCACAATTCAGATTTTTATGTAAATATATTACACATTGAAATATGTAATCAAAAACTCGTTAAAGATGATTAACTGCATTTACGAGATTATTTATTTTGTTTTAAGATTTATTAATTAGGCTAGGCGCTTCTAAACCGGAAAATCTATTTTGAAGTCTGATAAATAATTGTTTGTACTCAAAGCCAGAAATGCCCAGGTCTATGACTGATCATAGAGTAGAAAGGAGTAAGCGTCCCCTCACACGGGCTTCAAAAAAACTCCGCCACTAAAAAACGCTAGAAGCGGCCACAAAAAAAAGCTATAAGCGGCCGCAAAAAAACAGCTGAAGCGCGCGACACCTTGTGTCCGGATGAAGCCGCTTCCAGCGTTTTTTTTTTTTGCTACAAAAAAGGTCGCCTCAAAAAGAAGCTTGAAGCAGCGTTTTTTTGTGGCCCGTGTGCGGGGACAGTTATATGTGTCAGTGTCGACACCAAGAATTTTTTATACTATCTGGACTGATAACGTCAACATCAAAATCGTACCGAAGAGAACGGTACAGAAGCGTGTGTTATCTCTTTCTACTAGTCTGTCTATAGACTAGTTCTTAATATGGGACAATTCGGTTCTAAAAAAATTCAAAATCGACTTATGCGTTCAAAAACTGTTAATTAATAAAATATTACCGACAGTTCCCAATAAGCTTAACAAAGAGAGCAATGGGAGTTTTCTTAATGATGATTAGAAATATATCGACGGTGAAGTACCAGTACCTACCTCCTTGATATACTTTTTTCGACAAAATCATAATTTACTGCTGCGAATTTAAATCGTTTTTTCGCATGTTTTAGTAAAATCTCAAAAACAAATGTGAAATTAATTTTAATGAAAATAAAATATTACACTAGAGTTTATAATATTGCATCGTAATCAGTCCAGTTAGTCCGTAGGGTAAACCAGATCCTTGCTCAACACAAATAAAAAAAATACCTTAGTATAAACTAGGTATACAAGTTTCTTGGAAAAAAATCCCTTTATTAGTAACTTATTTTTATATATCTCATCTAACTTCATCTAGAGCTAGTAAGCCATATCTCAACATGTCATTGGATGTTTCTCCACACAAAAAAAAACACTGCACATTTTCTATCAAGCATATTATTTTTGTTTCAAGTAAATCTGTTTAAATGAGAAATTCATCAAAGGTAATTTTGAATTGCAAATTCAACTGAAATTCTGTGTAATACTTTTGATAATAATGTATTAATCTGAGTTCTCAGTATTCAGTGTACAATGGAAACGGTGTATTATTGAACCCAGTACTCGGCACTCGCTTATTTGGCATCATGCAGCCGGCGATTCTGCATATTGTTTAAAACTAGCACATTTAACCATCATTGTTTTTGGAATGTGCAGTGGTTTTTCTGAATAGGCTAATTCATCGATGCAAGAATTCTACAACGAACTTGAACACATAATTTGATTAAATATCCCTAGGCGGTAACAACCACTTACCAGGTTGGGTTTCTCCTAGTGGTAGGTACGTCAGTCAAAATGTACAATATTTTCGATTGCGAAAAAGCAATTTTTTTGCTAGTCGAGGACATCTTCTGCTACAGCCCTAGCGCGGCTCGCAGGGTCCCTAATTCACGCGTACTATAACGCGCTCCATTTTAAGCCACAGAGTCTGTTTGCTGGTGGGATGTATAATATCGCTGTCCCATTGATTGCGTACTGCGGCGGGTGCGGGCGTGTGGTCAGCTGCCAAGACTACAGCTCTTACTTCGACTTTTTATTGCTATTAGCTTTCTTTCACGATTTCGTGACATTTTGACTTGTTTGTTGCTAATACTTCTACATATTTCATGTCATCGAACCAAAGATTATAATTACCTGTATAGTGTGGTATACCAATACGTTTTTACTCGCCACGCAGTCGTTACGCAAGGCGCACTGCAGAACCTCTAGAAAAAAAAATACGCTAGAACTGATAATATATTTAGTCAGAACGTTAAATATGCTGAGCAATCCCTTTTGCTGTAGTTACCTTGTGCAACTGTTGAATTAAGATTTTAACTTTAATTCGAAAAAAAAGTCTCGTGGTTGCCAGATCTGAACTGAGTCTTTGGTTTAATATACGAGGACATGGGACGAGGTGTGTATTTTAGGCATTATCCATCAAATATTTTTCATGAACAGTTTTGACGAGTGCCTGGTTCCTTTAAAACGATCTACAATCATACCATACATAATAATTTGACATGTCATATACTCAGTACAGTTGGCAAAACTTAACAATTAACTGTTGTGGTCAAACGCGAGCCTATCCATTATTAAAAAAAAAACTACTTTGAAATTTCCATTTCATATTCCAAATTCATTTATTTACGTTACAATTTCGTGTGTTATAATGTGTGTATGTTTGGATTGGTTACATGATGTATGTTCATGTGTGTACAGAACTCCAATTCAGTCAGTTTGGTATTACTCTAGACTGATTGCCTTTGCAGTAAATGGCTGCACAGACGAGAAACATGTGAACAGACATTTAATTCATTCATTAATTTCAAGATTTTTTTTCTGTGATCTTTCTTTGTGCTTCTTGGCCTAGGTATACAGGGTTTCCATTGTTTCATTTGGAGGTATGAAACAATTAACGAATAAATTTTGACTCCTATCCATCTTTTTTAACGACATGCGATCGTTTTCCTGTCAGGTTAGTTGTATACATCCTTCTATCGAGATAATAAAATTAGTAGTTTACAGATAACCTCCCAGTTTTGTTTCAAACATAACTTGGTTTGCTAGTTTAGGTTCACTTTGGTTTGTGTTGGCGAGTGAGAGGATCTCATTAGCATAAAGAATATTTAATAATTTAGAGAACTAACGTTATAATACTCACATAATTAAAAAGGTTAACAAAATTTGCGAAAGTTGTTAGAAGCGAAACAAAATCTAAATTTGATATTAATTCATAAATACTAATATAATATAGACTGACGTGCCTCTAAAATATTTTCAAAACATGATCTTGTTAGTAACAGTTATTTTGTTCTGAGAAGAAGGCTTTTGGTCTTCTATTTGAAACCACTGACAAGAAATTTAAATTAATCACATTTATTGTATACCAAAACAAACTCGTAACAATCTTTGAGAATAATCGGCTAACCTTGTTCTTACAGCGAGAATTTTAACCAAAGCTCCTGTTGCACCTGATAAGGTAGGGCGTAATGGAAAAGACGGAAAGAGCCGAAGTTTGTCGAGCACACAACGCTGTTATGAAGTGAACAGCAATGCAAACAGTGCTGACTTCTCCGATATCGAGTTAGCGTCCTTTGTAAGACAATGTCGAAACTAAAGAGCGAGTTTAATTCAAATTAAATGATTGGCAAGACCTTTGAACCATATCATTGCAACGATAAGTAATTTTAGTAGCCTTTTCTCAACAGGGTCGACTTCCAATCTAGCAGGATGTTGCTGAATGCCAGTATTTGTGAAAAGCGACTCCCAATGTACCAATCTTCGTAACCCGGCCACTGCTTGTCATACACGAAACTCTAAAATAAATTATTTGTGTAATGTATGAATTAAGAGCTACGAGAAATATACTTAAGCGGTCAAAGTAATTAATTGAGAAATGGAAACACGCCGCTTTAAATACATACAGAGTTGTGTGCGATGCGCCATGGGACATTAGTTGTACTACGTATTGTTTTGTAGGGACGGAAGATACCCTTAATACCCTGTGTAGGTCATTGAAGTTAATTTTGTGCAAGAAAATTAGGAAAAGTCAATCCTTTCTAAGGTATTTTTTATTCTGTTAAGTTTTAAATGTAATCGATGTTTTTGCTACAAGTGTGAAATTATATTATTGATTTCTACACAATATTTTTAATCACATCACTTTTTTCAAACCGCAATTTATTAACCTTTCAATTGTGATAATTACAGACACAATTGAAAGACAATAGGTGCGCGAACGCCGGCGTTCGCTTGGGGTTTAACCTTTCAATTGTGATAATTACAGACACAATTGAAAGACAATAGGTGCGCGAACGCCGGCGTTCGCTTGGGGTTTAATGAATTAATGAATTAAATTGTACTGCATTGACATTTGCTTTCAATAGGTAAATTAATAAATAAATGGGCATTGAATGCTCATTAAACCCTCAATTGAACCTGTATAGAGTTATATGGACCACGGTTTTAATTCCTTTGTCTGTCGGCTGTGCAATAATACCCGGTTGCATATACCGTATGTACATTATGAGCTTATGTATGTGTGAATGTATGTGTGCTCTTCACTATCGGCTCATATACATTCACATGCTATAAATTAGGGAAATGCCACGAGTTTAGTAAACTTGAGACACCCGTTTCATCTTCTTAGGAGCTGAATTTTGAAAAACCCCATCATATTGCTCGCCTGCGTCATAAAAGAAAGTCTTGTGCAAAGTTTCACGTTCCTAGTCTCAGTAGTTTGCGTTGTCGTTTATGTGCGTTGATATGCCAGTCAGTTAGTTTTTTTTTTTTTCATTATTACGGATAGGTTCGTGTTTGATCACTATCTCACCTGATGGAGTTTTTCTTTTATACATCATTTTATAAGTTTTTTTTGGTTTGGAAAATCATCCAATGACAACCCCTGCTCTTGGGCGGAGCGGGAGATAGTGTCAGACTCTTACCGACTAAAAAACCCCGTTCCATGCCTTTAAACCGGGGCTCGAGTTCCCTTTCGAAGAACCCTGGCCCCAGTAGGCTTCGACCAGGCTGGGCCCCTGCTGTTGCTGACAACTCTTTGAGGCGCGCAGGAACAGTGCATGCCGTCAATGACTTGGGCTTGGTCCGGACAGTTACCGGACGACCGAACAGTGAGCTACCCATGCTCACTTTCCACAAGCCCATGCCTACGGTGGCTGGAAATCAGTATCGGAATCCAGTTCGGCCTCCTCCTTTGCGAGCATTACTGCTTCGCAAAAGTCGGCGACCGCCTGCCACTCCTCCTCGCTCCGGACCATGGCCTCAACCAAGGCCCGGCGCGAGAGGTCTCCGCCACCGATCGTCTCCACGAGGGCACGGTGATGCTCCGCCCAAGCAGGGCACACTTCGACTGTGTGCTCCACCGTGCCCGCCGGGCACGTTCCGCACAGTGGCGACACCCGGGCGTCACTTATTCCGTTTTAATCCGGAACAGGAACCTCCCGAACTTGCCATGTCCGGTAAGGACCCGTGTTATGCGGAAGGTAAGGACGGACGCCGTGAGGTCTTTCCAGCCACGCCTCAAACAGGGGACTTACATCATTTTATAGGGTTAGCAACTCTATGATAATTGACGTAACAGTATAACTTTGTATCAGTGTGTATCTCAATGACGGATAGTGTATCTGTGTGTTTATTTCAACGGCAAACGTCAAGTTGACAAATTGTCAATCTGACATTTACGGATTACGGAATCTGACATTTATTATCATAATAATAATTATGTTTTGTCTTGATTTCATAAAACGATAGTTAAAATCATAATAAAAAGTTAAGGTATTTAATAGTAGCATTTTAAATAATTCTATTGAGTAGGAACCAAAAATCAAAAACGGAGAACTGAAAAAATATTTTTTAATCATGATCGAGTAGCGTAATAAATATGCTTTCTTATACGGTATAACACATGAGTTTTCAAATTTCTTCCGGGTAATAACCCATTTTTGACCTCTCCTTTCATTTTAATCGAATTTTCTTTTTTAATTCTGTCTGTTTTATTTATTTCAAGTTAATGTATTATTTTAATTTCTTTTTCTAACTCGTTTCATATGTTAATTTTGTGATTTTCTGTATTCTGTGTGTGTGTGTGTTGCAGCACTACAATCGATTTCAAAATAATGTATATAATTTTTCAATATTCATGATGTTAAAGATACTGAATAATAAGGCCGCTAGCTTGTTGTACATTTATTTAGAATAATTATTATTATTTAGGTATACGACTATGGTATAAATTAATCAGCATTTATCTAAAACAAATTACTATTAAAGCCCTAATTTGCCTTTAAAACCTGAGAAAACGCCCGGAAAGCGCTTTAAGTCCATTTTCTCTACGAGATATTGATTGATTTACTTATGCAATGTTCACTTTGAAGAATATTTAACCACCAATTTTTATGTGTAAAAATGTTTCTAAAGGTCCAAGCCGTTTCGAAGGAGTAGGGAAAAGTTGCGAAAAGTTGCGAAATTGCTAAATATTTTATTTTTACAAAAGTATTAATTGCACGAAAAAATAAAATGTTGATATTATTGTTCATGAATCTATAATAAACATATATTTTTTTCAAACCAATTGACCTAGCCGTTACGGAGGAGTAGGCCTCAGAAAATCACTGTTTTATGGCACTTTTCGGGCGCTTGGCCCTTAAAAGCGACGTACTCTAAAGCATCACCATGAAGTGTCAGATGACCCGATATTTTAAGAGTTTGTGTTGTCAAAACAGCATCAGAAAATTCTATCTTTCATATGAAACATTCAGTAAATAGATTTTAGACCTCAAATTGTGCTATATGTCGTATTTTATCTAAACGTCACAGAGTATAGCGGATGATCCGTGCCCAATCCGCGCTGTCCGCGTATAATCTGCTTGTCCGCTCGAGCCGCGCCGTTATGTGGACTTAATGCTCTAACAAACGAGTGCCCAATGCAACGCCTAATGAGAATTAACGCGATCGATGTCGCATCGATCGCGTTAATTATCAATAGACGTTGTATTTTGCTCAGTTCATATTTTGGAAAATATTAATGAAAACTATAGTATTTCTTTTATGTTGGGACTGACACTAATCTGCATGGTTCTCGTATGATTTAGTTATAGTTTCAGACTCTTACTGACTAAAAGACCCACCCCGTTCCTTCTAGCCTTCATACCGGGGCTCGAGCGCCCTTTCGGGTAACCCTGGCCCCAGTAGGCTTTATTTTCATTTTGACTTACCCTATGTGGGCCTACTTGCATCCAGTACTTGCATTCCGTCGCCACTGATTCTGGCAACATGGCAGTCATTGTGAGCCGCAACTAAAAAAAAATATTTATTAAATAAATATACACTTTACACTTCGATTGATTTAAATAGTTATCATTATGAACACACGACACTCACCTTTCTGCCAATATACGTATACTAGCTGTGCCACGCGGTTTCACCCGCGTTTTTCTCGTTTCCGTGGAAATATCGAGATAAAATATTACCTATAATTGCCTCCCTCAATAAATGGACTATTGAATATTTAAACAGTTTTCATATCAGATCAGTATTTCCCAAGATTACCGCGTTCATAAATGTATTTACTAAACTCTTCAAAGATCTTATACTTACAATCATCACCAAATATATTTCGAAAAAGATTATTACAGGACTTTATGTTGATAAAAAACTCTATGGCCCATAACTCATTAATAGGTACCAACTCTTAACATCTTACACACGTGATAACTTTTAAACGAAATATCCGATTGAGATGAAACAAAAAGTATTTTACTTCTACATAATTACTTTTGATAACATAATGCTTAATTTCGATAAAGATTAATATTACGATACATATTTAACGTAGTTTTTTTTCTTCAGACGATTTAATAATTATTTTGAACACAAAATCGGTTATTGTGATTAAACCATGGTAGTTAGATATATGTTCTCGCGGACTTTTTTGTAGATCTTAATGGGATCTACAAACCCGTAGTACATCGTTTTGTTCTATTGTCAATAGTTTTTGCAGCGCACGCAAAAATAGGTTTTCGATTTTACACCTTGTGTTACAAAATAGCAATTTTATTACGGATCCCTAATTTTGAAATAAAAAAACATAGCCTATAGCCTTCCTCGATAAATGGACTACCCAACACTGAAAGAATCATTCAAATCGGACCAGTAGTTCCAGAGATTAGCGCGTTCAAACAAACAAACAAACAAACAAACAAACTCTTCCGCTTTATAATATTAATATATATATATAATATATAATATAATAGTATATAGATATAGATTTTAACACTTCTTTCTTCTTAAACACTATTTACTTTACTGATTGAAAACATAATAATGAAACTCATGCATTATTTCATTGCAATATTTCTTTTTTATTTCCAAAGTGCCCGAAGTTACAAACAAGTTTTTTTCAGGGTTCTGTAGCCAAATGGCCAAAAACTGAACCATCATGTCTGTGTGTCTGTCTATCTGTCTGTCCGTCCGTATGTCACAGCCACTTTTTTCCGAAACTATAAGAGTTAAACTGTTGAAACTTAGTAAGTAGATGTATTCTGTGAACCGTTTTAAGATTTTCACCCCAAAATTGAAAAAAAAGCAATACATTTTGGGGGTCCCCGTACTTAGAACTGAAACTCAAAATTTTTTTTCATCAAACCCATACGTGTCGGGTATCTATGGATAGGTCTTTAAAAATGATATTGAGATTTCTAATATAATTTTTTTCTAAATTGAATAGTTTACGCGAGAGACACTTCCAAAGTGGCAAATAAAAAAAAATATTTCGTTCTGTTGACAATTTGTCCGATTCGGTTAGCTGCCCTAGGCATAGTAAATTGGTGTACCGTTGTACTACGCGAGTTGACGGGGCGCGGCGATCATGAGATTGAGTCGCTTCAAAACCGGTTTTTGTTTTTGCATGGAATTATGCACGATTGGATAGACTTATTATTATTTATTATTTATTTTGTCTTTCTTTTAAATTTGATATATTTTGTACGCTGAAAACCTGTTTATTTATTATTTACCATGTATAAACATATATAATATGTAAATTATTTACCCTACACCTAACACGTAATAACTGAGTAAATACAAACCAATCTTCAACCATTTACTCGAAATAAGGATCAGTTGAAAACCAGCGTCAGGTAAATATCACGTAGTTGTCTGGCATTTTTGCTGAACTGGACCTATTTGGCGCCGCCGTGAGACACACATTGTTAGTTGTCTCTTTTTTATATAATCATAAGTGTCTTCATGTTGTTACTACATTTTTTGTATCTACGAGTGTGTATGCCAATAAAATAGTTTTCTTTCTTTTCTTTCTTTCTTTCTTTTTTCGGTTAGGCTTGGAAGTATACTCGTAAGTTAACTACTTATTAACTTTATATCAAAGGTATGTTATTATTTTTTCAAAATTAGTTATATATTAGTTTCTTTGTGGTTTGTAGTATCTCTGTATGTCGAACATGCACAAGTTTGTTACTTTTTCACGCTTGAACAACTGAACGGACTTCAATGAAACATGGTACATGGGAGACCATATTCTGGAATAGACTATAGGAATCTTTTTATCTCGGGAGTATTTTTTCATGAGATATTTTTTTTACTATCACGCGGGTTAAGCATGGCTGAATAGAAAATATGATTTTAATCGTTTGGATTCAATTTAAATAAAATATCAAGTAAAAAAGAATAGGCTAGATAAGTTAAAAAAAAAATAGTTTTATTTTTATGTAAGACTGGCCTTCAAAACTGAGTTAAGTTGTAATGCTACTATAAAAATACAGTATTTTTAATGCTTAGGCGTTTGCTCGTTACATATTAGGTACAATGTTTGCAGTTACGATCTCCTTAGCGCGTTAGTGCCCTCTGGATCGACTGGGGCCGCCATTTACATATTGTTCGCTACGTTTGAACTGCAACATTTGCTTAAGAGAAAACAGCGTTCAGATATTTGCGAAATGTAGTTACAATAATCCCAAAAGTGATAATAATACGTATATAATATTTGCACCTAAACAATATTACGATTATTGTTGTGTGTTTGACAAGTGAACCTCAGTCTTATAAATTATGTTAAATTTATTTTTTTCCAAAATGCGATCCAAATGACCCACTCACCGACTTCTGCGAAGCAGTAATGCTCGCTAAGGAGGAGGCCGACCGCATCAGGCAACGGCGCTCTCGCCGCCGCCGGGATTCCGATCCCGATTTCCAGCCACCGTAGGCGCGGGCTTGCGGACAGTGAGCAATGGGTAGCTCGCTTTCCGTCCGTCCGGTAGCTGTCCGGACCAAGCTCAAGTCGTCGACGGCGCGCGCTGATCCCGCGCGCCTCATGAAGTTGTCAGCAACAGCAGGGACCCAGCCGGGTCCAAGCCTACTGGGGCCAGGGTTATCCGAAAGGGCGCTCGAGCCCCGGTATGATGGCTTGAAGGAACGGGATGAGTTTTTTAGTCAGTAAGAGTCTGACACTATCTCCCGCTCCGCCCAAGAGCAGGGATTGTCATAAGATGATGTTTCCCATCGAAAAAAAAAAAATCCGAATGACCCACCATTAATAAAATGTTATTCACCAAATTCTACCACTGTGTATGACTTCGTTTCTGTTTTATTTCACGGTACGTGTTTATATCAAAACTTCTCTATTTCTAAACTTTTAATCATTCAGAATATTTGATATTGCTAGAACAAAACGTGCCAAAACCGAGAACCTTTTTCTAATACAGACATTCTATCCAATATTCTTTCGTATGTAAAGGCGCAGTAGACTTTTGTCATAACCTCTACAAACTGATTTATTTTGCTGTATCTATGTGTACTAAACAATTGACCTCGTACGATGAAACGTTTTGCAAGCAATTTCTGCAAATAGTTCTGCAATAGTGCAGTTTGTTAGGATAAGCTTTTGTGACAGCTGGGCGGCGGTTGCTGCAATGTCTCTTGGTCAACTTATGAATATAAGAAATTTCTCTGTGAAGAATAGTTTCGTTTTGGAGGCAAAAAAAAAAAACGACAGTGTATCAGCCACGCTCTCAATGCAAAAAAGCAACATAATCTAACATAAGCTGTCTCTCATATGACTATAAATCTGTTTAACCTACACCCAATCCCAAACTTCAATAAAAAAACTCGGAATCGGAACCATCAATAACAAAAATATTTAGATTGATCCTATTAGAATCAAACAACCGATTATAGTGAAAAAAGAGAGAAAAACGTGGCATTCAAGTTGATAACTGTTAGTTGACAAATGAAAGCTAAACTGTCCAAGATCCTAAGGCCGCCAGACGTCACGTATTTTCTGACGAACGAAATGTAGACGATTGGGTACTGTTAGTATGTACTAAGAACGCATGCTTACCTGCTAGCTTGCTTAGACGGCCTATTTTCAGGTATCAGGTAATCAAATTGTTACTGAAACAGTTCAAACTACTAATACATAGCAGGAACATCAACAGAGCTTCAATTTGGTTTCCGAGAAAATCACTCAAACCTTGATCAGGGAAAACAAACGTAAGGGAAAATGCTAAGTTGTTCTACAGTGTTGGAAGTGACGCCAGCATTTGACAAAGTATAGTATCAAGGTACAAAACATAAAATTAAAGCTTTTTTCAGAAGAAATTTTCAGATGTCCTGGAATTCTACAGTCTAAACATTCTTTAGAAGAAGAAAAGAAATTTCCTACTCAGAACTGAAATAAATAATAACAGGTGTATAGCAAGGAAGTGTTCCGTCATGGAGCTAAGACACATTTGTGAGAAGAGTGATAGTGGAATACCTTTGAAACTTTTGTTAATTACACAGGCTGCATGGCTGTAGGTGACAACCACATAGAACGCCATGAGTGGACTAAAAATGAAAGATCTGATTAAAAATATATTCATATATAGAATGGATGAAAAACCAGTATTCCTTCAGTTTATAGTAATTACTAGCTGCTACCAGCGGAACATACTCTCGGTATAAAATGTATCCTAAGTGCTATTCCCTGCAATAACACATAGTATACCATGGGTAGACCATGTCCTGATATAGTCTACCCATGTACCAAGTTTCATCGAAATCAATTCAGTAGTTTTTACTTGAAAGAGTAACAAGCATCCATACATACAAACTTTCTCATTTATAATATGTATTAGTAGAATAAAGGCCCGTTTAAGAATCCAATCAAGTATCGGGGTATGACTCTTGACGCTAAGCTACGCTGGAAAGTCCACAAGAAAAGAGAAAAATTATGAACTCGATCTACAATTCAAAATTAATAAATACTGACTGCTTGGTAGAAATTTCACGCAATTAGTGCTAATTAAATAACTGTTATTGTACAAGTTTGAACTGGGAACTTTGGCATGATCTGTTTGGTGAACAGACTAATATATTTATAATACATATAACGGTTTCAGAACATATGTACTTAATACTCAATACTTTTTTACTTTCCATACTGTGTACATAGGTGGTATAAAATATTATCAAGATCAATATGAACCTTGTCGGGCACAGTACAGTTAGGAGAGAGGATGAAGGCTAAATTACAATTCACGGAATTTATTATTCTTGGCAGATCCAATAGATATAATTATGTATGTATATGGTGTAATGTAAATTATGTTAAATATTATATTAAATAAATAAGTATTGGTAGTTTTTGTCGGTTTTTTTTTTATTTTTGTTGACATTATTATGAAATTATTATTATTATTATTATTGATTAATTTATGTATGTAATGTCTTAATATAAGTAAATTAAATGACAGATATTTTAATTTATTTTTTGTCGTCATTATTATTCAATTATGTTATTTAATTATGTTGTTTATAATATAATTTATGGATGTAATGTCTTTATATAAGTAGGTTAAATGTCGGGTATTTTTTTCGTCATCATTATTAAATCATGATTTATTTAAATTAATTATGTACAAATTTAATTTACTACTCTGTCAAGAAAGTACCAGGAAAAGATCAATACTACACATGTTTGTTATTCATCCAAATTTATTTTATCACCTTCAAAGTATGCCCCTTCAGAAACGATACACTTACGCCAACGAATAATCCAATCATCAAAACATTTTTTAAACGCTGTTTCCGAAATTGAGTTCAGTTCTCGCCGCAAATTCTCCTTTATGTCTTCTACAGATTGAAAACGGGTGCTATGAAGTGGTAATTTGAGTTTAGGAAAAAGACAGAAGTCCATTGGCGATGCAAAATTAAGGCAAACTCTTTGTTCGATGTTTTTGTCCATTATGAAATTCGCAATATACTAGATATGCTATAACTAAAAACAACACTGTATTTAATATAAATAACAGATGCATCTCAAACTCCGCGCCGAAATGGAAAACAGTTGTGCCAATCTAGCAACAACAAAAAATCTAAAATTTGAATCTGGAACCATAAACAAATCATCCATTCCCGATACTTTTTTGACTGATTGTATATTTGATTACCTAAATTATTTTGCGCTTTTGTAAGTACATTTATTACAGTGATACAGTATAGTTAATAGTTTTTAGTGTAGTTGATATTTATCATTATAGTATTCGTCTATATTATAGTAATTAATTCTTAATTTAAGAGAAATTTTAAATACACATAGATAATACTTGATTTTTTCCGCGGCTTTGCCCGCGTACATAAAATATAGCCCATTATAGGCTATACTTTTTTTTTCACGGATAGTAAGCTGCTTTATTCCTGACTGCTGATTCCTGAGTGGGCTATAATAGCCTATGTCACTCAAGAATAAAGCAGCTTACTATCCGTGAAAAAATTTTGGCTTTCGGAGTAGTACTTTCAGAGATTACCTCAAAATTACAAGCAAAAAATAAACAATTTTATATCTACATCTATAATGTTATTTGTGAAACACTGGCAACCTCTCAAGACTATGTTAAGGTCATCATAAACAATAACTTTAGTTCTATGACTTTTAAAAATATGTCACATTTTAGTTTATCAGGTTTTCATACAAAAATAAAAATATTTAAATTTCTAAATATTACGAAGTATATGCGAAGCAAGCGATAGTACAATAGCGGAGTGTAGCTGAACATAAACTTGAACTATTTTCGGGCAGTCCTCACTAGTCGGTCGGTTGCCTTGATGCGCTTGCGTCACGTCATACATGTTCTTGTAGCGGAATTTGGCAGTGCGGACATAATTATCTTTACGTAATGGTGTATCAATATTCTAATGTCGAGTACACGCAAATGGTATTCGCACTATTTCCGGAAATGATGCGAATGCTTGCCAGGTGTGATGACAATGTTTCGAAAGCCTGCTTACAATTATTACGAAAACAGTGCGCGGGAGGCGTAAGTAATTACGGCAAAATATGGTGTTGAAATGTGTTAGATAGAACAACGAAATCTTGAAGGTTTGTTTTTGTAAATGTATTTTTTTTTTTTAATAATTGAACAAATATGTTGTTTATGATGATAGTAATACAGTCCTGCAAGGTAGTGTTTTACAAATAACCCTGTATTTATAAGTGTAGATCTAGATATAAAACTTTCATCGAAATCTGAAAAAAAAAGCTGCAGAAACTCACAAAAAGAGATTTTTGCATGTCATTCAAGATCATAAATAAAACGTGTTAAGTTCGTATGCTTGGATACTAAATAATTTTAGATGGAAATGTTGAAAACAGTTAATTGTGTTGGTACATTATGATAAAAGAGTGGTGACAAATATAACTTTATCATGTTGTAATCAATAGTTGATTGATTTTACTATATACTAGCTTTTGCCCGCGGCTTAACTTCTTCAAACCCAAAAACAAAAACAAACTTTACTTTTTTATAGTTTAGATAACTGAGAAGATATCTGTGAATGTGATATCGACGTCAACTTGGATAACAACCTAAATTCGGACCTGGAGTTGAAAAACCGGCAGCTTATTTATAAAATAGTTATCATATCCCAACAACAAAAAAAATGTGTAAGAAGATAATTTGCTATTCTTTGCTACTCGATATTGTGACCTGGTAAGTTGAAACACGCGTGTTTCACCTACATTCGGAGAAAAACGCACTCCCCCGCGTGGGTGCGGGGCGAGACGCATGGTATACCACATACTGAGTCTCGTAGTACCGTGCGTGATTTTGTATGAAATGAGTGCGTGCCTGCGTGAATTTACAAGACGCACCTACACGCGTGAGTGCGTAAAAAACCCGCACGATGATGCAGATCTGCACTCCCGCAAGTACGTGCTTAGAAGCATTTTCACGCACTACGCTGCTGGGTGCGTGGAAGTGTGATAATGGCCTTAGGTAGCAATCTAATTTTCTATTAAAACAACTGAAATGTTGTCAGTGCATGAAAGGAGTTATGATTTAAGGAAATTCGAAAGAATAATATGATATAGTCTCAATAGTCTCTAGTAAATCTCGCTAATTAGATCTTGTTTCATTTATAGAAGTAATATCGATGTGCCCTAAGATACCCTGGTTTTTTTTTTCATTAATGTTTTTCATTATTGTTTAATAGAATATCTAAACACTTAATAACAGTAATTGTTACATAAGAACAGTGATACTTAATTACAAGCGCTACGTCGTGCAGTGACTACGAGGTTCCGTAGCAGTCATAGCTATTGTAGCAAATGACTACGATTTTTACCAGTTTCATTTTAATTTTCGCTTCCGTTGATATAAGCTATTATAATAATTTAATTTTCTAAACGTTTCCAAATTCATTTTCTTAAAGTAAAACTCAGACCGTGACCTCCCCTAATTTCACTTTAAATCCATCTAAAGTCGCAGCTCGCAGTAATCCTCACGCCGCGACACATCTCCTCAAACAATGTCTTATTAACAAACTTGTTAATTCCAGCCAACTGCCACTCGATGAGTAAACAATACCTCCCGGACCCGCTTCCCCACTCCCTACGTATGTTAATTTAACCTAGTTTCACAAATTAGACCACTTTGGAAGCTCGGAGTACGTTGGAGCGTTCTTGCGATAGTATTTTCTCTGAAAACAGACAGACAGACGGGCTGCAGTCTTAGTAGCATGATACGACGTAGCTTAGTGCAGCTGTGAGCGGGAGGAGACAAGTCTAATCGTTGTATGCTAATGACTTCAGAGATCGTTTATGAAGCATCGCTGCATAACGATGAGCGATTAATTGGAGATAAGTTTAGACTTTAGTCTTTAGTCAGATATGTGAAATTCTTCAACTACATTAAAGGTTAGATAATAAAACGGTTAATTGCAACATTCGATATAATATGTAGTACTACATTACAAAGGAGGAAGCTAAACTATAATGTGATGAATAAATGAAAAGCTTTCATTATCTTCCAAGACGTGATGAATTGAGTTTTTTTTTTTTTAATTTGTTTTTGGAATCTACACTAATTTATTAAAGAGATCCAGTCTGTTTTATGTTTTTTTTATTTGTAGGAGGTAATCTCTGAAAGTACTAGTCGGATTGCTAAAATTTTTCATCGACAAAAAACTGCTGTATTCCTGAGTGACATAGGTTATATTTTATGTACACGGGCGAAACTGCGGCAAAAGCTAATAATAAATAAACGCATATCCTTATCTTTGTGAATCCTCACCCGGATTTGCCTTTTGTTTAATTAACAATCATCTCGCTAAGAATTACACATTCATCATAATGTCGCACAGGTGCTGAGTAACTGGAGGGAGTACCGAACCTTTGTATAGCGGCAGTATGTAACGTACAGGCTGCAGTGGAACAACGCCTCACCGACGTCACGGTTAATTCGCTCCAATTCACACAATGTGAAGATCTTTCCGATTCTCAGTGACACTTGCAAACATTTGGTAAAGGTGCTTGGTTGTATGTTGATGGATAAGAAATAAAATAATATAAGATCTGAAGGGTATTCGGGATCTAAAAGAGCTACACACGAAATCTATCTTAACCTTTACATCTCATTAATGACAAACTAGAATAGTGATAAATGTCTGAAAGTTTACATAATCACACGCTTTTTGGGGATAAACTCACTTATGCAAGTTTCTCATCCAGCCTTCACATAATCGAAGGTCGAGAGTAAACCTCTTTGAATAACATAAGTGTTCCGCACGCGCCCGGCCGCTGGTCCGAGGGCAGCAGGGGTGAGAGGTGAAGAGAGAGAGGGAGGAGGGAGGTGTTCAAATATGTCAACCATTGTGTCCCTCGCACATCTAGGCGACTGCACGCTTGAAGACGAGTTGATCGACCATCAAGAAATGTAATAAAGTGAAGAATTACTGCAGTGGACTAGAAGTTGTGCTAAATAAATAAACGTTGAATTCAAAATTTGTCAAACGTTAATCCCACTTTTAAGACATCCTGAATTTCCTTTAAAAAATCAATAGGTATTGCACTCAACAAAACAAAGTTAATGGCTTGTAAGAAGTTTCATCATTGATTTACTACTTACTTTTCATTATAATAATGAGGTCCAGACATAGATTCAAAGACAAACTGCTCACACCATAACTAAACCTGATAACTTGAACATTACAAGCTGACTATACAATCACCCACACGTCCAAGCTGTGAGTCCGACCTACCACTTAATTCTGTTATTTCACGAGCACCGCAGGGAACGCCAGTTTACCAGTAATTTGCATTAAAATCCTTAACAAACAAGGTACCTACCACTTTGCTCTCCCATACAGTCTACACTGCCCCAAGGCTAGTTGTTGCCTTATCTTTCGTAAATTGGTTCGTGTGCGGCGGACCCGTTCTCGGATCTGAAGCGTCTCGCTCGACCAACATGGAAGATCTTCTAAAATCTTATTTGGGTATCCTAACGAGTAAATTGATGTACATAAAATATGTGAATAAGGGTATTCACCCTCTATATTTTCACATCAAATATCACATAATTGCACATATTATACCAGTTGAATTTTACAGAATAATATAGATCACCTCATAGACTAAGTGTTGTTCACTTAGCCTATAAGGTGATGTCTTCTTAATGTATGAAAATCGAGACTAGAACATTCTTGAATGTTACAAGCCATATTTCAGACTGTATTGCAAGTTAAAATACTTTCACATTTTGTTGTGTTACAATAAACAGAGCCAAACTAAGTTAATAATTAATACTACCTTTACTTTACAGTATATTCTGAAGCCAGCGCTTCAAGTTCATCTAAAACCCGTGCCGTGCCCTGACAAATTGTTTCTGTCGCGTCTCTGTAAAGCTGGCAGTAACGCGATCTGCGACGATATAATTACGTTACTGCTGCACACTCACGATACAAGCAATCACTTTGATATTCTTCACGGGAACTATAAATTTTGTAAGTATATAGTATTAGCTTTGTCAGTACTGCTAAATTTTCGTTTAACAAAACATAATACCACACGAGGTTGTACCTATTTATATCGACAAAATGTTTTAAAATATGTTATCGTTTCTTCCCGCACGATCCAAAACAGGAACACCTGAAACACCTATGTCTGATGAGGACTTGGTTTGGAGGAAAGAGGATACTATAATGGTGCCGCTCTAAACACACCTCAAAGAGGGGTACTAGCTTAAAATTTCGATTATATAAATCGACTTTAGCAACAGACTGTACTGTTGATAAAGTCCATTTTGTACAATATTTCTAAATAAGCTACACGGTAATATATACCTGAAGATATGTCTGTAAAATAATGACTGTATAACAACCCATTAATATCGGTCGTATACAAGTATTATGGTGGTGTAATCTTAACAAGGTTTGTCCCCGGTTCCGCCCGCCACCCGCATCGCCGTCGGGCACTAAACTAATCTGGCCATTTTAATACGGTTTGCAGAGCAGGCCTTTAAACGAATACACCATCGGTTATTGTGTTACGGAGCATCTTACAGTTTCCTCAGCAACGGCTTGTTTGTCGACCTTAACAAAATATTGTTAGTAAAACGTTTGAGCTGAGGGACGCTGTGATTGAATTAAGTGCCTCTTTAAACATTCAAGGGATTTGCGATGAGATAGCTTCTCATATCTTATACTATATGAATATGCAACTCAAATATATTATGAAAGCACCATTTGATTTACTTTATATTGTGGCGTCAGTTTATCAGCAATCTGAAGTAGGTCAAGGAAATACTCAATAAAAAACCAACCGTACACATATTTGATGAGTTAGGGTCCCAAATTGCCAACATTTTAAATTGTCAAACAGAATCAACTCCAGCGAACTCATCGAATGATTTCGATCACGTGTGTTTGTTCGAACACTGAATATTGCCGGTATAAAAACACAGCGTATATTAATGTATTTAGTCTAAACAAATAAATACACATTTGTTTGAAAGCCGGTATCGGCACGAAGCATTAATTCCGTATAACGTTATTTGCATTGGTCTGATAATAAGCGCCTGCGTTAATATTAATGTATCGAATTACAACGGGGCTCACGGAAAGAGAGGTTATGATACCGAAACATCATCTACTCAACTCTTCAGAAACTGAGTTTGGTACAGTATTATAATGGGAAAGACTGATTTTCTGACCTCCATGATGTATTACTGAGTAATAAGATACTAGTCCAAGGTTAGTTTTCAAACTTTACTACTACACATGAGGGCGATTAACACTGAAACAGCAGCGACCGCCTAACAGCCGGCAGCAACGCGAAGAGCCCGGTGGTGTCGGCCGCTGGTAGCCGCGCATGACCGTGGCACAAAAAGAGCATCCGAACCCGATACACAGTCAGGTGGTTTGCTCCCTCTGTTGTACTAAAGTATGAGCGTTCTCGCAGATGGATTGAGAACCCTATCAGAGGCCGGTGAGCTTTGAGGTCCTAAACCGCTCAGTGTCTTCTCCGTCAAAGCGTGGATGGTAGCGACATAAATGGAGCTGCCCGTTGCATATGTCATTAATCTCCGGGCTCTTCGCCCAGCTTTTCCTCGACTTCGGGTCTCCAGTGTCATCGGTGGCAGCAGTTTCATATGAGTGTTTCTCCACGCCAACGTCATCAATATCTGTATGTCGTCAGGCGAGAAACCAAGCAGAGCTATTGAGCAATCATAAAAGTATCATCTCAAACTCCACACAGACGATGCGTTGAACGCTTGAAAAATGACTTATCCCAATTCAGATTTCCCCGACAACCTGTCTTGTAAAGTTTTATACGGATATTATAGGAAACAACTTTCGGAATAACGTTCTCTTCTTCAAACACTATTGAGCGTGGACGTCGTGTGTCGCGTGGCAGACACTTTCGTCAAGCACCTTAGGCACTACGAAGGAAGATAAATCGTTTTGGTTCTCCACTCGAAAGGCGCTCTTTGATTGCTCTACATGAGTGAAACTACTATAAAGCTTTCAACATTCTCAGACACCGTGGCCAGCCCTGCTGCAAGACCCAAGCCGCATGACATGATACGTAAGCATCAACAATAACGTAATGAAATGTAACTGCTCTTGTGCTTGTGCTAAGAACCAAGTGCTAGCCACTTGGTTCAAGTGCAAGACAACTACATTTAACGATGGAAGAGGCTAAATAGTACGAGTATAGTCTTGTTGATGCCGTGAAAGGTGGTAGGCCTCTGGTGTTAAAATGTAACCTGTGTTCTAATCCTTAGGCCATGTCCTGTTCTAAGCACGGTGGGCTGCGATGTAACTTTATCGGTAATTATAGTTCTGAGCCATTTGTAATCGACCACAGCCGGTTACAGGCATTGGGGTAAAGATATTTATCGCCAACCAGCAACTGATCGACACTTTACGTGACCAGAACACAAAGATGGCCAACGCTAGCCATGGGCGCAACCATGAGCTCAAGAGTTACGTTAGACAACAATCTCCAGCTTCAGGTTTCTTGAGTTTTTTTTTTGTAGAAACGTATTTAAAGGTATGTAGTACATGTAGATGGATAGAAAGGGAGAGGAAGGCCGAAGAAAAGATGGATGCATTGTGTGAGGAATGATATGATAGAAAAGGGAGTTAGTGATGGTTTGACGGGTGACAGGACAGAATGGAAGAAAAAAACGTAATACGCCGACCCTAAGTAATATGGCATAAGGGCAAGAAGAAGAAGAAACGTGTTTAAAGGTAGGCACGTTTCTATGAAAAAAAAAAAAACAAGTAACCTTAAAAACAATACGAAATAATTTTGATTTTAGAAATTGTTATTTCTGATTTTGTTGCTTTATCGGCTCAAACTGTTTGTGGCCGTATTTTTTTTTTTTTCATCAAATTTAAAAGATTAAATAAACGGCACGGCAGCTCATAGCGGGCAATAGCCATCAGCGCACAGTCAGGTTCGAGAGCAAAACAAACCCTCAATCGTCCGAATGGCCCAGTGACCATGTATCATAAGCTTATAAATTTGTGAATTTTGATGAAACAGTACACAGATTCTTTAACATAAAAATACTAGACGCGTGTTTCGGGTTTCGGCTAAACCAAAACTAATATTGTATTTTGTTATTTCCTAATAAGCAATTTTGCCTCAGATTATATTTTCCTTTTAAGATTTTGTGTTACTTAGAATAAATTACAATACCAAGAAGTCGCCTTCTGTTTGTGTTGCTGTAAATTGCTTGTCAAGTGTGATGCTAATGGAAACGTCTCCACAGAAAGCTTGTTGTAGCTGTTTCCAGGATTACAATTGTAGCAGATGAATGTCAAAGGACATACATTTAGATGAATCGATTGCGCTCTTCGTAACTGCTTTTGTATAAGTTTTATATAGTTCCTCGATTTTTGTGCCGTGTGTGCTTATAGAGTAAATCCCGCGGCGAGCAAACATGCAGGATAAATAATTATAAATCGCCGCGAAATAATTCCACATTTTCATGATTACTTGTTGTTTTCATTTACCTGCACATATTGTTTGCAACTTTGAAATAGGTCAACGCCCAAGGTTTGTTCTAGGTTGCGTAATTATTGTGTGCGCGTTCAAAGTTTACTCTCTTAGGTGACTTACACAACAGAAGTTTAGACAGACAGGTAAATTATTCAGTCCACTCTAACGTTCTGTACCGATTACTTAACCGATGTAACGATACATGAAGTTGACACAATACTAAACTACGAGTACCTATATTGTTTTCAACATATTAGGATATATTTGATCAAATATTTTGACAGCTAGGAAAAATTAGTTCAAACAATTTATAATATTTAAAAACATTATTATATCAGTATTGTTTACCACATCACATATTTTTAAGAAAATAACCATATCTACCCAACACCAGGCCGCAACTTCTGTGCTAAAAAGTAATCAACAGAAATAATAACAATGCGATGAATGTGCATGCATACCATAAAGGATTACAATATTAGGTTTAGCTGGTATGCGCCTGGGCTTTTGATAAAATGTCCGTTTATAAAATCAGCAATTATGATAGTATCGCCACACTCCTAAATATTATTTATGGGACTGACCACCTGACATAATTACATATAGTATATATGTGTATTCTGTTATATTTAAATAGCTTCTTTTTTTCCGTTTTTTTTTTTGTGTGAAAATCATCAATGACAACCCCCGCTCTTGGGTGGAGCGGGAGATAGTGTCAGACTCTTACTGACTAAAAACCCACCCCGTTCCTTCAAGCGTTCATACCGGGGCTCGAGCTGTCTTTCGAAACTAACCCTGGCTCCGGTGGGCTTCGACCCATTTGGGCCCCAGCTGTTGCTGAAAACTCCTTCAACAGTTCGTGCCGTCAACGACTTGGGCTTGGTCCGGACTGTTACCCGACGATCGGACAGCGAGCTTCCCATTGCTCACTGTCCGCAAGCCCGCGCCTACGGTGACTGGAAATCGGGATCGGAATCCCGGCGGCGGCGAGAGCGCCGTTACTCCTTCGCCGAAGTCGGCGACCGCCTGCCACTCCTCATCGCTCCGGACCATGGCGTGAGAGGTCTCCGCCGCCAATCGCCCCCACGAGGGCACGGCGATTCTCCACCCAAGCAGCACACCTCGACTGTTTGCTCCACCGGGTGTTCTGCACAGTGGCGACACCCGGGCGTCATTTCCGCTTTAATCCGGGAACACAGGAACCTCCCGAACTTGCCATGTCTGGTGAGGACCTGCGTCATGCGGAAGGTAAGGACGCCGTGTGGTCTTTCCAGTCACGCCTCAAAGAGGGGACCTGCCGCCATAATTGTGGCGTGCCCAGCACTGGGTTACGATAGTCGCTGACGCCATTTCACCATGAGATCCCGCCGGAGCTCTGTCCGCCATGCCGTGACCTGTCGCGGCAGAGCACTTTTGCCCTTGCGTTGCATCTCCACGCGCATATAGTGCATATGTGTAAAGACTGTTGCCTCCAGATCCCACGGTGGTAGGCCAGCCAGAAGGCTCGCCGCTTCGCGAGAAATCGTGTGATATCCCCGCACCATCCGTATTGCCATGACCTTATGCCAGAGGGGCATAAAGTGTTTGTTATTTGTTTATTGTGCAAACCTACCGCGGTGATGTATTTTTTAACCCAAAGGTTGACTGGGAGAGAATGCTTTTTTGTATTAAGCCCGCCTATGTACCACTACTGTACATAAAGTTTAAGTAAATAAATAAATATAATTGTGAGCGTGGCGATTCAATACATTTGGAATTTCTGGTAATATTAACTGTGATAGAACACCTCTAAATTCTTCACGTTCAAATTCTCCGAAACATACAAACGTTCAATCATTTGAAGCCACAAAGCTATTGATACATAACACTGTACATATATAGAAGAGCTTATCTTAGGGAACAAGCCGTAATTAACTAGTGAATTAGATTAATGCGCCGTTCGTGTGCAAACACCTTGTTACAGCTGACGTACTCGGATAGTATTACATAAATAATGAACCGTTTACTGACACCGACTTGCATTTTTTATAATTATGAATCCATTGATCAAAATCATGACGAAACAAAACAGAATTAGAAATATTGCTTCGGTATGATCATAATGTTTTAAAAAGTGGCTAAGTTCACAATCGTAATTCCACTATAACTTCTGAAAACCACCAAAGCAAAAGAAATCTTGACGAGTTTTGAATAAATTATTATTGAACTTTCCAAGATCCTAACTAATATTATAAATGTGAAAGTGTGGATGTTTCGAGGTTTGTTACTTAATCTCGCAAAAACGGCTGAATGGATTTGGATGAAATTTGGCATGCATATAGCCTTTGACATGGAAAAGAACATAGGCTACCTTTTATCCCGATTTCTTAAGTACCTAATGCCACGCGGGCGAAGCCGCGGGCAAAAGCTAGTACAATAATAAATTAAATAATAATAGCGATATAGTTAGAAAATATATAATTTCCATATTCCGTTAAAGTAATTAGTCAACAACTTAATAAAAGTAAAACATTAACTTCCCATAGTTCTCATGCTAGCTTTTACGTTTGAGCCTGACCTAACCTGTAAAGTCCGAGTACAAAACATTTCTGCACAAAAACAAGTACATGAACAGTGCAGTTAACGTTGACTATGTTCGTCACGTTAACAAACTTAAAACAATCGAATAAGCTGTTATCTCCATTCTCCACCGGGTGGTGCGAGTGCACCCGCATCCACTCTTTGTGTCACTCACACGAATCGATAGACTTTTATTATTCTCAAAAATATTGTTTTTTAGTTTTTAAATTAACCACAAATGACAATGTGGTATGACGTTTACAAAATTACAAATACATACCTAATTGAAACTCAATTTACCAGTAACCAGCTATATATATAAATACTGGTCAGCCTATACACTTCAAAATGAAGCATTCTCTATGATTACTTTTTCCCGGTTGTAAAATCATCTAACGTCATCTCCCGCTCCGCCCAAGAGTGGGGGATGATATTAAATGCTTTTAGTAGTATAGTGTATACTAGTGTGTAGTAGTGTCAGACTTTACTGACTAAAAACCCACTCCTGTTCCTTGTTGCCTTTCGTACCGGAACTGAGCTTCCCTTTCGGATAACCCTGGCCCCAAATCTATGATTACTTTCTGTTTCCTAACCAACAAAAAATATCTCATTAACGACCAAAACATCGTAACAATATTAAGGTAAACTCCATCACAGAATAAGTAAAGAAGGCTTATAGAATATCTTAAACTTAAATAGATTCTTTTTTTATAGGTGTGAAATTATCCAATGACTTCTTCCGCTCTGGATAAAGCAGGAGACTCTGTCAGACATTTACTGTCAACCACACCTGTGTACTTCAGTTGCTCTTAGTGTTCTAGGACTACAGCTTTCCTTTTCAGAAAATCCCCGGAGTCCTAGCGGTATGGGCCCTGCTGGGTTCCTACAGTTTGCTCACATCTCTTTGAAGAGCGCGTGGATAACTACACGCTGTCGACGACTTGGGTTTGATCCAGTCGTTGACCGGACGGCCGGACGGTGAGGTACCCATTGATCGATGTCCACGAACTCGCGTCTACAGTGACTGGTAGTCGGGGTAGTCAGACATTTTGTTTCTACGCATGCGGCTTCCGCCTTCGTTAAAATTAAAGCTCCGCAGAAGAAAGCGACAGCCTGCCGTTCCACCTTGCTCCAGGCCATGGCCTAAACTAGGGCCCGACGCGAGAGGTTGCTGCCGTCGATTGCCTCTACGAGGGAACGGCGGTCCTCTGCCCAAGTGAGGCACCCCTCCACAGTTTGCTTCTTCTTGTACTTCGGGTGGTCCACACGATGGTGACTCCCTGTCGATTCTTCCGCTTGAATCTGATGCTGGAACCTCTTGAACTTGCCATGTCCGGTGAGGACCTACGTCACGCGGAAGGTGAGGCTGAGTTGACACTCCAGCCACTCAAAGAGGGTACTTAATGCCGGGATTATAGCAACAATATTTTTTCCAAAATTGGATAAATTATGTAGACCTTATCTTAACTAAGTTTATAATATTAATATCTATATTTTCTCAAGAAAATTATCCAAACTCGTCTACATCGTCATCAATTCAAGTCTGTGCATTCCTCTAGTGTATCCACCAATGTGCATACGTATGTGTGCGTCAAGTTCCTGTGCCTGTGTGCGTGGGCTCGCGTCATGTCGGCGTCATCGATCCACTCGCATCCAATTATTCATGTATGTATTTACATACATAGTTATGTGCAGCGCTACTACCATGCATTTGCTCTGACTGAGACTGGATTCTGTCACGAGAATTCTGGTTTGACTTGAATTTTAAACTTTAAATCTGGTTGGACTTGCATGAAAAATAAAATGAGCAACGCTGTTGTGTGTTGAACTCTTCGGAATCGATTTTTTAGAAATAAAATAGGTCCCGTTTCGTCAAACATTCAGTCTTCTATGAATAAGGTCAGTAGGGCCCCTTTTTGATTCTATAAGAACATCACTCTTATATTTCCTAAATAGCCGCTCTTAAAATATATTCTGCTTTATGTATAAAAGTTACATGGTTTGAAAGTTTCATTTTTGTTGATCTGTGGCTAGAAAAAATCTCAGTTCTATTAGTTTTCACTCTAAAAAATATTATATAATTTTAAGAAATACGTATGTTTTCTTCTTTTCTAGATGGTAGTGAAGATAAACCAGAAGTATTCACAAATCTATGAGAATAATAATAATTCTTGAAATCCTCAAGTATGTTTCAATTAATTCGATTCTCCAGCATCATCTGAATATTTAATCTGTGACATGGTCACCGTACTTGCAGTTTGGGCGCAGCATACCAACATAATGTGCCTGCTACATGTACATATGTGTGGTTCACACACTGTCTTCAAGCTAGGGTCGAAGGAGCCGGGCATCAAGTCTTGTACTCGTATACATTTATATGGGTCAGCCATCATGCAAACCGCTGGTTTACATGTTCGCTGGTTTCATCAAATATCATAAAAACTTTTTACAAAAAAAAAAATAACCGACTTACTAAAAAAAACACAAACCTATAAAAATAATTTTAATTTCGGAAGTCGGTGTTTCTCGATATTGTTTGTTCCTTATTTAAAACCAACTTCCGAATTTTCTTTTGTAAAATATTTTTATTTCACACTTTTTAGTTGCAATACACTTACAGCCAGAGTACCTTTTTCTCACGACAATTCTAATTAACTCAAACCCTGCTAGGATACATTGTTGTATTATGAAGTTCCCATGTCTACCTTCCGGCTCCATCATCATCATCAGATCAGTTCAATAGTACCTTATAGCAAGTGCATCTCATGACAATTCTAATAGGCCCAAACACGGCTAGGATACATTGATTAATTACGGAGTTCCGGTGCCTATCTTCCGGATCCAACATCATCATCATCAGGTCACATTAATGATACCATTTTCAACATACCTATTCAGAACTATTCATTTATTTGTATTATCGTAGTCGTATAACTATGTTCATAGTGAGATCTGTGTGAGTATGAACTTCGGTTGGCCATTTCTGGTCTTCTTCACTTTCACAATGAAAAATACCAAAAGAACAATATAATTGTCTATAATAATTGAGGAGTTCCCTCGATTTAGTCAAGATTCCATCATCAGATCCCGACTTGGTGACTATGAGATCATCAATTTTCAACAAAAAAAAAGAACTTTTAAAATCGGTTGGCAAGTGACGCAGTTATGTGCGTGTGTGAACATACATAAAAAAATATAAAAATCCGAATTGAGAACCTCCTCTTTTTTTAAAAGTCGGTTAAAAATAGGGTCTTTTAGGCATTTTAGTTAGTCCTTCTTAAAAAAAAACTAGGCAAGTGGGTTCCATACAAACATACTATGTTAATAGTTTAATTCCCGAATGGAATCTGGAACTCTCGAACGAATCTTTTCCGAACTGTAAAAAAAAAATTGTGACGTAACAAGGAATTAAATGATTTCAGATTAATTTTTACATTGGTGTTAATAGACCTTGCTTCATGCCCAGGATTCTTGGTCAACGGGAAGTACCCTATGAATTTTAAATCACTTGAGAAGGTCGAAATATACTTTTTTGCGACATAAACGGCCATATCTTAACTTAGAAGTTTCAATTTTTCACAGCTTTCAGGGACAGCAGACAGTATATGGTTTTAATTTCAACTCGATACGTCTACGCATTCCCGAGATAAAGGGTCTTGACAGTCTCACAGACAGACGGATAACAAAGTGATCCTATAAGGGTTCCGTTTTTTCCTTAAATGTACGGAATCCTAAAAATTAAGTAATATTTTATTTCAAGTATAAGATTCCGAACGTACTAATCCAAATGATACACACCAAAAATTTGAATAAAGGAGGACAAACTTAGCTTTATATATTTGGAGCTAAAGATTTAGGAAAATACGTATATAATTATAAACGCGTTATTTAGAAAAACTGAATTTCTGAATTGTATTTTAGATAATCATTAGCTTAGATAATTGCATAATAATGAAAACAAGCGCTTGCGTTATCTATCTTATTTCAATAGGTTGTTCATCTCACAGTCTAACAAACCAATCCCGTATCGACCGCGTCAGGATCATTTGTTAGTAACATTGCAAATTACTTAAGACCATCTATCTATCCTTTGTCTGGTGGCACAGTTATGCTACGGGCAGGCCTAAGTAATAGCTACGTATTGTCTGCAAATCTATGATTTTATGCTTACTTTGGTTACGGTGTATTTTTCCTATTATGTTTCTTGATAAGTTTCCTTCATCTCAGTGATTTTTTTTTATCTTAGAAAGTAAATCATTATTCTCAAGGTTTACACCACCCTCCCTTGCCTTGCTTAATGCAGCCCTCTTTTAATTCGATCATTGAAAAATATCACTCCTATTTCTTTTAATTCCCAGTTTGGCTCATTGGTAGACGTTATTTTCCACCTGTTCAAACTGCACCAAGCGGTGTTTAATCTCTCGATCTGTGATAGCCGTTGAGCTTTTGGAATTCCATTGACGTACAAACAGTATACCTTACAAACTAGGTGATGTACACACTGTTCCACAATATGTATATGTGACGTAGTTATATTTATTATTGTGTAATTACATGGCGGCTTTGACAAGCGAGCCGCGTAATTGTCTGCCGCTCAGTGCGAATCATTCCGGATCATATCCTCCACAAATATTGCCTCCTCTCGTTTATGCCGATATCTATGAAATCACTCGAGCGGTGACCATGCCATTTCCTGTACAGGAGTAGAGGAAATATCTATAATTTGAAAGAACTTAGATTTTCTCCAGATTTGTACCTGTTACTAATATATCAGGATTATGTTCGCTCCAGTTCGGGCGACCTTTGGTGTAGTAAAGCGAAAAATTGAAATCATGACGCGGTCTCCTTGTTCGTACATTTTGGTTCAGGTGATGTAATACTGTTTTCGCCACATGTGGCCGAACCTTTGGGATACTTTGTTAGTTACGTGGTCACTTGGTTGCATATGGTGCATAAACCAAAGGATAAGGTGCTCTGTGATATGAAATATTTTGATTTTATATAAGCATTTAAGATCGCTTTCGATTATTTCAATGGCTTAGTTATTTTTAATAGTTTAATTTATTATTTAGGAGAAATGCACCAAAACTGTGGTTTCCAGTGATTGCACAAATGTAACCATTGTGGCTGATCATATTATTATCATTTCATCTGACCACTACCACATTTTGTAAAATAGCTCTTCGATTTTGATAAACCCATGATAATTTTTCAATTCATTATTTTTACTTCAAAACATACTTTAAAAAGAAGGGTTTTATATTTTGTAAGACTGTGAGCATTTTTTTATATATATGGATATGATCACTGATTTTAATGTAATTATAATTATTTGGTTTTTAAGTTTTTTTTTGTTAATTGATCTCATAAAAATTTGGGACCAATTCAATAATATTGTTTAATCTGATGATGAACTTCAGAGATATGTAGCGGAACTCCTCATAGAATCATAGCAGAACTATTGCATCAAATAAAAAAGCTTAGTTGATAACTGACTGTAGAAAGAGAATGCTGAGAGAGTAATGAGAGCGCTAACTTCTTAAGTTTTATTAATGCCCACGAAGGCTTTTGTGAAATAAATAATTTTGTTTGAGTATGAGTTGGGGGTACATCGAAATGATCTAATAATAAATTCAAAAGGTAGGCACCGGAACTTCAAAATACATCAGTGTATCCTAGCCTTATTTGGGTTTATTAGAATTGTCATGAGTCACAAATATTAAAAACAATAAAACCGACTTCAATATAAAAAAAAAACATAAAAAATGCAATAAATCAGTTCGATGGTACATCGTAGCCATATACAATGTACCATCGAACTTTTTTTATATTGAAGTCGGTTTTATTGTTTTTAACAATTTTTTTACGAATTTATAATACAAAAAATCGTGATTATTTGTCTAGACAAATAATTAATTGCTTATGTGTGAATTAGAACGTTAGACACTACCTAGGATCTTACAGCACAGTCTATCTTACAGTAAAAAGTAAAAAAAAACTGGCCAAGTGCGAGTCGGACTCGCCCATAGAGGATTCCGTAGCTGCAAGTAACATAATATAAAAGTTCTTGTAGTTTGTTGTAAATCGA
The DNA here is from genome assembly GCA_929112965.1 of Mythimna albipuncta. NCBI lineage: Eukaryota > Metazoa > Arthropoda > Insecta > Lepidoptera > Noctuidae > Mythimna > Mythimna albipuncta. Next base: position 34,064,205 of record OV815959.1, read on the forward strand.
TGTTTTAATAATAGTGTATTTTTTTAGATTTATAACGTATTAAAAAAAAACTACTTACTAGATCTCGTTCAAACCAATTTTCGTTGGTAGTTTACATGGTAATGTACATCACATATTTTTTTTTAGTTTTATCATTCTCTTATTTTAGAAGTTAGAGGGGGGGGGGACACACATTTTACCACTTTGGAAGTGTCTCTCGCGTAGACTATCCAACTTATAAAAAAAAGATATTAGAAACCTCAATATCATTTTCGAAGACCTATCTATAGATACCCCACACGTTTGGGTTTGATGAAAAAAACATTTTTGGGTTTCAGTTCTAAGTATGGGGACCCCCAAAATTTATTGCTCTTTTTTTTATTTTTGTGTGAAAATCTTAAAGCGGTTCACAGAATACATCTACTTACTAAGTTTCAACAGTTATATATATAGCTCTTATAGTTTCGGAAAAAAAGTGGCGGTGACATACGGACGGACAGACAGACAGACAGACAGCCATGGCGAATCTATAAGGGTTCCGTTTTTTGCCATTTGGCTACGGAACCCTAAAAAGCGATGTCATACTGCTAAACAATCTGAAAACAAGACACACAGCTACCGGTTGTTACCGGTTTACGTAACCCCAAAAGAAAATCAAATCCAATTTTCTTGTTCACAAATTCCGTTGGCATTCGTATTGAAATTACGTATTACGTTGTTTAATACAAATTCAATAAGCGCGAATTTAATACCATTCTTACATCGAAATAAGTAAAGAAGGATCACTACAACGACTGCGTATGTGAGCGGTTAGCCAACTTGTTCCTTATTTATTATCATTATCATTATTTGAACCCTTTACAGTTGGATAGATGGCTGGTCTTTCCGTGCTTCGCCACATCAACTAATCCTGCGCTTTTTGCATACAAGTTTTTTTTTTAGGTTTAAATATCATCCAATGACATCTGGCGCTCTTGGATGGGGTGAAAGAGTGTGTCAGATTTTTACTGATTTTTTTGTTGCCTATGAAAGGCAACAAAGAGGTATATTTTAAGTCCAGGGCCGAATCTTCCTTTCAGAAGTAAATCCTTGGCCCCAGTAGGCTTTGACACTGCTGGAGCTCTACGATTTGCTGACATATCCTTGAGGCGGGCGCTGGTGTACTGAGACATATTATGTACCGATCTGAGTGGATCTACTTCCTGTACCAGACTTTTACTAACTAATATTTACTTGTGTTCCTTCAGTTGCCCTTCGTGTTCCAGTGCCATGGTGATTCTGCAGTCCTAGTGATCCCGTCCATTTTGATGACATCTCTTTCTCACATTGCACCGCTGACTCGGACTTGGTCCTTACCAGACAGCCGGACGACGACGACGACGAGGTACCCATTTTTTGCCTTACGTAAAATAGCGCCCACCATAGATTGCAATAAATGAATATGAAATGAACAGAACTGTAAGAAGAGCTGCAGACCTGCTGATTCATTTAAAGGTTAATTACTTTGTTCTGTTGATCGACACAATTGAAATAATAAAAAACCATTTCATCTGGATGTGGACCTATTGTATTTTCCTGTTAAGCGAATCCTTCGTGTTGGTAATCTTCAAACGCACATAATGTAACAAAATATTTCTTTTTGATTATGTGACACGTTCGCGCACTGAATACTAATCCCCAGCCCTCCGCAGGCGCGCTGGTAGCTTTAACTGAAGCGCCTTCACTTCGTTTGCGCACTTTATTTAGGCATGTCTTGAAAATAGTTGTAATTTAAAATTAGGTACAGTAAACATTTATCGTTGTTGTAGTTTTCGTCTAAACAAGCTTGTTAGAGTTTGTCAAAGGCGCCCCACCGGACTGCTATATTGTGACAAAGCGGTCCAATCCAACATGTCTAATATTCTGAGAAGCTCCGAGATTTTACACGACAAAGGAATTACAAAAGTCTAGTCGAAATTTATATTCATAAATATTTCAATGTTTAGCCGGTTGAATGCTAAGTAAATAGTCAAAAGGATAAGAAGACGATACAGATTTCTGAAAAATATGTTAAAGAAAAATTGTCTTTGCTACTGATACCAGAAGTAGCTAAAGACAGAGAAGAGTAGAAGAATGAAAGAAAGGCCTTTGATCTGTTGTAGGATAAAGCAGGCTCATAATAATAAAATAATAGTGATACTAAAACTTATCATAGTTCCTGGTAACCAGTTCACTTAAAACTCTAAAAACCATATCCCTATTATTTTTGTTTGAAATATGTCTCCCAATTGATAAACATGTATGCAATAGATTTTCATCAATTGGAAGTTGTCCTTGGGTGTGCCAGTAAGAAGTGTAAAGGCATAATCGTCGGATGATGTTACGTTCTACTAAAAATTTCTTAAGATTCTCTACGAGTTGGTTTTAGCTCCTCGTAAGCCTTCCAAAGGTCCATGATCTCAAGGTTCTGAGACATTCTGATACAAAGACTAAATAATGAAATAAACACGCATTATGTAACTATTTAAAACCGAATCTGAAATACAGGTCTCTGACTGAGTATTAAAATATTCTTCATACGTGTTTACCCATTCTTCATTTTATCGCTTAAGTTGTAGGATACTTACCGTAAGGAGAGTAGAACGCAGTGAAGTACTAGTAAACTAGTAGGACCCTTCAACTGAACATGACATGTTCTAGCACTGTATCACTTTAGGAGTAATTAACCTGCTCTGAGGTGAAGCACTGTATGAAGAGGTGAGCGCGGTTGAGTACTATAGAGGAGTTAGATGCATAATAATAATATTAACAATTTGTATGGTAAAATTAATCAATAGCGGGTCGTGTGAGACCACCAGTCTTAGTCATTATAGTTTATTATGATATCGAAATAAATTAATAGTTATAATCTCTTAACTAGCTAGAAACTCTCATACGTGTGCTTGAATATCTTTTACGACCCAAGTAAAATCCATCTACTCCTGCACATAAAACCTTAAAAACCGAGTTAGCTTTACGGGCACGCACGAATTATTCCGGCGTGGCGTACTTGTAATCCAGCGTCGAACCGTAATCATATTCAAATTGAAGTAAAAACATGTATTCCTAATGAATCCTATTTGCAAATAGGATATGAGTGTCGGAGTGTCGCTGTCGGTATCAGATCGTAATACTCGTATATTCACTAATTATATCAACAGTACCGCGGTCATATGAAATTGTTAATTAGCTCGCGATCTATTTGATATTCGTTGATGGAACTAATCAAACGCCTAACAAAGCGGATAAGCTTGAATTTTGACCATTTTCCCTGAAATTAGGAAATTTATGAGGTAATTTCCATAACCTTTTTCAGATTTTGAATTTTCAGTACCTTTTACCTAGCAGGTGTAAAAATGAGCATGGTAATCATACCATGGTGCTGTCACTGCTAAAGTGCTGTAATTTATTAGGGAGTATATATATAGAAAGGTGACATAGCTTAGCGGAACGCGCGGAATCGAACGGTATATAAATGAAAATATGCAGCGGACTGTCGCATCGTTGATTGACGTACGAAGCATATCCTTATTAAAGGCCATTTAAAGCTGTCTGTTAATTTGTAAGCCATTCATATGATTATATAACAAGAGCTTACAGTCTGTGTGTACACTCAGTAGATTTAGTGTTTCATCGTGGGGGGGTCCAAGCTACCGGTGGTTAGGGCTTCAGAGACAGGAACCTCCTCACGATGCGAGCCGTATCAAGGAGTAATGCCTTTTGTATCAGGCCCTTGATTATTATTAGTATTTTTATGTTTATTATTTAATGCGGAAATGTATTTCCGAAGTATTTATTATCAATACATAAAGCATAGCATATTATGTTACTTGATCAAAATTTATATTAGTAGCAACATTAAGCGTTCAATTTATCCAAAATCCATGAAAGCCATGAGCATAAAAAACTAAGCCATGATTATTTATTTTCGTAAAAAATCTAGTCAATTCTGTTTCCAATTACGACGATTTTTTGTAGTTTTTAGACTAGCCATAATCTTGATTAGATAAAACAAAGTCAATTATTTCGTTGGTATAATATTATATCATCGTAACTTGTACAAGGAAGTACTTATATTAGCAGATACTTAATAATTTTATCAACAATTACCTCGCCGTTGTTCTTTTGAATTCAGATTATAGATAATGTAGCTCCACCAAACTGTATCGCCCAATTTTGCTGTCATTATTTTTTTAATTGGCTCCTACTATAGTTATAATTTTATAAATGTATTTACATCAAAAAACTAAAAATTTATAGTTTTATTGGACTAACTCCGAAAATCCGAATTCCATTGTAATTCAAAGTGTCTGACTTTTTGTAGGACAGATAATCGGGCCGATTTTGTATATTTGTAACATTGTTCTGTTTTGTGACCAAATTTTTGTAGGACGTGTACGTTACTATCAGTGTGTTCTATTTTTCTCCTACAAAAAATCGGTCAACGATTATTGGACGTGGGTGGGCAGCGTTAATCAGGGCTCTTGTCGGACTTGGAGGTACTCGGAGACATTCGAAGTCAGTCGTACAAGGCACGACCGCGGCCCGTCTGTCACTGACAGACCACAGGACATGCAGTCGTGCGGTATAATGTGATAGCGATGTGGACCTAAGAATTGAATCAAGATTTTGTATATGAAGCTCGCTAAGAGGTTGACTATAGGTCAAATAATATGATAAAGTGTCTCATGGAATTATTTGACATTTGTTACAATAAAAAAAAAATAGATAAGAATTAAAAACTTTATATTTTTGAATTTTGCTGTGGTTAGAAAAAAATAATGAAAACCCAAATTACCTTCAAGGTGAAATATCCCACCAAGTTACAAATCTCCACTAAGACCTAAAAAAAGAAACAAGCAGCGGAAAAGGCAGCACGTGTGCAGTACAACTGAAAGTGTTTGGGAATGGAATATTTATGGTTTCAGCATAAACCGGAATGCTGACGGAATGCTGAGCCGAACAAAAGCGTAGCTATGTACCACTGCAGAGCGATGTAAAACGATCACGGAATTCAAGTTGACGTTCTACAACAAAGTGGATTATAAAAACTTTTTTTTTCTGATATAGGTAGGTATCTATATATAGTTATTTTTTAATTAACTTAAGTTGTAAAAAATAACAAAAATATCAGGCTTCCATTCCGTCTCTGTACTAAGTTTAAAATTGATAACTTCTAACAAAGATAAAACAATGTATTAATATCATGTTTGGTACGTTAGAGACGATTGAGAAAAAGGCCAAAAAGATTATCGGCATAAATGCACTCGTCAAGTCAAAACTACAAAGAGTTTTATTTAATGCCGCCAAGCCCGTATCACTATCACACCACTAGATGTGTGGTGTTATGCCACCTGTACATAATGGATGTCCTGTTTATACATACAAAATGTTTTAGGAACACCGACGGAGCATCGTGCATGCAGGTCTGGAGTGAAATTCTCTGGTCTGAGTTTGTAGTTCCTAATAGTTACAATCTAGGAATCTTTTAGTCAAGGCTGAATAGTTTAGTTCTACGCAAGCGTGCTCCATCATCGATCACATCATCACTTACTACCTGGTGAGAAATGTTAAAACACGAATTTGCACGAATTAGACTACAAATATAATTGCATAAGTAAGCAAAAAACTACGCTTTAGTCTTCAAGCAACAAAGCAAAGTATTCAATTGGATCGCATCACTCGCTTCTAGCGTTCAGCGCTGAGCGAGCAGCGCTACAGCGCTCGTTTGTCAGCGTCGCTGTCAAACCGGACGCGCTTTAATTAAAATTTATTCATTTCACACCAGCATTTAACTTTACTTTTTCATATGACGCTTTGGAAGATTTTATGTGACGTCATGGCGATAAAACTACTGAAGTTATAGGAGAGTCTACAGCACACGTTTAAGCGTTATCTGAATTATAGAAGTGGAGGTGAAACGGTTAGCTCCTACCTGTAAGTGAATGGGTTTGGACTTTAAAATTAAATTAGCTATGATAAGGTTTTCAGTTTAATTATTTTAACCTGGATAATAAACCTTATTTTATTTGCTTGCCGAAATAACTCGCTTGGTACTATTTTTTGCTGTCCGAGGTTAAGTAGGTATAATTAATTAAAGAGTGACCTCTTTACTGTTTTAAATTCGATCAACACATCCCTCTGATGAATTTGTATCAATTGAAAGGACAGTATGGACGAATAAACCTCTTCCGTCTACCCCTAGTAACATGTGACAAGGGTAGAAACATGGGGACGATATCACTCTGATGCAATGCAATGCGGATCACGTTATTCGTGATTTCATAAAATATTTTATTCCTAACGTGATTTAAAATTCTGCAGAATTTATAATTGCTGTCCGATTGTTGTACGGCAGTGCGCCGGACATACGGACTGGCTGACAGCGACCCGGCCGCCGCCCCGGGCCATCCCACGCTATTCAATTATTCTACCTGACCACATATCACACAGCTACTCTACAAGTAGGTAAACGACTCCAAAAATTTTTCGTAACCTAGGCAAACCTTACTTATCTTGGTGCCATCCCGGTTTATTTGGGTCAGTCTTCATCATCCCAAGTTCGCTATATCCTATTATCTCTTGTTAAACAAGATTACAAAAGCAAAACATGCTGCCGAAAAATTGAGGATGTTAGCCAACCTTAATCAAACGCAAGTTTAATCGTGTTTAGGATGGATCTGCCAAATACCAGCTTGATGCGCTAGAGTCGGCAATGATTTACTCGTCAATTTCTAAAAACTTGAGCACCGGCACCGAGTTGCTTTGCAAGTATGCATTTGCATTTTTGGGAGTAGGTATGCATTGGAACAGCATTTTTTAATTTCACCCAGCCCGTTACATCATCAGACCACTAGACGCACAGTGCAATGTTGCGCTACCGGTACGTGGTGGACGTTGCACATATGTGCACAACACGCCCTGGGAACACACTTATTGTGCAGGCACGAGCAATACATATCTTAATTCTCATGAATACATAATAAAAGTCTTAATTACATAGTCATATTTTTATAAGACTCCCACTTGATAATTTCTTCACAACATAATAATGCACTTGTTTGACAATCCATTCCATCAAACTCTATACTGAACGAGATTATTATGTAGGAACACTATTTGATGATTGAAACAATATGAAGAGTCTACACCAAATTTTTAGTGGCGAGAACCGGTCATTCAGTCCAAGTATTCCAGGTTCATAAAATTCCTGTTATCGCCCATTTTTTGGAAACTCCACGTTGTGCGAATACTTGTTGTAAACAGTCATATTCATAGCAAAAAAAACTGTCCCAAGCATTTTAGTTGTGCCAAGTAAAGCATTAATCTTCCCGACTTTTACTGGTACGAATTATGTATGTATCAGGTATCGATATAATAAAAGAAATTGCGGCACTAAGCTTCAAAACGGTAAATTTTATCGATACTACAGACTGATAGTGTAGATACTTGACTTCATGATGATGTCGTTTTCTATGACATACAACAGCTTAGTTGTCCCAACCATGTTGATTTCAGCTGGTTACCGGATGTAGCTGATTACCAGAATTTTTATGAAGGAACTGCCTTTCCGATCGTTACAACCTAGTTACTGGGTGCCATAATATATCATTTTGTAAGACTCGATATTCAAGAGGATTTTTCTAAGGGTGACTAGGGAGGGCCAGGTCAATAATAATCTCCCTCGATTCGTCGACTTATCCAGGTGCTGCTGAATAAACTACTTTTTTTTATGCCAACATTCAATGTATTTTTATAGAAAGTCAAATGTGGTAAAATGATAATAGGTATTATATTTTTCTTTCAAATAAAATCTATCAAACTTGGTTGCTTTTCCTTATAACTCGTTGTTTTGTCACAGCGCTACCTGTCGTTTGTTTATAAAGCCATTGTTGGACTGAGTTTACCACGTCTCTCGATTTGAAAACGAAACGCTACAACAACGGCGCCCTCTGTATAAGGGTAGCTGCAATAATTCCCTATTTGTGAGCTTTTTCACATTAGATTCTCAGGAGTTGTGTGTAGATGGCGCTTTTGTCTTCAGTGGGCTGGGAAGCTTTGGTAGCGAACTGTGCAAAGAAAAGCGACTTGCAGTGTAACCACGAAATGTTTAGGTGATTTTTCAGTAGATGGCTCTTTTGTTTTTGCAAAAATGTATAGTTTGTGACTGCGTTTTTGCTTGCTTGAAAGTACAAAGTTATTGTAAAGGAACAGACCTTACGGATAAAAATATCATAATTATACATGTCGTATTCCGTGAGGTGTGCCAAAAATCCATCATCAAAAATAATGTTTGTATCTTTTGCACTCTGAGCAGAAATGGTTTTACTTTTTCGATACCTATATATTTAAATAAAGAACATAACTTAATAAAAGGTTTTTAACGAAACTGAATAATTCCTAAAAATATTATTATTCATGTTAAATAAATCCATTCTAATGACATTTATAGAGAGGTTCAGCTTTATTTTCATAAAAAAAAAAAGTTTTCCCCACTGGAGATTCTTCCTGAATTGTTCACATACATATAAAGTCACATACAAAAGACACTCAGGCCCATAACTATCTGTAATATATGTGTGCGAATACTTGTTCCCTGCGGAAATTGAAACTGCGACACGCGGTACATCAACCAATTGCTCCACTACTGTGCCAATAATACCATCTTTAAAGTAGTATGCATTAGATTGTATTAAAAGGTAAACTAGAAGTATTTGAGAGTTTTTGAAAATATGATTTTATTAAATGTTTTCTTACTACTTTCAGAAAACAAAATACCCAAGGGAAATTCTCATACTCGTAAATATTTATAAGTTTATATAAGTGCAGCCTAAAGTGCTACAAACTCTTGTATATACTCCAAATCTACTTGAAACTTTCCACCGAGTGCAGTAGTGTGTCCTATTGTTGTAGTATTAACTTTACTGCAGAATCTCTCGAATAAAATGGAGTATTTGTCGCAACTTGCTATAGCCGTACATAAGTTACCACTCGCATTACGGCGAAAAAGCATCTGTGTCGTCTGATGTCCAGTGAAGCGGAAGAAGCCATCGAAATCTGACTGTGACTTCAAACGTATACTTTGGTATCTACTGCTTGGGGAGTTGTTTTTGCTTTACTCATATTTGTATGTGTGCCAAACGCTTTTATATTGGGATTTTGCAAGAAACAAAAGGACGGCATTACAACTATTTGGTGTGTGTGTTTCATTATTTATTTAAGTACTAGCTTCTGCAAGCGGCTTTACCCGCGTTATAATAGCAGAAAATTATCCCAAGGGAACATATTCTTAGGGTAAAAAGTATTCTATGTGCTATTTCAGGACATGGTCTATCTTTATTTTTGGGGTGGGTGCTCATCAAATGAGTTTTCTCACTAGGCTTAAGTGAAAGGGCGTGTCTGATCTTTACAGATTAAAACCCTCCGGTATTCCTTCAGTTGTTTTTTGCATTCTAAAGCGACTGGGGTGTGAGTATGTTCTCTCCATCGCGGCCATCTCATCATATCAACTTAGTTGCTTGCAATACTACTTTAAAAAAGAGTGAGCCCTTCACATTCCCTATCCAGACGCCCAGAACAACCAGAACCAGGGCCAAACATGAGAGGTCACTGTCACCGACCGCCTGCATAAGGACACGGCCGTACTGATTTGCTCTCTTGCGGGGCAGATTTTCACAACATGCTCCACCATGTCTTCTGGGCAATCTGCACTATGATAAAAATAATGTTTAATTCGGATAAAATCCATAATACTTCTGGCATAATAGTAGTAAAATAGTCAGCATATAAAATAACATTTAACCGGAAATTCCTTCCGCTTGAATCCGAAATAGGGCACTTCCGAACTTTTCATGCAGACATGGTAAGTGAGGACTTGCGTCAGGCGAAAAGTGAGGTCGTCGTTGTGCTATCTCTATAATAAGTAGCTATGTACTGTCTTCCTTTTTGGATTTAACTGAGAAAGCTTAGCCTAGCTTAGGCATCAGACACAACACTTTGTATATAACAGTAGCAAGATCTCCTACATCGTGTCTCCTGTTCACTTATATTGGGTTAGTGCAGCGCAGGCTCCACACAAACTTAGTTAGATAATGAGAGTCGACACTGCGCCCTGCACCACTGCAGCGCTGCGCGGCGGTCGCGTTCTTAGCAATTACTACACTTTGCAGCCCTCTAGTGCTTCAACTTAGTTATTGTCAGCTTTCTTTACTCCTGAATTGTGCTACAACTAAACACAAGTTCAGGTTCCAAGTTATTATGCTTCCCTTGTTTTATACCTATAAGTTTCAACTCAAGTTGCGACATTCATCCTAGGCTTATTACACATTCTCGGCATAATTCCTCTTACCTTAAAAAGACTACGAATTTGTAGTGACCTAAAGTGGTTGGTAAAAATATCAAAGTAAGTAGTTATATGATGACAAAGCAAATCTCTGTTTGACTCTCTAGACATATGTCACAGATTACAAGGATAACGTGATAAAGCCGAACACAAAATAGACACTTTTTCGTCCATTTAGTGAAGTAAATATGTCAGATACAAAGTAAAAGTAAGCGATACGTAACGGTATAGAAGCAAGGTGGACACCTGCCTTGCTTGATCTTGATACCATTAAATATTTAATGCCTTTGGGAATAGTAACAATCGAGCCGATATTATTATTTAATCGGTTATATCTCTACTTTGTATTTTTGTTTCGTTTTATTAGTGAATCTACATAATATTTCTGATAAGTTGTCTTGAATAAAAGTGGGTAAGTAGGCGTAGTAGTGGATTTCATAAATGTTAATTATAGGTTAGAACGAGAAGCCTCGCCTACATTGCCAGCAACAGTCTTTGTCTGTAAAATTATTATTTCGGTAGGTAATTATACGATATTTGATACCAAATATCTTTATTGTTTACGCCAACAGATACCTACAAAACTTGATGGTAATTACAAATTAAAACAACAGTATTACAGTAAACATACACGCAATAGTTATCATCCTAATCATTTTCTACACAGATTGTAGACGTTGTATAGCCATAAGTAAGATCCATAGCGCCATGATTAACTGTAATTATAACATCTGTTTATCAAATAACTTGTGTAATATTATTACACAGCTTACCACCGTTACATATTCACTGAGAGAACAATATAACAGTTACTTACCTACAGAATACATAGTAAAGTACCTAAGCGCAATATCGAGGGAACGTGTCCCCTCAGCGGGTATCGGATCGCCCGCGGCGCTACCTGACCGGCCGGCGGCGGCGGCCACCGCCGGAGCATATTGGACACAGACCTGACAGGGTCACAACTTTCTCAGGCGCTGTCTCACGTACCTGTGTATAAAACACTGGAACTTCTGAAACTGTAAACAGTAGTTATGGCTTTCAAAAGTTTGGGCAGTTGGGACTTGTTGAGAGTTACTCTTTTACCGTGAAAGAAAATATTTACTGTGGAACATTTAACAAAGTAGATATATTGTGTTGTATTTTTACTAAGATTGATTGAAAGGTGTTTTGTTTCGAGGTGTTTTTTGCAGACGATACATGTAAAAATTATACCCAGTTGTGACAGTTCATGATAACATAATTTCCAATTTCGTTCAAAATCCAGTTACTGGAATATGGGAGTGGCAGCCACTGATTAAACTCGAACTCGAAACTGAAATAATTGAAAAAATAATAAGTAGATTGTCAGTTAAAGGGTCAAATTTAAATTTAATTATTAGGATCAACAATTGTTAAAACTTAAAATTGTTACAAAATTTACTTTAAAGCCTAATTTTATTATTTATTACCACATACACATAGATATAATGTACAAAACTGTACAAAATTAGACATTGTAAATGTGATACAATTAATATCTATAGGTACCACCTCACCTCGTGAGGAAACCGGCATGTCCTAGAACCATAAAATTGAAGACCTCTTCACCAACCCGCACTGGACCCGCGTGGTGGACTACGGCCCATTCCCTCATTATATAAGTATTTCTACTTAACATATATATATAATTATACAGGCTAGTTACATTTCTTTAAGTGTCAATTTCTGACTGGTACTAATTAAAAATAAAAGGTATATAATATCGTACCCTTTTCCGCTCGTTGACATGTCACCGCTAGCGGCCACATCACGTCGCCCAAATATAGCCGGTCACCGAGGGCGGTTCACATGACTGGCACGTAAGACAGGGTCGAGCTCAATGCTGACTGTTGTTGTTTGTGAAGTAAGGCAAGTTTTTAACGTCGTTTGTTACTTTGTGAATAGTTAGTGCGTACCTAAGGCAAATGTATTCTATATGTGTATATACGTATGTATCAGTTAGTTAGGTAATGTGCTGGACAGTTGTGTTAATATTGTGCCCGTAATGTGGCTGCCTTATTGTTATGCATATATGCAGGATGCTTCGATGATTCATGTCCTAAGTTACAAATACCTTGCGGTGATGTACTAAGCTATAACTTCAGATTATGTTTGCATTCATCGCTCGTGACGTAACAAATAAGCGACATATTCGATTTACATTAAAGAAAGCCATTTTAGGGAAACATTATTATTTGTGAGTACCTGAAGTCTGGATTTTTTTGATGGTGTCAATAAGCTTGATCCAAATTACCTCCGTAATGGTCAAAGATAACTGTTAAAATGGTGGCGTACAAACATCTTAGCTTACTGGTATCAGGGATGTATTGTTTTTACAGTTTTATGGATCAAGAGATTTCGTAATCAAGAGAGATTATAGAAAGTATACTGATACAGTATGATGAAAACGATACACCATATTAGGCGTACACTGATAAAGTGCTCCTCTGTCAGAATAAAAACGAACAAAATAAAAATTGTTTTTTTCTAAATAAGCTCTCGTGAAGGACTTGTTCACAGCGCCCCATCCGGACATCAAACGCAAATCATTCGCAGCCTTCGAACCACAAGCCGGTCGACCGACATCCCATCCCCCTATCCCCCTTGTCCCAAGCTGTCCCCCATACCTCCCAACGTGTGCGTCTTATCATAGACAATAGAATAGCCAAGGGCTATTGATGATTGTGTTGGTAAGGTACCGTAGACATTACTGAATAAAATTGCTTTTAAATCATTTCTACGATGAAGCCTTAATTTACTCAAACTTTAAACTATTTGTTTCACATAGGTTTACATGGGCACTTCCAAAACGTCAAAGGCTCACTATAACGGAAATATCATCATAGTATCAAATAGATTATAGTAACTTCTACTACCAGTAGTCGTTGAATATATATCAAAAAGTTAAAGGGAAAAAGGGACAGAGCGGACGGATATAACGAAATTATAAGGGTCTCCTTGACTGCGGAACCCTTCAAACAGTTATTTATTAAGAGCTCACAGTCTGTCGTCAACAACTCGCCCGTTCTCTCCCCCTCTCTTATCTGTGAGATTATATCGATAACAAGTGGGTCTCCATGTAACGCACCACAACGGTATCAGTTCAGCAAACAGACGGGAAATCAGGATCCTGCGGGAAATATTTATGCAAACATCAACGAGCCGCGAGGATTCTCACTAAATTAATTTGTACGCTCTAAAGCAATATTTGCGAAATGTATTCATGAAACAGGTATTATCCATGGTTGGTTTAACTATTCGCTGCGAATGGGTTCCTCGCCTCAAATATGAGGAACGGTTTTATATAATATAACTATCTTTGATCCCGTTCAGTGGTACACGTGTCGAATTTCTATTCTCTGGAAGTCAACATTTAATATTCCTTTTGACACAGTCAAAAAATTTTCTCTTTTTATTAATACAAAATATTTTTATCTGAGGCCTCAGACTAGATATAGCCATTAGATTAATGTGAAAAATTATGATCTTTGCGAGAGGTTCAGACTAGCTCACTTAGTTGTCTTGTAATTATTGTATAATAGTTGAATTACAATTTTACACCAGACTAGTGCAGTAGTAATTGTCTATTATTCATAAGTACACAATACTATTAGCTAAAAGTGCAGTGTAATGCATTTGCGGGAAGTAGGCTAAACGCATTTGGTGGAGACATTACGTGCATGTCACTTGACGGCGACGGCGAGGTGGCGGTGCAGCGTCCCGACTCGCGCTTCCGCTAAGGTCTGACACACGAGAGACGTAACATTTGAAAACAGTGGATCTATTTTTACTTGATTTTTAATAAATTTAAGTCTTTACAACTGCTGATAGAATAATATGTCTATGTCTTATCTCACACTGAAATACGTATTCCAACAATCAGCTTGCATCTATGCATGTAAAACTGTGGGCTTATTAAGCTGCAGTCGTATGCTACAACAACCACAATACAATTGCTATAAATGCAATCGCGAAATCGTCGATAATGCTGAAAGTATCACGTGTGCAATGGCCCTAACAGCACCCAAGCGGGATGCCAACGACGGAATCCAATTATATTGTTCTCCAGCGCAATATTAGCGTCCGTGTCGCCTCGGCGCCGCGCCGATGCCGAGCCAATGCCGGGCCGATGTCGTGCCGATGTCGCTTCAGCGCCGTGCTCAGTTTATTGCGGAACCCGTTGAATGATTCGCGGCGACAATGAGCTGAGATTGGAAATGAAATGTTTTGTGCTTCTTGCTGCCTCCAGTCCGGAGCGGGCTGTAATGAGAGGGGTTGCTATTGGAACTCTATCAGTTATTGTGCTACATTGTATGGCAATTTGTTACCAGCTAGTGGTACAGTACCTATTTTGTTGGCTTTTTCTAACCTTCTCGGATAGAAAATTTTATACAATAAAAAACTTTTTACAAAAAAAATACAACCGACTTCAATGTTAAATAAACACTGAAAAGTACACAATAACTTTAATTTCGGAAGTCGGTGTTTCTATAACAGTTTTGTCTCTTCGTTATTTAACACTGAATTCCGAAATTAAAGTTATTTTGTACTTTTCAGTGTTTATTTAACATTGAAGTTGGTTGTATTTTTTTTAATAAAAAGTTTTTTATTTTACACTTTTTAATTATGTCACTAAAAAGTACCTCTCAACCAAACTTTAATACCTTATAGCCAGAGAGCATCTCATAATGATTCTAATAATCCCAAACAGAGTTAGAGTACATTAATTTATCTTCTGACTCCGTCATCAGATCAGTCCGATACACCCCTTCCCCCTTTTCCTTCAGCCAGTCATCGACTACACGTATAAACAAAGCAATTTTACTTGTTACGACAGTTCTGCTGTGATCCTATGAGAAATTCTGTGCCATATCTTCGAATTTCATGATCAGATCATAACAATATTTCAATGGGACCAACTTGGAAGCATAACCGTTCAATCAAAAAAAGAATTTTCAAAATCGGTCCACAGTTGACCGAGATATCGGTGAACATACATAAAAAAATAAAACATACATTCAGCCGAACATAGAACTCGGTTAATACCTACTCCTTTTCGAAGTCGGTTAAAAATAACATAAATAACTACTTTCATTTTATACTATGAAATGAAATTGGTACGACATGATTGTATTAGTGAGTCCATGTTCAAGTACAATGATTTAATTAAGCATTATTTCCCGTAGTGCCGAGTTTCCATATAAAATATGCAATAAAGGTAAGAAAGGGTAAGTGCCAAGAGCAGTAAAGAATAATGTTATTTAATTAACAGAAATAAATTCAGAACGAACTAAAATAAAACATGAATGATTATTTTAATTTCGTTTTTCTTTTGAAAGTATTCCGAGAAAGGTTGCTTCGCTGCGTTTCTCATGATGGAGATCACTTCGCGTCGTTTCTTACGCATATTTTATTCAAGACTGAAATTATTAACTCAGACGTGCTCATGCTTGGTGATGGTAACATGGCTGACATGACACTCGCATCCCGCTCGCACCGCCGCGGCTGAGCGACGTACAACACAATGGGCTGATAGGCGGGAGTTGTAAAGTTCACTTTATTGCAGATGCTGTTTCTCGTAAAATAACACGGTTTTACGTTTTTCCTAACATTATTGTTTGCAACTAAAATCTTGAATCGTAAAATTCATGAGATACACTGGCTGCTTTGCTCACTGGAAATGAAATAGTCGCTTTTATACTCCAGTGAGATCAAATGGAAAATGTTTTATTTTAACTTAACTGTAGTACTTTATTTTAATACTTCTTGGCTTACAGCATTAAATTACTAAAGACTGCTCGGCTTTAAAACTGACATTTGGAAGGAAAAAGATACCTACCGATGCATTTGTACTATAATCTCTTACAGTCGAAAGAAAAGTTCGCATAATGGCCAGAATACCATACGCTGAGATGCAAAACAAAAACAAAAGTAAGTAAGTCTCTTAAGTTGATTCTTGTTTATAAAGATGCTTAGCATTCCTTACGATGGAGCTCATCACAGTACAATAGCGCAATCAGAAGACATTACATCGCAATATCATCCGACTGTTTTCGCGAGCTAGGGTAAGCACACACGTGCTACAGGCTAGGGACACAAAAGGCCAAGTTTTTTTACAATAAACGAATTTCAAAAAGGAACGCTCGAGAAGATTTCTATGATTTGTTGTCTATTATAGATTCTATTCGTATTAGGACTGGCTAATTAGAATCCCGAATAATCATGAAGTTGTTGCCAGTCACATCGTTAAGTGCTGCCATATCGACCTAGGCTTTTCTCTATATATAGTGTATAAGTAGTAAAGTACACAATTATATTAACTAAATGCCAAAATAAATAATCTTTGGCTAGTGAAAACACGTAAGGCTTCATATTTATAATAATTTTACATTTTCTTGCTGAACATACGATGGATGAATAGGAAAATCAAACGCTACAACTAAGTACGTAAGATGTAACTGTATCACAGTGTTGCTTTTGTGTCTCAGTCATTGTCACAAGACGTCAGATGACAATGTAATATGTCATACACTAGAATAAACCGAAGGCCCTGGTGTAATACAAGTTGAGGAGACCACGGGACGGAGGGGAAGAAGCTAGTGTGTGCCCCGCGCCGTCGCCCGCTTTAATTGAATTCGTTGCAACTCCAAACTATGGAACGTGGCCTAAATTGTAAAAGACAGCGATTTATTACAAAATTTTGATGAATCATCTAGATAATTAGTTTACCGAAAAAAATATGTAGGTATGTGCTTTATGCTGAGCGAACTCAAACGCAAAACATCCGTGTTATTAGAGGTCGTGTTTTTTTAGCAAATTCCTAGTCCAGTCAAGAGTAATCGCTCCCTGATTATCACACGTCCACGCCAAGTCCAAATCGGAGTGCAAGCACCACTAATACCTCTGGACAGTTTGTATGTAGTTATTTAGTGCACGGCGGACCGACCCACCGGCCCAGTTCACACACTCGTAACGTGAGGAATTCTAATGGGAAGTAATCATTGTAAGAGTTCTGTAGAGGACAATTGAGACGGTTTATATTTCAAAATGTTTAGGAAAAATTTAAACTTACTCTAAAGCTTGTAACCTCTATTATTCCATAATGTACTCGTAGTAAGCCTGCCTCGGTTCATATTGAGTAATGTGCAGACGGAGCAAGCACTGCCCAAGTGCGCATCTCCTTACAACTATATTTTCCTACTAGTGGTTACCGCGGTTTCACCCGCGTGTACTGTTACTTCTCTGTTCCCGTGGATCATAGTGTGATGTTATATATAATATGGTCCATTTCTCTAACATTAAATATTAAATTTGAACCAGTATCCTGAGATTAGCGCGTTCAAACAAACAAACTCTTTAGCTTTCTTATATTAGTATAGATAATGTAAATGCACTGACAGGTAGTAGGTATTCCCTGCTTCTTTTTTGTCCTTTCACTGCAGGTTATTAATAAAAAAATAATCTGGATGTATCGATGGATATAAAAAATAATAAACTGCCAATTGAAATCTCTGACAAAGAGGATGTAACAAAGCTTAAAAGAGCAATTAAGCAAGCGACCACGTTACGTGGACTGAAAGCGAGCCGGATCAGCTTTTTATCGTGGTTCGCAATGTAGGCAGCTTAAGACTAGTAATTTAAAAAAATATGGAAAAGCTCGCTTTTGCGTTATCTCATGATTTCTCAAAAGAAATAGAATTGGACCCCAATTTAACTATGATAATTCCAACATGAACGCCGCTTGGGTCTTCAATAATTCCGTGTAATTCCGTGTGTGTTGACAGTGGATGTGGACGGTGCAACTGCGCTACGATTATCCCATCATTTTTATCAATGTCGATATTTCGCGAATGAATAATACAAGGCTTATTGCCGCCAGCGTGATGATTTAAACCCGGGATTAAAGGCAAAAATATTTTACTGCAAAAGCTGCGAAATACTCCGACTGTGGGTATGCATTGTTTGTGTTTTCGATAATAATAAATAATGAATAGGTACTTAAGCTGGAGAGCAGTGGCGGCTGAGTGGTAACGGCCCCGACTTATGAGTTGTAGGTCGCGGGTTCGAACCCAGCCAAGCGCATTACTTTGTGTAATTTATTTCATCACCACTGCTCTCAAAACGGTGACAGAAAACATCGTGAGGAAACCGGCATGTCTTAGAACCAAAAATTCGAAGACATGTGACATTCACCAACACGCACTGGGTCCGCGTGGTGGATTACGTCCCATTCCCTCTTCTAGAGTCGGCTTGAGTCCCAACAGTGGGACATTAAAAAGGCTGATGATAAGGTACTTAAGAGGCTGCTTTTCCACTCGCCTGTCGTCAACATCGAGCGTGGTTTAAAAGCTAGTTACTTCATCTTACGCAATCTAACGCGATGTTTGACGAAAAGGCAACGCGTAAAAAGAGAGATAACGCTTGAAAACTCTGTTAACATTCAATAATTCCGTGATATAGTCGAATTTTTTCAAAATTTGTAAAAGTTTTGAAAAAAAATGTCATCATTTAGAATCTTGATAAAATGTGCAAGGCTTCTATTTTTAAACTTTTTTGGTAAATTATGAAGTGTCAGAATTCATGCAAAATTGCACATTTTCAGAGGCCTTTACTGGATTTCGTTTACACAAATTCATTTTTGATTTCTATAGAAGCCTAGATAGTATCCACAAGATACTGTGATTCCAAAATCTCTAATGAAAAATAAAATTTCGTCAAAATTTGCGTAAGAACGGAGGTATGAAAAAAAAATAAAATATAAGTCGAATTGCATCCCCGTAAAGGTTTTAAATGTTAATGTTGAGGTGAGGAAGAGCAAATAAACGACAGATGGACTGTGTGGGAGGTGACTGGTGTAATGACGACGGAATAGAGATAAATGTAAAAATAAGATTTTGATCAACTTTTTAGTTAAAATGTAGGTAATTGAGTATTAAATTTGTGGACTAACACTGTATAAAAGGTTTTCAGTATTTTTTACTTGAATAAACTTAAAGTAAGAATAGCACGGCCAATTTATTACCCGATCACCATAGAGCTTTAATGAAGGCATGAATATTAATGTAACGGGTAATTACCCTTCTAACAGCTACAATATCAAAGAAAGTCGAAACTCTTCAACAAGCCGTGAGTAATTCTCTGAAACTCGTTAACAACTAAAATTAAAAAGTCGCGATTAAATCTCACAAGGTCGGGATCTGTGACGTCACAAGTGCCGGCTCCAGTACGATACTGACACTTGGGATACAATTAATTAATTCAGAAGCTCCAGTACATAGAAAAAGTTAATGATAATTATTATGAAGTTTAAGAAAAACGTTCTGTTAAGATTCATAAGAAAAAAAAAAATTAAAAAATATTCATGAAGAAACGTTAATTTAATGGTTGACTGTTTTTTTTTATCTGTTATAAACTAGTACTTGACTGCGATCCCGCCTGATGGTAAGCAGTGATGCAATCGTTAATGGTGAGACGCACTAGTTTATCAAGAGCCTATTCTCTCTAGCCTTGAAGACACCTAAATTATAATCAGACGGAAAAACCGCAGTAGGCAAATTGTTCCAGTCCTTCGATGTACGTGGTATAAATGACGGGGCAAAACGCTTAGTCCGGACCGTAAATGTTTCAACAACGTAAGGGTGGATACTCGCCGAGCGTCGGTTTGTCCGATGGTAGAAATGAGATGGCAGAATCAAGTCATGCGATTCCTGCGCATACTCTCTAAAATGCAATCTGTAAAAACACCGAAAGGCTGGCTACCCTACGCCTGTTCAAGACTTTGAAGATTGGACTTAACCAAATCTGGATCACCAATCAGCCTCTTCGCACGCCTTTCCACCGAGTCCAAAGTCGCAAGGTGGCACTTTGCAGCATCAGCTCTTATGTGGCTGCAGTACTCCACACACGATCGGACCTGTGCTTTGTATAACACTAAAAGTTGTCCCGGTGTAAAGTACCGCCAAAGTAGCTGCCAGGAAACTAGGCGTTTTTGCAAAACAAAAACGCCTAGTTTCCTGGCAGCTACTTTGGCTTTGTACTCAATGAACCGTCCAAAATTGAGGTCCGAGGAAATTTCGACACCCAAGAGCTGAAAGCGGTTGGTACAATCCAATGATACATTCTGAAAAGTAGGAGTCGAGGTGAACGAGCTCCTTTTAGCGGTGAACAGACACGCCTGTGTTATGGCGGTGTTGAATACCACCAAATTGGTTTCACCCCACTTGGAGACTGCCTGAATTGAGATATTCGTACGCTCTACCATGGCTTCTCGTTCGGACCGAATTTGCTCTTTACTAACCCGAGCACCTGGCAGATATCTCTCTACAACTGTGCTATCATCTGCATACCCATAGATACTGGGCATCAGCAGATCATTAATATGCAGCAGGAAAAGAGTTGCAGAGTGAACTGACCCCTGAGGAACTCCGGCTTTAGTCGTCATAGGCTCTGATGAGCATCCATAAACAACAACTCGAAGAGACCGTTCTCTCAAGAAGTCTTTTACCCAGTTAATCAGACCAAGGGAAATGCCGTATGCTGGAAGCTTACTCAAGAGGCTAGCATGCCATACCCTGTCGAAGGCCTTCGAGACGTCTAAGGAGACAGTAATTGTTTCCCCATTCTTCTCAAGGGCCTCGCCCCATAAGTGTCCGCCCCAGTAGATCGATTGCAGCAAAACTCATACTGTCGGTCACTGAGGAGGTCGTACCTTCTAGATATGCCATGAGGCGTGAGTTCAATACACGCTCCATAATCTTGCAGAGTATGGAGGTTACCGAAATCGGCCGATAGTTGGCAGGATCGGCACGACTGCACGTTGACAAGCTTCCAGGACTTGGGCACTATTCCAGTCCTAAACGAGAGGCGATACTAGCGTGTCAATACAGGAGACAACTTGGGCGCACAGGCCTTGAGAACAATCGCTGGTTTACCATCGAGTCCACTAGCTTTATTCACGTCTAGACGACACAGTGCTCTCAGAGCTTCTTTGTTCCTTATGCGAACCTCGGGCATCGAAGTGTCGCAGTGTTTACTTATTGTTACTGTATACTTAGATACTCCAATGAATCGAAAACAAAATGATTTTAATAATATCGGAAGCATTATCAAATTACTGTTTGACTATTATAAGCTAAGAAAAGCCTAGATTTTCCAGAGTTAAGCAAACAGGAAGAATGTAAAACATAATATTTTAGATGACAGTCTTCACAGTTATGGTCTATGTAAATGCATTTTTTTTTTTATGGTGGGCAAAAATCATGCATTGACACTATCTGGTGCGGGAGATAGTGTCAGACTCTTGCTGAATTAAAGACCCACCCCGTTCCTTCTAGCCTTCATACCGGGACTCGAGCGCCCTTTTGGATAACCCTGGCCCCAGTAGGCTTCGACCCGGCTGGGGTCCCTGCTGTTGCTGACAACTCCTTGAGGCGCGCGGGAACAGTGCGTACCGTCGACGACTTGGGCTTGGTCCGGACAGTTACCGGACGGCCGGACAGCGAGCTACCCATTGCTCACTGTCCGCAAGCCCGCGCCTACGGTGGCCGAAAATCGGGATCAGAATCCTGGCGGCGGCGGCGGTGGCGATAACGCCGTTGCCTGATGCGTTCAGCCTCCTCTTTTGCGAGCATTACTGCTTTGCAGAAGTCGGCGACCGCCTGCCACGTCTATGTAAATGCCTATATTTTGCTGTCTCAGTCTAAGCAGCACTTAAGCACTTGGTTGTAGTGGACCTTCTCAGGGATGTAACGTACTTTGGCAACAAAGCTGTAACTTTGTGGCGCTGAAAGTCCCAAGTTAATAAACAAATTAAACAAGTTAGCAAAGGTCTTTGATAAGGGCTTTTGTGTCATTAACGGTTTACAGATATATTTTAAACAATGGAGCCATGTTTGAAATATCATTTATGAATAGGTACGAGTACATTGTGGAGATAAATTTTATTTTTTGCGAGTGGGCGCCTTATTGCGAAGACAGATAAAACGTTTAAGATCGAGGAATGACTTTGACGTGAAATAAAATTAAATGTTTTCATGATATGAGACAACTGCTAACATATTATTTCACACATTCGCTGCGGCAGCATTGGATCTAAACCTTTTGCTAGTGCGATACATATTGTGCGATATATTTCCTGCTATGCGTTACGACTTCTATTTTGCCGTACCGGAACCTGACTTTCAAAGTCCGAGTTCCAAAAAGGTGGAAACAGCTCATATTAATGATTTTTTTCAATAAATCGATAGGCCACATGCTCATGTATACTTAGCTGCGGTAACCCCGGGTTCTTTATGATATTTCAGAACATACAGATTTTTCAAAATCAGTAATTCACGGCAATATACATATATGCCGTACAGTATTGAAGTGAAAAAATGGTTTACTGATGAAGGGTTTACTTCTGAAATGACGATCGATATTTTAATGATATTCTTTATTAAAAACACAACATTATTTATCAGTGTTATATAAATCAATATATTTCTTCATAAATACCCAACATAAAAATTAAATAATATTAAGAATTTTAATTTGACAAAATAAAATAAATTTAAAAATCTTGAAATTGTTTCATCAACGTTCTATATTAGCCTCAGTTAGTAGTTCTCACACTGAACAACTTTTTTTCTTACTTCTGCACCTTTGCTTTTAATTCCCTTACTTGTATCAAGTTTTGTTCGTGAATGTATCATTAGGTAAGGTAGGTAGGAATGTATTGTTAGGGTAGCCGCGTAATATTTTGCACAAAAAATATCGAGCACTTACTTACGGCAGGCACTAATGCAAACTGAAACGCTGCGCCGACGCATGCGGTGCGGTGCGGGGTTGGGGGGGTACGGCAAGATAGTCGCCGTACCGCACTGAATAAAAATACTTACCTTACTGTGCGTTACGGCAACTATTTTGCCGTATAATATTAGTATACAATATTATTATCTTAAAAGCAACAATAATGAAAAGATTACTGTCTCTTTCCTAAGCGTACGGGAACTTAGTTAGATCACCTTCGAACCGCGCGTAAAACAAGGATAACAAGCGGCCGCACTGGCTGACCGTTAAATAGGGCAAAATACTTGCCGAAACGCAGTGAATGTGTTATTTGCTTCTGTTGTGTTATTATTTCGTTCATAAAAACACTAGCTATAATAAAAGCAATCTGTTCTAACACAGAAATGGATCGGCATATTTTATTAATAAACTTATTAATATTATATTTTTCTCTTCTTTTAAATCCAGCCGAAGGTTGTCTGTAAAAATCGCTTACATATAATACCACTCATATAATATCACTCTATTAATTTTAAGCTTCTACTGTGATTTTCATGTTGTACGATAAAGAGTAAATATAATCTATCCAACTGGTCTTCAAAACTGATTTTCGCAAATCTAGCCAACACATACAGTTGCTGCTGGTTAGATAACCTTTTTTTGTAGGTGGGAAAATCATCCAATGACATCTCCGTGCTCTTGGGCGGAGTTGGAGATAGTGTCAGACTTTTACTGACTAAAATCCCATTTCTGTTCCTTCGTTGCCTTATTAACCGGGGCCGAATCCTTCTATCAGATACAGACCCTTGGCCTCAGTAGGCTTCGACCCTGTTGGGCCCCTATGGTTTACTGCCAACTCTTTGAGACGCGCGAGGAACAATACGTGCCTTCGACGTCTTGGGCTTGGTCCGGATGGGTACCTGTGGGTCGGATGGCGAGCTGCCCACTGCTTGCTGTTCGCAAGTCCGCGTCTACGTTGACAGGTAATCGGGATTGGAATCCTTGCGGCGCGGCGGCTGGAGCGTGAGGGCCGTTGCCTTACCCGTGCGATCTCCTCCTTTGCTAGTATTACTGCTTCGCTAAAGGATGCGACCGCCTGCCACTCTTCCTCGCTTCGGACTGTGGGCTGTACCAAGGCCCGGCACGAGAGACCGCGGAAGCCGAACACCCCCACAAAGACATGGCGGTGCTCTACTGAAGCGGGGCACACCTCTATCGTATGATCCGCCGTGTCCTCCAGGCGGTCCACATAATAGTGACACACGGGCGTCACTTCCGCACGAATACGGTCCAAGAACCTTCCTGACCTTGTCTGGTGAGAACCTGGCTGGTTAGTTATCTGTGATATCTAGTAAATCTTCTAGCTAGGTACGTACTTTAAAATAGAATTTGAATTTTAATTGAATATGAGTCAATTGTTTAAGTCAAACTGTATTCAGTACACCATGTAACAGGGGCGTCTGTTAAGAGAGTTTTTTAAGATGGGAAATCATTCAATGACTTCTCCCACTATGGGAGGAACGGGACAGCGTGTCAGATTTTTACTAACAAAAACCACATCTATTTTCTTCAATTGCTTTGGTATCCTTTTTAGAAAATTTCCGCAATCGTAGCGTCATCGGCCCTGCTAGACCCTTACGACTTGCTGACATCTCTTTGAGAAGCATCTCTTTGATCACTACGCGCTGTCGACGACTCGTATTCAGGACACACGATTACTGGACGGCCAGACGGCGAGCTACCCATTGCTCGACGGGGTCAGAACTTTGGGAGCTGGGGCGTAAGGAAGTTTGTACACTCACATATGCGGCCTTTTCCTTGTCCGAGAATAGGTTTAAGTATTAAATATTGCTGTTTAGAGTTTTTCTTCACACACCAGATCCAAAAAGCACGCACCTGGAGCCCCCCTCCCCTGTGCCCCAGACATCATAAAACTTATAAGTCTCCAGACAGCAATTTAAAACCATAAGGAAAACATCTAACTTTTTACTCCTAAGTAAATTCCTCTCCAGCATCCATTTTCCAATATTCTGCGAGACACATTTAATGCTATTACGACATTATGATATAATATTGTAAGTACAGTAAATGCGATGAGCGTAGTTAGAGCGCAGATTATCGTGCTCGGGCGTCGCCGCGGAGCGACGCGAGCGAGGCGAGGCGACCTAATCGGATCGCGTCCGCGTCGGTGGGTGCAAGGACTTATACGAAACCCTCTCATTTTCTGTTACATTTTAATGTCAAGCTGAAATAACTACAAGACGATGTTTTGCCACAACTGCTAAATAATATCGTGTGATGGCTAGCAGTGCAAGCTTGTGGGAACACTTATTTTTTTCTTAATTAGTCTCAAACAAAACTATATTCTACACTTTAAATTGTTTCCGTTTCATGTTCAATGTAAATGTCACGGTTATAACCCTTTTCTGTTTCAGGGGGTGTTCACCCTCCTCATGAATTTTCAACTTAGTTAGTGCTCCGTTTTTCTTCCGCTTCAGATCATCAAAGCGTGAACGTCGTTAAAACTTATAATAACTTCTAATGATGACAATGTAATAGCAGTCAACAACAATATAATGTTTCATGTCTCTAGAACATACTTATGCTCGAACACGAAGAAGCAAAAATTAAAATTAAAATTCCCTCAGCATAGGTAGTCGTACTCGTTTGATATTAAATAACAGTCCAAGAACTTGGCCTCTTTATAAATCGCCAAGGGTTTATTTCTTCGTATTTCCCCGTATTCACGAAGACGCAGCGGCTCGTACTGAAAAGTGGTAATTCAATGATGCTCGTTATACATTGCTACATTTTATATCTGAAGCTTGGCGAACACAATGGTCCTCGGGCTTGTATAAGAATTTCTTTTTTTAATGTTCATTCGTTGTGAAAACTCATTACATTACTTATACAACAGTAATCCGTGTTTTCATTAAATTAACTCGGGAACCAACGTATTCCGTTTTCCTATTCTGAGATAATATAAGACGAGAGTCGTGTCGCGTTCCGTCGCATGCCTCCGTGCGGGGGTCTCGCGCAAGGACACGACATAATAAACATTAGCTCTCATTATTCGTAGCGAACAATGCGTCTCAGAGCTCATAATTTTTCCTTTGTGATATAACAACAGGTGCGTCATTCATCCTGCCGCTAGCCGGGGGACGTACTTTATTAAACATATCGTACTTATACCTACGAGTTGATGTTGTATATTATTCTATCACCTACACCAGTGGATATTGCGATCTATAACCAAGATTTTTGTAACTCATAACTTCATTTAAAAGAGTGTCCATGGAGTTTTTTGCATGTTTTTCTCTATAGAGATAGCTACGCTTTAGCTTCACTTTTTTTGACTCACCGACATTTTGACAATTCATAAGTGCCTGTTATTGGTCTATTATATATATATATATATATGATTTCTGATTTCTTTGTCCTTTATAATGGGAAGATAGAGATAAGGAAAAGTTGTTATTATTTGTAGAAAACGAAGGTATTTTCTATCCAAAGCCAATGAATGAATCTGAATAATTTATTGCCTTCCTGTACACTGAAAATATAGAAAGAAAGAAAGAAAAACGTTTATTCGTGCCTCACACAATCATATAAACTAAAAAAACACAATGAAAAAGAAAAAAGAAAGATATAATCAATGCGAGGCCAAAAAGGCACCTAACTCAGCATATGCTACGTTATTTAAAACAATAAATAACACAGCGCTGATATTCTGTTAGGGTCTGCTGTGACGTCACGAACATATTTACGGATGTTACATAATAATAGTCTATCAAAAAAGAATGAACAAAGAAGAGATAGAATATATATATATGTATGTTATGGACCAAATGATAAATTGGGCATAATACATAATGCCCGGTCATTATGAAAAATGCCCAATATGAGAGTGCGATTTGATAATAATTATTCAAATAATCAAATTGACCGGGCATTATACATACGGCCCATCACCTTTTGGGCAGAGTAATACAAACCTATTTAACAGCCATTTTTTTATTGGTATTCTCATTTTACTTAAAATAAACTAAATATTAACCCATTAAAATAATCAGACTCTCTTATTTGGATTAATTATATCAAGGAGTCTATTACCTTAGAACTCTGCCAGTTCGAAATAACGAATAATACCTACAATCTCTCGTAAAAGTGTGATTGTATTTTGATTGCACTTTGAACTGGGTAAAATAGGTTAGGTTAGGTTAGAACTGTGACCAACCGCGCGTGAGCCGAACGTAATAAATAATTTAAACATTGATATTCCAGACTTTGGTCAGCTTTTGATCAAATGACAATTATTATTTTAAACTTTGTTGATTTGTACGTTGTTCTTTTGAAATTTGCCCAGGAAAGTTTTGATTTTCTAATATGCAACCGTCACACCCTGCGTGCTTCCCTCCCCGCCCTCGCACCGCTTCTTTATTATCAAATTGCCCAATTGTTATGTAGCAATATAATAATGACCGCGCAATGTGATAAATATTAAAATTAAGATAGTAATTAATCACTTGGTCCAACTATAGGTAGACATTATTCATAATGTTCGAGTATTATGCATATATATATATATATAAATATATGTTATGGACCGGGTGATTAATGCGGGCATTATAAATAATGTTCGAGCATTATGAATAATGTCTACCTCTATTGGACCAAGTGATTAGGTAATTACTATCTTAACTTCAATATTTATCACATTGCGCGGTCATTATTATATTGCTATATATATTTTACACACAAAATTCAATTACAATTCTTAAATTTATATGTGTGTTATATATAAATATAGTGCATTTATGAATAATTAGTAAATCATAGACCGACGCCTAACGCTCCTACATACATCATTTGTCAATACCATAGACAAACGGAGGAAAGCGGGCGTCCGGTAAATCAACTGTCAAAAAAAAAAAGACAGTGAAAGTGAAAAACAAAACAAAAAAGCCTTATTATAAATATGTTATCATTATTTTTGTGTCATCTTTGTCCCATTGATATTGATCCCGGGACTCAGCATTATCGTATAACTTTTATTGTTAGTCTCTATATTACATAATGACTGTTGTGATATTAAAGTGCGATGCACAATAAAATCGTGACGTGCGGACTGATGGCGTCGCAGATAGTCGCACACGACCGCACTCGGTCGCGCACAGTCACACGAACACGGACGTAATTCAGTGCGACGTTTGTATGCACCTCTTTGTTCGGGCATCCGCACGGATCTCCAAATGACTTGCTCTATGAGAAAACTTGTTTGTTCTTATTCGACATTATGTCTTTGAACTGTATTGCCTTGTTCTACTAGAAGGGAAATAAATAAGATTACGAGTATAATTTTGTGGTTTCGGCCGAAAAAAATATTATCAAAGTTTTGCCACGGCCTTTATATGAAAAGCTTCCTATTCTTCATGAATTTTAGAGATACTTAAAGTCTAAAATATGTCTCAAATGTTTTAAATAACACGAAATGCCAGCCGGCCTCTCTCGAGACGTTTGCGAGGAATGCTCGGCAGTCGCTCCTCTAGTCGAGATATCTCCTCCGACGTATAATCCCGCGCCTGAGCGCTGCGGCATTATCTTATGCTGTGGGACGCATACCATTAACGTGATTATATTCCTCTCATACTGCGCTGCTGTTTCAGCGAAGCAAAACACTTAACTTATTGTATCTACGGCAGGTGGGGAGATACATTTTGCACGTAACTTAAAGTCCGAGCATATTTACAGGTAACCTTTATATGTGAAATAATGACGTCTAGGGATTTTTTTTCATAACTTTCAGAGGCTGGCTCCAGTAAATAAGAGCAGTTATATCAATGCTAGGTAGCGGGCGTGCCAGTTTCGCACTCGTTACAACACTAATATCATTTCCGTCCATGTGATTGCGAACATTAATTTTTATTGCATGTTACTGGGATAGCTGCGCTGTGTAGCTGTTTAAACGAGTAATTTCTGTCCAACTAGCATCGTGTTGGGAATTGAAACAAAGACAAATACAATTAATGTATTTATGGATTGATCTGTTCCAGAATCTAATCAATGACTTCTTGTTGACAGCTATAAATGTGATTATAAAATGAACTTATGTTTAAAGAGCTGCTTGTGTGTAAATATGATATGAGAGCAAGGTAAACGTACTAGTATCCAATTGTATAAAGACATTTTTCTATGTTCTATAGTAATCCCAGCATTTTTTTTTAATTTTCTAAAACTTTTCCACTTTAACAAAAACTTAAAAAAAAAAAAGAAGACGCCACACAGAAACCTTATAATAACGCTAAGCGAGGAATTGTGCTCTAAATTTTACAGATTGCTTTCATAGTTTAACTTGAAAGCTGAACAAACAAACTGAAAACATGGTCGCATAACTCCGCTACGCGCGCAGTTTGCAGCTTGCTGTAAGTATCTTTAGGTTTCTTATGATTATTATGTTTTGTTTTCTTATTCTTTGTTCGAGTTGAATCGAACATTAACATTCAAAGTTTAGTCCATTCCAAACACAATTATTGGAATTCAATTTTCGCACCAATTCTCGGTGTCACGGGAATCGCTGAGTTCTTCGTAATAAGCTGAATGGAATCACTTCAGAGAAGGGAACAACACAAAATGTATGTGATGTTTATTTTCTCACACAAGTAGAATTTTCCAGAAAAGTTAGAAACGACAGCAGTTTGCAATCCTGTACATTATTACTTCTGCTCTGCGCGGGTGAGCACGCGGTGTATTGATAATATAGTCTTTCTTTAATGGGATAAAAGAAATTTGCAAGTTGAAAATACATTGAAAGTAAATAGCAATGTTACAGTACGCCAGCACTGTCGAAATTGCTATTTTACGTTACTTGCTACAAGTGATTGGTAATTGCCTCATTAATAATAAAGCAATTACTGGTTCATTATTAAGTGTGATGCGTGGTTTGGTTTGCAACTTTTATCCCTTCGTAATTCGTTAGTCGTCATCCACTAGTACCGCCCACACAAAGCTCTAGTGTCATCGTGTGAATCAGTGTCAGATGGACGCGGGTCGGTAACCGTTCATGAGTGGTTTACACGATTACTGACACTAGTTTATCCTATGTAAAACGAGTGTTGTTTAATTTGCTCGAAACCATTAGATAAGAGAACCTTTCCTTGTATTTAATAGATACTGTGATATTATAGAAAATAAGGGGAGATTATTTTCGAGAATCATTAATTAAATATATATATCGCGTCACGAAATTTCTTCTATCAGATTTTGCCCAACGTGATTATCACGTTAGGTAAACTACCATGTGATCCCTTAATACATGCATAATAAGGGTTATAATATAAATAAACAAATTATCCACCTCGGTATACTACTTATAAGTATAATATAAGACCTGAATTTCGAGTAAAGAAAATTACGATCGTTCCACCTTTTTGCGTGCCCCACCACTGCTGAGCCCCCTAATATTCATGAGTCAGTGGTACAATAAGTGCTAGTGAGTGACAGGTATCGAGTACTCTGTGTGTAACAGCATTACTTGTATCATAATAAGACATTGTCAGCAAATTGTGTACAGCGCACTGTGCACGTGCAAGCGGCGCACGTGCCAGCAACCGCTGGCCAGCATGACACGGGTTCGAAGTGATCCAGCGAGATATTTCTACTGGACTGTAATTTTAACCAATTTTATAAAAGAAACCCAGGAGTAGATTATTTTTCGTATATTATTTAGCGATAAACCAATTCACCAAACGTTGATCGATTTTGATGGTTCTTTTTTGTTTGCTGGACTGTTTTATCCTATTAGTACCATTTAAATTTGGTAAAAATTTGAAGAAGAATGCAATAGATCATGTAACTGTTCAGCAAATCGATGGCTTTACTAACAAAAGTACTTAGCTATATAACTGCAGATTGCCCAGAAACGTATTTTAAAGTTCAGAGAATATTACGAATATAGTCAACAAAGAATTAAAATGATTTCAAAATTATACCGAATTCGCAATCAAAATAGCTGAATTACTATTTAAACCCATTGAATACATATATGCACTTAAAATAAATTGCAAGCATTATGTTTTTTGTATGTGAAATCATATATTATAAATGTATTTAATATGCCTACACATGAAATTTTACTGCGATTAAAAGACTTAAAATCTTTTGAGAAGGAGATACGACATTGTAATGACGCGAACGGCAGATCTAAATATCAATATCATTTGATCCATTTACCAAATGAAAAAAGTGAAAATTGGAAATTATGTAGTCACCAGAAATATAAAATAAGTTCAACGAACGACCTTCGACATGATAGCTTTCGGGTTTTACAATCTAATTGTAGATTGTTTCTAACACCATTTTATAACATCATATCTCCACTCTGAAGGTGTACCGCAGATGTGTAAAGTTTACGCGCCTAGTATATCCTCGTTTCACCAATTATTTTCAAGTTCCATGTTATTAGGTTTATCAATTCGGGCATAATTTTTTTGTTTCGATCGATCTTGATGATTTTTCTTGTGTCGGATTTGTAATAATAATGTTTATTAATTCAGACATCATTGATCCAATGGTTAGTAGCAAACTTATCATCTAGGTGTTAGTAAAATTAAAAGATTAAAAATGTCATATTACAATTAATCAGTTTCTAAATTCAGTTAGCACCCTAATTTGATGCTGTAGTAAAGGGCAGTCAAATTTATACAACAACCGCCAGAATGCCATTGTTGCTCACAAGAACCCCGCTTAGTAAGAAGGCCGTATTCATACGCAAAATGGCTGCGAATCCGTTTGTATGCGCCTCCGTGAACATACCAGATGCGCTACAAAACCGCGGGAGCTGCAATAACATCCTAAAGGCGTTGTTGTATTAGTCACGCAAGGCGTCGAGAGTTTTTCGCGAATATGTTGTCCAAAAGCTACTGCAATAGAAGTTTTGGCAGTATGCCTTAAACAGCGTAATCTTAAACTGCTTCGAGCAAGTTGCAAATCTTCTGACCAACATATTCGCTCTTACCGTCAACGTCCTGTGTTCCCTATCAATGTCAGAGTCATCCTTTAGATCAGTCGTCACAATTTGACCCAGATATTTAAATCTATCAACTCTGTTAAGAGTAACATCATTCAGCATCACGGGTGGCACAGTATCAGGTCCTAAACCACCCTTTGAAAACAATATAAATTCGCTTTTCTTAACATTGTAGCGCAAACCATGGGTCAAAGCGTAATTCTCACAAAACTTTAATAATTTTCTAAGTGCGCTGATAGATGGCGTCAGCAGCACCATATCGTCCGCGTAACTCAAGTTATTGACAAAGATACCGTCTATGGATCAGCCGGCCTGCATGCTGCTGAGGCCATCTATCAAGTTATTAACATATAAGTTGAAAAGTTTTGGAGAAGTTACTCCTCCCTACCTCACACCACACTACAAACCATAAACATCCGATAATTCTCCTGCCCACTTAACATAATTAATCTGATTGTTATACCAATACTCAAAAACGTGACATAGCTCTTTAGGCAAATAAGTACTACGAAGTTTCTTCCACAGCACTCCATAAAGCACGTGCAAAAAGCACGCGTATACTGGTGTCTTTCTATCAACATAGTATCTCACGGTGTGCTTTAGTGTCAAAATGGTATTTTCTGTAGACAAACCTTTTCGAAAACCAAATTGTCCGTCATGCAGATTTATGTGCCTTTTAAGGTAATTGACCATTAAACGATCCAGAACCTTCGCAATAATAGTACCAACGATATCGGCCTGTAATTATTTTTATCTGCAATATCTCCAGTTCTGTTTTTATCTATTGGCACGACAATAGTCTTCATCAGATACATTGGCAAATAAGAATGTGAAATAAACAAGGAGAAGAACATACCAAGATCCCGTGGCAGATGTGATCCAGCATACTGCAAGTGCTCAATAATTATGCAATTTATAACTCCGTCCGTAATGGAAACCACTACTTCATACTCGTATATTTTATTTTCCAATCGAATTTAATAACTTTTTTGTAGATGTTATTGAAAAAAATGTAAACAATAACGTTACTTCGAACAGTAATAATACTTATAACAACTTAACTACACAATCATTATATATGCAACCAGTTTTACCTATTGACATAATAAAAATTATAAATAATCTTAACAATACAAATACTGTTGGCTATGACGGAGTAAGTACTCAAGTTGTAAAATATGTCAAAGAAGTTATAGCGCTACCACTAACGCACATTATTAATTTATGCATAACAAATGGTGTTTTTCCTAATAGTCTAAAAAAAGTAATTATTAAGCCCTTATTTAAAAGAGATGATAAATCAGATGTCAAAAATTACAGACCCATTGCCAAAATACCTATATTTTCAAAAATTTTAGAAAAAGTCATTTATAATTCAATCTATAATTATTTTGAAAAAAATAATATTTTTTGCAAAGAACAAAAAGGATTTCGAAAAAATACGAATATAAATATGGCATTGTTCGACCTCCTTTCTTATATTATGACATCAGTCGATGAAAGAGCTCCGGTATGTGCTATATATACCGATATGACAAAAGCTTTTGACTACGTGGATCATAAGATTTTACTAAAAAAACTACATGGATATGGAATTCGAGGAAATATTTTAAAACTTTTGGAGTCATATCTTGAGAACAGATCCCAGTGCACTGAAATCTCACAATTATGTAAAAAAAGGAATTTAGTAACCATTTACACATCTGAACCAAGAATTATAAAATACGGGGTGCCCCAAGGTAGCGTGCTAGGGCCTCTACTTTTTTTAATATATATTAATGATCTCCCAATATTCATATCTCAAAATATGGTTCTTTTTGCCGATGACAGTACAGCAATTGTAAAATGTAATAATGCTGTCTATTACGAAAGTGATATAAATGATTGCCTCAATAGAATAATTAACTGGCTTAATAACAATAATCTAGTAATTAATTTAAAAAAAACAAGAGTAATGCACTTTCGTCAAAGATGTGAAAAACCTCCAGTTCATGTTACATATAATAAGTGTCAAATAGATGATACAGATAAGGCCAAATTTTTAGGTATAACCATTGATAGTAAACTGACATGGAAACCTCATATTGAAGAAATCTGTCTTAAATTAAATAAATCTGCTTATGCACTGTTTCAGCTGTCGAAAAAAGTGAATACACAAACACTTTTAATTGCGTATCACGGATTGGTTGCATCGGTTTTGAGATTTGGAATCATTTTTTGGGGGCAATCTACTGAAAGAGAGACTGTTTTTAAAGCACAAAAACGATGTATTCGGTCCATGTGTGGCCTAAAAACTACCGAAACATGTGAACCTCATTTTAAATCATTAAAACTACTGACTATGCCAGCTATGTACATTTACGAAACTGCTTTGTTTGTTAAGATCAATTTAAACTTATTTAAAAAACTATCTGATGTTAAAAAGACCCCAATGCGTTCTCAGTATATGAATAAACTATGCGACAGAAAATGCAGAACCGCTTTAATGAAAAAGAGTTTTTTTGGGATGGCCCCGAAAATTTATAATAAAATACCTGATAGTATAAAAAATTTACCCCTATTACAATTTAAGAAAAGTCTCCACTCTCTATTACTTAAAAAATGTTACTATTCTGTAGAAGATTTTTTAAAAGATGTATTTTAATATTTTACATGCATGCTGCATGTAATAATTGTTTTATATAATAATATTATATGTTAAATATTTAAAGACTGATTCCTAAATTTTAAGTAAGTTTTCTTTAATTATAAATACATATATATAAAAAAAAAAAATGTAAATGTAAAATAGTTATTTTTATTTCTTTTTTCTTGTGAGAGTTTAATTTTGTTTTTTATTTAGTTAGTTTATTTTTAGTTTTTAACGATCTTATGATCTCAACATTTGTACGCCTTCACGGCAAAACATAGCGCTCATTTAATTTATGTAAGATCTTCCTATGTTCCTTGTACCTATGTTCTACAAATAAAATTCTGATTCTGATTCTGATTCTGATTCAATGCCAAAGTGACTTCTAAATTGTATAATTTGCCATTTCTAAAGGCACCTTACCAGAGATTGCTTGCTATTTAATTTTGATTTTGAACTACAAAGTAAAAAATTTAAAAGTTTTTTTACAAAAAAATACAACAGTTAAAAAAGAAAAAGAAAATTGACTTCAATATCGGAAGCGGTTGTTTAAAGAAGATTTTGATATTTTTAAATCCCTAAAAGAAGTAAACACAACGTTATGTAAATACAGCTATGTTTGTTGCTATAGTCGACACCATAGAGTACAGAGTCGATTAGAGATGGCATTACTAATAGGTACCAAATGTGCATTGAGCGCACTCTTTCTATCATCGTCGATAGTAAGAGGCATATATTAACATTGTTATGTGTAATGTGCACCAACAGAATAGGACAGTGATAATAATTATTCTATAACTGCACAAATAAAACAATCGATTGCCCAAGATCCGGGCAGTGTTCAGTTTGGGAGTCGATGACTCACTTTTTGAACTAACCTGTGTTAGTGTCACTGTTTTGTGTACTTTTTAGAAGAATAAAGAATTATTATTATTATCAAATAAAGCTCGAGAAATGGATTTTGTTTTAGTGGGGAAAATCATACAGTGACAACCGCTATTAGCGGGAGATAGTGTCAGACACTTACTGACTAAAAAACCCACCCCGTTCCTTCAAGCCTTCATACCGGGGCTCGAGTTCCCTTTCGGATAACCCTAGCCCCAGTAGGCTTCGACCCGTCTGGGCCCCTGCTGTTGCTGACAACTCCTTGAGGCGCGCGGGAATAGTGCGCGCCGTCGACGACTTAGGCTTGGTCCGGACAGTTACCGGACGGTCGGGCAGCGAGCTAGCCATTGCTCATTGTCTGCGCCTACGGTGGCTGGAAATCGGGATCAGAATTCCGGTGGCGGCGAGAGCGTCAGCCTCCTCCTTTGCGAGCATTACTGCTTCGCAGAAGTCGGCGATCGCCTGCCACTCCTCCTCGCTCCGGACCATGGCCTCCACCAAGGCCAAGCGCGAGAGGTCTCCGCCACGGATCGCCCCCACCCGGGCCCGGCGATGCTCCGCCCAAGCAGGACACACCTCGACTGTGTGCTCCACCGTGTCCTCCAGGCGTTCCGCACAGTAGCGACACCCGGACGTCACTTTCGCTTTAATCCGGAACAGGAACCTCCCGAACGAACCATGTCCGGTGAGGACCTGCGTCATGCGGAAGGTTAGGAAGCCGTGATGTCTTTCCAGCGTTAAGGCGTGGCTGGAAACACATCACGGCTTCCTGAGAGGGGACTTACCGCCATAATTGTGACGTGCCCAGCACTGGGTTGCAATAATCGCTGACGCCATTTCACCATGAGCTTGGGAAATGGCTTGTAAGCATCAGTTGTGTCTGGTAATTTTGTGAAGATTAGTTTTTCTTTTTTAACTTATCGGACATAATGATATGACTGGGGATTTTATTGCACCACTTCTTTTTCATACGTAAATCATTAGGTAAAGTGACGTGCGGGCATTTCAGGGAACCCTCGATTTAAAATTTTTGTTTTGTTTGTGATTGAAAGAGGCGAAGCTTGAATAGAAAGTATGGTTAGTGCTGCCTCTAACGGCAGCAGTCTTCGGGTCTCCGTGATCTACGTTCTACATTTAAATAGGTTGTTATCGTTTTGTTTGTTTTTTTGCTTCGACTTTTACTGCTTCGATAGATATGTGGATAGAACACACGTTTAGACAACAATATGTTGAAAAATTCTGAGCCACGCCCTCGCGACCGGCCGGATGCAGCGCGAGCTCGATGTTACCGAGTGGACTCAGCCTATCCGGTCTATGAGCCGTGAATATTTTTGTATAGGCATATTACTCACGTTAAGTCAAAGTGTCTTTCACAAGCTTAATGATTTTTATTAGAATATATATAGATACCATGCGTATGGAAAAGTCATGAAAAAGGACATTTATTTAGGATACTTTTTGTCACCGAAATTTTCTAACAAATCATGTTTATCTTATTTAAAAATGGCCGATTGATGAATTTGTGATGAAAATTTATATAACCCTCAAATGTGACTTACAAGAAAGTGCTCTCTCATGAGCCTTCGAACTTGTTGCGCAGTGTTAACATGGCTCTGGTATTTACCCATATTTTAAACAAGTGTACGCTGTTAAAAGGTTCTTTGTAAAATATTTTGCTTTAGTAAGTCACCGCCACCGCCCGCAGCAGCGGTGGTCCTGCGACAGTTGACAAGGGGGGACTCCCCCACTCTCCATCCCAGCCTTAATTAAACTGAACAAAATTTGTTCATAAAACATTTACCTTTTATGAAATTTTCTATTCAACTAATCAACACTGCGAGCGATACCTCGCTTTTAATAACATTACGGGCACGGAGTGTTTGTCTTTACAGAGAAAGATATTTTATTATAATGAGTTCGCGACGTGTTGCTTTTGTTTCTTCTATTTGAGCAGACGTGAACAGAGATCGATGGGAGATGATCTGGACACATGTAGCGTGGTGCTGGGGTAGGTGGGGTTAGGTGACAGTACACACTACTACATGTCAAATCTGCAGCAACTTAGTATTTTTTAAACAAACGACGTCAGAACACCTTCTTAAATAGCTGCATTAATTACTTGTTTACTATCCACAGCACTAACACTCAGGCAGCTCTTAGAGTGAAGGCATCCATCACAAGACTTAATTACTATCACCGATCTTAAAGAAAGTGCTACCCCGCGACCCGAGGGCGCCGGGGGTTTGAGGGGTTACGGGGAGGAGAGGCTATTGTCTCATCCAAACGTGCGGAAGGTAATTTCGGTGAGAATTGCCTTCAGGTGTTTACCGGTCGCCTAATGGGTTTCTTTTGTGCCACCTTCTTAGTGGAATGAGGATAAATTACTTATTTAGATACATACACCAGCTCATAGCGCTCGCGGAGACATTCTGTATGTATCTTTTGTATTGTTCTCAAAAATACTCCAGAGTCTTACTCCTCATGGAGTTTGCACACTTACTTGTTAGAGCAGCATTTGTATCGTCAGGCTAGACTGCGGTTAACTGAAGTCTTCGATGTTGGTAAGTAAAAAGTTTACGAAGAGTATAAAATGATCCAGACAACACATGAATCGAACCTTCCGATCCAGTTACTGTAAAGTTATCATTAGTGCTACGTTCTTACTCCATAAAAAAATTCAACGAACGACCTATGAAAATAATTTCTCTCCGTCTTCATAATAAATGTTGCGAGTTAAACTGCTGTTGTAAAATGTTTATTATTCCTTTTTGGAAACGAGGCAAAGCGAGGTCATTACGAAGCATATTCTTGAGGATAAGTGTACTACAGACGTACATATGTGGGCCAGAGATTAGCATAACTTGCGAGATGCATCGCGCGCTA
The DNA here is from genome assembly GCA_929112965.1 of Mythimna albipuncta. Lineage (NCBI taxonomy): Eukaryota > Metazoa > Arthropoda > Insecta > Lepidoptera > Noctuidae > Mythimna > Mythimna albipuncta. Next base: position 34,102,755 of record OV815959.1, read on the forward strand.
CTTGCTGCCAACTACGACGTAATCACCAGCCGGTTCACTAGCATTATAATATACACATTTTTAAATTACAGAATAACTTGGTATAAAAATAAATAAACTGACCAGTTTATCACAGACCTGCCGAGATTCGTTCACAGCAATCCACCTTCTGAAAATTAATGAAAGCACATATCAAGCGTCATTTAATCCATTTCGCATAAATTCCTTTCAAGCAGCTCATCACACGGAAATTCTGAATAAGGCTCGTTACGGCGACTAAATGCCCCAACACACTCGCCACCGAGTTGCATCCGCACCGTACCGCCGCCGCCGTGCCGTGCCACAGACAAGGGACCGTCGCGCTGAATAAGTAGCCTTTTGTGCTGGAGAGCGGATAGAGACGCGCCGGGAGCGCCGGGAGCGACGGGAGCGACGGGAGCGTCGTGAGCGTCGTGAGCGTCGCGACATGCGACAGATTAACTTTGTTAACTCGGGGTAGGTACTCGCACGTGTGTTGTGCCATTTATGCATGTCATAACGCTTTCATGAAATTGTTTTGTGTACGGAGTCATAAGAGGGACAAATCCTTTAGAGTTCATTACAAAAAGTGAATATGAGACATAAGGAGAGGTATTATTATTTATTTATCTATTATGGGAAAACAAACAGTGACACATTACAATTTATAGAACAGTACAATACAAAACAATATGGTTAAACGTGTAAGCAACAACGATTTCCACGAAATACAAAAAAACAAAAATTTGCAAAGCATGCGATTTAAAACTAAAGCCTACAACTACTGCATCAGTTATTAAATAAAGATAATTAAACAATATTTTAGGCTGCTTTTATGGATAAGAAAGGAAAATGTGAAAAATTCAAAATATATATATATATATATATATATATATTATTTTCATTTATAGGGACGCCATTTGCATTATACTATCTGAATATGATGTTCGCTAATAAGAATCGAATTTGAGTACCTAGTTATCTATGGTACAGGTCTTCTCCTATTGGAGAGGTTTTTAAGTTTCAATATTTAAGTTTGTATATAATTTTTATTTTGTGTTTACTTTCTATCTTTCACCTCTAGTGTAACAGGAAACTGTTAATTAACACACAAAGGATGCATTAACTGAAATGTTACGTCATTGGAGTACGTGCGAACAAAAGAGATAGATTTATACTCTTTATTCTACACCAATTATAAAATTATAACAGGAACGTAAAATTAATAGGGTTTCACAATGGGCGGTCTTATCGCTAAGAGCCAGCGAGATGTTCCTACCACGCCCCAACTCTTCCTCATACTAATATTCGAATATATTTTCTGCTTCATAAAATAACCAATTTTTAGGTTGATTTCAGAAAAAATCTTCTTGCGCTATTTTAAGTTTGGCATAAGTTATTGAACAAAAAATAAACACAGGATATCCAAGTTGGCTCCTCAATGAGGAGAGGCTGGAGAAGCATCATGGCGTCCTCACTGGACATGGTAAGTTCGGGAGGTACCTTATAGGACCAAAGACCTGGTGAAGGTTGCGGGAAACCGATGGATGCGAGACGCACAAGATCGTTCGTTGTGATACAGGTGGAAGAAACGCCTGGGTGTCACCACTGTATAGACCGTCTAGATGGTACGGTGGACTATACAGAGGAGGTTCACGCTGCTTGAGATGAGCACTGCCATGCCAACTCTCGCGCTGGGTCCTGGTTCAAGCCATGGTCTGGAGCGAGGGAAAATGGGTGGTGCACGCTCCCTTCTGCTAAGCAGTAACGATAGCGAAGGAGGTGGTCACATGCGTGTGGGAACGGACATCCCCACGCCCAAACCACTGGGATCCTGATCTCAACTACCAGCCAACGTAGGTTTGCGGACGATGAGCAAAGAAGCAGCGTTGGAAGGCCTCTTACAAGGAGGAGCAATGACCTGGTGAAGGTTGCAGGAAACCGGGATGCGAGACGCACAGGATCGTTCGCTGTGGCGACGTTTGGGGGAGGCCTATGTCCAACAGTGGACTTGTGTCGGCTGAGATAATGATGATGATGAGCAATGTGTAGCTTGCCGTCTAGCATCCCGGTATCAGGCAGGACTGATTCCGAGTCAAAGATATGTCAGTAAAATCGTAGAGGCGCAGTAGGGGAATGTGAAAACCATCGTTCTAGAATGCCAAGAACAACTGCAGGAACAGGTGTGGTTTTAGTCAGTAAAAGTCGGTCACCTTAAAAAAAAACTAATTAAAAATAATGTTCAGCAAACTCTGTTTATCCATTTGCACAATTACCCAACAAAGCTTTAATACTCTTAGTACAATGCAACTTAACGGCCGGCAGGTAGATAAGTAAATCCTACCCGATGGCGCCGGCTCGAGTTCAACTATCAGTATCCGAGTATCCCAGTATCCGGGCGCAGCACGAGGGGACTACGAGTGGCGCTCGGTGTCCCCCGTTGTGTAACGTAGCTAAAGACTACTGCACATCATACTACTAGCTACTTCGTTTGTGCGATTGTCGATTGGTAACTCGTGGTTCTGATTTTCGGGAGGTGTACGTAGATATTACCTACATTGCATAAGTAATTTGAGAAAGGTCAAAAACCTATTTTACCGTATGGTACATATATGTATGTAAAAACGTTTTTATTAATCGTTGTTTTGAACTATGAAAGATATGTTATCGCTTATAGTGTGCACTTAATAAGTAGCCGTGTAATTTGCGTAAATAAACTGACAATACGCAAATTACATACAATGAGCGACATGAGAAATTACATTTAAAAAAGCACAATGAAATGAAAAGAGGAAAGAGGTCATATACCCAACACCACTTTAGGCGACAAAAATAAGTTCCTGAAGTAAAACATATGTTTCAATCATTTATTATTCTTCCTTTATTATTCCTTTTATTTCCGTCATTATTATTTTATAATGGCAAAAATGTTAAGAAAGACTTCACTGAGGTTACACTACAAGATCTTTATCCTAAATAAATTAAAAAAAAATGTAACATTGTATTATATTAGTCTTAAGTTTGCGCCTTTTCGGGCAAATAAAATGTTTTTCCTTCTTTCTTTCGAAAAGCATTTTATATTATGTAATTATATAAAATTATATCTGCCTAGCTTGACAGCCGACCTGACTTAACTGACATATAAAAGTAATCTCTTTTTCTTTATGATTACTAAAAAGTATCTTTATCTTGCCAGTTCGCATGTTAATAAGAGTATCTAAAAGCAGCATGCAAATTCTTTCAACATCACAATCAAGTTGGTACGTACTAAGCTATCATAGCTCGCGCGGAGTATGCCTGAAGCTTAGTCTCCCGGCGCCGGATTCTGAGCCAATAAAATCCAGATTCCGACTCCAAGCGCTCTTGGTAGATAATTGCAAGTATTTATTAGATGCAATTAAATAAGAATTGAAAACTGAACCGACCGCGGAAATAAGGAATGTTGTTTGTGCCAAAGCTTTACTTTGAGAACCGCAGATGTAGGAGGGATAAATGGGAGAGCAGTTAATTAAACATGTTTCTGGTCTGATAAATAAATTAATCTGAAATTGTTCATCGTGACCAACTTATTTGCAATTATGTTGTAACATACAACTGTTCAGTGGTTTTTGCAATTTAACACGGCAATTTTTTTTTTTTAGTTTTGTGTGTAAAAGAAAAGTAAGCAGTATATATATTATCAAATAATAATTCTGGAAAACCATTAATTTCAAAAGACATTGTATCCTTTTGTCACTCTCAAATACATTGAAACGCTGGTGTAGTCGAAATCCAAACCAAAGTGTATCCCTGTGATAGCGTTAGTGCCGGTGCCAGTAAACCCTATGGTTTAGATTCAAACGATGCTGGAAAATTGGATCTTGATCGACCGACACCCGCGATGGACACTTTAATGTAAATGGACATTGTTTTCACTGAAAAACAAATTTAGGCATTTTATTCTGAAATCGACCTCGTATCAATTGTTCAGTTTTCTCGTGGTCTATCGTCGACTACTTCATCGCTTACAACCAGGTGAAATAGCGATCTAGCACGGCCCTATTAAAAAATAATTATAAAAACTAACATGATGTTCCTTACTGTTAGTGACAGCACGATAAACAGACGTCATTAAAATGATTATAGTATTTATTTCTATCGTGCTTTTATATCAGTTTTACAAACATCTTGGCCCATAGATAAATACCTTACAGACTAACTATTGTTTTTTTCATTTTTCATCTCTCATAAAGTCACCACAGTCAGTGTTTCATACTCAGAAGCTTCTTTGTTGATTATTACCACAAGCTTATACTAAAATAATCAGTTTCTTTCCCCGTGCAGCCAAACTGATTTCATTTTTGTAAAGTAAACAAAAGTTATTTTAAATAATAAAATTGTAATCAAATCCAGCTCAAAGATTTCGTGGAAAAATCTAGTTTAGTAGTGGAATGCTTGGGCAAACTGGCCGCTATCTGTTTCTCGGTCGAGTGCGCCGGGATCGAACGCCGGCCGCCGCTGACCCCGCCGCGCGCCGCCAGGTTGGACTCCCGAATGGGGCTGCCAGATCGAAATTTGAAAGGACCGGACAAAAGCTGGACATTCGAAAAACTTTTTACGTTTCGCTTTTGATTTTTTTTTTTTCAGTAACTTGACTTTTTTAAATTAACAATGTTGGAGAAATCCGGTCGGATTGTGACCTTACACCCGATACTGCCCCAGTATGTGTACGTCACGTTATTTACTTGACGCTATGTGAGCTGTGGACTATGTATCGCTGCCCTTTGATTCTGTACGACCTTAGACGCTTTATTTTCAATCCTTATAACAGTAAACATCGTGTGCTCAAAGAGTTTTTCCATCGGTAAAAAATATTTAAGTATACAATCTTCTTGTCAACAAAGCTATAGAAGTGAACTTGATGCCTTAGATATTCTCTACAAGCCAACCTAGAATTGTGGAGAGACAATATGACAGATGCACAAAAAAGAAAATATTATTGCGAAAACTAGACTTGTAAAAGTTTTTAAAATTCGGAAATTATTCGTAAAAAATCTTCAACTTTTTTTTCATTTTATGAAAAAATATTGAGCACAAATTTCGGGAAAAACTCCGAGATATACTGTGCATCGTAAATGAATGAATTAAAGTTATTAGAGCGCGAGGCTACGCTTTTTAGATCGCAAAGAATTGTTAGCGATAGATTTCAATTAATTGTTTCAGTAATGGCACGCGGCGTGTAATTAGTCGCGTTATTAGACAGAATGGCGCCGAAAAACTCCTTTATTAAGGACATAAATAATGTGCTCGGCGTCAGGCGATAACTCAATAAGATTTCACGTATTAAATAAGAACATAGCTGCGATTGCGTAAGTGTTGCCATTTAATTAAATAAATTTTCTTGGTTAGTATCACTTACAGTAGGCTGTGTTAGTATGCATAAATAAATCAATACAGTGAGTTATGCGTATAATAAGTAAGATTTCAAAAATAAAATAAGATTTTAAATTTAAGGCCAGTGGTAATAATAATAATAATAATAATAATAATAATACGTTTATTTAAGATAACCAGGATCCAATATGTTAGTAGTATAAAAAACTTAAAACTAGTGTTAGTATTAATTTATTTATTTATTAATTGCTTAACTCATTGAATGCCGTAATTAAAGACACAATAGAAAGACAATAATGTAATGGCTTCAACTTTCGGATTGTAGGTCGAAGGTTCAAAACCCAGCCTGATTTAGCGTTCATCCTCTCTCCTAACTTTGCTGTGCCCGACAGGGTCCATATTGATCTGGAAAATATTTTATACCACCTATGTACACAATATGGAATGTAATAAAGTATTGAGTATTGATGCATTACTGTGTGTAAATTATTTTATCACCACTGCGCTCAAAACGGTGATAAAAACACCGTGAGAAATCTGACAAATTATAGAATCAAAAATTTGAAGACATGGGACACCTTCCAGCAATCCGCACTGGGCTTTCGTGATGGAATTACGACCCATTTTCTATTATAGAAATGAGGTGATAGAGCTGATTACGCTTATGCAGCTTTTAGTTTTCAAAGCCATTTTAACACTTTTTACTTACTTTTCTTTTTTTTTGGAATCGTGCACTTGCTTCTGACGTTTTATAAGTGCCCATGTAGGCCTATGTGAAATAAAATATTTTGATTTTGACTTTAAAAGCAACAAACAGTGGTTTTAGGTTGCAGAATATTATATTGAATAGTTGCAACCCGGGCGACTACGACGTAGGCGATTACGCCTGGACCGCTACGCCGTAGCACTTAGTGAACAACAGCTACGCCGTAGCAGACAATCGCTTTGTAGATTTCTCATTTTAGTACTTTGACATCGGACGGAATTTGGTGACTGATTCGTTTAAATTGCATTAAAATGTTTTTAACCATTTACTCATCAAATCAGTAAACTTAAGCCCAATTTTTTTATATTGTATATCAGAAAATAAACCTTCGTAAAGTAGTCGGAAAATGTGGTAGCCAGTGATAGCAATTTTTATCTATTTCTATGCGCAGTGAGCCATGCTGAGCGATGTACATGTAATGGAAACTCCGCTGGGTCATTACACAACGTAATATGAGGTCCGCGGCCGGCTGGACGGACGCTGAGGAAGAAGAAAAATTCAACAGGTAACGCGGTCAAGAAGATCTATTTCGCACAACTGTAGTTTAACTGGTCATTTTCACTGTACCTTGTATAATCACACTTATTTTATTATGCATTGAGAACTTAAAACATCATTAAATACTACATGAAATGACGTATGTATTTACCCAAAAGTAATGTGTATATGCACACTTCGCAAGTGTAACATCACTAAGGTTGAAATGATTTAACAGCTATCGCTAGAAAAAAGTGTCTTGTTCCTTTCATGGCCAAGGTCGAATGATGATTTTAAAGTCGACGAAACAACACTCGTTATGATCAATGTTGTAATGATTTTATTGACTCATTACAGTTTTCTTTTTCTAAGGTTTTTGAAAGCCTCATTTTTTGACAAAGTAGCTCAAATTAAATCCGAAAAATTATTACCATATTATACTAGCTGCTGCCGGCCTCGCCGACTCGAAAGTAGAAAATTGACTCAAGAGATAAAATTATGTACTATTCTAGGACGTGGTTGTTCCGTATTCCAAATTTCATTCAAATCTATTCAGCCGTTCGAGCGTTAATAAGTTATAAACATACACAGGCACTCACTAACTTTCACTCTGCGGGATAAAATACGCGTGACAGAAAAAGGGCCCTTATGATATTAGTTTGATTTCGATATTCTAAATACAATTCCCGTTTTAGTCGAAGTTATAACTTCTGTGTTTCTTTTCCGTACCTCAGCCAGTCAGCCCGCAACCCGCTCCCGTGAGATTGCGTCGCGACCACCGGCCAGAGACCACCTGACGGACTTTATATTAACGATACCATCTCGTACTGATCATATCTCACACACTACGACGTGTGAACTTAAATATCAGGTCTGTTGTGATTATTTAAGTAATTTTACACAACAAGTATACAATGCTTATATTATACTAACATCACACCTCGGTGTCTACATTTTTTTTTCTAATCTCCTTTCGTAGTGCTCTAAGATATTTCTGTAAAAATAAGTACCTATCACCTTCAATTTCTTCTGTTTCCTTCTTCTTTTCTATTATTGTTATATTTTTTTTTCAGTTGTGTTTAAATTTTTTCGTGATCTGTGCAAGGAATCTCCCTGACGTTCAATTATGTCGAGCCCCGGCGCACCTCAGACAGCTGCCACTCGGTAACGTAGAGACCAACTGACTTATCCATTCATCATGTCTGTAAACCCACACATACGACTCTCCTCATGTAAATTATTTTTTCATTTAATTCAATAAGTTTAATTTTAAAAACCCTTTATTAAATATAAAGATGAGTATGTCACCTTTTCATGAGTATGTCACAAAAATACGAATTCAAATAGTTAACAGCGGCTGCGATATTCTTTTTATCTTTAAAATTTCGTGGATCAAGTTATATGAGAATTATTAATAAGCACGAAATCGTTTTGATTATATGTGCTATAAAAAATAACATACAAGCATACATATGTACACACAAGCAAACTAGAAAAACAGTACCCTAGGTGTTAAAATACGTATTACAAAACTACATAGCTATAGTATTAATCTTATTTAGGCACCTTCAATCAAAAATTAAGTTAAACAAGGTTACATTTTAAATAAAAATTTCACTTCATTCTGGCAGGCAATTCCTGAAACATTAAAACAAAGAACGATTTGATTGTTCCAAGCAATGCAATTTCTTGAACATTTAAGAATCCGTTTACTCTAGTACTCAAGACGCGCCATGCTACAATGGAACAAAGAACTCTATTAGATGTACTTGAAGCGACTCCAGAGCTCCGCAGTATCATAAAGATATACGAGCTTATAAATACACGCACATACTCTCACAGCTGCACGTTCTAGTAACGTTCACTTTAATCCGTGCACGAGCGCGTGAGAGCAGCCGACTAATATGATACTACTAAAGCGACTGATAACAGCTAATCACAATATTTTTACTTCAGTAGATTGTAGGGGCTTCTGAGAATATCAAGTGATAGTTATTGTGAAAATTGGTTTTAAAAAAAAACACTTTTATACGTAATTTTTTATATCAATTTAAACAAGATAAGACTGGTGTTTCCTAGCTGACTACCCTGAGAAAAAACACCAAAACAAACTCGTAACTAAAACTCGTTGTTTAAATGGTTGTTGCTCAAATCATATGAGAACCATGCAGATTCGTGTCTGAGATGGTCTTTTGAAGAATAAATCACATAGATTTATCATGATGGTTGTATATTTACTATATTAGTTTACGTATATATATATAGGTAATGCAGGCTTATTTCGTACACCCACACCACCACTTAACTTCTTCAAACCTTTGCATCATTTGTTAGGTACTAAGCTAAGTAGAAGTTAAAGAACATCGATTGGTTGTAGCTTGTTATACTACCAACTGTCAATAATTAAAACATCTAGACAAGCGTGTTCTTTTGTCGGTCGCATCATTGTTTGCTATATTTTATCAGGAGAGAAAATGAATTCCGACACTAGTTGAGAGAGTTTTTCTAAATGAGTTTTTCCAATACACCGTACCATAACATGGCCGAGCTAAGAACGTGCGAGGCAAAAAAAAATCTTTCTTTTAAATCAAATGTCAACAAGGTTACACACAATTTAACGGTGTCGATATAAACCATGCATAGTCAGGGACATTGCCCAACCAGTGAGCGCTTTAAGCGCTTTAAAGGACGCCGTTCAAAAGCATATAATAGTTTTACTATTGTATGTAAAATAATTCACTCTTCATTGCGCATCTGCTTCACGAAAATTCTAGCAAGCTACTAAGTATAACCAAGACAATGCTAACGGGTATCTTATCTTAAACGTATCATACGTAGATAATATTGAGATTATACAGGGATACTCCAATCGATAAACCTAGGTGCTTGTGCTTTATATATTTCTCATACGTTCATGGTATGAAACGGTATAGTCAACTATTTTCAGATTACTGAGTAATCTGAAAATAGTTGAAACTAGACTAGATTTTGTTAATTTTTGCCGTTAGAATCTCACTCACACTTACATCAAGACAAAAAATAAAAAAACGAAGTGAATTTCATAGAACAGGTTTGCAAAAACACGAATGAACTACGTATTCATTGAAATAAAGTTTACACAACATTTTATAAATATTTTATCCCTTCAAAACAAACTTCGCCTAGAAAACAAACAAACCTGTAAATGAAACACAAATAATGAAATGCATTTTGTTTAATCAAGCGCTTTATATTTTCTAACTCGGTTAAAAAATATATGGATTCTGATATATTAGACCCAAAATGCCTCCTCGCAATAGCAATTATGAGCGCACACAACATTTGTCTACGTCACTGACCCAGACAATCCGGAGCATTACTGGAGAGCTCACTGCCAATATGTTAACCGACCAAATATTTGTAAAGCTTTGAAAACGTACCAACAATCCATAAGCAAGTCTGTTTATTACTGTTTTATTTCGTCGGCAGCTCCCCACGGCACGTTTAGGCGTATTCTGTATCAATATGTGTCTTTTGGAAATAGACGTAACTACGTAATAGTCCGCGCATAAAATGAGGTAAAGATTACAATAGAAGGCTCACGTTTATAAGACCATGTTGTAAAATTGCGAAAGGCCTGTTACAACAAAGATCTTTGCAGCTAAGTTTAAAGATAATCTGTAAGTAAACGGAACACTCGCATGCTTTTCTAGGAGTTTTAATATTTATCATTATATATAAAACTAGCTTTTGCCAGCGGCTTTGCCCGCGTACATAAAATATAGCCTACGTCACTCAAAAATAAAGCAGCTTTCGAAGGGTGAAATAATTTTAGCAATCGGACCAGTACTTCCAGAGATTACCTCCTACAAACATAAAAACAAAAAAAAACTTTACCTCTTTATTATATTAAAAATAAATAATAACATTAAACATTCGTTCTGTATATTTTCACACAGATCGTCTATTTCTGCTGTTGTCTTGAGTGGTCCTTTTGTGCGTCCTGTGCTATCAGTTCGAGTCCGCGACAGAGCCCCCCTGCGCCCTGCCCGCCGCCGCCCGCCGCCGTCTCATGAATACAGATGCAGACTACAATGCGAAACAACAACGTTTTATTTTACTGCGTTTATTTACAAACAGCCTTAAAGACGTTGTAATTGAACGACGCCCTGAAATAACTGGCTCCATAAAACAAAGGAACTTTCTGTTTGTAACGAAAATGTAAGAAAAATATTCGATCGACTGTTTATTTTTGTATGAAAATGGAGAAAGAAAAGAACACACGCTATGAGATGGAAGACACTGTTTAATATTAATATCTCCCTAAATATTTTCTTTGGAAAAATTTCGTCTGTTTACTAAAAATCTTATTCTTAAAGCAATATTATTTTAAGGCATAAAATTGTATTTACTAGACTGATGGCAAATAATATTTTGCTGTCTAATGTCTACACTGAAAATTGCTTTTGCTATGAATGTCATCAATTCAGTATAATTTGAACTACAGAGCAAAGATAAAACGAATAACTTAGACAAGAAATGATTTAAACTAGATCTTTCGAAGTCGCCAGAAGTTTCAGTTCTAGGGTAGTCGATTTCCAGACAATTGGCTATTGTTATCCAAAGCGGCATTTCGCAGATATCTTTCAGTGCCCTAATTACTTCAGGAGCGAGGGTGAACAAAGCGTCATACAATAAAGGAGGCCCTAATGATAAAAGTTGCTCTAATAAAGTACACACGCAACATAGTTGCAGAAGGAGCAGTCTCTACGAGCAGATGCTCGACGCCCGAAAATTTAAGGTATTTTTATGTATTTTCTCCATTCAATGCATATGGACAAAATACACAAAAATACCTATCTTAAGTTTTCGTCCAATTTTTTTTTTGTTTTTTTTTTTATTTTTATTGAGGATAGGCTCGCGTTTGACCACTATCTCACATGATGGTAAGCGATGATGTGGCCGACAATGAACACGCTTGCCTAGAAGCAATCTATCCACTCTTGACTAGAAAGATTCCTAGGTTGTATTTGGTTGGAATTGGCTCCTTTTAGCGGAAAAAAGGCACACTTGGGTTTTTTGAAGCATTAAACTTGACCAGATTGGCATCGCCCTATTCTGAGACTGCCTCTAAGGACGAGTTCAAGCGTTCAAGCAGTCTCTCGGAATGACTGGATCTGTGATCTACTAGCTCGTGCGTCAGACACATATCTCTCAGCAACAGTGCTGTCGTCTGCATACCAAAAGGTTCCGGGTTTAAGTAGGTTATTTATGTCCAGCAAAAACAGTTTTGCCGAGAGAACCGACTCCTAAGAGACTCCGGTATTAATATCCATCTGACCCGACGAGCAGCCATCAATTACCACTCGGATGGATCGATCCCTCAAGAACTCTGTGATCCAATCACACAGACCAGCGGGTAGACCGAATGAAGGAAGCTTAGCAATAAGGCCTTCGAGATATCAAGGGACACGGTAAGCCTTTCCCCATGCATCTCAATGGCCTCGCTCCAGACGTGAATGGCATACGCTAGCTGAAAGCCGTATTGCCGGTCACTGAAGATGTCGTTAGCTTCCAGGTATGCCAGAAGCTTACTGTTAATTACCCGTTCCATACTCTTACAAAGGATGGACGTAACACAGATGGGTCGGTAGTTTGCTGGGTCAGCTCGACTGCTTTTCTTGGGCACAGGCTGCACGTTAGCTTCCTTCCAAGCCATCGACACTTTTCCGTGAGTCAAGATTGGAGACAATTCAGGCGCACAAGTATTTAAAACGACCGCTGGTATCCCGTCGGGGCCACTGGGTATATTCACGTCAAGGTTACTCAAGATCCTACGAACGTCTTTCTGGATACGAATATCCAACATACTCGTCACGCACCCATCAGGAGAAACAGGGAGTCGCGCACTATTGAAGTCCAGACGCGAAGATTCCACAAAAAGAGAAGTAAATAGGTTTGCTTTCTCCTCAGCAGTGTGGGCCAGCGACCCATCGGATTTCAGCAGTTGCAGTAGTAAACCTATTAAAAAAATAAATGTAAGCTCTGTAATTGCGTCTTATTGGCTTGCTGAATATGTTTGATTTAGGACTACGTAAAATCTTATTGCTTTCAGTTATTCATTAAATGAAAAAAAACAATGTGTAGTTGTGTACCTATATAGAGCATGAATAGGATTTTTATCTATATCTCGAGGTTTAACCTTTTGGAAAATTGAGATTGATAACGCATTTTTTTTTATTGTGTATGTAGTTTATATGGAACCTAGGAGCAACGCTGTAGTAGTTATTGGCCCATACAGTTATTGGCCATTTCAACTTTGGAGGCCTTTTTTTTCGATTGGAAAAATCATCCAATGACAACCCCCGCTCTTGGGCGGAGCGAGAGATAGTGTTAGACTCTCAATGACTAAAAAACCCATCCCGTTCCTTCAAGCCTTCATAGCGGGGCTCGAGCGCCCTTTCGGATAACCCTGGCCCCAGTAGGCTTCGACCCGGCTGGGCCCCTGCTGTTGCTGACAACTCCTTGAGGCGCGCGGGAACAGTGCGCGCCGTCAACGACTTGGGCCGGACAGTTACCGGACGGCCAGACAGCGAGCTACCCATTGCTCACAGTCCGCAAGCCCACGCCTACGGTGGCTGGAAATCGGGATCGAAATCCCGATTTCCAAGAGCGCCGCTACCTGATGCGGTCGGCATCCTCCTTAGCGAGCATTACTGCTTTGCAGAAGTCGGCGACCGCCTGCCACTCAAATCAAATCAAATCAAATCAAAGCATTTATTTCAAATAGACCATTTACAGGCACTTTTGAATAGTCAAATGTCGGTCAGTCCAAGAAAAGTGAAGCTAAATTGCACGTTCCAAAGAGTAGGTCTCTATGGAGAAGAACGTGCAAGAAACTCCATTTCTCCTCGCTCCAGATCATGGCCTGAACCAAGGCCCGGCGCGAGAGGTCTCCGCCACCGACCGCCCCCACGAGGGCATGGCGATGCTCCGCCCAAGCAGGGCACACCTCGACTGTGTGCTCCACCGTGTCCTCCGAGCGTTTCGTACAGTGGCGACACCCGGGCGTCACTTCCACTTTAATCCGGAACAGGAACCTCCCGAACTTGCCATTTCCGGTGAGGACCTGTATCACGCGGAAGGTAAGGACGCCGTGAGGTCTTTCCAGCCACGCCTCAAAGAGGGGACTTACCGCCATAATTGTGGCGTGCCCAACTTTGGACGCCCAAAATAAGCAATGCCTAACAGAATAGTAGACTCACCACTCCATTAATCAGTAAATAGTTTCGAAATGTACTTTTCGGTAGGTAATCCAAACTTCCAAACTAATATTATAAATGCGAAAGTAACTCTGTCTGTCTGTCTGTCTGTCTTTGCTTCACGCCTAAACTACTGAACCAATTTGTGTGAAATTTGGTACAGACATAGTTTGGAACTTGAGAAAGGACATAGGATAGTTTTTATTGCAAAAAAAAAAAAAATAAAAAAAAAAAAATTATTCCGGACATACAGCGCCATCTATTGGTCAAGAGTCGGCATCAATTCAGTACTGAAATTTCCGGAAGTCACTATTCCACGCGAACGAAGTCGCGGGCAAAAGCTAGTTGTTTATATTAGTTGAAATGGTCGATAACTGTGTAGGGGCCAGTAACTATAGCGTTTACCCTATTTGTTTAAATACTAGTTTGTTGGTTGAAAATCAGAATCAGAAACGTTCACTTCAAATAGACCATAACATGCATTTTGAATTACAAAATGTCGGTCAAAAAAATTTTAAGTTATATTGTATGTTCCAAAGCGTAGATTTCTATGGAAAAGAACTTGCAAGAAACTATATGGACATTCTTTTAAATGTTATTATGAGGTACGTAAATCTTGGATAAATATTTTATGTCGCCTCTGTAGTGTAAGCATAGAAATTGAAATAAGCCACTGAAAGCTAAGAGTTGACCAGTCTCATCTGACGGCACCCATTCAGGAGCATGACGTGTGCATCAGCTCCATTCACGCAAGAATGTTGGTACTTCTGCACGTGTATATTGTGTAGTGTAAGTGTTAGCGGCGGAGGGAGTCTATTAGCTGGAATTGACTCAACTATCCGGCAACAAATTCAATTTGCCTGACGTTGAAGAATTATTACATAGTCAAACTTTACAACAGGCTCCACTACCCGACTCACAATTGAATCTCAATTAGCCACCAGAGTCAGTAGTTACAGGGTTTTACTCTATATTAATATCGTTATATTAGTTTATGTATCACTGTTATCATCAATTTGGTATTCTAATGCATCTTTTGGCCAGTCAAAACCTGCAATATTTGAAAAGCCATTTATTTTAAAAATATTTACCTAAAATAAAATGCATTTAACTGTGAGTGCGAACGTATAAGTTGCAATGTTGTACAAGTTTTATCTGGTGCACACATTACAATGGACATAGGAAAGTTGTAGAACAACTGTAACGGTTGCTCTGCGCAGAACAAGAATGCAGAGAGCTCGCGGGCTGCCGGGGACGTGCCGCAGATACCAGCAGAACAGTACCCTCCGACATCCGAGTGCCAGGCGTACGATACACAGAGAGAAGTTCTTTTTTCATATCCCGCCACTACGTTAGAAACGTTCCCCTTTGTTACAAACGTTGTAAATAAATTAAATGATGCTGATCCCATATGTACTAATGGAACACGCATTCGTAATGTGAGTTTTCGGGGATCTTTGCGCTTCGTAATAAATCCCATTTAGTGCCTAACTTCGGTTTATTTTCTTAAAAACTTTTATTTAGCCTGAACTTTATTATTGTCCTCTATGGACTTGCCGAACTCCAGCCTATTTTCAGTGGAAAAATAGGAATATAAATAAATACATTGCCGACTTGTGTGTAAAGTTTGGTAATAAAATATAAGCAGCGCAGTTTGTCTCGGGGGGTTAGCGACTGCAGTGATATTAAGTTGAGGAGTTATTGCGACTCAAAACTTGCAGCAATAACCGTGTTCCAGGATTCTCATACATTTAGTTCTGACGGTAATCGGATCGCCGATATAGAGGAAGTAGTTTGAGACTACCACACTCTTCTCAAGTGCACTTTGCGCAGCTACGGAACCCACATTGTATGAGAAATTTATTAAAATGTTGGTACATTTCTATACGAATAACGTGACTTAAAATGTTGTTATTTTTCTGTTAGCTAGTTAAACTCTGGAATATTTTGAGAACGCTTTTGTAGTCTGTTATTCGGAAGTTCGGTAAAAGTTCAGTTTAATTTCGGCAAGTTATATTAGGTTGGTAAAAACATTTTTATCAAGTTTTGTCGGTTTATTTTATCTTCGTTTTAGACACCGCCGAGCAAAAGTGTAAAAGTCAAGTAACGAGCGCGCCTGGTCATCCGAGCAATTGGACTAATTGAGTGAGGACTTGCGACTCGGTACCCGCTGACCGTCTTCAGACCTTCGCAATCGAGTTTAAGTTCACAATCGAGTTACGTTTTGGTGTAAATTAATTTTGTTGACGTCCACCAATTAGAACTGAGGAACTTACTGATCCGTTACAGTTAACGCTGACATTAATCAGTATCTTTGATTTGCTGTAGGTAGTAATATAACAAACATTAAATTCTATTTTTTTTTCGGCTACCGTTTACTAAGAATAATCACCATGGTTTTTTTTTATCCAAATATGCTTTTTTGCAAGCAAAATATTCCTTAAGATTTTTCCTTTTACTATGTGGTGCCATAAAACGTTTAATACATAAACCTAGTTATATTAATTTTAGTTTTCAAAAGAAGTTTGCAGTAAAACGCTCTCATAAGTACCTACTAGTAACATGAGCTATGTATCCTCTGCACATCAATTCATCCGCATCGGGCGTTTTAAGTTCTATCGTTTCAAGAATTTCCAATTAGCTTTCTGTGCCAGTAGTCGAGCGAGAGCGTCCGGAGCAGTGTGAGCGGTGCGAGCACAGTGAGCGGCCGGAGCGAGCGATGTTTGCACGAGTGGACCGAGTCGAGCCTTGCAATATCCTCGCTAACGCCCGGCGCCTCGTCTTTAACATACTGAGAGGAGTTTAAAACGTATTGAACGACTCTGCCGAGCTTTATTACCTTTTCACAGAGCAGCTTTCATTATTCCGGAAAAAAACGTTAATAAACCCACTTCTTCGTCGACGATGCTTATTGGCTATATCTCGGAGTACAAGGGCCCTTCCCAATTAATTTGTTTTTGTTTTCGTTGTACATAATTTTCAATAGGGATTTTTTTCCAATTCTTATTAGATACTGGATAGACATTACACTTTAGAATCAATCCATCGCATTTATGAGGCCCCTTTTATAGAAATAAGGACAGAGGCCGATAAAAATAGAATTACCCACATCACACGATGTGTTTTCCTCTATGAGCCGCCGACAGCTCTGCGGCCGGCGGGTGGCGGCGGGTGGCCGGCGCGCTCCCGCGATGCTCCACGTAATTCAATTAACCGCTTAGGCTGACGATTGTAAAATTAAGGAGCGTGAAAAACCTTTCGCTGTCGGATAAAAATGAGACACTTGACAAAACGGGGCCTTCATTAAGGGTATAAATTGGATGAACGCGGTGACCTTTGGCCGGGTGTAGCAGCGGTGTCCGGTCGCAGTACAAACACGGCGCCCTCGCAGTCCGCACACGTATCGGTCGCTCTAATTACTCACGTGATTGCTGCCCGACAGAGGGCGCGGCCTGAGATGGGAGCTGACAGCGGATGCTTGTCATTTCATTATTTAAAAACATAGGGGTAAAAGAATCCATAATAAATCCTATAAAAGTGACGCTGCAATCATAAAAGTGATTTCACTTTTACAGAAAGCAAGGTACTTTTTATCCTGATAAAATTCAGTGTTCCTAAGGAATTGGCTATGACAGTAAGACCACGGAGGAAAATGTAATACCTAAAATATAATCTATCAAAGAGCTACGATATAGCCTGTGTAAACATTTATTATAGATTATAATATACATATACTGTATTAAAACAATTAAAGTTTTCAACCATATTTATGTAAGTATACTTGACATAATGGGTTTTCGCCAAATTAGGTGCAGTAAACCACTCTTCATTTTAGTTTGGAAACGAAATAGTACATTTTTGTGCAGGTGGGTAAAATTTGTCGTTGTAACCGAGGCGGAATACGCGCTAGAGTCGGAGGCGAGGTCGTTTAGGAGCCGAAAAACTACAAAGACAAATGTTCACGTGTATCAAACGACGTTTTACATACAACACATTTACTTGATATAGTAAAGATAACTCCATAAACATGATATTTAGTAACAAATAATTAGGAAAAAAAAATGGCTCGCGAGTCGTGCGCCTTGCATACAACAAGAGTTTGTAACGGGGGACTGGCCACCGCGCTTTTCCACACTAATGCAAAATATGCTAAATTATAGATTTAAAATAATAATAATAGTACAAATGAATGTATTAAAAATAAAAAGTCGCACTGGTTTCTATTTCATGCTATTGTACCATGAAATCATTAAATAGACACGTAAAGTTCCCTACTCTTTTTATTATTTGGCAAACGTTAAATATTTTGTAACCCATACAATTTCAGTCTCTATATATCACACCATTAAGGTATAAATTCCATTGCGGCTGCAGCGGGAGAGTTTTAAAGGCAACCAGTGCCAGAGCCTTTGTCGTGGACTGGCTTCCTGATGGATGAAACTAATCTATTATTCTGTCTGGCTCATAAGTCCGGATCCGTCTGCCATTAATACAGTTGTCTCGGCATCGTTCAACGGCGGCCGACACCGAGCGACATCAGACGACGTCGGACGACGTCGACCATCCACATGCGGCATCGTGCGGCATCTCGTGCGGCGGTGTCATTCAACGCGCCTGATTGATCATCGAAGCGTGCGGATATTTTACGATTAATTGCCTGCATTCTGACGAGATTAGGGAGATGTGTGCTGCATTTGTGCAGTCTAGTGAATTACTCCATTTGTTGTATGTCTTGGGAGCACATCTGGAGCATTGGAATTAATTAACTCTGGAACGCGTGTAGCTAAACAAATGAAAAGCAAATGAGTTCCCAGTTTGGAAGCAATACATCTATTTGTGGGATGCATTTCTCATTAGTACTCGTAACAGGTTTGCACCTTTGTGTGTACTTGATTATTAAGTGTTGAGCTGTTAATTTTTGGTAAATAGAGGACGTTATAATGCAATCCAACTAATAATGAAGTAGGTAGGCATCAGTTTCACGAAAAAACTCACGCCATTTAAATTTTCTAAACTAATGCTTTGGCCAAGTGAGGTGGTCACCGGCGACCGCTGCATATACAGTGCGACCGCGGCAGGCGCTGTTGATGCCACCCACGGACCGCGCCCATTCGCTAGTTTAAAATGTTTAGCGCGCTGATTGGCTAATTGCGCGAGCCGCAACGCTCGACCGCATCAAATGAGCGTGCTAGTAAGGCCATACACACACTAGGCTAAATGTCACCAAATCCATCTGATGATTTTCAACTGAACCATTACTTTACGCGTAATTTACCCAAAATATCTTGCGAGATCATTATAGGAAAGTCTAAAGCAAAAGGTTGGACGCCTATATGAGTTGAGTCGAACCATATTTTCTTTTTTATAGTAGTGCACTGCCTTATACTGAATAAGCAAATGAGCGTATAGTGTCTGGCCGGAGCGAAGCAGAAATAAAATATCCGCTATGCCAGACGCGATCAGACACAATTGTATGTTTCAGACATTTTTCATGATGTATGATTGCGCTATTTATTCACATCGTTCTACATCTCTCTTGTTGTATTCTGCAATATTTATCCCGGGGTGTGGGCCTCACTCGGCAGCGAGCGCTAATTTGCGTCGCCTCGTAATGCGCGGATCAGTTGCGGTGCGATCATTTGACGCTCGATCTACTCCGATATTGTTTTGCAATTGAATTAGCTATGCACAAAGTCTCGTATGGTTAATGTTCGCCATTAAGCTAATCGCTTAGAAACTAGCAACAATGGGTTTAAAGCTAATGGTTGGTTTATAATGCCGACTGCCATTCAACCTCTATAACCTAAAAGTTTTGTTTCAAATAACTAATAATAATAATAATTGACTTTAACTTTGACTTTAATAATATTTATTCAGAATTAAAGTTTGGTAAAATAGTTACATAAAATCTTAGGAATAATTTACTAAGGTATGACTATGTTATGTGCCTGTACTAGGATAAACCTGTATCACAGGCGTAGAAGTTCTTACGCTATGGTTTTTGTAGATTAATAAAATAGATAACAATATTTAACAGTTAAAGTCTCGAAACAATGGAAAAAATAATAATTTACTATATTATATACCTAGTTTACTTAAATACTATAAAGTAACTATAATTTATTTCCAGGTTTAAATCTGTTTGTTGCACTTAATAGTTTCGTTACACACACATGATTTTGAGTCAGCGGTATGCGTTATACGGAAGTCTGGCCTTGAGTATGACGCTCTAGGCGCCCTCATAATTGACAGAGTTTATATATTTTTTGTGTATAGAGCCGCATCTGGTGATATATATGTATATACTGCAAGTAAGTTTTTTTATTAGGCTAGTTGCTGTAAAAAATTTAATTAGTCCGTCACGCGGCTACATATTTTTTTTTTATATGTAAATTAAACCAAAAATGACAAAGATTTAACCCATTAAAGTTACGTGTAACGTAACGCCCGCCGTTCGTTGCATTTTTTCGCACGGGGTGACGTCACACGAACTTTAATGGGCTATATTTGTTATTTTTTGTTTAACCGAAAAAAGAAAAAATACGTCTCCAATATTTTTTTATAATCTAAAATACGGACTAAATAAAATGTAATTATTTTGACCCTGGAAACTACCCTATTATGGCAATTTGCTTTGTTGCGCGAAAAACGACTCAAAATATAATTTAAAAAAAGATATGCATTTTATTGTGAGAATCCAGAATACGTTGCACCACGCAGCCCTGCGCTGCGGGGCATTCCGATCCGAAATGTATATCTTAGCTTATGGTAAGTAAGTCGCTCGCGTCGTATCGCATCTGGGTGTGGACTGACCAGTGGACTGACCAACAGTGTCAGTCCTTTACGAACATACAATTGCCAAAACGGATCTTGAGCGCTCGGCGTCAGAGTGGGGATCGCTTTGCGCATCCCATACATTGGCGAGCCAATCGTTTTCATTTTTTGATGCAGCAACGCAGGGAACGAATCAGGAGTGACGTCTATGACGGCGCGGTGAGCCAATCACCCCGCCCCCGCGTCTCACTTTGCACCACTAAAGAGACCGAATATTTGACTTCTGCGCAACTTGAAGCCAGCGCTCAATATCCGTGACGGCAATTGTAGCTAGGTTTTATCTAGTGTTCCTTCAACTGACCTTTGCGTTCCGGAGCCATGGTGACTCTTTCTAAGAACCCAGCAGCCCTGAACTTAATATCTACCTAATATGATATAGTGTACCTAAATCACGTCATGAGTAGAGCCACAAATAATTAAAGTTATAATACTTACTATAAGTTTGTATTTTTTTAATTTTGTTTAAATAAGAAATGGTAAAGAAATATAGAACACACAAACTACAGGTTTTTTTTTATTTCTGAAAGTAATGTTTTTCCGCAAAACGTGACTTTCAGACTGTACTCAAGGTAGTGTTGTTAAATTCCACGATCTCTTGTTATGAGTATACCGACTACATTTGCTTCATTAAGGGCTAATATCAAGGAGTGCTTGAAAGCACGTCGTCGACGCTCGTAACCACAAACCGTATCAGCGGCACAATAACGCGTCTCGACTCGTGCTCATAACAAACACGCGGCGTGGCGCTCGCCCGCACCACGAGGCACCACACGCCCGCACCGGGCGGCTCCACACGCCCGCACCGCGCTCCTCCACACGCCCGCACAACGCCGTGCTGCGGTCGCACGTAATTGCCGCTTAATACACCCCGCATCGACACAAATATGAGCTCTGTTTGGGCGCGGATTAGGGTTTTAATAACGTTTTGTCTCTTTTGAAAGTTTAATAACGGAGCAGAGTGGCGATGACGGAACAAATGGCCGCCGAGTCGCGGTACCTACTGCATGCGCTTTCAATGGAACGCTCTCGATGAGCGCGCGGCGGGAGCAATCCGCTTGATACTTAATGTTAATGAATAGATTTCATGACGGGCATTTCGTGTAATTTGATTGCACGAATTTAATTAACCTCTCCATTTCGTAGCGAAGGTCTACTTTCAAAGGCCAATTTCGTTCGTAAATATAGGCACTATTAACTATAAGTAAGATTTTTTGCAGCAAAGCAATGTAATCCGACTTACAAACGAAAAATCGCCTCTGATCGGCTCCGGTTAATCTCTCAAAGCCAGTTCGTTTTCAAACGTTATTTTCAGCATGAGTGGTCGCGCGTTTTGTTCCAAACACGCGGCGCGGTCGGTGCGGGCTCCAGTCCAGCCGCGGGCGCTGGCCTTGCGCCAGGGAGTTAATGCCGTTATTATGGCCGCGAGTGCGATGGGTATCACGCTACGTGACACCCCGATGATGGCCGCATCCATCTACTGATATCGTCTGAACTCGGACAGGAAAAGAACATTACAGGCCCATCGTACTGTTTGTCGTGATCAATAAAAATAGGCATGTGAATCCAACTGAATGGTGCAATGTCCCTCTCAAGTATTTTTATTTATTATTTAATTAAATTCCTTATTGTACACCCATCGCACAAATAGATTTAAAACTGAAACTCATACTAGGGAGGTTAGTAGGCACTAAAACGGGATACAATTTGTTGAAACCCCACGACTGCTACAGCTTGGGCTACTTTTAAAATACAGAAACCAAAATTAAAAAATAAACTACTGAAAATTTATATTCGTGTGACGCTACGCCGCAAGCGCGTTACGCCCCTGACACCCGACAGATGGCGCGACGAGTATCTGACTTTCTGCCGTGCGCTCCAGGGAACCGACGCGGCTCCAATAAGACAATATCATGTCACCGATCAATCATCTACGCCTACATAAATCAACTGTAGAAGAAGGGTGAATCCTATAACCTAGATTTTGTTTCTATTTACGATATTGAAATAAAATAGATAGCACGCCACACGATCTGTCAGGTAGGTAGGTAATTTGTCTGGGCTAACCGCAATTATAATGTGAACAGTGCGGCTCGTGGCGTACTCGTATGACGATTTATCTGTGTGAAACTGTCCGGTAAGGACACGGGCCGTCGATCCGGCACTGCACAATTCATCCGACGATCAGGCCCCGCACGGCAGGCGTCCACTGAATCAATGATGTGAAGATATGCCCCTTGCATGGCTTCCACGTGTAAATTCATGAATGTATCGACTCACATCAGATATGTATGAGTTTTGCTTCACTGTTAGAATTGCATATTAGTCTTAAGCTTATTTTCTTCATTTCTTAATCATGAACGAAGTTTCTTTTTCTGTATAAGCAGGTTTTTCTGTGTACCTTTCAGGTGCTTACGCTAATGTTGAACTCAATCTTTTTGATCACTATTTTCTGTCACTAGGGAAGGTATTACAGGTTAAATGACCCATTCATTCGTGCGGTTTCTTTCAATTTATCTGCAGTTATTTATAGCTATCGTTTCCTCACATCCGTGATTAACATATGAAGTGGAAAGTGCTGGTATATCAGAAAGTATATCATTGAAACGGTCCGTGGTGCCGGGGCCGGCGGCGGCCGGTGCGGCGCCGAAATTGATGCGGTCCGTCCGGATATTAATATCCGCACCGACGGATGTGCGCGGATATTACTACTGCCACCAACTGTGATGGTACAGAAGGTCGAGCCGAGGTGAGCACGGTCTAAAACAACGAATGTTTGGGTACCAGGACCCGACAGAAATAGACTGACCTGTCACTTGATGTAGGTCACATAAAAGCGTCTCGGGGATAATGACACATTATTTCTACGCTATAATGAATATATATACAATTCAATTTGTTTGTGCTTACCCGTTTATCGCCGTTAGATTTAACGATTTTATCTTACGCGTTTTTACTCTTCTAGCAATGGTGTATCTTTGTTTCGTTTAGTTTTCATTGCTTGTGCCTTGTATAGTGTCGATATATTTCATCCGAACCTTCTGCGCCCTTGTTCCAGTGTATGGACGTAACCGCTAGCCACCGCATACTCTCAACTCGAAGAAACATAAATACTCGCCGCTTGTGTTGACCGGACTCGTGTGAATTGATAGCCGCATGAATATTGAACTACATCGCCGCTCGTGTACGCTACGCCTACACAAATATAGAGTCGTGCAAGAAATCACTCGCTTTCATTACTATATAGTTTTGTAGCGCAATTCGGAGCGGATTCCACTTGTACTTGCAAATCGCGCAATGTGTGGAGGGTCAGGTCTCGCGACGCCTGCGGGCGCTCTCACTTGCGCGATATTACACTCTTTAAAGCCGATTCTTTGTTTGTAGATGCGGCCGTGGGCGACGTGTGTGTACCTACACGGTTCAAGAAGTTAATACAGCTTGCGGTGCCTTTGTATACTTTTCTGGGCTCGCTTTTTATTCTAAGCGGCTTTGTAAAAATATTGTAACATTTTGAGCTTAGCAATTTTTTTTTTTCGTTTTCTACAATATTCACTGAGTTATTAGTGTGGTATGTAAGTATATATGTATTCGTGTGTTAGTAGATAAACTTGGTGCACAATAATTCAGCGTTTTATACAGATCATTGTGTTCTGTTGTTGGGAAGTGCGTGTTGCCATTGATGATATGGCATATGATTCCGAATCGTGGTCGCTCACTATGGGCCCTTTGAGTCTTCTGATGAGACTCAAAGTCACCCAAAGGGCAATGGAAAGGGCTGATGTAATTAAATTAAAATAAGAGATCTCAATGATAGTAATATATTAAGTTTGTTTGAACTGAAATACGTGACCAATTAACTGTCTGACAACAAACTCTGCTAATAATAGGGTGTGCTGTAGCAGTACACAAACAGATCTGATTGCGTCAACCACGGCTTGCACACTCGCACACGCCGACCCCGGCCGCTGATTGTCCTCCGCTGTGATTACTCATGCAACTAAGGCGTGACAATCTCTCATAGCAATACTGTATTGTTCGAAAGAGTTTACCGTGGCCCTGGAATGCGAATTGCTTCTGAAGAATGGGTGGCAAATGGTTAGTCAGAAGAAGTCGGACCCTTTCACTCTATCCGGAGCGGAAGAAGCTTGATGATCTCCAACTTCAAAAAAAAAAACTTTCAACAGCAAACACTGTTTAATGACTCTTGAGCTTTAAGAGAACGATCATCGTCATCTTCCTAGCCTTTACTTAACTATAGGAGTCGGCTTCCGATCTAACTGGATGCGGCTGATTACCCATATTTTACATGGATCGACTGCCAATCAGACTTCCACATCCCTGACACTGCAATAACTGAGCAATACGATACTCCTTGAACAGAATGATGGTCAGACTTTCTGGCGTCTGACTACCTGTCACGACTGTCATAGATTACGAATGACAATCAAAACCAAAGGCTTTACGATCAAGCCAGATAAAAATACGGACGGCTTCCCGATATTTTTCGTTTCTGAATTTATATTTGAAACCTTAATTGATTCGGTCATTTTTCAAGAACTGTAACAAAGTGATTTTTCATGGGTACTTTGGTTAAGCTACAAATAAATTTAACACAATTAATTAGACCACGTAGGTTTTAAGTCAACCGATCACAATAAGATCTGTAAATATACAGGAAAAGTTTTTAACCACTGCGTAAATTTTTTTTGGTGGCTCAGTGTAAGTAATAGAACACATTTCCATTTTTAGTTTATAACTTTTTTTTTCACATTTTTCCACCTTGTCCCATTTTGAAATAAGCATAACATGGACATAATTTAATCGTAATACTATTAAATACTATGAATGAAAACGCGCTGGCCGCCGCGCCGCCCGTTGTACGAGACGGGGGTGCGGGGGGAAGGGGGCGGGGGTATGCGGCGCCGGCGGCGGCCTTTGATGTGCGGATCTGCAGTACGTCACTTGCGGAAGCGGGGTTCGGACGTTCGCTCATATTCATCCCTGCGCGCGTGCGTGCCGCGTACTCGTGTCGTCACGATGTCGAACTTTACTCACCGCGAATACTACGAAATGGTGCGAGTGTATCTACTTAGCCACGAAAATTTACGAGCAGCACGAAGAAGATATGAGAGGGAGAGCGTACCTCGTATGCGAGCCCAAGGGATCCGTAATCCTACGGTACCTAATGAAAGGACAATTCTTGCAGCAAATCAAAGGCTGCTTGATCACGGCCAGTTCAGAACCCCGAGCCATGCACTAGGGTCTGGCAGACCTCGACTGGCAAACAAAAAATAAATAACGCTTTCAATGAAGTGAAAAGTGATACTAGTGACCTAAACAAACTAAATGCAAACTTATTTTAAACGTGCACGTTTATGCCTGGAAAAAGGAGGAGGTCACTTCGAACAATACCTTAAATACTGTGATTAACGAAATGTAGAGGTAAGAAATTATAAACAATCTTAGTATGTTAGGTTCTTTTTGATTGGACATTGTTGTAAATAGGTAGTTGATTCCAATTTTTTAAATACGCCAGAATGCAATTTTTTCAATTCAAATTTTATCATGAGTAATTATCATACATAAATGTTTTAATTTGAATGTAAAAATTATTACTTGATTTATTTTCTGCATTTTGATGGTCCTAAGCCCATGAAAGTATGAAGGAAAAATTGGAATTACCTAAACTTAAAAAGTAGCACGAAATTGCGGTCAGTAACCGCACCGCGTAGGTACTTACGTCGGCGCCGTCGCATCGAGCGATCGCACATAAGTACTTACCTACAACTCAGCTGATACAGCTTGCCGGTCGGGCGACCAGTCGACGCGTGAGTCGGTCAACCGGGCGCCAGACTGGCAAGCGACCATAAAATAAATTTCTATGTAAATAAGTCTCGTAAGCGATAACTTTATTTTTTACTATTAACACATATCAAAATAAAAAATACGTGTTTATTAAAATATATTCAAGTTTATCATGACAAAATTTGCGCACTGGTTAAAAACTTTTCCTGTATATATATATATATACGTAAGCAAATGCCCCAACGAGCTGGTTTCGTTTTAATCTGTTCACGTTCGAACATTACGTTCAATTGCGTTACAATATTGCGTTCAATCGCGTTACGTCAGCAAGACGAGCTCCGATGTAAAACGTTGCTGTTTTGTTTTCTTATCTACTATTATTTAGGTAAGTACTTCCATCTCTTTTGGCGTTTGTCTTCATATTTTATCTTTTTATCGCCTTATTGAACTGTTATCTCTCAGATTTCTCCTCAAGTTACTTGTGTTTCGTTTCAGTGAAATTCTTAGTAGGTACTAGCTATATCTTCAGGTACCTATGTTACAATTATAGATATTTTATCATTTTCAATTTGATGTCTTCAGTATATCCATCCAGGCCAGCGATAATCGATATAATTATCAGAGCTTCCGTACAGACAAACGCATTAATACTGATAATGAATGACGAGCTCAGTAAGCTTGCACGATTCACGGGGGACCTAATATCATCATCAATGAACTGTGGGCGTATCAAAGCGAAGCTCTCTATTCACGAGATTACGGACGATTAAGTGCGTAATCGATGAATTAGTACCAACCGTAATCATACCTACTCTGTTTAAAACGGACAAATTACACGCGCCCGCATTACACTGACACTAACTGCATACCTCTCGCAGTGACTATAGAGTGCGGACAAAGGCATAATGAAACACCAGAAATAACTCAAGAACCCTGCAGCCTGCAGGTCTGACTGTGCTCGACAAGCAACGAATATAGACTCATTTCACAACTGAATTCAATTTGCTTCAGAACATTAGGCACTCAGAGAAGTCAGATAATATTCATAAAGTCTTTTGAAATCGCATTCTCTTCAGTATATTCTGAATTATATTACGACCGTTTTGTTTTAAAAAGGACGCTCTTTATACCTATTGTGAAGGATACTTAATTGAGTTCTCGTCTGAGGACGTACTTGTTGGAGGCCAGAAGATTGGGGTGATGCCTATCTGAGTTAAGTAATCAATTACCATTTAAAGTGCGTCTCCTTTATGCCTAGATCGTCTCCCGGGAACTGAACGTCGGCGGTAATATAGAAGTGAGATGAGGGTACAGTGGTTACGTTCATAATGAGTATGTCAAAAACATAGACTACCAACCAGCAATCAGATAGTGCAGACTAAGAGTTATGTGATTTCTCATAATATAGGATGTAACGATGAGGGCGTAAATTCAAATTGTTTGCAGTAAATAATGCGTTGCTCATGTTTTCGGCCACTATGCAATGTACCTGACACCGCTAACCGCAGGATCCGGATCACTTTGTGTTAGTATTTGAGCTCAAACGGTTCTGTTTGACAGCGCCTAATTGTTGCTTTGTCCGCGCTTTGATTTGCGGTGGCCGATTGGCACAGGCAACGCGTGCGCCAGGCGGCGTCTGTACAGTCGTCCAATGCAACACACGCGCTGCTATTCAAGCGCTCTACATGTTTAGAAGCACCTAATGCATGCGGGTTGTATTATATCTATTATTTTATGTTGATTTGCTGATTTAATTAATTTTTAGCATGTTATATAACATCACAAGTAAAGTTTGTACCCAATATGTATTAGGTTACTCGAAAGATGTAGGTAGATATTATTATAACAATGTTGTATAAGGTGTGTTACTTGTGATTTTTGATCGCTCACTAGCTGCTACAAAAATGTTTGATTTTGAAATACACGCAATAACTTTAATCTACTTTAAGGAATCTAATGTGTCAGACGGAACTGGAAAACGGAAAGTTTTTCTGAGTTTAGTCACGAACAGATATGTATACCAAGATAAGAAAATGATACAAACATAAACCGTATTATTGCAGACAGACTTTATATTGAGTCTAGTTTTTATTAGACTAGTTGCCTTTCGAGACTGCATTATTGAAATGTCAGTTGCAGCAGTTGTTTGTTAAGATTAAAAATGACTTAAGTTTAATGGATTCTGCATTACGGAGTTGAGTCTCGAGAAAACAAGGAGTGTCTACATTCATAATGCCCATGTTTTTGAGATCATGAATATATAAGGTGCGCGTCATACAAGTCGCGCGTGGTTCATATGGAGCGAGAAAGCGCTAGTGATGCGAATGTGTTCTGCGTCTGTACTCTTATCGCTTAGGGCGACTATTCATAGGCATAAAGCGAAGAAAAAACTGCTCCTAATCGTATATTTGTGCAATGAACGAATCAAGTTTTAGTTACAAGCAAGCAGTTTATTTAGACTTGAAAGAACCTTTCAAAGCGTTATAATTGAGCCGAGTTAGATGAACCCATAAGATTATGAACAGACCTACCACCCGCACAATTTCGATCCCGAACTTCGACACAATCCCAAGTCCAAGACAAAGAGCTAACTTGATAACATAGCCGAGAATATTACGACGTCTCAACTAAATTCAGATTCCGGAGAAAGCCGATCCAATTCCCGCGCAGCGGAGCATGAAGTAACTAATCTAATGAGTTAATCGTGTGCGAGGGAGCCGCGACCGCCGCGCGCGCCTGGCGTCCTGGTACCCGCTCGCCACTGCGCTGAGTTATGGCCCGGTTTATCATTCGCAGCGCTGCACAAACCAGTTATTGAACAAGAGAGTTTACTACGTCCCACGACCTCGCTGCGATTTCCGGATTTAGCATTTAGCTTGCCTTTTGAATGTTGCAAAAAATGCACGGTTCAAATATCTGTTTTCACGTAAAGGGTACACTTAAATCACTTTCTGATAAGTTTTTCTGACTAATCATGTATTAAAGTTTAAAATTGTGATGAGAAAAAGTTCAAATACCTCTTAAAGGTTGATAAAGCTTGATTTAAGTATCGAATCATGTCTTTGCACCCAAATTATTATTACAATTGTAATTTATCATTTAGTTTTCTAATGTAATTGTTTTGTTTGTACACATTTGATTGTACTTTCGCACTTTTATCCCCCCTCCCTTCATAAGTTTTAAACCGTTGAACTGATTTTGATTTAAAAAAATAGGTTTTTTAGCGATATGTTGAAGAACTGTTTAAAAAAAACTGATTTTTAATTCAAATGAAACGTTTCAGAGCTATGGTCGCACAGACAGACAATCTTCCACACACATAACGATCAAACTTCTAACGCCCCTCTTTCTGCGTCAGGAGTTAAAAAACTTTGCTCAGTGTAGCTCAATGATTATATTACAATTTTACCAGCAGTTTAACTTAACTTCAAACCGTCCAATCGGAATTCATGTCGGTAGTCGTTATAGAAAAACCGATCGAGTGTAATTCGGAATCGCGCGCCGTGGGTTTCGTACAAACTTCTTATGTAAATAGTTTTTACTAATATTTTTAAAAAAGCCTCGTTAATTAAAAGTAGTTATTTTGTGATATACAAAACAGTTTTCTTTTCCTTTGCTTGTACATTGCTTCTTACTAACATTTCATGATTCTAGTTCAGTAGGATGTTGCCTATAGGTTTTGATTCCGTTGTAAGCGTCAAAATATGTACAATTAACTGAGTAAAAATATTGCGTTGACATAGAAGTTTGATTTTTTCTTCTTTGAGTGGTTCCTTGACTTCTGTTTACTTGAGTATTTTATTTGTTTGGTAATCATTTCTGTTTTATACCTCCTCGTTTTTCTGAGAAAAACTGTTTTGACAAATAAACAAACGAGCCGATGAACAATAAAGTAATCCTACAAGGGCTCCATGTTTGCCGTCCGAGCTACCCTAAAAAAGAAAAGCAAATCATTTTACTGCTCTAGAAGCCAAGCTCCGCAATTCAAAAAACAACAATTCCGCCGCTATGAGGCATGCAAGGATCTCGGAGCCCTCGACCGTCGGTACCAGGGGCGCAGAAATCGTAGAATATTCAATATCCACGTTATTGTGTCCCGAACAATGCGACCACAGACAGAAAATAATAATTGAAAGCAGCTCCTTGTAGCATCGGATGGCTCTCGTGAGTCGTGTCGATACATTGTTCCGCTGCAGCTGAATTGAATAAATTGCTGGAGAGCACTCCACTCTGTGCAGCGCACAACACTGCAGTACAACTCTGTATGTTATTCGTTTTGTTGGGAATTGGAAATAGTAAAATGCTATAAATTGTTTCCAATTTAATTCGAACAAATATGTTACAAGCAACTCAAATGCAAGCATCTTTTTCTTTTCATTTCTATCAGTAGATGTACTGCGCTGCTGTGCACTTGTACCTACACTATTTGGTAACTGATTATTATCTCATAAGAAAAAATTTCAATAATTTTTTACAATTCTTCTATCAACTTCTTTTATTTAACTTTATTTTTTTTTATCAATTTTAAAATATAATTATATTAGGATCGTGACCATGATTATTTATGCCTAGAGACCGGATTATATGCAACATAAAAAGCTTGTTTTGGAACAAGCATTTTATGTTTTTTTTTTATGCTTATGCATGCAAATATGCATGAAAAATGCATGAAATATGCACGAAAATAGGCAAAATTAAATGATAAAATTTAGGAATCCCCAAAAAAAGAGAAAAGTATGTATTCGTTATTTTAATGCATACAATATTTTTCTCGCAGTATAAAACATTTCCGTCGTATTTTAATGTTCCAGGTAAGTCAGTTATCCACGAAGACACACTTTTTTACGCACCATATTTCACACAAATAAATAAAAAAACTAAACTGCAGATCAATGAGCACGCACGTCAAGTATGAACAAGTAAAAATTTATATGAGTAATAGGTGGAACGACTTTGTAGTAGGCGAGCGCGACGTTCTTCTGTCTCTTTCATTTTATTTATTTATTTATTTAAAGCTTTATGCACAAAAAAAAACTGTACAAAGGCGGACTTAATGCCTTAGGCATTATCTGCCAGTCGACCTTAGGGTGGTGCAGAAACAAAACATGGCAGGTGCAACTTAATAAATAGACAAAACAGAAGAGAAACAAATATATACAATAGTAAATACATACTTAGATACATACATATAACAAAAACAATGCTGTTATGAAAAACAAATCCAACCAATTACCTCGGTAACTGTCAAAACAAAAGGCGCGGGCGGCTACTGACTGCGTTCCGAAATGCAGTGAAAAAACACAATTATTACTCAATAGCCCTTATATTTTGTGACTGTTTTAAATTTGGTCGCTTTTTGAAACGCAGGGTGAGTGAAAAATATTGTAAATGTACCAATAATATGCATCATAACTAGATCTTAGGTAAAATATGCTACTACCGCTGAGAATGGCTAAAATATGCAAATGCATATGCGAATATACAAATGTATATGCAAATTCATATACGAATATACAAATGCATATGCGAATATGCAAATGCATATAATCCAGTCTCTATTTATGCCTTTCCCATTAAACCATCCATATTCATACATAGACATAAGCTACGAGGAGAATCAAGTTCCTTATGCGGGTGCACCGCAGTGTACAGCGACCTCTGCCGAGCGCAGCCACGTTAGACCACGTAACAGGCACTTTATCACCCGCACGTGAAAAATGAAACGTGCGCCACAAATGAGCTCAGTGTCCGCCTGTGACCGCACCCAGTCTCTGTGACCCTCGTCGTACGTATCTTGTGTTATTATGGTCTTGCTCACCTGTACGCCGAATATTGCTTTACTTTATTTTGCTGCCAACGGCTTCTCCCTCGTGATAGAAGAAAATTGTCCCAAGTGAACAAACTCCCAGGACACAAATTATGTTATATGCTTTTCCTGGCTTTTTTTTTTTTTTTTTTTTTTTCGATGGGAAAAATCATCTTATGACAACCCCCGCTCTTGGGCGGAGCGGGAGATAGTGTCAGACTCTTACTGACTAAAAAACCCATCCCGTTCCTTCAAGCCTTCATACCGGGGCTCGAGCGCCCTTTCGGATAACCCTGGCCCCAGTAGGCTTCGACCCGGCTGGGCCCCTGCTGTTGCTGACAATTCCATGAGGCGCGCGGGAACAGCGCGCGCCGTCGACGATTTGGGCTTGGTCCGGACAGTTACCGGACGGCCGGACAGCGAGCTACCCATTGCTCACTGTCCGCAAGCCCGCGCCTACGGTGGCTGGAAATCGGGATCGGAATCCCGGCGGCGGCGAGAGCGCCGTTGCCTGATGCGGTCGGCCTCCTCCTTAGCGAGCATTACTGCTTCGCAGAAGTCGGCGACCGCCTGCCACTCCTCCTCGCTCCGGACCATAGCCTCGACCAAGGCCCGGCGTGAGAGGTCTCCGCCGCCGATCACCCCCACGAGATGCTTTTCCTGGCCATGGTCTACCCGTGTGCCAAGTTTAATTGAAAACCGTTCACCCATAGAGCGTGAAAAAGTAATGAACAAACACATGCACACAATAATATTAGTATATTGTCGTTATTTGAGCCGTCATGTGTTTATTCATCTTTTTATAAATTAAATTGAGCTCACAATCATGATGCAGGTATGTACAAAACATTATATATAAATAAATCATTTTAGCAGTGATCTTTTCTGGCCAAAGGTATAAAGCATTTTCTCGGTCTAGTGCACTTACTAAGACTTGTGTAGCTCCTCGACCCGCCTGTACGTACTTCGTCTGTGACGATACTACAGTTGGCTTTGACTCAAATACGATGCGGGCTACACGGAGTATGAAGCTTGGAGCCCGATCCCGAGCATACTTTTTGAAAGCGAAATGGACTGAAAAAAATCTGGATCCAACCCTGCGCCGTAGGCTTTACAATCATAGCCGTGGTCTCTTATGTACCTCTTCTGTGAATATACGAAAATACGAATAAACGTAAATGGCTTGTAGAATTTCCAAGGCAATTCTTTATTTGAATATCTGCTTTCTACAAAACGATCAAAAATAGGGCGGTTTTCCTGTAAACTCAAATTTGATTCGATACAGATGGTGGATAAACAATTATTTTCAAATGTCGTATTGCTCAACGTTAGAAAGTTTAATGTTCTCGGGGTCAAGAAGACTTGATGTGGCAGCACAAACACTTTCAACAGAATGATCGCGAC
Organism: Mythimna albipuncta; assembly: GCA_929112965.1. Taxonomy (NCBI): domain Eukaryota; kingdom Metazoa; phylum Arthropoda; class Insecta; order Lepidoptera; family Noctuidae; genus Mythimna; species Mythimna albipuncta. The sequence goes on from OV815959.1 coordinate 34,136,455, forward strand.
ACTATCCTGGTACTTAGACCTAGACAAGTCTGTGACAGGAGATTGTCTATTATCCACGGAGGTTGTACTCGGCCCGTAATGGCTCTGTCCTGTATCTACATTGTTAGCTAGGAGCTTTAATGAACAATTTCCTCTCAATTAGAATGTTCGGTGTTCACTCAAACTGGTAAACCGAATCTCTTCAGAGAACACAAGGCATTATTGAAAACTAGTTGCTTCTAGTGGTTTCACCCGTGTGATAGTAAAAAAATTTTGCAAGAGAACATACTTTCCGCAATAAAAAATATCCTTTATGCTATTCCACATGAACGTGATTTACCCGCGTACCGACTTCTTCTAGTTTAAATTGACATGTAAAAGTGATTTTAAAAACCTATTTGCAAAATAAACATTATTTATCATTTAAGTACCGATTTTCATATAAAAACGTTCAGCCTTTTGAGCTTGAGAAATAACAAACATACTCGCACAAACACATGTCATATTTTCGCTTTTATAATATTAGTGTGATGTGATACTGTGATTTCTTTCGTAGTTACCCTGTAGTATCTATACTTGCTTTCTTCATACTTCTACTATATTTACTTTCATCGTTACCTGTACAGTTGTCTGCAAAAGAACTGATTCAGTAAAGTCAAGCAGGTCTTTGTATGTACCTTGAGGGCATCTGCAATGCTTCATCTAGTTTAAATTAACTTGGCTTTACTACCTCTACAGGCGACACAGATAACTTGCCATCAGAGATGCCATTGTCTGCATAATAATTGTTAGTTGCGGACTAATAAGTTGATTTATGATCTATATACGACTATTGCAAGACGTAATTCTATAACCAGTGCATGTTGCCAGTGATTACATATAGCTTTAAAATAAAGTCGCTTATAATAAGCGAATAAAAATGAAGATATCCACAAGAGAATAAAGGTTATCAACATGGTCCAAAGAAACACCAAACTTAAGTGGCAGAGGGCAAGGTACATTGCTCGCAGAACAGATGGTCGCTAGAGCTAAAAGGTTCTACAATGGTGACCGCGCAACGGAAGGTGCAGCGTTGGAAGGCCTCTCAAAAGGTGGACCGATAATCTACTGAGGGTTGCGGGAGTTTGATGGATGCAAGATGCACATGACCGGTCGTTGTGGCGATACTTGAGGGAGGCTTATGTCCAGCAGTGATCGTCTTTCGGCTAAAATGGATGAATAAATAAATAGCAATATTAAAAATATTTTAAAATACCTTAGTTATTGCTCAGCGGCTGCTCTCACGTACGAGCCATTAGCCGCGAGCTACTCTGAACTAATTACGAGCGGCCGCTGTCGCGCAACGCTGATGTTACTGCAGAACGAGCTTTTTCTTGTTTCAATAAACAGTACACAGAACTATGTTCACTAATGTCTAACATGGAATAGAGTCGTGTGAAGATGACAAGTTTTGACGCCGTTGTCTTACACCATGAATATAGAGGACCGCACTCAGCCTCTCACTGTGTGCGCAAGCAGTACTATTCGGAAATGTATTTTTAGATTTTTCTGCCGGCACGAGAAAAGAACCGGATTGAAGATTTCTCGAAATGAAAACTACAGTGACTAATAGTGTAAGTATTCGCATTCCTCAAATTTCCATCCTCGTTAAGCGCGATGTGGAATAGCGCAGAGTATTGAGAGAGCGTAATAAAACTAAACTTTAAAAAATTTGCATCCGATCGCCTTATCTCGCCGCCTCTCCGACATAATGAAACAGTTTAATTATCCTCCTTCAGCGACCGCTCTCCCTCGGGGGTTGCGGGGGGCGGGAGCGAGCGCCCGGGCCGGGGGAGGGGGGCGGTGGGGAGGCGGCTCGCTGACCCGGAAACGATGCGGCTCCCGGCCGGATATTAATTTCTCCACTCGAACGCACTTCGCGCAGGTGACGAACACCGGAACGCTTTCAGCTAATTTTCATTTATACGCGCTTTGTTTTAACGTGTAATGCGTGTCGCTCGTCACCGCTCGCGCCGTCTCTGCCTATTACCAGTATGTCACACAAGAATATTCAATAAAAATATAATTATAATATAGGAACCGTGAGTGGTCGTGAAGCGGTTTCATTAATTCCAGTTCCTGATAATGTGTTCGAGAGAAAGACATTAAAAATGCAGCGAACATTACGCACACTCAAAAATTACACTAATGCAAGGCAAACATAGAATAAGATTACAACAGATGATTGTTAAGCTAAATACATACGCTAAGTCATTAGCGCGCGAGGAGCGGAGCGAGCGGCCGGAGCGAGCGGACCGAGCGCTCGTAATTAAAATTAAACTAGACGACGCTCGTGTGATGCATCACTCGCGTAATTGTACGCTTGTGCTGCTTCATGCTCTTGTATCGCGAGGTACTCACTGCGCTTTTACTGAGGATTTTATGTTAAACTACGCGATCAGTTCCACATGTCTTCATGTATCCTCATTTATCACATTCACAAACCTTCCAACTGTCGAGTGAACACTTTAGAAAATGCCTTTGAATTTAATTAAACTAAATAGATCATCTTTAACAAATTTGTTTTTTTTTTTAATGTTGAAAGCAGCCAATAGGCACACTTATGTTGCCCCACATGGTCCACTCGCCACAACCACAAGCCCCGCCACGAGAAGTTAGAAGCGGCCACAAAGGAAGCTGAAGCCCGCGACAGTCACTTGTGACTTTTTCTAACCCATACGCGAAAATGTGCGATTGTCATGTGACGGCGTTTTGTATCGGCATTTAATGGCCAGTGCGAGCCACAAGAAGCAAGCAGCGGTGATTTGTAGCATGTGGCGGCCACCGGCGTCAGCCGTGTGCGGCGAATCCATATTAAATGTATAAAAACTATAGGAAATATGTCGGTGGCAGTGTTTAGTGGTTGTGGCCCGTGGCCCGTGTGCGGTGACCCTTAAAGTGGTGGACTAAAAATAACGTTTTGACAGAGTGCTGGAGGCTGCGCGCTTAGCGTTAATCTCTAATTTAATAGAAGCGTCCCGAAAAATAATTAATCAATGGCAGCTACTTGATAACTCAATTTGGATGTTAGAAACATGTTATATTTAAGTTGATAAATCCAACTGAGAATGGTCACCATTGATACTTATTGGATTAAAAGATTAATTGGGCTTAGGATAATGAAGTCTAAAGTTTTTCTGAATGGAGACTGAAATTCATTATTGGATTTAAAAAGTTTAATTAAATTGAAGTGGTATCTTGAGATTTTATATTCATTTGCACTTTAGTTAGGTAAGAAGATGATCGTGTGACGTTTATATTTGAGAATTTCATTTCTTCATCTATGATTATTTGTTTTCTTTAGCCGTGTAACACCGTGTCACATGGCTAACAACGAAAGTTATACCCATGTTATAAAGGCGAAAGTTTTACGAGTTTTTCTCGAACAATACTAGAGAAAACCTCAGTAATGTTTCTTATTGCGTCGCTTTTTTAAGTTTTCTTCGTTCTTTTTAAAAAAAATTGGTAACAGTAGGGTGTGATACTCATATACTCAAAATTGCTTCTTCTTAGTCTGTAAAGATTGATTCGATAAACCTTTCGAAGCAGACCAATGAAACTGAAAAATGAAATGTAGTCATATAGCTAATGTTATAATGATTAATTAAGAAAATTAGGCCACGTTTCAGAAAATAAAAAGTAGCGTACTTTTTATTTTCGGAAACGAGGCTTAATTTCCGGGGGGAGAGGACATCTCTGAAATGGATACTCAGATTTTTGGGCAAGGAGAGTAATCTTCCACGCAAACGAAGTCGTAGGTAACAGTTAGTGTACAAAATTAGTAGTAGTATATGCGATTAGATTTATGAAAAGAATTTATATACAAAATTGCATAACTATCATGAAAAAAATACAAACTTAAATAAAAAACAAAAATAAAAAAATAAATAAAAAAGCAAAAAAAAGTTATAAGCTTGTTATATCAGCAAAAATACATAGTCACCGGGCATCCAGGCGATTGAGGGGTTATTTTTCACTTGCTCCCAGCTGTTTGCTGGCGCCTAATACCCGCTATCACCTGATGTAGTCTGTGTTGTACTTAGTGTCGGTGGCGTCCAACTTGTGACCTTTTTAAATATTTTTGGAAAAAAATATAACGTGGTGTAAAAAATATTGAAATCCATTTAATTACTGATTCTAAACAAACTATATTCAGGTTTCGCTTAAACTAAAAGTATTGTTGTATAGCAGTGTTCTGTAATATTATAAAAAAGAAATAAATGTACTTTTGTTTGTAATGACTAAAATCAAAAAAACTACTGGGTCGCTACTTTTTACTGAGTGACGTAGTTTATATATTATGTTCTTTACTTTCAAAGGAAGCTAGAAACAAATAATTACGTATGAAACTTCTGTGAGTGATATATCTTTTATATAAAATAATATATCCCGCTCGCAGACAGAGCAAGCTTCCTTCATTCGCTCAGTATGTACTCGCAGACGCCATCAGACTTCCTGAAAATAAACCATCACGTAATAAATAAAGCGAGTGAACATCTAGACGTGCAGATACACGAGATACTCGCGGTGACGGCGGCCGGCGCCTTGCGGCCACACGACTGAGGTGCTCGGTGAGGCCCAGCGTGGAGGGGTTTTATTGCTGTATAAATACTAAATGGACGATAACTACATTATTAGATAAGGCAGAAAGTCTTTGATATGATTATAATCGTTCATTTCTTCACTGAAATTAACAAGAATGGTGCAGTGTTTTCAAATGTAAACGGTTGCAAGTTGTCGATGTTCTGGCTTGTAGTCGACGGTATTGTCTAATCTTAGCTACGTCGTAATCTCTACATCGCGGTAATCAATGTTACATCGTAGTTGATGTTACGTCGTAGCCAATGCTAGGTCGCAGCCGAAGCGAAATTGTAGCCGATGCTACGACGTAGGCGATGCTACTACGTAGGCGATTCTACGACGTAGGCGATGCTACATCGTAGGCCATGCTTCGTCTAACTAACCTTCACAACCGCAAAACGCTGCTACTGGCATATTTCCTCTTGGTTTCATACATTTTACATGGATTCGCCGCACACGGTTGACGCCGGTGGCCGCCACATACGACCACGACATTGACAACCTTTCAATAGCTGACTCTACTACTTGTGACTTGGCTGATTGCCCATACCTCATACCGAATAACGAAAAACGTCTCAAAATTATTGTTCAAAACATAAGAAGTATAAATTGCAATATGCCAGGTTTTAATGTCCTATTGGCACAGTCAAGAACGTCGTGGGATCTAATAATTCTCACGGAATGTTGGTTACCGCATACCTCAAATCTTCCAGTGTTAAATGGCTATAACCATTTCTCAACAAACAAAAACAAAACACAAAACGAGGGTGTAGTCGTATACATAAAAAATGGTATACAGGTTAATGTTGTCGAACCTGAATTTCAAGACGCCAATTGTTTAGCAATTCAAATAAATAATGACACCGTTGTTTTAGCTATTTATCGCCCACCGTCGTACAACAATATAACTAACTTCCTACAATCTCTTAATGAAACATTAACGAATTATTCTTCTTGTAGAAACATTATTCTCACTGGTGACATAAATATAGATATCGGTAACTCAAATCATGATCGAAATGCTTCACCTTACCTCGACTTGACATCTTTTCACGGTATGCTTCCGGCTCACGTTATTCCTACACACGGGAAAACCTGTTTAGATCACGTAATTCTCAAGACTAAATTGCCAGCAAATGTTTATATAGCTCAAACAACCCTTACCGATCATTACACAGTCATTTTTTCCTTGAATCAATGCTTTTCTAGGCGCGTAAAACACTTGATCTCACGGTTAGATTCAGTTGGACTACTTTCAGATTTGAGTAAAGCTAATTTTCAATCAGTTCTCGAGACATTTGATGCAAACGTAGCAGCTGACAAATTAGTTAAAATTCTTAAAACTATTGTAGAGTCGAACACTAAAATGATTTCTTTCTCCAAGCGGAAAACAATTATTAAGCCCTGGATAACCCCAGGTCTCCTCAGATGTATAAAAAACAGAGACAATCTAAATAAGAAAATAAAAAAACAACCTGACAATTTGATTCTAAAGACTACATATACAAGGTATCGAAACTACTGCAACAAAATTTTGAAAAAAGTAAAAATGGAATTTGAAAGGGAAGAAGTAAAAAAAGCTGGTAAGGACAACCGCCGCCTTTGGAAAGTAATAAATAAAGTCTCGAATAGATCAAGACCCAAGACATCTCCGACTGAGTTAATAAGCCCGCAGGATCTACCAGTTCAATCTTTAAATAAAATAAATCAATTTTTTGCAAATATTGGCTCAACTTTGGCTGGTAAAATAACTGCCGAACAGCAGGGTCATGATTACTCCTTTACTAGTGCCCATCTGCCAGACTTTTCCTATTCCATGGTTCTTCTGCCCACTGATGAAGACGAGGTGGACACTATTATTTCCTCTCTTAAGCGCGATTGTGCTGTGGGCTACGATAATATCTCTTCAAACCTTCTCATTGAACATAGGAATCTTTTAGTGCCTTCCATTACACATATCTGTAACCTGGCGATAGAATCTGGTACCTTTCCACGTGCGTTTAAAACTGCACTTATCCATCCCATTCACAAGAGTGGGGACCGACACTGTATAAATAACTATAGACCAATAGCAATACTTCCTGCTCTATCAAAAGTTCTGGAACGGCTTTTGAATAATAGATTAGTGAATTATCTAGAATCAAATAACTTGCTATCCCAGTTTCAGTTTGGTTTTCGCATTGGGAAATCGACAGCCATGGCGGTACATGAGCTGACAAACTTTATTGTCTCCGACATGGATGATAAAAAGAAGTCATTGGCCATCTTTCTAGACTTAGCTAAGGCTTTTGATACAGTGTCGGTTCCAATTCTAATACGGAAGCTTGAAAACCTCGGTATACGTGGAAATCAGTTGTCACTCTTTAAAGATTACCTAACTGACCGCACGCAACTTGTTAAAATTGATGACCACTATAGTGACACTCTTCCTGTGGCTTTTGGAGTTCCCCAGGGAAGCATTCTTGGGCCCACCTTGTTTCTGGTCTACATTAATGACCTCTGCAACCTCTCTCTTCAAAATGGACGGATTATTACCTTTGCAGATGACACTGTGATTCTTTTCAGTGCAGACTCGTGGGAAGGGGTATATAAATTTGCTCAAGTCGGGTTCAATACTGTTAATGATTGGCTAAGATCGAATATACTCACTCTAAATTCCGACAAAACTAAGTATATAGCCTTTACTTTACGTAACAGCCCACAGTCTTCTCTTCAACCAGTCTCTATTCTTGCTCACACTTGTCCATCCCCTCATAACGGAAATTGTTCTTGTTACAAATTGCAGAAAGTCGACAGTATTAAGTACTTGGGGGTTACCTTGGATTCCAACCTAAATTTTGCTGCACATATAAATAGTCTCACTAGCAGAATACGGAAATTTATCTATGTGGTTAAAAATCTTCGGTCTGTCCTTAACTCCAAACAACTGCTGTCTGTTTATTGTGCTTTATGCCAATCGCTTCTGACATATTGCATCACTTCATGGGGCGGAACGTTTAAAACTAACCTCTTACCACTTGAAAGGGCTCAACGGGCAGTTCTTAAGGTTGCACTATTTCTTCCTTTCCGTCATCCTACTATAGAAGTTTATAAGTCCTCTAAAGTTCTTTCAATTCGACAGCTTTTTATACTTCATGTTGCTTTAAAACAACGAACTCTGATCCCTTTTACAAACACCCATCATAGTCCTGATTTGAGAAGCAGAAGAAGGAATATATGTCAAACTAAATCGGTTAAAACCAAATTTGCGCGAAACTTCTTTTCTTTTCTTGGCCCATTTCTATACAACAAACTGAATAATATACTCTCCATTCACATCTTAAACAAAACAACTTTTAAAAGAAAAATAACTGACTGGCTCATTACTTTAGACTATACCCAAATCGAAGATCTTTTTAAAACTGTGTGCTAACAAAACGTTTTCCTTTGGAACACACATCATTCATTCACACACACTCACTCCCATCTCACATATTCACATACCTACACTCTTCCTAAAAAATTGCGCATGAATGTTTTATTAATTACTTTTTAAGTTATTTTTCATTTTTATTTTTCTAATGTAATCCAATCAAATAATGTAATGAAATGCAATAAAATAATGTAATCAAACTTATTATTATTATTGTAATTAAATATTGCTATCAATTTATAATTTTTTATTCTATTAATTGTGTATTGAAATCAATTTGTTTATTTAATATTGTAATTTGTAATGTAATTTAATGACGTAATCAAGTTATTATTTTCAATGTAATGAAATAATATAATTAAACTATTATTATTGATGTACTTAATTAATGACTGCAATGTATTCACGTGAATCACATCGTCTTCAGTAAGAACAACAATGATTAATGTTAAACTTTGTTTTGGGGGCCTGGTGACCTGACACACAAGTTTTTTTTAAAAACTTAGTTCAGGCACCAGTCTTCCACAAATTAATTTCACCATTCTGATTGTACACTGTTTCATTTGTCTGTAATTTGTGGAAAGAAAATAAATAAATTATTATTATTATTATTATTATTACATACTACAAATCGCCGCTGCTCCCTTCTAGTGGCTTGCACTGGCTACTAAACGCCGCGCCGATACAAAACACCTTACATGCCACGCGCGTTTAAACCCTACTCGACAGAATAATAAATGATTGACTCTGGTCCATTATGATAATGCATGTATGGGTTTTTTTTTGTTGTTAGGTTAGCGCTTGACCGCTATTTCGTCTGATGAAAAGCGCCGATGTGATCGACGATGGAGCGCGATGGGTGAAAAAAATTAGCAGCCACAGGCCACAAGTCGCTGTCATGCGTTTCAGCTTCCTTTGTGGCCGCTTCTAGCTTCTCGTGGCGACCTTTATGATGCCACATATGGCCCATGTGCCGTGACACTTTTAGTCGATGTTATTGGTTAATCGTTGCTACGTCGTAGTCGATACTATATCTAATCAATTTCACGTCATAGTCATTGCTACATGTTAGAAGCTCTATCGCGGTAGTCAATGCTACATTGTAGCCGATGCTACATTGTAAAAAGCGCTACGTCGTAGAAGATGCTACGTCGTAGATGATGCTACGTCGTAGACGACGCTACGTCGTAGATGACGCTACGTCGTAGCCGATGGTACGTCGTAGCCGATGCTACGTAATAACCAATGCTATTTACGTCGTATACGTCGTAAGTGATGTAGCTTCAGTTTGAGGCCTCCTTTTTTTGTGGCTCGTGTGCGGCGGTGCCGCCACAAAAAAACGCTTGAAGCGGCTTCACCGGACACACGAGGTGTCGCGCGCTTCAGTTGTTTTTTGTGGCCACTTCTAGCATTGTTTTGTGACGGCATTTTTTTGAGACTCGTGTGCGGGGACAGTAATGCTGACATCAGACGGACTGCATCGCAGCGACCGCGCGTTGTCGATATATTTAACTTGCTTTGCTAGGTCATCGGTCCACCTTGTATGAGGTCTTCCAACACTTTCGATTAGCGGTTGCCACTCCAGAACCTTTCGGCCCCAACGACCATCCGTTTTTGCGAGCAATGTGTCTTAACCAGTAGTTTGTTAGGTTACTCGGTTGAAAAGCATTTAATAGTATATTGTTACACAAGGGGTGAAAGTTTAAATTCGTCCCGAGAAGGAGTTGGCGGCCGAGCGCAGCGAGGTCGCTAATTCGAGGGATTAAATTAGTTACTTTCACCCCGAGGTAAGCACTGTGCTTTTCATTACGAATACGAGAAAACTAAAAATAAAATAAAAAGTTTGTAAAACCTGAGTCGTCGTACCTATAATTTTTAAATAGATCCTGAGTCTTCTGATTTAGGCGGTAAAAGGCCACTACTGCTTTAGCCTCTTCTCTTATGAAATTAGGCGTTAAATCACTATTTTAATCTGATGAACATAATACAAATCTCGTGTTAATACAAATCTCTGTTGTACGGAAATGTAAACGAAACTCGAAAAAACTAACAACTGATTGCCACTTTCCCGCCATTTTGATTTTTTTTTTCTGCGGTCGGCCAGCTATTATATATTCAGCCTCATTAATGAAAAATTTGAAATTAATTGTAATCTTTTAAAAATAAAGTATTTTAAAGAAATAGTTGAACAAATAAATCACTTAAATATAACATTATTTAATTAATACTTGTCTTTAAGTTATTTCAATTTTATATCGCGCTGTGATTGACTGGCTGTATGGAAAATTGAAACATGGTTCAATAGAAATGTGAAAATAAAACTAGTTTTTTTTTTAACAATTTGACAGCTGTCAGTTGTAAAGTAAAACTCCCTAGGGATGAAAAGTATCACTTTCAGCCCGCTCCTCAGGCAACTTCAGCCCTACTTTCAGAGTATGAGTAATGAAAAATTATTTTTAGATCATCATAATTTTATTTGATTATTCGATACACTCTTCACTTTCCACAAACGCCTCTTGCTGTGACCAAAGTTTTCGATATTCTTACATTGGAAATCTCACATAACTTGTATTAAGTAAGACTTAGACATAAACGATGTAACCTGTGCAGTCCACTCGCCTCCCCCTCCCCACGCGATTGCCTCCTCTCGCAAATATCACGACATTTCGCAACACTTCTTGGGAACTTCGCTGTATTCTCACGACTACGTTGCAGATACTATTGCACCTACTGTAATGTCTATTTCTGCAACTTCAACTCAAATCTCTGTAAGTTAATACTGCCTATGAACGTTTTCCCCGCGACCTCACTTGTAACCCAAAAGATAACTTGTATAAGTCACTTCATAATAATAAAGTTTAAGAATTTCAGAAATCGTAAAAATACTTAATAGAAAGCTTTCTACAAATTTACAAACATCTTTAATTCTACGTGAAATCAGTCTAGATTCCAAATATTTCGACTATTGTAGAGTGCGCACACTTAGTAAATACAAGTCATACAAATATATCTTACGTCAAATACATTATAATCTCGAGAATATTTGACTTTCAATACAAAGCCATACCTTTCCCGTGTAAACATTAAGTCCTAACTAAAGAGCGCGCCGTGCGAGTTGTGCCGGTGAGAGACCCACTATTTGTCTTACGAGGAAAAACTTAACCCTTTTTCCACATGACCAGTGCTGAATAAATTACTGCGCGTTAGTGTTGTCCGCCGCCGCACCGCTGTTTTTCACTAAATCTATACATAACGAGCACCTCGGTAATACACCCAGCTTTGTTTTTTTTTTGTGGAAGAAATGAAATTATATTTTTGAAATATACCAAATATAACTTTAAAAGAGAAGGATTTATTTCTTTACTAAGATGAAGGACCTGTTCCCTAGTTGGCCAATTTTTTTACTGTGATTTTCAATTTGTGGAATTTGGATTAGTAAACGGTAAGACTTAAGATCGCCCGCTTTATTTATTTATTTATTAAAACTTTATGCAACGCACAGGTACAAAGGCAGACTTAATGCCTTAGGCATTCTCTACCAGTCAACCTAGGGTGGTGAAGAGAAAAACACGGCAGGTGCACAAAAAAAAAACAACAAAAAAATGGATTATTAAGAAAAATAAGGGTGCAAATGTATATATATAACTAAAATAGACATAACGCTTTAACGTGTCTTAGAATTAATTGGTTATATTATACAGATTTGGGGCCAATGGAACTCATCAAACGACAAGTCACCCAAAGCGCATTAGAAAGAATTACCCTCTGAGTTTCCTTACGTAATCGCTTTAGGAATGAAAAATATCCGCAGGAAAATTAAGTTTACCGATATAACCCGAAGAATCGCCAAGTTTAAGTGGCAGTGGGTAGGGCACATTGCTCGCAGAATAAATGGTCATTGGGACTAAAAGAATCTGGAGAGGCGACTGCGCACTGGAAGACGCATCGTTGGAATGTCTTCCACAAGGGGGACCAATGACCTGGTGAGGATCGCGGAAATCCGATGTGTGCGAAGCGCACAAGACCGGTCATTATAGCGACACTTGGGGGAGGCCTATGTCCAATAGTGGATGTCTTACAGCTGTAATAATAACGATGATATAGTAGATATATGTATGCCTCTTTCAAACTGTTTGGTGAATACAGGCGTTACAAAGTATTGTAGTAAAACATCTAATCTTTTGGCCTCGCTCTACTACAATGGTACAAAATACATAGATTAATAAAGTAAGCTTAGCTTAAAATATAGTTGTTGAAAGGAGTCGGCAGCTAAGGATAATGTTGTGTTGCAGTCGGCGCGGCGTCGTGGCCGGCCGGCGGCGCTACTAGCGTCCGTTTCATTATGTTAGTAATAGATTGTTCCTGCGGTTGGCTGCGCGGTAATCTGTGCATCGTGTACATTACATGCGCGGTAATTAAGTTGCTTTACTTTAAGAGTGCAATATCCTCTAGAATGTTATTAGAGTGGTTGCACTTTTCCTTTAGCATTGTATTTTCGCCATCCTAATACATTTTTGTTCAAACAGGATTGGTTTCTGCGCACTCAAGAACTCTCTGAAACCAGTTTAAACTTTAACTGTTTAAGCTTGAAAGTTATAAAAGTTAGCTCTGCCTTTCCAAGACTTGCATCGTATCCATGCAAAGTAGCGACATGACGGTCAGGTGACCGACGCGGTGATGTTTCAATATTGTTTCGCTAGCGATTAAATGCGCAAACAATTTTTTTTACTACCGTACTCTGGTCAGCCCCCACCACATCATAAAATATAACGCAACGCTCTAGCGTCTATGTTCAACCACCGTATTAAATACATTATTTTATTATTTTTTTACTGAAACAGTAATAGCCGATTACAGGCACCTGTACTTAATTAATTTCCCTTATTAACTGCTCTATGGCCTAATAAAATTACATCGTTCCTGTCTGTAACTAAATATCTCGAATTTATTGCTCTTAATTAAACCTCGTCCATGGCGTGATCGTCGCGTATTGGGCCAACTTTTGTTGGGCCAAGTTTTATTTGGCCAAGTGTAAGCGCTTTGTCGCGTTGCAAACAGCGACTTAATAAAGGCTTAATTTAATAAATGAATTATGAGCCGGAGCCTCTCTGTCAAGTGTCGCTGCTCGCTGCCTTCCGGCCGCGGTACATAACTGCTGCGATGTCGTTTTATTTTACAGTATCATTTCCTTGCCACGCAATCAATTCGGAAAATATTTTACAGGGAATCTTGTTGGACCTGGGTTCTTAGAATTTTGTGCTGAATAAATAAAATACACTATATTTCCGACTGTACATTATATTTAAATAGCATAAATAATAATGACTTCTTCCACTCTAGATGGAGTGGGAGGGCGTGTCAGACTTTTGCTGACTAAAATCAAAATTGAGTTCATAAGTAGTCTTTTGCATTCTAGAACCACAGATTGTCTTTCAGAAATTCCCCGCGGCCCTAGCCCCTACAGCTCCTACGGTTTTGCCGACATATTTTTGAGGCGGGCGTGAAACATTTCACGTGCTGTCGACGTCACTCATTGTTCGTCGTCTGCAAACCCGTACCTACGGTAGCCGGAGATCGCCCTGCAACTTTCGATGCCCAGAGCGTCTCCTGTCGAAGCTACGTGAGTATATCCGTTCCCTCACGTTGTGGCCGCCCTCTTCATTAGCATTCTGGGTTCCGGACGCCTCCTTCAGCAAAGAAAGGAGGCATTCGGATCCCATTCCCTCTCGCTCCGGATCATGGCCTGAACCTGGGCCTGGCGCGAGAAGTGACCACTGCTATATGTATAGGTTGATAAAAACATACGTAAATACGGATTCATATCATCTTTGACGTTGCGTGAAATAAATACAATGATTTAAATTAAATATATAATTAATGATTATATTGAAGTTTACGACTCAAATATGAATGGTAGTAAGATTCTTTGCATAGCAGTTAAAAGTGACTGACTGCGTACTTAATTATCAGCTTACGAGAAAACCTTATCGAGCCGTGCACGGGTCGAGTTTTTTTTTCGTAAAATAAAACAATAAAATGTAAATTAAATTCGTTCGAAGCGTTCCGGATCAGTGCGCGCTCGGCTCCACCTCCAGCCAACCTACATTGTTGCACAATATCCAAACGATTTTTTTATTGATCACAGTCGTTACAGCGATATCTCTTCTTTTGATGCATAAACTGATATTACCATAATATTAAAATAAAAAATGATTTTTAAAATAAAAGTCTTCAGATATACAACATTATTTTTTGTTTATGCGAAACCTGACTATAATTTGTTCAGAACTTAATGGATTCCAATAGTTTTTACGACATGTTATATTTGTATCCCAAAAATATTTACAAGTTGGACACCACCGACACTAAGTACAGCACAGGTCACGGCAGGTCATAGCGGGTAATAGGCGCCGGCCATAAAACAGCTGGACGCAAGTGTAAAACAACCCCTCAGTCACCTGGCTAGCCCAATGACCTTGTATTTTTGCTGACATAACCAGCTTATAAATTCTAGATTTTTCACGATACTGTTCTGAAATTTTGTTCATGCTTTACATAAAAATACTAGACACCTGTTACCGGGTTGCGCGTATACTAAGACTAATGGTGAATAATATATATAATTCTGTCGTATAAAATCTCCTTCTTACGATCGTTCAGCGCGGGTGGCTCTAAAAGTGTGTCTCTATTAGAATTCCTTGTAGCTACGAGCTCATGTGCACACACAAGGATCACAGAAGTACCACTTCTATCAGGAACATTGTGTAAGTAATAGGTATAATAATAGGCCGTTTAAGTACAGGTAAAGTGGATCAAAAACTGTAGTAGCGACTACTATTGGAACTCCGTAGCTGTAGCAGTAGGCTAGCTTAAAGTCAAAGTAATATACCAACACGACTGTATTTTGTGTTATGTGTGGAAGCCGAGTGGATAAAAATAAAGATTTTGATTACGTGAAACATTCTATTTATTAGAGCAATGATATGCGATGGACTTAGAAACAAACACTTTTGTATTTTCAAACTTTACTATTCACAAAAAATAATTGCCAATGCAATGCAATTGTATTTCTTTCACGAAAACGACATCAGCCTGGCGCTTCCATCGTTATAATTGAAAATTAATATACCTAGTTTTCAGTAACTACGAGAGCTTCTTTAAAATTGCCGGGTGGTTAAAACTGCGTTTTCATCATTATTTTTTATTTAAACATTTCTGTATTCTTTGATGAACACCAATAAGTGCGCACTCGTCCTTTGAGTCAATTTAGTTGCTCGCAAGTGTACACTTTTCATAAAACTACCAAAATCTACATTTTAATAAAGAGGTCTCAAAAATTTCTACGTATTTATATCTTTTGAAATTTAATGCAGCACTTCCTTTTGCCATGATAACAGAAATTCGAAAAATCAAATTGAAACGAAAGCGTAAAGTTTTGTTATTTTTAACAAACTCCTTCAAAAAGTATATTATACTAACGATATTTGCTAACAGGAGAAGAGGTATCATCTTTATTTTATTTCACATAGTCTCCGTTGTATTATTTTCCAAAGTATCATTATGTATTCATTTCGAACTTTTTATTTTAGAATATATTACCTGTGATCAATATTGATTTTTATTGTCGTCGTTATTACGTTGCGTCTCTAACAAAGCCATAATTATGTGAGCTCTCTAAAATAGAAATGGTATAAATCGAACTGGATATACAGCCACGCTCCTTTTTATCCAATCCCATTTGGTCATCATTGTCATTATAACTTTGTTTATCAACTTCAATTTGCGGGAATCCATTGTGAGAGAGTGAAGATGATAAATGCATTCATTTTCTAGCATGGTGCCATAAAATAGCGTATTATCGTCTTCATTTATGATACGTGACAGTCAGCCTTAAGATAAAGAGATTTTACCTGCGTATGTTATTTACATAAAGTACATTTGAACTGGAACTTATTCAATTTATCGTACAATGTATTACGTGGTATGTAAGTCTATAAATAAATAGCTGGGCACTGGATGTATACGCCCAAAATGTGAACATAATCTTTTTTCGAATATTCTAACCTAAGTTTAAAAATCCTTTTCATTGTTATCAAATCAGTCGCTCCTTGTTGGAAGCAAAAATTTCGATATGACATTTTTTTTGTTTTTGTTTTTATTGTAATTATTTGTAGGTTTATACTTGACCACTATCTCACCAGATGGAAAATGACGATGTGTTTGACGATGGAACACAGTTGCCTGGCTACTAGCTGCTACCAGCGGTTTCGTTCATGAAAGACATTTATTTCAAGGGAACACATCTAATATGTTAGTATGTTTTGTGTTAGGTTTCCTATGCGGCATTCCAGGACATGTTCTATCTGTGCACTAAGTTTTATTGAAATTCGTAGAGCCTTTAACACTCAAAAACTTTCATCTTTATCAAATTTTTGTGATTTCAAAAGTATTGTACGAGTATCTTCTGCGTTTCCTTACATTGTGGCGTTGAGTTACGGATAGTAATTAAGGTAAGGTTGATCCGAACAGTGGTGAATTAAAACCGCTTGTAATGTAATTGAATGAAAACTATTAACTTTAGTTTCAGCGTCTGAGAGACAGCGCAGGTTTACTCTGGCGTTATTTATGTTACCTGCAATTAAGGTTTTGTTCCACGTTTTAGCTACGAGGTTGAACGTGAGTTTCAGTACGATGAGTTATTTGTCCTGTGCCAGTAGTGGTGGGCTTCACTCACAGACAGCTCTCATGAGAGTTAGTTTGAAGCAACATATCAACTCTTGACTACTGTTGTTAGTTAACAAATAATGAAAAACTTCGTACTTGTAACTATGCCAAGAGTTCAAGTTGTTTGCATCTTTTGGACTTGATATTTTGGTTTTAAATGCTTTTTAGCCCCGGGTTTACCCTAATTCAGGCAAATATACATGTTTTTTTTTCATATTTAAGTTTTAGTGCCCAGTTTTATAAATAATCAGTGTTATAGTATTCCCACAGCTAGTACTCAGACTTCCTATATAAAATAGAAGACGAGCCGTAATCCAGCGCGCGGGCCCAGTGCGGGTCAGTGGATGTCAAATATTTATCTTCGAATTTTTGGTTCAAGGACATGTCAGTTTTCTTCAACATTTTAAGAACAGTGCCTTTTTATGTATTGCATAAATAATATAATATTATTATTTCTAAAGTTGATGTCTTAAAACAAACTCTATTTATAAGCGAAACATTCAGTGTTATACCACTATCAATACATGTCTTTCAAATATATAAGTTTTATCTATACTTGACAGTTCACAACTATTATCGAATAACTGAACAAACGATACAAATTAATAGAAGACAAACTCTTGGCAGAACTTATTAGCGTCGGCCGCACACTAACGCACACAGACAAGCGACGACAGCGCCGCACTCGCCTCGTGTGGACTCAATTGACTCACACCGCGCTACTGAAACGCTGAGCGCGGGGAACAGTGGCTACTGTTGAACTTTACCAGAAGTCAATAAAACCGGGTTTTGATTAATCGATAGTTATTATCTTACTTCTCTTAAACCAACAATATAGTGAGTAAACATTAACTTAGATTGGATATTTGTTTATTGAAAATACCAACAGTCGAAGCAATAGGTCTCCTTTTACCACTGTAATACCGTCACCTTTATGTTTTGGTTTAGCTTTAACGAGACGATACGTAAGTTTGCATTCTCTATTCACATGTCATTGTCATTCTTATGCTGTATTAAGCGGCTGTGGTGCCAAAACCTTCATTTTTCATTTTTAAATCAGTTTTCTGCCGTGCGAGCCATTAATGAATAGAATCAGATACTGTTAAACGCTCACTAAGAACCTCACACAGCTCGTTCCACTGTAATGGTACAGCTGCTGGCAACAACAATTACTGCGGTTAGGCGGCTGCACACGGCGCACGTGCCGCCGCCGCCGAGCGCGCGGTAAGCGCGGCACGTGCCGCACTCCTTATTTAATTTCTAATGCTCGCAACTTGAGCAAGACGTGCCGCTCGGCGAGTGAGGCAACAGTACAAGTTGCACCACACCCGCTACAAGTCCACAACTACCCGCCAATTTACTACTGTGAGGAAAGAACGAACTTCATAATTATTGTTATTGAAGGCAAAACCTGCAAGGTGGAACGTATTAACTTCAGAAACTAATATTGGCACTGCACACACAAGTACATGTACATACATGCTATTGGTGTTGATAAAGCATCTTCAGCCATGGATATCGGGTATATACAGCTGCCACACACTGCGAGCTGAGCCGCTAATTGCAGCGTTTTTTTAATTGACCGCGTTTCCAATATCTATGAATAAAAGATGTGAAACTGTGGTTATAAAGCTTAAATTAACAAAGATTTTTATTTGAATGACTTTGGATTTTGTTCGTCTTGTGGAGTTCAGTAATGACGCGATAAAGAAGAGAATTAGTTTAGGTTTACAGTCCTTTAGCCCCAACTTAAGTCCCAGGGGGGCGGGGGGCAGGGGTGGCGCCGGGGTGGACCCACTGTTGTATTTTATACAAGTTGTTACTGCCTGGAGGAGCTACTTAGTTGCTACGTTTTATTATTATCTCTTTCAATATTTAGTAAAACTCATAAAAAGTAATATACTGTGGAGTTATTTATAAAGAACCCGTATCAAAACAATTAATGAATTTATTTTAGTTATGTGTAGTTTGCGTAGCATTGCTGGACAAAGCCGTTTTCGTATGTGTGGCACTCGGTCGCCGGCGACCACGTTTAGTCTATCAAAGCTTCCTTCTGATCCATACATCCATCGGGCCACACTCCAAGCTGCACATTAGTTTGAGGATCACGTGATACCCCAGCTTACTCATCGTAAGCCATGCCAGCCATAGCTATATACGGACATTGTTCAGCAATTACATACATATGCTATTTACGCAGCGCACATAAAAGGTTATATTCAATTTCAACGTACGTTTCTCGTAATAATGTCGCTAGCGCAGAAAGCAATTCGCTTTATATCAGCAATCAAAGCGTATTGTCTAGCGGTATCATCTCGGTGTCTCCGCAGCTACATAAATTCGGCGAGCTACATAAACAATGTTATAACGTCACAGATTGCGAACTCTACAAACGTTCAACTTCTTACTTTACGAAGCTGACGCACGCACACTTATGCGGAAAGGGTTTACTCGTATTAGAGTGGAACTAAGAGGGCACCCGTAGTATCGTTCCTAGGACTTACGTGTTAGCTAGTGCCGAGAGTGTGTGCGTGCACGGCACGACGACGTCGTCTGTGTAGCGGTCACATTGCGCACAGAGCTCACAGTGCTCACAATGGCACATTCGCCTCTCGGCGTAGTCGTCGCACAGCCGACTCTATTATATTCTTTCTCGTTTCATCTGAAATGAGTCGCGCTCTCGACGTGTAATTAATTGCACTCCAACTTAACGCGCGAGGGGTAGGATCACTCCATGTAATGAGAAGAATTCTTCCACAAGCTTGTATTTACATTTGGAGATTACGTTTGCGTGTCTGCTATTCTGCGAGCTATCTACATTCAAATGTAACACTGGGAGGATAAAGTATTGAAATGAAAACGAATACAATATGAGTTCCTTGGAATACAATATTGGCAAACTTAATTCAGTCGTGGATAAAATAATCGAACACTATTAGCAAAACGACTCCTGGAAAGGAAAACCGCACAAAATAAAAGACGAAAACAACTTGGGAAGAGGATTCAGAATTAATAACGTAAAACAAAGTCGATAATGAAAAGTATTATAAAGTTTCCCTAATGGATATCTTTTAAATTCATTCTAATAAAGAAGCACTTCTGTATTCTAAGAGTCTTCCAAGTTTTCCATTCGATGTTATTGCGCAAGAAATTTTTTACTTGTAACCTTTATTTTATTGTTTTGTTCAGAGCTCACTCCGATTGTACTTTAATGTTCTTCGTATGTTAGCATCCACCTCTGAATCTGTATGTGTGAACAAGAATTTCACCTTTAATGTAATGACATATCTCTATTTCGGTGACCTCACTGGCATCTGTCTCTGTAGTAACTCCGGAATGATGATAACTCGACGAATACGAGATACCAGGCGTAGTGGAAGCAGGCTGCACTTAAACTTTATAGTCTATTACTGAGCCATCCCTTGGTAATGTAATACACCCTGTAGATGAAATAAAAAACTAGAGCCCAAACACAGAGCAAAAACTTACAGAAATGACAACAAAAATGGCTGATATCATACAAAACAAGTAATGTTAACAAGTAAAAGAATATAATAAGAATGTAACAAGTAAAAGAATATAATAAATAAAAAAACAACTACAGAACATGTCAAACAGGAGTGTACTCGCAGCTTCAGCGAAGCAGTAGTGCTCGCAGAGGAGGCCGCACGCGTGAGGCAACGGCGCTCACGCCCCAGCCACCGCCGGGATTCTGATTCTGATTTCTGGCTACCGTAGCCGAGGGTTTGCGGACGGTGAGCAATGATTAACTCGCCGTCCGGATCGAGCTCAAGACGTCGAAAGCACATAAATTATTCCACGCGTGCTTCAAGGAGTTATCAGCAAACCGAAGTGGCTCAGCAGGGCCGAAGCCTACTGGGGCCAAGGATTTGTTTCTGAAAGAAAGATTCGGCCCCGGTACGAAAGCCAACGAAGGAATAGGAGTAGGTTTTTAGTCAGTAAATGTCCCGGTTACACTATCTCGCGCTCTGCCCAAGAGCGAGGAATATCATTGGTAAATTATCCCAAGTTAAAAAAAAAAATTAAACTGGTTTCGTAATTATAGCTTCTATTTTATTTGAAACGTGTTTTGGAACCACCACTGTAGCCAAACGGAACCATATATATATATACCTTTTGGAGCAGACTATGCGGTGTGTGAGGGGGATTTGTATAGGATAAAATATAAAGTTTATTAGGATGCCAGTTAATCCAGTCGGGAGTGTTCCGCAACTTGTTTAGTTTCCAGTTAGGGATGGTACTGAGTTTTGTTAAGGACTCTTTATATTTGTACACAGTATACAACGTTATTTTTTGTAAATGAATGAATATAGTTTGTTTAGAATCAGTAACAGAATCGATACCAATATTTTTTACATTTTACAGTTTTCCCAATAATTTTTATAAAAGGTCACAAGTTGGACACCACTGACACTAAGTATAAAACAAATTAGAGCAGCTCATAGCGGCCATTAGGCACCAGCGCAGAGCTGGGTGCAGGAGCAAAACAACCCCTCAGTCACCCGGATGCCCGATAACTATGTATTTTGGCGGATGCTCAAATGGCTAATAAGCTTATAACTTTGTGATTTTGCATGATACAGTTATAAAATTGTGTATATATATTCTTAACATAAAAATACTAGACACGTGTTTCGGTTCCGCATATACTAAAATTAATGTTGTGTAAGTATATTGTTTAAGAGCCATAAGTAACATATTGATAGAGATGTTGTTACTGTAAGCCTTAAACAATCAACCTGCAGAACCTATTCGCTGACATAATAATCCCGTGACGTCATTACCAATCCGCCCCGGGCCAGTTGTCGGGGATTACAGCCCAATCCCTCTCATAGAGAGCAGGTCTATGTCCAAGCGGTGGGCACATTATGAGCTGCTTACTCTCCCACATCCAACAATAAAAGTATGGAACTTTTCATTTTCGTCCGTTTCGCTACGTTTGAATGTATTGGGTCCATAAGGGCTGGGTCCCTAGCTATGTAGTTAGAGTTCGGGATGTTCCGGTTCTTTCAGTTCGTTCTCGCAGGTTTGTCTTTCTGAATACTGGATTAGGAACTACTCACATGTTCACAGGTGACTGACTTTGTTTGTACGCGGTATACTCGAGTAACAAAACTTGTAATATGTACCTCAGAAATAATTAGTTTGGGGTTTTAATTGTTCTCAGATTTCGATGTAATTATTTTATGTTCGTACAAGCCGATAGGATTTATTTTTTTTAACTTTTTGAACTGCCATTATAAACTTTCATTTCTTATCTACATCTAATCTTAATATTGATAGTAAAGAGGTAAAGTTTGTTATTTTATTTTATTGCTTGAAGGAGGTAATCCCTGGAAGTACCAGTCCGATCGCAAAAATTTTCTCACCGATAGAAAGCTGCTTTATTTCTGAGTGACATAGGATACATTTCATGTACGCAGGTGAAGTTGCGGGCAAAAGGTAATTACTAATAGGGATGAATCTTTCAAATTACTTCCTTAAAACTTTAATTTATTATGATATATGGTTTGAATTTAAGTTTTATACTACATAGACAAACGGTGATGTCTTATCGGCTGCTGAAGCGATGTAAAGCAGCTGGTATTACCGACTGTAGCTACGGACTATTTTAAGTAACTTTCCTAAATGAAACCAGATTCATAGGCGCATATTACTTTATGATGGAATCAGTTTTTATGTGCTCAGTTTTGTGAGTTGAATTAAGAAGCTACTGATAAAATTATGTACTTTACCGTTGTAGTAATCAGTGACCACTACACTGGCTACCACTGCACTACCCACAACAATATTTGTTAATCAAGAAATATGTAAAAATTGAAATATGTTATCCTACTTCTGCGCCGAATACCGCAACTATACTTTAACATGATGATAGAGACCACCACTGACATAATTACTACAGCCTCGCGGTGTAGGTTCTACGTACATGTTTTATTGACCTTATTAAGCCTTTAATGAGGGTTCGCTCTACTGCAATAGTAATAAACCCTTCAGAACAGAGATAACATCGCCCTCTCACATCATGTGAGCGCGTTCTAATCTGCGTAGTAATAGCGCAAGTAGTGTGCCAGCCACTTGGCGCGAGTGGGCCGCCGCTCAAGCGAGGGGCTTCATTTCCAGAACTGCTCGCGTTTATACCTGAGGATAAGAGTATCGGATCTATACTATACATATAGTAGTGACGTGAAACTTTATTTGTCTACATTTGCACTGTCAGATCCTTCTTCTTTGTACTTAGTAGTTGCAAACTTTGGTATATCTCTTCAAAACACTTGACTGCTTTAAAATCTTAAAAAGTATCTAACTGTATGATCTCTTGCTAGATCACACATTACTTTTAGATTATTTGGGCGGAAAAGAATAAAGGATGGTAAAGTAATGTAAACTAATGTATTGTTCCAAAAATTAAACGTAAAATGAGCACCGTACACTAACAAATGATGTATTTGAAGCTCATCTTGATGCCTTTAACGAATGATTTATTTGCTTTTATTGATTAATTTTTTAATCTTAATTTATTGTGTCATTGTTATTATCCTGATCTCATTATTTTTTGTAGATATTTTTTTTTATGGATCTTTAAGATCTGAAAAGGTTTGTTATTATTATTAATAATAATGTTTTATATGCAAGCTACGATTCACTGCGCTGTGGCAGCGTCACCCGTGTATACCTACGAATGGCATGAGAAATAAATCTGTAAAATGCTGTCTAAATATTATATATTATTTATTGATTAAGTGTACCTTTTTATTGGTACCTTTTATTACTTAGTACAATAATAATGTCATGACTGTAACGTAGTAATTTATTTATAATGTGTATGTATTTAGGAATATATAAGTATGTTTATCAGTCGTCTAGTACTCATAACACAAGCTCTGCTTAGCTTGAGACTAGACGGCGTTGTGTGATAGTTGTGGAATATTATTATTAATTAGAAAACAAAGGGTATGCGTACCTTCTCAAAATCGGAAAAAAAATTTCGCCCTTAAAGCTTGGGACACCCTAATATATATATATATATATATATGACGGCGCGTCGATTATTGATTGGTTTTAATTATAAAGTAGGCAATTATTACTTTGCGATTTATTGTTAATCATAACTCGATTTTTCAATGTTGTTAGTTTTAGTCGATTAGTTTATCGGTAAAATAAAAATTATGAGCGGGTAACCCCGAATAGAGTAGTAAGTGTCACTACGAGTGATGGCGGCGGTCATTCTATTGACAGCTGCCGAACGAAGTGCACACGTGCTAACCTATTGGCTCGCAATCCAGTTTCATCCTGATAAGTGTTTGTGATTTTGCATAAAGTTGTAAGGAAATCAAATAATAAGACATTGGACAATACAAGTGTGCTTTTATTTTCAAATTCCGGTCGTTACAACGCCCACGATGGATAGCGAAAGCCAAGACCGCTACGAGGCCCCTTCTGACGCTCCGGCATCAGAAGTGGGATCACCTGTGACGAACCAGGAACAGAATACAGGTCAGTGCGTTAATATTTCACAAGATAATGAGTGTGACCGTTGGAAACGTCTTTTTGAAATGCAGCAACAAAGTATGATGGAATTAATTCGTACTATACGAGAACCACGTGCTTCCAGCATGATAATAACGTTACCTGAGTTTAATCCTGATACTCCAGAGCACGACGCTCGCGCTTGGTGTGAAACGGTGGACATATGTTTACAAGAAAAACCTATCTACGGCAGTGATTTGATAATTACAATGAGCAAAGCACTCAAGGGATCGGCATCATCATGGCTTGCCCAATCTAGTTATTCTGGAATTACGTGGCCGCAATTAAAAGACCTGTTTTTAGCTCGTTATGATACTGTTGAAACCCCAGCTGCGAATTTATGGCGATTACTCAATAGTACTCCAAAGGAAGGCGAGTGTTTATCTGCGTATGCTGGGCGATTTATGAGCACTATATTAGCGCGGTGGAAGTCTTTGTCGATGGAACAGATTGCGATCGCGCTTACTCTAGCACATGCTTCAAAAATTGAGCCGCGATTGCAAAGAATCACATTTACTACTGAGATTGACACTCGTAATAAATTACAACAAGAGCTCATGGCTTTTAGCTTTAGAAAAAGAGGACCCCCGAATAGTGAGAAGATTACTCCGACTGTGGAAGCGAAGAAGCCACGTATGGATATGGCGCGGCGATGCTATAATTGTGGCAAGCCGGGTCACGTATCTAGTGAATGTCGAGGCAATATTAGTCGTGACCACAATACTAATACACGTCCTGAGATTTCAGATACCACCTCCTCACAAAAATCAAAGGAAACCGGTGCGCAGAAGAAGACGATTACTCCAACCTGCTTCAAGTGTGGTGAACGGGGCCACATCGCGCCACGCTGCCCCAGTGTGGATGTCAAGGCCAACGATGCACGGACCGAACGACGAGTGGATATCTGTTCCATCCAGCCAGCTACAGATCAGCTCTTAGATGAAACCGGTGAGAAGTTTTCATTTTGTTTTGACTCGGGTGCCGAATGCTCTTTAATAAAACAAGTTCTGTCAGATAAATTTCCAGGTAAACGACAATATAATACAGTAACATTAGTGGGTATTAGTAATGCGCGCCTTAATTGCAACATCCAGATTCTTTCTACAGTTTCAATTCAGGGTTATTCAATGCAGTTACTATTTCATGTGGTACCTGATTCGTGTATTTCCAACGATATAATGATTGGACGGGATCTGCTTACATTAGGGTATTCAATAGAGATTTTTGAAAATAATCTTGTTCTTAAAAAGAATAGGGTAGTTTCTATTTGTGACATAGGTACAAAGGTAAACAACTTCGAAAGTATAGAATGCGATGTGCCTTATCGTGAGAAAGAGCAATTATTAACTTTACTGAAAAGTCATTCTAGTAATTTCGTAGAGGGTACACCCACTGGTAGGGTTAGTACAGGTCAGCTCGTCATTAAACTAATTGACCCTAATCTCACGGTTCAACGTAGACCCTATAGGTTAAGTCCAGATGAAAGACAAGAAGTACGCCGTCAAATCAAAGAACTTTTGTCCGCTGGCATTATACGTGAAAGTTCTTCCCCCTTCACGAGCCCAATCATCCTGGTTAAGAAGAAGGACGGGAGCGATAGGCTCTGCGTCGATTATAGGGAATTAAACAGCAATACAGTGCCTGACAGATATCCTTTGCCACTCATTTCGGATCAAATACAGCGTTTAGTGGGGGCTAACTATTTTACTTCGTTAGATATGGCTAGCGGGTACCATCAAATACCAGTCGAAGAAAATTCCATAGAACGAACTGCGTTTGTTACACCGGATGGCCAGTTTGAATATTTGTCAATGCCATTTGGTCTTCGTAATGCACCGTCAGTGTACCAACGTGCCATTAATAAGGCCCTTGGGGCATTAACTGAGTCATTCGCCGTCGTATACATTGATGACGTAATCATTCCATCACGCACAGTATGCGAGGGTATCGAACGATTAAAACTAGTTCTTAAAGCGTTAACTGAATCGGGATTTTCGTTAAATATAACGAAATGTAGTTTTCTTAAGACGAGGGTAGAATTTTTGGGTTTTGAGGTGTCAGCCGGTGAAATAAGACCGAATCCTCGTAAAATTCGAGCCCTTACTGAACTTCCACCACCTCAAAACGTTACTCAGCTTCGCCAATTCATTGGTTTGGCTTCCTACTTTAGGCAATTCGTCCCGGGGTTCTCTCAAAAAGCAGCTCCGCTTTTTGGGCTTACGTCGGGAAAAGGAAAAATTAATTGGACCCCCCAGCTCGAGAAGATTCGAAAGGATTTAATAGACATTTTGATTGATAAACCTGTATTGATGATCTTTGATCCTAATCTTCCAACAGAGCTCCATACAGATGCCAGCGCTGAGGGTTATGGTGCCATACTAATGCAGCGAGTCGATGGCAAACTGCATGTAGTTGAATATTACAGTCGCCGAACCTCAAGCGCTGAATGAAAATACCACTCATACGAGCTGGAGACGCTTGCAGTGGTGAACGCTGTCAAGCATTTTCGTCACTATTTGCAGGGTAGAAAGTTTACTGTGGTAACTGATTGTAATGCTGTTAAGGCATCCAAGTCGAAAGTAGACCTTACACCTCGGGTTCATAGGTGGTGGTGTTTCCTGCAAGCTTTTGACTTTGATATCGAGTATAGACTGGGGAAACACATGAGCCACGTAGACTTCTTTTCCCGTAACCCGTTGCCAACCACAGTGGATTCAGTCATTAGAACCGAACCAAAACGTATTCATTTGACCACTATTTCAGACCATTGGTTAAAGGCTGAGCAAGAAAAAGATAACGAAATTAATTCTATTATGACGAAACTACAGGCAAATGAGCTTAATAGTGATATCGCTAAAACTTACGAAATTAGGCGCGGTCTTCTTTATCGGAAAATTGACAGAAATAATAAGAGCTATTGGTTGCCAATAGTGCCTAGGGAATTTCAGTGGGCTATAATTAACCATGTGCACGAAAGTATCATGCACTTAGGGTGGGACAAAACACTAGAAAAGGCCTACTGCCACTATTGGTTCCCAAATATGAACAAATACGTACGAAAATTTGTAGAAAATTGCATAACTTGCAGAATGTCAAAGTGTAACTCAGGGAAAGTTCAAGCTGAACTACACCCAATCCCTAAAACTCCAATCCCATGGCATACCATTCACATGGATGCAACAGGTAAACTTAGC
This sequence comes from Mythimna albipuncta, assembly GCA_929112965.1. NCBI lineage: Eukaryota > Metazoa > Arthropoda > Insecta > Lepidoptera > Noctuidae > Mythimna > Mythimna albipuncta. Next base: position 34,163,935 of record OV815959.1, read on the forward strand.
GGTAAAAAAGACGCAAAAGAGTATGTTTTTGTATCAATAGACGCTTTTACTAAGTACGTAATATTACATCATACACGCAACATAGACGCAAATAGTGCCATTAAAGCATTAAAATACAATGTGTCTTTGTTTGGGGCCCCCACACGTGTTATAGCTGATCAGGGTCGATGCTTTGCTGGCAAAGAGTTTAGGGAATTTTGCAAAGCACACAACATTAACTTACAACTTGTAGCTACCGGATCAAGCCGCGCAAATGGGCAGGTAGAGCGGGTTATGTCCACATTAAAGAATTTGCTAACTGCTGTTGAGGTAGATAATAATAAGTCATGGCAAGATGCACTGCCTGACATTCAACTAGCTATCAACTGTACTATGTGTAGGGTTACAAAGGCAAGTCCATTGGAATTGTTAATGGGAAAGGTTGCTAGGCCACTAAACTTAATGTCACTAGAAACAGATAACATAGAAGTTAATTTGAATCATATTAGAGAGCAAGCGACACGAGCAATACGGGCTAACGCTTCTTCGGAAAAAGTTAGGTTTGATAAAAGCAAAGCAATATTAAAAAAATTTCAAGTAGGTGATTATGTGCTTCTTGAAAATCACGAGCGTAATCAAACCAAGCTTGACCCGAAATTTAAAGGCCCTTATAAAGTAGTTGAGCTGTTGGATGGTGACAGATATTTACTGCGAGCCCTTAACTCTGATAGGACGTATAAATACGCGCACGATCGTGTGCGTGCTATGCCCGAATGTTATGTTCCATTAGAGTTAAGTGGTGGATTTGAAATCCCAACCAATAAAATTGAGACAGAATGTGCCGATGACGGCTGTGGTAAGTAATTACGTTTCTTTTCAATTGTACTTTTTGATCTATGTGACAACGACTTGCCTGTGTGGCAAAGACTGGCCTGTGTGGCAACGACTAGCCTGTGTGGCAACGAATAGCCTGTGTGGCAACGACTAGCCTGTGTGGCAACGACTAGCCTGTGTGGCAACGACTAGCCTGTGTGGCAACGACTAGCCTGTGTGGCAACGACTAGCCTGTGTGGCAACGACCAACCTGTGTGGCAATGACTAGCCTGTGTGGCATTGACTGACGTTTGTGACATATTTTGAAGGACCCTATGTTATGTGTGTCTTTTACGAAACATTTCGTTGTATTTGAGATTAAAATTTGTAATCACTGTAAGTTGTTGTATAACATGAGCAAAGGGAATCATTTGAGGGGTCAGGGAGACCGAACGGAGTATACTGTAATGGTTAATGTCTTTGGCTTACAGATGAGACCGACACACACGAGGACGTGTGATAATGCAGGACGGCCGTGACGGCGCGTCGATTATTGATTGGTTTTAATTATAAAGTAGGCAATTATTACTTTGCGATTTATTGTTAATCATAACTCGATTTTTCAATGTTGTTAGTTTTAGTCGATTAGTTTATCGGTAAAATAAAAATTATGAGCGGGTAACCCCGAATAGAGTAATAAGTGTCACTACGAGTGATGGCGGCGGTCATTCTATTGACAGCTGCCGAACGAAGTGCACACGTGCTAACCTATTGGCTCGCAATCCAGTTTCATCCTGATAAGTGTTTGTGATTTTGCATAAAGTTGTAAGGAAATCAAATAATAAGACATTGGACAATACAAGTGTGCTTTTATTTTCAAATTCCGGTCGTTACAACGCCCACGATGGATAGCGAAAGCCAAGACCGCTACGAGGCCCCTTCTGACGCTCCGGTATATATATATATATATATATGTAATGAAATGACCTCCTTGGAAATGACATTTCATTAATTTAATTTTTAAGTGTAATTTTAGTTAAACAATAATTGTTATACTGTAAAAGCGTGTTGAATAAAACAAATCTTTGTTTTCAGAGAAGCAATTTGTGGTTTATTTCGAAAATTCTCAATAATATATCTTATGTATATATATACTACTATTACTACTATTACTTCGAGAAAAATTTGAGAAAATTACATTTTGACAGCACTATCGGCTTCAGCAACCTCGAAAACCATGAAAAAGACACCCATATCGAAAAAGTTGATAATTTCTTGCACCCGCCATCTTGGATTTACATTTTGACAGTACTATCGGTTTCAACACCCTCGAAAACCATGTAAACGACACTCATGATGGAAAATTTGATAATTTCTTGCGGCCGCCATCTTGGATTTATATTTTGACAGTACCATCGGCTTCAACACCCTCCAAAACCATGAAAACGACACCCATGACGAAAAAGTTGATAACTTCTTGCAGCCGCTATCTTGGATTTATATTTTGACAGTACCATCGGTTTCAACACCCTCGAATACCATGGAAACGACACCCATGACGAAAAAGTTGATAATTTCTTGCAGCTGCCATCTTGGATTTATATTTTGACAGTTCCATCGGTTTCAACACCCTCGAAAACCATGAAAACGACACCCATGACGAAAAAGTTGATAACTTCTTGCAGCCACCATCTTGGATTTATATTTTGACAGTAAAAGTGTCGTTACAACTTTTCGTGAGATTTTTTTCTTTTTTTTTAAAGTACACATACCAATAACAACAAACACATTCAAATAATTATTAAAATTTCTTTTCATTTTGCAAAGAAGCATAAATTTGACAATAGAAATAGAAAATTAGTAAAATAAATAACTACGGAACCCTAAAAACGAACCAGTTCAGGTTCACCAAATAATTATAATCAATGTATTTTTGTACGTATTTCTTATATGAAAAACTCCGTCTCTAATTAATGCGTCTTTTTTTACTGATTTTCCAAACCCCTCCGTTGTTTGTTACTGTATCACTGCTATTCCATTTCATAAACCATTGTACTGCACGTTTAATTGCCAAACACAAGATAATTGGTTTTTTTGCTTTTTAATATCATAATGGAAATTAATACGGATACGAACAAAGGAGCTGATAGAGCGGTGTGTTTGTAACAGGCTCGTTGTGTCCGAGCCCGCGCCCCGCCCGCACCCCGCCGGCGCCCGCAGGATCGACAGCAGCACAAAGAAAGTGCCCGGCGGCGGACACTCCACCGCAGCCCACGCGCTATATGTGACGTATTCATTAAATGAACTAATAACAACTCGATGGACGATTCAGTAAAGAAACTCAAGTGGTAGGTGAAGTGAGCTGTCATTTCAACCGATATTCCAATTGATGCAAGGGATCGACAACTCACATCAAGTACGCTTAACCTGAGTCATCGCGATGAGATTGTTACAGAACAGCACTGCGTATTGATTCAGTCTTTGTTTCCTGATATTCTTTTGTTGTTGCGTGAATGAACTTACATAACGGAAATAGAAAGTCTAGGCCCGTCTCGTTATCTTTTCTCAGGACACTATATTATTATGTCGACAACTTGATAATTATAGTTTTCTTTTCTGTATGAATATCTATGTCTATATTATTGGTAAGGATTATAATATAAATAAAAAAAGAATCTGATTGACTGACATATCGACATTTATGATGCAAGTAAGCACTATACAATTATTTTTTGGAATTTCAACTGTTAAAGGGACAAAAGAGAGGGGGATTGTTTGCTTGCCAAATCTTTTTCCTAGAGACTATATCGTTGAAAATTGCCGTAATGGTAACCGAAGTAAATAATGAAGTTGTCGTTGATGGGTTTTCAATGAAGATATAAAGGATCCTAATTAAGCGGGGGGGGGGGGGGAGAGAAATTTGGTCAGGAATAATAAATGGGGTCATTTTTAATTTTTCAAAATCTTCAATAACGGTTTAGGGAGGGCTAAGCTTTTAAATAATATTATTCCTTGTGTTAATAATAAACGTGACATGAATACTTACCAAAATATATTAACGATTCAAAATTTTCGCGAACGAAATGGTGGGACTTTGCCCACTTAACTTGTTAGTAGTAAGCTAAATCCAGTGATCCTACGAATGAAGTATCTAGATAGATTTTAACCTTAATTTTATTAGGACCAAAAACGAGAATAGATAGAAAAAAAAATTGACTTTGTTATCCCATGCGGATACATTTAAAATGGCGACAAGTTGCTATACTTGATGCACTTGGGTCCGGTGTGTCGCCCGCTTGCGCGCCTTGTGTAGTGTGTGTACTCTCGAGTATCGTGTGGGGCTCTGTTACATCGAGTGGGAGCGTCCACAGCACTGCGGTGTGTTTCTCACCACTGCCACGGATTTATTTATCTTCAGCAATTGTATTGTATCCTGTTATATTGATCTTTACCTGAGTAATTAATATATAGCCTTTGTTTGTTAAGAATACCTGATCTACACTTATACTGGTACATTATAATTATTAATATTATGAAGGGTAAAGTTTGTTTCTTTGTTTGTAGGAGGTGATCTCCGATTGATAATATTTTTTAAATTAAGTTTTAATCTGCTTTATTCTTGAGTGACATAGCCATAGACCGCGGCTTTGCCCGCGGTCTATGTCGCGGTCATAAATAGGGCATTTTATGTGCACGGGCAAAGTCGCGGGCAAAAGCTAGTACTTTATAAACTTATACATCTACACTAATACTTTACAAATCCGGCTTAAGGATTTACTGTTGAATAAATGTCTATATTCTATTGATGAATTTTAAATTTATCTCAATGATTATTAGTATTTGTATTATTAGTATTGTAATTATTGAAAATGTGTAATTTATTAATTAGTTATGTAATTCAGAAACAAGTTTCTTGTTATTGAATAAATGACTATGACTACAAAATAGAGCAACAGAACCTTGCAAGTACAATTATCCTGTAGTTGACAGACCGGCAATTTCGTGGAGAATTTTGTATCATTCAAAAGTTGAAGACAACAAAATAATGTAATGCTCTTCTTGTTTATGTTTTTGATTTCATATCCCGCGGCGTGTTGTGCGTGGCAACAGGACCATTCACATTAATTGTACATACATAAGTTAATATTTATTTTACCTTCCATTACTTACTTTAACATCAAAACAATAATATCTTGAATTAATTACGTAGTGGTGTGTTTAATAAGACAATTAGCGTCAGACCCGGGCTAAGCTAATTAGACGCTCTCTTTGTACTCATTACTTTAATGGCGCTAAGATTAATTACAAAACGCGTCTCTAGGAAATTACCCGCATTATAACGATAGGTATACATGTGGTGTCTAATTATTATTTAAAATAATTAAGCCAAATTAAAACAATCTGTTACAATTGATTATCAGCGCTCAGCCAACAATCAACTGAAGTGGACACATGACAAAACGTCGAGGTAAGGGTACATATCAATACAAGTATTTAGTCTAAATTAAATAGTTCTTAATAATATACGTGCCAACTTTTCTGGAATAGTGGTGAAAATGGTACTTAAATACAGTGTGTAGCTTAGAAGATCAAAGTAGTCACAGTAGGTACGGTTTGCCTGCGTATTAATAACGCGATTGGTATCAATATGGGCGTCCGAAGCTCATGTCAAGCGGTAACTACGTTGGAATCTGTCGAGCGAGCTCTGTATCGCCGCGCTATTGTTGTGGCTTCACTCACAGACATGATATACAAATACATTAATTTGTGATGTCTATTCCTACCTAGTTGAATGAAATAGAATATGTTGAGGAGCTAAGAAGGGTCTACCTTTTATAGCAGAACTTTTTATGTCATACTATTATTTTGCATAACAACGGATAGCAAAACATAATTTCGCAGAAAATCATTTCGCATACACTCATTTTTCATACAATTAAAGTCATAATTTTGTTAGTCAAAATCATTTATTTATTTATTTATTTATTCATTTATGTACACACAAACACTTAAAAATGAAATGGACAAATACAGATAAAAGAGTACAAAGGTACTGCTTATTTCAAATGAAATTTCTTCCAGCAGACCTGCGACAGGAGAGTTGGATGAGAGATGTAGACACAGATCATCTTTTGGCATAATGTTCATATCCATAATAATTAAAACGCAGCACCATCATATAGTAGAAAATTCACAGTCAGAAACGTCTTAATTACGAAACACTGTTGGTTTCTTATTTCTGGGTGGACATAAAAAAATAACCATGGTGGCTAGCAGGAATGTAGCATGCAAGCATGCAGCATGCCAGAAGGCATGCAACATGCAAGAAGGCATGCAACATGCAGCAAGCATTGTTTCTGCCACGGGTCCGGTGCTGCGGGGTTTGGGCGGTCCCACACGAACTTATCGCTGCAGATGATTTTAACGGTAACCAACGCAGTATGCCATTGTGAATTCGGACACGTAAATATTCTGCCAAACAATAGTTATGTTAAATAGTGTTTTATGCCTTTAAAATATTCAATTAAATGAGATTACGCCAAGTGTGTTACGCCAAATAAAATTCGGAGTATCGAGATTCTTCCAAATAGAAGGAACCCTGCTAAGAAACTACTAAGCTAGTTATATTTAAATCAGATCTATATGAATTTTGAGCAAATGAGCTAGTGTGATAGTTACATATATAACATTGAAATCTATTTTAACTATGTAGGAGCGTCCTCTTCGTGAAGATACTATTAGATACAGTTCAATCAAAATAACCCGTTTTATAAACGCCAAATTCATATGTAAGAACCTTACATGGTTGACTATCACAGCGTGATAACTACACTCGTATACATATAAGCCAAAAATAACAGCGTTAACCACCCACAAAAGTCCTTCAGTCTGTTTTATTTTGTGCTGCCAGTGCGCTACATGGTGTATCAGATACCTTTTGTAACAGAATCCTGCACACATCTCCGAAAAATGTAAACATTTAGAGTGAATACAGAGCGGCGTCAGTGTGCCGCGCGGTGTTTATTTGTAGTCAACGTGTTGTACGTCGGTTCACTTTCGCTAATTAAATATGAATGTATTGTGTTCCGATATGTGCTATCGGCGCCAGGCGATGTGCTGCGTTAACAATTCGCTCGCTAGGGGGCGCTCAAAAGGTGACATTTTTCCGAGCAATTAGCTAATGGCGGCACTACGCCCGCCACACAGCACGCGGACAGCGACGAGCACAAAAGAATGGATTTTATTTTCTAGCATGTTAGAAAGTTTAATTTTTCTAATTTCACTTCCATTGAAATCAGAATAGGAAACCGAATAAGCAAGTATCAACTTAGCTTCAGCTATAGTCTAGCCGCCACCTACAATCAGCTTTTACGAGCTCAGCGACAAAATAGCCAATATTCTCATTTTATCAGATACTTCCTGCGAGTACTAGATAAGCTATAAAAGTAGATTACCCTACAATCTCGTCGCGCACAGAGCCGCGCCAATTTGATTACTGTTTGTGTCTGACTCGAGGACCATCGACGACGCGGTGGACAGCGGAGCTACACGAGTGTTTCATGTCCAGCGCTTTGTACGTTTATTTTACTCGTAATGATGTCTATTTCATCCTATTTGTTAATAATACTAGCTGTAACTCTCAGGTTTGCGTATATTATCTACGTTGTAAATTTTGTAAGCAATAGTTGTAGGAAATAAAAGTGTGAGAACGCATAGAACCGGCAAATGATTTCAAACCCAGGAGCTGGTTGAGATTATAATTAATGCTTTTTAAAGTAATTCATGCGTACCGACAGAAGTGTTTAAAATAAAACTTTTTAACTCTGTATTGTTTCTGCTCATTCATTTCTACATTGGTATAAGGCGACCATGCTGACAGTGAGGCGTGTCCTAACACGTGCATCCTTCATAATTGAGAGCCAGCAGGCGCTCTCGAGTCGCCGAGTGCTTCATTCTTTAATCTTAATAATGCACATAACGCGCCCACTGTACCGCGCTTGTCTGTCCGTCCGTATGTCTATCTGTCTGTCTGTGTGTCACGTCACAGAGCACGTTTGGAATATCTAATAAATTAAATTTATAACTCATTACAGTACCTACACGTCAGAAACAAAAAAGTTCAGACACCAATACAGACATCCATTGTGATTAGAGTTAGCATGGAATTATTATTTCCGAAAACCTGTTGAGGTCTTGGAGTTTAATATATAGAATTCACTAAATTATGGCACTATCTAGGTCAAACCATCTTATTCTCTGATACCTACGTCCGGTGATTAGAATCATATATCAAATCATTACAGTATGTAATCCTAATATATCGTAGATTATCTAATCCGCCCACATGATTTGCAATCAGTTGCGCGGTGTAAATCAACGAGCGGTATTAGGCGGCATGTATTATGATGCAAGCAAACGATTATGAGCCGTACGTCACAATATGGCTATACGTGACTGGCTGGTATTTAGGGCGGGGTATGGAGGTGTGATATCAACCCGCAATGTATTGCGAGAGACACTGCATTCAATCTCGACACTCGCTACACAATATCGACAGGCGATTACTAGATTATACCATGGTACAAGTCAAATAAGACTTTTGTTTTATTAATCAGGCTAACATTAATAAACGTGTGACATTGCATCTTAAGCTTATGTTTGGTATTTTCAGTTATGTGAAATCTAGGCTTTCTTATTAGATTTTTTAGTAAACAAATTCAAAAATAATTTTTTACACCAGTAGGTAAGTAAATAATTATCTGCAATCGATATGTGCGTGAAATTAAGCTATAACACGCTCAATTAACGGATGTTGAAGAAAAAAAAAACTGGGCTGACTTGCGAAGATTGCACCCAGAGAGGGCAGGGGGGGCATTGTCACTCCCTGGACTCTTGAGGAAAGATGTCACCATCAAGGTCAACTGCTTATGTATGAGGGCAAACATGGCGAGAGATGGCACAAGACCAAGAATCACATTATATCATTAAACTTATATAATAAAGACCGAGTTTGCTAATAAATTGTACTCATCATCACCAGCTTTTTTAATGTTCCCACTGCTGGGACTCAGGCTTCCTCTCAAGGAGAGTGAATGAGCCGTAATTCACCAAGCGGGCCCAGTGCGGGTTGGTGAATGTCACATGTCTTCGAATTTTTGCTTCTAAGACATGCCGGTTTCCTCACGATATTTCACCGTTTTCACCGTTTTGAGAAACTGCTCTACCACTGGGTAGTGAAATAAATTACACAAAGTAATGCGCCTGGCCTTGTTTGAACCCGCGACGTACAGCTTGTAAGTCGGAGCCATTACCACTCGGCCACCACTGCTCTCATATTGTACCAAAAGAACTAGTTTAAAAACCGCCGCTTCAGTTCATGGCGTGCGCCGCTTCGCCACGAGATAGAGGGCAGCCCGCAGAGTTGCCAAACACGATAAGTAATTTTGAAACTGCTCCGTAAACATATTGCATAATACCATCGAGCCACAGCCCCTAACGCGAGCCACCCAGCCACACAAGCACGCACACTCGCGCACAATATTAAACCGCGCTTCATAGTCAATAGTCTCAATGATTTCATTAAGTACGCTGTTCGTGAGATGTGAATAGAGCCGCCGATGTATGCGAACATTGTTTGAAGTTTGGAATTCTAGATGTCTCTGGAATATGTTATTCAGTGAAATTGAAGATTGAGTGCGAACACCTAAGTTAAGTTAGCTAACTGCACAGTGATTATTATTTATCTCTGTCGTTGACTCTTCTCCTACACACATGGGAGCGACAGTGGTGATATATTTTCGCAAAAATTTGCTATTAGACGAGGTGATAGTTGCATCGTCGGCCTGTCACCAAACCCGTGGACGAAACAGTCTCACAACTGTCGCGTCGCTTCATGCCCGCACTTTCATACGATCCCACAGAATAGATGTGAGAAATAAATGTTATAGGGTTGATTAAAGTAGGCTATAGGTATATATTTTTATATTTTAAGTGTTGTGTTTTTAAGTATCGATGTAGGTAAGTAGATACTAGATTCTTTTTTGTTTTCACGTTTTATATTATATTAAAGTTAATTTTAAGACCGCACTATCGCATTAGGTATTTACTTGTAATGGTAGTTGTAAGAAAGATAAATAAATAAATAATAAATAAATTAGCATGAATCAATTGCGAACAGTAATCTTACGCGGCTACGACGTAGTAACTGCTACGGCGCTACGAGTATTTGCTGCGATAATTATGTTTTACTTAGGAAAACTTCTACTTCGAATTTATTATTTTCATCTGGTGTTATTTATTATAAAATACCGTTTCTTTGTTAAAATAACTTTAAATTAAATCAACAACTCTTATAATATTCTTCTAATCTGAAGTGACTCCAAGATAAACTGGCCATATCAATCAACATTCCATGGAGTCTACAGTATCAATTTTTGATAACCACAGTTGCTTACATTGGAGCACAGCTACTGGCAACTTAATAACTGGGTTTCTCTCTAGAGGAGCGATGCGATACAGATCATGACCAATTAACGCGTTGTCGTCCGTCGGGATTGTGGAACGACGCCGTGTATGTGTACGTACGGCTCGAGCACAAACATCAATGTAGAGAGCAAACAGCACATAAACCGATTGACACACAGAACACGGAATCATAACGCAAACAACGTCTATAGACTGCAATATTAACTGTCAGTCATTATAGGAGGCGTCACATACTGACACGGTTTTATATGATGAAAATTATGACAGCACCATCTCTATCAGCGGTCACCGAGGCATCGCTGTACACTGTGGGCATGACCAGTGAGGCATCGTGCGGACACACGACGGACACAGGTGGGCAGCGATTCTGTGCGTCTCGCGAGGATCGCGCCAAGGATTGTACGCGATACAATAGCGATGGTTCGTCTTGGAATTGTTTCAACATTTTTCGTTGGAGCTATATGAATGGTGGTAACATTTGCTGAATGTTTGGTGAAACACGCCACAATCGCGGTGGTAAACCCCCTTTTAGAGAAGTAGCTGGAGAGTTGCACCATCAGGTTATATATTATTAAATTATATCTCCTACATTGTTGTTGCTATTGCATATGTTGAGTAGGGCAGAATTAGGCAACAGCCAAAAAACAATTCTTAACATTTTCGGCTTTCATAAAAATTTTAGCTACATTTTCGAGTATATGCTGTGCTCTTAATCCATGCTGTAGGTATCTGTAGTTTTAGTAACATTATGCAGACTTTATATTGCTACCAGACCGTAATAAGTAGTAATTAAACATTACAGCGACGCTATTTCAAACAAAAGGCGCCATAAATTGCCCCTCTCAACGTTTACGAGAGGAGGTATGCTGGGCCGCTGACACAGCCAGTTTATTTTGCTCGTTGAAAGATATTTTCATAATGCCTACAGCATTTTATCAATTTGTAAAGAATTTACTCATGAATAATCTTTATGCGATCTCCCGACCCACCCCGTTCCTTCTAGCCTTCATACCGGGGCTCGAGCGCCCTTTCGGATAACCCTGGCCCCAGTAGGCTTCGACCCGGCTGGGTCCCTGCTGTTGCTGACAACTCCTTGAAGCGCGCGGGAACAGTGCGCGCCGTCGACGACTTGGGCTTGGTCCGGACAGTTACCGGACGGCCGGACAGCGAGCTACCCCAAGCTATTGATACAATTCGGACACGATGAAACGAAATGCGATGCGGTTTCGAGTAAGCTCATTTCACTCGTTTGTATAATAATGTTCCTGGTTAATATCGGATGATGTGGACACGTGATTGCGTGTCAGCGGCGCGTCTAATATTATTGACGCGCAATCACTCTCGACCAAACTCACACACACATACACACGTAGCATGGTGCACATAGCTCACGTACCTGCTAGCGCTCGCATTCCGGACATGGCACGTAATTACAGTCGCGCTGTGATTGCTGCCGATCATTACTGACCCACATAAACATGTACCTATGTGTCGTATATAGCTTCATAAAGTTATTAAGTAATATAATAATATTCACACAACGCCATCTTGTCCCACACTAAGCAGAGTTTGTGCCATGAGTATAAGACCCTTGACAAAACTCTTCTTCTTCTTCTTCCTGCCCTTGTCTCGTTTTATTTAGGGTCGGCGCAACACGTTTTTTTTTCGGAGAACGAGATTTCACTATGCGAGAGCAGTTTTGGCTTGCACAGTTTCAAGGGTCACTCACCTCGAGTCTGACACTATCTCCCGCTCCGCCCAAGAGCGGGGGTTGTCATAAGATGATTTTTCCCATCGAAAAAAAAAAAAAAAATATTAAAGATTTACCCAGACACAGAACAAACGATCGTGCTCATCACACAATGTTTTTTGTTGGGTTTATAATCGAACTCAAGACTTCCAGCATCGCAATTAGGGCCACTAACCACTCTACTAACAGGCTAGTCCAATTAAACTCATACAAACACTAGACTAGATGGCATTGTGTGATAGTTGTGGAATATATATTAAACAACATAAAGATTGTGCCAATCTGAAGTGAATGGTGCATCATTACGTAAGGGTTATGTGAGAAAATCAACTGGTAAGTCTAATATTCCTACTATATTATAAAGTAGATCTGTAAGTAGTATTCTTGATTGTTAGATTATTAGTTTAACAAATGGTTCTAGTTATGATGTAAATAATGAAATCAAAAAGGTCTATAAACCATTTTTCATTCTGTTAGTTCTCACTACACGTAACCATTTTGACGTACAATATTGTCGACGCGTTAAATCGTGTTGAATCGCTCTCATTATTTATAATCGCAGTAACGATGACATATATGCGCACGACCACGTAAATTGCGCAAATGCGTGATGAAGAATTACGAACCACATGAAAATGATAGCCTACATTCAAGTCATAATTATGACATGTGTGTTTTTCTTTCACCTTATTGATATAGTAGCGCAAACCTTCGTCTTTAGAGGTTTTTGAATTCTCGGTTAATGTGACCGCTGTGTATCCCACCCATAAAAACCGAATTAATGTTTCTATTAGGCAGAACAAGAGCACTCAAACTATACTTTTTACGCTCTGCTTGTTGGAGATAAAACCTTCTTGCAAGCTTCCTAAATTATATGAAAAAATATGACACTTCTATTTGTCACTTGTCTTCACTTGTTTTCTGTAAAATATATTGTTCACACCGAAAATTATTAAAAAACTAATTTGCATTGAGCATCCAGTCATTGATTTTCATTCAGAATACCCATAATTCTCGCACATGGTCCATAACGAGCCGGATGAAATATAATTAAGAAGATCAGCGATTATTTTCAAGAAAAAGAATAGAGACTGACTTCCACGCTGAATGGAGGTTCATGAGTTCACTGCTGGAGAACTGGATTGATTTCAAGCAAGTTAGTTAGTGGTGTACAGTTATAATTACGCTAATATCGTCACCCAACACTCAGGTAGTATATATAAGTAGTCATACTAAGGTCAGTACTATTTTATTAAATTACCAATTATATTGTGTTTGAGTAAAATCATTATGTACTTTGTTGCATTGTGATTAGTATTTTATTCAACAGCAATGTTAAGTTTAAACTCATACTTTTAACAGTATAGTTAGCTATTTTGCTACATTATTAAACTTACATTATATTAAGCTGTAACTAATTACATAACTACTTAACAGTGGTATTAATTTTTAACAAGTATCTTGACATAATAAAAATATTTGAGTGTTAGATATTAGTACAAGTCATTGTTATAAATTATAGTTAGCAGTCAGAAAGGGCATAGACTACAGCTAGGCGTATAATTATTGAAATTATATTGTTGTTTTAATTTTTATATTCCTGTATCAATGCCAGGTTGACAACACTCGTCTCCCAGAATGTCTGAGGAAAAGGATTTAATTAAGAAGCGAGGCAGCTTCAAAGGTCGCTTGACTAGTTTCCTCAATTTTCTGGACTCATTCAAGGACAAGGAGCTATCTAGCTGTGATGTGTCCGAGTTGCAGTTGCGCATGGGCAAGATAGAGGCGTTGTATGAGCAGTATGATGAGGTACAGTTACGTCTAGAATGCATTGTTGACGACATCAACTTACAATATTCTCAGCGTTCCGAGTTTGAGTCTATTTATTATAAAACCTTATCTAGAGCCCAGAATATTCTGACTGACTACAATAAAGATAATAAATCGATGGAAAGTTGTAAAAGTACTCGTGTTAGCATAAAGCAGCCGGTTAAATTGCCAACGATTCAGTTACCAAAGTTTAGCGGATTATATTGTAATTGGCTTGAATTCCGCGACACCTTTACTAGCCTAATTCATTGTAATGATGACATAGACGCAATCAATAAGTTTCACTACTTGCGAGCATCACTTGAGGGAACAGCTGCTATAGTTATCAAATCCATTGAGTTTTCTTCAAGTAATTACTCTGTGGCATGGTCATTGTTATGTGATGATCGGTTTGACAACAAAAGATTACTGGTTCAGAATCATATAAGTTCATTATTTACTATTGAATCAATTACAAAAGCATCTTCTGTTGCCATTAAGAATTTGATCGATCAGTTAAATAAAGACTTGCGAGCTTTAGAGTCATTAGGGGAGCCTGTGAAACACTGGGATACACTTTTAATCTACATTGTCACACGAAAACTTGATCAAAAAACCTATCGTGAGTGGGAGGAGTGCAAAGGTAGGATAGACAAGGATGGCTTAATCACGTTTAACGCATTTATGCAATTCTTACGCAATCGAGCCGACCTCATCGAGACCCTGGAACTCCCCCGCAATCATTATTCGCAATCACCAGGTAAATCAGGTCCTAAGATCAAGTCAATGGTAGCACAATCTCCTATCAATTCTAGCACTGACTCAGCTTCTAAACCTTGTCCTAAATGTAATAACAACGATCACACATTAAATAATTGTCCACAGTTTCTCGCATTGAGTAACGATGACCGTCTCAAATCATTACCTAGTTATAAGGTATGTTTTAACTGTTTTCGTTCCGGACACTATGCTAACAAATGTAAAAAACCAGGCTGCAAACTATGCAAACGTAGGCACAACACATTAGTTCACGTACATTCTAATGGCACTGTATCGAATACACCTAGTGGTAATTCGATGAATAACTTGTCTGCTACGACTGAAACGAATAACGTAGCTTTATCCGCAAACATTGCATCTCCGTGTGGTCATACGCAACGAGATGTGTTGTTATCAACCGCTTTGATCAAATTAAGAGACCACAATGGGTGTGTGCATCTCGCTCGCGCGGTGCTCGATAGTGGTAGCACGTCTTCACTCATAACAGTTAGGTTGTGCAATAAACTTAACTTAAAAACTAGCCAGGTAGATAGATCAATCCTTGGAATCAATAACGTCACTTCGCACGTAGGTAAAATATGTCGGGTTAAGGGTACGCCATTAGATGATAGCTTTGTATTCGAACTAAATTGTTTTGTTCTTCCGTTCATTACGAGTAGTGTTCCGTGTCGTCAGATAAATATTTCTGATTTCGACTTACCCTCGAATATTACTTTAGCTGATCCTACTTTTTATAACCCTGCCGATGTTGATATTTTAATCGGCGCTGATCTTTTTTGGGATTTGTTAGGATCTCAAAGACTAAAGTTAGGTACCGGGAAACCAATATTATGTGAAACCCGTCTAGGATGGATAGTTTCCGGTCCAACTACTCAGAATACTATCTCACTGCTGACGAATGACATAAAGTGCAATATGTCTAAAATGGTTGCCGACAGCGATGGTGACTGGGAAAACCTCAAGTCAGAATTGACAAAGTTTTGGCAATTAGAGGAGGTGAATGCGAAGTCTTCCAATTCTTATATGCCTGAAGAGAAATTGTGTGAAGACAATTTCGTTACAAATACGACACGATTGTCTGATGGTCGTTTTTGTGTTCGCATCCCCCTTAAGAAAGATCCTTCAATTTTAGGAAATTCTTTTAATAAAGCCACACATTGTTTACATTCTTTAGAGCGTAAATTAAAGGTTAAGACGAACTTTAGTAGAATGTATCATGACTTTTTGTCAGAATACGAGTTACTTGGTCATATGACAAAAATTAATAAACCTAATTTATGTTTGGGTTATTTTATTCCACATATGGGAGTTTTACGCGAGTCGAGTACCACGACCAAACTTCGTGTTGTTTTCAACGCTAGTGCTTCTACTTCGACGGGAGTGTCCTCTAATGACCTACAGATGGTTGGGCCAACCGTACAGGACGGTCTATTGTCTATACTTCTTCGCTTTAGAGTCCACAAGTATGTTTTATCTGCGGATGTGGAGAAGATGTATAGACAAATAGTCGTCCACCCGTCGGACAGATATTTACAACAGATTGTTTGGCGTGATAATGTTAGTGATCCTATTAATGTTTATCAATTAAACACCGTCACGTACGGTACGGCCAGTGCGCCATTCCTTGCGACACGATGCCTTAAACAAGTAGGACTCGACTGTAGGAACCCTAAGATATCGGAAATCATCCAACATGACTTCTATGTCGACGACTTGCTGACCGGAGGGGATGACTTAGATGAAGTAAAGTTCATTCGCACTGAAGTCACCAAAGCGCTTGCGTCGGCATGTATGCCATTGAGAAAGTGGAAGTCAAATGATTCTCAATTATTGTCGAATGCTGTCCCTGCGTCATACGATTTGAACATTGGACAAAATGAGCCAGAAAAGTTGCTTGGTCTCTGTTGGCATATCGGCACTGATGAGATAGGGTTTCCTATAGGTCTGACTAAATCTTCGACTAGGTACACAAAGCGTGACTTGTTATCCGTTATTGCGCGAATCTTTGATCCCTTAGGTCTGTTAGGTCCTATTGTTATTACTATGAAGATCTTGCTACAGAAAATGTGGTTAGATAAATTATCATGGGATCAACCATTACCTAATGAGATTTGTAAACAATGGGAGATTATTATTAAATCTTTACCTCTTTTAAATCATGTTCGCATTCCGCGACTTGTAGTCTGCAATTCATTTACGGAGTTAGAACTCCATATTTTCACAGACGCGTCTGAGTCCGCGTACGGTGCTTGCGTCTACATTCGCAGTGTTAATGCTAAGGGTGAGTACATGGCTCGCTTGTTAATGGCAAAGAGTCGAGTTGCTCCCATCAAGCCTACGACAATTCCGCGACTGGAGTTATGTGGTGCGGTAGTCGGTTCTCGTCTTCACGAGAAGGTGATGAGCTCACTTCGAGTGAAGATCAGTCGGGTTTATTGTTGGACTGATTCAACCATTGTCTTGGGATGGTTACAGATGATGCCTACCAGACTTCAGCCCTTTGTGCGCAACCGCGTTGCTGAGGTTTTGGATAAGTCGGGTAACTGTACTTGGAGGCACGTCCCAACAGATCAAAATCCAGCAGACCTAATATCTCGTGGCATGGATATTAGTGATCTGCAGGAGTCAGATCTGTGGTGGAAAGGACCAGATTTTTTAAAACTAGATTCGTCTGAATGGCCTTCTCAAATTACGAGCCCAGGACTACAATCGTTACCGGAGACTCGACCTAAAATCATATTACATGTTGTAAACGATTCGAAACCTGAAGTTTTAATTGATTTTAGGCGTTATTCCAATTACACACGGCTCGTACGATCTGTTGCCTACGTATTACGATTTATTAAGTCATGTAGAAAGCATTACCCTAAAACCAAATACTTGTCACATGATGAGGTACAAGATGCACTAACTCTTGTCATTATTAAGAGTCAGATTCAGTCATTTTCTGAATACCAATTATTTTTGAACAAAAAGAGTTTACCTAAAAAGAGCGCCCTTCTAAAGTTTAATGTTTATTTAGACGATAATAATGTAATGCGAGTAGGAGGACGTCTCGATAACTCTAATTTTGCTTATAGTAAGAAACACCCTATTTTATTACAGTCCACTCATGATTTCACTAAACTATTATTTAATTTTGAGCATAAAAGGCTGATGCATGCTGGCCCACAATTATTATTAGCTTCCATTAGGGAAACTTATTGGCCAATAGGAGGTCGCAAGTTGGCGAAAGCCTGTTATCATAAGTGTGTTTTGTGTCACCGTATGAAGGGTAAGGTTGTAGCTCCCTTAATGGGTAACTTACCACGAGAACGCCTTCGTCCAGGTTATCCCTTTGAAAGCACAGGCGTTGATTACGCTCGCCCTATTATGTGTGCTAGTCGCCAGGGCCGTGGATGTAGGTTAGTAAAGGTGTATGTCGCTATTTTTATTTGTTTCACAACCAAGGCCATTCATTTGGAGCTCGTTGGTGATTTAACTAGCAATAGTTATTTACTGGCTTTGTATCGGTTTATTTCTCGGAGAGGTAAACCTGCTGATATTTTTTCCGATAACGGTACCTCATTTGTCGGTGCATACAACGACCTTTCCAAATTTTTAAAATTAAATAGTTTGTCCTTGGGTGAAAGTGCAGCAAACGACGGAATAAGGTTCCATTTTATTCCCGCCTACACCCCACATTTCGGTGGACTCTGGGAGGCGGGTGTCAAGTCAGCAAAGTATCACCTTCAGAGAGTGTTGGGAAATTGTAACTTGACTTTTGAGGAGCTGTACACCACACTAACCAAGATTGAAGCCATCTTGAACTCTCGTCCATTGACGCCGTTGTCTTCAGATCCTGCAGATTATACTCCGCTCACGCCAGGACATTTTCTTGTGGGACGGCCACTTACTTCTTTGCCGCAACCTGATTACCAGGATAGCTCTGCCAATTATCTGTCTCGTTACCAGAGGATCGAGCAGCTTCGCCAGCATTTCTGGAGCAGATGGAGCAAGGAGTATGTTGCAGAATTGCAACAACGCTCCAAATGGCGTTCCTGCAAGGATGGCTTGATGCTGAACTCCTTGGTGGTGATCAAGGAAGACGATCTTCCTCCGTTGAAGTGGAGACTTGGACGGATCGTGGCTGTTCATCCAGGAACGGATGGTATCGCCCGTGTAGCTGACATTCGGACGTCTACTGGAGTCGTTCGACGGGCATTCAACCGAATCTGCCCTTTGCCTGTGTCTTCAGAATCTGGTTGAAACCATTGGTTTCAACGCCCGGGGAAATGTTGGAGATAAAACCTTCTTGCAAGCTTCCTAAATTATATGAAAAAATATGACACTTCTATTTGTCACTTGTCTTCACTTGTTTTCTGTAAAATATATTGTTCACACCGAAAATTATTAAAAAACTAATTTGCATTGAGCATCCAGTCATTGATTTTCATTCAGAATACCCATAATTCTCGCACACTGCTTCATGGCATGATACTTCAGAGACTATAGTTGTGTAAAGTAATATAGACCACGTACAGGTGGAAAGGTACATCAATTCATTGTCCAACAAAACAAACCATTTCCATTTACTTTTTTCGGTCATGAATGTTTGGAAACGGAGAACATAAAGTGTCCCGAGGCCAAACAAAAACTGTGCTTGTCTGCTATGAATGAAAGCCGCCGCCGTGAGCCCCGCATCCCAACAACACAAGTTTTAATCGCAATCTAAACGGTCGCGAGATAACAGCCGCCGCCGTTTAATTGTGATATTCAGTAAATTAGTGCTTTTTATATATGCGGTGCCTAATGTAAGCTTACAAGGGTTGCCTAAGTGCTTCAAGTGTTTACACACGTTGTAAATTATAATGTATTATTGTAATTGCTAGTTCCCACGGATACGAGGCGTAACCATTTTGTTCTTTGAATCCCAATGAGTCGTAACTTATGACCCTTTCTGAATCAAAGAATAAAATGGTCTCTTTTGTTGAACTAGCAAGACGATTGATAATGCAAGAGTCAACAACGTACTCGCATTTCCATTTAATTGATTTCCTTTGCAAACATGTACAAAATTGTTTTGAATTCCATACAAACAAAACTGAGCGCTATCAACAAATTCTAAGACTGGAAAGTTGTGTACGAAAGTCGTCAAACATGCTGGTATTTATTAGATGTCCCAGTACCTCCTCCGTCCCGGACGCCTCCCCCGGGACCCTCCGGCACGCGCGGTCTACCGTGAATCGCCTCAAAGGATCAGTGGACTTACCAACAGATCACACACTATCACACTACTGACGAGCTAGCCACACACACCTGTGTGACAAGGAATTTGTCTTTGGACGATACGCACACATAGATTGCGTGCGTGGGAAAGTTGAGGTGTCTAAGAGTACAAGTAAATTCTATCACACACCGGGGCGGAAATACTATTAGTGAAGGAAATACCCGATGTTTGTCAATACTGTATCAGAATCATGATAGACATTTGAAAAAACTAA
The DNA here is from genome assembly GCA_929112965.1 of Mythimna albipuncta. Lineage (NCBI taxonomy): Eukaryota > Metazoa > Arthropoda > Insecta > Lepidoptera > Noctuidae > Mythimna > Mythimna albipuncta. The sequence goes on from OV815959.1 coordinate 34,184,035, forward strand.
CAGACAGAGCACATGCTTTAGTATCCAGACCGGTTGAGTGGGCCTATGACTGTAAAAATGTGAAATTTTGTATTTTTTTTTTTTAAGTTTTCACAAAAACAGGTTCTTATTAATTCGTCACATAATTTTTGCAACTCAATTGGCCACACGGTTTGTTAAAAGAGGAAAAGGTTTGAAAAGATATATCACCTATTCGGGTAAAATGGAGTGTAGGAGTACACACTATTTTATCCGAAGCGGCTTCAAGTCAGCGGTTAATTGATGGCGTTACGTCATCGCACAGAGCATCGTAAGAGGAGGCTTGTCAGAACACCAATCTGCAGGCGACACCGAGTGGATGCGGGCTGAATAGGTTTTACTGAATGTACATGTGTGTGTGTATCAGAGCAGTGTGTGCGAGGATACTGTTTGTTGAGAGTGTGGCTCTCAATTGAATCTGTCAAAGGGTGCGGCAACCCAATCAGATACGTGTAGCGCCTGATCCAACATTATTTATTTACGGGCGAGCGCCGAGCGCCGCCGGACCGGAGGCCGGACCCTCGTAGTTCACACTCGCCGGCACCTCTTTACACTCTATTTCATTTGTCCTAAGATAACGCTTCAAATGTAATTACATGTTACGAGTGCCCGTATGACTTTTACGTTATTTACTCTAAATATTTCAACCCGTTTATTTTGTTTGTGTTCTATGAGACGTTAATGTAGGTGAGGTTTTATCTTTATGTGTTTTTACTTTGCCGTTTATTTGGCTTTGCTGTTTATTTAAAATATTGAACATTAAAGTAATCAAAGTAGTACTTAACTATGTATATAAATTAGTTTAGTTATACTCAACAGTATCGCGACATACAAAACATCCGCTTCCTGTGCTCACTACATAGTGGTGCACGGATGACATCATAACTTGCTAGCAACGCTATTGTACCTGTAGCTGACTACCTGTCCCATACATATTAAATCGTTCTTATATATTAAACATATTATACAAGTATGCACTTTATCAGACAGATACACACATATATGTATGAGTAATGGCGGGTATTGAACTGTGCGGCATAGGTTTGGTATATCCAGCTTTGATATTGATTACCTAATGATATGGCGAATTAATATTGCTTGCTACATTTACAAAAGAGATGTCAGCTAACCCCACAATTTAATTGTGATAATTACAGACACAATTGAAAGACAATAGGTGCGCGAACGCCGGCGTTCGCTTGGGGTTTAATGAATTAATTAACTGTTCATGCACCTACACATTACTCCGTCGTAGAGTCGTCGACTGACTCCCTGCATTCAGCGAACTTCATTTAGTCTTCGTTGTAGTTGCTAATTGATTCTACTACTATTATTTTGATGCATAAAATAATCAAAAAAGTTCGAGAGTTACATAAAATTCTTTGTGATTACAGTCGCCTTCAAGAGCATAAAACGGATCGTGTTGAAATTTTCATTAAAGAACATGAATGTAAAAAAACAAAATTAAAGACTTGCTATTCTCAAGCAGTTACCTCTCCGGTGCGTTTAATTAAATTATACTTTTTAATAAGAAGTGAACGAATAATGATACTAGTGAGGGTGTGGGACTTTACTAAGACAATTACATTGAAATCGGGCGCCGCGCACCGCCGGCCGGTGCTCGATACGTCGGCTACGTGGAGCGCGCTCGCCTCAGTTTGCCAATAATCGATTGAGATGTACCGCGGCGTAGGTAGCCAGCCGGAAACAGGACACTCGCTTACTACATATAGCAATGAGCCACCTCTGAGGTTTCACTAACATCTCACAAACAGCTTCGTATACCTATGTATCGACATCAATATTATTTCTCAATAGAACTGTACTTGCATTTTTCGAAAAACGCAGATTGTTAGTCAATATTTTATTTGTAAATACTATGTTACTTAATATTACGTTACTTCACAGTTATTTCTATCGGTCAGTATAATATTTAAAATAAATAATACTAAATATAATAATAACATAATATACACCGTTAAATTTTAATCGTTTTAATCCCGTGGAGGGTCGATCCGGTACATGAAACACTATCGATTTGTAAAGATAAAATTTAAAAATAAAATACATTTTTTTCAAAACTCGTATTAATTTACGTATGTACGAAATTAATTTCTATAAGAAAACATCAGCTGAGCGAGTTCAATGATCTCTCATTACGGATGCAGTACGTTAAATGTTTCAAGATCATTGATAACAACTTATTTACAAAATCTACTGCGACACTATTGGAGCATTTGCGTGATCTACATACAAGTATACAAAGCTACTATTTTCACAACGTCTACTGCAAGAAGTACTCCTTCACAGTGCACAGTGCACACCTCCAGCGGTATTACTGGAAGATTGCGATTCAATGTTTGGTTTTGCTCAACCACATTCATGACAACCGGCATTCAAAGAAGCTTTTATGTTTGGACTCTCACCTTTTATATATATGTTTTTTTTAAATTGTTTTTTTCAATAATTTTACAGGTTTACTACCTAATTTAAAGTATCAAAAGAACTTCATATACTTAAGTAATAGTTTTTCGAATTTATTATTCTGTATAACACTGATAATACCAACTAGGTTTGATAGTTTTTCTTCTAAATCCGTTATAAACATACATATCATCATGATTTTCCAGTTTTTCTGTAAATCAACTTACATTGTAGGGGAAGGGCACTTGGCTTAAACAAAAATTTGCACTTTAAAGTTTAATATTTCACACACCTCAATGTCTCTAATAGACTTGTCCAACGACACCTCACACAAAGAGACAGAGAAGATTTGAAAAATAAATCATCTCCATTTTACGGAACCCTTAAAAGCAACGTTTTATAGTAAATAGAAAAGCTCTTAAATTAAAACGACAAGAGGTTGTCATTTCCGGAGCACTGAGGGAATGTTCCACCACCGTCTGTCACTGCTGTTTAACCAGCCGTTATTAAAATTGGGTCAAAAGTACCCCACACCTTTTAGTTTGCTGTTAAATTTGTTATTGAACACGAGATATCGCTTTTTTGTCCATTAGTTAGACCTGGGGTATCATTTAAACCCTGTACATGACAATGTGTCGTCGTTTTGTCATTGGTCGTAGTGCGTACTTTTTTTGAGTTTTGTGCATTAATGGTGATTTATTGGTTATCAGTTTCTTTTGTTTCACTATCTGACCAGAAGACCTCTGGAGAAAGAGTGAATAAAACCAATGTTACTGAGACGAAGACATTTAATAGAAATTTGTTTGTGACCCTATAAAAGCTCGGTAACGAAACCATAGCGAGATGTAGAAATGTGACGTAATTTAACAACGCCATCTAGTGACCAAAAATAATACTACACACACACAGTTTTATAGATGAATATACAAAATTGTACATTCCGACCACCATGGACAGAATGTTCATTATTTCCGACCACCATGAACCTATGAAATTCGACAAAATGGACTGTATAACATTTAAAATTATGATAAGTAAATTATGGTGGTTAAAAAACAAATACACATCGATAAAAAAACAGTTAGATAATAACAACAGTAACTATGATAACAACAAAACTTTACAATTCTAATATAACAAGTTAAAAAAATATTAATGAGCGACAGGTAGTATGCAAAGTTTAGTCACTGGTCGTTTAAATAAGCCATCTTTACATTTCAGAGTCACTACCCTCGTTACGTTGTCCGAACCCGGGTGTTTCGCGGTTATTTTGCCTAAAAGCCATTTGGCTGGAGGAAGATTATCTTCCTTAATTAAAACTAAGTCACCAATTTCTGGTTCTGGTGTTTTGTTTGCCCACTTGTATCGGTGTAAAAATTGAGTTAAGTATTCACTAGACCACCTCCGCCAAAAATGTTGCAACATTTGTTGCGTTAATTGCCAACGTTTCAATGATGAGATAGGTGATGTTTCATAATTGTTCTCCGGTACCAATACTAATGGTTCACCTATCAAAAAATGTCCTGGAGTGAGGGGCGTAGAATCTTGAGAATTGATACTGATTTGGGACAAAGGACGGGAGTTCAGGCAAGCCTCCACTTGATACAATACTGTTGATATCTCTTCAAAAGTGAGAGTTGCATTGCCAATTATGCGCTTTAGATGATGCTTAGTGGATTTTATCCCAGCCTCCCATAATCCGCCGAAATGTGGAGCATGTGGTGGAATAAAATGCCACGTAGTGCCGTTGTTTGCTAAATATTCAGCGATTTCTACCAGCATACTCGATTTTTCTTGTGCGAACAAGTTTCGAAGTTCACGGGCGGCACCTACGAAGTTGGTTCCGTTGTCACTAAATAACTCAGCGCAATGTCCACGTCTGGCAACAAACCGTTTAAAGGCTGCAAGAAAGCCTTGTGACGTTAGATCACTCACAGCCTCCAAATGTATAGCTCTTGTAGCCATACATATAAATAAACATACATATCCTTTATATGCCTTGTGACCTCTTCCTTTAGAGGTACGAATCTGTATGGGACCTGCATAATCAACACCGCTCCGATAAAACGCTCGAATTGGTGTAACCCGAGCTGGAGGCAGTTGTCCCATCAGTTGATCTCTAGTCTGTGCAGCATGTCGTACACAGACAACACATCTTCGAACAACCATTTTTGCTCGATTTTTAGCATTGATAACCCAATATTTAGTCCGCAGATAGTTCAGCATTAGTTGTGGTCCACCATGCAATGTGACGTGATGAGTTTCAGCGAGAACTAAATCAGTGAAATGAGCTTTTGATGGTAAGATTATTGGGTGTCTAGAATCGGTTTTAATTTCAGCTTTTTCCAGACGACCACCAACCCTTAATATGCCAGAGTTATCTACAAACGGGTTTAATGATGTAAGTTTGCTTTTTTTATTTACATTTTTATTTTCTTCGATATCTTTTATTTCTTGCTGAAAATTTGTTGCTTGACATTCTTTAATACATATATGAAGAGCTTCATTTAATTCAATGCTAGTCAACCATGCAGGTAAGTTATGATTACCTACACTTTTTAATTTTTTGATAAATCTCCTGCAGTAAGCTAAAACCCTAACTAACTTACGAAGAGATGAAAACTTAGTCCATAGCTCGATATTATCACTATGCGTAATATGATAAACTTTCTTTGTTTTTTCTTCTAGATTACTGTCTGGTATTTCTTTTCTATCATAGTTAATAATAGCATTTTTCAACCATGACGGCCCTGTTTTCCATAATTCAAAATTGGGTAATTCTGATGGATTTATTCCGCGGGACGCACAATCTGCTGGATTGTCAGAAGATGACACATGTGACCACTGGTCCCTATCTAAAATGTTGAGTATCTCCGACGTTCGGTTGGCTACAAACGTTTTCCAGCGAGTTGGGTGACTGCTTAGCCAAGACAGCACAACTGAGGAGTCTGTCCACGCATGTATTACCCTTTGAAATGTTCAAAACTGTCGAGACTTCTTGTAAAAGCTTAGATAACAAAACTGCGCCACATAACTCAAGCCTCGGAATTGAAACTTGCTTAATTGGTGCTACTCTTGTCTTGGAAGTCACTAGATTGATGTAAACGTACGACAAAATTACGACGCGATGACAATTCTTGTTTAGCAAATTCTTTACAATTCCCTATTTTATGGCTATTGTTCGAACAAAAGGAACATTCAGATGGTTTAATCTGATGAACATGATGTGACTTGGTTGTGGTGCTTTTAACGACTTTTGGACATAAAAATTCAAGTGACCTAAATCTGTGTTTAATAAACTCTAAAAAACTCTTTAAGGTTGGTAATTCGTTATTGTTATAACAAATCTTAGCTTCCCACTGCTTACGAGACTCATTATCTAATTTAGAACATAAAATATAAATAACAATGAGATCCCAATTTGTTATATCAACACCTTCATTTTTTAAAGCATTTAAACATTCGTTGGTGTTGTCAAACATTTCTTTTAAACAGCTAGATGACTCATTAGTAAGGTTTTTTTGACTAAAGAATCTTTTCAAAATACAATCTGTTAGAAATTTTTTGTTGTTAAATCTATTTTCTAAAATGTTGAGTATCTCCGACGTTCGGTTGGCTACAAACGTTTTCCAGCGAGTTGGGTGACTGCTTAGCCAAGACAGCACAACTGAGGAGTCTGTCCACGCATGTATATTACCCTTTGAAATGTTCAAAACTGTCGAGACTTCTTGTAAAAGCTTAGATAACAAAACTGCGCCACATAACTCAAGCCTCGGAATTGAAACTTGCTTAATTGGTGCTACTCTTGTCTTGGAAGTCACTAGATTGATGTAAACGTTTCCTGTATTATCTACAACACGCATATAGACTGCAGCAGCATAAGCTTCATTGGATGCGTCGCTAAATCCATGGAGTTCGATGGTACTGTTCTTCCTTGAGTTAATCCATCGTGGAAGTCTAAATTTGGTAAGTTCGTTCAGTTCCGTACGGTAAGTAATCCACTCGTTTAAGAGATTAGATGGTAGTTTATCATCCCATTCTATCCCTGCAAGCCAAAGCTTTTGAATCATTATTTTAGCTTTTATGATTGCTGGCGAAATCCATCCCATCGGATCGAACAGCTTTCCGATATCCGAAATAACTTTTCTTTTTGTTACAGGTTCGCTAATCGGTGGTAATTGAACAGAGTATTCAAAATCATCGGTTCTTCGGTTCCACGTGAGTCCCAGTATCTTCATGATTTCATTTTCTTTAAGTTCTAGGTTGCTTTCTAAAGCTGTTTGGTTTTCATTAATTGCTCTAGACAATTGCTTATCATTACTTGACCACTTCTGCAGTTCGAAGCCTCCCTTGCTTAGTATGTTCGTAATTTCTGTAAATATTTGTTTTCCTTCAGATACAGTTTGACATCCAGTGAGCAAATCATCAACGTAAAAGTCATTTAATATTTTTTCAGATGCTAACGGGAATAGGTTTCCTTCGTCATAAGCGACTTGGTGAAGCGTTCTTACTGCTAAGTATGGAGCAGAGGCCGTTCCAAAAGTTACTCTTCCTAATCGTAAATGTTGTATGTCTTCTTTACAGTCAGCTCTCCACACCAACCGTTTATAGTCTGCATCTTGGTCAGTCACTTTTACCTGACGATACATCTTGACGATATCAGCTACCAAACAGATAGGGTGAAGTCTCCACTTCATAATAATGTGCCTAAGATTGGCCTGTAAGGTTGGCCCAACAAGAAGGTTGTTATTAAGAGAAGCACCGTTACTATCCCGACTGGAAGCATTAAATACGACTCGGAATTTGGTAGTTGTTTTATCGTTTCTAACAACTTCATGATAAGGTAAGTATACAGCTTCAGTGTTATCAATTTCATTTTTAGGTACTATTTCCATATGACCGAGTTTTAAATATTCGTTAATAACTTCGGAATATTTAGTTTTTAAATCTGGTACTTTTATAAAACGCTTTTCTAAAGATAACAATCTTTTAATAGCAATATCTCGCGAATTTCCATATTTACAGCTCGGATCTTCTTCTCTAAACGGTAACTTTACAATATACCGACCGAAACTGTCGCGTTTGGTTGTTTTGGTAAAAATCTCTTCACAACGTTTTTCATCTGGAGTAAATTGTTTTTTACCCAGAGTAAAGTTGTCTGATTCGAGTTCCCAGAATTGTTTCAGGTTAAAATCTTCATTGCAAATGTTGGTATGCAAAGTGATGATAGTACTGTTGCAATTGACAGTGTTGGTCTCACTATCACCCCCCACCTTGCCAGACAAAACCCAACCCAACTTGGTGTTTTGCGCTATTGGTGTTCCTGGTGGTCCTCGAATCAATCCTTCGCTTATAATTTGACTATAGACTTCTGCACCCAGCAGTAAATCTATTTTGTTAGGTATGTTAAACTTCGGATCTGCTAACTTCAAAACTGGTAAGTTAGGCCACAGCTGGACCACAATTTTTCTTTCAGGTAGAAATGAAGTTAACTTGGTAAGTACATATGCCTTGACTTGTATGGTAAATGTAGGGTCCTGGAGAGATTGCAGTTTGATATAAACTACATTCTTACAGTTTAGTGAGGCGGTGTTATTACCCCCCACTCCAACTATAACACTGTTGCATTTGTTTCGTTTTAGCCCAAGTAATTGGACTGCAGACTCCGTTATAAAAGAAGCCTGTGATCCCTGGTCCACTAAAGACCTCAGTGTTATGGTAGACCCAGTGTTCGTTTCTGCTTTTACCAAGGCAGTTGCCAATACAACTTGACAGTTTGTGTTGGAAAAGCAACTAGTTATGTTGCTCAAGGTGGTCTCGTCTTTTGATGTTGTTGCGTTTACAACAACACTGGTACTATCAACCGATTGCTTATTTTGTTCCTCATTATCAGTTGGTTGGTTATTATTGGTTGAGTGCAGCAATGAATGGTGTTTCTTCTTGCAAATTCGACATCTAGTGGGCAAACGACACGATGTTACCGAATGGTTTGCGCCTAAACAATTGAAACACAATCCGGCTCGAAGGACCATGAATAAAACCAATGTTACTGAGACGAAGACATTTAATAGAAATTTGTTTGTGACCCTATAAAAGCTCGGTAACGAAACCATAGCGAGATGTAGAAATGTGACGTAATTTAACAACGCCATCTAGTGACCAAAAATAATACTACACACACACAGTTTTATAGATGAATATACAAAATTGTACAAAGAGATTGAGATTTTAAGATTAATAATCAATCCAACCAACAATTAAATCGAAGTTTAGTTTCATAACAAAAGTTATATATGGCTTGAGTATTTAAAATGTTAAATAATTAACATATTTATTTAAAAAATCGACGTAGGTATGTACAAACAATTTGTACTTATATCCATTTAAAACGTAACAGTTTAAAATCTAACTCAATCAATCTAAGTCTTTCATAATATAAAATAAATATGTTTTTTTTTAAAGAACTATAGAAAGATTATGTCTTTAAAGTATCAAAATGACCCTCGCCAACAATTATGTACTATTTTGCGCCCTAATGACGCCGGGTTAAAAAGTGAAGCCTTTCATTTACCTTTGCAAGCAGCAGTTCATTTAATGTTCATACTTATAAACTATTCCATTTTCTGTCTATCCGACGCAATAGAAATGACTTGCTTTTATGTTATGACATTACTGTGGATATGAAGTGCAAGCAGATTCGCGTAAACAGCACATCGTCTGTGACGCGGAGACTCGCCGGTGCTCTACTGACGAGGGCAAGCTAGAGGTACTCGACATCGAGAGCGAGCCGCCGCGCACCGCCCAGTTAATCAGCGCGCTGCTAATTACTGGCCTGATCGCACACTGTCAAACGCTCAACTGAGTAGACTCGATTACAGTTATTCACCGAACACTGGGCCCTTCTTCCTGACTGACTTTTTTTTTTTTTTTTTTTTTTCGATGGGAAAAATCATCTTATGACAACCCCCGCTCTTGGGCGGAGCGGGAGATAGTGTCAGACTCTTACTGACTAAAAAACCCATCCCGTTCCTTCAAGCCTTCATACCGGGGCTCGAGCGCCCTTTCGGATAACCCTGGCCCCAGTAGGCTTCGACCCGGCTGGGTCCCTGCTGTTGCTGACAACTCCTTGAGGCGCGCGGGAACAGCGCGCGCCGTCGACGACTTGGGCTTGGTCCGGACAGTTACCGGACGGCCGGACAGCGAGCTACCCATTGCACACTGTCCGCAAGCCCGCGCCTACGGTGGCTGGAAATCGGGATCGGAATCCCGGCGGCGGCGAGAGCGCCGTTGCCTGATGCGGTCGGCCTCCTCCTTAGCGAGCATTACTGCTTCGCAGAAGTCGGCGACCGCCTGCCACTCCTCCTCGCTCCGGACCATGGCCTCGACCAAGGCCCGGCGCGAGAGGTCTCCGCCGCCGATCACCCCCACGAGGGCACGGCGATGCTCCACCCAAGCAGGGCACACCGCGATTGTGTGCTCCACCGTGTCCTCCGGGTGTTCCGCACAGTGGCGACACCCGGGCGTCACTTCCGCTTTAATTCGGAACAGGAACCTCCCGAACTTGCCATTTCCGGTGAGGACCTGTGTCATGCGGAAGGTAAGGACGCCGTGAGGTCTTTCCAGCCACGCCTCAATTCCTGACTGACTTCATTGTGGAAGATCGCTCATCGTCCCCAATTAAAAGTATGTGAATTAGCATTTTTTGTGTAGGTAAATTTGGAATAGTTGTGTTAGTAAAGTTTCTTGGTCAATAACTTTAAACTTAACCAGGATTAAACATTTAAATTAAACTTATTTCGTGAAACTTGTGGGTATTACACACAACATAAGATTTATTTTTTTAATTTCAAATCATATTATAGCAATAATGTGATTTAAAGCAAACCGCATAGAAAAAATTCCGTCGTGTTGATGTTATCTGGTGAAGCCGTAAGGTGGTGGATGCATCTGAACAGTTGTGTTGCGATGTACGCCAGTGTCGGAGGTTTGATCATGGAGGGTAGTGGGATCCGAAGCACGGTGCTCCGCTGGCCAACCGCAGATAGTTGCTACAACCAACAAGCAACCCAAGTAGTGCGCCAGCCACACACAAAAGGCTGCCCCGCCAACTGTGAAAAATTCCAGGGTGGCCCCATCGTGCCGGTTGGCGACCGGGCGAGAGGACCCGATGGCAATCTTTGGGGGGGTTCCAAATCAACCCTCCATTGGCGCAGCAACTCTGATTGTGTTGTTGGGTTTGACATCGCATCACCTCGCTCAACTGCCATCTTCCACCAGCCCTAATCACTAAAATTAAATTAATCACAAAAAATAAAAGGAAAAGTAAATATGTACAGCGGATGCACGTCCTCTCGTTCCATGTGCACCTCTCAAACATACGAGGACTGCACTCTGATCTCGATGCTGTCCACCACCACTTTGATTGACAAACCCCATTTACTTTTACTTTACTTACTACTACCTTACTTTTTTTTAACTTTTCTTGACGGAGACGCAGATCAGATGTCCGTCTGATGCGGCGTATCTCGACTACCCGGGATACTCATTGGAGCACCATTTCCTGCACCGGGGTCTGTGTATACGTCCACAACGACATCTGCTGCTAGCATCTCCGTCACCTTGAAGACCCCAGTTTTTCAACTTTATGGTTGCTTTGGACACCAATGTGTACAAAATTGTCTATACCTGTGTTTACCGGTCGCACAGTGGCGATCAGGAGACGACTCGGCTATTTGGCCACCTCAGTGAGGCCGCCGATGAGGCTCTGCATCGGCTTCCTGATGCGCAGTTTGTCGCTCTGGGGGATTTTAACGCCTGCCACCAAGACTGGCTTTTCCCACACCAGAGGACCGACTACGCTGGAATGGAAACTCGAAACTTTGCAGTGTCGCTGGGCCTCTCCCAGTTGGTAAAACAAGTGACGAGGGTGCCTGATGTAGTTGGTCATACTGCCAATTATCTGAACCTACTGCTTACCACCGATCCGGAGAGATGTGTCGTAATAGTTTCCTCGCCACTTGGAACTTCAGATCACTGTCTGGTGAAGTCTGTATCATCCTTCTCCCTACCTGACCGCGACTCACGTGGCGAACGGCGAATGTGGCGATAAAGTTCGGCAGATTGGGATAAGATGCGGCACTTCTTTAAGTCTTATCCTTGGCAGCAGGTCTGCTTCTCTTCTGAAAATCCGTCGAGCTGTGTGTTACCGATGTGATACGCCAAGCTATGGAGTATATTATCCCTTATAGCGATGTACGCATCGGTGGCTCAGCTCACCCGTGATTCAACACCGATTGCGTTCAGGCTGAAAAGCGTAAACATTCGGCGATTCTCGCCTGGGTTGACGCCCGCAAAGCTCCGGATCTGTATTCAAGGACTTGGCAGCATGGTTGAAGGCTCTCTGCCTTCAACCACGCTGCCAAGTCCTACAAAAAAACACCATAGAAGGCACGCTTTAACCGCATAACCCATATTGGCAGAAAACTCTCTGCACAGCCGTCCGGTAGCAGAGCATTCTGGTCCCTTGCCAAGTCGGTCGAGGTGAACTTCTGTCGGCCCACTTTGCCTCCGCTAGTATAGCCTGATGGAACACTGGCTCATACGGCAAGAGAGAAAGCATCATTGATCGCCCCCACGAGGGCAAGGCGATGCTCCGCCCGATGACTTCTGCAAAGCAGTAATGCTTCCAAAAGAGGAGGCCGAACGCATCAGGTAACGGCGTCCTCGCCGCCACCACCGCCGGATTCTAATCCCGATTTCCGGCCACCGTAAGCGAGGACTTGCGGACAGTGAGCAATGGGTAGCTCGCTGTCCTGCCGTCCGGTAACTGTCCGGACCAAGCCCAAGTCGTCGACGGCGCGCACTGTTCCCGCGTGCCTCAAGTAGTTGTCAGCAACAGCAGGGACCCAGCCGGGTCGAAGCCTACTGGGCCCAGGGTTATCCGAAAGGGCGCTCGAGCCCTGGTATGAAGGCTAGAAGGAACGGGGTGGGTCTTTTAGCCAGTAAGAGTCTGACACTGTCTCCCGCTCCGCCAAAGAGATGATTTTTTCCTACCATAAAAAAAAGATGGCATACCAGCGATTGTTCTAAAGGCTTATGCGCCCGAGTTGTCTCCTGTATTAACGCGCTTGTATCGCCTCTCATTTAGGACTGTTATAGTGCCCAAGTCCTGGAAACTTGCCAACGTGCAACCCGTCCTCAAAATGGGCAGTCGTGCCGATCCTGCCAACTATCGGCCAATTTCAGTAACCTTCATACTCTGTAAGATTATGGAGTGTGTATTGAACTCGCGCCTCATGGCATACCTGGAAGGTAACGATCTCCTCAGTGACTGACAGTACTGGTTTCATCACAAGCGATTTACTGGGGACCTACTGGTGTTACCTGCTACCCACTTGTGCGGCGAGGCCCTCGAGAAGAATGGGGAAGCGATTGCTGTTTCCTTAGACGTCTCGAAGGCCTTCGACAGGGTATGGCACGCTAGCTTTTTGAGTAAGCTTCCAGCGTACGGCATTTCCTCTGGTCTGATTTACTGGGTAAAAGACTTCCTGACTGAACGGTCTCTTTGAGTTGTTGTTGACGGATGCCATGACGACTAATTCCGGAGTTCCTCAGGGGCCTGTTCTCTTTGCTGGTGCCCGGTATCTATGGGTATGCAGACGATAGCACAGTTGTAGAGAGATACCTGCCCAGTGCTCGGGCTAGTAAGGAGCTAATCCGGTCCGAAAGAGAGGCTATGATAGAGCGAACGAATATCTCACTTCAGGCAGTCTCCAAGTGGGGTGAAGCTAATCTGGTGGAATTCAACACCGCCAAAACACAAGCGTGTCTGTTCACCGCCAAAAGGAACCCGTTCACCTTGGCTTCTACTTTTCAGAATTTATCCCTGGAGTACACCGACCGCCTTCAGCTCTTGGGGGTTGAAATTCCCTCAGACCTTAACTTTGGGCGGTTCATTGAGTCCAAAGCCTAGGTACTACTAGGAAACGAGGCGTTCTTGTAAAGGTGCGACGGTACTTCACACCGGGAGAGCTTTTAATGTTATACAAAGCACAGATCCGTTCGTGTGTGGAATACTGCAGTCACATATGGGCTGGTGCTGCAAAATGCCACCTGGCAGCTTTTTACTCGGTGGAAAGGCGTGCAAAGAGGCTAATTGGTGATCCAGATTTGGTTAAGTCTACTTTTGTATATTTTTTATCACAAGAAGCTAAAAAAATATGCCAGCAAAATTTTGTTCGGGACTTTGCTATGATCCTTTCTTATAGATACTGATACACATGTTATTAAAAATATATATTTCTCAATATTCCTGCTTAAAATACATATCGCTTATATATTTTGAAATGTATTTCAGAGCGTTGTTTTTTTTTCAGTTCAAAGAACTTCAGGATAGGTACATTCGTAACTCGCTCGTGTACCCTCGGAATTGCTTTGTAGGAGACTCTTTATTTTTATTAATATTTGGTTGGCTTTAGCGAATAACATCGACCTTAAGGCGCTGTGCGTGTGTTATTTATGGTGAGTACGCCGCCGTCGACGCCACGCGTTATATGACCTGCGATAATTTTCAGTTACAGCGTTCACGGCTCTTTTAGTAGGTACTCGTAATTGTAACTTTTCGGGTTATTTTATAATATAACTGTCTTCGTTCGCATGATTGCTGGAAAATATTCCAAAAAAAAAGGAACTTACTTTGAAAGTTGAGCACAGGCGCACGCAAAAATGTGTAGTAATTTTGTTCTAACCAGAGTGTAGCCATCTGACTTAATCTGTTGTTGGATCCGTTTAAATTTTAAGGGGCACAGGAAAGTAAGTGAAGGAGCTCCACACTGGCATTTAGTTTGGGATGGGTCATAAATACCCCATTTGTTCAGATTATCGCTACAACAAAGAGATTTAAAAGAGATACGTATATATTTAATGTCTTTGCGCTACAATAAACCATTTAACCGATACGCGATGTTAAGAGATTTCCAGAATGGCTACTTGTTTCTAACCCAGCAACAAGAAATCTGCTGGAGTAATAAAGTATTGAACCAATTGATTATAAATCACAAGAGTTTATAATTAACAATTTGTGCATACCAAAAGATGCAGCATTGGAAGGGAAGACCTTCTTATAAGGAAGACCGATGATCGGTCGAGTGACGAAGGAATGTGATAGTGAGCCGCACAGGGCCGGTCGGTATGGCGACACTTGAGGGAGGCTTCCGACTGAAATGATGATTTATTAATGATGAATTAGTGCGTATAGTATATACAAGAGATTATAAAGAGAGTAGGTATTAAGTCCGCTTTTGTACCTGTGGTTGGATGAAGGTTAAACGAAAAATAAACCTTAGCGTTATAAAGGACTAATTTTAAATCACGTACCTATTAAAAACAATAAAAATAATGCATGTTTTCTAAATACGCACAAAAACCAAAATACAGTAGGTATGTTTGAAATAAATTTCCATAAAAATATAAAATATCTGCATACAACAGGTCTCAGTTGTGATTTCAGTTCACGTGTGATGTTGAATGTGATTTAAAAGCGTTTTCCTTCGAACGAGAGAAAATCGTTTCGGGAGAAAATTTCACTATATCGACGGGGAGACGATTTTCCCTTATGACGGTCAAAAAACTGGCTCAAATAGGAGGCTTCACAAATATGTTCCTCGAGTGCTTACTTATATTCTGAAATCCGAACACAAATATGAGAAAAATCCTCGTTGCTTTCTCATCGTTTGCATTTGAGTTCATCAATCTGATCTACACATTATCTTAATAGTCTGTCCTGTTTGGAGAGTGGTGGCCGAGTGGTAACGACCCCGACTTACGAGTTGTAGGTCGCGGGTTCAAATCCAGCCTGGGGCATTATTTTATGTAATTTATTTCATCACCACTGCTCTCAAAATGGTTTGAAAGACATGTGACATCCATAGCCCGCACTAGGCCCGTGTGGTGGATTACGGCCCATTCCCTCTCCTAGATAGGAAACCTGAGTCCCAACAGAGAGAACATTATAAGGCCGACTATGTTATGCTATGCTGCCCTGTCTGTAGTCAAGAATGTCAGTCATGCCTTTTTTTTTGGTGACAACCCCCGCTTTTGGCTGGAGCGAGAGATAGTGTCAGACTCTTACTGACTAAAAAACCCACCCTGTTCATTCAAGCTTTCAAACCGGGGCTCGAGTTCCCTTTCGGATAACCCTAGCCCCAGTAGGTATCTCAGTCTATGACTTTCTTATCATTCCAAATACTGATTAATCATAGCCAATATGCAAGTAACGTCTACACCTTGAGAAGCCGATATTAGAGGAAAGTAACGAATGTCGCAGGTAACGGTGAGTACTAACATTTTACGGGGCAATATAACATAAAGGTCAGCGCGGGGCAACAGGGGTGCGGGGGTGCGGGACGAGGTGAGGTTAAACCCTCGCGAAGCCGAGGTATCGCCTCTCCAATAAAACCAAGTGTATTGACGTTGCATAATAACTCATAGCAGAACGACACCGTCACACTTATACGTTGCTGTGATCAGAAGGTCCAGACGTCAAGAATCAGGAATAGTTACTGTGTGAAAATCAGTGGTCTCGCCCTTCTACATCATAATGCAGATGATATGCCTACTAGGTTTCAAGCAATGATAATATACATGCTCAATTTGTTTGACGGCTAAAAATAATGCTATAGATACAGAAGCAACCTTCTATTTCTAAATACTTTGTGACCAAACGCTGTCCCTTATATAACGCTGCTGCAAATCTCGCACCGGCAGATCCTGGCTGCTTGCCAATGTCGACCCTATGACTTATGTCGTAAAGACGACATCGCTCTAATTGATGATGGTCTAGGCTCACCAACTCTTAGCGTTCCGGATTTCAAAGACAGTATAGTTGGAGTTATCTTTGATCCTATACGCCGTCGAGTGTTCATTATGGGTGTTGAAACTTTGCACAAAAGAAGCTTGGCGTGAAACGCTACCCTAATTAATATCTCGATCGTCTCGTACGAACACCTGGCGTCGGGCAGCGGAGTCGCTTGCTTTCTACTGATCTTGAAATATACGAGTACGTTAAGAATTT
This sequence comes from Mythimna albipuncta, assembly GCA_929112965.1. Taxonomy (NCBI): domain Eukaryota; kingdom Metazoa; phylum Arthropoda; class Insecta; order Lepidoptera; family Noctuidae; genus Mythimna; species Mythimna albipuncta. Next base: position 34,200,548 of record OV815959.1, read on the forward strand.
TAGCTAAAAGTTAATTATATATTTTCTGATTTTTGTAACAGTCACGTCACTGTTTCATTTTCATGGAAAATACAATCGACTGAAAGTGATTTTACCTTACTTTGAGATTGGCATGAACTATATAATATCGCTATGTATTCATTTTCTGTTAATAGTTGAACTTTGAAGACTATAGATAGATACTAGTGTATTTTCGAAGTTCACTACAAATATGAATAAATAAGGGCCCCACTACTGAGTTATAATTAAGACAAACATAGAATTCATCATCTTGATAGATCGATCCACATACAATAAAGTTTTGCCTAAATATATCCAGCCACATTCTTCTTCCTGCCCTTGTCCCATCTTATTTGGAAATTCTACCCTGTCACTCGTCATGCTATCACTAACTTCCTATCTTTCCTATCTAGCCACATTACAAACACCAATTAATATAAACAGAACTGGTGAAAAAAGAATATGCCAGAAATATGGCAAAATAATAATTGAAAACAGAAATAAAACTTGTAGTAGACTTGAGAACCTTCTCGTTTATTTTAAATCGTTTAAAAACTATGCATCACCAAAGTCTATTTATATCGCAAGCTACAAATGGTAACACATGTCCTTACATCTAGATCTATTTTCCGGTATGACGGTCACATTATCAGCACATTCTGTGTATCTAATCGCATGCGACTAATTCGATTGCAAGCATTGTGTTCTGATCGACTGCGGGCAGTCAGGCGTGTGAGCGGATAGGGCCGGCGCTCGTGGAGCCGCGCTCACCGCTCGCTGCTCAATACTGCTGACTGTACTCGATGCTCGAAGCATCGAGCAGCCCGCCCTGTGACTGTGTGACGCCGAAATATTGCTGTCCCACGATTTATGAGTATATCAGGCGTGCCGATGCATTGAACACGCTTCATGTAGGTATAGGTGGGAAGAGGAATTATAATATTCATGCTTTTTGATATAAGATAATGTGAATATTGTCTTCGTTTTTTTGTGAGTTTTACGATTTGTTATCATTTGGAAATTCTGACTTGCTATTATGGTAATCAGACTCGTTATAGAGTTTTAACGGAAAATAAATGTAGAATAGATTAGACCCGCTAATAGACATAATATTTTGGGAACCATATGACATAAATATGGTGAGATACTGCCTCTTTAGTTCAATTAATTAGTCATCTTTAATTCATGGAAAAGTCGAAACTAAATCTTAATAACAAAACAATTTCACAACATATTGATATATACCAGTATTATTAACTAATTAATCCCTTTTCAAAGTGCAGTCCTGTCTCCTGCGCCATTCAGAGTTTGTGAGAGACAGCTAATTGGCGTTCTTGTAAACCCTATGGGAGAGAGGTCGACGTTGTCTAGTGCTGTACATTAATTCTCAAAAATCCACCGCCAACTCAATCAAAGGATCAATTAGAGAGGTACAGCGAGGCGGGAGGTAGGAGGAGGGCTGTCGGACCGTAAGTTATGAATAAAGAGCATATTGTGCGCCGATACGTGCCCACTCAACTATTCGCTCCGCAGCATCACCGGCTCCGCGGTACCTGATTGATTAAGAGCCAATAAATAACGCTCCGGACGGAGCGGTCCTTAGCTACGAGATTCCAATTTCAAGGTATAACATGTTTGAGAACTTGAGAAGTTTTCTAATGAATTGGAATTGTGCCCAATAAAATGGACATCGATTGTCCTCTGAAATATTGAAACCCAGTATCCGAACTATTACAGTACACCATCACAGCTATAAGTAAGACGCTCCTCTGGTTTCTCAGCACAGACAGTGATCCTTCAGCTTCGACCTTCTCAGTAATTGAGTTCACGCCATGCTAAGTTTTATGCGCGCCATGTTGATTAGGCTTCTAATTTCACGGGGCGCGCTCACTGGCACCCTACACTGGGCCACCTCGTCCCTCACAGTGAGCTGAGCTGTTTGTGATAATAGAGCCAACTGAATTATTTCGGTACATAGAATTAGCTAGCATAAAAATTTCATTTCAATGCAAATTAAACTGTATTTTTCAGGAGTTCAGTTTCAGAAGCCATGCAAGAAAATAAAAAAAACACCATAGCTTTAATGAGAAATATTCTTTGTTGTGAACATGACTAAAATATCCTCTGTCCATCTTAATATCCTCTGTAAGTAAAACAACGCCGGGACGCTGACGCGAGCGGACAGTCGTTAGGCGCGGCACGAACCGGTAATACTATCTTCTAACTAACATGCTGCCTCACAAGGGGTACTTAATAATGCCAGACAAGTCAGTCAACTGACGAGCGTCAGGGTAGATACTGATGTGGGATCTCATGTTTCGTTTCTTATAAGTACCACAAGTACGAAATACGACATTCGTACCAAGTGCATACGTATGTTCCAACATCAATAAATAGACCGTCATTCATGATTGCATGTATCGGTTTTATCTAGGAACACGGAGTCAACTGTTGATAATAAACCAACTTTCTGCTTAAGAATCCTGCACTGTTGATTAACTTCCCAGGATACACTATTATAGGTCAAGGTCATATAAGATTGGCATTCTTATAGACATATTTCCTTAAAGATGTATGGCCCATCAACGCCTAGATCAAACCCTGGATACTAAATAAACCAAATATTTTTTAATCAACCGCAAATGAATCTAACAGTGTCAGTCATCAGGCATCATCAGCTTGCGTTAATCCACAGCAGTGACAGGCACTTCTCGTCTTTAGAAAGGCCTGATGAAAACCTACTTGAAAAAATAAAGAAATAGTGTGACACTTATCTCTATGACACTTCATTTGTCTTTTTGTAAAATATTCTGTTCACACCAAAATAAAATTAAACTAACTTGCATTGAGCATCCAAACTTTGATTTCATCCAGAATATCCCATAATCTCCCACAAACAGTACTAAAATGAATACATTTTCAGTATATTCATTTTAGTAGTATTTATTCGTCCTGCCTGCAAATCTGCATAGAGAGTGAGTTTATTGGAAGTTGAATAAGATCTGGTCGCAATCATTTCTAGACAATTTAGTTGAAGATTCAGAAATGGCTCTCAATAATGATTATAGTAAAACGGAAAGCTTTTGCTTCGGGCAGGTATGACTGGAGATAGTAAAGTCTTATGGATATCGTTTTACTTATTTAGTTTCCCAGTATTCGTATGTGTTGGTTAAATTAAGCCTTATAGTTTTAAGAGATAATGTTATTAAGTGACTTTGTTTAATCAGTGCTTTCGTAAACGTAAACAACTTTTGTAACCAAATATAACTGTTTATTTTCTAAATCTTTCAAATCCGTTTATAAATAGTTTAGGTTGACTACTTACTCTGCCTTCGTTAATATTGTATTTACCTTGTCAACTCTCTAACTTATTGTAAAGACACGAGAAATAAAATCGTCTTCTATATTATCACTAATGAAGTCCTGTTTCACGCTTAGTCTTTCCAGTTTGATATTAATTCATACCAGAAAGACGAAGCACATACGTAGTATATTATTATATGTCATATCATATAGTCCGGGTTCCCTAGCACATTTTTCCCACTTGATAACTATCAAGCTAATTTTCTGTGAGTAGCTTCATTTTGATGAGACGACCAACAATTTCCGATTGTGGTAGCTAACAGAGATATCAAGAGTTAAATATGTTGTATGAGATGATGAATCTAAAAAAATATTTTTAACAGGTTCCTTTTTTGTTAAATCTCAAGATAATTTTATAAATTATTCGAAAAAGTATATATCTTGAGAATAACCAAAAAAAAAGTTGGTTAAAATTTTTGAGAATCATCAAATCGACATATTCTATCCCTGCTACCTCTGCTAGCTACTACGGTCGAAAGTTTCTTATAGCAAATTGTTGGGCGTCTCATCGAAACAAAGCTATTCACGAAGCTTCAGCTTGATGGTAATTATAATTGTTATTGCTTCGTGAATAACAAAAAAAAAACCTATTAGTAATAAATTTTTTAGGGTCATCATCTCATACATAAATTTAATCCTTGATATCTCTGTTAGCTACCACAATCGAGAGTTCCGTATATAGGAAATTGTTCCGTATATAGAAAATCTCATCAAAATGAAGCTACTGACGGAAAATTAGCTTGATAGTAATCAAGTGAGAAAAATGTAGTAGGGAACCAGGACTAATACACACGTTATGTCACATGAAGGTGAAAATAATACCTACACTAAATTATTACCATCCAATACGAACATGGGTAGAATTTAATAATGAAAGCGGACATAATCACATAATCCTAAAAATACCTGAAACACCAAATGTTATCATTGTCGGTTCAGTTCACCGGAAAGCATATTTGAAACATCCCTGCAGTCCGCGCTCCGCACTCTACTCCGACTTATGAACTAATCCGATTATTCAGTAAACAGTCAATGCTTTTATTAGTACTAGCAAACAACGTGGTGAGTACATTGTGCAAGTGCGCACACTCGTACAAAGCGCACAGTGCGCACGGGCCGCGCTGCCGCACTTCGATGTCGATTTGCATTGCACTCGGAGACGGCATTAAATACTGGCAGCTTTTCGTTTATTAGCCTGTTAAAGCTTGATGCTTTCCATTTCATTATACTGACAGTAAGCCGACAATCTCTGAATAAAATGCAAATCTCTACAGAACAGATGCATGAAATGAAATAACGAGTCTGCTACTTGCATGCCGTAATTTTTTTCTACTTATTTCTGAAATGGTACACTGAGTAACCAAAATTGGTTGGTATTTTGACATCACATAAATCTCAAAGCGACCTAACAAAAGCTTTTTATTCCCGTGACTGTCACCTTTTTACCTAGTTGGGTAAAAAGGCAGTAGTCGCATAGCATGTGAGCCGGGTGTCGCTAGGCTGCGAGCACATTAGGTGTCGGCAGGTAAGTAAAGAAGACGTCGCGTCTCGATCCGATAAGATTACAAAAAGCCTCTGATTCCACATCGCTACACTCGCTACGCGCGCGTTTACAAGTCTTACGATAATCATTGAGGGTGTAATACTGACATGGCTATATGTGCCTATAGATGAGCGCAACCTCTTGTATTTTTTGTTATTTTTTTTTTTTGAGGCGGGAGCTCATCCAACTACTCTACCCACTCTAAGGTGGAGTGAAGGAGCGTATCAGGTTTTGATGAAATAAAATCTATTTGTGTCTTTCAGTTGCCCGCGTCTACGTCCTGCAACTTCGAGGCGTCTCCCGTCACGGTGGTTGGGATGTGACAATGTAAGTTGCCTCATCGATGCGGCCATCTTACTCGTGTTCAGACAAAGCCGCGTTTTATCACTCACAGAGGCACTGCTTGTCTCAAACTGTTCCCTACATAGATACCGCGAGAGTTAAATGCGACTGTTTAGTTTTGAAGATTAAATTATAATACTCTTGCATTTTCCTTATTTTAAGAGTACTTAAATATGAATTAGAAAAATGTTATTTTTCAATTTTTTTTATTTTTTTTTATAAAGATATTGACGGCAAACTTAGGCATAAACGAATACTACAAGAGGCATGGCAGTATATATAGTGCAAAAGTGCTGCATTAGATGCCGCCGCCCGCGTACCTACCGACTTGTAAAAAGGCGAAATAAGATAACACAGAATGCTAAAATGCCTCTGTGACTCGGCCGTTCTGCAGGTCAGCCACTGCCTCCCTGCATGTCGGCTTATGCTGAATTAGTAGCGTAGTATGGCCAGCATATCTCGTGTAAAACTGGCCAAGTAAATGAGTGTTTTCGACATACCATTGGTTTAAATCGGTTTTTCAATTGGAGAAAACAATAGTCTGTTTTCATAGGTTACGACGTAAATAACTGTAACTAATAAAAATATTACAAAATAATTTTTACTTTGGAAATCGATATTTATGGTATTGTAATATAGTTTTTTACACAAAATCTTATTTAATTGTGTACCTACCATACAGCTAAAACCTAACAGTGACAAAGTTCACTGGTAAGTTACTTAGGAATGAATGAAATACATATAATTACTTAATTTACTCATACTTGCTGGGCTTAGGAAGCTAAATATTATAAGTATTGGGATTATCGTATAGAGTTATAACTTAACTCAATACAAAAAGAATCAGGAAAATCGGACCATAAAAAAATTAAATTTAAAGTACTCCCGACAAAAATTTTAAAATTAATTTATCATACAGTTTTGTATTGTTTATCTCGTATCTTTTACTAAATACCCCACTTGGCCATTTGCAAATATTTAGTTATTCATTTCTAATTTCACCTCCCTATAATATGTTAATGTCTAAATTAATTTTGTTAATACATGTCTAAAAACCATTTTTAAAAAACCTGCTCCCCAACGAAAAAAATTGCATCCAAATCTATTCTCCTTTTTAAGAGACACGGTGCTGCAGACAGACACACATGCACAGCAGTCAAACTGAAAACATACCACCACCTTTTATGTCGGAGGTTAACAAGAAGGTTATGCTTGAATCGATAACCCGTACATGAGATTTGAACGTGAAATTTGGTGAAATGAGGGTGTACCAGTATGAAATTTACACGCTTGCGGTACTTGCCACTTTTGAGCCTATTGGTGTTATGTTTTGTTATTGAATGGTGTTAACAAAAAACAGAAATGCGATTGCAGCAATCCCGAAAATATTTACTACCATTTACTCTCTATCCCTAAAGCTCTTCATCAGATCTTTAGCTAAGAAGAATATAGCTACGCCATAATGAATTATGGCGGTAAGTTTTCTCTATGAAGAATGGCTGGAGAGGCGTCACAGCGTCCTCCCTTTTGCATGATGCAGGTCTTCACCGAACATAGTAAGTTCGGGACGTTCTTGGATCGGATTGAAACCATTGTGCGGAGCACCCGGAAGACACGGTGGAGTATATAGTGAAGGTGTGCCCCGCTTAGTCGGTGCAACGTTGTGTCCTCATATGGGCAATTGGCAGCGGCTACCTTTTTTTTAGGTGGGAAAATCATCCAATGACATCGATCTTAGGCGGAGCGGGAGATAGTGTCAGACTTTTATTGACTAAAAACCCACTTCTGTTCTTTCTTTGCCATTGTTCCCTGATAGAGACCATTATTTAATTATTTTGCAGTTAGGCAAAAATTTGGAATAAATTTGACATTACCGCAGTTTTTTTTTCATATAAATGACTCAATGGTTTTCCCATTGGAACCCTTGGGACCCCATCCAGAAAATACTCTTAAAAACAAAAAAAAACATCAAAATACATTCGATCAAATTTAGAAACTCCTCTTTTTTCGTAGTCACACACAATTTAGAACCTCCTCTTTTTTCGTTTCACAGCCGGAGCATCAATTACTTTTTCAATTTTTAGTAAAATTCATAATGAGCTCAATGGTCGTTCAACAAATAAAATGTAAGGTACAGAAACCCCTTGAAAACGACCATTTTTCTTTGTCGGGCATTGCTCGAAAAGGAGGGGGGAGGGGGGAAATGACACAGGATATCGTTACTGTGTAACACCAGTCGCCGCTTTGACCTGCGTCTTCTTTAGTGCGGGTGATTGCCACTGATGTGAATCAGTCAGACCTCTGATGTGTGAACAGCGGAGGTCATTTGTAGATGACGTGGCGTAAACTAATCTGGTTTATCTCACTATATCAACGCATAGGTGGCTAAAAACCTGGCCCCCGATAAAATAAACAGTCACGCGGGGGCAGTGTCCGCAGTATATTTAGGCAAGTTGATAGGTGATCTATCTGGCTATAATGTGAAGCCTCGTACATTAGCAGTAATTTGTTGACGCTACGCGCCATCACAGTTACACGCGTCATAAACTGCGCGACCGCTGCAAGCCACCGCATTTTGTTACGAACCCTAAAGCCACAGTGTGCACGACGTGCTGGTCGCACTGCAACGCAGCAACACACGCGGCTGTGGCGCGGTAGTTGAGCGGCTGAGGGGCGGTCAGATGAGGCTGAGCGATCGTGTGTGACCCTTGACGTCCTTTGTGAGCGTGCGATGTCACGCTAGCCTCACTCAAAGGCTTTTAGACACTCTGAAAACTGATATCACAAAACAAGTACACACACTAGTTAGATAGATGCGTCATTATTCGAGTCGAGGCTTCAAACTGTTTCAGCTACCTACTGGCTCCAATACTAAGTAGATATTTTCGTATGAAATTAAATTTCATAGCTTTTGCTTTGGAAAATAACTAACTTTTTGAAACACGATGGTAGCAAGTCGGAGGCCGTAGGTATTTTGGTATGCATAAAAGAATCCCGCTATAGAAACAAGATGCGTAAACAAGGTGATGGCATTGCTTGGCAAGTATAAGGTTAGCAGATATTGGCACGAAGAGGAACAGATTAAAGTCACAGCTTAGCCTAGAATAGTTCCCGTTTTAAAAAGTAACGCTGTAATATTTTTCGTTTTGTGTGCGTTAAAATTTCAATCAATCCGATCGTACGCTATCAACAGTTGTACCTACAGCAAACTGAGTAAAATACACACAAATTACAAAAACAATCACAAACGATCGACTTGTGGCACTAAGAATGTACCTAACACTAATAAAATGTCTAAACTTATTGTTCGGTAACACCCTACACGACATCAATGCTCCCGAACAGTTTTATGTCAGCATAAACCGGGATTCTAGTGGGTATAAGTAAATGTATGGGCCCATTAATCTCGGCAGCGGGCCCTTACAAAAAGTCAAGTGACGCGTGGAAACTCATAAAAGGTAAATAGTAAGGCGCGGCGGGCCCGGCTGGGGACTCCGTAGGGTTGCTAGTGCCGGCAGTATTACCACTCGCTTCATGCATTACGTTCAATAATTTTGACACAGAATAGTTTTCATAGATGCGTAATTTTCTAAAACCTATACATTACTTTTCTTTTATAATTATTTACAAAATTCTGGCTAACATTCAGCAAATGAGCGGTTAAGCAGTACAAAAAAAAAAGAAGTTATAAAGAAAAGTACTGAGGGATCTAGTGAGGGTACTTTACGTAAAAACATAATGGAACAGAGCAAAAAGTTAATCAAGCTGACTTTGAATTTTTAATACTAATCACTGAACTTAGGCATCCTTCAAATAGTAGAATAAAAAACCAAATGGTTTATTTTTTACTCCAAGGTAATGCTGAGTTGAGATCTAATATAATAAATAAAAGCCTGTATTAAAATAAATCAGCTTTTTTGTGAATTTGTTCCCGGGATTTTTTTTACAAAACCGTGCCTTTTGTTGAGATTAAAAGTAGCCTATAGCACTGGGTGACATAACAGTAAATCTTTCTAATAATAGGTCATCATCATCATCTCCATAGCTTTCTCCTAACTTGGGGTAGGCTTTCGATCTAACTAGATGCAGCTAAATACTCGTGTTTTACATAGAGACCTTTACAACCCAGTTACTGGGCAACACGATACTCCTTGGATTGACTGATAGTCGCAAGGATTTGTTTTACATGACATAAAATGGTGCTTGACTGCGACTCCATCCTACCTGATGGTTAGTAGACTGACTGTCGTTTTTTAAATGATTATTTTGATGATTTTATTGTTCTTTATTGTTCTTTTGAGTACAATATTGACCGATTTACACTGTTCTTAAATAATACCTATTAATACTCTAATATGGAAATATTGTAACTACAACCACTTTTTTAAAAGAGTAATCATGGAGTTTCTTGCCGGTTCTTCTCCATAAGAAACGACCAATTTCGAACAGTGTACTAGCTTCTGACGTTTTATAAGTGCACATGTAGGCCTACGTGAAATAAAAAACTTTTGACTTTGACTTTGACTATCAAGGATCTATGAATGATAATCGGGACCAACAGCTTTACGTGCATCCTGAGGCTCAGAGTGTCAGTAATATCCTAAATAAACTAAGAAATGTACATGACATGTCAATTGAAAAATACACATTTGTACTTTGAACTCACAACCTCATGCCTGAGAGACGGCCTTAACCACGACAAAACATTTTTCTATAGATAAGTGAAATTAATTTAATTTCAAAGTTTACAGTCTGAGATTATGTGTGTTGGTATGCTCGTAATTCAGAGGTAACCCTATCGGTAGCTCGGCTTTATAAAATAAATAACGTTTATAGGTGTTCATTGTTCTGTATGGCGCGAAGCGTCTCCCTCCTGTAATGAGGTCAAGGAGCTGTCACCTGACTCAGCGAATGATTGGCTCCATTGTGCGCTCTCGTGCTGTTGGTGGCGCGCGGCGTGGTATGCCGCGTCGAGTTGGTGTCAACAACTGCTTTCACTGACAGTGCCTATAAAAAGGTTTTCCATTTCCTCACTTAAATTTTTTCAGACATGAATATTTTAACCACATAGTTCTAGTTACTTCAAAATGCTTTCAAGAAGTATTTATACTTACTATCAACGATTGTATCACTATTTAGCATCAAATGGGATCGCAGTACAGCACTACTTTATATCAAATTTAAAAAAAAAGTAATAGAACGTATTAGTTCGTTTGGGATAAACTAAAATGAGTAGCAAGAGAGATTTACATAAACACTGTAATGTAGAAGGTTGTATTATGTCGGCGATGACGCGATAACGGAATCTGCTACTGAGGAAGTAGGTACTCGTAGATTCATCTGTCAGACATCTCAAGAGTGATGCTCTGCATCTTGTACAGAGTTCTGATTTACCGCGGAACACAACTGGAGACATCATTATCTACTAATAGTTTTGCAAGTTGCGCTGAGCATAGTCTTAGCTATCACATGCATAGTTTGTAACTGTCACTGTTAAGCTTGCTCTTTAAGATTCCATATCCGAAGGGTAATAAACAAAATCCTCTCTCAGCGGACTAAAACTCGTAATATGTAATAAGTTGACACCTGAAATTTAATGAAATTCCAGAAAAGTGACTTCTGTTACGGAAGCCTTTGTGTGTGAGGTCGACTCTCACTTGGCTCATTTTTATACAGAGTGTTCATATAACGGCCTCGAGCAGCAGCCACCGAGCCGAGCGACGGCGGCATCTTAGCTCTGTGGTCTGTTGGGTTAGCGAGAGTTTGGAATTGCTAATATTCAGTGTAAGCAACTAAACAAAACATAAATATGTATAGTTACTCTACTATATAAAATTGAATATAAACTGACGTCCAAATATTCGAATATCATTCGTATAGAGTACCTGTGGACTACTAATATTATTATATATTTATTTAATCATCATGTAACACAAAGTAGGTACATAGGCGGCTTTAGGGATTATGTAATTGACATTTTACAAAATGTACAAATGTTATTGTTGTAGTTAATAAAACTGTCATGAGCACACAGTTACAAATAATTCCTCTTTGTTTGTGTGAAGCAAATGAGGTTGGTTGCAGTGCAGCCGCCGCGCCACGATCCAAGCCACTGGAGCAACAGTTATTATTTACTTCATTTTTCATGTCATTTCCGCCGCACAGTGCTTACCACATCGTTATATTATTATTATCTATAATAAAACAATTTGTATTTAAAACCACCTACAGATATTCATCACTATTAACATTGATTTCATGGAATAATTTCGAGTCATCTGAACAGTATTAGGTACTGAAATAAAGTTGTTCTTATTATTATTTCAAATTATTATTCTGCGACATTTGTTTTTTAGTAGTTGAATTTTCAAGTTAGTTGATTATCTCTTTGAAGTATTTGATATTTTAGGTAACTTTTCTGCGCTGAGTCAACTCCTCTCTTATCACCCCTGCACGTCATCACTTTTTAACAAACATTGTTCTACAATTTCTATGAACATGCATTGATTGTGATTAGTGTTAGTTATCCTTATTTATTTAATTCAAATAGAACGGCCGAAACCAATTACACTATTTAAACGCATAACACAAAAAGAGAAAACAGTAAAACATTAAAAGAACACAGACAAGTCATATGTCGCACAGGACATTAGTGGTAGACACTATTTATTTAATAAATAGTAGACACAGTCATGCATTCATCTCACAGAATTTCATACATTCTGACAGTATCGTCTTCCATTCTTCCCCAAACATATCAAAATCTGTGTTTTTGTTAAGGAGAGCATTAAGCGCAGAGAGTGTCCGATTTGGAATGTGCAACTGTTCGACACGTCGGAACTGCCAGGAGCTGAAGTTTCCTGCCACGGTTGTAGTGGTTTGGTACATACAATTTACAGATTAGGTTTTGTAGATCAGGAGCATCTATAATTCCCCTGAGTATTTTGAATGCCACAATCATCTGGTCACGTGACCGTCTAGCTTCTAAGGAATTGAAGCCCAAGCAACCAAGCAAAAATTTCGTGGGATATAAAAAAGGATAATAGCCATAAAGACGTTTATAGAGATTCCTTAGGAATGCTTTTTGCACTTTTTCTAAAGTTAAAGCATATTGTTTTTCAAAGGGATTCCAGACGCAAGCACTTGACTCAACTACTCTCGTCACAACTATGATTACATTACGTACCGTCGGCGGCGGCCGTCAGACTTCGGTTCATCCTCGTGTACTGCAAGTAGGTGTTTTGTATTGCATGACTTGATTCCGCCATCTCATTTCTACTATCGGACAAACCGACGCACGGCGAGTATCCACCCTTATGTTGTTGAAACATCTACGGTCCGGACTAAGCGTTTTGCCTCGTCATTTATACCGCGTACTTCGAGGGACTGGAACAGTTTGCCTGCTGCGGTCTTTCCGTCTGATTATAATTTAGGTGTCTTCAAAGCTAGAGTGAATAGGCTCTTAATAAACTAGTGCGCCTTACTATCAACGATTGCATCACTGCTTACCATCAGGCGGGATCGCAGTCAAGTACTAGTTTATAACAGATTTAAAAAAAAAGGTGTACCGTGTAGCGATCTCGTTGTAATGCGTGCTCACACGCCCGCGCGCTTCAGGCAATTATGATGTTATTTATTTCAGTTCTTTCAGAGTTAACTCGCTGGCACTTATTGGAAAACGAAGTAAATTGATTTTTTCGTATAATTACATAATAATAGCTACATCAAGATAAGTTTGATGTAAATTTAAATTTAAATTTATTCATCAGACTTCTAAAGATAATTGATTAGCTAAAGGCATCAATACCAATCTTAGAATCGCTCGGGAAAACAACAGCTACAATGTGTCTGAGAATACCTTTACCTGTGTCAAATAGTCTTGATGTCTGTCGCATGCCACACCAATTACTGTGGCTTAAAAGAGCACAAAATTGGTACCCTCAGATAGTGCGGCAGGATCGTGAATTACATAGATTTCGCCAAAACTGGAATGAAGAAGCACGGGCCTGCAAGAGATGGAAGAAGTTAAGTAAAACTTTTGCTCAGTAATGAGACATAACTGACTGACAAAAAAAAAACTATAATTTTTATTTGATGAAGATATCTAAGTAGTTTGACGAACTAAAGCCGAGTAGTCTGTAAATTATTCGCTCTCAGTAGTGAGTCAGATGAGTAAATTAATCGCTGATAAACTCGTACTTTACTTGCGAACTAATAAAGTTAGATCAAACATTTGCGAGCGCTTTAAGCGCCGCTCAGCGCTGGATCCTCGGCCGACACACTGTACACACTCACCACAGAATGCAAATATATTACTTTCACTTCATTTTCCTACTTGGGTACACTGTTATAACGATGTAATGTCTAGCGTACTTCTTAGTGGCTTAAGAGCCTCTAGAAAACATCGAATGGCTCATCATTACATTCCATTAGCAAGACAACAACAGTTTAATGCTCAAACTGTGCCATTGTGTGCTGACCAGAGTTATAATCATACTTAATGACAGACACAACAGAACACACAAATATAATATCACGGCTCTTTGTTTCAGTTAATGTACTAATTACTCTTATTAACCTTATACTTATAATACTCTCATTTCATTCGGTCGGACGTCGCGCTGCTAACGACACATTAGTGCAGACGAGGGTATGAGACAATATAGATAGGATCAAATAACACGGGTTACTTACCAGACAAAATTGTATTAGAGAGTAACGCGCAAAAGCTATCCGATCACTAGGCTTAGCGTATGACCTCAGCGACCGGATAACTGTTTGTCAAAGCCAACAACAACTAGTAACAGGTACTTCTTATTATAAACCTGGTATTATCACTTATCCTGGGGAGCACAATTAGGAACTCCCCACTGGATTAGTGCTCCGCATGCTCGAGGAGCTTTGTATTGTGGTGGTGAAACCACGCATCCTGCTGATGTAATGTAACAAAATATTATTATGCTCTTGTCATAAAATAATGTTATTACTTATATATACGGTGCTCTTATGAAATAAAATAACAACGCTTACACAAATATAGCTCGCCGTCTCTGGTTCTGGCTCGCTGGTAGCTGTAGTTCCACGCGCACTTCAACGAGATGTCAGCAAAACCGTGGGGGCACAGAAGGGTTGAAGCCTACTGCGGTCATGATTTGTGTAAAAGAGAACCCCGGGGCCTTGGAATGAAGGCAAAGAAAAAACATAGAAGTTGGTTTTAGTCAGTAATACTCTGACACGCCCTTCATCATTCGAAAGAAGTCATTGGATGATTTCCCACCTAAATAAAAACACAAAAGTACAGGATTGCAAACTACTGCAGTCTCTAACTTTTCCGGACAATTCTACTTACGTGAGAAAAAAAGCATCACATACACTTTATGTTGTTCCCTCTCTAAAGTTACTGCAGTCTCTACACATACAGCTCTTTGCGAAGAACTCGAGTGAGTCGGTTGCATTTCGGAAGTGTGGAATTGCATTACTTTGTTTTACCAAGCCCTTACGACATAATGCCACCGATTCATGGTGGACATCCCACATACACGTTTTTGGGAGCACATTCATTGTGCATACAGCTGAGGAGTGGCATTTCTCTGCCTGAGTTTATTTTTTGATCACTATAATCTGGACGTCTTCAAGTCAAGAATGGATAGGTTACTTACTTCTAAACAAGTGTGCCTCATGGTCGACCACTTTATCGTTTATGATAAGGTGAGATACTATTACTTAGAGGTCAAGCGCAATCCTATAATAAAATAAAAACCGGGCAAGTGCGAATCTGACTCGCTCACTGAGGATTCTTTTTTTTTTCGTTAACTCAAAAGATTATTTTTTTCACAGCTTTAAGGCACCATAGACATATGGTTTTAATGGTTCATATATGGTTTTAATTTCAACTCGATACCTCCACGCGTTTTTGAGATAAAGGGTCTTGATAGATAGACAGACAGAAGAAACACAAACAACAACAATGAAGTGATCCTATAAGGGTTCTGTCTTTTCCTTTTGAGGTACGGAACCCCAAAAAAGTTAATGATCCCCGCGAAAAATTAATTCTAATAATTGTTTTAATAATGGACTAATTTTTGAAAGTATAAGTTCTATTCAACTGGAGCAAAAAATAAGAGAACAAAACAATAATAATTTTGAAATAGTCCAAAAGATACACGCAGCGAGCTGCGTAGTCGGTAGGGAGGGAGGACGGGGCGGCGCTCATTTAGCTTCTTGCAGCGTAAGTGGCGGAATTATGCTATTTTGCAACTTTAGTTGAAATGACATAGTTTGAGAAAAACATTAAGTTAACCACCGTGTGGTTCTCTTAGAGTCTATATGAGTCTGACAGACTCTCCACTCTGTTTACAAAGAGTCAACGGTATCTTTAGTGAGTTCGTCATGCAAATCAGCGTAAGCGCCAGTAGACGATGACAATTCTTGATTAATCTTTTAATTTTTGTTTACCACAAAAAATGTTATGAGTTGTCATTTGTGTACATAATTATATTACTTGAGGGTAAGAACTCATGTAAAGCTGGCTGGCTTGTTACGTATTAGTATATCATCACTTTAACGAAAAGATTCAAAGCATTTTATTTCAGATTTGCTTTCGCTCGCGGCTTAGGAATAAACCAGCTTTCCATTGGTAAAAAGTTTTAGCAATCGGACTAGTAGTTTCAGAGATTACAAAGAAAAAAACAAACTTTACCTCTTTATAATATTAGTATAGATGAACCGTTTACAGGTACTTTTAAAATGTGAAGAAGCCAGTCAGTCAGAAAAAAAAAATACTAATTGCACATTCCGAAGCGTAGATTTCTATGAACAAAAATGTGTAAGAAACTCCATAGAAACTCTTTCAATCATGTATTCAATATGTATTACAAATACCTCCGGTACATATGAATGAAAAATACAAAAGAAATGAAAACCAGTACCAAACTACAATCGAGTAAGACGTAGCCACACGACCACAATTTTTCTCTACATGCAGCTGTATCGCCACTCACTGCTCACTCCTCAATACGATCGCTGCTTCACATTATCTATTAGTTGGTGCGACAAATATTCCGCGGTCGACTCAACTGTTATGCATACTGAGCAACTGTCCCAGTTCAAGACATACAAAAGACTCACTCCGTGCACGACGAGGAAGAAACTGCGACACTATACAGCATAACCTCTGAAAGAAGCACACTATATAGTATCGCGGTGACTATTGTCCCATCGTTGATGTGAAGGGTTACTGTTAGATAAGTAGGTTGGTATCATAATATGTTCTAATTTTAGCCACTGCATATCCTAAACACATAGATACCAAATTATTACAAACTTATATATAAATGCAAAGGCTAGCCTGCATGGCAACAACGGGATGCATGAGGACTACTCCGACTGCAGCGCTCGAGGCCATGCTGGGACTCCCGCCACTCCACCTGTTCATACAACAGGAAGCAACGATGGCGGCAGTTCGCCTCAAAACACTGGATCTCTGGGGTAAGAGACAGACACAACACACCGCCCTGCTCGAGGAACTCAACAATGAAATTCACATAACCAGAGCAATCAACGACCGGATACCCAAACAATTTATCTTTCATAAAAAATACAAAATCCAACTGTATGAGGATGACCGTTGCGAGGGACTGTGTCCAGCTGAGCTGCGGATCTTCACAGACGGGTCAAAAACAGGTAATGGCACGGGTGCGGGAGTCTTTTCAGAGGATCTCAACATCCACATAGCCACACCTTTGGGGGTTCATAACACAGTGTTCCAGGCTGAATACTTGGGCATTTCCCTGGCAGCGTTAGCCGTCACGACCAGGAAAGTTAAGGACATGGCAATATGTATACTTTGAACAAAAATTAATTAATAGCATGCAGCAGATAAGAAAAAGATACAAACGCAAAAGATAAAGGCGTACAAAGTTTCCTAGTCAGAGGTAAGATTGAGATCGCAGTTTGTCCAAATCACTGTCAGTATCT
The DNA here is from genome assembly GCA_929112965.1 of Mythimna albipuncta. Lineage (NCBI taxonomy): Eukaryota > Metazoa > Arthropoda > Insecta > Lepidoptera > Noctuidae > Mythimna > Mythimna albipuncta. The sequence goes on from OV815959.1 coordinate 34,217,772, forward strand.
ATACGATGCGATGCGGCGCCCACTTTCTGGCGGAGGAAAATCTTCCCATGAGTAGTCCAGCAAAACTGGTAGCTATTCTGCTTACAAAACTCCCTAGCCAGGTAAAACAGTCTTCTTGCCTTTTGGGTAAGACATTCAGTGAGATATATTGGTTGAGGGCAACCTTCGAGTTCTAAATGAGATGTATTTAAAATTAGAGTATTTTTATGTTATTTTACAAATTGACGTGTATACATTTTAAGTACTTAAAGTATTTTTTTTTTTACATAAATACTTACTTTGCTAAATATTTTGTAAACTATTAATTTCCTTAGATTATTGTAAATGTGAGGACTATGTTGATTGCTTTTTCTTTTCTATTCAGTAATTTTAACGTATGACTAGCAATTTGAGTATTTTCTGCGGCCTACCCAAATGTCCTTTCTTTGGTATTGTTCGTCAAGTCGTGGAGCTCCTTAGTAGTCTTAAGTTGAGCTTTTCGAATACTGACAAATGCTTACACTGATTGGACAGGTCCATGGAAGTTCCTTATCGCGTGTTGTGAAAGGGGGCTAGATGGAAAAAAATCTCACGAAAAGTTGTAACGACACTTTTACTGTCAAAATGTAAATCCAAGATGGCGGCTGCAAGAAATTATCAACTTTTTCGTCATGGGTGTCATTTTCATGGTTTTCGAGGGTGTTGAAACCGATGGTACTGTCAAAATATAAATCCAAGATGGCGGCTGCAAGAAATTATCAAATTTTTCGTCATGGGTGTAGTTTTCATGGTTTTCGAGGGTATTGAAACCGATGGTACTGTCAAAATATAAATCCAAGATGGCGGCTGCAAGAAATTATCAAATTTTTCGTCATGGGTGTCGTTTTCATGGTTTTCGAGGGTGTTGAAACCGATAGTACTGTCAAAATGTAAATCCAAGAAGGCGGCTGCAAGAAATTATCAACTTTTTCGTCATGGGTGTCGTTTTCATGGTTTTCGAGGGTGTTGAAACCGATAGTACTGTCAAAATGTAAATCCAAGATGGCAACTGCAATAAATTATCAACTTTTTTGATATGGGTGTCTTTTTCATGGTTTTCGATGTTGCTGAAGCCGATAGTGCTGTCAAAATATAATTCTCTCAATTTTTTCACAGATGATAAATGTGAAAGTTTGTATGTGTGTGTGGCTGTTTTTTACTCTTTCACGCAAGAACTATACTACGGATTTTGAAGGAATTTTACAGTAAACCAAAAAACCTGACATAAACTAAAAATCTGAAATAACGCGGGCGAAACCGCGGGGGACGGCTAGTGGTAAATAAAATGCAGTCTGTTTAAAATAATAATTTATTTATTATTCACTGTCAAAACTTGACTCTTGATTCGAACACATATCCATGTCGGAATCGGAATCTTCTCAAACTAAATGCGATGATTAATTATTCGGTCGATCTGGATATATTTATTCCAGTCTGTTATAGTTTTTTTATTAACTTATGCTTGAAAAGTAATCTATTGTTATGATTTAAAAAAATGTAAGATAAAGAAATATCATTGTTATTATGATTGCGAAATGATTCGACAGAAAACCCTTGTAATGAAATGTTTTTATGAATTATCAGAAATAAAGGCTATTTGTATTTGTATTTGTTATAGTTTTTGAGTTTTTTCTATTAATTTTTTTCAATTTTCTGCTGTTACATGCGATTACAAGATGGCCGCTTCGATCTCCGATTAGTGTGTCGTCGAGTAGTGTCAATCTCTATTGGCAGAAGTTCCGTTTAACGCATTACACATTTTTATGTTCTATACCTTTTTTAATTTATTCACTCAACTTATTAACAGTTAATTATAACGACAATAATTTACTTAGTAATTTACGAAAGACAATGTTTTTTTAATCATTTCATATTTTTTTTGCCAGTTTTTTAGTAATCTAAAGTTTAGTATTATAAAATGAATTTAATTTAATGATTAATCATCGGATCAATGCAAAATAACGATAATGCAATATAAATGATAAAATAATCTAATGCAATTTAAATTAATTTAATTTTGTTATTGACCTTTCAATTTTATGTAATTTTGTAATACCTGTACGTATGATTTTGTAACTATAATGAGTCTTTAATACTTGAAATAAATAAATAAATAAAATAAAAAATAAAGTAGTATGCGTGCCACGGATAAAAATGAACTGTCCGGGAACTCATCATAGGGAAAAAAGGTATAGAAGTTAGAAACAAATTAACACTTAGCCAACAACGTTTTAATTAGATGTTTCACCATGAGAATTCTATCATGCTTATCCAAAATAAATTTCAAAAGTGTCTTGCTGTCCGAAGAGGTGATATACATTTTTTTCAGGTGGGACAGTTGAGAAACTGTGAATAAATATTACAGATGCACTTCAATAAATAACTAAAATTGTTTCCGATATAAAAAAAAAACAAATAAAAAAATCCCTGAGCGCCGCGCTTGTATACGCGAGCTGAATTATCATTAGTATTTATTGGACACGTATTAGCATAGCACAGTCGTTGCTTGCGCTGTCCTGACATGTTTATGCGATTCTGATATGCTAATGTTGTTCCAGATATTACTGGGATCAGAAGTACTACGTGGAATCCATATCAAAGGCAAAATATTGATGGGAATAGAATGCCAGTACAAAGTAAGTGGCTCTTGGCTAATAAAGTAGACGTTGGAATGCTCGAGAGGGAGTAAAATTCTTGATTCAATTACGCGTTGTTATGTTACTTATTGAATAAAGGACAGTGATTCATGTCTCAGTCACCAACAGCTACACACAGGTGGAATCAGTTGATCCTTAGAACTCAATATACAACACTTACATTCAAATCATAGTCGAGTAGTACGCTGGTACTTGTATTACATGAGTCATTGTTACTTGGCTTTAACAGAACACGTTTTCAAAGGATAAAACGGGACCCTACTACTAAGACTCCGCTGTCCGTCTGTCATGAGGCTGTATCTCACAAACCGTGATAGTTAGACAGTTGAAATTTTACACATGATAACCACTTAAAAAATATACTTATTACAAAAAACACTAAAAACAGAATAAAAATAAATATTTAAGGTGGCCCCCATACACAAAAGTGTTTTTTTTGCCGTTTTTTGCTACGAACGATACGGAACCCTTTGTGCGCGAGCCCAACTCGCATTTGGCCGGTTTTTTGAAGTATATATTTGCGACTTAAGCACAGCTTTTAGGCTGGTCGGCTAGATAGAGATCAGCATACTGAGGTCTACAACTCAGTGTGCTCAGTTTAATGTTTCAGTAGTTCTTTACTTTTATTTTCCCTACCGTTATTTTGGACTCCGGTGGTGACCTTGAAATTGTGCATAGTCATCTTGTGTCTCAACTACCAGTTCCTCTCCATGATCGTTGCAACCTCGCGTGTCGCTAGTTTGACCGCCGCCTGGTATGACCCCCCTGCATCAGGACCAGCGTACCGTGACTGATTATGCTAGCACCGCCAGGAAAGTCACCACATAGCCGAACTGCGGAGCTGACGCGAAAACCTTGCCGATGCATAATTGGATAATCGGTACGTCCAGATAGTAATCCGGGAGGGCCTGAGACGTACCCGATTAGCTCGATATTGTGAGTGTGAGGCCATAGGCGACAGAAGTTTAGTATAGTGTGCAAACTAAGAATTAAAAGATAGCTCAGATAACCTGAACTAACAGCTGAACTGTTTATGACTATTTGGAACTGCACTAAAGTGGCTTTAAATTTATCACACAATCAATTATTCAATTCCATGAAAAGCAGTTTCGTCTTCAGCGTGTGCCGCGGCTCTACTCTCCAGGCGCTGATCCTCTCGGCGGCACTTTGACACTATCGCCGCAACTTCTCAAGTCTTACTTAACGGAGTTACTGCCCCGCGCCGCCGCCTTATCACTAGATCTTTGTGAATAAATACCGCTTAACGGATCATTTTACTGAACAGCGACCTTTTGGAACCCTCTGATTTATCTCCGACTAACTTCGTGATAAAACTTAAAACTAATTTATAATTTTATTAACTTCTGTATATATAAGGCATCCCACGACTTGCCGTTGCCACGTGGAGGAAAAGTACCTAAAATACTGTAGACAGACAAATTGAGTCTTCATTTTTATTTTAAAAACATTACGAACTTCAGTTCATGCTACCACGTTTGGTGATGGTGGTGAGATAGTTAAATGCTTTTAAGAAAAAAATGAATATGACTGAGCGTTTTAATCGCTACAATAAAAATACTATTTTTTTCACATTTAACGGGTTAAATTGTCTGTTAAATAGGATCCAAACAGGCGATTTTTTATTGCTTTTTTCGACTTCCAAAAAGAGGAGGATATGTACATTTAGCCGAACTCTATCGGCTGAATGTACATATGTTTTTTTTTATGATTGTTCACCGATATCTCGGTCAATTGTAGACCGATTTTGAAAATTATTTTTTTGATTAAAAGGTTATACTTCCAAGTTGGCCCCATTGCAATATTGTTATGATCTGATCATGAATTTCTAACATATGGCACAGAACTCCTCATAGGACCACATCAGAACTGTCGTAACAAGTAAAACTGCTTTGTTTATACGTGTCGTCGATGCTAGTCATCGACTTCACGTATAAACAAACTAAAGGAAAAGGGGGAGAGGATGTATTGGACTGATCTAATGATGAAGCCAGAAGGCAAATTAATGTAATCTAACGGTGTTTGGAATTATTGAAATCGTTATGAGATGCTCTCTGGCTATAAGGCAATTAAGTTTGGCTGTGAGGTACTTTTTAGTGGTGGTACCATAATTAAAAAGTATAAAATATTTTTTTTTACAAAAAAAATACAACCGACTTCAATGTAAAAAAAACACTGAAAAGTACAAAATAACTTTAATTTCGGAAGTCGGTGTTAATAATGAAGAGACAAAACTATTATAGAAACACCGACTTCCAAAATTATCCTCTCGTGTGCCGTAATTACAGACAGAATTAAAAAGCCATTGTGTCTCGCGTGGATCCACGTTTAGACACACAACAGGTTAAAGCTATTTTGTACTTTTCAGTGTTTTTTTTACATTGAAGTCGGTTGTATGTTTTTTTGTAAAAAGTTTTTTTGTTTTAAACTAAGCTTTTTTTTTATTATTAATGATAGGCTTGCGTTTGACCACTATCTCACTAGCTCTGTATAAATACCTAAATATAAGAAACCTAAGCAAGTATCTTTAATATTGCCAACAAAATCACTCCTAGAATTAGGTAGCGTAATTTAATTTCTCAGAAACAATAGCTTCAAGCTTACAGGCTGCACAAAGCCCTCATGTCTGTCATGTATGTTGAAGTGGTGAAGTAACATACATAATTTTAATGACATATAAATAGAGGAAAAGAAAATGAATAAGGAAATAAGTATTTACGGTGTGCATGAAAGTAGAAATGCAGCGACACTTAACACAGCTGGAGGTTCCATTCAAGGAGCTCTCTGCACACACACGTGTTGTAATGCTCACGACACGTACACGCCCTGCCAGGTACACATCGATGTGCAATCTGTCTGTCTGCTTTATATCATTAGAAAACTTATGCAAAATAAAAATGAATAGTGTGTGATTCAATAAAAATTGGAATTATAAAAATTATAGGCGTCATAATTATTGTTTTGAATCCGGATTCACGTTTAATTGACATGAAAAAAAAAATAGTTATATCTATAGTGCAAAGACCTTGGTGTTTTTTTTTTACGGTGGGAAAAATCATGCATTGACATCCCCCGCCCTTGGGCGGAGCGGGAGATAGTGTCAGACTCTTACTGACTAAAAGACCCACCCCGTTCCTTCTAGCCTTCATACCGAGGCTCGAGCGCCCTTTCGGATAACCCTGGCCCCAGTAGGCTTCGACCCGGCTGGGTCCCTGCTGTTGCTGACAACTCCTTCAGGCGCCGGGAACAGTGCGCGCCGTCGACGACTTGGGCTTGGTCCGGACAATTACCGGACGGCCGGACAGCGAGCTACCCATTGCTCACTGTCCGCAAGCCCGCGTCTACGTTGGCCGGAAATGGGGATGAGAATCCCGGCGACGGCGGCGGCGATAACGCCGTTGCCTGATGCGTTCGGCCTCCTCCTTTGCGAGCATTACTGCTTCGCAGAAGTCGGCGACCGCCTGCCACTCAAGGCCATGGCCTCAATCAAGGCCCGGCGCAAGAGGTCTCCGCCGCCGATAGCCCCCACGAGGGCACGGCGATACTCCGCCCAAGCAGGGCACATAGTGCAAAGACCTTGGTGTCGAGTTAGGTAAAATGTACAGATCTCATAGAGAGTGATATTTTGCTATGTACTCAGTTTCGTCCGATTTCTATGAGGCACTGTTGGTTTAGGACCTTCCGACAACAGCTGCAGGGGACCAGGTCAATTATATATATCAACACACGGTAGTATTTTGAAAATACTAAGTATTGATGTCAGCAAGAATTTATAACTAATGAAAACTTGCAGCTTAGAAGAGTGTTCGCTGGAAATTATCTTCTTCTGTCATATCGTAACTTGTTGAAAACGTAAATAGTGTAACTGGCAAACGAAAACGGATGAATAGTTTTGCTTAATTCCATGAGGACCATAAGCGCTCCACTCGACACTGAACTCGGACTATGAAAAGGAAGAGGTTCTCTATTCGACACAATGTTTTTTTCATTTTCAGCGACAATATGTTCCTCGTTAAAATTTAATCGATTTCAATGATATTTTTTTATTGGATGAATATTTTCTTGAGAAAAGGAAACTATATAATAAATGATAGCTTTTTTTCCGGGATTCCTGCAATCGTATGTTTGTTTATTGTTACCACTATATCATATACAAAGAGAAGAACCTAAATTGGTTTCTAAAATTATGTAATTTTTTACATTTATTGTAAATCAGCTAATTTTTTTGTGATAAAGTCTTTTCTGCAATATTTCATCCATTAGCAAACATAAAAAGCCGACTAAAAACATCACGTACACAACAGGTAGCTAAGGAGGTGCACGAGTGAATAGCGGCCACCCGCGGCTCGCACTCAGCCACGCTAAATAACATTACGAGACCTGCCGGCGGCGCCTCAAGGCCCGCTCCACTCCGCGTGCGGTGGCACTCGCGGACCGTTTCATTAAGAACACGGTCATCAATTTATATACGTATGTATACTACCTAAATAGAATTGGTAAGTATACGGGAGGGGAGCTGCGGTGCGCTCTCCGACCGAATTGGTCATTTCTTTTGCTCAAATGGCTTTTTTTAGTTAGCAACACAGAGTCAGCGTTGGCCAGAATAAGTGATGTGACGGGAATGTGGAGACGAACTGCTTCTTTTTGCGTGGGAAATACCCTAATAACTTCTCCCGCTTTGGAAGGAACGGGAAGCAGTGTCAAATTTTACTAATATGATATTCTTCTTTTAATAAAATCTACAGTATTCTTTCAGTTGTCCTTTTTTACGAGGTCTTCGAACAATCCACAGTCCTGACAGCAATCCAAACTAATATTATAAATGCGAAAGTTACTCTGTCTGTCTGTCTGTCTGTCTTTGCTTCACGCCTAAACTACTGGAACGATTTGTGTGAAATTTGGTACAGACATAGTTTGGAACTTGAGAAAGGACATAGGATAGTTTTTATTACAAACAATAAAATAAAAAATAAAATTTATTCCGGACATACAGCGCCATCTATTGGTCAAGAGTCGGCATCAATTCAGTACCATCTGCCGGAAGTCACTATTCCACGCGAACGAAGTCGCGGGCATAAGCTAGTCAGCTATAAAAGGCGTCGTCAATTTTGCTGATATCTCTTTAAAGGCGTGCGTGGAAGACAACGTGCTGTTGGCCCGGGCTTTATTCTTACCGGCCTGCCAGACGGCGAGTTACCTACGAGACCATGCCTTGCCGTCCACAAAGCCGCGCCTTGCGTTACCGGAAATCGTTTTGCGACTCCCGATGCCTGGAGCGTTTCCGGCGGGCACAGGGCATGAGGCTTTTCTCAGCCTCGCAGTTTCGGCCGCCTCCTTTGCTTGTTTCACAGAAGGAGATGGCGAAATGCTAAATTAATTCTATGCTCAGTTGCTTACCTTGCACAAGAGACCAAATTGAACTTAAACGTCTATGGTCTAGGTATGAAAACGGAGCTTAAATTACATAAGTAACCATACTAATACTGATATAATGTATGCGTGTGTGTATACTTGATTGAGCACGGAATACGTTCATGAACCCTTGATATTATTAGATACAAAAAAGATTCAGAATATAAAAAGGTCCTATCTATATTAAAACTCCGAGAGGGCGAACGAAGATTGATTGGATTAAATTGGATTCTACCAAATCTAATCTAGTCTAATCGACCTGCGTCAAACAGATTGCGTATTACTTTATTATTTCGAGGTCAAAAAATGGATGCATTACTTGTGTAAATAATTAAATATTTTATTTTACTAGTATTGTGTGCCGCAATTGTCTCCATAGTCCTCATTCCAGTAATTTTTTGACAATGCAGTCGCGAGTCTTGTTAATACCTGGTGATCATGGCGCAGGCCACCCGGCTTATTACCTACAAGCTCGAGATTTGCCGTGCTCTCGTGGGGGCGATCGTCTCCGGCGATCTCTCGCACCGAGCCTTGGTACAGGCCATTGTTCGGAGCGAGGAGGGGTGGCAGGCGGACGCCTCCTTCTGCGAAGCAGTAATGCTAGCAAAGGAGGAGGCCGGCCGTATCAGGCAACGGCGGCGTCCACAGCACCTCGGCCGCCGCTGGGATTCCAATACCGATTTCCGACCATCGTCGGAGCGGGCTTGGTGAGCAATGGGTAGCTCGCTGTCCGACCGTCCGGTAACTGTCCGGACCGAGCCCGGTTATCGATGGCGCGTACTGTTCCCGCGCGCCTAAAAGATTCGTTAGCAACCGTAGAGGCTCAGCAGGGTTGTAGCCTACTGGGACCAAGGGTCTGTTTCCGAAAGGTAGATCAGCCCCGGTATGAAAAGCAAGAAGTCAGTAAGAGTCTGACACTATCTCCCGCTCCGACCATTTGGGTAATTTTTACCCATAAAAAAAAATGCTAATTGCGTTAATAAACCAGTGACACCTCTACACTGCACTACACCGCAACATAGCGTCTATAATACACGACTTATATATAATTCAAAACAGTGAAGTTAGTCATAAAATATTACATTTCGCTTAAGTCGAAGAGCACAATAGAGTAAAAGAAATGCACTTCAATAGATCCGAAGTATTTCAGCAGCGGGCAGCGGCATGATGCGACTGTTCGTCTGCCTGTGTTGTCGCACAGATACAGCGATGTTTAGCGCTCGGCTCCTCCTTGATTACTTTCCTTTTGTGTCGGAAGCAATGAACTTTGGGCGGTACAATTTTCATGGAACTCGTCGTTGATAAATCGTAACGCATTATATAAACGTTTTTACAATAAAACTAATTCCCAAAACTACCACGGCTTTATAACTTCACTCAATTTATTTTATTTAAATGATGTGAAAGAGCTTCAGAGAATCATCAAATTCTCAAGAAAAAGTGTCGACGAAGATATCGCTGAACATGTTACAATAGAAACAACACCTGAGTGACTGATCTGATCTTGTCTTTATTTAAATCACATCACACACACCAGGCAATCCTGGCACCAGTATAAACTCATGGTTTTATTTAATTGTTTAGATTCATCGTGGATTTGAAGCTTAGCCTTAACTGCGATCCCACCTGATGGTAAGCAATCGTTGATAGTGAGGCGCATTAGTTTATTAGTTTGTTTATTCTTCAAATCTCAATAAATTCCAAATAGATGAGTATTTGTAAAACGATTCCCAGTATTTATTAGTACTTCATCGATAAAGTTCCAGTTATCATTGCGACGCGAACTTTCTAACTATAAAGAGTGTTTGTGGCAGCTCGTGGTCGAATCTCATCCGCGGGCACGGGACTCCGCGCCGGCGCCGGACAAAGCATTCAAGAAGTTTTACAAGTCCGCTCAAGGCACTCGAGCGAACGGTTACAATCTATGAGCAGGCAGCTACACACTCAAAGGCCTCTTCGTTCAGCAGCCAGTATCGGTGACTTTAGATTTCAATGACCGATATAAACTATAGTAATAACACCAAGATATTTTCTTTACAGTATTTATTTTAGTGAATGTTCGTAAACTAGCGAAGACTCAGCAAATAGCGAAGTTGTCGCAACGTTTTCTATAGAGCCCCCGCAAACCCAAACTCTGTTCCGCGCACTTAGTGTTTCATGGAGGCTGCACACCATTCAGGCTGCAGGGACGTCTCGTTAAAATTATAAAATAAAAAGACTATCATAGAACTTTTATAAAAAATAAAAACTTGAAAGTGAATAGTGTCGCGCCGTGAGCCGCCGCCGCGCTCGCTGTCTGCGCTGTACGCTGTATCATCTCGGTTTCATTTTCTTTTCATCAGGTATCTTCACGCTCGAGGGACAACGTCTCCGCGTGAAGCCCCCCTCCCCCACTACCGCCCCTGACCCCGCACGCCGTCCGCCCTCGTCTGCGTATCTCTTCTCATTTCGATAACGTTTTAATTTTTTTTAAGTTTGTTAGTGCTATAGTGAAATGAGAGAACACTTGCGCTTGCCCGCTGAGCCCGGCCGCCGCCGGTACTCGCCGGAGACGCAGAACTTCTTCCAATTTAAATATTTATAACGCTTATTTACGAGCATAATTTTATTAGAATTTATAATTGAATACATCAAGAACAGTACCTAATGTTGAGAAGTTGGTGCGACTAGTTCATTAATAACGTTCTCTTGATAAAGAAGCGGCTTTTAATTCATCGTTAAGGCGATCTCATAGTGAGTCCTAAAAACAAGTGGCTTCTCTAAACAGTTGCTAACTATGTAGCACGTAAAAGTGGCGCTAACAACAATAACAACTCATTGTCATGCCAACAATGCTGAAACAATTTCAGCAACAACACTTAACTTGATTTTTTAACTGAGTCAAAGGATATCTTTTCCAACTAATGCTGATTTAACTCAAGTGCTCTGATCACTTGATTTCGAGTTATATTTTTCTGAAAGTGCCCAATTCCTAACAATACGAATCTTTATAAATTGTAGATTTACTTTATCAAATAAATTTTTCGTTTTACAAAATTAAGAGTTTTTAACTGAGATATAGATAGTTTCTACATATAATTTAGATAGTTTTGTCTCTTCGTTATTTAACACCGACTTCCGAAATTAAAGTTATTTTGTACTTTTCAGTGTTTTTTTACATCGAAGTCAGTTTTTAGGGTTCCGTAGTCAACTATTTAGGGTTCCGTAGTCAACTAGGAACCCTTATTATAGTTTCGCCATGTCTGTCTGTCTGTCTGTCCGTCCTCGCTTAATCTCTGGGACCGTTAATACTAGAAAGCTGAAATTTGGTACCAATATGTATATCAATCACGCCGACTAAGAGGTAAAATAAAAATTGGAAAAAAATGTTTTATTAGGGTAGCCCCCCTATATGTAAAGTAGGAAGTGTTTTTTTTTTTAATTTCAACCCTAACTTGTGATGTATTGTTGGATAGGTATTTAAAAATGAATAGGGGTTTACCACAATCATTTTTTGATAATGTCAATAATTTCGGAAATAATCGCAAAAAAAAAACAAAAAACAATGTGTCCCCCCCCTCTAACTTTTGAACCAAGAGTTTAGAAAATATGAAAAAATTCTGAAAATAATTTTCCTAGAAAGTCCTTATAAAGTTATTATTAGTTATTTTGAACTTGATGGAAAGAACAGTTTTTGTACAAAAAAGACAAAAGGGTTCTACAAAATAATTTCTGGACTAAGTTTGTAGTATAATCGTACATTTTCTAACCTCATAAGTGGGTACACTTATTGTGAACGAACGGGAAACTACGGAACCCTACACTGAGCGTGGCCCGACATGGTCTTGGCCGGTTTTTTTTAATGTTTTTTTTTATCTATATTAAGTATGTATTTAGAAATATATAAGTATGTTTATCAGATGTTTAGTACTCATAAAACAAGCTCTGCTTAGCTTGAGACTAGATGGCGTTGTGTGATAGTTGTGCAATATTATATTACATTATATTATATAAAATTATACTATATTATATTATATTATATTATATTATATTATATTATATTATATTATATTATATTATATTATATTATATTATATTATATTATATTATATTATATTATATTATATTATATTATATTATATTATATTATATTATATTATATTATATTATGTCCCTTTGTACGCTTAAATCTTTGAAACTACGCAAAAGATTTTGATGCGGTTTTTTTTAATAGATAGAGTGATTCAAGAGGAAGGTTTATATGTATAATAACATCCATTAAATAGTGGAGAAGTACAGTTATTTTTGAGGTTTCTAATGTGATGTCGTAAATAATTACATTTTTTCCGCTTACATTGCAAACGCAGGCTGAACCCTACGAGTTTTATCAAAATAATGTACTAAGTATTGTACACATTGAAAAGGTCTACAGAAAAGTCCGTGATGGTATATGGCTATCTCTTATGGATAACCCACAATAACTTTTTTTTGTCATTTACTTTTTACGACAAATAATGGCTAATTTTCGAAGCGATTTTAACCAATACAGCATTAATCCTTAACCAATTAAATACCTTGAATACATTGTTAATTTAATATAGATCTATATGGCCCTTTACACCGTATGATTTAAGTGAATATTTTCGAAGATATTACAGATTTAAAAATTGCGGGACGTAGCGTTTGCGGCGGTACCGGCCGGCCGCCCGGTGCGGCTAGAGCATTGCACCCGTGCGAAGCCGGGGCGGGTCGCTAGTTATATTATATTATATTATATTATATTATATTATATTATATTATATTATATTATATTATATTATATTATATTATATTATATTATATTATATTATATTATATTATATTATATTATATTATATTATATTATATTATATTATATTATATTATATTATATTATATTATATTATATTATATTATATTATATTATATTATATTATATTATATTATATTTTTCACTTTTTAGTTGCGGTAACACTACTAAAAAGTACCCTCCAGCCAAACTTAAACATCTTCTAACCAGAGTGCATCTCATAACGTTTCTAATAATCCCAAACACGGTTAGGTTACATTAATGTTAACCTTTCGGCTTCATATCCAGATCAATTCGATACATCACCCTTTCTTTTAGCCTGTCATCGATTACACGTTTAAACAATGCAATTTTACTTGATACGAAAAATTCTGCTGTGTTCCTATGAGGAGTTCTGTTCCATAATCTTCAAAGGTCAATTGACCGAGACAACGGTGAACATACATAAAAAAAACATACAATCAGCCGAACATAGAACCTCCACCTTTTCGAAGTCGGTTAAAAATAACGGAAACAATAATGGAGTCATTCCTAGTAAATGTGGGCGATACAAATAACATAACAAATAAGCTCCGTTAGGTACCTACTAACAAAACTATTGTCTTCTATCTAATGTCTTATCCCATATTTGTTTCACAGCAGAAAGTTAATGGTATACTCGTACGCCTCACGTAGCGACAGCGTCAGCGTCGTAGCGTATCGAGGCGGGCTTTGTTCAGCAGATATCTGCGGGCAGTGATTACGTCTTAATTAAATCATTTAGCAGCCAATATCGAGATACAATTGGCGGGTAATTACCCGCGCGGCAGCAGTGTGCAGCGGCGGCGGGCGGCAGTCGGCACCGAGCCCGCGAGCGCGCGCCTCGTGTCCGCGCCGTGCCGTGCCTCAAGTTGTGGGTTGCGTCGCACGTCCAGCCGACTGTTGCTTTCGATACCAATTCACAAGTTTCAAGTATGGTGATCCTAGTTCTGTCACTTGTGCTTGCCATGTGAATCGAAAGGTTGATCGCTGAATTGGATTGTTTTCGTGATACGTAAGTTTAGTTCTTGTGTAGTTAGTTAGCGTAGTTTAGTTTTTAAAGAAAGTTTAAAAGAGAACTTTAAAATTCGGGTAAATTATAACAACTAATAGTTATTTATAGTTTCGTTTTATATTTGGTGCAAAACATAGATGTTTGTAAAATACATGCTACCTACATTTCAATACCATTTGACTCAAGAGATTTATAAGGACCCAATTAATTTCAAACTCAAAATATTTTTGTTTCACGTACATGGGCATTGATAAAATGTTAGAAGCAATTATATGGTTCGAAATCAAATCAACTAAGCAACTCCATGGTTACAGTGTTACACTTATAAAAAATATATATTTTACAATATTAATCGGTATGACAACACAGTATAGTCCAATCAACATGTACCCAAAAGCACTAAAAACAATATTAAAAAACTGAATAGAAATGTAATCTATGAATCCTGGGAGTCTATAGTGTTCTCACATTCACATTATAAAAACACCAGCTACTTAAAAATAAAGTTTTTTTTTTAAAGAAGCTTTTAATTAAATGCAATACTTTTAATAAAAGAATAACATAAAATTTTCCTTTAAAACTTTTACTATTGATTTATAACATCATTACCCAACTCAAATATGATAATAATATAAAAGCTTGTCGCGGAGCCCGAATTCGATAGGGCTATGTAGTTTTATTGCGGAGTTCCTACGGCTACTTTTCAGCTTCCTTATCAAATCAGCTCCATGTTATCATAACATTGCATTATCACGCACTTTACACATGTACACAAAATTTCAGCTCAATCGGTTGAAGATATCGGCTTCAAAATTGAGTTGCAAGAATTGAGCCGAACATAGATAGTTACATACATACATACGTTGCAAGTTAATAAAAAGCTTGTAATAAGTCTATCAACAAATGAAAAGTTTACCAAAACCATTGCAATAACTATATCTTATATTTACACGGTAATGGCGAGCTACCGGGTAGAACATGTGCAGAAGCAGTCATTGCAAAACCAGCATGTCTTTGACGTAGTCTGTAACCTTGTGTACAAAAGAATGGATTTTTAAAGCGTCATCTTTGTTTTGTAACCGTCTTTGGCAGTTTGTTATAAAGCGTATAATATGCTGTTTATGAAGTTGCTTGTTTTAGTTAATTTCCATTCGGGACATAATTTCACTTCTAATAAATACTATATAAGATCTAAAGTGACGGCAGATTTAGTACATCAATATTTTTAAATAGGTTTCAAATGGACTCGCGAGAACCCTATATTACCCTAAAAATTTTTATTAGGCTTGTGTTTAAACGTCTACCAAAATGCACATATTATATTACTACTTAAATTCAAAATACTGGCCAGACTTCGTTCACGATAAGTTCAAAAACCTGTACTAATGTAAATAATCATTCTGTGCTTGAGATTCGTTCCGCAAATATATATATTTTTTTTATTTTACTACACACTGCATGATGCATCCATCTTCTTCTTCTTCTTCTTTCTGCCCTTATCCCATATTACTTGGGGTCGGCGCAACACGTTATCTTCTTCCATTCTGTCCTGTCACCCGTCAAACTATCACTAACTCCCTTTTCTTGCATATCACTTCTCACACAATCCATCCATCTTTTTTTCGGCCTTCCTCTCCCTCTCCATCCATCTACATGCATACTCAGAATTCTTTTCGGAATATGCGCTTCATCTCTCCTCTTTACATGACCATACCAAAACAACCGATTACCTTTCAACTTTTGAGTCAATGGCACCACTTTCAAACTTCCTCTAATATACTCATTTCTTACTTTATCCACTCTCGTCACACCACACATCTATCTCAACATTCTCATCTTCGCTACAATTTCGCAATCTTTTTTCATCCTTCTTTTTCACAGCCCAACATTCTGATCAATACAGTATGACAGGTCTTATGACGGACTTGTAAATTTTACCCTTCAACTTGAGGGGATGCGTGGGTTGTTGTGAGTTGTTCCTGTGACCTGTCGCCATTTCATCCATCCTGCGTTGATCCGACGTGTTACGTCTCGGTCTACCTCACCATCCCCTTGGACGAGTGACCCGAGGTACCGAAAGTCGGAACAGATTGGTATGAGCGTTCCGGCGAGAGCTAAAGGCACAGGGTTGGAGAGATCGCCGAAATCGCAGAACAAGTACAGGTCCAGATGGAATACCCGTTGAAGTGTGAAAGTTATTGTGAGTGGATGGACGTGGTTAGCTTTATTCTTCAATAAGTTGTTGCAGGAAGAAGCCATACCTGATGAGTGGTGTAGCAGTTCTTTGGTGCCCATTTTTAAAAACAAAGGTGATGTGCTAGTGTGCAACAATTATAGAGGAATAAAGCTAATGTCACATACTATGGCATAAAGCCTGGGAGAAAGTTATTGAAAGGCGACTGAGAGAAGAGAGTGAAATTTCACAGAACCAATTCGGTTTTATGCCTGGTCGGGGGACGACTGATGCCATTTTTGCTAAACGCCAGCTCTGCGAGAAATACAGAGGTGCGCATAAAAACTTGCACATGCAACAAATACCGTTGACCTCGAAAAGGCATACGACTGGGTACCTCGAGAGGTTCTGTGGTGGGCCCTTAAGGAGAAAGGTGTGCCTGGGAAGTATGTGCAGTTGATTCGAGCGATGTACAGTCGATGTAGTACGCAAGTCCGGTCCACAGTGGGTACCTCTGGAAATTTCAATGTGGCTGTCGGGTTACATCAGGGATCGGCTGTCAGCCTTTACCTCTTCCTGATGATAATAGACGCTCTGACGTCGGACATTCAGGAGGAGGCTCCCTGGTGAATGCTGATTGCCGACGACATTGTGCTGGTTGCCGAGAGTGGCCTAGAGGTCTAAAACAGATTGAAGGTGTGGTGGCACAGACTGGAATGTGTTGATGATGCATCCATCTACACTTAGCAGGTATAATAAAGAGGTAATTTTTTTTTTGTTTTTGTATTTTTAGGAGGATTAGTAGGAGGTACTCTCTAAAAGTGCTGGTCCGATTGCTAAAATGTTTTCACTCATAGAAAGCTGCTTTATTTCTGAGTGACATAGGCTATATTGTATGTACGCGGACAAAGTTGTGGGCAAAAGCCATTTTCGAATAAACTCTTGTTAAAACTGCAAGCTAAAATAATGATCTAGTTTTCAAACAGCTGGTGTAAAATAATTCAATTCTCCTTTATTCTTTTCTGCATTGAAAATTTGAATAGCAATCTTGACTTTGAAGGGATTGACTAAAAATACACCCTTCTATAATTAGCAGGAAGTATTTTTAGGGAACCCTTATAGATTCGTCATGTCTGTCTGTTTATCCGTCCGTATGTCACAGCCACTTTTTTCCGAAACTATAATAGCTTTACTGTTGAAACTTAGTAAGTAGATGTATTCTGTAAACCGCATTAAGATTTTCATACAAAAATAGAAAAAAAGCAATAAATTTTAGGGGTTCCCATACTTTTTTTTTTCATCAAACCCATATGTAAGGGGTTATCTATGTTATATCTCATCCCGGAGGTCATGGGTTCGATTCCCACCCAGGACAAATGTTTGAGTAATGAGCACGATCATTTGTTCTGTGTCTGGGTGTAATTTTATCTATAACTAGCTTTTGCCCGCGCGGCTTCGCTCCCGCTCTTCCCTACTTCAGCCTACTATACCCTACTCTACCCTACTCTACCCTACTCTACCCTACTCTACCCTACTCTACCCTACTCTACCCTACTCTACCCTACTCTACCCCACTCTACCCTACTCTACCCCACTCTACCCTACTCTACCCCACTCTACCCTACTCTACCCCACTCTACCCTACTCTACCCCACTCTACCCTACTCTACCCCACTCTACCCTACTCTACCCCACTCTACCCTACTCTACCCCACTCTACCCTACTCTACCCTACTCTACCCTACTCTACCCTACTCTACCCTACTCTACCCTACTCTACCCTACTCTACCCTACTCTACCCTACTGTACCCTCCTTTACATTACTCTACCCTACACTACCCTACTCTACCCTACACTACCCTAATTTTCATTTTTTTTTCCATAAGAACCTTCTCATAATAACAAACACAACAAAAAAAAAATTAGCGAAATCGGTCCAGGCGTTGTTGAGTTATGCGCTTACCAACACATTTTGCGATTCATTTTTATATTATAGATATGTACTCGCATGTATTTAGAAATATACGTATATAAGTAAGTTTATCAATTGTTTAGTACTCATAACACAAGCTCTGCTTAGCTTGAGACTATACGGCGTTGTGTGATAGTTGTGGAATATTATTATTCGTTTATTCATTACAATAAAAATATAAGTTATATTTTTAAATATTTAAGTAAAAATTTAAAAAAAATATATTAAAAAATATAAAAAAAAATATAAAAAATAGTGTCCCACCGGTATCGGGAACAGGGTCTAAGCTACCGGCAGTCAGGGCTCCAAAGAAAGGAACCTCCTAACCATACGAGCCGTGTGCAGAAGTACCGCTCTCTGAATCAAGCCCTAAATCCAGTCGCTTAACGAGAGCCTCTTAAGGTGTAAGTTGAGGCTCTTGGCTATTAAGCCATTGGCTGACACAACTATCAGTACAATGATCCACTTCCCACATGTCGACGACCCCGCGAGCCAAGTCAATATACTTGATTTGTTTATCTTTCTCGGCTTTCATGAGGTTCTCGTCATGCGGAACGGATATGCCAACAATCATTGCAAGTCTTTCACTTCGGTCTACCACAACTATATCAGGCTTATTGGCTACAATAGTCCTGTCAGTGATGATGGACCGATCCCAATATAACGTGATATCGCCACTATCGAGAACTGGGTCGGGCACATACCTGTAGCATGGCACCTCCGATTCCACAAGAGAGTACTTCAGAGCAAGTTGCTGATGGATAATCCTGGCTACAAGGTTGTGTCTATACAACTATTCCCCGTTACCTAGACGATAACAACCAGAGATAATGTGACGCATGGATTCACCCGGTCGGTGACCTGCCCGGCAGATGTCAACCGTGCCGTCCTTCACAATAAATCTCCGGTAGTTATTCATCATGATAAGTTCGTCCATAATTGCACAGACAAGACCTTCGGTTTCCCCAAAGAGGTCATCGACGCGCAGCCAGGCTACGGACGCTAGTTGGTCTACATCGGGCCCATGAAGGGCCCGGAAAAAGTATCCATGAAGTTCCATACTCTGCTATACTTCCTTGCGTACGCTAGTGTCAAGCACTACAGGTTTGCGCCAGTTCTCATTAGCCAAGGAGAGCGGGGTGAGTCCCATGTCCACTGCTACTACATCACGATGCATACCCACGTCGGCGGCTAGGAAGTATTCCCTGAGACTGCATACCTCGCAATTGTGCAGGGTCTTAGCATTTAAAAAGCCTCGACCCCCACACTTCCGCGGGATATACACTCTCATTACCGACGACCGAGGGTGATGCATTCGATATGCAGTCAGCAGTGAACGAACCCTCGTATCCAGGGTGTCAAGTTCCGTTTGAGTCCATTTGAGTACACCGAAAGCGTATATCAATACCGGCATGACCCAACCGTTGAAGGCACACACCTTGTTTCCACCTGACAGAAGGCTGTTTAGTACATTCTTCAGGCGGCCAAAGAAGCGCTCCTTCAACGATTGCTTCATGTCACTGGCATTGATGCCTAACGCTTCCGATATACCCAATTACTTTAGGTTTCGGTTGGAGAGAGGGATCGCAGGTGTATGAAATTCGAGAGTTGGGTACCCACAGATTCCACAATCTCCCCTCGCTTTATATGCATGACCGCACATTTGTTCACACCAAACTCAGGATAGAGTTTGGTGTGAACAAATGTGGCACTACTGAAGGTTTCTAATTATTATTGTTATTTATTTATTTATTTAAAATGTATACTGGGTGTGGCGTAAATAGTGGCCCAACGTAAAGCACCACAATTTAAAACCACTTTTTACCATAGGTCTCAGAATAAAACCGATCTATATTTTTTTTAAAAACAACACCTTGGGACACTAATTTGGCTCTAATTTCAACAAAAAACATTATTTTCCTATTTCGTTTTTTGTATATTACCTACTGTTGACATGTGTTATAATATTCAAATAACTGTTTTACTGTAAAAAAGATATTAAAAGAAAATGTTTTTATTTCAAATATTAACTATAGTCTTCAGATAATCACTAGATTTTGGGCGCGAATGGTATAAAAGTAATGTACTACGCTGTCGGTGCCAATTATTGAAAAAATATTTCCATTAAATGCAGATTCTAATATGGTATAAAAAAATTGATACTATTAATTAAATAAAAGTTATTGCCATTTAACTTGAAAAGGAGCTGAATTTGAAAAAAATATCCTATTTAATTTAAGTATGTTACAGATGTTGCAAAATATTTTGAACCTAACTAGAAGTAAGTAGTTTTTTAGCTTTTATTGAAGAATATAAAGTTCACCTTATGAAAAAGAAAACATACCTACTTTTTTAAATAAATTTTTAAACACCAAATCAATTATTCAAAATAATCTATAATTTATTAAATGATTGTTAGCCGAAATGCATTTATGGCGAATGCAGAGACGTTGATAGAGAAGATATCCGGGTCACTGTGTATTTGGTAGAGTACGTACCGCATATTCTGAGGGTAGGATACCTGGCAGAGGCGTAGGCGGTGCAAGTGAGGGACGACCAAGGGTTTAAAATGACGACGAAGCGTTACATTTTATCCACGAAGATCTATCTACTTCAATTCATGTCAGGTCATTTATCCGACGATGCAGAGCGTCCATAGCCGCCAATGGTGGTCACTTCGAACATTTAGTCTAAGAATTTTTAGACTAAATGAGTGACCCGGATATCTTCCCGATAAAGTCGGGCTGCATCTTTATCAACGTCTCTGCAGTCACCATAAATAAAATGCATTTCAGCATATTCCTGCGGTGTGTACTGAGACATCGTAAAATCGTCACTGCACTGCAGGTTTGTATAATCGTTAAGCAAGTCGCAGTCCAAATAATGTAGCCAGTGTCGTAGGGATCATAAAAACAAAAGAGTCCAAACAGAAGCAAATCAGAATGAGGAATTCAACGGTAAAGATAAACAATAAAAGTAGAAGCGCATGCATTTTATGAGATTGCATTTTCAGTCAAAATTGACTAATTCGATTTTTATTACATCTTGACATAGTCTGATTTGTTATCCGGCCAGATACCGATTTCATGTAATTGATTGACTCTTTTTTACCCTTATGCTTGACCCTAAATAACTACTGGTTAATAGTTATGTTAAATATTATTTATAATTAGGTCCAAGATATTTTGCAACATCGATAACGTACTTAAATTAAGTAGTGATTTTTTTTCAAATTCGGCTCCTTTTCTAGTTATATCTCAATAACTTTTTTTTAATCATGGTTTTTTTTTACCACAATAAATCTGCATTTAATGGATATATTTTTTCAATAATGGGCACCGACAGTGTAGTACATTTCTTTTACACCATTCGCGCCCAAAGTTTAGTGATTATCTGACCCTATTGTTAAAATTTGAATTAAACAATTTTTTTCTTTAATATTTTTAAGTGTACAGTAAAACAATTATTTGTGTATTATAGGACATATATTCAGCAGTAATATACAAAAAACGAAATAGGAAAATAATGTTTTTTGTTGAAATTAGAGCCAAATTAGTATCACAGGGTGTGCTTTTCAAAACAAAATATAAGATCAGTTTTATTCTGAGACCTATGGTAAAAAGTGGTGTAAAATTGTAATATGTGATAGCTGAATACATAGTGTATCGACCCCTTAATGTTGGACCACCATCTACGGTACACCCTGTATGGATGTACTTAGTGTATGTATACATTGGTTAGATATATATTTATATGAAAATCTCCTACCTGAAATCAAAGAAGCAATATTTTTTTAAAGCATCTTTTCTTTTTGACTTTGGTTAATAGAGTATAACTGTTTCCAATTTTTCATATACTGAAATATTTCTGAACCAAACAGGGATTTTCTTGTCAGCACTTTCACAGTGCACACGGGGATAGTGATCGTTTCACTTAAAACGTACAGAACTTTTGCGAAATGGATTCGGCCTCTTGCTCGTCGTCTTGAGATCCGGGACGTCAGAGTTAAAGACGTAAATATTATAACAGTCAGTGTAGGCGTCTCACAGCTCGTGAAAAGCCTCATCTGGGGGATCAGCTGCTCGCGTAGGATTTACTTGAGTTTTGACCACCCCACACGTGTCCCCTGGGTAGTGCTAAATGAGCAGTAAGCGCGGTGGTCGGCCATAGCATCGGCTGCTGGCTTTAAAGTTACCACCCACCAGACAAAGCCATGCCACTAAGTGATCCGTCGTATTCCGGCGTGATGTCTGGTGAAGCCATACGGTGGAATTCGGGTCTGAGCAGTTGTGTTGCGATGTAAACCGGATATGATGCACCAGCTGTTGTTGCGTCGGACGTTTGATTTGATCGTGGGGGGTAGCAGGATCCGAAGCACGATGCTCCGCTGGCCAACCGTAGGTAGTTGGGGGTCCAAGTAGTGTGCCAGCCACATACGAAAAGCTGCCCCGCTAACTGTGAAAGTGCCGTCGTGCCGGTTGGCGACCGGGAGAGAGGACCCGATGGCGATCCCTGGGGAGGTTTGGGCGTCCCCGCAGTCTCCAGATCAACCCTCCACTGGCGCGGCAACTCTGACTGTGTTGTTGAGTTTAACATCGCAACACATCGCTCAACTGCCATCTTCCACCTTTCCTATTCACTTTAATTTAAAAAATAATAAAAATAAAAGGGAAAAAGAGAAGCAATTGTCAACAGCGGAAGCACGCCCTCTCATTGAAAGTGCACCTCTCAATCTCGATGCGGTCCACCACCATCTTGAGACTGACAAAATACACTTGCTTGTCTTGACGGAGACACAGATTAGATGTCCGTCGGATGCGGCGTATCTCAACTACCCGGGATACTCACTGGAGCGTCATTTCCTGCAGCGTGCCGGAGTCTGTGTGTACGTCCGTAAATGATATCTGCTGTCAGCGTCTCCATCACCTTGAGGACACAACACTTTCCACGCTATGGCTGTTGGTGGACACTGGCATGGACAAAATTGTATATCCCTTCTTTTCCCGTACCAGAAGACCTACTACTACTAGACTATGCTGGGAAAGAAGCGCGAAACTTTGCGGTATCGATGGGCCTTTCCCAGCTGGTGAAGCAAGCGACTAGGGTGGTTGATGTAGCAGGTCATACTGCCAACTGTCTGGACCTTCTGCTGACCACCGATCCGGATAGATGTTACAGTTTCTTCACCACTTGGAACTTTAGATCACTGTCTGGTGAAGTCTGTGTCGTCCTTCTTCCCACTTGACTGCGTCTCTTGTGGTGAACGATTAATGTGGCGATACAAGTCAGCAAATTGGGATAAGATGCTTCATTTTTTTGCGTCTTATACTTGGCAGTGAGTCTGCTTCTCTTCTGAAAATCCGTCGAGGTGTGCGGATGCTGTGTCTGATGGGATACGTCTAAGCTATGGAGTATTTCATTCCTTATAGTGACATACCCATAGGAAGCTCAGCTCACCTATGGTTCAACGCTGATTGCTTTCAAGCAGAACAGCGTAAGCATTCAGCGTTTCTAACCTGGGTTAACAACCGTGACCGCAAATTTCCGGATCTAAGCTAAAAAGAAGAGAGCCTTTAACCATTCTGCCAAGTCCTAAAAGGCACTAAAGAAGGCTCGCTTTGACCGCATTGCCTACATTGGCACGAAGCTTTCTGCACAGCCATCCGGTAGCAGAGCATTTTTGTCATTTGCCAAATCGGACGAAGCAAACTTCTGTAGGCCCACATCGCCTCCGCTGGTTAAACCTGACGGAACACTGGCTCATACGGCAAGAGAGAAAGCGGGTCTTTTTGCATCTCCCTTCGCCCAAAATTCTCGTCTAGATACTGGCAGTGCTACTTCACCGACTCTAACTCACTGCGACACTTCGATGCCCGAGGTTCGCATAAGGAACAAAGAAGTTCTGAGAGCACTGTGTCGTCTAGACGTGAATAAAGCTAGTGGACCCGACGGTATACCAGCGATTGCTCTCAAGGCTTGTACGACCGAGTTGTCTCCTGTATTGACACTTTTGTATCGCCTCTCGTTTAGGACTGGAATAGTGCCCAAGTCCTGGAAGCTTGCTAACGTTTGTACGTGCCCAAAAAGGGCAGGCGTACCGATCCTGCCAACTATCTGCCGATTTCGGTAACCTCGATACTCTGCAAGATTATGGAGCGTGCATTGTACTCGCGCCTCATGGCATACCTAGAAGGTAATGATCTCCTCAGAGACCGACAGTACGGGTTTCACCACAATTGATCTACTGAGGTCCTACTAGTGTATGCTACCCACTTATGGGGCGAGGCCCTCGAGAAGAATGGGAAAGCGATTGCTTTCTCCTTAGATGTCTCGAAGCTTTCGACAGGGTATGGCATGCTAGCCTCTTGAGTAAGCTTCCGGCATACGGCATTTCCTCTGGTCTGATTAACTGGATAAAAGACCTACCTGAGAGAACGGTCTCTGCGAGTTGTTGTCGATGGAGGTTTATTAGAGCCCGCGATGACTAAAAGAGTTCCTCAGGGGTCAGTTCTCTCTGCAACTCTTTTCCTGCTGCATATTAATGATCTGCTGTAGAAAGATACCGGCCAGGTGCTCGGGCTAGTAAGGAGCGAATCCAGTCCGAACGAGAGGCTATGGTAAAGCGTACGAATATCTTACTTCAGACAGTCTCCAAGTGGGGCAAAACCAATCTGGTGGGATTCAACGCCACCAAAATACAGGCGTGTTTGTTTACCGCCAAAAGAAACCCGTTCCCCTCGGCTCCTATTTTTCAGAAGATATCATTGGATTGTACCGACCGCCTTCAGCTTCTGGGTGTTGAAATTTCCTCTGACCTAAGGGTGGATACTCGCCTTTCGTCGGTTTGTCCTCCGATCGGACAAACCGACGTAAAGCGAGTATCCACCCCCTTACGTTGTTGAAACCTCTACGGTCCAGACTAAGCGTTTCGCCTCGTCGTTTATACCGCGTACATCGAAGGATTAATAAACTGGTGCGCCTCACCATTTACGATTGCATCACTGCTTACGATCAGGTGGCATCGCAGTCAAGTACTAGTTTATAACAGATCAGACACACTGAGATGGCACAACTATACAAGGTCAAATAAGATTAAATTTAATATAGTTCCACCTAAGACGTTTTAATAAATGGCCAGTTAGATATACTTAGAGAGGTAGAGGAAAGTCTACACAGAGGCCGGCAGTGATTGAGTTATCTCAGTAACAGTTGGGAAGTCGTTAGCACATAAATATTCAGATTTAATCAATCTCGGTCTATAAAATCTTGCGCCATTTTTGTTATTTTAAAGTTGCCATTTTGTTTAAAAGCAGAAATAAAATATATTATTAACACATGTTTACATATGTATATGAGTGCGTTTAATTTTCGCAGAACCAAAAGCTTCTAAAGATCTAAATGCCTATTGAATTTTATATAAACCTCATTTGAGAGGATTTGATTGGCTGTTATTATTTAAGTCTTTGAATCAGAGCAATAATCGTCGATTAACAGGTTGTTCATTTATTACGCGGGTTGTCAGTCTTACAGAAAGCGGGTGTTAATCTCATAGCACCTCTATTCAGTAAATCACATTGTACTCGCTACAGAGTTCTACAAGCGTCATTGACGCTACGAAGAGCTACGGACGTCTACGATCATTCGTAGCGCTCGTAGCGGCCGGAAGTGCGCTCACTGAACAACTTTTCAACTACTGTATTAGGCCGCATTTTCACTTGCAATAAAATTTCTGCTAGAAGTGTCAGACAGTACCTTGCAGGTGTAAACGACGTTTCTGTGCCACTCGCTATAGTCTGTTGAGCGATTTTCCTACAAGTAGTTGCAAGTGCAATAGATTGCAAGTCAGTACAGCTTCGTCTCGCAGCTTATCAGTTTAGCTTCGTCCATCTCCCACTGGAAAACATCCGAAATATTTTATTGCGATGTTCCAATTTTCAAAAGTTTGAATTTATGATAGGTACCTAAAAAATAAAACGTCTATTATTAAAAATCACAGTATAATTATGAATTATTTGTTTTATTTTAATTTTTAATACCTTGAATTAACTCTTAGAATTATTATTATTATATAGCTTTATTGCACACCTTAACTTACTAAAGAACAATAATTTACAAAAATAAGTGCATAATGCTCCTTCACCATTTTTTGAACGTTGGTAGCGTTTGGGCTCGCCTCACTTCTATGGGTAATGCATTCCACAAACGAGCTGCTTGTATCGTGAAGGATTTATCAAAGAACGAAGTAGAATGCATATGAATACTAAGTTTTAGATTTTCCGATGACCTCAAGGACCTAGAATGTGTGTCACAGAGGAACTGAAAGCGTTCTTTAAGATAAAAAGGAGTCGAAGGATTAAAAAGTACATAAGTTAAGAGTATTAGAATTATGCTGCTGATATGTCGCAGTCATATCGTATTAACAAAGCCTTTTTACAAATAGATGTGCTGGATTGAAAAACGTCAATGCAATGTAATGCGGCTACTACACGTTCAGCCAGATTACAATTTGGCTGAAATAAAGTACACCACATTATATGCGCAATTCGTGTCCGTGAAAGCAACTTAGAAAAGTGAAAACCCACATAAAAAGAGGTGTATCATCAATAATCACTACAGATAGCGTTGTATAAGAAATTAGCGAGTAATCAAAAAAAAAAAAAAATCACGGACGTAAATAATATTGTATCTGTTGGGCCTCGTTCCATTCAAAAAACAGCAGATCTATCACTTTAGAAGTCCAATCAACAATCCATTAATACTCCGATAACTAATTTTTCTTTGTCCAACCCTCTTCCCAGTTTAACTGGGGTCGGATCTCCTTGTGCGTTTCCACCATAGACCTCTGTTCTAGCTTGTCTGTGCGCTCAGACTCGCTTGCTGGATCTCTTTTTGCAAATTTGACCACCAGATGTAGGGTGGTCGTCCCCATCTTCGTGGTCGGTCAGGAATACTTAAGGCTTTTTTGACTGGGTGATCATCATTTTGTCTAAGGATATGACCGTACCATCGCTTGCGACTTTCTTTTAACTTTTTGGTAATCGGTCCCACCTTAAACGATCCTCTGACGTATTCATTTCGCACTTTGTCTAACCGGGTTACACCTCCAACCCATCTGAGCATTTTCATTTCACTCGTGTGGAGACGCTGTTCGTGTGCCTTTTTCATGGTCCAGCATTCTGCTCCGTATGTCATTGTTGGTCATACTACTGTTTTGGACACTTTTCCTTTGTACTCTAATAGGCATCTTGGGGTCACAAAGAACTCCTGATAGTGAACTCCATTTAAGCCAGGCGGAATCGATACGGTGGTCTACGTCCTTGTGCACATTACTTTCGGGTGCACAGAACCTAGGTACTTGAATTTGTCTATTTTCGGTAGTTCATAGTTGTCTATGTATGTTTTATATCCCTTTTCTGTTATCCCTCTGTAGTCGCATTCTAAATATTCGGTTTTACTTCAACTTATGCGTAACCCTTGGCGTTCTATTTGCGTTAGGTACCCATCGATTGAGTGTCTCCTACAGATCAGTTACATTCATTGACATTAGAACTATGTCATCCGCGTAAAGCATATATTCTGAAGTTGTGTTGGGTGTCACATGTAATGTAGTCCATGCATAAGTTAAATAACAACGGGCTTATTGCAGATCCTTGGTATACCCCTACGTCTACGCAAAATTACTCACTACGACCAGCGGGGCTTTTGACGCGCGTTTTGGTGTTTCAGTACATATCTCATTATGAAGCACTCTGGGATATGTTGGGCTCTCATTGCTTGCCTTACAACGTATCGAGGCACCCTATCGAAAGCCTTTTCTAATTCGATGAATATGAGGCACAGATTTTCCTTGTTAGAACGATGTTTTTCCATCACAACTCTAATTGTCAGTATGGCGTCGATCGTTGATTTGCCAGGAGTGAAACCATATTATCAGAGATGCTGTTTAACCGAGAGGCAAGGATTCTTTCGAACAGTTTTAGTGAGTGTGATGTGAGTTTTACCCCTATGTAATTACCGCATTGCGCAATATCCTGTTTCTGTTTATATATAGGGCATAGGGTACTATCGCACCAGAATTCTGGGATTTTGCCTTCTTTTATGATACCATTAAAGAGCTTGGTTAGCCAAGGAAGTGCGGTGTTTCTTAATTTCTTCCATTTAACAGCAGGGATTTGGTCAAGGCCAGTAGCTTTATGATAGTTAATTTTGGATATAGCTTTCCCTACCTCCTCAGGTGATATGTGTTTTATAGGCCCTTCTGTTGGTGATATACAAGGTAATGGTTCACTGGGGAATCAGTTGCTCATAGTATTGTGACGACTATGAAGGTCACATATTAGTTGTGGTTAAAACTGCATTGTAACGGCGTCTCCCCACGCCACAGTACTCCTTCCATCTTCTATTAATATTATCTTTACTGGCCGTTAAGAGTCTACCTTAGGCGTTTTTAGGGTTCCGTAGCCAAATGGCAAAAAACATGACGAATCTATAAGGGTTCCGTCCTTATAGATTCGTCATGTCTGTCTATCTGTCTGTCTGTCCGCCCGTATGTCACAGCCACTTTTTTCCGACACTATAAGAGCTATACTGTTGAATCTTAGTAAGTAGATTTATTCTGTGAACTGCTTTAAGATTTTTTAAAAAAGCAATAAATTTTGGGGGTCCCCATACTTAGAACTGAAAATCATTTTTTTTTCTTCTTAAACCCATACTTGAAGGGTATCTATGGATAGGTCTTCAAAAATGATATTGAGGTTTCTAATATCATTTTTTTCTAAATTGAATAGTTTACGCGAGAGACACTTCCAATGTGGTAAAATGAGTCCCCCCCCCCCCCCTGTAACTTCTAAAATAAGAGAATGATTTACCACCATTTACCATGTAAACTACCAACGAAAATTGGTTTGAACGAGATCTAGTAACTAGTTTTTTTTTAATTCGTCATAAATCTAAAAAATACACTATTATTAAACATCGATTTAATCAAAAAAATCAAAGTTCGGCGAGTCCGACTCGCACTTAGCCGGTTTTTTTTAATGTATTTATTGGATTTAATATCAAGATTAGATTTGTGACGTTGTCTAGCTATTTTGTAGAAGGTGTTCTCATTGTCTGCGCATGCCAATTTGCTATAGAATTTTTGCCTAGATAGGGCTATAGATTGTGCTACAGCAGATTTTGATAACTTCTTGAGACTTCTATACTCTTGGCGACATCTATAACTAAATAAAATTATAATTCGTCCCAGAGCAAGTGAAGTGAGATTGGAACTTCAAGTCACCAGGCAAGAAATAGGAGGTCTCCATCTACCCTACCCAAGCTTTTTTGGGTCTATTCTTCATAATCACCATACCCCGACCATAAAGCTTAACGTTATTTTGTAAAAAGTGTCACCACCACAATCCGACTGAATGTAAGGAATATACTAGATTTTCATAACTCCAAATGGTTCAAAACTCTATTATAAAAATTTCATTATTTTTAACTTTTAAAATTGTGTACTGTTCCCGAAATGCCGAGTTTTTCAATTATAGTACAGATTAATTAGAAGTATAAACGTCTGGTAAAACTGAATTACAAAGGTGTATCTTATTTTATTGATGATTGCTACGCTCTCTCGCCTTCGAGCTTTAATAGTCACTGTGCTAACCTCACCCAAAAGATTTAATAATATTGAATAGTATTTTATTAACAAAATAAGGACAGGAAGGAAATACACATTGTATTTTGATCTTTAAATCTAAAGATTTCTTGTGGTCAGTCAAGTTAGATTTAAAGGTAAATCGTCTATGTAAACATATAAGAAAGTATCTAGTAAAGTGACTAAACTTTGTAGCGTCAATGTAATCTCGGAAAACAAACAACGCAAGGTGTTCGTATAGTCATCTCGAATACTGTTCACCGGCATGGAACCCTATTTACAACTGTTACATCAATTGCATCGAAAGTATCCAAAAGAAAATTTTAAGGTACATTCACTTTAGATCTAAAACTTACCTGCCCAGTTAGCATAGTCGCTGCAGGAAGTTTCACATTCTTCCATTAAATGAGTGGAGAAAAATTGCTGACATGACACTTTTGTTTAACATAGCTAATGGTTCAGTCGACTGCTCGGAACTGGTTGGCAAGATTGGGCTGCGTGTTCCATCCTTTACATTTAGGAATCATCGACCTCTATATGTTCCTTCAGTGCGGTGCATTTACAGGCAGAACTCTTACATGATAAGAGCTAGTAAAGCGTACATCGCAAAAAGCGCTGTGAAAACTTGTAATTGGCCTTCTTTCAATATTTTTCGACTATCTGTATCTTAGCTGTAAGTTTTCCGAAAATAATAAAATAAAATAAAATAAATAAAATAATTATTTTGCGTCTTCAATAGATGCACTAGAATAGTGCCCTTCTTGTGTTTAACGTTATTCAATATCCATCAATCACAATCCCAATAAAAAAATGAAATTAAAAATCAGACATGACATATGTTATCAGATCATCACCATAGTCTTCGTCTTTGCAGACGAAAAGTTCCTCAGACGATACAAATACCGCACAGCCATGTTGCCTCTTAAACAGACTCTCAAAACCTAACTTTACCAGCCAAGCGTTGAGTCAAGATACAAGCCAAGTTATTTGAAATGGCTGTGGGATTTATTTTTATTTTCTACAAAACAAATGATTGAGTTTAAGTTCGTTCTGTATCACATTGTATTTTACTCTTTAAATCTAAAGATTTCTTGTGATCGGTCAAGTTAGACTTAAAGGTAAATCGTCTATGTAAACATATAAGAAAGTATCTAGTAAAGTGACTAAACTTTGTAGCGTCAATGTAATCTCGGAAAACAAAAACGCAAGGTGTTCGTATAATTACTTTGCGTCTTCTATAGATGCACTAGAATAGTGCCCTTCTTGTGTTTAAGTTATTCAATTTCCATTAATCACAATCCCAATAGAAATTGAAAATCAGACGTATTACCAGTAAAACAAGTAACTATAGTAAATCGCACAATTAGCTGTGGTAATTTCATTCGTTGTGGTAAATTGCTATTTAAGCCTGATCGAGCAGAATCAACGGACTATTAATTTGATTTCAATGTGAATATTTGATACGTACCTTTTTAAATGGCACCAATTTAATAATGTTGAAGCGAAAATTTTACTGAATACGAAGTAGCACCATTTGAAGATGAAAGTTTTTCATACATGAAACAGAGTGATGGGGAAAAATGGCAGCATTATGATGCTGCAACTGAAGTGTGTACCGTGCGGCTGTATCCTCACCAGCGAGAAGACTTGTGGGACTATTGCACAAGTTTCTTGCAGAACCGTTTTTACATATCCTGCAATTTATTCCTGCAGTAAATTTAATATCTTGCGAAAAGCTCGCGGATCATACTATTGCAACTTATCACAGAGGCACACATGAGATCTGTAGATGTCATACAGTTATGACAAATACTCACGATGTGGAATCGTGTCAAGTAGTACATTTATCAGCTGCAATGACAATAATTTTGTTTAAAAATACTTAACTTCCGTTCGACAACCAAAACGAAAATTGATGCGTATCACAATTTATTACGCAAAATACAGATGGAAAATGCTCAGCAATGTTTTATACGTTTAATTGCATTTCATTTAGAAGACTATAGAACTTTATATTGAGGAGCTGAGGAATATAAGAAGTGGAAAAACGAAAATTTAAAAAAATATAGTCGATTTCTATAAAATTAACACTATAATAATAAATTAATTAATCATATTATTCACATTTTAATATATACATATAAAAATAACAAGAATACTGAAAACATAATCTTTATTTACGAACTACCGCCGCGATTGTGGCGTGCCCATCTTTAGTGTGGTTTTTAACGTTTCAATATTGAAACCAGTTTATTTATTATTATTCTTTGTAAGTTTATCCATACCTATGTCTTCTAAATAAAATGCAATCTGATGATGGCATCTTGGCGAAATCGAGGGACCTCATCAAATATTATAGGCAATAATATATATTTCTTTTCGTATTTTCATCAAATACTTCTACAGTCAAAAAATAACATTTGATGAAGTGGAACTGGTGAAGAAGACCATAAATGGCCAATGGAAGTTCATACTCACACAGATATCACAATGAACATAGTTATACGACTACGATAATACAAATAAATGAATAGTTCTGAATAGATATGTTGAAAATGGTATCATCAAAGTGACCTGATGATGATGATGGAGCTAGAAGATAGGCACCAGAATTCCATAATTAATCAATGTATCGTAGCCGTGTTTGGGCCTATTAGAATTGTCATGAGATGTACTTTAGCTATAAGATACTATCGAACTGATCTGATGATGATGATGATGAAGCTAAAAGATAGGCACCGGAACTCCGTAATGAGTCAATGTATCCTAGCCCTGTTTGGGCTTATTAGAATTGTCATGAGATGCACTTTTGCTATAAGGTACTATCGAACTGATCTGATGATGATGATGATGATGATGAAGCTAAAAGATAGGCACCAGAACTCCGTAATTAATGAATATATCAGAATCAGAATCAGAATGTCTTTATTGTGGGCATAGGTTACATACAGGTGTTAAAATTAAATAATAAATTATAGTTCTATTATGTCCTGCCAATTAGGCATACAATAATAAATTACAGATTATAATACTAAGAAAATATTTAAAAATAATTGAATCAAAATTTAGTTGGATTTATAAATTTCAAAACTGCGTCAGAATTATAAATGTCATTATTGAGTAAGAATTATAAATGTCAAAATTGAGTAAGAATTATAAATATCAAAAATACACAATTATTCAATAATTTAGGAAATCCTGGATCGTGTAGTAAGCCTTATCGATTAAGAAATTACGTAATTTATTTTTAAATAGGGTAAGTTCCTTAGTGCTCAAAATGACAACAGGTATTTTATTGTAGATTTTTGTTGCCATACCAAAGAAACTTTTGTCAAACTGAGCCGTTTTATGTAGTACATTGGATATTTTTAACATATTATGTCTTTTTGATTTCAGTTTATCGAATAGATTTTCATTGAGTTTTACAAATAAGGCTACTTCATATATATAAATGCATGGAAAGATAAAATATCTTTAATTTTTTTAAATGAGGTTCAACTGAGTCAGGAATACAGATGGCCGGCAATTGCTCGGACGCACCTTTTTTGCGCTTTAAAGACTAGATCCCTGTTAGTGGCGTTGCCCCAGAATATCACAGCGTATTTCAGTGTTGAAGCAACATAAGCATGGTAGGCGGTTAATACAGCATAGCATAATCCTAGCCGTGTTTGAGCTTATTAGAATATTCATGAGATGCACTTTGGCTAATATGTACTATCGAACTGATCTGATGATGATGATGGAGTCGGAAGATAGACACGGGAACTTCATAATAAAACAATGTATCCTAGCAGGGTTTGAGTTAATTGGAATTGTCATGAGAAAAAGTTACTCTGGCTGTAAGTGTATTGCAACTAAAAAGTGTGTTTCTCGATATTGTTTGTTCCTTAATTAACACCGACTTCCGAAAGTGATAAGTTGCGATACTATGATCGGCGAGCTTTTCGCAAGATATTAAATTTACTGCAGGAACAAATTGCAGGATACGTAAAAACGGTGCTGTAAGAAACTCGTCCAATAGTCCCACAAGTCTTCTCGCTGGTGAGGATACAGCTTCACGGTACACACTTTAGTTGCAGCATCATAAAGCTGCGTTTTCCCTATCACTATGTTTCATGTATGAAAAACTTTCATCTTCAAATGGTGCTACTTTGTATTCAGTACAATTTTCGCTTCAACATTATTGAATTGGTGCCATTTAAAAAGCCACAGACGTATCAAATATTCACATTGAAATCAAATTAATAGTCCGTTGATTCTGCTCGATCAGGCTTAAATAGCAATTTACCACAACGAATGAAATTACCACAGTTAATTGTGCGATTTACTATAGTTACTTGTTTTACTGGTAATACGTCTGATTTTCAATTTCATTTTTTTATTGGGATTGTGATTAATGGAAATTGAATAACGTTAAACACAAGAAGGGCACTATTCTAGTGCATCTATAGAAGACGCAAAATAATTATACGAACACCTTGCGTTTTTGTTTTCCGAGATTACATTGACGCTACAAAGTTTAGTCACTTTACTAGATACTTTCTTATATGTTTACATAGACGATTTACCTTTAAGTCTAACTTGACCGATCACAAGAAATCTTTAGATTTAAAGAGTAAAATACAATGTGATACAGAACGAACTTAAACTCAATCATTTGTTTTGTAGAAAATAAAAATAAATCCCACAGCCATTTCAAATAACTTGGCTTGTATCTTGACTCAACGCTTGGCTGGTAAAGTTAGGTTTTGAGAGTCTGTTTAAGAGGCAACATGGCTGTGCGGTATTTGTATCGTTTGAGGAACTTCTCGTCTGCAAAGACGAAGACTATGGTGATGATCTGATGACCGAACCGAAAGGTGATCACTGACACTCTTTAGCAAAAATATATTTCTTGGTAATGTTTAGCCTTATGAGTTGGCTCTAACCATATAGTAGATTATGTGACTAGGGGATAAAGCAGCGTCTTTAAGTTTAGGGCGGCATGGAGAATTCCGAACGAAACAAAGGTTGCTGATTTTAATCCCGAAAGTTAGTGAGGGATTTATATAATTAACTCCCGAGCATTACGAGGGAGTTATTAAAGAAACTTGACTTTAGTGAGGAATTCAAGCCGCCTAAGACAAAGGCAGCTTTATCCCCGTGTTGCATACTCTACTTTTTACACCATCTGTGAGATAATCCCGAGTATGGGAGTTAATTATATAAATCCCTCACTGATGTTTGAGATTAAATTTAGCAACCTTCGTTTCGTTCGGAATTCAACATGCCGCCCGCGACCTATAGATAATGTTTTATCACCTAGTTACATAATCTACTATTTATGGTTACATTCTTTAAGCACTTTACCACAGAGCTTGCTGGGTTTTTATTTGGGAAATCTTTATTATGATGTTCTTCATAATTTAATTAAAAAAAATCTGTTCCTAATGTCTGGAGTTATCTATATGTGTGGTTTTCACTTACACGGTGTAATTGATCGTAATGTAAATAAAATACGAAAACGTAAGACAATTATCGTAATAATCAGAGTTTTATTTCATGATCAGGTGGGGCGCTGCGTCGGGAGCGGTGCAGCCGCCGGCGACATGCCACCGTGGCCTCACACGCCACTGGTGGCTCTTCTGCTACTAACTCGTAAGTATGCTTACTATTTACGGCACTGTTTTCAAATAGCACAATTGTGTTTGTGTTACACAAAAGAAAACGTCCTCCACCATTGGAGACGTAAGTCCTCACCAGATTGAAGAACCGCACGAGGTTCGATGCCCACTAGATCCAAAGGATTTTTTAAAAAAGCAAACTCGTGGTCCTTGAACGCTAAAAGCAACTGAAAGAATATATGTGAATATTAGTCAGCAAAAATCTGACATGCCCTTTTGCCCCGGTTTTGGGTTTGTCCAGCGCGTTAATCAGTTAGGTTGACTTCGTAGCATAAGATTGTTTGGTTTTATTATACTCGGAGAAACCTTTTTTTTGTAGTGAACTTTTCTTTTCGGTGGGTAAAAATCACCCAAATGACCTCCCCTGCTCTTGAGTCGACATCCTTTCTAGCATTACTGCTTCGCAAAAGGAGGCTACCACCTGCCACTCCTCCTCGCTCCGGACCCAGGCCTGTACCAAGGCCCGGCGCGAGAGATCGCCGCCGTCGATCGCCCTCATGAGGGCATGGCGATGCTCTGCCCAAGCGGGGCACACCTCAACTGTGTGCTCCACCGTATCCTCCGGGCGTTCTGTATAGTGGCGACACCCGGGCGTCACTTCCCCACGAATCCGGTGCAGGAACCTCCCGAACTTATCATGTCCGGTGAGAACCTGCATCATGCGGAAGAGGAGGACGCTGTGAGGTCTTTCCAGCCACGCCTCACAGAGGGGATTTACCGCCATAATTGTGGCGTGCTCAGCACTGGGTTGCTATAGTCGCTGACACCATTTCACCATGACATCCCGCCGGAGCTCTGTCCGCCATACCGCGACCTGTTGCGGCAGTGGACTTTTGCCCGGCGTTACATCTCCACGCGCAAATCGTGCATGTCTGCAAGGACTGTTGCCTCCAGAACCTATGGTGGCAGGCCAGCAAGGGGGCCGCTTCGAGGGAAACCGAGTGTTATCCCCGCACTATCCGTATTGCCATGACCCTCTGGCATGCATTCAGCTGGGCCTTCGGCTGCTTACGCAGCGACGGTGCTCACACTAGCGCCCCATAAAGGGCCATGGACCGAACGATTCCTTCGTAGAGCCTCCGACAGGAGGCGTCTGTACTCCCAAGGGCGCGTGTACGTAGCGTAATGTGCTGACGACTGAGTTTTAAGGAAAGCTAGAAATCATATTTCTTTAGAACATACGTGGTTCTCGTAGGCCTCTTACTGATACAAAAAAAAAAAATGTTTTGGAAGTCACGTAATTTCTTTTTTCCTGTGGAGCCGCAGGAATACTCCACTGCTAGACATAGTTCGGGGACGTATGTATAGGGTGACTGGTTATTATTGAACGATACTTATACACGTGATTGTACTCATGATGACAAAAACTTTCCCAAAGAAACATTTTTTTTTTTTATTCAATAACAAAACAGCTCATTGAAATTTGCGCGCTCGTGCCTGCGAACGCCCAGCTTTTAACCGGTACTGGCAAAAATTGATCTTCGTTTCTTAACCAAATTTTTTTACTCTTATAGAACACTTATAAACGTCTATAAGTTTGGAATAGGGCTCACTTTATAAACGTATTTACTCTTATAGTGGTTGTATAATGGTCTCATCAATCCAAAATTATATTATCCAAGCATTTTTATCGAGTAGATAATCTTCCAATTTATAATATGCTTGATTACATAGCGTGCGTTAAATACATGTTTTAAATTTTGACTCGTTTAATTACCAGATACGTTGTACCCCTGGTCGACTTCAAATGACCAACAAAATTGTTGGTGTCAAAAAACATAAACTTGTCACTATGGTGACTAACTGAAAAGTGCATACGTTGATTAAGCATATGTATATAATTATTTTTCCTGCTTGATAATTGTTCATAATATGGAAAAGCACACAATATTATTTTCCTGCACTTTGATTCCAACATCTCAGTTACATATTCAGTGATGTCTTCCTTTTTAGGGTTTCGTAGCCAAATGGCAAAAAAACGGAACCCTTATAGATTCGTCATGTCTGTCTGTCTGTCCGTCCGTATGTCACAGCCACTTTTTTCCGAAACTATAAGAGCTATACTGTTGAAACTTCGTAAGTAGATGTATTCTGTGAACCGCATTAAGATTTTTACACAAAAATAGAAAAAAAGCAATTAATTTTGGGGGGTCCCCAAACATAGAACTGAAACTCAATTTTTTTTTTTTTATCATACCCATACGTGTGGGGTATCTATGGATAGGTCTTTAAAAATGATACTGAGGTTTCTAATTTCATTTTTTTCTAAACTGAATAGTTTGCGCGAGAGGCACTTCCAAAGTAGTAAAATGTGTGTCCCCCCCCTCTAACTTCTAAAATAAGAGAATGATAAAACTAAAAAAAATATATGATATACATTACTATAAAAACTACCAACGAAAATTGGTTTGAATGAAATCTAGTAAGTAATTTTTTTTAATGCGTCATAAATCGAAAAAAATACACTATTATTAAAACATCGATCGAAGTTACAACACATTACAAGAATTTTTATATTATGTTACTTGTTTACTTTTAAACTATTACCTACAAACACTGTTACATCGGTATTATGACTTTATATTTTTCTAGTAGGTAACTAATTCCATAACTTACTTATAGGTTGATCTGGGGATACAATAATTTTAAGTAGAATGACTCAGTTTGTTATTTATTCATTTTCCTAGAATTCATATAATTTAACAGTCATGTTTTCCTACAAATTGCTCCGTACGTTATCCCGGTCCTACGCTCAAAAGTTGTAGTCCAGATCGTTGTTGTAAAAATAATTATCTTAACGCTAGCTAATGTTTTTTTATTTTTTTGTATGCTAATAAATAATGTTATTTAATAAAAAAAAAAAGATTTTTTCAATTATGTTACACATAGGAAAACGGAAAAATTACAATTCTTGTCGGACTAGTGATACATATTCTTTTTTTTGTAGGACATTGTTTAATTTGGGCAGAGAATACACTAACCTATTATGTAATATTTTTATCCTACAATTAGTAATGAGAAAAATAGTTTTGTGATGTTAACAATTTCGTAGGACCGGGATAACGTACCGAGCAATTTGTAGGAAAACATGACTGTTAAATTATATGAATATAAACTAAGTAACAAAAAAATCAGCTGGTTAGTAATCATTTATGATGACCTTGTTTTCGATACATGTTGGAAGAAGGGGACTCTTTTATCAAACCATTCATTTTGTAGAACAAATACTTTCTTTTTTTTAGCCATTGCTGTCCCACTGCTGGGCAAAGGCCTCCTCCAAGTCCTTCCAACTTTCTTCTCCTGTGCCGTCTCAAACAAGTCCTCGCGGTACGCATCCAGATCATCCCGCCACCTCTTTCTAGGCCGACCTCGACGGCACTTTCCTTCAGTAGGGACCCACTGTATGGCGACGCTCGCCCAGCGGTCCTTATGCATGCGGCTGACATGACCCGCCCAATCCATTTGAGCCTGGCAGCCTTTTTGCCCACGTCTGTGATACCCGTTATTTTCTTATGAAAGTCTATTCTACTCTTTAATGTGAATTAAATAAGGCAAATTACACTTAAAATTTAGTTTGCTCTAGAGCAGTTGTATACAAGAGTTAAATAAGGGCAGAAGTCTAATAAAACACTTACTTCAGATTCTACTAAGAATGAATAAACTTATAACATGCCTTAATTGGCAATTGCCCTTTGTCATAAATAATGACAAAGGGCAAGGGCACTCTTATACAATACTTATAAAACATTTATTCTGTGAAATGTTTTATAAGGATTTCTCTTAAACCTACGTCTAAAAGAGTTGTTTATAAGTTTAAATCTTCTTTAAGCTCAAAATGTCTTATTACGTGCCTTTATAAGATACACAGTCTTAGCCAGAACACATATAAACCTTTTATAAGGTTAAGGGTAAGGTTTTTTAAGGAGGTTTTAGGTTCCTATAAAGAATTATTCTTATGGTT
Organism: Mythimna albipuncta; assembly: GCA_929112965.1. Lineage (NCBI taxonomy): Eukaryota > Metazoa > Arthropoda > Insecta > Lepidoptera > Noctuidae > Mythimna > Mythimna albipuncta. The sequence goes on from OV815959.1 coordinate 34,257,128, forward strand.
TTTTTGCTAGTTGGCCCACCACGTAACGCCGTTGTCACATAATAATAATATATTTAAATATTTTCATATTACGTTATTTTCGAATATTCATTTACGACCCCAGCACTGTCAAGTTACTGAATATGACTATGGGAGTTTAGTCCTTATTAATATGGTGACTTTGATTTATCTTTCAGGGGATGAAAATATATTCGCGAATACGACCAATTGTTATTAAGAGAGGTCCTGTAACTATGAAATCGAAAGTGAACATAATGTGCACAGACAGAGAACAGTGACGCTTCTTTTTCAGTAATTTCAATCTTGTTTAGTGGGTCGTGTACAGTAGACGTACGAACATAGGAAACTAGACGCGCAGCGGAGCGAGTGTCACGGCGCGTCGCGTCGCACTCCATCAAGTGTCAGTCGTCACTGTTACAAACGTCACTGATCTGCATCTCCATGTTTTTAGAGGTCAGGTTGAGTATAGATCAAAATTTTAGCCCTTGGAGCAATGAAAAAATCAGACTTTAAATCAACGCATTCTAAAAAATAAGTCCATATATGGCGCATATTCTGACGCTTGCAAGAAAATTAAACCGTTGAACCGAGAAATCGTTGATCAAGAATCATGTTTGGCTAGAAGCGACGCAATGTAGAAAGGAAAAAATCCGATAACCGTGAATTTATTGTAACAACTTTTTTTTTCGCACTTGACGGTTTTTTCAATTTTTCATGATGAACTTAACAACTACATACGTTGTTAAGTTCATCATGATATTATCTAGTTTAGGTGTGCAGCACCACGCCACTCCGTGTCGCCGAGCGTGCGTCACGTGATCACGTCACGTCAGAGTGTAGAGTTTCACATGACGTTACTACTCGTACCTACTACACTCAGCATCGGCACCTTTTCACGTTTCAATTCCGGCGAGTATCCCTTTACCATATATTATTCCCTTTCCGGATGAATGCTTGTTTCGCAGAGATTTCTACATTTCTCTATTGTCATTGATTGGTTTTGTGCCCATTTGAGTGTGGAGTACAGTTACAGTAATTATGCAACTACATTAAATTACGGTTGATTAAATTCGCCTGCCACATTTATACTATATTCGCTATATTCATCTTGACGTTCAACGTCGACAGTAGAAGAAATACCTAGTGGACAAGTTTGTGCGCGTCGTCGTGGTCGCAGCAGCTAATTGTGAAAGTAAAACAGAAACTAACTCCAACAAACAAGTGGCAACAAACTTAACTGAATTAGATACACATTTGAGAAGTATTCTGTGAGCCCGGGATGCGGGCAGACTCAACTTTAGTGAAGTTATGGCGGTCCGGAGCGGTCCAGTGCCGTCGCCAGTAGCGACCGATCGCCCCAGTCCACCGCCGCCGTCGCCGCAGAACGCCGACTTTTTTTTAGGTCAAACGGTTTTAAAACTGAAGTTGCGCTGTTAGACTTTTAAGTGGCTTAAAGTTAGTCTTTGTTTGTGAGCGGAATCCCGCCGCGGCCGCACGCTTGCCGGCCCGACTCGCATCTTGGGATACATTTGTGATTGTTGCCAGGAAAAGTTACATAAAAAGAAAAAAATAACTTTTATTGCCTCACTTCGTTTCAATTTCAGAGTTTATTTTTTACTACAATTTTATGTAGAGATTATAAGTTTAACTTCTTAAAAATCTTAACTGAATTAAATTAGAGGACAATACATTCCTCGTCGTCGATTAATAGTTCGCCTTACAAGCGGACGTGAATTTAGTTTTGGTGCTCAAAATAATGCATATTTAATACTGTAAATACGGACAGTCCAGAGAATTGCAAAAAATCTAAAATATTTATTTATTTAATGATTTACGCACACAAAATTACAGAAGTGGACTTAACGCCTTAGGTACCTATTTTCCAACAAACCTTTGGGTGATGCAAAGGAAAATGTATTATTTTAGATCATTGTTTTTTTGTATAATTGATAGGCCCCCGTTCGACCGTTATCTAACCAGATGGTAAGCGATGTAACCTATTTACTCTTGACTTGAAGGCCCCTAAGTTATAGCTATCCGGAATTAGTAGAATTTCGTGGCTGTACACACAATAAATGTGTTCCCAAAACGCCTTGTGCATATGGGTGGGATGTCTACCATGAACTGGTGGCGCAATGCTGTACATCTAGTGGTCTTGATAGAATGAACTTGGCAGAATAGATGTGGAATGCTAGTGCACACTTCCCGAAATGTGAACGATAGAAAACTGACAGGCTATCAACTCGGTGGCGATGCTCAAGGATTTGGAGCTTCCATTCAATAAGTGCATCATTGCCGATGATCTTCTTGGCTCGCCTCGCCATCGACTCCAGCGCATCAAGCTGGTATGTGGCAGACCCATCCTTTTTTTTTATGGTGGGAAAAATCATGCAATGACATCCCCCGCCCTTGGGCGGAGCGGGAGATAGTGTCAGACTCTTACTGACTAAAAGACCCACCCCGTTCCTTCTAGCCTTCATACCGGGGCTCGAGCGCCCTTTCGGATAACCCTGGCCCCAGTAGGCTTCGACAGGTACTCACCGGACATGTTTCGTTCGGGAGATTCCTGCACTCGATTCATGCGGAAGTGACGCCCGGGTGTCGCCACTGTGCGGAACGCCCGGAGGACACGGTGGAGCACACAGTCGAGGTGTGCCCTGCTTGGGCGGAGCATCGCCGTGCCCTATCTCCCGCTCCACCCAAGGGCAGAGGACATCAAAGTTACCCAAATGGAGACTAGCTAAGACTAGCAAGTCATTCTTAGTTAACAGCATTCGCTTTTATAATAAGCTGCCAAAGGCGGTAACAGAACTTAGTGAGGGAAAATTCAAAAGTCATATCAAGCGTGTCCTAACCGAAAAAGCATATTACAAGGTTAAAGACTATGTCGAGGACACGCTTGTTTGGCAATGACTACCTCTGCACATGTGGCCCCCTGGTAAATCATCAATATTTTGTCTATTAACTGCTCCACCTTTGTTTTAATAATTATATACACATTTTTTTTTTCTCTGACACATTGCTTTTGCAATATTTTTATTTTTATTTCAACTGTCATAAATTTGTTAGTAATTTATTTTGTTAATATTTTATTGATAGTTGTAATTATTATATTATTCCTGTTTTTTTTTTTATATATAGCCTCTTTTTGTATTGTAAATGTGAGAACACTGTATACTCCACGAACTCTTAGACTACTTCCTATTACGACTTACTTTGTTTTTTACTGAGAAAATTTTGATTGTGCTTTTGTGTACAATATTTGACTGGTCTACACTGTTCTTACATAACATTTATCAATATTGTAAAACAACCACTTTTTTAAAAGAGTAACCATGGAGTTTCTTGCCGGTTCTTCTCCATAGGAAACGACCAATTTGGAACCGTGCACTAACTTCTGACGTTTTATAAGTGCCCATGTAGGCCTATGTGAAATAAAAATAATTTTGATTTTGATTTTGATTTGATTTTGAAAGCATTATTTTTCCCGCCATAAAAAAAAAGACTGCGGTTGCTCAATCTCTTCTTCTTTCCATCCTTGATTATGCTGATGTCAGCTATCTTGACCTCAATGAAGTGAATAAACTTTATCGACTTCAAAATTTTTGCATAAGGTTCATTGGTTTAATAAGATAAGGCCGCCAATTGGATGTTCTCAATATAAGGCTCAAATGTGTAATTTATTATCTTGGTGTCCAATAAAGGATACATAAAATAAATAAATTGATATACTAATAAACCGTAGAATAAAATATATAATACAATTATACAATATTATATTCAAATTAATACACTACATCATACATACACTAAAATACTCAAACAATTGGTCCAAATCGACAATAGGAAAACATTAACGATGCCACTACTGCCAACTTTTTAACCGACTTCGAAAAGGAGGAGGTTCTATGTTCGGCTGGATGTATGTTTTTTTTACATTTTTTTTTGTGTATGCTCACCGATATCTCGGTCAATTGTGGACCGATTTTTAATTTTTTTTTTGTTTGAAAGGTTATGCTTCCAGGTTTGTCCCATAGAAATATTGTTATGATCTGATCATGAACTTCGAAGATATGGAACATAACTCCTCATAGAATTACAGCAGAACTGTGGTTACAAGTAAAGTTAAATAAGAGACAAAACTATTATAGAAACACCGATTTCCGAAATTAAAGTTATTTTATACTTTTCAGTGTTTTTTAACGTTGAAGTCGGTTATATTTTACGATACGAATTACCTCGCGAACTTTGGTTTTGAACGTTAATCGATTTGTTGCTATCCTGATCTCCTAGGGGAGCGCATTCTACAGAGAAATAACTGGAATAAAGAAGAAATGGTGAAGAAAGTCAGTAGGTACGTTGAGTTGGACAATAGAAAAGGCGGTTATAAGATGAGTGCAAATTTATGTTGTGGTAGGCACAAATGTATTGAAAGTGTATAAGTGGTGCGAAAACTAAATAACTAAGGGAAATAAGAGAATTACGAAATGAAAATAAGGTAGTGAGCGCCCTTTGCTCTCTGCGCTGACGTTCCTATATGCAATCACTTTAGAAGCGACCGATGCGCTGAAACATGATCATATTTACACAGATTGAAAACAAATTAAATACAGTACAGTACAACGGACAAGCAGCAGCAGCGGCAGTTAAGACGGACAAGTTTATTGAGGAGCTCTGCTTTCAATAATTTAGAAATCCTCAGTAACTCACCTCAGGGTCGTCCTCCTAGGTTCAATACCTAGGAGGATAAACACGCGTATTTACGACTAGTAGAGGAAGTAAACGGCTATGGGATCGAGATTGTTATTTCTATCAAATGTTTTCTAACAATTAACTAATAACACTAAATGTCAGTATCGTCCAACAATCTTTTGTTTATCCGTAGGGTATATAAAATCCCTGGTGTCGTCACATTATTTTACACAGTGTTTTCAATCAAGGATCTTGTTTACCCTAAGGCTTTCAATCGACTGTTCAAATACTAAGCAATCACCGTCATCCAGGCCTAGTTAATCTTTCCATCTATTTGTAACTAAAAATCATATTCATAGGTCAAACACTGTGACTGTGTTAAATACCCTTTGCATATTCAAAACGTCATAGTGAAAAAAATATATAATGATACTAGGAAATTAGATCGAGTCGAATAACTCTCATATATAGATTTAGAGATTATGAAGTGTCTGTTGTATTGTAACAATTATAAAGAAAATTATAAATAAATAAAAATTATTTGCTGATTCATAAACATATTTTGATATGTCTTTTGTTCACTAAACTACACTTTTATTCTTTTTTTTACCTCATTTAACAAAAACTCAATGATCCTCTTTTTTTTAATGAAAAATGCAATTTTTTCGTTACGACTATATTTAGAACATTGTTGTTTTCAAAACTTGAAAACTTTATGGGTTACCTTACTCTATGGACACAGAACAGACTACTGTATGACTGACCAATCAGATTTAACAGTTTCACTTCGATAGATTATAATCTCTTGGTATTTACAATTTTACGATGACATATATATTTACAAGAACGTTTATTCAAAAGACAGATGTAAAGTCCGTACTAGCCGCCAGGATGGTTATGATCAGTTTTAATTTTTTTGGAAGTGTTGCACCCATATGATATTAATGCAGTTTTTAGTGATAATACTAAACAACGTGATTATATATTTTTCCTGTGATTATACCTCTTCGTGAACTATGAAAGAATTTTTTATTAATATATTTTTTTTTAAATAGTAATTAAGGTAAATAAAATCTACAAAAAAATATATAATGTAAAACAATTTATTTCCTAACAAACCATTTTAGTTTTATTAGTGTAGCTTTATTAGTATTTGAAAATAATAATTTTGAAAAATTAACATTTCAGTCAATTATCTCCGTAACGAAGTGAGATAGAAGGCTAAATTGACATCACTGATAAAATACCATAATTTATTTTGCCAAAACCTCGTGGGGGCTGCTGGCCCTACCTTATCCTGCTACACCCTTTAAAATACCGTGTTGTTCAGTGGTTTTCAGTATTCCTCCACGCCACAGACAAGCGGTTATATTTAACAGCTTAGGTAAAAATGATAACTAAAATGTTATATATTTTTTTTGTTATATTTATTTTTATCTTTGTTTTCAGTTTCCTGAAAATAATTAAAAAAAGCAATGGATTGATGCTACTGGAAAGCCACCTTATTGGTTGCCTAAAAAAATATAGTACCATATATGCTCAATTCACTTTCGACCAGAAATGTTTCAGTCTCTAAAAAAAAACTTAATCTCTCAATTTTTTTGTAAGTAAGTTAAAGTTATTTCTTTTAATATCTGAAAGATTTTTCATGCGATAATTCATAATATGAGTTATAAAACTTTTCAGGATTTTATAGTAGTACGCAGCGTGTCCCATTTTGCCGATTTTTCGTATTTGATATTGGCGTTCTAAAATGCCGAATGGAAATAAATAGAGTTTTTAGTTTTTTGAAAACCATTTTGGTTGTTCTACTTTTATACAAGGTGTAATGGACAGCCCTCCACAAACTTTAAGGGCTTGCTCAGTAGATGAAACTGAACAACCTACCAAAAAATTTTTTTTCAGGTAACTAAAACAAAAAAAAAAAATTACTTTGAATATTAAAAATATTTTCAGAATCGGTTTACAATTGACCAAAAATCGGAGTAAATGAATAAACAGCGAAACATAATAAATTATCCTCCTCCTTTAAAAATACAATAATAAATTATCCTCCTTCTTTAAAAATACAATAGTAATTTTTAAACAAGAATGTGAGAATGGATTTTAAAATTTTGTTCAACTGATTTGAAGACGCATTCCATGGTTTGAAATTCCATTTCTACGGAATAATAAAAACTCACTTAAGTTATTTCAGGTAACATCAGGTGTCTGTCAGTGAAAGTTCCGTCAATATCGGTCCAGCCGTTTCAGAGATGTAACAGGACGTCATCTCCCGCGAATTAAAAAAAATCCGTTCCCACGGAAATATAAAAAGTATCTATGTCCAAATAAAAGTCTCGTCAAATTGTTTTCAACCATTTTAAAGACGCATCCTATAGTTTGATAATCCGTTCCTGTAAGAAAATGAAAAGTAGCCTAGTTACTCCTTGTAATTTACATATTTTTTATTACTAAACGCATAAGCATATGCCATATGCTATGGTATGATTTGTATGAGTAGTATATCTATGTTGTGTTGTGTGCGCCAGTGTCGCACGGCGAGCTGTCAATGCTGGGCCCCGCGCTGACGGAGGAGCCGGCGGCGCGCGTGCCCTACGCGGCTGGCATGGGCGTGCGCGTGCGCTGCGTCGCCAGTGGGGAGCCCGCGCCGCAGCTCAGCTGGCTGGCCGACGACAACACCGCACTCGGCGACCTGCCCGGCCGCAGGTACGCTTATCGTTAATTGGCTGCAATTTGTCGGCACTCAGCAGCTAAAAGAGTTTTTTTGAGATGAATTATACTGCCGAAGCGTTTTTCTCTCCCTGGGCGATAATTACGTGAAATGAGAGTGATTATAATATTCGTTAGCTGCGAGGCGTCCACGACAAAACGGGCTCATTACGGGACCGAGCCGCCACCTCCTTGTCTTTATACTGTGGCTTTGTGATGCTCCTCACTGAATCTTTTAATTGTTTCATTATCACTCTGCTTTTCAAATTTGTTCTTGTTATTTTTGTCATTTATACTGTTGCAATATCTAAAACGCGATTTAGTATTCAATTCTGAGCGATTTTTGTGTCGTCCATTACCATTTTAATCGAAAAACTTATTTTAATTTTTATGTTGCTGTGTGTTTATGCAGGCGAATATACAGCAATGGTACACTTGAAATATTGCCGTCGAGTGCGTACGAGGCGGTGGCTACAACAGTGCGATGCCGCGCCGCCAACGCGCACGGCGTGGCGCTGTCGCGTGACGTCACTCTTGTGCCAGGTGTGTAGTACGCGTGCGTGTGCAGGGTGTCGTGCTGAGTGTGCTGCGTGTGGTGAGTGAGGGAGTACTTTTGCGTGTGACAGTGTCGGATGCGGGCTGGGAGGTGGAGGCGAAGGCGGGCGCGGCGGCGGCGGGTGGCGTGGCGGCCGTCACCTGCGGCGCCACCAGCGATGCCGCGCTCGTCCGCGTGGCGCTCTGGTATCACGGCGACACCGTGCTGCACATTGATCCACCCACGCCAGGTACGATCTAAGTAAACGTTACAATTAGGTTCGGCAAAAAATTAAAAGACTGAAGACAATAAAATTGAGGAGTGAACTCTCGAAAGTATCATTTGTATCTATGACCAAAAATTTCTTACAATACCTTACAGAAATTTAAATATTGCAATCTAGAGAGGCTAGATGAACATTTTCTTTTTAATAAAGGAGAGGAATTATTGGCGCACATAAATCTTGCAGAGTGCGATTTTCCGTTTTAAGGAAACAGAAAAACGTCGCGGTGAGCGGCCAGCTACGGTGACGCTCATAAATTTGTGGCGGGCCGTCCGCGCACCCGACACCGCGCTCCGATTCTTCAAGTCGTCCTCTTTATTAATTAACGTCAACTTCCTGAGATGGTTCGTGTTACTAAAGGGAATAAGGTCTTCGCTCAAGCGTTATTTTTAGCACAGTGTTTATTAGCTTCATAATTTACCCAGGATCAGTATTTACATTAAAATTTAAAAAAGATGTACGGCTTAACCACCGTACAGTACGTTTACCTGGGTCATGATTATTGCGCCACCCGCTCGGTATGTTTCCATCATTTATATTATTGCAATTACACCGCAATAGTTCAGTACGTAATTCTGCGACATACCGTGAGCCTGACTCATAATCCCATCGTTCACCATCCATCCTAGTATAAATTAAACTTAATCTTATATTTGTGGAAACTGACAATACAGTGAATTTATTAATCTTAAACTGACTTTCATCTCTTATCAAATCAAATCAAATCAAAGCATTTATTTCAAATAGACCATTTACAGGCACTTTTGAATAGTCAAATGTCGGTCAGTCCAATAAAAGTGAAGCTAAATTGCACGTTCCAAAGAGTAGGTCTCTATGGAGAAGAACGTGCAAGAAACTCCATGGACACTCTTTTAAATCATATTATGTGTTACATATAATGCTTGGTTACATATTACTTGTTGCTTCTATCATGTTATCTATATTGTTATCTCATCCTTTATCAAAATCAAAATCAAAATCAAAATCAAAATCAAAATCAAAATCAAAATCAAAATCAAAATCAAAATCAAAATCAAAATCAAAATCATTTTTTTTTAATAATTAATAATAATATATACACTAAATGCCTAGCTAAATATGACGTCATAAAACTCCTCCGCATCGCTGTCGACTGGAAGTGTGCCCAAAAGACTGGCGGCATTGCCACGTCGTATGGCAATGCTTATTCTCTGACCGAGGCCGAAGCCGTCGAGCACGTTAGCGGGACCGAAACGCGTGTGCAAAATTTTGTGCAAAGTGTGCGTTTTACCGATTTCGCGATACACAATTAGTAACCTTGGAAAATACAGTGTGTGTGTGATCTCGTGATCCCGGTGCCTAGGAAGGCGCCAATTTATCTCATCTCGTGATCCTGTGCAGTCCCGCTGCCTAGGAAGGTAGCAATTTGCCTCATCTCATGACACCACTAGTTCTCATCTTGTGATCCCGGTGCCGTGGAAAGCGCCACTTTGTCTCATCTCGTGCGGTGCCTAGAAAGTCACCACTTGGTCTCATCTCGTGGTCCTGGTCAATCCCAGTACCTAGGAGGGATCCACTCGTCACATCTTGCGATCCTGTTCGACCTCGAAGAATTCCTACAAGTAAGGTATATCTGTCTTCTTATTTTGACTATGGCTACAATGAAAGACATTTTAGCTACTCAACAGCCAATCATTGAAGGCATAGGTAGACTACTCCAACTTCAAGAAAGATGGAGCAGAACGCAAGACTTCCGACTACCTACGTTTCGTTATATCGTATTAGAAAGCCTAGAACAATATTTTACGGAGTTTCATAATAATCATATGAGTTTGTTATCTTTTGGTGATCGATCTCATGCGTATTTTACTACCAGTCAGTATGATCAAATAAAGGTGAAATATAGCAATATTAAAACAGCAATTCAGAATTATAAGCCTTCCACAGACAGACCTCAAACCCCTGTTTTGAAACCCCCTACTTTCCAACCGTCTTCAACATCTCAAACCTCGAATCTCTCATCTCAAAGTAATCCTTCTAAGGACAGCGCAAATATAGAAGACCGTTTAAAGAAACAAGCTACTAATTTTAGAGCATTCTCAAGAGAAGCTGCTGACATTGATCTCAATTTTATCTCTGAAAAGTGGGAGTTTGAATACATCCTAAAAACTTTAAAAACTCGTTGGGCAGCGATTGATACCCTACATTGGGAACTTGACAACGAGCTCAATGGCTCCAACGCCCAGTACGACGAGCAATCCTCGAACTACGAGAAGTATTATAATACCCTGAAAAAAGATATTAATCGAAAGATGTGGTCGGTGGCTCATATAGAGGAATCTTACCTTTGAAGGACATACATATAATTATACATCGTGGATCTCATTCAAAGACTTTTTTACAGAAACTGTACATAATAATCCCTCTTTATCAAATGCCAAAAAAATGCAGATCCTGAAAAGTAAGATCAAGGGGAGCCGGAAAAATTGATCAACCATCTTCAAATAAGTTCCGACAACTACCCCGTCTGTTGGAATAGCCTTATGCATCGCTATGACAATAAGCGTCGAATTTTTATACCGCATCTCAAAAACATCTTAAATATCCCGACCTCTCAGCAAAAATCAGCGAATCACCTCAAATGGATCCACGATACAACGTACGAAAGCGTAAACGCCATAAAAAATCTCAAAGTCGATGTATCTACCTTTTTTTATGGTGGGAAAAAATCATGCATTGACATTCCCCGCCCTTGGGTGGAGCGGGAGATAGTGTCAGACTCTTACTGACTAAAAGACCCACCCCGTTCCTTCTAGCCTTCATACCGGGGCTCGAGCGCCCTTTCGGATAACCCTGGCCCCAGTAGGCTTCGACCCGGCTGGGTCCCTGCTGTTGCTGACAACTCCTTGAGGCGCGCGGGAACAGTGCGCGCCGTCGACGACTTGGGCTTGGTCCGGGCAGTTACTGGACGGCCGGACAGCGAGCTACCCATTGCTCACTGTCCGCAAGCCCGCGCCTACGTTGGCCGGAAATCGGGATCAGAATCCCGGCGGCGGCGGCGATAGCGCCGTTGCCTGATGCGTTCGGCCTCCTCCTTTGCGAGCATTACTGCTTCGCAGAAGTCGGCGACCGCCTGCCACTCCTCCTCGCTCCGGACCATGGCCTCAACCAAGGCCCGGCGCGAAAGGTCTCCGCCGCCGATCGCCCCCACGAGGGCACGGCGATGCTTCGCCCAAGCAGGGCACACCTCGACTGTGTGCTCCACCGTGTCATCCAGGCGTTCTGCACAGTGGTGACCCCCGGGCGTCACTTCCGCAAGAATCCGGTGCAGGAAACTCCCGAACGAAAAGTCGATGTATCTACCTGGGATCCGTTCCTCGTGTGTATCCTAGCGGAGAAATTAGACTCCGAAACCAACAATGACTATATAGATTCGTTAAAATCTCCGAAGGAGTTACCTGTATTGGAAGAATTTAATCCTCGATTCAAACAAAATAACAATATCTTTAATCATACCTATTCGACAAACCAGGCAACCAGGCATTTCGCAATCGTCTAAGTCCAATTGAAAAAATAACGAAAGACGTAAACATTGTGGTATTTGCAATGCAAGCGATCACCGCATACAAAATTGCCAGAAGCTGGCAAAAATGTAACCATCAGCACGTGAAAACGCAATTGCAAATTTGAACCTATGTATCAACTGTTTGCACTATCACGAAGGTAGAAAATGCCTTTCGGAAATAAAGTATCAAGAGTGCAATAAAGACCATAATACGATTCTACATGAATGTTTTACGTCAAGAAATGCTACATTGGATGAGTCGCGATCGGGGCCGAGCACGGCTTCTATTACGAAATCTCCACCTCAGCAACAAGATATGAACACCTTAGCATCTATGCAAAATTATCCTACATAAATACTCCTCGCAACAACAATTATTAAGGTTCAAGCATCAGACGGATCTTATGAAAAAATTAGAGCTCTTTTAGACCAGGGATCTCAGACCTCAATCATCACTGAACCAGCCGCACAGCTTCTAAAGCTGCGTCGGCAAAAATGTACTGGACTTATATCTGGAATTGGAAACAATGAAGATGATGATTGTAAGGGCATGATCTCTATTAAGTGTACGTCGTTTATTAATGACTCCACTTTCGAATCCGACGTATTTATAATGAAAAGACTAGTCAAGAATTTGCCTAGTCATACCTTCAGTAAACCCAACTGGCCAACCCTAAACTAAATATCCCTAGCTGATCCTGAGTTTTACAAAAGTAGACCAGTTGATATTCTATTCGGCGCTGATGTTTATTCCCAAATCTTATTGGATGGTGTCTACCGTTCCGAGGGAATGTTACCCATTGTCCAGCAGAAACAGTTGGGATGAATCCTAAGCGGTAACTGTAAAACATTTCAGTGCAATGTGATCCTAATTAATCTCACCAATATCCAACAGTTCTGGGAAATGGAGGATAATTGTGAACCCTTATCGATGTCCCAGGAAGATCAAGCTTGCGTTGAGTTCTTCCAATCCTCAACCTCAAGGCGTGAAGACGGCAGCTATGACGTGAAAATACCTTTAAAAGAAAAATTTGAAGAAAAGTTGGGCAAATCTGAAAATAAATCCGTTGCGCAATTCTTTCATCTTCAATCACAACCATTGCAAGAATATCAGCTAGCGACTGTCACCTATGGTACAAAGGCCGCACCTTTCCTGGCCATGATGACACTGAAACAACTTGCCAACGATGAAAGGGCAAATTATCCTAACAGCAGCGCTCCTAATATCTGAGAAACCTCCTTTAACATGGATGATCTCATGCATGGATCTCATACCGCGACAGCGACTAAACTTCTCAAAGCAGAGATGACAAACCTTCTTAAGTCAGGCGGCCTCAATCTTAGAAAATGGGGCTCAAACTCGTCTGAACTTTTAAACGATCATATTAATCCTCAAGACGAAGAATTTCATTTTAAACAGCCTGAATCTACAAAGGCTTTAGGTCTTTGCTGGAACCCAAAAGAAATTACCTCAGAAGACATCCCATCAAAACGGCAATTCTTGTCTGAAATCTCAAAAATCTTTGAACCCTTGGGCTGGGTATCACTAACTAACAATAAAACTGAAAATCTTATTTCAAGAGACACGGAATTAAGTTGGGAGCAACCGATTCCTCATAATATTGCCCTGGAATGGAACAAAATAAATGCCGACTTACCATACAAATCCCATTTTAAAATACCTCGATGGATACAAACTATGGAGAATGATATAATCGAGCTTCATGGGTTTTGAGATGCTAGCACTAAGGCCTACGCTTGTGTTGTTTATTGGAAAATTACAAGACATACGTAACCCTTGTAGCTGATAAATCTAAAGTCGTAACTCTGAAAAAATCTCAATCTATACCTCGCTTGGAACTTAGTGGCGCTCTTTTATTATCAAAACTTATGGCCAAAATAATCTCATCCCTATCTAACCTCAAAGTCCAAGCTTCTGGCTGGGTAGATTCCCATAGCAGTACTAGGATGGATAAATGGTGAACCAGACAAATGGAAACCCTTTGTTGCCAACCGAAAAATGATTTGCGAAACTATTCCAAAATATAGGTGGTGATATGTAAAATCCCAAGAAAACCCCGCAGATTGTGCTAGCCGTAGTCTGACTGCATCCTGTTTAGCAAATCATTCACTTTGGTGGCACGGACTCGATTGGTTATCTCAATACAATCCTGAAAAGCATCCTGAACCTATCTTTTATAAAACAACTGAAGATCTCAGAAAGAAAAAGCTAGTAAACACTATTACTCCTGACCTTAGCAACTAAAGAAAAGTCAAATCTTGAATCTCAATCCTATCTTATACAGCCACGAAGTACTCCGTGTCTGTGGATGGCTAAAACATTCCAGTTTAGACCACAAAATGAAGCTAAAGCAAATCCCATTATCATCCCAAATCAAACCAAATTAGCTGACCTTATAATAGACGAAACCCAAAAATTTGTATTCCATTGTAGAGTGAAGAGGACGAGTGGATTTATAAGGCAGAAATATTGGATAATTGGAGGGAACGGTGCAACAAAAAAAAAACGACTAAGAACGTGTGTAAAGTGTAGAAGACACGATCCCATACTACAACATCAACTCATGGGTGACTTACCTTCATCCAGATTAAATCCTAGTCGACCTTTTTATCATACCGGTATGGACTATATTGGACATGTTTTCGTGAAAGCAAACAAAGGTCGCGGCATCAAAACAAATAAAGGTTACGTTGCAGTGTTCGTATGTATGGTTACAAAGGCCATTCATTTAGAACTCGTATCTGATCTCACAGCGTTGGCTTTTATTGCTGCTCTTAGACGCGTGTCAGCCAGAAGAGGAGTTCTTGGGCACCTTTACAGTGATCAAGGAACTAACTTCATTGGAGCCAACAAGATCCTAAAACAATAAATCCTAGAAATCTCAGAACTCTTATCAAGCCAAGAAACATTATTTAACGTCTCAGAAATGAACATTGAGTGGCATTTTAAATCTCCGTCATGGCCTTCTGCTGGCGGGCTTTGGGGAGCTTTTTTTTATCTGTTATAAACTAGTACTTGACTGTGATCCCGCCTGATGGTAAGCAGTGATGCAATCGTTAATGGTACGGTGAAAAGCTTAAAACATCGTGTTGTCGGCGAGCACAAACTCACCTACGAAGAATATAGCACCCTCCTATCTCAACTCGAGGATTGTTTAAACTCTCGACCACTTTGTCCTTTGAAGGAGGATCCCGATGGCATAGACTTTTTAACCCCGGCACACTTTCTTGCAAGTGGACCTACCTTAACGAACTTTGAAACCGAAAATGATCTTAGAACTCAGTGGCATTTGGTACAAAAAATCTATAGAGATATTTGGCTCCAGTGGAAAAACGATTATCTCTCTCAATTATCTATTAGAGCTAAATGGAGACAATCTCAAAGGAATCTTAGTCTCAACGATATTGTTATCATCAAAGATGAAAACCTCCCGCCGGGAAAGTGGGCTCTAGGGCGTGTGGTAGAACTGCATCTTGGTTCTGACGAACATGTTAGAGTCGTTACCCTTAAAACCAAAAATGGATACCTAAAACGGCCTGTTGTTAAGCTATCCCTGTTACCAGCGGACAGAGACAATAATCCTCCTAGTGATAAAAAGGTTAAGGATGAAGCACCAAAGAGGAAAAATTCCAAGTGTATCTCATTCTCAACTATAGCTTTGTCTGTAACGCTATTCTTATTGTCACTAATAAATTTATCTCAAGCATCTTATAGTTTTACCCCTTTAAACGCTGTTGTTGCGTTTATTTTGATAAAATCTCCATCATGTATCTTATTCGAGACGACTGGCGATTAATTGTTTACTATGACACATATCCCTACAAAGAAGGTGCATCTGCACTCGAGAAGTATATCAAATATCTTGAAACATTATGCGCCACTAAAGAACACGCACCTTGCGACGGTATCATCTTATAACTCGGGCACGAGTTCGAAGCAATTAATGACAGTATGTTAACAATGAATGAATTATTTGTAAATGGAGAAGAGCGGCGGCGGCGGTCGTGATAGACAGAGTAGGCTACGTTGCAAACAGCTTGTTTGGCGTGCTAGATCAGCGTTTTGCGGAGATATACGCACAAGACATCGAAACCTTTTGAAAGAAATTGATAAAAATTTGTACAACCTCTGGAAAAACCAAACCTCAATCGTGGAAGCCGAATTTAATCTTAAAGAAAAGAATGGAGAAAGCTGCGAGCAAACATCATAAATCGATAAATCAAAAGTTTAATTATTTTAAAGAATCCTATCAAGATCTTCAACGCCATGTACAGAACATGACTCTAGTTACCGACTTCTTAGCCTCGGCTCTGACGGCGAATAACTTACTGTATAGCCTCAGAAGAATACAAGACTCAATTCTAGATACAGTAACCGTTGAAGCGTCACTTCAATTTTGCACCACTAGTATAAGTTAGCAATAAGTAGATAAATAAATATTAGCTATATTTTTTTTATCAGGAGTTAACTATTAACTACCTCCATGATTAGGATTCCGTAGCCAAATGGCAAAAAACGGAACCCTTATAGATTTGTCATGTCTGTCTGTCTGTCCGTCCGTATGTCACAGCCACTTTTTTCCGAAACTATGAGAGCTATACTGTTGAAACTTTGTAAATAGATGTATTCTGTGAACCGCATTAAGATTTTAACACAAAAATAGAAAAAAAGCAATAAATTTTGGGGGTCCCCATACTTAGAACTGAAACTCAATTTTTTTTTTCATCAAACCCATGCGTGTGGGTTATCTATGGATAGGTCTTCAAAAATGATACTGAGGTTTTTAACATATTTTTTTCTAAACTGAATAGTTTGCGCGAGAGACACTTCTAAAGTGGTAAAATGTGCCCCCCCCCCCCCTCTAACTTCTAAAATAAGATAATGATAAAACTAAAAAAGATATGTGATATACATTACTACAAAAACTACCAACGAAATTTGGTTTGAACGAAATCTAGTAAGTAGTTTTTTTTTAATTGCGTCATAAATCGAAAAAAATACACTATTATTAAAACATCGATCCAAGTTACAACACATTACAAGAACTTTTATATTATGTTACTTGCTGCTACGGAACCCTTCATGGGCGAGTCCGACTCGCACTTGGTTTTTGAATCTCATTTTCTGGCAAAATTAAAACTGATACCTACATGTATTTTTAATTTCCAAAATTCCTGATATCCTACAATTTTATACAGTAACTAATATTTACAATGAAAAATTGAACTTCCATCTGATATCTCCTAAACAGCTGAGAACGGAATTAAGTTCTATATCAGCACATATCCCTAAAGACACAACCCGTCAACCATTAGAATCTCAAGGATCACTAAAACTTGATAAAAGTGCGGACAAAGTAAAGTAAGTAAGTAATTACTTGATTATTGAAACAAGAAATCTCGATGAGGGGCGAGAGGGATCTTTACGAAATTTTTAACCTCATACCAGTCCCACGATTATTGAACCACGGCATGATACATGTGAAAGTTATCTCAAGTTATGTGGTCATTAACCTCAGAAATTACTCATATCTAACCCTCACTGATGCTGATCTCCAGTCTTGTGTAATACAAAATCCTATGACGATTTTATGTCATACAAAAAACCCTGTAAATATCTTAAAAGATGATCACAGCTTGTGTGAAACGGTCCCACACACAAGGACCTATGAAACTATAGGAACCCCTTGCAAAAACATTTGGAAGGAATTAACAGCGGATAATAAATATTATTATTTTTGTTGCAATCAATGCAACTTCAAACTTCTCTGTGACGGTAAAATTACCGCCGTTAAATTGATAAATACAGGTCTGTTGAATGTGGAGGAAGGCTGTATGATAAAGACGGACAATTTCGTTGTCCATTCCAATAGAAGGCGGTCTAGCAAAATGAATATTGGTGCAAGAATGATAGCGCCACAAATATCACCTATTAATCATATCTTCAACATATCTATCCCTGAATCTACTGCAATTAATCCTAATAATTCTGAAATATTGCGACAATTCGAAGAAATACAGAAAAAGATTGATCCTGAGACAAACTGAACCTTGGAGTAATAAAATATCCTATCACGACTTACATCTTTATACGTATACGGTATACGGTTGGCGGCGCTACAGGCGCTCAACACGTCACGAATCATCGATACCTGCTGGAGAGGTATCTACCGCATTCTCTTCACATCCCGGGAATAAGAATATTATAAGTTACACTTTTCACTCGGACTTTTAACCGCAATACACACATTGCGGTTAAAAGTCCGAGTGAAAAGTGCAGTGAGTGAGTGTTGCCATCTTAGGGAAAAAGTACAATTTATTCAATCCGTGAAAAGTGATCCCAAAAACCTTAATTAATCTAGCCAATGTTTGCAAACAGAAGATAGATAGATAGTTCTAGCAACTACTTGTAATCGTTAGAAATATTGTCACTCACTTATTACTAATCCTTATCCCTGTCATATAGTTAATAAGCTGAATATTGTTTATCATCTTGTAAATCTCATCTTCATCTGTATCCTGCTAACCCTTATCTTTGCCCCCGGGAGCATGTACGGGTCAACCACCGTACAGTATGTGTTCGAGTTTTAATTGAACACTAAGCGAAAATGCATAATTGTATCGAATGCAAATATGCACATTCGCTCGTCCACCAAAATATGGATCAGTTCGCGTTCAGATCTCATTTTACCATTTACCATTTTACTATTTTACCTATCTTGTAACTAAGTGTTCTATCTAGTGGTTTAGTGTAATAGAGTAATTTTCTTTACAATCTGAGACTTTAAATTACCATACAAACCACAGCTAGACGCAGAATATAGTAGACAGGAAGCTGAGGCGGCGCAGCAACGACCAGGTACGTCGTCTTGCTATGACGAGTACCCACAGCGTGGGCATTTACTGTATGAAGACAGAGGCTCCAGCATTACCTGGGTCATCATTATTGCGCCACCCGCTCAGTATGTTTCCTTCATTTATATTATTGCAATTACACCGCAATAGTTCAGTACGTAATTCGGCGACATACCGTGCGCGTGACTCATAATCCATCCATCCATAAAATTAATCTTAATCTTATATTTGTGATAGCTGACAATACTGTGAATTTATTAATCTTAAACTGACTTTCATCTCTTATCTCATCCTTTATCTCTATCTTACCCCAACCGCGAACAAAAAAAAATTTAAAAGTCTTCAAATAGCTGTAAAATGATTCGTTCTATAAAATGATGTAAATAATGGCTTCTTTTCCAAATGTGTTAACGCGAGTGGATTAAGAAATTAGTGCAGATATCTTTACCTAAATATAATGCTGCCCTTGTATAGCCTCATAGTGGAGTGTGAACGATGACGTTTGTGGCATGTGACAGAGTCGCGCTACTTGGTGGCGGGCAACACGCTGCTGATCGCGGGCGTGGGCGCGCGCGACGCCGGCGCCTACAGCTGCCTCGCACGCCACGCGCTCTCCGGTGTCACAAAGCGCGCGCGACCCGCCACGCTCACCGTCACCGGTCAGTGCCCATTATACGCACCCACCACACCAAGGGTTATTAAATCTGGTCGAAGATTGCCATTTATTATGATGTAAGCCAGTTGCTGTGTAGGTCTCGCTGACCTGTGTGTGTGTGTAGAAACATCATCGTCGTCGGCGCCGCGGCTGGTGGCGGCGGGCGGCGAGCGCAGCGCGGCCGTGGGGCAGCCCGTGTGCCTGCCCTGTGTGGCCGCCGACCACCCTGCGCCCCACTACACGTAACTAACACCAACAACTAATAATTATACAATATTGTCATATAACTCTTAGTCATTATACCGATAACATAGAAGGTTTTTCTTGCCAATTTAAAATGTCGGTTATCGTGTTGTTTCCATACTGAGCCATTTCATTATTCAAGCTGTATGTAAGGGTGTGATTTCCTTAGTTGGCACAGTATTAATGTAAGCATGTGTGTGTCGGCAGCTGGTACCGCGAGCGCGGCGGGCGCCTGCAGCCGGCGGACGCGGCGGACGGCTGGGCGTGGCGCGGCGGCGCGGCGCTGTGCGTGCGTCGCGCCGCGCCTCATTCTGCCGGACTCTGGATCTGCAAGGCCTACAACGTGTTTGGCGACGCCACCGCGCACACCACGCTGCACGTACAGGACACACTCAGCGTCTCCGTCACGCCCACCGTGCTCGTGAGTTCATCACTGCACCAGGCATCACTAAGCTGCTCTCGTCTCTGCTCACATATTTAAAAGGAAAAGCAGCAATTTTCGATGAATCAGATACGCATTTCAAACATTTTTGTTTTCACATAAGTTTGTTTTATGAGGTTTTCTTAGGCATCAGACCCATAGTAATGGTGAGAACTGAATTTATTTATTTATTTGTTTAATTTTCATGCAACCAAAGTTACAACTTGTCATATTATCTCACCACTATCATAGTAGCGAGACAATATTATAGGTGTAAACAAAGATGTATAAAAACACTTTCGAGAAAATCAAAATTCATAGGGTACTTCCCGTAGACTCAGAATCTTGTTTGGCACAAAGCAATGTCTCATACTCGTAGAATAAGTATAGGAATAAATCTGAAAACTGTAAATATGTTGTTACGTCACAAATTTTTTTGCGATCCGGAAAATTCTTCTATAAATTTGTACGGAACTGTCAGGGCGCCAGTCCGACTCTCACTTGCCCAGTTTTTTTTAGACATAAACGGACGTATCTTTTTTTTTTCGCTAACTTAGAAAATTGATTTTTTACAACTTCAAGAGACCGCAGACTTGAGTATGTGGTTTTAATTTCAGCTCGATAGCTTCACACGTTCTCGAGATAAAGGGTCTTGACAGACAGACAAATAGACAGACAACAAAGAATAGAATAGAATAGCATTTATTCGGCGCAAGCAACACAAAAAAAAAGTAAAGTGATCCTATAAGGGTTCCGTTTTTTTTCTTTAGAGGTACGGAACCCTAAAAACAATAACTTGGTACCCAAATGGACGGTATGCATAACTAAGTACTGTCAGACTAGCTTAGTTGGAGACGTGGTGGTGGACAGGTGGCGGACACGGGCAGCACGGCGCGCTTCTCGTGCGCGGCGTCGGACGCGCGCGCGGCGCTGAGCTGGCTGCACGACGGCGTGGCGGCGGGGGCGGGCGCGGCGCTGGTGGTACGCGGCGTGGCGCGCGCGCATCGTGGCGTCTACCAGTGCCTGGCGCGCCGCGCACACGACTCCGCGCAGGCCGCCGCCGAACTGCGCCTTGGAGGTTTGCCACAGTATATACTACTCTGTCAAGAAAGTACCGGGAAAAGATCAATAATACACAAAATTTTTGTTATTCATCCAAATTTATTTTATCGCCTTCAAAGTATGCCTCTTCAGAAACGATACACTTACGCCAACGAATAATCCAATTATCAATACAACTTTTAAACGCTGTATGCGAAATTGAGTTCAGTTCTCACCGCGAATTCTCCTTTATGTCTTCTACAGATTGAAAACGGGTGCCACGAAGCGGTAATATGAGTTTAGGAAAAAGATAAAAGTCGGTTGGAGCCATATCTGGCGAATATGGTGGCTTCTCGATGGTATTTGTTGAGTGTTTGGTCAAAAATTCGTTCACAATGATGGCCTTGTGCGAAGGCGCATTATCGTGGTGCAAAATCCAAAAATTTTCTTTCTACAACACAACACCGCAATAGTCAAAGAAAACATTCAACGTGACTTTGACTTTTGATCGACTTTGGCGTGGTTTATTCGGTTTTGGTTCAGTTGGAAGACGTCACTCCGAAGCTTGTTGACTTGTTTGCATGTCAAACTCGTAAACCCACGTCTCGTCGCCAGTAACAATGCGTTTCATGAATGTTGGGTCGGAATTGACTCGATCTAGCATATCCTCAGCGACTCTCATGCGATTGAGTTTTTGAAGAAAGTTCAGGTCTTTTGGGATTAGCTGAGCGGCAACATGTTTCATTTTTTTTTTTTTTTTTATTATTGATAGGCTCGCGTTTGACCACTATCTCACCTGATGGTAAGTGATGATGTGGCCGACGATGGAGCACGCTTGCCTAGAAGTAACCTATTCACTCTCGACTTAAAGACCCCTAGGTTGTAGCTATCAGGAAACACAGACTCCGGCAGGGAATTCCACTCTTTAGCTGTACGCATAATGAATGTGTTTCCAAAACGCTTTGTACGAATGGGTGGGATATTCACCATGTACCGATGGCGCAACGCCGTACGTCTAGTGGTTCGATGATGGAACGGACTTGGCGGAATTAAATTGTGCAATTCCAACGCACACTCACCGAAGTGTAATCGATAGAAAACCGCCAGGCCAGCAACTCGGCGTCGATGCTCAAGGCTTTGGAGCTTTGACTCAACAAGCGCATCATCACCGATGATCCTCTTGGCTCGCCTCTCAATCGACTCCAGAGCATCAAGCTGATACTTGGCAGACCCATCCCAAAGATGAGAGCAGTACTCCATACACGATCGAACTTGCGCTTGGTATAGGTTGAGCAGCTGTTCCGGTGTGAAGTACCGCCTCACCTTAGCTAAGATCCCCAGTTTTTTGGCAGCCTGTTGTGCTTTTGCCTCAATGTAAGAGCCGAAATTGAGGGTAGATGATAACGTTACCCCAAGAAGCTCAAGGCCGTCGGTTATCGGCACGGTCACACCCTGGAATATAGGAGCCGGGTAAAATTGGCTTCGTTTGGCGGAAAAAAGACACGCCTGGGTTTTATCAGCATTGAACCTGACCAGGTTGGCATCGCCCCAATCGGATACTGCCTCCAAGGACAAGTTCAAGCGCTCAACCATAGCTTCCCTCAAAGACTGGATCTGTGACCCACTAGTACGTGCATCGGACACGTAACTCTCAGCAACAGTGCTATCGTCTGCATACCCAAAGGTACCGGGTTTAAGTAGGTCGTTTATGTGCAGCAAGAACAGTGTTGCAGAGAGCACCGACCCCTGAGGGACCCCGGCATTAATATCCATTTGCCCGGACGAGCAGCCATCAATAACTACTCGGATGGATCGCCCCCTCAAGAAGTCTGCGATCCAGTTACACAGACCAGCGGGCAAACCGAAGGAAGGAAGCTTAGCAATAAGGCTATCATGCCAGACCCTGTCGAAAGCCTTCGAGATATCAAGGGAGACTGCAAGTGCTTCCCCATGCTTCTCGATGGCCTCGCTCCAGATGTGAATGGCATACGCTAGAAGATCCCCAGTTGATCGATTTCGGCGAAAACCGTATTGACGATCACTGAGGATGTCATTAGCTTCCAGGTATGCCAGGAGCTTATTATTGACCACTCGTTCCATACACTTACAGAGAATGGACGTCACCGAGATAGGTCTGTAATTAGCAGGGTCAGCCCTACTGCCTTTTTTGGGCACGGGTTGCACATTAGCTTGCTTCCAAGCCATCGGCACTTTTCCCGCCTCAAACGAAAGACGATATAGGCGTGTCAAGATCGGAGACAATTCAGGCGCACAAGTTTTTAAAACAATTGCCGGTATCCCATCGGGACCGCTGGCTTTGTTCACGTCAAGGTTACGCAGCACCCTACGGACGTCCTTCTGATAGATGCGAAGGTCTGCCATAGTCGTCTCGCATCGCTCAGGAAAGGCAGGGGGCTGCGCGTTACCAGAATCAAGACGTGAAGATTCCGCAAAGAGAGAGGCAAATAGATTAGCCTTCTCTTCAGCGGTATGGGCCAGCGACCCATCGGGTTTCAGCAGTGGTGGTAGTGAGGGACGACAGAAGTTCGATTCAACAGATTTAGCCAGGGACCAAAACGCTTTACTCCCTGCAGGGTACGAAGCAAGTTTGTTCCCAATACGGCTAATGTGGTCAAACCGAGACCTCCGCATCACCTTCTTGCAGGATTTGGCAGCCTTATTATAGGCTCTCTTCTTTTGACTCATGTCACTCGCCTTACGCATACGGGCGTCGACCCATGCTCGGTATGCCGCATGTTTTAGTGCTTCAGCGCGATTATATTCGGCGCCAAACCAAGGTCGAGCTTTGTCAGACATTGTTACATCTGAGAATGGAATGTAATATTCCATCCCCTGACGCAACACAGCCGTCACTGCGTCGGCGCACAACGAAGGATCAGCAGAAGAGAAGCAAGTTGGCTGCCAAGGATAGCATGCGAAGAAAGATCGCATACCATCCCAATCTGCTGACTTGTATCGCCAAACCCGCCGAGTGCCTCTTGGGCTGGAATCGGGCGGGGAATACTCATAATATACATAATCATAATCATACACAAATGATTAGTTAAAATGGTACGGATCGACTCATGTGATACAGAAAGTTCGACGGCTATCTCTCTCAAGCTTGAATGAAGATTTTCAGTCACTATTGCCTTCACTTTTGCGATGTTAACTTCAGTTGCAGAAGTTGATGGCCTACCAGAGCGAGGCAAATCTTCCATCACATCTTGATCGCTTTTGAATGCTTTGTACCACTCATAAGTACGTGTTTTTGATAAAGTCAATTCACCGTATGCCTTCTGTACCATTTTCAGTGACTCCGAATACGAAATTCCATTGGCGATGCAAAATTTAAGACAAACTCTTTGTTCGATGTTTTTGTCTATTATGAAATTCGCAATACACTAGATATGACAGTACTAAAAACAGCAGTGTATTTAATCAAATAACAGATGCAACTCAAACTCCTCGCCAAAATGGAAAACAGTTAGTTGTGCCAATCTAGCAACAACAAGAAAATCTAAAATTTGAATTTGGAACCATAAACAAATCATCCATTCCCGATACTTTTTTGACTGAATGTATACAATTTCTTTTCTAATAAAAGGCTTTGTACATATTCATTTTATCTCTCCACACTGAATCATACCGACTTATTCTAATCAAGAGTATCAAATATAAATAAATAATATAATTTATTATCGGTAATCCTTCGATCCGCGTCACCTTATGTTCGCAAGTTGGTTTAGGCGTAAAAAGTTTTACTTATAAAACGGTAACAGACTCGCAAATAGACTACCTAGTTCCAAAAACTGAATTAAATTAAATAAATTCTTTAAAAGCCTAATTCTCTGAGTGGCCAAATCTTTAAAAGCCTAACGCTCTGAATATATTATTCAGTAAATGCTTAAAGCCATTTTAATAATGACTTATTAAAATGGCTTTATAATTGGAAGTATTTTTTTTTATTGAATGTGTTAAATGGATGTATTTGTCAAATCAATAAGTTGAAATTGTAAGATATTATAATGCATAAGAATGAGTTTCTTCGCCCAGCCTCAGCTCAGGCGGTAAACGCTAGAATCGTCTGCAACGATAAGCTTATATGGAACCGCCGCCCGACATCTTGCACCACTGCAGCTGTGATAGAAACTATGTCTGCTACATGCTGCAGAGTTACTTCATGCATGATAATAATATCCTTGCTTGCATGTGTATACTGAAGGTGATCCTAACTATAAACTTTCTGAGATAGGTTTGATACTTCTGCCTTTTAATAACTATCGATATAAAATAATAACAAAAATAGGTTTAATCCGTTTACCCCTGATTTCATACCGGAATGTATCACCCACTATCATCGATAATGAGATTGTATAGTTCGAGATTATGCAGATATCAGGGAATAGGTCCTAGCTGCCGACGTGGGTAAGCATTGAGACGTAGTGGCAGTAGACAAAACACTCTACTTGGTTAACAAGAACTGGCGTACACCTGTAGTGCTTAAAACTAACGATCGAAAATGAAAAATAGCAGAGGAAGGAATTTCCCGGATGATTTTACCAGGCCCTTAATGGGCCTAATATAGAGCAACTAGCATCGGTAACCTGGCTGGGTTTCAGCGACCACTTTGAGGAAACCAAAGATTTTGTAGGTGGATGGACGAACTTATCATGACGAATAACTACAGGAGATTTACTGTAAATATCGGCACGGTTGATACAAATGTCGAGCATATCATTGTCTAAAAGAATCAATTTGCCACATAAGCTCTGGTTGTTCTCATGTTAGTTAACAGAGTGTAGTTGCAAATGCACAATATTGTAGCCAAGGTTATCAATTAGTAAGTTGCTCTTAAATTCTCTCTTATGAAATCTCAGTAGTTCAATCGTGACCGACCTAGTTCTCAATAATGGCCATATCGTATTATACTGAGACCGATCTATCATTCTTGGTAGAACTATTGTAATCAATAAGCCTGAAATAGAATCGATCAAAAATTGAATCGAGAAGCGCGCAATGATTGGTGAATTAACCATCTCGCACGGAAAGAACCTCGTCAAAGCTGCGAAGGATAAACAAATCAATCTCAATTAGTCTCGCGAGGTTGTAGACAAGTGATATATACAGACTCAACAATCATCATACCGATAGTCGTAATAGTCATGAGCTTCGGCCAACACCTTAAGAGGCTCTTTTTAGACGGCTGAATTTAGAAAATTGTACTTTTGGACACGACTCGCATTGCTAGGATGTTTCTCTGGAGCTCTGACTGCAGGTAGCTGGGACTCTGTTACCTATTAGTAACCAGTGAGAGTCTTTTTATATTTTTAAATGTCTTTTTTACCCATGTAAAATGAATAATGGGAATAATAATAAATATTTATTTTTCACCACAATAATCATTACAGACATAATTTAGAGACATGCATACGAATTTGTCAATATTCTAGTTTATTGCGGGATTAGGCACCAGTCTCCCGCAATAAACTAGAATATTGACAAATTCGTAGCCAGGCTTTTAGGGCCCGTTGTTCAGGTTGCCAGGGCTACACATTCCACACAATTAAATAGTTAAAAATAGTAGTAATAGTAGTTTTAAAAAGTGTATTGTTTAAATACTTGAATATGTATTAGTTTATTTTGTTTATAAGATTATAATATTGTGTATTTTATCTATAGGCCTTAGTTGCCTGACAATAAAGAAATAATAATAATAATCTCTGGCTTGACAATTATATTTAGAATAGGGTTTTAGGTTTTAGTAGTTACTAGTATTTATTGTATGTGTTCGTTGGTACCTAAGTGAGTATGTATTAGATAGAAATTCTTCGTCGTCTTTCAAACTGGACAAGACCGCTTAGCACTAGATTTTTCATAATTGGAAGACTGCTTTGACATGGGTCGTGGACTCGTGGCAAGTCAAATATCATAGTACATTACAATCACAGTACCAACATTTCTGTATCTTAAACTGAAGAAGATGCGGAGCATACATGAGTGAAAATCACTTAAAATGATCATTACGACAAAAATGAAAAGTGTAACAAAAAATAACAAAAATTAAATATTAGGGCTCGTCTACCATGCACATTATAGTCTGACTGTAATGTATTTTAATGATTGCTTTATAAGGTGTTCCGCAATAAACCACTTTATATTACTTTTATCATTTGTTGTATTAATTAATCTACACTAAAACCATAAAGAGGTAATATCTGAAAGTAGGTACTGGTCCGATTGCTAAAATGTTTTCAGCGATATAAATCTGCTTTATTTCTGAGTATCATAGTCTATATTTTATGTACGCAGGCGAACTCGCGGGCAAAAGCTAGTTAGTTATAGAACATAAACTTGTAGGTTTTTTTTTCGCAGACTGCGACTTTAGTTCATTTTTGTAACGTAGATAAAATCATAACAAAAATGAAGAACAGTTAATGCTTTGAATGTAACTTCAAACGATGTTTTCAATTGAATTGAATTGTTAACCTTTAAGTATGAACGTCAAACATTTTTAACACTGGTGCGGACGTAGAGTCTCTCAGGCTACTATATTCACATGTAATCTTTTTCTAGAAACTTATGAGTATAGGTCTGTATTTCTGTAATAAGAAAAAAAAATAGTTTTTGTATTCAACATTCTTTATTATAGTTATAGAAAATATGTCTCCAATTCAGTGCCTTTAGGTCTTGCCGGAATGCCCGTACCGATCTGTTCCGACTTTCGGTACCTCTGGTCCTTTTCCAAGAGGATGGTGAGGTGGACCGGGACGTAACACGTCGGATCAACGCAGGATGGATGAAATGGCGACAGGTCATAAGAACCACTTTTTTTTCGATGGGTAAAATCATCTTATGATAACCCCCACCCTTGCACGGAGCGGGAGATAGTATCAGACTCTTACTGACTAAAAAACCCATCCCGTTCCTTCAAGCCTTCATACCGGGGCTCGAGCGCCCTTTCGGATAACCCTGGCCCCAGTAGGCTTCGACCTGGATGGGCCCCTGCTATTGCTGACAACTCCTTGAGGCGCGCGGGAACAGCGTGCGCCGTCGACGACTTGGGCTTGGTCCGGACATAGGAACCACTTGTGACCCACTTGTAGATTTTACCCTTCAACTTGAGGGGCATCCTCAAGTTGAATGGTAAAATCTACAAGTCCGTGATAAGGCCTGTCATACTGTATGGATCAGAATGTTGGACTGTGAAAAAGAAGGATGAAAAAAGATTGCATTTAGCGGAGATGAGAATGTTAAGATGGATTTGTGGTGTGACGAGAATGGATAAAGTGAGAAATGAGTAGATAAAGGGAAGTTTGAAAGTGGCGCCAGTGACTGAAAAGTTGAAAGGGAATCGTTTGTCTTAGTATGGTCATCTAACAGTTACTGATACCTTTACGTGAACTTAATTGAAAGAAAGCCTCCACCCTCTTTGGGGAACAAATATGTTCAGAAATGTTTGGAAATCAGTTTTTATTTAATAAAAGCGTCAAAAAGTGATTTTGCGACGAAGCGACAACCGCTTCCCTCACAAAAGAAAAAGAGAGAGAGGCCTGTGAGTATAGCAACACAATCAATCTCAATGTAGTGTTGTCTGAACTGGAGTCGGAATCAATCAGCGAACGACATTTGTAGAAATGTCTTCGGAGCCATTGTGTGCGCGATGGGGCACGATGGCGCCGGGAGCCACACAATGAGACACGGCCGCAGCAGGGGTGGGAGCGGAGTGGTGTCGAGGGGGGAGGCAATGTTAAAGCATCGCTTTTCCATGCTTTTTCTAGGAGTAATAATTAAAAATACAATGTGTTTATTTTAGCAAATAACATACACCACTCTGAAAAGTGCTTTATCAAAACATATTATTATGACTTATATTTATTTAGCTTCGTTTTTGTTAATAATGGAAGACCAGTACCTTCCTTAATTCGGTAAGTCCCCTTTTTGAGGCGTGGCTGGGAAGACCTCACGGTGTCCTTACCTTCCGCATGACGCAGGTACTCAGCGGACATGGTTCGTTCGGGAGTTTCCTGCACTGGATTCATGCGGAAGTGACGCCCGGGTGTCGCCACTGTGCGGAACGTCCGGAGGACACGGTGGAGCACACAGTCGAGGTGTGCCCTGCTTGGGCGGAGCATCGCCGTGCCCTCGTGGGGGCGATCGGCGGCGGAGACCTCTCGCGCCGTGCCTTGGTTGAGGCTATGGTCCGGAGCGAGGAGGAGTGGCAGGCGGTCACCGACTTCTGCGAAGCAGTAATGCTCGCAAAGGAGGCGGCCGAACGCATCAGGCAACGACATTATCGCCGCCGCCGCCACCGCCGGGATTCTGATCCCGATTTCCGGCCGCCGTAGGCGCGGGCTTGCGGACAGTGAGCAATGGGTAGCTCACTGTCCGGCCGTCCGGTAACTTTCCGGACTAAGCCCAAGTCGTCGACGACGCGCACTGTTCCCGCGCGCCTCAAGGAGTTGTCAGCAACAGCAGGGACCCAGTCGGGTCGAAGCCTACTGGGGCCAGGGTTCTCCGAAAAGGAGCTCGAGCCCCGGTATGAAGGCTAGAAGGAACGGGGTGGGTCTTTTAGTCAGTCAGTAAGAGTCTGACACTATCTCCTGCTTCGCCCAAGAGCTGGGGTTGTCATTGGATGATTATTTCCCACCATAAAAAAGTACCTTCCTTAATTAAAAAGTTATCTTGTTAAGTTATTATTGTACCTACCTTCTGAACTCATTAATCTTCATAGGGATAGCAGTATTCTAATTGTATGTGTATGATTATTAGCAGATTTTTCTTTAAAATAGTATTTCACTATAATTTGAGCTCACTTAATCACACTAATAATAAAGACAAATGTTTGTGGAGATGCATGGATGAATGTTTGCCACTTTTTCGCTAAAAACTACGGAACGGATTTTGAAAAAACTGTACAGTAATATAGCTTAAATACATCAAAATAATACATAGAATATTGTGTGTAAATATCGTGGTAAACGCTGCCGAAAGCGTTGGAGTTACAGGAAGGTCTTGGTATTGTAATTTTAAACAGTTGTAATTAAAAATCCGCGACAGTATACATCTGGCTTTTTATGTGGAAGCAAATATATAATTGCAAATTATGAACCATAAATACATTTAAATTAGATATTGTTTTTACAATGCAAAGAGTATTAGCTGATTAGTAGTAGCTGATTTTTAAATCAAAGTTGATAAATTTATAACTTTTAGAATTTAATGTAGATGAATTTTGTCTTTTAATTTTTCGACAAATATGTATAAGTTTAAAAATATCACGATTTGTTTAACTTGAGTGGAGCGCCATTAAGCGTGGGGCATTAGTATGTTTTGCTACTACTGTAGTATTCTTTAATTTGTGCTACTACGAAACTAGAATGCGGTGTCAACGGAATGGAAACGTGGTTTACAAGACAAAAAAACATCTGTTTAAGGTTGGCCAGGCGTGAAAGCAGGAGACGCTCTTAGCCGTATTTACACAGTAACAACTTTGAATGATATTGTTTGCGAATACTGCTGTTTAAGAGGTCACAACAACTTGACGGCCAAGACATCGCAAAAAACGACGGCGAGGGAATTGTTGATTATTAAGTGTCTACATATATAGGTAATTTCTTGTATAATTTACCATGATTTATACCAACGAAATAATTGACTTTGTTTTATCGAATCAAGATTATGGCCAGTTTATGGACTGCAAAAAACTCGCCATAATTGGAAACTGAATTGACTAGATTTTTTACGACAGTAAATAATCACTGGCTACACGGACTTCTCGGTAAACTAAACTCTTAATGTTGCCACTAATATAAATCTTGGTCAAGTAACATAATATGCTTTGCTTTATGTATTGATAAGAAATACTTAGGAAATACATTTCTGCATTAAATAATAAACATAAAAATCAAAATAACTACTTGTGCTTAGAAAATAGTGGCTAAAACGACACAATATATGATGTTGTCATAACAATAAATACAATAGAATCACATCACCAGAAAAAGCATTGCATTAGATATTTCAACAGCCATCCACCTAAAGTCATAGAGAAAAAAAAAACATAACATTTGACATGACATCTTGTCGTTCGTTCCTAAATAGTTTTTTAAAATTCATAAGGAGTTAAGTACTAGTATTGACCTAATATTACGTAATCTCACCAACTTTAAACTGGAATATCTTTAATATAAGAATTCTATTAATACTAATGTCTAAGACAAAATTGTTTAGAAATTTCTTCTGTATACTTTTGTATATTTTTCATCACAATACGCTAAAAACATATGCCAACAAAATTTTGTTCGGGACTTTACCATGGTCCATTTACGAAGTCTATGCGAAGCAAGTGATAGTACAATAGCGGATGGTAGCTTAACATGAACTTGACCTATTTACGGGCGATCCTCAATAGTCAGTCCGTCGTCTAGATGTGTTTGCGTCGCGTCATACATGTTCTTGAAGTGAAATTCGGCAGCGCGGACGTAATTACCTTTACATGATGGTGCATCAATATTCTGATGTCGAGTAGGTACTCGGAAATGGTACGAATACTTGCTAGGTGTAGTGACAATGTTTCGGAAGCTTGAAGCAACAGGAGTCAAGGACAGTGCGCAGGTGCCATAAGTAGATACAGCAAAATACAGGGTTAAAATGTGGTAGATAGAACAACGAAATCTTGAAGGTTTGTTTTTGGTAAATGTATTATATTTTATAAAAAGTCGTAGAACAAAAGTTATTGTTTATAAATAATAAATGATCTTGACTTTGCAAATAGGTTAAAAAAAAAACACTTTTCCACGTCAATTTTGTTTTTAGTCAGTTTAAGCTAGATGAGGCCGGTGTTTCCTAGCTGATTACCCTGAGAAGAAACACCGAAACAAACTCAGGGGTCAAAGTCTCTTTTAAAGTCCATACAGTAAAGAACATGTAATGGTTAAATCATATGAGAAATGTGCAGCTTAGTGTCATGGAAGGTCTTTTGAGGAAAGAACCACAAAGATTTGAGTGAAACTGTCCAGTCAGTGCAAGCATTTATCAGTATCTTTGTAGCTCAAACTTAGGACTACTAAAGAGCTCAGCGACTGGACGAACAATGCCAAAGAAAGGACATTTGGGTAGGCCGCATCAATATAAAAAAATAGTAGGCCACCGGTATTGAGAACAGGGTCCAAGCTACCGGCTGTCAGGGCTCCAGAGAAAGGAACCTCCTGACTATACGAGCCGTGTCCAGCAATACTGCTTTCTGAATCAAGCCCTTGATCTATTCGCCTAACGAGAGCCTCCTAAGGCTCTTGGCTATTAAGCCATTGGCTGAAACAACTATCGGTACAATGATCGCTGAAACCACTTCCCACATGTCGACAACCTCGCGAGCCAAGTCAATATACTTGATTTCTTTATCTTTCTCGGCTTTCACGAGGTTCTCTTTATGCGGAACGGATATGTAAACAATCATTGAAGACCTCTCGCTTCGGTCCACCACCACTATATCAGGCTTATTGGCCACGATAGTCCTGTCAGTGATAATTGGCCGGTCCTAGTACAAAGTGATATGACCGTTATCAAGAACTGGGTCGGGCTCATACCTATAGTATGGCACTTCCGATTCCACAAGAGAGTGTTTCAGGGCAAGTTGCTGATGGATAATCCTGGCTACAAAGTTATGCCTATGCAAGTACTCTCCGTTAGCTAGATGAGACCAATCAGAGATAATGTGGCGGATTGATTCACCCAGTCGGTGACATGTCCGACAGATGTACCCCGTGCCGTCCTTCACAATAAATCTCCGGTAGTTATTCGTCATGATAACTTCGTTCATAATTGCACAGACAAAACCTATGGTTTCCCCAAAGAGGTCAACGAAACGCAGCCAGGCTACGGACGCCTATTGGTCTATATCGGGCCCGTGAAAAGCGTCCGTGAAGCTCTTTGCTCTGCCATACTTTCCTGCGATCGTTAGTGTCAAACACTATCGGTTTGCGCCAGTTCTCGTTAGCCAGGGAGAGCGGGGTGAGTCTCTTGTAAACTGCCACTACATCTCAATGCATACCCATATCCCACTATAGTCTAAAATCTTAAAGACACCCTCCGCCGTGAACTGTTTCGTAGATAGTTTCCGCTACAAAAGGATGGATTTCGGGGTCTAGTCCTGAAATCCGGACATACATGGCGGTGTTTTCGTTCAAACAATTTAGTACTTCGATCGATGTATCGATATTTATTCTGGCAGCGTTGTTGTAGAGACTACTTTATAGCTCGGCCTTGATGGAATCAAAAGCTTTCTTGTAGTGTACAAACGCTAAACTTTACGGTCTTCTATAATAAACTGCTGCAGCGTGTGTATGTGGTCTATGGTGTTAAAGACTTATGCGGAATTCGGTATGTTTGAGAGGCTGCAAGTATTAAAACTGCGCGCGAGACTGTTTGTGGCGACACTGGAAAATAGCTTGAAAGCATGGCTCAGAGGAATACCGGGTCTGTAATTCTTAAACAGGGCGTTGTCTCTCTTCTCAAAGAAAAGTACACTGCACCTCTAATTCAGGAGAGATACAATGTTAGTTTTCTTCTGCATTGAGTGTCATCTGTGGTGTCATCTAAATGTGCCAATAATCCCGTCATCATCCGACGCCTTGTTGTTTTTAAGCTGCTTCAGAGCCCTCCTTAACTCATACACGCTGATGTTGAATGTGATGACTACAGTATAGTATTGCTTGTCAATTTAGCTCTTAAATCCATTGGTTACCTATACCTACTTGCATCGGGTTTAGTAGTTGAAATGTACAACAGTTTATAGAACACCTTGAGAAACTCCGATTTGATAAATAACTTTGTCATCATCGGTGTTTAGTTT
This sequence comes from Mythimna albipuncta, assembly GCA_929112965.1. Classification (NCBI taxonomy): domain Eukaryota; kingdom Metazoa; phylum Arthropoda; class Insecta; order Lepidoptera; family Noctuidae; genus Mythimna; species Mythimna albipuncta. The sequence goes on from OV815959.1 coordinate 34,290,983, forward strand.
CATGAGCTAGCTCTGCCAACAGATCTCTAGCAAAGACTTGAAAATTTTATTCCGACTATAACAACTAAACAATTTTGGTAATAAAGCAGCACAGTGGAAATTACTTTTCAAGGGCATAGGTATTCGTCTTTTATTTTGAATTATTAAACGAGTTTTGAAGAAGTTAGAACCAATACTATGGACCTTTTCCGACCCTGACTGCTATGCCGCAGGTCGTGGATTCGATTCCCACCCAGGACAAATGTTTGTGTGATGAGCACGATCATTTGTTCTGTATCTGGGTGTAATTTATCTATAATATATATGTATTTAAAAAATATATAAGTACATGTATATCAGCTGTCTAGTACTCATAACACAAGCTCTGCTTAGCTTGAGACTAGATGACGTTGTGTGATAATTGTGGAATATTATTATATATTATATAAAATAGTATGGACCGTTTCCGCAAAAACCGTCACTGTATTCGTCCAGATATTCTTAGACACTCAAAATGATTTTGAAATTAGAGTTGAAAGATTTCGGAGTGTAGATTTCAGCCAGAAATTGTATTATTCATCCAATCTCGAAGACTTCCAGAAACTGCATTGGCTATATCCGTTGAAGTAACGGACACTTTTTCATTTCTGATATAGCTCCACACACGAGCTTGACGTTACCCATAGCAATGTACCAAGTAGTCTCTAACCAACTTCGTTTAATTACGGACTTACGGTTGGTAGACCTAATTCTTTTTGCTATTTATTTATCATACAGTCCTTTAAGATATGGCCTAGGTTACACTTTTGGGAAAAAGAAAAAATAAATTAATATAGTATATAATTACGAATAAAAAAGTTTCATTCCCCTTTTATCAATATTTCAAATGATGAAATGTTTTTTCAAAAACTTTTATGGGTTTACAAACGATTCCGTATACGTAACGTAATCGTAGGAAATATCCTGGGACAAGTTTTGTAAAATTTTTCAGTAAATCAAGGAATTACTGAATTTTAACAGAGTTTTGAACTAGTACAACTTTTTATCAAAGTTGCCTTTTCATCAAACATCGCGTTGGATTGGGTTAGATGAAGTAACAAGCTTTTAAATCATGCTCGATGTTGTGATAGGCGAGTAGAAAAACAGCCTATTAAAAAGGTTTTAAGAAACTTGCTTACATTCTTGAAGTACAATAACTAGTACGCTGTGACACATAGTGTATTGTGCAGAGTCGGCACCGGAGCTGCACTACACGTTCATCGAGCAGGCGCTGCGCGCGGGCGGCAGCGTGTCGCTGCGCTGCGCCGCGTCCGCTGCACCGCCGCCACGCATCGCCTGGCTGCTCGACGACCAGCCGCTCGACCACTACCGCGCGCAGCACAGGTACGCATCACACGCTCGACCACACTACTGTCTATAAATCGCGTGTCATTAAAAAACTTATTTGTTAGACTGTGGTGTGATGGGTTAATTTGTATGCACAATCATTACCGAAGCGAGTATGAGTTTTCGTTACTGAGTGCAAGCTTTCCAAGTTACGCGGGGCATTTGGAATTGTAATATGATATTTTTAACGCTTCGCTTCTGGTGAACTGTACAGCACTTTTCAGCACATACGTGTAGTGGTACATTATACATGTAAATCATCACAACCAATATTGCCGTCTCCACAGATACTTCATCAACGAAGAGACGTCACTGAACGGCGACGTAGTATCAACGCTGAACATCAGCGCGGTGACCGCCACGGACGGCGGGCGCTACACGTGCCGCGCGCACAACGCGCTCGGCCACGCGGAGCACTCCGCGCGCCTCAACGTATACGGTACCCTCGCTAGCCACGCGACTGTTAGCCACGTGACGTACCTCTACATAAGTCACTCGTACTATATAGGTATATGAGTGCACTCATCGTGCGCGGTGTGCTCGCAGGTCCGCCGTCGATCCGCGCGCTGGGCCCGGTGCGCGTGGTGGCTGGCGCCAACGCCACTATCTACTGCCCCTACGCTGGATATCCGATCAGGTCCATAGAGGTGCATTTTGTTAGGATGATTCCTCTAATAATCATTAGTGATAGGCTCTAGATAAATTATATAAATAAAACTAGTCCCTAACTAAAATAACGAAACGAGGAAGTGTTTTTATTACCAATTAGTATTTAGTACTTGAAACGTCCTAATCATTTTATTTTAGATTACTGAACAGAATCTGACCAGGTTTAAGCTAAAAAAATGACAATTATAGTTGTTGTTACATTATGTTTTAGAGTAAGATCCCAGGACCGCCAGACATCACGTATTTTCTGACGAACGAAATGTGGACGATTGAGTACTGTTAGTATGTACTAAGAACGCATGCCTACCTGCTAGCTTGCTTAGATGGCCAATTTTCAGGTATCAGGTAATCAGAAATCAGAAACGTTTATTTCAAATAGACCAGTTACAGGCACTTTTGAATTGTCAAAATGTCGGTCAGTCAAACAAGTGAAGCTAAATTGCACGTTCCAAAGAGTAGGTCTCTATGGAGAAGAACGTGCAAGAAACTCCATGGACACTCTTTTAAATCGTATTGAGTTACATTAATCATCGTTACATATTTCATTTTTGATTCTATTACGTGAACACAATGAAGATAAGCAATAAAAATTAAATAATAATGGTAACAATAAAAATAGAAATTGAATAAGTCACTGGCAGCTAAGAGATGACCAGTCTCAACTGACGGCGCCCGTTCACGAGCATGACGCGTGCATCAGCCCCACTCAGCTCAACCATATTGAAGGGAGACAAATTACCCAATAACACGTGCCACCATCAGCGAGACATTTTAGTGAGCATGACAATCTCTTAACTGCCATCCTCGTAGTGTCAAACAAGTTGTAACCAAATAAAAATGCTCCATGGTACTTCACATTCACAAAATTCGCAAAAAGTGCTTCTACATTATATGCTATTATTTCCAAATGTAACAGGTAATGAATCATAAGTTCTATTGAAATAAACAAATAAAATTTTAAAAAATAATCCGAAAATAACAATCGGAAAAGGCCAGCAGCATCTCTTCCAATATATATAATTAAAATTTAAAGAAAAATAAGTAATTCGACTAATTAGTAGCTAAAAATGACTGTGACTGTGGAGCAGGACCGGCATTTAGCCAAGCATTTTTACCGAGCAGATAATCTTCCAATTTATAATATGCTTGCCTACATAGCGTGCGTTTTATGCATGTTTTAAATTTTGACTCGTTTAACTGGAGAATTTCAAGTGGAATTTTATTATAAAATTTTACACAGTACCCCATGAAAGAAGTAGATACTTTAGCCAATCTGAATCGAGGTTGATCTAACTTGTCTTTATTTCTAGTATTAAAGTTGTGCCTGTCACTTATTTTGGTAAAAAGATGAATATTTTTCCTGACATACATAATATTTTCATAAATGTATTGACAAGGAACCGTCATGAAATTAAGCTACCTACATAAAATGATTACTTACCTCACGTAAATTCTCAAAGCTGATTTTTACGTATTTTGTAGGCAATATCTTTAAAATCAAGTCACCAACACTCCCAGACATATTCCGTCGGCCGTATTTTTTAACAGACGCTTTAAAGCTCCCAAAAAAAATGATGTAACTTTACGTATTTTTTAAGGCTGATTTTTACATAAGTTGTAGGCAATATCTATAAAATCAAGTCACCAATACTCCCAGACACATTCCGTCGGCCGTATTGCTTAACAGACGCTTTAAAGCCCCCAAAAAAATGATTTAACATTATAGCGTCTGTTATGCAATATGGTCGACGGAATGTGTCTGGGAGTGTTGGTGACTTGATTTTAAAGATATTGTCTATAAAATACGTAAAAATCAGCTTTGAGAATTTACGTGAGGTAAGTATTAATTTTATGTACCTTGATTACCTGATACCTGAAAATTGGCCGTCTAAGCAAGCTAGCAGGTAGGCATGCGTTCTTAGTACATACTAACAGTACTCAATCGTCCACATTTCGTTCGTCAGAAAATACGTGACGTCTGGCGGCCTTAGGATCTTAGACTATTTGACTTCTGAAAGAGCTCTACGAGAAAGTTAAGAACTTACAATAGGTATCGATGAAAGTGATAACGGTTTTTAGGGTTCCATAGCCAAATGGCAAAAAACGGAACCCTTATAGATCCGTCATGTCTGTCTGTCTGTCTGTCCGTCCGTCCGTGTGTCACAGCCACTTTTTTCCGAAAATATAAAAGCTATACTGTTGAAATTTAGTAAGTAGATGTATTCTGTGAACCGCTTTAAGTTTTTTTCTCAAAATTAGAAAAAAAGCAATAAATTTTGGGGGTCCCCATACTTAGAACTGAAACTCGAATTTTTTTTTTTCATGAAACCCATACGTTTGGGGTATCTTTGGATAGGTCTTCAAAAATGATATTGAGGTTTCTAATATATTTTTTTCTTAAATTGAATAGTTTACGCGAGAGACACTTCCAAAGTGGTAAAATGTGTGTCGTCCCCCCTGTAACCTCTAAAATAAGAGAATGATAAAACTAAAAAAAAAATATGATGTACATTACCATGTAAACTACCAACGGAAATTGGTTTGAACGAGATCTAGTTAGTAGTTTTTTTTTAATACGTCATAAATCTAAATAAATACACTATTATTAAAACATCGATTAAAGTTACAACGAACTACAAGAACTTTTATATCATATCACTTGCTGCTACGGAATCCTCCATGGGCGAGTCCGACTCGCACTTGGCCGGTTTTTTTTTTATCATCAATGATATTTCTTAACTTTTGATAAGTAGCAGCACTTCCATCACAGCAAATACCTAGCTATGTGATCCCTAATCTAAAGTGGTGTGTTGATGCTCCAGCTCGATCTCGTGGTGGCGTCGCGGCGCCAGCGTGGCGCTGGGCGGCGCGGGGCGCGTGAGTGCGCGCGGCGCGGCGCTGCGCCTGGCGCCCGCGCTGCCGCCCGACGCCGGCCACTACGCCTGCGCCGTGGCCGCGCCCGCCGGGCCCGCCGCGCGCCAGGACATCGACATACAAGTCCGCAGTACGTACACATTGACGAGATCGTCCGCGCGCAAACCAGATACGATAAAATGATCTGATCCTTCAACAAAATTTTATGTTTAATTTGTAGATCCACCAAAAATTTCACCGTTTATGTTTTCATCGGAGCTAACAGAGGGCAGCTCAGTGCAGGTGCTGTGTGGCGTGTCGTCAGGTGACAAGCCCATGTACTTCTCGTGGCTGAAGGATGGGGCGCCACTTCCTCCTAACTTACAGGTCTATACTCCTTAAAATTAAAATATTGACTGCAGGTGCTAATCTGATGACTGTGATTTTTTTTGTACAGTTCGCCTTACTTCAGAGATTGCTTGTACTTCAGAAAAGCTTTGCATAAAATAGAAGTAGCTACTCTACCTATTTAAGAGCACTAAAACGAGGCGAATAAGTGGTTTTCTAGATAGAAGAGAAGAGCTTGAATGAGTTCTCTCTGCTGATGTTTTCGGACCTGTCGGCGCGGCACAGCGGCGCCTACACGTGCCGTGTGTCCAACCACGCCGCCGCCGTCAACTACACCGCCACGCTCAGCGTCAAGGGTGAGTGTGCACGATGTGACTAGTCCCATTCTGTGCACTCTGCAGTATCTGGATTATGATCATCCCTGTATTGTGACAGTGGCGCCGGCGTGGGCCACGGAACCGCTGGACGCCGCCGTGCTGCTCGGCGCACCTCTCCTGCTGGAGTGCGCCGCCAAGGGCTACCCTGCGCCCTCCATCACGTGGTACAGACGCATGGGTACGTCCCTCGTCTGCTTGAACTACTGTCTGAGTGCCAGTTGTTTTTTGCTGTATACAATATTCTATGTTGAACAGGAGAAGGAGGTCCTTTGGGTGGCGAAAGTGCAGAGCAGTGGGAGCCGGTAGGCGCGGGGGAATGGGACGCGGAGGGCGTGCGCGCGCACAATGGCTCGCTGTCGGCGGGAGCGGCGGCGCGCGCGCACGCCGGCACCTATCGCTGCCTCGCCGATAACGGCGTGGGGCCGCCGCTTCTCAAGCACGTTAATGTCACTGTACACGGTAATGTAGTTTTATTTACTTATTTGGCTCTTCAACAATGAGTACACTTTTACATAAATATAGCAAAATATTTCAATATTAATTCTAAGTGCCCCATCGTCACGGCCTGTTTATGACTTCGATCTTAGCGGAGCGGGGCGCGGTGGCATCGGCAAGCGGGCACGTCACGTTGTGAGCGGTGTCTCGTGCTGTGCTTCGAACATTTTCTAACTTTTGATCTTACCGCTCGCCGCCCCACGCTTTGCTACCGCTCACGGCAGCAAGGTCGTAAACGGGTCGTTATAATAAGCACCAGACAGACACTATTTTATATGGCTTAACAATCGACTAAACAACTGTAAAGGTATGTTGTTTAGATACACTCAAATGAAACAACAACTATCTAGACTTGTACAAAAAACACTAAAATGTTCAAAATAACTTTAATCTCGGAAGTCGGTGTTTCTGGATTTTTTTTGTTTTATTTGGATTTGTCGGGTTTTATTTTGATGCTATATTTTTGATGGTTTTTAATTTTAATTAAAATTTGTACCTACCAAGTTTGAAGTAAAGACCCCAAAATATAAGAATTCTCCATGAAATCTATAAAACTCCTTAAATTCCTCTATTAGGGGTGGCTCTAAAAACAAAACTTTAGGATATTATTTGTGCTAACTTGTATTGTACATGGAATTAGATTTTCCATACAAACGAGATTCCGTCTTTTTACCCTCTTAAAAGTTGGATTTCCAAAATCTCATCCATCTCACCTACGTCATAAAAAATCCAGGAATGTTCCTGTTCCCAGTAGTTGTAGCTGTGCGTCGATATATCAGCCAGTCAGTTTCAGATATTGTCATTTGGCTTAAATTATCGTTATTACTCAGACAGCTATGTAAGTTTGTATGAACATCACTTTGATCAGTACGGTTCACTTTAGAAAAGTAAGTAGCAAAAAAACGTATTACAAAAAAAAAAAAAACTACAATCTTAAAAAAACATTCAAAAGTACAAAATAACTTTAATTTTGGAAGTCGGTGTGTCTATAATAGTTTTTTCTCATCATTATTTAATACCGACTTCCAAATAAAATATTAATAAAACTACTAGTCTATTAAAACCTAAACCCCATATTTAGGTACGTCGCTAAAATAAAAGAAACTCTATTTAACTAGACGCTTATATTTAAAAAAAAATTAGGTCTTTATAAAATCAGTACGCATACCTCCTCTACGAGTATCTAATCTTAAATTATGACAAATATTTCTGTATTAACTTATTAAGTATAATAATATAGAATTTATCTACCATTCATCTATAGTCATATGAAACTTCAATTCCTCTGGCTAATCAACTTTTTTTAACGCTGTATTAATTGCTACATAATCTACCTCAAAATAATTTAATCTTATTCTAGGACGACATTTCTGTGGTTTCAGAACATAATGAAATGAGAGCTCACGTAGTATAAGAGTGAACGACTTTAGAGAGAACATCCATTAGGTAAACTTACAGTAACATTGTTTTACATTCATAAACATAAAATCTAGAATTGTATTATTATGATTGCTGAATAGACTAAAATAGATTGTTAAGCAAAATGAAATTCTAGTCTGTTCCAAATTGGAACAAAACTTTCTCTGAGGTACTCTTATCACATTGCCTTCGGCTCCGAGTCAGTATTTCATATTGAAATCACCTATTATTTATCAAACAACCATCGACACGCTTCAACACATTGTTTTATATTATCAACAACTGCTTCAACAATCTGGGCTGTATTGGTAAATGTAGATATGCAGTACAAAGATAATGTCTTTAGTTTATCTTCCCACTCCAGTGGTAACCTGACCCTTGCTATGGTCTTTTGATCTAGCGTTATTTATTATCTCAAATATGAGATTCCCCAGTTTACCCGTATTCTCAATGAATATTATGGAAAACGTGGTGCAGAGCCGGCGCACTTCGAGGGCTCGGGCGGCAACGTGTCGTGCGTGCACGGGCAGAGCGCGGCGCTAGCGTGCGTGGCGCGCGGCGACGCGCCCCTGCACGTGTACTGGACACACCGTGGAGAACGCCTCGATCTCACCTCCTACAGGTAGCTTCTACACCACGAATATTAATGTGAAAGACAATCACTTAAGGATATGCAATTTGATATACATTTACACTGTTTTTCATAAATACCGCTCTTACGCAATTATGACGTTATTACACATTTTTCAGTAGATATTTTGGAAACATAGATATTTTGTGGATATTATCTAGGCTTCTATTGAAATTATACATTTGTGAAGAATAATCCAGTAAAATCCTCTGAAAATCGGATATTTTGCATGAGCTGTGACTCTTCATAATATACTCAACAATTAAAAAGTCAAAAAATGAAACAATAGAAGCCTTGCAAATTTAATCAAGATTCTGAATGATGATAATTAAAAAAAAAAAACACGTATTTCCTGGAACAAGATTTGTGAAATATTCGAGTAAATCACAGAATTACCGAATGCTATATTTTTACGCGTTATCATCTCTCTTTTTTTGCGTTTCCTCTTCATCAAACATCTCGTTGGATTGCTTTAGATGAAGCAAAAAGCTTTCAAATGCTCAATGTTGACGATAAGCGAGTGTAAAAGGAGCCTCTTAAATGGATCCCCAAGGTAGACCGCGAGATTCAAACTTAAGCTTTTGTCTGCGAAATGTAAAAAAAATAATAATAAGAATATTGTAGGCTAACTTGGAGCGTCCTTCTTAACTTGAATGTATATTTTAGAAATAGTATGGTTGGTATGTTGGTTGTGCGTGTATCAGATGGGCGGTGACGGAGGCGCGCACGGCGGAAGGGCTGCGCTCGGCGCTGCAGCTGCGTGCCGCCGAGCGCGCCGACGCGGGCGAGTACCGCTGCCACGCGCACAACGCCTTCGGCCGCAGCGAACTGCTCCTGTACCTGCACGTCGAGGGTCAGTACTTTACTAAAAGTTCATCTATCGAGAGCGCAGCGAGGTCGCTAATTCGAGGCTAGACTAATTAATTACTTACACCCCTAGGTAAGCACTGAGCTTTTCATTACGAATACAAGGAAAGTAAAAATAAAATAAAAGTTTGTAAAACCTGAGTCGTTGTACCTATGATTTTAGGTAGGTATCTTTCGTCTGATTTAGGCGGTAAAAGGTTTTCCACTACTGCTTTAGCCTCTTCTCTTATGAAATTATGCTTTAAATCACTATTTTGATCTGATAAATGATAAATTATAAATGATCTTTATTTTGCAAGTAGGTTTTATAAAAACACTTTTACACGTCAATTTTTTTTTTCTTCAAATAATGCTAGTTGAGGCCGGTGTTTCCTAGCTGACTACCCTGAGAAGAAACACCGAAACAAACTCAGGGGTCAAAGTCTCTTTTAAAGTCCATACAGTAAAACATGTAATGGTCAAATCATATGAGAACCATGCAGATTGAGCCTGAGATGGTCTTTTGAAGAAAGAACCACACAGTTCTAAGTGGACCTGTCCAGTCAGTGCAAGCATTTGTCAATATGCGTGTAGCTCAACTCAGGACTACTAAGGAGCTCAAAGACTTGACGAACAATGCCAAAGAAAGGACATTTGGGTAGGCCACATCAAATACTCAAAACTGCCAGACATCATGTGAAAATAAAAGAAAAAGAAAGAGTAATCCACATAGTTCTCACATTCACAATAATCAGATAAACACAGCGTGTTAATACGAATCTCTGTTGTACGGAAATGTAAACAAAACTCGAAAACACCAACGACTACTGATTGCCACTTTCCCGCCAATTTGCATTTTTTTTTTTTTTCTGTCGCTGGCCAGCTATTCAGCCTCATTAATCAAAATTTAGAAATTAATTGTAATCTTTAAAAAATAAAGTATTTTAAAGAAATAGTTGAACAAATAAATCACTTAAAATATAATATTATTTAATTAATACTTATCTATAAGTTATTTCAATTATTATATCGCGCTGTGATTGACTGGCTGTGTGGAAAATTGGAACATGGTTCAATAGAAATGTAAAGATAGAACTAGTTTTTAGGGTTCCGTAGTCAACTAGGAACCCTTATAGTTTCGCCATGTCTGTCTGTCCGTCTGTCTGTCTGTCCATCCTCGCTTAATCTCTGTGACCGTTAGCACTAGAAAGCTGAAATTTGGTACCAATATGTATATCAATCATGCCGACAAAGTGGTGATATAAAAATTGGAAAAAAATGTTTCATTAGGGTAGCCCCCCTATATGTACCAATGGTTTTACCATTTCTTCATTCCATTTACTGCTATCCTAACTTCATCCATACTAACCATTCTCACTAACCCCACATTCACTGGTTTATTCTCTAACACACTGCTCCAATTATTTTCCTTATTCATCAGTCTTTCACCTCTTTTTCTTTTCTCATCATCCGATTTAACCATTCCAATTTCATCTCTTGTACATCTTACCTGGCAAACATCTCTCGTCTTTTTCTCTCTTATTCTAGTAAGCCGGCATAGTTCTTTTTGGCCTGCAGGACTGTCCAGTGTGTCATATAATTTGTCCTGGGCTTTTAATTTTGCTATTGACACGGCTTTCTTCGCTTTCTTCTTTAAAATGTAATACTCACTCTTTTTTTCAGCTTTTAAACTAGCGTTTTCTGGCTCTACACACTGCCATTCCTTGAATTTTCTCTTCTTTTCTTTCAATACATTCTAAACTTCTGTCGACCACCACCATGTATCCCTATCTATTATGCCCTTTCCTTTCGTCTCTCCCAAAATATCTTTCGCTGCATGCCTGATACACCCAGCTATCTCATTCCAACTTTCATTTATACTTCGATCATTCATATCTCCCATCTCTATCATTCTGTCCACCACTCGTTCCCTGAACTTATTCGCACAATCATTCCTCTCTAACATATTGTCTTTCTATTGTGTCTGTGATTTCCACGATTGAAAGGTGGAAGTTTGACAGTTGCGCCAGTGACTGAAAAGTTGAAAGGTAATCGGTTGTCTTGATAAGGTCATTTGTGAAGAGGAGGGATGAAGATGAAGCGCATATTACTAAAAAAGTTCTGAGTATATATGTAGATGGATGGAGAGGGAGAGGAAGGCCGAAAAAAATATGGATGGATTGTGTGAGAAGTGATATGAAAGAAAAGGGAGTTAATGATAGTTTGACGGGTGATAGGACAGAATGGAAGAAGATAACGTTATAATAATAATTAAATTAACTGTGTTATTCTGTTTTGTTATAAGGGTTTTTTTTTATGGCAATTAACTTATTGTTAGTTCATTCTATATTGTGCGACAGGGCAGAAGCTATGGCCTTCTCCTGTTCTGGAAAAAAAATAGCTATGATTGGGGAATATTATAGCAGAATCAAATGTCACAGAAAGTAAAGTGATTACATTACATTCGTCACACATTTAGCCTTGCCTTAGATTAGGCAATGCAATTAGGTACATGTATTATACATTGCAACTTATTCGTCATTTCCGTTTTAAAGAAAATGAATTCAATTCATCTCTAAGTTATGTTTGTGTTGACATTGTAGTGACTTGTGTTGAAGTATACTTACCAGTTTTATTATTATCATTCATTTTCTACTGCATGATACAAGTAATATACATTCGTTTGAGCATGTATGTGTATGCTTGTATACAAGCTTGTACCTGTAGGTAAGTGCTTATAGATCTATTTATATATACAAATATTTTATACCTGTGAAGGCAATTTTATGTCATTTATGCCTCCCAAAATGGAAGTCAATGCGATAGTTTTCCCTTTGTCATTAGTGTTTTTATGACACAGTATAGAGGGGTTTATGTAGTGTCGACACTATAGAACGACTTAAACTTCCTACTAGGGACAAGGTACCCAGAGAAGTTGTAAAGTCACTGATCTTGCACGAGTCTCAGTATATATATATTATATTGTATGTTGCACGAGGGCCTCTGTTGTACTAGTTGGTCCCCCCCCCCCTCCTTTGTTTCTTATAAATGTCATTATATTGATGATACTAGTAATCAAATGTAATGATAATCCATTGCCTCAAGTACATTTTGATCATTCAGTCCCAGTCAGCGACATTAAGTTTGGTAGATACCTCATACTATTTTGTTCTAACAACTGTTTAAAAATATATCAAAGTATATTTCTATATTTAGTTATTGTATTCCATTATAAGCTTGTCGCTGTCTTACTGCCTTGTATTATTATGAGTAAGTGGAGCAGGTGGTTTTGTCTACCAATCTAGCCACATTCATACGCAGGTGAATAGTGTACGCTTCTATTTTCAACGGTAAGCAGTTCCTTCTTAAAGTCAATGGTAACTTCCTTAAGCCGCTTAGCCCAATAGTTAACCACACCAGTTGTGGTATTGGTGTCATACGTCAAGTATTTAAGGTGCTTGGGTATTGAATATTATTAAACTGAAAAAACAACCACATGTAGTATTGTTTGCTGACGATACTTCCTTAATATTTAAGATAAATAGACGCTCCACACATCTTGATGACGTAAACTACATTCTGCAGCAGGTCCAAAACTGGTTTACTGTCAATAATTTAGTATTAAACGGGAAAAAAACAAAGTGCATAAGATTTGCGTTACCGAATGTTAAAAGTAATGATTTGGAAATAGTATTGAACAGGGAGAAACTTGAATTCGTAGAAAACACGGTTTTCCTGGGAATCACACTCGACTCGAGACTACAATGGGGTCCTCATTTAACATCTCTGGCAGGACGGCTTAGCTCAGCAGCATATGCTGTCAGAAAAATCCGTCAATTTACTGATATACATACCGCGAGACTGGTTTATTTAAGTTATTTTCACAGTATCATGTCTTACGGTATTCTGCTATGGGGACGGGCTGCAGACATTGAGTCTATTTTTATTCTGCAGAAAAGAGCTATCAGAGCCATATACAATCTTCGCAGGCGCGATTCTCTTAGGGAACTATTTAAAGATATAAACATCATGACGGTTCCTTGTCAATACATTTATGAAAATATTATGTATGTCAGGAAAAATATTCATCTTTTTACTAAAATAAGTGACAGGCACAATTTTAATACTAGAAATAAAGACAAGTTAGATCAACCTCGATTCAGATTGGCTAAAGTATCTAGTTCTTTTATGGGGTACTGTGTAAAATTTTATAATAAAATTCCACTTGAAATTCTCCAATTAAACGAGTCAAAATTTAAAACATGCATTAAACGCACGCTATGTAGGCAAGCATATTATAAATTGGAAGATTATCTACTCGATAAAAATGCTTGGCTGAATCGGTCCTGCTCCACAGTCACAGTCATTAGCTACGAATTAGTCGTATTTCATATTTTCTTTAAATTTTAATTATAAATATTGGAAGAGAGGCTGCTGGCCTTTTCCTATTGTTGTTTTAGGATTATTATTTTTTTTTAATTTTATTTGTTTATTTCAATAGAACTTATGATTTATTACGTGTTACATTTGGAAATAATAGCATTGTATAATGTAGAAGCACTTTTTTTTTTCAATTTTGTGAATGTGAAGTACCATGGAGCATTTTTACTTGGTTACAAGTTGTTTGACACTACAAGCATGGCAGTTGAGAGATTGTCATGCTCACTAAAATGTCTCGCTGATGGTGGCATGTGTTATTGGGTCATTTGGCTCCCTTCAAAATGGTTGAGCTGAGTGGGGCTGATGCACGCGTCATGCTCGTGAACGGGCGCCGTCAGTTGAGACTGGTCATCTCTTAGCTGCCAGTGACTTATTCAATTTCTTTTTTTATTGTTACCATTATATTTAATTTTTATTATTTATCTTCATTGTGTTCACATAATAGAAGCAAAAAAAGAAATATGTAATCGAAGATTCATGTAACTCAATACGATTTAAAAGAGTGTCCATGGAGTTTCTTGCACGTTCTTCTCCATAGAGACCTACTCTTTGGAACGTGCAATTTAGCTTCACTTTTCTTGGACTGACCGACATTTGACTATTCAAAAGTGCCTGTAACTGGTCTATTTGAAATAAACGTTTCTGATTTCTGATTATAATATTTTGAAACTTTGGAAACTTGTAATTTTACTTAGGGCTGCTATTGGTGTCCACAGGGGATTTAACCTGCAATTACCTTAGATTTTGGTTCCTTAGGAGGTCAACTTACATACTCTTTGAGCAAGCAAATGCTAAATGTGTGAAGTGATAAGCTGTATCTATGAATTTAATTCATTTAAAGATTTTCCATAGATATTATTGCATGGAGTCCTGTACCTGTCACTTAATGATATTTGCTGTTGTAGAATGTTATTTGCTATTAGTAAGCATATCCTTTGCAAATTGTTGTTGAAGTAATTAAGTTACTTAGTGCTTAAGGCGTATAGTGCGCAAGATCGACCTTGAGCGTCGAACTCACACACTGACTTTCCGTACCGAGCGCGCTACCGCTCAAAGATAACGCTGTGACGCAGAGAGGCGTGCCTATTCAGTAGTATTTTGCCTACGACTCCAGAATTTCTAAGATGCACGGCTAATTTTAATTTAAATAGATACTTATTATGTTTCATGTAAATCTCAAACTTTATCATTTGTATGTACCTAGGTAAGTGTGTAAAAAGAAACAATACAACAAAAACAACAACCGGTTATACAAACTAAATTCATTAAAATACTGCTGTTTTACGATTATTTCATAACATAAAGTGTATATTACAAAAGTAATTTAAAATACAATTTATGATAAATGTTATAGAGTCCGTCTAATGAAAGCGTGACCTGAGAAAAAGAGGTTACAACCATAAATTTAGAATGTGGTATTATTGAAATATTAGGAGAAAAAAGTTTTGATACTAGAGTATTTTTTGTATTTATGTCAATTGTATAATAGTTGTATAAGAACTTAAATCCTAGTCAAAAACATGTGTGTAGACTTAATTATTTGGTGGGTGTATGGTAAAGGTCAATAACACACAAAATGTTAGTTATTATTCCAAATTATTTTATTTTATCTGATCTCTCAAATGTTGCTATATAATATTCAAACAATATTCTTTATTTACTATTTGGCCTTCTGGCAAGAATACCAAGGGCACAACACCGCGATAGTCAAATAAAATAGTCAACATGATTTCAACTTCATCACGTCTCGCCAACACTAATAATTTGTTTCAAGATTATTGGGTTGGAATCGATTCGTTTTAGCATAGAGAAAATTCAGATCTTTTGGGATTAGTCAAATGAACATGTTTTATACTCCATTGATTGTTTCAAATGATACGGATCGACTCGTGACACAAAAAGTTCAGCAGCTATCTCCCTCAAACTTGAACTAAGACTTCAGTCACTATTTCCTTCAATTTCGCGATTTTAACTTCAGTTGAAGACCTTGATGCACTACCAGACAGAGTGAGGCAAATCTTTCATTACGTCTCAACTGCTTTTGAACGCATTCTACCACTCATGTGTTTTTTTTTTTAGTCGATTCACCAAAAGCCTTCTTTGTTCGTTGTTTTTGTCCAATATGAAATTCGCAATATGCCAGATTATCTAAAAATATAAGAAAAAAAAAATCATTATTTCCTAAATATAAATATCAAATAATATTAGTCGACAAGGATCAAGATTATAACGTCATATTAACTTAAAAATTCAGAAATCGCATAAACATTGTTGGTTTTCATTGAAAACACCTTCTTTCTCTTCTTGTTTTTGTTTGAAATTTATTATTAACCATAGTGTGTAGCAGTTTTTGCACGTTACTGTTTATTGTGTTTCCCATAATTAAGCAATTCTTGAAAAATAAATATCTGTTTCCAAAAACTGACAATTACAACCATAGACTTTGACGTGATTTTTTTCGGCGAAACATAGTTGCCAATTCAATTTAAAAAAAAAACTCCAGGTTACGCTTTCAGTAGACGCACTCTATCTGGTTTTTGTATAAATATAATGAGGTAAAAATCAGTTTTTTTTTTTTATTCTGTTGTTTGTAACGAATGAGCTCGAAAAGAAATGGAACGGTTTAAAAAAGTTAAATCATTGATTATGAACATAATTGGTGAAATAAGGGTACCACTATAATATTGTGAATTTTACACATACGAGTATGTGGCCCCTTCAACGCGATCTGGCGTGATCTTATGAAATGGTGAAACAATAAAAAGACATGCGATTACAGCAATCCCAAAAGATTTGCTGTAATGTTTATGGTACCATATCTTTTTTTTTTGTGGTGGGAAAAAATCATCCAATGACAACCCCCGCTCTTGGGTGGAGCGGGAGATAGTGTCAGACTCTTACTGACTTAAAGACCCATCCCGTTCCTTCTAGCCTTCATACCGGGGCTTGAGCTCCCTTTCGGATAACCCTGGCCCCAGTAGACAGGATTCCGTACCTCAAAAGTAAAAAACGGTACTTTTATATTATATGATCATTGTGTTGCTGTTAGTTTATCTGTCTCCCTTTATTTTGGGAAAGCATGAAATTATAGAGTTTAAATTAAAGCCATATAGTCAGCAAACGTCTAAGTTAACTTCTAAAATAAGAGAATGATAAACCTAAAAAATAAAATATATGATGTACATTATCATGCAAACCACCAAAGAAAATTAGTTTGAACGAAATCTGGTTACTAGTTTTTTTTAATACGTCATAAATCTAAAAAAATACACTATTATTAAAATATCGATCAAAGTTACAACGAACTACAAGAACTTTTATATTACGTTACTTGCTGCTACGGAACCCTTCATGGGCGAGTCCGACTCGCACTTGGTCGGTTTTTTTAGAAGTCGGTAAAAAAAATTCTTATCTTTAATTTCAATATTATTTGCTTCAATAACTTTCACCTATTTCCTACCACTCCCACTCCTCTTTCACCGGCCCTATAGGTAGGCCGGGGTAAAATATCCACGTGAGCGGTTGAAATTCATAATAATACTATAATATATATAATTCATAGTACTGTTTATAAAAATAATATTGTTTATAAATGACTTTTTTTTATTTCAGTCAACAATTATATTGTAATTGAAAACGGTTACGACTTTTGTGTCATATATTTTTCGATAAATAATAGGAAATACAAACATATTTTTGCGACCGATAAAATTCTTTTATTTAAGTTCATGAGTGATTAGGTACATATAAGTCCTCACTACTACGGCATCCTTACTAAAAGAATTTGAAAAAAAAGCACATAGAAAATAATTTACAAAGAGCTTATAAAGCGTCCACGCACATTATTGGCAAAGTGGTTGATTGACTGCTACGCTTCGAGTCAGGATTCCACTCCCGCGCGAAACAAAGATTTGTGTGACCTAACAGATAGTCGTTCTGAGTATGAGCGTCTTGTGTATGCGTGTTTAATGTTTAGGAACGCACCCTCGATACAAGAGTAATTCCGGGAGTGGGGCACAATTTGTCTGTGTAATGTGTTTGTGTGATAGATGGCTGAAATTAAAGATTACACGTCAAACAAAATTTGCTCTCATAAGTGTTACAGATTACAAGCGATATGATTTTTATCATAAGATACACAGTAAATTCTGATCAAGCTGTGAAATCCTTCTGACGCGGTAAGTTACACGGCACCGAGCGGCTATTTGCCACCCGAAATCTATAAGTCGTATCATATTGGGTCCTCTGCAAGCGCGCTAGCCTATAAACTCACACTAATACAAAATCTTCGTAAACATTCGCGCCAACACATACGTAGCGCGCTGTCGTTCCATGGCGGGAACGGAGCGCCGAGCGACACAGCCTCCCCGTCGGAATGCTAACGCATGACTGGCCATATAAAAAAAATGTATTCTGTGTGACTGGCCGCCTGCGCCCGCACAGACTTTTATATATATTCGAACTCAATATTGCTCATTTTATTTAGTAAATATTGATTACGCAAACGATGTTCACTTTGAAGAATATTTAACCATCAATTTTTCTGTGTAAAAATATTTCTAAACATTCAAGCCGTTTTGAAGGAGTAGGGAAAAGTAGCGAAATTCGTAAAATATTTTTTTTAGACAAAAGTATTAATTGCACGAAAAAATCAAATGTTGATATTATTGTTCATAAATCTATAATAAACATATATTTTTTTCAAACCAATTGACCTAGTCGTTATGGAGGAGTAGGCCTCAGAAAGTCACTGTTTTATGGCACTTTTCGCGCGCTTGGCCCTTAAGTAGAATTATTGTCAGCATTTCATGCTCCGTGGTCAGTGCATAACATAGCCATAAAGAAAATATTATTTTCTATTAAATAGACCGTTTTGATATTGATCTGATTCAGACGTATTTGTTTGCTATCAGTGTTGGTACAGACGTGACAGGTTTCCGCTACACCACATGCACCTTTTATTCTTCAGTCATGTTCTTATAACATAGTTAATTTGACAATTAACTCATAACAGTACTGGAGTAGTACATTGCAAGCATCTTGCACTATGGCGGTGTTTTCCA
Source organism: Mythimna albipuncta (assembly GCA_929112965.1). Taxonomy (NCBI): domain Eukaryota; kingdom Metazoa; phylum Arthropoda; class Insecta; order Lepidoptera; family Noctuidae; genus Mythimna; species Mythimna albipuncta. The sequence continues at coordinate 34,309,489 of OV815959.1, forward strand.
TCAGCGTTGAAGACGTACTTGGTAAGAGTATCAATATTACTGCCTTCTTTCAATGGTTTTGAGTTGGTTTCCAGTTCAACAACTGGATGCAGGTAGGTGCCTGTCGGCAATCCAGCTAGGTACAGCGGCATAACTTACGATAATTTGAATATCTCGTATTCATTAGCATTTTATGCTTAGAAAAGTTTATGATTAACAGACAGTGTGCAATTTACCACCTCTTAGTGATTTGGAATATCTCGTATTTTCTAAGGGTTAAGTAGAAAGTAGAAGTGTGTGTAGCGATCTACACATAGGTGGCCTACTGTTTTGTTGTCACAGATGGGTAATTTAGAACTTGGCCTTCTCGAAGCCTTTATAGGTACTGATAAAGTAGGAGCACGCTAACCTTAGTCTTTTTTCCATATTTTAATAATAATAATAATAATAAATCTGTGGCTCGGCTGTCAAGGTGTGACAGCAAAATTTTTCTCCCTGTAATATTTTTTCGAAATAATTACCAAATTTTACAACAAAATGCATATAACAACAGTACGAACAAGGAAAAAAAAAATACACAAATAGTGTATTATAGCTGATGCAGATCAAATCAGTTTATCGAGGATATTACAACGACTTTAAAATGACAATTGACTCTGGGAGCATATAACAACATAAATGCTGACTAGAAGCCGAGCACAGCAACTAAACACACAGCTAACAACTTCGGGTTCGTCGCTCAGCTCCGCCTCGCAGCCGCCGGGACCAGCGCCAGCCGTGACTCCAGAGATTCCGGTAGCTGCAGTTGCGTCGAGCTCGAGCGACGAATACTTCTCGCCGCCGACGACACCACCACCTGCGCGTCGGCGAGGAAGAGGCCGACCTCCGGCCTGCTTGGGACCTCGAGGCCCTCCGGCCTCTGACAGGGTCCCCGCTGCCGGTGGAAGTGTGCAGCGCATGCGATGGACACAATCCATTAATGAAAATGTCATGCGCTCATACTTTGGGGCTACAGAGGGGGGAATTAACCTGACTGCGTACCGTGGTCGGATGCTCTCTCTGTTTCAGGTGCTTGAACCAGCTGTCAACGTTTCGGCCCAAAGACTGTCGGATCAGGTGCGGGTCATCCAGCGTAACCGTATGTTGGATGACGCCGTACTTGATAGACTGCGCCTAGAATCACGGAATGGTCGTGTCTCACCTGTTCCACCACAGGCCGCGGTGCAACGTCAACCCAGTGTTTCACCGCGACCCGACCACGTTGGTGAGGATGATGATGACGGGGCTATATCCGTGAGTACCCAGTGCAATGTACGTTTGAGGAGCGCTTTGGAGGATGCATTCCGGGAGTACCGCTCTATACCCGCAGAGCTTAGACCTCGTCTACCTCGTTTGCCTATGCATAGAAAAAATAGGGCGTTGGTGTGTGCTATAGATTCGCAGCTATCAAATTGTTTTGATAGCAGCGAAGACCTTACCGATACCCACTCGATCTTGTATTGTGCGGCTGCAGCGGCGTGTCGTGTAGCTCACGTCAAAATTCCAAATAGTGACAGAGCTACACGACCAGCTAAACCAGCTTGGCAGTGCAGGATCGAGCGTCGTATCGGTGAGGCTAGAGCACTCATCGGCAAACTTATCTGCTTCAGGGAGGGCAACACTCGCCCTAGAGTGATGCGCTTTGTGAGGCGGGCGTTCTCGGGGACAGATATTAGTCCACGAGATTATCTACCCCGTATCACAGAGCGTATCGACTTCCTGAGGCAGAAAGTCTATGCATGGGCAAACCGTATACGACGGTACAAGCGGCGAGTGGAGCGGTACACCCAGAATCGCGCGTTCCAAAGCAACGAAAGGTGGGTTTACAGGGCTTGGGAGCGACCGGACCAAGGTGTGATTGATACGCGCCTACCGGATGATGATGCCGTGTATTCATTTTGGCGCAGCATTTGGTCGGTGCCTGTCAATCACACTGAGGGTGATTGGACTCGGGAGGTCGAGCGAGAGTGCGAACTTATACCAGAAATGGGGGCAGTTACCATCAGCCCCCAAGATGTAGCTCGTGCAGTCCGTCCGTTACCAAACTGGAAATCTCCAGGACCGGACGGGTTGCACAACTTTTGGCTTAAATGGTTTAAAAGTTCGCACGCTCGCTTGGCGTCCCAATTCCAATCTACCTTAGAGTCAGGGTCGCTGCCCCAGTTCCTGACGACAGGAATAACCCACCTGCTCCATAAATCGGGTAGTACTGCGGAACCCAAAAATTATAGACCGATTACGTGTTTACCGACGGTCTATAAAGTTCTTACATCCATCCTGAGAGCTAAAATTAATAATCATATTGAGACAAATTCCATCATGTCTGCTTCTCAGAATGGATGTAGGAACGGGTCCCGTGGTACTAAGGAGCTGCTCCTCATTGATGTTGCCATTAGCCAACAGGTTCGTCGTTCTCGAAGAGATCTGTCGACATGCTGGATAGATTATAAGAAGGCCTATGATTCAGTGCCGCATACATGGCTCATGAGGGTGCTAGAGCTATATAAAATTGATGTAACTCTGCGCACCTTTCTGATGTCATGTATGGGGCAGTGGAGGACGGTCCTTCACTATCCAGGGTGTCGACAGGTTTCGGAGAACAGCGAACCGTTAAGGATCGAGCGTGGCATATTCCAGGGTGACAGTTTGAGTCCACTGTGGTTTTGCCTAGCCTTGAACCCTCTCAGCACACTGCTGGAGGGTTCGGGTATAGGCTACCGGTTGAGAAGAGAGGGTCAGGTCATATCTCACCTTCTTTACATGGATGATCTGAAACTTTTTGCTTCCAACAACTTGCAACTGATGGAGCTACTGAAGGTAACTGAAACCTTCAGTAGTGCCATCAGGATGGAATTTGGTTTGGACAAATGTGCAGTCATGCATGTAAAGCGAGGGGAGATTATGGAATCCGTGGGAACCCAACTCTCGGATTCTATACACCTTAGATCCCTCTGCTCAACCGAAACTTACAAGTATTTGGGTATGTCGGAAGCGTTGGGCATCAATGCTGCTGAAGTGAAACAATCGTTGAGGGAGCGCTTCTTTGGCCGCCTGAATAAAGTACTGAAAAGTCTTTTATCAGGCGGGAACAAGGTGCGCGCCTTCAACGGTTGGGTCATGCCGGTTTTGATGTACTCTTTCGGCATACTCAAATGGACTCAGACAGAACTCGACGCCCTGGATAGGAGGGTCCGCACTCTGCTTACCGCAAATCGGATGCATCACCCACGATCATCGGTGATGAGGCTGTATATCCCACGGAAGTGTGGGGGTCGTGGCTTCTTAAATGCCAAGACCCTGCACAACCGTGAGGTATACAGTCTCAGGGAATACTTCCTGGAAACCGACGTGGGGATGCACCGAGATGTAGTGGCGGTGGACAAAGGCCTCACCCCGCTCTCCTTGGCCAACGAGAACTGGCGCAAACCTATAGTAATGGATACTAATGAACGCAAGGAAGTATGGAAGGGCAAGGAGCTTCACGGGCGCTTTTACCGGGCCTTACATGGGCCCGATGTAGATCTTTTAGCGTCCGTATCCTGGCTACGCTTTGGTAATCTCTTTGGAGAAACCGAAGGTTTTGTCTTTGCAATTATGGACGAAGTTATGATGACGAACAACTACCGGAAATATATTGTGAAGGACGGTACGGTTGACATCTGTCGGGCATGCCACCGGCCCGGAGAATCAATCCGACACATTATTTCTGGGTGTTCTCATTTAGCTAACGGAGACTATTTGCACAGACACAACCTTGTAGCCAGGATTATCCATCAGCAACTTGCTCTTAAATACAATCTTGTTGAATCAGAAGTACCGTACTATAGGTATGTGCCCGACCCAGTTCTCGAGAATGGCAGCGTCACATTGTATTGGGACCGATCTATCATCACTGACAGGACTATTGTTGCCAATAAGCCTTTTTTTTTTTTTTTTTTGGTGGGAAAAATCATGCATTGACATCCCCCGCCCTTGGGCGGAGCGGGAGATAGTGTCAGACTCTTACTGACTAAAAGACCCACCCCGTTCCTTCTAGCCTTCATACCGGGGCTCGAGCGCCCTTTCGGATAACCCTGGCCCCAGTAGGCTTCGACCCGGCTGGGGTCCCTGCTGTTGCTGACAACTCCTTGAGGCGCGCGGGAACAGTGCGCGCCGTCGACGACTTGGGCTTGGTCCGGACGGTTACCGGACGGCCGGACAGCGAGCTACCCATTGCTCACTGTCCGCAAGCCCGCGTCTACGTTGGCCGGAAATCAGGATCAGAATCCCGGCGACGGCGGCGGCGATAACGCCGTTGCCTGATGCGTTCGGCCTCCTCCTTTGCAAGCATTACTGCTTCGCAGAAGTCGGCGACCGCCTGCCACTCCTCCTCGCTCCGGACCATGGCCTCAACCAAGGCCCGGCGCGAGAGGTCTCCGCCGCCGATCGCCCCCACGAGGGCACGGCGATGCTCCGCCCAAGCAGGGCACACCTCGACTGTGTGCTCCACCGTGTCCTCCGGGCGTTCCGCACAGTGGCGACACCCGGGCGTCACTTCCGCATGAATCCGGTGCAGGAAACTCCCGAACGAACCATGTCCGGTGAGGACCTGCGTCATGCGGAAGGTAAGGACGCCGTGAGGCCTTTCCAGCCACGCCTCAAAGAGGGGACTTACCGCCATGATTGTGGCGTGCCCAGCCAATAAGCCTGACATAGTGGTGATAGATCGACTGGAGCGTCGCACAATGATTGTTGATATAGCGGTCCCTCATGACGAGAACCTCGTGAAAGCTGAGAAGGATAAACAAACTAAATATCTTGACTTGGCTCGCGAGGTTGTCGACATGTGGGAAGTGGATAGAGCAATCATTGTGCCGATAGTCGTGACGGCCAATGGCTTAATAGCCAAGAGCCTCGACCAACATCTGCGGAGGCTCTCGTTAGGCAGTTGGATCAAGGGCTTGATCCAGAAGGCAGTACTCCTAGACACGGCGCGTATTGTCCGGAGGTTCCTCTCTCAGGAGCCCTGACCGCCGGTAGCTTGGACCCTGTTCCCGATGCCGGTGGGCTACTATTTTTTATATTTTTAAATGTTTTTTTTAATGTTATTTTTTTAAGAAATATTTAAAAATATGAAAATTATGTAAATAATAATAAATAAATGGAATAATAATAAAACCCCATCGCCGTATCTCTACGTTGACGTCGTGGTGGGGCTTGCGCGCTCCAATGAACCCTAAGTCTGTGTCGGTAGCGCTTGCTTAGCCGTAACATTCCTAGGGTGAGGGGCCAGACTAAAAGAGATACAATCCGCAGGGCAGTTTTGTGGCGAACTGTTGGGCATTAGCGATCCCACGGACCTGATCTCCCGGGAGAATTCTTGTTCTTCATCTCCGGCTCGCCTTTATTGGCCGGTTGTAGTGAACACTGACGAGGAACAGAGCTCCCACCTCTCTCTTGCCTTTATTGGCTGGCTTGAGTGGAGATTCGCAAGAGCAAATGCGCTCGGGAGAAGGATGTATAATCCAGTAAGGTGCTGGTAGGGATCTTGACCGTACTTCCGGGATTGTCCTGATAGCCGTGGTATACCTCTCCACTCCTCAAGCACATCAGGATATGTGGGCAACATATGTTGCTACGTCACTTTGTGCTAGCGACCATTTTGGGGGCCCATTTGTTGAGTGTGCTAGTCACCCGTTGCCTTTTTATCGATGGAAATTAAAAACATGGTTTAGGCAGGGGCCATAGTCTTAACATAGTTTCTGGTAACCAGTCCACTTAAGACTCCAAAAACCATAGCCTTATATTAGTTTTTCACATGTTGTAATAGTTTCCTTTCAACCGGGGGTTGTCCTTGGATGCACTAGCATGCGCATACAGGGATAATCGCCGGTTGGTACCACGTTCCATTAGAAGCAGCTAAAAAGGCCTCTGCGAGTTGGTTTCGGCTCCTCGTATGCCTTCCAAAGGTCCAGGACCTCATGGTCCTGAGATAAATAAAAGTATAAAAATAATAATAATAATAATAATAAGAATATGATTTTGCAATTATGGACGAAGTTATGATGACGAGCAATTACCGGAAATACATTGTGAAGGATGGTACGGTTGACATCTGTCGGGCATGCCACCGGCCCGGAGAATCAATCCGTCACATTATTTCTGGGTGTTCTCGTCTGGCTAACGGAGACTATTTGCATAGACACAACCTCGTAGCCAGGATTATTCACCAGCAACTTGCTCTTAAATACAATCTTGTAGAATCAGAAGTACCGTACTACAGGTATGTGCCCGATCCAGTTCTCGACAATGGCAGTATCACGTTATATTGGGATCGATCTATCATCACTGACAGGACTATTGTTGCCAATAAACCTGATATAGTAATAATAATAATAATAATAAATCGTTTATTTATAACATAGGGCTCACTTACAATAAAGTTGATTAAATACTATAAAGAACACAGTTGCTTATATGCCTGAACTAGGATGAACCTGTGCTTCAGGCTAGACAGTGCTTAAATACAAAGAAAATAAATTAACACTAAATATGACTAATATAAGAACTAACTAAATCTACAGTATATTGGGAGATACGGCGTGTTTTATTTACAAACAGTAAGTAGGTCTTCAGTCTCAGTATAAGATATGCTTAGGAAATATTGAAGAATCATCTTTTTACAGTTATACTTATTTAAATTGTAGATACTTAATTTTCTATTTAATTTATTGTATAGAAAAGGACCTAAAAAAGTAAAAAATCTTTTTACAAATACATATTTTGAGGATGCATTAGAATCGCAAACAATATCATTCCGTCTCTTATTAGTGATTTCGGTGTTGTAGGAAAGCATGGTGTGCTGTTTTAATACTAAGTGCATAATGAAAAGCTGGCGAACTGTAAGCACGTTGCAAGATTTGTATAGCTGATCTGTAGGATAGAGAAAGGGAAGGGAATTGGCTACTTTTAAAATTGCTCTCTGAGCTCTTTCAAGAGGCAGTTGGTGAGTTTTAAGTGTTCCACCCCAGGAAGTGATACAGTATTGGATTACAGATTGACCTAGGGCTAAATAAATTTGCGACACCAATTTTGAATCTGCGATCGCTCGCAATTTCTTAAAAACATAGATTAATTTGCGCACTCTTTTTACTAGATTTTCAATGTGTGGTCTAAAAGAGAGCGTTTCGTCTATTGTAACCCCGAGATATTTAATGTCACGTGTTTTAAAGATACAGGGACAATCACACATGCTGGATGATCTGAACCCACAATTATGGGCATATAGATGAGAGTTAGCAGTTTTAGATTGAGGCTTGCGCATGCAAAAGTGAATATATTTTGTCTTGTCAGCATTCAATGTTAGTAAATTGCTTTGAAGCCAATTAGTCACAGTGTTGAAACCCAATTGAGCGTATTCGTACAATTCGCTACTAGTTTTAGCGGAAAATATTAGGGCCGTGTCGTCGGCGTATGAAACAATTTTGCCTTGTTTAATATTTAGATTACATAAATCGTTTATATAGATCAAAAATAGGGTAGGGGCCAGGATACTTCCCTGGGGAACACCATATCCAGAACTTATTTGCTCATCACTCGTAATATTGTCTATTTTGACACATTGATGACGATCATCTAAGTAGTCAGCAAAAAGTTTTAGCGGTGTTCCTCTTATTCCTACAGCCTCTAATTTGTTTATTAGCAAAGGAACCGATACAGTGTCAAAAGCCTTCGCTAGATCAAGGAACACCCCCAGGGTCTGTTGACCTTTGCCGAGTTCTTCAGAGACGTAATCGGTCAGGCTGTGCACTGCATCAGCTGTAGATAATTTAGCTCTAAAACCAAATTGCGCCGAGGATAATAGTTTGTTTTTTTCCAAATAGTTGACTAGTCTACTGTTTAATATTTTTTCTAGTATTTTTGAAATTGAAGAAAGTACCGATATTGGCCTATAATTATTTACTAAATCTTTGCTTCCGGATTTAAAAACAGGGATTATAACTGCTTTTTTCAGAAATCTAGGGAAAACTCCTTTGGAAAAGCAGATACGAAATATATGTGTCAAAGGCGGAACAAGGATATGCTTACAAAGTTTAAGGATCTTATTACTAATTTTATCCCATCCTACTGCAGAATCATCTTTTAGTCCACAAATGATTCGAGTAACTTCGTCTTCGTCAGTATCCAGCAAGCCAAAAGAATTAAGGGCACACCTGTTGCTTAAGTCAAGCAAAGGTCTTTGGACACAGTCATGTGTTGGAATCTGTTCAGCAAGAGTTTTTCCAACATTTACAAAAAAGTTATTTACATGGTTAGCTGATGAAAGAGGTGAGGGATTAATAAGCAGTAAACTCGAATTAGATTCACGCTTTTTTGCCATATAAGTGACATTTTTAATATGTTTCCAAAGTTGCTTACAGTTGTTTCCTGCTTTATTTAATTCATTTTTATCGTAATTATTTTTTAAGTTTTTTAGGAGGTTATTACAGAAATTCCTGTATCTTTTATAGGTGATTTGAATGATGAGATTGTCAGAGTTTTTCTTAGCTTTCAGATGAAGTTTATCTCTCTGTCTTATACATCGAATCAAGCCCGGAGTAATCCAAGGCTTAATGTTATATAGTTTCTTGTTTACGGAAAAAATAGTTGTATTACGTAATATTGCAAATTGAACATGTTTTATTAAGTACGATAAAGCAAAATTAGCGTCAGCAGTATTGTAAACTGGGTTAAAGTCAAGATTGCGTAAATCATATTCGAGTTTATTTGTGTTTAATTGCGTTTTGGTCCGAGGTCGATTTTGCTTAGGCAGCGCCAGGTTTAGGTGCAGTAGGACAGCGTGATGGTCTGTTATTGTCGAGTTAGCAACAAGCGTAATGTAAGATAAGCTGGATTTAATCATCATATGATCAAGGCAGGAACCGCTTTGATGAGTAGGCAAAGAGTGAGCGGGAAGAAAACCATGGAATGAGCAGATATTTAGATAGTCTTGGGTCCCTGCATCGCAGTTATCAGAGTTTATGTTTATATTAATATCACCCGTTAGTATAATATTCTTATAGGAGCACAATGATTGAAAAATTTGGTTTAAGGAAGCGTGAAAAGTTTCTAAGTTTCTAACAGAAGGTGATCTATACATAGCAATGATTGCTGTGGTTGTACCAACTTTGATGATCAAGCAATTACTCATACAGTCCTTTAGAGGAACTTCTTCGACTGTGACCTCTATAGTTTCCTTGGAATAAACAACTACACCGTCATTTTGGTTGTTGTTTATTGTGGTATAAAATAAGTTATACCCAGGTATTTCTGGGAGGTTGGCCTGACGATCACACAACCAGCATTCAGTTAGTACCAATATATCACACTCAAAGTTTAGTCTATGAAGAAGAAGGTTAAAGCTATCTATATTTTTATAAATACTGCGAATATTTTGGGTTAGTATGGTTAACGACTTTTGAGTGTCGGAAAAATATTGTCTGCACTCCTCAACCTTACATTGCTTTGAAACAGTTACAAATGTATCGTCTATATCAGTTATTAAATTACTATCCATAAAACAAGAAAAAATATAAACAATAAATTAAGTCTAAAATATAAATCTATATGTGACGCTCTTAGGCGCCTTCATAGTCGATCGAATTTATGTACCTGTTTTCGGCAGATTTTTTTGCAGGGCACTCTGGATCTCCCGTCTTGTGGTGGGCAGGTTTTTTGAAACGCAAACATGTTGCGCACTTTGGCGTCTCGGCTTTTCTTGTGCAGTCTTGGGTTGTGTGCCCTTCTTGACCGCAATGTCCACATGTAGGGTCAGCGAGTTTGCACGTCTTGGCCGCATGCCCGTACTGCTGGCACTTGTAACATCTCGTTACCAGAGTGAAGTCTCGTACCGGGCATGACGTCCAATTGATAAATAATCTATCCTGCGTGATGAGTGTTCTTCGAATTGAAGCTGGAACTTCTAATTATATAGTTACAGTTCTCTGCATCTTTCCTGCCAGATTTATGGCTAAGTTTGATCGAGGACAAAAATGCATCTTTGGTCATAGACGGCGACTTGTCGGCCAAATTTTGGTCATAAATACATTTGAAAACCTCTTTTTCAGGCATTACAGCAGGGACTCCTAAAACTATAATGCGTGGTTTGCGCTTTTGTGGGTCGTCGACGGTGAGCCCTGAAGAAGCTAGTTGGACTGTCTGCTTAAGTTTGTCAAGATCCTCTTTTGTCTCTGTACTTATGATAAGTCCTCCTTTTCCAATTTTACGAACACCTCTAACTTTGAGTTTCATATCACCAGGGCAAACGATTTTCTGGACGATGTTCTTGGTTTCGTCACTGGTCTTTGTGTTGTCGCGGGGATAAATCGCCACTGAGCTAAAAGTATTAGGACGAACAAAACTGTTGGACCCTTTCTTCACCATATCTGCAAAAGATGAAGTAGCGGATTCCTGCTTTCCACACGATTCCACACGATAGTGGTGATAGACCGACTAGAGCGTCACACAATGATTGTTGATATAGCGGTCCCTCATGACGAGAACCTTGTGAAAGCTGAGAAAGATAAGCAGATCAAATATCTTGACTTAGCTCACGAGGTTGTCGACATGTGGGAAGTGGATAGAGCAATCATTGTGCCGATAGTCGTAACGGCCAATGGCTTAATAGCTAAGAGCCTCGAACAACATCTAAGGAGGCTCTCGTTAGGCAGCTGGATCAAGGGCCTGATCCAGAAAGCAGTACTCCTGGACACGGCGCGTATAGTTAGGAGATTCCTCTCTCAGGAGCCCTGACCACCGGCAGCTTGGACCCTGTTCCCGATGCCGGTGTGCTACTATTTTTTATATTTTTAAATGTTTTTTTTTTATGTTCTTTTTAAGAAATATTTAAAAATGTAAATAATATGTATATATATATATAATAAATGGAATAATAATAATTCTTTATTTCAGGCTACTATGGCCCTATATAAACACTATACATAAAATAATCTTAAAAATAATAAACTAATACATATGAATAACATCTACTTATTAATTAAACTATTGCACACGAAGTGTCTGCGCTGATTTTGTTCTTTGGATTATAAAGGAATGGGACTCACCTGTTATGACGGATCCATCGTCGTATCTCGTACCCTGATTGAGGACCTTGTTCAGGTTTCGACTCGCAAGTCTTAACTGCAGTGTTCACTATGATCACATGCTTGGAATAGGCACAGTGAGGATCACGTCTTCGGTGACCAGTTTCAGGTGGCCTTTCTCACGCCTTGAGTCGTGGAAAGTCTCAGGCCATAAATCCAACTTGTCTGGATATCGGGAAAGATTCTACTCATTCCTTTGATGTGTTTATCGTGGCGTTTTTCGTCCTGTGTGATTGTGGATTCAAGACTTCGACAAGCTTCAGCGCTGAAATTCGTTACTGTAAATAAACTTTGTAGTATCACTTTGAATTTTGTTAATTTTGCTAAAAAAGTGGATTCACGTATTTTAAGTGAATAATTAGATGTATCACTCGGGATTTTGTTAATTTGCTATTAAAATACTATTTTATCAAATTTAGAAGAATAATTAGAAATTGTAATGATCGAGGATCTAGTGCCATAGTTTCAAAATAGATGGCGTCACTAGGCTCGCCACTTCGTATGAACGTTACTGATTAATTTTTTATTTGACAAGTGACGGTGGCGGAAAAAAAGTAAGACCGCGCTTATGATGAAAAAAAAAATGGAAAAGAACAAAGAGACTCGAACGATCGTGTAAAGCTGTTCCATATCATTATTTTATTTTTGGCTACTTAATTAAGTAATTTTGTTAAAATACACCTAACGTAATAACTACGTGCTATGCGAGTGTCAGTAGTGAATTGATCAGTTGTATGTATTAACTTTGAGTGCGATTTGTGAAGGAAACGGGGTAAGTGTTTGCGTCTATTTTTGAAAAAATGGAGCTTTGTGATCGGGCGCGGTTCCACAATGCTGACGCATTTATTATTGTTCTCAGCTTGCGGAAACGCCCCTGTTACCCGGACACTGATCCAGGGCTTCGACCTTACTCAAACTGCGACGGACTCGTTGACTTGCTGTGACACTAGATATCATCATATTCGCCGCAGTTAATAAGGAACGATTAGCTGGAGGCCGAGCCTGCGGACTGGCATTCCCGTACCAGGGTTCGATCCCGATATACCCGTATGAGGAGACTATACTCCTTATCCTTTAAGGATTCTGTTTTAGTTGTTAAGTTGCTGTTATTTTGTATTAACCTGGTAATCTATGCATAAATTGTTAAACCGACCTTGTTCATCTTTCATTTAGTCCATCTGGAACCCTGAGCATTACATTGGCGCCTACGGGTAACTGAATGAAAGATTTTCAAGGTTGAATAACGGTCATTGTAAAGTTTTTTTTTTTTTTTGGTTTTTCTAATCATTAATAACGTGGCGATAGCAGTATTAGACATCATATAATTTTTATAATTGCTAAGTTATTTAAGTCATAAAATATTTGGTTTTTTTTTACATAAGTAGGTATATAACGTTTGTACGTCTGTTCGTTAGAATTCAATTTAGTCTTTAGCCATGGATGTTAATGCACTGCATAAGGATGAGCTTGAGTTTGAGTTGGCTTGCCGAGGTATTTTGGATTGTAAAACTGTGGCGACTATGCGGAAATTTTTAAGGGCGATTTTAGTTCGGGAGTTGTCAGGTGAGTCAACCATTTCTTTTAAGGTCCCTAGATCTTGTGTTGATAATCCAGGTGATGAAATATTAATTTGTGAAAATAAATTGTCGGCAATAACTTCACTAATGTCTGAAGCTTCACATAGTCCGGAGGGCTCGTTTATTAGGCGCATACACTCTCGTTTGACACACTTAGCAAATCGTACTAAACTTATTATACCCACTGAATCCGCGGAGATTGAGAAGCACCTGTCATTGTTGAAAAATATCCAAGATACCTTGTCAACTTTGAAGAACCTTGAGCAGGAGGAAGACGGGGAGGATGACATGATTTCTGAATATGAAAAAGAAATTTTACAGAAGTCACTGGGCGAAGAAGGCGTACAAATAATAGGACATTTGGAGAAGTGCCAGAACCCTGGGAAAGTCTTTCTACCCGATAATGGTGCTGATACTGAAATTAATCGGAATCGTGCTCCTCGGTCTACTGTTGAGAACACTGATACACTGCATGCCGCTTTAGAGAGACCTAGTTGTTCGCGTCGTCCTTACTTGCAAAGGTCCTCCACGTTTGATAGTGGTCTCCATACACGAAAGTTGATCCCAATTAAAGATTGGGGTGTCAAATTCAATGGGAAGGGTCCCATAAGTGTGAACGCGTTTTTGGAAAGAATTGAAGAACTTAAAGAGGCACGGAATGCTACAGATGAAGATTTATTTCGGTATGCAATAGATTTTTTTGAAGAGGAAGCGCTGATATGGTTCAGGGCCAACAAAGGCATGGTAGAGGATTGGTCTCAGTTAGTGACGCTTTTGTTAGATACATTTCAGCATCCATACTACCAGGAGGAGCTACTGGAAGAGATCAAACGTAGAACTCAAAGCAGACAAGAAAGCGTTTTGGTTTATATGGCTATTATGCAGAATATGTTCAATAGATTACCGACGCCTATTCCTGAAGGACAGAAACTATTGATACTTAGAAGAAATTTACAGCCATATTTTCAGAAGGCCATATGTCGAGATACGTTTGATTCAGTGAGGGAATTAACTTCAGTTTTAAGAATTATTGAACGCACTAAGTTAAGCTGTGACAATTTTAAGGAACCAACGCAAAGTGAACATTCACTAGAAAGAGATTTGGCATATCAGGGAAATACCTTCAGATTATCAAGAAATGAAATTAAGCCAGAACTGGCAGCCATCAACAATCCTAAGGAAGTAATTTTAACAAAATGCTGGAACTGCAGAGCTGCGGGACATCGTTTTAGGGACTGTACATTACCAAAACAAAGACTGTTCTGTTACCGTTGTGGTCGTTTCGGGCAAACAACAAGTAAATGCTCTTGCAATGCCACCAATAAGGGAAACGACCTTTCGGAGTCGATGGCGGCCAATCAGACCCCGAAAAACTAGGTCGGACCATACCGGATGACTGGCAGCAATGGCTACTTACAGTCTCGAATTTTTTTAAAACAGGCATGATCTATAATATCAATAAGTCTCCTCACGATAATCGTTATTATGCGGAAATCAAAATTTTAAATCAACCGTATGTAGGTCTTTTGGATTCAGGAGCTACTGCCTCAGTGATTTCGCGGAGATTTGCCATGAAAGTTGTTAATCTAGGGATCACAGGACATAAAGTGGACAAGGAAATGATCTCGACAGCTGATGGCACTTACCATACGATAGATTCCATTGTTCATTTACCCATTGAGTTTACAGGAAAATATAAAGTAGTAGATTTTTATATCATGGACAGTTTAAAACATGATATTATTCTGGGTATGAATTTCTTTGAGCTGTTTGATTTGGCCATAGGAGCGGGGAAGTTGATAGCTGACATCACGGAAATGAATGTACCACAGCCAGTAGTCTCACGGGATGATCTTACTTTAGAACAGAAAGAACGTCTGGACAAACTTTTAGAGGAAATGGCAGAAGAGATTGGTAAAGGTTTAGGAAGAACATCATTGATCGAGCATAGGATTGATACCGGAAACAGCTTACCCATCAAACAAAGGCAGTACCCCTTTGCCCCTCCAATTATGGCAGAACTTGAGAAGGAAATTCAAGACATGCTTGACAATGACGTTACTGAGCCGTCGTTCAGCTCATGGCGCTCCCCTGTATTATTAGTAAAGAAACCTTCTGGTAAGAATCGATTGTGTCTTGATAGTCGCCAGTTGAATAAGGTAACCGTAAAAGACTCTTATCCTTTGCCCAGGGTCACCACCATCTTAGACAGTCTAAAAAACGCACGATTCTTGTCAACTATTGACCTACGATCTGCATTCTGGCAAATACCTCTAGAAGAAACAAGCAGAGAGAAGACAGCTTTTGGCCTCCCTGGAAAAGGACATTATCAGTTCAAGGTCATGCCGTTTGGATTGAGTAATGCATCTCAGACACAACAACGGTTGATGGATCGTTTGTTTGCTCCGGAATTTGAAGGCAAAGTCTTTACATACTTAGATGACATCGTTATAAGTAATGACAACTTTGACAGCCACTTATCATCATTGTCATATGTAAAAAATCAACTAAGAGAAGCAGGATTGACAATAAACCTTGAAAAATGCGTATTTGCAAGATCGTCCTTAAAATACTTAGGTTATATTGTGGACAAGGAGGGACTACGTACGGACCCGGACAAAGTGAGAGCAATCTTGGAATATCCAAGACCAACAACGTACACGGAGCTAAAGCGATTTATTGGCCTAGCTAGTTGGTACAGGCGGTTTGTCGAAAATTTTGCTATCGTCGCAGCTCCACTTCACGACTTAACTAAGGGAGGCAAGAAGGCAAAACGAATTGTTTGGAACAAAGAAGCTGAAAATTCCTTCTTAAGCCTAAAAACTGCCCTCACGTCTACACCAGTGTTGAGAGTGCCGGACTTCACAAAACCTTTTTCCATCCAATGTGACGCTTCAAACAAAGGTACGGGTGGTGTCTTGATTCAGATAGTGGATGATCTGGAGGTTCCTATTGCTTACACAAGTAGAAAACTGACAGAAAGGGAATGCAAGTACTCAGCGTCTGAGAGAGAACTTCTAAGTGTCTTACATGCAGTAGAACAATTTCGGCCATATATTGAAGGCAGTCATTTTAAAGTTATTACAGACCATAGCGCCCTTCAGTGGTTACACCGTAATAAGGACCCTCATGGGCGTCTGGCAAGATGGGCTATGCGTTTGCAACAATTTGACTACGAGATAGTTCATCGCAAAGGAAAATACAACACTGTACCAGATGCTTTGTCCAGGGCGACTGTAGAAGAAATTAATATATTAGAAATAAAACCAGAGGACAAAGATGAGTGGTATAAGTCAAAAGAGGATCTGGTCCTGGCTAAGAAAAGTGACCCTGATTGGGAAGTTAGCCAAGGACAACTGTGGAAATATATGAAATTGAAACAATTTCCTAATGAAAATGACAGTTGGAAACTTGTGATTCCTGAAAAGCTACGTCAGACAATTCTAAAGGAATGCCATGATGACCCTACGTCTGCTCATTTCGGTGTTAAAAAATCGGTCAATCGTGCAAGACAACGATATTTTTGGCCAACGTTAATCCAGGACATGAAAGACTATGTACGAAAATGTGAGGTTTGTGCAAAATACAAACATTCACAAAGTAGGTTATCTGGTTTGATGGGAAAGCAACGTAATGTGACAGAGCCCTTTCAAATCATATCCATGGATTTGATGGGGCCTTTTCCGAAGTCAAAACATGGCAATACTATGCTCCTGGTCATAACGTGTTGGTTCAGTAAATTCTGTTTTCTTTATCCACTCAGGAACGGAAAGTCATCAACGATATGTCAAATACTGGAAGAACAGATATTTTTAATGTATGGGACCCCTAGTGTAATAGTGTGCGACAATGGAAAGCAATTTGTGTCCAATCAATTTAAAGATCTGGTCTCAGGGTATGGTGCGAAATTATGGTACACCCCTTACTATCATCCTCAGGCTAACCCTACTGAGAGGGTGAACAAAGTCATTGGTTCGGCTATAGCTTCTTATGTTGAAAATAATCATAAAGAATGGGACAAGTACATATTTCACATAGGACATGCAATCCGAACATCGGTGCACGAAGTGACGGGAAAAACTCCAGCCTTTCTATTTTTTGGTCGAGAAACAACCGTCCATGGCTCGAAACCTTATAGCTTTGAATCAAACGAATCGATCACTTTCGACCAGGAAAACTTTGAAAGAAACATAGCATTTAGAAGCAAAATATATGAGGAAGTCGGTGAGAGAATACGGCAATCACATGAGACTAACAGTAAACAGTACAACAAGAGGCGTCGTGTTTGCGACTACAAAGTTGGTGATATTGTTTGGAAACGCACTAAATTCCTTTCAAATGCGGGCAATACTTTTATGTCCAAATTGGCCCCTAAGTTTGAAAAAGCAGTCATAGCAGAGAAGATGTCAAGTGACACTTACAAATTAAAAAATTTCAGGGGCAAAGATTTGGGAAAATGGCATTCGTGTGACCTTAAACGTTATGTCTGAATCCGGTTGGATTCTTTAGAGGAGAGGGGATATTGTAATGATCGAGGATCTAGTGCCATAGTTTCAAAATAGATGGCGTCACTAGGCTCGCCACTTCGTATGAACGTTACTGATTAATTTTTTATTTGACAAGTGACGGTGGCGGAAAAAAAGTAAGACCGCGCTTATGATGAAAAAAAAAATGGAAAAGAACAAAGAGACTCGAACGATCGTGTAAAGCTGTTCCATATCATTATTTTATTTTTGGCTACTTAGTTAAGTAATTTTGTTAAAATACACCTAACGTAATAACTACGTGCTATGCGAGTGTCAGTAGTGAATTGATCAGTTGTATGTATTAACTTTGAGTGCGATTTGTGAAGGAAACGGGGTAAGTGTTTGCGTCTATTTTTGAAAAAATGGAGCTTTGTGATCGGGCGCGGTTCCACAATGCTGACGCATTTATTATTGTTCTCAGCTTGCGGAAACGCCCCTGTTACCCGGACACTGATCCAGGGCTTCGACCTTACTCAAACTGCGACGGACTCGTTGACTTGCTGTGACACTAGATATCATCATATTCGCCGCAGTTAATAAGGAACGATTAGCTGGAGGCCGAGCCTGCGGACTGGCATTCCCGTACCAGGGTTCGATCCCGATATACCCGTATGAGGAGACTATACTCCTTATCCTTTAAGGATTCTGTTTTAGTTGTTAAGTTGCTGTTATTTTGTATTAACCTGGTAATCTATGCATAAATTGTTAAACCGACCTTGTTCATCTTTCATTTAGTCCATCTGGAACCCTGAGCATTACAAAATGAGAAAATTTTTGCTCGCATTCTTTTACCCGCGAAGAAAATAAGTGACATCTCGAGTGGGCTAGGTAGGCTATTTTGCTAAATATTTTTTTAAATATCTAAACTTTGCGTCTTTAAGCCCAAGAAGGAGATTATACTACATGTAAAATAATAAGATTGCATTTCAGTTTCGGCGCGAAATAAAATAAACACATTGACATTCAAATTATAAATTAATTACAAATTATTACATATTCTTATTATTAATAATTTAGCAAATCGGACCTTTATTGTCCTGTATATCAGCATAAAGTAACCTTACAATCAAATACCTAATAATATCTACCCAAAAACATTAAGACTAGAACGAGAGATTCGCAAATAAATAGGAAAAAAAACATTTTATTATAATTCAATGGTGGCTCATAGATAAAATACACAAAACAATCTTAAACAATAACCGCTGTTTTTCTTTTAGTTAAATATTTTTTATAATGTGTGATTTATTTACCATAGCTTGGAGGACTTATCCACCAAGCTGTAGGTAGTTACTAAATATACAATTTTAAAAACATTAATAAACTATACCTAACATTCTACTCGTAAAATTGGCGGCATCGTGTCAAATGACTTTTTAACTAGCCTATTGGTCACCCTGACTACTATGCCAGAGGTCGTGGTTTCAATTTCCACCCAGGACAAATGTTTGTGTGATGAGTATAATCATTTGTTCTGTGTCTGGGTGTATTTTATCTATAATATGTATGTATTTAGCAATATATAAGTATGTTTATTAGTTGTCTAGTACCCATAACACAAGCTCTGCTTAGTTTGGGACTTGACGGCGTTGTGCGATAGTTGTGGAATATTATTATTATTATCTATTAATGGTAATTGGTGTTTCCTAGCACACTTATTACATACTAGCTTTTGCTCGCAGCTTCGCCCGCGTACATAAAATATAGCCTATGTCACTCAGGAATAAAGCAGCTTTGTGTGGTTGAAAAATTTTTAGCAACGGAACCAGTAGTTCCAGAGATTACGTCCTACAAACAAAAAAAAACAAACTTTAACTCTTTATTATATTATATAGTATAGAAGTATAGATATTGCAAGTTGTACTATAGCATTCGTAAACCATAACCGTTTATGTCGCCAGAACCGCCGGAAGCGCCACGGCGGTTGCGGCTGGGTGGCGTGGGCGCGCGCTGGGTGCGGCTGGTGTGGGCCGCGCCCGCGCCGCTCGCGCCGCTCACCTACACCGCGCTGTACACGGCGCTGCACGCGCTGCCCGGCGCCGAGGCGCGCAGTAATGCCGTCAACCTCACGCTGCACGAGCACGACGACAGGTGAACACTTGCTCACTCGCGCAGAGCCGCTGGTCACGCTCGTTCACTAGATTCTGCAGGTGTTGTTCGCAGAGCGGATGCCGAGGGGCTGGTGACGCTGTGGGCGCGGCTGGAGGGGCTGCGCCCGGCCGCCGCCTACTCGCTGCGCCTCACGGCCGCTAACCACGTTGGCCTGTCGCCGCACTCTGAGCCCTTGATGTTCACAACACTCGAAGAAGGTACGCTCATCTCAATATTTACCTATATATTAATGATGTCTATGTACACCGTCATGCGGTGGCCTATCTTATCTCTAGATGGCAATAGTACTGTTATCATGATTCTCTTATTCCACCAGCTCCATCTGCATCCCCACAAAACGTTAGAGTGAGAGCGTCTAACCCAGGTGAACTGCACGTCTCGTGGTCGGTGAGTATGCTCGCGAGTAGTTGACGTCTCAACAGTATCTTCGCCACGCAGTACCGAACCAAGTGTGACGGTTACCAGGCCCCGCCTCAGGACACCTGGAACGGCGAGCTGCTGGGGTACGTGGCGTCTTGGCGCGAGTTGGGCCGCCTGGACGCGGGCGCGGACGAGCGCGCCGGCCGCGCGAGCGTGGCGGGCTGGAGCAGCGCCGACCTGGCGCTGGCGGGACTGCGCCCCTTCGCGCGCTACGCGCTCACCCTTCGCGCCTACAACCGCGCTGGTGCCGGCCCGCACTCTCCTACCGTATATGCCACCACTGCTGATGGAGGTACACATCTCATGCTGTAACTTGTCACACAATTTTCATCACGTGATGATGTCATTAAATCTCTTTAAATCGCACACGCGTTTTCAGTCACCTTCTTACCATGTAAGCTTCCTTCTCTCTTAGAACCGCAGGATTTTAACATATTTTCACATCTACATCTCTTCGTCATTCTTCATTCTCATCGAAGTTGTGGACGATTACGTCTACCTCGGACAGACAGTCCAGTTAGATAGATCTAATTTCGAGAAAGAGGTCAACCGTCAAATCCGACGCGGCTGGGCAGCGTTCTGGAAGCTACGCGGTATCTTCTCATTCGTCTGTCGTGTCTCAAGACTAAAATCTTTGACCGGCGCATGTTACTAGTGATGGCATATGGTTCCGAAAAGTGGTTGCTGACAATGGGCCTCATCAGAAAGATTAAAGTCACCCAAAGGGTAATGGAAAGAACTATGCTCGGAGTTTCCTTGCGTGATCGAATCAGAAATGAAGATATCCGTAGGAGAACCAAGGTAGCACGAAGAATCGCCAAACTGAAGTGGCAATGGGTATGCTCTATTGGCATATTGCTCGCAGAACAGATGGCCGTTAGGGGCCGAAAGGTTCTGAAGTCGCGACCGCATACAAGATGGAAGGCCTCCTACAAGGTGGACTCATGACCTAGTGAAGGTTGCGCGAATCCGATGAATGTAGGACGCGCAGGATCGTTCATTGTGGTGACACTTGAAGGAGGCCTATATCCAGCAGTGGACGTTTATCGGCTGAAATGATGATGATGATGATGATTCCAGGACATGGTCCATGGTAAAATTACAACTAGTCTTTAGTGTATAATCCACAACAGCTATTATTGTTTGCAACAATGATAGTCAAACAACGATACAACGACAGTCATTACGTGTCCTCTTGGTAACCTCACTCTCGGACTCCACGAGACAGGCTCGACCTAGTGTGGAGTTCAACAGTAATTTTCTGTTTCATTTATAATATTATATAATCGTGTATTAGTAAATCTAGAGATAAGTAGTATGCACTGTAAAGGAAATGTAAAGCACGTGGTTTTTTCTCTCTCTGGCAAATAAATCATATTACTATAATTATTATTTTGAAGTGCATATTACAATGTATCAATAATATCTTATGGATATTATTTACTGTTGTACCTTTACTCGTCGGAATACTTTTGAGGTTGACAGAAGTATTCTAGTTAGTAAGTATATTAAGGTTGTTAGTTGTTCTTTGAAAAATGTGTTATTTTCTAGGAATAGATCTATCACTCTCTGCCTTTAAAATCTCCCATAACAATGACTGTTTTAATTAGTTGTAGATCTCTTTGTTGTAGATGTTTTTGTCTTCTCTTTCACTTTCATCTTTATTGGGATGTATTGCATTTAAACATGTAGTTTTCCATTTATTCTTGTAACCTATAATATATAGTACTAGCTTTTGCCAGTGGCTTCGCCCGCGTACATAAAATATAGCCTACTAGCTTTTGACCGTGCGGCTTCTCTCCCACTCGTCCCTACTCCACCCTACTATACCTTACTCTACCCTACTCTACCCTAGTATACCCTACTCTACCCTACCAAACTTCACATAAACCACTTCACTAAATAGTCCGAACAAAGCCTAAACATTTGGTTTAGATAGGTGAGCCCGTTCTTGAGTAATAAAATTACAACGAAAAGTTGCATTGATTTTTATAAATATAAATATATACAATATATATATAGATGTCACTCAGAAATAAAGCAGCTTTCTAACAGGGAAAACATTTTAGCAATTGGACCACTACTTCCAGAGATTACCTCCTACAAACAAAAAAAAAACAAAACTACCTCTTTATTATATTAATTAGAGATACTGTAGATTAACACGCCAATTAATATTTAGAATTAAATATAGGAGGTACAAAGT
Source organism: Mythimna albipuncta (assembly GCA_929112965.1). Classification (NCBI taxonomy): domain Eukaryota; kingdom Metazoa; phylum Arthropoda; class Insecta; order Lepidoptera; family Noctuidae; genus Mythimna; species Mythimna albipuncta. Next base: position 34,331,468 of record OV815959.1, read on the forward strand.
AGAAGATAGGGTAGCCAGTGGGCGAAGCAGCACTTTGCTCTACCAAACTAATTTGCGCACATGCAAACGTGGTCAAACTGACACCGAACATCGCTGGTGAGAATCCAAATTATAATGTGACGCAGTGCCGGAGGAGGCGCCAAGTGGCGTGTCGTGTGAGGCACTGTCAGCGCGCTCGTTGCGTGTGCGCTGGGCACCATTGTCTGCCGCGCACGCGCACGCGCTTCGCGGATACGACCTACACTACGCTCCACTACACTTTGCCACCTGTAAGTTGTACAATATTATAGTTATACAATTTATCAACATTTAAAATTAAAATTATTCAGATCTTACTAGCTGAAACCTCGACACCATCCATGTGAAAGTTAGAACTACAACCATGTGTTAATGTTTGCGTATGTTGCAGCGTGGAGCGGGGCACGTGCAGGTCTTGGTGGCGAAGCCACGCTGCAAGGCTTGCGCGCCGCCACCAACTACTCTGTGTGGGTACGCGCTCGCGCTGATACTGGTTTGGGCCCGCCGGCTCCACCCGTTTACTGCACTACACTAGAGGATGGTCAGTGCGCACACTGCGTAATCCCGCAATGCTTTTTTTTATTATTATGTCTTTTTTGACATTTTTATTTATTTCTTACATTTTTAAATATTTCTTTCAAATAGTAAACAATAAAAAAAAATGACTCACCGGTATCGGGAACAAGGTCCAAACTACCAGCAGTCAAGGCTCCAGAGAAAGGAATTATTATTATTGATAGGCTTACGCTTTACCGCTATCTCACCTGATAGTGATATGGTCGACGCTTGAGCACGTTTGCCTAGAAACAGGTAATCTATTCACTCTTCACTTAGAGACACCTAGGTTGTAGCTATCAGAAAACACAGACTCCGGCAGAGAATTCATCCTACTCCTGTAGTATGTAATAACACCACCACAGTACTAGAATTTCGTCGTTCTCCATTAAACGAAGACCAACGGCAACTGAAAGAAGAAGCTGGCCGGAGCATTTGGGAAAACGCATATCTTGAATGGCAAGAAGAAACGGGTCAGGTTTTTCAGTTAGTAAAAGACTGACACTATCTCCCACTCCGCCCAAGGGCGGGGGATGTCATTTGGATGATTTTTATCCACCAAAAAAACAGACGGTCTGTCTTAGTGGAAACGTACCTTAACACATCACCGCCCACCTCCCTCCTTTTGTCGACGCAAATCGTTACTCACTTTGGATTGTGCTCATAGCGTGCTCGGTTCAGAATTCTGACTATGTGTGTTCCATGTCGGCAGTGCCGGAGGCGGTGTCCTCGGTGCGTGCGCTGGCAGCGGGCGCGGCGGCCGTGCGCGTCACGTGGCTGGCACCCGCCGCCGCTACTGGCCGCCTCACGTACTACACGCTCTACACGCGAGAGCTCGGCAAGTAGGTAGTCTCATATTGAGCATTTGTATAGTCTTTTTGTCGTCTTCTTTTGTAACCAGATGAAGCTGCCTCCCTATCTACCCCACTGCAATATGATCCTCATCACTCGATTACTGCTGAGCAAGATACTTCTTCTTCTTCCAAAACTGATCTGGGTCTTACGGTTTGGTTACCCGTAACGGCTTATTAACGTAATTTTTCACAATAGCATAAATATTATATACAGCAAGTAATTTTTAACACCTTCCAAATTGAAACATTACAATTAGAGGAGGCGCCAAAGGGAGTTGAGTATGCTAAATATGAGGACCACCTTCCGTGAATGGTTTCGGACTCAAAAAAGCATGTTGATAGACCGAAAATCAATTCGGGAATTGAACGGTTTTCATAGGATCGCGTTGAAATTAAAATTATATCCTTAAATCTACGGTCCCTAGAAGCTGTGAAAAAATCAAGCTTCTAAGGTAATGAAAAAAAAATATACGGCTGTTTATATCGCAAAAAACGTCTATTTTGACACCCCTAAGGGAATCAAAATTTATAGGGTACTTCCAGTTAAGCTAGAATTCTGAAATTTGGCATGAAGCAAGGTCTTATAGCACTTATATAGGTAAAATTCTGAAAACTGTAAATTTGTCATTATGTCACAAAAAAAAAAAACTATTCTTATGATTCGGAAAAATCTTCGTAACTCAATTTGGGAATTTAACTGTTTTCATGTGTAAATTTGTACGGAACCCTCAGTGCGCAAGTCCGACTCACTTTTTGTTAAGTTGACTTTCTATAGATATATATTTAATTATAAGAAACAATTAGATATTGTTACTTAAATAATTAATAAAAAGATTCTAAGAATTTGTTCAGTCAATTCACTTGCTGCTTCAGGGTATAAAAAAAAAAATGGACCAATATGCCTCTTGGCAACATCTAGAATCATAATCTACATGATTTTCTGAGTCCGAAACCATTCACAGAAGGCGGTCCTCATATTTAGCATACTCAACTCCCTATGGCGCCTGCTCTAAATCTTTAAAAAAAGTAATAAAATTATATAAAAAAAATAAAATAATAATAATAATAATAAAAATAACAATATAAAATTATATTACATTATTATGTTATTATTTTTTCTTTTAGTATCACTTAATACAAAAAAAAATTAGATAAAGCATCAGAGACTTATCCAAAAGATGACAACGCTTGTAGACGCACTATGCGCTGCGCGCTGCGTACACACACACACCAATACCGCCTCACGGCGCACGCATCTGGCCCCGCCTCCAAACATCGTGTTCTCGATATGTTATCAAAACATAAATTGCAATCTTTTCCTTCATACTTTCACTGGCAGGACCGTCAATTTGCAAAAGACATGTCATAATGTAACAATACAAGTTGCTAGATAAACGTGAAATAAAGTACATTGACATTTTATTAATATCTCTGCGTAGGTACCCGAAAAACATGTAATTATCGGTTTTTCGTTACTAGAAAGTGTGAAGAATCGCAATAGATGTTAATTTAATACAGCTTTATGTCTTTATTTCCGTTTATTTATTTATTTTATTTATATATACTTTATTGCACATCAAGATTATAGATTTACAAAAGAAAACCATATAATAAAAAAACACACAATTGGCGGCCTTATCGCTCAAGGCGATTTTTTCCAGGCAACCTTGAATGGACAGAGATTGCCTGGCCACAAAATGGGGTTGCACTTAGTGCAAATATAAAAATAACAAAGAATGTCAACAAATGTAAGAGGTCAATGACCGTTGATCCAAGTTTATCTGGCGCCTAAAAAGTAGTTATTAAGAATAAGGCCGTATCATGTCTTTTGCTTACTCTTAAGGACCTACGCCATAATGACCTAAGAAATTATCTCCCGCTCCGCCCAAGAGCGGGGGTTGTCATGAGATGATATTTTCAAACGAAAAAAAAAAACCTAAGAAATTGGAATCAACTAATGTTAAAACAATTTACATAAAATCATTAAAGTAATAAGGCCGAAATCAAGCCAGAGTATGTTTTGTGACAACCGAGTTACGTGGGGAGATAAAAGCGCAGAGGCCATCTATTCTTATAGACAGGAGAGTCATCGTCGATTGCGTAATATTGATTTTCCACTCGCATTATCCAAGTGTTGTGATCGCATGTGTAGTGATCCGGACCATAGACAAATAATAGATTGCCTGTATCGGGATGTGATATCTGCTCTAAGTGAGGCCGCCATTGTAAGCAGGGAGACACGAGTCTGTAATGGTAGGCTGAAGCGCGTGGTAGGATGGAATAAGCACGTCAGTGAGGCTCATTCGTACGCCAGGCTTAGGTTTGGGGAGTGGCTTTATTTCGGCAAGCCAACTTCTGGTGTAACTTATAAGGAAATGTGTGATAGTCGTAAGATTTTTAAATCAAAGCTGAGATGGTGTCAGAATCACCAGGACCAAATTCGGATGGACATCTTAGCTGAAAAGCACTCTAAACAAGACTTCCGGGGCTTCTGGAAAGCTACGAAAAAACATAACCTTAGGCCTGGTTTACCAGCGAGCGTCGATGGCGTCTCTGTGGAGAAAGATATAGCTAATGTTTTTAAGTCTCACTTTTGTGTCAATCCGAGCAGTGTTCCATTGTCTGAGGTGATCGATGCTGAGCCACAGTGTTCAAGCCTGGAGCCAAAAGTTAAGTTTTCAGCTGCGGCCATTGCCAAAACCATACAGTCCATGACCAGGGGAAAGTCTCCAGGACATGATGGGCTCAGCATCGAGCATCTACAGCATGCAGGTCCCCACTTGCCGCGCGTTTTAGTTATGCTATTTGCATTTTGTCTTCGGCATTCTTACTTGCCGGACGAGTTGATGAGAACGGTCATAGTGCCGATTGTTAAGAACAAAACGGGAGACATTTCTGATAAAAACAACTACAGACCTATCTCATTAGCTATAGTCATCGCTAAGGTATTTGACAGTATGCTTAATTCTCAGTTGAATGAGACAGTGTCTTTGCACGATAACCAGTTTGGTTTCAGGCCCAAACTGTCCACTGACAGTGCGATATTGAGCTTAAAGCATGCTGTCAGATATTATACAGATCGGCACACACCGGTTTACGCCTGTTTTCTCGACTTATCCCGTGCTTTTGACCTGGTTTCATACAAAGTGCTGTGGAAAAAGCTGCGTGACAGACTAGTCTCTCCTGAAATTGTAAAGATCTTCCAACACTGGTACGGGAACCAGGTCAATAATGTTAGATGGTCGGGAGCTCTGTCGGACTCGTACAGGTTGGAGTGCGGGGTGAGGCAGGGGGGGTTGACGTCACCAACGCTCTTCAATCTGTACATCAATGATCTTGTTGCCGAGCTCAGCAGCCGCCATGTTGGATGCCATGTTGATGACGTTTGTTTTAACAACATCAGCTACGCTGATGATATGGTGCTGCTGAGTGCGTCGATAGGTAGGCTCAGAGAGCTCATAGGCATCTGTGAGGAGTATGCTCTTACTCACGGCCTAAAATATAATGTTAAAAAGAGTGAGCTTATGGTCTTCAAAGCTGGGTCCAAATGTCCGTCGGAGATTCCACCAGTGAGGTTGTGCGGGGTGTCCTTAGAGCGGGTATCAAGTTTTAAATACTTAGGTCATATTCTGACGTCTGACCTGAGAGATGACGCCGATATTGAGCGAGAAAGGAGGGCGCTGTCGGTGAGGGCGAATATGATTGCGCGTAGATTTGCCCGTAGCTCCAAGGAAGTCAAAATCACCTTGTTTCGAGCCTATTGTACATCTTTTTATACGTGCGGTCTGTGGGTTTCATATGCGCATAAGTCCTACAGCGCTCTCCGCGTGCAATACAATAACTCGCTTAGGGCACTGTTGCGGCTGCCTCGCTTCTGCAGCGCGTCGGGAATGTTCGCAGAGGTACACACTGATTGCTTTTATACCAGTATGCGCAAGAGAGCGACCTCGTTAGCGAGTAGAGTGCGGGGCAGCAGCAACAGTCTTCTTGCTGTCGTTGCCTCTAGGTTGGATGGGCCCTTTATACGGCACTGGCAGGCCTTGCACGCACCTGTAAATCAGGCGTGGGGCAGGTAACTTTTGAGTTTCAATTATGCATTTAATTTTATTATTATTTTATCAATTATTATATTATTAACATTTTAATTTGAAATTTTAATCAACTGACCATATTAATTTAATTTATTGTTTTGATCATTTTAATATTTAACTGACATTGTAATTGTAATTTATGACATTTTGATCTAGTGTAATTGAATTTAATACTCGTGTAAATTTGAACTAACATAGAATTAAGTGCTACTAACATACAATGTGGACCAAAAGTTGTCTTTTAAATAAATTATTATTATTATTATTATATTATTATAAAATAATAATATTAATTCGTTTATTTTTCTCACCACAATATCACAGCAATTACAAAACCAAAAATAATGACAATAGTTGGATTCATATGTGGGAGACTGGTACCTAAGCTAGTTTTTTGGCGTGTATTTCAGGTCACCAGGTCTTCCCCTCTTTTAATAGATGTGGTTACAATATTGCATATTCATTAATCTCTCTCAGACATGTTGTATACTAGTTTTGTAAGTATTGTGCATTGATGTGCGTGCGTGTTTTATGTATGTGTGTATGTTTGTGCATGTGAATGTATGTTCGTTCGTTTGCGTGGTATCACTACTCCGGGATATAAAATATTTTTTCTGTCTCAGTATAATTGAGCTGTTCGAGCCAATTCGTAACTTTCATTTTACTTTTTTTTTTTGTTAGGTGAAATATGTCTAGGGTTCTGTTTATTTTATTGTAGAGGAAGCCTCCTAAATGACTAAAAAACGCCTTAAAAATTTGGTTCTTTGGGAGTGTTGGAGTCGATCCACTGGATTCACTCCCTTCTACCGACAGTTAATGTAGGGCGATATTCCAATAGGCTATGTTGTTTCAGCATTGTGGCTAACAGAAATAGTTGACGAACTGTAAGTACCTTTTTTTATGGTGGGAAAAATCATGCATTGACATCCCCCGCCCTCGGGCGGAGCGGGAGATAGTGTCAGACTCTTACTGACTAAAAGACCCACACCGTTCCTTCTAGCCTTCATACCGGGGCTCGAGCGCCCTTTCGGATAACCCTGGTCCCAGTAGGCTTCGACCCGGCTGGGTCCCTGCTGTTGCTGACGAATCCTTGAGGCGCGCGGGAACAGTGCGCGCCGTCGACGACTTGGGCTTGGTCCGGACAGTTACCGGACGGCCGGACAGCGACCTACCCATTGCTCACTCCCGCAAGCCCGCGTTTACGTTGGCCGGAAATCGGGATCAGAATCCCGGCGACGGCGGCGGCGATAACGCCGTTGCCTGATGCGTTCGGCCTCCTCCTTTGCAAGCATTACTGCTTCGCAGAAGTCGGCGACCGCCTGCCACTCCTCCTCGCTCCGGACCATGGCCTCGACCAAGGCCCGGTGCGAGAGGTCTCCGCCGCCGATCGCCCCCACAAGGGCACGGCGATGCTCCGCCCAAGCAGGGCACACCTCGACTGTGTGCTCCACCGTGTCCTCCGGGCGTTCCGCACAGTGGCGAAACCCGGGCGTCACTTCCGCATGAATCCCGTGCAAGAAACTCCCGAACGAACCATGTCCGGTGAGTACCTGCGTCATGCGGAAGGTAAAGACGCCGTGAGGTCTTTCCAGCCACGCCTCAAAGAGGGAAGTTACCGCCATGATTGTGGCGTGCCCAGCACTGGGTTGCGATAGTCGTTGACGCCATTTCACCATGAGATCCCGCCGGAGCTCTGTCCGCCATGCCGTGACCTGTCGCGGCAGCGGACCTTCACCCCGGCGTTGCATCTCCACGCGCATATCGTGCATGTGTGCAAGGACTGTTGCCTCCAGATCCCACGGTGGTAGGCCAGCCAGAAGGCTTGCCGCTTCGCGGGAGACCGTGCAGTATCCCCGCACCATCCTTATCGCCATGACCCTCTGGCAGGCGTTCAGTATGGCCGCCGGTTGCTTTTTCAGCGACGGCGCCCACACCGGCGCCCCGTAGAGGGCCATGGACCAAACGATCCCCGCGTAGAGCCTCCGGCAGGAGGCGTTTGGACCCCCAAGGTTGGGCAGGAGCCGCTTGAGCGCAGCCCCAGCCCGGTTGAGTTTGGGAGCCAGACGTCGGAAATGCTCCACGAAATTCCACCGGCTGTCGAGGACGAGTCCCAGGTACTTCATCGTCGACCCGACACCGATGTGAACTCCTCCTACCGTTAGTTTGGAACTCAATGGCGGCGCGTTCCGAGACCGGCGACCGTGGAAACACATCGCCTCGGATTTGTGAAGCGCCACCTCGAGTCCCAACTCCTGGATCCGATCAACGACTATCGCAACCCCGCGTGCCGCTAGAGCGACCGCCGCGTGGTACGACTCTCCCTGCGCTAGGACCAGCGTGTCGTCTGCGTAGCAAACCACGCTGACCTCGTCAGGGAAGTCGCCGCGCAGCACGTAGTCGTACCCGATGTTCCACAAGGGTGGCCCTAGTACCGACCCCTGCGGAACACCGCACGACATCTCTCGACGTTTCCAGTCTCGGGGTAAACTATAAGTCTCTCCGACAGATAGGCCTCGACCACTCGACAGAGGTATTCGGGCACCCGGTGGTACCGGAGTGCCCTCCGGATCGTACTCCAGGGCGGGGAGTTGAACGCGTTGGCAATGTCCAAGGACACTGCCACGACACACCTGCCCCGGGACACTGCATCCCCCGTCGTGAGGGCTCGCACGCGCATGATGGCGTCCACCGCATACTGCGAAAGCCGAACTGTCCGTCCGAAAGGTCCTGCCCTACCCGTGTTAGGCGCCCGACGAGGCGGTTTGCAATGACTCTCTCAAAGAGCTTGCCCACCTCGTCGAGCAGCACAATGGGCCGGTACGTGGACGGAGAGTCCGCAGGGCGCCCCGGCTTCGCTATGAGGAGCAGTTTCCCCGTCTTCCAGCATAGTGGGAACTGGCCCCTCTCCATACATGCGCTGAAGAGCCCTCTCAGTCTAGGCCCGAGAGCCTCCATGGCCAGGACCCAGGCCTTTCCAGGCAAGCCGTCGGGTCCTGGGGCGGTGTTTTTGGCACTCAGCCTTCGCACCGCCACTCTCATCTCTACCTCGGTCACCTCTGGAGCATTGTCGTCGTCGTCGCTGTTGCACCGCTGGCGGTGGAGGCGGAGCCATGGGCGGGGGGGAGTGTTCCCCCCGCGCAGGGAATAGAGCGTTCACCGCACCCTCTACGATCTGGGGCCGGAGACTCTGAGTCAGTGGGGGAGCCTAGGGACGGAGCTTTTCCCGTACCATATTGTACGGGCGCCCCCATGGGTCCGCGTTCAGAGACCCCAGCCACACGTTGCGGGCCTCCGGTTTGGCCCGCTTGATCTCCATTCGGAAGGTGCATTTTGCCGCTCTGTATCCCTCATACAGCTCCGCCTCTCTGGCCTCCGCATCCGGCGGGCGGATGCGGCGCCTGCAGTCTCTGGCGTACCGGCGCCGCGCGTGAATGCATGCGTTGCGCAGTGCAGCAATCTCCGGCGACCACCAGCACACCTGGCGCTTAGCTCGCCCTGGACGGACTCGGGGCATTGCCGCGTCGCAGATTTGCGACCCGAAATTTGGAGCAAATCCGGGGTGACCCAATCCTTCTTTATCTATTTCATATTTGGTACTTTCACTGTTTTGAAATTGGTTTTAATAGCATGTCTATAAGGTTTACCATTGTACCAGCTGCTAGGTTTGCGTCTTGAATATATTTCAGTGAAGTTAATTTGATTTAAGACCCTATCTGATTGCTTATAGTTGATACGGGTTTTTGTTCTTTTAGCGATTGTTCTTTTAGTTTTTGTTGTGAGGTATAATATAAATGTTTTATGGTCGGTTAAAGAAGAATCGGCTACCAAGACTGAGGCAGGCGGTACCAGATAGTAGGTCTGTAGCGCATCAGGGATGTTCACGGAGGCGCGTACCGATTGTTTTCACACTACTATACACAAGCGGTGCGCATCCCTGGTGCGCCGGGTGTGGGCCAGCCCCAATGCCATCCTGGCAATGATCGCTGACCGGCTAGACTGTCCCTATATCCGACATGGCTGTGCCAGACATGTTACTATTCCAATGCCTGTTAGGAAATTGTAGTGGTTTTTGGATTAAGGGTATTTTATTTTATTTTAATAGAATAGTGACATGTAATTGAAATTTAATTTTATACAATTATTTAATTTTATTTTGATTTTTAATGCAATTCTTTTGATATTTGACTGCTTGACTATATAATTATAAAATTAATTTAATTTAATGATTAATCATAGGATCAACGCAGAATAATAATAATGCAATATAAATGATAAAATAATCTAATGCAATTCAAATTAATTTAATTTTGTTATTGACCTTTCAATTTTATGTAATTTTGTAATACCTGTCTATACGTATGATTTTGTAACTGAAATGAGTCTTTGGTACTTGAAATAAATAAATAAATAAAATAGTACAGTTTCTATTTTATTTATTTATTTACATGATCTAGGCATGCCTTTTGTCGAGTAGGTATGGTTTGGGCTGGTAGTAAGCCATAGGCGGCTAGAAGAGTTAGGTAAGACAGCTTAACTGAATCTCGGTGGTCGGGGGGTATTGATATTTACAACTCCGGCAATTATGATGATCTCGTATTTTCGTATTTTTCTATTGTTAGCAGTATATCACCCAAGCTATTCAGGAAGCTAGGGATATCTCTATAACCAGGAGGCCGGCGTAATGCAAGCATGACAATATTCTGATCGAATTTTATTAGCAATCTGTAAGCACCTGGAAAAGATGGTTCTTCTACAGTAACATTAAGGTCTTCGCGCACTTAACTCTTTGAATGTCGTAATTGGAAACACAATAGAAAGACAATTACCTTATGTCGGACAGTGTAACATAAGACAATCGAAAGGTTAAACTACAACGCCCTCATTTTGCGTAAGATTGTTTATGGTTTGGAAATGATTGTAGCCTGTCAGGTCTGGAATATTTGGGTCAGTACGTAGCCAGCACTCTGTTAAAACTATAACGTCCCAGTTCACCTTTGTTCTAGATAGTATAGTGTAGAATCCATTGATATTTTTTGAGATACTCCTAATGTTTTGATTTATTACCTTGAGTGAGCATTAAGATATAAAGTTGGTAGGAGTACAGTTATCCAGATCGCAACAGGACGAGTCAGAGACAGAAATATCTATCGCTATCGAATAGTGGGCGAAAGCTTGTTAACGTATGCAGCTATTGTTAGGCTATTAGTTATTTTTCCGAAGTTTTTGGTATGACATTTATTTTTAGGCAGGGAGGCGAAGTTGTTAGTATAAAGTAGTACGGCGTAGCGGAGCGGAGTAGTTGAGTTTTTGTGTTGTGATTGTAAGTAAAGAAGTTGCAATGTGTAGTGTAATTTATGACTTTGACAAGATTCATAAACATGAATCAGGTAGAAAACAATAATAATAATTAATAAATAAAATGCGGTATCTAAATAATAGTAGATTATGTGACTAGGGGATAAGCAGTGTCTTTAAGTTGCGAGCGGCATGTTGAATTCCGAACGAAACGAAGGTTTCTGATTTTAATCCCGAACGATAGTAAGGGATTTATAAAATTAACTCGCGAGCATTGCGAGGGAGTTAATAAAGAAACCTGAGTGAAGTGAGGAATTCAAGCCGCCCTAGACAAAGACAGCTTTATCCCCGTGTTGCATACTCTACTTTTTACACCATTTGTGAGATAATTAAAAAACAATTTGGTTGACCAAATCATATATTAGAGAAATAAATATAAGTATTATAGTTATTACAAGTTCATCAAACAAACAAAATTGACTACTCCAAGATTCTATAGTTTCAATTTTCTATAACGCTCCCGTCAGTAAGCAGGTTTTATTCTATTTTCTTTTTTTTGTCAATTTGAATTTTGAGTCAACTTGTTCGATGCGCCTACATTTTAATTCACGATGTTGAAGATTTTTGATGTTCCAAATTCAAATCTCATTATTCCCTAGGGATCAGCCATACTGCATTATCTCCCTAGGGATAGAATGACTTGCTTTATGTGGGGTTTGTATGCCGTATAAAACGACATTATCTAGCAGGTGGTGTAAAAAGGTAATAAATTACTATGCGTGCAATAAAGTTAATACTGATAGTTTTAAAAATGGAAAACTTTACTAGTCAGGTAGTTTTCTTGAGTTTTTCAATGTCTTCTTTGCAGGATATACGTAGGCGAGTCTCATTAGATTTACGTTTCAGGAACACTTTGCCAAAGGATGTCCAGCAGTACCTACTCAAAATCAAACTCATCAGGCGTCGTTTTATTATTTGATAATAAATTTCTGTAAATAGGTTTTTTTTTAAAACACTTTTACACGTCACTCTTTTTTCGTCGATTTGAACTAGATGAGGCCGGTGTTGAACAGACCTTGAGAAGAAACAGCGAAACAAACTCAAAACAATGTAAACAATGTATGGTCATAAAATATGAGGATTTAATAGCACAATTTGTTGTCTCAACTCTCCTGGATCGCTGCTGTCATCAACTCGGATCTTTAAAAGTATTTTGTATGTCCTTAAACCTAGGACTTTTCAAAATTAGAAGCGATTTCCATAACGTAAATACTTGTAGTAAACACGAAATTATATTACTCAAATGAAGATTAGCCAAGACCAGTAAGTCATTTTTAGTAAATAGCATATGATTTTATAACAAGCTACCAAAAGCGGTGACTGAACTTAGCGAAGGAAAGTTCAAAACCCATATTAAGCGTGTCTTAACCAAAAAGCATATTACAAGGTTAAAGACTATGTTGTAGACACGCTTGTTTGGCAATGACTGCCTCTGCACTTGTGGCTCCCTGGTAACTCATAATATTGTGTTAATGTATATATTAACTGCTCCATCTTTGTTGTAACATTTTTTTTTTTCGAACAATTGCTTTTGCAATATTTTTTTTTATATTATCTGACTCCAACCACATTAAATTCGTTAAAGTGCGAGCAAGATAACTTGGCGCGTAGCTGGGGGCGTGCCTAATGTTGCCAGCCTAACAAATCTATTTTCCCTAATTTATTTAAAAACGTTCTTTCATAACACATTGTAATTTACAGAATTTATTAGCTATACTACATTTATAGTACCTATTAAAAAGAAAGTAAATAATTTTGATATGTCTTGTAAAAGAAATATGTTTTTAAAAATGGGAAATATGTTTCATAATATATATTATAATACATTCAGGTTTTATAAAAATATAGATTGGTAAACAATATAGGTATCATTATTTTAAGTAATTTATCTAAAAAAAAGCATTTTTAGATACAGAAACATGTCAAGATTTTCAGCTAGTACCTAAACCCAAAACAAAAAAAGTTTTGAAAACTTTGTAAATCATCTAATGGATAAAGTCCGTCTAACGAAAGCGTGACCTGAGAAAAGGAGGTTAAAACCAAAAATTTTGAATGTGGTATTATTGAAATAGTAGGAGAAAAAAGTTTTGATACTTGAGTATTTTTTATATTTATGACAATTGTATAATAGTTGTATAGGAACTTAAATTTTAATCAAAAACGTGTGTATACTTAAGCTATAACTACACTACACCGACGCACACGTGTGAGACGTCTCAGCCGTGTGCGGTAGGTGCGCACACTACACCGACGCAACGCGTATCACGTGTGATGCGCATTACAACCTTTGATTTCATCGAAGGATTTAAAAAAAGATCAAGCTCGCTTTTTCATTTACTATCGAAGACACTTCCGCCTGACCATCGCGATCAGACGCATGGATGGCAATCCACGCGTCTGTTCACGGTGCCGCCGTGCCGTGCCGACGTGTCGGCATCGCGGACGTAGCGTCGTATGGCGTGGCGTGGATCAAGTGTAGCTCTAACAGTCTATTTTCTATATGAAATGTATGGAGACCGAAGCTTCCAGATCGGCTTGTTTTAACACCAAAATTTTCTTTTTGTGCGCCTACCATATTTTCTCTTCACTACCCTAGGTTGACTGGTAGAGAATGCCTAAGGCATTAAGTCCGCCTATGTACTTTGAGTTGCATCAAAATTAAATAAATCGGCGTGTGAAGCACATGTGTGAGCAGTGTAGTGTACCTTTAATTATTGGTGGGTGTATGGTAAAGGTCAATAACACACAAAATATTAGTTATTATTCCAAATTATTTTATTTTATCTGTTCTCTCAAATGTCGCTACATAATATTCAAATAATACTCTTTATTTACTATTTGGCCTTCTGGCAAGAATACCAAGTGTACAACACCGCAATAGTCAACATGATTTCAATTTCATCACGTCTCGCCAACACTAATAATGTGTTTCAAGATTGTTGGGTTGGAATCGAAACGTTTTAGCACAGAGAAAATTCAGATCTTTTGGGATTAGTCAAGCGGGAACATCTTTCATACTCCAGTGATTGTTTTAAATAACACGGATCGACTCGTGAGACACAGAAAGTTCAGCAGCTATCTCTCTCAAACTTGAACTAGGATTTCAGTCACTATTTCCTTCACTTTCGCGATTTTAACTTCAGTTGAAGACTTTGATGCACTACTAGACAGAGTGAGGCAAATCTTTCATTACATCCAACCGCGTTTGAACGCATTCTACCATCATTAGCATATGTTTTTGATTAAGTCGATTCACCAAAAACCTTCTTTGTTCGATGTTTTTGTCAAATATGAAATTTGCAATATGCCAGATTATCTAAAAATATAAGAAAAAAAAATCATGACATCATAAATATAACTATCTAATAATATTTGTCAACAAGGATCAAGATTATAACGTCATACTAACTTAAAAATACAGAAATCGTATGTAAACATTGTTGGTTTTCATTGAAAACACCTTCTTTTTCTTCTTGTTTTTGTTTGAACTTATTAACCATAGTGTGTAGCAGTTTTCGCACGTTACTGTTTATTGTTTTTCCCATAATTAAGCAATTATTCTTGAAAAATAAATATCTGTTTACAAAACTGACAATTGCGATCATAGACTTTGACGTGATTTTTTTCGGCAAAACAATGTTGCCAATTGAATTTAAAAAAAAAACTCCAGGTTACGCTTTCAGTAGACGCACTCTATTTATTTTTTCATGGATGAAGTTTGCAGAATTGATAACACTTGATAAAGATTTTAAGCACGTAGTAGTCCATTTTCAAAAAACTTTGTGGACTCGTTATGTACCGCTCGGGTATGCATATTTAGGGAAATTTTGTTGGGATGGTCACCTGAAAAATTATTTGACAAATGGGTCTAATTTTGGAAAAGGTGCCGTTGGTCCAATATTTTCTCACTTCTCATCATGAACACGTTTGCCTTTCAAGATAATATCCCTGCTAGCACTTTTAATCATTTTTGGTATAATAAAGATGACTATTAACTTTAGAAACGATAAAAACACAGAACACAACACATTCTCCTGACATATGACATAAACGTCAAACGATTAGTTTCCAATTTTGGCCACCCGCCAACTTATCTTGCGCTAGCTCTAGTTTTTCTTTTTTGGTTGTTAACGTCTCATTTATTGACAGTTGTAATTATTATTATTTTTTTTAGTTTTTTTTTAAATAGCCTCTTTTTATAGTGTAAATGGAAGAACACTGTAGACTCCACGAATTCTTAAATTACTTCATATTTTGACTCACTTTTTTTTAATGATTTTTTTGATGATTTTGAGTACAATATAGACCGGTTTACACTGTTCTTAAAAAATACCTATTAATACTGTAATATTGAAACTACAACCATTTTTTTCAAAGAGTAACCATGGAGATTCTTGCCGGTTCTTCTCTAGAGGAAACGACTAATTTCGAACCGTGCACTAGCTTCTGACGTTTTATAAGTGCCCATGTAGGCCTATGTGAAATAAAAAACTTTTGACTTTGACTTTGAAATCTAATACTCGAAAAAAAATTTAGAAGGTGATAAAAATTACTTGCTGTAGGTACTGAAGTCTAAGTAGTCAAATAATGTCTGCAGGCATTTTTAGGGTTCCGTAGCCAAATGGCAAAAAACGGAACCCTTATAGATTCGTCATGTCTGTCTGTCTGTCTGTCTGTCTGTCGGTCTGTCTGTCTGTCTGTCTGTCTGTCTGTCTGTCGGTCTGTCTGTCTGTCTGTCTGTCTGTCTGTCTGTCTGTCTGTCCGTCCGTATGTCACAGCCACTTTTTTCCGAAACTATAAGAGCTATACTATTGAAACTTTGTAAGTAGATGTATTCTGTGAACCGCATTAAGATTTTCACACAAAAATAGAAAAAAAGCAATAAATTTTGGGGGTCCCCATACATAGAACTGAAACTCAAATTTTTTTTTTTCATCAAACTCATGCGTGTGGGGTATCTATAGATAGGTCTTCAAAAATGATACTGAGGTTTCTAATATCATTTTTTTCTAAACTGAATAGTTTGCGCGAGAGACACTTCCAAAGTGGTAAAATGTGTGTCCCCCCCCCTCTAACTTCTAAAATAAGGGAATGATAAAACTAAAAAAAATATATGATGTACATTACTATAAAAACTACCAACGAAAATTGGTTTGAACGAAATCTAGTAAGTAGTTTTTTTTTTAATGTGTCATAAATCGAAAAAAATACACTATTATTAAAACATCAATTAAAGTAACAACACATTTCAAGAACTTTTATATTATGTTACTTGCTGCTACGGAACCCTTCATGGGCGAGTCCGACTCGCACTTGGCCGGTTTTTTTTTAACTTCTGACCCATCTAGCGCTAGTAACGTGTTGGCTACTATCCTTTACATTATTACTATGGCTTGATCGACACTTGATCGTTGCCTCCTGCTATCCCTCACTCACATCAGCTGACTGGATTGCTTTTTTGTGCCGAAGAGTGGGTGGTGAGTGGGCACAACGCGTGGACACAGATGCAGAGCCGGGCGGCGCACTGGGAGTGGGTGTGCAGGAGGTGTGGCGAGAGGTGCGTGGACTGCGCGAGCGTACCGTGTACGAATTCTGGGTGCGCGCTACGAGCACCGCCGGCGTCGGCGCGCCCAGCCGCCCCGTCACCGCCGCGCCGGCGCCCGCACGTACGTCGAACGCTCCTACTGTTCGCTTGCTGCTTACCACGCATCTGCCATCTACGCAAATGTACCCTAGTCCCTAATCAACCTAGTGTCATTTATGTCTTTACTGTCCAAAGTTTGCTAAGAAAGCTTTCAACGGCATTGAAGCATAAGAATTATGTTACCGATGCCATTAAACCGGCAGTATCGGCCAGGATATCGTCGTTCAGTCGCGTGGTGTTTGCCGCTTGGGGAAGCCGCGTGCGACTGCGTTGCTCCGCGCTTGGAGCGCCACCGCTGCGCTGGCGCTGGTCACCGCTGCCCAGCGCACACACTCTCACTGATGACGGCGATCTCATCATACATAGTAAGGATTTACATAATGATTGTGCCTTTTAGGTTACCCTTTTGATAAGTACTTGTGAGCAGTAAGGTTTGTTTTCAGAGGTGGATGCATCATCGGCGGGTAACTACACTTGCATGGTACGCAACGCACTGGGTTCGGATGCACTGGGCGTGGTGCTGAGCGTGCGCGCGCCACCCGCAGCACCCGCGCCGCGTTTGCGCAGTGCTGCCGTGCACGCTCTGCACCTCTCCTGGGACAAGCCTCACGACGGGGGTGCACATATACTTGGTTGGCAACTAGCTCACTCGCAAACTTCGATAAAATTGTTGCTAAAATTGTAAATCATTATACCTACATCAATGGCAGGATATACAGTGTGGTGGTCCCCCGGCGACAGTGCGAAGGTATCGGACAGTGGGGGCGCGGGAGATGCGCGGGCACGACTGGTGCCAGCTGCCGACACTTCGCTATGGCTGGTGCGCCTGGCGTGCGGCACCTCCTACCGCGTCACGCTGCAGGCGCACAACACCGTGGGCGCATCGCCACACTCCGCGCCGCTTCTCGCGCGCACCAGAGGCGACAGTGAGTACCGAATCCACTATTCGGTCTTAACATTGCTTTATAATACTATATACGTAGGCATTAAGTCCGCCTTTGTATCTTTTGTAGCATGAAGATTAAATAAATAAATACATTTATAACAAAGCATGTACTGTACGCAGAGGCTAAGCCACCGCCGGGGAAAGAGTTTGTGTGGGCGAACAGTACGACGCTGCGCCTAAACCTACTGGCGTGGGGCGGACGCTGCCCCGTGATGACGTGGACGCTGTCCATCCGGCCGGCCGCCGGCGGCACCTGGCAACAGCTAATCACTGACGGAGAAGCCGCCGAGGTACCTTCTACGCCCCCGCAAGCTCACCGGGCTTCGCACTGTGCTCACACCGCCACTGTACCACGTATGTCTCCAGGCCAGCAACCTGCGGCCGGGCGCGTGGTACGAGGTGCGGGTGGTGGCTCGCTCGCCCGCCGGTGACACGACCGCGCTCTACCGGGCCGCCACACACACACTTAACGGAGGTGCGAAATTTTATAGCCAATCATCATTGTCATCATTCATCATCAAAATGTTTACTTATATTTTTATTTGTTGCAACTAATTAAACAAGCAAAATATTCGTTGTTTTAATTGGATAAAAAGATGATTATTTACACAGACTAGGTATATTCAACACCAAAGGTTTACAATCATCATCATTTCAACCGAAAGAGGTCTTTTGTCTGACTTATTACTACGACCAGTCTTAAATAAAGCGACAAGCATGGAGCTGACACATGGTGGTACTCTTCTTTAAGATGGGCAACAATGACCTGCCCCGTCAGCTCACGCATTTAAGTAGGTGCTTATTTTCGATATTTAGAGACTATTTTATGAAGAACTTCTTATTTACATTCTTGGAAACATACTGTATAAATAAAACGCTCAATATTTTATAATCTATGCGTACGCTAGCGTTTGCTTGGTGATTAACCGAATGGCGCGAAATCACGCGCGAACGCTTGGAGTTCGCTTGGGGTTTGTACAGTCCCATCTCAATTCCGAGGCACGTCTATAAGCTACTCTCTAGAGTTATTACGAACCGTCTCGTGTCGAGTCATTCCTCCGAAACTGTTCACTGCTGCAATACAGGATATCTTCAAGGTTCTGGACTGGAGTGGACTAGGTATTAATGTCAATGGCATGTACATTACTCACCTTCAGTTTGCCAACGACATCGTAGTCATGGCTGCAACCACGGAGGAGCTCAATACTATGCTCCATGATCTCAATAATGCTTCCTAAAGAATGAGTCTTAAAATGAACATGAAAACAACCAAAGTCATGAGAAACAATCATGTAGCACCCATTTTTATCAAGATCAGAGACTTACTCAAAATTATAGATGATTAACTTGGGACAAACGTTTAAATTCGGTAGATCTAATTTTGAGAAAAAAAAACAATCGTCGAATTCGACTTGGCTCGGTAGCGTTCGGGAAGTTGCGTTGTATTTTCTTATACAATAATATAGCTCTGAAACGTGTTCGCTCATAATGGGCCTCATCTGAACTCTTAAAGCTACCTAAAGAGCTATGGAAACGGATAACCTAGAAGTTTCCTTTTGCGATTGCATTAAAAATGAAGAAATGGCGAACCTTAGTCCACCTGCGGATTTCTTCATTTTGAACAATGAGCATGGTACAGTGCTTTTTACAGGACTTTTCGTTGTGACGACACATGGGGAGCATTATGTCCAACAGTGGACTTTTTTTCGGCTGAAATAATGATGATGATTAAGGTCAGCAAGTTCATTTGAAATGTGCTTCATGCCGCGCTAGACGGAGCTTACGATATAGCGTAAGCTCCATCTAGCGCGGCATGACGCGGCATGCTTGCTGCAACAAAATCTAACACCCTTATAGTGAGAGCTTTAATTTTAATGACTTGTCAACAACAATTTATCTATAATATATGTATCTATTTATGTATTTAGAAATATGTATTTTATGTTTATCAGTTGCCTAGTACCTATAACACAAGCTCTTCTTAGCTTAGGACTAGATGGCGTTGTGTAATAGTTGTGGAATATATTATATTATAAAAAATTACGAATTTGATTTTACATATCTTTATAGTTCTATAGATAATGTATTAAATGTGCGTGATAGTTGATTGTAATGTACACAGAGCGCGTAGGTGAGCCGGTGGAGGTATCGGTGGAGGCACAGGGGGCAATGGCGGAAGGGGCGGGGGGCTCGGATGAAGCCGTAGAAAGCGCGGGCAAGGGAGCGCAGTGGCGCGCCGGCCTGGTGCCCGCGCTGTTGGGCGGCGGCCTAGCCGCATTGTTGGCCGCACTTACTGGTAAGCACCACACCACTACCATCGATCGCTCGTCACTTGACACTGTAGTGCTGTCTCGCCGCAGGGCTGGTGGTGGCGCGAAGACGGCAGACGACAGCGTGTCTGCGCCGAGACTGCTCGCTGCAGCAGGTGTGTCCACCGCACCCACAACTCTACACCACAGAGCCGAGCAAGCGCAATGGAAAGACTCTCACACCGCCCGACGGTAAAATAAAAATTCATTCATTATAAATAGTTTTTCAATGCACTTGCTCAGAAAGTGACTCTTACTGCACTGCACTTAGGTACCTATATAAAAGCGCTTGTTACCAAACTGTGACATTTTCCTTTTTGTTCAACCTCTTTGCTCACAAAACAAATGTTGAGTACGAAAAAATTTCGTACGTATAAATTAGTGTCTTACTTATTTAGTAGTAGAGCTCGGAGGTCTCGGAGAGGGAAGAGGCTGGAGGAGACCCCGGTAGAGGTTTGGAGGCAGAGGCTGTGCGAGGCCCCGGTGGAGACCCTGCTAGTGACCGACGTTTCTACAGGAAGCGCTCCATGTCGAGGGACGGACCGTCGTCTTCCGACACGGAGGGAGAGATACGTTTGGCGCCAAAAATCGCCACGAGCAGCCGTGGTGTGGGTCGAGCCCATGGGAAAGGGAGGCTAGACGCAAAAACTCTACCCAGCGAGCCAACAAGCTTGCTGCGGAGGGGCGTCACCCTGTAGCGACTGGAGCTCGGATGGACCTCTAGGAGCCATCTGGCAGCGAGAGGCAGGCCAATGTGGACTCGGACGGGGAGTCCCTCCAAAGGCTGGCCGTCACACTTTTGCGGGACAGGAGCTGCAAAAGAGAAAAGACGTCCAAAGGTCCACTCTTTGGACGTCTTTTACAGCGCCACGCCGCGTCCCTTAGGGAGGCTTTTGACGAGCTCCGGGCTGAGATCCGGGCGGAGCTCGCGAGCGCAGGCCACCAGGAGCCGACGGAGGGGGGGCGCAAGCAGGGGCACAGGCAAAGCCGGCCCCAGGCCCAACCCGAGCCGGAGAGCCAGCTGCTGACACTGGTGCAGCAGGAGCTGGCTGCCTGCCGACACTGGACAGCAGATAGCAGTTACTGATTTAGTATTTGTAGAAATGATGTAACATATTCTTAAGTCTACCCTCATGTAGCGACATCTATGGCGCCACATAAGAACTACGAAAAAAGTACGAAATCCTGCATCGCGCAATCAAAGATCTCCGCGCGATTGGAACATATACGACAACCCGAAATCATCTATCGGGCAGTCGCCCACCAGACCATAACACCTGTCTGGTCGGAGGATCCTCCCTTTTCAACGGAGGCATGCGGGACTTTACTCTCTGTTCCGCCTACCTCCAAACTGGTGACCCTCGACAAAGAACGTCAGCGCAGCCTTCGTGCAGCTACTACTTCGTGACGTCATCAACACTTCCTCAAGCTTTCGAGCAGCGAGCCATACAGCCAGCACCCACGGCTATAGAGGGTATCCTGACCACCAGCATGCCTACCTGGTCATACCTGGTCATCACCTTCAGCCTCATCAGCGACCTTGGCTTGGCACACCGCACCTTCGGCCAGTCACATGAAGAGCCATGAAGAACCTCTCCTGGTCGACGCCAACAGTCAAGCCCTACGTCGCACAAGCACCGCTCCGACTCACTGGAGCCAGCAGCACTACTCCGACTCACTGGAGCCTGCAGCATCGTCCCGACTCACTGGGACAGTACCACCCCGACTCACTGGGGCCTCATCCCGACTCACTGGGACATCATCACCCCGACTCACTGGGGCATCATCCCGACTCACTGGGATACCAACACCCCGACTCACTGGGGCATCACCGCAGACAGTTCCGACTCACCGAGAACTATGCGGCATCGGTTCCGACCCACTGGAACCAACCAACGCTGGCCTGGCACGCATCAAGAACCATCGATCTCCGATCTTCGGAGTGGAGTGATGTAGCGACATCTATGGCGCCACATAAGAACTACGAAGAAAGTACGAAATCCTGCATCGCGCAATCAAAGATCTCCGCGCGATTGGAACATATACGACAACCCGAAATCATCTATCGGGCAGTCGCCCACCAGACCATAACACCTGTCTGGTCGGAGGATCCTCCCTTTTCAATGGAGGTGTGTGGGACTTTACTCTCTGTTCCGCATACCTCCAAACTCACATAGTTTATTTTTTTTAAATATTCTCATTTTGAAAATCGAGTTTTGAGCATGACGTTGTTTGGACGGGTACCAGTGTGCGGCGCCTAAACCGGCAGGACCTCCTGTTGCAGTGGCGACTAGGCCACGTCAGCCGCCTCCTCCCGAAGGACCCTCGGCTAGAGCCGAATGGACGGTTGTCGGCGCCACGAGAAAGGCGGCCAGGACAGCTAAAAAGCGTGCGAGGTGCCAAGAGTGCAAGAAGCGGGCCATGGTGGCGAGACTTCGCGCCCCGAACTCCGAAGCTGTGGTGATAACACTGCAGCCAAATGCGGAAAAGAAGGGCGTGACGTATGACGCCGTCATGGAGAAGGCGAAGCAGGCGGTGTTGCCCCACCTTGAGGAGCTCGGAGCCGCAGGGGGCTTTCGCATAAGGCGCACAGTCACCGGGGCCCGAATCTTGGAGGTCTCCGGTGCGACCAGCGGCCCTGCGGCGGACGCTCTGGCCGCTAGGATCAGAGCGTTCCTCGATGCGGAGGTGGCCTAAGTGTCCAGGCCCACAAAGTGCATAGACATGCGCATCATGGGCTTGGACGTCAGGGTGGACGACGTGGTGCCCGCCATCGTCAGGGCGGGCGGGTACACGACCGATCAGGTTCGGCGGGCACCATCCGCGCTGACAGCACGAGCATGCGAGCGGTGACAGTTAGCTGCCCCGTTGCGGCGGCCAGAACCATCACCGGGGAGGGCCGACGGCTTTTGGTGGGCTGGGTCTCCGCAGGTTAAACTGCTGGAGCCCGACCTCTGCGGTGCTTCCGGCGCCAAGTGGGGCACCACGTAGGCACCCAATGCGCCGCAGAGGTGGATCGCAGCGACCGCTGCCACCAGTGTGGCCAGCCCGGTCACAAGGCCGCAGAATACCGTGCTCCGCCTCCAAAAACAAACTGGCTGACCACCGGGCTGGGGGCAGGTCATGCAACCCCCCCGCCAAAGCCAAGAGCAAGGCCCGTAAGCCCATCCACGCCGACGTCCTCACCGCCGCAACCGCCTCCTTGGCCGCCGCCGCTATCGCCGCCGCACCCGCCGCTCTACCTATTTCTATATGACTTTACAGTAATATATATACCTGGTAAAGAAAATATAGAAGCAGACTGTTTGAGCCGAAACCCTGTATTAGAATCAGAAGTTATCAAGGAGGAACTGTTAAAAATAGTTAATTTAATACAAATAAAAGATATAGTTTAAGACCAAGAAAAAAATTAAACAATAAAAAAAGAAACAAAATCTACTACATAAAAATAAAATCTATTATAAAAAAATAAAGAAACATGAAAAGATTATACTCTCAGAAGAATTTAGTAAAAAAATTATAAAAAAGGTGAATGAAGATTTATGCCATATTGGAATCAGACAATTACAGATAATAATAAGTCCACTACATACAGCTAAAAACCTAACAAAAAATTCCATAAATATTTGTAAAACGTGCGAAATATGCATAAAAAATAAATCAAGATGTCAAGGAAAATTTGGGTTAATGTCACAACTGGGACCAGCAACAAAACCATTTGAGATAATGTCAATGGATACTATAGGTGGCTTTGAAGGATCTAGGTCAACAAAAAAATACTTACACCTTTTAGTAGATATGCGTTTATTGTAACTTCAAAAACACAAAACGCAAGTGACTTTATAAAACTAACAAAGTACTAGAGACAGATGAGATTGGAATAATTCTGACAGACCCATATCCAGGCATCAATTCAAAAGAATTTAAAAAGTATTTGCAGGAGAATAACATCAAACTAATATTTACAGCTGTGATTGATGATTTTCTAACGGCTTGAACGGAAGATTAAACCAAACAATAGTAAATAAAATAAGATGTAAAATAAATGAGAAAAATAATAAGAGAACATGGACAACAGTAGCAAGAGAATGTGTACAGAAATGTAATGAAACAGACCATTCTGTTACAGGTTTTGCACCAAAATATTTACTGGATGGTACAAATTTTAGTATTTTACCAAATGAAATCAAAACAATAGAAAAGGAAGACAAGTGGATTGATGACAGAAGACATTAGCATTAGAGAATACAATAAAATCCCACAAGTACAACAAGAAAATATTTGATAGAAATAGGAAAATACAAAAATTCGAGATAGGAGACAGTGTATATGTAGAAAATGGAAATAGACTGAACAGGAAAAAATTAGACGAATTAGAAATAGGCCCTTTCAAGATAATAGAGAAAATATCGAACTCCATATATAAGATTGACACTGGCAACAGAAAAACAGAATCAACTTTATTCCACATAACAAAATTACAGCCTGTTACGGCAGAAGATGAAGTAGAAGAAAACGAATAGGTATAAAGATAACTTGCAGGTGCATTGTTTATATTATATTATTTAGAATTTTCGTTCCTAGGGGGAGAGATGTAATGAAATGACCTCCTTGGAAATGACATTTCAATTTTCATTAAAATTGCTCGTAAGGCGATGAAGAGGGGCACGCAAGCCAGCATTTGTTCGACTTATACTAGGGGCAAATACAGGCCGTGCGCGCACCTTGCGTCCCTGGCATGTTCTGGGCACAGTTATTGCATAAGTCATACAGAAATGTAGTTTCAAGAAAAGTACGCCTTGCATTTAAAGAGAGCAGATTAAATTTTTTAAGCAATTCACTATAAGAGAGATAACAACTTTTAAAACAACGATAATGCATTTCAAACTTTTCATTATTGACTTCAAAAAAATTTTTTTTACACCACCTGCTCGATAATGTCGTTTTACACGTCATACAAACCTCACTTAAAGCAAGTCATTATATGCCTAGGGAGATATGCAGTATGGCCGATCCCTAGGGAATAATGAGCTTTGAATTTGAAGCATCAAGAATCGTCAACATTGTGAATTAAAATGTAGACGCATCGAACAAGTTTACTCGAAATTCAAACCAAAGAGTATGTAATCACTATGATTCAAACTGGCCACTAACAAAAAAAAAGAAAATAGAGTAAAACGTGCGTACTAACGACACGGGAGCATTATAGAAAATTGAAACTATACAACCTTGGAATAGTGAATTTTGTTTGTTTGATGAACTTGTAAATATAATACTTATATTTCTCTAATACATGATTTGGTCGACCAAATTGTCTTTTAATTATCTCACAGATGGTGTAAAAAGTAGAGTATACAACACGGGGATAAAGCTGTCTTTGTCTTGGGTCGCTTTTTTTTTTATGGTGGGAAAAATCATGCATTGACATCCCCCGCCCTTGGGCGGAGCGGGAGATAGTGTCAGACTCTTACTGACTAAAAGACCCACCCCGTTCCTTCTAGCCTTCATACCGGGGCTCGAGCGCCCTTTCGGATAACCCTGGCCCCAGTAGGCTTCGACCCGGCTGGGGTCCCTGCTGTTGCTGACAACTCCTTGAGGCGCGCGGGAACAGTGCGCGCCGTCGACGACTTGGGCTTGGTCCGGACAGTTACCGGACGGCCGGACAGCGAGCTACCCATTGCTCACTGTCCGCAAGCCCGCGTCTACGTTGGCCGGAAATCGGGATCAGAATCCCGGCGACGGCGGCGGCGATAACGCCGTTGCCTGATGCGTTCGGCCTCCTCCTTTGCAAGCATTACTGCTTCGCAGAAGTCGGCGACCGCCTGCCACTCCTCCTCGCTCCGGACCATGGCCTCAACCAAGGCCCGGCGCGAGAGGTCTCCGCCGCCGATCGCCCCCACGAGGGCACGGCGATGCTCCGCCCAAGCAGGGCACACCTCGACTGTGTGCTCCACCGTGTCCTCCGGGCGTTCCGCACAGTGGCGACACCCGGGCGTCACTTCCGCATGAATCCGGTGCAGGAAACTCCCGAACGAACCATGTCCGGTGAGGACCTGCGTCATGCGGAAGGTAAGGACGCCGTGAGGCCTTTCCAGCCACGCCTCAAAGAGGGGACTTACCGCCATGATTGTGGCGTGCCCTTGGGTGGCTTAAATTCCTCACTTCACTCAGGTTTCTTTATTTACTCCCTCGCAATGCTCGGGAGTTAATTTTATAAATCCCTCACTATCGTTCGGGATTAAAATCAACAACCTTCGTTTCGTTCGGAATTCTACATGCCGCCCACGACTTAAAGACACTGCTTTATCCCCTAGTCACATAATAGTAGTTTTTACACCACCTGCTCGATAATGTCGTTTTACACGTCATACAAACCTCACTTAAAGCAAGTCATTATATGCCTAGGGAGATAATGCAGTATGGCCGATCCCTAGGGCATAATGAGATTTGAATTTGGAGCATCAAGAATCGTCAACATTGTGAATTAAAATGTAGGCGCATCGAACAAGTTGACTCGAAATTCAAACCAAAGAGTATGTAATCATTATGATTCAAACTGACCACTAACAAAAAAAAGAAAATAGAATAAAACGTGCGTACATACTGACGACACGGGAGCATTATAGAAAATTGAAACTATAGAATCTTGGAGTATTGAATTTTGTTTGTTTGATGAACTTGTAAATTTAATACTTATATTTCTCTAATTTATGATTTGGTCGACCAAATTGTCTTTTAATTATCTCACAGATGGTGTAAAAAGTAGAGTATGCAACACGGGGATAAAGCTGTCTTTGTCTTGGGCGGTTTGAATTCCTCACTTCACTCAGGTTTCTTTATTAACTCCCTCGCGATGCTCGGGAGTTAATTTTATAAACTAATATTATGTGACTAGGGGATAAAGCAGTGTCTTTAAGTCGCGGGCGGCATGTTGAATTCCGAACGAAACGAAGGTTGCTGATTTTAATCCCAAACGAAAGTGAGGGATTTATAAAATTAACTCCCGAGCATTTCGAGGGAGTTAATAAAGAAACCTGAGTGAAGTGAGGAATTTAAGCCGCCCAAGACAAAGACAGCTTTATCCCCGTGTTGTATACTCTACTTTTTACACCATCTGTGAGATAATCAAAAGACAATTTGGTCCACCAAATCATATATTAGAGAAATATAAGTATTATATTTACAAGTTCATCAAACAAACAAAATTCACTACTCCAAGATTGTATAGTTTCAATTTTCTATAATGCTCCCGTGTCGTTAGTACGCACGTTTTACTCTATTTTCTTTTTTTTTGTTAGTAGCCAGTTTGAATCATAGTGATTACATACTCTTTGGTTTGAATTTCGAGTAAACTTGTTCGATGCGTCTACATTTTAATTCACAATTTTGACGATTCTTGATGCTCCAAATTCAAATCTCATTATTCCCTAGGGATCGGCCATACTGCATTATCTCCCTAGGCATATAATGACTTGCTTTAAGTGAGGATTGTATGACGTGTAAAACGACATTATCGAGCAGGTGGTGTAAAAACTACTATTGTACACTTTCTATAGACTTAATATATTTGCTGTAGTAGGGATTCCACACGGGTACTGCATATTCTAGTTGAGACCTAATTAAAGTTTTATAGAGGTATAAATAAGTACTAGGGTGCTTAAATTCTGCGGCTGATCTCAGCACAAAGCCATACATACGATAAGCACTATTGACAATTTTACTAACATGTTCCTCCAAATGCAGTTTATCCTCTAGTAATATGCCCAGGTCACGAATCAAACTCTCCCTCTTCAGAGTTTCACTGTGTATTGCATAGGGATATCTGAATGTATTTATATTTTTTGTGAAACTAATACAACAACATTTCGAAATACTTAGTTGAAGTTTGTTTTTAGTGCAATAATCAGCAAGACGATTGAGGTCTTGTTGAAGTAGTTCACAGTCAAACATTGATTGATTGATTTATTGTCTGGTGAACATATATAAAAATCAAGCTATCGCTTTAGTCACCTTCGAACTGATCTGACGTACTTGAGGTTGACTGTAGGCTTCAGCGGCGGAGACCTCTTACGCCCGGCCTTGGTTCAGGCCACTGTCCGGAGCGAGGAGGAGTGGCAGGTAGTCGCTGACTTCTGCGAAGCAGTAATACTTGGAAAGGAGGAAGCCGAACGCATCAGGCAACGGCGCTCTCGCCGCTGCCAGGAATCCGATCCCGATTTCTGGCCACCCTAGGCGCGGGCTTGTGGACGGCGAGCAATGGGTAGCTCGCTGTCCAACCGTCCGGTAACTGTCCGGACCGAGCCCAAGTCGTCGACGGCGCGCACTGTTTCCGCACGCCTCAAGGAGTTGTCAGAAACAGTAGGGGCCCAGCTGGGTCGAAGCCTACCTGGGCCAGGGTTAGTTTCGAAAGACAGCTCGAGCCCTGGTATGAAGGCTTGAAGGAACGGGGTGGGTTTGTAGTCAGTAAGAGTACACTATCTCCCGCTCCACCCAAGAGCGGGGGTTGTCATTGATGATTTTCCCACCATAAAAAAGGTGACTATAGGCTAACGGGATGTATGGGGGCTTTAAAAACCGTAACAAACTAGTATGGTATCCTTGGTCGAGCTTAGGTTCTCTTATACCGGCCGCCCAAAAGTTCATATATGATTTCTTAACTAAAAAAAAATATAATTCAGGTTGCACGGAGTCGCTGGCGTTCAGAGTGGGGAGTATCTCCGCTCACCGAGCGATGAATTACATGCTGCCGAGCAGTGTGCACTGCGAGGTTTAGTTTAAGTGAAATCAAAAAGAAAAATTATTTTATCGAGATTTAGTAGTAACAAACATACACACAGGCACTGACTCGCAAACTTTCAACTTTATAATAATGATTTGAATGTAGCGACAAGAGATCTGCACGAGATCAGCCCGTACGCGACGTTCAGCATGTCGGGCGGCGCTGGCGGCGCAGGCGCGGCGTGCGAGGGTGGCGCGGGCGGCTGCGCGCTGCACCTGCGCACCTTCGCGCGCGCCGAGCCGCTGGACCTGGCCGCGCCGCCGCCGCGCCCCAACCTGCTCGCGCACCAGCCAGGTCAGTGCTGCTCATGATGCTCACAAACAATTCTCGTTACATCTGTGTCGCTTTCCACTCCACTCAGAATATTTGTTATTTGTGAAAATTTCAAGAAATCGCTCAGTCAGCAAAAATAACCTTACATAAAGCAAGTAAAATACTATAACTAGTAAATCTCAATAAAGAAGAACGTGCAAGAAACTACAAAGACTTTTTAAAATCATTTTATGCTACTTTTTTTTATCAAATTAATCACACAGAATCGCTTAAAACTTTTTCCAATACTAGGTGCAGAGGTTAGAATTACTTTACTTTTTTAGGGTTCCGTAGTCAACTAGCAACCCTTATAGTTTCGCCATGTCTATCTGTCCGTCTGTCTGTCTGTCTGTCAGTCTGTCCGTCCTCGCTTAATCTCTGTGACCCTTAGCACTAGAAAGCTGAAATTTGGTACCAATATGTATATCAATCAAGCCGACAAAGTGTCAAAATAAAAATTGGAAAAAAATGTTTTATTAGGGTAGCCCCCCAATATAGACGTGGGCTGTACTGCTGTCTCTCCAACGGTGCCAGATTGATTATCGGTACATCGAAGTGCTGAAGTGTTTGTACAAAAACGCCACCATGTCAGTCCGACTTCAAGACCAGACATCGAAACCTATCCTCTTGCAGCGAGGTGTGAGACAGGGAGACGTCATTTCTCCGAAACTGTTCACGGCCGCAATGGAGGATGTCTTCAAGGTTCTGGAATGGAGAGGACTAGGCATTAATGTCAACGGCGAGTACATCACTCACCTTCGGTTTGCCGACGACATAATAGTCATGGCTGAGACTACGGAGGAACTCAGTACAATGCTCGGTGACCTCAGTAGAGCTTCCGAAAAAGTGGGACTTAAGATGAACATGGACAAAACCAAAGTTATGGTTAACATCCATGTAGCGCCCACTCCTATTAAGACTAATAACGGACTATTTATCGGAGATTGTACACTCGAAGTCGTGGACGATTACGTTTACCTGGGACAGACGGTCCAGTTGGGTAGGTCTAACTTCGAGAAAGAGGTCAATCGTCGAATCCGACTCGGCTGGGCCGCGTTCGGGAAGCTGCGCGGTGTCTTCTCGTCCAACATGCCACAGTGTCTCAAGACGAAAGTCTATGACCAGTGCGTGTTGCCAGACTTTGGCTCCGAAACGTGGCCACTTACAATGGGCCTCATAAGAAGACTCAAAGTCACCCAAAGGGCGATGGAAAGGGCTATGCTTGGAGTTTCCTTGCGTGATCACATCGGAAATGAAGATATCCGCAGGAGAACCAAGGTTACCGACGTAGCTCGAAGAATCGCCAAACTTAAGTGGCAATGGGCAGGACACATTGCACGCAGAACGGATGGTCGATGGGGACGAAAGGTTCTGGAGTGGCGACCACGTACCGGAAGACGCAGCGTTGGACGGCCTCCAACAAGGTGGACCGATGACCTGGTCAGGGTCGCGGGATTCCGATGGATGCGTGATGCACAGGACCGGTCGTTGTGGCGAAGCTTCGGGGAGGCCTATGTCCAACAGTGGACGTGTTTCGGCTGATATGATGAGCCCCCCAATATGTAAAGTGGGAAGTGATTTTTTTTTTAATTTCAATCCTAACGTGTGATATATTGTAGGATAGGTATTCAAAAATGAATAGGGGTTTACTAAAATCATTTTTTTATAATGTCAATAATTTCGAAAATAATCGGTAAGTGGTCACACTTATTGTGACGGACGGGAAACTATGGAACCCTACACTGAGCGTGGCCCGACATGCTCTTGGCCGGTTTTTTATTTTCATTAACACACAATGTATCGTATATATTTAAGCTGAATATACGTTTCATAAATATCGTTTTTTTTTTATAAAAACTTATTACGTATCAGAATACGGGCGGTCGCGAGACAGCGACTCTGAGTCGAGCGGGTCGCCGTGCGCCGCGTGCGCCGCCGAGCTGTACCGGCTGCCCGCCGCCCACCTCTCCGGTGAGTTCCAGCTCGAGATCCGGCAACATTAACCTTCTGACGCGCGTATGACATACTAACTGTCGTGTGTGCACAGACACGCTGCCGGCGGTGGAGTCAAGCACGGAAGACACGGTCTACAGCTCGCAGAGCAGCCGGGCGCCGCGCGGGCGGCACGCGGCGCGCGCGCGCCGGCGTCGAGAGCACGCGCGCCACGAAACCAACGCGCAGCCCACTGTCAGGTGAGGCAGCCCACGCCCAACATACACTCATTCATTGTCTATCGTACCATTAAGTTACCAGGATAGTAAACTAGCATTTTCTCTTTCCGATAAAGCCACCGTTTCTAAGAAGAAGACGATATAGAGGACCGTTAGACTCGGTAATATACTTAATAGAGCGGCCTCGACTAGAGCCCCGACACCGACACCTAGCATGGCTTGTGCGCATGTAACTCCTCTAGTGACTAGGTTCTACTGCAGTGCGGACAGTGCATGCCGGCTAGCTGCATGAGTGCAGCCCCGCCCCGCTCCGCGCCTCGTCCCGCACTGCATTGCCGCGCGTAGATACCCGTATACTCCCGTAGGATTTTAGTAGCTCAGATCCACTCTATGGCGTGCATCCGTCGCCCGAAGCTCATCAACTTAGAAACTTTAATTTTGGAACTAAAAAATTGTGTATTCAACCATTTAAACCTAAGAAGTCGCTTGATTAGGTGGCTATGTCGCTGACGTGTTATAATACGCCGTATTACAAGAAGGCTGGATTGAAAAACGTTGTCGCGTCACAGTAATATAATGCGGCCACCTCAAGATTAGTTTTATTATAAGTGTAATGTAATTATAAATTATGAAAAAAACCGGCCAAGTGCGAGTCGAACTCGCCCATGGAGGTTTCCGTAGCAGCAAGTAACATAATATAAAAGTTCTTGTAGATTGTTATAACTTTGATCGAAATTTTAATAATAGTGTATTTTTTTAGATTTATGACGTATTAAAAAAATCTACTTACTAGATCTCATTCAAACCAATTTTCGTTGGTAGTTTACATGATAATGTACGTCATTATTTTTTTCAGTTCTATCATTCTCCTATTTTAGAAGTTACAGGGGGGGACACATTTTACCACTTTGGAAGTGTCTCTCGCATAAACTATTCAATTTAGAAAAAAATAATATTAGAAACCTCAATATCATTTTTGAAGTATGGGTTTGATGAAAAAAAATTTGTTGAGTTTCAGTTCTAAGTATGCTTTTACCCCCAAAATGTATTGCTTTTTTATATGTTTGTTTGAAAATCTTAAAGCGGTTCACAGAATACATCTACCTACTAAGTTTCAATAGTATAGCTCTTATAGTTTTGGAAAAAAGTGGCTGTGACATACGGACGGACAGACAGACAGACAGAAAGACAGACAAACAGACATGACGAATCTATAAGGGTTCCATTTTTTGCCATTTGGCTACGGAACCCTAAAAATCAATCCAAAAAAGCTTAGATAGGGTTAAGGTAGCCCTCACTGTAGGGGCCTCCTGTTTCTATCTGCAGAGTTTAAAGTAACCTAACACGAAGGGAATAACGGTAGTTTCGTTTGCTTACTTTGCTTACCCACTCTATACTCATTGCAATTCTCTTCTAACCTAACCTGTTCGTGCCGGGGTGCCGTACATTACTTTATTATTAGAACTAAAATTCTCAAATAAAGCTGAACATAAGATAGTCGCATACGGGCGGTCGCGAGACAGCGACTCTGAGTCGAGCGGGTCGCCGTGCGCCGCGTGCGCCGCCGAGCTGTACCGGCTGCCCGCCGCCCACCTCTCCGGTGAGTTCCAGCTCGAGATCCGGCAACATTAACCTTCTGACGCGCGTATGACATACTAACTGTCGTAACAACGTTGTTCGATCTGGCGTGCCTACTTGTAATATGACGTGATTTTCGAAATGGCTTTAACGGATATATATCGTGGGTCTGTTAAATACTTAAAATATTTTCGTATATATGCCAAAATAAAACCAATAAATCAAAGGATTCCAAATGCTGAGGGCGATGATTGCATCATTAAGGGTCCGGGCACCAGTAGCAATCTGTACTGTTACCAATAATAATAGGTTAGTCCCAGTACCATAGCCGCGAGTTAGACTAGCGAGCATGCGCTCCCGCCGTCCTCGACGCGCGCACTAACCGCTCGCGTGTGTTGCAGGTACCAGGCGGCGCGCGCGCTCCACGGCGGCGGCGCGCTGTGACCGAGCGCTCACGCGGCCCGCACCCACTGTACATACTATTGTGATAGCTGTAAGCGTTCCTCTTGTCGTACCGAGCATCTGAAAATGTTTAATAAACAAATTGAGTTTTATTATTTGTTTCATTTTACAACTCGACTCATGACGATTCAACACTGTAACATACGATACTATCATGTTGAATCGTCGTGAACATACACCGTATGGTTCAGAGGTAGCTGCAAATCGGGTAAAAGTAAGTTTGCTGTATCGTCACGTAGACAAGTCTCGTCAGTAGTACGTTTGGCACCGAACTCTCATAACATTTTAACATTTATGACGTCATATTTAGCTAGGCATTTAGTGTATATATTATTTTTAATTATTTAAGTTGTTTTTTAATATTTAAGTTTATTATGTATATATTTTCTTGTAACTAAATAAATAAAAAGAAAGAAAAAAAAAATATTAACATTTACATTATAGAAAATTAAAATAAATGTTACTTAAAAAGACTATTCTATTTATTTTTTTAAGTAACATTAAATTAGTGAAGTGTTTTATTAAACATTATTCATTGAACATTACCATCTTTTCATTGATAACATTCAACATTATAATGTAAAGGCCCTATATGTCGCAGGTTTTTTATAAAATTAGGTTTTTGATCAAAAACCTAGGTTTTGACGAAACAATGATAGATTTTAAACTTAATTTTATCATAAACCTGTAACAATCCAGTTTTTTGATCAAAAACCTAAACTAGTTTGGGTTTATGATGAAGTTCTTGGCAAAATCACGGGGTTGCTTTGTTTTATAACAAATAAAGCAATTTAAATGAAATAAATGAAAGAATCCATCATCATTTGCAACTTACTAGAAAATAAAAAAAATATTTATTTATCAAAATTTTACATTCATGTGTTGCAGTTTTTGAAGTGAAAACTTCAAAAACTATCACACAGAAACACTTACCCAATTTAGGCCTTGTACAGTCGAAGAGGTAGCTAAACTTGTTGATAATTTGGACGCTGATACTAGCACAGGTGTGGATGGAATTAGCACAAAAGTATTAAAATGTGTAAAAAATGCTATAATTACACCCTTAGTTAAATGCATTAACGAATGCCTTAGCCGAGGAGTGTTTCCAGACAGCCTGAAGATAGCAAAAGTGTCTCCTGTTTATAAGTCGGGCACTAAAACGGACCCTAGCAATTATAGGCCAATTTCTGTGCTTCCAGTGATATCTAAAATCTTTGAGAAAATAATTTACAAGCGCCTAATCGATTACTTAAATGATAAAAACTTCCTAATAGACCTTAGAATATGGCTTCAGATCGAAATCAAACACCTTATCAGCAACTATTGACCTAGTTACAAATATAAAAAATAATATAGACAAAAAAAATGTAGGCCTAGGCGTTTTTATAGATTTGAAAAAGGCGTTTGATACAGTCTCGCATTCTAAACTGTTACAGAAGCTAATTAACTTGGGTATCACTGAAACAGCTTATAGTTTATTTGAATCTTATTTATCAAATCGGTTACAAATTGTAAAAATTTGTAACTACGAGAGTGTTCCCCAAAAAATTACATGTGGAGTTCCACAAGGCTCAATTCTAGGACCACCATTATTTCTCATTTATGTGAACAACATTAACCAGATTGGGTCAAAGGGATATTTGACTCTTTATGCTGATGATACAAGCCTGTTTTACTTTGGTCAATCGATACACGACGTTATTAGTGAGGCGCAAAACGATTTAAACATTATAAATGAGTGGTTTCTACACAATTTACTTACAATTAATACCTCTAAAACGTCATACATGATATTTGCAGCTAAAAATAAAACCATTCCACCTCACGCCCCTTTGAACGTTAATAATCTAACCATAAAACGGTCTTTTACTGAAAAGTACCTTGGTCTACTATTAGATGACAAATTATCCTGGAAACCTCATATCGACCACGTAAGAGCCAAACTTGTTTCACTTTCTGGAGCTTTACGCAAAATGGGAAACTGCTTACCATCTAAAATAAAACGCATCATATACAATTCGCTAGTTAAATCTAATCTAGAATACCTGATTGAGATCTGGGGATCGGCTTCCAAGACTAACTTAAATTACCTACAGAGGACCCAAAACAAAATTATAAAAAGGTTATATTGTTACGATTTCTTAACACCTACCAAATATCTATATGCGAAAACTAAACTTTTTAATTTACCTCAACTATATAAATACTACACTTGTATACTAGTAAAAAAGATTTTAGAAAATACTACGCAAACCAACATTAAACTAACAAAAAAGACGTATACACACAATCTGAGAAACAGAAATGAAATAGTTCTGCGTTTTCCCAGGACAGTAAAATATGGAAAAAAGAACTTTTTATACGAAGGAGTTCAATTATATAATAAATTGCCAAATGAAATAAAAGAGTGTACAAGTATCAATATTTACAAAATAAAACTAAGAGATTTTATTATACAAGACGGTAATTAATTATTGAGCTGATAAAATATATACTTTAGGAAAAAACAAAGAGTTGCAATAATATATAGCAATAATGTTAAATAAATACGGAGACAAATACAAACTAGGTAGTAATAAATCAAAACTATGTTACAATAAATATAAATAACACAATCCCCTACATGATTATTTAGTAGCATATATTATATATACCTACTTATTTCGAGTGATAAATTTGGCACTAACTATAGCGTAAGGTGACACTACTTCACATTATCTTTACAAAAATACTGTAATAAGGGAGTAACGGGAAACATGCTTTCGTTATGGAAGAAATAAATAAAATAAAAAAATAGTCAGTGGTCTCCGAGACCAAAAGTTTCGCAACTCGCACACACACTATAACGACCAAACGTAAACATGACTACTTCAAGCGCAATGTTGCAGGTAGTTTCCAATAAAGTTCTTTTTCTCCAGTACCGACGTTCGCTCGCTGTCTAGTAGTAGTACTTTTTGAGTAGTGTAATTAATAACTTAATATTCTAAGCTTTTATAATCTTCGTTGATGATATACAAAAAGTTTTACTTAAAAAAAAATGTTTTATAATGGTTATAGTGGACTGTTGATGTTGAATTTACCTAATAAATATATAATGATATAAATAATACTACTGGCTGTCCTAAAGTCCCAACAGACATTATCCTGTTCGAAAACTGGCATTTTGTTAGAAAAAAAAAAAAAATATTAATAATAAATTGAGAACCGGATTTTGGTGCCACCTACTAGGTCTAATTATATTATTGAACCATCCAGCATCCTACTCAAATGGGTATACACATAAAATCTCATGCAAATCGGTCAAGCCGTTTAAGAGGATTTATGTGACAAACACGTATAGCTGGTGTTTCGATTGCGCTGGAACAGCATTGCGCTGGCTGCTGGTCGTGCGCTGCCACATATAAACACACACCTACATGTACACACCAATGGTATCCCTATCGGTCGTACTCTGCGATTCTTACAAAGCAAATTAAGAGGGTATCTCGGTGACGTCTAGAGTAAGTCAGTCAGCTGTGCCATATTGTGTTGCTTGTACCTACTTGCTTGTTTTAAATGATTTTGTCGTGCCCTGTTACATTCTATCATAGTAATATTGCGTAATGTTGTAAGCCCATTGTGTATATTATTGTAACTGTACTATAGGTAGTATTGCATGCTTCGTCATTAGACGACCACAGTTAAACTAAATTTTAAATCTCATGTAAGTGAACGATGTAATATGTTCTTATGAGAAATAAAGATTCTTTAAACCTATGTTACAAAGTACTCTGGGACGAACACCTGCGCTCGCGCTCATTTAAAATTACCTAGTCATTGTTTGATTTGCAAAGTACCTAACAGTTGTCATTATTCCTATTTACATATTTTATTATAAATCTTGCTATACAGTCAACTCTTGTATCATTTCAAGGTCCTACCCGTCTACGCGTCTAAATACCAAGGCTTCGTTTTTGGTCGTTTAAGTGACTCTTGCCTGGTTTTTAAGGTAAACAACCCATAGGCGCAATGGACACAGGATGTAGTTCCCGGATTCTTCTTACAACCCGCTAGGAGGCAAATGTTCATCTTTAATTAATACTAGGTTTCCTTTTTTTCAGATTTCTTTTGTTTACTGGCATTTACTTTGGACTAGCTTTTGCCCGCGATTTCGCTCACGTACATAAAATATAGCCTATTTCGCTCAAGAATAAAGCAGCTTTCTAACGGTGAGAAATGTTTAACAATTGGACATACTGTACCAGTACTTTCAGAGATTACCTCATAAAAATAATAAAACAAAAAAAAAACTTTAAGATCAATTATTGTTGCTTACGAAAATATAATATTATGCCACTAAATGGGAGAATGCAGGATAGTATCACCAGAAATCTATCGATATTTTGTAAGTTATTGGCACTTTCCCATTAATAGTGACAGTTATGGTACGGTAGGATGACTCAGATCTCAATAATGATAGCAGTGTACCAATGTTGCGTTTTATTGCCATCGTGTTTTCGTTATATTGCAATTATGCTGGCGTCAAGCTGCACACCGGCTGCCATACGCGTCCACGGATGACGCCACCCTCACCACACCCATCACCCGATTCGTGCTATTTTCTGATAACACTCACTAATAACATACCTATAACAAACATTCAATCATGTCGCCGTTATTTACTTAGCCCGGCTACTGCATGCTATGATATCATAGTGTAGCATGCAGTAGCCGGGCTCGGGACACGGGCAAGTGCTCTAGCTGTGATCGAAGCATAGACGACATGCGACGGCACTCTCCTCCAGCACCATCCAATTAGCAATCGAGAGCATCTTTGAGACCGCGGCTGCGCCTTAATTAGATACTTTTCACCAACACTACAGCTTCTCAATTTGATCACTTATCAACGCCTTACTAGTGCGCCTTACGCCAATGATATCTTAGGGACTTTTTATCGATAGGTATACGTATATTAATAACATAGTTCAGGCAAGGACCATAACCTTTCCAGTTATTGGTAACCAGTACACTTAGAGCAGATTCACACAGGAATGGCAGCGAGTGGAAACCAGGCAACACGCACTGGTCACGGACTTTCGTCTAGAGACACTGTGGCATGCTGGATGAGAATATACCGCACAGCTTTCTGAACGCTGCCAAGCCGAGCCGGATCTGTCGACGATTTTTCTCATAGTTAGGCCTATCCAACTGAACTATCTGTCCCAGATTTTGGTTGTTTCCTTGTTAATTTTAAGACCCACTGTTTCTAAAGCTCAACTTAGGACTTCGAGCTTTGTACTGAACTCCTGCGTGAGACTACGCATTGGCTTAGTACAAGGCTCGATGTTCTCAGTCCTGCGCAGTCTCAGCTATGACTACTATACCGTCAGCAAACAGAAGGTGAGTTCCAGTTCAGAATCTTGGGAACCTCCTCCATTGCGGCCATGAACAATTCCCCAGAATTAACATCTCTCTGTCTCACAACACGCTGCAAAAAAAGATTACAAGGTCTGGTACTGAAGTTGGCCTGACTTGTAGCGACAATAAATTATTAAGCGTAATAAAACCAAGACTTTTAATATTTTACTTGTACTTATTTAAATTCTGAACAGTTCTACAATTATACATTTCTAATACTTGTCAAATAGCAACTAGCCTTTACAGAAATCATTTAGCAATAAAACAGCATTATTTTTTATTTTTTAACTTTTATCAACTAGGATTAACGAGAGTGCTTGAAATCTAGTAATCAATATGGTAATTAGTGTACGATACTTAAACACGTCATTGTGCTCATGATAACAAAATATTTTTATTATGGGAGCAAAACCGAAATCGCGAAAAAAATATCAGCTGTTCAGTACATTAGGCAAACATAAATGTACAGAACAGCTGATTTTTTTTCGCGATTTCGGGTTTGTTCTTATATAGTAGAAGTTGTTGATTATCATGAGCACAATGACGTGTTTAAGTATCGTACACTAATTGCCAGTCACCCTGTATACATATTATTATGTGTGGCATAAGGCCTCTTTATAGTAGTACCTACTACTAAATCTTACTTGCATTAAGTTTTACTTTGTCTGACGAAGCACCGCGTAGAAGGTGTATGATGACTTTATAATCTGAAAAAAGTACCTACATTAAAAAAATAATAACAAATTAATTGTCAAACCAAAGTTCGTTAAATCAAAACTTTCAACTCAACTCACGAATGTAAGAAATTAAATATCGGTTTACTAGTAGAGAACTTTTTAATTCACCACAAACAATAACAAATTGGTCCAACAATAATCCAAATTACAATTTACACTAGAATTCACTATACTATCGCTTGGGTCGTTAGATAAAATCACTTCACTCACTTATGTAGGTCGCTCTTGTATCGCTCTTCTCCCTTGTCAAGCAGTCGCTACGTCCCCCATCCCCCCCCCCCCCCCCCCCTCCGTGAAGGCGCGTGGCGAGCTGCTTCAGGGCTGACTGGCCGCGGAGTCCAGTCGTGGTTCATAAATTTGTACCCGTTGTAAGGGTGCCAATTATTTGTTAGTATGACTTTTTTATGTTACTGCAGGTGCGTCATGGCACTATATTTCATAGCGCCATGTACACTCGACTCTATACGACACAGGTCAGTCCTTGCCGGGTAAAACGCCTAAAGGAAGCCTGGCAGGGGACGACCAGCGACGAGTATTACGAGCTTGTTACGAACCTACAGTAGTAAATGTGACCCCCGTCTAAGCAGATTAACCGCAGAGACGATTGCGTATTGAGTGTGAGCGGAATTGTACTGTGTAATATCGCTCAGTGCACGTGCACCGGGTGGGAGTAGATGTATTGTTTGAGTAGGCTGCGTGTAGATTGGTACGGCCTACATAGGCGTCAATTTCAGGGGAGTCGCGGTCGACAATAAGATTGCGCGTCGGGTGGGCGCTCGTGCCAGGGTGCCAGGTGCTTGACGTGAGGCCAAGCTGAAGCATCGGCACACGTGAACATTTCTTTCGCGAGGCGCTGCACAAATTCATCCAGGCTCTTAATTACGAGGTCCGCTGGATTACATCGTTCCTCACATAGCGAGGGGCTTCCACAATTGTCCGCAGCGCCAGGTGTTGCGTGCGAAGAGTCTTCCGGTTCCCTTCGCTTGTGAGGATGAACCAAGTAGGTGCGGCGTACGTCAAGATAGGGCAAACGTACGCTTTGTATACGATAAAACTTGACGTGCACCGGGAGTGGGGACAAGAACACTGAAACTGACTACTTTCAGGTCAGGAGCTCGTCGGCAAGGACCATTCGCTCCGGGCCTTGGTTGAGGCCATGGTCCGGAGCGAGGAAGAGTGGCAGGCGGTCGTCGACTTCTGCGAAGCAGTAATGCTCGCAAAGTAGGAGGCCGAACGC
Organism: Mythimna albipuncta; assembly: GCA_929112965.1. Classification (NCBI taxonomy): domain Eukaryota; kingdom Metazoa; phylum Arthropoda; class Insecta; order Lepidoptera; family Noctuidae; genus Mythimna; species Mythimna albipuncta. Next base: position 34,371,913 of record OV815959.1, read on the forward strand.
ATCAGGCAACGGCGTTATCGCCGCCGCCGCCGGCACCGAGATACTGATCCCGATTTCCGGCACCCGTAGGCGCGGGCTTGCGGACAGTAAGCAATGGGTAGCTCGCTGCCCGGCCGTCCGGTAACTGTCCGGACCAAGCCCAAGTCGTCGACGGCGCGTACTGTTCCCGCGCGCCTCAAGGAGTTGTCAGCAACAGCAGGGGCCCAGCCGGGTCGAAGCCTACTGGGGCCAGGGTTATCCGAAAGAGCGCTCAAGCCCCGGTATGAAGGCTTAAAAGAATGGGATGGGTTTTTTAGTCAGTAAGAGTCTGACACTATCTCCCGCTCCGCCCAAGAGCGGAGGTTATCATAGGATGATTTTTCCCATCGGAAAAAAAGGTCGTATTTATATGCGAAGCGAAAAATGTTCTAGATACCGACATTTCAAGGCCAATCCAGAACATTGTCGTCGAATCGCGGGGTAGTAAATTATTTTTATTACAAACATAATATGTACCTTCTTTAACGCGAATTTCGACTGTATTGTTAATAACGGAAGGTACGAATTTCCTTATCTATCTACGTACCTACCTACTAAACCTTATTTAGCACCATAAATAACTACCACTATTACCACCTTTTTAAAATTTGCCACTTACTTCCATTCTAGAAGCTTCGCATAGCAATGCGTTTTAATTATTTGAAACTACTCCTGATTTCATCGAAGATTTTCACTTTTTTCTCATTTTTTTTTTACATTACTCTCGTGTGAAGTTTACTCAATCTTGCTAAATCCTTTTTGCCTTTCGAGTGCCGATATTGTTAGCGTGAAAGTAAAGCATAGTTAATTTTACAAACACACATGCACTGCAAAAGTGTGGTAGGCTCAAAATTACCGTGAAAGCAATGTACAGGTGTTCGTGTGGCAATGAGGCGCAGGGATCGGGCCTTTCGAAAATAAAAAGGACCGCAGTGTTGACAATAGGGATTTTCTCAAAGCTGCAAGAAATCGGTGTAATCAGGTGATACGCAACGCTAAACGCCGCCATATTCTTGAAAACATATCTTCTTCTTCTCCTGCTGATATCTGAAAATTCCTCGGAACTCTCGGTATCGGTAGGCCACGTCATGTGGAATTCCCAAAAACAATCGTCCTGGATGATATCAACCGTCATTTCACAACCTCGTCTCATTTGGATTCCCAAATGTTGTCTCAGACGGTTGATTTCATTTCTGGCTTACCAAGTCCTATCATTGAACCGTTCCACTTTTCTCCAGTTACCTTAGATGAAATCAAAAAGATCATCCTCTCAATCAATTCCAAGGCGGTGGGTCATGACGACATCAGTCGTTATATCATTACCTTGGTCCTCGAATTTCTTCTCCCTCCGATTACCCACATTATTAATTATTCCCTTGATTTCCATCCCTGTGGCGTATGGCTTACGTACGTCCACTTTCTAAAATCTCTAATCCCTCCCTACCTAATAATTTTCGTCCAATTTCTATTCTTCCTTTCTTGTCTAAAGTACCTACTTGAGGCCTGCGTCCGTAAGCAGTTTTCTGGATTTGTTTACCGTAACAACCTTGTTATCTCTTTTCAATCCGGATTCAGGCCTGGTCATAGTTCTACCTCTGCTCTCCTTAAAGTGACTGGTGACATTAGAGAAGCCATGGAGAATACCAAGGTAACTATTTTGGTTTTAATAAATTTCTCAAATGCCTTTAATGCTGTCAGTCACGATATTCTCCTATCTATCCTTTCCAATCTTATGGTTTCGTCTGAAGCGCTGGGATGGTTCTCTGCCTATCTTCGGGGACGTCAGCAGTCGGAAGCACCAAATTTGTTTTACCAAAGTTTTCTTTTTGTGCACCTACCATATTGTCCCTTCACCACCCTAGGTTGACTGGTAGAGAATGCCTAAGACATTAAGTCCGCCTATGTAATTTATTTAATCTTCATTTAAATAAATAAATAAATGTTGTAATGAACTCACAGAGTTATACTAGGTTATAAAATAATAGCCGACTATTACGCGCGTATCACATACGCGCACAAACTTGTAAGAGTGGTACCTTTACGAAGGTGTCAAGTGAGAGTGGAATGACAAGGCCTGCGGCGGGCCGTAGTGGGCGTTTGGCGCGCTCCATCACCAGCACCAGCGAGCGTCGAAACGATAGCTGCGCGCGGCTCCATTCCATGCTGTACAGCGACTGCGTCACCCGTTCGCTCTGACAAAATACAGCACACTATCACGCATGCAACACACAGCTGCGCAGCCCCTCTCTCCCTACAAACAGCGTGTTACCTCATCAGTGACTTCGTTGCCGTAGTAGCAGTAGAGGAACAATTCGGTCAGGATGCAGCTGATGAATAAAGTCATCGACGCAAACTCGATGCTCAGCACGTTCAACTAAGTACAAGTTACCAACAATCAAAATCAATCAATGTTTCCTGGAGACTAATTAAAAATGATACTCACACTAACTATCTTGTAGGCAGCCATACAAAGGATCCAACCGCCAATGCCAAACTGAATCAAGATCGCCGTACCAAAAATGTCTTGCAGCATCCACGCAGTTCTGAACAAAAGTTTTACCTACACAATTTACGCTCCACTGGCACGACAAAAAAATACAAGTACATAATGAGTCTTACTCGGTAATCTTCTCGTAGTGCACCAGACACTCCTTGAACAGCTGCTTGAGCGTGGCATCGTAAGAATGCTCTGGACTCATCTTTGTGATCTCCGCCGCACGTTGTGGCAAACATTCAAAATTCATTCTGCAAAATTACCAGAACACACAACAGATTCTCAAGAGAAGGTGACACCTTGATTATGTGAAGTAGTAGTTCTTTTAGACAAAGAGAAAGTAATTACGAGTATATCACTGCTTGCTCTATAGATTGCTCATGAGGTAGCATGTGCAGAGGTTGAAGGTCATACTTTTTTTTACGTCTATAGACCACCTTCATCTTTAATAATTTATTATTTATTAGAGATTACAAATTAGTTTTCGTTTCTAGAGACCTGGATACTGTTGTTTAGTTCTCTCAATCTAAAATTCGAAATTGGTTCTATAGAATTATACTCTCTTTTGTTTTTTTTTCTTTATTCCTCTATAATTGTTGCACTCAAGCATATCACCTTTGTTTTCAAAGATGACCACCGAGGAGCGTTGCACTAATTATCAAGTATGGCTTCTTCCCGCAACAACTTATTGATGAAAAAGCTAACCACGTCCATTTATTCACTCGCAACAACTTCCACACTTCAACTAGTATTATATCTGGACCAATGATTTTACGATTTTTCATTCCATTCTAGCTTGATCCATACTAACTATTCTCAGTAACCCTTTCATTTACTGGTTTATTCTCTACAACGCAACTGCAATTATTTTCCTCATTCATCAGTGTTTCAAAATAGTTCTTCCAGTTCTCTTTGATTTTATTTTATTTATCACCTATAAAATTTAAAAAAAACATACATTGAGAATTTATCATTTGCCTATTCATGCCCCAGAAAGCTCGAGGAAATAAATACCTACCTGTCAAATACGAAATTCGAGTTAAATGACTTTATTAGGTATACTAACGACTAATAAGAGTAAATGTCAACTATAAAAGAGATGAAATCAAACTAAACCAGGAGAAGTTCATAGAACTAGGTCCAAGACAAAAAAAAATATATATTAGAGATAAAAGGAACGATCTGTCCTATAATAAAATTAGTTCACTCATGTATTCCTACGGAGAACATAAACAACGTATGCAAAAAGAGTGCTACAACCAAAAGCGTTGGTTTTATGTTCCGAAAAATGCGCCCAAGAACTACGCGGTATAGTTGACTCAGTTTGGGACGTATGCAAGCTCGACTGGAAGGCCTCTTTGGGTTATTGCTTTACATAATTATGCTAGAATGGACATACTTTTGCTTTTTCGACCTCCAGCTTATTAGGTCCATATATTATGAAATTGGTGTTTTGTACGGGAGGAATATAAAGTTTTTTTTTTTGTAAAATACAAGGTTACTTTTTAGTCGTTTTAATCCCGTGGAGGGTCGAACCGGTGCATGAAACACTATCGATTTGTAAAGATAAAATTAAAAAATAAAATACTTTTTTTTAATAACTCGAACCAATTCTCGCATAAATGAATAAATAATGCAAACCATTAGTAGACACCATTCCACAATAACAATAATAATGCGTTCATCTAGTCATGTGGTCTCACAAAAAATAGCCAATAATACAATAATACTAGATCAAACACGCCTCCAAACCCTATTCGATTGGCCATGCGACGCGGCGCGCGACCCGTGCGCCCCGCCCTTCCCGCGCGCTAAGTGCATCGCGTGAGTGACACGTCATGGAATAATTCAGTTTCCCTCAAGACGTCATAGGTATGGTGTCGTAGCGCGAATATAATGGCGTCTCGGAATTATGTGTATTCCAACCTGGGGTTGGTGACGAAATCGCGAGTCTTGTTGCGCAGGCGATTCCACGTTTTACAGTGCCAAACCAGCTTACTTTGTGTTAAACGTGCAAGATTATGTAACCAAAGGAATGCTATGCTCTTGTGAAGTCTATCTAACCAGTGACGATTCGGAGGTGATTAGTTATTAGGTTTATAATAGCCCCTAAGACGACCCATTGACCCAGAACTCTTAAAACTTTGAACAATTTAACATGTCGTTTAAATGAACAAATAAATAAAAATACAAAAGCTATTTAGGTAAGTACCTAATAGGACTTTTTTTAAATCATTGTAACAGAACTTTTTTTAAAATCATTGTAATCAAAATTATTGATTCCACATTTTTAAATACGCCATAACTAGCAGGCCTGTAGAGATTTATTTTTACATGTAATGTAATTAATTACCTAACACTTTTAGCATAAGTAATTATTTTATTAGGTATGTCTTAGGCACAAAGCAATTAAGTCCGCCCTAAGTCTGTAAAAGTATGAAGGAAATTTGGAATCATTTTATTTGTTTTACGCAAAGATCAGCTGAGCGAGTCAATGACCTTGCCTGAGCAGGCGACCGAGACGTAGGTACTATCTCGTGGCGTTACCAATTGTACCTCATGTATTTTGCGAGTATTACCTTATCACTTGCTGATTTTTTTTTTTTATTTTAAAAATTACATCGCTCTGCAAGCTTTGGATGAATAGTATTTTATAAGTAAAACCACCGGTTCAAAGGATTGAAACGATTATAATTTATCAGTGTATATTTAACTAGCTTTTGCCCGCGTACATAAAATATTTGTCACTCAGGAATAAAGCAGCTTTCTATCGATGAAAAAATTTAGCAAACGGATCAGTACTTCCAGAGATTACTTCTTACAAACAAAAGAACAAACTTTACCTCTTTATTATATTAATGTAGATTTTCTAATAAATGATGACACGCAACAAAACTAAACGAATCGGATATTAGTTAAGAAAACAAATACAAAAAAAAATATATTTTTTTTTGCAGCTGCCATCTTGCTGAAAAAAATATTAAATTTTTGTCATGGGTGTCGTTTTCATTGTTTTCAAGGGTGTTGAAACCGATAGTATTGTCAAAATGTAAATCCAAGATGGCGGCTGCAAGAAATTATCAACTTTTTCGTCATGGATGTCGTTTTCGTGGTTTTCGAGGGTGTTGAAACTGATTGTACTGTCAAAATGTAAATCCAAGATGACCGCAGCACTCCCACAGATGACATTCCTCCTACATTTGAGATTTTCTCAGAATATACCGAGAATACGGCAAAGGCAGTGGTTGACAACGACCTGGAGTTTATGCGAGATGTCTTTTGTGACCTTCCACGTCTCACACCCATACAAAAATACGGTTTTTACGTTGGACCGGAATATTTTGAGCTTAACTCTTCTGGTCAGTTTCCGAGATTGTCACACTGGACGGAGCTGTACATAGGTGGCCCTTGCCTTGGTGATCCTCGAAGCGATGTCCTCTTCGGTCCCTCCAGTCTCTGACACAACACTACCGAGGTAAGTAAAATTGTCGACCCTTTCTACAGCCTCTGTGCCGATAAGCAACGGCAAAGAGCTCGTCGCTCCGCATCTCATTTCCTGGGTCTTCCGGGTGTTGATTTTTAGTCCCGTCTTTTTTGCCTCTCTTCGTAGGTCGTCCAGCTTGGCTTGCATGTCAGCGCGTGTGATGCTCAGCAGACATAGATCATTGGCGTAATCCAAATCTTCCAAGACGTTGGATAGTCCAGACTCTATGCCGCGGCGCTTGGTTTTTAACACTTTGCTCATGATGCCATCCAGAACAACAAGAAAGACGAGAGGTGAAAGAAGGCAACCCTGTCGTACTCCTGCATGCACCGGTATGTCCTCCGAAACGAAGCCGTCGTGTGTCACTCTACAGGAGTAACTCCTGTAGATTGCCCTAATTAGGTTTGTGATTTTCTCTAATGTTTTATATATGTATATATACATATATATATTGTATATATTTATATATGTATATATGTACAGTAAGGCCGCAAAAGTCCATAGGAACGCTAAAGATTACATTGCTATGAACCGAGCGAGCGCGATACTTCCGTGCGTATGTGTGCGCATGTATGAGTATCCCCATTCCACAGATAACACACACTAAGGAAATGTCGTCGCACTGAGCTTAAAAACATTATTATTTTTCTGTTCTTACCATAGCATTGATAAAATTCGCGCAAATACGTCATGTGCTGGTAGCCGTGTGAACTAAGTGTTGGATTCGCAAATCACGTAACCCGTTGTTCAAATCATGCTCGGACCGTTGCAGTTATTTCTTACTTTGGAAATTCCCAATCTATATTGATATAGTTGTTTTTTTATATTTCTATGAAAAATACTATTGCATTTTTTGCACTAAATAGTTGCAAATTACGAATGTGATCTATTAACCACAAGAAGAATCACATTCGTAATTTGCAATTATTTTGTTGTTACATCTTTTCGATGTTATAAGGTGGAAATAAAAAGACGTGTTTAATAAAAATGTTTATTCTTTATATTTACAAATTAAACATTAATGAGAATTGTGACGTCCAATTGTTACCTAGACAAAAAGTTATCTTGTAACCGTTATCTATATTACGCGTAAGATTGTTTGTTGGAAGTATACCCACTTAGACCATTTATAATATGAATAACGTAACAATGAACGGATATTCAAATTTTAATAAAATAAAATATAGGTAATTGTTTATATCCAGTTATTTATTGAAAAGTGATATATGATTTAGACTTTGTAAACATTTTATTTTTGTGTAACGTCACAATGAATGTATTGAGATCACAGCTTAATTGTTCATTTTCTTGACGAAAAGAAGATTGAAACTAAACCTCAATTTCTGTTAAAAGAACTTTAGTTCTCACAAGATAATCGTCAATTAGATCGAGAAAAATAAATTGAACTATAGTATTTTGTTAAAACAGTGCGGGTACAAGAATAAAAAACGAAATAGGCTCATGATTATTGTCAACAAAATTGATAGCGAGTTCACTGCTTTCTTAAGATGAGGCGATGGCACAAGTTAAAAGATATAGCTGTTTTAAACGAAAGTAAACACAATATAATACAGTGTTTGTTAACGAATAATCACAGATATGTTAAAATAAAATGGTAGGCCATTTAGTTTAGTTAACATTAAACATTTATTGCGAAACGTAATCGTTCTTGTTTGTGCCTCTCTGTCAAGTACGGCTTTTTAGCAGGTTTTCTGTAATGCACGCCTTCAGCGTGAAGTGCACGGCGAACAGTATCTATCGAGGTGTCATATAATTCCGCAAAATGTCTCGTTTTGGTGCGAAAACATTCGTTTCGTATACGTCCACCATATGTCGTCGCTGCGCCTCGCTAACAAGCTTCGGTCTCCCACTTCTCTTTCGACTAGCAAGGCTACCTTCTTCCTTATATCTTTTTAGCCAAAGATTTACAGTATTTTTCTAAAATAAAAAATATATATATTAGGCAGCTATACCTACTTCACTTCATTTTCATTATATAAAATGTTAATAATCATAATTATTGAATATAATTTTAAAATAAAACTGCATTTATTAATCCAATAACCAATCCAATAAACCCAACGATTTACGTATTTCTCTTTTAAACCTCATAAAGATACGATGAATGGATTCATAAAAGGCATACGTTTTAATTAGAAGATTAATTTGTGGTTACAATTCATTAATAGCTATTATACTCACATTCAGTCCGGTTTCTTCAGATATTTGTGTTTTATTAAGACCACTTTTATGCAGCCCAATGATAGTCGCCCTCACTTCAATACTAATATTAGCCTGCATTTTGCGAATATTACAATATTGTCAACCACACGTCACTAACCAACAACTACAACCAAACGACAGTTCATTTCGGTCAAGTTAAAACTCATGTCTACCTCGCAGAAATCTAATTCTTTATTTAGTTTTTTTGTGATCTACCTTTCTAACTCGAAATATGTGAACAAGTTAAAGAATAATTTAATATATGTAATGCAAATACATAACTTCCAATCGGGTAAGAACTTACAAAAAGTCAATAATTGCGTGGGATTTGAACTTGCGGCACACTGATTTGCGCTTCAATCTGTGTGCCTGTACAGTAAGGAGACAAAAGTCCATAGGAACGTTAAAGATTACATTGCTATGAACCGAGCGAGCGCGATGCGTATGTGTACGCATGTATGAGTATCCACATTCCGCAGATAACACACACTAAGGAACTGTCGTCGCACTGAGCAAAACATTATTATTTTTCTGTTCTTACCATAGCATTGATAAAATTCGCGCAAATACGTCATGTGCTGGTAGCCGTGTGAACTAAGTGTTGGATTCGCAAACCACGTAACCCGAGTTCAAATCATGGTCAGTCCGTTGCAGTTATTTCTTACTTTGAAAATTCCCAATCTTTATAGTCATTTTTTTAAATTTCTATGAAAAATACTATTGCATTTTTTGCACTAAATAGTTGCAAATTACGAATGTGATCTATTAACCACAAGAAGAATCACATTCGTAATTTGCAATTATTTAGTTGTTACATCTTTTCGATGTTGTAAGGTGGAAATAAAAAGACGTGTTTAATAAAAATGTTTATGCTTTATATTTACAAATTAAACATTTATGAGAATTGTGACGTCGAATAGCAAAAAGTTATCTTGTAACCGTTATCTATGTTACGCGTAAGATTGTTTGTTGGAAGTATACCCACTTAGACCATTCATATTATGAATAACGTAACAATGAACGGATATTCAAATTTTAATAAAATAAAATATAGGTAATTGTTTATATCCAGTTATTTATTGAAAAGTGATTTATGATTTAGACTTTGTAAACATTTTATTTTTGTGTAACGTCACAATTAATGTATTGAGGTCATAGCTTAATTGTTCATTTTCTTGACGAAAAGAAGATTGAAACTAAACCTCAATTTCTGTTAAAAGAACTTTAGTTCTCACAAGATAATCGTCAATTAGATGAGCAAAATAAAATGAACTATAATATTATGTTATAACAGTGCGGGTAGAAGAATAAAAAACAAAATAGACTCATGATTATTGTCAACAAAATTGATAGCGAGTTCACTGCATTCTTAAGATGAGGCGATGGCACAAATTAAAAGATATAGCTGTTTTAAACGAAAGTAAACACAATATAATACAGTGTTTGTTAACGAATAATCACAGATATGTTAAAATAAAATGGTAGGCCCTTTAGTTTAGTTAACATTAAACATTTAGTGCGAAACGTAATCGTTCTTGTTTGTGCCTCTCTGTCAAGTACGGCTTTTTAGCAGGTTTTCTGTGATGCACGCCTTCAGCGTGAAGTGCACGGCGAACAGTATCCATCGAGGTGTCATATAATTCCGCAAAATGTCTCGTTGGTGCGAAACCATTCGTTTCGTATACGTCCACCATATGTCGTCGCTGCGCCTCGCTAATAAGCTTCGGTCTCCCACTTCTCTTTCGACTAGCAAGGCTACCTTCTTCCTCATATCTTTTTAGCCAAAGATTTACAGTATTTTTCTAAAATAAAAAAAAATATATATTAGGCAGCTATACCTACTTCACTTCATTTTCATTATATAAAATGTTAATAATCATAATTATTGAATATAATTTTAAAATAAAACTGCATTTATTAATCCAATAACCAATCCAATAAACCCAACGATTTACGTATTTCTCTTCTAAACCTCTTATAGATACGATGAATGGATTCATAAATGGCATACGTTTTAATTAGAAGATTAATTTGTAATAAAGTTACAATTCATTAATAGCTATTATACTCACATTCAGTCCGGTTTCTTCAGATATTTGTGTTTTATTAAAACCACTTTTATGCAGCCCAATGATAGTCGCCCTCACTTCAATACTAATATTAGCCTGCATTTTGCGAATATTACAATACTGTCAACCACACGTCACTAACCAACAACTACAACCAAACGACAGTTCATTTCGGTCAAGTTAAAACTCATGTCTACCTCGCAGAAATCTAATTCTTTATTTAGTTTTTTTGTGATCTACCTTTCTAACTCTAAGAAATGTGTGAACAAGTTAAAGAATAATTTAATATATGTAATGCAAATACATAACTTCCAATCGGGTAAGAACTTACAAAAAGTCAATAATTGCGTGGGATTTGAACTTGCGGCACACTGATTTGCGCTTCAATCTGTGTTCCTATACCACTGGGCCATCTTGACTTATGCTAAGTTGATGAAATTGTGAATTTCAATCATTTGTTGGCGAAACTTGAAAATAAAAGGTCGTAAGTCAAACTAAACGTCAAACGAATACGTTTTAAGAATTCCTATCGACTTTTGTAAGTGAGTGTACCTACCACTGGGCCATCTTGACTTGATAAGCTAAGTTGATGAAATTGTGAATTTCAATCATTTGTTGGCGAAACTTGAAAATAAAAGGTCGTAAGTCAAACTAAACGTCAAACGAATACGTTTTAAGAATTCTTATCGACTTTTGCAAGACTTGTATATTATTATTGATTTCCCCTTAGTTAATTAGTCCCTTGATTTATATTGCTTGAAGTACACTGCAGACTACCCCCTTTTTAGGGTTCCGTAGTCAACTAGGAACCCTTATAGTTTCGCCATGTCTGTCTGTCCGTCTGTCTGTCCGTCTGTCTGTCTATCCGTCCTCGCTTAATCTCTGTGACCCTTAGCACTAGAAAGCTGAAATTTGGTATCAATATGTATATCAATCACGCCGATAAAGTGGTAAAATAAAAATTGGGAAAAAATGTTTTATTAGGGTAGCCCCCTATATGTAAAGTGGGAAGTGGTTTTTTTTTTATTTCAACCCTAACGTGTGATATATTATTGGATAGGTATTTAAAAATGAATAGGGGTTTGCTAAAATCATTTTTTGATAATGTCAATAATTTCGGAAATAATCGCTCGCGTGTGTCCCCCCCTCTAACTTTTGAACCATAAGTTTAGAAAATATGAAAAAAATCTGAAAAGTAGAACTTTATAAGGACTTTCTAGGAAAATTATTTTAAACTTGATGGAAAGAACAGTTTTTGTACAAAAAAGGCAAAAGGGTTCTACAAAATAATTTCTGGACTAAGTTTGTAGTATAATCGTATATGCAAGCATTTTTTTAAACTCATAAGTCCGTACACTTATTATGACGGACGGGAAACTACGGAACCCTACACTGAGCGTGGCCCGACAGGCTCTTGGCCGGTTTTTTAGTTTAAGTTCTGATATTCCATCTCAAGGTTGTCTGGAAGACATCGCTTTCAGCGATAACCACTTTGCACATAGGTTTAAGTTTCTGTGAAATTGTTACTATTTTGGTGTACAATAAAGTTTATTCTATTCTATTCTAAAATGTGTCCCCCCCTGTAACTTTTAAAATAAGAGAATGATAAAACTCAAAAAATATATGATGTACATTACCATGCAAACTACCAACGAAAATTGGTTTGAACGAAATTTATAATTACGTCATAAATCTAAAAAATACACTATTATTAAAACATCGATCAAAGTTGCAACGAACTACCTACAAGAACTTTTATATTATGTTACTTGCTGCTGACGGAACCCTCCATGGGCGAGTCCGACTCGCACTTGGCCGGTTTTTTTTATTATGTGAATATGATAATACTTGACTACGCAGACTCAAAATTTATTGCCGATTTAAATTAATTAAACTATTATTTTATTATATTATACTACCTACTCATTAGATACATATTCACTGATCTACACTCTCCTATCATATAATATAGTTTTATGGAAATATTGTAATATCAATCAATTTTATAAAAAAATAACCGTAAGTTCTTGTCGGTTCTTCCTTTCAGGAAACGACCTATTAGATCTTCTGACGTTCCATGGCCTATGTAAAATAAAATATTTTTGAAATTAAACTCGATTAAACTAGAGACTTAGATCAAATTGTAAATACGTAACACTGTGGTAACTGGCTAACACAACTTATTTACCATTCGTTACAAGCAATATTACCAACCGACGTGCGAAGATTCTCAACTCTTCCACAAGTTTCTATAACCATAGTTTCAACCGGTTGTAGCTTGAGCCGTACCTACAAGATTGTAGATGTACACTCACCGCAGTATTTTAAGTTGTGTCTTGCACTGGTTGAGTACGGTGGCCATGAATGCGTCCATGGTCGTGTTAGCGATACCCACAAGGGTCGTCACGTAGTACGAGTATGCCAGCACCAACGTGAACCTGCAACCAGCCACGGTTACAATAGCGGCAACTCTAGATAAATACAATGAGCTAGTCATGCCGTACTTACATTTTTGGGCCATTGCAGTCAGCATTGATCCAAAAGGGGAATTCAACAATCTGTCCCTGCAGGCGGTACATGACGGGGAAAGTGATCCACAGCGTGCAGGTCACTACGGCGCAGCTGGAGTACGCGCGCACGAAACGAGAAGCGCGCGCCGCTGTCAAGTGAAGTAGCCGCCCGTAAGCTTCCACGTTCTGATTATAGAGCGGATCTGCAAGTAACCACGCAATTACAATTGTGTACACATGTTTTAACAAATAAATACCTGATCTTATCTTATCTTATCTTATCTTATCTTATCTTATCTTATCTTATCTTATCTTATCTTATCTTATCTTATCTTATCTTATCTTATCTTATCTTATCTTATCTTATCTTATCTTATCTTATCTTATCTTATCTTATCTTATCTTATCTTATCTTACGCTTATTGTTTAATAAATCATACCACGCTCCAGTATCCCGTACCTACCATCTAGCCCGCCAAGCATCTCATCAATCTGGTCTGCTTTAATGTGGAACACAACTTGCTTTGCGATAGACGTGATGTGGCATAGAAGTAAGAACATGACTCGCGATAACTTATCCATGTCTTGGCGTACCTAGCAAGAACAAAAATTTATGGGTTTTAAAGCATTGAGGGGTCCTCAGACTATGATACACCTATAACACAGCTGGGCACCTGGTAAGAATAGACGCATTCCTGTAGCAGGTAGAGCGAAGTTAGGGCTAGTGTGAAAGCGCGGTAGAGTGCATGCGACGAACCACGCACCGAGAAGCGTGCGCCACCCGATAGTCGGCAGAAACCACACCAACGCAAGATACGCAGGTGAGTGGATACGCTACTCGACGACAGAGACCTGCAAAGTAATAGGATTGCCGCTGTGACACTAAACAAACGCTGAAGCTATATATTATAGCCCATGATTGTATTGACAATAATATATAACTTCATAGTGATGATTTTCGAAAATAAAGCAAAAAAGATTTATGCCGGTGCGAAAAAATTTCTTAATCTTGGTACTAGTTAACTTATCATATTTGTAGCGTATGTACCATTTTCTCAGGTTTGGTGCCTTCAGTTCAGAAACTTGGAACCACTTTTTACTTTTTCTATCACGTATTTGCGACATTAACAGATTTAATTTGTACAAACAAGCAACTAGCCTCAAGAAAGGGATAAGACAAACCACGATGATTTGTTAACATGGTTTGAAGGCGTAAAATGCGACATAGTCATACGCTGAGACTATCCTAATACTGTTATTATGTCTGTACCTAAACTACATAACTATATTTTACCTTCACGCGAAGACGGCACTATTTGTTTTTGCCTAAGGGATCGCTTCAACGCGTGTCCTTCTGGTATAGCAGAGGGGTCAGTGATGAAGTAAGAGCACTTTAAGCACTTACCCTGCCACCAGGCAGGATGGTGAGCACACCCCTAGGTGTGCCTCGCTTGGGTAGAGCACAACCACGTCAGTAAATATCTGAGCCCCGGTATGAAGGCTAGAAGGAACGAGGTGGGTCTTTTAGTCGATAAGAGTCTGACACTATCTCACGCTCCACCCAAGAGTGGGAAATGTCATTGAATGGTTTTACCACATAAAAAAACAGGCCGGAGGAAGACTTACTTCTCCTTCTGCCACCGTCAGTTTCGTAACCTCAAAGATTGCCCAAGGTCTGTTTCTGACTTTTGATGGGGGGTCGGGGTTTTGACGTATCCACCTAGGTCACGAAGAAACCAACCTGATTAAAAAGTGTTGTCTGTGAGGTAAAAAATTACACCAAACCTCCAAGCGGCAGTGCACCGTGAGATGATGGTGGCTTGGTAGATAGAAGGTTGTTAGCTTGACTAATGGGTAACTTAATTAGTCTCTCGTGCAAACCACTGAATCGGAACCGGTATAGAATATTTATTACTCGAAAAAACCAAAATTAGCAGCAATTTTTTAAACACCCCAACGATGAGGTGATGGAGAGTAATACGCAGTTGGAGTCAGATTCGCTGCAGAAAGGAGGGCGTTATTCTGGAGTGACCAGCGGTGAGGCTGACCCCTCGGGCCCATCTGGTAGCGAGCCAGACGGCCGAAAAATCTTCGCAAAGGAGTCGCTCATGACCGCTATCTTGAAACCACCATGCTCCGGACTGACCTCGTGGGTTGCAAATCTGCGACATGGTAAAGCTGCGAGTCCGGCCAAGACATACCCGGTGCCAAGTGTACTGGTGATTGCCGGAGACTGTGACACTGCGCAATGTTTGCAACGCGGCGCCGGTACGCAAGACACTACAAGCGCTGCATCCACCCACCGGTTGCGGAGCCTAGAGAGGCGGAGCGGTACAAGGGACACGGACTGGCAAAGCACCTTTCAGTGGAGATAAAGTGGGCTAAATCAGAGGCTCAGAATTTGGCTAGGGACTCTGAACAAAGACCTATCTCCGCATTCCATTTATTCCCCATTCTGGAACAATCTCCCCCACCCATGGCTCCACCACCTGCGGTGTCTGAGAGCAGACCACGACAACGACGATAGGATGTAACACTACGCACAACGACTCAAGCTCGGTCCGGACGGGTATCGGACGGCCGAACGGCGAGTTACCCTTTGCTCACCGACTACAAACCCATGTCTACGGTGATTGGAAATCGGTGTCGGGATCCCGGTGGCTGGGGCGTGAGGGCGTCCTCACAGGTCCGGCCGCGTCCTTCGCTTGCATTACTGTTTCGCAAAAGGAGGCTCGCCCCTTCTTCAATGTGAAGCCGTGGTGCTCTATGAACTCTTTCTTCGCATACCAACTCATCGTGTGCACGACGCGATGGGCATGCTTGTTGAGTACGAGAAATTGCAGACCACCTCGTCGGGCACCTGGTACGGGTGAGGCCTGATCTTGCAGAGGGCCAGGTTGGCTTTCGTAAGGAGCAGCGTCAGCGACAGCAAAACCATAAAGGCCTAGTCAGTAAAAGTCTGACACGCCCTCCCACTCCACCCTATAGCGGGAGATGTCTTTGAATAATTTTCCAGCTAAAAAAAAAGGACGACACTAAGCCACAACTACGCCCGCGTGGTCAATTACAGCCAAAGCTACAGCTGAGGCAAAGACTATCTTTATGAGAATGAAATTTATGTAAACTGATCACGAACGATGATAAACGATGATCGGCTTTAACCGTACATTGTGGGATCCGCGTGGAGGTGATGTTACCCTGAGAGTCCGATAACAAATCTGACAGCGGTCTGTTTCAGTAATGAGGTAATTATAGTAGCACTGTAATTATAATGTCGCTACGTTAACAGATTTAATAACAGAGTAGCGGCCGATGGTGATCGGTCCCGCCCCCTTGCGTGTCACTCCGTCGTACTGATTCACTAGCATACCTTATTCCTCATAACACTACGTCATCGTGACTTCCAATATTCATGATACAGTTACTTTAGTTTAAAAAAATTCTTATGGCCGAACAAAGATCTCCGTCATGTATTCAGAAATCAGGAAGGTTTATTTCAAATAAACCAAACCATTGCCAAAATGTTATTTTTGTGCAACACAGTCTCTGGCATTCATCATCATGATCATCACTTTAGCCGATAGACGTCCACTGTTGGTCATAGGCCTCCCCCAAGTCCCTGGCATTAGCATTATTATTATTGGCATTTTTCCTGACGGATTACCCAATCGTTAGCCCCTTTAGTCCAAATGGTCAAGCCAGTGTTTTGTTTTTGAATAGGCTTGCGTTTCACCACTGTCTCACCTTATAGTAAGCGATGTTGTGGCCGATTATTGAACATGCTTGCCTAGAAGTAACCTATTCACTCTTGACTTAAAGACCCGTTTTTTTTTTGCGTTGGGAAGATCTTTTAATGACATCCCCCGCTCGAGGTGGAGCAGGAGATAGTGTCAGACTTTTACTGACTAAAAACCCACTTCTGTTCTTTCGTTGCCTTTCGTACCGGGGCTTGAGCTATCTTTCGAATTAACCCTGGCCCCAGTAGGCTTCGACCCAGCTGAGCCGCTCAGGCCCCTCCTGTTACTGACAGCTCCTTGAGGCGCGCGGGAACAGTGCGCGCCGTTGACGACTTCGGCTCGGTCCGGACAGTTACCGGACGGTCGGACAGTGAGCTACCCATTCCTCACCGTTCGCAAGCCCGGTGGCCGGAAATCGGGATCGGAATCACGGCGGCGGCTGGGGCGCTGTGAGCGCCACCGTTGCCTGATGCGGTCGGGCTCCTCTTTTGCTAGCATCACTGCTTCGCAGAAGAAGGCGACCACCTGTCACTGTCAGTGAGAGATTGCCGCCGCCGATTGCCCTCACAACGCCTTGCACGGCGATGCTCTGCACAGCGGGGCACATCTCTACTGTGTGCTCCACCGTGTCCTCCAAACGATCCGCACAGTGGCGACACCCGGGCGTCACTTCCGCATAGGGAATGCAAACCGGTTAACCCGAAAACCGAAAAATCGGTTTTTAGGCATATTTTTAATGATTAAAAAAACGGTTTTTTTTCACGTAACCGGTTTTTTCGCTTTTTTTTTTTATGACTCCCAAATGACACTTTTTTTAGCAAACATTGTTTTAAAATGCTGTTGAGTCTTGATATCGTAGGTTTGTTTATAAATATTTATGTACCATAGTGATAGCTACACCATTGTACAGTTCTTCTATTTACGATCGTTAAAAATCCAGGCCGGCTGCGTGTTGTGAGAACAGGCAGTGAATGCTGTCAGGGCTAGAATTAAAATCTCGTAAGGACACCAAAATTCTTATTCGCAGATAGAATACCCACCGTTGTTATTCATCATAACATCATCAGCTTAAACGAGTCGCTTTTACAGATGAGAGAGTGAAAAGATCAAAATCTTTGCTTGTTCGTTACACTGATGAAAAACTCAGGGATATTCTTGCTACCGATGAGAAAATTTTAACAATCAAGGAATATTGCAACAAGCAAAATTTTCGGATGTAAGCTTTAAACTCCAAAGAACACTTTCAACAGGTTATCAGAGTCCTAAATGATCATCATGCGGCATCAGTAATGGTTTGGTGAGGGTATCATGGAATGACCAAGGTTCATTTTCGTGAAAATGGGTTACTCTATTTTCAGCTAAAGAGTATCAAGATACTATCCTAAACGCCATAGCAAAGCCTCTTAAAGCCTCTCTCTTTTTGATAACATACTGGGGCTTTTCAGCAAGACTCAGCTTCCGGTCACAAGGCACGCACAAGGCAGCGAGTGTTTCGGGCTTCATTAAGTCTGATGATTGACCTTTGCCTAACCCAAACCTCAACCCGTGAACTACAAATTGAGATCTATATTAGAGAGCATGCTGCATGGCTGCATGTAACAATAATTCAAAACCCTTAAAAATTCTTTACGATCAGCAGTGGACCACTTTCCAATGATCACCGCGCGTAAACAGATGACGCGTGGCCTGAACGCTTACAAGCCTGTGATAGGGTTAATCCTGGAAGTAGGTACAGGTCCGATTGGTAAAAATTTTTCACCGATAGAAACCTGCTTTGTTCCTGAGTGATGATAAGAGGCTATATTATATGAACGCGGGCGAAGCCGTAGGTAAAAGCTAGTGGTGGATATTTTGACAATTGCATTAGTGGACGACCAATAATCGTACATTGCAGTCGCATATCCGTTCCGGTGCTTGTGATTTGGATTTATTGTAGTTGTGTGTGACAATCGTGTGTAATGGCGTTAAGTAATAGTGAATATTATGAGATGATGTTGTGTGTCGGAAGAAAGGATGGTAACGTGCGAGCTGCTCGCGAACTTTATCGTCGCCGATTTATCGAGGGTAGGCCAGAAGCTGAGCGTCGACAGCTTCCTTCGGTGGCGTGTTTCCATAGGATGGTACATCGTCTGCACGAAACCGGTTCCTTCCACGTTCCTGGTTTAGGAGGTCGCCCGAACACTACCAATCCAGAATTAGAGGAAGCCGTCATAGATCATTTTGAAAATAACCCACGTACTAGCACTCGGCGAGCTGCATTAGCGCTGGGCGCCTCTAACCATATGCAAGTATGGCGAGTGTTGCATAATGACGGTCAGCACCCATACCACTTCCATCGCACCCAGGAACTGACACTTGCAGATTTTTTGCCTCGCGTGACCTTCTGCGAGTGGTACTGCGGTCAGGTAGAAGCTTCGCCAGATTTTGGCTCAAGAGTATTGTGGACATGAAGCATCATTCACGAGAGCGGGGATAAGCAACATTCACAATGACCATGTTTGGTCTCACGCCAACCCTCATGCTTCGACAGAGTCGTCGTTTCAACACCAATGGCGACTAAACGTGTGGGCTAGTATCGTGGGAGATTTGCGTTTCGACTAGTTTAGAATGTTTCATTTCAGGCTCGAGTAAGGATACAGTAACTAAAATAAAAAACTGGCCAAGTGCGAATCGGACTCGCCCATGGAGGGTTCCGTAGAAGCAAGTAACATAATATAATATAAAATAATAAAAGTTCTTGTAGTTCGTTGTAACTTTGATCGATGTTTTAATAATAGTGTATTTTTTTAGATTTATGACGTATTAAAAAAAACCTACTTACTACATCTCGTTCAAACCAATTTTCGTTGGTAGTTTACATAGTAATGTACATCATATATTTTTTTTTAGTTTTATCATTCTCTTATTTTAGAAGTTACAGGGGGGCACACATTTTACCACTTTGGAAGTGTCTCTCGCGTAAACTATTCAATTTAGAAAAAAATATATTAGAAACCTCAATATCATTTTTGAAGACCTATCCATAGATACCCCAAAAGTATGGGTATGATAAAAAAAAAAAATTGAGTTTCAGTTCTAAGTATGGGGACCCCCAAAATTTATTGCTCTTTTTCTATTTTTGTGTGAAAATCTTAAAGCGGTTCACAGAATACATCTACTTACTAAGCTCTAATATTTTCGGAAAATAGTGGCTGTGACATACGGACGGACAGACAGACAGACATAACGAATCTATAAGGGTTCCGTTTTTTCCCATTTGGCTACGGAACCCTAAAAAGGGTAAGTGCGAGTTGGACTCGCGCTTACCCTTAATCGCCACAATTAACTTGTTTGTTACTCATTCACGCAAAAACTTATAAACGGATGAATTTAATGATAAACGTTGCAATAATATGTATAGTTTATAACCTATATTATTGCTAAGTTTTAACACGTGAGTAAGTTCAACAAATATGCTACTAATATTTTTGAAGATGGATGGAAGTACTCGTATGTATAGATGTGTCGCGCAAAAACTACTAAATGGATGAATTCAATCATAAACATTGCAATAAAATTGCATTGCATTGCATATAAGCTATAATTTTGCAGTATCATTAGGTGAGAAAGTTCAGCCAGTAGGATAATTTTTATTACAGGGTGAAGCCGCTGGAAGAAGCTAGTCTAACATAGTTTCAAAATATGAAGATTAACAGTCGCACTAATGATGTCACAATGTTGCTCACATAACAAAAACGATATTTATCTACAGCAGCGCCCTCAAATCCCACGATGGTTTACTTTCCGCACAGACTCTACCAACTTTTTTTTCACAAATTGAAAAGTATACAATCTACCGTCCTCCTTGACTGAGAGCGGACTTGTTGCCTATGTGTGGCAGCGGTGAATCATCAAACGTAGAGCGTTTACGTTTTTTTTTTTAATGTGGGAAATTATCTAAAGACGTACATCTCCCACTCTAGGGCAAAGTAAGAGGGCTTGTTAAACTTTTACTGAGAAATACCACAACTATATTTCTGCAATTGCCCTTTGCGTTCTAAGACACCTATAGCCCCAGTAGGCTTTGGCCATGCTGGGCCCTTACGGTTTTGTTGACATATCTTTGAGGCCCGGGTAAAATGCGTGCAGTACGCAGTTGACGACTAAGGCACGATCCAGACTGCCGGACAGCGAGCTATCCATTGTTCATCGTCTGCTAGCCTACATCTGTAGTTGCTTGTAGTTGGAGTCAGGGCCCTGGCGGCTGAGGCGTGAGGATGTCCGTCACGCGTGTAGCCACTTTCTTTACTAACATTATTACTTCGTAAGAGGCGATCGCCTACGAAAACACGGTGGTGCTCCACCCAAGCGGGGTCCTTCATCGTGTCCTCCGTGCGGTCCGTACAATGGCGACACAACTTAGCATGTCCAGTGAAAACCTGCATCATACGGAAGTTGTTGCCTCCAGATTCCATGGCGGCAGGCCAGCAGGAAGCTTGCCACTTCGTGGGAGACTGTGTGGTACTCGTTCAGCTTGGCTGTCGGTCGCTTTCGCAGCGAAGACGGAACATAGGTTTTTTTTTTAGTTTCCCTACCCATACGTCCATCAGGCACAAACAAGTTCAGCTGCCATGTCCGGCCCAAAACATGCAATGAATTTTATTTGGTGCGTATTGTAGACATATGTACGGACGCATAACCTAGGATCCCATATGAATTACATATACATAATACACGGACAATCAACATGTCAAAATTAACATCGACATCCAAAATTAAAATAACTACGTGGTTGAAGTTCCAGCCAACATACAAAGAGCTCTAATTTCCCAGACAAGGATTTTCATTCATTGGACTTCCTGCCCTGTCAGGGACTTCACCCTGGTTACGAGATGCCAGCAGTATGAACATGCAGAAAAAACCCGTAGAGAGGTCAACTCGACGTGCGGCCACTGCAGTGAGACAGGACACTCGATGTCCGAATGCGCAAAGAAGGCGGACACACCGAAACGTGCAACTTGCTCTCGTTTCAAAAAGCCCTCCAACCATAAAACAGGAGACGCTGAGTGTCCTGCTAGAAAAATAGCGGAATATAGATACATTAACTCTATCGATTATGGAGCCTAGAGCGTCATACTCAAGGCCAGACTTCCGTGTAACTTCCAAAAAATTCCAGTGACCTACAAACCTTAATTTTTCTTAGTATTTTAGCATATTTGTCCAATGTAACTATATAACTCTTTAGAATTAACGCAATCTCGATATTAACCCAATTACTAATTCTGTTGACGCAAAATCATATGTGTGTAACTAGAGAATAATGTGCAAGAAACAGTTTTAGAATACAAAATAACATATTGTGACCTTTAGTGTAAACTAGGTATATAACATTATAAATACTTTAATTATATTTTTCACTACATATAGACTTTTTAAATATTGTTATCAATAGTATTGGCCAGAAAAACTACAATATAAGAGCTTCTACCGCCTGTGATACAGGTTTATCCTAGTACAGGCACATAACATAGCATTTAACTTTGTAATTACTCTTATGATTTTATGTAACTATTTTACCAAATTATACTCTGAATAAACATATTATTAGCTGTTTTTTTTTTCTTGTTTGTATATTTTTATTATTGAAGAAGTTTATTTATTTATTTAAACTCATGTACAGTAGTAGTACATAAGCGGACTTAAAGCAACAAGGCAGTCTCTACCATTGGGAAAAGACAACACTGTGGTAGGTTGTGGTGGGTGTGTGGTAAGTGGTATTTTTTTCGCAAGGAGTCTTAATTTATCAAATTTGTGCCCCCTTTTTTTCCTTTTTTTTATGGTGGGAAATCATAAATAACTTCCCCTGATCTGAGTGAGACAAGAGGGCATGCCAGGCTGTTAAAGATAACCCACCTGTGTTCCTTCGTGTGTTCTCGTTCCAGAGCAACTCTTTCGAAAATTCCCGCTGCAAACTTCTGCCTCCTTGGTATTTAAACAAAACTAAATCGCAAGTAACTTGAGAAAGAAAAGAAAGAAAAAACCGGCCAAGTGCGAGTCGGACTCGCCCATGAAGGGTTCCGTAGCAGCAAGTAACATAATATAAAAGTTCTTGTAGTTCGTTGTAACTTTGATCGATGTTTTAATAATAGTGTATTTTTTTCGATTTATGACGCATTAAAAAGAAAACTACTTACTAGATTTCGTTCAAACCAATTTTCGTTGATAGTTTTTATAGTAATGTACATCATATATTTTTTTTAGTTCTATCATTCTCCTATTTTAGAAGTTAGAGGGGGGGGACACATTTTACCACTTTGGAAGTGTCTCTCGCGTAAACTATTCAGTTTAGAAAAAAATTATATTAGAAACCTCAGTATCATTTTTGAAGACCTATCCATAGATACCACACACGCATGGGTTTGATGAAAAAAAAAATTTTGAGTTTCAGTTCTAAGTATGTATTGCTTTTTTACCTCCAAAATGTATTGCTTTTTTCTATTTTTGTGTGAAAATCTTATTGCGGTTCACAGAATACATCTACTTACAAAGTTTCTACAGTATAGGTCTTATAGTTTCGGAAAAAAGTGGCTGTGACATACGGACGGACAGACAGACAGACATGACGAATCTATAAGGGTTCCATTTTTTGCCATTTGGCTACGGAACCCTAAAAAGAATGTTGAACCAAAAAGAATGTTGGAGTATTTTGCCGTTAACGATCTTCCAGTAGTAGATGTAGGTATAAAGAAACACCAAACCATTTAGTAACACCGTAAAATGTTTATTGGTAAATACAATAAGGTTATTTAAAGAGCCACACTTATTTATACATATTGACGCTTTACCGCGCGACGGACGTGTAGTTACGACTAAATTGAATTATTAAATGTAACGTAAGTAAAAACAAAACATATTTTGCTGGATGACCATTATTGGCTCGTACAAAAAAGTTGAATCGATGATCTAGTGAGGGTCGCGGGAATTACATGAATGACACTTTGGGAAAGCCTATGTCCAGTAGTGCACATCTTTCGTCTGAAATAATTAAAGTATGTAGGTATACAGTCGTTTAAATAATAATTTCTGAACCTTCAGATTCCATTTAGCTGCCTACTTTGTTTGTCTCAGCATTGCGTAAAAGCTGTAGGATGACTTTAAAATCTGGAAACAAAAAAAGAAACGAAGGTCAAAAAAGATTCCATAATTTTATTTCAACAAAATTATGGTATACTAGCTACTACATACGGCTTTGAAAATAGTAGGTTTTTCCATACACAATTTAGACCTCCGAGAGAGCATTTTGAACACCTCCTAAATATATGAAAATACATTTAGGAGGTGTTCAAAATCCTCTCTTTCTGCTCGCTTATGCCTACACCGTAAAAGAAAAACTGTATTTTTTCCAGTAGTTTCGTTTGTGAGTTGATATGGCAATCAGTCAAAATTACAAGTAATCAGCAAGTAATTTTTATCACCTTCCAAATTTTTTTTGAGTATTAGGTTTCATTCAAACATTCCATTTTTGAAACATAAAAGGTGGGTAAAATTAAAAAAAAAAACGTGTGTAACCTAGCAAAATGAGCGAGCGAGGTGATGCAAAAAGAGATAGGTAGACAGCACAGCAGCGTGCGCCGCACGCGTGCTTAAATCTGATACGCTCTTTAGTTTACGATACGCCATCGCATGAGGCGGACGTGCATGTTTCCGTGATCTCATGCGCCGTTCTGCACTCGCAAACCGTCGCGGCGCACGCGCCGGCCGGCAGCGACACCATGTACTCAAATCGCGAATATTGTGAAAAGACGTGTAGTTAAGTTCATGAAGGTCCTGTTCCTTTGCCACTGCGGTCACCCGAACTCGTGACCTCGACCTTGTGATGACTTGTATCTTTGGAAGCAAAATTAAATGACTCCTTATGTGGCAGAGACTCAAACTATCGTGGACTTGAAACTTTGAATAGAATCAAAAGTGAAAACAAAATTAAAAAAAAAATTGAATTTCATTACTTTTCTTTAAGATTATAATGTTTAAATTTGGAAGGTGATAAAAATTACTTGCTGTATAATATATAAATATATATGCAGGGTTATTTGTAAAACACTAGCAACCTCTTAGGACTATGTTAAGAACATCATAAACAACAACTTTTGTTCTACGACTTTTTACAAAACAACAACCACACATTTACAAACAACAAACCTTCAAGATTTCGTTGTTCTATCTAACACATTTATACTCTGTATTTAGTTGTCTACTTCAGCTCCCGCGCACTGTTCTCGTAATAATAGTAAGCAGGCTTCCGAAACATTGTCATCACACCTAGTAAGCATTCGCACCATTTCTGTGTACTCGACATTAGAATATTGATACACCATTATGTAAAAATAATTACGTCCGCACTACCAAATTTCGCGACAAGAACATGTATGAAGCGACGCAAGCGCATCGACCGACTGATTAATGAGGGTCGCCCGTAAATAGGTCAAGTTCATGTTCAGCTACCCTCCACCATCGCTTGCTTCGCATAAACTTCGTAATATTTAGAACAGTCAATTTAAATATTTTTATTTTCGTATAAAACCTGATGAAATAAATTATGATAAATTTTTAAAAGTCATAGAACATAAGTTGTTGTTTATGATGTTCTTAACATAGTCCTAAGAGGTTGCTAGTGTTTTACAAATAACCCTGTATAGGTACTAGTTTTGCCCGAGTGAAAATAGGAAATATAAACCCATGTTACTCAGTGATAATGTAGCTTTCTACCAGTGAAAGAAATTTGAAAGTCTGTCCAATAGTTTTTGAGATAAATCGTAACAAACAAACAAAAAATAAAATCTTTTCTCTTTTTCGATATTCTCTAAATAGTTTTTTTTTTCTTCTCTTTTTAGATAGATATATATATATAGATTACTGTGTGTTGGATTATATAGATTACTGTGCCTGAATTATTGCTGATTAGTAATTAGCAGAAATCAGACCGACTTAAAAAGGCAAGCGAGTTACGCTCGAGCACGTAAATGTCGACTGAGGTGATCCAAACCTAAAGAGACATATTACTTTGGATGAAGAGCGGGCTATGGCTGGGAAACATGAACGATTTGTCTTGCGTTCTGGCATCGTCTTTACCGTGACATATGTGTCGAGAGAGAGTGGGATGATGCGGCCAGCAGTAGGCCGCAGGGGGCGCTTCGCGCGCTCCATCACCAGCACCAACGAACGCCGGAACGACAGCTGCCCGCGCCGCCACTCCATGCTGTATAGTGACTGCGTCACCCGCTCGCTCTGACAGCACACAATAGCAGACTACAATTTAGCCTCTCGGATACCGTGTGTCGTTGAAGCGTTCATAATGTTTATTTTCATAAGATACGGCGTATTATTTATATTGCCCGTTATTCATTAACCCAAAACTGCTTACACATTTCGATAAGAGGCAAAAATAAGTGAGCTAGATCGTTTTTAATGAGTGGGTGTATCGGGAAGTTAAAATAATACTATGATTTACAAATAAATACTAAACCTCGTACCTCTGCTGTGACTTCATTTCCGTAATAACAGAATATGAATAGCTCAATCAGAATGCAAATGATGAACAATGTGGTCGACGCAAACTCGATGCTCAGCACTTTCAGCTGCAACCAGACAACAGAGGTGAAATGAGCGCCGATGACGTAAGGTACCGCCTGCAACCTAGCTGGCACACTCACGCTGACTATCTTGTAGGCGGCCATGCACAGGATCCAGCCGCCCACGCCGAACTGCACTAGCAATGGCGCAGCGAACACGTCGTGCAATTCTGCGCACATCCTGCACAAACACACTAGCGATATTCTCTCTATTTTCATCATAATTATACATTGCAACGTCGTTCAACTCACTCGTTGATCTTGTTGTAATGCACCAAACAATCTACAAACAGTTTGTGTAGTGCCGTGTCATAGTCGTCTCCAGTCCCAGTGCACGCGGAACTAGCTCTTTCTGGCAACGTCTCGAAATTCAATCTGTAAATAAAGCTATTTTGTAGCGCTTGGAAATATTCATGTTCTAACATTTCACTTAATTAAAACGATTCTGTATAAAAATCAGAGTATGAACAATCTGTTTCACTGTCGATATTTACGTTCGTCATTTCTCTGTATAAGTACCTCAAAATTCTCAGTTGTGTTTTGCACTGATCTAGAATCGTGGCCATAAATGCATCCATCGTAGTGTTACCAATTGCTACCAGATTGGTGGTGTAGAATGAATACAGCAGCACCACAGCAAATCTGTGAAACACATACGCAAGGTAAGTTTTTGTATATAGGAGTGCATAACTTGCAAGATTTAATATTTTTGTTCGGAATCATGAACAGATCAATAGACATAGGTACCTGATTTGCTAAATAAGATAGGACTATGTGTGCCTTGTGCATATCTAGGTTTAAAGATATTTATTTCTCAAAAAAGATACAAAGTTACTTGAGAACAATTTTTCCTTAGTCTAAATACTACTACTCTTAAGCTTCGTTCTCGATATTAGCATAAACACACATGTAGTTTCACTTAGAGACTCGCCCTTTCGTACTGATTTTACGAAAAAAAACAATAATAATATTCCACAACTATCACACAACGCCGTCTTGTCCCAAGCTAAGCAGAGCTTGTGTTATGGGTAGATACTAGACAACTGATAGATATACTTATATATTTCTAAATACATACATATTATTGATAAATTACACCCAGACACAAAACAAATGATTATGCTCATCACACAAACATTTGTTCTGGGTGGGAATTGAACCCACAACCTCCGGCATAACAGTCAGGGTCACTAACCACTAGACCAACAGGCCAGTCAAAATAAAATGAAAAAAAAAAAACAAATAACAATTAAAACTATAAATATTAACGTAAGGTAGATTTACAATTTTGTTCTTGTCAATGACATTTTCACTTAGCCAGCTCATTCACATTCCAGTGCTTCACTGTTTCGCATCATCTTTTAGTTTTTTACAGTATTTCAAATATTTTAAATTTAAGCCACAAATTGCTAAAAAGAAAGGGTGTTAAGCGCAAGAATAATAGTTATTTAAGTAAAAAATTCAATATTACGTGAGTGACGCATCGTCATCGGATGGTAATTTTTCTAAGCCTCATAACCGGCATCAGGGTACCGGCATTGATCTATTTATTTTTGAGTTTTCATTTCAATTATATACCTATTTCTAGAATCACAATCATGTGGCTTTTCACACTTAAAAACCGTTACATATTTTTTTACGTTTCCGTTTTATGATTTCAAAAAATTCATAACATGTTATATGTCATTTTATTATACGGAAAATCGGATTGTACGTTGGAGGCCTTCCACTGCCTAAATAAATAAAGTACCTACTTGGATCTACTGATTTTCCATATTAAATACCTCACAGTATTTAATATGGAAAATCAGATTGTCCTTTGGGGCCTTCCAATTCCTAAATAAAAAACTGGCTAAGTGCGAGTCGGACTCGCCCATGGAGGGTTCCGTAGCAGCAAGTAACATAATATAAAAGTTCTTGTAGTTCGTTGTAACTTTGATCGATGTTTTAATAATAGTGTATTTTTTTAGATTTATGACGTATTAAAAAAAAACTACTTACTAGATCTCGTTCAAACCAATTTTCGTTGGTAGTTTGCATGGTACATCATATATTTTTTTTAGTTTTATGATTCTCTTATTTTAGAAGTTACAGGGGGGGGGACACATGTTTTACCACTTTGGAAGTGTCTCTCGAGTAAACTATTAAATTTAGAAAAAAAATAATATTAAAAACCTCAATATCATTCTTGAAGACCTATCCATAGATATCCCACATGTATGGGTTAGATGAAAAAATAAAATTTAAGTTTCAGTTCTAAGTATGGGGACCCCCAAAATGTGTTGCTTTTTTCTATTTTTGTGTAAAAATCTTAATGTGGTTCACAGAATACATCCACTTACTAAGTTTCAACAGTATAGCTCTTATAGTTTCAGAAAAAAGTGGCTGTGACATACGGACGGACAGACAGACATGACGAATCTATAAGGGTTCCGTTTTTTGGCTACGGAACCCTAATAAAGTAGGTACTCGCTGCTCAAATCTACCTATGAGTTTTTATACGGAAAATCGGATAATAGCCCAGTCAAATTAGACCAATTAATAGGGGTTACATAACAATAATTCGCACCCAGCTGAAAATTGGTAGGATTGTTCAAATACCATTACATACATTTAATGAAATTTAAAAAGTCCTCATCAATCCGACACCTGGAAAAAAAAATCGGGGTCAAATATCACTAAAACGAGTTTTTCGTGATTTTCAGCAAAACGGTAAGTTTAATTATAAAAGTATCTAAGACAAAATTATAGATCAGATAATTATCTACAAAAGTGTTCATACATTTATATTCCTAAGAGCCACCGTTTTCGAGATATGAT
The DNA here is from genome assembly GCA_929112965.1 of Mythimna albipuncta. Taxonomy (NCBI): domain Eukaryota; kingdom Metazoa; phylum Arthropoda; class Insecta; order Lepidoptera; family Noctuidae; genus Mythimna; species Mythimna albipuncta. The sequence continues at coordinate 34,400,876 of OV815959.1, forward strand.
GATTCAAAAAGTTGAAACTGTTGAAGGAGGTAATCGTCATAACATGCTCACGTTTTCACGCCACCTTGGAGGTAGTCTGCTTAGCACGTTTTTAGAGTTCTGTATTTCAAAAGGAATAAACGGACAACGGGTCTATTTGTCTGTCTGTATTTCTGTTCGTCTGTCTATCTGTCTGTCAAGACCCTTTATCTCAAGAACGCGTGAAGATATCGAGTTGAAATTAAAACCATATACTCCAAGTGTGTCCTGTCTTGAAGCTGTGAAAAAATTAAGCTTGTAAGTTAACGAATAAAAAAGATACGGCCGTTTATGTTCAATTTACGAAGCGACACTCAAAGAATTTTACAAATCGCAAAATGTTAAATTTTTCGTTACGTAAGCAAAATTTACAGTTTTTAGATTTTTGCCTATATGACCTTGCTTTATGCTACATTTCAAGTTTTTGGGACAACGGGAAGTTAATATTAGAATTTCGATTCCGAAATTTGATTTTGAGTGTCGAAATTTATGTTTTTTGCAACATAAATGGCCGTATCTTTTGTTTCCGTTAACTTACAACTTTTTTTCACAGCTTTAAAGAACTGCAGACTTAAGTATTTGATTTTAATTTCAACTCGATAACTTCACGCTTTCCCAAGATAAAGGGTCTTGAAAGACAGATACACCGACAGACAGAAATACATACACAGACAGACAGACAAACGGACAACAAAGCGATCCTATAAGAATTCCATTCTTTCCTTTTGAGGTACAGAACCCTAAAAAAGCTTTAAGTACACTACCTCAAAGGTGGCGTGGAAACGTGTGCATATTATGACGATTACCTCTTTCAACTTTTGGAATCATCATATCTCAAAAACGGTGGCTCTTAGAAAAAAAAGTAATTATACAATTTTGTAGATAATTATCAAATCCACAATTTTGTCTTAGCTAATTTTTAATTTTAATTTAATTTTAGCTAATTTAATAAAAATCACGTAAACTCATTTTTGTGACATTTGACCCCGAATTTTTTTTTTTTTAGGTGTCGGATCGATGAGAACTTTTTAGATTTTGATTTATGATGGTTTTGAACAATCCTACCAATTTTCAGGTGGGTGTGAATTAGTGTAACCTTGGATGTCTAAATTGAAAGGACTAATAAATAATAAACTATAAACGATAAACGATAAACGATAAACGATAAACGATGAACGATAAACGATAAACGATAAACGATAAACGATAAACGATAAACGATAAACGATAAATGATCTAATAAATATACACAACCGATGAAGATTGTGCCACATATCATGACGACACAGGTTTACAACCTGAATGTCCGTACTGGCGACCAGCTCTAGTGGAATAAAGTGTATCACACAGTCGAGTCGCCTGCCACCAACAACACCATAGCACAAGTACATAATTATACTGCCGCCGAGCTCCCCTACTGCCATGGTACTACCCCTGCGTAAGTACTTTATGTGCCTGCCATGCAGTCTACTATCGTGCCCAAAAAGAGGGCGAGTGAACCGGAGGCCCCTACTCCTCACCAAAACGTTCTCCAATTAAATCCAGACTTGCGTTTTGCAAATATTAGGTGAAGACCTAATCTTGACTAGGCACATGGCAGCAAAATTCAAAAGAATTTGATAATTATATTATTTTATAGTGTAACCTCTGCCCTCTCTAAAGAGAATCATTAAGAAGAAGAGAATTTATTTATTTTTTTAGATTAATAATTTAATTTAAGAAGAAAGAAAGAAAGAAAGAAAAGTATTTATTTTGGCGCAAAAAAACATTTTAGACAACAAAAACTTAAGACAAACACAAAACAAAAAAATAATAATAATAAAAAAGTAACATTGTCTGTCACACGTTTGCGCCAAAAAAGGTCCTTTCAGCGAAATGCCAGACAACTACTACTAATGTCTATTTTTTCTGTAATTCAAATTGTAATGGTTTTGTAATTTTGTACTTATTCTTTTAATTTATTAATTTTAATTTTTTGTGTTTTTATTTTAATTAACTGCATTTTTGTTTTAATTTTTTATTTTATCTTAATTTAATTCTACTCGATGGCTCAAATTGTATTGTTTTTTATTACTTAGGGGGATTAGCGTTGATAGCCGAAATACAGGCTCTTGCCTAGTTCGGCTACAGAGGTCTAATTCTTTTGTCTTTTAACAATGTAGCCCAGAAATCTGTAGCAAAATTGTTAACTAAAATTGAATAAACTCATTATATTATTATTATAATATATATATAATCGCAGGGAGTTTAAAACACAGATTTTGGGTACCGGTGAACTGCAAGTTAAAAAAGCCGCCCACCCTCAATCCAGAGATTCAAATTTCTCTAATAGAACTCAAGTAAAGCGAGTCAAGGGAGTAGAACGTAAGCAGGTACTAACATTCTTGTGCCTTGACCTTCACGAGCGTAGTCAATACCGTGCTGCTCTTTTATAAACATCTGCCTAGCCTTTTTCCCAACTAGCTTAGGCTAGGCTTCTAGTCTAACCGGATGCGGCTGAATACTCGTGTTTCATTAGGAGCACCTGCCTGTCAGACCTCTACAGCCCAGTTACTGGGCAACACGATATTCCTTAGATAGACTGATGGTCACACTTTTTGGCACCTGTAACGACGGTCGAAAATCTAGGAGTGACTACTGGGACCAATGACTTTACGTGGTTCCCAAGACATAGAGTGTCTGTTATGTGCTAGATAAACTTAGAAAAGTTTTTAATTAAGAATTGAAAAATTCACATCGGTAACTATCCGTTTTCAAACCTGTAATCGCACCTCTGGCGGCGGTGATGGGAATTGCGCGCATGATATGTGCAGAAAACGAGGGTGACCTACAACCACCCTCCCTTCCATAGCATCGTCAAATTAGCAGTTACTCGTTGTAACGCATGACGTTACAGCCGTAACTGACGTTAGAACTAGTTAATCTCCGCAGGTCGCCTTTCCTGTTATTTCTATGAACAGTGGCGATTATTGACTAATAAGTCAATAAACACTAGATACTATATTGTATAATTATGTGGTTATAAAATCATGTATTGCCCGACCATTCTGGATATATTACTTGTTCCTAAACCGAACGATATAGAACGTTTTATATTAAATATAAAACGGGCTTATATTAGGGAATTTAAACCAACCAAAATATGAGATTTTGCTCGGTTTCTCCGCCTTTTAACTTTGGCTGGTCAGGCCATGGACTATGGACTCTATGGTGTAAATATCTGCACCTCAAAGATTGTTGAGTTGTCCCCTTGTCATTTTTGACTGGTGTCCTATTGTGATAAACTAATCAGTTTGTCAAATTAAGTTTGATATATTTATATTCTTTACAGATATTTAGTGATGTCTCAACAACGGGATGTGTGCCACCTGTGGTGATGTAACTACTAGTGGACGCTGGAGTCAGCATGACAAAATTCTTTATATCAATTATTTGGAGAAACTTGCCGCTTTACTTTGGCAGAAATGGTTTGCACAAGATTTAGAAAACTGATGAATTTTGTTACGTGTATTTATTTATTTATTTAAACTTTATGCAACGCACAGGTACAAAGGCGGACTTAATGCCTTAGGCATTCTCTACCAGTCAACCTAGGGTGGTGAAGAGAAAAACATGGCAGGTGCACAAAAAAAAAAAACAAAAAAACAACAAAAAAAAATGGATTATTAAGAAAAATAAGGGTGCAAATGTATATATATAACTAAAATAGACATACATATATATTTAATATAATATACCTACATATATATTTATATAAAGTAGCAGAAGGGGGGTTTTGAAACGACTCCGCTATTTGTTCTGAAAGTAATGCCGCAACTTTCGCTTAAATGCATACTGACTGGTGGCCATCCTGATGTCGAGAGGAAGCGCATTCCACAGAAGTATGGACTGTATATGAAAGGAAGAATGAACAAAAGAAGTAGTATGAGAGGGACAGAGCAGTAGGAGATTGTTAGAAGAACGAAGACTCTTAGAATGGGAAGAACATAAATATTGAAAATGAGATAAAAGATAAGAAGGAGGGGTAGGAGAGTTGAGCAGAGAGAAGAGTGTTGTCAGTGCGCGCAAACTTCTTCTCTGGCGAATGGGCATCCATTTGAGCTCCGATCTGTAACTCGAAACATGGTCATATTTTCGCAAGTTAAATATGAATCGGATGCAGTTGTTGAGGAGCCTGTCAAGTTTGTCCAACAACTCCGCATTCAGGTCAAAGTAGCACACGTCACCATAGTCGATCACAGGGAAAATTAAAGTTTGCACAAGCATAGTCTTCGTCTTCGCGGGCAAAAAGTTCCTCAGACGATACAGACACCGCAAAGTCCCGTTGACTCTTTGGCAGACACTGGAGACCTGACTTTGCCAGCCAAGAGTCGAGTCGAGATGCAAACCGAGATCCTTAACGCTAGGACTAATGGGGATGGTGGCACCATTAAAAATAATTGGGGGAAGAGAGTTAACCACCACTTTACCCATCATGCGCGAGCTTCCAATAATAATGGCCTGACACTTTGAGGGGTTTACAGACACCCCAAATCTTTCAGACCAGTCTTTGATAGCGTCCAAATCTCGGTTCACATCCTCTATAGCGTCCGACAAACCTTCCACCCGCGCAGCTGTATATAACTGAAGATCATCGGCGTAAAGGAAAGGTATTTGGAGAAACTTGCCGCTTTACTTTGGCAGAAATGGTTTGCACAAGATTTAGAAAACTGATGAATTTTGTTACGTGTAGATAATGCAAAGACCGTACCTACCGTGTTACCGTGTATTGGCAGAAGTGTGTAACTGCCTAATGTTCATATCTTTTGTATATTTTTTTTTGTTGTTGATAAATATGAGAACCCAAAAATTATTTTTATTTGTTTGTTTTGCGCAATTTGGAGACTAGCTAGTTTGGTTTTGGTTGGATTCGCAAATATCTACGCAGATCTCACCTATTTGGTGACACCCACGGAACATAAAAAACAGTGGTAGTAGCTTGAGAAAATGTTTGTCCTAGAACCGGTGTCGCCAAACTCATACATTTACAATTTACTCTTACTGCAAACCCAAAAATATTATTGGCTAAAAACAAAACGGGCGTAAACGAAATGCCAAAAAAATATTATACGAAATGCAACTTTAAAATCAATCACTTATAAATCAAATTGACAAAAACAAGAAAAAAATACATCTTTGACTACCAAGTACCGCTACTTGTCGCAAGATGGCATTGTTCAGAATATATCTGTGGCCCTAGTAAAAAGGGGTATAAGTCCGATTTTGTCGAAAATGAGTTAAGTATACCGAAATGATCAGAAAAAAATGCTCTATCGTTTGGTGAAAACAGATCTAAGCTAACCCTAAAAATAAGGAAGTTACTTGGTTCAAAAGGATTCAACTGACACCAAAAAAAACCACAAAAGTTGGTTTCAAGTCCATTTATATTGTTTTAAACGGAAAAATAAAAACTTTATTTTGTGTTTTTTAATCTAAATTAACATGAATCAACCACATTTCAATTTGGTTGGTGTTTATCGATACAACAACACTTAGTCCATAAAAATAGTTTAAGTTACAAATGATGATAAGAGACTTATATACGTTTTCACCGAAATAAAGAGAAAAAAAAATCTTTGCATTAGGAAATTAGTTATTAAAACAATTTCAAACGCGTATCCCTTTTCACGTGCTTGAATTAATATTTAACTTATGGGAGAAGGGGGTCTAACTTATTTTATACCCTTATGGAATTCATTTTGTGATTGGTATAAGTCACTATCTTAAAAACTAATAACTTTACATAAAAAACGCGTATCCCTTTTCACGTGCTTGAATTAATATTTAACTTATGGGAGAAGGGGGTCTAACTTATTTTATACCCTTATGGAATTCATTTTGTGATTGGTATAAGTCACTATCTTAAAAACTAATAACTTTACATAAAAAAAACCGGCCAAGTGCGAGTCGGACTCGCCCATGAAGGGTTCCGTAGCAGCAAGTAACATAATATAAAAGTTCTTGTAATGTATTGTAACTTTGATCGATGTTTTAATAATAGTGTATTTTTTTCGGTTTATGACGCATTAAAAAAAAAACTACTTATTGGATTTCGTTCAAACCAATTTTCGTTGGTAGTTTTTATAGTAATGTGCATCATATATTTTTTTTAGTTTTATCATTCTCTTATCTTAGAAGTTAGAGGGGGGGGGACACACATTTTACCACTTTGGAAGTGTCTCTCGCGCAAACTATTCAGTTTAGAAAAAAATGATATTAGAAACCTCAGTATCATTTTTGAAGACCTATCCATAGATACCCCACACGCATGGGTTTGATGAAAAAAAAAATTTTGAGTTTCAGTTCTATGTATGGGGACCCCCAAAATTTATTGCTTTTTTTCTATTTTTGTGTAAAAATCTTAATGCGGTTCACAGAATACATCTACTTACAAAGTTTCAACAGTATAGCTCTTATAGTTTCGGAAAAAAAGTGGTTGTGACATACGGACGGACAGACAGACAGACAGACAGACAGACATGACGAATCTATAAGGGTTCCGTTTTTTGCCATTTGGCTACGGAACCCTAATAACCCAATAATAGTAAAGAGCATAAATTGTTTACCTAAAAAGAACATCACATGTATTTCATTTGGCAGCGGTTTGAATGACACACGCGTTTTCGTTAATTATTATGTTGCGCAGTCTAGTTAGAGAATGAGAGCGCTTGAACAGCTAGTGTGCAACGCGTTTCTTACTAGCGGCGACAGTGCCACGCCTACTTACTTCTTCCACTGTTTTTACTGTTCCGGGTGACACCAGTAATTTTTTTTAGGTGGGGAATCATCCAATGACACGCCCTTGGGCGGAGCGGTAGGGCCTGTCAGACTTTTACTGACTAAAACCCACTCCTATATGTTTCTTCATTGCTTTGTATTTCAGGGCCTCGGGTATTTCTAGAAGCGAAGCCATGGGCTCGGTAGGCTTTCGCCCTGCAGAAATACATATATATGGTTGACTAACATCTCCATGACACGCGCGTGGAGCAGCACGCGCCGTTGATGACTAGGGCTCAATCCGGACGGTTACCGGACAGTTGAACGGCGAGCTACCCATTGCACGCCGTCCGCAAACCCGCGCCTACGGTAGCTAGAAATTGGGATCGGGATCCCGGCTGCTGGAGTGTGAGGGCCGTCTTCTCGCGCGTGCGTCCTTTGCTAGCATTACTGCTTCGTAAAAGGAGGCGACTGCCTACTATTCCTTTTGACCATGGCCTGTACTAAAGTCCGGCACGAGAGTGCTCTGGCCAAGTGGAGCACGTCTTCACTGAATGCTCCAACGTACCCTCCGGACGTTCCACACAATGGTGACACACAGGCGTCTCTTCCGCATGAATCTACACGCGTTGCACAATGCAATAATCTCCAGCGACCACCAGTAATCTGGCGCCGGGCACATCCTGGACTATTTCGGGGCATTTCACGTCGGCGATTTGTGACATGGTCTCCTGGATCCACTCCGATTCGGCGTTGATTTTAACAGAACTGTCCTATGCTTGCGCCAAGGCTTTTGACCATGGCCTGTACTAAAGTCCGGCACGAGAGTGCTCTGGCCAAGTGGAGCACGTCTTCACTGAATGCTCCAACGTACCCTCCGGACGTTCCACACAATGGTGACACACAGGCGTCTCTTCCGCATGAATCTACACGCGTTGCACAATGCAATAATCTCCAGCGACCACCAGTAATCTGGCGCCGGGCACATCCTGGACTATTTCGGGGCATTTCACGTCGGCGATTTGTGACATGGTCTCCTGGATCCACTCCGATTCGGCGTTGATTTTAACAGAACTGTCCTATGCTTGCGCCAAGGCTTTTACCTTTGCGGCTTCCTGAAAAAGCTCCCAGTATATCTGCTACATCGCCCACCGCTGACCAGTTGGTTTTTGTCGGACCAGCGCGGTCGAAGTCTGGGTGGATAAATCGTCAAACCGGATGTACCGGTGGTCTTAGGACCTCTCCACTCCCTCCATGACATACCAGGTGACGAAACGCGGTGAAAGAGCGGGACTGACAAACGATGTCCACCACCTGACTCACCCCATATCCACACACACGAGGAGGCAGAACCCTGACCTAAGACTACCAAGATTGTCTTAAGAGCTTAGTCGTTAACTATCCGATCCCGCTGGCATTGAAGTCCTTGCAAACGACCACGAGGAGGGAACTAAACCCAGCGACGACGACATTCAGTTTCATAAGGAAGTTATGGATATCGGTGAGAGATCTATTCGGGGACAGATAAACGCCTACTACTGCAATGTCCCCAAATCGAGCTGCCTCGCAAACCTGTCCCCTCGCGATGAGCTTATGGCACGGAATACCGGCAGTGGTCAAAAAAAATTAGAGTCACCGAGCCGCTTAGGTGGCCACACCAGTGATGAGAACTTCATAATCATCATCATTTCAGTCGATACACGTCCACCACACGTTGGACATAGGCCTCCCCCAAGCGTCGCCACAACGAACGTTCTTGTGCGCCCCGCATCCATCGGTTTCCCGTAACCTTCACTAGGTCATCGGTCAACCTTCCAACGCTGCGTCTTCCGGTACGAGGTCGCCACTCCAGAACCTTTCGGGACCAACGGACATCTGTTCTACGAGCAATGTGCCCTGCCCATGGCCACATAAGTTTGGCAATTCTTCATGATATATCGCCAACCTTAGTTCTCCTGCGGATACATATCAAGGATGTCACCGAGCATAGCTCTTTCCATGGCTCTTTGGGTGACTTTAATTCATTAAACCCCAAGCGAACGCCGACGTTCGCGCACCTATTGTATTTCTATTGTGTCAGTAATTTCTACGATTGAAAGTTTAAGCCTTCTGATGTGGCCCATTGTAAGCGACCACGTTTCGGAGCCATATGTCATCCCTGGCAACACGCACTGGTCATAGGCTTTGACACTGTGGTATGTTGGACGAGAAGATACCGCGTAGCTTCCCGAACGCTGCCCAACCGAGTTGGATTCGACGGTTGACCTCGGTTGATGAGAACTTGTTCGGGCAAAACTCGTACCTGATTATTAGAGCAGGGATTAATGTTTATGTAAAACCTTTCTGTCAATAAACTTTTATTATTTTTATAGTTGTGTTTGAAATTTAGCCCAGCCGGGAAGTTGACATTGATTTTTAGGGTTCAAATGGCAAAAAACGGAACCCTTATAGATTCGTCATGTCTGTCTGTCTGTCTGTTTGTCTGTCCGTCCGTCTGTCACAGCCACTTTTTTCCGAAACTATAAGAGCTATACTGTTGAAACTTTGTAAATGGATGTATTCTGTGAACCGCATTAAGATTTTTACACAAAAATAGAAAAAAGCAATAAATTTTGGGGGTCCCCATACTTAGAACTGAAACTAAAAAAAAAATATTTTCATCAAACCCATACGTGTTGAGTATCTATGGATAGGTCTTCAAAAATGATACTGAGGTTTCTATTATAATTTTTTTCTAAACTGAATAGGTTGCGCGAGAGACACTTCCAAAGTGGTAAAATGTGTGTCCCCCCCCTGTAACTTCTAAAATAAGAGAATGATAAAAATAAAAAAAATATATGATGTACATTACTATAAAAACTGCCAACGAAAATTGGTTTGAACGAAATCCAGTAAGTAGTTTTTTTTTTTATTGCGTCATTAATCGAAAAAAATACTTTATTATTAAAACATCGATCAAAGTTACACATTACAAGAACTTTTATATTATGTTACTTGCTGCTTCGGAACCCTTCATGGGCGAGTCCGACTCGCACTTGGCCGGTTTTTTTTTTTTAGAACTGGAATTCGTAAACTAAAAAGAACCCTATGCAATAATTTTTTTTGCAAAAATTTCGTATTATTGAAAATGCAAACTTTATAATCTATGCTCTGATGCACTGCATACATGCGCTGTGCATGATTTAAGCCGAGTCCCTTTTTGTAATGTGAAAAAATGAAATATATATTTTCATTGCTGATTTTACTTATCTGTTTTTAAGAAAAATAATAATAATATAGTAGTAATGGTTTCTTGAAAAACATTATCTATTTTTTTGGCTGTTCTTGTATTGTATTTATATCGTGTAATGTACCGATTGTTCAAATTGAGTTATTCATTTGTTTTAAGTGAAAACATGTTTACTCGTAGTATCCAAAAAACCGGCCAAGAGCGTGTCGGGCCACGCTCAGTGTATGGTTCCGTAGTTTCCCGTCCGTCACAATAAGTGTTCCCACTTATAAGTTTAAAAAAGGCTATTTGTTACGTTAATATACTAAGTACGAAATTCTAATAAATACAGAACCCTAAAAACGGGCCCACAAAGGACGGTGATAACTAAAACAGTATGCAAGTAGTAGAATTTCAGCGATTGTGCACACGTAAAATTACGAATATATTCAAGAAGCAACGATTTTTACCATGGTAGGTCATGAAAGCACGAAAAATCTTAACATCGACTTTTAAAAAGATGACGTCATTACGCAACGCCATCTATCGAACCATTTATGAACTGGTTTTTATCTTAACATTTTGATAGATGGCATTAAAAAATGAATTTTAATTTTGTTCTAAATTGCCTTAGCATGTTCCTGACAAAAGTTTTATGTAGTTATAAGGTAATACCGCCAATGCCAAGGAGAGACCAACCGAACAATTCGATAATACCCGACCCCATCAACTCAGGAAAAATCCTTACAGCGCGAACACAAAATAGCCCAGCGCCATCTCTCGGGGAATTAGGTTACTAATTAATACATAGGTACCAGAAGAAATTTTCGGTAGTAATTTTGGATTGCGAGAACCGATTTTAATAATTCGATTCGATTCAATTCTTTATTGCTATAACACATGTGTTACATAAGATCTTAAAAAGTAGTTAAATAAGTGCACATGGACCCTGTCGGGCACAGCAATTTCATATGGAACAATTTTATGAGAATTATATTTTTAAAAAAGTAAAAAAGTAATGGATGTACAACTCAAATTAAAAAATATATATTTTTATATATTATATATTTCCAATTTTAATAAATGTCATAAGTTCATTAAATGTCAAAATACATTCTTTCAATTGTCAGAGCCGTATTCATTATAAATGTCAAAATAAATTCATAATAAATGTCAAAATAAATTTATTACAATTATCAAAATAAATTAATTATAAATTTCAAAAATAAATTGATTAAAAATACCAAAATAATTCATTACAAATGTCAAAAGTTTTATTACAGATGTCAATATAAATTAATTAAATAAGAATATTACAAATACAGTAGAATAAAACTACCTTGTATTTTTTGACATTAACTTATTCTGGTATTTGTAATATTCTTATTTAATTAATTTATATTGACATCCTCCTCCCATACTGTAACAATGTCAAAATAAATTCATTGAGAATGTCAATATCGATAAGGTTCACAAAAATATACATTTACCAAATTTTAAACCAAATATGGAAAAGATGTCAAATATTTAAAAGTCATTATTGGTGTTATTAATTTTTGAAGTCGTCATCAAAGAATTCTTTCACTGAATAATAACATTTCTCGACTAGTAGTTTTTTTAGCCGTTTAATAAATTTTATGTCACTTTCCTCAGTTTTAATGTCATTCGGTATTTTGTTATATATTTTTAATGACCCCACATGAGGACTCGAACTGTGTAGTTTTTACTTTGATGGAGGTACCATAAGCGTGTTTTTAAATTGTGAACGCGGTGCGTATCGGCAAGATTGGTCTGTTATTTTTTTATAGAAATTAGGGTTTTTCTCACAAATTTACAGCTTTCTAAAATATAAATTGATGGTAACGTTACAGTTTCCAGTTTCCGGAAATGTGGTCTACAAGTTTCATCAATATTCACAATCATCCGAAGACATGTTTTTTGTAGGATAAACAAGTCATCGACTGTCTGTATCTGTACCTACACTGTATCTACACTGTTTCCCCAGAGAATGATACCATAAGAAAGCTATGCGTATGCGTATGCATCATAAGCAGATAGTGCGGTTTCGAAATTAGTTATTTTTTAAGCTCACGTAAAGCATAGATAAAACTAGATAACTTGGTTTTAATTTTCTGTATATGTGCTTTCCAGGTCATGTGAATATCTAAGTCCAGATCTAGCAAGGATTCAGGATTATAAAATATGTAAACGATGTTAAAAAAAAATGCTTGCGTATACGATTATACTACAAACTTAGTCCAGAAATTATTTTGTAGAACCTTTTTGTCTTTTTTGAACAAAAACTGTTCTTTCCATCAAGTTCAAATGATTTTCCTAGAAAGTCTTTATAAAGTTCTACTTGTCAGATTTTTTCATATTTTCTAAACTTATGGTTCAAAAGTTAGGGGGCGACACACGTTGTTTTTTTTTTAATTTTGAAGCGATTATTTCCGAAATGATTGACATTATCAAAAAATGATTTTAGTACACCCGTATTCATTTTTAAATACCTATCCAACAATATATCACACGTTAGGGTTGAAATTAAAAAAAAAAATAACTTCCCACTTTACATAAAGGGGAGCTAACCTAATATTTTTTTTTTCCAATTTTTATTTTGCCATTTGGTCGACGTGATTGATATACATATTGGTACCAAATTTCAGCTTTCTAGTGCTAACGGTCACAGAGATTAAGCGAGGACGGACAAACAGACAGACAGACGGATAGACAGACATGGCGAAACTATAAGGGTTCCTAGTTGATTACGGAACCCTAAAACGATATGAATTGTTGTGCTACTATTATTGTGTACTCTAATAAGTATTTATGATTGTCGCTAGATGTTGCTACGTGTTTTCTTATTTGTCCAGATTGTAAAATTGAGGTCAATTTTGAGGTTGTTAGGTTAAAAGGGTAATTTTTTCTAAATTTTTATCGATATAATTCTATTTATAACAGTAATTGTAATTGAAATGTCTTACACGAGATTATGTTTATAATCAAAGCCAGTCCAAAATGGGAACTCAAATGATATTCCCTGTATTCTGTAGAGAATGGGGAACACGATCCACAAGACGCAGGTGGCGACCGCGCAGCCGGAGTACGTGCGCAGGAGCCGCGCCGCGCCGTGCGCGCAGTCGAGCAGCAGCGCGCCGCGCACTCCCGCCGTCTGGTTCATCAGCGGGTCTGCAACACACGTAGGGCCGTGTCACGCGCACCCGCTTGCCGCTCGCGCCCGTCACTCAAACACCGTGCGCACTCACCGTTCAGGCCGGCGATGATCTGGTCAATGTGGACGGCGTCCACGTGGAACGCAACCTGCTTGGCGACACACGTCACGTGGCACAGCATCACGAACATAACCTGTGATAGCTTATCCATGTTGTTTCTCTCCTACACAATCAAATGGGGTTTTTTTGTAAGCTTATCAAATACTTTTTCGATATTTTCTACGTATTATTAAAATCTGACCATTTGACACCAGGGAGCACTAAAAGGTGGGTTATGTTTTTCGACTATATGGATTACTTCTTTGGGCACCCTAGAACTTAAACGACATGTTGTTTTATCAATCTTTTCGTTAATGCAAATTTTTAAGTCATAATATTATTTTGCATTACAGCGAATGCCAATAACTTCATTTCGCTGAAAATAGTTTAGCAAACCTTAATTTATTACAAATATTTGGAGTCTCAAGATTCTGCTAAATAGAAGGCACCTTGGTCTTAGCTGTAGGAATAAATAAAAATAAAATAAAATAAAAATAGCCTTTATTTACTTACTACGAGTACATTATATTGTGTTTACAAAACTTTTTACGTATACAAAAAAAAATTCTTTAAAACACTTAAATAAATAAATACTATCTATACGTTTATCCTATGCTGATAGTAGTCGCCTCTGCGGCGTAGGCCTCTTCTAAACCCCTCCAGATGTAACCATAAAAAGTTACTCTTGCTAGCACAACTTTCAGAACAATAAACTTTTTGTCACCTTATGGGTCATGGCCTGCAGTACTATGGGTGGATTTTCAGCGGTGCTGTGGCTTGACATTCAATGGCTTATCCCTCATATTCTTTGTGTTTCGCTGCTGTCAGTGTACATAGTCACACTATTTTTTATTATACTATTTTATTTTTTGCCAGGCTAAGAACCTACAAGCAAGATAAATATTAATTATACTTTTCAATAATATTCATATAGTTTTTACAATAAATCACATATAATATAATGTATATAAATTTAATTTATAATTTATTTATTTTCTTTATTTAAAATTATTCTCATTTGTTGACTCGGCAATTCATATATTTACCGAATCCCAGGCTTAGGTACTCATTTCTTTTTACGTTCGTCCCGTTTATTTATTTCCCAGCCAACTGTTCCTGGAATTTTACACGAAGCTACGTGAATGGGAGTGAATCAATTAATACACCTTACCTGTCCCCGTGTCCGCTTCTCAAGAGTTCATCTGTTTTTTATCTCGTTACAAATACTAAAAACATTCACAGAATTATACCATCGCAGTGAGGAACAAATATTTGAACTATGATGAATTTCAAAAACCATTTACTTGTCGTCACCATGCGGTCATATCCTTTTTGACGTCAACAGCATCACGGTCGCGTCCAATTCGTCCAATCACGTACTTGTGTTTTTGCCATAGTTTATGAAATTACCACAGATTATTAAAACAAATTGAGCTATGGGTGCATCGTGGTGTTGCCACTTTATAAAACTTTATAAAATGGTATTTGTCGCCTTATCTATTTATTTTATTTATATTTATTAGTTTTCTATACTTATTTTTAGTTACGTTTATTTACTGCACCGTTCCAGCGTCTTTACGACACAGCGACCGGCCCACGCTGAAAACCAGCGCTGTGAGCTCAACGCATTATGCGTGAGCCCGCAGCTTTATGCTGAGCGTTCGGCCGTTTTGCGCGGAGGAGACGCATATCCTCCCTATTAATTATTATTGATGTTTTGTTATGTTACCTAATTTTAAGATTGCGTCTTTAACGCGTAAATAAACTGTTTTTCTTTCTTTCTTTCTTTTCAGATGTTTCTCTCTCTGGCCACTGGCATCCAGTGATTTCCGCACTTGTGGCTGAAAACGTCTCTCCATCTTTTTCCTGGTCTTTTCTCCGTTTTCTGTCTCTTGGTACTCACTCTGTTAAACGTTTGGTCCATCTGTTATTCATCCTACAAACATGTCCTGCCCAGTGTCATTTGAGCAGTCGAATTCTTTTTATTACGTCTATTAATTTTATTTCCCTTCTGATGTCACTGTTGCGTATTTTGTCTGATAATTTGATACCGAGCATACTTTTCTCCATCTTTCGTTGACACACAGCAATTTTGCCAGTGGTATTAACAACCACTGGCAAAAAACACACAACAACTACTGGTCTCATTTTCCCGGAGTGTTTTCCCATTCTACTTACATTTTCAATTTCCCATTTCTGACAAGGTATTTCTAAGTTATTAGTTATTATATCCAGGATTATGGAAAGTAAGCTTTCATATCCTTTTTCCTTTTCTTCGATCCAGAAAAAAAAAAATTCCTTCTAACCTGTTTCTCCAAGATATTGATGGTTTTTTGCTGTTGTTCAAATTTCATTTATTTTTGTTTATGTTTTGTTTCAATAAGGTTAAATTTCTCATCTATATTGTTATTAATAGATTCTTTTATGCTTTGTTCCATTTCTTTCATATTCTGTTTTTGTTTTGATAAGTCATCTTGTATGACTTGTAAGATTTTTACAATATCTTCCATTATAGGTACTTCTGCTGCCCTCTATTGAGTGTCGGCGTAACGTCATAGAAGCTTAGTTTGCAACTTCGTAGATAGTTTCGCTACTGGGCATTAGATGGCACTATTTGCAATATCGATTTGTTTAGATGATTTGTATTTTTTTAGATGTGATTTGAGGTAATAATATATTGCCGGAAAGTATTATAAAAACAGCTTTTCCACTAAACCATTCTTTAATTGGTTAAACATTCGAAGAAAACTGACCATCTTTATCTGCCAAGTGTAATGTTTTGCCGTTTTTAACCGACTTCTAAAAAAGGAGGAGGTTCTCAATTCGGATGTATGTATTTTTTTTTTTTGAGTATTCGCGCATAACTTCGTCACTTGGCAACCGATTTGAAAAATTCTTCTTTTGTTGGAAAGGGTATACTTCCCAAATGGTCCCATAGTCACCAAGTCGGGATCTGATGATGGAATCTTGGCGAAATCGAGAGAACTCCTCAAATATTATAGGCAACTATATAGTTCTTTTGGTATTTTCATCAAAGACTTAAGCATTTATAGTCAAAACATGAAATTTGATGAAGTGGAACTAGTGAAGAAGATCAGAAATGGCCAACGGAATTTCAAACTCACACAGATCTCCCAATGAACATAGTTACAAATAAATGAATAGTTCTGAATAGGTATGTTGAAAATGGTATATTCGATGTGATCTGATGATGATGATGGAGCCGGAAGATAGGCACCGGAACTCCGTAATTAATCAATGTATCCTAGTAGGGTTTGAGTTAATTGGAATTGTCATGTGAAAAAGGTACTCTGGCTGTAAGTGTATTGGAACTAAAAAGTATGAAATAAAAAGTTTTTTTCTTCAGTTGACAGGTTGAAAACAACATGTATAGTGGTTTGCAGTTTTTTGAGTTTTTCCTGGTTATTACAGAACTCGTACGATGTATAACATTTGTCCAGTAAGTTCACTTGTAGCTTCACACATTTAGCGATGTTTCAGGTCTATTTGTACATGATTTTATTTTTAAACACACTTTGATAACGAATCAGATGTACGCAAAGGCACACTGGCTCTCCCTGTAGGAATAACACTGATTAAATCAAATGTAAAAAAATTGCGGATTTTTGGCGCCAATTTATGTGTTCATCCGACTTTTATAAGAGTTTTATGTATTTCTGTGGCATGCTCTAGTGCCTAAATTGTTTGTTGCATTTGTTAAAACATTGCCAAATAGTCGGAAAAAAACCAGTTAATTCTAATGAATTACCTATTTTGATTAAGTACTTGATTTTTAATAATGTAAAAGTCTCTATTAAATTGCATTTCAAAAATAATGAATTTTATTAATCAATACCTACATAAAACTGACCTGGTAAGCATATATGAGCTGCAGCAGAACGTAGGTGGAGGTGGCGAAGAGTGCAAACACGTGGTAGGCTCGCGGCACGGCGCCGAGCACGCCACCTGGCCGCGCCGGCAGCGCACGGCAAAACCCCACAAGCCGCAGGCACCGCAGGTGCGGCGCTACGCTAAGCGCGCACACCGACCTAACCACACACGAACATTACATTGTAAGAGTCTTGAGCTGTTACCGTGAGGATGTTGCTCAGTCTGGAAATTGAATGTCCATTTCTATGATAAATGTTACATAATTATAATACTAGCTTTTGCCTGCAGCTTTGCCTGCAGCTTCGCCTGCGAACATAAAAGGGTGTATTTCAACAAATGCCATTTTAAGCTAATGCACAGCTTCTATCGCGGGCCTTGAGCGTGGAGAGCGAATCCAGAAATTCCGTAACGAAAATAACCTAACACCTCCCACTCATTTGTTTTTTGAGCGTGGCAGAATTAGTAAAGATAGATCCTTAATTTCGTCACTTATTGCATAGTCCAAATAGCCGACTTAGAAACTTGTCCGATACAGAAGCAAGGCGACCTGAGTTCGAATTCCCAGTCCCGCCAATCTTTTTGCATTTTTATTCAAGTTTTTGGCCAATTGTTTAACTTTGGGGTACTATGTTTACTTTTGACTATTTGCTATGTCACTGAAAAGAACTTCTCCATATACTTCTAAGGGCAATTCCAAGATGGATACTAACCATAGTCCAGCACCAGCCACTGACACCGATAACGAGAGCTCAAGTCAGGTTCACGCCAGAAATCGGCCTCGTAAGCGTTCTTTTGCCTACGAACTGACTGTAACCTTATCAGATACCAAGAAAACCCTTGAAACTTTTAAATTACAACAGAACTCCATACAGGAAAATATTAATGGGATCCAGAAACAAAACAGCGAAATCGAAAAATCTATAAAAATTCATGGCAAAACATTATGAGGAAATGAAAGACAAACTTATTTTCATGGAAACTGAGAGACGTACACATTTAGCCTACATACAAACACTTGTGCTGAAAGTGGAAAGCCTTGAGAGGTCTCAAAAGCAAACCAGCATTGAGATTAGGAATATTCCTGTCTAAAAAAGGGAAACAAAGGAGGATTTACTGAAGATTGTGTCAAGGGTAGGACTGGCAACCAAAGTAGCTGTTAATGAAGCTCACATTAGAGATGTCTTACGCTTAAATGCTAACAAAGGTGAAAGTAGACCAATCATAGTGGACTTTTCATCAGTAGTATTAAAAGAACGGACTTTAACTTCCGTGAAAAAACATAATTAGGTAAATAAAAGCCACAAATTGAATATATCTCATTTGGAACTCGACGGTCGCCCTCAACCAATATATCTCACTGAATGTCTTACCCAAAAGGCAAGAATACTGTTTTACCTGGCAAGGGAGTTTTGTAAGCAGAATATCTTCCCATGAGTAGTCCAGCAAAAGTAGTACTTTTGCTGGACTACTCATGGGAAGATTTTCCTCCGCCAGAAAGTGGGCGCCGCATCGCATCGTATAGATACTGACAGTGATTTGGACAAACTGCGATCTCAATCTTACCTCTGACTAGGAAACTTTGTATGCCTTTATCTTTTGCGTTTGTATCTTTATACGTAATGGTGATGGCCATGGATAACAGTTTCTTAGATTTGCTCCCCCGAAAGCTTGATAAATCATATTAATTTATTCTAAACAGCTTTAACTGTAATGCACACCAACATTCGTACACAAAAAAAAAAAAACATAGTAAAAAAATACTGCATAAATAAAATGAATAAATAATTATAATTGCATAAGTTGATAAAAGTGCTATGCAATAGCTTTACCGCGGCAGTTCCCGGGTGCCACACGTCTATTTTTTTATCATATCGGTGAACTTTTTCATTTATTATTTATTTGTATATTTTTCAGGTTTTATGTAATCTTTAGGATATTAAATATTAATAATATCGTCAACGTATCATTTAAGACTAGGCAGAAAATTCAGTTTGAATTCTGGTTTCCACAGATATGACAAATCAGCACCGATGATTTTTTCTGTTCACCGATATGATAAGTTTATCCACCGAAATTATATACATATCCAGCGATATGATAATCTATCCACATTTTTTTTTCAATGGGAAAAATCATCTTGTGACAACCCCCGCTCTTGGGCGGAGCGGGAGATAGTGTCAGACTTTTACTGACTAAAAAACCCATCTCGTTCCTTCAAGCCTTCATACCGGGGCTCAAGCACCCTTTCGGATAACCCTGGCCCCAGTAGGCTTCGACCCGGCTGGGCCCCTGCTGTTGCTGACAACTCCATGAGGCGCGCGGGAACAGCGCGCGCCGTCGACGATTTGGGCTTGGTCCGGGCCTACGGTAGCTGAAAATCGGGATCGGAATCCTGGCATTGGCGAGAGCGCCGTTGCCGGATGCGGTCGGCCTCCTCCTTAGCGAGTATTACTGCTTCGCAGAAGTCACCGACCGCCTGCCAATCCTCCTCGCTCCGGACCATGGCCTCGACCAAGGCCCGGCGCGAGAGGTCTCCGCCGCCGATCAACCCCACGAGGGCCCGGCGATGCTCCGCCCAAGCAGGGCACACCGCGATTGTGTACTCTACCGTGTCCTCCGGGCGTTCCGCACAGCTGGGCATCACTTCCGCTTTAATTCGGAACAGGAACCTCCCGAACTTGCCATTTCCGGTGAGGACCTGTGTCATGCGGAAGGTAAGAACGCCGTGAGGTCTTTCCAGACACTCCTCAAAGAGGGGACTTATCGCCATAATTGTGGCGTGCCCGTAACGGGGTTGTGATAGTCGCTGACGCCATTCCACCATGAGATCCCGCCGGAGCTCTGTCCGCCATGCCGTGACCTGTCGCGGCAGAGGACTTTCACCCTGGCGTTGCATCTCCACGCGCATATCGTGCATGTGTGCATGGACTGTTGCCTCCAGATCCCACGGTGGTAGGCCAGCCAGAAGGCTCGCCGCTTCGCAGGAAATCGTGCAGTATCCCCGCACCATCCGTAATGCCATGACCCTCTGGCAGGCGTTCAGAATGGCCGCCGGTCGCTTTTGCAGCGACGGCGCCCACACCGACGCCTCGTAGAGGGCCATGGACCGCACAATCCCCGCGTACAGCCTCCGGCAGAAGGCGTCTGTACCCCCAAGATTGGGCAGGAGCCGCTTGAGAGCGGCCCGAGTCCGGTTGAGTTTGGGAGCCAGACGTCGGAAATGCTCCTCGAAATTCCATCGGCTGTCGAGGATGAATCCCAGGAACCTCACCGATGTCCCGACGCCGATGTTCCACAAGGGTGGCCCTAGTACCGAACCCTGCGGAACACCTCACGACATCTCCCGACGTTTCCAGTCTCCCTGGTAACTGGGGTAGACAATATACCTGTCCGACAGTTAGGCCTCGACTACTCGACAGAGGTATTCGGGCACCCGGTGGTGCCGGAGTGCCCTCCGGATCGTACTCCAGGACAGGGAATTGAAAGCGTTGGCAATGTCCAAGGACACTGCCATGACACACCTACCCTGGAACACCGCATCCCCCGTCATGAGGGCTTGCACGCGCATGATATCGTTCACCGTCGAGCGCATCCTGCGAAAGCCAAACTGTCCGTCTGAAAGGTCCAGCCCCACCCGTGAAAGGGGCGTGACGAGGCGGCTCGCAATCACTTTTTCAAAGAGCTTGCCCACCTCGTCGAGCAGCACAATGAGCCGGTACGCGGACGGAGAGTCCGCAGGGCGCCCTGGCTTTGCGATGAGGACCAGTTTCCCCGTCTTCCAGCGAAGTGGGAACTGGCCCCTCTCCAAGCATGCTGAAGAGCCCTCTTAAACGAGACCCGAGAGCCTCCATGGCCAGGACCCAGGCCTTCCTTGGCAAGCCATCGGGTCCTGGGGCGGCGTTCTTGGCATTCAGCCTTTGCACCGCCACTCTCATCTCTACCTCCGTCGCCTCTGGAGCATTGTCGTCGTCGTCGCTATTGCGGTCCGCGTCAGACACCGCTGGCGGAGGCGGTCGGCATCGCGCGTGATTGCACGTGTTGCGCAGTGCAGCGATCTCCGGCGACCACCAGTACTCCTTGCGCTTAGCACGTCCTGGACGGACTCGGGGCATTGTCACATCACAAATTTGCGACATGGCCTCCCGGAACCACTCCGCCTCAACGTCGATGTCGACAGGTTTGTCCGGTGCTTGCGCCCAAGCCTGTACCATCGCGGCTTCCAGGAGGACCTCCCGGTACATCTGCTTAAGCAAAAAGGAAATAGTAGGTACCTATACTACCTATACAGGGTGTCTTTGACATCGACGCACAACGCTGTCGGACTCGTCGATGTAAAGTTAGGTTTGAATTACTTTTGTCCAATGATATGAGAACATTTCGCAGGATAAGTACGTTTGTGCCTCTCAGTAATAATATTCGTTAATTATGTAATAAAATATGTTGTATATTAATAACAAAACTAATACTCTATGAAATAGAATAAGTTATATACCTACTTAACTTATTTATTTTTATTAGTGTATGAGCTTTTTTGTTTGTAAAAAAAAGTAGAGAGACAGCACCGATTTGAAAAAATAGAGGTTTATGTATTTATTTCTACCTTTGTAAATAGTCCTAGGCAAATTATATTTTTACCACAACAAAATATTTCATTGGTAGTTTACATTGTAATGTTTATCATATATTTTTTTTAGTTTTATCATTATTTTATTTTAGAAGTTACAAGGGGGACACATTTTACCACTTTGGAAGTGTCTCTCGCGTAAACTATTCAATTCACTGTCCCTCTCCAAGCATGCGCTAAAGAGGCCCCTTTGTCGAGGATCTCTCTCTGGTGTGGTATTTTTGGCATTTAGCCTTCGTACTGCACTATCATCACATGACTATTTACTTTTACTTATCAGTATGGATGTAAGAACTTTTCTGCATAACCTCTCTTATGTTAGAGTTTAATTATAAAATATATATAGCTAACTGCATCAATTTCCATCTAGTATTATTGAATCCTTTGTATGAGTATAAGGCACACATACACATTAAATTTTAAAGGATTCGATTAGGGGAAATGATAAGTGGAAGTTGTTATATTAATAGGCATATTGATCCATTAAAAGAAAATTAGTATTTTGTAATTCGTATTAGTGACTGTCGGAATAAATATTTTCGTATTTATATACGCCACCTACATATGATATATATATATGTGATGTAGCCACCTACATAATAATAAAAATAATTATATTTATATATGTAGAAGAACTAACAACTTGCATTGTATAGAATCAGAAAACAGAATAAAATAAATATTGTTCTAACACATTACAACAAACAAACTGTCGAAGACCAAATTCTTATTAGTAGATAGTTACTAATCACCTGCGATGACGCGCCCACTGTGCGAGCGAGCCGGCTACGCACCGAGCCGGTTGAGCGAGCGAGACGGCACGCTCGTGACGTTGCGATCGCGCAGCGCCCGCGACGAAAGCCAAGACAGTCAAGATACGCAATCTGACGGTACCGCTTGATTGTGATCGGCTTTCGTTCGCGCTTAACCTCTCACCGTACCTTCTCTTGCTTCTGCTTGTTTCTGTCTCTGTGCCTTTCGCTCCTTCTATCTTAAACTAGGTTGAACTCTTGTGTAATCTGTGAACTATCTATCTGTGCTTGTGCAAATAAACTTTCTTCCTTTCGTGTACTGTGGACTTTGCTTTTCTATCAACTTACTTCTTCCTACTTCACACACACCAAGACACCTAAACTACCTTACGATCCACCCATTATAATAATGATGCATATCATTCACTCTATTTTTATAATTCCGAAAATCCATCTTACGTTACCTCTGTGCCTTGTTAAGACTTACATTGTTCAAACTTTGCAAAAATTGATTAGTGTAAAATAATATTACATGCAAATTAAACAGACAGCAGATACGATTGTTACTGCTACAGAAACAGTCACCTATGAATTTGTCACTTTATATACTAAGTGTAATTGACTAATTGCTTTATCAAGCATTCATCAGCATTAATAGGCGCTATGCTCGTATCGTATCATTTTATGAAAATACTTGATTGTCGTAATTAATTATTTTCATAAAATGATACGTTACGGTACCACTTCCAGAAGCTGATGGACAAAACGATTAAATATTCATGATTTCACTACTGTTGTATAAGTCAAGTTTACTGCCAACGGATAACTACGGCAACTTAATTACGTACAACATGCAGCAATTATTATATACCTACCAATTGATTGACGTTTGTACAACAACTACTACTAACAACGATAAACGCGTTCTACAGGGGAATCGAATGATTTTAGGTTAATAGTTTTAAGTTGTAGGATATACACAGTAAGGCTATTTAAAAAAATATAAATAAAATAACTTTAATTTCGGAAGTCGGTGTTCCTATAATAGTTGTCTCTTCGTTATTTAACACTAACTTCCGATATTAAAGTTATTTTGCGCTTTTTGTGTTTTTTACATTGGAGTCAGTTGTATTTTTTTTTTTGTGTAGGAAGTTTTACACTTTTTAGTTTTGGTAAAAAAGGGCTATTCAAAAGGCGATGGAAAGGGCTATGCTCGGAGATTCCTTGCGTGATCTCATCAACATGTCCGCAGGAGAACCAAGGTTACCGACATAGCTCGACGCAGCGTTGGGAGGCCTCCAACAAGGTGGACCGATGACCGATGACCGTCAGGGTTGCGGGAATCCGATAGGTGCGTGATGCATAGGACCGGTCATTGTGGCGACGCTTGGGGGAGGCCTATTTCCAACAGTGGACGTTTTTCGGCTGATGATGATGATGAGTTTTGGTACCACCATCAAAATGTATCCCTCAGCCAAACTTAAATAAGTTCTATAGTAAGGAATTTAATCTTTAAAACATTGCATATCAATTCCAATAAGCCAAGCCCGGTTCTACCTTCCGATTTCATCATCAGTTCAGTTCGATGCGTGCGAAGAGGCTGATTGGTGATCCAGATTCGGTTAAGTCCAATCTTCAAAGCTTTGAGCACAGGCGTAGGGTAGCCAGCCTTTCGGTGTTTTACAGATTGCATTTTGAATAGTGTGCGCAGGAATTGCATGACTTGATTCCGCCATCTTATTTCTACCATCGGGCAAACCGACGCACGGCAAGTATCCACTTTTACGTTGTGGAAACATCTACGGTCCGGACTAAGCGTTTCGCCTCGTCATTTATACCGCATACATCAAAGGAGTGGAACAGTTTGCCTGCTGCGGTCTTCCCGTCTGATTATAATTTGGGTGTCGTCAAGGCAAGAGTGAATAGGCTCTTAATAAACTAGTGCGCCTCACCATCAACGATTGCCTCACTGCTTACCATCAGGCGGGATCGCAGTCAAGTACTAGTTTATAACAGATTAACAGATAAAATAAATATATATAAGGTGTAAAAAAATTAACTGCACGAACTTCGTCCACATACTCGACATCGAAAAACAAACATTACAAAAAAAAAATTTTTTTTTTGATCACTTTCTATATTTTCACATTAATAAAACAATTTAGTATCATATTTTTTGTGCAATGTACGCAGGGCTGCGCTAGCGGCTCGCTCCAATACCGCGCGCGAGCGTCGTACCCCCGCCGCCCGCTACTAATCCCTCCCGCAGCCCGCTTTATGCCCTTCGCGCCCCGCGCCCCGTTCAGTCGTCCGATATCCGTCGCTCGACTAGGGTGTATTTTCCTGATTTATTATGGCAAATACGTACGTTCGCGAATACTTCAATAATGCCTTTTACGTATTCCAATCGAGAGTACTTGGATATGATATTGTGTTACATTACGACTGGTGAAAGTTTAGCTGCGGCTCGTAACCGTTACCGTGAACTGTTTGGTGAGCAACGACGAGTGCCTGCTGTCCAAACAATCCTAGGAGTCTACCGGCGGTTATTAGACTATGGCCAGTTTCGTCCTCTACTGTGCCAGTCCAAAGTCTGAGTAATGTGATGGGAAAATTAGAATCAGCTGTTTCTAATTTGCGCCGTCGCGTGTCGTACTGCAGGGGTGAACGACCCACGCGTGCAGAGCGGCGCGTGCGGCGGCCGGTCGCGGAGGCTTAGGCCGCCGTCGCCGGCGCGCGTGCGGTGTACAGTGCGCATATTCAATAATTTTGTGCGAAGTGAAAATATTGTTTAACTCTGAAACGGGTTGTTATTTTGAAATCTTTTTTTCGAAATTCTTTTTTATTTATAATTCTAAACAAGTACTTAATTTTCTTGCAGGTAATTTTTTTTACACCTTATATATATATATATATATATAACCTAACCTAACCTAACCTAACCTTCGTTCCATCGCTCATTTCGTTTGCTCGTCACTTTCGGTGGAATAGAATGCCCAATAATATTTTTGGAATGAAATTCTAAAACACTGGTTCAGCGCCTATTCCACGTCCAAAATCTAATTTATAAAATACTCACTATCTTTATTGAAGGACGACCATAGTGAGCAAACAAGCAATCGTTTAGTTGTTCGGGTTATGGGACAATGACTTATAAATGTCTATATAACGCATTATTCGAATCCTTATCAATATAACCCTTCTAAGCAGTCGTCATGTTTGTAAAACAACCACAATCATTACATGTAAAAAAACTTTGTGTGAATTCTCAGGAGACTGGTTTTCGCCATGCAGAATTATTACCTAACTCGATACGATGCATCATTTGCAGACAGTCAAATTGTGGAAAAACTAATTTATTAATTGGTCTTTTTATACATGAGAATGGTTTATGATATAAAAATGTGTATGTTCATTTGACAACCTTACAACAACCAAAGTATGTTTTTTTGGAAAAAAGTGTTACAACAAGTACCAGTGTTGACGATGAAACATTTATGTTAATTTATTTTAGTACCGACTTGCTCGATAGATGGTGTTAAGGTCCAGTTAAAAGTCGATATGATTTCGTTACCGGCGATAGTATAAGTGTAACAGATTTAATTCGAATATAAGTTCCAAAGTTCAAAAGTTCTACAGTTTCCACTTAGATCAGAATACCTACAATTGTGGTTTTATTTTCAACCTTATTAGTGTCTCCAACTAGTTCAAGTTAGTTCAACATTACCTACCAGTTCGGTAATAAACATTGGTCCAACGACCCTTTTTTTTTCGATTGGAAAAATCATCTTATGACAACCCCCGCTCTTCGGCGGAGCAGGAGATAGTGTCAGACTCTTACTGACTAAAAAACCCATCCCGGTCCTTCAAGCCTTCATACCGTGGCTCGAGCGCCCTTTCGGATAACCCTGGCCCCAGTAGGCTTCGACCCGGCGGCTGGGTCCCTGCTGTTGCTGACAACTCCTTGAGGCGCGCGGGAACAGCGCGCGCCGTCGACGACTTGGGCTTGGTCCGGACAGTTACCGGACGGCCGGACAGCGAGCTACCCATTGCTCACTGTCCGCAAGCCCGCGCCTACGGTGGCTGGAAATCGGGATCGGAATCCCGGCGGAAGCGAGAGCGCCGTTGCCTGATGCGGTCGGCCTCTTCCTTAGCGAGCATTACTGCTTCGCAGAAGTCGGCGACTTTATCATTCTTGTTTTTTTCTAATCTAGTTTTACATTAATAAATTTATATACCCGTACTTCTATATATATCTCTTACAATCTGACCTTATTAGCTTATTACATAATATTACTAATTTTTACATCAATTTTGTTTTACCTTTTAACTACATGTCTTACAGCTACCCATTATTACTATCACACATAACTACATTCTTATATTTACTTATTACCATGATTGCATAGTTTTACATTCATATATTTATATACCTGTACTTCTATCTATTTATCTTACAATCTGATCTTAATAGCTTATTATCTAAATAATATTACTAATTTCTTACAGCTAATTTTATACCTTTTTGCCACATTTCTTACAGCTACCCATTATTACTATTACACAGTACTACCTTTCTAATAATAACTTATTACCATAGTTACATATTTTTCATATTCTATAACTAATTCATCATGTTTAAACTTATATTACTGCACTTATTCTCTATTACTTATTACTTATCTACATACTACTGTTTTGCTAAAGTTTATATATTGTGCTAATTATCTTCGGATAGGTGAACTAACTATAACCACAATTGCGTTGCTCTGAAAAGAGATATTTTATTTAATCACAGAACAAAACTTTTACACATACATAAGTACTTATCACTAGACTATCTAACTATCTTACCTGAAAAGAGAAACAACATTTAAAGCTATTGCTTTACCACTAATTTAGTTTTTATTACAAATTCACATGTTTCTTAAAACATAACCTCATGGCTCATATCCTCACACAAGTCATCAACATCACAGATTAAAAATAGTTCACAGATATCAACAATACAGGCTAAACGAGGTGTCACGCACTTTGTTTACATCACCCCCCCCCCTGCTATAAAGATTATTACTCGACTACTGGAATGAGTTTTGTAATATGGAACAGATTGGACTCTGACTTTTTGTGGCCCGTGTTTACTTTGTAAATGGAACTGGATATTTTATCTACATATATTAATTGTACAATTTTTTCAATTCATATAAAATACATGTAGTTTTATCTACACGTATTTTATATGAATTGAAAATAGGACCTTATCTATTTGATAAGGTCCTATTTTCAATTCATCTAGTTTTTTTCGGTTTAACCTATTTCCGTTTTCAACAAATACTAAATCTCCAACTTTTAGTTTATACTGTTTTCTATTTTTATCGAATCTTTGTTTATTATAATTATGGGATTTTATACTATTTTCCAAGGCAATTTTTCGGTCTCGCAATAGATGATCATGTGTTATATTTTGCTTCGGTTCGTCTGGTAAAATATCAACATTTTTCCCTTCTAATAGATATTTTGGAGAAAATCCTGTTACAGTATGTTCAGTTTCATTATATTTTTCAGTGCATTCGTGAGCGATGGTGGTCCAGGCAATTTTATCCCTTCTTTCATTTATTTTACAACGAATTTTATTAACTAACGTTTGGTTTAACCTTTTGTTTAATCCATTTGAAAATGGCGCATTTACTGCTGTGAAAAATATAGGAATATCTTCTTTTTCTAAATAAAATTTAAAATCTTTTGAATTTATGCCTGGATATTGATCTGATAGAATCAAGCCAATTTTATAGTCTTGTGTTACTTTTTTAATAAGTTTTATAAAATCATTTGCAGTCTGAGTTTTGGATGTCAAAATATAGGCGTAACAAGTGAAATGATCAACTAAAAGGTCAAATATGTTTTGGTTGAACGGGCACCACCAAATCCCCCTATTGTGTCTATAGATACTATTTCGAATGGATAGGTAGCAAGACCTAAGTGGGACATTAGTCCAAACTTGTACTTTCCCCTAGATTTATTTTTTATATAGGTATCACAGTTTTCGCACGTTTTTTTTTTTATATTATGCAATAATTTTTTAGCATAATAAAAGCGTTTAATCTTATTTTCCATCTATTGTTTTCCTATATGACAGTAGTGGTGATGCACATTTTTTATAATTTTTTTACTAAACTCCTCAGTTAATACAATCTTTTCATTTTTATTTATCTTTTTGTAGTATATAATATTATGTTTAAAAATAAGTTTAATCATATTTTGTTTTATATTTTCATTATTATTTTGATCATTTTGTATGTCTTCTAATTTAACTAAATTCACTACTCTTAAACTACTATCTTTATTTTCATGCGATTCTAATACAGGGTTCCTGCTTAACGTATCGGCCTCTATATTATACTTTCCCGGTGAATATATTATTTCAAAATTGAACTGCGACAAATAATATGTTAAATCTCCCAGTTCTTCGTCTGTTCTGGCTTTAATATTCATTTTTTCTAAGGTTTGTGATCTGAATAAACCGTGAATGTTTTTCCTATAAGCCAGTGTTGCCATTATTTTACTGCCTCTTTTATTGCCAAGTATTCAAGATATATGGCTTTTTTCTTTTTTTGGGAAGCATTTAATTTTTTTTGAGAAATATGCACATGGCTTTTCATCGCCATTAGGTTGAATTTGTTTTAAATTCGCTCCTATACCTTGAATGCTTGCGTCTGTGTAAATATGTATTGGCAAGTCTGGATCAAAGATAGCTGAAATCGGTTTTGAGCAAAGTAGTTTTTTTATAGTATCAAAGGATTCTTGACATTTATCAGACCAAATGAATTTTTCTCCTTTCCTTAATAAATTATATAAAGGGTAATTGAGATTAGGTTAGGTTAGGTTAGGTTTTTTTTTTGTGGCAGGAGTGGGAAATCCATCATGGACACCCAGACTGCCTTGCAGGAAGGCAGTCTGGGTAGTGCCGGACTTCTACCGGCTAAAAACCACTCCTGCCAAGCGAAGGGCCACCCTGCCGTCAAGTTACGCAGGGTATTAAGGGCTGTAGTCTTCATTTTTTATTTCCAGTATTTGTTTATTCCTGGCTTATGATAAATATATATATAATATTAATATAATAAACTAAGTAAAATTAGAAAGATCCAGATTGAATTAAATAATCCATTGTTTAACTTTCATCCTAAAATTTATTATTAAGCTCAAAATGCGTCACGATTATATACAGCTTCCACAAAATAAAATATAGTTGTAATAGTAAATTATATAGATAAATAGCTTGTAAAATGATATTGATGTGATTTTTTAAAAATTGACAATTATTAGTTAAAACTGATTAATAAATAATTAATAGATTTATTGTAGATTAGTTCATTAAATAATCTTTTTTTTTTAAATTAAATTGCTAAAAATTTGATTTGTCAAATATTAATAAATAATAAATAAAAAGTGTCAATTATTTGTTTCGTCTGTTGATGGATTTGACGACTTTTATAATGAAGTCTATGAAAGATTTCCTGTTTTTTCCGTCTTTTATTAGGTCTCCGAGGTTTTCTTTTATGACTGGAGTTTTGACTCTCATTTCTAAATTGTGCCTGTGGGAGGAATATGGCAGGAATAAGGCACTCCGTTAGCAAGTGGAGGACTGTCTCCTGCTTGTCAGGGTCACAGGCGCACGCTGGGTTCTCCTTGCACTTGAAACGAGTCAGGTATTCGGAGAACCCACCGTGCCCTGTTAGGGCCTGGGTCAGCTCCTGGGCCATCCCTATCTTCCGCACCGTCCTGTATGCCGCGATCGCACATGGGAAGAACAACTTCGTCGTGGCCGCCGTTTCCCCAGTACAATACCTCCGGTTCCATTCGCCCAGCGTTTCCATTCGGATCATACGCTTTACGAATGAAACCGGGCACTTATCGGAGTGGGGTTGCCGCTTACACCTCAAGGCAGCTTCCTTTGCGAGCAAGTCGGCTCTCTCGTTACCCTCCAGCCCCGCATGAGCTTTGATCCATAACAAGGAGACGCTCTTGTTCTGGATACTACTGCGTCGGATGGCATCCCTCGTTTCCACTGCGAGGGCATGGAGGGCTTCGGGGTTCACGACTGTTTGGAGAGCTGCCATGGAGTCGCTGTATATAGCGAACGCCGTCTCGGTCCTTCTGAGGACTTCCTTCGTGGCTTCGCAGAGGGCGAGGAGCTCCGCCTGGTAGACGGTACTATAAGACGGCAGCACAAGTTTGAGGGCCTTGAGCTCAGTCTGGCCGGTCCACACCGACAGTGCGACTCCGACCATGCCCTCAATCTTGCTGCCGTCTGTAAAGATTCTCATCGCGTAGTCGCGGTGGTTATTATATTGTTCCTCGTCTACCAGGCTTTTCAGTTCAATGGCCCTCTGTTCAGCCGGATGTGGCATCTCTAGTGCCGATGCCACTCGCTCGATCTCCCTGTCTCCTAGCACTGGATGGGGTAAACCCTTCTTGGCCTCATATAGTGAGGCCGCCTCTCGGATTCGGAGGTCGAGAGGGAGTACCCCAGCCAGCACCAGTGCCGAGTGTAGGGAGACCGTGCGATAGGCTCGGCATAGCTTCTGCGCGAAGCTCCTCTGGACGGCGTTCAGCTTCTTTTGGACTCCAATTTTGGTTGCGGCCGGCCACCGCGCACTCGCCGCGTACAGGATAATAGGTTCAACTACCGCTGTGTAAATACAGCGGATGACCTCAGGATGCAGACCCCAACTGACCCTTGCGGCCCTCGACAGCTGCTTATATATACCGATGGCTCGCGAGCAGACGTTTGCGACGTGGCTATTGAAAGTCAAGTTGTGGTCGATAGTGAGACCCAGCAGTTTGATTTCCTCAGACATGCCAATGTCCACCCCGCCCATTCTGAGACATGGGGTGTCATACTTAAGTTTGCGCGTTACCAGCATTGCTTTGGTCTTATGTGGCGCAAAC
Organism: Mythimna albipuncta; assembly: GCA_929112965.1. Lineage (NCBI taxonomy): Eukaryota > Metazoa > Arthropoda > Insecta > Lepidoptera > Noctuidae > Mythimna > Mythimna albipuncta. The sequence continues at coordinate 34,432,346 of OV815959.1, forward strand.
TTAAGCTTGTTCGTGACACCTCATGTGCGTATGTACTCAAGGGCGACATTGGCATCCCTTTGGACCTCAAGTGCCGTCTCCCCATCGAACACAAGAACGACATCGTCCGCAAACGCCTGACAGTAGACCCCCATGCTCTCCAGCTCCTTGATCAGCGGGTCCAGCACCAGGTTCCATAATATGGGACCACTGATAGACCCCTGGACGCATCCTTTCTCGGTCCTGGTTTTGTACTCCGCTCCCGCATACCTGACTCTCACCACTCTCTCGGTCAAGTAACTGTTCATGACCTTTCTCAAGTTCTCAGGACAATTTTCCTCAGCCAGACGGACTCCTATGATCGGCCACCATGCATTGTCGAAGGCTCCCGCTATGTCCAGGGACACAATCGTGACAAGCCTATTAGCATTAAGTCTGCCACGAATGTGCCCCATAAGTGTAAAGAAGGAGTCCTCAGTGCTTTTCTGGGGCATAAAGCCGTACTGGCGAGTACTCATCCTGGGCAACAAATGGAACTTGAGTCGGGCCATGAGCATTTTTTCGTAGATCTTGCCGAGTACAGGCAAAAGCCCAATCGGCCTGTACGATTTCGGAGTGGTGTAGTCGTCCTTTGCGGGTTTGCGGAGGACAACGACTGTTGCCTCTTTCCAGGACCGCGGAAAGTGTCTATGCGCCAGGCACTTGTTCATCAAGCGCAGAACTAGGTCTGGGTCTAACTGGATCGCGTGGCCCCATATTGTCCGCCGTCAGACCGTCCGAACCGGGGGCTTTTTTGAGGTTAAACGAGGAGACTGCTCGCCTTAGCTCGTCGGGTGTGAAAGGAGGGTCCCAAGACTCAACTTGGTTTCCCCGGTTCACCCCTTCCGCTCGCCTCCGTACCTCTTTGTGCTCCTCGTTGTCCCCCTCCAGACGGTCTTTCGGGTAAAACGTTTCGGCTAGGAACCTCGCTGACTCTTCGGGGTCTAATGTCTTCGCATCCCTCACCATCGGTACGTCCCCCTCTCTTTTTTCTGTCCTTCGAATTACCCTGTATATTCCTTCCCACAGGCCTTCTCGGTCTTGTTTCTCACAGAAACCCTTCCAACTCTCGACCTTTGCTTTGGTTACTGCTTTTTCGTACTCTTCCTTCTGTTTCAGGTACTCCTCAACAACCTTTGGTCTACGAACCGGCGCTGCACATCGGATCCTCCGCTTTTTGGTGACCACCTGCCTCTTCAGGTTGGCGAGTTCGTCAGACCACCACGGCACGGTTAAATTTTCGACCGTCTTTTTTCTGGGTATCACTTGGGTACAGGCGTCTTATACCGCCGTTGTAAGTTCCTCGACTACCAGGTCTAGCTTGTCCACGCTGTCGATGCTATCGAGCAGGCTTACAGTCGTGTTGCTGTTTTGCATAATTTGGGCCAGTTTCTTACAAAACTGACCCCAATTCGCTTTCTTCGTGTTGTAGAGCCTGGTAGTCAAGTGCACCGTGATACCCACAGACTTTTCGAGATTTATCTTGAACTCTATGCCGTTGTGGTCTGACCCCGTCAGGTCATTGACGACTCGCCAACCGTCGGTCACCGTCAACATATCCGCTGTGCAGGCTGTAACGTCGACGCAGCTCGTGTAATGTCTGTTACCACGAACTACGTCGAAGGTTGGAGTTTCCCCTCTGTTGAGTATTTGCAGTCCAAGCTGGTCGAGAGCTCCCAGCATCTCGTCGCCTCTGCTATTAGTCTCACTGCTGCCCCGCCAAACACTCCAGGCGTTGGTGTCTCCTCCCATTATGAGCTTATGCGGGCCGGTCTCGCTTTCCACCTTCCTAAGGCTGTCCAGGTATGGCCCTAAGGGCTGATCTGGCTCAAAGTAGAACGAGACCAGAGTTACTTTCCAGGCACCTGGTGAGTTCTGGGTACTGTCGAACGGTCAACTTTGGGTCAAAGACGGCTATGGCCGCTTTGACAGTCCCTTCTCCTTGCCTGGTGCTCTGGAAGATTCAGACGCCTCTGATCCCGCTCATCCTTTTGGCATTGCCCACGTAGGGCTCCTGGATCAGCGCTGCGGTGACTTTGCGCTGCTCGGCCTCGATCATAAGCTCATGGGTCGCCAGTCTCTTCCTTTGAAGATTCACCTGGAATGGATGTGGAAGTGGAAGATTAAAATCAACTGTTATTCTGATCCTTGTTAAGGGGGGATCAGTTGGTCAATAATTATTTTGCCTCAAAAAAGGTGTCAATAAGAGAATAAGATAATTAAAAATAATTTTTAAAACTAATGTTCTGATCCCTGTAAAGAGGAGATAAGTTTGTCAATAAAAATATACCTCAAAAGAGGCGTCAATAAATAATTAAAATAAAACAATTCCAATCCTATAGATTTTTAAAACTGATACGTACATATTTTACCGCAGACATGGTAGTCGGCGCAATTGTTTGTATTTTTTAATTTGTTTATAGATTCTTTTTACATTGTCGTGCCCTCATCTTGGACAAATATTACTTAAAAACTAAGCTTAAAAACTACGCGAGTCCACCTCAGACTCTTTTTTTTTTTGTTTTTTTTTTTATATTATTATTATGTATGAATATGCATAATTTTTTTTTTTTTTTTGTTATATTGTACTTTTTTTTATATTTTGTATTACTTATAGGTTTCTTAATGGCTACTTTAACAATTATAAAAATCCCTTAAGCTTATAATACTAAACTACTACACAAATCAAAGAAGTACATTTTACACTTTACATGTTACACATGACTGTACATTTAGGGTTTGTGGGTAGAATTGGGGTATTAAGTTTCTATTTATTTGCTACCTAGAGTCTTCACTAACTCCATCAGGGCTTTTACGATTGCGGTGTCTCGATGCTGCATGGCCGTCTTAAGGTTGTATTCGACGACCATTTTAGACGGCGCATCCATCGTTTTCCGGGCGAAACGGCCCGTGGCATCGTCGGCGTCGTCGGTGTAATACACACAGCTGACCGTGTGTCTCGACACTGCGACAACTGCGTGGGAGATACTGTCATGGATCTGGAGCCTCCTTGACTTGGTGTTAATTATAATAACGCTGTCGCAGGTCAACCCCTGAGCTGCGTGGATGGTGAGAATGCGCGACCCTTCGCCAGACCCATAGCCTTGGTCAGCAAGAGAGGCTCTCTCTTCCTGTGTATGGACCAAGAATAAGGTGTTGTGGGCGGTTTTCGGTATGCGCGCTCCTGTGAACCTTTCCACTTTCAGAGAGTGGACCTGCGACAGCGACGTCTTGGAGGAGTATATACCGGGGTATATCTCACTCAGGGTCAGGGCTATGTCCATTGGGTTCCGATGCGTACAGAGCAACTCCTGGGCGATGCTAGCCACCAAATTCGGACGGGTGTACCTTAACTCAAATAAGTTCTCCCTGTCCAAAAATGGTAGCTGATTCACGTCTCCGATGAGAACGACCTCGCCCGCTCCAGACAACTTCACTGCCATGACTATGGCCCCAAAATGGTTCATGAGGGCTTCGTCAACCGTAAGGCGACGGCATTTCTCCTCTGGTCTGAACCCGTTGGCTAAAATTGAGGCCATAGTGCGCACCTTTGCCTTAACACGATCTCCTAATCGGTGCGCCAGCTTCTATCTGAGATCTTTAGCAGCTTCGGTTGTTGTGGTCACTATGATATCGCTCTCCTCGTCAAAGTGGTTCACTATCCAGGTTATCTTTCCGCACCCTGGGACCCCGTTTACCCACCTGATACTGGGTACCGCCCAGTGTGCTTCCGAAGCTGGTGAAACACAGGCCCCCGAAATGGATTGTGCCATTTCGAGGATCCTGTCGTCCAGCATAATTTTGGTACACTTGGCGGTAACCACTATCGGGTCGTCTGCGGGTGTTCGGAATGTAGCTTTCCCTGAGCGCTCCGTTTCCTCCACGTCCAGGGTCACAAAGCCACTCTTAGCACTATAAGCTGCCATGTACGACCCTGTCATTTCACCAGCAATGACCTGGGACTTGACGTTGTCGTACACGGCTGCTTCTGCTTCCCCGAGCAAAACCCTTAATAGACCCTCATTTTTCCAATGGAAGGTCTGCAGAATCTTTCTACAAGTAGCGAGGTTTACCTCTCTGGTTGCCCTCACGACTGCTATATACTCGAGGAATGCGCTGTGTATGTGGTCCGTGATACCCGAGCTTACAGCGAGGGTCGGTGGGCTGACTTGCCCTTTGTCGGCTCTGGTCGGTTTGGGTTTTGGTGCTAGTGTTTCTCCAGGTTTCGGTTTGAAAAACCTCATGACCGCTGACTCTTGCCGCTCTGATGGTGATGTGCGGCTGGTACTCGGGAGCAGTGCGCTGAGGAAGTTGCCTATTGCTTTGAGACGGGTTTTGGACCGGGTTCGGTCCTCTGGGCTAAAGTTTCCGCCTTTGTCCCTCTTTTCTTTTTCTGCCGTTAACTTCTGCTGAGCCCTCTCAGCTCCGCTCAGGGCGATCGGGTTCTTAGTGGAGCTCATCGTGCTGCCTGTGTGGTCTGGGGGGGCTTTGAGGAAGCTTAGAGTTTCCCCCCTGTCCTCATAGACCACGATCTCATGCTGTTCTGAGGCTTTAAGACAGCCGAAACGGTCTGCGATGTCTCCTCTTTCTCCACCGACCACCATAGCATCGATGCTGATCGTGCGGCGTGCTATGCACGTATTATCACCTGCTTCCCTAATCTTTTGGAGCAGCGAGCTGGCTTGGGCAAATGGGGTCTCCGCTCTCCACTCGAGTAGTGCGATTGTCTTTCCTTTGAATCGCACTAAACGGCACTTGTGATCGGCTATCTCCACCTGCTGCAGCGCGGAGTACTTACTTCCTTTGATGCTCGTTTTTAATGTGCTCCCGTTGATCAGGGCAGCTAGGCCCGGTGAAATTGTAATTCGGGCTCCAGTGTGGCTTGAACCAATGCAATGGTTAGGTTAGGTTAGGTTAGGTTAGGTTAGGTTTTTTTTTTTTTTTTTTTTTTTAATGTGGCAGGCGTGGGAAATCCATCATGGACACCCAGACTGCCCCGTAAGAAGACAGTCTGGGTAGTGCCGGACTCCTACCGGCTAAAAACCACTCCTGCCATGCGAAGGGCTCCCCTGCCGTCAAGCTGCGCAGGGTAGTTGTCAATGGCTGTAGGTCAATTCAATATTCGTAGTAGTTTAAAAGTTTTTAAAATAACAATAATAATTAATAATTAATTTTAATATAATTTAGTCATTTGTCTTTTTGTTCAAGTTTTAATTGTCAAATATTAATATGATATAAAATAATAAATAGTAGATATTTAATTTAGTTCACTAGTAAATAGAAGGTTCGTCAGCTATTTGTTCCGCCTATTGACGTTTTTTACAATTTTTACTACAAATTCTATAAAATTCATGTGGTTTTTCCTGTCTTTTATGAGAAGACTGAGATTCTCTTTTGTGACCGATGTGCCGACTCTCATTTCTACATCGAGCCTGTGGAGGGAATATACAGGGCACTCCGTCAGCAGGTGGAGGACTGTCTCCTGCTTGTCGGGGTCGCAGGCGCACGCTGGGCTCTCCTTGCACTTGAAGCGAGTCAGGTACTCGGAGAACCCACCGTGCCCTGTTAGGGCCTGGGTCAGTTCCTGGGTCATCCCTATCTTCCGCACCGTCCTGTACGCCGCAATCGCGCACGGGAAGAACAACTTCGTCGTGGCCGCCGTTTCCCCAGTACAATACCTCCGGTTCCATTCGTCCAGCGTTTCCATTCGGATCATACGCTTGACGAATGAAACCGGGCACTTATCATAGTGGGGTTTCCGCTTACACCTTAGGGCAGCCTCCTTTGCGAGCGAGTCGGCTCTCTCGTTACCCTCCAGCCCCGCATGAGCTTTGATCCAGAACAAGGAGACGCTCTTGTTCTGGATAGTGCTGTGGCGAATGGCGTCCCTCGTTTCTACTGCAAGGGCATGGAGGGCTGCGGGGTTCGCGACTGTTTGGAGAGCTGCCATGGAGTCACTGTAGATGGCGAACGCCGTCTCGGTCCTTCTGAGGACTTCCTTCGTGGCTTCGCAGAGGGCGAGGAGCTCCGCCTGGTAGACGGTACTATAAGACGGCAGCGCAAGTTTGAGGGCCTTGACCTCGGTCTGGTCGGTCCACACCGACAGTGCGGCCCCGACCTTGCCCTCAATCTTGCTGCCGTCTGTAAAGATTCTCACCGCGTAGTCGCGGTGGTTATTATATTGTTCCTCGTCTACCAAGCGTTGCAGTTCAATGGTCCTCTGCTCAGCCGGATGTGGCATCTCTAGTGCCGATGCCACACGCTCGATCTCCCTGTCTCCTAGCGCTGGATGGGGTAAACCCTTCTTGGCCTCATAAAGTGAGGCCGCCTCTCGGATCCGGAGGTCGAGAGGGAGTATCCCAGCCAGCACCAGTGCTGAGTGTAGGGAGACCGTGCGATAGGCTCGGCACAGCTTCTGCGCGAAGCTCCTCTGGACGGCGTTCAGCTTCTTCTGGACTCCAACTTTGGTTGCGGCCGGCGACCACGCACTCGCCGCGTACAGGACGATGGGTTCGACTGCAGCTGTATAAATACAACGAATGACCTCAGGATGCAGACCCCAGCTGGCCCTTGCGGCCCTCGACAGCTGCTTATAGATCCCGATGGCTCGGGAGCAGACGTTTGCGACGTGGGTGTTAAAGGTCAACTTGTGGTCGATGGTGAGACCGAGCAGTTTGATCTCCTCAGACATGCCAACGTCCACCCCGCCCATTCTGAGACATGGGGTGTCATACTTAAGTTTGCGCGTTACCAGCATTGCTTTGGTCTTATGTGGCGCAAACTTAAGCTTGTTCGAGACAACCCATGTGCGCACGTACTCAAGGGCAACGTTGGCATCCCTTTGGATCTCAAGTGCCGTCCCCCCATCGAACACAAGAATGACATCGTCCGCAAACGCTTGACAGTAGACCCCCATGCTTTCCAGCTCCTTGATCAGCGGGTCCAGCACCAGGTTCCATAATATGGGACCACTAATAGACCCCTGGACGCATCCCTTCTCGGTCCTGGATTTGTACTCCGCTCCCGCATATCTGACTCTCACCACTCTCTCGGTCAAGTAACTGTCCATGACCCTTCTCAAGTTCTCAGGACACTTTTCCTCAGCCAGACGGACTCGTATGATCGGCCACCATGCATTGTCGAAGGCTCCCTCTATATCCAAGGACACAATCGTGACAAGCCTCTTTGCATTGAGTCTGTCACGAATGTGCCCCATGAGTGTATAGAGGGAGTCCTCAGTGCTTTTCTGGGGCATAAAGCCGTACTGGCGAGTACTCATCCTGGGCAATAAATGAAACTTGAGTCGGGCCACGAGCATTTTCTCAAATATCTTGCCGAGTACAGGCAAAAGCCCAATCGGCCTGTACGATTTCGGAGTGGTGTAGTCTTCCTTAGCGGGTTTGCGGAGGACAACGACTGTTGCCTCTTTCCAGGACCGTGGAAAGTGTCCATGCGCCAGGCACTTGTTCATCAAGCGCAGAACTAGGTCTGGGTCTAACTGGATCGCGTGGCCCCAAATGTCTGCCGTCAGACCGTCGGAACCGGGGGCTTTTTTGGGGTTAAACGAGGAGACTGCTCGCTTTAGCTCGTCGTGAGTGAACGGAGGATCCCAGGTCTCAACTTGGTTTCCACCGTTCACCTCTTCCGCTCTTTGCCGCACTTTTTTGTGCTCCTCGTTATCCCCCTCCGGACGGTCTTCCGGGTAAAACGATTGTGCTAAGAACCTCGCTGATTCTTCGGGGCCTAAAGTCTTTGCATCCCTCACCATTGGTATGTCCTCCTCTCTCTTTTCTGTCCTCCGGATTACCCTGTATATTCCCTCCCACAGGCCTTTTCGGTCTTGTTTCTCACAGAAACTCTTCCAACTCTCGACCTTTGCTTTGGTTACTGCTTGTTCGTACTCTTCTTTCTGTTTCAGGTACTCCTCGACAACCTTTGGTCTACGAACTTGCGCTGCACAACGGATCCTCCGCTTTTTGGTGGCAACCTGCCTCTTCAGGCTGGCGAGTTCGTCAGACCACCACGGCACGGTTAACTTCTCGACCGTCTTCTTCTTGGGCATCACTTTGGCACAGGCGCCTTGTACCGCCGTCGTCAGTTCCTCGACTACCAGGTCTAATTGGTGCACGCTGTCGATGCTATCGAGCAGGCTTACAGTCGTGTTGCTGTTTTGCATAATTTGGGCCAGTTTCTTGCGAAACTGGCCCCAATTTGCTTTCTTTGTATTGTAGATCCTGTTAGTCCGGTGTACCGTGATGCCCACAGACTTTTCGAGGTTAATGAAGAACTCTATGCCGTTATGGTCTGACCCCGTCAGGTCATCGACGACTCGCCAGCCGTCGGTCACCGTCAGCATATCCGCTGTGCAGGCTGTGACGTCGACGCAGCTCGTGTAACGTCTGTTACCACGAACTACGTCGAAGGTTGGAGTTTCCCCTCGGTTGAGTATTTGCAGTCCAAGCTGGTCGAGAGCTCCCAGCATCTCGTCGCCTCTACTATTAGTCTCACTGCTGCCCCACCAAACACTCCAGGCGTTGGTGTCTCCTCCCATTATGAGCTTATGCGGGCCGGTCTCGCTTTCCACCTTCCTAAGGCTGTCCAGGTATGGCCCTAAGGGCTGATCTGGCTCAAAGTAGAACGAGACCAGAGTTACTTTCCAGGCACCAGTTTGGATCCCCACCACGACGATGTTTTCCGTGGTGAGTTCTGGGTACTGTCGAACGGCCAACTTTGGGTCAAAGACGGCTATGGCCGCTTTGACAGTCCCTTCTCCTTGCCTGGTGCTCTGGATGATTCGGACGCCTCTGATCCCGCTCATCCTTTTAGCATTGCCCACGTAGGGCTCCTGGATCAGCGCTGCGGTGGCTTTGCGCTGCTCGGCCTCGATCATAAGCTCATGGGTCGCCAGTCTCTTCCTTTGCAGATTCACTTGGAGTATTTTGTGCGGCAGTGTGTCCACTGGGACCACCTTAGCAGTAGGCGACGGACGCACGTGCCAGCCTGTCCCATCTGATTCGAACAGGACACTCAGGGTTGAACGCGTTGTGATCCGTCTTCTCCATCTTCGCCTTGACGCAGTTGTGGCATTTTGGGTAATCCGCCTTCAGCCACTGGGCACACTCTGCACGCAGGTGAGGGCCTCCACAATGGCTGCATAAATCGGTGGATTCTTTACAGAGTCGCCGACTATGCCCGTAGCCTAGGCACCTCGTGCACTGCACCAGTGGCGACTGGTCGTCAACGAAGACGGTCTGAAGATCGATACGCGCTCTTCCCTTATCGAGCATCCTGTTGTAGACAGTCGGGGACGTGCTGACTACCACGTTCTGGGTCTGAGGGTTTCTGGAGTTTCTCTTGTATTTTATAACGAGTCTGTCCTCCCCGTTGTCGAGGCCGCGAAAGACATCCCGGTTCTGATTGCGTAGCGCCTCTAGCACTTCCTCATCAGAGTAGATGCGGAGGACGCCACGGAAAACTAGAAGTGGGTCGTTGTTTTTCACGTTCTCGACAACGAGGTGTTCTCCTGCCTTCTCTAGCCTTTCTCTTACTTTATTTCTTTCTTCGATCGACCTACACCCCATAACAATCTTCCTGTCTTTTGCCTTTCGCACACGCTCTATTTCAACTCCCCCATCTTTGGCTTTGACAGCCTCTCTTATTTTCGAGATGATTACCTCTCCTGTGTCATCTTCGTCTTTAGACGTCACCACTATCGAGTGCAGCGCGGTCCTTCCTGGGGTCTGCCTTTTCGGTGGACCCGCCGCTACACTCGCGTAGGTGGTCGTCTTTTCCAACAGTTCCCCTTGCGTCTCCATCGCCCGCCGCAGACTCTCCATTTTCTCGCTGCTCTTCTTCACCAGCGCACTATGCTCCGCTAGTGAAGCGAGCAACGAGTTAACCTCCGGGAGGATTTTGGGAGCCTCTGACGGAAGTATGGCCTTAGAGACCTCCTCCCTTGCCAGCTCAGCCCCCTTTAATAGTGCTGCAGCCGCCGCCTCCTCCTTCACGAGCTGGTACAGCCGTTCCACCGATTGGGTGATCCCAGCCTTCAGGTCTGCCCTCAAGTTGCGCGAGTCGCCAAGGTGCGACTTCGCACGCAGAAGGCAGTTGCGAGCCTCGGTCACTCGATCGATGGGTTTGCTCGGCTGCAGCTGGCTTGTCCCCGGTGACGCTCCCTGTGTCTCCGTTGAGGTTCGGCGTGCCACAGCTTTGCCGTCTGGCTGAGAAGTGGCGCGCTTTGTGGCCTTCTGGGAAGCCGTCACGGTCGGGGCAGCTTTCTTTGGTGGGTTCGCGGCTGCTGACGGGAGAGGCTGAGATTCAGACATTTTCCCGTTTTCCCACTCGCCAATGCTTCGCCTCACACTAGAGGCCTGAGTTGAAACACTGGGTGGGGAAACCTCCCCCTCGAAGGTGATGGAGAGTGCCGCGTTCGACGGAGAGACATGGGGTCCTGTGGAGGCTTTTTTAGCTGGGGTTCTGGAGAGGAACATGGTAGGGGTGAAATTTAAAATTAAATAAAAACAATTAAATAAATATTTTTTAAAAACAATGTTTTGATCCCTGTAAAGGGGGGATCAAAATGTCAATAGAAGAATAGTCAGAATAATTCCTCAAAAGAGGTGTCAATTAAATAATTACAAAAATACAATTAAATACAATATAGGATTAAAACAAATGTTGTGATCCCTGTAAAGAGAGGGTAAGTCTTATAATAAAAGACCTCAAAAGAGGTGTCAGCAAAAAGTCGTCAGGAATTTTTTAAAACGTCTGTACTGATCCCTGTAAAAGGGAGATCAGTGAGTCAGTAACAAGGTCCGTCAAAATTTTACTCAGTTATTGCTTATTGGGTTAGGTTAGGTTAGGTTAGGTTAGGTTAGGTTAGGTTAGGTTAGGTTAGGTTTTTTTTTTTTTTTTTTTTTTTTTTTTTTTTAATGCTTCTACCTCCAACATGGTTGGAGTCTACTCTGAGCTTCGCTTTCATTCCAGTTCTCGCACTTATTCCTCTCGCACTTTCATTCCTCATACTTTATCTTTCTATCATACATCCTCATTTGTGTCTGTTATGGGTGGGATTCCCAACTATCATCTAGCTGCTCTATCTATTTATTTATATTTATTTTATTGAAAAGCCAGGGATAAAACTTTTATTTTAACATTTCTTATACTTATGCACTTATTCTTATTACCTTAGACTACTTTACAATTTTTTATGACTTACTTACATTATCTTACATAGCTAGGTTCTTATTTTAGACTTACATTTTATACTTTAACTTATTTTATATTATAGACCTGTATAAGGTCTTACAGAGTAGGGGGAGCATCCTTTATTTATACTATGTACTTATTTTAAAACTTATTGTACTAAAATATTTTTCCGGGTCCTTTACGGACGGGAGCAGTTTTTTGTTTAACATCATGTTTAATTGCTACACATTTATTATCTTATCCTTAAACTATTTAAAAACTAATTTATTTATGCTGTTCCTTAATATAACGCAGTATATTGTGACAGCATATTTACTTAAACGGTTTTGTTTCTTTTTACGACTATGGACGCTATTTGACTGCAATAATTTAAAAATGCTTGCCTATGCTTTCCCATCATTAGATGCGGTGCCTGTTGAGCATTCAATTCCACACCAAGTTGTTGCTCAGTCTCGTATCGTAGCCTTGCAGTCATTGGGCAATTGAAAAGGATGTGCAGAACCGTCTCCTCGACGCCAGGTTCGCAGGCGCACGATGAGTTCTCCTTACACTTGAAGCGTTTCAAGTATGCGGAGAACCCACCGTGCCCCGTCAGGATCTGCGTGGTCATGCTGTCGTGGGTCATCTTGCGTACAACTTTATACGCCGCCACAGCGTCCGGGAAGAAGATTTTTGTGCCCGAAGCTGTGTCACCCGATCTATATCTCCCGTTCCACTCGTCAAGCGTCTCCGAGCGGATTACTCGCTTGACGAATGATACGGGACACTGATCATAGTCCGGCCTCTTCTTCGACTTTAGAGCGGCATCCTTCGCAAGCTGGTCGGCTCTCTCATTTCCCACGAACCCTGCGTGGGCCTTTATCCAGAACAGCGAGACGCATTTGTTCTGGAGTTTACAGCGGCGCAAGGCGTCTCTGGTTTCCACTGCCAAAGGGTGGGGGGAACTTGAGTTGGTCACCGTCTGAAGGGCCGCCATAGAGTCGCTGAAGATGCCGAACGTGGTTGCACTGTGCTTGAGCACTTCTCCCACTGCTCTTTGCAGAGCCAGAAGTTCAGCCTGGTAGACGGTGCAATAGGACGGCAAAGCAAACTTGAAGGCTTTTGCCTCGACGGCGCCACTCCACAAGGATAGCGCCGCCCCGACTTTGCCCTCAATTTTGCTGCCGTCGGTGAATATACGCACAGCATGATTGCTGTGGTTATTGTACTGATCCTCATCTACCAGGCTTCCGAACTCCAGACACATTTGCTCCGCAGGGTGCGGGGCCTCCAGCGCGGGTGCCATCCGCTCCACTTCCCTGCCTCCCAGTATGGGCTGGGGTACTCCCCTCCTAGCTCCGTAAAGTGCTGCTGCTTCGCGAACACGAAGATCGAGTGGGAGTATCCCAGTCAGCACCAGGGCAGAGTTTAGGGAGACCGTGCGGTATGCCCTGCACATTTTCTGGGCAATCCCGCGCTGGACGTTCCGAAGTTGCCTCTGAATACCCAGCTTTTTGGCTGCTGGAGCCCAGACGCTAGCGGCATAAAGGATTATGGGCTCCATGGTCGCCACATAGATGGTTCTGACGATCTCGGGGTTTAGCCCCCAGCTGACCCTTGCGGCTCTGCACAGCCGTTTGTAGATCTCAATCGCCCTCCTGCACACGAGCGAGACATGAGTGTTGAATGTCAACCCGCTATCTATAGTGACACCCAGTATCTTCATTTCCTTCGCTAAGGCGATGTCTGTCCCCCCCATGCTCAGGCGTGGTGTGTCGAACTTCAGCTTTCTTGTTATTACCATCGCAGTGGTTTTATGGGGTGCAAACTTAAGCTTATTTTCGACACCCCACGCCAGAACATGATCGAGAGCGGCGTTGGCGGAGGCCTCCACCTCCAGCGCGGTCTCCCCGTCGAAGACCAAGAGGACATCGTCCGCGAAAGCCTGGATATATACCCCGAGACTCTGCAGTGCTTTAAGGAGGGGGTCTAGGAGCAGGTTCCAAAAGATGGGTCCCCCAATTGAACCCTGGACGCAACCCTTGTTGGTGCCCTTTGTGTATACTTCCCCGCCGTACCTAATCGAGACTTTTCGGTCACTGAGGTAGCTATCGATGACTCGCCTAAGATTTACTGGACATTTTTCCTCCGCCAGACGGACTCGAACAGCTGGCCACCAGGCGTTATCGAAAGCTCCCTCTATGTCTAAAGATACAAGCGTGATAATTCTTTTTTGTGCGAGCTTTTGGTGAACGTGCTGCATAAGAGCATAGAGGGAGTCCTCGGTGCTCCTCTGGGGCATGAATCCGTACTGGCGGGTACTCATCCTCGGTAAAAGATGGAATTTTAGGCGGCCCACCAGCATCTTCTCAAAGATCTTCCCTAGTATAGGCAATAGCCCAATCGGCCTATACGACTTGGGAGTAGAGTAGTTATCTTTCCCTGGCTTCCTCAATATAACTACTGTTGCCTCCTTCCAGGACGCGGGGAAATATTGAAGTTCCAGACACTTATTCAGGAACTCCAGGAATAAACTCGGATCGCTACCTACGACTTCGCGGCAAATATCAGCCGTAAAGCCATCGGAGCCCGGCGCCTTTTTTGGGTTGAAGGATTCTACCGACTTCTTAAGCTCAGCCATCGTAAACGGTGGATCGCAGCACCCATGTTGTTCCCCAAGGTTCACGCATTTGGCTTTTGACCGGATGAATCGGTGATGAACATTGTCGCTCTCTTGTGCGTCGTCTGGGTAAAACGTATCCGCTAAGAGCTTTACAGAGCCTTTTGAGTCCAGCACGTCACCGTTCCATTCCAATGGCAGATCCTCTTCCCTGCGCTGTGTCCTTCCTATTACTCTATAAATTCCTTCCCAAACCCCCTCCCTATCCTGCTTTCCACAGAACTCCTTCCAACTCTCGGTCTGAGCTTTGACCACTTCCAACTCATACTCCTCTTTATGTTTCAGGTACTGTTCAACGACCTTCTGCCTCCGGACTGGGGCGGCACAGCGGATTCTGCGCCTCATTGTGGCGACCAACCTCTTCATCCCAGCGAGTCTCTCGGACCACCACGGCAAGGTAAGTTTTTCTTTAACTTTTTTACATGGCATTGTTAATTTACAAGCTTCGTCTATTACTTTGTTAAGATTATTTGTAAAGATATCTATTTCGTTTTTGTTTTTAATTTTATTGATTTCAGCAGTTGTTAACTTATTTTCTATTTTCAATTGTCCGAATTTCGTATGGAATTCGGACCAATTGGCTTTTTTGGTGTTGAATTTTCGTGTTGTTCTTTCTATTTGAATTCCTTTGGATTTCTCCAAGAGAATTTTAAACGCAATGCCGTTGTGGTCCGAGCTCGTGAGACCCTCATCGATCTTCCAGTCGTCTACCAGGACCAGGATGTTGTTGGAGCAGGCAGTGACGTCCACGTAACTGCTGTACCGCTTCCCTCCTCGGATGGTGTCGAAGGTCGGAATTTCCCCTCGGTTGAGTATATTCAGACCAAGCTCGCCGAGAGTTGCCACCATTTCCTCACCTCTGTGGTCATTCTTCGGGCTGCCCCACCATATGTTTTTTGCGTTGGCGTCCCCTCCAACGATCAGCTTCCCGGAACCGACAGTGAGCCCTATTTGCCTTAGATGTTCTAAGTAGGGCTCAATTGGCTGGTCCGGCTCACAGTAAAATGAGACAAGCGTGATTTCCCAGGCACTGGTCAGGATTCCCACCACCGAGATGTTGTTGGTGGTGAGTTTTGGGTACTGCTTGACAACAAGATCATTGTTGAAGACAGCTATTGCTGCTTTCACAGTCCCACCTCCTACGCCGGTGTTCTGGAAGATCCTAACGCCTCTGTAACTCTTCATTACTCCGTCCCCGGCCGTGTACGGTTCCTGCAGAAGCGCCACCGCTGCTCGACGCTTCGTAGCTTCAATAAAAAGCTCATTGGTGGCAAGCTTTTTTCGTTGGAGGTTAGCCTGCAATACTCCATAGGGGGTATTTACTCCCGAGGTGCCCTTAGCAGTATGCCACAGTCGACCTGGCCACTTCGTCCCATCTTATGCGCACTGGGCAGTCGTGGCTAAACGCATTGTGCGTGCCCTGATCGGTCTTAGATTTGGCACAGTTGCGACAAGAGGGTGGTGAGCCTGAGAGCCAATCTGGGCACTCCGATCTCATGTGCGGGTCTCCACAATGACTGCAGAGGTCCGCAGGCTCCTTGCAGAACCGCTTGCCGTGCCCGAAGCCCAGGCAGCGGGTGCACTGCACCAACGGGGATTGATCTTCAACTCTAACGCGCTGAAAATCTATGTGCAGTGTCCCGCCTTCCAGCGCTCGTCGCCAGATGGTAGGCGAGACGCAGACGATGACGTGGCCGACATGTGGGTTACGCGTCCTCCTTCTATACTTAACTTCGACTCTATTTTCCTCGTCGTCGAGGCCGCCAAAAACACCTTTATTCTGGTTTCTCAGGGCCTTAATTATGTCTTCGTCGGTATTTACTACCAAGACGTTCCTGAGGACCAGAAGCGGGTCCTTGTTCCTGACTTCCTCGACGGTGAGGTCCGCTCCCTCCTTTTGGAGTCGAGTCTTCATTTTGGTCCTTTCCTCTTTTGTTTCGAAGCCCATTATTATTTTCCGATCCCTGGCTTTCCTTACTTTGTCCACCTTTACCCATCCCTCCTTGGCATTCGCTACCTTCCTTATTCTTTCTAAAACTTCCTCACTCGACTCTGTCTCATTTTTTGAGGTAACCACAACTGAATGCAAGGTACTGCGCCCTGGCAGTGACTTTACGGCTCCAGTGGCGGCCACACTCGCGTAGCTTGCCTTCTCCAGGATTGCCTTTTGGAGGTCCATCCTCTCCTTAAGCTCCTCAATGTGCCTACTACTCTCGGCAAGGAGTTTCGTGTGTTGTTCTAGTGTTTTGAGCAACACGTTGCTCGCTTCTTTCTCTTCCGGAGAAGATGGGCTTGTGGGCAGTGATTTAGGTTCGGCTGTTGCCGGCCCCTCTTTTGTAGATTTTTGTTTGACAGCCTTCAGCTCGGCTTCAGCCTCCTTAACCAATTGAAATAATCTCTCCGCAGCTTCGGAGATGGCTGTTTTTAACTCCGTCTTTATATTTCGAGAGCTGCTTAGGTTTAGTTTGGTTTTGGTTAGGCACGCTTTAGCCTCCGAGTACCGGTCTATATATTTGGCCTTTGGTGGGGAACTTTTGTCGACTGACCTTCTAAGTGAGGTCGCAGTTGTCCCCTTGCTCTCCTGGGCCAAAGTAGACTTTGTCTTTGTATTCGCAGGGCCCGCCTGCAGCGTCTTGTCGATGTTGAAGGTGTCATTGTTTGTGGGGCTGGTCTTAGTGGCTTCCCACTCACCTATACTTCGTCGTACATTCGGAGGGGCAACTGCCCCAGGTCTCGGCGGTGACTTTTCACCATCTTTGGCATTTGATGGCGTTCTAAAGCCGAACATGTTGGAGGTATGCGTCGGTTAATTTATCGTCAATAGGAACGAGAATCAAAATAAATATAAAATTTAATAAAATTATAGCGCTGTTCAAAAGAAACAAAACCGCTAAAGAGTCTTAAAACTACAATAATTAATTATAAAATTAATGTCAAAAAGCCGTCTTTAAAAGACTTTAATCAGAGCCCAAGACACCAAATAGTCCTCAGGGGGCTCCACACAAGGTCTACAGTCAAATGCTGGTCGTTAAAACCGTTTTCAAAATTTTTTGTAGAGCGGCTCTATGTAGAGTCTCCTTGTTGCAGTCACTAGATAGAGCTCGCCGAGCCCGATCCAATGAACCCAAACACGGCTACCCTATCCCAAAGGGTTCCGGAGACAAAGCAGTTTGAAATTCCGGTTGCTAATCCAAGATGGCGGCCGGAATTTGGTTACTGGTGGTTATCTCCGGAACCGTCCGGCCGAATACCAACGTGCTTGGGCTTTCCTGAATCAGCTCGAAGAGATCCACCCCGCTGAGCAGGTTTCAGGCCTGAAAAATCTTGGGTCCTGAAAACCGCTGAAAACAGTCCTATCGGGTAGGGAGGAGCCAGCCGATGTCCCCAAAGAAAACCCGAGCCCTCTACGACCCCCGACTCGGGAGCTACACGAGTCCGAAAATTGGTTTGACAGTCCTAGAACTGTCAAAGTCAATCTTCCCCCCGGTATAACTTCCTCCCCAGCGATCGCAGAGTACCCGAGCTTGGGCTTGTTCTGCTTGGCTCGTCCCGCTCCGACGCGTAAATTGGTTTTCAGGCTCCTGAAAATTTTCAGCTCCAAAACGCCTGAAACCCAGTGGATCGGACAGAAGTGGTCTCCCCAAACACAACTGTGAAAACGGCAAGTCTCTGCGACTCCCGGATCCGGAGCTATGCCAGGCCAAAGTTTCCCAAAGAGTGGGGATAAATGTCAAAAGCCAACTTTGGGTGGCTATAACTCCGCAACCGTTTGCCACAGAGAAACGCGGTTTGGAATGCTGTGCCTGGCTCCACCTCCTCTATCCGCCAAGAATGGTTTCAGGGCTGAAAATTTTCAGGTCCTGAAAACTCCTGAAAGTGTACACAAATTTTTCCCCCTCGTATGCCGCTGAGAAATGCGGAAATCCGGGTTCTCTGCGCCCAATAGCTCCGGAGATATTCTGGAATTTACACGGCAACCATAAAAGCCAAAATGGCCGAAAAAAGCTATTTCCGTCAATCTCCAAGCTAATAGGCTCAACTTTGGGCTTAAACCACCTCCAATATACATATAAATTTCAATTCTAACATCAAAAACTAATTATTTCTATTTATTTCGAATTTATTTGAATAAATGACTAAAAATTAAATAACTTTAGAACCGGTAAAGAAAAAATTTTGAAAAAAATGTTAAAATTATTGGTAAATGGTACACTATACGACAGTAAAACTAAAATACAAAAAATAAAATTTTAACCTGTGGAAATTTACAATTACGCAATTTTCACAGTTTTTTAATTAATATATTAAAACTAGAAGAGCAAAAAATCAGCATTTTTCAGGATACGTTCTTGAAGCCAGCGCGCAGCAGACAGCAGTTGAAAAATTTTGAAAATGTAAAGTTTTCAGGAGATACAAGTGTCCGAAAATCTGATTTTCATTAATTTCTAACACAAAAAGTATTTAATTTAAAAATCTAATACTTGCAGATTTCTTCCTTTCCTTACGGTTTCTTGCGTGCTGCAAAGTTTCAGGTGGCTGCAACGTCTAGTTTAGGTTTTTCAGACCGCGTGTTTTCTAGTTTTTCCCAATTTTCTCAGGAGGTCTTGATAGAAGGTGGTTCCGGGGTGGTCCGGAGCGTAGCTGTCTTCTTTCCACTATGTTTTTCCAAATAAAAACATATGGTCGTCGCTTTAGATTCGCCGCAAATGCAGCAAACGTTGTAGTTTTAAAATAGTTAACCTCTAAATTAGGGGTTTTTTCACTCTGCACCTTTCAGCACTGCAATCCGGTTTGCACTTTTAATTTGTGGTTATGGAGACAACTTTCCTCTACATAACAACACTTGATTTGCTAAAATCGGAGCACTTTTGACCGGCTTTTCGAATTTTTAAGTGTGGAGCGACTCAAAAAACGATCCGACCACCACGAGGGTTGGGGGGGTACTGGGTTAGGTTAGGTTAGGTTTTTTTTTTTTTTTTTTTTTTTTTTTTATAAACTTCTACCTCCAACTTTCGTCGGAGTCTATGCTGGCTATTTGATTTCTCAGTCATTCCAGTTCTCGCTTGTATGCCTCTCGCACTTTCATTCTTCATACTGGATCTTTCTTTCATTCATCATCTATTATGCCTTGTATGGGTGGGATGCCCAACTGCTACTAGTCATTCTATTCTGTCTAACTACTTTTGTTTGTTTCCTTTATTTACACAATTGGGTTTACGGGTTCTCAATAATTGGGAAGACATTTTTTATTTCTATATAGTTTGATAACATTTGATACTGTTCCAACAGTATCCTTTACAATTTTTCCTTTATTTTGCAGTGGCTGTTTTATTACTATTTTATTTCTATGTTACATCCAAATGTTCTTACATGTATTTGTTCTCATATTTTCGGAAGAAATGGGGAAGACAGTTTTCTCTTATTACTACTCACTTATTTTACCTTAGTTTCTAACAACATTTTCTAACAGTAACAAGTTTTGGGGACGGAAGTCTTACATAAATTCATATTTATTTCTATCTTAGTCTAATTTACATACTAATTATTTATTCCTATTTTATCACTTATTTCTATGCTAGTCCTTAATATAATATACTATATTATGTTAGCATATTTGCTTATGCGGTTTTATTACGATCTATAACTATTTGCGCTATATGTTTACAAAACTCTAGGAATATTTGGTTGTTTTTACTCTTCATTATGTCTGTCATGTTATCTCGTGTTATTTTAATATCTATCTCATGCTCGGTATTGAGACGGTGCCTGTCGAATTGAGGGCAGTCGAAAAGTATGTGCGGGACCGTTTCGTCTGCATTTGGGTCACAGATGCACGATGGACTCCCCTTGAGCTTGAAACGGTTCAGGTACTCGGAGAATCCACCGTGGCCCGTCATTATCTGCGTGTTGAGGCTATTTTTTCCTATCTTCCGGATTATTCCGTAAGCTGTCCGCACATCCGGGAAAAACAGTTTAGTAACAGCGGCCGTATCTCCAGATCCGTATCTCTGGTTCCATTCGTCAAGCGACGCCATACGTATGCTTCGCTTGACGAATGAGACCGGACACTGATCGTAATCGGGCTTTCTTTTGGAGTTTTCAGCGGCCTCCTTTGCTAACTGGTCAGCTCTTTCATTCCCCTGTAGCCCCTCATGAGCTTTGACCCAGAACAAGGATACTACCTTGTCCTGGCGGGATGCGGATCGTATGTTATCCCTAGCTTCTACAGCAAGAGGATGGCGTGATCCGGGATTTGCCAATGTTTGAAGAGCCGCCATTGAATCGCTGAATACTCCAAAAGAAGACGCCTTGAGCTTGATTACCTCCTTAGTTGCCCTTGCAATTGCCAGGAGTTCGGCCTGGTAAACCGTGCAGTGTTTTGATAGAGCAAGTTTGAGGGCTCTGGTCTCGGTCTCACCATTCCATATGGACACAGAAGCGCCGACCCCTCCTCCGATCTTGCTCCCGTCCGTGAAAATGCGGACATCAAAGCTGCACCTGTCCAGCTGCTCTTGGTTTACCAGGCTATCAAACTTTAAGATATTGCGTGCCGCAGGATGGGGATCATCTATTGCAGCGGTCATTCGCTCGATCTCCCTGTCCCCCAGTGATGTCTGGGGTATTCCCCTCTTGGCTTCATACAAAGATGCCGCCTCACGAACTCTAATGTCGAGGGGGAGCAACCCAGACAGCACCAGTGCTGAGTTCAGGGAGACCGTGCGGTATGACTTGCACATCTTTTGGGCAATTCCACGCTGAACGGAACCGAGTTTCTTTTTAGTACCCAGCTTTCCAGCTGCCGGCGCCCAAACGCTTGCAGCGTAAAGGATAATGGGCTCTATCACCGCCACATACATTATCCGTATCACTTCTGGGTGTAACCCCCAACTAACCCTAGCAGCTCTACACAGCTGCTTGTAGATCGCAATTGCCTTGCTACAAGCGAGTGAAATGTGTTTGTTAAAGGTCAATTTTTCGTCGATTGTTACACCCAGAAGCTTTACTTCATTCGACATTTTAATTTCGGTTCCCCCCATGCTCAGGCGTGGTGTGTCGTATTTAAGCTTTTTAGTTATGACCATGGCCACTGTCTTGTGCGGTGCAAATTTTAGTTTATTATCGACACCCCACGCCAGAACATGATTGAGTGCAGCATTGGCATGTCCTTCTATGTCTCTCGCCGTCTCCCCGTCAAAGACTAGAACGACATCGTCCGCAAAAGCCTGGATGTACGTTCCCCGAGCTTCGGCCTCTTTTATGAGGGGGTCTAGGACCAAGTTCCAAAAAATAGGGCCTCCAATCGAGCCCTGGACGCAGCCTTTATTTGTTCCCTTCACATATACTTCCCCACCGTACCGGATTGCGACCTTGCGGTCTTTGAGATAACTGTCTATGACCCGCCTAAGGTTGACAGGACACTTTTCTTCCGCCAGTCGAGTCCTTATTGCCGGCCACCATGCACTATCAAATGCCCCCTCTATGTCCAAAGATACGAGCGTAACAATCCGTTTTTGGTCAAGCTTCTTTTGGACATGTTGCATAAGGTCGTAGAGGGCATCTTCCGTGCTTTTCTGTGGCGTAAACCCATACTGACGGGTACTCATGTTTGGCAGAAGGTGAAACCTTAGACGGGCCACCAGCATCTTTTCATAGATTTTCCCCAATATAGGCAACAGTCCAATCGGCCTATATGATTTGGGGCTGGAATAGGTCTCTTTTCCAGGCTTTTTGAGGATCACGACAGTTGCCTCTTTCCAGGCAGTGGGGAAGCAGTGATATTCCAGGCACTTGTTGAGGAACCTCAAAAACAATTCCGGATCATTACCCACAGCGTGACGACAAATATCTGCGGTAAAGCCGTCCGATCCTGGTGCCTTCTTCGGGTTGAAAGAATCCATCGAATTTTTTAACTCGGCCATCGTAAAGGGTGGGTCGCAAGGATCATTTTGCTCGCCAGAGTTTACTGTTTCAGCCTTAATTCGAATGGATCGGTGATGTGCGTTATCGGATTCTATTTGGTCTTCCGGATAAAAAGTCTCCGCCAGCAGTTTTACGGAACCCTTTGCATCTAGAACATCACCATTTCTTTCCAAAGGCAGGTCCTCCTCTCTACGCTGTGTCCTACCTATTACCCTATATATTCCCTCCCAGACCCCCTCCCTATCCTGTCTCCCACAGAATTCCTTCCAGCTCTCGGTTTGAGCTTTGGCAACTTCTGACTCATACTCCTCTTTCTTTTTCAGGTACTCTTCTATGACCTTCGACTTCCGGATTTGGGCGGCGCAGCGGATCCTACGCTTCATAGTGACGACGGTCTTCTTCATCTCGACGAGTCTCTCGGACCACCACGGCAAGGTAAGTTCTTCTTTTGCTTTTTTAGTTGGTATAGTCTGTTTGCATGCTTCATCAATTGCTCTAGTTAAGTTTTCTGTTACTACGTCTATTTGCTCTATATTATTAATTTTCTCTATTTCAGCTATCGTGAATTTAAAATCTATTTTCAACTGTCTAAATTTCTCATGAAAAACAGACCAGTTCGCTTTTCTGGTGTTGTATTTACGGGTAGTCCGTTCAACTTTGACGCCCTTTGATTTTTGTAAGGTGATTTTGAATGTGATGCCGTTGTGGTCCGAGCTCGTGAGTCCCTCGTCAACCTTCCAGTCATCTATCATGTCCAAGATATCATTGGAGCAAGCGGTGATATCTACATGACTACTGTACCGCTTACCTCCCCGGATAGTGTCGAAGGTCGGAATTTCCCCTCTGTTCAATATGTTCAGATTTAGCTCACCGAGAGTTCCTGCTACCTCTTCCCCCCTAAGGTCCCCCATTGGACTGCCCCACCACATGCTCTTGGCGTTGGCGTCGCCTCCAACGATCAGTTTTTTGGAACCGACTGCACGCTCTATTTGTTTGAGGTGTTCCAAATAATGGTCGATTTGCTGGTCCGGCTCAAAGTAAAAGGAGACAAGCGTGATTTCCCAAGCACTGGTCTGGATTCCCACCACAACGATATTGTTTGTGGTGAGTTTTGGGTACTGTTTGACTGTGAAGTCACTGTTAAAGACAGCTATTGCTGCCTTTACAGTCCCGTCTCCTGTTCCAGTGCTCTGGAAGACCCTAACGCCCCTGTGACTCCTCATTACTTTGGCCCCACCTACATACGGTTCCTGTAGAAGCGCAAGTGCTATCCCACGTTCCGTGGCTTCTGTGAGAAGCTCATTGGTTGCTAGCTTCTTGCGTTGGAGGTTTGCCTGTATTACTCCATAGGGAGTGTTCGCCATAGAGGTGCCCTTAGCAATAAGCAACGGTCGACCTAACTATCTCATCCCATTTTTTGCGCAGAGGACAGTCATGACTAAAAGCATTGTGCTGTGCACCGTGCTCGACTTTTGCCCTGGTACAATTTCGGCAAACGGGTGGTAACCCCGAAAGCCAGTCCGAACACTCAGATCTCATATGTGGACCGCCGCAGTGACCACACAAGTCTGCAGGCTCTTTGCAGAACCGCTTGCCGTGTCCAAAGCCCAAACAGCGGGTGCATTGAACCAACGGGGTCTGATCCTCGACCCTGATGCGCTGGAGATCTATGTGAACGGTTCCAATGTCCACCACTCGTCGCCAGATGGCAGGCGAGACGCTAATAATAATGTGACCTATATGAGGGTTTCTTGTCCTTCTACGGTATCTTATTTCTACTCTGTTTTCCTCAGTACCGAGGCCGTCAAAGACACACCGGTTCTGATTTCGAAGCGCCTTAAGGACGTCTTCGTCGGTATTTATTACCAAAACGTTCCTCAGGATCAGGAGTGGGTCCCTGTTCTTGACTTCCTCGACATTGAGGTCAACACCTTCTTTTTGAAGTCGATCTTTTATCTTACCCCTTTCATCTTCGGTTTGTAGACCTATTATCACCTTCCTATCCTTAGCCTTCCTCACTTTTTCCACCTTGATCCAACCATCCTTTGCATTTATTGCTTTTCTGACTCTGTCCAGTATCGCATCACCCGTCTCTACTTCGTCCTTGGATGACACTACCACAGAGTGCAAAGTGTTACGCTTTGGTAATTCCTTTACTCCCTGGGCTGAGGCCACACTCGCGTAGGTAACTCCATTTTCGAAGAACTTCCTTTGGTGTTCTATTGCGATTTTCAGCTCATCCATCTTCTTATTGTTTTCCACAAGGAGGTTTGTCTGAAGTTCAATTTTTTGCATTATTGTGGCAGTATCTACTTTTTCGGGTGAGATTCTGTCAGTCAGTCGAGGCTCTGCAGTATAAGCTTCCCTGGTCATATCTCTCTTTGCCAGCTTAAGCTCCGATTCGACTTCCTTTACCAGTTGGTAAAGTCGTTCAATGGCCTCAGAGATTCCATTCTTAATCTCTGTTTTTGTATTCCTGGAGCTGTTTAGGTGTAGCTTAGCCTTTACGAGGCAGGCTTTTGCTTCCGCCGTTTTGTCTGAGTATTTAATGTTCGGCGGCGAGAGTGTTTCAGCAGACTTCCTTGTCTGAGTTACACTCTCTTGCGTAAAAGCGAGTTTTGTTTTTATTCTTGCAGGGCCGGCCTGCGACGTCTGCTCAGTTGTAGCGAAATCGGGGCTGCTGTTTGGGGCTTCCCAGTTCTCTATGCTACGTCTAACATTTGATGAGGCGGCAGCTCCAGGTTTAGGCGGTGACTTTTTTCCTCCGGCCGCTTTTAGCGGTGTTCTGTGGCCGAACATGTTGGAGAGTATGCGTCAAATATAAGTAAAATAAATTAAAACTGTCAATAGGGACAATTTGTTAAAAATAAATTTTGTATAAAATAAAAAGAAAACGCACAAGAGTACAAAATAAAACCGCATAAACACTTATAACTAAAATAATTTTTACAAACAGTACTTGTAAAAATGTCTCAAATTGAGCTCTACCATAGGCTCCTCGGTTGTAGACAGCTGTCAGAGGCTTCGAGTAAGCCTGAAAGTCGATTTTTACTATCAGAACCTATTTTTGATGCTTTTTGTAAAAAGGCTCTATGTAGAGTCAATTCAATGCCTTCACTGCACAAAGCTCGCCGAGCCCGTCCCAGCGAACCCAAACACGAAGCAGCTAGTCCCAGTGGTTCTGGAGCAATTTAAGTTTAAAGTTTTTGGTTTTTTCCAAGATGGCTGCCCAAATAATCTCCAAACCAGTTATCTCCGCGACCAATAGGCCGAAAACCCCCGTGCTTAGGCTCGTCTTAATGCGCTCGACAAGATCTGCTCAATGGTGTACTTTTCAGGCTGAAAATTTTCTAACCCCTGAAAACGCCTGAAAGTCGGTCCACCTGCTAGGCAAGTATATGCTGACCTTCGAAGAAAAAACCCCGCCGTTCTACGACCCTCCGTTGCGGAGATACGAGTGTTTAAAGTCTGATAAAATGGCGTCACAACTGTCAAAGTCAAATTTTGACAGGTAATATCTCCGTTTCAGACGGTCGCAGAGCCGCCGAGTTTGGGCTCTCCAGACTCGGCTTGAGCTCACCAATCTGCTGAAACTGTTTTCAGGACCCCGAAAAATTTTCGCTCTGAACCGCCTGAAAATGTAGGATAGGAAAGACAAGAAGCCACAGAGCTTAAATTCGAAAATCGCAAACTCGTACGACTCCTGGTTTAAGAGTAGTTGCGGTTCAAAGTTCAACAAAATGGCCGCCGAACTGTCAAAAGTCAATTTAAAATGCCCGTAACTTCGGAACCCTACGTCGGAGAAAGTTCGGGTTTTGGATCCACAGCTCGGCGTCACCCCGAGAATATCCTGAAAACCGTTTCAGCGCTGAAAAATTTTTCAGGTTAAATATTCCTGAAACTCAACTATGGGCATAGTCCATAAAATGTACTAACTAAAATCGAAAAACCGAATGTTATCGGCCCAGTGGCTCCTGAGTTATGGCTGACTAAAATTTTAAACCTAAAAAACCAAAATGATAAAATTTTATGAAACTCTCAAATTCTAAGATAAATAGTCAGTGTTTGGGCTCAAATAGGTCGCAATAGACCTATTAGATCCAGTCCCGATGTCAAAATTTGGTATTTTCTATTTATTTCAAATTAAATGCTCGAAAATGGTAAAAATTGGATAACTCAGGATCCACTGTACATAAAATTATGAAAAAAATGACAAAAAATATGTTAAATCTAGCACTATACGAATAAAGGTTGAAATTTTGAAAAACTGAATAAATTCAATTAAAATTTTCTGAAAAAGTTTTTTTTGATAAAATTAATTATATTTTAAAAACTAATCAATTAAAAAATCTAAAATTAACAATTTGTATTCTTCTAATGAGAGCGCCAAGGACTGCAGTTGTAGATCTTCTAAATATTTCTTGTATCCGGAGATATAAAGGTCTGATTTTTAGAAATTCAAAGCCCTGGCAAAAATCAGGTTTCAAAGTTATGAAAAATTTACTTGCGGCTTTAGTCTTGACTGTTACTGAAGATCACTACTGCAAATTTTCAGGCTTCTGACGCTGCAGGTTCGGTGTTTTCAGCTCCACGTGGTTTCCGATTTTGCTGAATAACTTCAAACGTGTTGAGTTTTTCAGCCTCCTGGGATGTCAGGACGTTGTGCGGTAAGAACCGCCTCCCAATTTTCCAATAAAAAAGGTAGGTCGTCGATCTGGATTTTGCAGCGTTTGCGAAATAAGTTTTTTCCCATAAACTTAACCTCAATAATTAAGGTTTCTTCAGGATTTAACACTGTTTCACTGCAATCCGAGTAAATACAATCACAGGGGCGAGTAGGTTTTTCTTAGCCCAGCACAAAGACACATCATTTGTCAAAATCGGACAACTTTTTACCACTTTTTACATTTTATAAGTGCGGAGCGTCACCAAAAACGATCCGACCGCCACGAGAGTCAGGGGGGTACTGGGTTAGGTTAGGTTAGGTTAGGTTAGGTTAGGTTAGGTTAGGTTAGGTTAGGTTAGGTTAGGTTAGGTTAGGTTAGGTTAGGTTAGGTTAGGTTAGGTTAGGTTAGGTTAGGTTAGGTTAGGTTAGGTTAGGTTAGGTTAGGTTAGGTTAGGTTAGGTTAGGTTAGGTTAGGTTAGGTTAGGTTAGGTTAGGTTAGGTTAGGTTAGGTTAGGTTAGGTTAGGTTAGGTTAGGTTAGGTTAGGTTAGGTTAGGTTAGGTTAGGTTAGGTTAGGTTAGGTTAGGTTAGGTTAGGTTAGGTTAGGTTAGGTTAGGTTAGGTTAGGTTAGGTTAGGTTAGGTTAGGTTAGGTTAGGTTAGGTTAGGTTAGGTTAGGTTAGGTTAGGTTAGGTTAGGTTAGGTTAGGTTAGGTTAGGTTAGGTTAGGTTAGGTTAGGTTAGGTTAGGTTAGGTTAGGTTAGGTTAGGTTAGGTTAGGTTAGGTTAGGTTAGGTTAGGTTAGGTTAGGTTAGGTTAGGTTAGGTTAGGTTAGGTTAGGTTAGGTTAGGTTAGGTTAGGTTAGGTTAGGTTAGGTTAGGTTAGGTTAGGTTAGGTTAGGTTAGGTTAGGTTAGGTTAGGTTAGGTTAGGTTAGGTTAGGTTAGGTTAGGTTAGGTTAGGTTAGGTTAGGTTAGGTTAGGTTAGGTTAGGTTAGGTTAGGTTAGGTTAGGTTAGGTTAGGTTAGGTTAGGTTAGGTTAGGTTAGGTTAGGTTAGGTTAGGTTAGGTTAGGTTAGGTTAGGTTAGGTTAGGTTAGGTTAGGTTAGGTTAGGTTAGGTTAGGTTAGGTTAGGTTAGGTTAGGTTAGGTTAGGTTAGGTTAGGTTAGGTTAGGTTAGGTTAGGTTAGGTTAGGTTAGGTTAGGTTAGGTTAGGTTAGGTTAGGTTAGGTTAGGTTAGGTTAGGTTAGGTTAGGTTAGGTTAGGTTAGGTTAGGTTAGGTTAGGTTAGGTTAGGTTAGGTTAGGTTAGGTTAGGTTAGGTTAGGTTAGGTTAGGTTAGGTTAGGTTAGGTTAGGTTAGGTTAGGTTAGGTTAGGTTAGGTTAGGTTAGGTTAGGTTAGGTTAGGTTAGGTTAGGTTAGGTTAGGTTAGGTTAGGTTAGGTTAGGTTAGGTTAGGTTAGGTTAGGTTAGGTTAGGTTAGGTTAGGTTAGGTTAGGTTAGGTTAGGTTAGGTTAGGTTAGGTTAGGTTAGGTTAGGTTAGGTTAGGTTAGGTTAGGTTAGGTTAGGTTAGGTTAGGTTAGGTTAGGTTAGGTTAGGTTAGGTTAGGTTAGGTTAGGTTAGGTTAGGTTAGGTTAGGTTAGGTTAGGTTAGGTTAGGTTAGGTTAGGTTAGGTTAGGTTAGGTTAGGTTAGGTTAGGTTAGGTTAGGTTAGGTTAGGTTAGGTTAGGTTAGGTTAGGTTAGGTTAGGTTAGGTTAGGTTAGGTTAGGTTAGGTTAGGTTAGGTTAGGTTAGGTTAGGTTAGGTTAGGTTAGGTTAGGTTAGGTTAGGTTAGGTTAGGTTAGGTTAGGTTAGGTTAGGTTAGGTTAGGTTAGGTTAGGTTAGGTTAGGTTAGGTTAGGTTAGGTTAGGTTAGGTTAGGTTAGGTTAGGTTAGGTTAGGTTAGGTTAGGTTAGGTTAGGTTAGGTTAGGTTTTTTTTTTTTTTTTTTTTTTTTTTTTTTTTTTTTTCTACCTGTCCGGGCGCCAAGGCCCGGCCCGCGAGCTAGCCTACATGGTGATCCCCGGATATTTTTCCAGGATTGTAATACAGGAGGGGGGTTATTCCTATCAATTTTATTATTTTTCTAGGGTGGCGTTTTCTCGCCTGGTTGTTAATCTTTATTTATCATTCTTATTTTTCCTAATCTAGTTTTACATTAATATATTTATATACCTGTACTTCTATATATATCTCTTACAATCTGACCTTATTAGCTTATTACATAATATTACTTATTTTCACATCAATTTTACTTTACCTTTTAACTATATTTCTTACAGCTACGCAATATTACTATCATACATAACTACATTTTTATATTTACTTATTACCACAATACCATAGTTTACATTCATATATTTAGACACCTGTACTTATATCTATTTCTTTTACAATCTGATTACTAGCTTATTATCTACATAACATTACTAATTTCTTACAGCTACCCATTATTACTATTACACAGTACTACTTTTCTCATGATCACTTATTACCATTGTTACATATTTTTCATATTCTATAACTAATTTATCATGTTTAAACTTATATTACTGCACTTATTCTCTATTATTTATTACTTATCTACATGCTACTGTTTTGCTAAAGTTTATATAAGTTATTATATAATTTAACAAATGTTATTTATCTATTTGTTCCTTTTGTTCACTATATGACATATTTTTATGCAGTAGTCAGTAAAATCTTTGTTGAGATTTTTATTGGTAAGAAGTGCGCAAAAGTTTTCTTTGCAAACTTTCATTCCTACTTTCTGCTCGAGGTCAAATCTATCCAACGAATGCGTTGGACACTCTACCAGCAAATGTATGACGTCTTCGATGGCGTTAGGTTCACAGACGCATGATGGACTCTCCCTGCACCTGAAGCGATTCAAGTACTGAGAGAATCCACCATGCCCCGTTAGTATCTGGGTGAGCTTACCTTCCGGCTTTGCCTTGCGGACAAACCGGTACGCTGCGATTGCGTCAGGGAGGAACATTTTAGTGACTGACGCGGTGTCACCGGCAATATACCTACTATTCCATTCCTTTAGGGATGTTTGCCGTATAATCCTTTTAATAAATGAAACTGGACACCGGTCGTAGTCTGGTTTCCTCTTTGACGCCAGCGCCGCGCTTTTGGCCAGATCGTCGGCACGCTCGTTTCCGGGCAGTCCTGCGTGAGCCTTAACCCAGAACAAGGATACATCTTTGCCCTGACCCAAGGCCTTTCGCAGGTTCTCCCTCGTCTCTACGGCCAGCGGGTGGAGGGACCAATGGTTTGCGACCGTCTCCAAGGCGGCTCTCGAATCGCTATATAGACCATAGGTCACCTCCCTCCTTTTGAGGATGACACTCGTGGCTTTACATATGGCTAGGAGCTCCGCCTGGTAGACTGTGCAGTACGCGGACAGACTGAGTTTGAGGTTCTGGATTTCGGCCTCGCTATTCCATAAGGATAGCGCGGCCCCAACCTTCCCCTCAATCTTACTGCCGTCGGTGAATATTCGCACCTCCTGCACATTGTACCTGTCCACAAGGTTTTGGTCTACCAGTTGAATAATTTCCATTGCCATATGTTCCGCCGGGTGAGGAGCTTCTGCAAACCTTACCGGACACTCTGTCTCTCTATCTCCTAGTTCTGGCGGGGGTGACCCTCTTTTAGCCTCGTACAATGCGGCTGCTTCTTGAATTCTGAGGTCAAGAGGAAGTATCCCCGCCAACACCAGTGCCGAGTGTAGAGAAACTGTACGGTACGATTTGCAGAGCTTCTGAGCGAAGCCCCTCTGCACCGTATTGAGTAACTTACGCACCCCGACCCTCCCGGCTGTAGGTGCCCACACCGCCGATGCGTACATAATGATCGGCTCTATGGTGGCCGTATAGATGGTCCGAATGACGTCCGTGTGCAACCCCCAATCAACCTTTGCAGCTTTTGAAAGCTGCTTGTAAATGTCAAGGGCCTTACGGCACTGCATCGTGACATGCGTATTAAATGTAAGTCGGTCGTCGATGGTCAGTCCTAGAATCTTGACCTCCCGTGACATGCCAACGCTGACCCCACCCATGCTCAGCAAGGGGGTGTCGTACTTAAGTTTCTTGGTCAGAACCATTGCGCAAGTTTTGTGCGGCGCAAACTTCAACTTGTTTCTGACTCCCCATTGCTGAACATAGGCGAGCGCCGCGTTGGCCTGCCTCGAGACGTCAAGTCCAGTGTCTCCGTCAAAGATCATACACACGTCATCAGCGAAGGCCTGCACATACACACCCATTTGCTCCAGTTCCTTAAGTAGAGGGTCCAACAGAAGGTTCCATAGGATGGGACCACCGATTGACCCCTGCACGCAACCTTTGTTGGTGCTCCTAGTGCATTCTTCCCCAGCGAATCTTACACTGACTTTTCTGCATGTCAGATAGCTATCCAGTAGCCTCCTGATGTTTACCGGACACTTTTCCTCAGCCAGACGGATTCTAATGGCCGGCCACCATGCGCTGTCGAAGGCCCCCTCTATATCCAATGACACTAGGGTTACCAGCTTTTTACGCTCAATCAAACCCTTGATTCGGTGTATTAGCGTATAGAGGGCGTCCTCGGTGCTCTTCTGGGGCATGAATCCATACTGGCGAGTACTAATCCTCGGTATGATGTGCCATTTAATCCTTGCTACCGTCATTTTCTCCAGGACCTTCCCCAAAACCGGCAATAGACCAATTGGTCTGTAAGCTTTGGGGTTCGTGTAATCGTCCTTGCCCGGTTTTCTCAGGACTACCACGGTTGCCTGCTTCCAGATGTCCGGAAAGTGCCCTAATTCTAGGCACTTGTTGTAAAGGGCAAGGGATGCGTCCAGATCCTGGTAGATAGCTCTGCTGCAGATATCTGCTGTGAAGCCATCCGCTCCCGGGGCCTTCTTTGGGTTGAAACTTCCCGCCGCGGTCTTTAGCTCCAGCAGTGTAAACGGTGGATCATGATGCTCATCATGTTTCCACTCATTTACCCGCTTTGCCGCTTCTCTGGCACGGCGATGATCTTCGTTGTCAGTTTCCTCCAGGTCTTGTGGGTAGAATGTCTCCGCTAGTAAGTTCGCTGACTCCTTTGGGTTCAAGAATGCACCTTCTTTGGTTAAGGTCAAGTCTTCTTGTCTCCTGGTGGTCCTACGGATGACGCGGTAAATACCGTCCCATACTCCTTCCTTGTCCTGTCTTCTACAGAACTCCTTCCAGCTTTCTATTTGGGCTTTCTTGGCTTGGCACTCATATTCTTCTTTCTTTTGCAGATACTCAGTTACCACTATTTGTTTGCGGTACGGTGCCGCGTTTCTGATTTTTCGCCTGAAGGTAGTGGCAACTTTCTTCAGCCTGGCGAGCTCATCATTCCACCATGGGACCTTGAGTACCTCCGTACTCTTTTTTATAGGCATGCTGCTGTTACATGCCTCGGTAACGGCATTAGCAAATTTAATTATTATATTTTCTAACTCTGGTATTGTATTAATGCAGTTAATGTGGTCTAGGCTTATATGGTTAATTAATTTTTGTTCTGAAAATGTTATGTTGAAAAGGTCCCAGTTTGCTTTTTTTGTATTAAATAGCCTAGTGCTTCTTTGCACCCTAAGGCCTCTACTCTTGCGGAGATTTATGTCGAGTAGGATGGCATTGTGGTCCGAGCTCGTCATTTCCTGGTCTACCCTCCAGTTATCTACTAGGTCTAGTAGATCTTCCGAGCAGGCTGTAATGTCTACAAAACTGGTGTACGACTTATTACCTCTCACGGTATCAAAGGTAGGCGTATCACCCCTGTTGAGTATCTGCAATCCAGACTCTTCCAGGGTACCGGACATCTCAACTCCCCTGTGGTCTTCCATGGTGCTTCCCCACCAGGTACTCTTGGCGTTGCAATCGCCTCCTATTAGCAGTCCTCTTGGGCCCAGCTCCTCTCTGATCTTTCTGATCTGATCCAGGTATGGCCCTATTGGTTGGTCTGGCTCGAAGTAGAAAGACACCGCCGCGATTTCCCAGGTGCAGGTTCGGATCCTCAGCACAACGACATTGTTGGTCGTGAGTTTCGGGCACTGGATGACATCAAGATCGTCATCGAAGACAGCGATAGCCGCCTTCACAGTCCCATCTCCTACTTTTGCACACTGGAAGACTCTCGCCCCTCGGTAGTCCTTCATCCTTCTTACCCCGCCCACATACGGCTCCTGAATCAAAGCGAATGCGAGTTTCCGCTTGCTGGCCTCAATCATGAGTTCCGTGGTTGCCAGCTCTTTCCTCTGGAGGTTCGCCTGGGCTACTGCGTATCTTCTGGTGGGGTTGCCTGCCCCGGAGCGAATTGTGACAACCTTAGCAGTACGCTACCTTAGCTCTTGCCAGTGCCTCCCACCTTCTACGCACCGGGCATTCGGAGCTAGGTTAGGTTAGGTTAGGTTAGGTTAGGTTAGGTTAGGTTAGGTTAGGTTAGGTTAGGTTAGGTTAGGTTAGGTTAGGTTAGGTTAGGTTAGGTTAGGTTAGGTTAGGTTAGGTTAGGTTAGGTTAGGTTAGGTTAGGTTAGGTTAGGTTAGGTTAGGTTAGGTTAGGTTAGGTTAGGTTAGGTTAGGTTAGGTTAGGTTAGGTTAGGTTAGGTTAGGTTAGGTTAGGTTAGGTTAGGTTAGGTTAGGTTAGGTTAGGTTAGGTTAGGTTAGGTTAGGTTAGGTTAGGTTAGGTTAGGTTAGGTTAGGTTAGGTTAGGTTAGGTTAGGTTAGGTTAGGTTAGGTTAGGTTAGGTTAGGTTAGGTTAGGTTAGGTTAGGTTAGGTTAGGTTAGGTTAGGTTAGGTTAGGTTAGGTTAGGTTAGGTTAGGTTAGGTTAGGTTAGGTTAGGTTAGGTTAGGTTAGGTTAGGTTAGGTTAGGTTAGGTTAGGTTAGGTTAGGTTAGGTTAGGTTAGGTTAGGTTAGGTTAGGTTAGGTTAGGTTAGGTTAGGTTAGGTTAGGTTAGGTTAGGTTAGGTTAGGTTAGGTTAGGTTAGGTTAGGTTAGGTTAGGTTAGGTTAGGTTAGGTTAGGTTAGGTTAGGTTAGGTTAGGTTAGGTTAGGTTAGGTTAGGTTAGGTTAGGTTAGGTTAGGTTAGGTTAGGTTAGGTTAGGTTAGGTTAGGTTAGGTTAGGTTAGGTTAGGTTAGGTTAGGTTAGGTTAGGTTAGGTTAGGTTAGGTTAGGTTAGGTTAGGTTAGGTTAGGTTAGGTTAGGTTAGGTTAGGTTAGGTTAGGTTAGGTTAGGTTAGGTTAGGTTAGGTTAGGCTAGGTTAGGTTAGGTTAGGTTAGGTTAGGTTAGGTTAGGTTAGGTTAGGTTAGGTTAGGTTAGGTTAGGTTAGGTTAGGTTAGGTTAGGTTAGGTTAGGTTAGGTTAGGTTAGGTTAGGTTAGGTTAGGTTAGGTTAGGTTAGGTTAGGTTAGGTTAGGTTAGGTTAGGTTAGGTTAGGTTAGGTTAGGTTAGGTTAGGTTAGGTTAGGTTAGGTTAGGTTAGGTTAGGTTAGGTTAGGTTAGGTTAGGTTAGGTTAGGTTAGGTTAGGTTAGGTTAGGTTAGGTTAGGTTAGGTTAGGTTAGGTTAGGTTAGGTTAGGTTAGGTTAGGTTAGGTTAGGTTAGGTTAGGTTAGGTTAGGTTAGGTTAGGTTAGGTTAGGTTAGGTTAGGTTAGGTTAGGTTAGGTTAGGTTAGGTTAGGTTAGGTTAGGTTAGGTTAGGTTAGGTTAGGTTAGGTTAGGTTAGGTTAGGTTAGGTTAGGTTAGGTTAGGTTAGGTTAGGTTAGGTTAGGTTAGGTTAGGTTAGGTTAGGTTAGGTTAGGTTAGGTTAGGTTAGGTTAGGTTAGGTTAGGTTAGGTTAGGTTAGGTTAGGTTAGGTTAGGTTAGGTTAGGTTAGGTTAGGTTAGGTTAGGTTAGGTTAGGTTAGGTTAGGTTAGGTTAGGTTAGGTTAGGTTAGGTTAGGTTAGGTTAGGTTAGGTTAGGTTAGGTTAGGTTAGGTTAGGTTAGGTTAGGTTAGGTTAGGTTAGGTTAGGTTAGGTTAGGTTAGGTTAGGTTAGGTTAGGTTAGGTTAGGTTAGGTTAGGTTAGGTTAGGTTAGGTTAGGTTAGGTTAGGTTAGGTTAGGTTAGGTTAGGTTAGGTTAGGTTAGGTTAGGTTAGGTTAGGTTAGGTTAGGTTAGGTTAGGTTAGGTTAGGTTAGGTTAGGTTAGGTTAGGTTAGGTTAGGTTAGGTTAGGTTAGGTTAGGTTAGGTTAGGTTAGGTTAGGTTAGGTTAGGTTAGGTTAGGTTAGGTTAGGTTAGGTTAGGTTAGGTTAGGTTAGGTTAGGTTAGGTTAGGTTAGGTTAGGTTAGGTTAGGTTAGGTTAGGTTAGGTTAGGTTAGGTTAGGTTAGGTTAGGTTAGGTTAGGTTAGGTTAGGTTAGGTTAGGTTAGGTTAGGTTAGGTTAGGTTAGGTTAGGTTAGGTTAGGTTAGGTTAGGTTAGGTTAGGTTAGGTTAGGTTAGGTTAGGTTAGGTTAGGTTAGGTTAGGTTAGGTTAGGTTAGGTTAGGTTAGGTTAGGTTAGGTTAGGTTAGGTTAGGTTAGGTTAGGTTAGGTTAGGTTAGGTTAGGTTAGGTTAGGTTAGGTTAGGTTAGGTTAGGTTAGGTTAGGTTAGGTTAGGTTAGGTTAGGTTAGGTTAGGTTAGGTTAGGTTAGGTTAGGTTAGGTTAGGTTAGGTTAGGTTAGGTTAGGTTAGGTTAGGTTAGGTTAGGTTAGGTTAGGTTAGGTTAGGTTAGGTTAGGTTAGGTTAGGTTAGGTTAGGTTAGGTTAGGTTAGGTTAGGTTAGGTTAGGTTAGGTTAGGTTAGGTTAGGTTAGGTTAGGTTAGGTTAGGTTAGGTTAGGTTAGGTTAGGTTAGGTTAGGTTAGGTTAGGTTAGGTTAGGTTAGGTTAGGTTAGGTTAGGTTAGGTTAGGTTAGGTTAGGTTAGGTTAGGTTAGGTTAGGTTAGGTTAGGTTAGGTTAGGTTAGGTTAGGTTAGGTTAGGTTAGGTTAGGTTAGGTTAGGTTAGGTTAGGTTAGGTTAGGTTAGGTTAGGTTAGGTTAGGTTAGGTTAGGTTAGGTTAGGTTAGGTTAGGTTAGGTTAGGTTAGGTTAGGTTAGGTTAGGTTAGGTTAGGTTAGGTTAGGTTAGGTTAGGTTAGGTTAGGTTAGGTTAGGTTAGGTTAGGTTAGGTTAGGTTAGGTTAGGTTAGGTTAGGTTAGGTTAGGTTAGGTTAGGTTAGGTTAGGTTAGGTTAGGTTAGGTTAGGTTAGGTTAGGTTAGGTTAGGTTAGGTTAGGTTAGGTTAGGTTAGGTTAGGTTAGGTTAGGTTAGGTTAGGTTAGGTTAGGTTAGGTTAGGTTAGGTTAGGTTAGGTTAGGTTAGGTTAGGTTAGGTTAGGTTAGGTTAGGTTAGGTTAGGTTAGGTTAGGTTAGGTTAGGTTAGGTTAGGTTAGGTTAGGTTAGGTTAGGTTAGGTTAGGTTAGGTTAGGTTAGGTTAGGTTAGGTTAGGTTAGGTTAGGTTAGGTTAGGTTAGGTTAGGTTAGGTTAGGTTAGGTTAGGTTAGGTTAGGTTAGGTTAGGTTAGGTTAGGTTAGGTTAGGTTAGGTTAGGTTAGGTTAGGTTAGGTTAGGTTAGGTTAGGTTAGGTTAGGTTAGGTTAGGTTAGGTTAGGTTAGGTTAGGTTAGGTTAGGTTAGGTTAGGTTAGGTTAGGTTAGGTTAGGTTAGGTTAGGTTAGGTTAGGTTAGGTTAGGTTAGGTTAGGTTAGGTTAGGTTAGGTTAGGTTAGGTTAGGTTAGGTTAGGTTAGGTTAGGTTAGGTTAGGTTAGGTTAGGTTAGGTTAGGTTAGGTTAGGTTAGGTTAGGTTAGGTTAGGTTAGGTTAGGTTAGGTTAGGTTAGGTTAGGTTAGGTTAGGTTAGGTTAGGTTAGGTTAGGTTAGGTTAGGTTAGGTTAGGTTAGGTTAGGTTAGGTTAGGTTAGGTTAGGTTAGGTTAGGTTAGGTTAGGTTAGGTTAGGTTAGGTTAGGTTAGGTTAGGTTAGGTTAGGTTAGGTTAGGTTAGGTTAGGTTAGGTTAGGTTAGGTTAGGTTAGGTTAGGTTAGGTTAGGTTAGGTTAGGTTAGGTTAGGTTAGGTTAGGTTAGGTTAGGTTAGGTTAGGTTAGGTTAGGTTAGGTTAGGTTAGGTTAGGTTAGGTTAGGTTAGGTTAGGTTAGGTTAGGTTAGGTTAGGTTAGGTTAGGTTAGGTTAGGTTAGGTTAGGTTAGGTTAGGTTAGGTTAGGTTAGGTTAGGTTAGGTTAGGTTAGGTTAGGTTAGGTTAGGTTAGGTTAGGTTAGGTTAGGTTAGGTTAGGTTAGGTTAGGTTAGGTTAGGTTAGGTTAGGTTAGGTTAGGTTAGGTTAGGTTAGGTTAGGTTAGGTTAGGTTAGGTTAGGTTAGGTTAGGTTAGGTTAGGTTAGGTTAGGTTAGGTTAGGTTAGGTTAGGTTAGGTTAGGTTAGGTTAGGTTAGGTTAGGTTAGGTTAGGTTAGGTTAGGTTAGGTTAGGTTAGGTTAGGTTAGGTTAGGTTAGGTTAGGTTAGGTTAGGTTAGGTTAGGTTAGGTTAGGTTAGGTTAGGTTAGGTTAGGTTAGGTTAGGTTAGGTTAGGTTAGGTTAGGTTAGGTTAGGTTAGGTTAGGTTAGGTTAGGTTAGGTTAGGTTAGGTTAGGTTAGGTTAGGTTAGGTTAGGTTAGGTTAGGTTAGGTTAGGTTAGGTTAGGTTAGGTTAGGTTAGGTTAGGTTAGGTTAGGTTAGGTTAGGTTAGGTTAGGTTAGGTTAGGTTAGGTTAGGTTAGGTTAGGTTAGGTTAGGTTAGGTTAGGTTAGGTTAGGTTAGGTTAGGTTAGGTTAGGTTAGGTTAGGTTAGGTTAGGTTAGGTTAGGTTAGGTTAGGTTAGGTTAGGTTAGGTTAGGTTAGGTTAGGTTAGGTTAGGTTAGGTTAGGTTAGGTTAGGTTAGGTTAGGTTAGGTTAGGTTAGGTTAGGTTAGGTTAGGTTAGGTTAGGTTAGGTTAGGTTAGGTTAGGTTAGGTTAGGTTAGGTTAGGTTAGGTTAGGTTAGGTTAGGTTAGGTTAGGTTAGGTTAGGTTAGGTTAGGTTAGGTTAGGTTAGGTTAGGTTAGGTTAGGTTAGGTTAGGTTAGGTTAGGTTAGGTTAGGTTAGGTTAGGTTAGGTTAGGTTAGGTTAGGTTAGGTTAGGTTAGGTTAGGTTAGGTTAGGTTAGGTTAGGTTAGGTTAGGTTAGGTTAGGTTAGGTTAGGTTAGGTTAGGTTAGGTTAGGTTAGGTTAGGTTAGGTTAGGTTAGGTTAGGTTAGGTTAGGTTAGGTTAGGTTAGGTTAGGTTAGGTTAGGTTAGGTTAGGTTAGGTTAGGTTAGGTTAGGTTAGGTTAGGTTAGGTTAGGTTAGGTTAGGTTAGGTTAGGTTAGGTTAGGTTAGGTTAGGTTAGGTTAGGTTAGGTTAGGTTAGGTTAGGTTAGGTTAGGTTAGGTTAGGTTAGGTTAGGTTAGGTTAGGTTAGGTTAGGTTAGGTTAGGTTAGGTTAGGTTAGGTTAGGTTAGGTTAGGTTAGGTTAGGTTAGGTTAGGTTAGGTTAGGTTAGGTTAGGTTAGGTTAGGTTAGGTTAGGTTAGGTTAGGTTAGGTTAGGTTAGGTTAGGTTAGGTTAGGTTAGGTTAGGTTAGGTTAGGTTAGGTTAGGTTAGGTTAGGTTAGGTTAGGTTAGGTTAGGTTAGGTTAGGTTAGGTTAGGTTAGGTTAGGTTAGGTTAGGTTAGGTTAGGTTAGGTTAGGTTAGGTTAGGTTAGGTTAGGTTAGGTTAGGTTAGGTTAGGTTAGGTTAGGTTAGGTTAGGTTAGGTTAGGTTAGGTTAGGTTAGGTTAGGTTAGGTTAGGTTAGGTTAGGTTAGGTTAGGTTAGGTTAGGTTAGGTTAGGTTAGGTTAGGTTAGGTTAGGTTAGGTTAGGTTAGGTTAGGTTAGGTTAGGTTAGGTTAGGTTAGGTTAGGTTAGGTTAGGTTAGGTTAGGTTAGGTTAGGTTAGGTTAGGTTAGGTTAGGTTAGGTTAGGTTAGGTTAGGTTAGGTTAGGTTAGGTTAGGTTAGGTTAGGTTAGGTTAGGTTAGGTTAGGTTAGGTTAGGTTAGGTTAGGTTAGGTTAGGTTAGGTTAGGTTAGGTTAGGTTAGGTTAGGTTAGGTTAGGTTAGGTTAGGTTAGGTTAGGTTAGGTTAGGTTAGGTTAGGTTAGGTTAGGTTAGGTTAGGTTAGGTTAGGTTAGGTTAGGTTAGGTTAGGTTAGGTTAGGTTAGGTTAGGTTAGGTTAGGTTAGGTTAGGTTAGGTTAGGTTAGGTTAGGTTAGGTTAGGTTAGGTTAGGTTAGGTTAGGTTAGGTTAGGTTAGGTTAGGTTAGGTTAGGTTAGGTTAGGTT